>OY756376.1:5010000-10010000 GCA_963576895.1 Ceraclea dissimilis | reverse complement strand
GGCCAAATTCTTAGGAGTAGGAGGGGGACATTTAAAGAAATTATTAGTTGAAACCGGAGTACAGGTATGTGGATAAATCAGATGTATTACACATTTAAATTTTTAAGGGATAAAAATCACAAGTTGTCCATGATGATCGTGTGTCGCACCACTTAAATTCTCGAAGAAGAGTGGAAGGGAGGACGGCGGAGGAAAAATAGCATTATTATATTGCTAGCATGTATTAGAACAGTTTGCCAACTTAACGATCAGAAAGTATTGTTTTCTTAGCGGTTGTTGCGATATTCGTAGTTAACTTCCATGCTGCTGGCATTTGTGGGCGACTTGCGGTAACTTGCGAGTCCCTAAATAGTATGGGACCCGAAGCATTCTTTACCGTTAGTCAATACTACCTATGTCTTTGGGATAGATACATATTTTTGTAATATGTTTTACACTTTGACATCTTCTTCTTCTTCTGCAGCCACTCAGGTCCATTGTTGGACATAGGCCTCCCCTTTGGTCCTCCACAGCTTCCTGTCTTGGGCACACTGCATCCATCCACCACCGGCACATTTCCTAATATCATCAGACCACCTTGCCTGGGGTCTGGGGCTTTGACATAACAAATGTTAAATGATATAGGCGTGATGTTGGCCATATGATAAATAAATAAATTGTATACTAAGACATGTATATTTGTTTAGGTATCACAAGTGGACGATACTGTATTCAATGTATTTGCTCCATCACAACAAGCCATGGATGAAGCCAAGGAGATGATTGACAAATGGTTGACTCAGGATAGAGAACCTCAGCTGGAGTTTGGCGCCATCTACACGGCAAAGATTGTGGAGTTGAGAGAAATCGGAGTCATGGTGACACTCTATCCCAATATGCCCCCAGCACTGCTCCACAACACACAGCTAGACCAGAGAAAGGTAGGCAGTTGCTATATTCTTTAATATTGGTACCGTTGTGGCGGGTATTATAATATATTGTCCGTACACTTAAGGCTAAACGTAACGAATCATGTACTGTATAGACAAAAATTCGTAAAATGGATGGCGACGGTCGGGAATGTAACACGTAAAAAGCATGTCGCTTCGTCTCGTCGAAGCCCATATAAAAAAAATAATGGTGCAATAATGATGACGTCACGTTTCAGCTGATGCCACATTTCAACTGACGCACTCTTTTTACCCACCCTCTTAAAAATATGGTTTTGATTTTTTTGCTAAATATGATCCAAATTGTGGGCCGCATACACTGAGGTAAAAATAGTAATTCTATAGTCTGTCAAGAAAAAGATGATGACGGATTAATTTGGAACTACAAATTCACGTGTGATGGCAACAATGAGATTTTTATTGAAATTCTACAAGTGTTGCCATTATTGTTGTCAAAAAGTTACAGATGTGTCAGAATATACTATAAATAGATATGCAGGTACTTTCTGTCATTTACCTACACACTTTTTCATATGGTTGAAAAACAGTGTGTAAGAAAAATTATGACTACTGAATTTTTCCATTAAGTTGGCATAGAAATGTCACATTGGGGTGTGTTGTGTGGATGGTTGGGTGGGAGGGTTTAGAGGAGGGGTTGAGGGGCAGGGGGTGTCTAATAATAAAATACTAACACTCAGGATGCTTGTTGACATTAACAGGCACAACTTTATGCTCACGCCTGCTAAAGAATTAAAGCTGTACGAGAGCTAAATAAAATATAACAGTAACAATTCACGAGAGAAACCAGAGGATAGCAGTAGCGAATAAAATACTGCATCCGTTTCATAATTTCTTTTCTTTTTCTTCTGCTTTCATTAGAACTTGGTCCTATTATTTCTTGGAGATTGATTATCTTGAGACACGGATGTCCAACTGTCTGGTCACGTTCAACTGTCTGGTCACGTCTGGTCAGGCTCTTTCTCACTGAAATTCAGATCTTGTAAATAGTATCATAATTTCTTTCTTCCGTGTTTATGATTTTTTCTTTCTTTGAGAGTTCAGGCTCTTTCTCACTGAAATTCAGATCTTGTAAATAGTATCATAATTTCTTTCTTCCGTGTTTATGATTTTTTTATACTTCACCTAGATCTGTGTATTTTGGTCGTCATTCATAGATATGCCCAAAATAACACCAATTTAGAAAACCTAATTTTGTGTAGTGTGAACATTTTGGCATATAAATATCGCATACTTACTCATTTCTTTGTGGAGTAGATGTATATGACATTCTCTACTCTAGTGACCTGCCAAGTGCCAATGACTGTTACTTTGAACTGTTCTTTATTTGTTGCTGTTATTTATTACAAATATTATGAGATCATCCCCGATAAATCACAGTCTATCACGTATCGTAATAGATTACGGCTGGCCGACGTAAAAATACCAATGTTGTATTTTTCAAGGGCCATTAAATTGACGCCATTTCCGAGCGAACACGTCGTATCTGTGACAATAACAGTATGTCGTCATTGATATTGCAATATAATAATAATGATGATGTAGGTTCCCTAGCAAAGTAACATATTCTGTGAATTATGATATTTTTGTAAATATCAAAGTGTAGGTCTGATATCAGTTATTACATATTTATTATGCACATAAAATGACGTAATGAAACTAATAGGTATCTGGTGTATCATCATTTTTTTTTGTGTCATCTTTTATTTATTTATTTATTTAGTCATAAACGGCCGCAAGGCCTTTAACAAATTACAATCATCAAACAATACACTTCAAATTACATCTTCAAAAAAAAATAATTAAGAAAGTCAATTCAAAATATAAATATATGCACCCAATCTCTAAGTAGTATGCGATTAAGGGCTATCAAACACGTCCGGAAGTTCAGTTAACTGAATCGACCGCGTTTTCAAAAAAACTCCGACCAAAACTTCTCTCTGAATTCAGTGTTACCCTGATTTTGAATCCAGAAAGAGGTTTTGGCCGGAGCTTTTTTGCGAACGGTCGATTCAGCTAATTGAACTTCCGGACGTGTGCGATAGCCCTAAGGATTTTATTACTACTTTAAGAAATTACAAAATTTCGGTTGTGAACAAACAAGATGTGTGTATGCCAGCGAGACACGGACAAGGCTGAAGAATTAATGCTGTTGAAACGAGTGGCCTTAAGGAGGATGTTGAACCATAATGAATGTGAACAAGTTGATGTGATTGAGACATGTAGAGAGGATGGATGATGAAAGGATACCTACTAAAGAATGTATGTAGATTGTGTGATAGAGGAAGTGTACCGTTGTGTAGACAAATAGGGTTGACTGTAAGATATTGCTTTTGCAATAAGTCCGCCTTTTGGCACACTGCATTGTCTTGTTTTTGTTATTATATATATTTACTGGCCAATAAAGATTTATTTATTTATCATCATGCTGAAAAACACTTATATCCCTTGATTCACTAAATTGACATATCTACATGCGAGTATATAGATAGAATTAAATAAACAACCAGTCTACATGGTACAGCGTGTTTAATAGAGTTATTTATTATTCAAATGTAGATATATTTGCATTAGGATTCCACGTACTTCATATTACTTATGATCAAAGTTACACGAGAAAGTAATACTCGTTTGAAAGCAAAACACACGAGAACATCTCGTTCAAATATTGTATCATACGAATTCAGCGTATTTGCAATAAACAGTTATAGAGATCTGTGTGTATGTTGTACCAATATAATATAGGTACTGATATCCAAACAGAATGACAAAGCGTCAATCCAGGATGAAAACAGGAGAGAACCAACACTGAAAAGCAATCTCAGGAAGCCACGTGTTTACAGTAAAGAGTACTTCACATAATTTGTTCCCGAGAACAGTGACGACAAAATTTACATCACACAATGCTGGTAGATTCCAAGACAGTTTTTTATTTGAATGTATGGAATATTTTTGTTTTCACTGTACTAGCGCTTTAAATCGGTCAAAAAATATTGGTTGACCAATACGTCTAGACGTAAAGCTTTATGAATGAAAATTTGAAATTTAAAAGTGTACCTAGTAATGAAATTGTGAATGAAAATAATTTTCCGCGTAAAAGTACTACATACATACATACCTACCTATTATATTATTAATAGAGAACGGACTTCCCCAGGGTAGCGTACTTGCCCCGGTGCTCTATAACATCTATACCAATGACCAGCCTATAAACCCTCACACCAAACAGTTTATATATGCGGATGATACAGCTGTAGCAGCCCAGGGCACGTCCTTTGAAGAGGTGGAGAGAAAACTGTCGACTGCTCTCGAGGACCTGTCAGAATATTATACCAAGAACCATCTAAAGCCAAATCCCTCTAAGACACAGGTATGCGCCTACCATCTCAGAAATAAGGATGCAAAGAGGAAGCTCAAGGTGACGTGGCGGGACCAAACGCTGGAGCACTGTGACTCCCCAAAGTATCTGGGTGTCCGCTTGGACCGTTCCCTGACCTTCCGGCAACACTGTCAGGAGGTGGGAAAGAAGGTTAGCACAAGAAATGGCATCATAAGAAAACTGACGAATGCCAGATGGGGATCACAACCTCATGTTCTTCGAGTCTCGGCCCTGGCACTGTGTCTCTCTGCGGCTGAATACGCAGCACCTGTGTGGTATGGTTCAGTACACGCAAGGCATGTTGATGTGGCCATAAACGAGACAGTCCGCACTGTGTCTGGATGCCTTAAGCCGACGCCAGTGAGGGACATCTATCCAATTGTGGGTATCGCCCCTCCCACTGTCAGAAGACAGGTTGCGGCTGAGACAGAACGACAAAAACAACTATCCGATCACAGACATCCCATGTACGGCCGTGAAGCCAGACAACCCCGGCTAAAGTCAAGAAAAGGCTTCGCCGAAACAACAACACCGCTGCCCGGCCCGCCGGAGGCACGCCGGATTGAACTATGGCAAGCGAGCCTCTCTGATCGCGTGCATGTCAAGCCGAAGGAGGAGATGGCCCCTGGATACAATTTGCCATACCCAACTTGGAGAGCACTAAATAGATTAAGAACTGGGGTGTCGTGCTGCAACAGTAACCTCAAAAAATGGGGGTACACGGAGGACGACACCTGTGAGTGCGGAGACATACAGGACAACCAACACCTACTAGTATGTCCTAAAATCGGGGAGACATGCGCGCGAGAAGATCTCATAAATGCGAATGACAGGGCCGTACATGTGGCCAACTATTGGAGGTTCTTGATTTGAGGCATCCGGACACGGAAAGTAAGTAAGTATAGAGAATGCAATTAGAATTCTTTTAGTAATCATACTTACTGTAGGTACCTACCTACATATAGTAGGTACGTATGTCAGTGGCGTATATAGGATTTCATTTCGGGGGGGGCTCGATCTAATATTTGACTTTGGGGGGGTGGAGGCAACAAAAATTTGAAGATAGACGTACAGTACAAAAATTATAATAGCGCCGCAGGCAAATTTTTTTCGTGAATGTAAGTGAAAAAGGTCGTGTTTCAGGTTGATCTTAATATTGTGTGCAGATAATACAAAGAAGAATAGCGCCGCAGGCGAAATTTTTTTGAATAATGTAAACTTTTGTAACTTTCATGTTTTAAAATACGTTTTTTAAAGAATTGTTCAACATTTCGGGGGGGGGCCCGGGCCCCCTCGGCCCCCCCCCTATATACGCCACTGACGTATGTAGAATTAGTATGGAAAGTAGGTAAGACCAAGACCCTCTCTGATATGTTCCTTCGAAGAACTTTGGAAGGGCGTGGTAGAGTGGCAGTATGAGTAGTTAGTTAATAAAAAATGCCAAATTTCGTGAATATAGTTTTCACGGGACCCACTAGTAATCCATAAAATGTTAAAAACAAGTACCACCGTAGTACATGAACACTTCAAATTAAATTTTAGGACATTCTTATATGTATGACACTCAAAGACCCCTCGTAATTGTAGCAAACATTTGCGAATAGGATCTTGATGAGAATTTTACGGCTATGACCGGGAATTGCGACAGAAAGAAGAGATTTGTCCCGTAACGAGATAACCTATAAATGAACTTGTATAATCTTAAGCCGTAATCTTGAGAATTGGCCTATTTCTACGCAAAGAAATACAGTTTTTCTACTCGTAAACATGACTCATAAAATAAAACATGAAAACCTCGAATGATCGCATTATTTTGAATAAAACATTAGGTAAATTTATGATATCGTTAATGTTCCGGTGCGGTAATACTCACGTAATACTCACGTAACGTATGTAGATATATCGTTACGGTTACAGTACTCGTATTATATAAAGTCAACAACATAATATAAAAAGGATTTGTTGCCAATCGTTTCGAATCGGAATCTAATCTACACGATTGATTCCCACGGCACTGCGCTTTTATATGAGCGTGAAATGTTAGTAGAAACGAAATGGAAAATCAGATTCATAGCTGTTGTGATACAATAAGATATTATACCGATTTGTAAAGATAAAAACTAAAACAGTGTAGTCACTTGAATAATTTTTGGTTTACAAATTATCCTAGTAAAGCGTTGGATTTCTACATTCCGTAGTATACAAAATGCAGTATTCCTACAACAGTGTAGAAGAATTAAGGATGAATATTGTCGGGCTTACGACCTACCTCAGCTGGCTTAAGTGATCACTTTACACTCGAGAAACATGGCGGGTGTGTAAAAAATACCACCCTCTTTATTGTTTTATTGTTCTCTATCGTCCGTAGGCACCTGGACTCGTAATTTTTTTTTTCAACTGTAAGAAATGCAACAATACATAGGTACTTAATGTACATGAAATTCGACGATATACGACGAATATGATCCCTACTATGCGAGACGAAGGTCTGGGTTCAAATCCCAGCCGGGGTGAACTGAAATGGCGAATGTTTCTCGAGTGTAAAGTGATCACTTAAGCCAGCCGAGGTCGGTCGTAAGCCCGACAATGTTCATCTTTAATTCTTCTACACTATTGTAGGAATACTGCACAGTGTAGTCAGTCGTAGGTTATTTGTTTTCATTTTGTGGAACGGAATCTAGAATACTCGAAAATGAACAATACTCGTAAATATAAGCAGAATCGTAATTATTCTGGTTGGGTCTGGTACTGAAATTAGGAGTTCAACAAACTCATTTACTGTTAAGCATTCCGTATCCTTTTAAGTAATATTCTCCAGTTGGGGAAAACTCTTCGTCCAAATATACTTCGCCGAAAATTATCACTCATGATGTATTCTATTATCTCACGCTTCCCCTACGGGGTAAGCAGAGACATCCCTATGCTTACACACACTCCTTGCTTCCGCCACAATCGTGCGATTCCCCATATTCGTTTTACTTCACCGAATGTTCTACGATGTATTTAGTTCAGTGAACTCATTCCCAACGTTTGCTCAAACTGTTTGTTTATCGTATGACGTACTTCAGTATGACGATGTTATTTTTATTTCAAGATTCGCTCCCTCGTTTCATTGACTTGTTTCTATTGTAAATAATAAAATGATGATATTGTTGTATATTTTCTTATTACATTATTTCATTGTTCGCGGCGTTCCCAAAGGACCAACAATGATTTTCTACGTTAGAAAAGTAGAATGTTTAGAGAACTGAATGATTTTTTCTACCCTCCGGTAGTATTTTATTTGCTTGTTTCTTTCATGTAACACAATGGTACCGCACCCTAGCAAACCGAAACGGAAAAGAGATGACGTTGTATCCACACAATAATAAAATAATAGGTTTTTATTGTATACTAGCTGAGTTACCCGTGCTTCGCAACGGCACTGTGTCATCCGATGGTTTGAGCTAGACAAAATATGACTTACGATCTGATTTTCTTTTTCAACGCTCTTTATTATGATACCACACATGACCCCACACAATCCTTGGATCCCCTCATCACTATTAGGTACCTGTTACAATCTATGATCTGTGACTAATAATAATCTTTGTTTAGAAAATTAAGTTCAATATGGATTAAAACTTGGCCGCCTTGTTTTAGTGTTCTTCGTATTTAGATTTTACAACATAATATATTTTAAAAAAAGCTTTGTTTTTCAAAAATTGAGACGTTAAAACCTAGGGCAGATCGGTAGGGATTTTTTTGTGAATTTTCACAGCAATCCATCGTAAAATGCGCTACAAAAAAACAGACTTTGTTTTAGTATATTGATTATTGGATACATCATAATACCTCTTTGTAAATGTACCTATATTTGTACCTGTGTTTGTATGATATAATTTTAAGATATAGTTGTAGGAATGACGTGGGAAAAGATTGCGATATCTATCTGAGTTGCGAGGGTGTTGTTGTTCCGTGGGCTCCTACGCGGATCGATTAAGGGTATATTTAGTATGTTTGTGATGTGCCACCTTTCATTGTGTTACAATATCAATTTTGCATCGGAGATAAGAGTATACGTTGGATATTATAAACTTGAAAATTAAGAGGGCTACAGTAGCAAACATGGCGATTTTAGTGATTTTTCAATCGATATACCCGCGTTATTTATTGTTGGATTTCGATGAAAAAAATATATTATATAGATTGAACTTTAACGAAGCGCATTATAGAGCAATATAATTAATATACTATATAGTTTCTTGTAAAAAATAAAAATTGTGAACGTCGTTTTTCATCATTTTTTTGATATTCCAAGTGATTCGTCCGTCGGAATTAAATAATTCTTTTTTTGTCTTAAAGAACACTAAAATATCTAGCGCATTATAGAAAGAAACGTAAATATTTTTTGTTTGCTTCGCGTCAAAACCCAAAAAACCTCAATTTCATAAAAAGTCTCCGTACTAATATTCGCTATCGGTTTTAGCGTGCACGCGAATATGACACTTATAACACGGGAATTACAAGGAACGCACTGTTTTTCGTTTCGCCAAGGATTCAGACGCCCACAAGACTGTGGACTGGTAAGACGTGGATTCTGTGCTAATTGAATTGTCGTTCCATACTTTTATTCTTATTGACGAATGTTCGCATATTACAGAGGACGGCAAACATTGGCAACTGATTTATATTTTAAATTATTTTCACATAATATTACGAGTACGTAGTTCCCACATGTTTTAGTGATTTTTAGATTATTTAGATACTTATTACTTAAATGTGCGTGCCTATTAATTATATTATCCCGGACTAAACTAAACTATCTTTTCCAAAAATAGGTAGATTAGCTTTTTTGTGTTTTTTTTTTACTCTCAGCTATTATCTCATCAGACTATAATCGTATATAATAACATATACTTTTTTATATATATACATCCATGAGCGTCGCCAAGGAGGGGAAGGGGGGGGGGGGCAGCTGCCCCCCTAGAGATAAAATAGGTATATATTTTTCATACTAAATGATAAAACCTCATATCATAAATTTTCTAAAATTAGTATGTACATCCACCAGTTTCATAAAAAAAATTGCCTGCGACGCTATTTTTTATTACTTTTTTAAATAAAACATTTTTCGTACATATTATTGTCCAAAGCTTTATATGTATACATTTTCAAGTAAACAAACTACATCAAGACCTCATTCACCATGTCTCACACAAAAAAATCGTCTGCGGCGCTATTTAAGGTCAGTTGGGGCAAGTGCCCCCACGGGGCTAGTGCGTCTTCGGACTATAACTTGAAAAGCGATGCAATTCCAATAGTATGTCATTTGAATTTCGATACTTCGCGCCAAAATGATTCACAAGGTCAATTGTGGGTGTCACTGCATGCTTAGTTTTGTTACAATTTGTCACATTGCAAAATCAGCTTTTTGATCTACAGGTGTGAGTTCGGAGTGGTGTCAAAAAAAGTTAATAATATTTGGAAATACGCAATATTTTTCAATTTAATCAAGGTAAGTGGTTTTATATTGATATATTCTTTGTTTTAATTATGTTATTTTAGTTATTATTGCAATGTTTATACTCTTTTATTGCAATTCAAAATTCTAACCAATTTAGTTGTTGAGGTGGCAAGTGCGTCCAGCGCCTATGGGGTAAGAGCGTCTTATGGCCGCACTTTCCCCAATCCAGGTGTTTCAAACCATAATAATAAAAGGTGTTCATACATTCCGTGTACTATTTTTATGGAATGTTTTGTGCATCAGTTTTTGGATCAAATGCATAATATAAATTAAAATATGATGTGAATACTGTACTATTTTAATACTGTCAAGAATAATATTCTATATATATATAATATTTTATTTGTATAATAAGTATATTTTTTTTTTCAGATTTTAATATAACTCAATAACAATGGTACGAACATACATCAAAAAGAAAAATGGACCATCGTGGACTAAAGAAAACTTACAAAAAGCAGTTAAAGCAGTAAAAAAATAGCGAAATGTCAGCACACAAAGCTTCAAAGGTATTCAAAATCCCTAGGACGACGATTGGGGACCGTTTGAATGGTAGGAGGGGTGTGAAATCTTCTTAATTATTTTCATCAACTTATATAATTATTTTCATTATTATACCTAAATAAAGTTATTTCAGTACCAATACTAAAAATGTTTTTTATTTACTTCCAATTAATCACTGGTTTAACACCCCAGCTTAGTCCACCTATACCGCACTTACCTCATGATTTAAAAAAAACACTGTGATTTGCTGTACGATCACTTTTACAACAAATATTGTGGATGGATATATTGAATACATGTATTTATATCTCAGTAACATAAACAAGTGCCTGAAAACACATCATTGGGAGTTTTATTAGCAAAGGATGCACTTGCCCCATGTGGTGGGGAAGTGCGTCCAGAAGACACGTTGTAGAAAAAACTATAAAAAGTGTATAAAATATAAGAGAAAGTTATGGTAAGCACTATAAATAAAGAGTAAAATACTTAAAGTTTATGTAGTTATAATTTTCAACTGCCCAATATTTGAATTAAAGTGACAATACAACGGCAAAGTCATCTCATCAAAAAATAGTACGCACTTGCCCCAACTGACCTTACACCTTTTTTAATTTTAATCCAGTATACCAAATGAAATAAACACATGTATATCACCCACCCGTTGTAGATTGCGAACACATGTTGGCTATTGCAGTGAAAACAACTTTGAAGGTTTTGAATAGGCTCGAAGACAATGACCCTAATTAAACTATAAGATTTTTCGGGAAGTTGGTACTAAGATAGCTACATATATGAAATATGGAACTGTAATGCAACTGATGTTGGAATCTACCTGTGGGTCTATATCTCATGGCCAAAAATTATTTATTACACAACTAACTGTAGTGTAAATATTGCGGTGATTTCCACTGGTTATGGACTCCTAACACTACAAGTCCATGCGTACAAACATTGTAGAAGCGGGGCAGGGGAGAAATTTTTACGCTCCGCCCAAAATTGACCTTGAATTCAGAACTGTAGCCCTCTTAATCAAAATGGTGCATTTGTCTCAACCAGGATCATTCGCAGACGAGTGGAGGGGTTTAAAAAACCTTGCGTACCTGTTTGGCTACTGAGGTTGCATATCATCAGGCGTTGTGTAGAATTTAGTTTTTACTTGGGCTTCACCAATCAGAAAAGCTCTCAGAGAAAGATACATTTTTATTTTTTATATTTTTGGGGAATATATTTTATATTGAGAACTACTGCGTTTTTTATGCCTCGCTCTGTTCAGTGCTGTCCATAATCTTCGGGGCTGGTCGAAGTCTTATTATCGAAGGTTTATTGCAGGGTAATGCAATTTAGCAGGGACTGAGGACACCTCGCCTCTGGATTTTCAAGTTTCGATGACATTTATGTTAGTAGATATTTTACTGCTGAAAATATCAGGAATACACTCACTAAGGCCCGGTTTGTCTACGAATAGTATCGTCGACTGGTAACAGTAAGGGGACAGAAATCGTTGCTTTAAAACAAAAGTAATATGGTATCGTAAGATTTCTTACTATCCGTTTACCGCTGCCAGCAGGTTCAGTAAATGCGAAGTAACGACGTATACTGGCGCGCTATACTAGTAGATACGTTCTCTCTTACCTGATATTGCTATCTTTTTTGGATCGTTTTCGCGCGTAACAAAAAGCGAAACAGCAAACAAAACGTAGTGCGTGTTAAATAAGAGGGTTGACGCGTTTCTCATTTTATGTTTGTTATTGTGTATGTGTTGTTAACTCTCTGTCAGTGTCCCTTATATGTAAAATAAAATGAATAAATATAATATGCTTAGCTATTTTTTACCTGGCGTCGTCGGCGTTTTCAAGCAACCCATTTAACACCTCAAAAAATAGGGTTACAAAGAGGAAGACACCTGTGAGTGTGGTGCTGTACAGGATCACAGTCACCTGTTTACCATGTCCCCAAACAGGAGTGACATGCACGCCCGAGGACGCACTACTGGCGAATGCCAGGGGTGTCCGGGTGGCCGAACATTGTAGATACAAAATTTGATAGTGTTCCGGACGCGGAAAGTAAGTATAAGTAATGTGTTTACTAATCAGTAACGGCAATGGTATTTCCTATCGTGTTTCGAGCAACCTGCCCTAAGGATGTACCCGTATTTGTTTACTTATTTCTTTTCTCTGTTTGCGATTGCAATACACGTTGAATCTGCGGTGAACCAAATGCAAATGACGGAGGAAATTGAAATTTTGAATTGCGTTCATCCCGCAACACCACGACACGTTGGGTTTTTAATATTATTCTGCCAAACAACCGTGAGGTATAATATACTATCTACCATTTTTTATGTAAATTTGGTAGAGAGTATTTCAAATAATATGTAAAATATGTGCTGAATTCTTGTATTTTCGCAGTTTTCTTGCTATAAATATGTACTTTTCATTATATTTTTTCGTGTGCACTTTATTTATAAAAAAGAGATTGGGATTTTTTCTCGAAATTGCGTTAGCTATCAAGTTATAATTATCTAACTAACTATACCATCACGGTGTATCCCAATAATGAACTAACCGGTAAATTATCTTTGTGTAGAACACAGCCCTATCTTTGCTCGAACATTTATATGATATTCAGAATGGGTGGCGAACATTATTGTTGAAAACACATGTGAAATATCTTATGGAAGTTTTGCGAACACCTTCTCGTACAGTACACTCGAAAAATAATCTAAAAGGAGTGGGGGCATATTCTACACCCAGGGATCTTGTTTTTTTTGGATATTGCTTTGCTGGATATTGTTCTATGTATTCTATTCCATCCCTTCTCGCTACATCCCTTGCGGGGGTAGGCAGAGAGAACAGATCGCCAAACTTTCCTATCCTTACACACACTTCGGGCTTCCGTCACATTCATGCAATTCGTCATACACACTCTACGATTCCTTCCACTCAGAACACTTCCGTCCTTGAGAATCTGGTCTACATGGTCGCGCCATGTGGTTCTGGAACGGCCGCACTTCCTTACACGTCTTGTTTCACCCAGGTATATTTTCTTTGTTATCCTTCGTTCATTCATTCTCTCTACATGTCCCAACCATCTCAACTTGTTCACATTTATTTTAGTCACAACATCCGTTTTACATTCACTCAACTTTCTAATCACTTCATTTCTTATCCTATCTCTCAACGTTTTACCACACGTTCTTCTCAGCGACCTCATCTCAACGATATTGGCCTCTTCTAAATTTTTCCATTATTTTCCGTCACCCGCCTTTCACACCCGCTATATATTCGAATAATTACCTACCTAAATGTAATTCTGATGGAAGTTGGTAAAAAGGTCTATTCCATTTTTTCAGCATTTTCATGAACACATTTAAAATTGAGTTTAATGTAGGAAACCTATAACGATAAAGAATTATTCTTTACCCCACGTACATAGTTGGGTAATTTCCACTGGCGAACGCCGTTAACCTTTCATCTGCAGATTAATATAATAAACTGATATGGTAATGTGGTCATCATGAGGAGTAAATGGGTTAAGGAATTATATCATTAGAATTTTGAAAATATATCTAAAGTTTTCACAGCTAGAATAATAATTATTTTACGTAAAAAATCATAGCTATTTTAATGTTCAAATCCAATCTGTGATATAGGATAAGAAATTATTTTATTAGAAAGATGAGTGACTTTAAGACGGGTGTAGTGACTACAATGAAAGTGAATAAACTTAGAAAGTTTGATGATAATCTGAAGGTTTTTACATAGGTACATGGTGGAAGTCAATTTTTAAGGTAAAATTAAAGACTATATGTTTAGTTTTAAATCCACAATAATGACTTTAAATTACGCGGCAAATGTTCGAGGGTTTGCACCCTCATCATCAGGCAATTGTGAATAAAGTTTATTCACAATCACCTGATGATGAAGTCATTATTGTGGATTTTAAACTAAATATATAGTCTTTCGTTTTACCTTTAGATAGTTTGCGCTTACATAGATGTTGAGAATGAATAAGACAGGATGACTAAAAAGACACAATATACGGATGAACGAAGAGGTGTAAGGATGCGTCCGAGACTGACCTGGACTGCATCCTTAGAGATGGAAACATTTTTAGTGCAAAGTAAATCTAGGTCACTGTCGGACGCTTCTTCACACATTTTATTACACTCAATTCACATGTAATTAGTTCTTTTTGGAAACCTGTCGTCATTCATTCTCTCCACATTCTCAAACCATCTAAGCCTGTTTACTTTCATTCTCTCCACAACACCAGTCTTACAGTCACTCATCTCTCCGACAACCGCATTCCTTATCCTCTCAGTGTTTTCCGACAGATACTTTTCAATGACCTCATTTCTACTCCATTCAACTCCGATCCGTCGTTCTTCAGCCACGTCCATGTCTCAATATTATTCACAAGGGCGCTGAAATCGCATCTGTATTCTGTAATGTGTTGTATGCTTAATAAATAATAGCATTAAAGTATAACATTATGTGAGAGTATGTTGCTTGATCTTGAAATGCCTAGAAGTATTCAAACGACATTTGTTGTGTATTAGAAGTAATACTCGTACTACATATGCTGTAGTAGATGTAATCATACATTAGTATGCTGTGGCGACTGGAGAATAGAAGGTTATACGTGGCGGAGGGATGGAGTGGAGGGTGGTAGAGGACGATAAACAATGTCAAGGGTATTTACACTCCCATATATTGCTACTAGAAACCTCGGTATAATATTCGCACTTGCTGTGTATTTGTTGAAGAAATAATGAAAGAAAACGTAGACTGTATAAAATGTATAAAATTATTGTTTCATTTAGGTTTTCAACGCCTGTACTTTGTACATTTATACGCGGAGGCATGACTTTGCCAACACACTTCTCAGTATTATCAGCAGAAGAGAATATTATCATTCATGATTCACATATAAACTCATCAGCCTATAATACTGGGAAAAATTCACCTATCCAGATATCATGGATATCACAGGATTAGGCTCAGATGCGCGGTGCCTAAAATACAAGCATTGTACATTTTTTACGCGGAGGCATGACTTTGCCAACACATTTCTCAGTATTATCAGCCAGGAAGAGTCTACATATTATCATTCATGATTCACATATAAACTCATCAGCCTAATACTGGGAAAAATTCACCTATCCAGATATCACAGGATATACAAACTTGGCACTTGCTATAATAATTATTATTGCTAAATTAGATGACGTAGATGACTGCAGGTGTTCATCATGACCGGTAATCGGTTGTGACCGATAATCCACATTTTTTTTAAATCGGAAGAGTCTGTGAATTATAAAAATGAAGTCGTGTACTCGTTTTTAGTAATGTGAATTTATCCATCAGTAGCTGTATTTGTATGTATGTATGTATGTTTACGAGACTCAATACTTTGGCTTTGTAATTTTTGTTCATAAATTCAAATAAAACGACACTTTTCTCTCAGGGACTTTCATTTACTTAACTGGCGACTAGGTTCGAGCCAATTGTAAGTTTCACTGGCATGACGAACTATATTTACTTATTGTTCCTTATCATCATCCATATATAGCTCCGCCTGGATCTTTACAATCGTCAGTTCACGTTTCAAACTTAACAATAATATAATAATAAAAAAAATTGGGAAATAAAAAGTTTTCGTGTGCTTGTGAAAGGAAAAACTTCGTCGAAAAACATACGAATACTCGTATTATTCTCGTTCTAACTTATTATTTATAATATCATTTTACCTTAATGCGTGACACTTAGTACAGTTTTCCACTGTGAATGTATTATTAGTGTGAAGCACTATAGTAATAATTATTACTTCTATAATATTTCGTACATACAGCAGTGTAACGAAATGCCCACTATTATTGTAGGAGAAGGTATACCTACCACAATATTTTGATGTACCGTGAACCAATGGCTTTTGTTCGTGTTTGTAAAATCGGCCTATCATTAAGTAAATGATTCTCAATCTATAAGAATTATTATTCGTATATTTAATTAAACTTCAACTTATTATTCAAGTTTGGGTTGGGTGGTAAGATCGCGAAATCATGATAAATCCGTCCCATTGAACATTCGCAGTTGTAATCTGATTGTAATAAAGTATTCATTAAACGCTACCATATAATTCTCGGACCTCGGCAATAAATAAACAATAAAGTATGGAAATTTATGGTAAATTAATTTAAGTTATAAGAAAACAGTAATTTTCCACTAAAAACTTAATTTTATTTTGCCGAAAACTTCGCCAGGCTAACCTAGCATTGTCAAGGCTCTTTGAAACTAAATTCAACAATGAATATGATAACTAATTACAGTGATTTAAAATATGATGCAACATTGTAATTAGGTGAAAATTTTAAACGTTCGGCATTCAACCCTGATTCAATTAAGTAAGATTTTTATAGAAAATTGCTGTTCAATTAATTTAAACAATTTTGATACTAATTTACGTGAACAAAGATAAAATTTCTAAAATTGTATACATCTCCGTCTATGAATTTCCGCACTACGCGTTTTTTGTAGAGTAGGCAAAGAGAACAGACGAAGTTAAAGATTCATTTGTATATTTTGCATTTCCATCCAAAACGTTCGTGCAATTCGTCATATCCGCTCCGCGATTCTCTGGTTTCTTCGGATTCTGCACTCTGCAGCTCGACAATTGATCGACACAGCTAATTCCCGATTTCTAGGTTGTTCGTTCTTCGGGTTCCCGTACTCCGTGTTTAGTGGTTGAATAACCGAGATTTCGGCAGCGATACTACCTACTCCCATCTTCAGGGTGAAGTAGTTTTTGTATGTAAAACACGCAGTAAGGAAACCCGAAGAACGAACAACATAGAAATGGATTCATCACGCTGCGAGATTATTTAATTCCCGATTCTTTACTCGTATCTGAAAGTTTATGCATAAGTTAATATTATAATTTGATGAAGGATCTTTGATTGGGTGTGTATTTACCGAATCCACGTGTTGAGTAATATCCAACATCGCGTGATTGGAGTGATTTCAGTACGAGGGATTCAGGGAATGGCGGCGGTGCGGAGTTGTGGCCGACTCATTTCTAGGAAAGTGCCAACGGAACATAATCATGTAATACTTATTACTGTGTAGTCTAGATTCAGCGTGGAAATCACTGCTATTTTCACATCACAGTGATTTGTGTTAATATAAAATAGATCGTATCACATAATCACATAATTTACGTATCACATATGACTTGTTATTTACATTTTATGACAGTTTAATCAGTTTGCTATGTCTCCTTTTTAGATCTGACTATTTTTTGTGTGTGGTTTTGTGTTATGATGTTGATTTGTAATTGATGAATTATGTGTAATGCACAATTGTTCGACTGTTTTTATTGATTGATTTTTTTTTGTGTGATTTTTGCAATATACTTTGTTCAAATGGCCTAAAGGCCGTGTACGATTGTAAAATAAATAAATAAATAAATAATACGTTTATGCTGTATCCAAGTCTTAAACTAAAGTCTTCAATTAAATACATTTTTACAACATTCCTCGTAAGAATAGAAACTTCTTCGGGGGACCATAATTCTCAGCACTGTGAAATCGACTTGGGAGTTGATTCTTCTTCCCCTGTCAGCCCTCTGCTTCGCACTGCTGAACGTAGGCCTCTTCCATTCATCGCCGTTTTTCCCCTTTCGCATCCAGGTTATGTCGGCTTGTTGGACAATATCATCAGAAGTAGATTGGATATAATAGATATCCTCATCCACCTGCCACACGTCACAAAAAAACAGTTTTCTACAGCGATATCATAATTTGCTCCTGGAATTATGCAACCTCAGTTACTTCAACATACAAGAAAGAAAGTCACTGCTATTTATCACATTCCTTTTAAAATCAGGTTGTCGAACGTGATTGCTATTTTTATTTCAGCATTAGACACGCCATTTCTATTTAGATTTAAAGTAGGTATAGTGGATAACATTTCGTTATTTCGTCATGCCCCAAATATAAATAATTCCACATTGTGTTTTTTCTTTACATAGTGATAAATTATATTTTATTGTAGCGAATTTGAAATTATTTGGATAATACAAACGTATTCCGTATACAGCCAGCCCATTTTGATAATGGAATTACTAATATTATTGATAGTTTAGCTAAAGAGGGTAAGGCGCAGTGTCTAGTGTAATATGGATTCTTCCAATAATGTCCGCATTTAAATACCCCTGATTCACTACTGTTTTAGCTCCAAATACGCTCCAACTACGTATCTTCATTCTACTTACATTTTGTATATATTTATTTCTTTAGGAAATATGAGTGATTTCCTTTTCTAATAAATCAAAGTCCCGATTTTTTTTTCAGAAAGAAATATCTCTCTTCCTGAAAGTTGCAAAGAAGAAATGATTTTCGTACCGATAATATAGTATATGCATTAAAATCTAGTCAAGTACTGTGATAAGAAATGAAGTGATTAGAGAGTTGAGTGAATGTAAAAAGGATGTTGTGACTAAAATGAAAGTGAACAAGTTGAGATGGTTGGGACATGTGGATAGAATTAACGATGAAAATTTGTCTGGGTGAATGAGGAGGTGTAAGGAAACGCGTCCGCCCAAGAACCACATGGCTGGACCACGTTGACCAGATCCTCAAGGACGGACGTGTTTTGAGTAAAAGTAATTGTAGAATGTGTATGAGGAATTGCATGAATGTAACGGAAGCCCGAAGTGTGTGTAAGGATAGGAAAGTCTGGCGATCCGTTCTCTCCGCCTACCCCGCAAGGGAGGTGGCGTGAGGGTATAGTACCTATAGTAGGTAAAGTAAGTACTGTGAAACTTTTTTGAATAAAGCGAAATGTCCTTAAAAACCCCATATTTCTAAAATTTGATCATGCGATTTTGAACCTTAAACACGCAATCTAATAGTCCAAGAGCCCGCTGCTTAATTTATGACGTATGTGTTTTTTGATCGAAATGTGGTATAAATGATAGCTTACTAATAGGGTTTTACATCGCACTAGGGTTGCCTATCAAAATCTTGCCGCAACCCCCCCTGCCCCCCCCGAAAAGGTCCCATTTCGCGGTTTTTCGCATTTTATAGGAATATGGTAAGAGATAGGAGAATGTAATCAATGACAAAAATAATCCTTGCTAAATTCTCTACAAAAAATGTCATGTAAATTTTTTCGTAGAACTAGCAGTTTACCCGCAATAGCCGGTCCAAAACCGAAATTCATTTAAAAAACTAAAAAAATGAATTTAAACTAAATTGGTTGAAAATTGATAAGAGCTACAGGAAAATAGTCAAAGAACGACTTAATAACCATAGTATTAGCTACAAAACGAGCTATAATTTATTTTCATACATCAATTAATTTAGGAGTTATTGCAATAAAACTCAGTGACGAAAATTCTTAAAATATAGTTTTTCATAAAATAACCAGCGATATAGCGCCGCAGGCCCAATATTTTTTTCCATAAAATGTTATTGATAATGGGTGGAAGAAAGTTAAAGAAAAAAAATCAAAAATTATTTTTTTTTTTTCAAAAAATATCCTGTTTTTCGACCAGCCATTACGGGTAAACTACTAGTCCTATGAAAAAATTGACTTAACATTTTTTTGTTTTTTTAGCAAGGATTATTTTTGTCATTGACTACTTTCTTCTATCTCTTACCATATTCCTACAAAATGCGAAAAACCGCGAAGAGGGACCTTTTCGGGGGGGGCAGGAGGGGTTGCGGCAAGATTTTGATAGGCAACCCTAGTGCGATGTAAAACCCTATTGGTAAGCTATCATTTGTACCACATTTCGATCAAAAAACAGATACGTCATAAATTAAGCAGCGGGCTCTCGGACTATAACGTTCCGGTACGAATACTGGCATTTGCATACTTTTGATCCACAAACACAATAATTTTACCCGTTCCTGACATACGAGTATGTTGATAAATTACATACAACATGTTAACTTTGTTACAACTGTCATTTAGTTAAACATCGTTATAATAAGTATACGCGATGATGCATAATTACTTACCATAAAAAATAATTTATCTTAAACGCTCTACATTTGAATAAACGTGAAATAATATGTTACATTTTAATGCGAGGTAATAAAATGAAACGACTCCTGTTAATTTATTAGTCAGGTGTTGTGTGGCGCAGGGGTGGTTGTGTTTTATTAATTATCGTGGATTAGGGTTGCGGGCACGGAGAAACAGACAGGAACCTCGTCTTCCAGGGCGGCTGCGGTCAGGTAAGACTACAAACGCGTCGGGTAATCTCAATAGGAAGTTGTAAGTGTGCATAAGGTTACATGATTAAATCGCGCAGAAAAAAATAACACGAGAAAAATATCTCGTTAATCTGCATAAACACTATTACAGCAGGTACTTCTCATGCCAATATTATGAATACTTTTTTAAATTCTACATGGTAGGTAGTAGACTGCTTTTTTGAAACACTCAGACAATCGCCTACATTGTCCCTGGCCTGCCTCATAGAAATCTTCTAAATTATACGTATACATAACTATTAAAGTGTCTTTTAAATCATTAATAAATTTAAATAAAAATAAGAATGTGTTATTTCTTCTTGTACCTAGTATTATTGCATGTAATATTTTTCCCGTGTTATTTTTTCTCGTGTTATTTTTTCCCGTGTGATTCTTGCCTGACACCAAATAGGGGATGAGGGTTTCTTACTACTACGTATTCGTTTGCTGAGTTAATAATGTCCGTAAAATTTCATTATACCCATTTAGTTTAATCCCTAAGATTATTCGGGGTGTTTTTCTTTACCTGTGTTAATCCCATTTTTCGGATACTTAAGTGTAGAACTTATTATCGTGGAGTACCTATCCTTTTACAGCTTGCCAGATTCACCCCACACTACTAAAACAGAGTGAGAGTACTACTTTTACACCGTTGGAAATTGAACGATTTCGTGGTTAACTTCTGATTTGTTCTAAGTTGTTTTTGCATCGTGTGATACCTATTCACTTGGATTATATTTGATGTTTTTTTATGTGCAAAATGCCAGTCAATGTCCCGATCCCAAAGTTTCCGACAGGTCAACTTGGCTTTCAGTGAATTATCAGACACATTGCCTAGTGTGGCGGAGGCAACCACAATGTTAATTGAATTAAAATATTAATTCCCCGTTTTATTCATGATTTTGTCCATTGTAAATTATTTATATGTTGGTGTCGCGTGTGAGTGTTGTTGTTTGGTTAGTGGTTTTAATATGCCTACCACGAATATTGTGACACATTTTAATTTCGTTTCAATTTGTCGACTAATTCCTCTTTTCTTTTAATTATTTATAACGCCGTATTTCTTTTTTTTTATTTTACCACCGAAATAATTTTTAGAGAGTTCTAGAGTATTCAGTATATCAGAGTGTAATGTAAAAGTGTTACACATAACATATTTACTAAATAGTTCTATGTAAGACTTGGAAGGGAAAATCGTGAGGAGGTTATCCAAAGGAATAGATTTACTTACTTACTGCTGGCCTCTTTGCGTTCCACAGCCGGACATAGACCTCTTCTAAACTCTTCCACTGTCTTCTATCTTGGGCTATCTGCTGCCATCTACGACCCGTAATCTGGACAATGTCATCTGTCTACCTTTTCTGTGGTATTCCTACGCCTCTTTGATCAGACGTCGAACAAAAGTTGCCGACAGCGCAGAAAGAACAGCAAAAACACGAAATTGAAAGAAGACGAGGCTTAGCACAGCAGGCCTTTTGTAAGCTCATATCCTGAAGTCTTCGAAATATACAAATTATCTAAAAAAAGAAGCTATTTGATGCTCGGGTTCTTCCAGTGCTCACTAACGTATAGTCGTGAAACTTTTGTGATCACGATAATAATTTTAGACAAACTATTTATCAACGACACAAAGAGGTTGCTGGGTATTTCCTGAAAGACAGAGAGAAGACCTAGGTCACCGGTGTCGTCTACATAATTTCAAAGAAGTTCTAGAGTGGTGACCTAGAACAGGCAGAATAAGTATTGCGGGAGAAGGTCGAATACGGTCTGCATAGGATAAGGAACAGTGTAGATCTAAGGGGAGGCCTATGTTCAGCAATTGGGGGCCGATAAGGATGATTAAAGTATTATTTAAAGTATTGCTCTGTTGTATCTATTGGTGTTCAAATTCATATTTTTTTAGTTCATGCACTTGCATGTTTTGTTCTTTGTTTTTATTTTTCGATTTTTTTGTGTTTATTATATTGTAGGTAAAATATGGAATCTTTGTTGGTCTGTTTATAAGTAATATGTTAATTTGTGTTATTTGTTGTTGTGACTGTATGATTCCGATAAGAAAATAAAATAAATAAATAAATAATTGGTTTAATACTAGAGAATGAAATAGGTTTATACACAGGAAATACATTTATAGCTGGTTTTAGACAAAAATAATATTTGGAATGTATCAACGTATTGAACATCGTGTGATGTAGATATAACAATATAGATAGATCGATATGTTCGTACGTACAGTGTACACTTGTTCACCTGTGTTACACTAACTAATTCAGTGTGTCATAGCGTGTTTCAAAAGCTTTCAGTTTGTTAAATACTCATTGTGTTCACTGTTCATTCATACAATTGTAAACAGTCAACACGTTAACTGTGAAGAGTCATGCTTACTTCTTTGATTGTTGTCTGTTTGTTTAATACTTGATACTTTCATGAATGTGTTGAATATCTACAAACTTTGAATGTCTTATTTATTTGGTCGTCATTTCTTAATAGTATCTATTTTGTATTGTTATGCCTGGTGATGATACGTAATGAATACTTATCGAATAAATCAATCAATTCTCTACAATGTTGAGTGTTTTGAATGAAAGTTCTTGGTGGAGGTTCATTATAATATTATTAAAATGAATCACTGTATTTAATATATTCCACGGAATTTAAATTTATTAAAGAGGCGATAAGTTTATGGGCATCTTCCGCATCCCCCGTCAGGCGAACACAAAGTCTTTGGGCGAGGTACTGGCCTGACAAAGAAGTGTCCCAAAATTAGTCGCCTGTTTGATAAATTTTAAGTCTGTTGGGAGATATTAAATACTGTTTTTGATTTTAATAATATTACAATCAGTATTTGAGGTACCTACGCCAGTTTTTAGTGTAAAAGAATCAATTCTATATACAGGCTCAAATACTTTCCTATGTAAGTCCCTTCTCCACAGTATGTTAACAGCTTGCAACTGCGACAGCGATGTACTAGTCAACATTATTTAATCTTTATACAGGAACATTACGAGGTACATAAAAATCACTATATTACTGAACTAGCACTGAATTCTTCAAATATTTTTTTCATTTGCCCTTTATACTATTATAAAAGTGGCTAATCTGGATGGTGACTTCCACGTTGCGTCCCGTATGTCTAATCTTTTCTAGCTTCACATAAAAACGCTTATTTCTATTTAAGCATCCGGTAGGGCATGGTCTCAAAATAAAATATTTTTTCATACCTGAATAATTGTAATACGTTGCCTACCTCCCATGGTTAGGATGTCAATGAAATTAGCCTGGCGCATTTGAGTAGATGTGTTATCTGATTTAGCATTAAACACGAAATGTATGCGAGTATGAATATTCTGGACGTTTTGCTTACGCAATACCGTCTAGATATTATTCAGATAACCGAGAGTTCATTGTACTACAAACTATCATTTAATTTCAAGTATTTACGTCAATGCGAACAATGTACCTAGTAGATTAAATATATTTTTAAGACAAAGGTTTTTGTGTACATTTCTTAACACAACGCGACACAAAAAATTAAGATTCGTTATTCAGGGTCCCTTTTCGAAATAGTGTGAGAAAGTAAATTACGTTTGCTAGTCAAGACACCAAAGTATTGGGTGACTTAGGAACTAGTAATGAACAACCTGAATCGGTTTTTTTACACCTCTTTGTTCCCACACCAACGTCACAGGGTTAAGGAGAAGATAAATAAGTTAAAATGTATTGTAAAAACCCCTTGATTGATTCTATGGTAGAAAAAACATGAAATAGACTAGAATATATTTCTTCTATAATAAGTTCTCCCTTCACCTATTTTCTCTCATTCTACTTTATTCATTTGCGTTATAGAAGTGTCTTAGTTTATTCATGGATTTAATTATCTTGCGTGGGTCGATTGACGGTAAGGCTGTGAGTCTCGTAACTCGTAAATTTAATCGAACGCTCGATAGCGAAGGTTTCATAATGACTCCCATGTATCGTGAACCTAAAATTATAATGAAAATGAATGAATGGAGATGAGTGAACGTGGATGATGATAGTATCTTCTAGGTACATAAAACATTCCTGATCCAGTGGGATTTACCCTTTTACAGTGTTTAGTTGCGAGAAATTTCAAGTAATCTTTCGTATGCGCTATTATCATTATCGTTGAAGCTCGTGCGTGATTTTATAAAGTGAAAGTAGATTATGAGGGATAGATTATTATTGAAGGGAGGTATTTGGGAAAATCTTACGTCGCATCATTAGTTTTTGTGTGATAATAACGTAGCGCTCTTATTTTCATTCCGAGCCATTTGAGTGTGACGAATTTTCCCTAAAATGGTGGCGATGTATATTCACTACAACGAAGTATTTCTATTTTAATATATTTGGCTGACTATTACTTCGCATCCCATATAGGGTTAGTGGACACAATCTGACTTCTACGTGCTTTAATTTCCACACACGACTGTTGGCTCTTTAATATTCAGTTTTCGATCCATGTTTATCTTGTCTCGAAATACTTTGAAAGTCTCTTGTCCGTTTTTAAGAATCACCTTTCGACATATGTCACAAAACCTCTCAGTTTGTTTAATTTTACTGTCTCTGCTTTCATTATATGACCCCTTCGCATATCTCCCATTTCTTATTCCATCTCTCAAAGTTTTGCCATGCCTTTTATTCCTTTTTGCATTTCAATGATTGTATCTTAATATACCTTCCATTTCAGCTATATTCACTATGACTTCTCCATTCTTCTCGGGTGTACCGTGTGTAGGTTGTCGATGTTGTCTATATATGTAGGACTACATTAGTCCTTAAGATGGCCTCAGCAAGTAGGCCGAAAGCTCGACAACATCGACAACCTACCCACGGTACACCCGAGAAGAATGGAGAAGAGATTAACAACAAGGACCATGAAAATCTACAAAGCTATATTCACTATGGTTTTCATAGAACAAGAACATGCATAATGCAGTTGTCCCATATTGCTGTTATTGATGTAGTGCTTACATTACCATTTAGTATAGCGATCACCTTTGGTGCAGCATTCATTCGTCTCATTACCATTGTATATTTTTCATTTATAATAAGGCAAGGTTGCTAAGCATGATTAAAGATACTTCCTCTAAATCGGTCATGGTTTCTTTTCCGTAATTTAGTAATGAAATAAATACAAATTATCAGATTTCATCGCGCATAGTGCCCTCACGTGATACATGGAAGAAAATTGCATTTTAATATTTTGACGTGAATTTTCACTTCGCTTATCTTGTTGTTACGATAACTCCACCTATCAAGAACAAGGAGCGATTTAATCCATCTTAACAATTTCACCTCGTTAGTTCACGCCACGTTTTAACACATTGCTGGCTAACTAGACTATCATCGACTATAGCAACTTCTTCATATAAAGTTTACGTGCTGGTATTAAGGGAGCTAGCTGCCCCATAATCCATTCTATATTAGGGATAGTAAATGATAATATTATGTTCGTGGTACGAGTAGAATATACTCTGGTAGATTAGGTAACGTATTAAGTTCAAACATCGTGTCGTGTCCTTTTTATCGAGGGCTGTAATCTAGCTGTTGGGTCTTTTATACTTTCCGATATACCGACGGTTAAATGTTATACTTTCGACTTTATGGCGCTCTGTGAACACTTTGCGATACTCAGCTCATACTTGTACCCCGGAAAGAAATGCGAATACTCTGATACCTGATTGGTACATTTATAATTTCTTTTAAGACTAAATTTATAACAAATTTCATGCGGATCTCAAGTATCTGAATAGTGAGAATGTGCCACTCGACGTCGGGTGCAATAGCGACGACACCAAGTAACTGATTAACGTAGCTATTTATCGCGCACCGCATTTTTCCTTTTATTATTTACTACTAGTATACTCATATACCATGAGGGTTAACTGGAAGAGGTCGCTTTGCGATAAGTCCACCCTCTACATTTTCCAATATTTAGTTGCATATACACGGTTATACCATTTAAAAAAGAAGGACATTCTATTACAACAAAACTAAAAGCAAACACATATAAGTTCAGTTCACAAACACGCTTGATATTTGAGACAATTTTCTAATATTGAGTGATTTGTATCTTAATTTTGTCAGTAAAGACTTATTGTTAAAGACGCTGTTTGGTAATATTTATGTAGATACTTTTTTAATAAACATGTAGAAGCTTGTTGGTCTAGATACTTACCTACTACATACTTATCCGTGTTGCGCCGCCGGTCACAAAATCTAGTTATAAATATTTGATAATGATGATTAGTCCAACATTTCTAGAGCGAGTGAACTTTCAGACAATTAATCTGCTTGCGATATTAACCTTTGAACTACACGGTTCACCTTTGTTGATTGTACAAACTTGTTCATGCAACTTAGTTTCAATACCTGCGTTGCTTTTGATGAGGTCACCAAGTTCATTACCGAAAACCGCGTGGATCGATACGTCGGCATCGTACACGTAATGTTATTATATTACAAAGGTACAAGTCTTGTGAAATAGATTCGCGTGAACTGTATTCATATATTTAATTTTAAACTCATTAGCGTTTTATATCTACCCTCATATCTGACGTTTATTCCTGATTGGATTTTTTCACTCTAATTGGTTTTTATTGAAATCATCAGATATTTTTTTTTTCTTGCCTACGCATAGTTACTTGTTTTCGTAATCTATAAATCTGTAGATTTCTTCTAACTCTGGCTTGTTTGAGGGTTTGTGATTCTTGGATATTAGAATCTTATATACCTATACGAATACTAAATGATGATGATATTCAATGATGCCCCCTATGCAGTATTTAATGACTTATTTTTATCAATCATTTGAGTTACATTTCGTTTGCGCCGGGCCTGGCTTTTTTTTAGCATTCTCCTTTCACAAACCAAAAATATCTTATACTTATCATATTATACGCTTTTAAACCACAATTGTATCTGTTTAATGCTCCTGTTACCAATACATTCACGTGACCCCCGTAAACTACGAATAGGTATTTCACACATTAGGCCATTGATTTCGATGATGCCCCCTTCTTCTTCTCAAGTTTCAATCCAATGGATTTGTTTGCATCAAAGAACACCTCGCTTTCCACTCCCCCCGGTCCTCCGCACAACGCTTCAGCTCCAAGTATGAGGAGCAGCTCATATCCTGGAGAACCTGCTCCATATATTCCTGTCGGGGTCGCCCTCTGTGAGTTGTCCCCTCGGTCATTCCCTCCATTACGTGATGCCCCCTATGCAGTATTTAATTATTCATTTTTAACTATCGTTTGAGTTACATTTCGTTTGCGCCGGGCCTGGGTTTTTTTCCCACACTAAATGAGCATTCTCCTTTAAATAATTTATTTCGGTTAAAGAATAATAGTCGTTGCATCAAACCTTAAATCAAGGCGCAAGAAAAGACTGTTAATAATATTTTCTTTAAAAATGTACCTTATTACAGTAGCAAGTGAAGCTGAATAGGAAGTTGCAATGCTTAATATATCTTGACAAATTAGTCCCACGAGATTCCCTAATTTACTAAACAAACATAAGCAACAACTTCATCTATTGTCTTTACGACCTCTTGAACTGTTCTAACCACAAGCTTACGACGCCACCTAATAGTTTGTAACTCTACTTATCTTTCAACGTACCTAATAAAGAAAATTCTTCTACTTAGTCAATTTTATAGCTTAAAAGTTTGGTTTTGCGTTAATTTTAATTTGCTTTAAAAGAAATGTGTTCAAATCAGTATAATTTACTTCTCTGACAAGAAACTGCGATTTTGTTCCGACACTTTTGCGATCACAGGTTTATCTTTCAAGTAGATCCGTTAATGTTGGTTGTACGAGTACATGGTTGGCGCAGTTGGTTGAGGCGGCAGTCTCTCGAACGGGAGGTGGCAGGTTCAAACCCCGGGGCTGGTGATGTATTCCACACTTAGCGATACAGGCTTTTAGCCTAGTGCAAGGTGTGCAGGAAAGTATTTGGGTTTGTGTATGCAAGCCCAGATCCTTTAAAAAAAATGTTGAGGATCGTGACCTTCATAAAGATATCTTGTCAGATCCTCTTGCAGTGTCATATTCTCTGCCTATTGCTTACTGCATTGTCACTATCACTCCTTGACCTAGGGGTAGTATATTCCACCTCGGAATCTCCAGCCTTTGTAGGTTTAGACAGTTATAAAGTTTGGCAAATCAATGCGTAGAAACCGATTGCCCGTTATTGATTTATAAAGTGGTTTTACCAACCATGTGTGATTCTTATTTCTTTTTCAGAATAATGTAATTTATGTTTGTATTGGGTATTGCAAACCATTATTTTATCAAATAATAGTCATCTATAGGTTCCTCTACAAACATGAGTAGGTGGTGTAACTGGTACAACGTCAAAAGCACATAAAACTCGACTGAGGCCAAGGACTGTCGTAAAAATGCAAATCATCGATGTGGTGGTAAAAGAGATTGTTATACGTAGTGGGTGGCATTCTATTAGGTTAGGGTGTTTCATATATACGGCGATGGGGAGAATAATATCGCCTTTTTTTGTTACGATTCAAGATAGTTTTTTCTGGTTAACTACCGACCGCGATGAGTTATTTTCGAAAGTTGCGTGATTTTGACGTTCGAGTGGTTTATGTGTATTTTTTTATCAGTCTGATTAATCTGTGCGGACACGAAGAGAAAAAACATTAAACGAGCCTCACTAGAGGGTAAATATCCACCTAACGCTTCTTCAATTAAACTTATTTTTCCTTACAGTTTGTATTGAAGTCAACTTTTTTTGGAGTAGTTTTTTCTATTTTCGTGGGCCTTTAGTTAATTTTGAATCATTACCTAACTAAGTAATTATTTATCTTATCGAAATTAAAATCTTGCTACTGATATCCAGTGGTGTGCTTTAGTTTATTTGCAGTTTTGATGTTATAGATAGAAAAGAAAATTGCATGAATATATGACGGAAATACGAAGTGTGTGTAAGGATAGAAAAGTCTGGCGATTTGTGTTCTCTGCCTACCTCGCACGGGATGCGGCCTGAGGAGGTAAAATAGAAAAAAAAGAAAAAAAACGTTGGACATTTTGTCGTTTGGACATTTTGTCGTTCGAACCTTACGTCGTTGAACGTTTTGTCTTGGACATTTGTCGTTGGACCAAATGTCTGTGGAAATATTGTCGGAAAAATTCTTTTTAGCATTGTAAAACCATCTAATTGCGGACTGGATTATAATTCTTTGCCTAATGAATGTTACCTGATTTAAATTCTGAATTAAATAGACCACTGTTTTAAAATTCCGTTCTAAAAGTAAGTTTGTCTTGAGAAGTTAAGAAGGGGACGAATATTGTTTGTAAAATTAAATCAACATGCCTAATTTGGTTATGTTTGGAAACCTTAAACAGAATTGTGGTGAATGATAAATATAAGTACAACGTGGGTTGGTCTGTTTGAGAAAGATAATATTAGCCCTTTAAATTAGAAGTTATGTTTTGATATTGTTATAATTCTATTAATAGGCAGCAGCGGTGTGCCTGAGGTTTTGATGTTAACCAAACTTATAAAGTTTGAGAACCATCTTCTTCTTCTTCGTGTGTCTTGTCGGATCCCGCCGACATTGGCGATCATCTGGGAGAAAGTACTTGTATGTACATATGTATTGTAAATATAAAATATATATCAAATATATATACGACATTGCCTACGGCAATAAACTCGTCATTACAAAAAAATTTTCAATGAAGATTTTATTTATTTATTTAAAGTTTCCCTATCCCGGGGAGTGTAAAACAGCTCCCTCCAGTTTTGAGTCCTGTCCATTCTCGAATGTTTCGAAGCCAGAAAAGCTGCTTTCTTCCGACCCTCGCACGGCCTTCTGTCTTCTCCTTCATGACGAGCTGAAATATGGAATATTTTTCGACTCTTATTTTTTGGTCAAAATATGATGTTTTACGGAGCTCGATAGTGTCGAATTGTTGAACTATAGGAGTCTTGTTGAAATATAATATTACGTAGATTTTTCTAGAAATTCATCAAACAATCAAAACAATATCCACAACTAAACTTAGGTGTGGGTGTAGTAGGAGAGGTTGGTACTTGCTCCTCTTTCGGGTTTCGATTTATTACTGTGCAATAAAATGTCGGTTACTTAGGTACTGACTTATATTCGTATCATTGTTGTAGAATTGAGGGCATGATTCTCTTTGATGAACAGTCATCGCCGAATGTTTTAACATCCCATTCTCATGGAGTCGTCATCGTCGGATCATACAATCCACTGACGCTAACGGCTTTAGCTTCTATTACGGGTTTTCTCAATTTTTGACGGACTTTTTTTTTTCTTTAATAAAATGAATCTGGGTTTATCGAAATAAACCCATATACATATTTGTGCACTTCTCAGAAAGTTTAAAAGCTTGCGTTGTGAAGTGGAGTAAGTCGGGGATTGAACCCGCGCCCACTGGATTAACAGTCGAGCGCGCTACCAACCAGGCTACCGACCACCTCAAATACCAACTCCCTTTTCGCTTTATCGTACGGAGTTACTCAGTTTGGACGCAATAATTTCAAGGTTTTTTTTATTAGAATGCAATACTTTGTTCACATTGGTTCAGAATTGAGAGAGGTTCGAAGGGATGGTCGACAACCCTCGGTAGGACGGCCAATTAGATTAAAAAATATGTTTTACATAAATTTTACCAATATGATTGAAAATGGTTAGCAATGTATAAACTATTGGAGACAGAATGGTTTGGTCTTATAATACAGTTTTTGTCTCACTTTTCTTGGGAGATTTCTGTCGCCACATGGTACCGATTTCTCGTATATTGCGTTCATTTGTACTTATAATAGATAGAATGGTGCTTGCTTGCTTTCTTAACGTTTCCTTTCCAATTTATTTGGCAATCAATATCATATATTTTATACTTAGAAGGGAGTGATATAATGTGTTTCGGTATTCCGTCGGCATTTCTTTAAATATAAATGATGAAAGTGAGAGATATGTAATATACTTAAGTATTTATTAAAAGGTCGCGTTCAATAAGCCATCGTCACAATCATTCGTGTGTCCATTAGTCAACATTGGTTTTTCAAATTTTGTTGAATCATCGATCCAATGGTGCACACTTTATGAGTTTGTATAATCCTTTCGAATATCATTACGGACAATCTTTCTTAACTGTTTCCACTGACGATCCAAGTCGGTCCCTTCGGTTTATAGGCACTTAATTAATTAGATTTTTTTTCACGTATTTACTTAAGTATATACGAATTGTTGCCATGAAAGCTCTTAATTAAATACAATAAAAAACGTTTCATCTCGAGGGCGAAGTCTTCTTGAATTCGTCGAATCAATTTGTTTCCCGTGAAATTGTTGAATTTATCAGGAATCGATTTAAAATCTCTCCCTTTATTATCTAGAAGAGCTGTATGAACCTTTATGCTTTTTGATTTCTTATTAAAAGTGTTTTGTATACATAGGCACACAAATTCGCTCTTCGCACACTTCTAGAAAGGAATTTTCTTAAATTCCTCTCCCCCAAACGATTTTGACAAATTCCGATACACAGAATTCAATTTACTCATTTTATTTACTTTTTTTCCCTTGCTCGGAATTTCAAAAGAATTCTCTACCCAAATATTCTGAAGGCCTTGTATATTTTGTATCCACCTACTCGTACATATTTCCAGAGATATTGGCATATTATCATCTGCTCCTAATCATTACGCGAAGGTAAAAGGGGGAAACGACTGAATTCCTTTCTCAAAGCACATTACAGGTGAGTTTTTCGAAAAAACTTTGAATTAACGAAACTTCATGTTATAGTCAAATACGTTATTTTGACTGCATACATACATACATATTCTTCTTCTTCTTCTTCTTCCTCAGCCTTCCTCCCTCCACTGCTGGACGTAGGCCTCTTCCATTTTCTTCCACTCATCTCTGTTTCTCCCCCTCCGCATCCAGGTTCCTCCGGCTTGTTGGACTAGGTCATCAGACCACCTTTTGGGAGGTCTTCCGACGCTTCTCCTTTTGTTCCACATATTATACACTCAAAATATATTGTAGTACCCGATCATCTATCTTATTCTACTCTATCTGTAGGCAGAGTTCTCTCTGCCTACCAGTGTTCTCAGTGTTCTCTCAGTGTTCAGTGTTGTAGGCAGAGAGAAAAGATCGCCAGACTTTCCTATCCTTACACACACTTTGGGCTTCCGTCACACTCATGCAATTCGTCGTACACACTCTGCGATTCCTTTCACTCTGAACACGTCCGTCCTTGAGAGTCTGGTCTACATGTCTATCTATCCACCGTGGCATTTCCCACAATGTGCAATGGAGTAACCAGTTACAGATGTGCGGTTCTGCAATAACTTTTTTAAAGGACACCTCGTCATACCTTCAGTCGAGAATTCAGAGTAGATTGCTAAACTTAACGAAGGAATGTTTTGTCCCACCTGCACCTCTCTAAAGTTAAGTCTGATTTTTGTAAGTATTCGCATAACTCTCGCATTTTACGTTGGATTGCTGCGAAAATTTAGAATAACATTTGCGATAATATAGGCTGTGTCCTAACATCGCCGCTTTTTGGGGACAAAGCTTTTCCTAGGAGATGCCATGATGATGTGGGGATCCAAGGGTTGTGTGGGGTCGAGTGTGCTATCGTATGAAAGGGCGTTGAAAAATAAATTCAGATCAGAAAGTCACATTTCATCCAGCTCAAGCTTATAAAGTATGCCGGGGTGGTTTGTTAAATTTGCCGTTGCGAAGCACGGGTTACTCAGCTAGTTTACAATAATATTTTTTCAAGAAAACATAAGTAAGTAGGCAGTTAGGTGGGTACATAAAATATTTTTAATTTTTGTTTTTAGAATTTATGTTGTGAAGGTATTTTGTGTGGTCTTGTCACCCCTGGAGACATTCTCACCCTTCTCCACCTTCTGAAGATGTCAGTTAAGGTAAATAGAAGTAGGCAGGTACTAAAGTCATCCGCGTCTTAAATATCACTTTCCTTTTTTTGTTTGTTCTTTTATTTTTTACTCTTTCTTTATTCCCTGTATTTTTTTTCTTTTTTTTATACACTCAAGGTATCCCACGTCGACTGAATGATTGGTACCCTCCCCCTTTTTTTTCTTTTTTGAGAATTTAATTGTTTTCAAAGTATCTGCTTATCCGAAATGTAACCAAAGGTGAAAAGCGATTTGTATACAAGGTGATTCGCAAGTTTCAGTTTATCTGAACCATAAAGGATGATCGTTTGTTTTTTTTTTTGTTGAAGATTGAATCGCTGAGGGTCCATCGTTTATTTCTTCCTCAAACCTCTGTTGTTTATTTCTCTAAACCCCAGACACTTATTTATTTATTCTTTTAGTAAACATTACATATAATACAATTTGGGTACTGAGTAGTTATGGGTAGTTACACTATTATTAGTTATTCGAGGCCCGCGTAATATCATTGAGGCTCGGTCCAAGTGATATTTGGCGATGATGACGTCACCAGACATTGAAAGAAATGTATGGGAAAAAATATTCCGTAACTTAAGTGTTTGTCACCGAGACAAGGTGACGTCACCATAAGAGTGGGGTTATCATGGAGATGTTATTTGAATGGCAGGTGTGATTTTTGACAATAGACCCTTACACGCGTGCTGCCACCTGGTGTGCATTGCTGAAAACTGCTCAAAAACAACAAATTATCTTCGTAAATACGCGACCCACTTGTTTACGAAATACTAGCTGAGTTACCCGTGCTTCGTATAAATTTGACAAACTAACCCGGCATACTTTATAGGCTTGAGCTGTACAAAATGTGACTTATGATCCGAATTTCTTTTCCAATGCTTTATCATACGGTACCACACTTAACCACACACAACTCTTGGATCCCCTCATCATTAAGGCATATTCTAAGAAAAGTTTTTTCTTCAAAAACCAGCGACGTTAGGACACATTCTATATTATCGCAAATAGTATTCTAAATTTTCCATCGTAAAATGCGAGAGTTATGCAAACACTTACAAAAATCAGACTTTACTTTATTTATATAGAATGAAGAATCTTCTGTGTTAATATTTACAACGTAAAATTGAATTCTATTTTAAAACATAAATTACATAATTTCAGTTTGAGGGCATGGCACCAGGAATGACGTCACAGTCTTTTCCCACGGTATTAAGGTTCAAAATCGCGTGACAATCGCATGATAAAATGGTAAAAATATCGTTTTTTTCAATTTTTTGGGGTTAATTTTGCGTCTATCAAAAAACTTTTACGGTTATTCCCTAGATTTTAATGCATATTATCAGTACAAGAAAAAAAAATACTCCGCGACTTTCGGGAAACGAGTTTCCGTCTTTCGGAAAAAAGGTCAGAGGTGTTTTTAAATTATTATTTTTTGTGAAATCTATACAAGATTTAAAAATCTTTTACGGTTATTCCCTAGATAAAGGTTCAATGCATCTACCCTATTTTGTTCCAAAGCAAATTTAGTAACGATTGTCAAGATAGAAGGTCTCCCGTTTTTAGAAATTTTTGAAATGTAGGTATGCATACTCTTAAGTGAATAAGTATACAAAATACGAAATTTGTTTTCCATTTTGTAGATTGGTTTTATTTGTAAAGCGTTTGAACTTGTTTCCTCAACATTTTGAACAGTTTGTAAGCTCTTTCAATAAACTCGCACAAAACTTAAATAAAAGTCACCCCTGTCTTTGTTGCTCCAACAATAATTATTAAGTTTAATAATAATACATAATAAGAGAAAGAGATGCCCGTTTATATAATACCTTTACAAACTAGAGGCACAGTTATTGTTCAGGAAATTAGGAATAATCACTTTTGAAGCTTATTATGGCTGTTTCCTTATTCGAGAATTTACTTTGTACTCGTATATGTATTTGACAACGTTGCTAGAATATTCACATTCGTAAAATAAAAATAAAAATAAAAAAATCTTTATTGAAAAGAAAACATATCTTCCAAATGGCGGGTTTATTGCCGTAGGCAATATCTGCCAACCAACCACTTGTGACATTAATTTGATGTACACATTACATACAGGTGTATGAAAAATAAGAAAAATATAAATAAATATGAAAATAATAATAATATATAGAATACTTATACATACATAAAAATACATATATAAATGTGGATGGGATGAAGGACAAGGAAGGAACCACGGGATTGTCAGTTAGATGGATTATTTAAGGAAAGGTAATGATGCCTCAGTTTACTTTTGAAAGAGAGAATAGTTGGAGCTAGTCTGATAGGAAGTGGAAGGTTATTCCATAGTCTAGCCGCGTGTGTAGTGAAAGAAGAAGTGAAGAAATATGTGTGATGTGAGGGTATGGTTAACAAACGGCGTCCACTTGAACGTAGAGATAAGCCATGAGATGCCAGGGGTGTGAAGTTGGACTTAAGGTAATCAGGTGAAGCAGGATTATTCAGAACATTGAAAAGAAGAGAGAGAATATGGAGATGACGACGCTGAGTCATCGTTAGCCACTTTAGTTCATTTCTAAAGTCTGTGATATGGTCATATTTTCTCAAACCGAAGATGAATCTAATACATACATTTTGCAGACGTTCCAGTTTCATGGTTTGTTCGGATGTAATATCCATATATGCAACGTCCGCATAATCCAGTAGAGGTAGGAGAAGGGTTTGAGAAAGGAGAATCTTTGTCGGTTTCGGGAGAAAGTTCTGGTGTCTCTAATAGTCTATTTTTTTCAGAAGTCTCACGGAGCTAACTTGGTTTAGTGCTACTTGATGTGATAATAAGATGCGGTTACATTTTTTCGCTCCTTTAATATTATATTACAGACCTGTTGTTGACAGAAAATTGGCAATTTTTAGATTATTAGAATAAACTGGCAACTTTGTTTTTAAAACTTGTGATGGCGGTTTAAAGGGATTAGGTATCGGAGTATTTTTTTCTTTTTCCAACTCGCAAAACTATCTTGCCTTTAAAATGATTTCTCTAGAGCCGCTCTGTAATATTTTCGGCATAGTTTTATTACTTGGAATATATACTATATTTTGCAGATTAAATTAAACCAATTTGTTCAATTAATGGACTTGCTGCAGACCGTGGAGCATCATACAAAAACATAGTGCATGTGCGATATGTAAGAATTAAAAAAAAAAGACAAAAGTTAATCTTAAATCTCTGGCATTACAAATAATTGGCGCTAAAAGATTGCAACATGTTAATCCCTACAATATAAGTCGCTAAAATTAAGCATGTGTAACTGCGGTAAAAAATGTTGACTCGAAAATATATTGCGACGATTCCCAATTAAAGAGAAGGGAGAAAGTCTTGGTGTAAATTCCCGCAAAAACATTTCTAAGCCTTTTTATTTTATATTCCATTACCCTTTTGTGTTCTGCCGCTGACTCTGTAACCCGAAATTTCCACTCAATTAATTCTTTTATTCCGGATTTTATTATTTCCCTCTTATTATTATTATTACTGTTTGTTCATTTCCCGGGGACGCTGACGCCTTTTCCATATTATTATATTTTTATGGCTTATCATTAATTGAAGATTTGTCCCACATATCGGACAATAGCCTGTAATAAGGAACTTCTATCTTCGCAATTTACTCCACGTAGTTAAGCGTAATGTCCTTCTCCAAGGACGTCATTGAAACTACACGTGCCGTTTAGTAAATCCACTTCTGATAGTAGTTCTCTAATTCGCGACTTACCCCAATAGGAATTTGGAATACATTTAGGATTATTTCACTTATTTGTACATCATGGTAGCGAAATTGTTTACTTATAAAGTAGTTTTGATTTATCATCCAAGGGGATACATGAACTCGTCTGTTCCAGTTTATAAACAATTTACATATACAAAAGAAGAATGTGCGGGAAAACGCTGAGAGATAAGATAAGGAATGAGGTTATTAGGGAAATGAGTGACTGCAAGACCGGTGTAGTGACAAGAATGAAAGTAAACAAACTAAGATGGTTTGGGCATGTTGAGAGAATGAATGATGACAGGATGACAAAAAAGATATATCTGAATGAGCGAAGAGGGGTGAGAAAGCGCGGCCGCCCGAGACTGACCTGGTCCGATCATGTCGACCAGATCCTCAAAGATGGACGCGTTTTGAGTAAAAGGAATCGGAGAGCGTGTATGACTAATTGCATGAATGTGACGGAAGCTAGGAGTGTGTGTAAGGATAGGGCTGTCTGGCGCTCTGTCCTCTCTGCCTACCCTGCAAGGGATGTGTCGTGAGGGTATAGGTAGATAGAGATAGAATGATTGTAAAATATGTTATGTTGTAAAATAAAATCTCTAACTTTTCGAACTCAATAGGTATGTTCTAAATTTACTTTACTATGAGAATGTTAAAAAAAGGACGTCTTACTTGTGTTTTAGTTAGTATGCACTAAAGTCGTTACAAAATTGGACCCAATATAGTTTAAACTTAAACACTGAACGACCTGTTGTTCTAGTAGTCCGAGAGCCCGCTGCTTAATTTATGACGTATCTGTTTTTTGATTGAAATGTGGTATAAACGATAGCTTACCAATAGGGTATTACATCGCACTAGGGTTGCCTATCAAAATCTTGCCGCAACCCCCCCTGCCCCCCCCGAAAAGGTCCCTCTTCGCGGTTTTTCGCATTTTATAGGAATATGGTAAGAGATAGGAGAAAGTAGTCAATGACAAAAATAATTCTTGCTAAATTCTCTACAAAAAATGTTATAGGCAATTTTTTCGTAAGACTAGTAGTTTACCCGTAATGGCCGGTCAAAAAATAGGATATTTTTTGAAAAAATAAAAAAAAAAGTTTGATTTTTTTCCTTTCACATTCTTCCACCCATTATTACTAACATTTTATGGAAAAAAAAATTTGGCCTGCGGCGCTATATCACCGGTTATTTTATGAAAAACTAAATTTTAAGAATTTTCGTCACGGAGTTTTATTGTAATAACTCCGAAATTATTAGATGTATGAACATAAGTTATAGCTCGTTTTGTAGCTAAGACTATGGTGATTAATTCGTTTTCTGACTATTTTCCTGTAGCTCTTATCAATTTTCAACCAATTTAGTTTAAATACATTTTTTTTTGTATTTTAAATGAATTTCGGTTTTGGAGCGGCCATTGCGGGTAAACTGCTAGTTCTACGAAAAAAATGATTTAACATTTTTTGTAGAGAATTTAGCAAGGATTATTTTTGTCATTGACTACTTTCTCCTATCTCTTACCATATTCCTATAAAATGCGAAAAACCGCGAGGAGGGACCTTTTCGGGGGGGGCAGGGGGGGTTGCGGCAAGATTTTGATAGGCAACCCTAGTGCGATGTAATACCCTATTGGTAAGCTATCATTTATACCACATTTCGATCAAAAAACAGATACGTCATAAATTAAGCAGCGGGCTCTTGGACTATAGTCATATATTTCTTCAAGAATTGAGAGATGAACCCTTCATTCTTAATTTTTTTCTTCAATTCCTCATTCAAACCGCATTCTTTGTGGATCAGTATTTTCCTATTCCTCTACGATAGATCTAGAATGGCTACATTTCCCAACACCCTTATTTTCAATTATATAAATAAACAGCGCTACAATAGATAGAAGCAAATATTTTCGATAATAAGATTACTTTTATGTATACATATTATGATTAATTCCATCTTTATATAAAGTTGTGAGTGACTTGATGCCTTTGAAGATGTAACTCAATATGGTGCCTTGACGAGAAAAAATATCTCGTTGACGTGTGCTTTTGTGAACGTGTTTTACTTAATAAATCAAATATGTGGCAGAGCTTTCGTACTATCGAGTTGTACAATTGAACTTCGCTTACCAAAGCATGATTGCATCTACCTCATATGTTTACTTTCATTAGTTTGTCGATAGAGTTCTGTAGGTTGATCGTTTTCTAAGATTTACAATAGAATGCGTTTGTACAAACAGAATTGTCTGTATATACGAGTATTAATTTGTGAGTTGCTTTGTTAACAGCGGAATTATTTCAGGCTTTTTTCATTTCTACATTTTTATACGTTTTGGCTAGTTCCTGCTATCACTTTCAGAAATCGTAATTAAGTTTTATAGCTTTTTTCAGAAACAACGTTGCTAATTAAATTATTTTTAAATGGGTTCGTATTTTCAATGTATTAATTATTGTTTTCGTACATTCTAATATATTTCTATAAAGTAAAAGAAAATTGCAAGCAACTGAAGTGAATGAATATAATTTTTACGATGAACGAGACTTTGAAAGCGATGTGCCGCAAATCGAAGTACGAGTGAAAGTTTTGATGTGTTGTGGGTATCAGGTGTCGAAAGGATAATGGCTTCAGATCCCCGACAATCTACTCAATCACCACACGAGGTCCCCGTGTGGGGATGATTTTGTGAAGTATAAAAGGATAAATCGCTCACATCCTTTATGGTGTAGCCTCCTTCCCGAGGGTGTACTTTTACTAAAGGCGAGGAAAATCTGGCGGACCGAGAATAATATTTTTCAACATTTATTGTTTTACCTGTGGTTATCCATAAATCCTGCCTCACGTTATTTACCCATAAAATCTTTACGTATATTTTTGTTATTCATGTACTCAAGAGCGAAGAGAAACGTGATAAAGCATCTTAATGGTAAACGAACAGAAATTTAGTTAACTATTCATCAATAATGTTTGACACGAGTATGTTCTATCAAACATTTTTGACACATGTGTTTTCTGATTATATTCTATTTTACTTAAGAAAGCTTTGTGACTTTTTGTTATTTTATACATACACAGAAAATTCATAGAATTCAGTTCACATTTCATGACCTTAGCTTTATTATTTACTTGATTATTAATATGTTGAAAATCGTACTAGTCTATGTCACTCGGTGATTTCAACGCTTCTATAGATATTGCATTATCTAATGAGACAATTTATTGCTGATGAGATCCTTCGTTGGAACAAAAAACAAATCAGTCTTAAACGCAACTCACGCAATTAATTAACTTTTATTAATACCTAATTTGATTGGCATTCATAATTCGCATACCTTAGTAACTGAACCATCCTATAACTTGCTATAGGCGTTATAATATTGGAATGGTACCTACATAGGAAGAGTATATCTTCTTCTCAGGTTTCAATCCAATGGATTTGTTTGCAGCAAAGAACACCTCGCTTTCCACTCCCCCCGGTCCTCCGCACAACGCTTCAGCTCCAAGTATGAGGAGCAGCTCATATCCTGGAGAACCTGCTCCATATATTCCTGTCGGGGTCGCCCTCTGTGAGTTGTCCCCTCGGTCATTCCCTCCATTACGGTGTGGAGGAGGTTTTCGTGTCGTATTGTGTGGCCTATCCACTTGGCCCGTCTCTCTGAGATTGTTTTGAGAAGGTGCCTTCCTTCTTCGATTCTGTTGAGTATATACCTACGTATAAATTTTATTGCTTATCAGTATTAAGAGTGTGCATACCGACATTTCAAAAATTCCTAAAAACGGGAGACCTTCTATCTCGACAACCGTTACTAAATATGCTTTGGAACAAAATAGGGTAGATGCATTGAACCTTTATCTAGGGAATAACAGTAATAGATTTTTAATATCTTGTATAGATTTCTCAAAAAAAATAATTAAAAACACCTCTGATCATTTTTCCCAAAGACGGAAACTCGTTTCCCGAAAGTCGCGGAGTAAAATTTTATTTTTGTACTGATAATATGCATTAAAATCCAGGGAATAACCGTAAGAGTTTTTTGATAGACGCAAAATTAACCCCAAAAAATGGAAAATAACGCTATTTTTACCATTTTATCATGCGATTGTCACGCAATTTTGAACCTTAATGCCGTGGGAAAAGACTGTGACGTCATTCCTGGTTCCATGCCCTTAACAGCCCTTATTTAATTTTTTATTGTCATTACTATTGACTCTCTTCGTTTACCGCACTCGTAAAAATGTTATGGTATTCCATAGTATATTATATGGTGCAATAAAATATTAATAGTTAATTTAGAAAAATAAAAAGATTACGTCAATATTTATGTGGATTACTATTTAATTTATCTATTTGATGAAGCTTTAGGTCTCCCTTCCCAGTTCTCGTCCCTTACATCGCTGTACCAATTCCAATGGTAAACCTATTATTATCTCTCCTCGATCATTGCGTCTTCTCACATCTTTCTTAACTCTCAGATTTCATTCTAACAGGAACTCGGCCTTCAGAAACCATTTCCTCTTTTAGTTAATTATCCGGTATTTACAAAATTTGGCTTAAACATGCACTTGCTTGGGCGGATTTTTTCTCTCTCGCATGTAAGCGACCATTGTACACTGTACACTGTACAGTGTATGTGAGAGTCAAAGCTCCGCGTCAATATTTCTCAAATATTCTATTGCCCTTGACGTCACCTTATTGATTTCATCGAAATCCCCTTGGAACTTCCTGTTAGGACAGTGCCCCACACTGTGATTAATCGACTCGATCTCACCACACTTGCAGTTAGGATGTTACCTCTTTCCCCACCTGTGGAGGAGGTGCCCACATCTTCTATGTCCGGTACGAATTCGATTTAGGGTTGTCCATAATGGAATAAAAATGACATACATTATTTGCGTCAAGAGTGGAAACGCACGGGATGCCGGGCTCAAAAAATCCGTCTTTTACTGTCTTCTCTTTGTCTTCTTAGCCCTTTTCTCTCTACCTCTATCTGATTCCTCCATGATTCTGGGCTGGGCTGAGCTGTTTCCATCTATGTCCTACAGTTCGACAGTGTCGTCTGTCGATCTTCTCTGCGGTCTCCCTACAGTCTTTTAGTGTAAATGAGGATAATAATTATTTAATAATAACTGTCTTTCTATTTTGATCTACATTAATATTTAAAATGATGCTAGCAACACAATTGAATTAAAATGTGGCGGCGTTGAATTTCCTTATCAAAGCGACTAACACTGGTAATAAATTATCTACTATTCATGAAATCGAAGTTCATCAAATGGATATTAACTTGCACTCAGCGCCTAGGTTTGAAATTGAAATGTACTGGCATTCCCTTGGAATCCAGTCTGTAGGGAGCTTCTATGGTTCGTTCCAAGTGTGGGCAGTGGTGGAAATAAATAACACAATTTCACACAATAACTTATATTGAACGACAATAATTATAATGTAAGTTGGCCTATGCTATGTCTGCCTTCAGCTGAGTCTAAAACCAGAATGAGGGCCCTGTTCTCTAGAATAACCTTCTATCTCTACAACAATTATTAAAACCTAAATTCCTACACACAAGCCTGCCATCTGTGTTCCAATGTTATAAACATTTTACCAACATACCAACCTAATTATGCCCTCATTAATCAATCACCAAATAGCGAAGTTCCAAACCCCCCAAGATTGATTTATCCAGATGTCAGTACATCACAGAAATTGAATTGTGAAATTGGTCGCGTTTAATTTTCAATATAATCAGTGCTAATGGCTTTATTTGCTTTTGTATGATTTAATCATAATATCTATTGTAATAATGACACGCGACTTTTAATTAATTAGTTTAATCTACGTTGTGATTACTTTTGCTTTGTTACCAGATGTATTATTCTACCGTAATTGTTATATCGTGTGTGTGTACTATTCTATAGCTGGATTAGTAGGATGATTCAGCACAATTATGCATATACATACATAGTACGTTTTGTACCCTACATTAGGAGGTAAAACTGATCACTTTTAACTGAATACCTAGTTGGTACCCGTGAAAATTCACTAAATTTGTCATTTTTTATTCACTAACTACTCATACTGCCACTCTACCACACCCTTTAAAGTTCTTCGGATGAACACATCGGGGATATTACAAGGCTCAGTCTTATCTTTAGTACCTGTTATAAGTCTGGACGAGGTCCGTCCTTCACTGTACGTAAAATTATTACTTAATGAATTTCATACTTACTATCTTACAATAGAATGTATGTATAGGAAATTCAGTAGGTATTGAATAAAAAAAATGTATATTTTAAGCACGTAGGTATATACAGAAATTTCGCTGTTGAAGGAGACTATTTTAAGACGTAAATATGTCGAGTTTAGGGAAGTATTTGTCATATTTAATGATCATTGCTACATATTTTTACATTACCTGTGAATATTATTAGATGTGGATGTTTTCAACAATATTCTGTAGGGAGCATTAGCGTCGCGAGAATAGGAGCGTCTGATGTACGCATTTTATCTTGAAGCCTTCATCCAGATTACTTCCGCCGTGTTACGTCGTTTCCTTTCTCCTATCTGCCGCTGATCTAGCGAGGGGGGTGGGAGATAATTCCGACAGATTGTGGTTTCCTTAGAATTATTCCTATATTTCAGTGTGCGGCGATACACACCGACACCTCGGTTCCCTACATCTACATTATATTATATATGTACCTACCTACACCCACTACGTTGAAATGTTCATTTTATAATTGCTAATGTACGTTAGATAATATTGTTATGTTATATTTTTAGACATCGTGAAAATTTATTGTGAGTTATGATTAAAGAAGAAAGTAGGAAATAAACTAGGTTAATTAACCAATTCTTTCGCTCAAAAAAGTTATTTTTTGGTCACCATTTTTTTTTAATCAAGTGGGGAATTGTAAAATAGAAAGGTAGGTATATTTTTCCTTCTTTTCCTATTCTTTGTTAGTCACGTTGTCTTAAAAAACCTACAATATCTTCTTAAATATTGAATAAAAATTTGACTCAATTTCTAGGAGATTAAAAATAATTGATTTGTCGCATTCGCCTTCACTAAAATGTACAGCCGTAGGATATGTCTCACAGATATTATTATGTGGAATGAACCCCGGGCATTGTAGGTCGGATTTACTTTGTAGCTTTGTCCAAACATTGTTGTTTATAGGTAGTTTTGGAGGTTCTCAGGTTCTCCTTCTTCGTTTCTCTCAGGTGTACGGTGTGTTTGTTAATGGTGTCGAGCTTTCGGCTCCCTTGCTGGAGTCACCTTCAAGACTGTCTGACATTAATGTTGAAGATGGTTTAGATTAGATAAGCTTAAGTCAGCTATAATTTGAGGGCATCTATGTTCAAGCTACTGAAATCTACAAAATTGTTTTATTTCTTTCTTAGTAAATTTTTCGTGCATGAAATTACGTTTACACTAGATTACCCAAAGTTACTAGTGAAGAAATATATCTTAAGTATTTTTTTACCAATAGTTCAATATCCGAGTTAAACCATCCTTATGTTTCCTATAACGTTATTGTCTTTCTTTAAGTTTCAGCAACGAATTCCCGGTTCCAATTGCCAAATATCTTTCTACTTTGATTGCCTGTCCTATGTTATGCCCCTAACATACCATACCAATAATATTACACATCTATTTATATAGACTATGTTAGATTTCGTTGTAAGTTTTGGATTAGGCGTATCATGTGTGTTTTTACGCGGAAAATAGTAATCCATAGAAAGAAAATAATATAAAGCATACTTATTACATCCTCTTGTTTCTTTTATTGCACGAAATTGTATCGTGACGTGACAAATAAAACATTTATACAACGTTCAAAAGCTGCCTTGCTCAGAAACATATTTCAGATGCCATGCCAGTATATTATTATGTGTTTATTACCTTTGAACGTTATGTTGATATCTCAGAGATATATCATCCGGTTGCATACATCCCTTGTAATACTTTGTACTATATCTTTTTTTCAGCAAAACTGTGCGTAGATACAGGATATGCTTTTTATTACTTTTGCATTTATATATTAATATCATCCCAGTAACAAATTTGAAAAGTTTAGCACCGCTTTAAAACCCTGTCTCTATAGATGATGCAGAAGAACCTCTCGATAAAAGGTGTCTATAGTTTGATCTCATCGCTAATGATTTCATTTAATGATTAAGAATTATGTCATATCCATGGATCACTAGGCGTGGAATCAATTAGCATAATATTATGTATCCTTTTGGTCATCAGATTATGTACATCTATTGAGTCATAGACGGGATCGTGCTACGGAAGTTAAATCAATATTATGATATTGTTGATGGTCATATATCTGACGCATCGTATAATAACTTGTATCAAAATTATCTATCGATTTGAGTCCTGGCAGTTTTGCATTACAGGTATGTTCATATTATAATCGCTCATTACAGCTTGTATCAAAGTCTAGAATTAACAAGTCAATTACTATCGTATTACGGAAACAAGCATAGATATACTTGACCCAGGAAGAAACAGCCAGAAATAAATAGGAATGCTTCACACAGGAATGAACGTGGTTATGTATTATGTCTATAGGTATGACTATCCTAATAAACTCAATCAAATATTTTGATATTGTGTCGAAAAATGAGATTACCGTTATTGTATCAACATAAATATACTAATTCATTGATTCTTTTACGAAAATTTTCATACAATATCCATGTTATAATAACGTTGACATAATACTATATCAAGTTCAATAAGTTGAAAGAAAAATCCATCAGTTGTCACAATTTATCGCGACTTATCGGAAAGTAGCATTCTCTCGAGGATGTTAGAAAAAAAAGCGTATTATAGTAGCGATATAAAAGACTGATTTAATTTCCTAGGGTTCCTTATAATTTCGTGAGTGGAATATTAAACAAGAAATCAGATTATTCTCTCCCGGTCCCCCGAGCATTGGACCTTAATATAAATGGAGAAAAAAATACTGAATCTTGGAGGAAGGTGACATAGTCCGACCTTTATCTCTTTCACCAAGTGAAGATAATAAACCTATCCACATTTTATTTCTGCATCATTTAACATCCAGGTCAGAGGAAATTATTTGACTGTAGGTCCTACTATTAATATACTATTATACCTGATTCATTACAGATTAAATAATATTTTATTTCTATGGTAAGTACATTTCTTACCAGATGGAGCTAGTGTTCACCTTAATATTTCGGTAATTACCTGTATTTTGTAAACAATTAAGATTAGGTAGTACTTATTAGGTACATATGTTTAATGCACTACGCAATTAGGTCGATATTTCGAGTCTCCAGGAAACAGTATTAATAAAATTGAAGTAGCCAATACCTACTGGCACAAGATCACATCCACATGTCCATATTGCCCATGACCATGTGTACCATAAAATTTCTTCTATCTGCTCTGAATATGAAGTCTTTGCCGGCGAACAGCAATAAATTATGATAGTCATTGCCCACCCAGATTATTTAAATGGAGACCGTGGGCGAAAAAAACAGGTGTGGGAAGGCTGCAGAAGATATACAGTCTGTTTTTTTTTCAGAAGTCTCATGGCGCAACCTTGGTTTAGTGTTACTTGTGTGATAATAAGATATGTTTCAATTCAATTCGTTAATTTAAAATTATTTTTCAGAACTGTGGTTTAAGAGAATTGGCCAATTTTTGAATTGTTAGAATAAACTGGCAACATTGTTTTTCAAACTTGCGATGGCGGTTGAAAGGGATTATCGAAGTATTTTTTTTTTCTTTTTCCAACTCGCGAAACTATCTTGCCTTTGAAATGATTTCTGTAGCGCCGCTCTGTAATATTATCGCCATCGTAGGTTAATTGTAAAATGTACAATGTGAGAATATTGCGGACCTTCGACAGTTCTCACGACAACGTTCGACAATCAAGTCTACCAACAATACAATTTTTCAACTCTACTTGCCGCGAACGTCTGCCGGAGGCCAAGATACAAAAAACGCACTGTAGGTAGACACTTAGGCTGGCCACAAACGTCCCGAAGTTCAGTTCCGGAATCGACCGTTTTGCAAAAAGGTTCCGACCAAAACCTCTTTCTGAATTTAAAATCGGGGTGACGCTGAATTCAGAGAGAGGTTTTGATCGGAACTTTTTTGCAAAACGGTCGATTCCGGAACTGAACTTCGGGACGTGTGTGGCCAGCCTTAACCTTGGTAATTAATAATTATTGTTTATATTATATTGTATTTCTCTAGACACGAGTGAATACATAATAGGTCGGTACGAACTTAATTAGATCATACACGTTCTAGTGAATCGTTCACGAGATTCGTTTTGATCTTTTAAATCTTTATACCTCGGGGCCTCTTTGAAAATTCCGCGGTTGTTGTTTAAAATTTGTTATTAATTTTGTGCTTTCAAAATGTTTTAGAAAGTCTATTATTATTGTATGATCGGTCATGAAGAAAATTTCTATTTATAAACTCTTTTACTCTTGTACATTATTATTACATTTTAAAATTTATTTTATAAAACAGACGTTTTTTTGACAGAACTCATTCGGGCGGTGTAGACTGAACAAAATTAATTTTGTAGTTCTATACATAACACTGCCCAACAATGGAAATGTTTCGGGCACAAAAATACGTGATTCTGTATTTCTACGTGCTGAATTCAAAAATTACCGATTAGCTGTTGTTTCGAAAATACAGTGATATTTTATATTCTTCATATGAACTCTAGTTGAACACAAGGGAAACATTTGTGGCGATCCAAAAGTCATTTCTGTACTCTTAAAGGAGTGCAATTAGGCTACTTAAATATTGTTCTTTTTTGTATGTGGGACAGTAAGGGAAAGAAAATTACATTGTGTTCAAGCATATCGGGCTGTCGATTTTTTTAATGCTTTAAAACTAAAAAGAAATCACCTTTTGTATTGTACACCACAAAAACTAGAGCTAATACATTTTTTTCTTTATCATAATCGTTTTTTTCTAATTAGTATGAATTGTCTCATGAAGTGAATGAAACAAAAAAAATATTTGTTAGGCAGTATAATTATATCACCCGTTTACTTCATCTGTATATCTTCATAGATTGTTTTCAAGCAGATTGGACTGTCGATTTTTTTAATGTTTTAAAATTAAAAATAAATCACCATTTCTGTTGTACATCACAAAAACTAGAACTACTTACCTAATACATTTTTTCTTTTTCATATTCGTTTTTTTTTCTAATTAGTATGAAGTGTCTTACGAAGTGAAGGAAACAAAAAAAAATTGTTGGGCAGTGTAATTAAATCATCCGTTTTTTTCATCTGTTGTGTCGTAAATTTAGTCCTTTTACCTTCTTCATATTTCGGGCGGAATTCTTAGAATTGTTTTCGTCTTTAAGTGTGACATTCGTCACCTAAATTACAACCCGTAGGTGTAAATAAATGAAGGTATTTTTATTCACCAGACGATATTCTTAGAAGCAGTTCGCTTACACAATATTGAGGCTTTCACTGAATACGATTAGTGAGATGGGTGCATTAAGCAAAGTATATTTTCAGTTTCAGGAAGCTTGATTACGTTTCAGACTTTGGGCGCCAATCAGATTAGTCATTGGAGAGAAATTAGCACAGTCTCCCTTATAGAGGCTTAGCCTGAATACTCGGATAATGTGGCAATCTAACCTCTATGGGAAATACCGTATAGAACATCATATAATATAATATTGTACCTATATCTCCTACTGTAGAAACTTCAAACGAAATACTTTAAGAAATGAAATGTTTAGAGTACATGGTTGGCGTAGTTGGTTGAGGCGGCAGTCTCTCAAGCGAGAGGTGCCAGGTTCGAGCCCCGGCGGTGGTAATGTATTCCACACTTTGCGATACAAGCTTTTAGCATAGTGCAAACTGTGTAGAAAAGTATTTGGATTTGTGTATGCAAGCCCAGCTCCTTTTAAATGAAAAAAAATTAGTTAATCTCAACAGTATTTTCATATGTGTAGCGATTTATTTTTTATAATACATATTCATCTAATTATTTTAAAATATTTTACAAAATCATATTTGTGGGTATCAAAATAATTAGTGACAAGTTTCATACTGATAATTGGAGGAGAGATTCTGAAAAATTGCGTCTACTCACAAGTATTACTCAAAACAGCAACGCTAGTAGACCACTGCACGAGTTGCATAGATATTTTCATTTTCAATCCAAATAATCGTATAATACAAGCCATACAAGGGTTTTCTTTTATAGCCGTCTTCCCAATCACACAATCATTTAAGATTTTATTTATTTCCGTTTAAAGTTCTTCGTCAGGTGCTTTATAATACGAAGATTATTGGTCGTTGTATTTAATTTGTGGTGTGGTTTACGACCTCCTATCATGAACTGCATTGTATTTAACTGTATACTCATACTATATCTAGTAGTAAACTAGTATATCTATGGGGCAAACTGCCGTAGTCTCTATCTACGATACAGATTGTTGTTCTATTTAATAAGTGGAAGATAGTAAATCATGAAAGTAATAAACCACGCTAGTAATGACTTCCTTTGTCTTGTATACAATCACAGTATGCATCCGGATCATGGAATATTTATGCGAGTATACCACTCTGAGATTTTGCATGCCTCGGATGTCAGTACATTTTTCAGTAGATTTAAACTTCTGGTTCGTTTTAATACTCGTAATACCCATGAATGAGGGTGGCTTTTAAAAGGTACATGAATGAAATGTAGTAAAGCAAAGATAATTGTACACATACACTCACTCACTCAGTCCTGAGTGAGTGTACACATACACTCACTCAGTCAGTCGCAAAGATTAAGTTTTCGCGATATCTGGCTTGGGGCAATTTCTCTCCATGTTATTTTTAGGTACTGATTTTTTGTTGTTGAATCATCACTATTAAAGTGAAAGATGGTCTTTAAGGTTGTCGTGAATTCCCCTGAAATTATAAGCGCATTGCTACTTCATTTGATTTGAGCACCGGCTCTGCTCAATCAGTCGTTCAGGATTTGAAAATCTGTTGGTTATTGGTATTTAAAACATTGATATGTACATTTGTGAAGATAATTTAATAAATTATTCGAAATATGGGGAATTTGATATCTCAATTCAATGGGTAGAAGAAGCCGGAAAAGAAAAAAACGGATGCTGTATCGCGTGTATTTCCTGGTATACTGATATTAATATTGTTGTATATGTACATAATGATTATTTGGTTTTGTTTTTCAAAAGAAAGGGGATGGTTTCTCTTATGGTACAATGTAAATCTTAGTTCTGTTTATTTGTTTTGGCAATAATTTTAGTGAAGTTTGATTAGTTACAGAATTGACCCCATTATTTCTAGATGGGTTCCTAATAATTCAATGAAATTCTACCTTCTTGAATCAATACCAAATATAAATGAGGAGAAATAGAGATAACCATTTGCTTACCTAATTTGAGAAGATATTTCAGTGTTCCTCAGTATTGATAAATAATTCATAATTCAACGTAGAAAGTGAATTATTATCTCCGGTCAGCCGATAACATAAATCAATACAATATATTCTCAAGGAAATATTTAGTTACCTTTACCCAGTAAAGGTATAAACTTTTATTTACTGCGAAATATTTTTCGTGCTTATTAAAAGATGAGAAAGAGATGTGTACCTACCTACCAGTGTTGACTCTTCTTGTACGCGACTAGCTTTAAAGTATTGGTCATCGAGCCTGATACGTTTACAAAGATTTTAATAAATTTGCTCATTGGGACCAAGTTTTTTTTAAGAATCCAAATTTGTGGATCTAAATACTTTCCTGTATACTTTACAGTAATCTAGAAAAGCTTGTTTCGTGAAGTGGAATAAATCGGCATGGTAGATCGAACCTGCGCCCACCGGATTGCCGGTCGAGTTAGTCACCAGTCCAGCTGCACCGACCACCACAATGTTTTGTGTTCATTAAGTTGCTAGTTGGAAATTAACAAATAATTCACTTACACAAGTATAAATCATAAGAATAATGCCAACCCTTCAATTGAGAATGTCCACAGCATATTAATAATAGTTTTTATTGGTATACTTTTATTTTATGATATTTTTATTATAGAAGTACCTATCAAAATTATTTTCATTCCACTTAATATTTTCCACTCTGGTAATTCACTAGAGACGGCTAATCATATTGTGGACCGTGGAGCATTGTCCCATCGAGGGGTTCGAGGGGGTTATTGGGGAAAACTACGAGGTGACGCCGAGGGCCATAGAATACTTGAGCAATATTGACGTGGCCTCTCAGATCACTCGTGAAGCAAGATATTTTTCACCCAACTCAAATGATAAAACGACACATTTTCCGCCTCTGAGCAAAGATTCCTCGAGCGGAATAACCTGTTTGATATGATTAGAAGTGACATAGTATGTGAGTTCATAAATAAATATGTTTAGTAGACGATGTCTTCAAATTGATCTTGTGTTCATAATTCACCGTGATTTAATATACAATCTATTAAACACACGTCTTGTTCGCTGTCGATGAGAATATTATACTGTGTAGGTGTGGTGAGGCACGTGTGAAATTGAGATGATGTAATATTGAAAAATTTCGCTTGATTATTTTGAAACACATCCGTGAAACTTCACGGGCGTTGGGTTAAAGACTTTTTTGTTAAATAACTATTAGTACTACTCTACTTTTCTAAGTTCCTCGAGGGAACACCGCCAGGTCACAAAGCCCTCCCTGATACTCATTGTTCAGTTTCATTATGCAAAAATATGGGGACTGAACTCTATACCAATTCTACGTATGTACGTACGAGTATGTGCGTTCTATTGTTACCCAGTTACGATGTGAACTATTTATGAAAGTTGATTGATTTCATTCCCTGCTTACTGATTTCATTACTATTTGATTAAATTTGATATTTTAATACTGATTTGTACGATACAGTTTAGACTTTAAATGAATTATTTTTTGTTAATGTCTGACTTAAAATATAATTTATTATGTATTTCTGAATAAGATCTAAGAAAATCGATATTCCATGTCAATAAATACTTTCCAATTGCAATTGCAATTGGAAACAATTACAATTGCAGTAGGTAAACTAAAAAAAAAAAAATCGTGAGGTGCAGAATACATTGTCAGCACCCGGATTCAAACACCCTCTGCTTGAAAGGTCTCCGCTCAAAGTACATAGTTACGCAAATTATTATGTTAATTCGTAATGAATCTAGGAGACTTATATTAATTTTGAGTGTAGTAGACACAGAGGCCATTAGTATTGCCAGAGGAAGTTGAATTTGAGATTAAGTGATGGACGTGGCATGGTCACAATGCATGAACATCAGGGTATCTGTGATAATGTAGTCGGACTAACGGATGCTGATGCTGGTAGATACAGAGATGCATTAACAGAATCAGTCCTGTGTGGCATATCAAGCAAGGTGGCATAATACAAAGCGACGTCTCCCGTATGTAAAATAGTTTCAAGGGGAGATGGGTGATGATAAAACAAGAAATATATATTTTTTAAATGTACGGTCAAAACTCAAACGTTGCGTCATGAAGATGTGACCTTTTAAATAAATAAATAAAATAAAATAAAATAATCTTTATTGTACCAAAAAAACAATCGTACAATGGGCGGACTTATTGCCAAATGGCAATTTCTGCCAGCCAACCCATAACAGAGATTAAATTGAGATATATCTAATTATAATAAGTACCAAAAGGGTACCTTAACTTAACAATAATTGAATACTAAATACATACACAGATAAACATATTATACATATATAAATAATATATACATAAATGGTATATGGGATAGGATAAGGGAGGGATGCTGGGTTCAGGAGGAACTGGTAGTGGGATTTGAAATAGAAAGGTAATGCTGCTTCAGTCTACTCTTGAAAGCGGAAATAGTTGGTGCGAGTCTGATGGATAATGGAAGGTCATTCCACAATCGCGCAGCCTGTACGGTGAAAGAATTAGTGAAAAACGATGTATGATGGATAGGGATTAAAAGCGTACGTTGTGCACCAGAACGGAGTGGTAGACCATGAGATGCCAGTGGAGTGAAATTCGACTTTAAATAATCAGGTGAGGAGGGATTGTATAGGACATTGTATAGAAGAGAGAGGGTGTGGAGATTACGGCGATGAAATATGGTTAGCCATTTAAGTTCAGACCTGAATTCTGAGATGTGGTCAAATTTCCGCAGGCCATACACGAAACGGATACAGATGTTTTGCAGGCGATCAATCTTCATGATCTGCTCCTTAGTGATGTCGATGTACGATATGTCCGCATAATCTAGGAGAGGTAAAAGAAGTGTAAGACATGAAAGAATTTTGGTAGGCTTGGGAAGAAAATTTTGATGGCGTTTGAGAGAATGAAATCTATAGAAGAATTTGCGGCGGACTTCGCTAACCTGCGGGACCCAAGAGAGACACTGGTCGAAGTAGATACCCAGATTTTTGACCTTATTTGTCAGAGGGATGGGAGTATTGTCTAAAAATAAAGTAGGTAAAGAGATGGTCTTAACTTTGGGAAGTAGTTTCGAACTACCTACCAGAATAGATTGAGATTTAGATGGGTTGAGGATTAATCCATTTTGCTGCGCCCAGTGGGAAATGCGGTCCAATTCACCATTCATTTGATTAATTGCAAGCGAAGCTTGATCCAACTCGAAGTGTGAATATATCTGAAGATCATCAGCATAGAGGTGATAGTGAGCATTCACATGTTCACTAACTGAGTTGATAAAGAGTGAAAAAAGGAGAGGCGAAAGGATGCCGCCTTGTGGGACCCCTGCCTCCAAAGGTAGCCAGTCGGAAGTTGAGTTATTACTTGACTTGATACACTGCCGCCTGTCTCTCAGATAGGAGTTAAACCATGAGATGGTGGGGTCAGAAAATTTGTAATATCTGAGTCTGGCGAGCAGTATATCAAAATCTACGGAGTTAAAAGCGCTGCTAAAGTCAAGCAGCACTAGAAGAGTGAGTTTTCTTTCCTCCAGAGCACCACGAATATCGTCAGTGACCTTTACTAAAGCCGTTGTGGTGCTGAAGCCGGTACGGAAACCAGATTGAAATGGAGATAGAATATTATGAGTTGTAAGGTGAGCGGTAAGTTGTTCATGCACAACCTTCTCCATAACTTTGGAGAAGATGGGCAATATTGAGATGGGGCGATAGTCCTTAGGGGATGACGGAGACGCTTTTTTGGGAAGAGGAATAACGAAAGCCTTTTTCCAGGCATTAGGGAAATCTCCAGTGTCCAGCGAAAAATTAATGATGTGGGTCAGAACGGGCGATATGCAGTCGAGAATGAGTTTGATGAAAGTGATGCTCAAGCCGTCGGAACCAACTGACTTGGAATGAATAGAATTAATAAGTTTTTTCACTGTTACGGCTGAAACATGGCGAAATGAGAAAGTGGGAATACCTAGAGGAGGCAGGTTTTGAATGCTAGAAAGAGTAGCACTCTTGCGGCTTTGATCAAAGTCACCGGGGGGAGCAGCAAAATGTTTATTGAGTAGATTGGGGTCATAGTGCAGGTTGGGGTCAGAGGTATCCTGACGATTCAAGCCCGTGGCATTCAGGTTTTTCCAAATATCGGTTGATGAGCGATCAACAAAGAGGTGATTAAAGTGCGCACGCTTTGAGTTTCTGCACAGTTGGCTGCAGCGATTGCGGAGAATTCGATACTTTTCCCAATGATGGGGAGAGCCTGATCTATTGTACCTGACTCTGGCTCTGTCGCGTCTACCCATGAGAGCCTTGATCTCTGTAGTAAGCCATGGAGCAGGTGGATGTTTGATACGGACCATTTTGATAGGAATTTGGACATGAAGGTTCGATTTTTGTAAATTTAATATTTTGGGTATGTACATTGAAGCAAAATCATAGGGAGTGATGCCTTGTTCGGATTAGGCCTGTAGTTTATTCTAGTGAATTAGTAACGCAACCTGATAATAAATAATAGGATGATAACTGGGTGTACATCCAGGATTGTATTAATAAATTGACTACCTGTCCGACTAAACTAGTGGCCTAATGCGAACGAAGCGTAAGTCAGGTTTTCGAGCAAGACAGATTTTTTTAGCAATACAAGTACATACATAATTTTGTGATGTGTGAAGTGAAATAGAGTGTCACAAAATATTTAATTAGAATAATTGCTTTTCTTGTTCTCAGGTCAGTCATCCATCAGCCCTCGGCCTGCAGCTTGGAGATGAGATTCAGGTGAAGTATTTCGGAAGGGATCCAGTATCAGGAATGATGAGATTGTCTAGGAAAGTTCTGCAAACCACAGCGGGCCCCACGGTGCGGAATCTAGACACCAGTAGTGTTAGATAAGAATTATTATAAGAAGTTCCAAATGAGTGATAATTTGTGAATGTTTTTGCATTTATTTTGTACATAGGTGCTAGTACTTGTTATTGACGGGTTTAATTACAATAATGAGGTGGTCGGTAGCCTGGTTGGTAATGCGCTCGACTATTCATCCAGTGGGCGCGGGTTCGATCCCCGATACCGACTTACTCCACTCCACGACACAAACTTTTCAAGCTTACTGTGAAGTGTACAAAGGTGTATTGGGGTTTATTTCAAAAACCCAGATTCACTTATTTATTAAAAAATATAAAAAAACGTACCTATTATTGTATTTAATATTGCGAATATGATCTGTTTAAATCGTAATCAAAATTTAATTATATATGTAGTATTCCTACAATGTTTGCATATTATTTTATATCAACACAAAATTTGAATGTGATAAAAGGATTAAATACATAGTATAATAATATGTAAGTAAATACACTATTATTGACGTACTCGTATTAAAAGGTCTAATTCTGTAACTAATTAAGTGCGTACTAACTAAAAATGAGACGTCCTTTTATCAATTATTTCATAGTAAAATAAATTCTAGCAAAGTTTAGCTTTAATCCGAAAAGTTACGCAATTAAACCGAATGTATATACATAGAAATATTGTAGGTATTTTTGTGTACTGTATAACAGAAAAATATACATCATTTGTCATAGGAAAAAATACGTTAATATTTTTAGATTGTTTTTAGGTAATTAAGGTTAATAAATTCGTCATTTTTTTCATATATTGTGGTCTTTTATTTTTTATCCTTTAGATATCTTTAAGTTTAGATTACATAGATACATTTAAGTCCACCCTTTGGCACTATTGTCACAAATTGTTGTATTGTTTTTTATCTCTGCCAATAAAGTCTTGTTATTTTTTTATCCCTGGCTGATCAGTCTCTCAGGATAGACGGAGAGAATGGAGCTTTAGTTTATCATTGTAATTAGTGACAAAAAGTAGTATAAGTTATATGTTTACACTCAGATCTCTCTTACTCTTTTACTTGCAGATTTGTGTTTACACTCAGAGTTTCTAATTACAGATGAGAGTACAGTAAATAAATGTCTACGGACGCTGAGACGAAATGTACTAGAGTTTGCATAAAGTCAGGAGTAACTCATGAGTAACTTACACATTGATTTTAGTAACGTGTGTCTTATAACAATTACTGCATGAATTTATTAGGTTTTATTAGGTAAGAAGCACAGTCAGTAGCTGTTTTAGAATTTAACTACATATGACCTAAAGGAATATCTTGTTTCTCGTACTGAATAAGACTGGGTCAAAAAAGCGACTTGCAACCACCTTATATTCTCTCAAAGGAATCGTAGAGAGTATACGATAAAAAAGTGTAATAATTGAAAACACTGGAGAATAACAGGCACTCTCACAAAAAAATTAACAATAGATAGTATAGAAAGCTATTGGTTTTTGAAGAAGTGGTCAGAAGATAATTATTGGCATAATAGCCTGCGTTTTTCACCAGGGTGCTGAAGACAATATACCTATGTATTTAATTAATTGATATAAAATTATTACAAATAAAGCACCATCTATCCCTTCGGAAATTGTTTTTAAATACTTAGGTTCAAAAGTTATATATCATGGACGATGATGGACGATATCTATTAAAAAAATTTTACAACATACGAACGTCAACCGAGTGAGTACGAAGTCTTTCGAAAGATTACAGACGCACCTCCGCTTAGCATTTTGTAATTTACTTACTATTTAAAATAGCGTAACTTTATAATTATTTCTCTGATAATTTTCAGAAGGAATATTCAAAGTTTGAGTGTTATTTTGCTAAACAAACATTTTTTACAATAGATAAAAAAAAAAGTGTGAAAGTTCGATACATATTGCCTTGAAATAATATTGCTTGTCAGTCTGTCGATGAAGAAAATAATTTAATTTAGAGGCTCTTTTAATAATTAGTAATGTTAAAAGCCATTTACTTAATTAATATATTGAATACCTTTCACTACATATTACATATTCTCCTGGGGGCCGTATGATACAAAAATTAAATTAATACATTTAATGTAGTAAAGTTATGTAGGGATTTCGAGCCGAAAGTAGGGTTACCATATCTCAGGATTTGTCCCGAGATTTCAGGGTTTTTCAAATTTTCTCAGGATTGCGGCCGGATTTTGCACATCTAGTGATATCTCAGGATTTTCAATAAAACACAGCTTACATTTTAAAGATCTCCTTCATTAAAAGTTAAACAAACTAAAAATAATCTTCTTTTGGTAATAATTCAAGTTGTCCAAGTAGGTACTTAATCAGTTTTATCGTACTAAATATTATGTGAAGATACGTTTTTAAGTAAGGTATTTTCTTTAATTATTTATTTATAAAATGCCTCGCATGTTAAACTCTTCAAATTATATTGAACTAAAATTTTAGCTCGCCCCCCTCTCCGCTTTGAGTGCAATGTGCAACGCGTGAGCTATATAGATCCGCAGTGTCACTGCCACCTAGATAGTCTTTCTCTAGCCATGCTGTAGAAATTTAGGACCACCGCTTCGTTGCGGCGTTGCCATTTTCGTTGCTAAGGATATATCATAATGACAGAAAATAACAACTGCTTAACAACGTATAAAACAGTCGTAATGTCCAACAAGCCGGAGGAACCTGGATGCGGAGGGGGAGAAACAGAGATGAGTGGAAGAAAATGGAAGAGGCCTACGTCCAGCAGTGGAGGGAGGAAGGCTGAGGAAGAAGAAGAAGAAGAAGAAGAATGTCGTGCAATTTGAATCTGCCGTGTTATTTTACAATAATTAAAATAAATGTATATTGTATATTAAAATAAATATATTTTACAATATATAAAATAAATGTAATTTCTACATTTCCCAATCGAGTTAAGATAAAGGTAAGATCTCTATTAAGGTATTTATTCGTATACTATATGTTATGATGTGTAGCTGAAGTCTTAACTGGTTTGACTGAATTATTAACTATTATAATTATAAAAAATATACATAAATAGGGATATAACTGAAGAAAGGCAGGGTTTTTAACCATCTTATCTTTTTCTCTACCATACCAAAACCTACCAAATGACATTTTGTTCGAGTTGATTTAACATTGTGGATCAGTGAATTCAACCTACGGTCCGCGGCCGGATATTTTCATTTTATTTACTGTGGTGTACTTCTCTCGGCTTTGTGCGACTTTCCAGAGCACGATTATTATGTACATTGCGAAATTAAAGTTTTTTCAAATAAATATCAGAATATTCAAGGTCAATCGAAATCACCTATACCTACTTATCATATCCACTCCACAATTAATAAGCAATATGTATATATTTTTCCAGATGTCAGATGATGGTGGCAATCAAATCATGACGATAAAATGTAACTTTCAATCCCAATGACAATTGATATTGTGAAGCCAGTGTCACATGGTTTTACAGCTTACACAACTGAAAGACAAGGAATATATCCTGAAGCTACATTCCTTCACCAATAGCAAATTAATAGGCTGGTTAAAAAGTATATCCCTTCTTCTTGCGTATATGAAATACCTACATAGCATAATTTGTGCATTTTTCTATTTTAGTAATTCCTTTTTTTAAACATTATGAGTTCAATAAATAAATATGATTCTTTTACTTGGAAAAACCTTTGTTTTTAATTATACCTTTGTTGGAGTTCAATTTGATGAGAATTTCTTTATATTCTGTGACTATATTTGCACCGGCGCAGATCATATATGTACCTACCTATTACCTACTCTGTTGCGTTACGAGGTTTGACAGAACTGCTTACAGTTGCAGTTCACTTGCGACTTCATTACTTATTATCGCAGGACCACGCATTACATATATTCTATTATGAAATTTGACAGAAGTGGTGGTCCGATTTGATCATTTTGCTATGTTGCCAACCGTTACAGCATGGCTAGAGTACCTACTCTAGGAGGCGTTGGCAGTGTATAAAAACGATAATAATACGTTTGCGAGAAAATTCTCAAACTGAATAAAATATCAGGACGGTTCACATTTTGTACATTGCTAGTAACATTGGCTGTTGCCCCACCATCAATGATTATTATTGTTGTCTTTTTGTTTGATATTTTTATTTGAAAATAAAAGATGTGGATATAGAATAAGGCTGGCCACAAACGTCCCGAAGTTCAGTTCCGGAATCGACCGTTTTGCAAAAAGGTTCCGACCAAAACCTCTTTCTGAATTTAAAATCGGGGTGACGCTGAATTCAGAGAGAGGTTTTGATCGGAACTTTTTTGCAAAACGGTCGATTCCGGAACTGAACTTCGGGACGTGTGTGGCCAGCCTAATAGTTGTACTATATACCTACGTATATATGTAGTTATAGATATAGAATGATAATAATTTATGTAAGTTGTGGACACTTTTAATTGGAGGGTTGACGCGTTTCATATTTTATGTTTGTTATTGTGTATGTGTTGTTAACTCTCTGTCAGTGTCCCTTATATGTAAAATAAAATAAAATAAATAAAATAGGACTTTTCAATGGAAATCAGGCCTCTTCTCCGGACTTTTGATTTTTTCATCTGGTAACCCTAGCCGTAAGTGACATTTCAATAGAGCAATTTAGATTTACACATCAGCAGATATACTGTGAGGGTAGATAATAATTTTCCCGTATAACTACAACTACCTACTCTCACGTACATTAGACGAAAATAACGACTTTCTATCGTCACTATATTATCTAAATAATCATTAGTAAGTCCTAAACCAGATTTTCAAGAACTACCAGTTTTTTAAAGACGGATGTCTTTTGAGTAAAATGGAATCGTAAATAAGGAGGTGATCGGTAGCCTGGTTGGTAACGCGCTCGACTGTTAATCCAGTGGGCGCGGGTTCAATCCCCGACTTACTCCACTTCACAACACAAACTTTTAAGCTTTCTGTGAAGTGTACAAAGATGTATTTGGGTTTATTTCGATAAACCCAGATTCATTTTTTATCTAAAAAAAATCTTTATTAGATTATCTTTCGAAATCACTTTTTTTTTGTGAAATCATCGGAATTTTTCTACATATTTGTAGTTGAATAACAAATAGTTATATCTCAACGGATACACAGCAGAGGATGGACCTTCCATCAGGCTTATGACTGATCGTCGGCTGGCTTAATGTGATCACTTTACACTTAGGTAACATTCATTGGTGAATGTTAGGCCTGGTTAGGTTTGAAGCCTGATGGAAGGTCCATCCTCTGCTGTGTATCCGTCGAGATATAAAATCGTTATTAGCCAAAAATCATGAGTGTTACAAAACAAGACAAAAAGAGTAGGTATGCTGAAGGGATGACTTAGTATGGTTTCTGTGAAATAAAGTAGGTTCTTTGGAACTTAAGGATGATATACAAATGTGACAGGGGAGCGTTTAAAAAGAAATAAAATGTGTCTAAGTATAAACCGGTGAGAGGTTTTAAAATAAAGAAATACAGTACGAGCTTTAGAGGAAGGGAAAGTAAGCGATAAAAGCTTTAAGTAAAAGTTGCGGCCAGACTGAATGAAAATAAAAAGCTCTTGGAAACTTTGCGCTTTATACGAGGAACAAAATCCCTATGGAATATTGTGCAAATGTGCAGGAAAGAACAATAATTCTTTATTATTTCTTCTTTTATTGGTGTGGCTTTTACAGTGTATTTATAAATATACTATTGGATATCATTTGATTTTATTACATTTCTTTATGATTACGACTTACGTTGATGCCGTGAGCTCCAGCCAATGATAAGAGGAAGATGTATTTATGTATGCATTATAAGTTCCTAAAAGATAGTGAATCATAAAATCATAGGTGAATGGACAAAATGTTAAAGAATTTCTATAAATTAATACTTTATTATCGGAATACTTCATGCACACCATTAGTCTTTGAGTCTCTGAGACTTACAACTTGGAAATTCCGAACTACAACCTACATATAGCGTCAACTGAAAAAAATGAATTATACTGTTCCTACGAAAACGGAAAAAAAGTGTTGGTAATATCGTAGGAAGAGATACGCGTTGAAGGATACAACCCGAGTGAAGAAGTTTCGTCATCCGCCTGTTTCCCCTTAAGGAACGATATAGGACTAATTGAATTAGTAACACGTATGTTAATTAGTTCATATCTTCTCTCTTCATGTAGACACTTAAAATGTTTAATTAATTTCACTACCTACATAAATCTTTATTCACAGTTCCCCGACTCAACCACAATCTTCCTGAATTCGAGTTAAAGATTTCCTAAGTTTCTTACATATGTCAGTAATAATGAATGTGTTGAAATCTTCCCGTTGCTTCCTTCCCCAATTCCCTGAATAACATTCATCCCATATCACAGGTAAGCAGTTAATACATTATACATGCGCTGATGAAAAATATAATCCCTAACATATGAATAAACTTAATTATGTAAGTATGTTTTTTGGGTTTTATAGCATCTAATTCTATTAATTAGACCACGTAATTTGTAATATCTTTGGAAAAAAAGCTCTTGGATCCAAACCTGATACAAAAATAAATATGTTTTTAAATGTATTTCTGTACATACGTAATACTACGTATCATATTATTAGTTCGTAATATCTGACAATTTAAGGACTTACCTGTTTCCAACTTTCGCAAACATTTCATATTCGTTTCAAGCACAATGCTTGTATCATAAAGTTTAAAACATATCGTCAACTCAGATATGAAAGAGAGACAATCGAACAAGTCGAAAGTGTACAATTAATTTTGCAAACTTCCTTAAAATCTGAACCTTTCAACACAGATGTTATTTAATACGTAGGTGTGAGATACCTACATACTCGTATATTCTGTGAACTTTTCTATGAAAATTTGCATACAAACTTATGTACGTGGAAGTATTTTCTGTTTTAATTCACTTTCCATTTTTTCTTGTTTTTGAAAGTCATTTAAAAGTCGTCCGTCTTTCAGCAGCTGAAGTGGTCTTATGTTAATAATCTTCTGAATGACTTGAGGAAAACAAAAGGGGTGTTTATCTTTACTTTATTAAAGTCAAATCTCTCAAACAATTCCATTTTCACGAGAAAACAAATCCATTGTTAGTTAATGGCCAAGGAATAATGCTTCCAGCAACACAGAAGGATGGTTTCTGGAAAATCTACTACATAACTGTTAATAGTATTACATACTTCTACGTACTATGTTCGGATGACTGTTATAAAATCCAGAATTGGGGTTGAGATGTCGACAAAATGTAAAAATTAGCATGAATCCGTTATCTGTAATCAGACACAAAATAGAGATCCATAAAACTATAGGTTTATTTATTTATTTATTAAAGTTTACACGGTTTACACCTTTACAATATAAAAAAGAAACAGGCAATCATTACAGAATCACAATAATAAACCAATGTTGACAAAAATTCAAGGTAAAAATAAAACGTAGTTGTGAGTAAATAACAAAAAGTAAAAAAAAAATTGTGAGCAAACAAAATCTCAACAAGAATTCATAAAATAGAAACAATGATAAAATAGATTTACAATAAAAATAAAAATTAACAAATGAGTCAATATCAGGAATGAGTCAATCATCATTCGTCAATAAAAAACAATAGCATAAGTCAAGTATCCATAAAAATATAACAAAAAGTCAATAACTACCTTATTTGAATATTGATAAAAATATTAGGTAACGCTTTGTGGAATGTTGAGCTATTTGAGATGTATTTATATAGAAAAATGTAACATATTTCCGTAGGTCTATCGAGTCTCTAATGAATTGAAGTGAAAAATATATTTTCCATGTTTGTCCTAAAGCCCGTTGTCATAGGCACAGTATGCGAAGTGGAAAAGGGTCTTACACCAGGTTGACAGAAGTCCATTGAGTTGGAAATCACTACTCTTTTGCTGTGTAGAAAGCTTCGTTTGTACCATCTGGAGTGAGGTGGGTAAGGAAGAAGTGAGTACTTATTATTGTGGGAATTTATTTATTTATTTATTTACACATCAACGGCTAAAGCCTTTAACAATTTCTTGTTGGTACAGTGTCAAATACATAATCAAATACAAAAAAAACATTACTATTTCAACACAACAAATCAACAAAATATTTAGTTAATAATAATAAATAATTCATATTTCATAAAAATCTCAAAAAAAAAAAAATAATAAATCAATCGGCATGCATAAACAAAACATCAACTCCAATCCATCTGTGCCCAGCAAACCTTACAACAATAAATACATTAATAGTCCAGCAATATATAATATTATGTACATAGGTATATACAATACATTGTGTATAGTAAGTAGCAGGTAGTGTCGCAGTAGCTACGTACAGTAGATGCGCACATTAACTGGACACAGATTTGCATGACAATATAACGCATATATAACGAATATAGTAAGTATGTTTCCTACAGGATACGAACTCTACAAAACGTACTCTTACGAATAACTGCGTAAATTTCTCATCGTTGAGCTCCATTATTCTTATATTACGCAACATTTCACTTCGTTTACATTTTTAGAATTCTTTATATAACCATACATTTTGAGAAACGAAATCTGTCAAGTTCATGTGTGAACATTTTTACCTCTCTCCGTATGAAAAATATTTGGACATGTTAAGTGTTCAACATGAAGCAAAAAAGAACTCGAAATTTAAGAACTGCTTTTTCAACCCTTTTACATAGTTTAGTTTACCAGGCGCACTCTATATAAAACGTATTTCTTATATACAGGATGCTTATAATATGTAAAGGAATTGAAAATTGCAAACGACCAAACTGCACATTTTGAATTAAAGAATTCTGAAACGAGTAACCAAAAAACTAGTAGCTTCATTCCATAATAATTTACAGTTACAGTTATAATCAGCAAAGGATTATTCCTATGGTTGATACACAGATTCTGGAGAAAATCGTAATGAATATGTGATGATGATGATGATGATGGATGACTTTTTGGCGCCGTTTAATGTGTTCCATCTCAAGGGCGCGGGAAGCTGGTCTTAAAACTATCGATTTTCAGCTTGCTCCTGAAGCTGGTCATGGGTTGGTCTTTTCGGAGTTCGTCCGACAGTCTATTTCAGGTAATTGGTCCCGCGACAGAGAAAGCTCTCTCAAAGAAACCGGACTTGTTTGCTGTGTTCCGCTCTCGGAGTTTGTTGGTGGCTGTGGCCGCTGAGCGCAGTGGCCTTCTCAAGAAATTGTCCTGTAGGTGTGGTCAAGTACAACGCATAATTTTTTTAAACTTGAAATATTTTCTGTAGCAACCTGTATTTTGCATCATTTTACCTTTAAAGAGTGGGTGGCTTTTAACAACATACCAGCCCCATCGCGTTTGTCTAGTGTTGCCGCTTCTAGTGGGAGAATAACATGAGAACATGGAATGCGGAGTGTCGGGAAAACTTCAAAAATAAACATTACATTCTGGTAACATTCAATCGTAAAAAGCTGTACTTATAAAATGATGGAAATGCCGACTCTGAAAAATTAGTAGATACAAATAATTTCTTGGAAGTGAGACTAGACTACTCGTAGATCCAAGTCTGTTAGGAGAAATAAAACCACCAAACAGAATGTGGTACAAAATTTATATTAAATTGATATAGAAATGTAGGATTTTTATGGCACAATGCATAAAGGCATAAAAATCTTTCGAGTATGAACAGTGAACGTTAAGGCTGGTTTAGAATCGAACAAAAAATGTGTTTTCGTCTGTTAATATTCCATCAATATTATTGCTAAATAGACATAAAATAAATGGCCAATTTCAATCGTAATATTATTTCTTTTTTATGATAAAAATATCGGGCATAATGCTTATATAAACTCATATAAAAATGCTCGCATAAAAACCTATACGATTTGTGTTTAATGTCACCCATCTGTTATTGCTTTTTTTACAATAGGTAGTGTGAAAAAGTAGATACATCGATATGTTATTTTGACTCATACCAACCATGGAGAAACTCCATAGACAAGATATACTGACAACGAGAAATCGACAAAAGCGTTGATTGACAAAATACAGCCAGCTTACCTGACAATTAATTGGATTGTAAAAGTCGAGAAACAAATACATCATTTGTCAGTCGATACGTCATGTTGATGTCAAAGGGGATAGTCCTCTGTTGAATCGGTTAAAAGAATTGAGGATTCCATAGGCCATCTTTAATCATATAAATACAATAATTAATTTGATATGATGTTCCAATTTCACTCAATCACTTACCGGAAAGACACAGCAGTTAAATACCTGTATTTCCGGTTAGGTGTCTTGAATTGGAATTCTGGTCAGTGCAGATATTGCAGATGGAAGAACTTGAATGTTACATAAGTGTAAAGGGTTCACAGTTAATTTGTCAACGATCGTTTATAAGGTATAACCTATTGAGGGTTTACCTATTGAGATTAGTTTCTACCAATTGTGTAGTAAATGAAGTTTCACAGACGTTGTGACATTCAATAAAATAGATTACGAAGATTATGGCGTGTTTTTTCTTATTGCTCCAACAAAATGAATAAACTGAGTTAAACAAGTACTCGATAATTAATTTATGATTTAAGAATCACTATCTCATTTTAGCATATATAATCATCGTTCTTTGAAAGCAAGCCAGTTAGATATGAAAAGACGTTACTAAAGATAAAACAACAATAACGTGATTAAAAGATAAATATTAAATTACTGAAATATAATCTTTTCATTGACGCAGGCGATTTTTAATCATATCATCGAAATAAATAGGTATTTAAAAAACAGTTGGTATTAGTAGATTAGCAATAATACTGACGCATTGACTATCCCAAAAACGCATTAAAACACTTAAAAAAAATCCGATAACGATAAAAGAATATCTATATATTACATCAAGTTAGTGGCGAAATTATATTTCAATGCAACAATACAAATTATATATGTCCAATATTATAAGCAAATACTCGTAGCACCTGCATAATAATCTATATTATCTCCATCGAGTGTTCGACAAAGCACCCGATCTACGATGACGAATTACAAAAATAAACTACATATTAGTTTGGGAAAAAAAAACATGATTATGATTACTCATTCCCGCTACGCTAATAATTTAGTCAAGTAGTTAGTTATTTAATATGTGAACTTGTCTGAACATAAATAGTTGACTGTTTTTTTTATGAACAACATACATAGGTCATAAATCACTCGTTGACGGGTGGATTGCCTTTAATTAAAAAAATATATATGTAGTACTTATTTTATCGGATATTTTTCCAGTTATGACATGCAGAAAATCCAATGATTCACAGTAAATTGTGACATTAAAAAATACTTATAATAATTATTATTATTATACTGCACTAAGTTTCGTATACTTATAGTCTATACGATTTAAATCATGTATTCATAGTAAATACTTAGGTATATTTCTAAAATTTTGTACGTATGGAATGCACATTAAAACGATACCATAATATAACAAAAAAAATATATTAATTCTTTGTTTGCACTTAACTATTAATTTAGTGAATTAACAAAAAAATTAGTAACTAACCGCTTTATTAAAAAACCAATGTGGAATCAAGTTATTATATGTAAATTACTCGTCACTTTAACTAAATTATTGGTCTAAAGTGAATGAGGTTGTGGTGCCTGACCATAGAGAATTAATTACTAAAATTATATATACAAAAAAAACAGATGACAATTTAATATTAATTTGTATTTACTTTAACTTGTCGGTTGGGTGCTTGATTATATTAGCAGAAGTTCTATGAAAAAATATCGTTTCCACGGTGATCCATGCGTCTTTTAACGCTGAACAGCCTGTAGTTTTGGATTAGCAACCCCGTTCGCCTCGCTTTAAATCATAGACACCACAGAATAGATTTTTAGTTTATCTGTCAAAGCTGTCAAAGTAGTATTCCATAACATAGTGTACCTTAACGTAAGAAATTAATGTCAATGTCGACAGATAAATATTTGCCTCCTGAGTATGAGACAAATTGAATTATTTTCATTGATATTTATTCAGAGTTTTCGATTGGATACAAAGTGCACAGAAAGTAATAAATACATGGCATTACTTATTATTTTAATTTACGACTATGTTGTTATTCGATTGTATTCAGTGTATCGTGGAAGTTTAAATAATGTTAATAATGTTGACATGGTTTATAATCCAAGTGTATGTGTATAAATTCGAGTGAGTAACTTTTTACACATGAGAAATTAATTTGTTTTGAGAGAAGTTTCAGATTGACAATCTTCTAAAGTTTGTGAGTTTTGTAACTGACATATTTTTTACAACTATTGAAAGTTATGTCACAAGATACGTATCTCTTATTTCATAAATAGTTATAGTTTATTGTTTTCTATTTCACATACAATTTTATATTTATTTATTTATTTATCGTATGGCCAACATCACGCCTACATCATTTGACATTCGTTATGTCAAAGTGTAAAAAAACGTCAAAAGCGCAGATTACATATTAATATTTGGCTGTTTAGAAAGTTTCTTTTTTTAGTATAATAAAGTTGTGTATTATTACTTTGGCCTTACTAGATTAATTTCTTGTCCAGATTTTGTGATTTATAGAAAAATGACGGTTGAAAATCATCCCCTAAACTTCAAAATTCGATGCATTTAACAACATAAAAGTAAATTTGATATTACGAACCACGACCTTCTGTGATTAAATATATTTTGTCGAATTAATATTAGAGTACGTGATTGATGTCAATTTTAATTGACAATTATGTAGGTATCTCAATATACGTACCTACGGGACGACGTCACGTTTCAGAACGACGCCAATGGGAGCGTCGTGCTTCTCAGTACGAGGGTATAGGGTTCGAATCTCATCCATTGATTATTCAAAGTGTTACATACTCTGAAAATAAAATCCATAACACAGCTGATGATGGGCCGAATGGTGAACCTTTTCTCTAGTGTGAAGTGATCACATAAGCCAACCAATAGCAGGTTGTAAGTCTGATTGACATACTTACTTAGTTGTCTTATTAAAGAAGGTTGTACATAAATATGTATAAATTTTCCACCACATAACATTGATTAGTCATACGTACACTTAGCATTTAACATAACTAATGACAACGCACTAGGTGCATATACTGCATAGATCTATGGGATATAATATAGATCTAAGTATGTATAAATAGATCAAGTAAAACATATGCTTAACCGCAGGCGTTGACATTGCTAATATAAATTTATATTTATAATAATAAGATTTCTGCGTTATAACAGGTTTATATTATGTTGAATGTTGATGCTGGTTGATAGATTAAATCAATCTGTAACTATGTGTGGCTACCGGTGCATATCTGTCGGTTCCCACCTACTCATACGACTCATATAACTGTGTACGATTGTGAATTAAATTCCTGCATAACATTAAGAGTATGCATACCGACATTTCAACAATTTCTAAAAACGGGAGACCTTATATCTCGACAACCGTTACTAAATATGCTTTGGAACAAAATAGGGTAGATGCATTGAACCTTTATCTAGGGAATAACCGTAAACGATTTTTCATATCTTGTATAGTTTTCTCAAAACAAATTGCGTAAGACACCTCTGATCTTTTTTCTGACATACGGAAACTCGTTTCCCGAAAGTCCCGGGGTAATTACTGAAATAATAACCGTAAAAGTTTTTTTATAGATGCAAAATTAAGCCCAAAAAATGAAAAAACGCTATTTTTACCATTTGTCACGCGATTGCTTACGCGATTTTGATGCCGTGGGAAATGACTGTGACGTCATTTTTGGTGCCAAGCCCTTAATTACAACATCTAAAGAATGATGTGTTATATAAAAATACTGGTGACCGTCATTCTGTGCAGCGGGTCCAAGCCTGTGGAATGCCCTTCCACTCGATGTTAGGTTTGCCATAAACCTGGAGGAGTTCGGGAGGTTGCTAAAGTCTAACCTCTTTGTGCGTACCTACAGGTTGGTCACTGATCAGCCAATGACGGGAGTAAGCCAAAACTCATTATGATTTATTTTTATTATTTTGTTTGTGGCGATCCTATGTGACGATTTAATTTATGTAGTATCCCTACAACAGTGTAGAAGAACTCAACAAGAATAAAATTTGTAAATCAAAAATAATTTAGTTTATCATTTTTACTGCTTATGACTATGGTAATTTATACTAAGAAAATTTTAAGGTGCCCTTGGGGAAATTTTATCGCTAAACGGCGCCTAAAATAGTTATTATTATATCACATTATAATAAAACAACATTATATTCTTTTTTCCGCATCTTTAAGTTAACATAAAGGGAAAACTAGACCAATAAAGTTTGGGAACCACTGTTCCTAACGATGTTTTGAGAAATATGATCTACTCCGACTTTCTGTTTCGTTCCTTGATGACATAATATAATATACTCAATAAGTGGACATGTACGACCATGGGCGTCGCCAGCCTCGGAGCTAAGAGGAGGGAGAGAAAAATTAAAAAAAATGATGAAGTATAAAAAACGCGTTAAAAATTGAAAAAAAAAAAATGTGAAACATTGTGGAGAAGGTCGTGATGTGGTTTGTTTATTTGAAAATTTATATATTGGTGATTGTATATTTCTGTGAAGATCTTATAGCGTGTGGTGAGATACAGGCAACCAGCTAGTTCACCCACGGTTATGCTCTTAAACGTAGACAAACTATTTACATATTAATAAATGTCGCTATATTTTGAATTGTAATACCCATCTATGTTTGTATGTGCACTAAAAATGACTGAATAAATTATCTATCTATCTATCTATCTATCTACTTTGCTCAGCAATATGTATGAAAAATGATTTTTTATAAAAAAGTATAAAATAGCGGCGCAAGGAATTTTTTTATGAAACTGATGGATTATCATACAATTTTTTTGAAAATTTATGAAATGATGAAAAAATGTGTGGTAGTAATGTGATTTTTGTGAGGTTTTATCATTTAGTATGAATCAATATACTTATACCTATTACAATCTCTAGCCCCCCTGCCCCCCCTCGGCGACGCCCATGTGTACGAAAATATTATTCCCTCACGTATATACGAGTAGTTAAGAGAAAAAGTCACAATAGGGCATCGATCCTAAAAGGGTTTTCAAATAATAATAGTACGTTTCAAGATAACTGCTAAAGATTCCAACTGAATGGAGAATTGCCCCACTTCGAAACTTTGCTTCACATAAAATAATTTTATTACTCGTAAGTATAAAAAAATCTAATAATAATTTGCATTAAAATCTACTGAATTTCATTTTTGGAATTGTCCCCAAAAATCGTAGAAAAAACTCTGTTTCTAAAATTTGATCATGCGATTATGCATGCTATTTTAGACGTTAAAGACACGGGAAATAACTTTGGGATATTGCATTAATTCTTCCTAAAGTTCCCCTAATGTCGATAAGACATCTATTTGAATTCTCGGCATGTCTTCTTATCCTTAGCATAAGCCCTATGTCCTATGACCTGTTTTTTAAGGGGGATTAGGTCAAAGATAAAAAAAATACGTGGAATAATAATAATAATAATAAAGCAAGGACTTGGCTTTTGCCCGTCCTTGCTTTCTTATACTACCGGCTTTTTAAAAAGCTAAGATGGGTAGGGTATAATAATAATAAATACTTTATTTCATAAACAGACATAATAAATACATTCACAATTTTGCCACCTAACTAGGCAAAGCCCGTACTAAGGTGGCATTACATTTCCAAATTATGTATTACACTTATATATTTCATTCATGTATTTCACTTATATATTTCATTTATGTATTTCATTTATGTATTTCATTTATGTATTTCATTTATACATCTCATTTACCCAAGTATATAAAATATCCATATATTATATCCATATATTTCATAATTACTGAACATACTTATGTATATTCTTTGCGTTGGTTGATGCAAAATCAGATTGGGAAAACTATGCTGTTAATCTGCCATCTCGCTTAAGATAAAACTTGTGTTTGTAAAATTGATGACATTCGTAAAAAAATATTATGTGTTATCATTTTTTATAGTTAACCCCTAAGCAATGTTCCTATGTACTCGTACTTAAAAATGATGATTACATTGGGCTTTGGTTTTATCTATAAAGCTAAACTAAAGAACGAAGGTCCTGACTTTTTATTAATAAAATACAAAATACCCATGGGGATAGTAATAATGTAGATCTGTATGGAATGTTATCTCGCTTAATAAAATTCTGTTAGTGATAAGGTTTGTATTGTTTTGTTTCAGGAATAAAGAGGAGTGGCATTTGTTTATACACAATAAACACATATTTATATCTACGGGGTGAAGTAGAAAAGTGCGTTTATTGTGGAAACTAGAAAAGCCCTCGCTATCACATTCGAGGGAACCCTCCTGGAAGTGTATGCGCAGGCGCGGGGCGGTGAAGCAGGAGCGGGGCAAGGGCAGGGAGGCGTCCCGCCGCCGCGCATCACTTCGCACTCCGTCACTCCGCTCATAACCGGCGGTCGGGTCGTCACGTCGTGCATCGCAGCCGCTGTCACTCGAGAGCGGGAAAATGTTACGAAAGATAACAATTCGAATTTGTCGCGTATCTATGAAAGATCGAAAATAAATAAAAAATCTTAACCTGTCATAATAATCAGATGTCGGATAATATTAACTCTTCGAGACAAACTTGAACCACTCTTCTTAGTTTAAATTTCGATAGTTTCATTCAGTCTTGCCAAGTTTTTTCTGTTAAACACTTTTCCCCCCCTCTCTGTCCACCTCTGCCGCCTCTCGTCTCTCGCAACCCTGCCGCGTGAGTTTCGCGCCAAAGCTCGACCGCGGCCAAACTTTATTAGACTAGCACTAGGATGATAGAGGAAAGCTCCGTGCTAGGAATAGAACAGGGAACGTGGTGTCGATAAGGCGGATCACTCCACTCCGACCCGGTTATCTCTACATATTGAAATTATTAAGAGATATTTCGGAAACTCATCGGCTCCATTTCTGTCGTCCGTCCGGGGAGTGCGAACTTTTATCAACTTTTTTCTTTTTCTCTTCCTTATGTTTCTCTCGCTTTCTTACGTGTAATAATAATAAGTCTTTAAGTTAGTGTTAATGTACAATATCTAACAGCTCTGCAAGTGTGTGTCGGGCGCGTGTGTCTATATGATATGACTGTAAGTGCTGTGTACCGTGTACTGTGTAAGTACATCAAGTACTAAACTACGGTAATAATATAATTGATGTATCTAGTCACTAGTGTTTCTGTTACCCACGTTAATATTTAGTGGCATGTGGTTGACCTTGGTGATCTGGTGCTAACATAACACAATAAGTATTGGCTCTCGGCAGTCAGGTCTACTCTAAGGCCAGGAGACTCCAACATTACATCACTCTGCTCCAGATGACTTTACTCCATTAATTACAGCATTGCACTGAGCTCACCCTCGATACAGACCAACTCTCACAATCGTCACAACCTACGTTCTCCTCATAATAAAATTATCACAATGATTGCAAGATAATCACGCATTACTACGACATGTATATTAATAGAAGAAAACATTTAAAATAAATTGGCTAGTAGTTTAATTTAGAAGCGAGCGTCTTAGGTATATACAAAATGAATTCCATTGGAAGGTTGTGTATTGTCTTATGTCTGGCGGTCCCAGCCTTGAGCCAGGCTGCCGTATCGAACCATGACAAGGATGCTGCCGAGGCGGCACTCAACGGATCCAACAAAACTGTGGAAGCTGCTGAGAAAGGTGATCGAGTGTGCGAAAATGGACTTGTGGTACCCATGTGGTTGCCTCAAGAGAACATCACAACAGGAGATCAAATACTTCGAGGACTCGTTTATTTCTTTGTCATGTTGTATCTGTTTATTGGTGTATCTATTATTTCTGATCGATTTATGGCGGCTATTGAAGTCATTACATCTCAAGAGAAAGAAGTGCGAGTTAAGAAGAAGAATGGAGAAGTACAAATTGTTGTAGTGCGAGTATGGAATGAGACAGTTGCCAATCTTACGCTCATGGCTCTCGGATCTAGTGCTCCTGAAATTCTACTTTCTATCATTGAAATTGTTGCAAAAAATTTCAAAGCCGGCGACTTAGGTCCTGGTACTATTGTTGGATCAGCTGCTTACAACTTGTTTGTGATTATCGCCATATGTGTTTGGGTAATACCCAATGGTGAAGTACGCAAAATAAAGCATTTGAGAGTATTCTTTGTAACCGCTACATGGTCTGTATTTGCCTATGTGTGGATGTATCTGATCTTAGCTGTATTTTCTCCCGGAGAGTTGGAAATTTGGGAAGGAGTACTTACCTTCATGTTTTTCCCAGCAACTGTCATTACAGCTTGGATTGCTGATCGTCGTCTCCTTATTTATAAATATCTTCACAAGGGCTATCGCATGAATAAAAGAGGCGTGATTGTTCAAGCTGAAAGTATGGACAACTCTGCAGCAATGGAACTAAAGGATGACGGTTTGAAATGTCTCGAGGAAGGAATAGTATCGGAGGATGTAAAAGAATTTGAAGAAACAAGGAGAGAATACATAAATACTCTTAAAGAACTGAGAAAGCAGTACCCCCAAAGTGATCTTGAACAAATAGAATGTATGGCTCATGAAATGGTCCTGAACAAAGGTCCCAAATCGAGGGCTTTTTACAGGGTACAAGCAACAAGGAAAATGATGGGGAGTGGTAATATCATGCGCAAGATATCAGAACGTGCCCAGAGTGATTTGAGCGAGGTGAAAGCTGAAATACAAAAACAGGACATCGATGAAGAACTGGCTGAAACGGGAGGAAGTAAAATATACTTCGAACCAGGTCATTACACGGTAATGGAAAACTGCGGAGAATTCGAAGTTAGAGTTATACGTACTGGTGATATTGAAGAGCCATGTAGCGTTGACTTCCATACAGAAGATGGTACAGCCGAAGATGGGAGCGATTACATTGGAAAGAAAGGCACACTAGTCTTCGAAAAAGGAGAAATTGAAAAACGATTTACACTTGAAGTCATAGACGATGATGTGTTTGAAGAAGATGAGCACTTTTACATTAGACTTACTGACGCTCGTGGACCGGTTCAATTAGCTTCTCCTAGCCTCGCTACTGTTATGATTTTGGATGACGATCATGGAGGAATCTTTTCGTTTGGCGAATGTGATCACGAATTAGTGGAATCAGTGGGACAGTTCGATTTGAAAGTGGTGCGTTATTCTGGAGCCAGAGGACGTGTTGCTGTGCCCTATTGGACGGAGGATGGAACTGCCAAGCAAGGCAGCCAGTACGAGGCCATCAAAGGAGAACTCATCTTTGAAAACAACGAAGTCGAGTAAGTTGTCACTTTTGATTATCATTTCTATTAATTAATAGCAATTTTAATGATGAATGCCTCAATATCCGTCGTGAAATTGATTTAATCTAATTTAACCGTTTTTCATTGAAACGAATAACTACCATACTGTCATTGTTTCCTGAAGCCATTGTGTTTGTATTATTAGAATTAATAATTGTGTAAGGAAGACAAGAAATAGAATCATCAACAATAAAGTTATATAATAAATTGTCTCTAGTATCATGACACAGTTTGACTTTAGGTTAATAAATATTGTAGTGATTTCCACCCTACCACCCTTTGGATAATTATATCTAAAGGCACTACAGGCGTGGGTGATAAGTATGTCTATTCTATGTTCTAGGTATTGTACTCCCATCAGGTGAGTTAAATACATAATGGGGTGGGTTAGGTTATGACATAAAAGGGATGAAATATTAAGGTGAATGTGGTAGAGGTCGAGAGAATAAAAAATAATCTAAACCCTCAAACTAAATACTTTCTAATATAATAACTATTAAGTACCTGATAAAATAAGATCATATCACTGATTGGAAGAGAACTATATAAATAGCCTTTTACGATTTGTTCTTGACATATCTGCCTAGATTTTAATGGAGCATAATTTTATTGACACAAGATTACATCTCGTTCTGGTCTTATATTTTTTATGAATATTTATGACAAGCGTTATAAAGAATTTAATCTCAGTGCAATATCAACTTTATGTGGAATAATATTGAGACATGATTCATTAAATAACAATATTGTTTTTCCAATCTCCATTTGTAATTTGTAATCCTGTTCTTTACATATTATCTATTTGTATGTATTATGTGTGTATATTTATATGTATATATTATGTATTTGTATCTTTATATTTACGTACTTTATTATTATAGTACATATTTAAGTTTTTCTTTATTTTCTCGGGTTGACTGTAAGATATTGCTTTTGCAATAAGTCCGCCTTTTGGCACACTGTATTATCTTGTTTTGTTTTTGTTGTTACATATATTTTCTGGCCAATAAAGTTTTATTTATTATTTATTTATTTATTCTTCATAATATTTTATGAGATCATTGATGTATTTTTTTATGAATGTCCGACTTAATCGATGACCTCACATCAAGTCTTTGTCTCGTAGATGATTTTGTCATTCGTTAATGACTGCCGAGAATTCTTTAATTATTCTTGTCAATTTTCTGACTGTTTTTTTACAATGCTATTGTATTGTTATATTGTTTTTCATCGTCCTGAAGCCCCAATTTCAGACATTGGAACTCGTCAAGTTTTGATACATTTAATAATTTGTAAAATTAAAGGGTCAATTGTATATCTTTTTGAACTAAAATAAGTGTGTTTTAATTATACTCGTATTACACAATGAAATAATTGAAAAAAACGAATTCTATATTAATACCTAGATTCCTTTGTGGATTTTTTTTTTAATAAATGGATCTGGGTTTATCGAAATAAACCCAAATACACCTTCGCACACTTCACAGAAAGCTTAAAAGCTTGTGTTGTGAAGTGGAGTAGGTCGGGGATTGAACCTAAAAATCTACCTAAAAAGAATGTCTTAGGTAGTTCGCATTTAATTAGTTACAGAAATGACCTCGTCTTAATACATGGTACCATCATATCAATGCCAACGCAATGTAAAAGGCTCTGTTAGCAATTCTTCGGGAATATACTCGTACATATTATATACATATTAAATTATAGGTAATCCTATAGTTATTACTATTTCTTACAATCCTGATAAAACTTCTATAGTAATAGAAGTAGAACCGATTACAGATTACCTACAATATATATTATCATTTTGATGTAATTATTTTATTACTGACCTTCATACGATAAGACGATTATTTTTAAAATACTCTAATATTTTCGATACTCGAGAGTGAATATGTCATTGCAATTTGCGTCAAATACCTGATTATGATAATCGTTATCATAGTTAAGTATAAGCGTTTGTTCACCGAATTGATTGTTATCAATTTGATAATAAGTTTGTTATCTGATAATTGATATTGATAATACATTCAATAACTGTTTTGTGTAGGGACAGTTTGTGACATAAAGTTATCACTGAATGCGTATAATAAGTAGATATTTATAGTACATACTAAGTAGGTATTTAACCAATCTCCTACTGCTTAACGTTACTATCAATGTTCTTACATTTAGAGAAGCTAGATCAGTACATAGTCGAGACAATATTTTTTTTTCCCAATTTGATTTGTCAAATAATGGATTCTGGGAGTATCTACGGCAAAAGAAGATGGGCGTTGAAGGAAATTCCCGCGGGTTTAAGGCCCTCCACATCCCCGGGTAGCTCAGTCGAATTAATAGCGACCTCTTTACCCCCACTTCTAGGCAAATTTTATTAAGAGGTGGGACCAGGGTTAGCCTTAAGGGAGCCCCCCGGCAACCCCCCCCCCCCCCTAAATTACGTTCCTTCGGTGTCCTTATCCAAGGAGGTTACAATTCATTACTTAAATACTAATTACATCTACATATGTAAAAGTCTCAAGTCTAGAAATGGGCAATTGACAAACCAATTATGTATAATAAACTGCTTTGCCCACCGTGGACTGAGGTCCCCCAAACGAAAGTTTTTTTTTAAATGTGAGAGCCGTTCGTTATATGGAAACGTAGCTAGGCCGTTTCTAAAGCAACGATTTTATTTTTCAGACACACATACACGCAATATTTTCACAAGAATTGTGTTTCAAAATTATACCTAATAAAAAAAAGCATTAGCATTATAGTAAAAATGTTACTCACATATTTTTATGATTAATATGGACCGAGGAAAAAACATGTTTGGGTTGGTCAAATGTCCCTGATGGAAGAAATGACTAATCGTTTAGGGTACTTTCTGACCAAGTTACAGACAAAAGTAGTGGTAGGTATTCATATTCCATATATTTTTATGGGACTCCATCTACGTAGGTAAATCAGCATATAAATATATGGAATGAGATGAAACAATTCTACTGTTTTTCTTCAAATCAAGAAGATATTAATCATTTTGTCTTAGGAACAGGGTACAGTGACAAAATGTCTTAATTCGTATTTATTGTACGATATACAACGAGATCAACGTGCATATAGCAGATAGAGGAGGCCCTGACTCTGTGACGAAGTAAATGGTTGCAGAATCAGGGATTTATATACAATTTACTTTTTTCTGCAAAGATTTCTGTAAAGGTTTACTTTTTCCACTAGAAATAACGTTGTTTGTATAATTTTGATATATATTTTTTCACCTTGCTGCGTAAATCTAATTGAAGTACTTACATTTATTATGTCCGTAACTGTTTTTTTTTAAATAAAACTGGGTTTATCGAAATAAACTCAAATACACCTTTGTACACTTCACTGTAAGCTTGAAAATCTTGTGTCGTGAAATGGAGTAATTCGGCATCGGGGATCGAACCCGCGCCCACTAGATTAACAGTCGAGCGCGTCACCAACCAGGCTACCGACCACCTCATACACCACCAAATGTATAGGTAATGGCTATATATAAATTAATGTATGCCAACATTACGGAAACACATACTTATCGTTTTTTAATAATCACTACTAAAACAATCCACTAACACAGATTATATAGTGTTATTTCTCTTACGATCTCCGGTGTGTCTCCGCCATATTATTTTCAGTGTCAATGTCTATATATATTATTATTCTCGGGGGTCTCTTACATAATATAATCACAGAAAAAAGAGAAAGCTGACTAGATACAATATCCCCATTTTTTCAACGTATATCAGTGAGGAAAATGTTTCCATACAACACAACACTATCAATTATAACGATTCATATGTCGACAAACTTCCGTGCCATCATATAACAGTTAGGTACCTACCAGGCGCGAAGCTACCTAAGAACACGATTCCCATCGAGTTACCTTTTGGAAAAAATGATAGGTATACTAGTGTCTAATCTGACGTAATCCCATAAGAAATGTTAGCCCCGGCTTTCCTTCTACAGATATCCACCCTTCGTCTCTGGTAGGTAGTACCTACCAGGGACGAAGGGTGGATTACTACAGACGGGAAGTCGGGGCTAACATTTCTTATGGGATTACGTCAGATTAGACACTATTATACCTACAGTTTTTTTCAAAAGGTAACTCGATGGGAATCGTGTTCATAGGTAGCTTCGCGCCTGGTACTTACCTACAATCTATACGTTATGGTTGAAATCATATCACAGGAACTGTTATAGCATACCTACATATAGTATACCTATTCCATGTTAAAATAATTAATAACAGTATAAATAATTAGTTACTACGAGATTACTCATTTGTAACTAGGTAATTAAGTGCGTACTACATAACTAAAATAAGAGTTTTTTTTTAATATTATATAGCAAAATATATTGAAAAGACGCTTATTTTAGTGAAAGAATTGGACTTTCCCTACTGTGCTTAGTAATTGACTAAACCCAAGAAGCTGTATTCGTCACGTTTTATAACTTAAAAATTTCGTTGATGGTGTTAGTACCTAATCAGTAATTACTACTGCAAACAAAACTTTATATGAATAATGTACGAGACCATGGGCTTCGCCAGCCTCAAAAAACAAAACAAACAAAAAAAAATTGTTTAAATTTTGTTGCCCCCCCTAGCTCCGAGGCTGGTGACGCCCATGGTCCCGTACATTATTCATATTATACAGTTTTCTTTGTAGTAGTTGTAACTAATTAGGTACTAACACCACAGCGGACTTTTTAGTCATAACAAATGAACACCGATTGTCATTTTTTATTTTGATCCAGAAAGAAGAATGAAAAATCATATAGACATCTATAGACAATCACAATTTGAAACTGTTATTTTGTCACAACAAACTTACCTTCAATCCATAATGTTACATTTATTCCTATTAGGTTATTACAATATCAATACACGTTACTTTCATGGGCGTCGTCAGGGGGGGAGGAGGCAGCTGCCCCACCTAGAGATAGGAATAGGTACATATTTTTTCATACTAAATGATAAAACCTCACAAAAAATCACAATACTATGCCACATATTTTCTCACCATATCATAATTTTTCTAAAAATAGTATGAAAATCCATCAGTTTAAAAAAAAAGATGCCTGCGACGCTATTTTTATTTTGCCTTTTTTAAAAAAAAAACTATTGGATGAACCATTCAAGAGCCAGAGCGCATTCAAATTTAACCAAAATTTAAAAACGTCCAAATCCTTTACTTTCTATTATTTCCCACCTACAACTAAGAAGGTAGGCACTTCTAACACACAAAATATAAAAGATAATTAAATTTTCTACAAATTATGTCTCTTACGATTTTTCACTCAGACTAACGGGTTCGAAGTTATAGCGAATCCAAATTTACAATTCAAAATCAAATAGAGATATTAATACGACGTACATGAATATAGTTCTCTCTGATATACTACAACAAATTTGAATGCGCTGTAACTTCGAATCCGTTCGTCTGAGTGAAAAATTGTAAGAGACATAATTTGTAGAAAATTTAATTATCTTTTATATTTTGTGTGTTATGGCTATATCCCACGGAAGGTGAATCCTGCTTCGTCCGTAGATTCGCATGCCGTGGGAAGGAGTGAGTCCGTGAATCTACAGACTTTTTCATAGCGATTTGTATGGCGGTACGTAATATCGCAGACGTGCACGGATCGTGGGAAATAGGTTGCCTGTGAATCCGCGGACACGCCTTGATGAATCCAGATGAATCCGTCTAATCCATAGCGTTTGGATAACTTGCAATACAAGTGTTGAATCCAATATACATATACGTAGATATTTCTTTAGGAAACATCCCAAACAGACAGTTTTTTTCATTTTATTTCTTCTTCTCTATTTTAAAATGTATTTTAATTAAAATTAAACTTTTTTTTCAATTATTTCAATGTTAATTTATAGTTTGATAATTACAAAATGTGTAATATAATTGTGTGTGTGTGTGTGTGTGTGTGTGTGTGTGTGTGTGTGTGTGTGTGTGTGTGTGTGTGTGTGTGTGTGTGTGTGTGTGTGTGTGTGTGTGTGTGTGTGTGTGTGTGTGTGTGTGTGTGTGTGTGTGTGTGTGTGTGTGTGTGTGTGTGTGTGTGTGTGTGTGTGTGTGTGTGTGTGTGTGTGTGTGTGTGTGTGTGTGTGTGTGTGTGTGTGTGTGTGTGTGTGTGTGTGTGTGTGTGTGTGTGTGTGTGTGTGTGTGTGTGTGTGTGTGTGTGTGTGTGTGTGTGTGTGTGTGTGTGTGTGTGTGTGTGTGTGTGTGTGTGTGTGTGTGTGTGTGTGTGTGTGTGTGTGTGTGTGTGTGTGTGTGTGTGTGTGTGTGTGTGTGTGTGTGTTGATTCTCACAAAATAAAAAACGTTTTATTAAAAAATATAATTATGTATATATTTATGTACCTATTAGCTTATTACGTTACTTCATTTTCTATAGTATAACTATTAAACGTAATACATATATATTCCATTTGTCGCCGTCCACAAGTTTTTTGTGTATATGAGTAAAAAGGCGTGTGGATGGAACGTTTATCTTGGCTCGTTTGCGTAACAGACCGTTGACGCCTTTTTACTCATGAACGCAAAAAACTCGTAGACGCTCGCAAGCCTGTGGCGGCGACATTAACTTTTACTTAAAGTATTATACCGAATCGGTAGGTATTACCTATATAATTGGCACCAGGAATGACGTCACAGTCTTTTCCCACGGCATTAAGGTTCAAAATCGCGTGACAATCGCATGATAAAATGGTAAAAATAGCGTTTTTTTTTTTTTTTTTGAGGTTAATTTTGCGTCTATCAAAAAACTTTTACGGTTATTCCCTAGGTTTTAATGCATATTATCAGTACAAAAAAAAATTTTACTCAACGACTTTCAGGAAACGAGTATCCGTCTTTCGGAAAAAAGATCAGAGGTGTTTTCCATTGTTTTTTGAGAATCTATACAAGATATAAAAAATCTTTTACGGTTATATAAAGGTGCAATGCATCTACCCTATTTTGTTCCAAAGCATAATTAATAACGGTTGTCGAGATAGAAGGTCTCCCGTTTTTAGAAATTTTTGAAATGTCGGTATGCATACTCTTAACATTACTTACTGTAAATTAATACTGATTCAAAAGTTATTCATAGGTACAAAAATACATAATACAAGAATATGATACTAAATTGATAACATGTAGCTACCTACATTAACTGAAAATAACGTGTTGTAATTTTTGCTAGTCGGGTAATTTGTATATTTTTGTAACAATTTTACAATAAAAATAATTATTATTCGATATATTTTCGGATATATATTCACTAACAACGAGGGTTGTCAACCGTACTAGAGTATAATAATAATATTGAAAGTGAGTTGCAAGAAATATATGGATCGCAAAATACTATATATTTGTTTTTTGGCAACAACTAAGAAAATATCAACCAAATCCGCTTCACTTGTAAAATTTAAACGTAGTTTAAGAATTATATCATTGCCTGCAGTTTTCGACTGACGAATGAGTGTGTAATTTACATTAATTTGAAAATTGAGAAAACCACACTTTTCTAGCAAATAAAAATATTATAAAATTCAAGCAGTTCATAAAATGACAGTTTTTATTTAAATAGATAAGTAGATATTTATTTATTTATTGCACATGGAACAGATACAGTCACAAAAACAAACATTGGCATGTACATTAATACAAAAATATCAATACACAAGACCAATTACATCCGTTCACAATTAGCACACACGCAAAACAAATAGATTACATTACATAGTTAAAAATATATATCTTATATCTATAAAACATTTATGGTAGGGAAGGAGGAAGCATGGGAAGAGGAAGAAGAAGAGGAAGAAAGGAGGGGACAATGAAGGAAGCAACAAAAAAAGAGTTAAGAACTGATATCAAGAACAATAAGATAATGTGTATGTTTTCTTTTATTTTCATAAAATTATCGAATTACACCCTGATACATATTTGTAAACTTCATAACAAGCTTAAAAGCTTGTGTCGTGAAGTGGGGTATGTCGGCATCGAGGATCGAGCGCGTTAGCAACCAGGCTTCCAATAACTTTTTAAAATTACTTATTGATGCAGATGGAATAATCAGCTGAAAAAATGTTGACAACCCTACTTACATGTTTCAGCGCGTGTATACACAACGGTTTCCGACGAAAAACCCATAGGAGTATTTACGATGATGTAGTATGAACCCCAAAAAACACAAAAACCCTTCAGAAATATGACGTACTTAATGTAGTTCTGGACAATTTACATCCAGACCTGCATTAAATTGTACCACAAATGTGTTATAGTTTTATATTGTCTATGTGTTTATTGCTTTCATTCTTTTTTGTTGTGTTTATTGATTTATTGCATTTGATTTTGTGTTTGTAAACCTGACGATTCCAAGTGCCTTAAATATGGTCTACAGATGATTAAAAACCAATAAAAAATCCTCAAATAATAAAAGCTTAAACTTTTTAGTTGGATTTCAGTAGATGAATTATTTATAAAATGTTGAAATCATTGTCTATCCCATTTTAGATCCGCTTGCTTATTCGTATTTTTTAATCTATTCTAGTTCCTAATATAATTTACTCGAATACTAATCGATACAATTAATTTTATTTACAAAATTCAATTAAATTTGTGCTTTTATCCCTAAAAAAAATCCTGTGTGGCTTTTGTACGACTTTTGTGGGGTTTATTTATTTTGAGCAATATGCTTATGGGTTTCGTACTGTTACAATATACAACGAGAGTGAGGGAGACAGACATACCCGCATAATTCGAAAAATAAAATCAAAATAAATAATGTATAAATTTAGATTCCCCAGTTGCCATAGAGTGGGGAACATTATATTTTCTTATTATTTATTGAATTAATTTTTCTGGAATTTTGTTACATCGAATTATAAGTCCATGTGGTGCATTTTATCAGTATGATGCCAATCTTTCAAATGTCTCCCTTCAAAAATTATGTACCTAATCTATTAGTCTAAATAACACACGAATGATAAAGAAATTATAATTTTATTTAAAATGAAAAAAAGTTTAAGGTACCAATCATTATATTTTTCTAATACCACGGACCTGAAACAGCACAATTTTTGCACTGATACTGGGCCGGTATTCTTTTATTCTGATAATATCGACATTAATAATATTAAAAATAAATAAATAAATTATTTAATGGGTTCTCTAATTTCCAGTTATGGTAGACATTTTTTCCCGTACAAATAAAATATAATGTACACCCCGACACATAATGCGCCCGCTACACGCTCGCGAGTCACCGCGACCTTTTGGTGTTCATGAGTAAAAAGGGGTGCGGATGGATCGTTTATCTTGACATGTACGTAACCGACCGTTGACGCCTTTTTACTCATGAACACCAAAAGGTCGTGGTGACTCGCGAGCGTGTAGCGGGCCCATAACGGGACTGAAAGAGATTAGCAGCTAATTTGAGAAAAACCGGTGTTGAAAAATAACGCGTGATACAAGATACAAAAACTCCGTGTGACAAACTTTAAAAAATATCACCCACAAACAAGTTTAATTAATGCCGCAGGCAATGCTTTCTTTTATTTTTTTTTTACTAAATTACAATTAATATTGGTGTAAAGACAATAATTTATTCTCGTACCTGATCGATCTAATTTTTAAACACAAAAACAGAATTAGTATATATTCAACAGTATGACAGAGATAATTATTATTATCTATTTATTATATTATCTATTTATTTATTTATTGCTTCAACGGACTCAAGATATTTTCAAAATTTACAACGTTAAAGTTAAAAAGTTAAAAATATTAATACAATGAATTATTATATTATTATAAAAATAGGGAACTATTTCCCCATACCCCGTGCACGAAATCATCCATCCGGAAGGGATTAATCCAGATTCGCGTACGAATCCGGATTCACTTGTCGTGGGAAGGCACCCTTAGAAGTGCCTAACTTCTTATTTGTAGGCGGAAAATAATAGAATGTAAAGGATTTGGACGTTTTTAAATTTTGGTTAAATTTGAATGCGCTCTGGCTCTTGAATGGTTCATCCGATTAAAAAGTTTTGTAGGCATAACCTATAGATAATTTAATGTAGTTCTCTTTTTTGTTACAATAATTTCTATAAAGTTTTTTTATTTTCAATATATGAACAAAAAACAAAGAAATAACTATTGTTTCTGAGTTATTCTGATATTTCTATCAACGCAGCACTATTAAGTGGTGGCAAACCTTAAAATATAAATATTACAGCCTTTGTCCTTGTATTTTCGAGTGCATTCAGTACAATTAAGTATTTTTTTATCGTTATATATCAGTTTAAATAATGGTCAAAACTGCTTCTAATGTACTATACTGAACTTCAATGCGCTCTAGCGCCTTGACCGTTTACCTGTCGACGAAACAATGTTAGCATAAATTAAAGAAAAAATAATGAACTTTATTTTCCTACAAGATATTTTTGCTTAAAAGTGTGCAAGTTCTGAGTTATGGGAGCAAAATTACAAACAAATATAGTTTGTGCTGTAGGGTGAAAATTACGCCCCTATTTTAGCTCGCTCTGACGCCTGAACGGTTTATGTCACAAAAAGGATTTATATGTCATTTTGTAGGAAATTTGGTAAAGTTTATTCTTGTCCTGAGCTTCTTTTCTCTAAAATGAATACTTTTTGAATTATCAGTCAAAGTCTGTAAAAAAGGCATTTTTTCTCTTTCTTTCTGAGATATCTCAGAACGCATCACATTTACGAGGTGGAAAAGTTGAAATTCGGATTCAGCGCCCCCAAATACATAAAGTATGATGGAGAAAAAAATGTCTATGGTTTTTTCTCCGCGAAAACACCATATTATTGCACTATATATACATTTTCAAATAAACAAACCAGACACGACCTTCTTCACTATGTCTCACAAAAAAATCTATTTATACGTTTTTTATGCTATATCATTTTTCAAAAACCTTGTTGCCCCTCCCTAACTCCGAGGCTGGCGACCCCCATGGTTACTTTCACTGTTATTATCACATGCATATCTGTTATTATAGCGTGATATGAAGGTACAAAAAGTCATATTATATTTTATTATTGTTTTGGCATGTCACATTGTTATAAATACCAGTTTTCAACGTCACAATATCTATCATGCTCGTCCTTGGTTCCTTACACAAAGTACCGAATGGGGTCTAGAGAGTGCGTGACACAGGAGCATTGTTAAAATTTCACAGAATTACGAATGTCTTATTTTCCTCTCTTACCTTTTTGTAGCATATTTTTTTTCCATGACGAAAAATTATACCTCTGTGAAGAAAAAACATTGTCTCTGGATTAATTCTTAATAAGTTGGTTTGATCCTTTCATTATGCTTAAAGGTGACTTCTCATATTACCGACTGACGCAGAATTTTGTATACACTTTGTATAGAAAATACTATGTCCATTTGTAATGTCATGGACCGGACCGTAGGAAGCCACTTTAAAACGAAACAATGTACAGTCTCCCTGAAATTAAAAATATTATCGATGTTTGTCAATCTTAAAAGTCAATGTTTTCACAATATTTTTATTGTTTTATTGGAAAGAAATTTTCTTCTTCTTCTTACTTAGATCTGGCACGCACCCGTCCACGGGTGATTTGCCATTGTCAAGTGTTTTAAATGACATTGTATGTGTAAGTCTTGTGCAAGGACGGGCGTGATCTGAGCAAAAGGTAACTGTTTATAAGTTTCCAGTTTGTAAGTTTGCAATGTGTAAATTTTGTTCAATATGTAAACCTGACGATTCCAAGTACCTTGAATAAGGCCTACGGATGATTTAAAACCAATAAACCAATCTTAGGGTGTATGTGAAGAATGTTTAAAGATAGGGAAGTCTGACGATCTGTTCTGTTGCCTACCCCACAAGCGACCCGGAGTGAGGGGAAAATTTCAAAGTATATGTATCTAATCTTAGTCATAGATGTAAAATTCATTTTTGCGTGTATATTGTTATGTACGATTAGATACATATACTCGTATACTTACTGATATATTTTGTATACCCTAATAATATTATAGTATCTATACCTATGTATGTATTATCTACTGGTTTTAATTAATTGATGTTTGTAATTTCCTCTCACAATATGTAAACATGGACTGTTATAAATACACATAATGGGATAGGATTAACAACATGGCTTAATGGAAAGGATCGGGTATCAGATAATAATAATTATAGAAATTGCTTATTTTCCTCGTCAAGGAGAGTCTGCCATTCAGGGGGACGCGGACGGGGGGCAGGGGGCCCTACATTAGTTTCCGGATTTCCCTTTCTACTATACAACAGGAAAAGTAGGAATTAAAATTGATTACCTATTCTCGATACATCGGTTAATGTGAAGTATTAATTGTAAGTAATTACATCTATAGGCTTGTTGTATCCGTACGGGACTGGATAATTAATTAATGGCGATTTTCATATAGGCCAATAAAGTATCGTTTGAAATTGTTAAATAGGAAGTAAGATAGACGTTCCGATACTTCAGAATCGGCATTTGTGTATTTCTCCGTTACTTCCTGCCTTTATAATATACAGTAATAATGCGCCTTGTATAAATTATTGTTGTCTGATCACTCTCTAGCGAAAATGCTGATGGTCACTGATCAATGATATTTTTTTTAAATGATTTATTTAACATATAAAAATTACAAAAACATCTTATCAATATTTGTCAAACTGCAATACAGTTTGTTGGCAGTATACTTTCTTACTCTATTTTATAAATCAAACACTTATTATAGATCATAATTTCTATTTCCCTTCCGACCACAATCATAACTCCGCAACCCATCCTTTTAATTCTCTTTTAGTTTTTTTTCTTATTCCTTTCAACTCCTTTGGTGCTTTGTTGATCAGTTTCGGCAAGATATGGGCCAGAGTCCGTTCGCCATAATAATTATTTATGCGCCCCGCCTATTATCTCTTGTGCCATATCTGTAATACTTTCTATTTTTATTTATTTTACTGTAATTTGACATGTTTTCAAACTTATTATATTATATTCTTCTTCTTCTTCTGCAGCCACTCAGGTCCATTGTTGGACATAGGCCTCCCCTTTGGTCCTCCACAGCTATCTGTCTTGGGCACACTGCATCCATCCACCACCGGCACATTTCCTAATATCATCAGACCACCTTGCCTGGGGTATATTATCCAGCTATAATTCAATATAGATTTTATCTTTCTTCAATCCTTATGAGAATGATTTGTCACTATTTCGACAAGCGATAGCCGTTCTTTACTTATCATAAAATAGTAAAACTAAGGGAAAAAAATAAAGAGAAAATAAATTTGTGTTCCAAGGTTAACGAGACGTTGAGGAAAAATCGGTGTTTGGAACGACCGACGGCCACAAGATAATATAATTGATACCTTTTAGTTCCACTACCTACGTACAGTTATATAGAAAGAAGAATACTTAAGATTTTTCCCGAGACGTTTGTCTAATTCTAATAGGTATAATTTATATTTAGATCGATTCGTGTTGTACGACGTACATATTACAACATATTGTCATCGCTCTAAATGTCTTTACTCTACTGTTCAAGGTTAAATATTTTCTTTTTACACACTTTTTTTATTTAACTTCACTTTAAGTTATTGTTGTCTTCAAAAATTGCAATCGAAATTTCCCTAATTTCCAGACTAGCTAGAGCTCTGAAACATTCACCAATTGTGTAAACTAGACGACATCAGCCTTCTCCAGAGATAAAAAATGATTTAAAGCGTTTGACAAGGTCCAGACTCCAAAGGTCGTGTGGGGTCATGTATATGGTGTAGTATGAAGGGGCGCTGAAAAAGAAATTCAGATTTTGTCCAACTCAAGCTATAGGGAGCGATCGAAAAGATCCAGTCTCCGTATACGGCGGCATTTGGTGTCTCATGAAAGTGTTGCACGAATATTGTGTAGCATTTTATGTTACATAGATTATGAAAGATCTCAATCTATACAATATATAAAGAGGATAGTCATTTGTTTTTCTACGCACGTCAATCACGGCTGATTCAAGCGTCCAATTATATCATGTTATACCTCTTTAGAAACCTTAGAGGCTGGCGGGTGACATAGGCTATAAATATTTCCAATATATTAATCGACAACTTCAAAAAAAGGCTTTAAAATGCGTAATTTTGAATCGTGTTCGGCGTTTTATCGCCATCCCTCTTTTTTAATGTTTGTCCCTTTCTCTCTCATGCCATAAATACGATACGTCAAATTGAATGAAAAAAATGACGTTTTGTCGTTTTTTTTGTGCGCATATTACAACAGAAAATTCTATTAAAATTATTTATTTAAGATGTATAACAGGTTATCATAGATATAGGTAAACCTAGTACCTAGTAGTAGTTAAATTCAATATTAAAGAAATTAATAGGTATCTACACCCGCACCACATGTTACTGGAGAAAAATACCTAAAATAAAATAATACAACAGCTAATTCTCTTATTAGTGTTTACCTAATTGGAGATTCTTTTAAAGACTGTTCTCTTTAGTTTCGTTGGATGTTCACAAGTTTTATTCTTCATGATTCAAAGGCTCTTTGTTTGGTTTCTAAAGACTGGATACATTGATTAACTTATTGTTAATCCAAGTCTTTTCTTTCAAACTTTTGAAACAAGCTAGTCTCGAAGCGCTTTAGTATTTTTATATTATACTCATTATGGTTGTGTTCATTGATGTGGACATTACACTACGTTGCTAAAATACTCGAAATATCGAGGAAATAGTTTTGAAAATATTAAATTTGTGGGACTCAAAAAATAAAATTTTGATAGAAAATATACGATGACATCGCATTCACTGTACAATTTTCTTTTAAGGTACAAAGCCTTGCCGTTTATGTTTTTTATAGAGAACAGAGTATAGGTTATTTGTTTTCACGTTTTTGCCGCTAGGGGCGCACTGACAAGTAGGGTCTGATTATCAAATTTAATGTCAAAATCTTCTTCTTCTTCTCAGTCGGTCCCTCGGTTACGAGGATCGTGACCGCCATGCATGCATGCATGCATGTCAAAATATATCGCATTTATTCTGATCTCACTATAATGATTTTGGAATAAATGCGGGGCACAGACTCGATATTAAGTATCGCATGCGAATTCCACCAAATTCTTGTAGTTTTAAATGTGAAATATTTATCGCATGAGTTATTGTCTCGTAGGTAATATTTAAATGGAGATTCAGTAATAGGCCTTTAGCGTTGACTGAGTTTTTTAATGTTTGTAAAACTGGCGTATAAAGAGTTTAAAATAACGAGTGACTGCGTGAATAACGACTGCCTAACTTGTATATCACTATCAGTTGAAGTACCAAGCAGAAACATTCAGAGTGTTGCCATAATTGCAACATTTAAAACACGGAATTTGCGCTAGTTAAGTATTTAGTATGTATAGTTGTATGTAGCAGTTAGTCACTAGAGAAGACTGTGTATTTGTGTTAATAGTAGAATAGACGGATACATAGTGAAATAATGAGTATGCGCGTCTATGTGTCAGACGATGTTCCGTGTGTACATATGATAATATTAGACTGCGACCTTTTGCAATCACCACCGCCTATATACAACGATAATAGACATATTAGCACAAGTATACTTATAGAGTGTATACTTTATAGTGTATGCCGTCTGTTTAGAGAGACAAAACTCATTATTTGCACATTTGGGCAAATTGAGTTAAATATTATGCACTATGTGAAGTTCATCTTTGGCACATAACGAATCTAATGAAATCATAACTGAGTTCTATGTTCTATGTAGCCCCAAACCCAAAATAATATGTGGGGGAAAAGGTTTAAATAAATAAATTGTCATAAAAAGAGAAAAAAAATACAAATAAAGTGAATAGATTTCAACTTTCCATGAGATCAAAAGTCATTAAAACACGTGACTTTACTTTCCAGGTATAAAAAAGAGGCTAAATAGTACTAGCAGGTATAAGTTTACTAAGAGATTGTATCCCATACTTATTACACCTGAAAAGTAAAACTCATTAACTGACACTTCGAAGCTTTGTAGAAAATAGTTTTTAACGCATGACCCTCGTCCTACGCTTCCAATGCGTTCCTGCGATTGTTCTGTGTAATCATTTTTATTTTCCCTTTTATGCAATAGGAACGAACCAAAAATATTACAAACTTTATTCATTAGTTGCCATTTTTTCCTGAGAGGTAAAATTCATTGGGTACATTGTATTTGAGTGAGCGAAGAGGGGTGAGAAAGCGCGGCCGCCCGAGACTGACCTGGTCCGATCACGTCGACCGGATCCTCAAGGATGGACGCGTTTTGAGTAAAAGGAATCGGAGAGCGTGTATGACTAATTGCATGAATGTGACGGAAGCTAAGAGTGTGTGTAAGGATAGGGCTGTCTGGTGCTCAGTCCTCTCTGCCTACCCTGCAAGGGACGTGGCGTGAGGGTATAGATAGATATTCGCCGATTTTTTTTGCTCGATATTGAGCAAATAGAAATATTTAAACTTGATTATCTCAATTTTTTTGCATATAATGAGTTTTGCATCTACATAACTTAACAGATGATATTAGTATTACTTAATAAATCTATACACTCCTAAAGTTCTACTAAATGTTATTATGATTATCTTTCTACTTATATTTATACACCTTCGGGAATCCGATTGAACTTATATACTGATTTATCCTTTCTACACTTCATTAAATAAATACAATACAAAAACAAACATATGTGAATTATCATCACAAACCTGTGTATATATTGCAATATCTTCTTATATACAATATGTTTAACCGTTAAACAAACCATTTGCTTTATCTATGAGATCACTTCGTGATAATGAAGTTGAATGTTTTGACTGAAGATGCCTAGTGGTAGTTCATTGTAAGATAAATTTGTTTAAAGAGACTAGTTTATACTGACGCTACTACAAAACAAATCAATCGTTGAATCAGTATGTACTATGACGGAATATTAGCACTTTTTTTTACGGTTTTGGACCTTACCATAGCCCTTCAATATCCCACAGTTAAACACAAGGGACTCGCAGGATTTCATCCTTAGAACGCTATATTAGCTATATAATTTTTAATATGTGTATGTGTCGTGTACTAGTCGATAAACCAGGAATTGATCATTCTAAATAAAAGTAATGTTGCAGGGAGACATTTATGATAAATTAAAATGAATATTCATCAAAATGTAGTGATTAAACCGTACAATGATGAGCCTAGTCTATAAAAATATACCAATTTAGACACATAGATAATAATTGTATCGACTTCCTTCTGACATGAGTCCCCTAACTGAAGTATTTCAATAATTTCCTACCAGGATTGCAGAACGTAATATGACGTAGTAAAAGGTAATGTGGTAATGTGACGTCATTATATTTAAACTTGGTTAGCATTAAGTCCGTGATGTCATCATCATAGTATGTGATCCACTCCCAGTTATGTACTCCTGATATTCATATCACCCACGCGACGACGCATGTTTAATTAATATTACCATAACTGAACGTGAATTATGAAGATGAAAATGATTAGGAGAACATAATTAATGATGTTTTATATACGACGCTTTTGCCGTCGAAACTTAATGAAAACATCCGCTAAAATAAATCCACACTTTTGACTACTGTCTTCTATATATGTCTATCCACAAACTTAATATACTTACTGTGATTTTTAACTAAAAAATAATCCATCAAAATGCAAAGACACGAATTGTACGGCCGATGCACTACGCGGGTAACTGCCTATTTAATTACCTTGTTCACTTAAGTGAAAAATAAATAATGTGTACCCAGGTATTAAAATAAGACAAATTGCATTCATTTTATTCCAACTTCCAACTGTTTACTTCGCAATCACGATTCAGACAGAAGTGTTTAAATAAGGGTTCGAAATGATCCGATATTTAAAATCAAATATCAGATAATTATCATAAATGTATCAATTACAAATTAGCGAAGTTTCATCAATAAATAATCGATGACAGCGCCAAAAATCGACATTTCATCAATTCTATAAGCATGATAAATAAAGATTAGCTATTACTGAAAATACCATATAGTATTACTTAACGGTAAAACATTATTTGAGGAAACACAGTAAGATCACAAGTCTAAAGGCCTTAGTACTGAAATTACTCAACGATCAACATATTTTTCCATTCACATAATGTATCAATCGATGGATGGTTTTGATTTTCTTCAACTACATCGGTAAAAACGTAATATTTTTATGATTAAGATATAAATATCAGTTGGTACTAATAGAATTTAACTTGACAATTATCAAGGCATAATTATAATGTGATTATTATCAATGATAATGATATTTATGGACGAACCCTACTACTTCAAATACACTGAGTCACTGAGTAGGTACTACGTACTACTACGAGTATTATGATTTATGACTTTCACTGCATCTTGTTGACTTGTTAATCACAGTATTGTTTCATTTTAAGAGTTAGTAAATAAACATATATATATGTATATATATGTTTATTTACTAACTTTGTATAGGCTTGTCAACCACTTCTTAATTATTAAGAGACATGAACCTTTGCAAACATACGTAAATAAATATTCTGTACCACTTTGGATCAGCCTACTCGTTACGAAAATAAAAAATAAGAAAAAGTCAAGCAAAAGTTACCAAAGAAAAGTTATGAGAACGGTATAGTATAGGGGCAGTAGCAGTGTAATATCTAGAAACGTAAAACAATATTGGATTATTACATTCGTCGGGGTCAAAAGAAAATAGTTAGTATGAGTATATCGAGTATGTATGTACGATACTACTGTAGGCATAACGATTCTCAAAAATAAAATAACGCAAAAACACTGTGCGTGGAAAATATATTTGCCTTTTCTTTCTCAACGACCCACATTCTTACATTACATTTTCTTTTTCATTAATGTGACAAAATAATACCAACTACATCCTACACAGAATTGGGAATTATCAGATTTTATCAGACAGTGTACACAAAATCCTAGAAAATCCGAAATTGAACCGTACTCTTCCTACCTAGATACCAGATCTATGGCGAACAGTAAATTAAGTATATGCTAGTTTAACCTATTGATTGTTTTAGGTCAGAGAATATATCTCTTAAATAGAATTTAGTAATGACAGATGTTTAATGTTAAGCTTGCTTTGGATTCTTCTTCTTATCGTGTCGGTCAGCACTCGATCAGTTTCCCCTCCGCTCCCAGAAAGCCACAACCCCTCCCGCGTCATCGTCCAAGGGGGTGCGATCCGCGAGGCTCTCCCACGTGCACCGCCTAGGAACCATTGGGCAGGTCAGGAAGTGCTCAGTGTCCTGCAGCTGCCCGCAGTCGGATGCTTGGGTGAAACCGGGCCAGAGCCTTGTCCCGGTTCTTTAAAAAAAATAAATGCTTTAGTAGTATTAGAAAACCTTACGACCATAGACAATTTCTATCTCTTTTTCTGTCACTTCTTTCCTCGCCTACGGGTCGCTCCGTGATATTGGAATAGTGCCGATTATTTTAACATGGTACACACATGCGCCCTTTATTTATATTAGGCATGACGATAAACCTCATTTTCCAAGCAAAACAAGTCCAAGCTTTGTGTGATACCCAATCTCGATCTTTACCATGTTTGTTTGACGAATCCAAGTGCCTTTGAGTGGCACAGGAAGAATTGATATTCCTCATAATATTTCTCTTGTGTTAAGTCCTACTCCCCACTTGACGAAGGTCCCCTTCAGCCAATATCGCCATTGGGATTTTGGGTTGACCTTCTATGTTATTATTTCGCAAGGCACTCTTGGTGAAACTGTTTACGAATTTATATTCTTATGGTATATACGAGTACATTCCAGATTTAATAAAATCCTATAGTATCTGAGGTTCTCATATGAGTATGAAAATATAACAGAGAGTTAGGGAGAGGACCTATTTTACCATGTCGTCATCTGAGAATATCAATGATCTGCGTCAACATAATTCTAACCGTCATAACTAATATTCAAAAACACCCCAAAATAGGGTCAGTACTTTTGTTAACAACGAGACTAATAAGGTTTCATCTGTGCTTAAAAGATATGAGATTTGAAACTTTAATCTCATTTTTCTCAACATCATAGTTGTCAGAACTTCTCACTTTCGGGTGATGATGCGTGGATTTTATCTGCTTACTATTTCTGCAACTTTGGAGGTCATAAGCAATCACCACTCGGAACGCTTTTGAGCAGCTGCTTAAATAGCAATTTATTTTATACCCTGCTCCACATATCACTCCTAATACAGAAAAAGGGTTTTTTCCGGGAGTCCTAAACTCTTTGGATCGAAAAACAGGACAGCAATATCCCTCAAACAAAGACCATCGTTACAATATATTCTATAATTTTTAACGTATCTATGTATGTTCACTATACAATATACATACCTACAGTAGCATTCAGTGTGCTCCATAATGTTTGATCAAAATAACCGTCGACTATTATTTTCGGCATCACACTTGACTGTCAACACATTGTCATTATATCATTCACAGAGATCCGCCCTCAAACACCTATCTATGAAGGTAATTTTATTGCCAATTGCGAAAACAATCTTTAGCACACTGTTACCATGAGGACCTGCCATTGTACTAAGAATATCTACATACTTTCATCTGAATTTACCTACAATTCCTTACTTTATAATTTTATATCGACGTGTTTTTATTGCAAAAACAGGAGAAAAAATTACACCTCATTTAAGGTACAATTCCACTGAGGCAACATATAGAAACGTGTCAAACAGTGTTGGCTTATGGCAAGCGACATAAGGCGACACTTGGAAACAAGCAGCGTGCCACATGTCGTGCCTCAGTGGAATTGGGCCTTTAAATTACTTAATCACAAATGTCATTAAAAGGAAAAATGAAAAAACTAAATATTTAGATTAAAATCCACAACTTTTGATTTCGCGACAAGTATTCGAGGATTTGCGCCCTCATCTTCAGGCGATTGTGAATAAAGTAATCCTCGAATACTAGTCGCGAAATCAAAAGACAATATTGTAGATTTTAATCTAAATTTTTTTTTTTTCATTTTTCTTTTAAAATGGACTTCCACCATGTACTGACGGTCGAAAACATCGATATTACAAAATGTTATTGTTTCGGGTGCAACAAGTCAGAGTCGTGGAGGTATTGTGTACTGTGTACTTGCCTGTGTATCGCACACCTGTTGCTGGTTACCCTATACTAAGATTAATGTTTTAGCCATTGAAATAATACAGAACTGTGTTTACGATTCTCTAAGCTGATACGCGTTTCGATGTTTTCAATGATTGTTAATCTCTATTCAAATAATAGTGTACGTTATTATTCTTCGAAAGTATCTACAAGAAGATAAATTTAAAAGCACCGGCCATGGCGAGTGGTTACGTCATGTTAGTTACTTAAAAAGCGGACGCACCATATGTGGTAGTCTATCAGACTGGTAAACGTTTCTCAGTAATATAGCAGAACTAAAGACTGATGGTAGGTCTAGGTAGGTACCTTAATCAAGCATTGTAATTTAAAATTCAAGGCCATAATACATAACTACATTCCTAGATAATACCGAGTCATTGACTTCAATCGTGGAGTTATTCCTTTTTTTTTCAATATGTTGAACTTCTAAGCACACCGCCTGTTAATATTTAGTGGGCATCGGTACTTACATATGCTTGAATTTCAAGGTATTGATATAATTTAATATGCGTCGTACGATCACCAGAGGTCCTTTGTCTTTTCATCTTTAAGAACTAAGGCCCTTTTCCTCAGGTTCCTCTGTATTTCCTAAGAAATTAAATCAAAACTATCTGAGATCGTATGCTGATAACTCGCTAGCATCTCTCTCTCTCAAGCCTGATTGAGAAAAGATCTAAAATGTATGTTGTATACTATCAAACAATTCTAAAATTCAATGGGGTTAAGTAAAGGGTAGTTAGTACTTCTTAATACATATCTTAAACAATGGTTTTTGTATAAAAATCATCAATGATCTGTCATAAATTTTCTTTGTTAATATTTTTCCATTATGAGTGTTATTATCATTATTAATTCGCGAATGTTACCAAAGTATAACATGGTATTTAATACTATAGTAGAATAGTTCTAAAACATTGTGAGGTACTTTAAACTACCTAATCAATGTGTACTACACAAATAGATATATATTTAAAACCACTTTAAAACTTTTCCATGTACGTAAATCGTATACAACTAACCACTTTATTGTTTCGAGAGTTGTCTATTTGTTCCTCTGCCCCACAGGATGTTCTGTGGTCTTGTGGTGAACGCCAAGTAGGAATGAAGTAGCCAGATAAAATCCACACTTTCGGTGTTGGAACATAGGTACTGTGCATGTATAGTCTATAGGTACCTAATGTTCCGTGTCCGAAATTGAGCAAAGATGTGGATATTTCATGTAACTTTAATATTATATTCACAAGCAATCGATTGCCTTTTATCTATGGTGGGTGGTTAACTGAAAGAAACTGCAATCGCCCTAGTGAACAGTCAATATATTTCATATTCACTGAAATCATGCGCACGCCACTAAATAAATATTCAAATACAAAATATAATATTATAATAGGTTTTAAAATTTTATTTTCGGAGTTCTCTTAATAATATTTTTCCGGTTTTATCGACGGGCTTTCACTGGTTTGCTTTATGTTTTTGTTGAATTGTTTGATATGTCCTGTAATAACTGTTTGCGTCTATGTGAATAAATAAATAAATATCTTTGCACACATACCGGAATCGCTTCTGACTCCGGAAGATGACGTCAAAAGCGACGTCTAAGCATCGAACAATACACATAGCAAAAAACTGCAAATGGATTTAGAAAGAATTTTAGACCTTAGGTTAACAAATATGCATTATGCACGTTGGATAATTTTTTTTTCTGACACTGATTCCCATAATTTACGAACCTTATCCACGATATTGGATGAACCACTGAATCCTGACGTGAAGTCACGTGTGTTGAGGTTATGGTATCACTCATCCAATATGATTTGTGGTAGGAATATACTTGGCGTCAATCGCAGTTCTGTACAGCTGGATATGTGCTATGCTATATAGAAGTTAGAAATAAGGATGTTACTAGGTTTGGTTGTGGTTTTATGTTGGAGGACGTAGGTGGAGAATGTAATCCCCATAAAATTGAACGGATTTGTGCCACCGAAATTCAAATTCATGGAAAATTTTATAATTTAGTTTATGTTAGTACCTACCTACACATAAAACGTAATTAAAAATTATATATCCATGCTTCCTATCTGTAAATCTTTTCCACCACCCACATCTCTACTGCTGGAATCTCCTTTTTTTTCATTTGCTCACACAGGGATGATTTTACCGGCCAATTGTTTCGAGGACCAACTTGTACGAGTATACAAGAACCATACCCCTTTCCATACTTTGCGGTCACTGCATTTTTAAGTTTTCGCCGTTACCTAAATAGGTACGTTTGTATTTTTTTCTTACGCTTTTATTCTATTTCACCTGTCGTTCCTTGTGTCCTGTTTCCCTTTCCCGCGTCTATAGTTTCCGATGCATTTAATAACTTAACAATGTACCAGCACCTAGAAATTTTGCACACTTTTTCATATTGCGGAACTGAATTTTGGATTATTTTGATGGGATTGCTAAATATGTACTAGAAAGCGATAAACTCACTCTGGTGAACATTTTTAACAACAGGTATGTTCTGCAATTCCAACTGTACGAACATATTTCATATGAAAATTTAATGCGTTTGCTCAAATAATTCATATTCAAACCAATTTGATATATTAGGGGATAAATGCTATATGAATTTAGGAGATATTAGGGGAAAATAAGGAATAAAAAAAGGATTTAAAAGGGATACAATTTATAAAATATATTCAGCTTCAGTGAATGTTTCTTAAAACATTTCAAAGAAGGGAGAGATAATCTGTAGGCAGCATTAATATTGTCTCTGAAGTTTGTCAATGTTAATTCCAGTTGGCTGACAGGCCTTTATTTTAACTTCGTTTGAAATATTAACGGGAATAAAGGCGTTGAAATAATAAACAATAATATGAACTTACAAGGAATCTAATTAATAAATTTTATTCCGTCTTATCAATTCAATTCATCACTCACAAATTACATTCACTCGTCTTCTCAAACATTATTTTTAGATAGTTAACAGAACGTTGCGTCGACGACAAGTTAAGAATCTGTATTCGAAACTACCTACCAATCAATTTACAAAATATGAAGGAATCATTGATTTCGAATCCCAGCACTTCCGGGATGTATTCTTCACTTTACGACACGTTTTTCGCTTACTGAAAAGTATTTGGATTTATGTACAACCCAAATCCTTTTATAAAATGATAATCGAAAATTCGATATTTTCTATGAATCGTATGAAACTTATTCTTTAAGTGAACATTACATACATTATAAAAAAAAATAAGATCAATTTACTATTATATTACGTAATGCTCACTAGGGCGAGCACGTCGCTATGCAGCGATCTCTTCCAGGTAATCTAAAAACATTATTAGCTCAACATACATACATCTTCTTCCCCTTCTATCCTTAGTTGGGTCGGGGGCTCAAAGCATCTGTGTATCTTCGCCAGAGGCCCCTGTCATTTGCAGTTTCCAGGACCTCTGGCCACTCCAACCACAGTCTCTCCACGCACATCTTTGTCACCTGCTTCTGCCAGCTATTTCAAGGGCTTTAACATTTTACCAACTTGGTTTTCCAGTCATTCGCATAACGGATTCACGTCATAATAATATTGCGTACGATGGTTTAAGAAGCGCTTAAAATCGCGTTCATTCTGAAAGAAAATTTAATTATTAAAATAACAGTAATAAATGTATCTTTCTGCTAAGTCGAATGAAATAATTATTTGCTTAATAATTGATTACATATTTATTATAATAATTTGATTTGATTTGTACACGCGCCATTCTCCTACAGTTCTGAAGATAAATACTCGATGAGTTTTGTAGTTCGATACTTTGATAAATGTTCAATCGGATTTTCATGATACAATTGTTTTGATTAGTCTTGTTACTTTGACCTCTATTACGTTTGCAAATCCGAAGGCGTTATATATTTTTAATCCATAGATATTTATAGCAAGGGATGTAAATATTACCTTATATCATTACTTACTTACTGCTAGCCACTTGCGTTCCACTGCTGGCAATAGGCCTCATCTAAACTCTTCCAATGTCTTCTATCTTGGTACCATCTACGACCCATAAGCTGGACAATGTCACCTGCCACCTATTCTGTGGCTTTCCTACGCTTTTTTTGTTTTCCCCAGGCCTCGCTTTGCTGTTCTTTCTGCGATGTCGGCAAGTTTTGTTCGACGTCTGATCTCCTCATTTCTAATTTCATCTCGAAGACTGACGCCCAACAATTGTCTTTCCATTGCTCGCTGAACACATTTTAATTTCTGTACGCTTCTGACATTGAGGGACATAGTCTCTAGACCGTACGTGGTCACTGGTTAATATATAATTACCACTACAATCTGAGATTGATTTAGAGGGTTGCTTTTCATTATAAAAGGTTTCCACTGGCTAGGAAGTTCCTTTTCCACAATTAACCTTTTTTAATGACAGTTTAGTCAATGCGTTAAAAGTAGAAAAGACGATTGGGATACTGCAGAACATCGCTGTAAGAGTGTAAAAGCTCCTTCTTTTCCCACAAGGAACGATAAAATGCATAGAAATACGAAAACTAGTTACAGACTATTCTCTGTAAGAAGTCCCCTGGTGCAAACTTGGTTTAGTGTTGCTTGATGTGATAATGCGATATGGTTAAATTTTTTCGCTACTTTCATATTATATTTCAGAACTGTTGTTTAAAACATTTTGCCAATTTTTTAATTGTTAGAATAAACTGGCAACATTGTTTTGCTAACTTGTGGTGGCGGCTTGAAGGGATTATTGGAGTATTTTTTCTTTTTCCAACTCGCAAAACTATATTTTCTTTAAAATGATTTCTCTAGCGCTACTCTGTAATATTTTCGACATTGTAGGTTACTTGTAAAAGATACAATGTGAGAATATTGGGAACCTTTGACAGCTCTTACGACAAGATTCGACAATCAGGGCTACCAACAATACAATCTAAACTCCACTTGCAAGTAACGTCCGCACGGTGGACAAGACGGATGAAATTATTAATAAGTAAGTACATGTATATTTTCTTCAGTTTAGTTTGGTGACACAAGGTGACACAGATTTCATTTATAGATAATATAGATATTGCTGTTTGATTATAATTATATTATCATGCATGATTAGATAAGGACTAGTAACTGATCAAGCAAAATATAATTAATTAATTAATAGATGCCTACCGGCTTTATGTCCATAATGAAATTGAAGGTTACGTTAGATATATGTGTGAAAAAAAAATCAGGAATAGGCTGGTAAACTTTTTTGAATAAAAATGCCTATAATTATTTGACCGAAGATTCGAGATGGATAGTAATTTTAATATTGTTAAAGTGAGGATGCACTACCGACGAATGACACAAAACTTTTATGTTTTATGAAGATTTTACGTTTTATAATGTACCCGATTTAATAATGTTGAGAGCCTTTATAAAAAAACAATTTTTATTTATTTATTTACACTTTTGGCGAACATGAATATAAATCATAGCATTTGTTCACTAGGGCGAGTTTATCGCAGTGCTGCCATCTCTGCCAGCTAACCTCAAAACTTTATCAACAGTTGATCAGTGATTTATTTTTTATTCATTCACATAGTTTACGGTGTACTAATGTTAATTTTCATGCAATGCCTAGGAAACACACATGTTTGCTAGAAAATGTATGCAATTCCTAGTAGGTTTCATACATCTAGGTAATAACGAATTTTCTTCTAATGATAAAAATATTTTAATTTTGCTGTGCAATTATTATCTTCGATGCAAATAGTTGTGAACGAATTGCACAAATTTTGGCAATATAGTAAATCGGCAGTTGCTGCATAAACGGTTTTGTGGTGTTGAAAATGCATTAAATTTCCAAAATGTCAATCAGTAAAACATTTGAATTACATACACACACAAATACGTACATATATCTGTTCTTTTAATGTATTATCGTTGAATAATTCAGTAGCAAGCAGCGGCCAAATGGACAAATCTGTTATTACTAGCCGTGACCCGTAAATATGACGCGGTTTTCGGAGTAGGCAGAGAGAACAGATCGTTAGACTTTAATATCCTTACATGTTATTTACATTCTTCTATAATTTTTTTTAAGCCGAATAATTTTCGATGATAGCTGAAGGTGCAGCGATTTATTTATTTATTTTTATTTTATTAATCTTTCGAGTACAAACAGTTTTTCAATAAGTATAAACAATTTACCTAACATCATCAACAAATACACCAGCGAAGACTCAAGGATTACCAAATTATCTGGGTTCATTATTAAAAAGCAATTCATTATTAAAAAGGAAAATTAAGATCAAAAGTCACACATCACGCGTTACATTAATACCCGGTTACGACGAGGATTATGTAAGTTGATTCATTGTGTGTCTAAAATTAAACAGTGTTTGTGTGCCTTTATAATATTTATATGAATATTGAGTATAGGCGCTTGTCATTATAGATGTCATTATATTAATTTACACAAGCAGCCATCTGTAACCTTTTTGTCATGGTCTAATTCTGTCATTTAAATTTTAATATAATTTTAATATGCATTATTAGAATACATCAAATTATTTACAAAATTCTCTACAATAGCCTAATCACCATATAATTGTGATGTTTTTTCATTTCTTGATTTCATTTTTTGATTAATATAGGATGGTGCTTCCATGCGTAAATTATTTTTAGGAATTGAGATGGTAAAACTTGAATAAAATTAGTAAATGTTCCGTAAAAAATTAACCCTTCCAATTCTTTTCACTGATTTTTTAGTAATATGTCATAATTTACAAACCCAATACTTGAAAAAAAATTACGAATTTTAATCAATCAACCAATCTTTCGACTTTGTGCTAGGGACCAGTTCATGTCGGTTTTCAGAAATAATTTAGACTTTGGTATAAAATAATTAATTTGCGATAAACGCGTGAAGTGTGCAAAGGTGTATTTGGGTTTATTTCGATAAACCCAGATTCTTTTTTTTATTAAAAAAAACGCCTAGTTTCTAAAGCTTGTATTTTTCTTTCACACCAAAATTTTCAGATTACAGACAGAATGATCGGCAGATTAGGGGATTTTTAGAAAATGGGAAACAATTGAACACTCCCATATTAATCATACGACTCCAATTCTGTATTTAAAAAAATCATTGCGTGACTATTATGTAAATTCCAATCTATTAAATCAGTAATAATCAAGGTGGGTGATTATTATCTGTTCCTAGTATCTATGTACCTCAAATCTATTTTCGAGGACTTGATTATTTTGGTTCTAATTAAGTATTTATTATTATTTCTATGGCTTATAATTATTTTTGTGTAATCTCTAACTGAAGTGTTTTGATGTTGGGAATATAGGATATTCTACTGATTCTACTGAAAACGTGGTTGTACTAAACTTGTAGTAGCTACTTATATGAGTACAGTTTTCAACATATTATTAAGCTACCTACGCACAAAACAAATAAATTCCCAAAGTTCCAACAGTAAAGTCTCTTTACGTGGTACGTAAAATTATGTTAAGTTAGTAGAAGGCATAACTTCAAGTGTCAAAACTTAATGTTTGTTGTACTTACTAGCTTTTGCGATTATGTAAATATTTGCGCTAACACATCGAGTATATATTAACCACATTACTGTATATTATAGACAAATTACCTAGTTTCACGTCACTTCTTCTCCTTCTTCTTCATCAGCCTATTCCTGTCCACTCCTGGACGAAGGCCTCCTCCATCTGCTTCCACGCCGCTCTATCCTGGGCTCTCTGGATCCAGTTGGCACCCACGTAATTTACTAGGTCGTCTCTCCATCGTAATGGTGGTCTTCCTATCTCCTGGTAGTCGTTCTGGGTTTCCAGGTTAAGACCCTCTTCGACCACATAGTGGATGAATTAAAGGAATTGGTATATTCGATTAGACACATCGACGGACAGCAGAATTAATGTGTTTACCTATGATTTAGACAGCAGAAACTAGCCGTCAATCAGCACTCACTAGATCCCCCTTCGCTCCCAGAAAGCCACAACCTCTCCTGGGTCATCAGTCAAAACAGTGTTTTATTCACATAATCAGAAGAGATTTATTTCTTCATTTCGGCTTCGAAAAAAAGTCATTAGATTTTTTTTATAAAAAATGAATCTGGGTTTCGATGAACATACAAATTCATTTCAAATACATCTTTGTACACTTCACAGAAAGCTTGAAAAACTTATGTTGTGAAGCGGAGTAAGTCGGGGATTGAACCCGCGCCCGTCGGATTAACAGTTGAGCGCGTTACCAACCAGGCTACCGACCACCTCAAATTAAATTAACCGCATTTATCTTTGTGTCTGGAATTGAGCATACCTAAATATTTTTTTTGTTTTTCTTAATCGTGCCCTTGTAAATGTACCTTCCCAGCATGATCCTTGAAATTGTGGACCGACGCAGAATTTTCTGTAACATATTTAGCATGTTCGTCATAATAGAATAGTGGCAAATGTAGAGAGCAGTGTACACTGCACAAAAAATTCTGCATCGGAGCGATAAAATAGAATTATTTCCAACATTTCAACCAATACGGATCTCTGTTCATTTCCCCCAATACATTTTCGTCCCACATAATTCCATATTTAAAATGAAAGTTTGAACAAATGGAATACATTTTTAAAATACGAACGAAAAATAAATTAAGTATCAAAGCGAGGGTATGCGTAGGTGTATATAGGTATGAGGAATTAGCATTCTGTATCTGATAATACCATATGGTACAAAATAAAACAGTAGGATTAATAGGTAGGTAGTAGGTACCTATATTGAATGTTTCATTAATGAAATCGTTTTATATAGGATCCGATATTTTCCGGGTTGCCGATTACTGATCCTATCTCTCTGTATTCTCTTTGGTTCATCCCGGATAACAATACATAATAAATTTATATTTAGCCGTGAAAATTCGAATGAGACACTTTCGGTTTTTTTAATATCTTGTGTACATAGATACACATATATAATACACAGATCTAATTAAATTTCTGCGTCGATAAATATATAAATAAAATTTTATAAGCCAAAAATATATGAAAAATACAAAACAAAATAATATGCATAGTAATGTGCCAAAATACCAGTGACGAAGAGTGAAATTCTGTAGCAGAGAAGCCGGGACTAACATATGTATTGTATTATGTCAGATTAGACCTATTATTTTAAGCCTAAACCAAAAAAGTAATTCGATGGGAATCGTGTTCTTTGAGCCCTGCATCGTTGCAAAATAATTACCTACACCACCTCTGTCGGGACCCCCGATTTTGAATTGCCCCCTCTTCGCACTTTGTTTCTGATTCTTGTTTCGTAAAAACTCTCTTTTTATATCCACTTTTTTGTATCGTCAGATCATCACGCAGGAGACCTAGTACCTATTAGTAGCAAAATCCTTAGCTATCGCAAAAGCAATATTTTCTATAGTTAACCTGGTTAATTATGCGATATAGTTATAATATTGTTCTATATCATTGCCATCTAGATGTATTGGTGTGTTGTATGTTATGTATTGGTGTTGGTAGGCGACGAGATCTTTTTTTGATTTTCGCGAATAGTTCGACCTCACCGGGTTTGTGCGTTGTCGTATTTATAGTGACCAGCGTCACGACCAGACCGTCGCGCGTCGGCGTCGTCGTGATAGCGTCGTATGTAGTAGCAATAATAAACATATCAATAATGTAATATTATTGTGTGTGAGTAAGACGAAATTATAGGCATGTCTAACATGTGGGATCAAGACGGGTAATATTTTAATGTTTGTATAATATTGTCAGGATAGGGGCGTTGACTTTCGTCGCGTTTGTCCGAACTTACGTCCGATGTTCTTTTTGTGGAACTATTTCATGTGTATGTACAAGTAATTACACGTATATCCACAGCGAGCTCTTACAGCGAAATTATATGTATTTCTTATCTAATATTGTAATTGTGTCAGTGTTTTTCGTACATCGCGTCATGGTCGGGTTGATTTTTCGTTATGTAATCGCGTCATACATAAACAGGGATACTAACATATAAAACACAGATGTTTGTAATAAAAATGCGATGTTTCTAGATTATTTTTTTACTTCGTCGTAGAGACAAGAATCCAGTGGGAAATTTCCATTGATAATTCATATTTCATAAACGATTTTATAAGTTTATTTTTTGACAACAGGATAGTTCAATCGTTCGAAGCGTCGATGTTTTTGAGGGCTTGGCACCAGGAATGACGTCACAGTCATTTCGATTCAAATTTTCAATTTTTTTTTTAATATGTTAAGTCAGCAAATGTGGGTGAAAGCAAAAAAAACTGCTGAATCTAATTCAATAATAAATGTAGATTAAACCTTATTTTTTTTTAAGAAAATGAATCTGGACTTATCGAAATAAACTTATCTAAATACAACTTTGAACACTTCACAGCAAGCTTGAAAAGCTTCTGTCGTGAAGTAGGTCGGCATCGGGGATCGAACCCGCACCCACTGGAATAACAGTCGAGCGCGCTACCAACCAGGTTACCAACCAGACCACCTATTAAACCTTTTCCTGAAATAGACTTGCAAAAATTAAATTTCAGTGAGAATAATTTAGGGATCTCATCAAAGAATTTATAACATTATAATCAACCTCAACAATTTTAAGTTTAACCAACGAAACTTAATCCTGAAATCCCTTTGGCCACACGTGCCCCCATAATCCTCTGCTAAGGTTAACCTTTTGTATTATGTAACCATGTATTGGATTAGATACACCATAAACAATAACGGCTTATTGTCAAACTTGGGCCTATTTTAATCCACACCTGACATTTTGCTACGTAATTAGATTTTTGAGATTGAATATTTGACCTTACACAGATATTTAAACGAAGCGTCCTTGGAAGTAAAGATGGGATTTTTTACAAAGGGCTTGTTTACATAAACCCAAATACATTCCTGCACACCTTGCACTAGGCTATAATAAGCCTGTATCGCAAAGTGTGGAATACATCGCCAGCGCCAGGGTTAGAACCTGGAAACTCCCACTTGCCGCCTCAATCAACTCTTTTACACTTCAAAGGTCAAAGCCCCCTCCCCTGTAAATGGATATTTGTAGTTTGTTTTGTGATATGAGATTTTCTGGCGTTAATTAAAATTAATAACTTTTCTTTGGTACTTACATCTTTGAACGAAATATTAGAATATACATAAAAAAATACGCGTAATAATTTTTTCTGAAACTTCACTTTACTGATTTAAATGATAAGAGATATAACGTATCCTTGCTATAGGTAAAATGCTCTATCTATACAAAGTTGCTGTTTATGTATGGGTGCCATTGATAAATAATAAATTAATGATGATTGTCATTGATTTTACATTACATTGAGTCGGTGAAGTGCAACATCATATTATTATTAACAAACATGTCATTTGCACTATAACTATGTAGGTAATTACCTACATTCCTGTAAACGTATGTACATAGAAATAGCTGCGTCACAAATAAAAAAAAAGACTGTAGTTTGAAACGTGGGATAGTCCAGTATAATAATCATTTAATTATTTAATATCAAGCTATTGTTTTATGGTTTTCGGTTGCCCATGCAACCTCCAGGCCCCTCTGCTAAATACGAAGAGTTATGGTAATAGTAGTGGAGGCCCTGGAACAAAAGGAGAAGCGTCGGAAGATCTCCCAAAATGTGGTCTGATGACCTAGTCCAGCAAGCCGGAAGAACCTGGATGCGGAGGGGGAGAAACAGAGATGAGTGGAAGGAAAAGGAAGAGGCCTACGTCTAGAATTGGAGGGAGGAAGGCTGAGAAAGACGAAGAAAATGGTAATATTTTCCATGAATCACCGGTATTGTAAATCAGGGAATTCCTCCATCCCTAAATTCATGTACAGTTCTTATGGTGATCGCATCACTTCTGTTTAGACGCTTCACTTTTAATTGGGGAATTATTCCTCAAAAGTGAACCGTTTATTATTGGCTTTAGACTCATGAAATCAGATGTAAGATAAAACCAAAAATTGTTTTGAGCCCGAAGTACATTGAAAGCGAAAGTAGTTATGGGTCAGCTAATAGTGACTAATTAGTGAAATTAAAACGAAGAAATCAGACGCCGAAAAAAAGATTACCGACATAGCAGACCGCATCGTTAAGTTAAAATGGCAATAGGCAGGCCACGTTGCGAGACAGGGAAATAATAGATGGGCACCCAGATTTCTAACATGGCGACCATGGGAAAACAAGAGGCCAGTAGGATGACCCCCAACAAGATAGCTGGATGATGTAGTCCCAGCCGCAAGAAGAAACTGGTTTAGGAAAGCTCAAAGTAGAAAAAATTTGAAAACGTTAGAAGAGGTGGAGGGACGTCTGAGAAAGCAGAAGAAGAATTAGTGACTGGAACACATTTTTTGCCGTTTGTGAACAATATAGATTTTCTCACTTGTGCTACATTCATTTCAGGGGTTCGATATCATAGCAATATTGTAACATCATATTTTTGCTTCTGTTATCATAACGTACCTACAGTTAACAGTAGGTACAATATACAAAATTAATTGTTTTCGTTACTTCGTACGAAGTAACAAATAACATTAATAATAGATAATATAGATATTACCTACTGCTAATTTATTCAAACTACCTACTATATGCATCATTGGACAGGTTGACCTAATTTTAAACAAATTGCTGCAAAGCAGAATTCGATTATTTTGCATATGCAAATCAAATGTCCGTAAGAAATTTAATATGTCTAACGTTTAAACTTATACGAGTATTAAATAATTTAAATATTTGCTCGTTATTATAGTCCAAGAGCCCGCTGCTTAATTTATGACGTATCTGTTTTTTGATCGAAATGTGGTATAAACGATAGCTTACCAATAGGGTATTACATCGCACTAGGGTTGCCTATCAAAATCTTGCCGCAACCCCCCCTGCGCCCCCCGAAAAGGTCCCTCTTCGCGGTTTTTCGCATTTTATAGGAATATGGTAAGAGATATGAGAAAGTAGTCAATGACAAAAATAATCCTTGCTAAATTCTCTACAAAAAATGTTAAGTCAATTTTTTCGTAGAACTAGCAGTTTACCCGCAATGGCCGGTCCAAAACCGAAATTCATTTAAAATACTAAAAAAATGTATTTAAACTAAATTGGTTGAAAATTGATAAGAGCTACAGGAAAATAGTCAAAGAACGAATTAATTACTATAGTCTTAACTACAAAATGAGCTATAATTTATGTTCATACATCTAATAATTTCGGAGTTATTACAATAAAACTCAGTGACGAAAATTCTTAAAATTTAGTTTTTCATAAAATAACCAGTGATATAGCGCCGCAGGCCAATTTTTTTTTCCATAAAATGTTAGTAATAATGGGTGGAAGAATGCGAAAGAAAAAAAATCAAACTTTTTTTTTTTTTTTTTCAAAAAATATCCGGTTTTTTGACCGGCCATTACGGGTAAACTACTAGTCCTATGAAAAAAATGACTTAACATTTTTTGGAGAGAATTTAGCAAGGATTATTTTTGTCATTGACTACTTTCTCCTATCTCTTACCATATTCCTATAAAATGCGAAAAACCGCGAAGAGGGACTTTTCAGGGGGCGCAGGGGGGGTTGCGGCAAGATTTTGATAGGCAACCCTAGTGCGATGTAATACCCTATTGGTAAGCTATCGTTTATACCACATTTCGATCAAAAAACAGATACGTCATAAATTAAGCAGCGGGCTCTCGGACTATTATGATATTTTGTTAATCTCCCATGCGGTGAAGAGCCGATAGATAAGACATTGAAAAAAATTAACTTTCTTCATCTACTGCAGAGTTTTAACTTCTTGCATAATGGTTCTCTGAACCTTGGGTAGGGATTGCCCCTCTGTGAGGATACCTAAGTATTTATTGCATTTATGCAGTATTATATAAGCTACGTCAGTCATGATAGTTTTATGAAGGAGATTTGACTGTAAGGAATGACGTGGAAAACCACAAATACCTAGTGTAAATATACCTACATACACTGCATAAAGCCGTTTTGAATGACGGAGTCAAGTGCTGAACTATCTTTGTTACTTGAGGAATGTTATAGGGCTCAGTGAAGTTACTTTAAGATCAGTTTATTACATTGCATTAAAATGTTGCCTCATGCCTATATTGCGGAAATATTGCCACAATATTGCAACTAATCAAGTGCTTACTGACTAAAATAAAACGTTAATTTTTCAAATATTTTTTGGTTAAATAGGCTAGTTTGCAGTTACAGACTACTGTATCTTTTCACTCGAAATCCAGATCCATTATACAATACGCATAGATCTGATGTGCCGACGAATATTTACCAAATACCTATTGTCAAATAACACTCCATCAGATGAACCATTATTTAATGATTAAGTACTATTAAATTATAGATGGATAGGTATGTATTGTAGAGATAATCATATGATTAATGGCAAGTAGGTACGTACAATATTTTGACAATGTTTCAGATACAATTGTATAATGGACCCATTACATTATTAGTCACAGAGAGTGATTGCAGACTTCAATACATGTTACTATTAGTATTATGGAGAGGTTAAACATACCCACCTACTTTACTCACTGTTATATATTTAAGGCTCGCTACCCAACTATGACGTCACGGTCATTTCCCACGGCATTAAGGTTGAAAATCGAATGACTAAATGGTAAAAAATACGTTTTTTCCATTTTTTGGTGTTAATTTCGCTTCAATCAAAAAACTTGCACGGTTATTCCCTAGATTATAATGCATATTATTAGTTCAATTTATTTTTCTCGGCGACGTTCGGGAAACAAGTTTCTGTCTTTCGGAAAAAAGATCAGAGGTGTTTTTCACAATTTTTTTTTTGAGACATCTATACAAGATATAAAAAATCTTTTACGGATATTCCTTGGATAAATTTTCAATGCATCTACCCTATTTTGTTCCAAAGAATATTTAGAAGCGGTTGTTGAGATATAAGGTCTCCCGTTTTTAGAAATTTTTGAAATGTGGTATGCATACATATTTTTAATATATGTTACTAACCTATAGTATATTCCATTGGGTCGAAGTACAACTTTTAGATCGATTGTAAAATACAATAATAATTATGTTATCTCTCAACAAATTGACGATACTTCCATAATTTAAGATTTTTCGTAATTTTCGTAAAAGAGGGTCGCTCTTCGTCTGCTGTAGGTAAATATTGACAAGGAATAATTGTAATAAAATCGAGAAATTACTACTACTAAGTTATTCATACCAAATCTGAATTCGTTGCCATACAATATTCAGTAAAAACAGTAACAAATTCTTGTAATCACAAAACAAAAATAAAAAAATAACATTAGATCATCTCCAAGGAAGAGTCAACAAAAGCGTTGTCCGTCCGTGCCTGAAATTTCTATGAAAATCTGTGAAGGAAAAAAAACTGGAGAAATACAAAAAAATATCTAATTTTAGATTTCCCATCCACCCAATAATTCCACACTCTCGATTCTTTGGCATTTACCAGCCATAGATCGCTTTCCTCCCTTGCGTAAGAATCAAGATCGGGGACGTAAACGTAATCAAGGAACGTCTGTGTCATAAGTAAATCATGAGAGGGGTCTACGTATGACTTAATTCCTATTTTAAAAATAGAAATCAAAATGTTATTGTTGCGATCTTGTAGGTACGCTTTGCTGAACGGTAAATCTAGGAAAAGCTTGACACGGGTGTTAGAATATTAATCCTTTGTAATCCTATGGGAGAAAAATATGCTGCGTTGTCCTAAACTTTACAGCAAGCCTAAAACCATCTATAACTTTGCCCCAAATTGATTTCGTTCCTTGGCCAATTTGCGCGGCACGTGTAACAAATTTTTCCATAAAACTATCTCGAGGAACATTTTATCTAGTTTTTACAATACGCCACACCCATCCTTCAGACTTATACAAGTTGGACACACTTTATATTACTTGTTCTTTACGAACACATAACTTTTTACTATAGGTACGCGTTGCTTCTGCCAGAAAATAAAACATCATCCATGTGATGTATCTTGATATATCTACCTTTACTAAACATGTGAATGTCTAGTTTATAAATAGACTATGTTCCCACGTAATTACTTTGATGCCCCTGTAAATAATAATCTGTCATATTTTGAATACAATTATTTAATTTCAGAGTTTTTTTTCCAAATTAAACGACGGATAAATACGTAAGTCACATACGTAAGTGGTGTGCGATGACGTAATAAGTTGTAATATGTTAAAAGCGGAGATTTGATCTCTTCATACGTATGTTAGTCAAGAAAAAATGGCACAGTATTATATTGTGGACTGTATGAAATTGCTTTTGCAATAAGTCCACCATTTGGCATACTACTATTGTCTGGTTTTGTAGCACATCTGTGGCTAATAATGATTCTATCTATCTATCTTTTTCTATCACGCCGCGTGCCTTGCAGTGTATGCAGAGAGGACAGAGCGCCAGACAGACCTATCATATGCTCTGATTAAAGATTAATAAAATAAGATAAAAAAACGTCTTTTTCACGGAGAAAAGGTTCTAAGCAAATAGCAGTTAATTAACTTGAATAACCTTTGTTCGGCCACTCCAGTTCTATCCATAGAATCCTTATAGAATAATAAAGTATTAGTAAAAGAAATCTGTAGATTTCTACTCAAGCATAATAATTAATACTATATGGTAGGTATACTGAAACGTTTAAGGACATCTGAACTCTACGAAGAAAAGAATTGTTTAATATTCCTCAAGGGACGATCGTTTACTGGCTAAGTAAGAGTCTTCTCACGAACCATCTAAATTGCTACATTTTTCATTTGGGTTTCCTTAAGAGACAGTAAAATATGAGAGGTTTTATTATTGTATTGTAATTGGTTGTATAGAGTGTTGTATATAAACCACCTAATAAATATTCAAGATTGATCACTCTTTTTTGATATTATTTTGACTCTCCTGTAAGTGTAAGTATTCATAAAACTTCCATGAGACATAATATGGCATCCATTTCAAAAATTCCGGTTAGGGCCCATTCTATTTTTTTTTTAATTTTGTTGTAAAATTGGGAAAAAACACCTCGGATCTTTTTTCCGAAAGACAGAAACTCGTTTCCCGAAAGACGCGGAGATTTTTTTTAATGACGATATGCAGTAAAATCTAGGGAAAATTAACTCCAAAAAATGGAAAAAACGCTATTTTTCAATTTTATCAAGCGATTCTTCGTGCGATTTTGACCTTAATGCCGTGGGAAGGTCATATTGAAGTTGGAAGCCTTAAACATGAATACCATAGTAATACATGCATGCATCTCAAATATATATATATATATAAATTGGTAATTCGTGATCCTTTACTGGTCCATGCACTTGTTGTTTATGTTGTACTGTTTCATATTTTTTGTAAGACTGTATGTGCTCTAGAAAATAAAAAAAAATACTTAGCTGTTCCTACCCTCTAAAATATAACATTGATTATTATATTATTTAAAGTAAAGTGTCTACTCTAACTAGTGTAATTCTTGACAGAATCTGATTGATTCGTCCTGTTAGTAATTTATATAGAATATGTGTGTCACTGACATTCGTGTTATACGTATTTATAATAAATTACTTATAATATAAGTAAGTATGTATGTTTATTCTGTACATTGCTGGTGTGGACATTATGTCTTATTGATTTTCTGTTGAGTGTTTTAATATAAATGCACTTACCTATACAATACAAAAATATACGGCATTATGATAATTCAAACGTAATAGTCCAAGAGCCCGCTGCTTAATTTATGACGTATCTGTTTTTTGATCGAAATGTTGTATAAATGATAGCTTACCATTAGGGTATTACATCGCATTAGGGTTGTCTATCAAAATCTTGCCGCAACCCCCCCTGCCCCCCCCCCCGAAAAGGTCCCTCTTCACGGTTTTTCGCATTTTATAGGAATATGGTAAGAGATAGGAGAAAGTAGTCAATGACAAAAATAATCCGTGCTAAATTCTCTACAAAAAATGTTAAAAAAATTTTTTGTAGAACTAGCAGTTTGTAGAACTAGCAGGTGAGCTATAATTTATACCACATTTCGATCAAAAAACAGATAGTCATAATTTAAGCAGCGGGCTCTCGGACTATAATATAAGTATGTGTACCCAATAATGTCATCTTGTTTATATTGTACCTATGTGTATATCAATAGACAATATTTAATTTATTATTTGTAGCAATCAATATCGTTGATTATTATAATGTTATGCGACTTGCGCCTGATTTTTATGCAACCACTAAAATCTTACGTGTTGTTTTGTAATTAAAATATTTTTTCTCTTAAATAGTAACAGATATTTGATTTTTGGATAGCTTTTGTCCTAGTACGGATTCAGCTGTATCTTTACACAAAATATGAATTTATGATACAAGATTACTGCTAGATATCACCAACTTTTTAGGTGAGGAATATCGGAGAAAGTAGCCAGCCACCTATAGCACAAATTTTGTATGAAAAATAATGATAGATGGCTCCTATTTCCGCTATTCCTTACCTAAAAAGTTGGTGAAATCCAGCGTAAGGCTCGCAACCTAATTTGACATCAGGGTTATTTCTTCTCCGGGACTTTCAGGAAACGAATTGCCATCTTTCGGAAAAAAATCAGAGGTGTTTCTACACATTTTTTTGAGAATTCCATACAAGATAAAAAAAATCTTTTACAGTAATTCTCTAGATATAAGTTCAATGTATCTACTATATTTTTCCCAAATCATAATATTAGTTTATTTAGTAAGATTGTCAAGATCTAAGATTTCCCGTTTTTAGAAATTTTTGAAATGTCAATAATTTTTTTTTTTTCAAAAAATGAATCTGAGTTTATCGAAATAAACCCAAATACATCTTTGTACACTTCACAGAAAGCTTGAAAAGCTTGTGTTGTGAAGTGGAGTTAGTCGGCATCGGGGGTAGAACCCACTTAACCGAACCGGATAGTTGGAAAGAAGTTGATTCGTAATCGGAATTGAAATCGTAAAATGAATTTCATTAATCAAATATAAAATTATAGAGATCATAGATAGATGCCGACTTTGTCTGAGAAAATCTGAATCTAAAACTAATAAAATCAAATTATCAAATAAATCCTCCCCAATTTTCATCAGAAATCTAATTAATTTCAAGATTCAATCTCAAATTACGTGACAGACGATTTCGTTATATAGTGTTTGTATATACCTAATCGTTTTCATTGAGACAATAGAAATAGGTTTGATGGTAACACAAGTACTAGGCTGTTCTCGAATGTTCTAACAAATTAAACGTGTACCGAAGAAGATTCATTAGATACTAAGTAGGCACTTTAGGTACATACATTAATCTGAGAATCGATTTTACGCGATGGAAATACAGGGGCTGGGATTAAATTCTATATAAAATTAATTAATACGAAAAGTATTACATTTCAGAAAAACAAGAAACTTTTTTGTCCCCTAAACCAAAGTTTGTAACGACTAAAGGTACAATTCCACTGGGACCACACTGAAAACTACATGTGCCATGCTACTTGTTTCCTAGTGTCGCCTGATTATAAAATGGGCACGATGTGCCACAAAATTATAAAAAAAAAACACGTCGCTTGTTACAAGCCGACACTTTTCCACACGTTGAATTATGTCGAAAAATGACGCATGCGTCCGGGCATCAGCAATCCACTTGTAACATGCGGCAAAGCGAATTGTTATGTGTTGCTTCGCATTCTTTCAAAGGAACGATTATTATGTAGTATACGTCAATGCCGCATATTGCCGAAAAGTTGCCTCGGTGGAATTTGGCCTTAACGCATCGTATGCGAATAGGGTACCCTAGCTTGAAATGCTCAAATTACATTCATTGTTTAGTAATTTATCTTTACGTTTAAGTTTTTTTTTATGATTTTAATTACAATCGTCCCTCGTAATGGTTATCTCATCTGTGACATCTGATAAATAATTCACCAGATCACATTTTATTCGATCAATACTGATATTATTTTCAAGTGTTCCTAGAAGGGTTAAAACAACCCCCTGTATAAGATGAATAGAATAAGTTTATTTCCTGCGTCTAACTCATTTAACCAATTTGTGGCCCCCACAAAAATACTCCAATTTCTGTTGACGTAAACAATCCGAAAATGGTATTAAAGAGGCTTAACGATGTCGATAATATATATAGTAGGTACAATCTGATCAGAGAAAAGTAACAATTTAAGTAAAAGCTACTTTTTTTATATAAATATCTCTAAGGTTCTTCCGTTCTAATGGTGAACAAATGAAAAAACTTTGGGAGATAGGATAAAAGTGAAGTGATTAGAGAGTTAAGGGACTAAACGGATGTTGTAACTAGAATGAAAGTGAACAAATTGAAATGGATGGTAAATGCAGAGTGGATGAATGATGAAAGGATAACAAAAAAAAATATGCCTGGGACAAAGAAGAGGTGTAAGGAAACGCTACCGTCCAAGAACTACATGGCTTGACCGTTTCGAGTAAAAGGAATTGTAGAGTGTGTTACGAATTGCATGGATATGACGGAAGCAAGAAGTGTGCGTAGAGATAGGAAAGCCTGGCTATCTATCCTCTCAGCCTACCCCCTAATGACCGCAGGAGATGGAATAGAATAGAACAAATGAAAAAAAATTAACTAATATTCTTTGTAGCCAGATGCATTATGACATTTTTTTTTTAATTTTGTAAGATGGAATTATAGTTCTTTAGTCTATTAATAAAAATTAATAGGAATATATTTATTTTTTTAATTTTTCTACTACAATAAAATTCCTCTTAACAGTTTTGTTTATATTATCACTAATTCTGCGGTAACGTTGTAGGTACCTGGTACATGAATATTGACGTCCTATTATGAATCGAGATTGATTAATCAGTAAATATTTATGTTACGTAAGTTTCCACATTGTGTAATCTTTGATGTGGGTGTAATATACTGAAGTATAAAAATACTGGAAACTTTTAGTATACTTTGCATACATCAGTTCGCTGCTATTGTCTTAATAGAATATTACATGTAGGTCAGCGACTTGATGAAGGATATGCATGATTCATCACACGCTGTTAAAATCATTATTAATCGACGCTATTTTCGACAACAATTGTCTGCGAAATATCGTGTTTTTTTAAGCATAGATACTGCAAAATAGCCAACTATAGATACTGGGTATTTTCTCCAGTACATCTTATTGTGTTGTTATGACAGTTTTGTATACACTAGTGTTTAAAGGCCCGCTACAGTTTGTCAAGAAATATATGGTTGAGGTCGCTACATGAAGCTTTTTCCTTACTAAAGTGGCAACACTCGTAGAATATTAATGTGGGCAGAAATATCATTGTGGGCAGCGAGTAATTTTGCATTTTAAAATTGATCCGAGACCATCTCATTCGTGGCAAACTGTCTATAGGCGATAATAATATTGACCAGTTCACTGTTCTTTTCGAAAAATTGTAATTTGGAGTGAAGGCAAAATAAATAGTTTAAAAGTCGAAAAGTCTCAGTCTTTTGATAAAATTTCAAAATTCTTTACAAATAAATAGGTGTAAATCTCGGAAAAGTCACTTCTTCTTTCGCATGCACACGACCATCGCACAAGTGGAGGTGGAGTCATAGCTCCGCAAGTCATAGCTCCGCAAGGTGGAGTCATAGCTCCGCATCTATATTCTGCAAGTAATCTTTTGCTCTTGGCGTCACCTCATGGATTTCCTCAAGAACCCCTGCAAACTTCTTGTCAGGACACCTCTTTACTATATGGTCAACAGTCTCGATTTGGCCACAGTCATTGTTGATTAATTATATTTGTTTAAACTTTCTAAATTATTTAACATTGCCTTACTGACATTTGCTGATAATTTTTGTAGCAGGACATACGGGTATAGAGCATTTTATTATGTAGATACCAGTCTAGACGTAATAATATTTACAACCGTGAAGTGTTTTTCTCTTCACAAAGGTATTCAAAAAGTAATCGTATATTCTGTGTTCCTTTTTCTTACTCATCTCGGGTTTTTTTCTTGACACACCCTACCTGGTTTGAATTACATATTTAGTTTTAATTTACGAGAGCCAAATTCAGCCTAATGCTACACATGACATTATTATTACTGCTTGATTAAATTCTTCTAGTAACTTATTGAGATTACTATTTTTTCTTAAACCTGCTCTACTGATTATTCTCTTTTCTTCACTCTATATCTTGCCATCATGGTTCGCCAAAGCTTATCCAAATTTTCGAACTTGTCCAAAGAGAACTCTTTTCTGTTCAACCAAACATTTGGAAATAAATTTGACCAATGACCATGCTCACAAAGTGAATTTTCATATAATTATGTAGACAAAAATACTAAACATAGCTTGCCCGATTTCCAAGCTTCGTGACCTACTGTTATAAGACTAAAGTCGCGTCGACATGGAGTACTTGTGAGTTTAAAATAGTATTGTATCATTTTTCACATAAAAAAAATTGTTGTGCATTTCTGTAACAAGTGTTCGGAAGAAAGAAGTTTAGCCTTTTCTGTCTTTCTGTAGATTCGCCAGAAAAAACTAAGAAAAATATAATAAAAATAAAATAAAAAAATCTTTATTGAAAAGAAAACATATCTTCCAAATGGCGGGTTTATTGCCGTAGGCAATATCTGCCAACCAACCACTTGTGACATTAATTTGATATACACATTACATACAGGTGTATGAAAAATAAGAAAAATATAAATAAATATGAAAATAATAATAATATATAGAATACTTATACATACATAAAAATACATATATAAATAGATATGTGGATGGGATAAGATATTCTAATATTGTCCGTTTTAACTATATTTGTTTCATATACCTACAAATTTAGCTGACTGATTTCAATGCGTCTAGAACAGACTTCGTGACGCTAAAGACATAAATATATAAGATATAACATACCGCCATATACTTTTGAGCTTCTGGTTTTATTCGGAGTAGGCAGCCATAATAACATCTTCCTTCGATCTAATGTTTACCAATGTTAATGTTGAATTAAGTGTCCCGTAAAATCTATCATAAAACTGTTTTTATACTATACGAAACGATATGCAAATAAAACAACAAACATTTTTATTATACGTGGAATAGATATACATATGGGTAATAAATCATTCTGATTTGATTTCAAATAAAATCACGTAGTTTTTTTTGATTCGATGAAGAGATTTTAATATAATTAATATTACTATAATATAATTATATCTACCTTAGTTTTATATAAACATGTACTTATCTAATATTCACCCGCTTATGTATTTCAATGTTTATTTAATTTAATTGTATTCTGTCCATGTATATACTCACTGTGGTTTGCTGGAAGAGATTGCCTCTCGGCAATAAGCACACCTATTGTGCGTATTTTTATATATGACAATAAAGAGTTTATTATTATTATTATTATATTCTCAAATGTCGTGATTCCTTATTGACTCGTTGTCAACAAACTATCAAAAATAGCAGGAAATCCCCACAGAACAAATAAACACCCCCAACAACTAAAGGAACCTTCATAATATTTAAAACGAAATACCATCCAACTATTTCTGATTTCTTTTGATATTCTTTCGTCTAATGTGATTCTGTTCTGACACGCATATTATTAGGAGTAGGCATATTGACATTTCATGAACTTCTAAAAATTGGAGACTTTAGATCTCGAGAACCTTACTAAATATGCTTTGGAAAAAAAAGGGTAGATACATTGAACCTTTATCTAAGGGATGACCGTAGAAGATTTTTTATATCTTGTATAGATTTCTCAAAAAAAAAAAATGCGAAAACACATCTGACATTTTTTTCCGAAAGATAGCAACATATTTCCCTAAAGTCGCGTAGAATTTGTGTTTTGTATTGGTAATATGCATTATAATTTGGGGAATGACCGTAAAATTATTTGATTGAAGCGAAATTAACCATAAAAAAAAAACCAAAAAAACGCTATTTTTATCATTTCATCATGCGATTGTTCATGCGATTTTGAACCTTAATGCTGCGGGGAATGACCGTGACGTCATAGTCGGGTTGCGAGCCTTAATTTACAGTTTTTAAAACTCAAATACTTTGAAGTTGCGTGCAAGCTCATCGAGGTAATATGTTAGGTACTACACACATAAATGTATTCAAAGCTTTGTATATTATGTATGCGAATAATTAATATATTAGTACAACAATTACATACGTATGTGACGTGAGTAATTGTTGCACGATCAGTAATGTTGATTAATTAATTCATTATTGCAAACTTATCATCAACAAGACAACTGACTGTCAGCAGTCTTGGTATAAGCTTCAACCACACCTGGGCTCCACTTATCTTTCATGATTGACATCGTGCTAAATGAGGAGACACCATAGGACAATCATTCACGTAAGGAACGAACTCTTAGAGTGTGCGAAAATCTAGTAGCGAAGTTCTTCTTCTTTCGTATGCACATGACCATTGTACAAGTTATCTTAGAGTCATAGGTCCGCGTCAATATTTTGCAAGTTAATCTATTGCCCTTGGCGTCACCTCATGGATTTCCTCAAGAACCCCTGCAAACTTCTTGTCAAGACACCTCTCTACTATATGGTCAACAGTCTCGATCTGGCCAAATTCCCAAAGGGGATGGTCTCTCTTGCCCCATTTATGGAGCATGGAGCGAAGTTAGCACATCGGTTCATTTCAAGAATGAACTGATTTTGGTTTAAATATGTAGTAGTAGACCAATTCTATAATAAATACGCTCTATTATTTTATTTGCTAATTCTGTGGGCATTCTCATAATCAGAGGGTTGGCCTGATGTTTTTTTGAATTCTTTATATGCCTCCCAATAAACAAACAAATTATCATATTATTTCGTTATCGTAGCGTGGTTAGAAAAAAGTACCTACCTACTTATTACTTACATATACAATTTATGTAAAATTAAACGTTTGTTGAGATTTACTTATACGTACATAGGTGGGTCGTAATGCATAAGAATTAAAGAAAAAACTATTATAGGTATATCTAGACTTGATAGGAACATTCAAGCATCGACTCATGCATTGATTTGATGGAAAATTCTTACATAACATTTCATGACTGTAAAAACATTCTTCCATGTAAATGAATCGCTCAACCTATTGTTAGAACTACTTGTAACTTTGCTACATATTATATTACCTAACCTTCTACTACGGTAACCAATACACTTTAATGCTATTTCAATCAGAAATAACTCTATAATGTTTTACCTGCATTAATAATAAATCTATACATAAGTTTGATTGAATTATTTCTAGAATCAATCAAATATGTACGCAATCACTCATCAATACAAAAAGCGTAGAAATGTGTTGTATAAAATTGAAAAGTTTTCAATACATCTACACTACATACTACTTGTATACACAATTAAATTAAAATAGTCTCTGGCTTCCCTCGATTCAAAACAATTACTGCTACACCATCATTGTGTATTAAAATCGACGTATATGTTGTTTAATCGAAATATGATTTAAATGCAAGTTTACACGCTGGTTAACACACAAGTTTACACATCGCTATAAGGTTGCCCAGCAAATCTTGCTGGGCAACCTTATAGCGAATAAGTCCCTCTACGAGATTTTCCGCATTTTTGGCTCATTTCGTTGAAATTTCCATGTTATTTCCATGTTGTTCGTTCTTCGGGTTTCACTGCGGGTTGAAATTACCGATACCTCGACGGATTTTTACAAACAAAAACTACTTCACCCTGAAGATGGCAGTAGTATCGCTGCCGAAAGCTCGGTTACTCAACCACTCGACGCGCAGTGAAACCCGAAGAACGAACAACATGCAAATGGATTCATCACGCTGCGAAAGCCTTTATATATATATATTTTGTTAAATATTTGATAACCGATACATGGGAGTACATGGTTGGCGCAGTTGGTTGAGGCGGCAGTCTCTCGAGCGGGAGGTGCCAGGTTCAAACTCCGGCGCTGGCGATGTGTTCCACACTTTGCAGTACAGGCTTTTAGCCTAGTGCAAGGTGTGCAGGGAAGTATTTGGGTTTGTGTATGCAAGACAAATCCTTAAAAAAAATACTTGAAATTAATTAAACTTGTAGAAGTGAATTGTATGAAGTATCTTAGAAATAAAAAAAAAGGTTTTCTTATTAAACTCTGAGATAAAACTCTCTGTTAAGAGTGTGCATACCGACATTTCAAAAATTTCTAAAAACGGGAGACCTTCTATCTCGACAACCGTTACTAAATATGCTTTGAAATAAAATAGGGTAGTTGCATTGAACCTTTATCTAGGGAATAACCGTAATAGATTTTTTATATCTTGTATAGATTTCGCAAAAAAAATTATTTAAAAACACCTCTGACGATTTTTTCCGAAAGACGGAAACTTGTTTCCCGAAAGTCGCGGAGAAATTTTTTTTTTGTACTGATAATATGCATCAAAATCTAGGGAATAACCGTAAAAGTTTTTTGATAGACGCAAAATTAAGCCCAAAAAATGGAAAAAAACGCTATTTTTACCATTTTATCATGCGATTGTCACGCGATTTTGAACCTTAATGCCGTGGGAAATGTCTGTGACGTCATTCCTGGTGCCATGCCCTTAATGTGAAAAACTATATTTTATCTATTTAGATATAAGGTAAGTTAAGTATGTGCGTAAGAACACGTGTTTCAGCAGATAAATAATACTAGTACGTGTAATCTTATTATTATAGTAAAGGGTGGACCAAAAGTCTTTGCACTTTTGAAATGGCCATAAAAATAAAAATACAGTTTGTATTTAAAAAATAATTTATTGATAAGAACAACAATAGCTGGGAAATTCATTTACTAAACACCGTATCATCAAGATGTCCTCCATCTTGCTGCTGGCCCTCCTCATATCTAACCCCTATTTTTTTTAAACTTTTCTATACAAAGCGTAGGTATGTTTCGAAAATTTCAAAACCAGATTTCCTCTTGAATATTTGCTTTCAGTTGGATTATTATCGCTAGTTTATTTACGTAGACCCTATTTTTTAGATAAGCCCATAAAAAAATAGCTGGGGTTGGGTCCAGGCTGCGGGAAGGCCATGGGATATCTCCTCTCCGATTATTTTGTTCTGGAACTTCTCTCACACTACTCTATAGAGATATTCCATGACTTCTCAGCAGCCCGCATCTAATCCCACCTGGTTTTTTATGATGTTATTTCAAAAATCAGGTCTACGTGAATAAATCAGTGACAATACATCAACCAAAATTGAATATTCGAGAGGAAATTGTCAATACTTCACGCTTAGGGCCGAATTTTTTAGAAAAAAATCATACCCAGATTTGAGGAACGTCAGCGGCAAGATGGCGGACATCTTGGTGATATTGTGTTTAGAAAAAGAATTTCCCGTTTATTGTTGTTCTTGTTAGCAAAAAAAAATTAAATACCAACTATATTTTTATTTTTAGGGCCATTTCAAAAGTGCATGGACTAATGGTCCACCCGTTATCTAAGTAGATTCTCTCGTTGCACAGGTCCACAAAATGTTCATTATTTGGCTGTATTCCAGATCTTATACAGTGTGTTACAAAATTCCTACACGGCTATTATTATTCTACTAATAAATTAGCTTTACCGAAATTAAAATATGTGGGAATAATTTTTATTATCACGTAATATATTTTTATTTTTAGTATTGGCCATTATACTTGACCCAATACCTAGAGAATGTCCCAAATTCGGTTCCCAGTTCAAGAGTAAAGATACGGAAATCGTTGTTTGGTACGTACTATTGAAGATCATCGTTTTCATTCACGCATTATTCGACTAAACTGATGACGGTTTAATTGTTAAGTTACTTAATATTTCAACTACAATATTCTGGACATTACAAAACAACATAATATTCTTGTGGTCTTAGCTCCTGGTCCATGTAGCAATTTACGAAACCACTATTAGGATAAGACGATTATCCAAAACTATTGTTAAGGGCTTGGTACCAAAATCACAGTCATTTCCCACGGCATTAAGGTTCAAAATCGCGTGAACAATCGCATGATGAAATGGTAAAAATAGCGTTATTTTCATTTTTTTGGGTTAATTTTGTGTCTATCGAAAAACATGTACGGTTATTGCCTAGATTTTAATGCATATTATTATCAGTACAAAAAAATACTCCGCGATATTCGGGAAAAGAGTTTCCGTCTTTCGCAAAAAAAATATCAGAGGTTTTTTCAATTTTTTTTTTGAGAAATCTATACAAGATATAAAAAATCTTTTACGGTTATTCCCTATGTAAATGTTCCTTCTTCTTCTCTGTTCTACCCTATTTTGTTCCAAAGCATATTTAGTAATGGTTGTCAAGATATAGGGTCTCTCGTTTTTAGAAATTTTTGAAATGTCAGTATGCATACTCTTAATACTCGATAACAACTTACTTAATTTATGAAATATGGCCGCCTCAGTTACCTAATATTTATTGTTTCTGCGAGTTAAAGAGCAACCGTTTATTGTTCTTTTTTTAAACAAATATTACCATAAACAAGATTATAATCAACTAGTGTTTATTTACTAGTTTAATTATACCTAAATTATATCATAATTTTACACAAGAAAATGTGCTGATTAATATATTTTCCTAATACACTAAATTTCTGAAACACCTGGGATGTTTACGTCATCACCCCATCTGCTCAGCAGTGTGAATATTAATTTCATATTAATAACACGATATTATTAGAAAATATTATAAAAATCCGTGAAACTTGACGGGGTGTAAAACACGCTTTATTTATTGAATAGACCCGGGGACGTTTTTACCAAATTATTTTATTTTTTTATCGAGCATTCATTATTTTAAATTCACTTTAAAAATACGTAAAATATCGGGGTAGCATAACGTAAAAAGGGTTAATAATAGACCTCAATACTTTTTTTACACCTACATTTTTCATTAATTTATTAGTAGAAAATATTTTGCCCGAGTTTATCACCGTAAAAAAATAAAAAAATAAGTACCTAATGACATTTTGCTTTGAAAAGGCACAGATTTTTTAGATTGGCTCTAACCTAACTTTACTATGGTCCTATGTGAAGATAAAAAAAATTGTAAGTATATTTATATACATGTCTTATAAAATTTTACGATTGTATTTTTTACACAAAATAAGTAAGAACGTACTAAAAAATATATGGATGTCAACACCCATGCCGTGGAAAGAGTATAATAAATGTTGTATAACGAATATCTGATAAATATCTTTTAACAGGGGTATTATATTATATGCCTCATTATTTTAGACATGGCTATAAAGTCCTACATGGGGATCCCTAAATTTTCATACTTTTATATGAAAACACAATTTCTTTACCAGATAAAATTTGATATAGAGGACTATATTTTCATCTTAACGTATTTTATTTATTTAGTGTCTGTATTCTATATATTATACTGCTGTATTTCATACGTGTATTTTACATTCACGTCTGCTTTTTATGTGAAAAATGTACGTGTCCAGGACCCTATCTTCGAATCACACGAAACATTATTGTTTATTGTTGCTTATCATCCGTAGACCCATCCGGACACCTGGAATCGTCAATTGAACATGTTATGTAAATAAGAATTACAATTAAACAATAGCACATTAGTAGTATATAAATATATAGGATTGTAAATCAATACAACAGAAAATATGATCCAAGATCAATGCTGATCGGAGTGTAAAAGGTTCCGACCAGCATTTCGTCAATTATTCAATACAATTCAGCACGTATAGAATAATATTTAATTAAATATCACAGTACGATGAATATGATGTTTTTCATGAATATGATGACATATTAGCCTGTTACTCAACAAGCAACAATCATTGTGAAGTTCTATAGTCGTATCCACTATCAATTTCTTTGGCTAACAAATGTATGGACAAATACAAACAACTTTTTTTCAATAGAATACGACATGAGCATTTGCATTCCTCCACACTAGAAAAAGTCTGTTCCTGGGAGTCATAATCATTAATTAATTACTGATAATAATTTACTATTAATTCACAAACTGAATATACATATAGACATAATCATGTGGCAAAAATAATCCACCAAAATTTAGCTATAAAATATAAATTAATAAATTCGAAAAATATAATTCCATATTATAAATACAACCCGGAATCGGTTTTAGAAGATCAAAATTATAGGCTCTATTATGATAAAACAATTATAACAGATATAACAATACATCATAATAGACCCGATGTAGTTTTACATAACAAACAAACTAAAATTACTTATTTAATTGACATCGCTGTACCAAATACATTTAATATTCAAACAACCGTCGCAGAAAAAATTCGTAAATATACAGAATTAGCAGGTGAAATAAAAAATATTTGGCATTCTAGGTCGGTATATATTATAATCCCATTAGTATTATCAGCTACAGGTATAATACCGAAATCGCTAATAAACAATTTAAAAAAATTAGATTTCCCGGAAAATTTATACATAAAAATGCAAAAATCGGTCATTATTAATACTTGCAATATTGTAAGACGATTCCTAAATACTGATATTTCAGGCACAATGCTTGTATTTTAGGCCCCGCGCATCTGAGCCTAATCCTGTGATATCCATGATATCTGGATAGGTGAATTTTTCCCAGTATTAGGCTGATGAGTTTATATGTGAATCATGAATGATAATATGTAGACTCTTCTGGCTGATAATACTGAGAAGTGTGTTCACAATATTAACAAAAAAACAAACTACTAAATGTATTATTATAGCAAAATATAGGTATTGATCTCGTGCACGGCCAATTTATGCAATAATACAAGACAGACCATGAAGGTGGGCTTGACTGTTGAAAGATGTATTGTGTGAAGGTTTCAATCCTCGCCATTGAGGGACCGATTGGAAAGAAGCAGATTAGAAAGTCGCGTGCATAACTATGAGATGTATAATATGTTACAAAGTTATGAAAAATGTTGTTCATGAACAAAACGATGCCGCCTTGGTGATTTGGTGATGATTAGAACTTTTATCATGCATTCATGAGTTCACGAGTTTGAATTTTACTGATAGAATGACTATTCTATGTACTATTGAGAATTTGTATCTTTATAAGAGAAATACTATGTCCAACGTAGTTTGACAAAGGCTCGAAGCAAACCGAAGGAAGTGGAAGAGAAAACTAATATCCGTTTCATTTACACTTGCGTTTCTCTTTTAAACCTCCTACTTAACATTGTTGTGTAATACTTTCAATGAGTCAATCTATTTTTCTATACATAGCCAATAGTAAGGGCTGCGTTGCTACAGCAAGTGCAATACTCGTATACTAAGTGCTTTCTATAATTTGATTTATCATATATTTATAAGCAAAGCCACAGTTTGACTGAATTAGAGCAAGAGGTTTTACAAGAAGGAATAATATCTATATTTAGATAAAATGTACTGCTATAAGTACATTATCTTTATGTAATGCTTCGGTCGACATATGAATAATAGTAATCCCTTTAAGCTGTTCTCAAGGTCGTGACATATTGGATATAGTCTAGCTAGTAGGTATATTCATAATATGCAATAAAGAAACTGACCTAATGCCTTACTTACTTAACAATAAGTATTTAAGAACAGAATTCCCCTGAGACCTCCACGAATGCATTTACATTATCCATTTCATGCAACCTTCGTTCAACATCGACACTGGCGCAGTTGATTGGAGCACGGACTTCAAAACAGGAGGTGCATGGTTTCAATCTTGGTGCTGGCGATCTATTTTGCACAAGCTTTTACCTTACTGTGATGTGTTCAGGAAAGTATTTGGATTTGTGTACATGGAAACAAGCCTAGATACTTTTTCCTAAAAAAAATCACCAGTTAATAAATTGCTCGTTCAGAAAATATTGTGCGGTACGATGTTTCTTACTATGTATATATCTATGTGACATGTTTTTCTCTTGAAGATATTTTAATATTATGTATTTTCGGACCATTACTTTTGTATTTTATATTGGTAATAATAAACATTCCGTTATGTAATTTTAACGTCTTTATGGTTTGGTCTTTAACGGGTGGCCCCGAGTAATACTTCGTTATTAGTGTAATTAGGATTGTTTCGCTAAGAATGTTCGCTGATGGTTACACAGAATGTGGATGATTAATTTAGATAAGAATAAACCGTACATTGTAGTAGCAATAAAATTTCCCTCTATACTACAGAAATCTTCTTATTGACAATAGTGTATTTTCAATAACTGTTGTTGGCACTTCACTGCATACAGTTTATTTCTAAAGCTTTCTGTATTGTACTTTTGTGTTTGTAGAATTTAACTGAGGATTTTTTTAATGAACTATCGTTTTTATTTTACATTTGAATCTCTCATTTCTAAAAATTTAAGTTTATTTATTTATTTCCCGTGGTTAACACATAATTTGTACAAGAAATGATATTCACCGGAATTACCCAACTAGGTACAACCTGAGTTTGGGTCAATCCCACAAGTATTTACAATTGTACATAATTTAGGTACTTATCTCTAAATATACTAAATGGAAGAAGGCTCGTACTTTGAGTAAGAGTGTAAATAACATTTTCGATTTTAAATTTTGTCCACTTTTTCAGGAACGATATGTATCCACAACTCTTATTTTTTATTTTTATTTTAATAACTTGTTTTACAAAAAACAAACTCAGTTAAAAAATTCCATAAAAAGAATTTAATAATAAACTAACCCCCGTTTTCACCAACTTTTACCTAAGAAGGAGACTCCTAAGAAATTTCCATACAAAAACAGAGATAATATTCTATTTATTGACACGCAGGCCTACCAACCACACCCTAATTCCATACAAAATGCAACACGCAACTCACCTAGCCTGGGCAGAGATATTTGGGCACCTAACGTAGGTATGTTGCGTGTTGCATTTTGTATGGAATTAGGGTGTGGTTGGTAGGCCTGCGTGTCAAAAAATAGAATATTATCTCTGTTTTTGTATGGAAATTTCTTAGGGGTCTCCTTCTTAGGTAAAAGTTGGTGAAAACGGGGGTAAGTCTTATATGTATATTGTATAATCATGTTACGAGTAAGTAAAGTTTTTAAGGTTAACTGAAAGTACCTATTAAAATATTAATACGAGTGAGAGAAATAAACACAATCTTTAAATCATCTTTCAAATAATTAAAAATTACTTACAGAAATTATTTTAAAAGAAATTGAATTAGTATGTAAAGTTATCTACTAAAATAGTTATAAACTATGTGTGTATGTACTCAAGGTGTATGTACTCAAAATAAATAGTGGAAGTAAAAAACAGTGTTTTATTTTTACAATAATAGTTATAAACTCATTCAAATCTCGACGCTGTAGTTTGGTCCTTAATATTTTGAAACGAAGATAAAATATTTTTTTTATTGATACATTATCATTATATAACTTAATGTCTTAATCAAGTAAGAAAACCGTAACATAAGAAAGAAAGCAGTTATCGTAAACCATCAGTAACTTATTATGTGATTGAGTTCCCATTAAAGTGGACTGTATTACAATTGTCAGAAAATGGGCCGTTCGTTTTATCCCTTCTATTAATTTGAAATACTACCTATTATTATTTGTAGATTATTGAAGAGTTAAGAGTGTGCATACCGACATTTCTAAAATTTCTGAAAACGGGGGACCTTCTATCTCGACAACCGTTACTAAATATGATTCGGAACAAAATAGGGTATATGCATTGAACCTTTATCTAGGGAATAACCGTAAAAGATTCTTTATATCTTGTATAGATTTCGCAAAAAATATATTTAAAAACACCTCTGACTTTTTTTCCGAAAGACGGAAACTCGTTTCCCGAAAGTCGCGGAGTAATTTTTTTTCTTGTACTGATAATATGCATTAAAATATAGGGAATAACCGTAAAAGTTTTTTGATAGACGCAAAATTAACCCCAAAAAATGGAAAAAAACGCTATTTTTACCATTTTATCATGCGATTGTCACGCAATTTTGAACCTTAATGCCGTGGGAAAAGACTGTGACGTCATTCCTGGTGCCATGCCCTTAAATGCTGATCTTCTGAACTGATTCAACACAATTGTTCAGCATTTCAGTACTTCATCATCAGCCCTCCCTCGTCCAGTGTTGAACACAGGTCTCCCTTTCCGACTTCCACACTTCCCTATCCATCGCCATTCTGTGCCACTGCTGTCCTGCCACCTTCCTGATGTCATCAGACCGTCTCGCCTGTGGTCTACCTGGATTTCTGTAGCCGGTTTTTGGTCGCCATTCTAGGGCTCGCTTGCTCCATCTATCATCCGTAGTTCTTATGATGTGACCAGCAGCGGCGGCTCGTGAAATTATTTTAGGGAGCGCATACTACTCGCAGCCGAGTAGAAAGCCTTATATATACTTTTTAATGAATCTGGGTTTATCGAAATAAACCCAATTACACGCTTGAAAAGCGTAAGCTTGAAAAGCTTGTGTCGTGAAGTGGAGTAGGTCGGCATCGGGAATCGAACCCGCGCTTACTGGATTAACAGTCGAACGCGTTACCAACCAGGCTACCGACCACCTCAAAAAGATATTAATGTGTGTAGGTAGGTATATATAGTAAGCTATATGTGCAAGAGTGTGTTTAGGTATAGAGATTTTTGTCCTCTCTATCTACCCCGCAAAGGATGCGACGTAAAGGGATAAAAAGAAATAGATTTATCTACCTATTGATCTGACTTCGACGTCGACTGCAGACTAACAGTTATAAATTCCACAAAAATATTCGGCACTATTCCACTATCGCGGCCCCACCCGACCACGGAGGTGGCAGAAAAAGTCATACTTATAGTAGTCGTGTTTATTAAAAAAAAATGTAGTAAACATATAATAAACCTTTGACAAAATATGAATAAAACCCACTAGGTATGTAGATACATTCATAGACAAGATAAGAATTTTCCAACACTTCTTACTCAGCTGCGAGTTGGGCCGCAGTACTCTAAGAGTAACCAAGTTTCGACTCACACTGTACGAAAACCATATTATAAATAATAGTTGTCGAATTACGGTTCGATCTAATAAATCGATTGCTCATTTGCTATACGAGTATACATATTATGCTATGAAAATAATGTTAAAGTATTGAGAAAATGTATCTTTATTTATTTAATCTTTCAGTAACCTATGCTATAAAACCATTTACCTGTCCAAATTTCGTTCGATTGCACTTCAATTATTCTTAATATTATCGATATTAGTGTATTTATTCAACCTAAAATAGTGACTGAGTTTAACTTGTAAACAATGAAAATACGCGCCAAATGTGTTGTGCTGTATTCGACACAACACAATACTAATCGGTTCTAACATTGTACTTGCGTTAATTAACGTTAAAAACTTCCTACAAATAAATCATTTTATGACCTGTGCGTCGCGAATCACGCATGTTTTAAATTATATCGATGACTCGCGCACTGCCGCCTCCGTCTCTTTCTAGCGCGTTAATTTCTCTATCAAAGATACACTCTCTCCCTCATTTCACCGTTCGCGAAGGATTTGAGATTTTAGTACAAATATCGATATTTTTTTGTGCATTTGAAATTCTGCACGCGGCCTTCAATACACATGCGTGAGATTTACTCCACCTACACCGCACACACACACTATCACACTAGAGTAGTTTCACAGTAGTATGAGTACTTGTACGTACTCGTACGTGCGATATTATAAAGATGAATGTATAAGGTACGATTAATTTTTTTTAACGTTTTCCATTTAATATTGATTTATTTATAGGCATATTCTTATGTTTAGTGTGGCAGCGCAGTGCGCCTTTGCCTTTATCAGCGGCCGCGCGTGGTGACCAGCCCAATTCCATTATTAATTTTAGTACTTATTCATTTTGAATTATAAGCATAAAAGTTATATACGTACGACTATGGGTAGGGTCAGATTAGTACTATTATTATTCACTGATCTGTGAAAAACAGAGTTGTATACTCAAATTGTTAATTCCCATAATGTATTAAAATTATCACTTTCATTAGCTTTAGTGCTCATTCACAAAAGGCACAAATTGTTTATTAAAGTTTTATTATACACAAGGGCGGAATAAATTGTGTTTTTTTTTTATTTCTCTTAATGTAATTGTGTTATTAATATCATATCTACGTTTAGAGTTCGTCTCCCGTTATAATATAAAATTATGAAAATTAATGCCGATAAGATAGAAGTTTAAATGATTGGACTTGATAAAACTATTGATGTGCACAGGAAGATTGCATTGTTGCGGACGAAAAACTTTTCTACGTTGAAAGAGGGTTATGTGTCTTTGTTCAAAGTGATTTGTACCGTATAATATTTATTTCTATATTTTTATCGCTAGAGTAAAAGAATATGAATAATTTATTAATTTTCATCAACTACATTTTATAGTTATAGGGTTAAATTGAAGTAAAATAATAAAGAATAACTTATGTACAAAGAAACTTGTCAATAGTCAAATAATCTCGTAGGCTTTCGCAACGTGATGAATCCATTTCCATGTTGTTTGTTTTTCAGGTTTCACTGCGACGGACTTTCACATACAAACACTACTTCACCCTCAATATGGCAGTAGTATCGCGACCCGCAGTGAAACCCGAAGAACGAACAACATGGAAATGACAACTTTTCAATGTATAAAATTAATAAAAACTTTGAATTTTCATTGTTTTATTAAAAGTAAAGAATAGTTATCTAGTACAAACTCTTATTCAATGTTGTATCGAAAAAAAGTTGACCGATTGTTCTGAGGTAAACCTTTGCCATAATGTTCTGTTACATTGTAGTAAGGTATTCTAAAGTGCCGTGGTGTAGTAGTTATGTGTAACTATGTTTGTTAGTTAGTTGTATTGTCATAGAGGACGATTGCCAAAAAGTTTTCAATAATGGAATAAGCAGAGCGTACAAGTTTTCAAACGCACTGCCAGAACAGTAAACAGTAAAACAAACAACGTTATAAACCCCAGTCCACACAACTGCAACACAACATGTACAGTTCTACATATGTGCTGTGCAGTGTGCACTGTGCAATGTGCATGCTACTAAATATTCAACACGAAATTAATGTTGCGATGCATTTTACTACATAAAGCGTGGTTAGCAACAAACCACCATTTTATTTATGTTGTTTTACCAATATTACACTCGTAATGTAAAGTTCTGTTGCTTGCTAATAAAATAGTGAACTTAATTATTCAGTGCACGTTTAAAATAATTTAATTTAATCCATTTAAAATCGATGTTGACTTGTGAAATATCTATATCTATATAAAGAAAATTATTTGTTTGAAAAATAGAAGATCATGAAACTTCGCAAAATAGAGCACTTAATATGTGTCTTACTTTTTTCCAAATCATTCCCAACGCCCCCAAAAATGGGATTAGCCTATAATCCGCTGTAGGTTTTAATTCAAATGACTGCATTGATATTTTATGAAGCATTATATTATTGGAACTCTTGTATTTTGGGTTAGTCAGATTCCGATTTAATTTCAAAGTTTTTTTTTTCACTTTGACATTTACCATTATCTTGACTTTCTATGTGGCAGTGGCGTCTCTGTTGAGTAAAAAACTTTTATGTATTTCCGTCTGTACAATGCATATAAATTCCGGTTCAACACCTAAAATAATTTAGGTAGATATATCTCAAATCATAGTCAATTTACTGTTGTTCAATTTCTGTATTACGTTATAAAGTTAGACTTTTACAAATTCTCAACATCACGCTGTACCGACAGTCAACATAATAATATAAATTTACAGGTAATGTTGCGTGTTGCTTTATTGTAGAGAGTCTCAACTGATGCAAGTCGCACGTCGAAAACAAAGTTTTCTGGTGTTCTGAATTGTGTTTTACATTCAAACATGGAATAATAGTTAGATTCATAATAATATTACGACGATAAATTACATTTTGACCTGTCAAAAGTTTCACCTGTTTTATAATACTATCTATACGGTTTTATTTATTTGAGTTATTTTATCAAAAGCTGATTTACAAATAGACATACCAGGATTAAAAATTATTTTCCACTTAATAATGAAAAGAATATTACAAATTATGCAGATTACGAAGTTATGCAGCTATCATAAACAACATAGAATCATTGCCAGATATTTTTTTTTAAATTCTGACTCTCAGAATTGAGGAATGGCTAAGCTGATGATGAACAAGAATTGGATTCTATCTCTGTTTACATATCTTGCTTTTGTCATAGTCGTTCAATTGACATTGGTTAGCGCAGATGTGCTGGATTTCACCTACTTTTTAGGTGAGGAATAGCGGAGATTCCTATCTCTTATCATTATTTTCCATACAAAAATTATTGTGCTAGGTGGCTCCTATCTCCGCTATTCCTCACCTAGAAAGTTGTTGAAATCCAGCATTAGTCTCCCAGACGGAAAGTACTAACGATGTATTCTCCACTTCTCGACATAAGCTTAAAAGCTAAAGCTTACTGTAAAGTGTGCAAACAAGCTTAACTTATTCACTTGCATTCTAGCTATAACGCTCGTCTTACCTACCACTCCGTTCTCTAAAATTATCTCATTCCTTATCTGATCTATCATCTTTTCGTTCACGCATTTTCCTCCGAGATTTTTTTAACTATTTAAATAATATTTAGAGAAACTTTTTTCATTCTATCACAAAAAATCGTGAAAGTTTTTTCTCTTTCCGACTTCATCAATCTAGCAATGATAACTTTTTGCATCAAGTACCCATCCTTTCGTTCTCACACCACTTTTAAAGTTTTAAATTACAAAAAAACTCACTCCGGTTTTTCATATCTGGTTTATTTTAAACGAGCTCTTTGTAAGTCATTTCTTTTGCCTTTTTATTGCAAACTTTTTTGTGTACGCTTTGGGTTTTTGCGCTCTCATTTAAATCACTTTTTTGTAGTTTTTGTTGACGGTTTTTTGAGAGTTAAAAACGGTCTCTAAATTATTTGAACATTTAACACTTGTTATTACTATTATTTATTAAAATAAATACTAATTCTTATGTAAGTATCTCCTTCTTCTTCCTAAGCCCTACTCTCTCCACTGCTGGACACAGGCCTCTTCCAAACTTTTCCATTCAGCATAGCCTTAAAAATATATATGTAGCTCATCAGTCACAACTTCTCACACAATATGTGTGACAGATGGCTTCTATCTTCGTAATTTTTCACCTAAACTGTTGGATAAATCTGTAAGTTACAGTATTTTTCGTATACCTAGTTATGCATTGCATAATTATAAAAAACCTAAATATAGTTTATTGTTTACCATCATCCCTTGACCCATTCGGCCACGTGGACTCGTCAGTTATCACAAATCGTAGAGCAATTTGCATAATGCTCATGATTACAAAATCACATAACTAACAATGATGATGAAAACAATGTCAACATTCAGTAGTAATTATTATCGGATGTGTGATGACCTTTGATTATCATACGGGACCAAAAGGCAGATCTGCGTTATTGTTAAAACTACAAAAGATTTTAACTAGGTATACGATCTCAAATAAAATGCATTTTTGGTACGTTCTCTATTCTATTCTATCCACTCACGCCGTATCCCCTGAGGGGTGGGCAGAGAGAACAGATCGCTAGACTTTTCTATCCTTAAAAACACTTCGGGCTTCCGTCACATCCTTTTTTTTCCTTTGAAAAATGAATATGGGTTCATCGAAATAAACCCAAAGACATCTTTGTACACTTCACAGAAAGCTTAAAAGCTTGTGTTGTGAAGTGGAGTAAGTCGGGGATTGATCCCGCGCCCACTGGATTAACAGTCGAGCGCGTTACCAACCAGGCTACCGACCACCTCTTCATTCATGAATTCATTCATACATTTCACTTCATTCATACATTCATGTAATTCGTCATACACTCTCTACGATTCATTTTACTCAGAACACGTTAGTCCTTGAGAATCCGGTCTAGTTGGTCATTAGTCAAGCCACGTGGTTCTTGGACGGCCGCGCTTCCTCACACCTCTTCATTCTCCCGGGTATATTTTCTTTGTTACGTACAAATTTAATTAAACGTTTATAAATAAAATTCTTCAGTGGAATAATTAACGCAAATAATTTATCATTGAAATATGAACTCTATCAGTTTTAAACAAGTTCTTTTGATGTAGCTTTTTAATAGGGAGTTGATTTAAGGTTAAATGTTATTGAAAGTTCCGATTAATTTAATAATTGGGTAGATTCTTTGATTCACTATTTCGCTTATTCTTCCACTTATGTAGTAAAGTAATAGAAATCAATTATTGTACTGTTATTTTTAGCAGAGTGATGTTGAGGATTCAAGTGGCTGACATAGTACAGTGCCGTTTTAGTTCAAGTTGCAAGTTAGGCATATGCCTTGGGATTCATTTATTTAACTCGGTCTTATGCAAAGAGTCGCCCTTTCTACCCATTCCCATGTACTATATATATAGCCTTTAACTCGAATACGAGTATCATTTTGGTATACCCTGAGCAACGCGAGCAGCGTCTCTGTCGTGGGCACGTTGGTGGCTGTACAGGCCAATGCGGGACTTAATTACCCTATTGCACGTTTCGCAGGTGAAACTCTCTTGAGGTCTATTGTACTGTCTGTAGGATCGGGGATCCCATGTACTAAATGTTTAGTGAAAGAAAATTTTGTGTTCTTGTGCGTAACACACGCACGCACGCACACACACATTGGTGTATGTATTGGTGTATACGAATTTAATCATATCGAAGTCTATCAGGGTGTTTCTAAGTAACGAGCATAATGTATCTATGGTAAACTGAAATAGTGAATTCTCAAGTCGTTTTCAAATTTACATTTGAAATTTAAAGTTAGTAGGAATGGATATCTATAAAGTATTATTCTCTCGGATATCTAATAGTTTGGCTTCAACTTTCAAAGCTTCTATTCAGAACTTAAAGTTTTCTTTAGTTTATGATGTAAGTAAATATTGATTCTCTACTGTTCAACATCCAATTTGTGATAATATACAGCAAGCATTTTTATGGTAATATCTGATGTAATACTTTTCTGGTTATTTAAAACATTATTAAGGTAACATGAAACCATTCAAAATATTTCGACACTTAATAATAAAGATCTATAAATATTATGTTTCTAGGTAATATAATCATTGTTGTTAGCATTCTGTAAGTCTTCACCAACTCCCATCGGATGAATAATTCTTTGAATCATGCCGTTATAACAAGACTGCGTGTATTGCGATACGTTTTAAGAAATTTATAACACATTAATAGAGTACTTATGCATTATGCGATGTACCTATCTTCTACGTCTCTTCTATACAATTTACTATACAATTCCTCCTCACCTGATTATTTAAAGACGAATTTCACTCCACTGGCATCTCTTGGTTAACCACCCTGTTCTGGTCCCCAACGTACGCTTTTAATCCCTATCCATCGTACCTACATCTTTTTTCACTAATTCTTTCACTGTACATGCTGCGCGATTGTGGAATGATTTCCATTACCCATCAGACTCGCAATACACTATATCCACTTTCAAGGGTAGCCTGCAGCAGCATTACCTTTCTATTTCAAATCCCGCACTATCCGTCCCTCCTGAACCCAGCATCCCTCCCATACCCCATCCCATATCACATTTATGTATATATATATTTATATATTTTGTATATGTATGTATTTATCTATTTAATTATTGTTGAGTTAAGGTACCCTTTTGGTACTAATATCATAATTAGTTTTGTCTCATTGTGGTTACGGTTGGTTAGCAAAAATTGCCATTTGACAATAAGCCCGCCCTTTGTATGTTTCTTATATGCAATAAATATTATTTTATTTATTTATTTTAAATATCTAAAGTCTAGCCTAGACTTTAAACGAGCATGCTGCTCGTCGCTGTCAATATGTGGCCCTGGCCGCTTAGAACTAACATCGATCGATTTCCACATTAATAGAGCACTTGATAGTCTTCAGACAGATTCCACTTCAAGCTACACTTATTGTATCACATGTGCCTACCTAATATCATTTCATAATATCGTATAGACATTACCTCGCACAGACATCACACGTCTATTACAAAATTATATTTTGCAATCAGGCAATTAATTTCATTGCAAAAGGGAGTATTCCCTTCCATCAATTAGCTAACTGAATTTTAAAATTTCTAGGCAACTGAATCACTTTTATTATGTTGTGTGTTAGAGGAAATTTAGTCAAACAGGTTACTACTATTTGAGTATTTATTTGTGAAAACTGTCTACGGTTAAACCCTTAGGTCAGATAACTTTGTAAATTTTCACGGTCCTTGTTAATCTCTTCTCAATTATTCTCGGGTATACCGTGTGTAGATTGTCGAGCTTCTGTTGTCGAAGATGGTCCTGGAGATGGCCTCAGCAAGTAGGCCGAAAGCTCGACAACATCGACAATCTATATACGGTACACCCGAGAATAATTGAGAAGAAACCCTTAGGTGTTCGTACTGCTTCCCTTAATAGTTTTCCAAAATATCGAAAACCTTAAATACTCGTAATCAAACTACTCCCGTCTTCATAGACCATCTCTCCAGTGCTGCATATTATAACCATCTTTTATATTTAGCAATATTCTCTGCTTGGATCTTCCTCTTTCATCTATTCCTAGTAAAATGTACCAAAGATGTACATTGCACATGATAGTGCAAAATATATCTTAACCACAACCTGATGCCGAAATTTTAGCATATTATTTTATTATTGATGACTTAGCAGTAGGTAGCGTCTATAGATACAATAATATTTTGTTCAGACGGTCTCTATTCCTTCATTTTTTTCCATCACACCTAGCATTTTCATAACCATAGAATATTATTCTAATCTACTGTTGTAAGTTATTTATCAAACAGCGATAAAATTTACACGAATTTCATACACCATACATTACATGCTACCCGCATTGTAAACGTATCAATCATACTCATACATTCTCTATGTAGTTTAAGGTCTTAGTACCGAGAATGACTTCACAGTCATTTCCCACGGCATTAAGGTTCAAAATCGCGTGAACAATCGCATGATAAAATGATAAAAAAAAATCGTTTTTTTTTTTTCATTTTTTGGGGTTAATTTTGCGTCTATCAAAAAACTTTTACGGTTATTCCCTAGATTTTGATGCACATTATCAGTACAAAAAAAATATACCTACCGCGACTTTCGGGAAACGAGTTTCCGTCTTTCGGAAAAAAGGTCAGAGGTGTTTTTCAAATTTTTTTTTTGAGAAAAATATACAAGATATAAAAAATGTTTTACCGGTATTCCCTAGATAAATGTTCAATACATCTACCCTATTTTGTTCCAAAGCATATTTAGTAACGGTTGTCGAGATATAAGGTCTCCCGTTTTTAGAAAATTTTGAAATGTCGGTATGCATACTCTTAAATGTAGAGAAAACGTAGTGTTAGTTTATTGCGTGAATTTGAAGTAAAAATAACAAACTACGTAACATTTTTTTATAACACTATCAAACAGTTCATCGTTATTTATTATTATTTTTCAGTCAAGTAATAACGATTATATTCAGACAGTTATTAATTACACTTTTCCAGTTATTTGTAGATAATGAGACTGAATAATAATCACCAAAAGTGATTCATGAAATATTTATAATTACTTCCATGGCACAATAAATTTCGAGAATTAATGTAGTAGGCGAGACTCTTGTTCAGTTAGTATATTAATTACGTCAATTAATTAAGTTTTATTAGAAACTTACTAACGACCGATGGATGCTTCTATTTTTTCTTCAAAGACTATAGGTTTTTTTTATTTTTTTTATTTTTATTTATTTTAAGGTACAGATACAATCATATACAGCAATACAAAGATGAGGGTGGGTGATAATTATTAACGAAGCAGACCAATTACATCTGTACACAAACAACAACAACAGCACAATAAATACAGCAAACATCAGCTTAAACTAATATATAAAAAGCGAAACATATAATGAATGGAAGAAAGTAATACTGGGAGGAGGGGAACTGAAAGGAATTGGGTTAGGGAGAATAAAAAAACGCTTTTATTTTTATATTTCCTTCTGTTGCCTTCAAAAGTAGCAATCGAATTTTTACTTATTTTCAGACTAGCTAGAGCTCGGAAACTTTCACCAAATATGTAAACACATTGGATTATTCTTTTTCAGAAACAAAAAAAGAAGTAAAGAGTAAGATGGGATCCAAGAGTTGTGTGGTATCGTGTGAAAGGGCATAGGAAAAGAAATTCGGGTCGAAAATCAGATTTTCTCCGGGTCAAGGTTACAAAGATAATAAAAGTGTCAATAGTGGTCATGATGATGTTACTACAACACGACCAAGCCCCAAAACACTTCATACATTATAAAAATGTGCAATTTTTTTTTTAATTTACTTGCTTTCATTCATTTAAATAGACAGAAAGACAAGACAGAAAGACTTGGAGACTGCGTACTAGAAGGGCCGACCCCAGGTGAACTGGGAAGAGGCAAGGAAGAAAGAAAGAAAGAAAGAACTTGCTCTCGTTCATTTCATCTCGAGCAACTGAAATACCATAGTATTATATTACTTGCATTATATCGATTTGAAATCTCTACTTAATACTCCATAAATTAGGTTTTATCCTCCAATTTAACGCCTTTAATATTATGTAATAACTGCTTTCCTTTCAGTATTCATAAAATGATACACTCTTTGTCCTATATTATGTTCGACTACACGTATAGAAAATTTATTACTTAAGTAATTCATAACAATATGAGGTTACATATAACTTTTATGATTCATATTCTATGAGACATTATTGATAGCTAATAATTTGTCTGACATAATGTACTTGTTATACGTATTTGTATAAGACCTTGATGGCTATTTTACAGTACTGCTGAAAATCAGAACAATATTTTAAACTGCAGGGTGTGGTGTATGTTTAATTTTCCTTTTGACAATTAGAAATTCAGAGATTTTGAAAGTGAGTATACCATAACATAGATAAATCTCAAGCCTGTAATTTATGTGTTTTGTTGCTGTGAGCAGAATGTGGTGAAATGGGTGAACGTTACCCTGGGTAAAAAATGATCACTTGTTCCAGTCATAACTGATTCGTAAACATCGGTAAACTCGTGCCTGCTTCTCTCCAGGGAAGTTCACATAATATAACTAAAAATATTTAAATTTTTGACTGGTGTTACATTGCTTAAAATCTACGCAACAACTTTTATAACTCTCGACTTGTGTTCGAGGAATGCCACCCTCATCATCATTCAGCAATATTTACTAACCTACGTGAATTTTAAACCAAAACACAGTCAAAGACAGTGCTCTTATTAAACTGTACACTGTTGTAGGTACATATATTACGTAATAGTTTATACTACGAAATGTATTAACTATTACGAAAATATAAGACCTTACAAGAATACTTTGAAATAATTAACTTAGTTCCAACGTAGAATAGTGTTTCATTTTTACCTAAATACTTATTTACCTAAATAGGTAGATGATGATTTATTTTTATCGAGCCCATTCGGAAGAATTCGCTTTCAGCTCGGTTACTCTACCGCTTATATGCAAATATCGTTTAAATTAATAAAATTCAACTGGCACAAATCACCCAGTTGGAGTGGACTGCCTAGCCTGGTTGGTGACGCGCTCGACTGCTAATCTAGGGGGCGCGGGTTCGATCCCCGATGCCGACTTACTCCACTTCACAACACATGCTTTTCAAGCTTTCTGTGAAGTGTACAAAGGTGTATTTGATTCATTTTTTAAAATATAATAAAAAAATGAAATTAAATTATAAAAAAAAAATACAATTTGTAGGTATTGCTTGAGAACGGTCGCTGGTCGAATTCAGTATGATTCGTTGTATTGAAATTACGTGAAATAATTTGATTATCCCGCCGAGTTAATGAATAATTTAACTATCGAAATGCTCTTTAAATATGTCGAGTAATATTATACACAATAAACACAGAGTTTGTATTAATTTACACTACATAATCAATAAACTTACGCGTGTATGCAAATTTGAAATGAATGCATACGATTGTTTGTATTACTCTGAATATTTTGTACGTGATAATAAATTCACATTTCTATGTTACAAACGTGTGAATTAATTGGAAATTGTTTCAGAATATTACGCGTTTTATTAATGACGCGTAACGCAGTAATACAAAGTCTATTAAAATTTAAACTAAAAGTACAAATTGCACAACACTGAAGTCAAACTCAATAAACTGCCACTACACTATGATTATAATTAAACTAGTATTAAAAGCCAGTCTATACAGGTGAAAATATTCTCAGTTTATACATTAATAAGTTCGCCCTAGTGAACAATTATTATATTATGTAATATCCATTGCTTGATGCGTTAACATATTTCTGTATTTTTTTCACCAAAAGTGTGAATAAATAAATTTATTTATTTATCGTTTGGCAACGTCTAAGTATTGTCACATCGTTAAAGTCTGACATCCAGCGCCTCCAGCCACTGGAGGAATTCAGGAGACAGGCTGGCAGCACTGTCAATGGTACCAGGGTAAGCACTATTGGGCAATCGCGCAAGATGTGCTGCATGGTTAGCTTCGGCTGTCCACAGTCACACTGTGGATCATCCCTTATTCCCCACTTGTGGATCATGTCACCGCAGCAACTATGACCCGTCCTAAGCCTATTGAGTGCGATCCAATGCCTGCGAGGCAGGTGAAAACCAGGCTGTTGAGATGGGTGGTTTGTGACGATAAGTATACACTAAAATAAATTATAACACAAAAAACTTAAATTACATAATGTGACGGAATTAAGGAGTGCGTGTAAGGGCGGTCTTTCGTTCTGTCCTTTCTGCCACAGACAGAAAGTTCGCGTTGTTAAGAGTAAGATGGTTCACCGGTACAAACATTGAATGTAAATATAACTGAAAATATTTTTATAAATTAAATTCAATTTATCCTTCTTCTCCTAGTAAGAATTCTAAATAGTATTTTACACAAAGTCTCATTAGATTCCCCACTTACATTTTTCATGAAAGAATGTTTATCATACTCCATTTCCTCTTTCGCCTCCTTATTTCCTACCAACCGTGTTAAGTAATAATTGTAGAACGTAGTATGCTCGTACGAATAATACTCTAAATGGAAATTCTACTCTCGGGAAAGCTTTGGTGCGAAGAAAATAAAAATTGTAGAAATGAAATGAACAATGATGCTTCCTGAAATATTACTTAGGAGTGAAAATACGTGGCTTTGAGTAGGTACTCTTTAGGGTGTGGAAATTCATATTAGCATTCCTACGTGTACCGTACGTAGATTAATTCAAGTCTACCAAAGTCTATAACACATTTATTGATTTAATGTAAGTCATTTTATATAATAGGTTTGTTCTGTATTATATCCTTGATAATCTGATCGTCATGATTGATTTTTGACAATCGGATTTCCTATCAAACCCCTTTTTATGCTGCACCTAAATCTATATTAAGCACTGCTTTTATCATTCTTCCTTTATTATGCATATTGTTTTCTCTTCTTCGATCGGTATTTCACCCATAAGAAACGAGAGATCTTTGTATTATGCATACTCATTCTGATAAAAAAACAACATTCTCAAAAAAATATTCTGAAATAGTGGGCAATAACTTGTTGCCAGGTCACACCTTTTTCCTAAAGAAAAAGGCGGTTTCTACTCCTTAAGCAACAGTTATTCAATGAAATATAAGAAATGGAAACACGGAGACAAAAATAAAGAAATTATGCAAATGATTCGTGATACATTTCAGTAGAGAATTGAATAAAAAGTTCATGCCATAACTTAAGGCCGTGGATAATAACTAAACTGATTTTTTTCAGGCAAAACTATATTTTTTTTTAACGGAAACGTTACGAATAATTTTATTGTGAATCAACCTTTAAAACCTACATAGTTTTACTTGTGGTAGTCTACAGTATGGCACAGTGCCAGAATGAAGAGATAATTCTCTGGGCTTAATAGAATTGTATTAAATAAGAAGTAGATCTAGGTACGAGTATATCACCACTATTACTACTAGTAAACTGTATCTGTGTTCTATATAATGCATACAATAGTTACAAATCTTCGTCAGCTGGTGAATTACAATGCAGACCTGTTAGTTGTTGTTCGTAACTTATTATAATATTGAATCGCAAGATTGTTTATTAAATTAATCTATCTATCTATCTGTCTATACCATCACACAACGTCCCTCGCAGGGAAGGCAGAGAGGACAGAGCGCCAGACAGACCTATCCTTGCACACACTCCTAGCCTCCGCCACATTCATGCAATTTGTCATACACGCTCTCCGATCCCTTTTACTCAAAACGCGTCCACCCTTGAGGATCTGATCGACATGATTGGACCAGGTTAGTCTCAGGCGGTCGCGCTTCCTCACCCCTCTTCGCTCACTCAAATATATCTTTTTTGTCATCCTGTCATCTTTCATTCTCTCAACATGCCCAAACCATATTAATTTAATATCAAATTCGCAAAGAGAGTCAAGATTATCAGTATTAAATTAATAATTTGACATAGCTATTAAGAACTACCATTAGGAAACTTAGCTACGAGTATTTAAAGAGTACACAATTGCGATCAGGTAACCAATGAGCTTGGATGATCTTTTATGAAGCTCGGAAACATGAGAAGTCGAAGCAAATCGTTTGCAGAACACTTGAGCAGAAGAATAGTAGATACTAGAGGTCTTGATAAGAAATGATCAAGAAAATGTATAAAATTCTCAGAGATATTTTGTTATGTGGAACTACGAGTATCTATTACAATTTCTCTAGCGTACAAGTGGGTTTACCTTGACAGCACCACATAAATGGATAACACCCCGATGTTAGTGTGTAGGTATAAATAATATCTTGAACAAGTTAATGATTTTTTTGTTTAATATAAGATATACATCAATAATATGTTATAAAAATAAACAAACGTGTATAGGTAGATATGAGGGCATTCAGATGATCTTGTATTTGGAAAATTTTCGAGGTGCCCCCGAACTTCCACTTTTTTGGTACCAATTTTTACGGTACGGTACAATTTTTTGGTACGATCTTTTAATGGAATCAGTTTTTTTTTTCATGATTAAAACTCTTTCATTTTATAAGGGGTAGAGAAAAAGTTAAGATAAACCATTATTGTCTGTTGATGTCTATTAATATATCTCGTATTGCGTCGATAATATTAAATTAGGTGAGTCTTAGGTACAACAAAAGCGATGTTAAGATATTTTTATTTTTCTCTTTTAAATATGTCACGGTTAAGTGTGACGCCTGACACCACCTGTGCTAGAGACAATATTTATTGCTCTTCGGTCTGTTCTCGACTTGTCTATTCCACCCGTCTCTTCTGTTGTCTATGGTATCCGTATTATAATATTCTAGACCTAAACACTCATATAAACATGAATCGTTTTCCTAGTGCAATACAGAAACAATACTGAAAAAATATGTTACATTTTTAGCAGTGTCACAGTATGACTCATTAATTTTGTTTACACTACGAACAAGGCGGTTGCAAATTAATTGAATATAGTTCTAAGTATATTCATTCTCACATAGAAAAAACTTTTGCCTGCAATTAAATTCAATTAGGAATGTATGTGAAAAAAAAACACTGACGTATTTAACAACGCTCGTAGACTTTATTTTCAGACATTGTACCTATTTGCTCTAATTTAAGCATTTCTCATTAAACTAATGTTAGAACTATTAGATATAATTTCTTTGACTCAAGCTGAAACAATCTACTAGGTGTGATATAAAATTTTGTTTGATTGAAACATAAGGTACAATTCTGTAGCGTATTTTTGGTTAATTTAAAATTTATTATTTCAATTTTATTTAAGAAAGAAGACCCCTATAATATTACGATCATGTAGCCGCAAATACAAGTTCATCATAATAAGCGCATAAAATAATGGGTCTACCTATTTTGTCGAATTATTTATTATATATATTTTTATCGTACAACTGAAAGATGTCTAAAAGAATGCACCAACTAAAAATATTAACTATGACTCATTTCGATTTAACACACTTTTGAACTGTTGCATCAATATTTTGTATTATTTCGGTATGCATAAGACTTGCGATGAAAATTCTCAAGATATAATAATCACCACTAAATGGGACATGCTCAATTAATTTGAAATAACGTATTATTAAATATTTTACTTAATTTTATTAATTGCACGATGAACCTAGTCAATTATGATCTCGTATCATATTATATAAAAACTTAGCCTATCAAATATAAATTTGTGAACGACCACTGTACGGTCCATAGCTCCCCGACTTTATGGTTGAATCCAAGAACCTTTGTGCATTAAGTTATTTTTCGGAACTATAAGTTTTTGAAACTGGTTTAAAAATTTCCTCACTAAAGCACAGATGAAGAACAATATTATTATATAAGTATTTTCAGTGATATTAAATATCTTCTTCTTCCTCTTGTATTAGGTCGGGTGACCTGTTTGTGACGGCGGGCTGTTCCGGGATGAGGAGGTCCAGCTGTCCTTGCACCTCTTCGGTTGCCTTCCGGGTTTAATCTTCTTCCAATTGGGTTTTCCGTTTTGACTATCTTTGCAAGTCTGCTATCATCCATTCGGTCGACATGGTCCCTCCAGAACTGTCTTCTACTTCTCCCCCACCATACTATATCCTCGACATCCCAGACAGAGCGTATAGTCTCATTTCTGATCCTATCTCTTAGTGTTTTGCCTACGATTAAATATCTCACTAATTAATTATAAGTTTAAAAAATGTGTAATTCTTGAATGATTAATTAACTTATATAATTGTTTGTTGCAGGTAAGTGAAGACATCTTTATACATTGAACTCCAGACATGAGGAATATTATCTCTATTAGATTGAACATCATCAAAATGTGATTGTATTATTATTGACTCAACATTTTGTAAGTATAACATTAAGTGATTCATAAATCAAATGTACACGTTCACAATTGGCGTCGATTTAGGTTATTAGGCCTATAATGTATTTCTATCTTCTGTTTCATACGTGAGTGGCGTTTGAATGCCACACAAGCATTGCAAAACTACCCCTATCCAATATCGTCCAGGAATGTGATGTTTTAGCGGAGAAAAAAATACAGAAGTATTTTTTCCCATCGTCCCGTATGCTTTTGGGGGCGCTGAATCCTAATTAATTTCAATTTTGCCACCTTGTAAATGTGATGCGTTCTGAGATATCTCGGAAAGAAAGAGAAAAAACTGCTTTATTTTCAGACTTTGACTTATAATTAAAAAAGTATTCATTTTAGGGAAACGAAGCTCAGGACAAGAATTAACTTCCTACAAAATGACATATAAATCTTTTTTGTGGCATGAACCGTTCAGCCGTCAGAGCGAACTAAAAGAGGGTGTAATTTTCACCCTACAACCAAAAATTATATATTCGTTTGTAATTTTTCGCTCGTAACTCAAAACCTAGAAACTTTAATTAAAAAATACTTATATATTTTTTTCCTATAGATATGCCATCAAATGGCTACTGGCTACTGTACTAATATACGAGTATACTAAAGTAGCTCGTAGCTTCGTAGTTTTTTTCTGAAACAGGGAATAATGTGGCGTCGCTACGCCGAGACGAATGCAGCGCCACTATGTATATACGGAATATTTTTGAATTGTACATATAGGAACATATCTGGTGAATAAGATTGGCATTATTGGTATTTTTATGATCGAATAAATGGAAAAATCTCTATAGAAAAAATATATTTTGTTACCAAAGGGACAATATTTTCCAAATATGTATGGATTTTTTATTTCTTTTCACCCCCACAATTTACTAGTACAATATAAATAGGTTTCGTATATTCCACATATTTTATTGTATTTCATTATTACTTATATACAATCCACTTGAAAGCGAGTGATCTCTATAATTCTAATATGCACTGCACTGGTCAAAAATCGATCTATTTTCGCTTCAACTTTTTCAAATTTTGTATGAGAATGTTAGCGCGAAATAAGAATAACGTAAGCGACAAAGTGAATTATACCTTTTTAAAAGAAACCTGGGCAGAAATTTAAAAATCTAAAACAGTAAATTTGTTCAGATTATAATTACCAGTATTTTGGTCTAAATTATACTTTTATGTCTGAAAAACTGAACGGAAAATCCTCAGATCCCGTAAATTACAGGGGTACTTTCGGAATATATTTTTATTGAAGGAATTTCCAAATACTGCAATTTCAAAACAGTCAATCTATAGTCCATACTTTCATCTATCACTGTCTTCAGTTTCAAGACGATTCTCTCAGTATTGGCTGAGAACAATTCACCGTATTCACCCAATTCGCCGTAGCCCAATGACATCATATAGGACCTTAATTCAATTTATTCGACAAGATTACTCGTATATTGTAATCCTCTCCTAATTCTACTATTTAAATTTTTATGCATTGATATTCATAAAATGGCTGATGTTTTTTCCCCAGTCATGACCTGGTCTATCCGCCCCCTAAGGAATATCGTTGACTTTCGGGATAACCTGTACCTATTCTCAATTAATCAAAATGATCCTCCGTGAATCCATTTACAATTTCGGTTCCACAGTATTATAATAATGTAAATAAAATTAAACCGCGAAATTCCTACACCATTCCAATAAAATTATTAATTTGTAATATAATGTAGACATTTGTAATAAAATAATCAGGATTATTATTGTACCTATCGGTCTGAAATCGATTGACGGCAAATAGTAGGTATCTGATATACTTATATTCAATATTACAGACACGCTTGGAGAATTTGACATGTCTTATAGAGTCGAACAATTTGGCCAAGTATCCCTAATATTGTTGGCAACAAGCCAAGTAACATCTACAAACCAGAATCACTGTCTGTTTGTAGTATACGTCATAATAACTACAAAGATCATTCTTCAGGTTACTTTCTCGCCGAAAACAGCCACATTTCCCTCTTCAAGTTATTTATTTATGTTTTGAGTGTTGAATGATGGAATCGTTGAATCAAGATATGATTGGTAAAATTTTCTTTTGTTAGGTTACGAGTATATCGCTATAGCAAAAATATCAACCCTCTTAGTGTGGTATCTTGGCCCTTAATAATCAGGTGTTTTGTTTACTTATATTTTACATCCTTCCTTAAGTCCATTCAAAGTTTTAAAATTTATAGAGTAAATAACGTACTCTTCCATATAAATATTTACTTAAACATTAGCGGTTCCGACCCTTAGCCACCTCATTGACAAGTGTTATTCTAAAAATATTTTAGACTAGTTTCTGATTGACTCTAGTCAGTGACGTCAGTAAGCGTTGAAACCTGTAGTGTTTAAATTAATACCTAACTGGTATAGTAAGCAGTTGAATCTTAATATTTTTTAATGTATCGAGATTACCACATTTAATCGTTTGCCAGTATCGACATATTTTCTTTACCTAAAAAATCGTGATTTCTTCGATTTGTTTTCGAAACATTTTATCCGACATCCACGAACAATATCTAATATGCTCATTGCTAGCAGGCGCGGATCCAGCCCTCAAAAAAGGTTGTGGGCACAGGCAGTGGCGGATTCAGGATTCAAATTTGGGGGGGGGGCTGAAGGTCGTCACATGCAAATATGACCTTGAGGTATTAAAAATGTGAATAGCGCCGCAGGCGACTTTTTTTTGAGACTGGGTGAAGAGGGTCATGAAACTAATACCTATCGTTTGATTTATTTTCCTTTAAACATAAAAATGTACCACGAAATAGCGCCGCAGGCGAATTTTTTTTAGAAAATATGTGAAATAATGAACTTGCTTGTCTTTCTTTAGCAGACCTGGGCAAACTTTTTGGATGAAGGGCCATTTGTAATTATATAAATGAGCGACGGCTGCAAAATATGATTTTAGATTATTTATTAGTGTTGAAATAATGCGCCGCAGGCGAAATTTTTTTAGAAAAATGCATGAAGTGATATGAAATACACAGTAGACCTAATTATTAAGGCGATTTTTTTTTAGAATAATCGGATAAGTGATAACATCAGAACTTTGGCCTTAGGAGCTCAATAGACCGTGAAAGTGTGACGTTACAAGTCTGTTAGGGTTGTGGGCATGCCCACCGTGCCCACAACGGTGGATCCGCGCTTGATTGCTAGCAAAGGCCTTGAAAGTAAAGTGCAATAAAATAAAGATACATATCGATATTCGATAAAGAAGAAACCACGATTGGTAAAATAAGTTTTTTTTTGTCAATCTCAGCACAAAAAAATAACTTTAGACAAACTACAAATTGACCGAAACTCGTTCATAAAAAAGATTACAGTCGATATGCTTGTCCTGATTATCATCGCTATTGAAACCCTAACAACGTTGGGTGTTTGGCCTAAATAAAATAATTTTCTTTCGATATCTACGTGACATGTGTCTCTGTTTGTTTTTTGTTCATCTGTTGTCGATGACTACTTTTTCAAATTTATCTTTTTGCACTTAACACTTATTTGTCATGTGGTTTCATAATCCATTGTTTGATCTCATTTTTTAAGAAGAATAAATTGATCCTTGGAGTCTGATAAAAATATCGCATCAATAAATAATATAGGTATTATCTCTTAACACTTTTTTTGTATTATTACGTCTATTAAGTTTTTCTTTGGATGTTAGAAAAGTAACAAACTCTTGTATGATATTTTATGTCCTTGACCTGCACATAAACTCTGATTGAAAAATGATTCGGTTGTTGGTGTTTATTCTTCTTTATTTGAACTTACTATACCCGTAAATATTGAAAGTTTACGATTTCTTTAAAAAGGTTACTCTTTCGTAGCTGGCTTCATAAAGTCGGTACTTTAGTAGGTATTGTCGAAAAACGTAACCAAACCTAACTTATCTGTCGCATCGTAATAAAATAACAACAAATTTTGTCTTGTAGTACACTTTATTTTCAACCATTTGACCTCTTCTGTCGTTGCCTTTGTCAATCAAGATTATCGTATTAAATTGATTGACAGTGTGACAAAATCGAAAGAGAAAATGAATGGTTTCAATAAAGACACATATACATATAGTATGTTTGTGCTCTAGATTTCATTGAATATAACCACATTATATTTCGAGGAACGTTTTAAAGCTAAAATTAGTTATAGTAATTATTTGATATTACCCATTTTGTACTAAAATAATACCTACAATAAAACTGTATTATTATAGAGATATTGCTTTCAATCTCAATGATCTACGCGAAAGCTAAATAACGTTGAATATTCGTATAATGTAATGTCAATGTAGTTTTAGGATGGTTTGGTTATCCTTTAATTTCTTCACAATCCATAGCTATTTACGTGACCGACCGACGTTTTGTAATAATACTGTTTCAATTGTTTAAAGAGATTTTCCGGGTTGTTTCAATTCTCAATTGTATTATTCTGAGAAGATATAAATGTTATCTTACACGGCCAATTTTTCGAGCAATAATTGCTCTCGGCAACTCGTATTGCCCCAACTGTGGCAATTAATTGCGCTGTAATTTGGAAATATTTCGTAGTTTCAGTATTATTTTTTGTTTAATTTTTTGATTTTTAATTTTGTATATGATTTTTAAATGTTGTGTGTTGCTTTTGACTGCCCAGGATTTGTAATTAAGTAATGTTTGAGTCTTCACTGGTTTATTTGAAGATGATATTGTGATTGTTTATATTATATGTAATAAGTATGCACTCTTAAAATTAATAAAATAAAATAAAAATAAAAAATAGTTGCAACTCGGAGCAATTAATTCCTCAATTATTTCAGCAGTAGTTGCTCGTGTAAGTGAACCTTTAGTATTATAAATGTTTCTTTTAAATCTAGATTCATAGGCCTTCTGATTTTCGACTATTATTGTCTAGCTTAATTTTAAAGCCGGAATCTATTTAGATATCATGGAAACAAAAGTATTAGGCTCAGATATACTGCTCTACGAGCATGTAAAATACAAGCAATGTGCCTTAAATATAAGTAATCATTTACAATATTTCTTACAATACTGCATGTACTGGTAATTATCGATTTCTGCGTACAGAATTGATAGACTAGGTATCGCAAAATTATATTTATTTTTACTCTAAAGAAATACTTTCTTTATTATTTCATCTTCCTAATATTTCCAACTTAACTCTTATTTTTCCAGACACTCATTTTCCTAACCAAGTCATTCTTTGGTCTATACTAATTTTATCACTACATATTATATTATTACGATCGCCTACGAGACGTGGTGGGTACTAAATACTAGTACTAATGAATTCAGACCATTTGAGAATAAATTCGTCCTGTCATTACTAACGAATTGTTTCCGCAGACTTATATTTAAATGGGTCGTGGGAATCGTCACATTCACCTTGAAATGTTTAGTACCTAAACATTATACTAAATCTAACATTACATAATAGTTGCTAATGTAACATTACCATTGATTACATGTAGACATCCAGTTAGTTAGTAGGTAGTTACACGCACATGCCTATAGCTGCTGTATAGTAGTCATTATCATTAGTTTCTAACTTCACATTATCCTATTGCTGGGAATTGTTTGGTAGACTTCCGATGATGTTTTGGACTGATACACCGAGTACGATAGTCATTGGGCAATGGTCATTCACCAGTCCTTGATTCGGTCTACTTAAAAGGGCTTGGTACCAAGAATGACGACACAGTCATTTCCCACGGCATTTAGGTTCAAAATTGCGTTAACAATCGCATGATAAAATGGTAAAATAGCGTTTTTTCCATTTTTTGGGGTTAAAAAACTTTAACGGTTATTCTCTAGATTTTAATGCATATTATCGATACAAAAAAAATTACTCCGCGACTTTCGGCAAACGAGTTTCCGTCTTTCGGAAAAAAGATCAGAGGTGTTTTTCACATTTTTTATTTATTTTTTATTTTTCACATTTTATACAAGATAAAAAAATATTTTACGGTTATTCCCTAGATAAAGGTTCAATGAATCTACCCTATTTTCTTTCAAGGCATATTTAGTAACGGTTGTCGAGATATAAGGTCTCCCGTTTTTAGAAAATTTTGAAATGTCGGTATGCATACTCTTAAGAATTGTTTACTGTTAGTATTTATTCATCCTATCTAAATTTACTACAGAAAGTATACCTATGTATAGGTACTTACTGTTTATGAAAACATAATAAGTATATGGTTATTAATGATAAGGGTCAGAAGCCTACTATATGGGCGTCAATACTGGCATAAAAGCCTCCGTTTTTCATCAAGGTTCTGAAGCCAAAACAGTCATAGTTATCAGAAAAATTACGAAAGACGTCTAACGAATTCGGTAAATATCACTAAAGGCAAATCAACAATCTAAAAACTCCTATACAATGAGATCGAGCCTTTGAAATCCTGCACCGTCTTTTATAATATTGATGTATAAGAAGGAGATTATTGCACATGACACAAAGACGCTTTATACGACGAAGCTTTGTAGTCTACTTTTTAAGAAAAACTATGAAGCACGGAAAAAAGAACAAGAACAACAAGAACAAACTATAGGCGTGGAGATGAGTTCATTATTATCTTATACGCTATCCGTCTTTTGTCTTGTGGGAGAATGGTCTACGTCTCTAGTGTAAAATATTCATAAAATTTATAACGTCTAGTCCTTGGAAGAGTCTTGTGTTACTCAATTTATCTATTTTCCTTTTTATTAGAACATAATTCACTACGAGACGGTCTGCCTTACAATAGTATATCTTAAGAGTATGCATACCGACATTTCAAAAATTTCTAAAAACGGGACACCTTATATCTCGACAACCGTTACTAAATATGCTTTGAAACAATAGGGTAGATGCATTGAACATTTATCTAGGGAATAACCGTAAAAGATTTTTTATATCTTGTATTGATTTCTCAAAAAAATTTTTGAAAAACACCTCTGATCTTTTTTTTTTCCGAAAGACGGAATCTCGTTTCCCGAAAGTCGCGGAGTATTTTTTTTTGTACTGGTAATATGCATTCAAATCTAGGGAATAACCGTAAAAGTTTTTTGATAGACGCAAAATGGAAAAAACGCTATTTTTAACCTTTTTTTCATGCGATTGTTTACGCGATTTTGAACCTTAATGCCATGGGAAATGACTGTGACGTCATTCTTGGTGCTAAAAATATGTAGTACTGGTAGCTTAATAATATTGTTTAGTCAGGTAGTACAATAATATCCTGAAAGTTAATACCCTATAGACTTATAGAGTTTTATGTTATTACTGAAATATATCTCTAGAGTATAACGCTTCAGAATCCAAACACGTTTGTATAGGTACTTCTGTAAACTGTGAGGCCTCATATCATCAAGTAACTCGTGAATCGTGAATGGTAAGACATAAAGTTCACGTACAACCTTGTCCCGTACGTCCTATCTAACTATTTGATTCAATGGCCACTGGAACGATACAGGTATTATGAAAGAGTATCAAAAAGCAGCTCTTCTTTTGGCTAACTAAGAAGGAACAGACACCAGAGAATATCAAAGAATGATATCAAAAGTTTTTGTAACAAACTATTTTGCTTCCACTTTTTTTTCAATGAATAAGACAATGCACTTGAGTTTTCTATTCATCTTCTTTACGTGACGCTCTTTTTAGGGATTTTAAATTATTTTTTACAGCATCGACTCTACATGTATTTAATAATAAACCTTGTTATTACAACATAGAAATCTACCAAAGCAAGAATTATCGACGTTCATAAAACTGGGTCAAAAATTATATAAATATTAATGTATGAAGAATCATATTATGATACATTTAAATGAAAGTTTACGTCTAAATAAATAACTTCTGGAAAGACGCTAGATGGATTCTAATTTTTTATTTGCTTGGCTTGTGTGGAATCGTATGCCTCTACCACATGCTCGCACACGCTCGTGTGAATGAGTAAAAAGACGTGCGGACGGGTTGATTGTCTTGGATTGTATACGTTAGCGACGGTTAACGTCTTTTTACTCATACACACAAAAAACGTGGAGGGTCGGCGAGCATGTGGACGAAGAATAAATATTAGACCTTGCGTTATATACTAGTATATAGTTAACTTTACTTCAATTAACAAATCTCTACCTTGTCGATATATTTAAAGTAATTCTCTACTATACGATTCTGTTTTATAGCCTCTCGTAATTTACGTGAGGACCGGATTTATAAAGTACGTAGCAGAATAGATGTTTTGTTTTGCAGATAGATGATTCGATGTCTTATTATCCTTCCCTACAATCTTATCTTAGACACGTCCCTAAGCGCCTCCTATGATTACTAATGCAAAGAACAACTAACACGAACAAGCCGTATATCTTTTTAAAGAACTAAGTCTTTAGAGGAAATAAAAAGGGTCGGAGGTCAATAATGTATATTGGGGACAAATAAGTATGTAAGATATTTTAAACATACATTACACAGTGAGATGATTCGTATATCAATTCTTTGATTAGTGCTTATTCGTTTTACGTCAGACGAAAACTAGCAGAATCTCATGTGAATGTGCATCATTAGATCAGACAGTGGCTTAAAATATGTACAAGATTGAAGGTATGCACCGCTTAGGCCCAGGATCAATTAGATCTTCTGTTTGGCCTATCTCTATCAGGCGGTATGGTCATGACCTACGGGTAACATGAGGCATGCACAAACGCGTAGAAAACACCCTTAATCACACATATCATAAATATTTCGTAATCATGCACTGTTACGGGTTATCCATGTCATGGAAAATGCTGGCAACGTATGGTTATATGTATGTCTTAAAATCTCTTATTTGCTTACATTACACTATAACAACTTTATTATAAAAATATTGTCATTCCAAAATTTGCCACAGAGGAAGACACCAGTAGGAGTGTCGAAACGTCGATCAAGTTTATCTTCACACGGTTTACCCGAAAATCAAGAAACAAAAAATCCAACTTTATTATAAAAATATTGTCATTCCAAAATTTTCAACTTCTACGACCTTAGCATTTTCCGCGTAATACTAAAATTCTTATAAAATTAAAGACACGTGTTGTTCATACTCGTACTTTCAGAATAATTCAGGGAATTTTGTTTTGTAGGTAGGTACTGAATATTTTGAGTTTGTCCATTTTGAACACATTTCTTTTTGCGCCATTCTTTCAAAATATAATATTATTTCTATAAAGAGAGTTGTGTCCTTATATGTTTTTTACGATCCTTTTGAAACTTGTACTTGTCCCTTAACGGCTGATCGGATAAGAAGGTACCTATAATATACTAGCATTATAACTTTTGAAAGAAAACACATGGCGACCATACAAAGACCCTTTCGGATATTTTTTCAATAACATTTTCCCTGAAAAAAGACAGACAAATGCTCTCAGTTGATTTCAACAGTTCCTATTCAAAGGGAGCTTTTCTTCGTTACTCCTTCATAGTTTCCATTGGGAACGCAGGGAAGGCCTCACGTACTGAATTTCGCTTTGTAGAAATGAGAATATTATGTATAAAATGCCATATAAATATTATACTAGTTCATTATACGTTATCTCTATTCCAATTTATGTTTTAACTTGTTTGCGCAACGCAAAAGTTTTTTTCCTTATTAATGAGATGTTCTTGAAACCTTCTTCTTATCTATAGCGCTACAACCTTTGATGGGTTTTGGCTGACTCCAAAACCCGTCGCCATCCTCTTCTATCCATTTCACACTCAGTACTCTGCAATCAGTGGTTACCGCATTAACCGCGACAGCGAACTACATGTAAATAAATAAAACCTTTATTAGATATAAAGAAACATTATTCCAAATGGCGAGTTTATTGCCGTAGCCAATGTCTCCTAATCGACCACTTGTGACATAGAAATAAAAATAAAAGTTTACATACTTAGGAAAACCAAAAAGAAAAAAAAAATACAAACAGTTATACGGAAACAATGTACCTAGCAATAAAGAAAAGGTGGCTAAAAAGTACTTTTAATTTATGGCTGCCCATCTTTCATCTCTTCGTACAACTCTTTCAAAATGTATCATTCTAATATCCAACCATTACAGTTATGTTAGTACTAAACTAAACATAACGACTCTTGAAGAAGAGAAGAAGAAGAAGCAGTCTCCCTCTTGAGTGACAGTAATAACTTTATGTGATTTGGTAAACAAAGATTTGACGCTTCTGGACTCAAGTCAGTCCATTTTATAACCCTCTCTCAACCCTTAATATTATTTGTTTTGTTTTATTGTACGAATAAACAACACACATTTCAGGGATGCTAGAATATTTTATACCAGAATGTCAGCTTTCGTGGCAATTTTGAGCTCTCAACGTGTAATTTTTGACAAATTTTATTGTTATGAATCCACTGTTTTGTTTAAATCCACTGCTGTTGATAAACTGTCTGTTTTTTGAACAAGAAATATTGTTTTATTAATCAGCGCTGGTGAACAAGACTGAAAAACAGATTTCTTCACCACTTCGTGTATGATATACTTAACTTTAAAATTGACAGCAGTAGAAATCTCATTTCTACATGTTTTAGTATTCATTTGAATCCAATAAGCACTCTTTTCTCTAGTCTTTTTTGTCTTTATTTATTTGGACATCCTACGATATGAGTTTACTGTGAAATACTATATAAGAAAGTATCTAGGCACGTCTACATTCTTATAATGTTATAAAATATTTTACCTTCCGGATTTCTTGCAGAAGTTTAGTGGCTATTGATTTCTATGAGCTGATGTCAAACAGTAGAAGAAACACTCATATTATTTATGTTCCTATAAAGTCATAATAACAATATAATATGTGTGCAATGTTTGGAGTGAAATGCTTTCTTTGTTTTGTCTAACACGTCCTACATAGTAGTAACGATCAGACTAGGATATATAATTTATACACCCCCATGAAAACAATACGTTCGTTAATATATTGATGTCGTCTGGGTCCATATTCAACTACTATCAAACAGATTGTATAGATTGGATACAGCTTGTACAAAAACATTGTCTAGCTCGTCAACAAATCTGTATACTAGTCACTAGATACAGATTTGTTGATACAGATAGATAGTTCACTAGGTTCAGCGGCACAATGGAAGACATCCATAACTTGTCTCCTGAAGCACTTCAATACCTGAGCTCTCACGAACTTAATCTCTGACTCTGGTCTCTCCAACGCCATACGATATACATACTAGATACAGAACATGCAAAACGACATTGACAAGGAGATTAGAATCCTTAATTACACGCTTCAAGAACGATACACTTCGCAGTCATGGCAATCTTTTTTTCTGTTTTTCACTTTTCGTCACTTTGTGTTCGCTTCAAACACTTAATTTGTAATATTTTCAGGCTAGTGGCTTTTTCGTGTTAACATCGACATCTCATCCATAGTAACCTAATCATCACCATAATGCACTACTGATCAGAATGATATAATATTGGAAATTAGAATATTTTCTTTTCAGTTTTTCTTTTGAGTCAAATCAGAACGATCAAATGAAAGAAATCAAACCGTTTACAACTACTACGCAAAGCGCACGGAAAATGGAACAGGTATATAAAGGAGTGCGGCTATGAGGAGAAAATAGGAAAATATAACTGGAAACGTAGGTGTTGATGTCAATGGAGCAAGCCATGTGGGTAACATATAAATATATTCGATTCTGTTGACATTTTTACGATCATTCCCCACATATGGACAGTTAACGCGTCTGAAAACGAGATGAAAAATGGAAAAAAGAGCGATGTTTTGTACCACTTGTGACTTGTCAGATACATATTGTAGAATTCTTCTAATAATCCTATTTCATCTCTTCTTCGTTTCTTCTTATTACATACATTTGCCCACTTGACTTGACTTTGACGAAATGTTGTGTGGGTGGAAGTGCAAGTCAAAGTAAATTATTTTTATTCATTCTCTCTATAATGAAAGAAAGAAAGAAAATGTGGAGTAACACATTGTCAATATCACACACGTTACATTTTATATAAATGTTATATGAACTCTTATCTCTATCTGAACATAAATTGATATAAATATCACAATATACTCGTCAATCAAGAACCAACTGTTACGTTTCAAATTTCTTTGTGCGTCTGAATACTATTTTCGTTTTAGTATTAACAAATTTGATATCCCAAAACCCAGTCATTAGGTGTATTAATCCGTTATTAATGACTTTACATTTAAAATTGAACATATTTTCTACAACAACACAAGTCTAACATAATGGGGCCCGGTATGAAAATGTCTCAACAGAATTTAATTCCTTTCCAATAAGCGCCTCAACGATTAGCAATCATATTTGTAATATTAAAACATGTGAAAAGGTCTAATTTTATTACTTTTTCGATGGCATAATGATTACGTATTGGAAAATAATTATTACGTATACATTAATTTTATTTATTTGATTTTAATGGATATTTAAAATCATATTACGTAAATCATCTTATTAATTTTTAATCCGAATCACTTGCTCGAAAGCGATTAGCGAGCTTCAGAAATCATTATTTAAAAAAAACTTGAAAGAAAAGAACTTTAGAGAAAACTAATAAAGCAGCTGACTTGTACTCATATTTTTTTAAAGATTTTTTTTTTAATTTCATCAATCGAAATCTCAACTTTTACGTACCTATTTGAAAAATCGTGATTCTACTAAATGCATATGACAAAAAGAAGATAGATTCTGTAAATGAAATTTTCTCCAGGTCTTTGATAGAGTAACCAATTTTAGACCGTCCAGTGTCTACTATTAAAAACATTGTAATGAGATTCAGAGCGTTGCAGCGTTTTAAAGATAGGTATTATTGTCTGTAGGACGTAGGTACCATACGACGTACATACGTATACTGATATTTTTTTTTATTTTAAAGGATCTGTGCTTACATACACAAACCCAAATACTTTCCTGCACACCTTGCACTAGGCTAAAAGCTTGTATCGGAAAGTGTGGAATACATCGCCAGCGGTGGGGTTTGAACCTAGCACCTCCCGCTTGGGAGACCGACGCCTCAACCAACCATGTATACATCTGTCTCTATAATTTTCGAGATTGACTGTAAGATATTGATTTTGCAATATCACACTATTCTTGTTTTGCAACTAATGCAACATATTTTGGCTAATAAAGATTTATTTTTGTAGGTATTATTAATAACTTTCATTATTCTTACTACACAATCGACTTCTCTTCAACGGTCATTCTCGTAACACTCTTCAAAATCTAGTTCAAACTTGTGCTTTGAGGAAGAAAAGAGTTTACTGTGAAGTTAGTTATAAGAACATAGAGTATAAGTATGTAGAGCAGAGCGATAATATGATATTGGCGAGAACATTCTTCTGGTGTTGGTGGAATTATGAAGGAATGTGTGGCATTATGAATACAAAATAGGCTGTATGGCGAATGTTTGGTGGGAATATTGATTCACCTTGGTCGTCATAGCAATACCCACAATTCCCGACTAGAGTCTAGAATGTATTCATAATTTTATTACCTAGTAAAAATGTACGTTTTGCTATGCAAATGTCTGGTAGTTTTACTTTTTTGTTGTTATTGTTGGACCTGTAGTGTAAAATCCAAATTGTCGTCCAAGCTGTCGCACCAACCTGGCATCGTAAACAAAACAATAGGAAGTACCTACCTTTAATTATTTACTTCCTAAACTGCTAAATAAAACTAAACTCAAAATATAATTCGGAGTCGTTTTCCTTCAATAAAAATTAAAAAAAAAGGATCTTTATCCGAATATCTGATAATTAAGGTACTTACGAGCAATCAACATGATGTTTTCGTGAGTGTTTTTTGTCGAATAACTCCTAAACTGAGAACAAAATTAAATTAGAATATTAGTTAATTTTATTGAAGTAGCTAACTTTGATGTTGCATTATATTAGAGGCTAGCATACAAAAAAATGAAGTTATTAGGCATTTTGCTTATAGTCCAAGAGCCCGCTGCTTAATTTATGACGTATCTGTTTTTTGATCGAAATGTGGTACAAATGATAGCTTACCAATAGGGTTTTACATCGCACTAGGGTTGCCTATCAAAATCTTGCCGCAACCCCCCCCTGCCCCCCCCGAAAAGGTCCCTCTTCGCGGTTTTTCGCATTTTGTAGGAATATGGTAAGAGATAGAAGAAAGTAGTCAATGACAAAAATAATCCTTGCTAAATTCTCTACAAAAAATGTTACGTCAATTTTTTCGTAGAACTAGCAGTTTACCCGCAATAGCCGGTCCAAAACTGAAATTCATTTAAAAAACTAAAAAAATGAATTTCAGCTAAATTGGTTGAAAATTGATAAGAGCTACAGGAAAATAGTCAAAGAACGAATTAATTACCATAGTCTTAGCTACAAAACGAGCTATAACTTATTTTCATACATCAATTAATTTAGGAATTATTGCAATAAAACTCAGTGACGAAAATTCTTAAAATTTAGTTTTTCATAAAATAACCAGCGATATAGCGCCGCAGGCCAAATATTTTTTTCCATAAAATGTTAGTGATAATGGGTGGAAGAAAGTTAAAGAAAAAAAATCAATAATTTTTTTTTTTTTTCAAAAAATATCCTGTTTTTCGACCGGCCATTACGGGTAAACTACTAGTCCTATGAAAAAATCGACTTAACATTTTTTATAGAGAATTTAGCAAGGATTATTTTTGTCATTGACTACTTTCTTCTATCTCTTACCATATTCCTACAAAATGCGAAAAACCGCGAAGAGGGACCTTTTCGGGGGGGGCAGGGGGGGTTGCGGCAAGATTTTGATAGGCAACCCTAGTGCGATGTAAAACCCTATTGGTAAGATATCATTTGTACCACATTTCGATCAAAAAACAGATACGTCATAAATTAAGCAGCGGGCTCTCGGACTATTAGAAAAATGTTTATTTTTACTGGACTGTAACTTACATCTACCTAATAAAGTTATAGATTTCGTACGTGAAATATTAATATGGATTTGCGAAAATGTAGACATTAAAAAAATAACGACTATTTGTTCCTTATTCTGCGTGTGATCATAAAAATATTATAATTCGTTCGAGTAGTTCTTTTTTTTATTTTTCTTCGAGGTTAAAAGTCAGAATATAACGAAATGGCAACGATGCCATTTTTCTAATAATTTTCTTCTACGCTTCTTTCTACGGCACATTCTGATATTGTATAATGTATAGTTCCCTATCTCTCCACTCATCTCTGTCACTCGCCAGCCTATTCATTTCTTGGAGTTACCAAAGCGCACATTGCCGGTCACCTGGTCCACGTGGCAATATCTAGAGCAACCTCTATGGTTTTTGCTTTCTGTCATTCCTTCGAGGAAAGTAACGAGCAGGATGCTGTGGTCAGATGATGTGTATTCAGATGTAGACTGTTGAAACCATTCAACTTATTGACATATACTATAATATGTACATAAGATACAATCATCTTAAGTCCTTCCGTATTGATAAGAAATAAAAGTTGAACATTATTTTTCTTCCTTATGTATTGAAGTAGAACATAATGTTTATGAAATGAGGAAAATATAATATATACGTACATTGATCAGAAGCAGTGACCCCAAATAATCTGGATAAAGCGATGGATGAGGGAAATAAACGACTTATATTTATTTTATCGTCCTGTGACTTTACAGTTCTGACCTATATTTTTTGTAATAAGTTATATTAGGTACTTTAAGAGATATGTCAATTTTATCTTATAATTTGTTTTACAAAATAACATCTAACCGACATATGTACGACGCGCGCGAGTCACCACAAGCTTTTTTGTTCATGAGTAAAAAGGCGTCCACGGTCGGTTACGTATACTAGCCAAGACAAACATTCCATCCATACGCCTTTATGCTCATGAACACAAAAAGCTCGTGGTAGCTCGCGAGCGTATGGCGAGGGAATTAGATATAAAATCTTAGCAGGAACATTACTTATGCAATAATAATAATAATATCATAAACTGTTACCTGGTGTTTATTAATTGAGCAATTAAACAGTAAAAGAGGGACATATGTAATTAAAATATAACTCATCGTTTACTGTAGGTAAAGTGGAGGTTTGTCATGAAAACAATTTACACGCTACAAACAAGTTAGTAATCCTTTGGGACTATACTCATCGTACTAACGTTTTTTTTTTATTTTTCATCCAGCTAGTTCAGTATGACATACGTACTAAACCGATGGATGATAGGGAATCGATTTTTTCGAAGTGTTACTGAATACGATATTTAGAAATTATTTAATGTTTGTACGTAATAATCTCTCAAATAATAAATAAATAAATTTAGTATTCTCACAACAGTGTAGAAGAATTAAGGATGAACATTGTCGGGCTTACGACCGACCTCGGGTAGCTTAAGTGATCACTTTACACTCGAGAAACATTCGCCATTTCGGTTAACCCCGGCTGGGATTCGAACCTGCTCGAAGGGCTCGCATAGTAGGGATCATATCCATTACACCACGAGGAGCGACGGCTGTGTTGTCGGATTTTATGTATTTCGGATTACAGAATATGTAAATCAAAATAATTCAAATAAATAAATATTTGTCGAAGTTATCTGCAGGATATCAATTTGTCGCGATATGCTCATCTTTTTCAATACATCCAATCTCTATTTTCCATAACTTACTAAATTACAAAATAATACTTACACGTGTAGAACAACTAACGTGTCAATGTTACATGATATTTTTTAATCTGTGCGTGAATGTTTTATAGTAACCTTTTAACCTACATACTAAAAAAAGGATTACAAGTTTAGTGACCTTTTAGTATCGATCTGTTTTCAACAACATAATTGTTCAGTAACATAAATAAATAATAACTCGAAGTAAAAGTTAATTAACATCCGTGCCCTTGTACAATATACTCGTAATTTTGGTCAAAATTGTTTATAAAAAACTGTATTACATCTACGTATAAAATGTAATGAAATCTATGCATAACTCTCTAAAATAAAACCCGTCACGCAATATTGAAAGATTATTACACAATTTTATGCTAAACACCATTTTCACGTCTTCTCTGGCATAGAAAAAACGGTCTAAATGCATTATCGTTTCCATTACATTTCCTTACATAAAGAAAATTAAGTTTCGGACGTGATTTGAATAATTTCGTCCGACATTGTTATACGTATTGTCTGTGTATTTGTTATACCAACGTAACTTACTGAATTCTGAAGGTCAAAGGCATTCATACTTTTGACATTACTTTATATTACTTAATGCGGTACATATCCAGAAATACTTTAATACTTGCCAAAGACGTTTCATACGAAAGCAACAGTTATTATTATGACGAATGATTAGGGTTAACTGAAAGAAATCGCAGTTCTGCGATAAGCTCGCCCTAGTGAACAACGATTTATAATCTGTATTATGTCCATTTTTTTATATGTATTTCTTGTTAAATAAATAAAAACAGTGTTTTATGGCAGCGGTTCCCAATTCTTTTTGGCTACGGAACCCTAATTGATCTACTTTTTTGGGGGAACCCTATCTCGACAACAAAAAAGCAAATTGACAAAAATTCCTTCATATAGCAGGCCTCTGGGCAAACTTTTTGGATGAGGGGCCATTTGAAATTATAAATGAGCGACGGGCCGCAAGTAAAATACAATATCAGATTATGTACCAGGGTTAGAATAATGCGCCGCAGGCGAAATTTTTTCAGAATAATGGTTGATTTGATATGAAACATGCAGCAGGCTCAATTGTCGACGCAGGCTTTCGAAAAATCGGTGGAATGAAAAGATAAGCGTAACAGGATTAATTAGCGCCGCAGGCTATTTTTTTTTTAGATTTAGATAGTAGATTTAGAAAATTCATTACATAATGACAAAATGATGTGGTAATACTGTGATTCTTCGGAAACTAGTTGTATTTAAAGTACTGTCACTCATGGTTTTGGGGGGAGCTTCAGCCCCCTAGCCCTCTGGATCCGCTAGTGTTTTTACACCCATGACATGTCTGTGTGTTATGTTCGATTTGAAAAGAAAAACTATGTTTTTAGTTTAAATCTTTACCGCTCGTAGGTATTTAATGTGAAGAATGAAATTTCAGTATTTACTACGACAATACGTTCTAGCTCGCGGAACCCCTGTGACCCTTCGGCGGAACCCCAGGGTTCCGCGGAACACAATTTAGGAACCGCTGTTTTATGGTATGCACATGTGAGGAGAATGGAGCCATCCAGACTCCCTCACATTGCATTGCACGGCCAACCCCAGGGCAGACCACCAAAGAGATGGATTGACAGTTGGGAGTCGACATCGCAGGCGGCGAATCCATCTTCATGGGCCAATATCCCAAATATGAATAATTCCAAATATTATGCAATTGATAACGCATGCTTAGCATGTTGAAAACTTGAGGAACCTGGAGAGTTTTCGCTGCGAAATGAATAATTGACTCTTCCTATACCCCGAAATAACGATCTCAAGGTAAAGTTATAACACGAGTTTTCAGTATAAAAAGCCTTGAATGTTTAAGTAAAATAAAACATGATACCATTAATAAAAAAATATTGGAAATGTTCTAAAAGCTTTCCCAAATTACAATAAGATTATAATTATGAATATTTATTAATTAATAAAACGAAAATTTACATTTTGGGGTGACCGCTAAACTTTCATAATACTTATTATATTTTTATTATGTCGCATTCACAATCAATGCCTGCAAGAACATGCAAAAATATTGGGGGGAAATAACTACAAGTAATTAAATTCTAAGTAATTTTTAAGGAATTTAACGGAGGGATATAGTAGATACTCGTATATTGAGTCCAATTCTGTAACATTTGAAACTAAAACAAGTAATCTTGAAATGCTTAGGTCTTGAAGTGTAGTAAGTCGGCATCGGGATCAAACCCGCGCCCACTGGATTAATAGTCGAGCCTGTTTATTTCCCGACTACCGACCACTTCGAAATTATAAAATATTGAAAAAAAAGTCTTATTTTAGTAAGTACGCACTTAATTAGTTACAAAATTAGACCTGTTGTGTCCTTGTTCTTAACTTTAGACAAATTGCCATCACTGCTAACTATTTAAAAAAATATGCCTTAATCAAATGAAAAATATTTTACAACACAAAGTAACGTAGTAAGTATAATAAAATATTACAAATTCGATATTTGTATAAAAATACACGACGGTAGTTAGTAAAATAACGCTGCCTCCCTAGATTAGTTTCTTCTGTTCTGATTATTTTTTCAGTTATTGCTCCTTTTTTATGTAAAGCGTTTATCACTGAATTGATGAGCTGAAATTAAAACGGAATATTAAAAAAAAGAAACAAATGAATGAAGAAAGAACAAAAGAAAGTAATAATTTCAAATTACCTACCCACAAAGAAAATGGAAATTAGCTGATCGGGAAATGCGAAAAATATATGAAAAGTGTCTGTCTATTGAATATTCTTATAATACGATGTCAGTATTGCATTTTTTTTTTTTTTTTTTTTTTTAAAATGAATCTGGGTTTATCGAAATAAACCCAAATACATCTTTGTACACTTCACATAAAGCTTAAAAGCTTGTGTTGTGAAGTGGAGTAAGTCGGGGATTGAACCCGCGCCCACTGGATTAACAGTCGAGCGCGTTACCAACCAGGCTACCGACCACCTCGCATTGTATGTAGATGGATGATGGCGAGAGGATATAACGTAAGTAGAAGGGAGGAAACTGAGAGTTTGAAAAGAATTTCCACTTCGTTCATCCACAATCTGACTTTGAATGATGCATCGTTTGAAATAAAAGAAAAAGTTTAATTGTGGGAAACTCAAACATATTTTTTTATGCAATCAATCAAAACTGTTTTGTTTTTTTTTTATATTGCTTTGCCATGAATTCAATCGCTATATTAAAAAATTTGAAGCGAGAGAGAGTTTTCAAAATTGTCACCAATTTATGAGTTTTTGTAACAGTTTTATGTGTGACTGGATTATCAAAATTACGACCAATATACCTGTTGTTTTAAATATACACGTTCAGCTTAAAGTTTAGTTCATTATTTTCATCGCTTACAATGTTCCTGTTGTAAGTATGTGTTTCAAATTTTATTTTAACATGAGCGAAATGCTCCATGTAAGTGGTAGATACGGAGAAAATGTTCTAGACAAAATGCTCTTTGCCAAAACGATGTTCAATGAATTGAAAATAGATATTTCAATTCACGTTTATTCAAAAGATTTTCTTATGTAGAGTAGTTTTATGATAATTTATTTCGAATGTAAATGGGAATAAAATGTTCGCATTTTAGCAATATACTGTATGGACTGTATACGTTTATAGATACATAATCATATCTCAAATATATTATTCTTCGTGACTTGGCATTTTCATACAATATTTAATATGGATATAAGAATGTAGAATTGAGAATCTAAAAAGGTAGCGCCTTTCTCTAGCTTTTTTGTGAATTCACAAAGTTACATTCTATATCTTTTGTTGGAATCTTCTATTGATTCGATAACAATGAGGCTAACCTCAAAGCTGATCTTCTATCGAACGGAATAATGTTCATACATCGATTTAGTCGTCGGTTTAGAAGTCGGCCAGCAAAGCAATATTCTATATATTTTAATACAGTTTAATATAGACGCCTCCTCGGTTAAGCTCAAGTCAAGAATTCGATTACATTTTCATTAAACAAGTACCTAATTTTCTACGGACAAACTATCAAACGAGCTTGAGATTAATTTTACACGGCAACAATATTATTATATAGGAGCTTAATATCCTGCTTGATTATACGAGCAAAGTGTCGCTGTGCAAATTAGAATAGATATTTTACCTATGTGAAACATTATTACGCAGTTCTATTACTACCACTCGTTTGTTTCCATCCTTGGACAAGGACACTGAAGGAATGTAAGTTAGCGGTGGGGTTTGTCGGGGCGCTCCTTTCTGGCTAACCCTGAGCCCACGTCTTAAAAAATATTTTGCCAAGAAGTGTGGGTAAAAAGGACGCTATAAGCGCCTGTGCTTAGAGGGCCTTAAGCCAGTGGGAGTCCTTCAATTGCTACCACTCGTTTATTGAAAAATGTTACCTTCTTTTTCGTATTTATATTCTTGTTGTACCTATATGTGCCGTATCAGGTCTCCCCTCAACTCCGACAATGGCAATCACTCTACCAAATTAATCAACTCACTATAGCCATTTTTTTAATTTTCCAAGAGGACAACTTAGCGCGTATTAAACTTTCCTAAATTATCCACCGAATTGAGGTGTTTTTATACTTTTCAATTATCATTTAACAAATTTATGCATCCCAATCTTAATTACCAATTTATTATATTCGCTTGCACACAATGCTAGACATGTATAATTGATTTGGATAAACTACGGTTCAAAATAAAGCATAGTACAATAAATACTAAAATTGTAGAGTGCGCTCAGAGTTCTTGTAAAAAATGAATCTTATGCTTTACTGTACTGTGCGTTTCATATATACTAGTATACACTAGACTCTAGTGTACACTTGATTGATTCTCTAGTGACTAGAGAATCAATGTAGTTGCATTTTTTCTATTGGAGTAAGTTGAAATTTTGAGTAGAAACATGAAGTTACGAGTATATATTTTAAAAAGGCTTTTAGTTCTATGAATTCAGCTGAGTTCAAAATAATTTCCATCTGATCTAAATATTACTCTTATATTTGTAGGTTTGTTATCCGACATGGGTCTCAAATATTATTAAATTTATTTTTATTCCCAAGTTTAAATTGTCTACAATATTTGTATTTTTCTTACAATTGAATAAATCGCTTCTTGAAAGCTTTCTTGTTCTGCTCTCACTTAGTCTAGTCATGATGTACACAACTTGAGTGGAACTCAAGAGTTGAATGCAGTCGAAGAGAACTAAGGTATGTAATATGAAACTTCAGACATATAAAGATATTTCTTGAATGCATTTTATTTTAAGAAGTGGATATCGTTTAACTTTTCAAGTGTCATTTTCTATGTTCTCCATCTCGTGCGTTTGAGGTAATAAAATTGTTCTTTGTGAAGTGTTTACACTTAGACAATAAAGAAATACTTACGTAATTTTTTGAAATAGTCATGCACACTGGTAAAAATTTTTCCTCCATAATATTGACTATGATCATTTGTCTTATTACAACTTTTTTTTTGTAAATTGATTGGTAGCACAAAACGCACAGCTGTAGTGTATTGCCTAATTAAAGGAAAAGCGTAATAAGTATTTGAATAGCAAGTAGTTATCTCAACAGATATACAGTGAAGGATAGATTTTCCGCCGGGCGTATGATTGATTGTCGGAAAATTCACTATTTTCAGTTGTTAATTTTTTTTTGTCAACGATAAAACCTTGGAATCGATTTTTCAACCACTTCTTGGCTACTTAGAAATCTTGCTAATGTACGTAAACTCGGTGACAGTATATTTATGAACAAACTTGGATCATCTTTTTCCAGGGACAAAAAAGTTGTAAGGCATTCCGGGGGATTCAAGGGTCGTGTGGGGTCACGTGTTTTATCGTATGAAAGGGCGTTGAAAACGAAAGGACGTGTTTGGTTTCGTTTGGAAGACCGTAAAAAACAGTTCTGGGATGTGAAGTCATAAAATTAGGTTTTAAAAAAATACGATTACTTAATCAATCCAATTTGTGCACGAAAATACTCAGAAAAAATATACTTACTGCGAAGTATATTATTTTCCCAATAATTTAAAATCATTTAATCTTCTTTTAGTCTTTCGTTAACATAATGATGAGATTTTTAATAGAAGAGTCGGAAATCGGCGCTTATTGATACGTTTTGAGTTCAATCTAGTGTGAAAAACTAATAAGTACCTCCTGTTACCTACGACTATACATAGATATCAAGATGCCTATGTAGAATTTCAATCACTTCTTACTTTAAGATCGGAATTGTAAAGAGTCGGGAAAAAATGTTTTTTATGAGTAAATGTTCCCTCAGAATGGAATGTCGCCTATTCATCGAAGATTTGTATGTATGAATGAATTAAAATTTTATTTCCTTTTCTGTTACTAGAAATATATTAGTTAGAGTGAAAGGTTCTACGCAGTTACAATACTATGGAAATGCTAGACTCATCCCTTAAAGCCCTTGAGGACGTTTCAAGGACACGCATAATGTATTTTGTTCGATGATGACTATCAATACACTTCTATTTATATATCCATACAATAAACTTCTATTATACTTGTGTTCTTCTGAGAAGAATTAATAGATATCTTTTTTTAATTCCAAATTCGCCAGCCTTAGTAGCATTTAAATTTTAAAAATATTAATGTTTCTTGTAAGTCTATAAATATTTTTTTTCTATTTTTTTACCCTTTCAAGTTACAAGGTATTGGACCACTTTTATTTTGGACTCCTTATTTGAAATACGATGGATAGCAAAGATAGGTATTGTTCATTGGAAAACGTCCGATACACATTAATCAAATATATTTGCTGACATTGTAAACTATTTGAATTTGTTGACGTTTATGAATATATTATGTTTATGATTAAGGAAATGACTGGGAGAGACTCGTGGTCGGCGGTGCGGACTGCGGAGAATAGAGAGGACTGGAGACGCCTTGTTTTGTCCGTAGATAGCTCCACAAATCACGACCCTCAGCAATGAGGAAACGATGAAAGAAGAAGAAATGAATATGAATAATATTCTAACACTTATTAGATGAAAAACTTTGCCCACGATTGCCTCGCACAAAACATCCCCATAAGGATAGTTTGCCGATATTAAAAAAACCTACTCTTGACCTAAACTAATAACATCTCATCATCATATATAATAATAATATAGTAGGTATTATAATATTGCCTTTGTAAAGCTCGCCTTCCACTTGACAATATTATGGTCTTGACTTTCCACTTCCACCATCAAGCTTCTCAAGTTCCACTCATCCCAATCTCCAAAATAAACATTAATATTATTACAGACTTAACAAAATCACTGTTTATGAAATTTTACTCATAAACAAATTATGGACTAATAAAAATAGAAATTAATCGTTGTTTTTATTCTTCAAAATATTATAAATAAACAAGGATTTAAGCGTTTAAGGCCTTTTAAACAGGCAGAGGAAAAAACGGTTTACAACTTTTTTCGAGAAATTGGATTTTCTTGCATTCTTCTTTCATTGGGAACCACAACTGTCCTGTGTATCTCTGAGACTCAAAGTTCCCCGTCAATATTTCTCAAGCTATTGCTTTTGGATTCACCTAGTGTATTTCCCAAAATCGCGTTCAGAATTCATGTTAGGACAGTGCCCCACAGTGTGATCAACTCGACCTCACCACAGTCGCATTAAAGATGTTCCTTTTTTCCCCATCTATGAAGGAGGTGTCCGTTACCAGTTCGAATTCGATTTAGGGTTGTCCATAATTTACGAAACAAACTGATGCTTGGTTATCTCAGCGTGGTGTCATCAGGCACGAGCTTTACGGGGAATACTCGTCTATGATAATTCAACGAACGAAAATAAATTGTTAACTGTAAAATGTTTAATAATAAATAAATGTTCGTCTATCGATATTTCTCTGTTCTTTGACTATACTTATTGAATTGTAAGTATTGATTTATTTAATGATTCATATAATTATTTAAACCCAACAGTTTTCGATACGTTTTCAATACTGTGTTTATCCTCTCACTTAATAATTTTAAATAACTGTTATTAAAACTTTCAACATATTATCAATAATTCACTCCAACACGGACGGGTAACGATTATCCCATTGAATTATAATAATTACATACCATGCACTTTAAAAGCTATTAATATTAATTGGTAAACGCTAAAAGTTTAGCGAAAAATTATTTGTATTCAATATTTTAAAGGTAACTAAAATTTATGTATATAAAATCAATTAGGTTAATGCTTAGCATTCCATCATTATTTTAACTTCGTCCAATTCGACGTTTTTTTAAATATGAATAAACTATTTGTCATAATGTTGAATAATTCAACCCCTAGTTTAACTCTTCCGTGTACAAGACGCCTCCACTCCTTACTACTCCAAGTTTTCCACAATGGCTGATAGATACATTTGTTCACCGGCCCCCTAGCATTCGTATGAAAATTCAAACTCACCTGAGTTTCAAGTGAGATATACACAAAGTGTTTATATAGTTCGAAAGTTCGTGTTACTGACGTATATAAAACGTATGGATTGAGTTGAGTTACGAGATGCCATTCCAGGTCCAGCTTTTTTGCCCTGAAATGCTGCCGTGATTGTCAAGATTTATAGATTTTTGTATCACATCTTGCTAAAATGTATCTAAAGAGCAGAACTGTAGTAGGCAACCTTGGTAGCTGATGGGGATCATCAGATAATTCACATACTGCTCATTCTTCTAAAAAAAGTCGTTCCCCAGCATGTACATGAGATTCTCCTCAGGTATACTAGGTACCTATGTGTTTTCCTATTAATACTTACTTACTTTCCCATTAATAGACCACTTTCACAAATAGTTTTGTACATTTTGTATAAATAGTTTCCTAGAAAAATGTATGAAACAGTACCAATGTTATGTGCCTGAATTTAATTAGGTTAGTTGTTTAATAACTGTTCATACATGTCAAATAATAATGGTAAGAGAAAACCTTTACCGTTGTAATTAAGAAAATTGATTATATATTAAACATAACTAACTTTTAATAGTTATTTTGACGACTTTTTTGCTAAAACCATAAAGTTGTTAGTTGTTTATAAACGAAGGCTTATCCTGAATAGATTCCTGTGGAGATATTATGAAAACACTTTATCATTTTAATATTATCCTCTTTCTTACTTTTATGTTAGTACTGTTTTCATTACAGCATTATAAGTTTAGTAGGAAATCATAAGGTATTATTATGTAGTTAAGAGTAATAAGCGTACTAGTACTATATAATACCTTATTTGTAGATACGTATACTAATGTAGATACGTTGAGTTTTTTCATTATGACTTTTTCTTCAAGAGTATTCGGAAAACATTTCTCGTGTCTATAACGTTCAAAGAAATAGGATTTTGTAATTTCGCTTTATTCTAAAGAGTTTCGCAGTAATTCGGCAGATTTTAATGCATAATATTATCACTACCAGAAAGATATTTTCTTTGCGACTTTCGAAAAGGGAGTTTTTTTCTTGGGGAGTCTTTTCTTAGGAGTAGGTTATCGAGATATATGTCCTGAAATATACTCTTATGGTGATATACCCGCTGCCTTAAATCTACGTCCCCTGGAAATGTAATAAAAATCGAATCGTTGTTGCTTGGGATATTTTTGTTTAAACGTAGCTGCATTATAATTAGTTCTATTTTCTTAAATTCCCGAGATGATTGGAGGATATTGCTTTTGCAATAAATCCACCCTTCGACGCATTACTATTGTCTTGTTTTACAACTTGAGGATTTTTTTTTTTGATAAAACAAATATTTATTTATTATTATTTTCTACTATGTCTACACGAAGGTTTCTTCAATGTAAATAAGTAAGAATTAATTATTTATTAGTAATTGATACTTATAAATAAAACATGAGAACCAAATATAAATTATTATTTTATGATGGTAATTCGGAAAAAAATATTTGTTTTATTCAAAACATTTTATAGTTTACCTAGCAAAATAAATATAAATTTGGTAGATATCTAAAAAAAATATATTAAAAGTGAAGAGAAGGGAGAATTCTTTTGATTGAAGTAAATAATGTAAACATCATTCTGAAGCAAAGTGAAAACTGGGATGAGAAAGTAAACACAAACTCAGAAAGTATACGCTTCGAGAAAATAATGAAATAAACAAAATCAATCTATCCTAATACGATCACGGCAGTGTGGGATAATCCGTGACAGGTGTGCCTTTTGTGCACAGGTGTGACTTTCTTCAAAGCATGTATCACACACCACACAACTACCTTGTAGGACCTTTTTAATATATTATCAAACAAATTATTGGCACAGTTTGTTGGAATGCGGGTGTTCCACGCGGGAGGTGCCAAGTTAGAATCTCATCTTATACAGGAAAGTATTTTGATGCAAGGCGTACTAGATCCCTGTTCTTTTCTCTGCGAATTATGAGCTATACAAATGAGTAAGTTTTTTTTGAGTTATCAAATTGAAAATATTGTATTGTATGCGGAGGTGTTTTCATGCTTTATTGTAGATAGTAATAATTATATTATTCGTAGTTTCTTATATTTCCTTTGAGACCATCCATCTTCTCAGCGACAATTTCATTCATCACCTCACACCTGGAACTAACTCCATACACATAATATTTACTTATGTTATCCCCACCTAAGGGTGCCTTCCCACGACAAGTGAATCCGGATTCGTACGCGAATCTGGATTAATCCCTTCCGGATGGATGATTTCGTGCACGGGGTATGGGGAAATAGTTCCCTATTTTTATAATAATATAATAATTCATTGTATTAATATTTTTAACTTTTTAACTTTAACGTTGTAAATTTTGAAAATATCTTGAGTCCGTTGAAGCAATAAATAAATAAATATATAATATAATAAATAGATAATAATAATTATCTCTGTCATACTGTTGAATATATACTAATTCTGTTTTTGTGTTTAAAAATTAGATCGATCAGGTACGAGAATAAATTATTGTCTTTACACCAATATTAATTGTAATTTAGTAAAAAAAAATAAAAGAAAGCATTGCCTGCGGCATTAATTAAACTTGTTTGTGGGTGATATTTTTTAAAGTTTGTCACACGGAGTTTTTGTATCTTGTATCACGCGTTATTTTTCAACACCGGTTTTTCTCAAATTAGCTGCTAATCTCTTTCAGTCCCGTTATGGGCCCGCTACACGCTCGCGAGTCACCACGACCTTTTGGTGTTCATGAGTAAAAAGGCGTCAACGGTCGGTTACGTACATGTCAAGATAAACGATCCATCCGCACCCCTTTTTACTCATGAACACCAAAAGGTCGCGGTGACTCGCGAGCGTGTAGCGGGCGCATTATGTGTCGGGGTGTACATTATATTTATTTTGTACGGGAAAAAATGTCTGCCATAACTGGAAATTAGAGAACCCATTAAATAATTTATTTATTTATTTTTAATATTATTAATGTCGATATTATCAGAATAAAAGAATACCGGCCCAGTAACAGTGCAAAAATTGTGCTGTTTCAGGTCCGTGGTATTAGAAAAATATAATGATTGGTACCTTAAACTTTTTTTCATTTTAAATAAAATTATAATTTCTTTATCATTCGTGTGTTATTTAGACTAATAGATTAGGTACATAATTTTTGAAGGGAGACATTTGAAAGATTAGCATCATACTGATAAAATGCACCACATGGACTTATAATTCGATGTAACAAAATTCCAGAAAAAATAATTCAATAAATAATAAGAAAATATAATGTTCCCCACTCTATGGCAACTGGGGAATCTAAATTTATACATTATTTATTTTGATTTTATTTTTCGAATTATGCGGGTGTGTCTGTCTCCCTCACTCTCGTTGTATATTGTAACAGTACGAAACCCATAAGCATATTGCTCAAAATAAATAAACCCCACAAAAGTCGTACAAAAGCCACACAGGATTTTTTTTAGGGATAAAAGCACAAATTTAATTGAATTTTGTAAATAAAATTAATTGTATCGATTAGTATTCGAGTAAATTATATTAGGAATTAGAATAGATTAAAAAATACGAATAAGTAAGCGGATCTAAAATGGGATAGACAATGATTTCAACATTTTATAAATAATTCATCTACTGAAATCCAACTAAAAAGTTTAAGCTTTTATTATTTGAGGATTTTTTATTGGTTTTTAATCATCTGTAGACCATATTTAAGGCACTTGGAATTGTCAGGTTTACAAACACAAAATCAAATGCAATAAATCAATAAACACAACAAAAAAGAATGAAAGCAATAAACACATAGACAATACAAAACTATAACACATTTGTGGTACAATTTAATGCAGGTCTGGATGTAAATTGTCCAGAACTACATTAAGTACGTCATATTTCTGAAGGGTTTTTGTGTTTTTTGGGGTTCATACTACATCATCGTAAATACTCCTATGGGTTTTTCTTCGGAAACCGTTGTGTATACACGCGCTGAAACATGTAAGTAGGGTTGTCAACATTTTTTCAGCTGATTATTCCATCTGCATCAATAAGTAATTTTAAAAAGTTATCGGAAGCCTGGTTGCTAACGCGCTCGATCCTCGATGCCGACATACCCCACTTCACGACACAAGCTTTTAAGCTTGTTATGAAGTGTACAAATATGTATCAGGGTGTAATTCGATAATTTTATGAAAATAAAAGAAAACATACACATTATCTTATTGTTCTTGATATCAGTTCTTAACTCTTTTTTTGTTGCTTCCTTCATTGTCCCCTCCTTTCTTCCTCTTCTTCTTCCTCTTCCCATGCTTCCTCCTTCCCTACCATAAATGTTTTATAGATATAAGATATATATTTTTAACTATGTAATGTAATCTATTTGTTTTGCGTGTGTGCTAATTGTGAACGGATGTAATTGGTCTTGTGTATTGATATTTTTGTATTAATGTACCTGCCAATGTTTGTTTTTGTGACTGTATCTGTTCCATGTGCAATAAATAAATAAATATCTACTTATCTATTTAAATAAAAACTGTCATTTTATGAACTGCTTGAATTTTATAATATTTTTATTTGCTAGAAAAGTGTGGTTTTCTCAATTTTCAAATTAATGTAAATTACACACTCATTCGTCAGTCGAAAACTGCAGGCAATGATATAATTCTTAAACTACGTTTAAATTTTACAAGTGAAGCGGATTTGGTTGATATTTTCTTAGTTGTTGCCAAAAAAAAAATATATATAGTATTTTGCGATCCATATATTTCTTGCAACTCACTTTCAATATTATTATTATACTCTAGTACGGTTGACAACCCTCGTTGTTAGTGAATATATATCCGAAAATATATCGAATAATAATTATTTTTATTGTAAAATTGTTACAAAAATATACAAATTACCCGACTAGCAAAAATTACAACACGTTATTTTCAGTTAATGTAGGTAGCTACATGTTATCAATTTAGTATCATATTCTTGTATTATGTATTTTTGTACCTATGAATAACTTTTGAATCAATATTAATTTACAGTAAGTAATGTTAATAGTATGCATACCGACATTTCAAAAATTTCTAAAAACGGGAGACCTTCTATCTCGACAACCGTTATTAATTATGCTTTGGAACAAAATAGGGTAGATGCATTGCACCTTTATATAACCGTATATAACCGTAAAAGATTTTTTATATCTTGTATAGATTTCTCAAAAAAAAATGGAAAACACCTCTGATCTTTTTTCCGAAAGACGGAAACTCGTTTCCTGAAAGTCGTTGAGTAAATTTTTTTTTGTACTGATAATATGCATTAAAACCTAGGGAATAACCGTAAAAGTTTTTTGATAGACGCAAAATTAACCCCAAAAAAAAAAAAAAAAACGCTATTTTTACCATTTTATCATGCGATTGTCACGCGATTTTGAACCTTAATGCCGTGGGAAAAGACTGTGACGTCATTCCTGGTGCCAATTATATAGGAAATACCTACCGATTCGGTATAATACTTTAAGTAAAAGTTAATGTCGCCGCCACACGCTTGCGAGCGTCTACGAGTTTTTTGCGTTCATGAGTAAAAAGGCGTCAACGGTCTGTTACGTAAACGAGCCAAGACAAACGTTCCATCCACACGCCTTTTTACTCATATACACAAAAAACTTGTGGGCGGCGACAAATGGAATATATATGTATTACGTTTAATAGTTATACTACGCACGCACGCACGCACGCACGCACGCACGCACGCACGCACGCACGCACGCACGCACGCACGCACACACACACACACACACACACACACACACACACACACACACACAATTATATTACACATTTTGTAATTATCAAACTATAAATTTACATTGAAATAATTGAAAAAAAAGTTTAATTTTAATTAAAATACATTTTAAAATAGAAAAGAAGAAATAAAATGAAAAAAACTGTCTGTTTGGGATGTTTCCTAAAGAAATATCTACGTATATGTATATTGGATTCAACACTTGTATTGCAAGTTATCCAAACGCTATGGATTAGACGGATTCATCTGGATTCATCAAGGCGTGTCCGCGGATTCACAGGCAACCTATTTCCCACGATCCGTGCACGTCTGCGATATCACGTACCGCCATACAAATCGCTATGAAAAAGTCTGTAGATTCACGGACTCACTCCTTCCCACGGCATGCGAATCTACGGACGAAGCAGGATTCACCTTCCGTGGGATATAGCCATAACACTCATAACTCTTCAGTCTTCACACACGTCACACTCGTTGTAAGACATAAATCATCTTAATAATGTAATAGGTAGTACAAAGCATTTGAAATTTCTACATACCTACACTTACACTCATATCTTGCTTCCGTCACATTCATGCTATTCTTCGTACGACTCTATCCAATAAATATATAATATAGTTCTTTCTTCTTCTTCTTTATCAACCGTTTTAATTCCAATGCTGGACGTAGGCCTCCTCTTTGACTTTCCACAGATCCCTATACTGGACATGCTGCATCCACCTGCATCCTGTGATTCGCCTCGCATATAATATAGTTAGAGCCTATAAAAAGTGCTCACTAGGTCCAGCTTGTCGCCAACCCTAAAACTCTATGATTCCTATTACTGTAAACAGTTAAACACGTCAGGCCTTAAGAATCTGGTTGCAACAATCGAACCAAGTAGTGGATCCAAACATCCCCGCTTCTTCAAAATTGCTATTTAACGCGGGTATAATATTTTCTTTGTTATTATTTTATCATTCATTCTCTCCACAGGGCTTAATAATCTCAACTTGTTTGTTTTCATTTTAATAACAAAATCAGTCATAGAATCGCCCATGATTTATGTAAGTAGGTATAAGTATTTTTTTAGGAATGTGTAGATACATTATTTTACAAAAAAAAACAACCAGACAGACCAACATTTATATATATATATATATATATATTTTTTTACTTTATTTCATTTATAATTGGGCAGCATTAAAATGGCTTTATGCTGTATGTTAATAATAAATAAATGAATAACTGTAGGTACATATGACAACATCTCCTGTTTCATTATTGTTAAAAAGGTTCTTCATCGGATTAACTTAATCTCGATGGTGTTCTGCACTAAGACAGGTAATAAAATGAGGTTTAAGGTTAAACTCGTAAACCAAAATCCTGGCGTTTCATAACAGGAATTTAATTATTACTTTACTCGCGCTTGGAGACGCACCACTTACTTATTATTTGCTCGTGACAAAAAGATATCATTGTGCTATTTAGAATTTTAATATACAAAATTTATCTACGTATACCTACACAAAATTTTTGCTTTTTGGCCCTGCAAAACACTTATGAGAAGCTAATACACGTTGCGTATACGAAATGCGAAAAAAGGAATCATACGTGGTACCCAAAAGAGGTGTTATTTTATTTTTATTATTAGTACATTGAATGACCGTACATTTATTGTGAAAGTTTTTACTATAAAATACCTCAACTGATTGAATTAAACTCAATCTGTCGTTATTCATAGAAAGGTAGCCGACAAAAACAAAACATAAAGTTATGCGTCTTATCTTTCTTAGTTTGTTTCCCTCACATATTTTTTTCCGAAATGACTTAGAAAGGTACCAACTACTGACATATATATACCAGCTTATCCATAAAGCACATATTACACCTACGCTTCTGTAATAGGCGTCAAACTTTTTCTACGACGCGTCGTAAACAAGTACCAACATTCGTGAAATTAATTGGGCAGATTGCCAGGAAGAAAGTTATTGACAGTCACAGGTAAAATGAAGAGCCAGAGTGTCAGCCATAACAATGTATCGCACGAAATGAGCCTCTATCTATCTATACAATTACTCCTATGTGTTTTGGATGGAGGAGCTATGTATTTAATAATTTGTACTATAAATTAGTTTGAGTACGTTGATCGAAGATGTCATACTTTAAGCTATTAGTTGTTCCGACTCCAAACCGCCGAAAGGGAGTAATTATTTTTTGTATTGTAGAGGAAAATTTATGTCATTATTATAAGTAGATATATAATGGACCCTTGTATATAAAGGTACTCACGTCTGTTTCAAAAAATCTTGCATCAAGTATATAATATATATGATGGAGAAGTTTAGGACCGTAGAAACTTTGAAAACTTTAGGGTATTTTGAGCGGAAGGCGCCGGTAAACTCCTGCAGCAATGGAACGTACGTACTTTAAAAACTTGCCAACCCAGTTTGTTAGCTGAAAAGGTTGAATTCACTTTTATCAATGGTAACTAGTATACTTCAAAGATTTGAGACAAAGGCGTTCCTATTGTTGTATAATATAAAGTTATCAAGGAATTCTGAATAGCGAGACGATGTAAGATAAATAAAACTATCTCTACGAGGAAGTAAACATTTTATCTGGTAGGCCAGACATAATGAAGTTGTCGGCGAACGATTCTCTCTAAGGAAATCAGTCCGTCTACAAGCGAAGAGGGAAATTCCGTTTTTGTCTTTGAAGCAGTATTTGAAAACCGCTCAACTAATTTCAATATTTTTACATCGTAGAATTTTACGCTCCATCCAATGTTCAGAAGCCTGGATAAATAAATAAATAAATCTTTCTTGACCAGTAAATATGTATAGTAACAAAAACAAGACAATGTAGTGTGCCAAAAGGCGGACTTATTGCAAAAGCAATATCTTACAGTCAATCCGAGAAAAGAAAGAAAAACTTAAATAGTATAATAATAAAGTTCAATTGAGAAATAAAACGACATTCAATCGAGAAATTTGGGTTCAAACTCTTCGGTTACCTAGCATTGTGGTAATCTGTGATGATAATATAGATATATGATTTCCTGATTGTTTCACAGGTTTTATATTCAGCAATTTATTTGCGAAATTCATATAGGAAGGTATATTATATTCTATAGATGTTGCCCACAGAGATTTACCAAATAGTTTATCTCCCTTTAACAGGAATGTTTTGTTGGTTTATACTCGTATTGTGGCAAAGTAATCTAATTTTCATATTTCTAGTTGAATTTAGTTGTGAGGCACACGTGTAGTGTATCTACAAAAGAACTTATTTCAGAATGTGTGTCATATTCCCGAATATTACAAATATGTTGTATTGTAGTGTTATTACTGTAATATAAGTTCACAAAACTCTCAGTATTTTCCCATCCGGCTCGATAGTAAATAAATCCAAACAACTGTTTTCCTTATATTTTATTATTTGCATCTATTCTATTTTGTTACCTTTTCCCCAATCTCATTATTTCCTCTTCTCACAGCCTGTGATTGGTACTTGCAGATGTTTTATTAGATTTAATATATTTTTTAATTTTTATTAACTTAGTAATAAGTCTTGCTTGTAATATTCTATTTGATATAATAATAATGATTGACCCTACTGTTTGCGCCGTTTTTCACCATATTCTAGAAGTGTGTATGTTGGCAACATTTCCCATGTTCCTCATTCCTTATTCCAATTTCAATTTGAAAAAAATCTTAATCTTAATTAAATCTATCTTCCTTTTTCGCCAATCATATCGCAATCAACATCTCATACAGTCCACTTAAAACCCTACAGATTCTTGTTTTATTATCCAAACAAGCGCAAACACCCTACATTTAACTTACTCTGTGTACACAGTAATAGGGTATTGAATTCACTATTTGTATTGTATCAATTTGTTTTTGTTTAAATTTATGTTCAGTGTCTGTCCGTGTGCTTTTGTGAATAAATAAATAAATAAACTTTCAGTCAAATGAACATGGTTGTTACAATCAGAAAATGACACTTCTGCTCAAATAAGAGTTTCTATTTTCAATATTTACGATCCACTCCGCCCAAGATCACTCATTATTTGTGTGGAATGCCGGATAGTTGGTGTATTCTGCAGTTCGTGTTATGCGGCCGCTTCACGCTCGGCGACCCTCCACGAGTTTTGTGTGAATGAGTAAAAGGACGTACGGACGAGGTGATTGTCTTGAACTGTATACGTAACCGACGGTTAACGCCTTTTTACTCATTCGCGCGGGACTCGTGGAAGGTCGGACAGCATGTGGATGAGGCATTACAAATATTATTGAATTAAGAGGTGCGCTCATGATGCGCTCTATAAGTAAGCATTTTAATTATGCATTTGCATACCTACAAAACTAGCTGCATACCTCGCTCAATTATTTATACATATTTAATTATAGTTTGCACACTACAAACAATTACATTAGAGGAGAGTTTATTAGATAATCGCGATTTTCACCAACTAACCCATAAGTAAATATTGGTAGCCGGTAAACCCATAATTACATAATAATTACAAAATATACAATTTGGTTGTCTCTGGGTTACCTCATTACTTATTTTTATCATACGAAATTTCCCAGTAAGATAATAGTTTTCTGTGTTATAAAAATACGTATATGATAGGAACATTATCTCATATTGAGATATAGTTTCATACCTTTCATTGTGTATTATAATAATATAAGGAATTAATGTCTTTCAGCTAACTGAATAAAGAGAAAATTCAGACACTATCCAGTGTCATTATATGAACTAATATATAATATTACTCAGTCTTCATAATATTAATATATGATATTCCCACACGTTCCTCTCAAGTGTCTAATTTAATCATCGTCTTTTTACAATAATTTTATCTCGACCGTTTTCAGTCATAAACCAATAATATTTCTATCGAATAATAATATTTTTCCTTACTTTGGCATTATCGAAAAAATTACATTATAATCCAACGAACCTTTTTCTAACTAAGTACTATGGAAACGTGTGAGCCTGTAAGTTATATACTGGAATATTCATTTCATTGGTTGCTCAAATATTTTACAATTTTATTTATTTATTTTTATTTATTTAAACTTAAAGTAAACAACAAACACATATAAATATACAAAATGGACATAGTACAGATTATAAAAGGTTGTTTACTAGGGCGAACTTATCGCAGAACTGCGATTTCTTCCAGTTAACCCCAGGACAAAACAGAAAAAAAGGAGTTGAACAAAAATATAGGAAAAAACAGAAAAAATTGAATAAAAAAAGAAATTGAATAAAAAAATATATACGAAGTAGAAAATATATACATACATACATATGTGAGATAAAAAAAAAAAAAAAAAACAAAAAAAAAAAATTTTCACAATCCAAGTTTCTAGTTTCTCTGCCATTGTCTCATAGATTGATATAATTTCGTATATTATTACGATTAAATAATTCAATTCATCCATAATCATATCGATGCCTGTTGAAACCTTCAAGTATTTTACAGTAGGTATGTTAATTGATTCTCCAAACCTGTTTAAAGAATTGTATACAATTGACGAAATGCTGTCCAGGACAATAAGTCCAGTTGAGCATGGATCACTATATAAGGATGTTAATGGTGTTATTATCTTCATGACGAAATGCAAACTGAGCCCTTTACACTCTGTTTGCATTAATTCTACTTCTCTGGCACATTGTCACTGTTAATTGTTCAAAATTCTTTTTGATTGTTATAATTATGTAAATTTGACGAGTCCAAGTGCCCGAAATTAGGGCCTAGGGACGATAATGAACAATAAACAATAAACAAATATATTTAACTCTAGTCAAATAGCGTCGACCAATATTTTTGTAGGCCGTTGTACTATTGTCTAAAGTATAAAGCTATTGGAATATATAGAAAATTAGTAGGTGTGTCGTAATTAGGCTAATGAAAATGTAATTTAATAGAGGTTTATATTGTTAGCAACGTTTCCTCGCATAATGAGTATTACATCACTTACGCGGATGTTTTGATTGTCAAAATATATTTTCTCAACCCCGATGTGGCCACCGTAGTACTAAATACGAGTATTATGATTGTTTATTTTTTAAGTCATGCCAAAACTACGTCATAAATGTAGGACGTAAGATATCCATGTGACGTTGAATAAATTATAACATATCTCTCTATTCTTTCCACCAAAGTGAAAATAAATAAACACTAGGCATATTTTCGTATATACACTTTCACGGAGTACATTTCGTTTGCAAAGCGTTAAAAATATTTGTATTATTTACTTTCTTGACTAAACATTCTGACTCTTTTAGAAATATTTTCGTACGTATTTCTCCCCACTACCACAACGTTTAAAGTTTTAAACGAATCCATTTTACACCACAAGCGTGAATATGTTTTTTTTATATAAAAGTTCCAAATTAAAAGCCGCTGAGTAAAAAATAACCCTACGTTATTCAAATTGTGTGGGGTAATTTTAAAAGTTTCAACGTTTATTCTACGTTTTTCGAAACGAGAAAAGAAAAACAATAGGTGCTGTGAATACAGTAATCAAGGTAAATAAAACAATACAAAAAGTGAATAACATATTATTATGATAGAATTATGTGCTTTTCATTTACTCTTTTAACTAACAAGTGTACAATATTATGGAAACCCCATGTTATGATGATTTCTTCTAGTTAATTTAGTGTACAAAATATTAATTTGTCCTATAATTCTTGTTCTTTTCGGTTATTATATAAATATAAATGATTTTTTTTATTAATTAAAAATGATTTCAGTAGTTGCAATCTTATTAGGTAGATTAAATTTTCGACAAGACTTTTTAAACTGACTTGTAAAAATTGTTGACTTATTGAAATGTCCAGTATTTCCAAGTACTTTTACAGATTACTTTTTACTTAAAACAATAACAATAATGGTATTTCAGTAAATTCAGTACTTGTAACAAAAACAATATGAGAAATGTCATATCTTGTAAGCGATCAGTCTAAATGTCGCGCCGTCTGACAAACTAAAGGATGTATGACTTCATACGATACGAGAATGTGATTGCATTTCGCTAACTTGGAAGATGTGATAACGTTTTTATATAATATTTCGATTGAAAGTTTTGTTGGACATTTGCCAATATATGCCTGAGAGTCAATGCACTTTAAACATTTGTACTAAAATACAAGTGCATTTCATCTTGATATTGCTATATTCTGTACATTAATATTAAATATATGTAACATGTTATTACAGATTATCTTAATAATTGTAATTTACTTCATAAATAGCGATTTGTATTACACTTATGATGTTTGTTTTATCAGAAGTCGGTTAATTGGCCTTAGGAATATCTTCAATCCTTCCAAACACACGTATTTATCAATAATGTTGAGTTCAAGTTGTATTTTTCTTCGACGTGAGTTTTCTTGTGAAATGTTTATCACTTTTCAACAACACGCTTTGTATTAATTGTAATCAAGTTATATTATAGGGATATTTGTACCAAAGTCTTTTTCCACAAATTTATATAAAAACCAAACCTTTTCACTCGTGTGTCTACCCTCAAGGCATAAATATTCATAGAAAGATTCTTCGTATTAGGTATCTAGAAAATGTCCACTCACATAGGCGAAACATTTACTTTGAAACTAAAATACGTACTATTAATTGATACCAAGTTTATAATTACCGGTACCAAGTTTCTAATTAGTTTTGTGTTGATGTGGTTTCTGTTATGGGTTGGCTGGTAGAAATTTCCTTTTGGCAATAAGCCCGCCCTTTGTATGTTTCTATGTACAATAAAGATTATTTTATTTATAATCTAAAATGTAATATAATCTCATTATTTGTTATCATCCTTGTAGCAGGGATATTAAAGGTGTCATTCCGGACGGTGTTGCTGGGAGAGTGCCCTTTCTGCTAACCCTGGCTGGGGCCGTCTGAGTAACTTTGGGCTGAAAGGGCGAAAAAAAGGCGCCTAACGCCTGTGTTATTCGGGTGTGAGGAGGGACCTTCAATATAATCTAAAAAAATAATTACAAAACACAAAAACTCTTAAATGCTGCTCATTGGATACTCAGGAAATAATGACTAAATAAAGGTATACTTTGTGCGCGATCTATTTTTCTACTTTTTTATACATATAATGTTATAGCAATCAAATAAGAAATAGGTAATGTTGTTTTATGTATAATATTGAACTGTGCAATTCACAATACGGTTCACTATAGTTTACTACGAAAACATATTTTACAAAACCATCAAATCGATAAGTTCGCCTCGTAAAATTTTGATCAGTGAAATGACTTACTTAACGTGCTTCTATAACCTTTGTGCCTCAACGAGTATATTATTTTATAATAGAATGCATCATTATAGATAATCAATATGGTATATTGCTGGGGGTGACCGGTGATTTCGTCTAAAATCAGTTCGTCTAAAATCAATTAATCTAAAATCAATTCGTCTAAAATCAGTTGGTCTAAAATCAATTGGTCTAAAATCAATTAAGTAGTGTAAAATCAATTCGTCTATATAATTATCAATTCGTCTAAAATCAATTCTTCTGAAATCGAGGAATTGATCGTTAGGCAAATTGATTTTGGCCAAATTGATTTTAGACGAATTGATTTTAGACGAATTGATTTTAGACGAACTTACCGTAAACCATTGCTGGGAACTTCCATGCATGGACACTTAGATAGACTTTATTATTATGATTAGGTATCTTACTTTAATATGCGAATAGCTTTGTATTGGGTTTTTCAAGCACGTAACATATGGAATTACATGATATGGTAAAACTAAACAGTCAGCGATCATTTTGTAAAATCTTTTTTTTTGTACATTACATAACCTTCCACTTCATATCAGACTAGCTCCAACTATTCTCTCTTTCAAAAGTAAACTGAGGCATCATTATCTTTCCATAAATAATCCTTCTGACTGATAATCCCGTGTTTCCTTCCTTGTCCTTCATTCCATCCACCTATTTATTTAAAAAAAAAATAAATAAAAAAAAATCTTTATTGAAAAGAAAACATATCTTCCAAATGGCGGGTTTATTGCCGTAGGCAATATCTGCCAACCAACCACTTGTGACATTAATTTGATGTACACATTACATACAGGTGTATGAAAAATAAGAAAAATATAAATAAATATAAATAAATATGAAAATAATAATAATATATAGAATACTTATACATACATAAAAATACATATATAAATGTGGATGGGATGAAGGACAAGGAAGGAACCACGGGATTGTCAGTTAGATGGATTATTTAAGGAAAGGTAATGATGCCTCAGTTTACTTTTGAAAGAGAGAATAGTTGGAGCTAGTCTGATAGGAAGTGGAAGGTTATTCCATAGTCTAGCCGCGTGTGTAGTGAAAGAAGAAGTGAAGAAAGATGTTATTTATATATTAGAAAGATGTTATTTATTATTTATATATTTTTTAGTTTTTGTTTCTATTTCTTTAGTTGTTTTTTCTTTTGTTTCATACACTTAAATATGTATGTATTTTTTACTTCCAACGAATGTCACAAGTGGTTGGTTGGCAGACATTGCCGACGGCAATAAGCCCGCCATTTGAATATGTTATTTTTATTCAATGAAGTTTTATTTATTTATTTATTTAAGTGAACAAATTACGGAAATATCTTAAAATTGCAGACAATGAGACATCATGAAAAATTGTTGACAAGGTCGAGCTTACCTCAACGCTGAGAACTCATTTAGCCAACCCTAACTGATACTTAGTAAGAAAGGAGCCAAAACCCACAGTTTTTTAGGTACCTGATTTCAAAAGTACCTACTTAATAATTAAATTCACATGATGTGTGTGCTTTGTGTAAATTATGGTTGTTTATTGTGTTTTTTATATGAAGTTCTTGTAATTATAATAACGTCATTCGATCGAAACTTATTGTATTAAAGTATATTATTAAGAGTACGCATACCGACATTTCAAAATTTTGTAAAAACGAAAGACCTTCTATCTCGACAACCGTTACTAAATATGCTTTGAAACAAAATAGGGTAGATGCATTGAACCTTTATCTAGGGAATAACCGTAAAAGATTTTTTATATCTTGTATATTAAAAATATATTAAAAACACCTCTGATCTTTTTTCCGAAAGTCGGAAACTCGTTTCCCGAAAGACGGAAACTCGTTTCCCGAAAGTCGCGGAGTTATAATTTTTTTTGTACTGATAATATGCGTTAAAATCTAGGGAATAACCGTAAAAGTTTTTTGAAAGACGCAAAATAAAAAAATGGAAAAAACGTTATTTTTACCATTTTATCGTGCCATTGTCACGCGATTTTGAACCTTAATGCCGTGGGAAAAGACTGTGACGTCATTCCTGGTGCCATGCCCTTAAGAGAATAATGTTATAAGTATGTGTTATATAAGAAAAGCTTTCTCTTATTTCACGCTGACAACTAGTTAGATGGATACTTCTGATCGACAAACAATAAGAATAAAGATACATTAGTTTCCCTTCATACTAAGAGTATATCGGATTACAATAGATATTATTTTTCATTCTATGGAATTATTGGATTAAATTCTTTATAGACGAATCTATTGTTATTTATCAAAATAAAATAACAATGTCTTATTATCAGATTATGAAAAGGAATTTCAGAAATATTATGTTTCGCAAGAAGTTATAAATAACGTGATATTTGACGTTAGTTTAAAACCATACTACCTGTAGCGCATCCAAGGAATTATTTATGTTATTATATACCAATTATGACTTTATTATTTGGACACAGAACTAGAGAATACATCGTCAGCACCGAGATTCGAACGCGGCACCTCCTAATTAGAAGTCCGGACTACAAACATGTACTCAGATAATTGTAAGATCGATCCAAATACAGGTTCTACCTATTTGAATGATCCGCTCAAATTTATTGTCATTAAAAAATGCACAAGGCAAGACACACTCTTATAACTGTTACTGTTTACCCTAGACTTGTACGTGAATGGTATCGATCAGAAAATTTAATTCAAATTATGTTAATTATAAAAGCAATTTACGAATCTCAATTAATTTTTTTGTCTTTGTCAGTACCGGAAACAAATGTCACAATTCCCATGATATTTTGAACACAGAGAGTTTTCTCCTAGAAGTTTCTTTATAGTCGACCAATTTGACAGAAATGTGTGGGAGAATGTACCATCCTTTGTTAACGAAACCCTGTAAGGAATTTCGTAAAATTCTCGTAAATTATATTTCTGATATATATGCATGTAATTTCCGAATACGTGGGTGGTAATTAAATATTATAAAACGATATTTGGCCCCACTGTTATTTTAATTACCTGAGAAATTTTTAATTAATAACTAACTCAAAAATGCGTCACTCGTGAATTAATTTTATTAATACCACAAGTTTTAATTTTATCATCAGAAAAATAGGAACTTGGAATAATGTTGTTTTTCTTATTATTCCGCGCAACAATGATACTATTTTTATTCCGCAAAATTTTCATCATTAGTCTGAAAGCGATGAATACATGTGTTTTTTTCTTTGTGATATTTCATTATATAGGAACAAGTACATCAGAAATAAAAATAAATAAAAGCCGAAATGTAATTTCTTCCTTGCTTGAGTATTGTAATTCTGTATAATCCAATTTGCATTGAAGATCTTTATACTAAACGTACCACAGAGTAGACATTTTGTTTAAGTTATCATAAAATACTTTCATTATTATACGCCTCTAAGAGAAAACTTGGAAATCCTTGAACATACATTATTACAAAAGTTTATGTATTATTTTGTTGATGTGAGGATGCTCTGCTATCAAGGAATTCTCCACAAGTTTTGTTCTATATTACCTACAACTACTAAGAGCTTGTTTTGAAGGTCAGTTTGTAATTTGTATAAGTACTTCAGTCAATTTATGATCATAATATAAATATTGTGTTGAAATGTTGCTAATACGTATATATTTCTTGTGTCCAATAGAAATATGAACTCCCAGGGTGGGACTAATTTACCTAAGTCAAAAACACTTAGGACAAAAGGTTTGATAGAAAGTAATTTCGTCATATAAATGTCCAACAAATAGTTCTAGAGCGGATTACTTAGATATTTCATTATTATACGAACTGTATGTATGCCTCAAAATGTTTTATTGAAAAGGCAAAATGATTAGTTTATTTACACGTTTTCTCGTGTTTCAAAGTAATTTTCTTTAAACCACTCTACAAATGTAATAGTGCAAAATGGCAAAAACACATTTATTTTCTACAGAAAGTTTCTCTATAAATATTTTAAAAACTCTAAACGATTTCTCTTCACGACTCATTTAGGATAAAGTTTAAATTTGGTGAGCTTTCAAGCCACTCAAAGGATTTCAATAATGCATGCGATTTTTTCCTCCCAATCCTTTTTATCGGCTGCAGAAATGTTATCGGGTAAAGTGTATTTATTGCTTTTCCAATTTCACTCGAATAATTGATTAGAGCTTCTAACCCCAAATAAATTTTCTTTGACGTCTGAACGAAAAGGCTCATATGCTATTAAATTATACGAGCAAGTTAAAATTTAATGTGAAACATATACCATATAGCTTCACCTTTTTTTAAAAAAACAAAAAGCATTGTACGCGGAATTTTTGAGTGTTTGTATCTCTTTAGTTAGTAGGTCCATACCCTTACGATTTTGATATTTCCTCATCTTTTTTGCACGTATCTCTCTTGCTGAGTTCGATAAAACATTGTTTTGTCATAACTTCAATCCAAATCTAATATAAATTTTATTAAATAATTTGAGAAACAAATACAAGACCCTCCAGAAACCCTAATGAACCACAGAACAACGTAGTTAGAGTATTGATTTTAATTGTTTAATAATATTAAATCTTCATATTGAGAATCCCTTTTCAATCGAAATAATGATAATAACTTTGGCCATTTCTGTTGCAGGGGTTTTACTTTATCTTTGTTTTCCGTTTCCTTTGCTAATGCATTTCGTGACTTCTGTTATAATACTCGTACTACGGACTCGGATCGTTTGAGAAAGTCATGCATTATGGATGATAACATTTTAGTGCCCACATGTTTTACTGCAATTTCCACAAAGAGTTCAAAGGACTCTTGAGAATAATGCTTATCTCGTGACAAAATATTATCCTTATTATTTGATTTTCTTTCTAAGGCTTTGATTTATTCAATGACATTATAACACAATAGCTTCAGTTGCAGTTTCTTCTGAATCAGAAACCTTTTCCAATATCTTGTTATATAGATCGGTTGTCTTTGCTTTATTTATATTGGTGCAAATATTTATAACTTGTTCTCCTGAGAAAGTAGGTTCGATCAAAATGAAGATTGGTTTTTTTTTTAACATTAACAAAATACGATCTTTTAAACAAATCTATATTACCCTAACGGGCTGTTAATTACGCAGAGTGGAATGATATTTACAGAGAAGCAATTTTGTAGATTAACATTAAAAATGGTACTTTAAGTAGACTATAATATTATTATATTCATTCATAAATGAACCACAAAACCCGCGAGTATGAAATAAAAGTTATTCTACCGTATGAATCTCCCAAGTTAAAATATCTTACGTAGTTTTTCTTTTACATTCTCTAAGGAGCCATGCTGCTAGATAACTCATTTTTATTTTCTTTTATCCCACGAGATGTGACATTTGCATTGTATAATAATATGCCACATGTTATACTCATTATTCTGACATAAGAAAATAAATTACTTCGACTGAAAATAGTGACGCTGATGGACAATAAATAGAAATAATCGCAATTGAAGTACTTAATCAAATTATTTTTCGGCATACCAATCACAATTAAGCTACGTTTAATTATTTAATATCAACAACCTAAAATTATGAAATAAAATACTTTCAAGATTGTATCCAATAGAAAAAATACCTACCCTATATTAGACATATATGTAGCATGATTGTAGTAGGATTTACATGATTTTTTTATTAAAACCAAGTAGGATGTGTAAAACTATAAGAAAATCGACAGGATATCACGGCGTTCATTGTGCAAAACTTGAAGTATACATTGAAGGTCCCTTCTCACATCCGAATAACACAGGCGCCAGTTAGGCGCCTTTTTATTCGCACTTTCAGCCCAAAGTTGCTCAGACTGCCCCAGGGTTAGCCGGAAGGGCACCCCCCAGCAACACCATCAGGAATGACACCTTCGATATCCCTGCTACAAGGAGGATAACAAAAGCTTGAAGTATATTAAATCTACCAGTTAATGGCAGTCTGAAATATTTGTTTATGAACGAAATAATTTTCTATTAGGTATGGGTCCGATTATTCTCCGCTGATTGTTTTCAAAACTCGTGAAAACTAGACAATTACATATAATATTAAACCATAGTGTAAATTCACTAATATCGTATGGGTGTTGTTGTTCTACATTGATGCTACAATTTGTAAGTTTAATAACTATAATTATTTACCATCTATCCGAATTAAACCCAACATTATGCACCATCGCCAACCGTAATTATATACTCGTACCTAGTAGATTTCCTCAGAACATTATTTTAACTATTTGCTAAAGTAAAATTATGTTTTAAATGGTTTCATAAAATGAAAAACTTGTGCTACGAATTGTAGCAAACGTAAACTCAATATTTATAATAGGTTAATTTATTTATTTATTATATTGTGAATATTCTCATACAATTTGATCTAATACATCATAAACAAATCATTTGAAGAAACACGAAAATAATATTTAGGACGAAAGTTTTGGATTTAATAATTGATTTGTAATAGAAATTGACTTTGTCTCTGCATGGCATATATCACTCACAATCGGGTGCCTGGCGGGTGTTTTGGCAAAAGAGAAAAAAAAGCATTTGAGAAATATTATTTTACGGAATATCCAATACGACCTTATCGCGGCACCGCCATTTCTTCTAACTAACCATGACAAATATAAATTAGACAGATTTTGCCGAACCATCAGTAACGAATATTTAATATTATTATTATAAGAGAAAATTAAGCAAAAACACGTGCGAAAATTACAAAATAATAACTGATATAGATATGTCATAAAACCTGATTGTTATAGAGCTTTTGTAAGCTTTAAAAGACCCTATGGAAGTAATATCATCATCATCAACTCGAGCAACAAGGTAGTCCCCACATTAAATACTATTTATATAAATCTATTAAAATTATGATATTATTCGTGAAATGAACGATGAAAGGATAACAAGGAAAATTTACCTTGGTAAAAGAAGAGGTGTAAGGAAACGCGGCCGTCTAAGAACCACATGGCTGGACCATGTTGACCAGATCCACAAGTCGGGCGTGTTTTGAGTAAAAGAAATCGTAGAGTGTGTATGAGGAATTGCATTAATGTGACGGAAGCCCGAAGTGTGTGTAAGGATAGGAAAGTCTGGCGATCCGTTCTCTCTGCCTACCCCGCAAGGGAGGTGGCGTGAGGGTATAGTATAGTAGTATGGTATAGTATTATTCGTGAATCTTTGTCATTCTAAGGAACACGTTAGTAATAAAATGCCACGTAACATATTACTTCGTGTGTGCAAAAAAAAATTTTTTTTTTTCAATTTAATCGTTTGGAAATAAATAAATATTCCGATAATCTTATAAAACCTTCTTTATTATTTTTATGGTAATAGGCGTCTTGTTTAAATATTTTCTGAGCATCATAAATATTTTTTTATATTTAATTGAAACACGTACACTCCAATGTAATGTAAACATTTTTTATCACATCCCTAAGGACCCGTTTATAGAAACATCAGTTTGGAGCTTAATGGTGAGCTTCTTAAACGTTTAAGCTCGTGTATTTTTTATTTCGTTCAAAATGAATAAAAGATATTAAATTTGTTTCTGAAAATATCTTCTTACTATGTTCGCTCTTTCAATTTTTTTCGTTGGATCGCTTCTCGTCACTCAAGAGTGTTTTTTTTACCATACCATTTTACCTTCCCACGTTATTCCTAACGCTGTGATCTCATTGTCATAGAACCGCTATCTATTGAAAATGGTTTTCTTGGCCGTCAGAAATCCTGCGGTTTTTAAAACAGCACTCACATTATGTAGATTTGTTTTTCGGGTTGATCGTGTGAGATGATCAGGTTATCCGACGTTTCGGCGAACCTACTGCAGCCTTGGTCACGGATTGTAATCCGTTCATCACAATCCGAAAGAGTTCATCACAGTCCGTGACCATGGCAGCAGTAGGTTCGCCGAAACGTCGGACATTTGATCATCTCACACAATCAACCCGAAAAACAAATCTTCATTATGAATCATCGTAAAAACCTGCAACTACTATTAAGTACTTTCTTTAGCCAACAATTAGGCATACTCAAATAATAAAAAAAAAAACATTAGAAATATTGCAATTTTAACATTTTTAACTAATAACGATTTGAAACTCACAGTTTAATGTTTCAAAATAATGACGTGAATATCTTCCAGTACGGACGTTCCAACTTCCAACACTATTACAGCTATCATAAAATGTCTCCAAGACATATTCCGTCTTATCTACGATAATCGCTGTCGTCGTTTCAACTATTCCAACTTTACAAGTGTTTATGGACTTCGCTGATTTATCACCTTACAATCCCTCCGTTTTATGTTTTCGGTTATAAAAAATCAACAATCTCTGCTTTATGACGATTTGGTTTCATTGTAATGCCTCATCCACATGCTGGCCGAGCTGTCACATTTTTTGTGTGAATGAATAAAAAGACGTGCGGACGGGGTGATTGTCTTGGATTGTATACGTAATCGACGGTTAACGCCTTTTTACTCATTCACACAAAAAAACGTGACGCTCGGCCAGCGTGTGGATGAGTCATAAGATTTTTATGTCATATTATTCGTTGACTTTTTTACGTAGACTATATTTCTCAAATGATCACTTTGAAGTAATTTAGGGCGCATGATTGGGGTTAACTGGAAGAAATCGCAGTTCTGCGATAAGTTCGCCCTAGTGAACAACGTTTTATAATCTGTACTATGTCCAATTGTCCATTTTGTATATTTATATGTGTTTGTTGTTTACTTTAAGTTTAAATAAATAAATAAAAATAAATAAATAAATTATTCCTGCGAAAAATTATCGAGTAATATTTGTATAGCCAGTGATACTGTATACCGAATTTAATCACACCTTCGGACATACCTACATGTTTAGTTTTATGTATGTAATGGAAGCATCGAACAATTCTGTAGCCATCGATTCAAATCAACTCTTTGCCTGGACATAAAGGGAGTTTCGTGAGCGAATGACAATAATAATTAATACTACAATCCGATCTCAGAAACAACTGAGAATTGTCTATGTATTTATTTATTTTTTTCTGCATAATTCATTAGATAGCTGTCAATCAGAGTAGATAACGTACAATGCGCAAAGGAAAATGCTAAAAAAACAGGCCCGGCGCAAACGAAATGTAACTCAAATGATAGGTAAAAATGAGTAATTAAATACGGCATAGGGGTTATCATCGAAATCAATGGCTTAATGTTTGAAATACCTATTCGAAGTTCAGAGGGGTCACATGAATGTATTAGTAAAAGAAGCATTAGACAGTTACACTTGCGGTTTAAAAGGGTATAATATGATGAGTATAAGGTTGCCCGTCTACTTCTTCATCAGCCTTCGTCCCTCCTCAGCTGGATATTGGCCTAAAGGAGAATGCTCATTTAGTATGAAAAAAAAAACTAGGCCCGGCGCAAATGTGAAATATAACTCATACGATAGGTAAAAATGAGTATATCACGATTTTTTTTCCTAACGAACCCTTTGACGTACTCAATAAAGATTATTTTGCAAACAATGTAATATTGTTTATTGTTCATTATCGTCCCTAGGCCCTAATTTCGGGCACTTGGACTCGTCAAATTTACATAGTTATAATTATAAGTAACAATAAAAAGAGTTTTGAACAATTAACAGTGGCAATGTGCCAGAAAAGTAGAATCAATGCAAACAGAGTGTAAAGGGCTCGGTTTGCATTTCGTCATACAGATAATAATATCCTTACATAGTGATCCATGCTAAACTGGACTTATTGTCCTGGATAGCATTTCGTCAATTGTATACAATTCTTTAGCCACAAGATACTTTTTCACCTCTAATAAATTTAAGTCCCTTAAGATTATTCTATAATTTGATTTACACGCGCCCCTTATTTTTATATTTTGTTAAAACAGTATTGAGTCTTAAAACAACCTATGTATTTTGTAAAATACGTTTATAGACGCATCAGACTTTGTAAGCAAACAACCCTTCATTATTAAAAAACGCTTATTGTTTTTATTTTTCAAAGTAAAAGCATTATTCATTCTAGATTATTAAACCTGAAGAATTTATTAATCGACCCATTGGGAATTGGCGGATTCTTGTTAGAGATTAAAAAGTCCACCATTGTTTTTCACATTCTTCATTGTTTTGCGTTCCTTTTTTAAAAGCTCGCTATCTCTAGAATATTGAATTCGTATTTCTTATCATTATTTCTATAAAACACGATTAGCTCAATTTGTTAGAACGCGAACGCGATATCAGTCTTATCCTCATCATCAGGCGTTTGGCGATTACGAGTATGCAAACCCATATTTCAAAAATTTCTAAAAACGGGAGATCTTATATCTCGACAACCGTTACTAAATATGCTTTGGAACAAAATAGGGTAGATGCATTGAACCTTTATCTAGGAAACAACCGTAAAAGATTTTTAATATCTTGTATAGATTTCTCAAAAAAAAATATTTTAAAACACCTCTGACCTTTTTTCCGAAAGACGGAAACTCGTTTCCCGAAAGTCGCGGTATATTTTTTTTGTACTTACTGATAATATGCATTAAAATCTAGGGAATAACCGAAAAGTTTTTTGATAGAAGCAAAATTAACTCCAAAAAATTGAAAAAAAAAAGCTATATTTAGCATTTTATCGTGCGATTGTTCACGCGATTTTGAACCTTAACGCCTTAGAAAATGACTGACGTCATTCTTGGTGTCAAGCACTAAAGCGTCTGATGTTAAGGATGAGAATCCTCGAACAATAGTAGCGTGTAATAAAAGTCACGTTCATTTTAACTATATAAATACTAGGCATTCAGTTTTACCTTTATCAATTTTGTTCTTTTTGTGTGAAATTAAAACGATTTTATAATCAAAAGACCGCAGTTATTAATTTTCAATTGTGCTTTCAATTATTTTATGTGGTGATAATTTCTACCCCCAAATTCCAAATTTACACAAACACACAGAATATGGCTACCTACATACTTACTATATTTATAGAATTTCATTTAATAGACAATTTATTTCCAAAATGAATGCAGTGGTTTGCGGATTAATAATAATTACCTATTAACGTTTCGCAAAATGATTATTTACCGGAATTTCAGAAATAATTCTGCAGATAAATCATTCGGTCATAATAAATAAACTGCAATACAAAAATCTACAAAAAATATCGATGAAAGCGCAATATTCGTACAATAGAAATATTTTTTTAATGAACGTCAGAAATAGAGCTGATAATTCAGATTTTTAGTTTCTGTGCGCTTACTTCAGCATTTGTACTGAGTGTTTGTTTTCATATTTCTTCAAATAACTAATAGTAATCTCGAATTTTGGAAAACGAAACTATTTGTGCAAAATTAGATAGTAGCTAATTCGTAAGATTTTTTTTAAGTTCTTTTATTAACCACACTTTTTTGCCATCTTCCGATTCTCCTATAAGAATCAGGTGTTCATAGAACTTCCTTTAAAAATTCACATATTTTTCAGTAGTGAGATACGCCACAAGAGAAAGATTATTTATTTATTATATTATTTCTTTCTGTGAACAGTCTCACACAATTGATTTCTATTGATCAAATCCATATACATATCATATTATTTATTATTATACGTACTTAATTACTGAAAGGTCACTCTATTATTACGTTGAGGACATTCTACTTAAGTATTAGTACTAATAAATGTAATAGTATATTATAATGTGGGATCTAGACTATGTCTATCTTCTATAACTAATTATATTTACAACAACATTCATAATATCTACCATCATATTGAAAATAGATGTATGATGTGCTAAGGCTTTCACGGCCGCCAACAATCATAACAGAGAGAATGACCGGGCTGTGTGACATGAGCATTGGGCAACCACCGAGTAGCAGCTGCAACACCCCCTGAAGAATTGATTGGGTTGATCATATGAGTGCTGAATTGAGTCTCGTCTGACAATAGTCGCAGCAAAATGGACTATTACTCAACCTTTCCAAGTTGCAGGCAATCCTCATAGGGAGTTCACGTCTTGTTGCTAAACTTAACGTCTCTCCTACTTGATAACATCGTTGTCCATTTCTCAGAAAAGTGATTTCGGAACATGTTTGACGAATTTCAATCCTGGTGACCCTGAATATCTAATTGGTCGCAAAATTTGGAGCAAAGTTTTCTTCTTTCTCTAAAGTCTAAAAAGACCAGAGTTCCCTCCCAAAACCTATTAAAATTCTGCTTTTGTTATTTCTGCGTCTTCTTGACCGTGCACTATGCAGCAATCTCTTCCAGCTACAGTCGATAGAGCGATTTTGCCAACTTTATATCAGGTAGTCGTGAATTTTTGTATGTTATGTAGGACAATGGGGTAGTTAAGAATCCCCCTTTCGCCATCCTGTAAAAACCTTAAAAAATCGCCACTTTTCGTATATTATTCACTATAACTTCGTTATTTTGCGCTTTGTCTACTAGGCTAATTTTACAATCATTGAGTGAAACATGAATTGAATGCTAGTTTCAATACAATACACAATATAATATTGTAACTAATAGTAATCGGAGACAAGGTTGTACCCTTGTTCAGACAATGAGATTCAGCGCTGTCCTTGTGAAATGAAGGCTTAACGCAACAACCAATACAAATCAGCATATTGTGATAGGGTGAATATGGAGTACAATCACCATATATTATAATACAATAGTGATTTTGACGTGGAGCTTAATTAACGTAGATGTATTATATTCTAAATGGTACACAGGAAACAATAATATTAAATTTAATCATACCCAACTGATGGAAATGATTTCTATTGTATGTGGGATACTTAATGTGAAAGGACTACATCTTCAAGATTTATGCTGTGATTATTACAAGTACTAAGAAAGAGCCGTCATAAGAAAGGACCACATATTTTGAGTATTAAAATAACCTTAGATCCATCTAGGTATTTCAGTCATAGAATGTCCATACGTAACCCCTATTTTCTAACCCCCCTATTTCACGCATATGTACCGAGTTGTACGGATGACACTAGATGTTTTTCGCGATTATCTCACGTTCGGATTTTTTCCTTATACATGGTTCTTGATGCTTATGACGGCAGATAGCTTTTTCCACCTCTTGTTAATTAAGGCATTGTTGGTATAAAAGTCATGCCTTAAGTGAACCTTTCACCGGGACTTTAGTATCTGAAGCCTCTGCTGCTTCTGTTCTATTCACCGAATTATGAAGCCCGATAACCTTCATGTGCTTATAAGAGGAGTTACAATTAATAGTTTGATAATATTATCTAATTTCGTTCGACTGTCACAAAATTATTGCAATAATGCAAACGTCACTGTGAATACAATACAATACTGTAGAATATTGTCCAGCACAACATTTAATAAGTTGGTCAACATAACAGAGTATGAAAGTCATTAATAAGCTCTGTAGTACTGAGGTATTTACAAGGTTTCCCTCTCGGATTATTGCCTGATAGTAACTTATACTACATCTATTATTCTCTACTTAATGTTATATTATCACATTGTAATAGACTGGTATACTGTAAAACATCTACAGTATTAGAAACACGTTATGTTGGCATCAGACACAATGCACAATGTTAGTACTTAGTTGCCCGATCCCACCAACTTTTACCTACGAAGGAGAGCCCCTAAGTAATTTCCATACAAAAACAGAGATAATATGACATATATAATATAGCACACAACCTAGAAGAGCATAATGTCATATAAAATTCTACATGCAGCTCTCCTACGTTAGGTGCCCAAATATCTCCGCCCTGAATCTCCCCAACTAGGAGATCTGCATGTAGAATTTTATATGACATTATGCTCTTCTAGGTTGTGTGCTATATTATTTATGTCATATTATCTCTGTTTTTGTATGGAAATTTCTTAGGGCTCTCCTTCCTAGGTAAAAGTTGGTGGGATTGGGCAAGTGTCTGCTACTTCTATTTACGGTATTTGCAGGTATACCTGCATTACCATTATGTTAATTCAATACCAATGTAATTGAATATCTTGTTTGTAGATCATGTTTCATAGATTGCATCGCAAGTGCAGCAGAAAATATTAATTTGTCGTATTAACTTTCATATCTAAAAACACCAATTAAAACTTCTTGCAAAAATAATCCATCTGTTTAAAACAAACAAAGTTTAATCAAACTTACGTACTTAACGACGTTCCTCGATTACGAAATATAATATTCTGCATTTTACGAAACAGATTCCTATGAAATATGCAAGAAAGTTCCTGTTGTGATTTGTGCCTGCATGCTTATAAATCAATCAGATTGTCGAAAACATACATAGATTATTTTATTATTTCAAAGAGACACATAATTTGGGAGAAACAAAGAACCAGAAATAAAGCAACTGGGCTTATGCATAGATGATTAAAAATAGATATGCATAGAGATTAAAAATGTTTTTCATTAGCGCCCTCATTCGATAATCTTCAATAATGTAGATACGATTATTAGGTAGGTCTTTATGGTAAAAAGAGAATCTTTTGTTTAATCAAAGAGCTTCTCTCGTAATCTCGATGAAGAAAAAGCGTTTTATTTTAACAGAGTTTTACACAGAGTAGTTAGGTAGGTAGCTACCCGACTGCAAATGCTCAGTTGGTAGGTACTTAACGATCACGGGGTGTGAAAAGAATAAAGCGTTACGCGAAGCGAAGAAAATTACTCGACTCTCAAATGACTTAAAACCTTGGTACCAAGAATGACGTCACAGTCATTTCCCACGGCATTAAGGTTCAAAATCGCGTGAACAATCGCATGATAAAATGGTAAAAATAGCGTTTTCTTCCACATATTGGGGTTAATTTTGCGTCTATCAAAAAACTTTTACGGTTATTCCATAGATTTTAATAGATATTATCAGTACACAAAAAAATAATTTTACTCCGCAACTTTCGCGGAACGGGTTTCCGTCTTTCGGAAAAAAGATCACAGGTGTTTTTCAATTATTTTTTTTTTTTTTGAGAAATCTATACAAGATATAAAATATCTTTTACGGTTATTCCCTAGATAAATGTTCAATGCATCGACTCTATTTTGTTCCAAATCATATTTAGTAACGGTTGTCGAGATATAAGGTCCCCCGTTTTTAGAAATTTTTGAAATGTCGGTATGCATACTCTTAAGAACACATCATTACATTTTTCTTGTATTTTTTCACATCGCAAGGGAGCCGTCTACACACGTTCTCACAACTTTATTTTATAAACGAATTTGAAAAGATAAACGTATATTTTATTTTTCAATCTGAAATGACGAATTAGTCGAGCGTAATAATTTCAATTTGGATTTATTATTGAATACATATTATAAACAGCGAAAAAGTTACTTTTTTCGTCAGAATATATATTGACATCTACATACAAATATTTCAGTCAAAAGTTTTGCTGTTAAAACGATATTAATGTATTATGCTTCATCCACATGCTCGCCGACCCTCGACGTTTTTTATGTGAATGAGTAAAAAGACGTTTACCGTCGATTACGTCAGGCATTAAGGCAATCACCCCGTCCGCACGTCTTTTTACTCATTCACACGAGCGTAGGCGAGCGTGTGGTAGCCACATTATAGCGATATCCCACGGTACGCGAATCCAGATTCGTACGTAGATTCACACGCCGTGGGAAGGGGTGAGTCCGTAAATCTACAGACGCTTTCGTAGCGATTTGTATGGCAATACGTAAAAATCCAAAACCACGTACAAATCCAAAATCACGGACGATTCTGGATTCGCGTACCGTGGGATATCGCTATCACAAATTTTAAATTACAGAGGCTCTGCGACTGTCGTCACTTTAGCGTAAAAAATACTGTAATTAAACGCCATGGTTATTGTTTATGTGACAAAATATTTTTTGCAAGTCATTTTAATTTTCCTGTCATTGGCAGACATTAAACATTCGACCTATTTGAGATTTATTTTGCCAACGTTGTGTTGCGGACATTTTTTTATCATACCCCACTTAAAAATGCAACCACAATCTCGGTAATTATTACCTATTTGCTTTAAAAGCATTATTTCGTATTTTTTCAGACTTTAAAATAATAACAGTTGGTAGTTATCTCAACAGATATTCAGAGAAGGATGGTCGTCTGCTGTATGTGATTACATTACATCCAAGTTACATTAACCAATGCCAGTCCATCCATCGCTGCATATCCGTTGAGATAACTACTTGTTATTAAACTACGACATGTAAAAAATACAATTACAAAAAAAAGGTTACTGAAAAAAAAAATATTAGTTGAACCGTGTGAATGAAGCTTTAGGACTACGGTTAATCTTTCTCATTATAAAGAAAATTTCTTGTTATTTTCTTAACTAAGATGTTTTTTTTTATTTTTCTTTATTAATAAGACTATCTTCTTCTACACAATTTACTTTGATAACTTTTTCCATTCACACTTTGACACAACACAGTATTGCGTATTATTCTTATCATTATTTCTGGTTTAAATACGTTTGTGTTATTTTCTGTATTTTGCTGAAAACATACGACACTTGCAAAGTGGATTAGAAACCGAGAGTTGAATCCATCACATCACTTTAGATTACTATTACTTCAGTCTCTAACGTTCCAAGACGAAGCACAGGGAATTTACCAGGCGTCGTCACTCAGAGCGGTTTTTAGGGGTACATATAACCTCTTCCTTTGTCGCTGCTAATACTCTGATGTCATATTGTCCTAAGAATTACGTACATTAAAAGAGGGTTTCCCGGGTATCGGAGACCCTGTGCGATGAGAAAGAGCCCTTTCTTTAGCTGATAATGAGTCCATTCTTTAGCTGATTGGCAACAAAACACGTCCCAGCTACGATTAGTCGTAGTTTAGTCGCAAGATTATTGAGATGGAAATTCTATCAATTTTATGGAGAGATATATTTCGTACATTTAGAATACTCACATCAAACTTATTACCTAATATTGATTAGTTTTATTATGAAATATCCCAAATGCTTCGAGAAACTATCGTAAACTTTAATGATATCATTATTAATCTACAAACTCTGTATATCCATCAATATTCTGAATCGAGTATTAGGAATATTGCATTATTATCAGTAATATTATAATTTAGATTCTACTAACGTAGGTTTAAACCTGTTAAAATTGTTAACAATTCCGAGAATGCAATAAAAATCCCAAGCCCGGCGCAAATGAAATGTACCTAACGCAAATAAGTAATACCATAGGTGGCATCATCGATATCAATGGCTAAATGTGTGAAATTCCTATTCGAAGTTTTACAGGGGTCACATGAATACGTATTAGTAAAAGGATCATTAAACAGTTACAGTTGCGGTTTAAAAGCGTATAATACAGGGTGGACCGTTAGTCCTTGCACTTTTGAAATGGCCCTAAAAATAAAATTACAGTTGGTATTAAATTTTTTTTTTGCCAAGAAGAACAACAATAAACGGGAAATTCTTTTTCTGAACACAATATCACCAAGATGTCCGCCATCTTGCCGCTGACGTTCCTCAAATCTGGGTATGATTTTTTTCTAAAAAATTCGGCCCTAAACGTGAAGTATTGACAATTTCCTCTCGAATATTCAATTTTGGTTGGTGTATTGTCACTGATTTATTCACGTAGACCTAAGTTTTGAAATAACATCATAAAAAAACAGGTGGGATTAGATCCGGCCTACTGAGAAGCCATGGAATATCTCTTTAGAGTAGTGTGAGAAAGTTCCAGAACAAAATAATCTCGCGGAGAGGAGATATTCCATGGCCTTCTCGCAGTCCGGACCCAACCCCAGCAAATTTTTTTGTGGGCTTATCTCAAAAAGAGGGTCTACGTAAATAAACTAATGATAATAATCCAACTGAAAGCAAATATTCCAGAGGAAATCTGGTTTTGAAATTTTCGAAACATGCCTACGCTTTGTATAGAAAAGTTTTTAAAAATTAGGGGTCTGATATGAGGAGGGCCAGCAGCAAGATGGAGGACATCTTGATGATACGGTGTTTAGTAAATGAATTTCCCAGCTATTGTTGTTCTTATTAATAAATTATTTTTTTAATACACACTGTATTTTTATTTTTATGGCCATTTCAAAAGTGCAAAGACTTTTGGTCTATGATAAGTTATAAGGTAGCCCGCCTTCTCCCTTTTCTTCTTTATCAGCCTTGGTCCCTCCACTGCAGGATGGAACTAAGAAATAATAGTTTTTAAAAGAACGTTACAACATACCTACGTACTCCTGAATTTATACATTCTCTGTATCTTCAAATTGGTATTTCATTAGTTTCGGTGATACCCTCTTTGCCGTATTTAATTACTGATTTTTACCTATTATTTGAGTTACATTTCGTTGTAATATTAGCACCTAGAATACCTTTTAACAATATTTTAAATGACACTAATAGTTTATTTTTCTTCTTTTACAGGTAAGTGGACGCCACTATTATAAGTTATCTACATTTCCAATCGACAGATTCGATAAACTAAGGTAAAAGTAGAGAATTTATCCCAGATATAGGTATATTCTTATAAATAATTACTTACTTACTTACTTTCCGTGTCCGGTCTATAGACTACCAATCCAGTAAGCCGCGACTTTCATCGCTTTGTCATTGGCCACAATCAGATCCCCAGGTATACAGCCTTCTTCCATCAATGGATACATCAGTAGGTGGCTGTCATCCTGGGTTTTGCCACAATCGCACTATGATTGCTACATACTCGTATATACATATCGATAAGATCAATAAATAGATTAACTTCGATTTTTTTATCAGATGTAAACAAAATGCTATTTGCTCCCTCGAGATTTTGATTTACGAGTATATATCAATATTTATTAAGCTGTATTTTCGAAATATTTGTTAATACGTTCGCGTTCAATTTTCATGAGAATAAAACATATAGGTACGTCTTGAAAGTAATAAAGTATGTTCCTGAAAAGATTACCTTTATTATTTATCTGCAGGATTTCATATTCGAACCTCAGTCACGTTTCCCTCTACAATTTCGAATAATATGATCGAGGATTTAAGAGATATAGGAATTAAAAAAACGTGGGATATAAAAATCCAAATATTCGGAGAAAGCGTTTTGGACATTTTTCTTGCATACCTACTTAGCATTCTAGTAAAGTTTCCTATTGAGATGAGAGATACGCAGATGGGACTCGTATTAAGTCGACGAATGAATATTTATATTTGGAATACATTAAGTTCTATAAAAAATAAGAAAACTCACATTTTTATTATGTTATCCATGTGTGTTTGTTTTGTGACACCTCATTTGCATACACGAGTAAGATTATTTGTTTAGTACTAAAGTTTTTATTGTTGTTTTATTCAGTTTTTCTTTCCGATTCCGTCGCTTGTGACTTTCAAAAGCATAAAATTTCACGACCTAAATAAGTTTACATTCATTTTTGAATATTTTAATAACTCGTTTTGCCTATACCACTTTCATACAGGTCGTCTTATGTCGTCGATTTCCTTTGGTCAGTACGCAATCTTCCTTGAGAATCGAGTTAACTTTCTCGTCCATTCTTCTTAACATCATCTTTTTCAGCCATTAAAACTCTTTTCGTAATCCAGTTGTTCTCTCCACGCGTCCAAATCCCTCTTAGAACAAAATAAAATACATGAACATTTTGCTGGTGATGACTTTTTATTATACAATATTGCTTTTTTGTGAAGCGTCCTCGAGGGGCTCCGGCACAAAGATGGCGCTATAAAAATATTCTAAATATTATTATTAAGATAAGATCTAATTAGCGTTGCATTTCAACAAGTTGCGCCAATCAATACAGCCTTACACAATGGAGATTACGTTTAGCGTTGATTTCTGAAATTTCCTGAAATTACGACCATATTCCTACCATTATATATTCGGGTGGTTTTAATCTTCTAAACACCCAATAATACGTCCCGATTAAATTCAATGGATGTACCTCACCCCTTTTGTATCAGGTATTATTATATACACATTTCTACACCCCTTCCGGAAATCGGTAAAAGCTTCCCGGAAAACCTAATAAGGATGTGTACGTTAGATAATAATTTCCTAGTTTTTTCGACTCGATTCGATATAACTGGTTTATCTTGACGTAGCTTCAGGAAAATAAATACCAGACGAAACATCTTAAGAGACTCTCCTTATAAAAGGTCTGAGTTTGGTTATTCAACAACGCCTACGCTAAGTATCTACAAATACTCATTTAAGAGAATGCGATAGTGTTATTCCTCAATTAAAACAACAAAGTTAAGATAACATCTTAATTTTCATTATCGATTTTCATGCCGTATTTTAATATAATTAAAAAACTTTCAGTCCAGTTTACTTCCAATATTCTTCATTAATTATTTTAAAAGAAATTTAATATTTTTGATCTCCTTACAAAGCAAACTTTTTCTTTTACCGTTGTGCAAATAATGATTGATTGATTATTACTAAGAAAAAAATCATCAAAGGAGCAACTTGAGATGGAAGAAATGTCCGGGTCGGCCATAGTCTTCCAGTAATAAGTAGCCCAATCATATTATAATATTAAAAAAAAAATACTTGGGTAATTTATATTTCGTCCTATCAATTCTTTCACGCCGCATCCTTTGCCGGATCATCCTGTCTATATTTTTATTTTATTTATTAAAATTTCCGCATTTATAACAATACAATTTTTAGGTTCTAAAGTTAAGTTATCTTAAATAACATAATATCATTGTACCCTCCCTTAAACACTTGTGTAAAGGGAGGGGAGCATGAAACATATTCCTAATAATAATTCCAATAATAATGCTTATACACCATACAATATAATACAACAAATCATTTTATCTCTCACTTTAGCCAAATATATTTCGTAAGTACGTAGAAAAAACAGGGCTTGATAAGATTCGCGATAAATTTAAGTTTTAAAAATGTAATAGTAAACATAATATTATTCCCATACGAAAGCACAGAAATAATTAATTACATATGATAATTCATATTCTTATAATGTAGTAAGTGTAAGATTAATTATGTACAGTCATCACTTAATATAAAATTCCACAAGAGTTCATCGTGTCAAACGCATTCCTAAATAGCTGAATACTGTATTATTATTCACATCCATACCCTTGTTCAGCTCGGGGAAATATTCTTAGAAATGTGAACAGGTGGTGACGTCACCCAAAAGGGGCGAAAAGGGGTCTAACCGTAGCCATGGCAACAGAGGTTACACCCCCTAACGTCTTTGTTTTGACAGACTAAAACGATATGCGCTTTAAACTTCCACGCAATAATAATATCTATATTTATGTAATAAAGCATTTTATGGGAAAAGCTACGCAGATATAATACACATGTAGGTATGCAACCTTCACGACATGTCAAATACAAACGTATAATTGGATTCCGAAAACGTTTGTTTAATCTGACAGAAACATTGAGCGTAAAAATGCTTAATTTGGTAGAAAGTTATTTTGAAAACTCTTTTTCTATATTTAATATAAGTACATAGAGGTTTTCTACGTTACATACTACAACTACTGCTTTGCATCAAATTCATTGTTTGATTGAAAGTATGATGTCATCTTAAAGATGACATCACACGCTACGTCGAGAGCTTGGTTTACATCGAATCCTAAACAAGCAAACTGAGAAATAACATAAAGGATTTTGGATTTATTGCGCGGCGAAAACCTACGAGAATATTTACCCTTTTAATATAACACAGTGAGCTCACATGACTAACTGACCTCATTATCATAGGAATAACAAATGATAGAAGAAAATCTTCCTTGAAATTCAAAGTAATAAAAAAACCAGCGCTCTTTCTGTCCAGCATTTTCCGGCGCTGTTAAAGCATACTTTTACGCATAATAATAATAAATAATAAATGTTAATTTTAAAAAAAAATCAAGAACTTACAATTATTACAAATAGGAGGCATCCTATATATAATTTGAAAATAATTCTCCTCAGTCTGAGATGAATCTCCTGTATTGGATCTTTTACCAATAAATCATGTTCGTTAATTATTCAGAAGCTCAAGAGTTTTGACTCGGTTAAAAAAAACTACCCTTTTCTTTATATTCTTATCAGCCTATTCCCGTCCGTTCCTGGATGAAGCTCTCCTCCAATCGTTTCCACAATGCCTCTCTGCATCTAGTCGACACCCACATGGTTTACAATGTAATCTATCTATCATAGGTTTCCCAGGACCATTTTATCTAAACATCTGAATATTATTTCGGAGACACGGAACATACAAAGAGATTCACTACTTATGAGATCACAATAAGTACTGATAAATATCATTCAACGTTGTTCTTTTTCGCTCTCTTAGCAAAGCGGCGCGGCAGCTCAAAACCTTCACATAATAATACATAAAAGAGCACTTGAAATACAAAGCTAACAAAAAGAAAACTTTACAAAAATTCTGAATAAATATTATTATAAGCTAATGCAGTGTACTCGTGCTTTAGGCGCTCTTAAAGCGTGCATACTTTTACGTTACATTTGCCTTTATTATTTTGTGTACCTACTTAACTCAAATATGGTAATATTTTTCTCTTCAACTGTAAACGAAAGAAAGGAAAAATAAAATCTTTGTACATTTTGTGACTCTTATCTGTCATTATTACGAGTATTATTAATTGCAAGTTACGGATTTGTCTATTTTTGCGATATTGTCAAATTTTAGCTATATAATTTTATATATTTGAGCGCTTTTACATATTTTTTTTACTGTCATGCTTTGAGGAAACATTATTTCATTTGTAAGATGTGTTTTTTGTTTGTGGTACATATTTATGTTTGCATTTTTAAATTGAAAATTGTATTGGTGGATTTCTTAGATACTATTTGTTTGAAACAGATTGTTTTTAATGGTGTTGTTATAATAATATTGTCTGTTTTTTGTAAATAGCTTTCGCTGTATATGAATAAATAAATAAATAAAATAAATTTTGAATACAAAGGGCTTGTCTTGCTCTCTCAGCCTTTTTCTCTGTTGCTCAAGACACACTTACTAGTAATTTCCTATGGTTATAGTATATTCTAATTCATAAAATCGAATAGGTGTCTTTGGGAATATTACTCCCTTTCAATTTGTATTGATTGATTCACGATTGAAACAATTTAAAAGCGTAAAAACAAACTCGTGTATCTGTTTTTATTCCGATACTGAAATAACATTTTACTCCTTGCGATATGCAAATTCTGTATCTCCATTCCATTCACATGAATGATACGGGGATGATTTCAAAATGTACCTACCTACATTGTGTACGGACTATTTGTACTATGAGTCCGTAGTAATATTATACCAACTATTTATATTGAGATGTCTTTTCAACATTTCAAGTACCAACGGAATCTATGTTGTTACTATGGAAAAGTCGATGTAGCTATTTAATATTCTCAGTATAGAGTCGAAGAATATCAGTTCACTAGGTTCAGCAGCTCAATGGAAGACATCCATAACTTGTCTCCTGAGGTACTTCAATACCTGAGATCTCACGAACTTAATTCCTGACTCTGGTTTCTCCAACGCCATACGGTATATGTATTATATAGTATAGGGTGCTGTTTACAAATATTTTAAGAGTTTAAAGTAGTCCGCCGTTCAGCACAAAACAAAACATTTATTTTGGTTACATTAGTTATCATGGATATTTTTTTGGCTAATAATGATTTCATTATCTAAGTAGAAATTCCTTAGTTAAAAAAAAAATAGAAAAAAAAGTTAACAAATCGAGGAAAGCCAATCGTTTTAGAGTTATGACCTTTTGGATAGGTACATATCTCGAAAACCACTGACTCAATTCTAGAAAATCCAAAGAAAAGTGACGGAAAATAAGTCAGATTTTCAGTTATCTCAACAGACATAAAGCGAAGGATAAACTTTCCATCGAGTTTAATTATGACTTAATATTTCAATGGTAGGCTTAATTAACATGGCAAATTTAAATTCACGTTTTTCCTATTTTTTAATGACTCATTTCAAACATACCTTCTAGTTATTTTAAATTGTTTTTTGTCGGAAAACACGAACGAATGAAGCATCATTGAACACTGAGACTGAACAGTGAACAGGTATCTAGATAGTGTGGAATCATTAAGCTTCTCTCCATAACTAACCACTTCCCCCCAGCGGCAGCGATAAAGCACAAAGTTGTTTCAGTAAACAATGCACTCTATTATTATTCAAGTGTTTGTTTCCAAAGAGAATAAATTACTTATAACATTGGTGCATATATTTCACACCACAGCTTAACACATGCTTCAATAAATCAACAGTGAAATATAGAGATTACAGGTAAGCTGTTCACTTTATTTCATGCAAAAATACCACATTTGCTACAATATTATTTTATTTTTGACATAATTTGTACGGAATTGTAACTCTTGTAAATCCCAATGGAATCTGTCTTCATCAAAAAATGAAATATAAAGAAAACAAACATATAAGTACTGCCTTTATGTAATCTGTGAAAAATGGATTATTTTTTATTATTATACCTTTATTTTTATTCTTTCTTTTTAATTTTTTTCACGGCCTTGCAAATATCTGTAAAATATTTCATATTTTTTATATCACAAGTGGTTAGTTGGCATACATTTCTCACAGAAATGAACCCCCCATTTGGGTGAAATTATTCAAAAAAGATTTCATTTATATATCAATAGACTTATTTTAAGGTTTTCACATTGGTCATAAGTGAATAAGTGAGTGGTGATAAGTGATTTCTTCCCACGGTTCAGAGAACCTACTGCCACCTTTGGCACGTAATATTGAAAAAAATAAAAACTTTTAGCTAATCATAAAACTTTACTCTTTAACGCTCCTCTCAGGAATACAGAGAAATTACAAGACTCTGTCACGAAGTTTTGAATCATGGAGCAGCACTCTTTCAGGTGAATTGTTCTCAAAACTTAATGTTGACTTCTTCTCTTCGTGCCCTATCGGGTCCCCCCGACGTTGGCGATCACTATGGCGAAAGCTTCCCTGTCTGCTGCAGTCCGGAACAGCTCGCCGACGTTTCTGATGCCAGTCCACTCACGAACATTTAGGAGCCACGACATCTGGCGTCTTCCTATTCCTCGGCGTTCCTCTATTTTGTCCTCTATTTATAATCTATTCTGAAATAGGGAAATATAATGTACCAGACTTCTGTAAATATAATTAAACATTTATCAAAGTAAGTCAAAATCTTCAGACAATCCATTTTGTCCTTGCGCATAATATTCTGTCTCACTCAATTATTGTTCCTTCATAATAATTCATTCCCTCCACGTCTGTTTGAATTATGTCAGTTCATCATTCTTCATTACTATCGCCCGTCCATCATACAAATAAATTAATTTGATATAGACTATACAATATACGAGTATACCAATCTCTTCGCGCATAGACTATCGATAAACTGACAGAATTTACCTGTAAACAATATTTATTTCTTCAGCATTCACATATCACGCATACGGAAGTATATCGACACAGCCAATAATTCATGTGCGTAGTCAATACTGTAAATTATTTATTTTGTACCGAAATACTTATCGTGGATCCATAAATCTTAAAAATACCGTCCATACATCAGAATTCATACGCTACAACGTGTACACACAAGCATCTATTTGTGTATGTATTTCAATTACTTGAAATATATATTTATCTAATTCAATTTAACCGAGTTGAAAATACAAAAGTTAAATAAAAGTATTTGAATCTGTTATCATGATATTATCAGACTGGCGTTGCTGGCTTCGAGTTCACTGGGTCACAATCTATTCACTGTACGTTGAGAGTCTTGGCAGCAGTGTCTGAGTCAAGAAGAAAAATGTTTTAAAACGTGTAAATACCCAGCGCACACATTCGCTTTGGCAGACGTTGTAAAAATTCTGCTCGTGTGTATTTGGCAGGTTGTTTGGCAGTCTTCCAGTATCCGTTTTATATACCGGACCACTTTTAAAATTGTGTCACGGTGCAATTTCAAAAGATAAACAAATTGTTTTTATTTCACAGAGTTTTAGATACTATGTTCTCTGTTATATTGAGGTGTATCCACCTTTTTTCTTATTATTATTTGGCTTACAAAACAGCTGATTTAAACGCACTTATTCCACAATCTTGCGAATGCCGTAACTTAAAACTGTAATAAGAATATATCTCATTACCTACTTGATAATCTTGTAAAGTTTTCATTATTACTTTATTTTACACACATTTTTTATAGAAGGTACTATCCTTGTAGTAAATTTTACACTAACTTTGATAAATTTAATATCTTTCATTCAATAAATTATAATAAAATATGAAGAAAAATCTATCTCTGTCTCGAGAGCTTTTTATCATGCTATTGAAAATATACGAACTTGGTGAAAAGCACTCAAGACTTCCATAGTAGGTGTACTGAATATATCGTTTGTAGTATCTTTCATTTTTATTTCAACTAAACATATTTGTTCAACACATTTCATATTACTCGTATTACTAAGTAAGTATATTACATTGATGTATTTATGCGATTCTGTTCTGTAGTAACTAATTAGGTTGATGTTTATCCGATTAATAACATATCAAAATATTCGTGCTGTAAATTGTATTCATCATTAGTTAACATACATAAACTATATTAGTTAGAAATACGTATTCGTGTTTCATAATAATTATAAAGCAAAGCCTGTATTTTACATTTTAATACAATACAGTAGAAATCTTGTCATTTCGTTTATTACTAACTAATAATCATATGCCCAATCCCACCAACTTCCACCTAGGAAGGAGACCCCTTAGTAATTTCCATACAAAAACAGAGATAATATTACATTAATAATAGAGCACAACATCTAAAAGAGCATAATGTCATATGAAATTCTACATAAAACACTCCTACGTTTGGTGCCCAAATATCTCCGCACAGAATCTCCCCAACTAGGAGAGTTTTATGTAGAATTTCATATTATGACTTTATGCTCTTTCTTACTCTTTAATTTGGTGTTTCAATCAATAATATTATCTCTGTTTTCGTATGGAAATTACTTAGGGCTCCCCTGTTGGTGGGATTGGGCAATAGTCTCTTTGATAGATATCTTATCATTCGTTTCAGCAATATGTTGCACCCTTCTCCGTTTTAACTCTTCTTCTTTTCATACTGGCTGCTAGTGCCTGTTTGTGTAAATTTGCCTGTTAGGGTCTTCCTTGGGGTCATCCTTCTCTGATTTTCCACGAAGAGCAAGGTGTGGTAGTCTTTGGAAGTCCATTCTTTCCACATTCTCCGTTACCTTCTCGTTACATCTCCCGCATCTGACAACATCCCAGATAACACACATTTCTCTGATGTTGGTGTTTTAAGGTTTTACTCTGCTACGGACAATATTCTCTCAACAGTATTAAGTTTGTTCTTTTTACCACAACTGACGGATCCAGTCATTCCTTTTGCAGTGATGTTGTGCAGTGATCTATAAAGCGTTTATTTAATTTCAGTGTTACTTTAAAGTGTAGCTGTGGCCATACAGTAAGTAGTTTCTGTCACGTTTGCATGATTTTTCACGCACAGTCATATTGGTCATCGATTGGCAACGTGCAATGTGAATAAACTTGTCCTCAATCGTTCGACAGTTGTATCGGCAGCAGTGGCGAAGGGTGGATTTCTGCAGAAGGGAAGCCGGGGCTAATATTTCTTATAGGATTACGTCAGATTAGACCCTATTATACCTATCATTTTTTCAAAAAGGTAACTCGATGGGAATCATGTTCTTAGGTAGCTTCGCGCCTGATCGGCAGTAAAAATATTTGACTACAATTATTGCTATTTATATCATATTGATTAATTATGAATGATCACAGATTTTTCCATGACGCGTAATTTTCAAGTCGAAAAAATCTATGTACCTAATTACATTATTTTTTTCCACAGTATTGTACTAGACATTTATGTTGGATGTAAAAAACGCGTGATTTTGTAAAAAGTTGAAAGGTTACACAATGATTGACAGCCAAATGTGATTAGTTGGATTATTCGACCAATTTTCAAATTACGAGTATATTATTTTTTTATGTTAGCGTGTATTTTTTTATTGGGCAAAATTTATTCTGGACTGTTCTTTTTATATGAGTACATCACTTTATCGATTTCGCATCTCGGGACCTTTTAAGAACATAAGGAGATACATTATTAAATCTCTCCATTCATAAGTACATCTCTATCTGCGTCATCTGTTGAGACAATGCGTGGAAAAATATTTGTCTGTATTTCAATAAGAGAACAAATCTCTATACGAATGTAGTTATCTTCCTGTACACATAATATCGTAAAGTATGAACCCGACACCTCCCACATTGGGAGACTATCGTTCCAAACAACTGTGCCAACCATATTCAATATCTATGCTACAATGAAAATAAAATTCTCTCCGATGGCGCTACAGCCCATATCGAGCCTTGGCCTCCCGCAACATTCGCCTCCAACTTCCTCTGTCCTCAGCGGCTGACTTACAGTTGGTTGACTGGAGAAGCTGTGCTGCATCCTTTCTCACTTCATCTTCCCACCTCAGTCTGGGTCTTCCCACCTTTCTCCTTCCACCTGGGTGTCCAGTCATAATTCTCTTAGGGACGCGTGTGTCCAGCATTCTCTGTACGTGCCCAGCCCATCTCAACCTGAGTAGTCTCATATGGGTTGAGATGCTAGGGGCCTGATAGATATCGTACAGTTCTTTGTTGTGCCGGATGCGCCACTGTTCCCCCTCTTTCGCGGGTCCACATATTCTTCTTAAGACTTTTCTTTCAAACGTGTCCAGCATTTCAGCCATCCTTGTGTCCAGCATTTCAGCCATCCTTGATGAAAATAAAATACATAACAAATATACGAAATTTTACTACAAGTACTAGTATGGACATACTACGAAAGTAGTATTTCCACTCTTTCGAATCCTTTCGTCGTCTTTACATTATTTGAAAATAAATTACGGGCATTTTATTAAATTTCACAATTGCTAATAAAAATATTTACGCAATTATGCCTTTTACGAGCTCTATCACTTTTGAATTGACTTGAATTAATATATTCCGTATACAGCAAAAGATTTATATATTTTTTGAATTATATACCTAATATTGAACAAAATGCAAAATAACGTATTGTTCATACACGAGCTGAAAGCATTACATTGCATCATCTAATAATAATTGTTACATTATTTTATAGGCAGCACATAGCATTTCTAAAAAAGCTCAATGTCTACTTCAAAGCTCATGTTTAAAGTTCGTTACGGTGGTTATTCGCACGCAACTATATACCTAATAATAATTATTGTCGTTACTTGTACTGAATACACTAATGTAACTAAAAGTTGTTGTATTATAATTGAGCTTTTGTATGACTTAAACCAACGCGAAGTAATTGAGTGGGTTTTTATTATATTATTGTGCTTTTATTTGAAATGCCTGTCCAAGTGCTCAAGTTTTCTGTAATTATTTACCACGCAAACAACATTGTAGACTTCTTTAATACTTCTTTATTTGTTATAAATATATATAATAATTTATTTCTGTTCTTAATTACCTGCACTATGTTAATGTTTCCAGAGCTTTTGAAATGGCGTGGAAAACGTGTTATTTACGAATGTTTTAATTTGTTGGGATCTTCAAACATTAAAAAAAATAGAGACCTAATTTTTTTGTGTGCTTCTTCTTCTCCTTACCAGCCCGCTTCTCTCTACTGTTGAACATCAACTTCCTCCAAATTCTTCTACGATGCCTCAAGTCAATTTGTCCTCTAGTTTTTTTTTTCATGCATATGGCAAAAAAACCCGGCAATCACAAATTTGGAGGTAAATCTCTTAGCCAATTTGCAGCGTCAACAGTGACCCCGTGGATTTCAGCTAGACCGCGCACGAAACCAAAAATTAGACACTCGACTATATGGCCCATCGTCTGGCGGGGACCACATTCACAGTCGGAGCTCGGGGAAAACCCCCATCGATTCATAAGGTATCCAGTATTCACCGCGAATTGAACCATTTCATAAGTCCTTCGATCTGTTATCTTCTTATAAAAACGGAAGAAGGTATACCGCATATTGTATAATTTATACCTAAGCAGCAAAATTCGCTTTGATATTTCAAAGTTTAGAAATTAACCTACCTATAAATATTGCATGCTAATTGATGACAATAACTTTTAGATTCTAGGTGCCGTAAATAAGTAAACTACAGACAAGTTCATGATTGAGATAGTGATAGTTATTCGCCCCTAGTATTACAGAACTAGGATAATAGAATTTAATTAGACAGTGTTTACTCTCCCTGGGTTGTTAGAATAAGTCTATATATAATTATACTAATAAGAAACATTTTAGCTTGAACGTGACTGTGTGTTTATTTCAAGCGTTGATATGAAATTCAAGAAAGTGGGGATAGAGGAAGAGCGTTTAACCCTTCACCGCCTAAAGAAATTATTATTAATACGGTTACATGTTAAAATTACACAGGGAAAAATAACACTGAAAAAATATGGAAGAAATAACTCATGGAAATAATTGATTGATATTATGTTTATATTGCAGAACTCCATAGCATAATTAAAAACAGAAGACAATTGTGTGGTTATACTTTGTAGTAGAACCACACAATTGTATTGTGTTTTCAATTACACATGGAAAGAATTTCACGGGGAAGAAATACGAAATAGCGCGCAAAAATATCCGAAAAAGAAATAACACATATTTATTTTTATTCAAAATTTATTACACAATTTGTTTGTCATATTGATATAGATATGTACTAGATTATGCATCTCTCTATTATAATCATCAAAAAATTAGAATAAAAATAAAATGTGTTATTTTTCATTGTATTATTTTTGCATGTGATATTATTTTCTTCCCCGTGAAATTCTTTCCATGTGTTATTTATTCCGTGTGATAAGTTTTTTCCCGTGTTATTTTTTCCTGTGCAATTTTATCACATAATCTCCGTAAACATGCTTCATATTATTAAGATAACATCTGTATGTATATTATTATATTATCTGGATTTTCAAACGAAATGAGAGAAATCTCGTGTTATTGATATTTCATATTAAAGTCTCTATTATTCCCTAATATAAATAGATTTAACTTAATTATGTTTGCTATATTATAATTATTTGATCTCAGCCTTATCTGTGATGATTTAATAATCAAACTTTATTCACAATCATAGCAGTTTCAATATAATTTCATATAATTATTTAATAGGATTGAGTGGTTTTACCGAAGATACGCGATGGAAATATTTAATTAAATACAAAATTTATTCATTTTTGTCTTTAAGATTTGGAATTAATAAAACATTTTTGCTTATTATCTGCTATTTATTTGTTTATTCTATTATAATTATTATCAATTATTTATTCTATTATAATTATTATCAATTATTTATTCTATTATTTATTCTATTATAATTGTTATCGTTTATTCATTTTAATCTACTGTTATTTTATATTATTATTTTTTGTACGTTTATGTTGGTGTGTTGATATAGTGATTTGAAGGTGTGTGTGGAGTGGTATATGTGGCTTAGTGTTGTGGTTTGTTGGTTTCCCTAATACCAGCGTATGCTGTCTGGGGACCTTTTTTATGTTTTATGTTGTTTCTGATGCTGTTGCTGTGTTATTTATTGTTTATGTTATATTTTCTTTTCAATAAAACTCAATTTCAATTTCAATTTCAAATTGCAGAATGAAATTAATAATTTAATTTGTAGGTACTCTAATTGAATATGAGATTACTAATTCAATCACTACATAATTTTCGGTGTCGATGCGTTGAATAGTACCTTCTTACACTTCCAGTAGACGCGGGAGAAAAGGGGAAAGGGGTAGATGAATCAGAACAACTTCGTTTCATAATAATACAAGAAAAATGATGTTAATGTTTTATAAATATTAGGAATAAACCAGTACCAAATACTATTTACTAGTACTAGACTACATACATTAATGTAGTCTTAAAATAAAAAATAATTTTCAATGCATCAAAGTTTCTTACGAGAGAGACATCTCTGTAATATAAGAATTATGATTTTTTTTTTAGTTTACGGTAATATCTATCTAATTCTCTTACCGAAAAAAAAACATTTTCTGACATCTATCAAAATCAATAAAGTGTCTGACCCAATTACTAATGCAATCATCAATTTGTCTGCCAACATTGTCCAAAAAAACCGGCATGTTTTCAGTTTATGATATTCTTTATTAATTGCTTAATGGCAGATCATCTAACATTTATGAGTCGATGAACCAATAAAACTGATTAAGTACTTGGTTAATATTTGTAAACTTATTACTAATTTGTTTATATATCGTTTAAAATCTACAAGTGCTTAATAACGCCGCGAAATTTATTTTTTTAATGAATCATTCCAACTATCAATGAATTATTGCCTGGCCTGTGTATGATGAGTATATATCAATATTATTCAAAAGCTATTCGAGTCAAAAGTAACGTTTCATTTGAATCAATAAACGCCGATTCGATCAGCAATAAATTTATCCGTTCCCGATAATAAAACCGTTAATATGTACAATCAAAATGTTTATCCGTTCAGATGAAAGGTGTGTGGATTTTAACGTTCTTTAACGCTATTGGAAACGGTTTCGCAAAATAATATGCAATTTAAAATTCAAAAATATTAGTGGAAATTATGTATTGAACTATTTACAAAACCATCTGTTACATAAAATTAGGAAATATGTACCTAAAAAACTGATGTTTAGACATCTTATCCTTCTTTCAGCCATCTCTCTACTGCTGGATAAAGGCCTCTTCCATTTGTTTTCATTTTTCTCTATCCTAAGCTTTGCCAATCCATCTTCTACCTGCGACTGGGATAATATTGTCGGCCCATCTTTTCTGTGGCCGTTCTACTCCTCTTTTTTTTATCGCACGGTCTCCATCTAACAACTCCGACTATCTGGATTTAGACATATCTGTTAAATTTTAGCTGCAACATTTTCGTGCTTTCGTAGAAAAAACCAATACAGGCAAACATGGATTTGCAGTTTTCTTAACTTTCAACAAAAACAGATCTCACAAATTGGAAAACAATACCAATAGAATGCCTACCTACTTGTACTTGACAAATAATATTGAAGTTTTGTGTCTCAGATGTACAATAGTCGTTCACATATAAAAGAAGAAGAATTACGAAGCAACTTTTGAAAAACTTAAAACTAATATAGGTATATAAGTATTACTTACTAGCTATGCTCCGTTCTTCTAGGTACATTTCTTTTAAGGACAGTTTTAAACAATACTTTTTTTTTTCACAAATAGCTTTCAGATTCCCTTTTAGATTTTTATGATGAGTTTTTTATCAAAGTGTCGAAAGTGACAGACCATGAGTAAGGATTGCATCCCAAGGACTTTTCTAATTTGTCTAAAGAATCAACGAATAAAACTGTTGATAAAATATCATAGTTTGTAATAAAACGTCAAACTCAGAAAGATGTAAAACTTTTTAACGACTATGCTAGTGGTTGGTGGCTGGACGCTAAATAATACAAAATCACCAAGTTTTACTTTAAATTATTTCATACAATAAAAGTTTCTGTAATCTTAAAATTTCATCAATAGAAATACGGTGTCGACTAACAGAAATATGGTCGAAAATAAGTGGGTGTATTCCAATTCCAGTTAAATTATAAGGTGTTGTACGAAAATAGTTTTAGTATTTCTTTATCAAGGTAATATTTCATACTTTATTACGTTCAACTCTGTTGGAAGTAGACTGACATTATAAATAATGGTGGAGCTACTCGTAAACGACACTTTGAAACTGGCAAAGAGGAAATTTAGAATGTATCTCTTGAGGTTTGTAGCTTCCAATGAAAAGGGCTTAGAAAAATATACAGTGAACGTTTATTCCCGGAAGTTTTGCAGTTTGAAATAAGACATTGATTAAAATACGAATCTCAATTGTAAAGAACATATTTGATGCAGGTTTATCAACCAAGTTGCTATGATCTAAAGATTTTTTAATATTCTTTATAGAACGTATTGTAGATTAATGTGATTTTTTATCAGCTTTCACGACTCTTCTCCTTTATATATTTTTTTACAATTTTTTGGTTCACATATTCATGCCTTGTAAATGTCTAATCAAATTCTCTTTACAATTTCAATAAATACTAACGTTCCATCCATACCATTACGACGTTTGCCACAATGCGGGACAACCAGAGATAGGTGTGTGGATGTGCATTACATACCTTCAAACCACACATGTATAAACCCACAAGTTGGCTTGTCGTACCTTAAATAAAAATCTCATAACTAATATTTCTGAAAAAATATTACTCTTCTTCTTATTCTTTGTCTCTTTATAGATCAATCGATCTGTTCCTCTCAGAATACTCAGTCTCTTGCGATGAGGCCAGGCTGTCTTTCCACCGCTTAGGGGGCCTTCCAATAATATTCAATCATGCATATTCGTTTAAATGGTAGATACGGGTACTGGAAAACGATAGAAGTTAAAGAGAAAGTGAATATAAGACAAAGTGTTAATAAATCAGCAAGTGTGCCGCTTTTGAGAAAGTTTTCCATATTTACGATAGCGTTTATATTAAGATTCCATTCAACGCCTTACTATTTGAATAATAATATGAGTTTGTATTTCATGAATAAAAATGTCGTAAAAATAATGTCGAGTGACAAATACTCACTTTATTGTTTCAATTTCTTTGATGAAATATAGAATATAATGAAATTGTCGTGACAATTAAATAATCTTTCAAATTCTGTATTATTTTTTTAGATTCCTTCTACGAAAATAACTAGTTACCTCTCACGCATGTTTAGTTATTAATATATGGATTCACAGTAAATACGGTATACATTTTTTGTCTAAAGTCCTTACCCTCTTGGTTTGTATTTCATGTGTGCTTTATACATTGGAGGTATGTTATTCTAATTATTATCTGTCGTAACTTGAATTATACTTTAACAAAAAAAAAGAAATAAATGAAAACAAAAGTTTCAGCAAAAATTATGTAAAAACTTATACCTAATCAGAAAATCTAACATAGCTAAGTTAGTTTATCAACAAAAATATGAATTAACTTCAAGTATTCATTAATGATTCTGGTAACAAATTACACGAGTGACATTTGAATAGAAATTTCATTTGTATAGGCTTTGTAGATGCTTGAAATTTTTGTGGCTTAAAGGTCACCTGGTAATAATGAAAATAGCACTGAGAATATAAACCCTTTACAAATAACTTCATAGTTTATGGAACATAAATTTGTAGCCTTTTCAACCATAGACGAAACCATGAAGCGACGTATCGTTATTCGCCGTTTGAAAAATTAACTTAATTCTCCCATTTGTAAATATATTTTTGCCATTTAATCAAGAGCTTACATTGAGTTTCACTGTGAATTAAAGTAGAATGAAACTTACCTCACGTATTTTTCTCCAATACCCACAGACATTTTAGATTGTCCATCTCGGTTTCGGCGCAAAAACGAGCGTAAAAATGATTAGATCTATGTCAACTTATTATTACTGTTTTGCTTTATTCTTCATTGCTTAGTTATGTAAATTTTTCAGGTAGTAACTTTCATTCAGGCGGGGTGTATTTACCTCAAATTGCCTGCCTCATACTAAGTATTATAACTACGCTGTGAATCCAAATTCTAAAACACGGTATCTAGCAGTACGTACATGCGATAGAAAGTAATTTGCTAATACGCTCTCCGCAAAGAACTTTATAAAAGCTGTTTTTATTAAAAAAGCAAGGGAAACATATTTTAAAATTGCGCCATGAAATGTAATTATAGGACTCAGATCCTGTTACTACTCGCTTTTTATATTAAATGTAATTCTCATATTACCTTCCTTCCGTGAAAGGCTAAATTTTCATTTCAATGTAAAACCATAATGAACAGAAGTATCTGTTACGAGTGTCTAACTTAATTCGCCATGCTATGACTTGATAATTGATTTTTTCGGTTTACTGTTTTCTATTGAAGAAGCCGTTGTCTTGATGAAACTTAAAGGGCAAAGTATTGAAGGAAAAAGGGAAAGAATTCATACTAATATGAACATCCGTCCGTTTATTATAAAATAATAAAACAATTTTTTATTGGGTTAACTAATTTTATTCAAATGGCAGGCTTATTGTCTGCTAACAAACCATAAGACTCTATTGACACATTTATTGTCAAAGAGTATTTTCCAAATTGTTTCAATTTTAAAACATTATAATACACGCCAAAAAGAAAACTGTAGGTATAGAATAATATATACTACCTTAATCGGCATTTTAGGTCGTATCTACCTAATCTATGTAGGTACTTAAGGTGAGCTAATGGCAATGGGCAGGGCACATTGCAAGACAAGACGAAAATAGATGGACACCCAGACTCGTAAAGTGGAGACCATGGGAAAACAGAAGAGGTGTCGGGAGGCCCCAGAAAAGATGGGTGGACGACGTGACCTCGGTAGTGGGTCAGAAAGGCGAGAGATAGAAAAAACTGGAAACAAATGGAAGAGGCTTATATCCAGCTGTGGAGGGACTAAGGCTGACGAAGAATCTAATAATATTGTCATGACAGAATAGTGGTATAATAAGATAATAACTAAAGCGGAGATTATTATAGTGAAGTTCTGAAGTTCCTATATGCACTCTAGTTAGATGACAACTTACAACTCTGTGCATTAGCAATCAAATTATAACACAATTTCACGTGCAGGGAATGTTCCAGTAATTTGTAGTTAACTTCAGACACCTAGTTCTCACACTTGCACATTATTAATATTAAAACGTCTTACACTTCATACTACTGTGTATTAGGGTGGGCCGTTTTCCTTTTCTTGAGAAATTCGATCTTCCCTAGTTCCAAAAGGTTGCATTTGGGTCTAAAATGAATAAAAATCAGCTTTAAAAAAATAAAAATAAATGTCCTGAGGTTTCGCAACGCGCATTTATGTTGGGAAAAAATGATGAAAACGCCCTTTTTAAAAAAATAATTTTTAAATACTGTTTGGTATTTTTTCATGGTTTTTTTGAGTTACGAACAAATAAAAATAGTGTATGTACTCTTTTTTATAGATTTTCCCACAAAATATTTATTTCTCTGAAAAAATATTGACCACAAAATCGATGAAAATTCGTACGTTTTTTTATCTTAGCGGAGGTGTAACGTGTAGCGTGTACCATGTAACATTCGAAGAATTATACTTTCGGCCATTTGCATTCAAGAAATTTATCGAATACCATAATATGTACTTAGTGTACTTACATCACTATTTTTTTCTTCTTCTTTTCGGATCTCCTTCAGCCAGCCACCAAGTACTTCATAATAATATAATATCGCAGTAAGCACTTACTTACTTGTTCGTATATAACATCATGCAGCTACTATACTCTCTCGCAAATATTACTACAAATAGACGACAGAAAGTCTAATTGCCTCACCCCTGATTATGAAAACAGAGAAGGAAAAACTTTCTGATTTCTTTACATTTATTTTATAATTTTAATTACCTATAATAATTTTAATTTTATATTTAGTAAGTACGTAGAAATGATATTATATAGTACAGCTGATATTAAGGGTAAACCCACCTCCAGCCCTGGATGTTACAGGAGTTTCAGATCCTATGCCATCCAGTGTTTCACGCAAAAATAATGACATTAAAAAAGTCTACAGTAGGGCTCAAGGCTTGCTGGAACAGTTCCCCTCTACAAACCATTCCCGAAACTACTTCTTCTTATTTTTATGGGCTGCTAAACCCTCACCTCCAGGCTCCGCAGCCATGTTATCCCATCGCCCGTAAATAGATGGAGCTGCTCCAGTCCTCCATCGTAAGAGAACAGAACACACTAGTTCACAATGACAGTGTGTTCTGTTGTCTGCTTCTAACCACACTCACACATAGCAGAGTCAGCCCATTGGTGAAGTTGGAAAGCAGAGCAGCTAACGCCGCACCTGAGTCTATTGAGGGAGCTCCATAGCTTTCTAGATAGTGTGAGACCAGGTTGTTGTTTAGTGGGGTCTGCTATTAAATGGTAGTTCTAACTACTACTTGTCACGTATATAATATTCGTTATTTTAATTAATTGTGGGTAGTGGACTTCTGTCTGTTTGTATTCTTTGTATCTTCGTATTTAACAGCTGTAATGCTACACTGTTGCCTTGTTAGGTTATTACTCCAACACTGTGACTAGTTAATTTAGAGGAAGCTGCAATAATAACTTGGAAATGAGACAGTTGTATTAAGTAATAAAATGTACACCATGTACTTGTGTTATGTACTCGTATCTCGTAGGAGAGATGCAATGCCTGCTTAGTGCAGATGTTGTTATTCATACGAATACACTCTGAGAAAACAAACAGCTCTGTAAATTCTAGAAGATAGCAATGATAATAATTATTATAATCTAGTGCAGATACTTAAGAAAACAATGTTTCTCAAAACGAATTGTTACTTTTGAAATATTATTATTATTAATTTTGGGCAAGCAGCCTAGGCTGATGGGCCCAAATCAATGTCTGTGCCATCTGTCGTTCTGAGAAAGTCATCCAGTCAGTCAATCCAATTCTTAAAAGCGTTCACTGATGGTGCTTGTATGTATATCATATTTTCGGGTAAACGGTTCCACATATTCACCACTCTATTGCAAATAAGTTCTTTCTCGGATTACTGTGAAACCGTTCATTGGTGAGCTTCATAGAATGTCCTCTCAAATGGTATGTATGTTTCAAATATGTTACAGATTCTACCATATATATTATATCTGGCATATACATAAATAGATAAGCAAGATATTGTATACGTGATATACCGCACAACCCTTGTGGCAATGTGGCATTCTGTATGGTACATATTTCTAATTAAGGGACGTCTCTCTCGCAACCCTCTACACACCCTTTATCTGTAATTTATGTATAGAGAAAAGCACTGCCATATATAGCTTACAAACTTCCAAATACATTTCACAGGTACCTTTCTATGTAGATTGACAATCGAATTGCATCCTACTTCACTCATTCCTCGCGTATCTAAAGTTAATATAATATGTAAGCATAGTACCAACGTATATTTCCCCATGTAAGATAAATGCAGCGTGCTACGACGGTCCTATAAATCAACATGCAGAATGCATCTCGGTTTTCGCACACGACTAGCATCTAGATAAATTTCCTACTAAAAGTTTGTCGGTACAGCTCGACCAGCACATCTGAAAATTGTGGGCGCTTCTATAATTACTTATTTAAACTCACTGCGGTTATTTCCTTAATCTGGAAACGTTATTAAATTCTACTATCACTACTTCCACTGCTTTGTCTTTTAATATTCCTCGAGGTATCAAATGTCTTCGCTAATTAGACGTTCTTCTCGTACAATTAGTAATTCATATTCTCTGACTGCACGTATGAGTTTAAGATGAATCGTTTGTAAGTTATCGTCTGGGGTTAACTGGAAGAAATCGCAGTTCTTCGATAAGTTCGCCCTAGTGAATATTTATATGTGTTTGTTGTTTACTATGTGTCCATATTACTATATGTCCATTTTGTATATTTATATGTGTTTGTTGTTTACTTTAAGTTTAAATAAATAAATCGTCTACGATGTCTACTAATACTAGTTGGCCCTTTAGTACTCCTTGAAGTAATTCTGCAAACCTTTCAGAATTCTCACATATGTTATATCTATGTGATTTTCTATTTATTTGCTTTAAATACAGCCATCGAATCTTTCATGATAATCTGGATTTTTCTATCCATTCAATATCATTCAGACTGTTAAGAAAATTTGACAAAGGATATCTGACTCCTCGACATGAAAACTTACGAAATATGAAATGAAATATATTTGGATCAAACTAAAACTTTCTGATAATATTGAACAAAACTCTAGATTATTAATTCTCTTGAAAAATCCCTGACAAGATATATCTGCGGAGCTATAAAACTTTGTCGTATCGCTCGTAGGTAGTTACCGCAAGCCGTATACCTAATACTTGCAGTATAGCAGCACAGTTTGTAGCTGTCCCGTTTTTTTGGCAGAAGATACTCCTTTACTTCGAATATTATGATACTTTATCACTGTGTGAACTAGATCTTCAAGGAAGCTAGCTGAATAATAATGGGTTGAACTTTCATGTTTTTCCATGAAAATTTTATGAGACAAAAGTTGACATATATTATATCGTACAATTTGCTTACAGATTTTGAAATCGTGTCATTTTGAATAACTTTGCAATTTCTATTCTTTCGTTTCAAGGTAGTTATATAAATTATTGCATTATAGATTAGTTCACAATTATAAAGAGATGCAATGCATTATTTCTATGGTCAGAGTGATCTAAAATACCGGGACGAAATTATATTTGATTTGATAGTTTTACTTTTTATTAGGCATGCAGTATTTTAAGGTACAGATACAGTCATGTATAACAGTGCAAAGACAACAGTTAAGTTATTAACAAAACTGACCAATTACAACTGTACACAAACAACAACAACAGTACACAAAACACAATAAACACCAACTTAAACTAATACATATATGGCGTAAATATAATGATGGATGTATAAAAGAAATGAGACTGGCAGGAGAAGAGGAAGGGAAGGGTGAAGGAATTGGATAGGGAGAAAATATACGCTGTGGTATAATATAGTTCATGTGTAAATTTGGTCAGATTAAGTACACATGTAAAAAATGAAATAGGTACAATACATTAGTAATAATGTCTCTTTAGAGTTTTTATATGTTGCTGGAGATTTGCTTATTATTCTACTTACTGGGAACTACTAATTGAAAAATGCTAATCCGACAAAATATCCAATTGTCACTGTTGTATTGTCTTAATTGCGGTTTGGAAAATAAATATCATTCAATTTTAAAAAGTTTGTTATACCGTTGTCGAAACCAGTCGTCGGTATAATTTGTGTAATCTAAACGATACTTGCCTAATGACTTGATACGAGTATATTGTATGAGGTGTAGGACGTAGGTATACTCGTACTCAGTGTAGTCTATAACACTTGTGTTAATATGAAAAGTTTCTATAATGCACCAAGTTTACTTCACTACGTAGTGAAATAATGACTGTAATATTTCGAAACACATGGAACAACTTGTATGTTCGGATGTGTCTTAAGTTTGTATGGTTTTCTCTTATCATTTTATGAACAATATTCAGAAAAACTACTGGTAGTAATGAAAAAATTGTGGAGTAAATATCGTTTTGAAAGTCGATTAAGGCAGAATCTAGATATTCAAAATTATCATCACGGAATATCTGATAGCACTTTGACAGACATTGAAAAAGCCAATAATAGTCTTTCCCTTTGTAAATTTTCTTCATTAAAGTGTGTAATTATTAGGTAGTTGAAAAGTTCAGTAACAAGGTTCACCAATCATTTTGGATCTATCTATTTTGGTTCCAAACAGAAATGTGCAGTTTTAGGGCATTATATCACACACGTTGCACCCCAAATGGAGACAATAGTGAACCTAATTGCTGAACTTCATCAGACGTTGTTTTGTCTGTCGCATTTTATCAATTCTTAGTTTTTACAGGGTACTCGAAAGGCAAATTGCTAAGATGCGTAGAAGACTATCTATGCAGGATGCTTCATTACTGACGCAAATCTTAACTTTTATAATTTCATCGTAATTCTTTACATTCGTAATTCCATGTACAAACTTATTACCATCAACCACGTACTTCAGAATAACTTATTTAATACAACTCTATTTCATACTGATGGCTGATTTATCAGTTTTCAAATAACTTAAATGTTTAAGTTTCATAGCTTTACCTATTCGCTGAAGTATTGGAACTATAGCTTAAGCTTACCACTGCTAATTGGTTAGAATTTATTTTTAAGACTTGTTTTTAAAATAATACTTCCATACGTCTTTTATATGTTTTCTTCCATTTCTCCTTAGCTAGATCTGGGGCTCAAGATATAATCAAGTCTTCGACAGAAGCCCTTATCTATTCTAGTTAGGCCCGATCCAGCCACAGTATCTTTGGCAACTGCTTCTGATAGCAATTTAAAATTAATGTAGAAGATGACTGAGAAGAAAACTGAAGGTCTAATGTTGAAAACAAAAATGCTCGAGGACTCATTTTTCAGCGAGGAGAAGTTATGTGGGATTCGTCTGATTTTGGGTTCGCTACGCAGTTATTACTGTGATTACCAAATAAAATGTTAGCAGGCGTTGGGAAAAAGGGGAAATGAAAAAATTGAAGTGAGAATGAAAAAAGATATCGTGAATCTTGATATTTTCACATATTTGTAAAATTCTCTTTTTCATAAAATTTATCAGATGGTATCTTCACGAGATCGTGTATTTGTCTTTGTGGTTTAAATTTTATTTGATAAATAAGATTTGAAATTGATATTGCTTTCCTGCAATATCTGATACTATTATTCTCTGTATGATATTATTCTCCTTGTAGTATATACAAGACTAAACATCCATTCATCTATAGACCAGGCGCTGTGATGCTTTTCGTATACTTAATATGAGCACCGAATTCCATCAATTGATTATTGTTGAGGATAGGTCAAGGAACAAGGATCCGTTTCTTGCCACTCAATTTTCCTGTCCAATTTTTTTTTACACCCCCTCAAAGTTTGTCGATGGGGTAAATGCTTTGGAGTCATTTTAATGATTATTTCAGTCTTAATTTTTAGTTTATTATAATTGGAATGTGACGTTGGGTTATTAGGTGAAATAATAAAATAAAAATAAAAAAAATAAAAAAAGCCTTTGTTATAAATAAAATAATATAAATATGAAAATGATAGATTCCATTGTACCATCATTCAGGCGTCCTAGTTGAGGCGGCAAGATGTGAGGACGGGCAACTATGATCGGATTCTTATTCCTGAGACCCCAAGTAATAAAAAACAACATCTTGCCGATAACTGCAGTGGTCCCCTCTAGTCCCTTCCCCTCCCTTTTTCATCCCCTATGGTAATTGTAAACAAATAAATAGTTTTTATAGAGACTCCATATTCTGGTGGTCGTGAAATTTTGGTATGTTGTATAGGTTGATACGATAGTGAATAATCCAGTTTTTTACGATTTTCCTCCCGCCGCCCCCTCCGCCACCCTTAAAAAACCTCAAAAAATCGTACTGTTTATATTATGCGACATAACTTCGTTGTTTCGCATTTTTGGCCAAAATAATTATTTGCTCTTTTGTTAAGCATAAAATATTCTAAAAATTGTTTATAAAAAAATTGCTCTAAAGTAAATAGCAGCGGAGCCATCAAGCTCCAAAACTGACCAATTTTTAGATTTATTCTATTTTGAGTTTCTTTGCGTTTTGCACTATTATAACTTCGGTATGGTTTGTTTTAGCTTAAGTCCTCAAAGCTAATCTTAGAGATAATTTAATTATCTTCAAAATTCATATATTAAGGTCCGTATAGTGTTGAAAATAACAGAGTAGGAATAGATTTAAGAAAAAATGAAATAGTGGTTTTATCATTTCTTCATACATTTTCGAACGTTCTTCATACATTTTCAAAGAACGTTCGAAAATGTATGGAATTAGTTGATGAAATTAGAAAATGTATGAAATCCCTATTTTGTTTTCTCCTAAATCCATCCCTACTCCCTTATTTTCAGCGTTATATGGATATTAATATATGAATTTTGAAGATAATTAAATTATCTCTAAGATTAGCTTTGAGGACTTAAGCTAAAACAAACCATACCGAAGTTATAATAGTGCAAAACGCAAAGAAACTCAAAATAGAATAAATCTAAAAATTGGTCAGTTTTGGAGCTTGATGGCTCCGCTGCTATTTACTTTAGAGCAATTTTTTTATAAACAATTTTTAGAATATTTTATGCTTAACAAAAGAGCAAATAATTATTTTGGCCAAAAATGCGAAACAACGAAGTTATGTCGTATAATATAAACAGTGCGATTTTTTAAGGTTTTTTAAGGGTGGCGGAGGGGGCGGCGGGAGGAAAATCGTACAAAACTGGATTATTCACTATCGTATCAACCTATACAACATACCAAAATTTCATGCCACCAGAATATGGGGTCTCTATAAAAACTACTTATTTGTTTACAATTACCATAGGGGATGAAAAAGGGAGGGGAAGGGACTAGAGGGGACCACTGCAGTTATCGGCAAGATGTTGTTTTTTATTATTTGGGGTCTCAGGAATAAGAATCCGATCATAGTTGCCCGTCCTCACATCTTGCCGCCTCAACTAGGACACCTGAATGATGGTACAATGGAATCTATCATTTTCATATTTATATTATTTTATTTATAACAAAGGCTTTTTTTATTTTTTTTATTTTTATTTTATTATTTCACCTAATAACCCAACGTCACATTCCAATTATAATAAACTAAAAATTAAGACTGAAATAATCATTAAAATGACTCCAAAGCATTTACCCCATCGACAAACTTTGAGGGGGTGTAAAAAAAAATTGGACCGGAAAATTGAGTGGCAAGAAACGGATCCTTGTTCCTTGACCTATCCTCAACAATAATCAATTGATGGAATTCGGTGCTCATATTAAGTATACGAAAAGCATCACAGCGCCTGGTCACTAACTACTAAGCTACTAGTGTACCTACTGAAGTGTTCAGGTGTCTACTTAACCTGGTCGCTTTACCACATCAGTCATCGTTAGTGCATGGTACATGTTGCATTTATAATTGCTGCATTATACTCAACTTTGTGTTCTTGTTATTATTGTTATCATTACTTGCCATCAGGTGTTAGAAATTGGATAGAAAATTAGTAGTGAATTACATAGTAATACCATACAGGCATGGAAAAACGAGTGGGATTCCCAGAACCCCAATCACATGAAGCTCGTGCAAGACCCCACATTGAGACAGACGGAATGTCTGCCTCGTAGATTATGGACAGCCCTGACCATAGATACGAACATCTCATCCATACATGGGTGGAGAAAGAGGAAACATCCTTACTGCGGGTGTGGTGAGATCGAGTTGGTTTACATTGTGAGGCACTGTCCTAACACGAAGTTCGTGGGGGATTTTGGGCAAATTCATGAGGTGACGTCAAGGGCAATAGAATATTTGAGAAATATTGATGCGGAGTTTTGAATTTCAGTAAATATGACGATATGTCCTTTCGGTTGTCAGCATTGGCTTGCTTAAGGTGGATCTTGGATTCTGTCATTGGGTAAATCTTTTAGGCCTCTTGGATAGGACTTAAAAATAAAATAAATAGTAAATGAACAATGATTCATAAAATAAGTCCTCACAATACAATTGTTGTTTTTTAAACGCTAAATGATATCAGTAGAGGCTTTTGTTCAAAATAATACGTTCCTATTGTAAACACGTATTCAATTATACTACACAACACACCATCTTGATTTCTTTGTGACCAACCGGAAGTTACCGCAACCGATGTCAACTTTTGAGACATTGTCGGAAGTGGTATAAATCTCTTAGGATAGTTCCATTATATTATTTCACTTTCGTATATAAATAGATATTTATAATAACGATAGGTACTATTATTGTGTATGATAATACTAAATATTCCTATATTATGTAGTATATGTAAGTACTAGCCAGACTACTAGTTAGACAGAAGCTTTCTACTGAAGTGGTGGATGATTTACGGCGAATAGATTGCGAGCGAGGCCCAGCATCTGTGATTCATACCATTATATTATGAGACGCTATCTAACTGGTAGTACAAACCTTTCGTTTCACACAATACCATTTAACCCATTATATTATGAACTATTAACATATTCGGCATTATATTTTTTTTAATGTTTGATTTCGGTTTTCGAGCCTTGTACTGCGTATAGAATTTAAATGCTATTAAGTGGGTCTATACTATATATTCAGTGGGTGGCGTTTAACCATATCCGTACGGGACATGGCCGATGTGGTTGGATGCTCCACAGATAGCAGATGCGAATATATTCTGCCTGCGCCTGTGAAGAGCCCATATATGTAGCACTGATTAATCCATCTCGTCTGTCCATCAGAGACTAATTTAAGTTATAAATTATACACATATTTATAAACAATACATGTTGTATGCGTGTTGTTAAAATCACAATAATTCCGTTTACCAAAACATATAAATCCGCAGTGCAAATTAAACATTCGGCGATGCATCTGCCGGAAATGATAAACAGAAACGTCTTCCTAATGTCTAAACGTTGAATGCAATAATAATTATCGTGAAATGTTGTTTGGTTTGTGAGATATTTAGATGCAATCAAACATATTCTGCAATATTACCAAATGTCAATATCAAACTGTCATAGAATATGTGAGACAAGATCAAATGAAATTAGACATATTTAAAGCATGAGCGAATTAATTTGATTAAAAGGATGTATGACGATAGAATTGGCTGTCCAAGATTCACCTGGACCATCGATTATGTCGAAATGGAAGATGAGTTGCGTGCATATAAGAGAAGTCAAACATCAGTGTCACGAATTTCCAATTGCAGAAAAGAATTAATGGAAACATTAAATAGCCTACAAAATAGTCAGTGCCATTATAACTGAGATATGTCTATTGTTATCTTTTTTACCATTTGTTGTCACAGAACGTACAGAATTGGTTGTCAAAACGTCCAGTATCTATTAACAAATGGGCAAAAAGGGGACAATAAACTAACAGGTCTAGCCCCCGTTTTCACTAACTTTTACCTAAGAAGGAGACCCCTAAGAAATTTCCATACAAAAACAGAGATAATATTCTATTTTTTGACACGCAGGCCTACAACCACACCCTAATTCCATACAAAATGCAACACGCAACTCACCTAGCCTGGGCAGAGATATTTGGGCATCTAACGTAGGTGAGTTGCGTGTTGCATTTTGTATGGAATTAGGGTGTGGTTGGTAGGCCTGCGTGTCAAAAAATAGAATATTATCTCTGTTTTTGTATGGAAATTTCTTAGGGGTCTCCTTCATAGGTAAAAGTTGGTGAAAACGGGGGTAGGTCTTGTAGCAGAGTTTCTTTACGACATTAGTTAATTTTGGTCATTGACTGAACTGACGGACCTTTTTCTGTTTTGTTCTTTTCAGGAAGTACATACCACTACACATCATAGAAGAGGATAGTTATGAGAAGGATGTCTTGTTCTACGTCAACTTGGGAGAACCACAAATGGTCGGAGGTGAGAATCTCTAAAATATATTATTTCATTTCTCATCACGCATTTAGGCCATCACTCAAACAACAGTTACAACCGCAATCATTTCAAAATAATCTACCACATCACATTAAACTAATTTATTACTGTGTTATCATTCCTCGTATACAATACTCAAAGGAGAACACTTTATTTGTACTTAATGTACCAGGAACATAAAACTTTAGGTATACTTTTAGTATAGATACAAACACGATTTTATCGACTACAATAATAATATTTTTTCCCCAGCATTCCACACCCAAAGTGTAAAACATTTTAACAAAATTTACAGCAATTTTCAATTCCCTTTGCCTCGAGCGTGATACAGCGTGAACAAAAGTAAAACTAAAATACAACTTACATTTTAAATTGATCAATGTTTTATTTACTTTGCCAATTCCTGTTAATCGTGGAGAACTATTACTTATTTGTGATCAAAATACGATTCCATTCAATGCAAACATAAATAATTAAACATACATAATTTAAACATTAGGCCTTTTTTATCTAAAAATAATTGTTCTAAATAAATATAATAACCAAATTTAACAATCGGTTTAATAGCCTGTTTCATTTGGTACATATAATATTCACAATAAATAACAATTTTATAAACATCTTAATTAAAAGTTATATGATAAATTAGTTACCGCTTTCAAATTATTTCTGATTATAACTTTTTTCATTATCATCATTTCAAACTAGTATTCTTATAAAATCAAATCCTCTCTAAGACTAAAACTATAAAAAATCCCGTCGACAACGTAAATGAAATACATAAATATATGTGCAGGTTTATTATGGACAATATAATAATCCCTCAGAGAAAACCTTTTTGAATGTCATTGTTTAAAATAAAAAAATAACATCCTGAATTACAATTTCAAGTAAAGCTCGTAACAAATAAATATAATAGTAGCTTTTTTTATTCTGTAAAAAGCTTTCGTTACTGCGACCGTTTGCTCTGTGAAATAACATTCTGTCGTTAAGTTTTATTTTACCAACTAAAAAATCCTGCTGAAAAAATGGAGTAAATCTTATATGTACGATCGGTATAATATGTTTACCGCTGAAAATAAAAGGTATTTCATTTTTATTTTTTACAATGTAACTTTTTTCAACAGTATCTAAATGAATGGTGTATTTTATGCAAAATCATGACAAGAAACATGGATAAATTTAACATAACAGAAAGTATTACGAATACCTTTATATCATAACAAATATTCAGAGGCTGAAAGGTCGTAAAGTAATAGAAAGCACTCAAAATAAAAGTAAGTAAATACATAAAACTCAGATGACAAAAAGTGTTTAAAATATTAAAGTTTAAAGTAATAAATTAGTAGTGATTTTTTGAGATTAATTGAAAAATCGTAGGTATAAAATCTAAAAATAAATTATAATTGAAATATTATTAGAAATCTTGTTGTAGATTATAAATAAAAATAAATTGTAATTGATATATTATTAGAAATCTTGTTGTAGGTATAAAATCTAAAAATAAGTTATAATTGATATATTATTAGAAATCTTGTTGTAGATTATAAATAAAAATAAATTGTAATTGATATATTATTAGAAATCTTGTTGTAGGTATAAAATCTAAAAATAAGTTATAATTGATATATTATTAGAAATCTTGTTGTAGATTATAAATAAAAATAAATTGTAATTGATATATTATTAGAAATCTTGTTGTAGGTATAAAATCTAAAAATAAGTTATAATTGATATATTATTAGAAATCTTGTTGTAGATTATAAATAAAAATAAATTGTAATTGATATATTATTAGAAATCTTGTTGTAGGTATAAAATCTAAAAATAAATTGTAATTGAAATATTATTAGAAATCTTATTGTAGGTATAAAATTCAAAAATAAATTTTAATTGAAATATTATTAAAAATATAGTTGTAGGTATAAAATCTAAAAATAAATTGTAATATTCAAATATTATTAGAAATCTTGTTGAAGGTATAAAATCCAAAAATAAACTTTTTATTTATTTATTTATTAGTCATAAATATACAAAGTTGAAAATAATTAAGTCACGCCAAACCTGACAAGTTTGTCGGCGTGTGCTCTTAAACAATAATCTTAATAGGATACTATAATTGAAATATTATTCGAAATCTTGTTGTGGAAAATAAAGTGTTTCACAAAATTAATATTAAAAATTCGCTTAATTACGTAAACTAAAATGTTCGTCAGTAATTAAAAAGTTTGCGTTTATTGAAGTTTGTTTACTGAAAATTTTCACCTCACACATTTTTAACATACTTTTTATTTGTTCTCCGTTACGGTTTTTTCATTTGAAAAATTAACATTCATTAATTCATGCCATTTAATCTTCATAATTATTTAAATTGTGTAATAGTATTTTGATAAAATTAACAGTAGAAGGCATGTTGCATTAAAATTTCTATAGGACTATAATATTAGATAATAATTGCTTTGATTTATAAAGAAACATCTAGTGCCAAAGTACCTAGTAAGATTATAGACTAAACGTAGATTGATCTATTTTAATCAGATTTAGAGATAGAAATTAAAATTCGTTTTAATTATTGTAGAAAATAATTATAGTAGATGGTCCAAGTAGATGACATGAAAATGAGACTACAAATGTAGTGAATTATTATTAAGGTAATCCTTTTTAGAATCGATTAACTTAGCTTATAAATTAAATTTAATTCAATAATGCTTCATCGCATGCATGATTCACATCATCAATTTTTATTAATTCATTTATAAATTATCAACAAAACAAGCATATATTTTGTTATTGTTTCTTTATATAATTTAAGTTATCTACCTAATATATAATTTATTTACTATATTTTTATTATGGATGTCTTTCTTTCTACAGAACTAAACTAGTACTTCTAATGGATGGTTTTACTTCTATATCTACATACTATTTGCACGTCTTTACTACCTACGTACAAGTATTATATATTATTTTTTATTATAATTTTATTATTTTAATTTTTCTCCTTATGCAGAAATGTTCGAAGTATATTTGCCGACCCCCAAACGAAAATTTTCAGTTCGTCTACCCCCCGGTAAGCTCGCATTTATGTTTTGTGTTTTTTTTGTTGTCTCTAATCATTATGTCTTCATAATGTTTGTGTTTGTCCTGAAAATTATAATTGACGATACATTATTTTATTGTCTCAAATATATTAAGAGTATAATATTCGCCAAAGGCTATTCTAAATAATCTTGAAAAAGCACGATATCGCTTAAGTGTAAGGTTAAATTAAACACAGTAATTAAGCAGTACTTATTATTTTATTTTTTATTAATTAATTTAATTAAGTTATCATTTTTTTACTTGCACAGTGTGTTTTTTATTTCTGTATCCACTATATCAATTATTTTCTCCTAATGTGTTTATAGTTTCTTGAGTTTTTGCACCACATTTCATAAAGTAATTTAAACATGACAAATATCGTGCTTCTTATTGTTAGAAATTGCAATACATTTTATTTGTAGTTGCATTTTGATTATTTGCCCATTCAATTGTAGAATTTGTTTTACAACAGACCTTTAGAAATTATCTTTATTTTGCTCTGTGTCATTAGAATCTAATATAAATAAAATTCAGTATGAAGAATTCGCTGCATCCTCGTGTGAGTGAAGCAATTTCCCATTCACTAATACGAGTACTGAGGCTCTGTTTCTGATCATTTTACCGTCGTTAATAAATTCTATTCAGCGTAATGTTACAATTTCATTGGAGATTTTACGAATGTTGTCGTGGTAAATTTATTAAACCACAAATTTCAATCAGGAATAATTAAATCATTTAATTAACTCGAAAAAGCAGTCATTGCTGAAGCTTTTTACTGAAAAATATTACACACTGTCATACTGAATTTGATTTATACTTACAGTTTTTTTTAATTAAAAGACACAAAATATCGTTTGTATTTGGTATATTGATAATTTCTAAGCTTGCTAGAATTTGTTACATCCGTAGATATTTTGATTGAAATATAGTAATTTCTCACGTAGTTATAGCTAAGCTCATTATTCTTTAATTATCCTCTATAGAACCTCTTTGAATTTTATATTAGTTTGTTACAATATAGATAAAAAATTCGTAATTAAATAGAGATTATAGTACATATAAAAATAATGAAATATAGAAAATAAAAAACAGTACATAGTATATTTTGTGTCTTGCCAAATAAATCCATAATTATTCCATCAAGGATTGAGAAATGGGGGCATTTTTTACAACCTTCTGTCCAGGTGCTACTTCTTAATGACAAAGAAATATTTCAATAAGTTGTGTGATTCTGTTGTATCACCAAAAGTTTAATGCATGTACATAAATTATCAGAAAGAATCATCAATTAATAAAAAAGAAAGACATATTTTTAGATATTATATTTTATCATTTTTCGTTACCTGAAACTGTAGACATATAAAGCGTATACAGACGCATCTATATAAAAAATAAATTGACCATTTATTATTCTTTCACGCACTTTGAATAAGTGAGTACTCGTACATTGTACATAAGTAAATGGGCCTTTTTATAACTCATATGAATTACTCGACCCTCCATTTCTTATCCTTCCAAAATGTAGTAATTAGTTCACAATTTATTACCTACTGTTATCCACTAAGTGTTTTGTACTGAGATTACAGCTGGTAGTTTTTTTATTTTTTCTCTTAATTATTTCCATTTTATAATGTATATTCTCAAACTTCTTTCATTCTGTGTTTCACTCACTATTTCTATATATACCTACCTATCATTCTTCTTTGATATTACTGGGTCATTTTATGTTAGTTTTGTTTATTAATTGATTAATTATTATCACAAATGAACTACATGATCACCAACATTATGTTTGAATCCATAGTGTTTTGATTTATTGCATAAATTTTATATATTTTCTCATCACAATTTTATCCTACAACTATTGATTTACCAAAATATTCGTTTTATTTCTATTTAGAAATGATTTGTGTTAGATTTTATTCTGTGTTTAGTAATGAATGTTAGAAAATTTCTTCATTCAAATCATTTCACGATTTGATCATTCGAGAACTATTTTTTACTCTAACATTGAAGAAGTGCAATGTCAACTCAAATACATACACTAAAAGTAATATTTTTATAAGTTATATCCGTGCGTATTTTCATAGCATTTTTTAGGTAAAATATTGATAGGATATTCATCATAAATTCAACTCATATTTTGTTCATACGACAAAGTTTATAATACCTATATACCTAATACCTATTATGTCCAACCATTACCTCAAAAATTCACAGAAAAACCTCAAACATTTTCATTCCATTCCACATTCGTTTCACACTGTACCTGAATTATTCAATTTTTCCTCTATTCATGTCCATTCTCATCAATCATGTCTGTCGTCGTTATTGAATATTATATTTGCTAGATCTGTTTTGCTCTGAAATATAAATCACTGTTTGTTGAAAATAGTTTTGTAAAGTAAATGAATAGTTTTCTTGTAGGTATAAGGTATTCAATATAAAATTCAATAAAAATTCTAGGCAGTAACTATGACAAACAAATTGATCATAGAATTTGTATTTACTTCAGAAAATTACGTTTTTCCAAACAAACTTTTTCCAATAACCATCCTTTTTACGTTGAGAAATTAAATGAATAAAAACAATTTCAGGTATTTTTTAAAAATATTTGATGTCTCGTTAAGAACAAAACTCAAACGCTGGTTTCTTCTAATGTGAATAAATACTGAAAAATAAGAAAAGATCTTTACGTTTTTGCATACTTTCAGCTGAGAAATAGTTTACACAGAATGCTACGTAAAGCACATTAAATTTGAATAATGAAAAAGTTTTTTCATTCCCTTCATTTATTTACTTCTTAATTAACATTCTGAAAAAAGGCTTTCTAGAGGGAAAATGTAATTTTTTATTTCGTAAAATACCACAACATAACTAATAAGAGCAACACATGTTTCAGATATAAAACTAGGATAAGATATATAAATCATGTTTGCTATAATAACATACTTTTTATTATATAAATAATAAAAGTTTTTTGATTAATAATAATGACCTAGGAATATCAACTCTTTTTATAATTTTTCTTCCGATATTATATATTATTTTTTATTTTTCTGTTTCCGACATACACACTTCGGACAATTGCTGTATTTTGTTCACCAAATCTTCTTTACTCTTTATCGTAAGTACTATTTTATAAAAGGAAATATTCTGTGTTGTTAAAGATGTTTTCAGTTTTTACGTTTTGTTTGTCGTACGTGTTTGTATGTATATTGTATATCTTTCTACTTACATTTTTTTAAATCTTTTTTATGAATGTAAATTTTCATTGTGTGTCTCGTAATGTATGTAAATTGTTTCCTTTTTTACATCGTATGGTATATTAATGTCTATATTTTTATATTGTAATTAAAAATGTATGTTTGTAATATATTTTTATGTACGTATATATTGTGTAATTATATATTATTATTCTACCATATATTTTCCATGCATTACTTTAATATGTAATTTAGTATATATTAAAATTTCCTTACCTTTTTATTGTTTTTAGCGACACAAATAAAGCTTGAAATTAGTGGTGTTTTATTGCTTTGTTGTAAGCTTATTAAATGCATGCCTTTTTGTTTGTTTTGTTCACATTACAATTTATGTTGTTTTTTTTTTGTTTTATTTTTTGTTCAGTATTTATTATTAATTTTATTTGAAAATCATGTAGGAATGATTATTTTTTAACATAGCTACTAGAAAGTAATTATTACGATAGAAACAAGATGATACGGCGCATTTGGTGTACAAAGTACACTATATTTGTAAAGTTAGTTGGTGTTGTAACATATTGTAATAATGATCAACACCAGTATAGGTTTCGTTGCACTTTTTTTAAATTCTCCTTTCAATGTGTTTCTATCTACCTGTTTAAGTCGATAATTGTTCTCTTATGGTTTGTATACTATTGGTTGTATGGTGATGAGTATTCCGAAAACATTTACCGTGTTTTTAATGTTTTAAATTGCATGATCCAATTTTAGCTTTAAGGTATTTCTATATGTACCTCAGCAATTCACTCGTGAGCGAGTGATCTATAGAGCTGTAAGATAATTTTTATTTTAATAATTTTAATGCATACCATTACTACGAGAAAGAATTTAGATCTGCCCGATTTTTGCGAAGGGTACTATTGTCTTTCAAAAATTTCAATGTATTTTTTTTAATTAGGTATTGGACTCGAATCCCAGAGGTGACGATGTTTTCTGCACTGGTGTAAAGTGTACAGGAGAGTATTCGAGTTGTGTTCAAATCCCACTCCTAATATAAAATAAATAGAATACTTTATTTTCAGTAATCGTTGGGAAGAACGACACGGCATTTAATAAGATCTTTTGATTCGTAAAGAAATTATACTCACATATTCCACGAATTGATTAGGTAGGTAATCAAAACTACGTATAAAGGCCACTGGAAAATTTAAAAGCCAAAAGTAGTACAACTCCTATTCAAATAAGTGGAGTAGATATATTAATATTACATTGTCTATATTAAGTTAAAGTATACATAAGCAGGTTTCAAAAGAATATGAAGCCTTCGTGTTGTACTCCCGTATTAAAGTTTTCAGTGAAACGTTCCCGTTACTTAAACGAGTAAATACAATTAAAATGTTAATTCCCCAGTGTTGAACCCTTAATTGTTTGCATTGGACCCAAGCGCCTAAAATAAGAGGTTTATTTTTATAGCTTCATAAAACTACATTCTCATCCGTCCAGAGCAGACTTCTCAAACTGTGGAAATATTTATACAGCGAGTTTAATATTAAACCTTCAATTTAATGGCTCATCAAATAACTTTTTATATTGAGTATAAAACCATCAACACTTAGAACATTACAAGAAACAGATGCCATGGTTCCATTACATGTTACCATTAATATCTTCATTCTCTTATTCTTCTCTTCTCTTAAGGGCTCAGAACATCTACATCTACATATTTATCTTCTGGTTCTCAAATGGTTCTCTCGTGGTATCTAGGATTTATAACCACTACTAATATTCTGACTTCTCTCTCTTCGAATCTCAAATATAAAAGTCATTACCTAATTGTCACTTACGGGTCTAAAGATTCCCAAAGGGCATCCATTTTCTCGTGTGGTCTTAAATTCGACTTCAATCATTCAGTGGCTAGTGAACGAAAAATAATATCTAATGAAAAAAATGTAGATTTCTCTACCAGTAACAAGCACCATCGTCTTATAGTAGAGACTCGGTTGCGTCTAGCCGTTGGCGCGGGCACTTGAGCATTTTGGGCTGCACAGTGCACAGTCAATAACATTCAAAGCAGCATTTTCATAAAAATTACTTAGTGTACCCAAGCCTCAAAAGGTCCAATAATCAATCTATTTAGTCAATTGAGTATAAAATACACCTCCTAACTTCTAATTCAACCTTCGCAATTAAAAAAAAGTTTTCGCCTTTTAAAGTTCTGTAGAATTGTATCAGATACAGACGAGATACATTTTGTGAACTCTCTTACTAGTGAGTAGTGACGCCAATACATAAAAATACGCTACCAATTTATCAACCTAGCTAAGTAGGTACTTTGCTTAATATTGTAAGTAACAATACGTATGTATATTTATGTGATTTCGTACAAACCCGAATATTTTTATTTGTCTGTATTATGCAAATCCCTATGGGTAAATCCCTCTAGGATAATAATGAAAAATCCCTTGTCCAATAGATCGGAACGATGGAGTAAATAGGGAGTAAATGCTGAAACAGCAATCGATATTCAAATTAATTGGCGGGAATATTAAAACCGTTCTATTGTTCGGAATTCGTATACGTTTTTAAAATATCAGCTGATTATGTACTGTGCGATAACCGTCGCAAAGTTTATTTCGCAATAATAATATTTATAAAAATGCAAACTTATTCATTTAACAATGTGATAAAAATTACATGAAAGACAAGATGCCGAAGACGAGTGGATAAAGTAAGCTTGCGTTTAAGAATAGCAATATTTTTCAATTTGGAGTAGGTTATTTGAATCAGCGTATAACTGATTCATTAACGTGACTTGAAACGAGGTGAGAATGGGTGATTTCCGCAGTATTAAATGACTTGAATGTTGTCAACTCGTGCCGTCGCTATGTTTCTATGAGGAACGGTAAGAGGCGGTTTTCCCGGGCGTATTTCCTGTTACCACATCGTATCGCAGCACTAGAAACTACAATAGAAAAAACTACTGTTGACTGGAAGAAATCGCAGCATAGCATTAAGTTCCCCAAAGTGAACAAGTTTTGTAAATGATCAAATGCCAAACTCGTTCACAGAAAAAAATGTTTAAAAATTTTCGACTGAAGCGCAAGCCTGGCGATTTTTTACAAACCTACAATGACCCACATGTTATTTTTTTAACAAAACTACTCTCAGTGTATGGGACCTTTCAGTTTCTTGTATTAAAATATTCTCGTAAATAATCAGTGCTCTCACATGCAAATAAAATATTAGTCACAAAGCCTTAACTCATGTCTCGAGAGAAGACTTTAAAGTTATGAACCGATTCATACTTTTTTTTTCAAAAAGAAATAGGTACACCAGTAATCATCAATACCGATTAAACTTGAAACGTCTATTATCTAATTCGCTTTGATACAAGTCAAGTCCACGAATGGCGCCCTTGGGATTTAGCACAATATTTCGTGTTGAAAGTACCTTTAACATTATTACTTGTTTGACAAACTTGTGTCACCGTTCAATCTAACTTTCAATCTTTGATGTATCTTAGAGAAAAAGTAAGGCGAGACGGATAATTTTCTTTTTGAAGGATGTCCCATTTGTATCCCTTAACTTAATAAAAAATAAAATAAAGTTTTTGAACTAAAATTCAAACATTTTCTAAAACTACCTACACTCACTATCTCTCGTTTCTTTTAGTATTTTTACACCACAAATTCTTATATGTTAACTTTCTTCAGCCAAACAGATAAGATCAACTTTTTTTACGAGGATTTATGAAAGTGCCCATTTTTCTGAGACAAATTTTGAGTGAGAATATCTTCTTTCTAAAAAGAAGACGGTTTAATATTATAGTTAATTCATAAAATTTAATTCACGGATCTCAAAAATCCGTGACCATGGAGACAGTAGGTTCACCGAAACGTCGGAATCAATGATCGTGAAAACCTTCAACAACTATTGTTTGGTGAGAGTCAAAAGTATAAAAATAAACGTTAATCTTGATTGCTGTATATTATTTTTTTTAAGGGCTTGGCACCAGGAATGACGTCACAGTCGGCATTAAGGTTCAAAAACGCGTGACAATCGCATGATAAAATGGTAAAAATAGCGTTTTTTTCTATTTTTAGAGGTTAATGTTGCGTCTATCAAAAACTTTTACGGTTATTCCCTAGATTTTAATGCACATTATCAGTACAAAAAAAAATTACTCCGCCACTTTCGTGAAACGAGTTTCCGTCTTTCGGAAAAAAGGTCAGAGGTGTTTTTAAAAATTTATTTTGAGAAATCTATACAAGATATAAAAAATCTTTTACGGTTATTCCCTAGATAAATGTTCAATGCATCTACCCTATTTTGTTCCAAAGCAAATTTAGCAACGGTTGTCGAGATAGAAGGTCTCCCGTTTTTAGAAATTTTTGAAATGTCGGTATGCATACTCTTAATTCTATCCAACAATATATTTAATACATTTGTTTCATTTTATACTTACTTTTTATCTCCGATAAATAACACACCGATTACGAGTGTTTGCCCAAGAGAGATGGTTATTAACTCCCAAATGTTGTCGTTCGCGGTTCCCACGATATTAATGTTGATTGAAATATAAAAGTGATGAAATGACCGTAGGTACATATCAATTGCTGTTTGTGAATAACTTTATTAATGTGTGAAATACGCGAATATACTCGAAGGTATATAATACGTAACATTTAATTTTATATTCGGCAGACAATGAACATCCATCATGGGTTGAATAAATCATTCGGGACGTAATCAATAACCGCTTCATCCGCAATGTCCATTGGGAGATCTGTTGTATGTACATACATTGGTATAGTTCTCGTATAATAATAGGTAATAATAATGATTCACATCCATTTACAAGTACCGAACACGCCCATAAGGATTTAGTAGAAATATCACCCTAAGGGAACAATAGGAACGTGTTTACAACTGAAATTGTAAATTAATCCGATGAAAACTATTTCCGGATAATGTGTATTTATATTTCAAGTTAATTCTCCATAGGGCTTTGTTGTGTGAGCACTGAGCACACACAAACTCTTGAAATGTAATTTACTATCTTCGAAACTATTTAATCTAGTAATTATATTATCACGCCTCCACACAAACTTAATTGAGCTTAATTCTTATTGTTGTCTTCTTGGTTTGTGTTTGATGAACGAAGGTCATCTGGGATCTGATGGGCACGTTGAATGCCAGAGGTAACTTGGAATGTATTGGTGGAGACAAGGAGGCTTAAAGAGCCATTGTTCAGGGGGTTAAAACTCTACTGAAAATTTGTAGTCATTTGCATCTACAATAAATTATTGTGCTAATATTTCCAAGACAGAAACTTCAAACGTAGAATCCCTCCTTTTCCGTTCAAGTAAAATGCTTTCCCTGTTGAGGTTTTTAAAAATATTTGTATATACTCGTAGTGTAATGAATTCAAGATAATTTTGATGTTTTATAGAGCATCGTTTCTATAATTAATTGCAACTGAAACGACTGTCTTTATTGTCGATTGTGAGGAGGAAAACGATACGATAGTCCCGCAGTTAACATTTAAATTTAATTACAGTACAACCGGAAATGTGTGTTTAACTGCTTGTTTAGTAAATATCATTAATAGCAGAGTGTGTTCTTGATCTACTTTCTGAATTTTGTGAGTTATGCAGCGTTACTAAAGCATTGTCTATTCTATTATAGAACATTATGACATACCTGCTATGTACTAAGGTAGACAGAAAGAACAGAACGTCACACTGCCCTATCCACACACACACTCTTTGCTTCCATCATGTTCATGGAATATTTGCACGTTTATTCCTTTTACTCAGTAAACGCCCTTCTCTAAGGATCTAGTCGATATGATTAATCCAGAAAATATTATAAAATCAACAAACAAAAGGGATAGGAGTGTTGAGATTTGTATTTAGCCGCCACGGAATTTGTAGTAGCAATAGTATACGCCAGATGGCATAGTTATCGCGACTTGGACAGCCGATAACTTGTACGATCGCTGGCCGGTCTCTCTCGGCGAAACCGCCATCGTAATAGGATGTACTTATTTTTAATTTGTGAAGATGTAAAGTGTTAAAATAAAAACTGAAAAATAAGTAAAAGGAATTTTAATCAACCCAGAAGATTCAACAAGGAGTTGTATCCAAATACATAGATACTAAATAATAGGTACCTACAACTGGAACAATGCAACATGACACACATTAATATGAACACACCGCCTGGTCCGTTTATAAACGAATGTGACTGGTATTAATTGCCTTTGGGCCAACTACAATAGTTTTAATTACAGCCATTCAATAAACAATTGATGTTATTCCAATTTTCATTAATTTCAACACAACATAACATTCCTAATGTCTTCGTATATTACCTACGACTAGAAATATACACCAAAAGACACATAGGTATACCTACTGCAAAATAGACCATAAGCACTGCATATAAGAAACGTCCATTAGGGACTTGGCACCGGGAATGACGTCACAGTCATTTCCCACGGCATTAAGGTTCAAAATAGCGTGAACATTTGCATGATAAAATGGTAAAAATAGCGTTTTTTTTTTTCATTTTTTGGGGTTAATTTGACGTCTATCAAAAAAAATTACGGTTATTCCCTAGATTTTAATGCATATTATCAGCACAAAAAATAAATTTTACTCCGCGACTTTCGGGAAACGAGTTTCCGTCTTTCGGAAAAAAGATCAGAAATGTTTTTCATTTTTTTTTGTTTGATAAATGTAGTGCATCAACCCTATTTTGTTCAAAAGCATATTCAGTAACGGTTGTCGAGATATAAGGTTTCCCGTTTTTAGAAATTTTTGAAATGTCGGTATACATACTCTTAAGGAAATCCCACCTCTGCCGGTTCATAGAAATTTTGTGACTATTGTAGGGGTATGAACACCCCCTTCCTAGGTATAACTATTTAGGTCATATTTAGGTACTCTATAGATCCTAAGACATTTGTATTGTATATATCTTTCTGTTTATCATTTTATAAATTAGTCCACAATAAACCTTGGTCCCAACAACACGCATTTTACTTATAACAACCTTCTGATAACTATATAGTATCGCCTTACACTAAAGTGGAGACATCCCGACGTGATATACAAAAAAATGTCTACCTACTCGTCAATACTACAACTCAATACAAGTGTGATCGTGTTACATGTGTTAATATATCCATCAACATAATACGAAAATGTGTCTTGAAACTAATACTGACGACAGGATTCACGAACAATGCAAACGACCAAGTATAAAACTGATTCGGGAACGCCGTGCCAACATTAACGACAAATTAATCTTGGAGGACTCCACGGTATCTGAAGAGTGATGCGACCAACATCCTCTCAACTTCCCGGACCACAACAAGCAGACGAACCAACATCCAACATGACATCAGCCTGCTTCATCAGCACACTCATTGACGTGCTTCACCAACTCAACATTCTCAATTCGTCACATCGACTGATGAACAACAGCATCTACAGCATTTTCATCAACTCTTTGAAGATGGTCAACACCATGACAATGGTCAACGCCACGACGAACAACATCATTATCGAAAGAAGATCATCATCAGCACACTGGAATGATTTGGAACTTGTACGGAAGGCTACGCAGCCACGCTACACTCCAGTCACGACCACGGCAACTAGCCGGTCGGCAACTAGCCGGTCTATCCAGCCACTGATGCATCATCATCACACTCGACAGCATTTGCGAAAGGCATGCTCGTCACCATGCGAACTACGCACAACAACGTCTGCAAATCAGACAACAACAAAACTACAACGTCTGCAAATCAGACAACAACAAAACAACAACGTCTGCAAATCAGACAACAACAAAACTACAACGTCTGCAAATCAGACAACAACAAAATTATGTGCAAATCACATACAACAACGTGTGCAGATCACACGGCTCCATCATCTCAAACCAGCTCACATCAGCTGCATTTTCGCTTCAGGAAAACACTGTTCAACAAGAACGAAGAAAGGCTCGAGAAGAAGACGAAGACTTACTGATGCTAACTAAGCAAGAAAATCTTCACTTTCATCAAGCCTCAAATCATATTACGAAGCAACAGCTACGACGTCCAACGAGGACATTTTATTTTGTTTTATTTTATTTCATACATACAAAGTTTTAAGTGCATCAACTCACATCTTTTTTTGTATACATAATATGTTAACCAACATTTTTATCTACCTAATATTAATAATGTTAACTAAAATGCTTATTTCCTAGTATCTAACTCGGGATATTATGCAACCATATGTGAATTATTATTATTATTATTGACCCTTATTTTTGTCAACGTGACCAAACCATATGTCCTTTAACATACGATATAACTATACCTACGCATTATGTTAACTATTATACACTGATATATTATACACCATTTTTTTATGTGCTATTCTTAAAATTTGTGTATCGATATATTATTTCATCTTAACTATGATTTTAAATGTATTATGTTACACTCAACGATTTTTTGCTATTTTGTTTTATAAATCAATTTGTTTTTGGAAGGTCAGAAAGACCACACATATGTTTATATGGGACCTACATGTTTTGATCTGTTAATAATTATTTACAAAATTTATTATCTTTCTCAAATGTGATGCATCCTTATTACCTACTTTTGGGTACAAATATTTTTATGTCATATGTCTTTACAAAATAATGTTATAATTTGACCATTCTTGCCTCAATGTAAATCTTTTCAAGCTATTTTTTGCCATGTGTTACAAATACCTACCAACATTTATATTTTTATGACCCTTAACATGTGATTTCTTATACTGAATATTTTGTTTCAATGGTTTATCTTCGAATTATTTATTACCTACTTATGTGTTAGGATCTCAAATATCTTATGTACCTATACGATATCAACAAGATGTTTTATTATGCGAATATGAATACTGAACTAAACAATGTATTATGATAAGTTAGTTAGCTTATTCTTTAGCGACTAATATTTCATACAATCTATTTTATAATCATGCTTTTTCTAAACTTTATGTAACGTTATCACTAGGCAGGGAGGATTGTAGGGGTATGAACACCCCCTACCTAGGTATAACTATTTAGGTCATATTTAGGTACTCTATAGATCCTAAGACATTTGTATTGTATATATCTTTCTGTTTATCATTTTATAAATTAGTCCACAATAAACCTTGGTCCCAACAACACGCATTTTACTTATAACAACCTTCTGATAACTATATAGTATCGCCTTACACTAAACTATTGCATGTTTATCACGTCAAAAAGCTAGAAGAATAAGAGGGGAATATTGGGAAATACGCATTACGCAAGGTGACGCTAGGGCCAATGGAATACTTGAGAAATTATTGACACGGAGCTTCGACTCTCAGATCACTTGGACAATGTTTGTTTCACATACGAAAAAAGAAAATAAATTTATTGTGTGTAGGTCGGTCATTACCCTAATTCGACAAAGGGTATGGCGACTCTTCCCTATATGGCTGGGAAATATCGCTGTTTTACCAAGGAGTTTCCAAAATCTGAGAATATTCATTTTAATATAAAAGCGCCGAAGACGAAATATGTAAAAGTGCAAGCTGAAAGTTCGACACTAACTGAATACTAAAAGCCGATAATGAGAGAAACATCAAAGTTACACAATACAATACTAAAAAATGGTTTATAGGAACCTTGTGTTTATAATGGGCTTTCATAATAATAATTAAGTTTGTTGGTATGGAGATAGGTAGAATAATATTATAAGGACCTAGAGTTATGTAAGTTAAGTAAGTAGGTACTTTGTTTTATAATTAACCATAATTACCTCAGCTCTAAAATTAAACGCAAATTAAAGCGTGTCTTAGAAATGTGAGACGTTTACCATGACGTTCACGTCGTAAAATAGCTTAATTCCATAATCTTGACTTCCTCTCCTTCCTGTAGTCCTGTAGCGTTACAGATTACTGTTATCCGCCGTCAAAATCTGTCATTCATTCATTCAGCATTCTGTGCGTCTGTAGTAGCGCCATTATAGCCCGAGAACCCGCTGCCTAAATTATGACGTATCTGTTTTTTGATCGAAATGTGGTATAAATGATAGCTTACCAATAGGGTATTACATCGCACTAGGGTTGCCTATCAAAATCTTGCCCCACCCCGAAAAGGTCCCTCTTCGCGTTTTTTCGCATTTTATATGAATATGGTAAGAGATAGGAGAAAGTAGTCAATGAAAAAAATAATCCTTGCTAAATTCTCTACAAAAAATGTTAAGTCAATTTTTTCGTCTTGGACTGAAAACAAGTTTCAAACAAAATAGAAGTTTGCTAATAAAGTTCACATATGTAAGATTCATCTATTTAAATATACTTGCCTCTTGTATCTCAGTTACTGAAATTGCTTAAACTACGAGTATGTAAGGTACCTAAAGAAAAATACTTATTCCTCTTCTTCTTCCTCGTTTTGTAGATCAGTAGCTCATCTACTCCTGGGACGGCGAGACCCAACTATCCCTCCATCTTTTGTGCGGTCTTCCTCGAATTCGATGGGCAGGTGGTATTTCGTTGGCTGAAATGTAAGGGATTCTGGAGTCCGCCATTCCGTTTTCGTGGTCCGCCCATAATCTTCTTCTTGCTGTGCTCCATCTCACGATATCTTCCGTGCCACAGGTCCGTCTTATTTCTTCGTTGAGCATTCGATCTCTGCGCGTTCTCTTTGTGATTGTCCTTAAAATACAAAGAAATAAAATAATAATATTCGTTCGGCTGTCTTCCGAAAACAACCACCGTAAACCAAGAATGTTATTAAAAAAATACTATTGCAGATATTGTATTGTACCTGCTAAACGTTGACGATATTCTCTCAAGGAGAAGTCTTTTATGATAAGAAATTTTATACTAAAATGAGTGTATATTTTTTCTCCCATTTGAAGTATAAACTCACCATCATAAATCACAATTAACTTTGAACATTTCATACAAGTCGACGCCTTCTTCTTTATACAATTATGTTATTAACAATCTTCTTTGTATGAAAACTCTCTCTCATCTCTACATACTGATACTTACTCATCATACTTATGCTGTCTTGGTAATAACTTTCATCAAAGTGTATTACATATACCTGTCTAACTACATAACAAATTTTCAGAATTTTCGTATTAACTTTCAAATTTCTTCTCTCATACACATGAGTACATAAGATGTAATTTAACGTATCTCTCAATTATCTCACATCAAGTCCTTTACTTGATATAATAAGAAAGCAAAACGTAAGACCAGGATCCATCACGTTCACGTTATTTATATTTTCCCCTTAACTTCTTAATACCTGCTCGCCTAGATTTATATTCTGGCTGATAAGAATTTGGAAATAATTTTTGACCTCCTTCCAAATTTACAAAAACTCTTATTTTTTATGTTTATTTGTTTTCCATGACAATTACAAACAGAATTAGAATATTTGTACATGGTTGGCGTAGCAGGATGGAGCGTGGACTTCTAATCAGACCGTGCCGAGCTCGAACCTCGGTGCTGATTATGTATTCAGACACAAGCTTTTAGCTTACTACAAAGCGTACAAGAAATTATTTGAGTTTGTGTATTTATTTGAGTCATACGAAAACTTTAATGAAAAAGTAGGTAAATTCGTCGTGTAAAAGTGTTCATTTTAAAAAGAGTGCAATTTAGTTAAAAGTGTTCATTTTAGTAAGCGTAAAAAAAATATTTTATTCACTCAAGTCTTTATTTCATGAATTTATGAAAATATTGCATATTTATTCAAAATGAACGATGAACGTTTGTCAAAAGCTTTTTTTATTCCCAACAACTCTTCCCTTTATGAATAATAATGAAGTCTTCCCCTCGAAGCAAATTTTATTTGTTTTGTGGTGATTATAATTTGATAATTGTCAGAAAATCTAACCTTCTTGTTGAATTTCAATAAGATTCAAAATGATTTTGTTTGAGCGTCACGATTAAATTAATAAACCCTCTACTCAACGCATATTATTGTCGTCTAAAATTAATTGAGTCATGAAAAATTATGCCTCGATTTAGCACAATGATTAGTCACTTTTCGGTCGAATTCTGTATTAATAATAATCTATAGGTAAAAAATAGGTAAATTTCGCCGCATTTTAGGTATCTAATTTTTCCTATCAACAATAATACCAGATTTTTTGACAATAAAGGTATTAAAAATTTAAGGCTCTCCACACACGTCCGGAAGTTCAACTAACTGAAACAACCTTTTGCAAAAAAGCTCTGTCCAAAACTTCTTTCTGAATTCAAAATCGGGGTAACAATAAATTCAGATAGAGGTTTTGGTCGTAGCTTTTTTGCAAACGGTCGATTCAGTTAACTGAACTTCCGGACATAACACATTGGATTACCACAACACGCCGGATAGTACAGGCGCCGTGAAGCACCTCTTCATCCGCGATTTTTTCCTCCTTATTTATTTAAAAAAGAAACAACTTAGTTTTTTAAAAAAAGTTAGATTTATGGAAAATCAATGACAATCAATGAGACCAGAATCGCGAAAGTTACACACAAAGAATTGGCATAGCGCCGCATACTTGACATACTCGTAATATTATTCATGACAAACATTATTTAGTATAAAGTCTATTCATCTTTGCTGGTTATTATAGTTTAAGTTACTATTGTTCGATTCAAGTCCATCGTAAAATTTTACGACATTTTAAACGCACCATCATTACTGTGGAGGAGACTTTATAGTTTAAATGACATTATTAAAGTACTATTTGTCAACTCTATTTCCACACACCAAGACCCTAATGCCCGATCCCACCAACTACCACCTAGTAAGCAGACCCCTAAGGAATTTCCATACAAAACCATAGATAATTTGAGTGATTATTATAACTGTCATAACCTTTAAGATATAAATCCATACAAAATACAACATGCAGCTCTACTTAGTTAGGTGCCCAAATATCTCCGCCCAGAATCTCCCTCACTTAAGTAGCTGCATGCTGTATTTTGTATGGATTTATATCTTAAAGGTTATGACAGTTATAATAATCACTCAAATTATCTATGGTTTTGTATGGAAATTTCTTAGGGGTCTGCTTCCTAGGTGGTAGTTGGTGGGATCGGGCATAAGTGTCATTATGTGACAGATCATTTGCACACATGAAACATTTAACTATATTGCCAACACTCTATCGTTAATATTAACTTAACTCACCTTGATAAAACTACGTTTTAAGGACTTGGCACCAAGAATGACGTCATATATATCTCCCACGGTATTTAGGTTAAAATCGCGTGAACAATCGCATGATAAAATGGTAAAAATAGCGTTTTTTTTTTCATTTTTTGAGGTTAATTTTGCGTCTATCAAAAAACTGATACGGTTATTCCCTAGGTTTTTATGCATATTAATGGTACAAAAAAAAAATACTCCGCCGCTTTCGGGAAACGAGATTCCGTCTTTCGGAAAAAAGATCAGAGGTGTTTTTCACATTTTTTTTAGGAAATCTATACAAGATATAAAAAATCTTTTACGGTTATTCCCTAGACAAATGTTCAATGCATCAAACCCTATTTTGTTCTAAAGCATATTTAGTAACGGTTCTCGAGATATAAGGTCTCCCGTTTTTAGAAATTTTTGTAATGTCGTTATGCATACTCTTAATGACAATCTTCAGCAATATTTTTACTTTGAATTCGCAGAATGTCTAACAGACACACGTAGTAATATCTCTCCGTCTATTAAAACACTGAGATTAAAAATTAGTTATTTCAAGTCATACTTATTTCTTTATTGCTTATCGCGTCATTTCATTAATAAGCAGACGCTTGAGATGAGGACTCAGAGAAGAAAGGAGCGGGGTTCTTATAAATGCAACACTCTTAACATAGCACATTTATTCCTTTTATTGACGGATCAGATTAGATACATGTTATCCAACTGCTAGAATATTGGTTTCCAATAGAAGTTATGGAAATCACAGAGAAGGTTGCTGAGAAGCGATAGGGTAAACCCAGAATCAGCTGGTAAATGCAAGACGTAATGATATGACCAGCGAGACAAGGCCTCGAGACGTTCTGAGTCGCCAATCCTGAGTTAATTTTTTAATACACACTAAAAAGTAGTTCTAAGAAAATTCATACAATATTGTCCTCTTACTATGTAGTACTGTAAAGTTAACAAGGTTCGTTCAAGTATAAATTGTAATTGTCTGTGTCGCTGGGTTTGCGGTTTAACTCACTGATGGGACGCAAAAGTAAACTTAAATCTAACCTTTAATGTGTTGTAAGTACTACAAAAGTACTAATGACTAAATCAAGTCAAACGATGTTAGGATTATATTCGGTCACCGCACAAACTTTTCATTAAGGGCAATTTGGTTTAATTTCTTCAATTACTTTATACCTCGATGGTACATTAATTATTAATAACGACCCGTTTGCCAGGCCGAGGTAATTTTACTTGAATGCCTACATCTCTATACACATTAAGTACAAACATATTATATTACATTTTGCTGGAATTTCCACTTTTATAAATAGGTACTTTAACATATAAAGGTTTATTTGTTTAATGAGAACATAAGCCACTAAGTGTTCTGGGTATTTTAGAGCTTACTGTCGTAAAAAAGGAGCTACATATTTTCAAACTATGAGATTCTAAGCAGCTTCTCCCAAAAGTCCTCAACTCATGAGGTTTTAAGGAACTCTGATCACTCCAGCAACTGAATAAAATTTGATACTTACACCTGCCAACTTTTTCTTGGTACACCCACAAATAATTTATGTCTTTGTATCTAAAAGTTTTCAGTGGGTAATATGGGATATTTTTTAAAAGCTTTATGGCAATTTGGAGGCATACATTTTTTTCTTGTTAAAATTCTTATTAGTCAACCAATTTGAAGTCTTGCAGATAGCAATTTATCATCTTTCTCGCCAAAAGTTTATGAAGTTTTGACGGCAAGTTTGTTGCACTTATACTAACTTAGTTACAGTTTATACGTGCTCTTCTTTCAGACGTAGTGGGGTAAGAAATAGAAGAAGAAAGTAACTCTCCGAGTAATATCTTATTGTTCAGTTGCGAAATCTTTAAAACATAAAAGATAATTTCATTTCATAAGACGGGGATGTGCTGGTTAAAATTTAATTTTAACATTGAATAAGACAGCTTACAATCTTGTGAAGCATTACGAACAGATGTTATTTTCAAAGCACAAAGAACTGAGAAAATTCGTTTAAGTTATTTGCCATATGAAAAAATATGACATATCCAAAAGCTTTTGCCTGTCTAAGAAGAAACATGCCACAATAGGAGGTCATCTTCTCCAATTATTCATCCACTGCGCTGAACGTGGGCTTCTTTGTATTTACAATTTTCGTTACTTTGTTGTCCACCTTTCTCACTTTGTATGAAATCATCCGCATTCTTATAACGGTATCCATTTTAGAAATCCGCAAGACGAATGGAAGATCTATTCTAATGTTACCTTTAATCGGAAACGATTCATCGGCATTGGTAAGTGAAAATGACAATAGTAACACTCATTTCAATGCTGTTTACTTTAACCAAATATGAGAGAAATTCCAATTTATTGAAGCATCACAATTTGACGGATTTACTAAGAAACAATTATAACTTTATAGATTGCAGCTTGTGGTTCTATATGAAATCTACGAATTAGAGATGTTCTTTAGTCCCGGAGAAATACTAATTCATCACGAAGACTAGTCTAACGTAATGATAACATGGAAACAATAGATTCCCTCGTCCATATTTACTTAATATAACAATTCGCAGATAATGAAACCAAATTAATGTAAAGTCAGGCAAAATGAAATTTTGCATAGCGTCGCTCATTCATTTAATAATACCTATTAGATAAGACATATTATGTAGATTGATATTTGAACCAAAGGAAAATAAGATGAAAATTTGTTAAACGTATCCGAAAATTTGGGGATGACTAGCTTTTTGTAGAAAATTCGATAAATTTCGCATTTATGAAGGCTTCATTATTCAGAGTACAATGTATTTTTTCTTCACTTCACACGTCTTTTTCTTTTTTATCGTAATGTCATAAAACATTCTACCGAAATCGCGATAAATTAAGAAGCTAAGCAGCGATCTTTTTAACCAACTAGGTACCCATTTCTATAATAATACTCATTATTACCCTTACGACGTTTAAATGGTTACCCTATTTAAAAAAAGTCTTGATCATGGTAAGGTGAGAGGAGAGGGATGAAGTAAATATTTCCAAAAGTGGAAAACTTCTCGGTAAAGTATTTTCATTAACTTTGTAATTCCAACTAATGTTTCATTACAATTTATGAAACCTATTTTATTAGTACGCAGCTTTTAATAACAACTAACGGACGAGAATTAGTTTAGAACATCTGGAAAACAATCGATATACAAGACATTGAAATTCATTCTCCGACGTAATTAAATTTTGCAGGGGAGCTGACATCTTCATATATTGGAGTCTGGAGTGAATATATTTTAGCGTCGAGCGGCGTCGCATGCCGTCGCTTCTATATCGTCACTCGTTTATATCACGTACCTCAAGAAAGCGCGGTGCATACGTTTAATTGAGATCAACATAAGCGCGTAACGTAAAGACTTTTCATCAAAACGATATCTTATTTCCTGGGGGTTTCAATCTGCACAAACTCAAATTGACTTGTAATATTTGTGTGACAGATTTGTGGAAACCAGTATGTGCGGTGCGTGCTTTGATAAGGTAAAGGATACTGCTCGCTGATACAAGTGTTGTAGTAGTATGAACCAACGAATAAATATATAAAACCTGGTCGTAAAATCCTTGTATAAAACTTGACCTTTTTTAAATCGTGTTCCCATTAGTTGGGATAAAGAACATTTATCTTTACATTAGATTCAACATGGGTTGATTCCGTTAATGCTGAAATCGTCAGAATAGAAAGTCGTCACAATCCAAAGCACGTTAAACATGAAACTGCTATATTTGAACCGTGAGTCATTTTCTATTTCATTTTAGAAAAATGGTGTAACCCCTTGATGTTGTTCTGGAAATAAAACATAAGGATGTATCGTAAATAGTGTACTAAGTCTCAAAATGCTGAGGTATTCTATATTGTCATCTATTTATTTATGTTCGGGGTCACCAAAGTTTCACACAAAAATGATTAATAGTTACCCAACTGAGATTTATAATTCAACTGGGTTCACTCTTTACCACTCGAATTTCCAAGGCAATTGTTTAACGATTAAGGTTATCGTCCCAAACATTCCTGACATTTTAATGTCCATTTATTATCTTCGAATGTACTATTGATGACACAGCAATGCGAAAACCTTTTTACCCAAAACCCTTGAAAACAAGAATTTCAACATTCTCCTAAACACCTAGCATTTCGGAACGTACTTCATTAAATGTTCGTAGAAAACTTTAAACTGTAGAATTCTACTTTTTCATGTGACAGGAATGTTGGGTTTCTTCGTACTTCATATCTTTTCACATTTATAGCGCACCTACAATGCTAAAATGAAAATATCAAAGGGTTTGTTAATTTGGGTTCAGTATTTATTAGTTTTACGTTCGTTACAAGAAAGAACTTCATAACAAATTTATCTAGATTCTTTATGTGCATTGTGCTCTATTTATTTCGTCGTAGATCGACAAATTACTGAACTACGAAACGCGTAGAAAATCTTGTACTCGTATTTCACAAAAACAGACTACAATAATGAGAGAGCAACATTCAATAGTCGTAAAAACATTTAATTAGAAAAAAATCATTAAAGTTTCTTATCCCTTACTTGTAAGATGAATTGTAGAACACAGTAAGCAAATGTAATGAAACAAATACCTTTCTAGGTGGAGAGATATTTGTACACAAGGATAGGTATGACTGGTAGAGTTGTAGTTCTCGATGTAATGTAATGACTTCTGACTGTATTTTGTACAATCAAGCTTGGGGAATGTCTCTAGAATTAATTCAGATTCGTTATTATTACGAGTGGAGCGGTATCTTATTCCAGAGTATAAATGTGATAGTGAGTATCATGGGCGTCCCCAGCCTCGGAGCTAGGAGGGGGGAAACTCAATATTTTGAAAATTAATATGGTATTAAAAAGGTGTAAATAGCGCCGCAGACGAATTTTTTTGTGAGACATAATGAAGGAGGTCGTGATGTGGTTTGTTAATTTGAACATGTATATAATACTTTGCACAATAATATGTATGAAAAAGGTTTTATATAAAAAAAGTAATAAAAAATAACGCCGCAGGCAATTTTTTTATGAAACATGAATTTTCATACTAATTTTCGAAAATTTATGATATGATGAAAAAATGAGTGGTTGGGGAAATGAGTAGTTTTTTGTGAGGTTTTATCATTTAGTATGAAAAAAAATATTACATATTTTTTTAATGAATCAGGGTTCATCGTAATAAGCCTAAATACACCTCTGTGCACTTCACAGTAAGCTTGAAAAGCTTGTGTCGTAAAGTGGAGTAGGTCGGTATCGGGAATCGAACCCGCGTCCACTGGATTAACAGTCGAGCGCGTTACCAACCACCTCATGTACGTATTCCAATCTGTAGCTGCCTTGCCTTGACGACGCCCATGATGGGTATACACTATACTCTATACAGTACTTACAAACCTGCCTCAGGTATATTTGCCATCAAGACAGTTGTTAAGTTACCGTAGAAAATAAATTGTTTAATTTAATTTCCATCCGTTGCCGCTTCAGATTGTTAGTAAGGGCGACCGTATAATAAATTAGTGATAACGTCATGTCATAATTCATTAATTGTCTTTATATTGCGCCATTTCACTTGAAATATTTTACTTTAATTATGTCTCTGTACTTCAACAAAATGAATGAATTAGGGAACTTATAATTTTCTGGTTCCTTCTTTACATCCTGTTAGATTTTTTTTTACCTTTAGGTGTCTAACAATTTATCATAGTATATACATACGGGGAAGGATGGGGGGGCTCATCCGTGAGCATGGTGGTCACGATCCTCGTAACCGAGGGACCGACTGAGAAGAAGATGCATATATTCCGAAGGAAACCTCACTGTTCCTTCTAGGTTGTTCGGGTGTTGGCTGCGTGTACATTGATTGTCTCGAGCTTTCAACAGCGATACTGCTGCCATCTTCAGGATGAAATGAAACGTACACGCTGCCAACACCCGAGCAAATGAAGGAAGAGTATATATACCATGCTGCGAAAACCTACAACATCATTTGAAACCTCACTGTTTTATCGTGAATTGTTTTATATACAATATACTCGTATAGTTACTAGTCTACGAATTACCTATAAATATGTCTCAATCATTCAACGATTCAACATGGAAATACAAAATTTGTGAAAATTTCAAAGAGACGATCAATTTTTACGAACCTCACAGATCAGTAACACAAACATGTGTACAAAATTAGGTTTCACGTCTCTGAAGCATGTTTTAAATTTCACTACACGAAAAACCTGCAATGTTTCGCTTTGAGTTAAAAAGAAATATTTCTCAATGATAATGGTAACCAAACCATAATACCAGACTAGACATAGACGTACGAGTTTTATGCATTATTCATGTCTTACAAATAAGTAAAGCTTATTTGCGTTGTGTTTCGCTCGTTTTAGATTTATTTTTCTACATAAAATATGCATGTCGTGAACATGTTCTCTAGAAATTTCATTTGAGAGACATTATAACGGATTTATTCCATAGACTGAGAGAAATTCTTTCAGAGAAACTTACTATGTAGGTAGATGCCTACGAATACGAATTAAAATTTTCCACAGAATTTTCAGAGGATATTATAGGAATGGATTTTCCTATAGGTGGGTGACATAAATGAAATAATAAAGGTTGGGTGTCTGTTCGTTTTATTAATGGATAATATTAAGTTTTACAATACCTACTTATATATTATCATATCTCTTATTGGTGCCGTGAGCACACAGACCAATTAATACTGCTTAATCGGTGATTCTCACTGAGACGATTATATACTTCTTCTATCTTAATTACACAGTAAATATGCTGACTGCTGGGGGAAAAACTTATGGCATGATTTTACATGGAAACTACAACGTTTCATTTTCTGAACGTGAGAAATGTGTTATGTTTTATGGGATAATTAGAAGAAATCGTAGCACTGCGATAAGTTCGCCCTAGTGGACAGTGTATGATTTGTTTGATCGTGTACTTGTATTGTCGTAACATTCTATATTCTTACTTCCTTCTTAATTAGTTTGTGGCGCTAACCCTGCTATTGATGACTATTGGGTTAACATGTATTATACATAAAAAGTAGATTTCAAATCTTATTAGAATTTATTTTCTTTTTACTAGTGAATTAACGATTTTCTCTACAAATTACTTCAAATAAGTCCATAAACACACTATGCTGCAATTAGGCACTGTACTATTTCAAAGGCTGAAATCAGAAAATACGTTGGAAAAATGTACGTGCAATGTGAAATTGTACCGAGAATTTGAGCTAATGACGTTATCAAGTTAATCTTTATCGTAGGGTTTAGCAAACACCAATTAAATATAAATGGAAAAATACAAGAATATAGAGAATGCGTTGTATGTTTCATAGAGTTAAAATAAAAGTCCGCTGAAATAGAATTTCCAGCTTTATAAACTTCTGGATATTAAATTCCCTAGAAAAGGAAGTCGAAGGTAATACAATAGAGAACTACCATTCAGTTGAATTCCAGTTATTTAGGTTCTGCTAATAGGAAAATAATTATTTAATATGTGTTGGAAAGAATCGATTGTACTAAAAGAAAACAGATAATCATCTAATATACTAATCTAATCACAAATGCGATTATTAGAAACGCATTTATTAAAACTTTTTACATAAGATGATCTGCATAGATTTATATTCTAATGCAATCACAAAAAAAATCCTAGATGATTCTCTAATACATCGCTATTTTTCCTGTCAAAGAAAGTACTCAATCTGCAATTGCATGAGTCAAAATCAAGTGAAGTTATTCCTGGTTATCAAGTGAACTTATACGACTCGAGTGAATGACATTCAAGGACTTTATTTTTTAGATAAATTGCATAAATGTGACGGAACCAAGGAAAGGTCGTTGTCTCCTCGGCGCAGTGAGAGGACAGATATACCCGTCCGTTGAAAATAACATTTATTTTATGAAAAACACGCTACTTTAAAAACTTTAGTGGGTACAAAAATGATTCGTTTTAAAATTAAAACATGTATGAAGCTTTGTACTTCTAAAAGAAAACAAGTAGTATTAAAGTTTTTTATTATAATTGATTTAAAGTACAGAGAATCGCTCATATCAGCTGTGCTTTGATTATTTTTTGATTAGTTATAGACGCCGCAGAATAAATACTGATGACATGAAATGATTAAACTTATTGTAATACTAATGTGTGATTACGTTTTCCAGATGAAATAGCAACCCTGGCGACGATAGCTGAAAGCAAGCATCCGGATAAACGGACGGAGGAGGAGAAGGTCGCTCTACTAGGAAAACCCAAGTCTGGTGACATTATGAGGGCGCAACTCAGGATTAAAGAAAGTAAAGAATTTAAGGTAAGCCCTTCTTGGTTACATATTTCGAAAACGATTGAAACAATAAAATCGTTTATTCACTTAAGGCACACATGGAGACATTCAATACAATACTCGTATATGTATAAAAATAGAAATTATTATAGATACCTACCCTATACGACTAAGTATATGAAGATGTTGAACTACATATTATGTCCTAATTCATGCGTACTCATTTAGTCTCCTGACGCCGCGTTCCTTGTAGGGTAGGCAGGTATGACAAAATGCTAGACTTCCCTTGTTGCACTTGTTGCTTCCACCGAATTATACAAACTCTGGGATTCATTTTAATCAAACCACGCCCCTCCATAAGTAGGCTGACGGACACGTATAGTGTATACCTATTTTTTGTCATCATTTTATCATTCATCCTCTCGACATGTCCCAACCGTCTCAACTTGATTACTTTCATTCTATTTGTCTCCTGTCTAATCGCTTCAATTTTTAACGTTTTTCCTTATATTCTTAGGTTTGGAATTACAGAATGAGTCATCGTGGTAGGTTATTTCCAAAAAAACATGTACGATTTCGCAAGTAAACCTTTTTTGTAAAAATGAATATATTTTGTACCTAAGCTCTAGTTATTTATACGCACGACTAACTTTTGTATGAAACTTACAGAAAAAGGGGAATTGATTTCATTTTAAATTATTATCTATTGACCTAAAACATCATAACTTGGCAATCTCATTGAGCGACCCTTCTTATCCATATTCTCGATCATTTTTACCATAACTTTTAGATTTATGAATCTTTTACAAATAATGGCATATTAAAAAAATCACTTACCTTTCAATATCGGGTACTAACTTTTTTGTTGTCATTATTACTACAGTATCCAGAGAAAATTTGATGGCATATCTAGGAAAAAAATATAGAAGTATTTTTTCCATCGTCCCGTATGGTTTTGGGAGCGCTAAATCCGAATTACAACTTTGCCACCTCGTAAATGTGATGCGTTCTGAGATATCTCAGAAAGAAAGAGAAATAAGATCTTTATTTTCAGACTTTGACCGATAATTCAAAAAGTATTCATTTTAGAGAAAAGAAGCTCAGGGCAGGAATAAACTTCACTAAATTTCCTATAAAATGAGATGTAAATCTTTTTTGTGGCATAAACTGTTCAGGCGTCAGAGTGGGCTAAAATATGGCGTAATTTTCACCCTACAGCCAAAAATTATATTCATTAGTAATTTTTCGCTCATAACTCTAAACCTACAAACTTTTAAGCAAAACATCGCTGTAAAAAAATTAAGTGCATTATTTTTTCTTTAATTTATAGCACCATTGTTTCTTTATATGGAAAGAACTAGGATGTCGTTATAAGAGTTGTGCTGTAACAATATTTTTATACATTCGCATCCAAAAATACTTCAGTCCTAAATAGAGACCACATTTCTGACACATTCCATTTCCAATTCATAATGAATACACAAAAGTAAAAAATAGAATTGAGTTAGTTTACGACGAATGAACACAGGGTGATCAGAAGATCTGCCGATCCCCTCAAAGCGGTTCTGTTTAGTGCATGTCACATTGTCATAGGGACGATATACGGTTGAAAGGGGTCTTACAGACCTAGTACTACCACCAGCACTGGTTTACCCCTCAACCTTCCACTTGAGAATACTAGTATAGGATTTCGAAAGACTTCACTACTTGAAGCTATTACTTTTTCTCACGATGTTTCTGACGCTTTGGTCTTTTTGCAATAGGAACTATACACGGTGGAAACTGAAATAAATAAATAAATCTTTATTAACCAAAAAATGTTCATTAGTTACAAAAGTTATTGCAAAAGAAATATCTTCCAGTCATTCTACAATATTAACGCGAATGTCGTGGTATATTTTCTAACAATATGTTTGTTCTTTATTGACATAGGCCATGTACCACGTACCAAATATGTACTCGCAGGTGTTAAGTTTACGATGTAAAGCGACGTTCGATAATGAAATATTTTGACGACTAATATCGGAGGAGCCCTCCCAGTAATATTTTTCACAGGAAAATTACATTTCTTAGTAATATTGTATATTTCACAATAGGTACCACCTTCATGTTCCACGTTCAACCTCGTTCCCATAGTCCAAGCTCCATTCAAAGTTGATTTATGATATTTTGCTCATGTCACCTAATTTATCATCCCCAATACAGAATACAGGGAACATCAACATTTTTTTCTACAAACGACACACCTTCTATTAAAAAGATACAACGTTTTTTCATTGTTTTATAATTAGATATTAATATGCGATGTGAAGCGAAAAATTCGCCCCGCGACGGTAAATTAATTTCAGTTATGAATAAACTTTTGGTTTCGTTTTTAACACCAATGATTAATGAATTGCGTTTTGAATATAAACGAAGTTGAGTTTAAAACTTTTAAAAACTTTTTTCATAAATTGAAATTTGAATCCAAGTATGAACACAACACTGAATATTGAACACTATATATTGAATTACATTTATATGGTATTTTGCGGTATTTTAAGAGTATATTTTTAAATTGGATCCGGTAAAAAGCATCTATTTTCTGCTATGCCATTTCAGACGGCTGAATAGGCCTATCCAGGATAGACTCAGTGCATGGATGCATTATGTCCTTGGTCCTTTGGGTGGTACTTATGTGTTAAATGTGTCTTATGTGTCTTCGTGGCTTCTTGTTCTCAACCGTGCTGGATATTGCTTGGGTAATTTAAAAACGTTTGTATTTCTTGTTTAAATTTGATTTGTACAAACACCATTTGTAAACTGTTTTCACTTTGTTACCATGTTGTCAGTGCTACGATAAAAATAATTAATATTTACTTATCGAAAGTTTGAGAGCTTGTGATTTACGTACAATAATTTTCAATATTACGAATTTTACAGAAACCTTTGCTTACTTCAAAAAAAAATAAACACCTTTTTCTTTCGTTTTCTATGTGAAAAATGATAAAAAAAATACATACAACACTCATCATATTTCATACAAATTTATGTAGGTAGGTAGGCAACCCGCCGGTAATATTAAATTCAAGGCATGTCATACGATACACTGATTTTATATTACATTTTTGTAACGTCATATTTTATTTCAAATATAAATAGTAGTACAAGGATTTCTTCGTGTTACATCAGAAACAGAATAAAGGTTGTGATATATTATTATCTGGTGCGTAGCGTTTAATCATTTCTATTTCCTGAAACATAACGTGACGTAACATATTTCTGTGTAACGTATCACGACATTGATTTTTTGACCCATAACGTATCACGGCTTATCCTATTTGTTGAGATGTGGCGTATCATCATATTCATTTTGACATAAAAAATATCACGACGTTTACATTTGGAAAGGTAGGACTCATATATTATAGCGTTATCTTGGTGTGCTTTGAAAAAAATTGAGTGCCCTATTGAGTGCCCTATAAAATTGAGGGTTCTAAGAAATTTTGTGACCCCTATAGTCAATGCCCGTTAAAGCCCATTGGGGCCTTTGACTTATGAAATCCTGATACCTATGATATACATCACCACAGTGTTTAAATTTTGAAATGAATTGTTCAAGTAAATGCACTTGAGGTTGTATATAATCAGGAGCAAAATAAATAATCGTATATTCGAGTTTTCTACCATTCTACCATAACCTGAAAATCTGTTTTTTTTTTCTAAATTTTTAATTTTTTAAAAACCCCTATAGTTATAAAAACGTTCGATGTCCAAATTCGTTATTTTATCAGCAAACATCACGTATTTGAGTTGAGTAGATACAAAATGGATAGTTTTTTTTATTGTGAAACCACCACCGCATGAAAAACGACTAATATGTCACGTGGAACATTGATATATCGTTATCTGCAAATGACAGCCAATTGATGTTGCCAGCATTTCGAAACAATCTAGCCAAACTTTATCAATTAATTCTCCATCGGTAGTGGCGAACATTAATACATCCTGTCCACTAGATGGAATATTAATCTACTCTCCATACCGCCGCATTCGCATTAAATGAAAATTAATTATGGGTACATATAGAAGCACACTTTATGTAAATAGAACCATTTTTCAGAATAGTTTTCCAATTAATTCTGCTTCTCAGCCTTTACCATCAAATTGTCCACGCCTACTTTTAACTTTTAAACTTGTAGCCAAAATTACGACCAGAGTTGTTAAAATGTTGTATGATCAATAAATTGTAATAATGTTAAACTAGGTAAACAGTATTTTATCGATAGTAAAAATTAAAAAGAAATACAATTTATTACTTTTAAAATTCAATTCAAACTTTATTCTAACTTTCATACATTTGAAAAACGTTTGGCGAAACCCAAGTGGAAAAAAATGTCTCCATGATTGGCCAGGAGGATTTTTATCGCTCTCAAGAATAATCGTATATTATTCAGAATTGAGTATTCGGTCGATGATCTAACATCTACAACAAATAATATAATAGTCCTTGATTTCTTTTCTCGCTGTTTTATAAATGATCTATGCCCAATTCCACCAACTTTTACCTAAGAAGGAGACCCCTAAGAAATTTCCATACAAAAACAGAGATAATATTCTATTTATTGACACGCAGGCCTACCAACCACACCCTAATTCCATACGAAATGCAACTCGCAACTCACTTAGCCTGGGCAGAGATATTTGGGCACCTAACGTGGGCAGAGATATTTGGGCACCTAACGTGGGTGAGTTTTCGTTTTCGTGAGCATTTCGTATGGAATTAGGGTGTGGTTGATAGACCTGCGTGTCAATAAATAGAATATTATCTCTGTTTTTGTATGGAAATTTCTTAGGGGTCTCCTTCTTAGGTAAAAGTTGGTGGGATTGGGCACTAATCTTCTTTCCCAATGTTTTTCTTTTCCCGACGAATTACAATTATAATTTCAGACGTTAATTCGGAAACAAATCCACGTATTTTATAATACAACTATAAGAAAAACGTATGAAGAAACGTTATTTGCTATTTATGTCTGGTAGAATAGTCTGAAGTCTATTTTCTTAATACTTATAAACCGGACTTGCCAATAATTATTTTTACCAACAAGCAATAGAGAAAATTCGTTACCTATTCGTTTTTTATTCGTTGTTATGCAGCAGTTAGTAACGGCCTTAAGTAATAATAATTATAGTCTCTAGAAAATGTTCACTGAAGGTCCCTTCTCACCCCCTCTATAGAGATTACGTATTGTTATTTCAGTTTTCTCTATTGGCATAAACTTGACCGCATTGCAAAGTCATTACGAAGTGAAATCAATAATTTAGTAATAAAAAAGAGATTTAATAGTGATTTGGTATACAATGAACCCTGACGTTTTATGGTATAACTTTTAAATAAACTATTATTTCGTATGATTGATGACTTCATGGTAGTGTTGAGTGTAGTTTCTCGGCTTAATCTGGATAGGGAATTTTTCCTAGTATAATTCTGTATCTATTTGGTTGTTTGTATTCACTTTAGTATGTATTTCGGGTTGACTGTAAGATATTGCTTTTGCAATAAGTCCGTCTTTTGGCACACTGCATTGTCTTGATTTTGTATCTATACCTACATATTTAATGGCCAATAAAAATTTATTTATTTATTTCCTATCCCTACAATAAGACCTAAATATCTCTGCGCAGATATTGCAACATATTTCTTTATTAACTGGACAACTTTTCTGAGTGTATTTTGAAACACTTAGGTTAAAGTAAAATAAAATAATACCAGATCGATGGCATAAAACTTTCATCGACGCGAAAAATTGTACATGAGTAACAATATCGATATATCAACAGTTCACTTCTTGAGGTGGTCGGTAAAGCACTCGACTGTTAATCCGGCGGGCGCGGGTTCAATCCCCGACTTACTCCACTTCACTTCTGTGAAGCGTACAAAGATGTATTTGGGTTTATTTCGATAAACACATGTATATTTAAAAAAAAAAAAAAAACTACAAAATCAGGTTAAAAACAATCAAAGGGTATGCTTTATTCCACTCTATATAACTTTACAAAAATAAAAGCTTTTGATATTCATTTAAACTAAACTGTATATCGCAACAAACTATAATCATCAGTTTTAAATTTCATTTTTGAAGTTTAAATTTAACCAACATCAATAATTTCACTCTTCTCTTAATAGGTTTTCATTAAAAGCTGCAATATTTATAACAGAATGCTACACTTTACATTATACAAAGTTTAATATTGTGAACTTCATACAAACTGTATGTATTACGTATGTTTACTTCACAAACACAATATCTCAGCAAGTGTCAACCATTCTATTTGTACTTTGCTCGTATGCTTTGTAAATGCAACTGGAAACCATCGGTATTAGGATACTTTTCATAATGTAGAAGTTTATTTTTAATAGTAGGGAGTGAATAATTAAACTCTGGGTGCATTAATCGCAAATTATTACGAAGTAAACTTGTCATTCGTTCTTTTCTTCAGTTTTTTTTTACATAATGCCTTATTATTGTCTTCACTAGCCTTATTATATTACACATGGAACAGATACAGTCACAAAAACAAACATTGACAGGTACATTAGTACGAGAATATCAATACACAAGACCAATAACATTTCCTTTTTATTTATTTCCTTATATATTTCCTAATTACGCTTGTAAGTGGGTGATGCCATCATTCTATTTTATTTATTTTTTAAATAAAAGGATTTGGGCTTGCGTACACAAACCCAAATACTTTTCCGCACACCTTGCACTACGCTAAGAGCCTGTATCGCAAAGTGTGGAATACATAGCCGGCGCCGGGGTTTGAACCTGGCACCTCCCGCTTGAGAGACTGCCGCCTCAACCAACTGCAACATGTTAATGTTAATTTTAATATTCACTGGCTTTTATGCCCAGCGGTCCTGCGCATGGATTTAAGGTTTGATGCAACCACTATTGTATACAAGTTAATTTGTCATACAACCGCAATAGATATTTTATTTTTTAATAGTCTTTGTTACAGCCAGGACACACACTTCTCTCTTCTCAAAAGTTATCTCGCGTAAAAAAGATTCGTGGACATATACACGATTTAGTACCTATTCATCCATACTTAAATATTATGGTAGTGATTTAAACATTGATTGCTATTCAATATAGCTAACATTTCTGGTTTGTGTTAAAATATTTACCAGCCTAATGTGTCTCAACCCTGAATTTTTCAGGTAAATAATAATTATAATAATGATGTCTGTTCTCAAAGCCAGGTGTAAGTAAGGTCACTTTGTGTATGTAAACTGTAAAGCATCAAGCAGAGTAGTGTACGAGTATACCAGGTACAATATACTTGAGCATAGTTGATGTTATGTTTGACTGCTTTCAATTACAAACCCGCTCCTTTCTGTAACAACTTCTGTGTCGACACAGCAGGTCTCATGGGCGTCGCCAGCCTCGGAGCTAGAGGGAGGGCAACGAAAATTTATATAGGATGAAAAACGCGTAAATAGCGCCGCAGGGGAAATTTTTTTGTGAGACATAGTGAAGAACATCGTGATGTGGTTTGGTTTATTTGAAAATGTACATAATAATTTTCACAACGAAAAATGTATTCTATAAAAAGTAATAAAAAAATAGCGCCGCGTGCATTTTTTTGTGAAACAATTGTATTTTGATGGATTTTTTATACAAATTTTTGTAAAATTTATGATGTGATGAGAAAATGTGTACTAATAATGTGATTTTTTGTGAGGTTTCATCATTTAGTACGATTTTTTTTTAAATTGAATCTGGGTTTATCGAAATAAACCCAAATACATCTCACTTACACTTCACAGAAAGCTTAAAAGCTTGTGTTGTGAAGTGGAGTAAGTCGGGGATTGAACCCGCGCCCACTGGATTAACAGTCGGGCGCGTTCCAAACCAGGCTACGGACCGCCTCGATTAAATACCTATTCCAATCTCTAGGGGAGAGGCAGCTGCTTGACGACGCCCATGGTAGGTGTAATAAATGCAATGCCATATGTATGAGACAAACACTCCTCAGATGAAAGTTATTGTTGTATGTTACGAGTATTACAAGTATTTCACTCATAAAGCATTTCTTCAAAGGTCTTCCAGTGCACATATTTAATGAGCGCCTACAAGAAACTTTTTAATTACAATTTTTAAGTACTTTAATAAATATTAAGATAAACTTTCATCGTGTTGGAGCACAAACATTTTGAACCTAAGATTTTTTTGTTTACACAGCTTCAAATTGACGATGAAAGATTTTTTTCTTAAAGAAAAAAGTTTTAAAGCTTTTGACTTAAGCCTCGGCTTAATTTTGCGTTAACCCCCTTAATTCGACTTTTCTTATTCCGTGATTTTCTTCCAAAGAAAATCATGCATTTAAATAGGTTTTTATAAAAAAAATCCTTGATGGATTGGAGTTTTATGATGAATATTTCTACCTTTAAAAATATATAGGTAAATATTTTACCAAAATCTCATTTCCAAGTATTACGCTTAAACGAAAAAAAACCGTTTAATCCCATTACGATTTTTTTTGGGAGACATTAATTAAATGGGTACAACGTTTTAACATAAACCAATAATAAGTGAACGCATATAAATTGATTGGAACTGAAACGAAAAATTGGAAATTGAAACAAAAATAACACAAAAACCATTGATGAAACGAAAATTTAAAGTCCTCAGGATTCTGCTAAACTATTTCTGGTGTATGAACCTGTACAGCGCGCTTTAAAATATAAACGATAATAATATTGATTAATAAATCGAAAATTTGATCATTTTCCAGTTCCGCAACGAGGTTTATGAAAGCTCCCATTCACCGTATTTTTCTTATTACGGAAGCCTACGATTATATGTACATAACATGTACCGCAAGCATGCTTGTTGGATGTAATTACATAATATCTAATTAATAATGTCTATTTAATCATTGTACATCAAAAAATATATAAATTTATTGATAGTTCGGCTGTTATGATTATTTGTTTTCTAAATCCTCGAAAACAACCATTGTGCAGCGGGGTTACTCTTTACCACTTTGTATCGATATTATATCAGATATTTCATGAAGTCACATCCCTTGGAAAAACAAAGGAATACCTATCTAACTTCCACTCATCTCTGGAAGGTACATTTGTTTATTAGGAATAATGTGGGAAGAGGTAAAGCGCACTCTCCATAAAGTCTTGTGTTTTCTTTATTTTCCCAGGAAAGTTTTGTTTGTCAGGCAAAGTTTGTTAGTTATATTATTACTAGCTGAGTTACCCGTGCTTTGCAACGGCAAATTAACAAACCAACCCGGCATACATTATAGGCTTGAACTGGACAAAATGTGACTAAAGATCTGAATTTATTTGCCAACGCCCTTTCATACGATACCACACTACCGCACAACCCTTTGATCCCCTCATCATCATGACATCTCCTAGGAAAAGCTTTTTCTCCAAAAAAAGACGACGTTAGGACATAACCCATATTATTGCAAATGTTATTCTAAATATTCGCAACAATCCATCGTAAAATGCGGGAGTTATGCGAACACTTACAAAAATCAGACTTTACTTTATATATAGAGATAGATCAACTCATTAGGGAGGGGTACAGTACCGGGCGGGCATGGCTAGAAAAGTGGAACGCTCAGAACCCCGATCGTAGACAACTTGTTCAGGACCCTATAGTGAAGCAGCCTGGGTTCAGCCTACCCCGCAAACAATGGTCGACCTTAAACAGGATTCGAACTGGCCACGGTAGACGCGGATACTTGCTCCATAAATGGGGCAAGAGAGACCATCCCCTTTGTGAATGTGGCCAGATCGAGACTGTTGACCATATAGTAGAGAGGTGTCCTGACAAGAAGTTTGCAGGGGTTCTTGGGGAAATCCGTGAGGTGACGCCAAGGGCAATAGATTAGTTGCAGAATATTGACGCGGAGCTTTGACTTCAGATAACTTTTACAATGGCCGTGTGCATACAAAAGAAGAAGATAGATAACAGGCACAAACACACACACATAAACGTCTAATTTAATGTGGATCATAAGAAATAATAATTATTATATATACGTGGTTGACCTCTCGTCGTTGAAAACTTTTAATGAGTTGTGTTAACATTTTTGTGGAATAAATAATAATAATCATAATAAAATTTTCAGGAATAGTCCTTAAAACATTTGGTAAAAAGTTTGGGTGTAATTCATAATACTCAGTACCTAGGATGTACTTAAAGTTACTTATAAATTAAAAATAATAAGTATATCAAGCTATCTAAAATATTTATTTATTTTTCTCTATTATTTTTCGTTGAGAATACAAAAAGGCTTCAATCAGCGTTAGGAATACCTAGCATGCCTTCCCGAGACATTGGATTTCCCATGCTAAGAAATATTATTATACTAGTGAAAATTCACGGAGTGTTGGTCAAATATGTTTTTGTGTAACCACTATTGCTACTCCACCCTTCAAGTTCCCCGAGAGAACACAAGCTCTGCAAACATGCGTCACAAAAAGTGAGACTTCGACGAAAATTTTTAGCCACCCATGAACGCGTCCTTGCTTTAAATTTACATACATATTCATAGAACTTGCAAAATTTGTCAACGGCCCAGCGTTAGATACATACAGGACTTGGATTCTACCAGTATTATGTAATGGAATACAATAATTAAGAAATATGCACCAATTTCATTTTTTTTAATTAATAACAACTACCTATCTCACCTGAGTATATCATGGCTAATATTATTCACACCCCCAACATCGTACCATCCCATGACTTAACCCTACGTTAAAGGACCCCATATATTAACCCTCCATTTACTCACTTCTTCTTTCACTACATACGCAATTGCATGGTTCTTCATATCAGAATAACTCCAACTAATCTATTTCAAAAACTGGAAAATCCGTTCAACGTTCCTTTCCAAAAAATGTTTTCTATGAATGGTCATAGTATAACTTCTGTGGAATTTCAAGTAAGCCATTGATTTAGAGTAGGTGCCTACAACTAATAATTCATGTCATTTTTTCATTCCTCCCCAAGCGATCTTTTCTTTTCCCACAATTGTTCGATCTCTGATCTGGTTTTCTCTAAGTCTTTCCTAGTAATATTTTAAGTAAATGTTCTCTTTGAGTCGGACATTGATCTGCGAGGATCTCTGTAGTTACAATCTTGAATCCTTATAGTCCGAGAGCCCGCTGCTTAATTTATGACGTATCTGTTTTTTGATCGAAATGTGGTATAAACGATAGCTTACCAATAGGGTATTACATCGCACTAGGGTTGCCTATCAAAATCTTGCCGCAACCCCCCCTGCGCCCCCCGAAAAGGTCCCTCTTCGCGGTTTTTCTCATTTTATAGGAATATGGTAAGAGATAGGAGAAAGTAGTCAATGACAAAAATAATCCTTGCTAAATTCTCTACAAAAAATTTTAACTCATTTTTTTCATAGGACTAGTAGTTTACCGGTAATGGCCGGTCAAAAAACCGGATATTTTTTGAAAAAAAAAAAAAAAAAGTTTGATTTTTTTTCTTTCACATTCTTCCACTCATTATTACTAACATTTTATGGAAAAAAAATTTGGCCTGCGGCGCTATATCACTGGTTATTTTATGAAAAACTAAATTTTAAGAATTTTCGTCACTAAGTTTTATTGTAATAACACCGAAATTATTAGATGTACGAACATAAGTTATGGCTCGTTTTGTAGCTAAGACTATGGTAATCAATTCTTTCTTTGACTATTTTCCTGTAGCTCTTATCAATGTTCATCCAATTTAGTTTAAATACATTTTTTTAGTATTATAAATGAATTTCGGTTTTGGACCGGCCATTGCGGGTAAACTGCTAGTTCTACGAAAAAAATGACCTAACATTTTTTGTAGAGAATTTAGCAAGGATAATTTTTGTCATAGACTACTTTCTCCTATCTCTTACCATATTCCTATAAAATGCGAAAAACCGCGAAGAGGGACCTTTTCGGGGGGCGCAGGGGGGGTTGCGGCAAGATTTTGATAGGCAACCCTAGTGCGATGTAATACCCTATTGGTAAGCTATCGTTTATACCACATTTCGATCAAAAAACAGATACGTCATAAATTAAGCAGCGGGCTCTTGGACTATTATTCTTCACCAAGCTGTAATACAATTTACTAGGGTAGTGCCAAAGGTACTGTTGCGTCCTATTTGGTTATTTCCATATATTTTCTAAGTGGATCAAGGCAAGTTTATCTATCGCAGGACAAGGCTGTGCTGCTGGGGAGAAATAATTGCACACGAATCGTAATCTAGTTCACGGCAGCTGTTAAATTTACAATTTGTCTTCTTATTTATCATCCTGAGATAAAAATATTATGCAGAGCGTTAGAAACCCAGATACCGATTATTCCTTCCTGTTCCTGTACGTATTTTAAACCTCAAAAAACGATTAATAATTAATTACTGCTTGCAATATTGCAAGATGGTTTCTAAATACTGATACTTCAGGCACAATGCTTGTATTTTAGGCCCTGCACATTTGAGCCTAATCCTGTGATATCCGTGATATCTGGATAGGTGAATTTTTCCCGGTATTAGGCTGATGAGTTTATATGTGAATCATGAATGATAATATCCAGACTCTCCTGGCTGAAAATCCTGAGAAGTGCGTCGGCAATCTTAGAAATAGACGGGATCGCAATAAACTCTTCCATTGTAACTCAACATTGCAAAAAAAACAACAAATTGAATACAATAATTTAGTTTAAAATCCACGAAATGACTTCATTTCTCATGCCTACTGGTGTTCTCACTTGGATTTTAATATTCAGACGATTTGACACACAATTATTTGGGGAATTAGAAACTAAATATAAAATATATTTATTTATTTATCAGAAGGAAGTTATTTAATGGACGCTGTCGTTCACACGGCTATTATTAGATAGTCATTTATAGCTCATCAATCCAAAATATTTTTCCAAATAATTTGTTATAGTAAGTCTCGTAAACATTATTATTATAGAATATGTATGTGGGGTTGGTATAATTCAGGTACTAGATCTGCTTCCGCTCCATATTAGTAGATAATAATATGTGACTATCACAAATCACCTCGAGGCTTTTTGCTTCCCACCAAATCGATTACATACCTCCTCCCATATCTAATTTGATAACCCTCGAATAAAATTCGGGTTTGATAATATAATAGGTAGGTACCAAGTCACATAAAGTAAAATATGATAAAGCGGGGAAATTCTACGCCTTCATTTTCCAATATTGGAAGCACGACCGTATATAAAAATATTCTCGTCGTAGATATAAGCACCGCCAACAAACGTATAAATATATTGAAGATACGCGAGAAAAAACAGATGCTGAAGAAAATTAAAATAAGCAACGCTCAAGACAAAATTGAGAATAAAATTTTTAAGTATAAGCTCGTGAACGTAAAATCTCCAAATTACTTTCAGTCGCAAAGGAATGGAAGTTTTGGCTTATATTAAACTAGTATCTATAGCTGTATATTGTACGCTGTTGGAGTCTTCATAAAAAGGTTGTTCGCTTTCAATATTGTTTTTGCCTTTATTAACGCACGGAAGATACCTAGATTTACACAACATGTATGTAGGTAGGTATATAATGATTTCTCATATAATATTAGAGTTTCTTCTTTATAAAACTAGTTGGTATTCAGATTCAGTATAACATAGCAACAGAATCCAATCATTCTAGCTCTAGCTGTTAACTTAGTGGTATCCCGTATTGTATAGCATATTATGTAATACTGTAATTCAAAAGTTATACTAGTGATTTCAAAGTTTGATAGAACAAAGGTATACCTAACACGTTGGTTAGTGGGATTCCCGGATACCATAGAAATAATTTCCTTATATTTCTCCGTGTAAATATTTTCATTGCAAACATTTATTCAAAATATTTCTCGAACATTACAGTGTCTACGTATCTTGTGTAGACTGTGAGGCTTCCGGCTCCTAATAATAAATGAATCAGCGATCCAACGAATTGAATTTTCACCAAGTTTCTTCAGAGAAAACCGATAATTGAATAACTTCAATCCCTGGTGATTCTACTCATTTGTATTTTGTTTGAGACTTTCATTGAAATTTCAAAATACATATTCTTAAATTCATCGAAATTTTGGAAACGATATAACGGTTAAAAACTTTGGTATCAAAATAAGGTGTTGCTAAAGTAATCCGTAAGTAAGAGATTGGAATATGTATTTATTTTTTCATACTAAAACAACACATTTTCTCATCATATCATAAATTTTCTAAAATTAGTATATAAAAATATCAGTTTCGTAAAAAAATTACCTGCGGCGCTGTTTCTTATCACCATTTTATAAAAAATCGTTTTTCGTATATATTATTGGGCAAAGTACATTTTCAAATAAACAAACCACATCACAACCTTCTTCACCATGTCTCACAAAAAAAATTCGCCTGCGGCGCTGATTACGCCTTTTTATGCTAAGTATATCATTTTGTAAATTTTTGTTGCCGAGCTAGCGACGCCCATGAACCCGAGAATGAATAGAATAATAATATAATTAACTAAATATGTTATTATTACCTACTGTAGATTAAGAGATTTAATCGAATTGAAAGATGATAAATGATTACAAGAACGATACTTAATAACACAATCATGCGATCACTTTAATCTGAAACTGTATTTCAACAAAAAGATTTGTTATTATTATAATTAGTGATGAGACTGACAAAGCCTGTACCGTCAGGACATCTCTTTACAACGCTGAAACCAAGTTACTTCATTACCGCATAAAAGTCTTAAGACCCTTGCTGAAAAATCTAGAGACCTAGACCAGACGTGAATATACCCGATCTAATTCTCTTCACGAGTTTTTACTCAAATCATTATTTTATTCTTTGTCATCGCGCTGCTCTAAGTAGTCGATGTCTAAGGCTGTCGATAAAAAGTTTAAAAAATAACATAATCGATGTGCTTCACATCCCTATGAAAATAAAATCCCTATAGAAAGCGGATGGCGCCGTTTACATTGAGAATTTCACCGGCAAGGTATTTCCATATTATTATTTTTTATTGTATGCAAATATATTGTACAGTGGTTGGTTGGCAGATATTGCCTACGGCAATAAACCCGCCATTTGGAAGATATGTTTTCTTTTCAATAAAGATTTATTTATTTATTTATTTATTTTATTTATTTATTGTTTTGTGGTTTCCGCTGCGTAGAAAATTTCATACATCTCCACGTACAATATACAAACTATATTACAGTACTATATTACAAACTAATATAAATCTTAATTCCACCACTAGAACAATACCACATTCCAAAATTAGAATAAAGCCTTGGATCACTGATGCGCTGGTCAAAAGTATTCATAAAAGAGATAAATTACATATAAAAACTCTCAAATTCCCCGGAAATCAAAATCTACAAAACTACTATAAAATTTACCGCAATATATGTCATAGGGCAATCAAGCTCGCCAAAACGTTATACTATAGGAGTAAAATAGAGAAAGACAATTATAACGTCAAGACTGTCTGGAAGGTGGCTAGAGAGAACATACACAAACCACAGGAAGGTGCATCCATTAAAAAATTGAGAGTCGATGACAGGCTGGTAGAGGACCAACAGGAAATCACACAGAGTATCAATTACTACTTCGCAAATGTTGGAGCAAAACTATCAGAGTCTATCCTAACAAACATCAACAAGACAGAATCAGACCTAATCAACCAACAGTGCAGAAGCCAACCCACCAACATTTCGTTTAAAATCGGCCAGGTCACGGAGACAGAAGTATTAATTGCCCTACAAAAACTTCGAACAGAATGTGCACGAGGACCTGATGGAATATCAACAAAAGTTCTCAAACACATAGGTAGCTATATAAAAACCCCCCTTACCCACATTATAAACCTGAGCCTTGGACAGGGTGTTTTCCCTGAACACCTCAAAAGAGCATATGTAACCCCCATATTCAAGGATGGAGATCCAGAAGACCCGAGAAACTACCGTCCAATTGCGCTTCTCAACACCCTGTCTAAGGTCTATGAACGAATAGTAAACACGCAACTGCTAAAATACCTTAATGATAACGGTATACTGTCAAGCGGACAGTTTGGCTTTCGTCCTAACATGGGAACTCATGACGCGATCTTAGAGGTAACCAAGTATATTACACGGTCCTTAGATGACAGGAAAAGGTGTATCGGAATATTTTTGGACCTTGCCAAGGCCTTTGACTCCGTCTCCCATGGTCTACTTTTGCAAAAACTCAAAAACATAAAATGCGATGACACGGCGCTACAGTGGTTCCAGTCGTACTTGAATGGTAGACTGCAGGCGGTCAAGCTAGGAGAAATTGTAAGTACATTTGCACCAATAGCATGCGGAGTGCCCCAGGGAAGTGTGCTGGGACCTACACTTTTCTTGATTTATATAAATGAATTAAACAAATTAGATGTCGGTGGCCCAGTACTCTCCTTCGCGGACGACACCGTGTTGCTGTTCTCTTCGGAAGACTGGAACGAGACGCACCGAATGGCGGAAAATGGGGTGAACCTGGTGAAGAGATGGCTGGATGAGAACCTGCTAACGTTAAACATCGCAAAAACAAAATACATGACCTATAGCATTGATGGTAGATTGCAACCCGACACTGCGGAATCATCTATCACGGTACACAATTGCAACACAAACTCATGTAACTGCAGTGGACTGTCACGCACCGATAAGTATAAATATTTAGGTATAACTATCGATAAACATCTCCGCTGGACAGACCACATTGAAACTGTAGCAAAACGAACCCGTCAACTAATGTATATCTTCCGTACTTTGAGAGATATCTTCGACATGAAGGATCTCAAAATGTTCTATTATGCCCTTGGACAGACGATATTTACTTATGGTATTATAGGATGGGGAGGGATGGCGAAAACAAACCTCTTCCCGATAGTAACTGCTCAAAAGTCACTCTTGAGAGTGATCTGTAGAAGACCATACCGATACCCATCAAATGAACTGTTCTCGGATTTTGGAGTCCTGGATGTGAGACAGTACTACATAAGAACAATAATCAAACAGGTCCACAGGGATCCCACAAAATACCTGCCAGATTACGTCTTGACACAAAATACCAGAAACAGACACCTGCTGCGACCACCAACCACCCAGACTACCTTTGCCCAAAGACATTTTAGCTTCTTGGCTCCTAGAGTCTACAATAGAGTGGTACCATCCATCATAGACTCTATCCAGCCCAGCGGGAAAAACCTGGGAAAATTACTGACAAAGTGGCTACTAGACAAGGGGAGGGAAGAGTCTGAGAGAACTCTGATACATACACTTACATGAAAAAATACTCACTCACACATACATACACACAAGCACACACACACACACACACACCCTCACACACACCCTCACACACACACACACACACACACACACATACACACACATACATACGCACTCATACATACATACATACATACATACACATTCACTCGCAAGCACACACACACACATTCACGCGAACACATTTTTGTACATTGTTTTTTTCTTTTTTTACCACACATTGTTTTTGTCTCCCTTGGTCCCTACATGGCCAACTTGATCTCTCACGGTTGTACAGAGTACACCTGTCTCCAAAATAAAATAACCCTATAAACAAATCCTCAACAATTATACCATCATCACTACACGAATCTCTTTGATCGTTTGCTTATAATTCGGTATTCTATCATTGCTTTATATTTTGTACATACAATGTAACCTTGAACTTTTATGTTGTAAATAGTATTGCCCCGGAACAGGCTATCGCCTAGTGGGGCAATAAAATCCAGTACTTTTTTATTGTATTTTTACTTTGTAAAGCTTTGGATAATAAATAAATGAAAATGAAAATGAAATGAAATACACAATTACACATGTCTACTTTCTTAAAATTAAAAACAAACGTACTCGCATTTCAGTACACAACCGCACTGCATAACTCGCGACCCAGTTATGACGTCACGATCATTTTCCGCAGCCGGCATCATTGAGGTTCAAAATCGCATGAACAATCGTATGATAAAATGTTAAAAATAGCGTTTTTTTTTCCATTTTTTGGGGTTAATTTCGCTTCAATCAAAAAACTTTAAAGGTCGTTCCCTAGATTTTAATGCATATTATCAATACAAAAAAATAATCTCCGCAACTTTCGGGTAACGAGTCGCTATCTTTCGGAAAAAAGATCAGAGGTGTTTTTCACTTTTTTTTTGAGAAATCTATACAAGATATAAAAAAAATACGGTCATTCCCTAGATAAAGGTTTATATCTACTCTATTTTATTCCAAAGCGTATTTAGTAAAGTTGTCTAGATTTAAGGTCCCCTTTTTTAGAAACTTCTGAAATGTCAACATGTCCACTCATAAGTACAGGATACAATTATTACTAAAACACTTCAAATATTGAAAATTGTATTCGTCACCATGTTCAGTGTTAGCATTCAGAAAGGAGGTACGTGTGCCTTTATCCATGTCAGTTACCTATTACTATTTATACAGCATAGTTTATATTATATTTGACTGACCTCTCATTTTTTTTTCAGAATACTGTTGACAAGTTGGTGCAGAGAGCCAACGCCTCAATCCTCATTGGAACATCTTCATGGAAGGAACAATTCGTAGAAGCGCTAACTGTCAGTGCTGGTAAGCCGCCTTCGCAATATTTACGTCTGTATTTTCCTGAACCTTAAGAATCATGTGTAAAATTGTTAAATTAAGCATCCTTCATAACATATCCATCATGGTCGCTGATAGCAGCCACGTTGCATCTTCAAAATAACTGCAGTCTGATGAAGTATTTAATATACCTCTACCTACGTATCTGTTAGTGTTTTGCATTGTCATACTGTATTCCACTGAGTACCTAAAATACGAGTGGAAACTCAAATGTAGCGGCACCTTTCTAAGTAAAAAAAAATCTTTCATGAAAACTATATCCTATACGAAAAATACCTGCCTACAATCAATGCAACTGAAAACTATCTGCATGGAAATGGATATCGTAACAACATGTTGTAGGTACACGATATTTACAATTTTGCAGTCCATGGATTAACTGTTTTTTAACGAAAGGTCCCGGGTAGGTATACCTACATATTTTCGTTGTACTTTCATAAAATTATTTCAAGTTCGCGGTGGTATAGGTATTGGGAACAATTTCAATAGGTACTTAAATGGTCAAATTACCTATAATAATTAAGTATTTCTACAGTATAATAAATCTATATTTTGCGGACGGAATCAGTGTACTACCGATAAGTTCTAGTACATTACATACCATTTATAATTAAATGGAAATTAATGGTCAACCGAAGTGCGTATAAATTAATATTAAACGACCAAACTTTTCGTTAAGTTTCAAGGAGGGCTAATGAACATTATATTGGCAAAATGGATTGGTACTTGTAATAGCATTTCTGAGGCCAATTATGTTGGAGAATTTTTAAAGCAGTCTACTTCCCCGCTGTCGTATTGATTTTTTGGAATAAGTTATATAAACAATTACCTGAAATGTCTGTAAAGGAGGGGATATTATTTAATTAGGCGCCATTTTTCATTATAATTTGGTTCCAAATTCTTGAAAACATTTTTTCTTAGTGTAGGTATTTTGTGATGACTGAGGACACCTAGGTACAAATACCCACTTAGAATGTAGATTTGTTTTTCGGGTTGATCGTGTGAGATGATCGGACTTTTCGGCGAATCTATACTGCTGCCCTGGGGGGGTACTTTGTAAGCTTTCTCGCCCTAAACACGTAGATAAAATGTTTTAGGAAAATGACCCTTATGACGATATACATAAGGTCGTTTTTCGTGTGCATTTTATCTGCGTGTTTCGGGTGAGAAACCATTAGAAAGTTCCAGTACAGGTCACGGATTGTGACTCGCAATCCATGATCACATCACACGATCAACCTGAAAAACAAATGGATCATCGTGAAAACCTGCAACTACTATTGACCCATCTAGTATGTTTAACACTGGTTTAACATTAAGCTATAGCTCCCACACGCAATCTATATTTGACAATATAATTTCAGGTGACGAAGATGAAGACGGCGAACCAAAGAAGCCGTCCTATGGAGACTACATCATGCACATCCTGACAGTCTTCTGGAAAGTCATATTTGCATTTGTGCCACCAACAGGTAATACATATTCATATTCTTATGATTCTTATCATTAAGGTCCTAAATGCTATCATCCGGCTTCGGCGCCCTGAATTATTCTCAGCCAATACTAAGAGAATAGTCTTGAAACTGAAGACAGTGATAAATGAAAGTATGGACTACAGATTGAATGTTTTAGAATTACAATATCTAGAAATTCCTTGAATAAAAAAATATTCTGAAAATACTCCTGAAATTTACGGGATATGAGGATTTTCCGTTCAGTTTTTCAGATATAGAAGTACAATGTAGCTAAAATACTGGTAATTATAATCTTAACAAATTGACTGTTTTGGATTTTTAAATTTCTTCCCAGGTTTCTCTTAAAAAGGTATAATTCACTTTGTCGCTTACGTTATTCGCATTCGAACAAAATTTGAAAAAGTTGAAGCGAAAATAAAAAGATTTTTGCTCAGTGCATATAGGCCCTTAAAAATCTCTTATGGAAGACCGTAAAATGGAACTCTTGTATCTACGATTACAATATTGTATTGTTTTTGATTCCAGATATTGCCGGTGGCTACCTCTGTTTCTGCGTCTCCATTCTTTGTATCGGAGTCGTGACTGCCATTATTGGAGACGTAGCCTCACACTTCGGGTGCACACTCGGTATCAAGGACTCAGTTACGGCTATAGTGTTTGTGGCCTTGGGAACTAGTATACCAGGTACATACAAACTCTCATTATTTCATTTATTTATAACTTTATTCATTTACTTATTTATTTAGTTTATTTAGGTATATATTTATTTAATTTATTTATTCATTATTCTTTACCTGGCATTTTATGTATCTGATTGTTTACTCCTGTGACTATTTTCTCACAATTTTTTTTGTTTGCATTTTGAAGTATCTGTAATCTGGTAATTCTTGAGCATTTACTGGTCCCCTTTTTGTTGATGCTGTACTATATGTACTTTTGTAAGACTATCTGTAGTCTTTGCAAATAAAATAAAATAAAAATAATCTACAAGACAAACCACGTAGGTCGTAGATATCTAACGATCAATTGCAGATAAATGATTCAATGAAAATATATTTTTCCAGATACGTTCGCCAGTAAAGTGGCCGCCATCCAAGACAAGTATGCAGATGCATCAATAGGAAACGTGACTGGCAGTAATGCTGTAAATGTCTTCCTCGGTATTGGGATTGCTTGGTCCATCGCAGCCATGTACCACAAGTATCACGGAAATAAATTCTTAATTGATCCTGGAAAGTATGTACCCATCAAATATTATTTTGTACAAATTTAACAAACAAACCCAAACACTTTCTTGCACACTTCATAGTAATCTTTGTGAAGGTGGAACCCAATACTCCTGCTTATATGTTGTAGGTATACGGTCCCTCCACTTGAGCGTTTAAGAAACGCGATCTAACTATGACGTCATGGTCATTTCCCACAACATTAAGGTTCAAAATCGCGTGAACAATTGCGCGATAAAATGGTAAAAACAGCGTTTTGGTGCGAGTTTGGTGCGAGAAAAACAGCGTTTTTACCATTTTTTGGGGTTAATTTTGCGTCTATCAAAAAACTTATACGTTTTTCCCTAAATTTTAATGCATATTATCAGTACAAAAAAAAAATTTCACTCCTCGACTTTCGGGAAACGAGTTTACGTCTTTCGGAAAAAAGATCAGAGGTGTTTTTCACATTTTTTTTAGAGAAATCTATACAAGATATAAAAAATCTTTTATGGTTATCGCCTAGATAAAGGTTCAATGTATCTGCTCTATTTTTTCCAAAGAATATTTAGTAACAGTTGTCGAGATCTATGTAAGGTCTCCCGTTCTTAGAAATTTTTGAAATGTCAGTATGCGTACTCTTAATGATTTATTGAATATTTTCAGTTTGGCTTTCTCTGTTACAATCTTCTGCACCGAAGCCATGGTAACTATCATCATTCTTCTATTGAGGAGGCACAAAGCTGTCGGAGGAGAACTCGGAGGAGAGATCAAACTTAAATATGCGACAGCCGTCTTCATGTTTTCACTGTGGCTGATATATCTTATCCTGTCCACACTGGAGGCCTATGATATCATTGAAGGATTCTAAACAACATTATCAAATCAAAATATTCAACCAAACACTGTTGTTTTAGTGTGGTATTGTAATGAATACAGGAGAGCGTACGGCGTCACCTTAGGGGACCAAGGAGATGAAAAAGCAACTGAGTAATATTGATATACCTAATACAAAAACATCATCATCAAAACTGAGTAAGAATGAAACACAAAACAACTCAGTAACAATGGAACTCAGTAATAACGATAACTGATGTGTATTAAATGAAACAATATGATATGTGACATTATCTAAAAACTGAGATAAATGATAATACATGTAGGTAATAATTTATCACAAATACTCAGTCATATTGATTATTGTGATTGCAACAACAGGCAGGCTGCGTCTGGTGTGTGTTACTAAAAAGAATTCAAATTATAAATACATAAGTCCATTCCATATTGTTTACAAACACAGTATACCTAATTAAATCTAATAAAGAAGATGAAAAGGAATGCATTATTCAATAAAGGAAAAGATGATATTAATTTAAAAGTAAATTATACAATAGAGCAATTAATAGTGTGTAATTCTCTGGCAATATATAAAAAGGGTAGGTTGCGTTATATAAAACAGTAATATCTTTATTTATTATAGATCACAGCCTGCCTGCTAAGTCTCTCGAGACGAAAACACAATAATATCATAAAAATATCAATAAACAATGTATTATTTTGTTAGGCAAACGCCATCTCAATAAATAAAGTTAGTAAATATGATTGTAAATTGTTAAATTATGAGAATTCTTTCGTCCACATTGCTGTGCCGCAGGTGGATTGCCTTAGTTAGAAACTATTATTGTATTTATATTATTATGTAACGCTTTATTATGTTATTATTATTTTATTTTATTAAGTACAAGTGCTATTTTATGCCAAAAATATTATATAGTGTATTATTGCCAGTATCGATAACGCTAATTTTTTAATTAATATTATTATTATTATTATTCGAGACGGTGATAATATGATAATATGACGATTGTTTTACGATAATTCCGAATGTTAACTTAAGAATGTATTAATGTTATTATGATTTACATGTTAAAAATGTCGAATGCATTGTTTAAACTGTTAAAAATGTAATGAGAACTGTATTAGTTCTAATTTTAGTGATCGTTTTGTTTACATTGACCGCAACAAAAAAAAAACACATTTTAACCGTAATGAGATGCGATATAAATTTATTTTTTAATTTGTATTTGAACAATGAAAAAACAATATATTGTCTCAAAATTGCTTATGTTTAAGATGTGGTTTTTTTAAGTCAATAAAATGTTTACAAGACTAGTTGAACGTGGAATACTAAAGAAAAATCATTGTAGTTTGGTACATAATGTGTAGGAAAGCAAGCGCTGATTTAAAATCACGACATCTGTAGTTATGATCAGACGAAAACTGCATTAGATATTCATACGAATTTAGTTGAAAACACAAGCGTTGAAAAACAAATGTCTAAAATTAGGAGAGTGAATAACATATCGATTTTGTATGTCAAACATACATTGAACATGTTAAAAATATTTGTAAGTTGGGAGGTGAATGAGTAGAGGCCTAAAGATTATGAATGTTTCGTTAGTTGGAGCATTGTGAGCGATCTTTGTCAAAAGACATCCTTCATATAATATGTAGTAACAAATTATTTTCGTAAAAACGTAATTAAATTAGTGATGGGTATGGGTATATAAACTGTAATCACAATCGACTGTCATTAAAAATATTATAAGAATTGCGATCATGTCTCTCATCTCATGTCAACCCAGATCTCATGTCAACCCAGTGTTCTTAAGCAATAAACAATATCAATACCCCGATCACTGTTTCTTCAGTATTTTCGTACGATTGCCAGATTTCAAATTGCGAATGTGTTTAAAAATTTGAGCGCAAAAATACATCAAAAAAAAAATACTGACGAGTCAGGGGTCACACTGGGGAGAAATGGGAGTTTCAAATCGAAAATTTTACGAACCGCTAATGCGTAACTTTGTTTTTTACGTAGCTCCTCATTTTACAGATAAATTGTCAAAATTACCACAAATTAATAAAAATCGTAAGAATGCATCAACATTGCCGAAAACCGTCCCGAAAGGTGTGTTCGGGACACCGGGATACAAGGCGTAAAATTGGTGACAGTCCCGGTAAACTGGGACATCTGGCAACCCTTACCATTCGGCAATAATCAAACACATGGGTCCAACGATTATAATACAGTGTAACACCTTAAAAGGTTAAAACCTATGATTCTTAATGGCAGTTTATTGTGAGTCAACTTGCAAGCTTTACTTTTCGTTTACTCGATTGTGCTATATAATATAAATGGTACAATGAATTTGAGCGATCGTTAGTTGCAATTTCCCATCACTAATGTGTAGGCTAATGAGTTATAGTAAATTCATCATTATAATTACTATTGCACAAAAAATCGAGCCCACAGCCTACAAGTATATAAAAAATCATAAAAAATATACACAAAACACTATTTATTGAAAAATGATGATGAATTTTTCTTAATATAATTAGACTGATTTTGACAGTAGACTAATTTGTATCAAAGTTTAGTATTTTATGAACAAAAGGTTATATTAAAAGAATTCGTCCACACGTAGATTCTTCTTTGTACACTTTGTATTGAATTTACAGAAATCAGTGATCATTCTGGGATAAACGCAATAAAAACTAGTTATTTCATCATTTTTTGCACAAGAAAATTTTGGCTAATTTTTACCTACGTGCCCACTTTTTTTACTTTTTTGAGTGCTGCTCTAAAATTTTACAAACTTTAGCTAATTTTGTGTTCAGAAGTCGACTGAGGATAACCATACCTGGCAGAAAAATTAAAACAGCTTTTAACCCGACACGCAGTCACGAAAACTAATCGCAAATTTCGAAATTGTATAAAATATAATGTGATGCTTAAGAAAAAATGCGAAAAAATATATGAGGAAGTGTAGGTCTTATATCTGTGAGTAATATTTAAATTTGGGATACCTACTGTTTGCACAAAATTATAAAAATTGCTCCTTGTCCTTAAGTGAAACGTTTAACGTCAAGGTAAAAATCACCCAAATGTGTATTCAATATGTATACGAAAGATAGACATATTTCTATTATTAGGTACGCGATTTTTAATCATAGCCACAGAATAAAAAAATCTCTACAATACTATAATTGACTAAATGAAAAATATGGATCAACCTCTTGAAAACTCTTATGATTTACAACTGACTTTCACGACCATCTTAATCCGTTATAGATCACTGATGATTATTTTCAATCTATCTACTTTACTGTAGCTTTTGTATTATTTAATGATTAGATTTAATTATTATGCACCATATTAATTACATTACAATAATTAATGAAAGATGATTATGAAATGAACAACGAAAATGTATCTGACAAATTTTATGATATACAATAACATTATTTTGTGGGCATTTCTAGATTGATTTGTTGAATGTTGCTTACTTTACTAATTACATAAATATTTCCTTACTTCCAGTTTACTTATTAAAATTTGCCAGGCAGAAAAGTAACTTACTGACAAAAAAGCATTTTTATTCCAACTTATGTTATAGAAAACTTTTTTTATATACAAAAGTATTCGTTTTGTAATGCCCTTCAAAAGAAATTTGCTTATTTCAACAAATCATTCCTTAAATGGCAACACTTATATTTATTTAAGAAATATTTCATTTGTGTAATATTTTATTATTCAATTGGTAGGACTGTTGTTAATAAATTGAACGAAGACGTGAATTTTATTTCACAACACTATACAACTTCTGATACCTTTAATTAGGGAACCTATATAAATGTAGGAAGTCTTAACGGATAAAGCCATAGACAAAAATTTACCGCCGCCAGCATTTCCGCTAGGTGTACGCAATTTTTTCTCGATGTAAAGTATGCTAATTTACCATTTGATTACATAGGTTATATTCCAAAGGTAATTTCCACTGATTATACATAATGAGTCGCAAAAATTACTGAAATATCACCAGGATTCGTGTAATTGTGGACAAACAACATGACACGCAATCATATGTTTGCGGTGAAAATGGCGTCCACCATAGATTTGTCATAGATGTAGAAGGGGCTCAATGTTCAATAGTTCTTCCCACCTTTATATAGGTTCCTTACCTTTAATTGCTATTATTGTATCTAAAATGTAAATTCAAAACTTAGGGCTAAACGTTTCAATATACTATCGTGTCTACGTAATATTATTAGAAATATTTTGTAATAAATGTCAAATGATATAAGTACTATTTATATGTATTGAATGAGAATTATTAACGATAATAAATAAATCTGTAACTCCCTCTTAAAATAATATAAAATAAGGAATACTTTTTAATAAAAATAATATTACATGTGATAGAAGAACTCTTTAAGCTTACAGACCATTACTACTATTTACTACTTTGTATGTTATCTGTCTTACTTCCTTTTAGATACTCCTACATGTTATTATATCAACCTTACAATTTTATCTAGATGTGAAATTATATAACGAAAGCATATTAGTTACATAATGACCTTTGTAAAGTACCAATTTTCTATGTAGATCTTTTAGATTCTACTATATACATATATAACTTACTTATCTTCAAATTTTTATTGCTTGTAACTTTTTGTAAAAACTAAACTTACTTATATACTTTCGATTAATACTTGTAAAACAACTTATTATCTTTCTACATGTCATAGAAGATATAAAAAATGTAATTACTATTATAAAAATGAAGTACTTATTTGTAATATATTTCGACAATCTTTTAAGGACAAATATTTTTCAGTAAACAATAAATAGACCTCCAGTAAAGATATCTACATACATAAATATTGCTACACAACACTCAGAACCATGCATTGACTCAGGTTGGAAACATAGTTTGTGTTATACTAATACTCTTGTCAATTTTGTTAATTAATGAATATATACATATTTTGATTATTCTGGAGTATCACAAATCACCCAGTTAGGGTGGACTGCCTAATTAGGAAAAAAACTGGATTTTTTAAGCAATCATATGTAGCTTCTGATTCTTGGATATTAAGTTGGGGGTAATGTTTATAATCTATTGCTAATATTTTTCATACAGTTGTAAAAATCACTTCAGGTGCATTGCCAATTGCGAAGTAATACCTAGTTATTTTTTATCCACAAATCAAAATGTGTAGCAGAATGTCAATTATGTGGTTAATTTCTCGTAAAATATTTGTTCTTAGAATGATTGTTATACTTTGTTTTTAAGAATCAATGATACCTCTACGTAATTTTACATTGTAATGATCACTTTACGAATTTAATTAAATAACTACAATTACAATTTTACTGTATCTTACTATTTTACAAATGCTAATTCCAATGCAAAAAGCAAATTCAATATATAATTAAACAAACTAAATTGTTAATCAGTGCTTCAAGATTTTGATATTACGAAAATATATTCATTTTATACAAAAAAGAAGAAAATACACACAAATAGTTTGATAAAACTGCCAAAGTGATGTTTTCTCTTCTTTACTATAAAACTAAATTCATACTAAATTGTTAGTTGATTATTATAGGTACTAATGCTCTTACAATTTTATTACAGAACAAAATCTCTCGCCTATAACTTAGACATAATTATGTTTAGTTGTAATATTTTGTGCATAAAAGACAAAACAGATTATTAATTTATTATTGAAATAATGGGGATTAATTGTCTTCTAAGATATTAATTAGTTTATGAATGACATTGTAAATATTATTTAAGATTTTAGACATTATTTATATACATACCTTTAATATTTAATATTGTTTTATATTATATTATTGTTATTTTACTATTATACTTACATTATTGTATTTACACAAAGTTGTACATTTCTCTTGTTTGCTTTAAAATGATTAGGAAAAGACAATATTGTAAGAATGGGAAGAATGTCCAAATTGCACTACAAAACTTTATAATACATTTAACACTTTTAGCGTGCCAAAAGCATAATGCAAAAACGCATAAATTCTGTCCCACCCCAGCGGATAGCGAGCATTTTGTCTCTACGTGTCGGCCTGTTTGTTTGTTGAGTTAGGTTTGTTAAGTTGTTTTTTATAAGCGCTGAAAAGGGAAATTTGCTCAGCTCAGCCCAATTGACGCGGAAGCAAAAACGTTCTTTTACATCTTGTATAGAATACGGTCTTTGACACTTGTTGCTATATTCATATTCCACATGACAAATATCACATTCTCATTCTATAGTTTAGGATTTCAATGGAAAGCACGACTTTCTGTTTCAAATAATTGGCCGCTGGCTACGTAGTAAATTTATAGAAACAGTTTGACAAGTAAGGTGAAACGGTTTACTCGCATAATAAAAAAAGGTTGTCCGATGGAGGTTATCTGGAATTTCTTGAAGTAGTAAAATTTGTAGTAACCTGTAACGTATGATGGATGATGTGAATGAATCGAGATATTATATTCTCCTAACATTGTTACGACATTATGAGAGAATGGTGCGCAATACTTTCTAATAAATATGAGAGATTTGTACTTCTAGTTAATCATTTTTTAGTTAAGATAATATTATTTAACAAATTGTCCAAAGCTATGAGGGGTTCTCTGTATATTTATCTTATATTTTATTCATACGCTTATCTGTACACTGTATTTGAAAAATCATCAAAGCCCATCCAAAAGATATAATAGTATTTTTAGATATGGATTCAATTGATAAAAATATTTGGTTTTGTACAACCGATTAAAAATTTTAATTACCTACAATTTGGACATAAAAATACTAGGTGCTAGCTTATAAACAGTATTAATATATTAAAATATTCTGTCACTACTACTTCCTGACAAAATTATGTTTTTATTATGAACTCATTTCACTGTAGTGAAACTGTTTATTTTATTGGAACACTGTTATATAATAATTCTTATCTTGTATCGGACATTTATTATTCTGCCATTGTTAGAAAGAACAATGATGAGGCTATCTTGAAATTCTAAAAATTAAGGGCTTGGTACCAAAAATGACGTAACAGTCATTTCCCACGGCATTAAGGTTCAAAATCGCGTGAACATTGCATGATAAAATGGTAAAAATAGCGTTTTTTCCATTTTTTGGGACTAATTTTGCGTCTATTTCCTAGATTTTAATGCATATTATCAGTATAAAAAAAAAATAACTCCGCGAATTTCGGGAAACGAGTTTCCGTCTTTCGGAAAAAAGATCAAAGGTGTTTTTCACAAATTTGTTTGAGAAATCTATACAAGATATAAAAAATCTTTTACAAATGTTCAATGCATCTACCCTATTTTGTTCCAAAGCATATTATTTAGTAACTGTTGTCAAGACATAAGGTCTCCCGTTTTTAGAATTTTTTGAAATGTCAGTATGCATACTCTTAATATTTTGCATTTCGAACCAGAAAAACAATCAAAACTGATCACCAATACATACTGCGTCCAATATATCCTCCACATGTTATTCATTCTAACAATGTCAGTATTGCTGTTATGTTTCTGTTATGTATTGCAACAATTATGTATTTAGGATTTACAAATAAGACAAAGTGATAAGATATTAGAATTGCACCATAGCATAAATAGAATAAATATGGTGCAATTCTACATCCATACTATTTATTTGTTAACAATATTTTACTTATCTCTCCAATATGTATGTTACATATATTTGGTGTGATTCTTCTCTAAAGTGTGATTTTAATTAATGTTATTACAATATAAGTATACATTGCAGTAAAAGAGTAATGATTAGTCAACATTTACTGATGATTTCAGTAACAGTAGAAACAGTAACTAAATATTCTCATGATTCTTAGTAAATAACTAAACATCTACTCATGAATAAATACACAAATTGATAAGAAACACGACAAATTAAACCAATTTTGAAAAAAGGATCCGGGTTTTCACAATAAATTCTTGTATTGTGAATAAATAAATTTATAACTTGCATATTTCCAAGTGTATACAATTATTTCGTATACGCTTTTACTGCAACACTGTACATCATTCTACCACTTACAATACTGCATATTTTGTATACATTAGTTTTACATTGTAATAAAATAATATTTACAAAGCTTTCTTTCCATATACTACAGTTATTCTTTGGATACCCATTTGCATTTTTAATAATTTTATTCTAGATCTTAATAACAACTTACGTGTACATTATTTTATTTATTATCTGCTGTAAGTAAAGCGTTGTTTGTTTTCTTTTGTATTATAATTCCTATACTCTGTTTCCTTCTGGTTAATTAAGTATTTATAAGATCAAAATTGATATGAACACCATAAGAATTTATTACGATAAAAAAATAGTTTACTATTGTAGGTATTATTAATTATTGTGTATTATTGTAGTTAGGATTCATAAATTGTTATTTAATTTTGTAGATTAAGTGTAAAGTTGTATTATGAAATTTATTTATGTGCTAAATGAATTTCACAGTTTTTGTAATTGTTACACGTGCTGCTGGAATCTAAATTCCTGTCCAGGATGTGTCCAGGTTACAATAAAATTGTACAGATAGTTTGCCACTAGCCCACCGGTCATTTATATCTACTAAATGAAAACTGTCAATACATTAACATCTATCAAAATTAACAGATCAAATGTTATAGTTACAAAGTTGATTATCATTACAAATAGGAAGAAACAAAAGAGTTAATTACAATTGTAAGGTCACAGACCAAAATTATGCAATTAGAAAGTTATTACATAATGGAAAACTACAAAAATAAAGTCATTTGCTTTTCATTCACATGGGAATTTATTTATTTAATTTTAATTAGCAATTAACAAACACGGCTATAATTAGATTTTTTGGACTATATACCTAATATAAAAGGAATATTAGGTGATGATCCACATTGTCAACCAGTGATTACGACATTTGTAGAAACTATTACACAGTTTTACTAACAATTGAAACGCAAGCCTTAAAAGTAGAAAAACTCTTACGACCTTCAAGCATTATCTCGAAGACTTTGAAGTAGTTATCATAGTGTATTAAGAAATGCATTAAAATTGCAATTATTTTGTTTTACTGTCATGGGATGTAATGATAAAACAAAATTTTTCATATATTCCAATGTATTTCTTTCTGCTTCGAACCAAGCCCATGCTAAGAAATAATGTAATGTCACAAAACCTAATCCTTATACTTGAAGACGTTATAAATTTATTAAATAACTGAGCAGCGTGTATCTCTTTAAATCATTCGATCAATTCTTCCATTCGTTAAACGATGGCCCTATAGCTAGTCATATAATGAATTTAAACAATGTGTTCATATTAATTTTGTGTATAAAGTATGTAATATAATTATATGTTATTTATTTATTTAAAGTGCAATATATTTTGTTCAACTTAAGTGATGTATATCCCTGTGTTCCCACATATAATAATATGCATTTACAATGTTGAATAAATGTAAATGGTTACAAATTTGGAGATTGTAACTTAATGATTTGTGTTCTTTGTTTGACTAGGTATCCGCATTTGTCTGCAAACTTCATATATCAGTACAATTCAGAGTCTCTTTCTTGTCAAATTTTGTAATAACAAAAGACAAAAATATTTCCAAATTATAACTAGAATTACAAAATTATAACCACAAATAATTTATAAAAACAAACAAAATTATTACAATTCACAGATCAAAATATTACAATGAGGAAATTTGTTCTTACAAATAGAAAGACAGAAAAGTTAATTACAAATGTAAGTTCACAAAGTCATGTAACAATAAATTCAGAATATTACAAAAATAAAGTCATGGATTATATTATTATTATTATGAACAAATGTTGCAAATAGCAGACCCCTACTGGAATATAATTTATAAATTTACTTTTTATTCAGAAACTTATGGTTTCTGTTATTTATTTTCATGAACTTATTATTGGGATATATATTTATGTAACATTTTAGAGTATTTATCACAACACCTACGCAGAGACAACTTGTGATTGTCTTGGTGTGTGTATTATGACAAGGAATGTGTGTGAATGAGTGAGATTATGTATGTGCGTATTAATCTATTTGACAGATGAATGGTGTATGTATTGGAAGAGTAATATTATTATACTGTAACGCATATATTATATTAATTGATGTTGAATATAATAATATGTTATTTTGTTATTTATTATAAGTCAAATAAATAATTTATAAATGTGCATTCAATTTTATTCTCTATCCTCATTACAAATCTTTTTATTTTATATAAATAAATCTGGTTTTATCGAAATAAACCCAAATACATCTTTGTACACTTCACAGAAAGCTTAAAAGCTTGTGTTGTGAAGTGGAGTAAGTCGGGGATTGAACTCGCCCCCACTGGATTAACAGTCGAGCGTGTTACCAACCACCTCTTAATGCCATCACTGGCTGAAAAATCTCATCTCTTTTATAAACTCAATGTAGGTATTATTTAGAAAAGATTGAAGGCTACAATGTCGACAGGGGTAAAAAAAAGTCCCCCAGTTTGCCGCACAGTTATTGGTCAAATTAATAGGTTTGGCAACACCATTTGTACTTATTCTAATGATGAGCAATTATTGAAAATATCACATTTAATCGTAATAAATTTAGTTTTAGTAACCTCGAGTTGTAATCCCTTTAAAGAACTTATCTGAGGTCAGTTCACTACGGTGAACTACTTTGTCCATCCTTAAGGCCTCTGAATAAACGATCGTGATCTTACCTCCATAAATATGCCTACCTTGTTTTGAATCAATAGAATTTAAGTAGGTACTATCTGAAATTTAAATTTAAAAGGTATTCCATGAACATTGCATCTGATTAAAAAGATTAAAAAGTTTTTTTTTTACAAAATGCTACAGTGTATGTAAGTGAAATAGATTTGTTTACTAATAACATCAATGTTACAAGAAAAACAGAGTTATGCACGTATTTCCTGTAGGTAGCTATGTAGTACGTATGACATATGAGATAAGGTAATGTTCTGACGAAATCAAAACAAAATGTTGCACTATCATTGTAAGTAGGCACCTACTTGTATAAGGAATTCCTAGTTACTTCTGATGCATTTCATGCCCAGGGTTGAATAAATGTAGCAGAGCACATACACATCCATTTCACTCAAAACAGATCCGTGCTTGACGATCAGGTCGACATGATCAGTTCAGGGTCCAGGTCAGTCTCAAACCCAAATGTTGTTAGAAGCATACCACAAGACAGTGAAGTTTATAGAGATGTTGTTGCTTCCTACGAATTTCAGGGGTTCGAGGCATAAACATGGATTGAATTAATAATTGTTTAACGGCAAAGGCAAAAGAAACATAGGTGCTTGTCTCATAGTAACCAATAATGATAATTGTCAATTTATTAAAAACTATCGGTGACCTCCAGATTAGAGTAAAATGACAGTACAATCTGTTCCCATATTGTGTAACTACAACTAGGTACTATAGGTAGTTAAATGGTGATTGGCCAAATTAATTAGTTAGTTCACTGTAAGGAAATACTTTGCCTATGACTAAGGCCTTCGAAACATATGAAATTTATTAGTATGATACGTAGTGAACATGTCTCTGAATACACTTCTCTCCCTTTCCCTGGGCAATCATTATTCCCACATGATGGTAGGGTCTGTCATTCTTGTTTTCCGCCACCATTCGACTCTATCCTGGGCATGTTCCGGGGACGCTCCACAGTCTCTCATATCTTGGCTCACAACCTCCGCTACACCTTACTATAGCTAAACACTTCACAGTAGCTAAAAGCTTGTGCTGTGAAGTGCAGAATATAGTATATCGTCAGCACGGAGATTTTAAACCTAACTCCATCTCCAACCCAAACCAAGCGGTTTCATTGAATCACATGATATGAACAGTATTAGAGTAAAATTATTTATAACTTACTGTCGAACGAAGTCATAAAATTAGACCGAGACGGGACGACTACCTGCTTTATTCGCACCTTGTCCTCTAGCATAAGTGCGAATAAAGCAGGTAGTCGTCCCTTCTCGCTCACATTTTTATTACTGCGTTCGACACCTATAGTTGATCATACTATAATTACCACTTAATAAATACTAGCTAACTTGTGGAATTTATGGTAATTAACACTGGAGAAGGCCATTTTTTTATAGTTGAGTAGGTTATCAAAAAATGTATTTAAATAATTAAATACAATGTTGCTCCATCACTACTTTGGATGCAATGCCGTAATACGTACAAAGTAATAGATTTAATATAATTCTCTAGATTCTAGAATGTATTGAATGCTGTAGGTACTTTTTAGATAATTAAGTATATGTATGTAATATGTATGTATGCATTATGATAAGGCAATTAATGAGCAATCTGCTGGGGTTATATTTCTAATATGATAGTTCTATTATCTTAGCACTTGTTAAGAGTAAATTCATCACAGTTAGTACAGCAGAGCCTCTATAATCCAAACACCGAAAATTTAAACCCTGTTCGGATGTACGAAGCGTTCGGATTATAGTATGTATGACATTTTAAAAGGAATTTTTAGAAATAAAAAAATATATTTTACAATATAATGTATTTATTTAAGTAGGTATGTATGTTAGATACAAGGCTATTAATCACGCTTTTTTAAGGAATCCAAATAATGTAGGGTGGACGAAAAAGCGATACGCGTATTACCTAAAATCTAAAATGCACTGCGAGACAGAGACTGTGAGAAACGGCGGTTGCGGGGTCGTTTGGATTATAGAAGCGTTCGGATTAGCTGAGGATCGGATTATCGAGGCTCTGCTGTAAAGTCTTATACGTATCATTTATTATATTATGTTAATCATCTTAGTGTCAATATTATAGAACAGTGCAAAGGCAGTAATGAATCAGGAATTAATTTAATTTTTTTCCACGGAAGCAGGACTTGCCAACACTCTTCTCGGTATATCATCCAGAAAAGTCTACATATCTGATACCATCGCGCCATAAAAAAATGTTGAGATAGTATCAGATAGGGCCATCATTATTTTTGTATCTGCAATATATACATTCACCTATTCTAGAAAAAAAATCAAGTATGTATCTTAATAATTGCCTTCTCTGTAACCAATGACGGCTTGCAAGTCGTGGTTTGGTGAAAAATACGAAAAAAAATGTAACTCGGATATTACAAAAAAACGCTGTCAAAAAAATCAATACAAGGGGGTTATATCGATAGGTATTGAGATCCTCTAATTCTGCACCGGTTGATCCACCGGTTGTGTCACACCATGTGTAAACTTATCACATTAAGACTGGGAAACATTCACCAATCCAGATATCACGCATAATTCTATGTACCTACATAATTTTGTATATATCTGTTTCTAATTTTTTAATTTTATATATGATTTTTAAATTATATATGTTGCTTTTGAGTACGCATAAATTGTAATTAGGTAATATTTGAGTCTTCGCTGGTTTATTTGCTGATGATGTTGTGATATTGTTTGTATTATATGTAATAACTGTATGCACTCTTTAGATTAATAAAATAAAATAAAATATCAAAAGATTAGGTTCAGATGCGTGGAACCTAAAGTACAAGCAAGCTTAAGTACAATAATCTGCAAAAAACAGGGATAATGAAATTAAATAAAATAGTTGTAAAACAATATCTATTTAGTAACTAAATATAATTCCCCAATGCCTGTCTGTTATAAAAAGTGCAACTTCATTGATAAGAAATATAATCCAAATGTTAAACAAAATTACAATAACAATGATTATTGTAATCAGACATCAGTCAACAGGAACAGGGGATTATCATAAAACAATTTTATTCTCTCATTTACTTTCTTACTTTTAAAGAGTAATAGATGATGATAAAACATGAAACATAAATGTATGACTGAAAGTTAATTTGGAGACAACATTTTGAAAAACCAAATCATTTTACCCAAATGGTGAGTTTATTGTTGTAGGCAATATTGCACCACTACCATCAAAATTTCCTGCTGGAACCAATTTTGCTGGGTCGGAAACCATTCCGTTTTTGCTATTCAATTGGCATATGACAATTGAAGATAAGGAAGGGCACTATGGGACATTTTGACATTGCGAGACTTTGTCTGGTCTTCAAGTCCATTAAATTTTAGTTGTGGGTCTTCTTCTTCTCCACCCCATATCCCATTTATTTGGAGTCGGCAGCTCCGATCCTCTCTACATTTGCCCCGATCGAGGCAGTCTTCTGGAGTAAGCTCCAGGTTTTCCATATCCCCTCTGATAGTCTCCTCAAGGGACTTCTTCGAACGTCCCCTTTTCCTTGGTCCTTCCACTGACAAGTATTTGTAGGTATATATTATTATTAACTCTTAGGGCTATCAAACACACGTGTACGGAAGTTCAGTTAACTGAATCGACCGTTTGCAAAAAAGCTCCGACCAAAATCTCTCTGAATTCAGTGTTACCCTGATTTTGAATTCAGTACGAGGTTTTAGTCGGAGCTTTCTTGCAAACGGTCGATTCAGTGAACTGAACTTCCGTATGTATGTAATAGCCCTTATTGTGATAAAAACATTGTACGTACATCTTTTTCGGAAAATAACTAAACCTCCCAAAAGACAATACCCATGAAGTGTAGAAAACGATTTAAATGTGAAAAACAAGTTTACACTTTTCTTATGAACAATTCAATAACATTTATTCAGTCACTTAGAGATACCGCCAATCTACAATGTTCTAATGGGGTGATAAAAAAGTTACAAAAATAAAATAGGTGGCGAAATAATCGGGTAAAAACAGGGTGGAAAAATCTAGTGTGCTATTTTATATATTTTTGGGTGCCACCGTAAGGTGTCTCAAGCAAAGTAGTATTTTTATTGTGTGTATTAAATTGTATAAATAACATGGATGTGAATGAAAAAAGTCCGTTGATAGTTAAAGGAAAATGTGCCTTCATGAATGGTGACCATGCTGGTGTGGCAGAAATTATCACAGTATCAGATCAAAGGTAAAAATTAAATAATTATTATCACAAAATATCGATTAGTAAGGCTGCATAGGTTATTGCCTACGTCCAGGTATCAGTTTTACATGAAGGAACGATAGAGCAGAATCTTGGCTAAGCTCTTACGGTTAAAGAGATAAATTGCTTTGAGCACAAAATAGCATGTAAGCAATTAAAATCCAGCTGTAGGCCCACCGGGCACAAAAGCTAGTCGAAAATAAACTGTGTCGGGTTTTTTTTTTACATATTTAATAATTTAAGGTCTGAATAAATGAATGAAACAAATAGAAGAATCGTTAAACCTCATCGTTAGGCTCTCCACACACATCTGGGAGTTCAATTAACTGAATCAATGAATCGACCGTTTGCAAAAAAGCTCCGTCCAAAACCTCTCTCTGAATTCAGTGTTACCCTGATTTTGAATTCAGAAAGAGGTGTTGGTCGGACCTTTTTTGCAAACGGTCGATTCAGCTAACGCCGCGATGTATTTGGGTTTATGTATTTCGATAATCCCAGATTCATTAAAAAAAAAAAAAATGAAACCAATTAAAATTTAAAATTTCAGGAACAACAATGACACATGGCTTGGAATCACTAAAGAAGAATTGATGGAGTCAATGAATGATCCATTCTGGAGACGATTACGCATTACATTATTCGTTAGCTTCTGGATTCTAATGGCGGCCATGCTAGCCGGAGCAGGAGTGTCTATGGCCACAACACAACAATGCAAAGAGAACTCCACCATAGACGAAATGTTCAACAGTACTGAAGACTCAACATATGTGGATATATTGTCTTTCTAGATTGAACAACTTCCAAGATGTGTGTATTAAACATGTTATAGTACATTTAACTAGTCATAGGCTAGACTTTTGCGCTACGATACAATCGATTTAAAATTGGTGGTATTAAACAAAAAATAGTTACATAAGTTAATATCATATGTGGGGTTAACTTAGGCAAAACATAATCCATCCCATTGGTATTAACGAATGATTAGAATAAAAAAAGTTATAAATCGGTTTAAAAATAAATATATTTCATATCAAACAGATTGTACATTATAATACCAAGTAAAGAAGAGTGTATGAAGTTACGTATACTAAATGATAGAAAATATATTGTTTTTACATGATGACTGGTTCCACCGACATGGCATCTAAACTCAAATTAAATATTATTATATAAAACAATGGAAACTTTTATTTCCCCGCACTACAATAAATTATTTGCTAGCACAACTACAACTGGAAAACAAACATACTTATTAAAAAAATATATCACACCATTATGTAAATGCATTATTTGGTCCTGCCGTAAGAAATAAAAAAGTTTTTTTTAATATGGCAAGGGACACCAGGTACAATAATCTCGTATAAAATACATTTGCTTTGCTTAATATCTACAAACAGTGCGGACTAATCCACAAGGCCTTTCTAATTATTTAATCCAAAATCCTTACCAACTGAATTCACAAAGAAAAACTATATCAGTTTTATACATAAATGATACTACAGTCAGTTGAACAGACAAAAAATATTTAGGTCAGTTGAACAGACAAAAAATATTTAGGTCAGTTGAACTGACAAAAAATATTTAGGTTAGTTGAACTGACAAAAAATATTTAGGTCAGTTGAACTGACAAAAAATATTTAGGTCAGTTGAACTGACAGAAAATATTTAGGTCAGTTGAACTGACAAAAAATATTTAGGATAGTTGAACAGACAAAAAATATTTAGTAAAATAAATAATTGAATAGAAAATGATACATGATATCCAAGTGAACAGACATAGATTCCTACGCCAAGTGAACAGGCAAAGATACATGCATATCTTTTACCAAGGGATAGATATAGATACAAGTAAGTACTATACATTCAATGCCAAGTGAACAGACATAGATTACACTCTTATTATGTGAAAAGGCACAGCTCTGCAAATTGTACACTATATTTGTGTCAAGTAAACACGAATAACAGTAAAGATGAACCACATCTGTGTTAATTGTACACCCAAATGTTAAAAAAATACTGTTTGTTTTTATTGTTAAATATTCTTGATGTTTAAAACCGTTAAAAAAATTATCCAAGAAGTTCAACTATGTAATTGTCTAAAAAATAAAAGCAAAGCGTTTCACACTTTTTGTCTAAATACTTCATAAAATTATGGTAAAGATTATTATAAATTATGAAATGGAATTTTAAAGTCAATTGTCTATGATTTGCTAAATGATAACTTTGAAAATAGAATCCTGTAAACTATACAGAGCTATAATAGGTTTATTCTTATCCATAGCCGAATCTCGGAATTCATCACATACTTTCTCCAGATACTTTTTATGCCTTTGGTGTCTAAAAATAAAATAAAAGAGGTATTGATATGGTTATCCATAAATATGGCCACCAAAATATCTTGTAACTAAATACCAAATTATGAGAAAAACATACCTTTCGATAATATTCCTAACAGCTTTGTCATGAGCCTCTTGTGAAACGTCTATTTCAAGGTACGTGGCTAAACTTCGTAGCACCGAACTATCCACAGCTAAAGCCAATATCTCCACTCTAGTTTTCGCAGAGAACCTTTGAATGGTGTTCGACATCTGAGCAAGAATCTTCAAACAAAACATTTGGAAAAACATTTTGGAAAGATTGAAACTAAGCAGAATAAACTAATTATGGGGGACAAAACAGGTTCAGTGCAAAAAAACTGACTTTTACTGATTTTAATGAGCAGTTTTGATCCCTGTAGTTTAGAAGACTGTGTAAAACCGCTATTTGCCTACCTGAACTTCATACCGTTTCCTTGTATTGGCAGCCAATTTTTCTGGAGTCACGAAATTCACTAACGGCATATTGTAAGAGGGCTGTCTATCATAGTCACTAAAATTGCCTCTACCTAAAGTAACGCAAAAATAAAACTTTACTCTTTAAAAGGTACAACATTAGAACCATTTATGTTAAATGATGAATCTTTCACTGTGCGGCCACTGGTTGGTGCAAGTTATGTTTGATGCACGACACAATGTGCTAATTTTAAATGAATTTAAACACATAATATCATAACTCACTTTCAGTCTTTGTAATAGGTGCTGCACTGCCGCTGTCTCCTCTATCCGCAGGTTCATCTTTCCACGACTTAACCAACTTCTGGACAAATGGCACAATCTCATTTATGGCAACCTGCAACTCCTGAAATCTACAAACACATAATATTCTATTAATTAATTACATTCTGACGATATAATTAACAACTTATGAAATGATATTATCCTGGTTACCTATCTCTGTGCCAACTTCTGACTCTCACCATTCCTTGTTCCGAATCGTTGACTATTATGACGTGAGTAACATTCAACTCCTTGCAGGCCTCTTGTAAATCATCAGGATTGGCAGCTTCTAGCATCCTGGCACGAATGCCAGCATTCCAAAGCATACTAATCACCTAATAAAAAATACACAACAATAATAAATTTTAGCAAAGTAGAGATAGTATAACACAGAGATTTAATTGCATGAAAACAGTACCTGAGCTTTTTCCTTGATAACCTGTTTAGTGGAGGCAGTAGCGTACACACAGATATCACTATCAGGTGGTTTGAGGTTATCACAATCATCAGCAGCTCCCACAGCCCCTTGGACCAGGCGCTCCAGTGACAGAGATATTCCCACAGCAGACTGCATCAACACATCACTGCGATCTCCTAATGTGGCGTGTCTAACTTTCTTTCTGCAACATAAACTTGTATATTTATAAACCCCACATAGATCCAAGAGTATTTTACAATGTATATACAATGTCATTTTCTGCTTACCTCAAATCATTTAACATTGAATCATATCTTCCACCAGCTGCGATCACATCCAGAGTTGTTTTTCTCCGTTTTTTCTTCAATTCACATACAAACTGACACATCATCCCCGAATATTGATTTATATTATACACCATACATGGTGATATTACAATTGGATACTGCAAATAAAAACCAGGAGTGAGAAATGTAATAACTTCTTTGATTTTGAAGGTTTTACTTTGTGGCGACATTATATTATAATTAAAACAATATTAATTTGTTTACACCACTTTTATTTTGACCAGAGTCAACATTCTTGTATAAGTCCTGAAGAAGGGAACATTTTTCCCGAAACATGTTGACTCTGGTCAAAATAAAAGTGGTGTAAAAAAATTAATACTGTTTTAATTATAAGAAATGTAATAAACAAGTATTTTCACTACAAGAAACTAGAAGTTTCAAAGCTGACAAAAAAATTACATTAAAAACTTGTCGACCGAAAAAATGATTAAAAATAAACTTGTACCTTTACGCCTAAAGCCTCAGCATTGAACACAATAGTCTCTAACTCTTTTACTCCTTCTCTGGCCAACACGCTGGCCTCTCCCTTCCTCTTCAAGAAGGACTTGAGGATATGTCCCAACTTATCCACAGGGCATTCTATCTCCATTAGATTGAACAAGCCTACCATGGCGTGGTCTGAGAGACACAATGATATCAAATGTGTCTGCACTTGGAACTTAGACAATTTACCATCCTAGAAATAAAACATCAATAAACCTTACATATTACACATACATAATTTAAATATTAAATAAAAACACAACTATATTTCACATAAAAAATTCAGTAAGCTCGAGGACTTTGGTCAATTGCCAAGAGAACTCAATTATTCAAAAAGAACCCGACATTTAGTTTTACTATGCGTAACAATTATTTTCTATTACAGATCTTGGTGAAAATTACAGAAAATGTTACTATGCATTAAATCAGAGAACAGAAGTCAGTTATACATGGCACCAGTCCACCTCCATTCAACTAACAGTTGTGTAAACATATGCTGCTTGTATGTGACTTAATCAGATCTTCAGTTAATCTGAATAACTGGTAAATTTTCTTCTCTTCTTTTTAGCCATTGAATACAATGCGCTTTCAAATATAATGTTGGAAAGATTATACAGTAATATATTACCCTCGCATCAGAGAAAATAGTATATATGTCATTGTATTTCTCAGACTCAATGCCACAGTTCATCAATACGGCTTTTAGTAAGCTCGTGTGGTTGAGTCTAATTGTCAGGTTCTTTGATTTCATAGCTGGAAATTCGTTAGCAATTTCACACACTATTGAGAGAAGTTCAGCCTCCGCAAACAAATTACCTAAAATAACATATTGACTTTAAACTTGGATCAAAGAAACTAATTGTTAAAAGGGTATCATACTACTAATGAATATTAGATTACAATATCTACTTTGACTGCAATGTTATTAAATAATGGTACATAATTGTAATCCTGTAGCTGCATACATAATTCCTTAATAAACATTTTGATTTCAATTTGAATACTACAATAGTCCACGAAACCAAGAAAAACAATACCACACTAAATGCATTTAAGAGTCCAATAATTCAGAGCACATAGGGAAAGGTAGAATAGTTTATTTACCAGGTGAAGGAGTGACAATATCAAAGGAGCACTCATACAGTTCCCTCGGATGGAAGCCCAGTGTCTTTCTCTCCCTGTACACCTTCTCTATTGAATATCTCTTCAACATTGTGATGCCATTCCATACAACATAACGGGCAAACGGAACTCTGAAATCAAAGCAAATCAATACTGTACTCGTATGGAGGAATATACCTAATATCAATGAATAAAAAAACAGGAACCAAAATCTAGAACACAGGTTCACAACCGGCGGGGAGTGGTCCAAGGGGGGGGGGGGGCGTGGAGTAACTGTATGTGTAATATAATAGGTGTTATAATTTCATCGCCAATGTTCATGTGTCAGTTTTATACTACACTATCACCATCTATGTGAGTTTTTGAAAACCTGGGTGTCATCATTTCTGCGCCAATATTCATGTCAGTTTTATACTACACTATCACCATCTATGTGAGTTTTTGAAAACCTGGGTGTTATCATTTCAGCGCTAATGTTCATGTGTCAGTTTTATACTAACCTATCACCATCTATGCATTTTTTTCAAAAGCTGGGTGCTATCATTTCGTCATTAACGTTACTGTGCGAGTTTTATCATCTATGTAAGATTTAAAAAACCCAGAATTTATAATTACATCACCAATGTTTATGTTTCATTTTAAACTAGGTATATCATCACCATCTATGTAAGTATTGAAGCCTTTCATTTTATTATTTCATGTCTAAATGTTACAGTAGGAAATACCCTTATTTTTTTCATAAATAAATAAATCTTTATTGGCCAGTAAATACATATAACAACATAAACAAGACAATGCAGTGTGCCAAAAGGCAGACTTATTGCAAAAGCAATGTCTTACAGTCAACACGAGAAAAGAAAGAAAATTTCATACTGACTCGTCTGTGAAATTCTTAATGTTATTTACTTAACACCAATGTCAAAAATGTCAAGAAGGAATACATACCTAGTAAATAATTTTAATTCATCTGCGCAGACTCAAGTCTTAGCAGTTTCTAAAATTGGATGGATAAAAAAGAGGAACACATTTTCCAACGGATAGAAAATCATTGTTCAACATCTACAATATGTACGGATCACATACCTGAGATCGTGTGGAACGTGTACCACTCCCCCACTGTGTGTCATGAGGCGTACACTGGACTCCACCTGATCGTACAACCTACACCTCGGTAACAGCAATGGGGGGGACAGCTCTACACCTCCATGGAGCTTAAATATCTTTACGACCTGGAAGATTACATTAAAGTGTTGATAAACCCAAGTTGTGTACAGCAAGACTGAAATGGTAATGGGCAGAGCGAAGCCTGCGATAGTAGAGTACAAGCCTACATCCTCGAATTCCATCACCGCCACGAGTGGTGACGTCACCTTGTATCGGTGACAAACACCTTGTCTCGGTGACAAACACTTGAACTACGGAATATTTTTTCCCATACAATTTAGATGGCGTAATCATCGTCAAATGTCAGTTGGGCCCGGCCTCCATGAACAATATGGCGACGGCCTCGGGCAGAGCAAAGAGTAATGGGCCACCCAGACTCAAAAGATGGAGACCACGGGCAAACAAAAAGAGGTATTGGTAGGCCACAGTAGAGATGGGTGACGATGTAACGTCGGTAGAGGTTGAGGAAGCCGAGTAACAGGATGGAACGGAAATGTTTAGAAGAGGCCTGTCCTATCCTGCAGTGAAGAGACCAGGGCTGAAGAAGAGGAAGTGATTATACTTTTATTATTACAGTGTTTATTATGAACATGATATGTCCAAGTACCTGCCTTAAGGTCTAGGGATGATATGATAAAAACTCACCTTCTCCTTGACCAAAGTAGCTAACTGGAGAGGTTGGCGATTTTGTGATGTGAGTTTTAATAAATTCATGTCATATGTGATGTCTTCTGCTGGAGTTAATTCCTGAAACAACGAGAAATACTTTAGTAATCCAAGGTCTGAATTAACATTATGACCCAAGTGGTTGCATTCTATTTTATGCCATGAAACCTTAGAGTACATAAACTGCAATGGAATATTGGGTGCGTTTTTCAATCACCATTTTGGTTGGTATTTAGTTAGACCTGTTGTTGTACCTGTTGAAAGCAGGCGCTGATGAGATGTCTGTAGGCTTTGGAGTCTGTGTTCATGAGAGCATGTCTCAACACTTCCCTCAGCTCATATTCTTCTATCAAACCAGGGAGGTCCCACTGCAGAATCTCAGTACATGTCGGACGACTGCTGACATCGTGGTTTAAGAGCCATCTGCAAAATTTATAAGCTCGAGGTAATGAATTATTTACACGTAACTGAATGAAATGAGATAATGCCGTGAGATTACCGACTTAATCTAAATATCACAGTTTGCACAAAAAGAATGTTGAGTATGGTTTTATACACACAAAGCATTTACTGATTACATATACCCCCATTATTGGGATTATTGTAGCGGTATTCTACCAGTTAGGTTCACAACTAACCTGATTAAATAAACCTGTTTAGAATTTTCTGGAGTGTCAAAATTTTCCGGCAATATAATCTCCTTCAATCGCAAATTTCCGAGGGTTTTGACTCGTTCCATGCCCGTCTTCAGAGGAACATAAGACATCTCAAATAATATGATACCCAAGGAGTATATGTCAACTTTCTGATTGTAAATCGCCTTGTTGCCAGTCATCATTAGCTCTGGGGCAACATACAGGGCAGTACCAACCTAGAACAACATTGCAACAACTACATATCTTCCAAATTCTTTACCCATCATTGATATCTGAAAGATTCATGGACGATATGATAAATGGAGAAAAAAAAAATGGGAGAAGAAGAAAAAAGAAGACATACTTGTCCGGTGAGAGAACCATCGCCAACATCTTGAGAATAGGAATCCATATCTACAATACAAAGAAAAATACATGACTCAAGGCAACATAGGAATTTCCATAACTGTTCTTCATTTCTATTCCATTTACCTTGGGGACTTTTGAGTTCCAGAACAGATTGAGCCGGTCTGGGCAGAATGTTAGTAGCGAGACCAAAGTCTCCAATCTTGACATGATCGTTGGAATCCAAGAAGATGTTCACTGGCTTCAGATCTCTGTGTATCATTCCCTGCTGATGGATGTGGGAGAGACCCTCAACAATCTCACGGAATAATCTCCACATTCTGTCTGAGTCCATGTGTAGGGCGTTGTCAATTGCATTTCTGAAAAAAAATACAGACATTTCTATTACCACTCGTATCACTGTGCCAGAACTTTTATGCATTGATCTTGGCGTGAGATTGGAGAAGCCTGAATCAAATATAAAAGTCATGAGAGCTCACATAATTAAGTTCCACACAACACAAGATATGGATGTCTTCCAGGAAGCCACTGAATCTTGTGGACTAACATTCATCAACAATTTGACTTAAGGCTCCAAGACACCACAGCTAGGAATTCGAAATTAACGTCGCTTCCCCTCTCTTACCGCTCCAAATTTTCAAATATTTACACCGCAAGTTTTGTCCAATATTTACACACACATTCATCAAAACTTATACATTCAAATAATACAACTACGGGACCTACATATTATAATATTTTAGTTTGAATTTCTTTAAATTCTATCAAATACCATTGTATTTGATAGGTGCATACCTACCTATTATATCATTTGTGTATTATTTTATTTGGGTACAAGAACGATTGGAACATATTTTGATACTACTAATTAGTGTTCAGAACCGGGAAATCCCGGTCCCGAAAGAACCGGGAATTCCCGGTTCTTCTGAGGTTACAAATAACCGGGATTTAAAATTTGTGTCCCGGTTCTTTCGGTACTTTCGGGACTAGACTTCAAAACGCAAAATTTTGTTTATATGGCGTGTGCAGACTGCGGGCTCTGAAGACGTGGTGTAATGCGGTTAGCAGGGGAAGGGGTCAGTTGTTTTGTCATCGAAAACTACAAAATTCGGACATCTCAAAAGTAAGTCTTATTTTTTTAGACGTAATCTTTTTGGTAAGAAAGATGTTTATTTATGATTATGATCATATCGGTTAGTTTTTATAGTACGATGGACGCACCAATCCCAAACCAGTTAAGGCAAAAATTCACATTGCAGTACCTAAAAATCATTTTAATTATTCGGTAGCACCACTTTCTACTCCCTTCATAGGCTGGTATCCTAGTACCGAAAGAACCGGGATTTTCCGGTTCCGTTGAAGGCCGGTACCGAAATCCCGGTTCTGTAAAAACACACCGGTTCCGGATACCCTACTACTAATTCTATCGATACTAGTTGTCCTCAGTGTGATTCGCACTAACTGGGATTTGTTCAAGTAATAATGAAAGAAAAAGGAGTGCATACTGCATAGAGATTAATACATAGGCATGTAAATAAAATTATTGTACCATATAATACAATTCAATTTCAAAATTCTTTTTTTCTTCAATATACGGCTAGAGAAGCCTTTACATAGATAATAATAAAAAAATATATAACAATATGTCTAAAAATAATAATACAATCCTTTACTTGTAATACCTTATAATAACTGTATACAATCATGTACATACGCATCTATGTATTTTAAATAATATTAAAAAAAAAAACAAATATATAATAATATGGCAATTATAATAGTAGTAGCTAGAGGTACATAATTTTAAAATAAAAATAAAATAAAATAATATAATAATTTTCTCTTAATATTTACAATAAATTTTTATCACCTAAGAAGAAGTTGCCTGTAGGTTCGTGAAAATCTTAAATTATTACAAAAAATGTAAACTAAGTAGAATTTGTAAATTATATAAAGAGATATATTTTCTAGTAGGTACTGTAAACAAACTTTTTAATTTCAGTTCAATTCAGTGTTCCGAGTAATAAAACGATTTTGCCTTGCATTAAGATAAGTATTTCTGATTTTTGGATATGTTATAAAGGTCAGTCTTGTGGTTCGGAATCCAAGAATGCGACCTCCTTACCCTTGTGCGTTCACTAGGCCGAGCCAAAAACCGTCGAAATTCCGTACGTTTGAGAGACGTTTTTCAGTTTAATGATTTTAACTTTTTACAGGTGCACCCTAGAGAAAAAAGATCCAAGTAAGAGTTATAGAATATTAAATTTCCTATAATTTTGAACTACAAATTTTTATCGTAATGTTATTATTAAAAAAGTTATGCATTATCCAAAATGCTTTATTATTGAAAAAAAAAACATTTTTTTACGTTATCTGAAATTTTCTTAATATATTTTCGTAAGGTTAAGTTGTAAAGGAAAATGGCATTAGTAAAAGTTGTAGAAGATTCAATTTACTATAATAAGAAAACTTCATAAATGGTAATTTTTTTTAAATGGGATTTTGGGCAATGCACTAATTTTTAAATAATAACATTACGAAAAAACTTAATAAAACAAAGGTATAGGAAATTTAATATTCAATAACTCTTACTTTAATCTTTTTTCTCTAGGGTGCATCTGTAAAAAGTTTTAATCATTCAACCGAAAAACGGGCGGAATTTCGTCGGTTTTTGGCTCGCCCTAGTGAACGCACAAGAGTGGGGAGGTTGCGAACTTGGATTCTGAACCACAAGACCAACCTATATATATAACATATCCAAAAATCAGAAATACTTCTCGATTAGCAAGGTAATGTACCATGTTCATTCTCCATTCAACGGGCTATACAGAAAATTTCAAAATGTGTAGCTTAGTTCAGTGGTCCCCAACCTTTTTTTCGCCGCGGACCGGTCAGCGTTTGATAATTTCACCGCGGCCCACTGAGGGTAGGGGGGTTACATTGGGGAGGGGGGTCACATTGAATGTAGATTTTTTAATTTTTTATTACTTAATAAGGAAATATCGTTTTACAGAGAAATATAAAAACTCCGAAACGGGAAAAATTTCGCTACTACCTGATTCCACCATAACCGCAACCGTTTTTGTATGGAATAGGGTCGCTGTTATAGTCCAAACCAATACAAATCAGTACGAACGAGATAAGAATATTATTTTATTACAACAAAAAAAGACAGAAAAATTATCTGAATCTCGATCGACAGAGGACGACTTTTGACATTGATGACGTGTTTAAATACGATTTGGCTTATTTAAGTTACGACAACACCGCCTTCGGAGTCAAGGTGCAACCAGTTTAACAAAAAACATTATGGCAGTGTAGTGTTGTTTTACTTCGCAGGTATTAAGATGGTAACTTTACGTGAAGGGGTTTTTAACCGAAGCTATTGACGATTTTTATCAAAAAAAATATTTTGATTTTTAAGCACGCGGCGCGGCCCAGTACCATAGGTTGGAGACCACTGGCATAGTTGACGGTGTTAGTGTGGTATAAATAACTATTTGAATATAGTATGTACCTATTTCTTTGATGGTGTTCGTAATAATTAAAATTCAAATGAAAGAATTCCTACCATATCTATATACGGTGTTTTATTGGTATTGGTTAATATTATCGTAAATTATAAATAATGAATTCAAAAATATGCGAAACGTCCTCTCTCTTCGATAGCTACTCTCTAACTGAAGATTGAAGGCGAGAGGTAGCGTCTACATACAAAAATGCGGAAATGACTATCGCGAAACTAATCAACGTAAGCGACAAAGTGAATTATACCTTTTTAAAAGAAACCTGGGAAGAAATTTAAAAATCTATAACGTAAGATTTGTCAAGATTATAATAACCAATATTTTGGCTAAATTATACTTTTATATCTGAAAAATTGAACGGAAATTCTTGGAATTCCGTAAATTTTAGGGGTGCTTTCGGAATACTTTTTTATTCAAGGAATTTCCAAATCCTGTAATTCTAAAATATAAGTCCTGTAGTCCATACTTTCATCTATCACTGTCTTCAGTTTCAAGACGATTCCTTCAGTATTGGCTGAGTAAGAGTCGCCGCGCCGAAGCCGTATAGGGTACCGTAGCCCCTTAAGGACTCAAACCAAAATGTAATGTAAATTATCTCCATACCTCAAAGTACTCTTCTCACAAAACTCCATCTGTATATAAAGATATTGGAACTGGGCTAGCATATTCTCATGTCCCGACACGCTCGCATTGTTGTCGTCTGTCGGGCTCCGCTTTTTATCATTTCTGTTATTCTTTAACTTATCCTGTGATGGCGTGACACTACTGCTACGGTCATTCTTATTCTCTGACAAGTCATCATCGTCACATTTGAATTCTATGGAATCGCTGCTTGAAGAATTTTTCATGTCACGACTGAAAAAAGAAATGAATATGTTGAAATTAAGACAACACCTGGGATGTAAGGTGTATGCAGAGTGCTCAGAATCAGGGGATATGGAAGTCACTGAGAGAGGCCTACGTTTGAAATTGGAAATAAATTGAGATTCTAACTCACAGGTACGTAATCAAGTCTTCATCATCGTCTTCACTCTCCGAAGTGTCCACACCTGATGAGGACTCCTCTTCTAGAGCTTGGTTGGTGTGCTGCTTGGACTTGGAAGAATATGAGACGGACCATTCCATCGGATGAGCTGGTGGTGCAAACATTTCTACATCCTAAAAACAAATGTAAGTATGGTTGATTTAAGTACAATGTATAAGTTTTGTTTTCTTTTTTCGGATTGACTGTAAGATATTGCTTTTGCAATAAGTCTGCTCTTTGGCACACCAATGTGTCTAATAGAGATGTATTTTTTATTTATTATATGTGGCTAATCAAGATTTATTTATTTATTACGTGTGCCTCTCTGGTATGAGAAAACATAGACCCTATTTTTTATTCTGGTACTGTTTAGATTACTATAATGCAATGCATTATCCAATTCGGATAATCAGCCTAATTAGTCCAAATTAGAACTTCTTATTTGAATATTGTAACATTTTCTCTACGGAGATGACTTATGGATGCACCGCCATCGTAAATATTAAAAACAGGCCGGGTCTGTGTGAAATAAGAAACTGATGATGTCACATATCGCGGCAAAAAAGTGTACGGGAGGTGGACATTCCATAGACCAAGTGTTTAGCACCAGGACAAGATGACGTCACAATAGTGGGTGGTTGCCAATTGTCATGGTGGTATTATTTGAGTATCATGGCTTAGATTCACGATGGCTTTGTAGGACCATCTGTAAAAGATTGATGGAGAACTCACTTGATTTTTATCAATGGTCTCTATAGGTTTAAGGACGTGTGGTTGTTGTCTTCCATTACTGGTTTGAGTTCCAGTTACAGGAGAAGATGAACTGGATGTATCATGATCTCTCTTCTGCTCCATTGTAGCACTCTCAATCCAACTGTTGTAATACCTCACTACATTCTCATGATTCAAACGGGATAACAATTTCACTTCACGCGTTATCTTTTTGTTTAGTTGCTTGTTTTTGGGATCAAGTTCAATACGCTTTATGGCGTAACTGCCTCCGTCCAATTTGTTTTTAACCTAAAATATTGTTTAAAACATTACTTTTCAAAACTTTTCAAATTTGAATATGCCATTTACCTAATCTGAATTGTTATTACCTTCAAAACATCACCAAAGGCTCCCTTCCCCAGCCATTTGAGAATCTCAAATTCATTCTTTATTCGTGACTGTCCATTGGCTCCAGTGGGAATAAATAATTGTATATCCATGGCCTCGGGAGAATCTCCGTGTATATCCTGAAATCGTTAAAAAAATATCAGGAACATGAAAAATTGTCAAATGAATGTGAATAAATCTTAACTGACGTTAATTTCTCTTTCATTTAATCAAAGGTTTTGAAAATTTCTCGAAATTATGTAGTTTCTATCACATAGTGAAAGTAGGTATTTGGTATTTTTATGTTAGCAGTGTTAATTTCTTACATCTGATCCTGCTCGACTGTTAACATCAATACTGCGTTGTGGAGACGGCCTGTCAATGGGCGTCTTAATAAACTGATGTTTGAGGAGTTGTTCTGCAGACCATCTTGTCCTTTCATTCACGTCTAAACACTTGTTGAGGAAATCTTTCAAGTCTTGTGATAAACTGCAGGGAATCTGTGGATCACTCTCCGGCACGATGGAGCCTCTCAGTAATGACAGTAACAGTATTCCAACACGGAATATGTCTTGCTTCTTGGAATATCTGAAAATAAATGTATAAAGATTTGTGAACTTCTCCAACTACTGACACGCTAATGTTAATTTAATATGAATTCCTTCTTACCTTCCTCCTTGGTTCCCTCCCTGACATAACTCCATCAATCTCTTGTCTAAACTGTAATCTGCGAGGCGGACCATACCGCTTCTGTCAATAAATACACTGGTTTCTCTCAAATCTTTGTGTACTACGTTGTTTCTATGCAGAAAGTCAATGGCTTCTAACAAGCCAGAGGCAAAGTGTCTCAACATGTCTACCTCCATATTTACGTGGTCATTTAAATATAAACAAGAAATGTTGCCCCCTGAAAATATACTAATTTATTGCTATCTTTTTTATTGTAAGTCCAAATATTTGACTCTCTGTGTAGAAATACAAGTGATTTATACCTAAAACAAACTCCTGAAGTAGGTGAACTACCAAAGAGTCGGCATCGTTACCGTAATTCATATTAACATAATGTACTAAGTTAGCGTGATGTAATTTCATTAGGAAACTCATCTCTTGTTCGATACTAGCAACCATCCTCATGCACGATGTCAAATCATACTGGGGCACTTTAACAGGGGAGTCTTCTTTCTTCTTGTGAATCCTCGGTGACATTGGATGCTGTCCACCGCTCATGTTTAGTTTTATTGACCATTCCGATATTGCTAACAGTTCCCCGGTAGTTGCGTCTAGACCGGCGTAAACGACGCAACCTCTCTCCGAATGTCCTAAAATAAAAACATTATTCGAAACAAGGATGACGCTTTTTGTTGAGAATGCCATTATATTTAAGTACTTGTATTAAAATATTAAATATCGCACCTAAACATCTTCCTCTGTTAACATGTCTATCACCTTTGAAAGTAAATCTCAAGACCTTTGTCCCACGGTGCTCGCAATAACTACTGTCCGAACTCTCGGATGTTGACTGACAATGTTTCCTAAAAACAAATATAAATGTCAACCAGGGAACTGTACGCTATTTCAGTGAATGCTTGAGGACATTAACTTTCAGACACTCTACAATGGTCATGTAGATAATTAGACAAATTAGTATAAAACATTACATTAATTTCATGTTATACCTAAAAGAATTGGTCCTGGCTCTCTCTACAAGAGGATTGAGTGCCATGGCTCCTAAATGAAAAGTGCTTTCATTAATACCCGTATCTTGAGTCAGACTCAATCGTGGCTCCTTCCTCAGTTTCATTTCTGAACGCAATATTTCCTGTCGTCGCAAAATCTCATCCTTAATTTCTTGTCTCTATAAAAAAACAAATAATTAGGACAACTGATGACCGTTGGACCAGACGAACCTTGGAGCAGTAACCGAGAAACGGACATAGAAACACAGGTAAACAACAGGCAAGGTGATCTGATGATATTAAAAGAGAGGCTGAAAAACAGTAACAGTGAACAGAAAGTTATGGAAGATGGAAAGGGAGGTCTATATTCATATAACGAAACAGCCAAAACAATTTTCTAATATATTATCTTGATACTTCAATACGTTCATCTTCACCAAAGACAATTAAAGATGCTGCCTTAGATTACACACTGACCTCGTAGAATATCTGTACAACTATAAGTAAAACATACACTGGGTTCATTTGTGTCTACATTCTGTTACTGGTTTGGGAACTGATGACTACATATATGATAACCCTGTCACGCCTCCTACTTCTGGCATCTATTCCATCTTTTTACAGTAAATTTGAGTAAATTGAATTCATGTATGAATTAATGTTTTTGATCCCCGTAAATGAACAAAAATAGTTCTATATAAATAAAAAAAAACTTAAATCACCTCTTTATCCTCTTTGACTCTCTCATCTCGGAGTTTAGACTCTTCAGTTTCCTGTTGCCTCACCAACATTTCATCATAAAATGATTTAAAGCCTGGCTTGTTATAGTTGTGAAGATAAGTCTGCAATAGAATTGAAAGGAATGCGTGTAAAGATATTATAACAACCTGGTGTTCTGTCCTCGCTGTCTACCTCATAAGGGACACCATATGAGGCTATAGTTGCATTAAAAATACCAACAACGGGTTTTAAAGTTTCCTAGAGCAGCACAAAGGTTTAAGGATTTGAGGTTTCCTGGATTGAGCACATCAACTAGATCCATTCTTAAATATATTATCATTTATTTACTGTATTAAGTGAACAATTAAAAAGAAATATAATAAAAGAGGCGTACAATCAAATTAGTCACATAAAATTGTTACAAACAAAAAATTGTTAGGACAAACTTATCGCAATACTGTGATTTCTTCTAGACTAGATTTCATCTAGCTTGTGACATTCTGCCTTCCCTGTCAGGGATGATATGGTGTGATGGTAGGCATTTAAAAACATTATTTAAGAACTTAGAATTATTTTAGTGTTAAAGAAAAACTATGAAGTGGCAATACCTGTACATGTTGAGCCAATTCAAATATCATAACTTCGCCTTTTAAAGTTGTTGCCAAGTTTTTCAATTCGTCTAACAATTCCTTCACTTGTACGTCTGATAAACCTTTGGATTGCTTTATTTCTAATTCGGGAACACTGCAAGATAAGGACATTATTAAAAAATAAAGGAAACATGATGCAACATGGCCCACCATTTCATCAAAAACAAGCATAATTCCTTCACCATGTATGATAATTATACAAAGAAAATGACGTTAATCAAACATTACCAGCCGAATCCATTATTCACTTATATTATAAAATAAGGAAGAACAGCCGACACAACAAATGGCAAAACTAAGTACGATTATACGTATTCATGTTGCACTTTTTAATTAACTTAAAGAAAAACACTCAAAACGATATGGAACTATATAAACATTGCTTCATGAATGAAAGACAATAGTATTAGCAATGCCTACAGCAAACAGTCAAAGTTATAAGTACTAGTGTTTTCTTAATTTGTTTTGAAAAGTTGTTCGAAAAAAATGAGTTTAAAACTGCACAATACATACACTTCTGGATACTTGTTTGGGCATTTTATGTGAAGATCTATCGTGCAATGTATTTCTTGGTTCCCTGTAGATCCCTGCTGGGGAAACAGAGTGAGAAGTATGTTCAGAGGACACCACACGTTCCATGCTTGCGGGGTTCGCAAATCCTTCAAATCTTCACCAAAAATTGCCTAAAAATATACACAAAAGAAATAAGAAACTTGGGCTTGATTCATAACCTTTAAGTGTCTCAAACATAATTTAAGCAAAAGAAAAAATTAAATAAATTATCAAATGTTTTATTTAGCACTTACATATTGCACACTTGTAAACAAAATAAATTGTACAAGAAATCTGAGACATCCGTGAGTCGAACTTGCATCATTATTCTACATCAGCAGTTTTCTAAATATTTGATCTAACATTCAAACTACATGAGTTACACACTTTTCTAATAACTACCTACAGGCTTATTGCGCAAAATATGAATAAAACTGTGATAGTTGACTTACTTTTAAAGCTTCTATTTCGTTGTCCTGCCTTTCTTGTGGTGTGTCATCAGACATTTCAATTTATTCAGATAAAACATTTAAGTTTACCTAAAAAATACTAAAAATAAACCACACATGCTTCCGAAACTTTGAAATACTCTACCACTCACCGCCGTCGTTAACACTTTGACAGCTCGACAGCTGCCACTGGCCACTGCCGTAATTTTATTTTGCCCGTTTGCCAAAGGTTTGCAACTCGGCCAAATGCAGAGCTGCCAACCTGCCAAAAAAGAAAAGAAAACCTTACACGATCAACCTTCAACACAATTCACAGACAATAAATTTACCCCTGTCCGTAAGTTGTCCGTTCGTTACTTTATGGATCTTAACGTCAAAAAATGACAAATTTTTGACATAACTTTTGAGTGTTTTGCTCGAGTTTTGATTATGATAAGCGATTTTTAAGATTGTATTTATTTTGATATTTAGCTCTTTGTTACAAAATCAGTGCGCAAGAATTAAGTTTTAATATTGTAGAATATTGAAGGTAAGTTTTGATAAAATGTAACATAGTTTTCGCTTATTTTAACATATTTCTCTTCCACCTATGGAATGCAATAGTAAATTAGTTGGTCCTTGTTCTCAACAAGCTTATTCTCTAGATTCTTTGTATATGGTCAGGCCGTGTCATTCTAGGTTAATTGTTCGTTAACTGTTCTAAATAGATATTTTATATTAAAATGTTGGAACGATGATTTTAGGAGAGAATGTCTTCAGGACGGAAGTGTAAGAATTGTGGTTCATCAGACATAGAAGTTGATCCGGCGAGAGGTGATGCAGTGTGTACTAATTGTGGCTCCGTATTGGAAGACAATATTATAGTTGCAGAAGTAGAATTTCAAGAGAATGCTCACGGTCATGCATCAGCTATTGGACAATTTGTTTCAGCAGAGAGTAAAGGAGGTGCCACTGGATTTGGAACATGTAAGTGCTGCTATTAGTAAATCACATTGCAAATCGTATCTTAGTATTAATATGGAAGTACATAGTACAATTGCCATGGGAGACTGATCCTGATGTACTGAATAATAATTATCGGACTATTTTGGCCGCCGTTTAGCTATTTAGCCTCAAGGGTGAACTGAAGTGTATTATGTTAGCGGAAATGTTTAAAGTCGACAGGAAATGTGTGATTTTTTTGTATTATAAGTTATATAGTTATGTATTATAAGTTATATTGGGGTTAACTGGAAGAAATCGCAGTTCTGCGATAAGTTCGCCCTAGTGAACAACGTTATATAATCTGTACTATGTCCATTTTGTATATTTATATGTGTTTGTTGTTTACTTTATGTTTAAATAAATAAATAAAAAAAAAAAATATTTTATACCTATTAGTGTAATATAGACATTTTACTAGGAATTTTAAGCATTTCCTATACAGGTATCAGAAATATATTAAATTGTGTAATTCTTAGAGCGACGCCAGTTGACATGCAAAAATAAATAGGTTCTTCAACTAGAATACGTTTTTATCTGTACGCCAGCTTGGCTGAAAAAAATTATACGTTCTTGAGTTATTAATACATATATGAGTAATGGTTGGCGCAGTTGGTTGAGGCAGCAGACTCTCAAGCAGGAGGTGCCAGGTTCAAACCCCAGCGCTGGCGATGTATTCCACACTTTGCGATACAGGCTTTTAGTCTAGTGCAAAGTGTGCAGGAAAGTATTTGGGTTTGCGTATGCAAGCCCAGATCCTTTATTTAAAAGAAAATTCTATGAAATGTATGTATTAAAGAACCTTTGACAAATTATTTCACACATTTTCTAAATAGACTCTGAGGAAATGTATATTATTCCTAGATTTCATATATACGTAGGTACTGATGTATATACCTACCATCTTGAATTCCTTGCTCATCAGAAATTATTTGCTGATGACACAAAATATAAGAGTTCCCATGAGATAATTCATAGCACAGCCGAAGCACACGGCACTAATATTTTGTAGTAGCCTATATAACTAGCTGTAAGTCCCTTTACAAATCAGTCATCCACTAGTCACTCATCAGGTAACAATTATACAGTATTACGTAAGAGGCATCTGAACTCACGTTTCTTCTATTCTTAGTAACATTCCAGTGAGTACTTCATTTTATGTTACGTTATGTTATATATAGTAAATGAATAAAGATTATTTTGAAAATCACAATTTTATATTTTTAAAGTGAGACCATCGGAATTTTCTACATGTCGTAGTTGAATATAACAAGTAGTTATATCTCAACAGACTGGAATTGGTGAATGTTACTTAAGTGTAAAGTGATCACAATAAGCCAGCCGACGATCAGTCATAAGCCTGATGGAAGGTCCATCCTTTGCTGTGTTTCTGTTGAGAAACTACTTGTTTCAATTTCAATTCATTTATTTTATTAAACATAACAATATAGCACTACAATTTTTCTTATAACTATTACATACAAAAAGGTTTTCATTATTGTTCTCCCACTAAGCAAACTTGTGTGTGTTAAATAAATAAATATATGAAAATGAATGACTTTTTAGCATTCCACATGGGACTTGGTACGGAGTCAAGAGATGTAACATTGAGGAAAGCTAAACAAGGAATCACTGCACTGAGCCAACAGTTGAGACTGAATCAGCATTGTATAGACATTGCTTGTAACTTCTTTAAGATGGCCCTCACCAAGCAGTTGACTAAAGGACGTCCAGCTTCACACATCCACGCAGCTTGTGTCTATATGACTTGCAGGACTGAAGGCACAGCACGTATGTTACCTCTTTTTTTTTACTTTTTCAGTACATGGACTGTCAACAGGTTTGTTTGTTGGGGGGAGCCCTTCAGGCGATCCCTGAGCCCTCCTCAGAATATATTATTTTGCACAAATATTGGATGAAATAGGAACTGGCGTTCCTGTACCATCCAAGGGTAAGTGGGAGGGAGCAACCCTTAACGGGTAGGTTAACAATAATAAAATATGATTACAAACAAATAATACAAAAGAACCCAATAACAGACTGACACAAATGCAATACAAACATACATACATATGAAGAGTTTATATACCTATGTTTCATTCTCCCTATTTGTCTTTTTTTATTTTTGATTTCATTTCACTTATCCTTTCATTGTTATGTTCTTCACAGATCTTTTGATTGACATCAGCGATGTGTTACAAATTTGCTGCTATCAGTTGGGTCGGACTTACCTCAGACTCTCACAAGCCTTGTGTATCAACATTCCATCAATCGGTGAGTTATTCTTTCAATTAAAATTTAACTGCAGGTTTTATCAGTGTTAACATAAATATCAGAACTTTTATGAAACAATTATTAGACAAAAAAGTGTTATATTAGAGATATTATGAAATATTAAACGCTGGTGAGAACGAGAGATTCATGCTAATCAGATTAGAAATGTCATTCAAATGGTATAACGAATGGGTAGGAAAAAAACACCCATGTGAATAATTCTAAAATATATTTTATTATAAAAGAGAAACACAAGACATCTTAATAAATTTATCACAATCCGATACATGACTCAATTCACCAACAACGGTTTGTATACTATACATTATAATTAGTAATTATCTTTGTATTATTGAATTCCTATTGCTTCCTACCAGCTCGAGATTTTTGCAAATTCAATTCAAACTACATTTTGTGCTTAGCCAGAAAACCAAATATAACTCCGCATACATTTTTTTGAAGTTTTGCTTAAGTGCTGAAGTTGCATAAACTTGGTCCACTAGTGAACTATGTTCTTTCACATATTGGAGTGAAGTAATTTGGTTCACAGTTTATCCAATCCAATGCCTCATAAAGATAAAATGTTTTTAATATGAACGATCTATGATTTTTGCACTTGACATACCTAGTTTCTTTTGTGATTCGTACATCAGTAAGTTATTCAATTTCCTGGCTATTTGCAAGTCCAAGCTACTACTAGTCAAATATGTAAGGATGTCTTTCATACTTAACCAGAATCTACTATTTTATTTAGAGTTAATTTCTAGCAAAGCAAAGTATACTATATAATGTAGTTACTACTTTAAATTCCATACAATAAAATGGCAGTCATTAGTCTGTACTCTGTGAAGTTTTAAGGAAGTGTGAATTTATCCAAATAATGTCAAGTTTAATTCCTGTTTAATGTGTTAGGGTAAAGTACGTCACTAATTAACTAAAGTAATTATTAATTGTCATGTCACTTGACAGAGTACAGTTATAAGAATTATACAATATTTTAAAGTTAAGGTACATCAAAATAGAAACATGATTACTTAACGGCCCAACCTGCGAATTATTTTCCAAGAAGTACGTTAGAATAAATCCTCTTAAAAATGTGATGTAAAACAACAATATTTCTCACCTCTGTTTAAAGGTTACTAAATTTTAGCGTGATTTGAGCGTCATCACCTTTCATGCGAGGATTAGCGAAGATATACCTGTCACATATTTTGTACCCCCATATCTTATGGATCACACGATTTCGAGTAGATTGCCTAGATAAAAAATAGAATAGATTCCCATATTTTCGTTATACCTGACCTAAAAAGTTAACGGAATTCACTCAATTGTACAAAACTTGTAGGTTTAATAAACTTTTGTATAAATGATGTTACTTTGGTTCACCATGAGCCGCCACATCGCGCCGTGGATAACTCTTTGGAGATTCCCACTGCGCCTTGGATAACTCTTTGGAGATTCTTGTAACTTGTGGCGATTTGGTTTTAAATTGAACTTTTTTTGTGAAGAAGTGAAATTATGATAAATGTGTGCAGTAGAAGTAATTAGATCATCATACATAATATTAATATCATTTACTTAGTTTCTATTATCTTTATACATGGCTGTTTTAGGCAAGCTACTAATAAAAGGTATTTATTTAATTACGTATTAATAAAATAGTGATTAATATTCTATTTAATAATTGTTTTATATGTCTAGTCTTTATAAATTTGTAACAATCAGTAGTTGATTTTATGTTAGGTATTTTATGTGAAACTAGAAGGTATATTTATTTAGAGATTATTCTAGAATTATTACATACATAACTTGTCGTTTAAATGTCCAAACTTTTTGCACTACAGAACAGACAGACATTTCTATTCCTTAAGAAGTTATTCACAGATAACTCACATTCGTGGCTATTGTATTAGTCATTTGTTATTCTGAAGTGTTTTGAACTAATGTAATAACCTTAGAACAAACCCTTTAAGGATATTCCAAGCATAACTTGTTGGGACTATAGTATGATTAAATATTAAGTAGTAATACCTATAATATTAGTATAATATTGATAATTAATTAACATGTCTAAGCACCCTTACAAATTGAAAGTTTAGAATCCAGTAGAAGTATGGAAAGGCAAGGTATGTTTATATAACTTTATCACATGACAATGAGGGAGAGAGCTTCTCTAATCGGCTCCAGTATTTTGTATTAAGTGGTAGTGTAATGCGTATTATCCAAACCTCGGTCAAATGTATTGCTTGACTCGGGCATTCCTTCCCGATGTACGAGAATATCAGTCCTCTGGATTGTTGGGAGATCCCGACGCATTGTTTACTGTAGGTCCGTAGTAAATCAGTTCGGGTATTTGTCCTCCTTGCACTCCTGTACCGTTTGTGCTCTCCGATGAACACTGAAACTGAAACGTAACTGTCCCCATGTATATCTCACTCAATCCTTCTTGGCCAAAATAACTTAGTTCCGCACCGTCTAATATGGCTGAAGCTGTATAAACGCATTCCGGTTCTATTTGTATAGGATTTTCAAAATAAACGTGAAATGTATTGCTGGATCCGTCTGAGAAGAATTTAGTATTATTTTCTGCGAGAATACGTCCTAATCGTTTGAGCTCTATTTTCACATTATAATCTGCGGCTCCATTTGAAGAGCCATATAGTCCAAAACCGACAACAAATATTCTTTTGTCCACTGAAAACTGTATAGAATCACAACGTCCTCTGTACCTCCACTGGTTGCTTCTGTAAGCACAGGACTGGAATCTGTGACACACCTAAAATAAAAACATTCACAATTAATAACCCTCAAACATTTATATTTCAGTAGAATATGTATGTGTATGTACTACAGAAATTGCCAAATTCTAGACTCTCTAGAAACACTAGTAGTGTATAGAGATTGTAATTACTTGATAGAATTGTTGATTTCTTACCAAAGCTTTAAGACCAGTTCTCGGTTTAATAGGATATGCTAGTGTTGGTTTATTAGTCGCTGTGAAGTGGAGAAATATATCAATGATTTCTTGTTGTGTCAGTATGCCTTGTTGTGCGGCACCATTAGCAAACTCTTCTAAAGTCATAGTTGGGATCCTCACTAGATATATGGCATTGCCCAGCATCGCTCTCATGTTCTGTGGGGTTGGTTCAATATCTCGTCTCGTACATTCCGCTTGCGACCAACACAATGCCGCCTCTAACAAGTTAATCTCCTTACAGTTGAGAGTCTCTCTGGCGAGCACAGACTCCAATGTCGACATGTCTATGTCCACAAACCCCTCTGACTTGAGTGCCATCTCAGCCTGGTGTAAACAAAAAATATTTTTAGCCTTTTCTGAATATTTGTTTGTTAGTTTCATCAACATTGGAGTACAATACATGGTTCTATTTATTTAGACTGTCTGTGTATTTAGTTTCTCTTTGTTAAGGGGTATTCGGGTTGTAAGAATAAAACTGCAATACAATATTTTTAATAACATTTAATGAAATAATTTGAAGGATATAGTAATAACATTTGTCATGTTTTGCTGTACATAACATTATGTATAAATATCAATACATACACAGGACAATCATTATTATTTTAGAAATTGTTAAAAGACAATTACTAATTTGATATGCCCGAGGATAATTCTCTACAAATACATTATCACATATTGAGTAGGTATTTGCATAAAAGGGATAAAAATGCTTAATACATTGTATTGCAGTTAGGTACATATTGTTACGTGTGGTCAGACAATTTCAATGTAAAAACCTTAACTTAATCAAATAGGTACATGGTTAGTTGCAAAAGAAAAGGGTACTGAAATCTAACATTTCAAGATATATGTATTTTGCTAAACTCATTTTGTTTGCTACAAAAGGGACGTAAGAACTTGTAATTTCATTTTGAATATTTCCATAAAATATAGACAGTTTTTGCCTTTCTATGAATAATATAGTGAAACTCGGATTTTACGTTTTTCTGGGGACCACCGAAAAAAAACGTAAAATAGGGGAAAACTTAAAATGTGGGAAATGATATTTTAGTATGTCCTATAAAAACGTAGTTACTTTTCACTGTTAACTTCCTTGTCATGTAGTAGGAGTGATTTCTTGACAGTAATTATGTTTACAAGAAACAAAAGTGAATTATATCACTAAAAAACTAAATTGAAAGAACTGAATTTTCAGTTAATACCCCCCATACAATAAAAGTCCGTTAATTCAAATTCCAAGTAACTGAAAACAGGAAAATAAGAGAATTACGCGACACGAACATTTGAATTCCGCACCAATTTTAACAATATGCGGTGTCAAATTATGTAGGTACCTATGTTTTTTTGGCATCGAAAAAAGGCTGTTTTTCTAAATTTTCATAACAAAATAAACTGAATAATTTAAAAAGGAAAAAGTAACCCACGTGGATGTCGAAGATTTGTCACAAATTTGACTCCCCACATGAGTATGTAATTTAACGCGCACAAGACGTAAATCACGCGCATTTCACATTATCTGTGAGTATAAATAATAGCACTTCGTACATAACACACTTTATATCGAGTAAACATTGAAACAGCTATTTATTACTTTTAGTTTTCAAAAAGTCACTTTAGATTTTTTATTTAGACGCGTATTTATCATTAGGTACCTACATGTCCAATGACCTAGTTAAAATTTTTGCAAATATCAAACGGTGTTTCGGGTCCTTTCCGAGTTTCTTCCGAACATCCATTAAGGCTGACAATACACATCGCAATTGTGGAAATATAAATTGGAATAACCACCAAAGTCAAAGTAAATTAAATAGGAATTGATTTTTTTTCAAATTCAACAAAATTGGTACACAAAAATTTCGCGAAAAGTAAATCACACAGCACTGTTTAGAATAATACCCACTTGTAGGCATATATTAAATACCTAAATAAAACGAGTAATGTGTATGTTGCGCTACAATTAACTGGAAAAAAAATACGGAAACTTTAAATTAAAGTTATACCAAACACTGGTGATTAAAATTAACACTATACTATGCACCGCAAATGTTTAGATTCTCAGGAAACCAACAGACCGGATGCACGCGGTGTATGTATACATAGTACACATACATAGGTACTACAAGTTCAAGATGTAGGGATGTACCTACTGGGGTGATAGGGGGAGATAAGATAACATCGGCCGGCCACATGTTGGCATTAAGTAAAAAGGTAGCAATGTGACTTGAAGCACTTTCTTTGCTTAATATTTTTTGTCGAACTTTTTGACAAACAGTTTAATTTTACATGATTTTGCATAGATATTTCAGACAACTTTACGGCTGAAAAAAACTTATAATCCGGGAATTGTTTTTGGCGCCTGACGTAAAATTCGGGAAATTTTTGTTCTGGAATGTATGGGAGTGAAACGGGGCCGGCCAAAAAAAACTTAAAATAGGGGAAAACGTAAAATGCGGGAACTTAAAATCCGAGTTTCACGTAATATAGTATTACTTATAGAATAGGAGAGGTAGGTGTATGATACACTATATTCATAAAATGGTTGTTAGTCGATTGTTACAAAAAAAAAAAATGAAATCGACAAGCGTATAAAAGATGAATACTTATGGTAAAGTCTTATAAATATGAAAAATTCATCAGTCGTTTAATGCGACATGATAAAAAGATTGTAAAATGAACACATCACGAAGCACTATGTTAATTATACATGAATATCATTCAAATAAAGACAGTAATTTTACTTGACCACTATAAAATAATAAACAGTCTATCCTGCTAATACTGAAACCCATTTACATCCTGTCTGATTAAGGCCCAGTTGCTCGACGAATAGTATTGTCGGCTGGCAACGGTAAGGAGACAGAAATCGTTGCACCAAAATAAAAGTAATATGCTATAGTAAGATTTCTTCCTATCCGTTTACCGCTGCCCCCAGGTCCAGTAAACGTAATGTACCGAGGTGTACTGGCGCACTATACTGCTAGGTGCGTTCTCTTATATCTAATATTGCCATCTCGCTTGCGCGCGTAACAAAATGCGAAACGGAAAACAAAACGTCCGTGCGTGTTAATATAGTTACCCATTTTGTACCTGTTCCCTTCGGTGTCTTGAAACAACCCATTTAATACGTTTACTGGTCAGTAACAGTAATAGTATTCTACTGTTCCTATCGTGTTTCGAACAACCGAGCCTAAGTCTAAGGCTGGCCACAAACGTCCCGAAGTTCAGTTCCGGAATCGACCGTTTTGCAAAAAGGTTCCGACCAAAACCTCTTTCTTAATTTAAAATCGGGGTGACGCTGAATTCAGAGAGAGGTTTTGATCGGAACTTTTTTGCAAAACGGTCGATTCCGGAACTGAACTTCGGGACGTGTGTGGCCAGCCTAAGTGATTGTGTTACAGTTGTACATACTAAAGAGACTAGTTCAATAAATAATAAGGTGAGCAAATTCTCATTCAAAATAAACCTATTAGACATTCCTACAAAATAATCAATAATTTACCTATTTTAATATCCCCTAATTACAATATCTACCTAACAACATTCACAGAACGTTTGGTAATTGTTCAATAGAGGGACTAGACACATTAGAGGACGTATTGGAAGAAGAATAATACGATAAACTTAAACTTTGCACAGAATCTGTGAGACCTACCTGTGCGTCAATCACTTCCCAACAACGCTGCATCAATTCCGGCTCCTCAAATAGTCTCGATTGACTGAGCAAGAGGCAGGCGTTCTTGGCGGTTAGACTAGTTTCTAAATAGTTGACACACGCACGCGCCAAGTGTGGAACAATATATTTCTTAGCGACGTACAGAGTAGATAAAACGGTATCAGCTTCTAACTGAATCTCATCACAGTAAAGGTACCTGAAATGTGTAAATGCATTAGTTTAATTATGTAACCACAGAATCTAATGAATTTACATTAATCCAACTTTTATTATTGACATGCAGTTGATGAGCTTAAAATATTAAAAGATGTTAGATAATAAAACATACTTGAGTAAGGTAAGGAACGCGCACGGTTCCACATCAGGTACTTCTATTTCTTGCTTGCACTCGGCAAGTCCTCCATAGAACATGGCGTAGAACACTGAACTGCCAGTAGCAAGTACGTATTTGTGTGCCGGGATGCATTGAGTCTGACCTAAAATTGAAATACAGTTGAAGATCTTGAACAGCGGAAAGTACATTATGAGTTCAATCCAGCCATCCCAACTTGTTCACATTCAATCTAGTCACAACGTCTGTTTTACATTCGCTCAACTCTCTGATCACTTCTTTTCTTATCCTTTCTCTCGGCATTTTTCCCCACATTGTCCTCAGAGATCTCACTCATCTCAACAGCATTTAATCGTCAGCACCTGATTCGTCCTTCTCCAGCCATGTCCATGTCTCGCTCTCATACATCACTGTTGGTACCAGGACCAATTTATTGCAATTATTATAATTACCGGGAGATCCTACGATGAACTTGATATCGGCCATAAGTTGATTGTTGAACATAGCTGCATTTCTTTCTCTTACTGTGGGTCTAGTGGCTTGCCAGTTGGGGTTCTGCGTAGGGGGCTGGGTGGGGGAAGGGGGGGTGATAGGGGCAGTGGGTGAGGTGGGAGGAGGGGATGGCGAAGTGATTTGTACAGGAGATGGAGGAGACTGGTGCTGTGTCACTTGAGTCCCCGTCTCGACCCTCCCTGTGGGGGACACCAGGCCACCTCCAACATTTATACTCTCCGCTGTAAAAAAATATCAAAAAATTATTTATTTTTGGTCAACTCAACTATGTATGTACTTCTTGAGGACAGAAAATGTGTTTAGGTACAAATCCATTTTAATTATCTTATGGTAAGACGGTATTCGATATAGTCGACGAAATGATGGAATGAACCATTTACATTCACTTTAGTTCAGACTATTATTAATTGTTTCTTGTGCTTGTATTGTCATTGTAATTTCACTATGTTGTAATTGAAATATCTTGTTTCATGCCTATGTCCCCAACGAGATGCTACTATAGCCCTTTACACTCTTTAGCACAGATATCGTGAATAATATTATATCTCAATAAATTATCACATGTCTAATTGTGTAAAACCGATGACTCCAAGTACCCGATGCAGGGTCTAACGACAATAAACAACAAAGCTGAATATGCACATCCCAGCGGGTATTATAATTCACTTACATAAGCATTATAAAAATGTCTATTAATTATTTTTCTCATTACTATATGACTAACTCCACCTAACAACCTTTCACACAACTTCAAGGTAAACAGCGCCTCCCTTTGAACATACCATGTGAATAATTTATTGCAGCTTGCAAGTATGTAGCAATTAATTTGTTTCTTTACTAGTTTTTCTTTACTTATGCACTAACCCCCAATGCCAATTAAGTATTGTTTATCTCAAACCTACTATAAATAGACTATCAATTAGTAATGAAAGGTAATGTTTACAAATAGTATTACTGTCATGTGAACTCATAAGAATCTAATAGTATTGTTTTACAAATGGATAATACATAATACCTACACTAATTTGACGACGATTATCAAACAACAATAGCAAGAGGCGAAATTATATTGTTAATTGTCAAATAATATTATTTTCGTTAAAGGAAAGGGATGTTGTTAAGGGTAAATCAGTATAAAATAAAATGTCACATCTTTAGTCATTTTCTTCTCACCGTTCATCCAAGCGTTAGTCTGTGAAACAGCCATATTATTGTTGTCCTGTAATCTTTTAACCGGTTTATGGGCAATTCTCGAATACAAATTCGACATCTCAGCAATAGGCTGTTGATATCTAAAGAAAAACAAGCGCCCGATTTAACACTTCAGAAAAGCGCACCCAGCCATCTTGCAACAATCTCCGCGGATGTTGCATCTCGCTCGCTCCAACATCCCGCGCACGCTCGAACAGCTGTCGATGCGGTCGATGTCGTAATTAATATTAGGCGTGAAGTTGCAGTGAATGGTGTAAGCAGCCAATCATAGCTCTCTATTGTATATTGTATTGAACTTGGATGATTTAATGATGTTCGATTGTCCGAAATTATACATACCTAGGTTAATTTTTTTTAAATAGATTTTGTTAGTATACTTATAATCATCATAAATAATTTAAATTATTGTTTTTACTATGCTTACTTTCAGTTTTACGTAGTGTCGTTACAGTGAAATAAACGTTTGGCTTCAAAACCGTAGAACGTTTTTGTAAACAGCGCAGCGTGTTAAAATATTGAACTAAATATCGATTTTCCGACTAATTTCCGTTTCTTGAGTTGTAGCGGGAAATTTAAATTTCTGGAATGATACCATTTCAGAATATGAAGATTGGTCTTATGGATTATGGATGAAGAAATAGTTATGATGGACCCAAAAAAATTGCAACTCATCGATGTAATACCAGAGCTGGGCAGAAAAGCGTTAATCCGTTAATCGTTAATTAACGAAGTTAACATTTTGGTTAACGATTTAACGCTTTTCTCACCTCCAAAAATTGTTAACGGACTATTTAACTTCCGTTACATTTTACTTCCGTTAATTAAGTCCGTTAATATTTGATCGTTTGCATAGACATCATCCACTGGCGACGCTGGCATTAGATTTTTCATATACATTATTGTGCAGCATATTTTATGGATTTTTATTTAAACAAAATAAACCAAACTACATTACGACCTTCCGTACTCCCACAAAAACAATTCGGCTGCGGCGCCTTTCAAACTCAGACGTCAATGGACGAGTGTAATAAAAAATGTACCTAGGTGTTTGTAAATTTTTATTTAAGACATTTTACTCCTTATTCAAGAATGAGACTCGCCACCCATTCTGTATGTTTTATTTGTTGTAAGCACATTTTATGCATTTATGTACGCACTTTGTTCGGAAACATCGCGATAGTGTGAGTGTGATAGTAGTATAGTACTTACGTAGTTCTATTTCATGTCATTTAACCGCGATTTTTTTTTACGTTAACGCTTTAACGGATTAACGTTAACTTCCGTTACATTTTTCAAAATGTAACGCTTTAACGATTAACGAAGTTAACTTTTTCGTTAACGGATTATCGATTAACGAAGTTAACTTTTTGATTAACGGTGCCCACCTCTGTGTAATACCGATATTGTCAATACTCGTAATCTAACCTAATCAAAGAAATCCCATCGAGAACTGAGAAGAAAATGGGTACGTAATAGCATCTTCTCGAAGAATAGCATGGCAATAATATGATTACCAATAAAATATTTTTATTACGAAATTAGCACTAGCATTATCGTTTTTTTATTAGTTTTATTTGTACTCATATTGCAATGATATAATTAAAATACAATGTTTCATGTATATTGTATAGATACCAGAATATTTCGCAATCACGATAAAACGATTTTATTCGCGAATTTCGTTGTTTTTAGTAATTTTTGTTATTTTTACTAATTCGGTGAATTTTATGCGAATAACGCGATCTTTTGTATAGTTGCTTAATGCATGATCCTTTACAATTCTCTGCACTTTAACTGATGCCCGAACACATTATATGTCAAAGTTGGGTTTATTGGCAGAAATCGCCAACAGGCGATAAATCCGCCCTTTACATGTTTATTTATGTGTAATAAAGTTTTTTTTTATTATTATTATCCAGTATGAACTATTAGGGAAATGTGTTTGTGTTTTTAGTTCTTTCATATAGACCATTGTACAAGGTATCTGGGAGTCATAGTGGTTCCACGTCAATATTCTTCAAGTCTTTGTTGATTTCCTCAAGAACCCCCACAATACAAACTTCTTGTCAGGTCAGGACACCTCTCCACTGGTGATTTCTCTTGCCCAATTTGTTGAGCAAGTAGGTATAAGTACCGGCATCTACTGTAACCAGTTCATTTTATATAGGTACCTACATGATTTTATGTTAATTTTTATAGTTAGTTATATTAGACAACTACACGCCATTTTAATTTATTAACTGTTAAGTAGTAATAAATAACTTTCACTCTGATATTTCGTACAATAAATGAGGCACTAGACTTGTTTTGGCGTCTTTATATTTTCTTGTTTGTAAGTATATTATTTTAATGTCATGGTTGAAGGTTGCTCTGAGGTTTTTGTAGCCATCTGACAATTTCGATTAATTTTCTTTGTCAATTTTGTGGTCAACCTTACAGTAAACATAATATTCATGGTGTAGTGACCCACAAGATGAGACAACAGAAAAGGAAAATATATTGTTTAAAAATGGTGGGAAACATGACCATCGTCAAGAGAGGGCCAAAAACAGTATTTAAAACAAGGGAGGAAAATAGCAACAGTAAAACATAAAAATCGTTCTAGGGTAAGATATTGCTTTTGCAATAATTCCGCCTTTTGGCACACTGTATTATCCTGTTTTGTTTTTGTTGTTACATATATTTACTGGCCAATAAAGTTTTATTTATTTATTATTATTTATTTATACTAGTACTGCTCTTCACGACACAAGCATACTGTGAAGTGTGGAGGAACGTACCTACATATGTGAGGCCCTCTCCCAGTCTCTTGGCGATCGTTGTTAGTCTAAAATAAAATTGAAAATCCAAAAATGAAACGAAAATTATGTAATATAAACAAGACTAATTTCATAAACGTAAGTTTTACTTAATCACTATTTTTACTTAAAAAGGAAAATATAGAAAGTGCACCTTTTTTTAGACTCGTCATCACATGGTTGTAATAACTTTTTTTCGGGTTATCCCTCTTTTGTGTTTTTGTAAAGCACTCTCCCGTTGCAAAGACCACCTCTGAGTTCAGGTGAATTAACCTGCGTAAACCACTATATATCCCTTCTTTGAAGGAAAAGGTCCCATAGATCTGGGATTTGTTGGATATACCGTACCGTAGGACCCATTCCTGATATTATGTTTTTGAACCTGTGTTTTTAGTGACAGTGTTCTATCTGTCTATTATTTATTTATGTATTTATACATCAACGGCTAAAGCCTTTAACAATTTATTGTTGGTACATAGTGTCAATATACCCTCACGCCACGTCCCTTGCAGGGTAGGCAGAGAGGACAGAGCGCCAGACAGCCCTATCCTTGCACACACTCCTAGCCTCCGTCACATTCATGCAATTTGTCATACACGCTCTCCGATTCCTTTTACTCAAAACGCGTCCATCCTTGAGGATCTGGTCGACATGATCGGACCAGGTCAGTCTCAGGGGGGCGCGCTTCCTCGCACCCCTCTTCGCTCACTCAAATAATAAATATATCTTTTTTGCCATCCTGTCATCTTTCATTCTCTCAATATGCCCAAACGCTAATTTCACAATAGCCAATCCACGCTAATTTCAGTGCATTTGCTTGCAATATCTAAATGTCGAGGTCGGTGAGTAATCACTTTTAGTTTTAGATAAATAAAAAATATATCTTCGTTACTGTTTTTTTTCTCGAATGTCTAATAAAACCGCGCAACTAAGCGATTGGTTGTAACATTTTGTAACTGACCATTTAATTCAAACACCCATGGGTGCCACCAATTTATTATTGAGTAAATATTGTTTGCGAGGCAATCATATTTTAATATCTCTGGCTATTGGTTAACTGTTACTTTTTACCGCACTCTCATTGTGTAAAACACATATTGATTGTAGTATTAATTAAAAATATGCAACGTGCATTTTACGTGTATTATGAAATTTTCTGGATATTTTATCATTATTTAAGTAGTTGGTAACACTCACTGTTTATAACATTGAGAAATAATATTTTTTTTGTGAAGATTATTATAATTCTAATAAATAATTTAAAAAAATTAGATTTACCGGAATTTTTATACATAAAAATGCAAAAATCGGTAATTATTAATGCTTGCAATATTGTAAGACGATTTCTAAATACTGATATTTCAGGCACAATGCTTGTATTTTAGGCCCCGCGCATCTGAGCCTAATCCTGTGATATCCGTGATATCTGGATAGGTGAATTTTTCCCAGTATTAGGCTGATGAGTTTATATGTGAATCATGGATGATAATACTGAGAAGTGTGTTGGCAAAGACATGCCTCCGCGTATAAAAAAATTGATGATGGCGTTATTCATCTTTAAGTAGTATTTTGTAAAAATGAGTTCACGCGTAAGTAAAAGTGAAAATTATTTTTATACGTAGGTTGATACATACAATATACATACTATAGACACACCTGGCCTTTGATCACATCCAGGGCCGGATCTTACCTAGGTTCAAATGGAGCAAACCACCAGGGCGTAAAGTCTATTAAAGTGTATGAGGACGCAAAGCGTATACAAAGTAATGCATAATAATATTCTCAGAGTCTGTACTTAACTATATTGTTTGTAATTCGCGGGAATCGGTAAGTAATGAAGTAAGACCTACAACGCCACACGTCGGACGTTGTAGAAACTACATCTCGCTCCAACATCATATATACGTATACAAATGCGTGTTCATGTATGTGTATTCTGTTCCTACCAAGTTCCTACTGGGTGGTGCCCAATACCATCACACTAATACATTGATTTCCGCTAAACGCGACCGCAAACATAGAGATAATAGCTGTGACACCCTATATCGTTGTTGGTTTTTTTTAGCTGATTGTTTTTGGTTGCTTGCACCAGTATGAATTTCGTACGTAATTAAAGATGTTTTTGTATTTGAAAGTTGGTACGATTTTTTTCAATGTCTTTGATTAGTGATGGGGTAACCCCAATAATTGAATAATTGAAAGTCGATTATCGCAATAAAGAGTAGGGAGAAAATCCCGCTTTTGGGTAATTGTAATAAAACATTGACTTGTCGAATAAAAAAGATAATCAATGATTCGTTATATAGATATTTATTTTTTTAATCGTTTTAATCATTAAAATGATAATCGAATGACATTTGATTATCTTAATAATACTGGTGATCGAATTATTCGATTATTTCATTCTATCATCCCAGTACTAGTTATGTCAGATTCTGTGCGAAGTACTGCGAAGTAATTAAAAATTTGCGATTTAATGTTTGTAAAATAATACTCTTAATAATTTTTCTAACGGGTTGTGCGGTAAGACGACTGTGCTTTTGGTTTTTGTCAGTTTTTTGATAATTTCGTTGTATTTTGGTGTTTGTGGCGTACGTTTAAGGCGTTCAGTTTCTTCTAGGATCTATAGATCATTCTATCAAACAATATATTAATCATTTTAGATATTTCTGATAGTTCCAGTTTTAGATAATGATTTTCTGATATCGAAGTGAAAATAAGTCTAAGAAGGTTTTTCAGTAAGTATTTTGTGAATAATAATATTCTGATTTTTCTTGCATTCTTCACTCAAAAGTTTTTTTTAATATTCGTGAAGTAAACGCATCTTGTTGGTCAAGAGAATTATTTCAGCAAACAAGTAAGTAAATTGATATTGACGAGTAATTATTAGATTAATTAATTCGTTTAATTAAGATTGATTTACAGTTCGATATTTGTAAATAAATCATCTACATCTACTACGTTGTTTTGAGGTGCAGGTGTTCGAATAATTTTCAATATTGTTTTAATTTCCTGGATTGTTTGTTCATTATTATTATTACAATGTCTTCTCAGCCCAAAAAGAAATTATCTGGGGCACAGTTCCGAAACATCAAGTTACAAAGAGAAATTGACGAAAAAGTGAAACAGATCCCCATTACTATATGTAAATTATTTCCTTCTAATCCAGTCAATGTTGATACGTCTTCAATTAGTATTCAGACTACTATTTATTCCATCCAAAGTATTCCATCCTCATGGAAACAAATAGATAATTTTATGGAAACAAATTGCCATCAAAATACATCCCTTCATCAAATTTCTCAATCTCAGCACAATATTCCAGAAGCGAGTACATCGCAATCTACATTCCAAAATCTCTGTGATTTCGAAGATCCAGGTAAATAGCCAATGATAAATAGGGATGTTCGCAATTTTATCATTTAACAGGCTTAAATATTGAAAATTAAATTATTAAATTAAAAACATGCGAGGTATCCAACCATTAATTAGGATGTTATCCGCTTTCGCAACTAATTGGTGATGCATTGTTGGAGGATGGGGGGGGGGCGCAAGTTTTCTTCTTGCACCACAGCGCAAAAACTAGTGGATCCGGCCCTGATCACATCTACACAGCAATGTCGTTTCACTTTTATTGGACCCGCTCAATTATAGGTCACAATATAAACAAAATTACACGTTTATGTAAAACGGATATAAAAAAAGCGCCAGTGACATTTTACTTCGTTTTATTGAAATTTCTTTTATGAAAAAATCTATACCATAAAATCATCAATCGAATCAAATTTCGACCGTTCATTCTTCAGCAAAAGTAAGTCATTTGAAACACAAGCCATCTTGTAACGTGAATATAAAAATATTGACGTGAATTTTTATCTATTTATTTATTTAGCGTATGGCCATTAAGAGTATGCATACTGACATTTCAAAAATTCTAAAAACGGGAGACCTTCTATCTCGACCACCATTACTAAATATGCTTTGGAACAAAATAGGGTAAATGCATTGAACATTTATCTAGGGAATAACCGTAAAATTTTTATATCTTGTACCTATAGATTTCTCAAAATTTTTGCGATACAGGCTTAAAGCCTAGTGCAAGGTGTGCAGGAAAGTATTTGGGTTTGTGTATGCAAGCCCAGATCCTTTAAAAAAAATACACTTTGGTACTTGCGCTGTACAGATTTCAGTATCATTATTTTCAATATATCTATTCCGATACAAGTATGTATTGTAATTAATGTTATATGTAGGTTTTATTTATCTTGGGAAAGAGTGTCAGGGTCAATATTACTTTTACTCAACCCGAAACTAGTTTGTCCGCTTTATATCAGCCAAAAAATATTATTGGTCGTAGTCTATGTGCCACTCAGAGGTATAACACAATAAGTCGTAATGTATTAATATTAACTATATTATTATTGTCTGTGAATTGTCGTATTTCAAAATAACAATGGTAAAATTGTACTTAACCGAATTCTCTATTGTGATTACCTGACAATGCATTTTACCTTCAGGACTTTGTATAATAATTACGTCATTATTTTTTTTATATTTCGTGACTTGCTTAGTTCTTTGTTTGATAAATGATAGTAATTTATCATGTATATTTAAAATAATTGATAAGCCGATTAATAATTATTGGCAATCTTATACTATTATGTGACATACAGATATTGAAATTGAGACAAAGAAAAGTATACATTTTTAAATAATAATTAATTTACGATATATACGCATTGCTAAAGTCCCCTATGTAATAATATCTAATTCATATACTCGTATGTATGTAGGTACCTAGGACATTCGGTAATAAATAACACGTTGCTGAAACGTGTTGTTTTATTATGAATATGATATTGTGAATTTTCTTGATATTCCGAAAATTGCCAAAGGAGGAACACAAGAGCGTGGTTGGGTAATACTCGTACCAAATAATGTTGCCATTTAGAGGTAGTACGGTATCGCGCAATACGCCAATTTTAAGCAAAAAATATAATAATCGTAAAGTAAAATACTATACGGTATAAAACTTTTATGTAAGTATTCAATTCAATTATTGTAAAGTTAAGGTACCTTTTCGGTAATTTATAATTTCAGTCAGTTTATAATTAGTTTTATCTCATTGTGGTTACTGTTATGGGTTGGCTGGCAGAAATTGCCATTTTGAATACATGGTTGGCGCGGTTGGTTGAGGTGGCAGTGTCTCAAGCGGGAGGTGCCAGGTTCGAGCCCCCGCGCTGGCGATGTATTCCACACTTTGCGATACAGGCTTTTAGTCTATAGTGCGAGGTGTGCAGAAAAGTATTTGGGTTTGTTTGATGAAAGATCCTTTTTATTTATTTTTTTTAAAAAAAGCCCGCCCTTTGCATGCAATAAAGATTATTTTATTTTTTATTTTATTTTATACGGCTATCTTACATCTTGCTGGCTGAGCTACTCATGCTTGGGAACGGAAAAAGTTTGTATTCGGCAGTGGGACCCGAAAAACTCCACTTCGCTATACTCCATAAAATTCTTAAAATAGTTGATTAATCATTGACCAAAAATATATGTGTGTGTGAGGGGTAGGTCGACCGACATTCTTCTTTATGGATTATTCTAAAAATCTGTGGTTGACTGCGATTCATGTTGACATATGGAAGAGACCGAGTATTTAAGACTTGTACATATATGGATGAATTAGTATTTAAGTCTCTTATCTGTAAGTGTGAATTGTAACCTCCTTGGATAAGGAAACTGAATGAATGTAATTTAGGGGTGGGGTTTTCCGGGGGTTCCCTTAAGGCTAACCGTTGGCCCACCTCTTAACAAGTTTGCCTAGAAGTGCGAGTAAAGAGGTCGCTATTAATGCGCCTGAGCTACCCGGGGGTGTGGAGGGGCTTAAGCCCTTGGGATTTTCCTTCAATATGGAAGAAAAGAAGAAGCTTGAGAAAAGCTTTTTCCCGAAAAAAGTGGCGAAGTTATGACACAACTCATATCGTTGCGAATGTTGTTATGCGTTGAATGACAATCCATCGCAAAATGCGGGCATTTTGCGAACTTACAGAATCTCTCAATCTCGTATATTAGTTGCGAATACTTATACATTTTGTATTACTTAACATTTAATAATACCTGTGGAGTATAACGCGTAATACTGTAAGCTCTTGAAGTAACTATTATGATTGAGTGGTAAGTACTTACTTATTCAATATTGAATTAGTATGTCAAGTTGAATGTCGTACAATCGTTGTACTTACATACAGAGCGCCCACTAATGACTTAGAAAATGAAAGTATTCTAGTTGTTGCTGGCTAGTCTGAGTTGGTCGTGGTCAAATCAATGTAAATCGTAATAATGGTACTCGGTACACATCATAAGAGTACTACACTGCATAATATTTCGTATTTCGTTGTTTTGAAAATAGATATGTTACCTATGCAATTCTTATGCCCATTGCAAAATGTATACACAAACTAAAGTGTGCGCAGCAGGCCATGAAAAAACAGCTAAAACATAATATGGCGTATGTCAGAATTAACAGAATTCTGCAATGGAGGACCAGGACAAAGAACAAAAGTGTACGAAGACCTATAAAAAGGTGGTCTGACGACATTGTCCAGGGATCCGGCAAAACCTGGATGCAAAGGGGAAAAAACAGGGACCATTGGAAAGAGAAGGAAGGGGCTCGAATCCAGCAGTGGAGAGAGGAGGGTTACTAGTATAAGAAGAAGATTTTAATCAATCAGCAGAAATTTGGTTAGGTAGAGGTGATCGGTAGCCTGGTTGGTAACGCGCTCGACTGTTAATCCGGCGGGCGCGGGTTCAATCCCCGACTTACTCCACTTTACAACACAAGCTTTGCAAGCTTTCTGTGAAGTGTAGAAAGATGTATTTGGGTTTATTTCGATAAACCCAGATTCATTTTTAAAATAAAAATAAAATAAAATATTTCGATAAGACGTATCAATTTGCGATACATTGGCTCACAAGCTACTGGTATTTAATATGAAGTAGGTAAGACTAGATACATTTGGTTCCCGGATTATAACCCATAAGAATATTGCTGAACATGAATAAATCTCAAAAATGACAAAAGCCCTTGAGAAATTGGCTCAAGGGATAAATGCCCAAACTTTCTAGTTGGATTCCAGTAGATGAATTCTTTATAAAATGTTGACTATTTTACTGTCTATCCCATTTCAGATCCGCTTATTTATTTGTTTATTTTCTAATCTATGGTATTTTCTAATACACTGAAAGAAATCGTATGCTAATAGATACAATTAATTTTATTTTAAAAATCCAATAAGATTTGAGCTTTTGTCCCTTGAGCAAATTTCTGATGGGCTTGCGTCTTTTTTGGGATTTATTCATGTTGAGCAATATTCATATGGGTTTTTATCCGGTCACGGATACATTTATTATGAAAAAGATAAATTGTGATTTTTACATTTCTTTGTATTGCATATATACGTGTTTCTATATATTATATTTGTTTGCGTTGAGGTAATTCCCGGTTGTGTAAAACCCCCTGATAGTGTTCAATAACGAATATAATGTTTATTAGTTGATAGAATTCACACAGTTGTATTGTTCTCATTCATTATCATAAATAATTAAGTAGGTACTTATTATAATAATTAATTCTGTGCTTAGGTATTATTCTACCGACTAAAAATGTACCTATGTTTTTAAGTACGTAGGTACCACAATAAAATTATCACAATTCATTCTAGTATTGGGCAAGTGACTTTACCGATAGCGCACAGTTTTTGCGGTTCAATACCATATATAATCGTAGGCACGTTGATAATATAAAGAATACCTACTATAAAAACTGTTTTATTATTAGGTAGATTTCCAAAAGAAATTCTACCTATTCGTTTCTCCCGTGATGTCGCAGAATTGAAAAATTTCTACTCAGGATCATTAATTAGGACCAGGAGAACCCGAATCCGACCATGGTTTAAAAGTTTATATATATAAGCCATATATATATATGTCCCTTTTCTTGTGCGCACGTTTGCGGTCAAACTATGCGTCGCAGAAACGTGAAACTTGGGTGGTAGATTTTTGGTAAGTGGTAGATGAACTGATATGAGATTGGTTGAAATCCATTAAGAGGAAGGTTCACTTTTTAAGGCTTTAAATACAAAAACAATAATTCTGAGGGGATCCAATGATTGTGAGGGTCCCTGTCTGGTATCGTATGAAAGGGCATTAAATAAGGAATACAGATCAATTTACAGATTTTGTCTAGCTCAATTCCTTGGACGACAATGATCGATCGAAAGATCTAGTTAAGTAGTTACCGCATAGGTACTTAGCGTGTTTGTTGTCTTAGAAAAGTGCTTCACGATACGAGTAGAACTCACATCTTTTTTTCAAATTTCTAGTGCTTAGGTACCGGTACCAATCCGTATATTATATGAGTGGAATGAAAATAATTTGATTATTATTTGATTAGGTACTTCGAAAATCAAAGAATAGACTACATCCATACTACTCATCACTTCGCTGGTTTATTTGGTGATGATATTGTGATTGTTTTTATTATACATATGTACAGATGTACTCTTAAAATTAATAAGATAAATAAATCACTTGAAATCTACCTATGCCTGCGGCGTGCCAAAGGAATTTTTTTAGAGTATTATATACTCGTAAGTTCGTGAGTCCTATTTTTTTTTTCAGTAATGAAGCTCACATCAATTTGCGCATAGAGAATGTTGTTTGTTTTTATACACATGCAGAATTTACTGGTTACCCCATTATTGGGAATTGGGATATACCATGATGTGATAGTAGTATAGTAATATTATAAGTAGGTATCTACATCATACGCTACTATATAGTGATATAGACGCCTGATTTTTTTTTAGTTTATTTTGCTTGTGTAGGTACATAAACCCTAATACTTTCCTGCACACTTCAAAGTAACCTAAAAATTAGTGTAGTAAAGTGCATAATATACATCGTCAGCACCGAGATTTGAACCCAGCACCTCCTGATTAGAATTTCGTACTCATCTAACCAACTATGGCGACAATATACTCAGTATAAATATTAGTTTGTTAATAGATTTAACATCAGTATTTCTTTTATCAATTGTAATGTGTGAGGTTTTGAAATAGCGATTGCAGTCCTAACCGCAGAAAATAACAATAAATTATTTGAGATGCTCGTATTTACTATGTACCTATTGGAGCATGTGTTATCGTAATATCTGAGTGTATCAGTAATCTAAAATGTATGCTACAGTGTATTGTGTGGCAATGTTTTCTAAGGGCAAATGCCCACCGGATGCATATCCTCTTGCATTGCTTGGGTTTATTGTTTATGGTAATGACTTTTTTATGCTAAAAGGTTCACATATTTTAATTTTATCCAAATTTGTTTATAGTAACACTATTTACACACTACATAGATAGTGTTTTTGTATATAAATTGTTTGAATTACCTGCCCTATACTGTCGGTAAGTCCTCCAATCCAGCGCGTAATCGTCATCCTCGGGAGGTGCGAAGAGACTTTCTAACAAAGCTATGGGTCCCGTCCTTTGCAGATGATCCACACACCGTCCAGCGATGTTCCAGGCTTCGCCTTCCATCCATTGCAGGAGACACGGCCCCCCCATGTCCTCTCTTATCCTCGCCTTGAAGGCCATCCCACCTCCGGTTACAGCCCTCTCATGGGCGCCACTAACACGCCTCAAGTATCGAGGGCGATGAAAGAATAGGTTCGTCGTTTTGGTGGTTTTATATTTGAACTCAAAAGAAAGCCACACAAACTCCTTTCTTTTGCAGCACTTTCACTTTTTTGTGTTGTACAGTTTTTTTGCCACTTTTCACTTAAGTATTCATATTTTCACAAATTAAAATTTATGATTTTTCTTCTTTTTTATATACCTATCTGTAATTTTTAGAAATTGTAGTTAACCCTCTATTTACCATCATGGACTTTATTTTCCACAGTAAAACCTATTATTTTTTACCATAAGTTGGTAGATACAACGTTTATTTTAAAAGTTAACTCCAATTTTTTGTTTTGATTTTGCTAAAATAATTTGAATGTTCCCCTATACCTATATTTATTCATTTATTTATTTATTCACGGCGCAAGCCTTTAACATGAATAATAATAATAACAAGTACAATATAAGCAACAACAAAATTTATTTAAATTATTAACATCATTGTATTCTAGATGGATGTAAAACCAAGAAGCTGTAATTTGATTTATTCACCTGATGTTATTCTTACCCATATATGCTTAATTCATTAAATGTTTAATGTACCTAGTGTTAGATTTTTGCACCTACGTACCTATTATTGTAGGGGTAATTTGCCACAGTACCAATTACATATTATTCTTTGTTTATTAGTACTTTTTATTGTAAAATCAACGACTTTGAATTGTAAATAGATAAATAGATGAAAATGCGACAGATAATAGTCTAAGTAACAACAGTCATTATAGATACCGGTCAGGTTGGTATGATAAATATTACGCTATTATAGGTCACAGCAGCTCCTAATATGTCCTTGATTTAATCATACTTTGCAACATCTACCTAGTCATTTCAATTGAGGGCCGGCGCTACAATACAGGCGAGCTAAGCGACTGTCTAGGGCAGAACGATCTAAGAGCGTAATTTTGAATAATGGGGAAAAAACCCTTACGAAAGTTTTTTTTTTAGTGAATTGTGCCAGGACACATCTAGCTTATGAAAGTTATCCAATGAAGATTTTCCTCTAATAGTAAATCGTCTGCAGCGCAAATTTCATAATAGTATATTTTCGATATTTCTAGCCAATTTTTAGCTGTGTATTATTTTTTATTTGTTAATTTGATTTCCTATATTTTTTATTATTTATCGATGGCGTAAATTATTGTTACGAGGGTTAGGTGGAAGAGATCGGGAAATTCATAGAAGCTCGCCCTAGTGAACAAATCATTCTTGATCTTATTATGCACAGCTTTTAATATAGTATCCGTATTTTGTCTACATAAAGTGTTAAATAAAAATTTCGGCTTCCTCGCCGATTAACTGTACTACATCGGAAAGAACGACTTCTTTCAAGGGGGAAGAACTTGAAATTCTGACAATACTTGTCTCAAAATTTAGTTCAATTTTCAATCCCCGTATAGACTGTGGTGACGGCGGCGGTGTTTTTTGCTTAAAGAGGCGGTAAATTTTCCTCCGGCCCTGATATCGTAACTCTATTATAATAACTTCATAGTAACTACAAATACCTCTCTGTACTCTTGTCTATTACGCGCCATTATGTAATAATGAACATTCACTTAAGTGTAATATCCATTGAAACATAATAATGTAATAATTATAGGAATTTGAACTAATGCTCACCTAGTGCGGTCAATATTAAATTATTTACCTATTAAATTGATAATTGCGAGTCATGACGCTTGTCTACAATAACTAGTTGTCGTGTCAATATTAATACAATTATATTAAAGTGTTACAGGTGGAATATATTGATTGTGAATGACCCCCTTTAAAGCACATTGTTTCACCAATAACGCTATTGTAAAACTAATACAATCTGATAATTATTATGTCGTCCTATTAACTTCACACGGGAAAGAAAATTATTTACAACATGTCAGAATTATATCTATGAATATATCTGTACCTTCACGCCGTGTCCCATTGCAGGGTAGGCAGAGAGGACAGAACTGCCAAGTGCCGCATCCTTGCACACACTCCTAGCTTGGGTCACATTAATGCAACTTGTCATACGCGGTCTCCGATTTCTTTTGCCTTACTTATGTGTGGAAAGCGGAAAATGTTACTAGCTTGTCTCCTAAAACGCTTTTTTATCCAAGTTTTAACGATCTTAACCTATTACTGTTGTCTCTCCAACGCCATACGATACACACGTAAATACGATATTTTACAAAAAATAAAACGCACGATAAAGGTGTTATTGGACAGCTTTTGCGATTTGAAACTTTTTCTCTATTGACATTTTGTAGAGCACTCGTAAACATTAAGGTCTCAAGAATCTCAAATTCTATCTAATCGTTTAAAATTTAAATACATGCTTTAAAATTCAAATAGCTAATCAATAAACCTACCTGTACATTGTATCAACATAAAACGTAGTAATGTTATGTGCCTACGTAACGTATATTTTAATTGTTAATGTTTAACACAAAAACAAATCTATCAATCACTTAAATAGTAAGTCTGTACCTACTTTAAACCAGTTCAGTTAGCTTATTATCTAGCAGTAGTACCTACACTAGACACTAGAATCGGAACGCCTTACAAGGGATGTTGACAATGGAGAGAAAGTTGTCAATCTCTGTTAGTATTATATGTAATAATACGAAATTACAAATATATTACATGGTATTGTATGTAATTTTTACTTTTCTCTATGTCTTTGAATTATAATAATAGAGTGATCGTGTTTCAACCGTGAATGCATCATGTCAAGAGTTCAATAAGTGTAATTATTATTGTTGTTCTTCATCATTAATCATTGTCTCGACTATCATTGATTCACTCTCCATGTCTCTTTAATGAAGTCATTGCACTGATGATGAATAGACTGTATCTAGTACAAACAATCTCTTCTTCTATATTTATTGTCTAACTGTCGCATTTTATTGTTTAAATAGATTGCCTTTTATTCGCGTTGTATACTTTACAAGTTCAAGTTTATCATTATTGAATATTGACACAGTTTTTTTCTTGGTCTGTTTTGCTTATTAAACGTCAATTCGATAATTTTATGATTGAATAATTGTAGCAGTATTGTTTGAACAACTAATTTAAGATAATTTAGGTAGGTAGTACGTCAAACATAAACGTCAAAATTGTGTTTGGCTATGACCAAACCATGAACTAATATTTTATTTCATATTGATCATATTGAGATATCTCCTCGAAAAAGGGGTTGTATGATAAAAGTAGAACGGCTGTCACCTGAGCTACAGGGCATCAATAGGAATTCCGGTGATAAAATATATCGAGCTATCAGTTTGAAGCGAAGTCTCCGCAATACCAAACTGTCCTAATCCTAAATAATTATGCTTCTTGCTTTTCCCACAATTAATTATTATTATGTGTGCCGATGATTCATTCTGGTCCATTTTTTTTTGTTATGAATATGACACCATTCCGTACGTCGCTCGTGGCGACACGTTGCTACAGAATTGTTATTTGGCTATAGAACTTTGTTGATCTTGTTTGATCGGTTCCGGTTTATATTCGGTAAGTAAGTATTTAATCCACCTCGCATCATAAATATACAATCAAATTCTTTGAATGTAATATGAATTAATTGCTGATAATATCGCGCTCAACCATGCGTTGACGTAATTTCGAACTCTTGGCGAGTCTAACAGAATGTTCTACTCTATCAAAGCAGTGTCACTTCATATTAATAGCAAAACAACATTATTTTTCAATAAATGTATGTATGCTTATTAAGATTCCTTCATTTGCTCTATAAAAGGGTGTGGCGTATGTTTGTTTGACACACGATAATGTATTTTCATAAATTATAATACACGATAATAATTATCATCTAATTAAAGACTACTATTGATTTCAATGTAAATCAAACTTGATGTTGAATTATTTTGTATAATGTATTATTTTGTGTCTATCTTTATTTTATTTTGAAAATATTAAACTGCTAATACTGGATTTCATCAACTTCTTAAGTGAGGAATAGCGGAGAATGAAGCAACTTATCATTTTTTGTACAAAATTTGTGCTAGGTGGCTCCTATCTCCGCTATTCCTTACCTAAGAAGTTGGTGAAATCCAGCATTAGTGTTGTTAAGGTAATCTGTAGAGAGTCGTCCGTTATTAAAGAAAAGACATTGTTTTCGACCTATAAGGAATCTTTTTTTTAAAATTAGTATCTGAAGCAGGTGCAGCTTGAAACTTTAAACTGCTATTTGTATTAAGGTATCTATTTGGAGATGGCGCTTTAACCAAATGAACCAAGAAACGCATTTTTCGTAGGTTCTGAATGATTCGTTTCAGGACACTTTTACTGAGCAACACGTTACAAATTTTGATTTATATTACCAATCAAAACTAATTGTACCAGTATAGATATTTTTATTATAGGTATCTAAAAAAATCACTGTCAGTATTTGGTTAGTTATATAGTTATATTCATGGTACCTAGTACCTACAAGTTTTCTCTTGAGATAGATGCATTTATTATAACACATTGTGTAGGTTGGTACTTCTTAATACTATTAAAACAATAACCTACCTGAACAACTTTTAAATTAAGCGCACCAAGATCATGGGCCTATAATATTATGTATACTCACCTATCTGTAGGTATATTAACATTATCAAAGCGTATAATTAATAGATATAAAGTGTTCATATACTTAGAATAGGTACTTATCACGAAATTGTGCCTCACTCGATTCACGGCCTATGCTTTATTTAACAGAGAATCCCAAACATTATTTAAGAAGAAATTAAATCTTTATTACATATGTATAAAACAATATTTTTGATAGTTTTTCCAATGTGGCAACTCCCCTTTTCAGCAACGAGCTAGGTTGGCATTCATTCGCGTCGTATAGAGAATGTTGTGTGTTTTTATATACTGTTTATCCATGGTTTACTGGTTCTCTCTAACGGGGAAAATGGAGAGAGAGAGAGTATCCGAGCCGCCGGCCCCAAATAAATGGGATATCGTGTGGAGAAGAGATTTACTGGTTATCCCATCAGCACTGGTATATACCAAGACCGCGATTTTATATAATAGTCTAAATAAGACCAAGACTATTATTAAAAAAGTGTCCCGGAGGCGACATTTATTGCTAAACTTTGAATAAAGTGCATTACAATTAAATAAGTCTTAAGATAGTAAAACCGTAGGGAATGCTTTTCGCGTAACTGAGATCTTTTCCATTTGGCACATCCAAACACATTTATAGTCTGATTTGATATATACTTAAATTATTTAGGTATGGATTATTAGGTATCTGCACCTATTGCACAGGCGGAATTACATTAAGTTTTTCCTCAACAGAGACGAGAGGCATCTTCATTCACATAATGCAGCTAAATGATGAGTGATCACTTAAGCCAGCCAATGCCGACTCGTAAACGTCCGAACACCCATCCTGCTTCGTCCCCAAGGGAGTTCACATAACGCTGCATTATATGAATAAGGATGACTCTCGTCTCTGTTGAGGAAAAACTTAACACTTATAGTCGTTATCTACAAAACTCCTTAACATTTTTTTTGACATTTCGTTATTATTCATATTCTTTAGTTTGAGAAGCATTTGGTAGGTACGTATACCTGAGAAACACTGTATTATTTTCACGTCAAATAATTCACAACATACCTACCTAAGGTAAACATAAAAATATACCGCGCGTTCTACTTTCGCGATTGTTGTGATTTTAAAATTTCGTTTATTGCCTTCCTATGATGCTAATAAAATTCTCAATTTTTACACTTAGAAATATATTTTTCCATGCATACCTATAGGTAATATAATAATTTTCTGAATTGAAGTATCCTAGGTTGTTCTGTTAAAAAAAAGTATAATATCACGGTGTTATTTTAGTTTACTTTTTGGAATCGATTGAACGCCGTGATAGATAGACGCTCCACTTTTGCTTTTTCAACTTTTTCATCGACTCATAACCCTTTCTGAATATTTTGCTATGTGATTTGCCGTAAGACATTGCCTTAGGCAATAAACCAGCCACACTCTATAAACACCTTATATCGATATATGTTCATGAATGTCTCTATTTATGACGAGACGAGGATGCTGTATTAACGTAATACTTACCGAATATTTAAACCGGAATCGATCAAACAAGATCAACAAAGTTCTAGCCAAATAACAATTCTGTAGCAACGTGTCGCCACGAGCGACGTACGGAATGGTGTCATATTCATAACAAAAAAAAAATGGACCAGAATGAATCATCGGCACACATAATAATAATTAGTTGTGGGAAAAGCAACAAGCATAATTACATTACACAAGCGTGTGTCATACAATATTCCAAAAATCATCCGGACTCTTGTCGCGGAGAGATTGGATCAAGAGATTCGCCTTGCAGAATTTTATACAAATATCGATTCGGTGTATTTTACAAGTATTGATTTGAATGTTCGTAAATCGTGCACCTTGATAGTAATATACATATTGGGGTCAACTTGTGTACCTTTGATCATAATATACAATACAAATGTACAGGTGGGTACATTATTATTATATGTTGTTGCGTAGGCCATGTGTATTTCGGACATTTCGATTATAATAGCCTGTGCACACTGTGCATGAGACAAGCTCCAATTACTATGTTTTATGTTACACACAACAATACAGCATGCATCGTAATGGAGATCATTATATTATTGTATCTCTCTCTACTCTATCTTTTATAACTAGAGACCGGATTATATGCATTTGCATATTTTGGCAATTTATTCAGGATTTTCCATATTTCGAGCAAAATATACTGATCGTGCATATTTGGGTATATTTTCTTAAACTTTAACTGTATTTGAAAAATTTTAAAGTTTCAAAAACAAAAATGTTTGTGGCTAGTTGAAAATGTACTAGGTAAATAAAGCAGGTACTTAAATAAAAAAACAATTGCCGAACCGTATTTTTTTTTAAACAGGATTTTATTAGTTCTCATCGTAGAACTGTTTTTTGCGTTCTTCCAAACGATACCAAACATAAATTTAATAAAAATTAAGTTATATGAAACCTTGCCGTTAATTTGTAGTATTTATTTAAAATCATGTTGCATATCTTAGTACTTTTTAGTGATCTTGTTGCATATTTCGGGCATCTGTGATGCATATTTCAATCATTTTAAGTTGCATATAATCCGGTCTCTATTTATATAGTTTCGGACATAATTAACGTGCGTGCTAGTTAACGTCTTAAAATCATCAAGTCAAATAATATGCGGGCCACTATCATAATACTCTATACCTACAATCTACATACATTCAAGTCTATCATGAGAAAGTTTATTGTTCTCATCGCTGCTGTATTGCTATTTAGAAAATTTTACGCAAAGACCGAAAATTTCTGATGTTGATAAAAATTTTCACTGGCTGATTAATAGAACTATCGATGCTAGCGCCCTATCATAAAACTATATGGACAGTATATACGAGTATAGAAAATGGGTTCATTTTTCCATACGCACTTTCAGCATATAGTAGTTTTTTAAAGAACTGTATGCAGTCATTGTAATGTACACAGTAATTTATTAAAATCTTACCACTACGCAGACCGGCAAAGGTTCCACTCGAATAAAGATAAAGTGAAAAAGTATAGTATCTTTGAGTCTAAGTCTAGAATTTACTTAAGATAATTTGGGGACAACTATTGAAGACATTCAGGTTTTTAATCTTTTGTATAGAAAAAATATTCATTATTTTGCTATTATAATCTTATCTTAATTACTAATTATATATTCATTAATGCGCATACCCGCTTGCGCACTATTATACATGTTATGTAGAGATGTGTCAGTAAAATATATCCAGTTTTTTTTTAAATACCTAATGTTAATGTCAGAATTGTATTATAAATGCTAATTTCTTCTCTTCGTTTAATTTCCTGACTGCCATGCCGCCGAGAAAAACTTCATGAATTTGGAAAAAAATATCTTTCTATGAGTAGGTACAGTTGTACTTTTATTGACGAAGCTTAATTTCTAACTATAAGAAGATTGGTCACAGCAGCTGAGCTATTGCTGTACCATAACGGTGTGTCTAAACAATGAGGTAACCAGTAAATCTCGTATGTTAATGTGTATCTGTGAAACATTTAAATATAAAAGACTTTCTTTTATTAGAGAAAGACGTCAAAAATAATGTTATTGTAAGGTTTTGCCCCATGGTCAAACCTTAGTAAAATGACTCCTCGTACTCCGTTCTATCACATAAAAAAATAGAAAGCGTATACAAAAATAATAAGAAAGCGCATAGAGAATTTTAATATATTTAAAAAAGACGTAACTTCCTGACATTTCATGATTCAAACTGCATTTTAAACGCTCTTGCCGCAACACATTACATTATACCGAAACATTGTAAATCGAAGATTCGGTAAACGAATAACAGCTAGTACAGGCACATTCATTGTCAAAACACACATTATTATTTCGATTTCTGATACATTATACACGTTTCTTATTTGAATATATTTATTCACTTTCAATGACGAAGTTCAATGTTCGATTAATTCGTATATAGGTAGGAACACTTCTGAAGAGAAGAATCAGGATGTGCTATAGATAGAGGATATTCAACTATGTGATTTAAGAGTATGCATACCATTACCAACATTTCAAAAATTTCTAAAAATGGGAGACCTTTTATCTCGACAACCTTTACTAAATATGCTTTGGAACAAAATAGGGTAGATACATTGAACCTTTATCTAGGGAATAACCGTAAAAGATTTTTTATATCTTGTATATACATATCTCAAAAAAATAATTGTAAAACACCTCTGATCTTTTTTCCGTAAGACGGAAACTTTTTGTACTGATAATATGCATTAAAATCTAGGGAATAACCGTAAAAGTTTTTTGATAGACGCAAAATTAACCCCAAAAAATGGAAAAAACGCTATATTTACCATTTTATCATGCGATTATTCACGCGATTAATGCCGTGGGAAATGACTGTGACGTCTTTCTTGGTGCCAAGCCATTAACTTTAAAAAAAATCATATACAGGTATATATTTCTTGTACGTGACGCACACACCAATATATTGGAAAGATTTTTGCGTTATACTAATAAAATCTATTATCTTTTTATTGAATTTATTGGAAAATAGGCTTACGAGAGATCTGATTTTTAACATGTAGGCACACTACGAAAATACGTCATTGTTTTTAATTAATTACAGTATTACGTAGGCACCAGGTGGACACGTGTCTCAGAACAGGAGCGGTCTTTAATTTAATGCGAACATTTGTATAATTTGACAAACATATAAATTGAAACAGTATTTTATTTATGTTTTCCTTAATAATACCGATTGATCACACATGGTATAAACACACGCACCTACACTATGTATTAGTTATACTCCACGCATGTCCGTTTGTCCATCTTCGACAAATTAGTAATCGACTTTTCACCGACTTGCCGACTAGATAGGACTTTGAAACTTTCAGAATTTGTTATGTGATTTTCAGATTAGACAATATCTGGCCGTCCCAATGATAGATAAACGTTATAAAGTTAGTATAGGTAACTTCAACTGCAATTTGTCTATATAAGGTTTTTTTTTAATATCGTCAATGTTACTAAATTGAGAAGTGAGTAGAAATGTTTGCAAGAGGCCTTATGCCCAATCCCACCAACTTCCAACTAGGCAGGGGACCCCTAGGTAATTTCCATACAAAAACAGAGATAATGTAATGGATGAATATAGCACAACAACTAGAAGAGCATAAACTCCATATGAAATTCTACATAAAACTCTCATAAGTAGGGGAGATTCTGGGTGGAGATATTTGGGCCCCTAACGTAGGTGAGTTTTATGTAGAATTTCGTATGGAATTTATGCTCTTCTAGTTGTTGTGCTCAATTCATCCATTACATTATCTATGTTTTTGTATGTAAATTACTTAAAGGTCCCCTGCCTAGGTGGAAGTTGGTGGGATTGGGCATTAATCTAGCAGTCGAGAAATGAAGACTGAAGAATAACTACTACGTAAAAAATGGAGTGCGGCTTTTGGGGAGATGCCGTTTTCGAATCCCGGAGCTGCAATGACGATGTACCACTTCACGATACAGGCTTTCAGCCTAGTGTAAAATGTGCAAGTTTGTGTCCTTTAAAAACTGTGCAAAACAATTTTTATGTCATAGAATATTGATGCAATACAGTATATACGTAGAACTAATTTATTATTGACCATGGACACCTGGATACGTAGTATGACAGCATGTTGTGGGTAATAAAGAAGGTATCTCAATTTTTTTATAATTGTCCGTATGTTTTTCGATATAAAAACGATATTTGTTTAGTCCGTTGTGTTTTTTTTTTAATAAAAAAAAAACACATTGTACCTATCGTAATGATAAAATGTTACGAATAACATGTAATATCAGATTTGTGGTCTAAAATTTATTGCATTTTTAACTGGCGCGCGGTACGTTCGCTTGTTCGCAACACATAATAAATTATTTATTCTTTTTTTTCTCAGATGATAAATAGTCGAATATTTCATTGGTCCAATAATGATATTTTTTTATTCCAATTTATATCTAAATAGGTATCTGTCTTATGTTTGAAGCTATTAAACGATTCCAATGTTTTTTTTATCTCTAGTCGATCTAATATTTAAAACCTGTTGCGTGTTACAATGTTACACAGGTACATGTTTTTAAGGGGTTTTTTGTTCATGGCACGATTATTGTTTTTTTTTTCATGTGTCTGCCTTATTTTGGTTTCTGCATTATTATTGAATACAAATGTGTATTTTTCTCATGTGTTTTTTTCATTGATGATGCAAGTTTTTGCTAACTTTACTATACTTTACTTTATTAACTTTACTTTATGTTTTTCTGTCAATCATTATAGACTTATTAGATTTTTCTATAATTAGTAGGTAAAATAATTACAAATGTACGTGTTATTATAATTTAATTACATTAACATGAATTTTAAATTATCATTATAATTAAAAGTATCAAAGTTCTTTAATAAGAACAAAATTAGGTAGTGGGTATATTATGTCATATAAAGTTTTTTTAGTGAACAAAGTTCAATCTATGTATTTATTCATTAACTAGAAATGAACCGCCAAGATGTCATCACAGAAACAATTATGTATATGCATTTTTAGGATATACCTAAATTATTGTAGGAATCTCTAGTGAATTACATATATGAATGTAAATACCTCTAAATTCTGGTGACGAAAAATTGTAATGAAAACCTTTTATTTTTGTCATTGTGCCGTCAATTTTTTGTCTGAAGGTGCTAGTGGAAATTCATTGCAAGTCTTTGTAATTAAGATTATTTTGGAAGTATATAGTTCTACAGAGATCAGTCGTTCTTTATGGGTGGAATACCGATAAATAAATTTAAAGAAAAGTATGTGGTTTGCGAATATTTCAACTACTGTTATTTCAATTTATTTTATACCGTCAAATTATCAAACATACAAAATCGTTTTTACTTAGGTGAAATTTGATACTTGTAAATCAAAAGGAGACGAATTACGTATTGTGTTATTGACATATCATTGTTGATTGTATACACTAAGGAAAATTCATACGGTATTACAGGTCATATACCGATCAAAGACTTGAAGGTATCCGAAGTATCTATAGTCCGTAGTCTTTTATTACTATTTGTGACGTATTTCGGCTTTTGAATAAAAAAAGTGCCTACAGATTTGAATTTCCTTATATTATTATTTACATGAGGCAAAAAGTTGTCATTGTTCGTTTTCCTCCTTTATAAAAAGTCTTTTCACCCGATTCAGAGTGATTCCAATTTAAATTTTAGCACACAAGTCACTGAACTGTGGGTTGAAGGCCCCAGCCGGGAGGAAAAATAACTACTTACAAGAGTTCGATTCGTACCCACATTATTTAGATAGGTAGGTATCCATATCCAAATTATGTAGGCATCTATGAAAATGATTGGTCCAAAAACAAACATTTGGATACGGTGACCCCTGTAATGTAATAGTGGTGTCGTTTTTTACAAAAGCGTCCTTATTTTGTCATCATAATAGGACCACGTGGTTTAATATATCGACCTATTAAAATGGTAATTATTGCGCGTATCAGATAAAAGGAACCGCATTTTCTACATTGTAACGGTGCCCACTGCGGTATAACTGAAAAGATTAAATAAATTACAAGTAATTAATAATATTAAAACCGGTAAATGTCATCTTGACAACTTGATTCATTAGATCATCTCTTATTTAAATAAATATTAGATATGTTTAACTATAATTCCAACTACACTATATAGCCCATGAGAAGACACATAAACGTATTTTAAAAATTTGAGCATTTGGTGTTATTTTTGTTTTAATATATTTTTTATCATTATTAAAACACATCTTGAGAGTAGGACCTCGATAAAAATTATTTAATTTACATATTATGAAGTCATTTTAGCCTAAATATATAAACGAATATAAATTTCAACTTTGCATCCAGATTTATTTTTTAATTTTTATGTGAATAAGAAACAAAAATTACTATCAGAATTACGATGATTATTAAATGTAGGAATGTATCTACCACTTCACTTTTAAAAATATTGTAATGTATTGAATATTTTGCCTTTTTTTGTGTTATCGTAAGTTTCGGTTTCAATTATGACGTGAACGTAGCATTGAATTTCCCGAACGCGCGCGACTGATTGAAAATGAACGCACACTACACTCGGAGGCTGGTTGTAAACTGAATGTTGTGGTTTGATTGTTGACTCCGAGATATCTCTCATTATACATCGAGATAATATTAAGTGTATTGTGTGTAACCTCTCTCTTGTCAGTCAAGTGGGGAAGCTGTGCTTTTGCTACGAAAAATATAGACTTATTTCGTAGCCATCATTTTCTTGTCTTTTGTTGCGCTATATTTGACTTAAAATTTTGCAATGAATATAAGTATAGTTGTTATAGTTGTTATGAGGAATTGCATGAATGTGACGGAAGCCCGAAGTGTGTGTCAGGATAGGAAAGTCTGGCGATCCGTTCTCTCTGCCTACCCCGCAAGGGAGGTGGCGTGAGGGTATAGAATAGAATAGTTGTTTTTTAGTCTAGAATATTCATAAAGCAATAGAATATTTGAGAAATATTAACGCAGAGCTTTGACTCTCAGATACACTGTACAATGGTCGCTCACCAACGAGAGAAGAAGAAGTCTAGCAGTAATATATTACAGGTACAATAAAATGTAAGTTTTCCAGGTCTGGCCCCCTCTCCGTACCTAGTGTCCTCCCCTAAAAGTGTACCGTTTAACTGTTTTTCATATATTTTTTGCTTTGGATTATTTAATCTACAATCCGGTGAAATTGTAACTTGCATCTCTATATATTTTAGGGTGCTGAATCCGATTTTCTCCAAACGCATCATCCGGGATTGAGATTCAGCATTCCAAACAACATATCAATTAATTAGGAGAATGAATTATATATTTTGGCCTAGATTTCACACAAAGTTACCCCCGATTTGAACTATTATTGCAAGTCGTAACTCGGGCAAGTCATTTCTATCGTATTAGGTATTACTAGAAATATATACCTGGTGTTACGTATTTACTGACATGTGCTACTATAGTTGTCTTATCACACATAATATGTAATAGTTACTTGTACATTTCACTCTTCTCAGAAAACACAGCACGTAACAAGAACCAGCACCTTGTGGCATACGTAATAGGATAGGAGAAATTTATTGCGAATTAAGTGTCTATTACTATAACCATTAAAATATCATTCTATCGCACATCAACTGATGATGATACAACGATAATGTCGATCGATAAGAATTAGGTATGCCGAAATATCTTGGGTTAGCTGAAAGAGATTGCTGTATAGCGATAATCTTGCCCTAATGTATTATTACAGATGTGTATTATCTTGTTGAATTCCATGTTATGTAATGTTTTAAGTTAAAGACTAAATAGATATATTCTTGTACCCAACCTACCCCACAAGGGAAGCGGCGCAAATGAGGTAGGGATAGGTAAAATAGACTCTATAATATGTATGTTGATTTGGTGAAGTTTTTTTTTTATATTTTGCTATACTGCATAATGTGTATTATAATTTCGGTAATATTTTGAGTGATAATTTTCACATTTAACCTATCGTCCTTGACGGATCAAACTGCGTGCTTAATAAGTTAGTGCTTATGTCTCACTCACTCGCTGTTATATAAAAGTGAAATATGGAACGTAGTAATTTTATTGTGATTCTGTCCCACGCTTTACTGTCTACGTCTACCTTGCATTGTTCTAATTTACATATCATTATAATACTTACCTACCATTAGGTATTTAGGTATTTATTATTTTGTGAAGTTATCACCATATGACAATAACCAATAACGGTTCCCGGAGAAAAACCCATAAGAATATTGCTCAACATGAACAAATCCCAAAAAAGACAAAAGCCCTTCAGAAATATCCTCAACGGACAAAAGCCCAAACTTTCTAGTTGGATTCCAGTAGATGAATTATTTAGAAAATGTTCACTATTTTACAGTCTATCCTATTTTAGATCCCCTTACTTATTTGTTTATTTTCTAATCTATGCTAGTTTCTAAAACGCAGAAAGAAATTGCATACTTAAAGATACAATTAATTCTATTTTCAAAATCAAGTTAGATTTGAGCTTTTGTCCCTTGAGCAAATTTCTTAAGGGTTTTCGTCTTTTTTGAGATTTATTCATGTTGAGCAATATTCTAATGGGCTTTTGTCCGGTCGAACCAATAACATATATCTCTTCTATAATATAAGTATTAAAATATTATTTTCCATACATGCGTTCGCCAGATATTTATGTAATTTCACCATAGATTTATATACTAGAAACTGATACTGTTTCTCTAGATGGAGTATTCTCTAACAAAGTTATTGTAAATTATACAATATACATATAAAAAATATACCTTATAATCACAGTATAAAATAATTAATTTTCTTTATTACTATAAGGTGACCTTTGCATTTCTAGTATTACTCAAATACTACTGTAATATCTATTTGCAATAATTGTATGCAATTACATAGATACTTGATAGATATTGGATCGAGGACTCTGATGATTGTCATCGGTTGCTTATTATTCAATTAGCTGTCATTATCAGCTGATTAGAAGCACCATAGCACAAGATGTGTCTGATATCACAATCATTTCAAGTGAAACGTGATCAATTGTCTATTGATTTTTTTTTATATTTCCACACGGGCTGGTTAATTTTAAACACATCTCAACCGAAAGACTCGCAGTCACACAGAATCTAAGTATTTTTCTTCATTCTACAATTCCTCAAACACGTATGTAATGTTTTTCTCAGCTGTTCTTGATTTTATGGTAGTTTTTTTCTGAAAATTGAGTACACGTAAAAAACGCACATCTTTCTACATAGCCGAAAAATTAATCCATACGTTCATTATTTTGTCCATACGTCGCACACACGGACAAAGTACCACATTAAAACATTGTTTTTTAAATAGTGTAACAGGTAGTTGTCAAGGGTTGTCGATACCTTTTGTCTCTTGTATAACATTCGTATTTAGAGTGATCACTTGCAAGCGGGTGAAGGGCCTCAAAAGGAAGAAGGATACGTATTTTTTGTTGTTTAGGGCGAATGATGGACGTTTCTTGAGAGTAAATCGATCACGATAGCTGGTCAGCTGTCATTCTTACACTTTACATCGTGGAACTTGAGGAACTCGTTAAAATTAATTACGAATACAGTGCACCCAGTAATTACTAAAATATAGTTTGTGTTCTTCGCGGTACGAATTCAGTTTATTGATTCTTGTGTAAAATTCCTTAATATGGACCAACGATATTGGTATTTTACCATTTAATTTCTAAGTAAATTACTACGACACATACAAGTTGAAGTCGTTTGTATTGATTTACAAACATAAATTTCTGCACTAGCCGAAATAAAAGACACATACAATAGATACTGGATAGAATTAAGAAATTATTGATGATGAAGACGTCTTTCCTTCGTGAGATTATTTCTTAGTAAGGTATTACTTACGTTGCACGATCAGATATCTCCGCCTGCGACTGCTTCCTGGTAATCCATACATTGTCTCCTCCAATTAAACAGTTTTACCGTCACTTTATATCACTGTAAATCACTAGACGTACATTAATAACCTCATGCGTCACATCACACTGCGACACACTTGACCTTCTTAGAGGATTTCCATATTTCATCTCCCTTTTGCACGTTACTGGGTTCATTACTCAATCACCTTACATACTATTTTCAATGATGTTTTGTTGACCGTATACTAATTAATTATATCACGAGTGTGCCTTTATGATGTGGAGGTAAAACAATAACTAACTGAACACTTTATTGTTCTGTTTCCAAATAGCATAATATCAAACAATTATTCATTCAGCGAATGCTTAAGTACCTACTTACTTACTTACTTGACTCCTGTAAGTCGCTTGATGATATTCAGTTATTCTTCATTTTTAACAATGAATAGTGTCTCTTATAAGACAGATAATAAAATACGACAAGAAAAATACCTACATTCATAAAGTTTGGCAATTACGTTCTCCGCCCATTTCTGAGATGTCTCTTTTTTTAAGGAGCTGAGAGGCGGTTTGCTAAGGCATGGTAGATTCACACATTTAGGTTACTGTGTATGGATAATTATTTGTACACACTATACTTATTAAAAATACTTTCATAATAATGTTCGGATTTTTCTGTTTAACGTAATAAACCAGTCTGTTTCTCCCTTGGTATACTCGTATGCAGGTATGTGAAGTTGAGTAAAATCTTGTAATAATACCTAATGAATAAATGGACTATCTGAAATTTTACTATTTTCACGCAGCATAGGTTGATAGTCCTATGATACGTATATTCGTACTACAGTAGGTATGCATAATACTCGTATGTACCTATGTATATGTAGGACTAAATATGAAAATGTGTAATTCGTTAGATATGACGTTCCCAATATGTTATGCATACACTATATAAATACCTCAGTGTATTGTTGTACATAATATTATTATAATTTATAATGGAGTTTATGTAGTGTAGTCAGTAGTGAGGTCACAGGGTCATCAGGCACTAAGTATCCGCTATGGACGTTTTCATTAAAAGGACCTCGGTATAATCGCTATAGTTGCCTAGTAGTTGACACTCGACAACATGCATGATTCCGTATGACATAATACATTAGCATTATATTGTTGGTGAAACAATATCTTTTATGATGTCCACAACTGCCACAATCCAGGAACCCTTTGGATTTCAAATTAATCACATTGATTTTATCCGATGCCCTCTCTAACAGACGGCGTCCTCTGATCCTCTGATTATACTCAGATTTTCACAGACATTTACATCAATGCCTTCATTCTTCTTCATCGTCATCCCTGGTCTCTCCACTGCTAGATATAGGCCTCTTCCAAACGTGTCCATTTTATTATATTACTCGGCTTTCTCACCCACTGTCCACCCGCTACCGACGTTACATCGACTTCTCATGTTTTCTGTGGCCTTCCGGCACCTCTTTGGTTTGCCCATGGTTTCCATTTTATAAGATCCGTGTCTTCATTGGTGCATGTAAAATCCTGAATATTCCTCTTGCGTGTGAGTTAAAAGCTTCTAATAAAGACATCGGGATGACGTCCTATCAGGATTTCACGTTGTGTATAATGCAAATATAGGTGCGTTTAAGAGTATGCATACCGACATTTCAAAAATTTCTAAAAACGGGAGACCTTATATCTCGACAACCGTTACTAAATATGCTTTGGAGCAAAATAGGGTAGATGCATTGAACCTTTATCTAGGGAATAACCGTAAATATTTTTAATATCTTGTATAGATTTTTCAAAAAAAATTTTGAAAAACACCTCTGAATTTTTTTTTCGAAAGACGGAAACTCGTTTCCCGAAAGTCGCGGAGTAAAATTTTTTTGAACTGATAATATGCATTAAAATCTATGGAATAACCGTAAAAGTTTTTTGATAAACGCAAAATTAACCACAAAAAATGGAAAAACGCTATTTTTACCATTTAATCATGCGATTGCTTACGCGATTTTGAACCTTAATGCCGTGGGAAATGACTGTGACGTCATTCTTGGTGCCAAGCCCTTAAACGTAATCATTCATTTGCAACATTTATTAGATGCGTGTCTCCATACAGAGTTTCAAGAGAACTGTCTTTGTTATAGATGCGAGTATGTAGGTGTACTTGATGTAGTTATGAAATATAGGAAGTTGATGTCCTTTCCATGTTTGCTTCATTTATCCTCAACCCCGTTACACTTAACAAGTTACTTACCTCATTAGATACATATTTCAATGCAACTTTAACAAATTGTAACTAATTTTTTCTCAACCATAGACGATGCACACTAATTGTATATGCTTATTAGTAAAGACCGGACTATATGCAACTTGATATGCTTGAATTATGCATGCAAATATGCATCATAAATGCTCTGAATATGCAACAAAACCACCAAAAAGTACCAAAATATGCAACATTAATTTGGAAAAATACAACAAATAAACGTTAATCCAAGATTTTGTTTAAGTATTTTTTTGTTTAATTTATGTTTGGTATCGTTTGGAAGACCGCGAAAAACAATTCTACGATGTGAAGTCATAAAACCTTGTTTTTTTTTTTTATAGAATTAGGTAATTATTTTTTTTATTAAACCCTTTTTTTACCTAGTACATTTTCAACTAGACACCAACATTTTTGTTTTTGAAACGTTTAAATTTTACAAATACAGTTAAAATTTAAGAAAATATACCCAAATATGTAAAAGCATATGCAAATTCATATAATCCGGTCTGACGAAAATGAATCGTCGTTAAAATCTCCAACATCTACTACAAGTTCATGCGCTATCCACCTTTGCCCCAGTTTTGCGCACCCAAAATTCTGCATTCGGTTACATGCTTGATTGTACTGCTGTACTCTGATTACTGCATCATATATGCTGGTATCCTCTAAAACTAACACTCGTTCTTTGGTCAGTGGGTTTATCGTCGTTAATTGCTTGTTTGTATTCTTCATTGTCATTTAGAATGTCCACACATTCGTATTCCTAATATTATGTATTCAAATTGTTTTCATACAATTAACTATACCTTCAAGCGTATTACGTATTTGTCAATTCTTTAATAGTGATTCCATCGCTATACAATGCTCATATAAATAACTGATAATGTGATGCCCAGCTGTAGGTACATTCCATATTCGATTGACTATAATACCTCGTTCTTTTTTGTATCTACTCGTACTGTAAGCCAATTATCGAGACTCAATGCAGTTCCAATAAACTACGTAAAGATGTTTTTCAAAATTGAAGCAACAATAGTCTTCACCGTCGTGACCTGGAGTTTTTGGTAGTCTGAATAAGGACCTTTCCGTTACTAAATGGTATGGAAAATCGTATGTGAATGCCGACATTGCTTTTTTTGTCTTTAACTGCGATTCACTGGGGAAATATTTGGCCAGGTGTGATGAATTTTAACAGTACACACGTATAATGATCGGATTTTGTTGCAGTTTTTGTTGTCAACCTCTTGAACGTAGTCACTCTGTCAAACCACCGATGAGACCAGATGAAAATAATCGTTTCAAACTTGTGTTTCATTTGTATCTTTTATAAGTGACAATATACGAGTTGTAACAATTTGATGCCTTATTTTGTTCTTGAAATGTTATATCCGTCTAATACAGTGGTCCCCAACCTTTTTGTCGCCGCGGACCGGTCAGCGTTTGATAATTTCACCGCGGCCCACTGAGGGTAGGGGGGTTACATTGGGGGGGGGGGGCATACACAGAGAAATATAAAAATTAAAAACAAACAGCGCCGCAGGCGAAATTTTTTCGTGAATGTGCACTCAGGAAGGTTGCGTTTTAGGTTGGCATTATAATTGATGGGTTAAAAATGCAACAAAAAAGAAGCGCCGCAGGCGAATTTTTTTTTGAAAAACGGGTGAAGTGATGAACCTGGGATCATTCTATAGCAGATGACACATCATTGTGAGCAATGTGCATCGGCTACATATCACAGAGAAGGAAAGGTTTTAAACGCGAGAAAGTAGGTACCGGTAAACAGATAGAAGAACGACATACACCTTCTCTCCACCGAAGATACATAGCTACTGATCAGGTACAGTGTAGATGGTAACTTAGCGTGAAGGCATTTTTTACGGAATAATTATACAGAATAAACTATGTAATTAACGATTTCAAAAAAATATTTTGATTTTTAAGCAGGCGGCGCGGCCCAGTACCATTTGGCCCACGGCCCAGTACTGGGCCGCGGACCATAGGTTGGGGACCACTGGTCTAATATATGTATTGTTGTTCGACCTCTAATTAGACCTGCAATGCTTAGGTATATTGTAATATTATATCAAATTTTGTAAAAAAGGACACTGTGTTTTACTTCCACTATTTTATTTGAGTACACACTCCAAAGATCTTTCGAAGCTTATTTTAGCTTGCTGAATGCAACAAAGAATGTTTCATCAGCCAGCTGAATTATGATGTCACTTGCAGGAGTGTTCGTGGCATTAAATAAAAAAAAAAACTAAGCAATAAAAAAAAATTAATCAGCAATATAATTATTTATGCAACTACTAATCAAGTATTAGTTATAATTGATCTTTAAGTCATATTAATAAAATCGTTTTTTTTTTTATTAAATTGTTAATCAACATTTTAATAAATTTTGTCACAGATTCGGTATGTCATAGATTACAATACTTACTTTAATGTTATATTTCTATAATACATCATGTCTACCTACGTTTTGTTTTACCTACTTACTTACTTTCTGTGTCCGGAACACCATCAAATTTGAAACCCCCAATATTCAGCCACCCGGATAGCCCTGGCGTTCGCCAGTAGCGCATCCTCAGGCGTGCATGTCGCACCTATTTGGGGACATGAAAACAGGTGACTGTGGTCCTGTTTGGCACCACACTCACAGGTGTCTTCCTCTCTGTAACCCCATTTTTTGAGGTTGCTGTAACAACGGGAGACACCTGTTCTCAGTCTATTGAGTGACCTCCATGTTGGGTACGACAGGCTGTGACCAGCTGCCATTCCCTCCATTGGAGGTAACTGTGTGGGCCCAGTACTTTCTCGCCAAAGGTGCACTCGGCGGGCCTCCAGGGGGCCTTCTATCGGGAGTGTCGTCTCCATAAAGCTTCTCCTCGACTTAAGTCTGCAATGACGTGTCTGGGAACCGTACATTGGGTGTCTTGGGTCTGCTCGCTGTTTGCCTCGTTCAATTTCCGCTGCAACATGCCTTCTAGTTTAATAAAGTATTTATACTTACCAAAATTTTACGATGTATGCCGGGTACACAAGTTAAGTAGGTACTAGATGCTCACACATATAAATAAAACACAAACATTAGGCATGACTATATATACGTAGGATTTCCCAACAGTTAAGTGAACTGTAACAAGTGTCTATCGTTGGTTACTACACTACACATTGTTATATCTACTCTTATATTATATTCTATTATATACATCAAGATGAAAGTAATTACATTCATAGTTGCAGTGATGATGTCCATCTTATTGTTTGTTACAACTGCAACATGTCAAATTTCTGACTGGGCAGTACCTGGTTGTAAAGTTCCCTGTAGACGAGGTGAAGTCCAGTTAAAGGATTGTAGATGTGTTCCAGCAGGTAATCCTAAATGAAACCTGAAGGCGAAATGAAAAAAAATATATATATAAAAAAGTGTGATTATGCTATTAACCCAAATATTCCCAATGACCTATGTGGAGTACAGTATAAACTTTTTCTTTATTAATGGCCATACAGGTGAAATCCTACTTAACCATTAATTGGAAGGTGTGTCTTCTTTTTTATATGACAGTTATGTTCGTGCTAAAATTTGTTCAACATTGAGTTTCCCTATTTATCAAATATTCTCAGAATAGTTTATAGTTCTACTTATGTAAAAATGTTATGTTAATCGTACATATATTTTTATTGATATTTCTAAACACTTGTTCAATAAATATTTTATAGCATAAATCATAATATGTAACTTTTTTATTATTGTTACCCAGAATGGATGACCAATAAAGGGTTCAGTGTGTCAGACATTTGGAGAGGTGATATAAAATGAAAATATATGAAAAAAAGTTAATGGGATGCATATAACTACTGACTCGATTTTAACAAAACAAAGGAAAAATCCTAGTAAACAACTTAGGCTTCATTACCTATTACTACATATTTATTACCAAGCAACTCACATAACTTCACAGATGAAGATTTGAGCGAAAGAAAATCTAGACGATCTCTGGGTTCCTAACCTCCAGGAACATCCATTCGTCACCGTTCTAAAGAATTGGGCATTTCAAGATGACTAAAAGGCAAATATAGTAAAATATAATTTGTATTTAATACGAGTATACCTGTATTACAATAATTTCTGAAAATTATGGACGTACACGTAGTAATGATGTGATTTGTGAAATTTCGTGTTATTATGTAATTAATATTTTTAAAAATCCGCCCGTATCCTGCGCCCTCTCGTACCCTGTGCCCGTGGGCATATCATATGCATGTGAATATTTTATATTGTTACGAGAATACTAATTGTATATGAAAAAATAACTCACAGGGAACCATATGAAAATAATTTATTTTGTAATCCTGTTATTACATATCTAATGAATATAAGAAATCAACCCCATTTTTGCGCCCCTCTAGAACTTCAACCCTCTGTGTACGCCACTGCACCTAGGCTATACTCCTTTCCCAAAAACGAAGAATGTTTCACCAGCCAGCTGAATTATGATGTCACTCGCAGGAGTGATCGTGGAACCAAACGGAAAAGTAATTAAGTGCACCTACAGCAATAAAATAATATTTAATCAACACTTTTTATTACTAATCAAGTAATAGTAATTATTAATCTTTAAGTCTTAAGTATAAAAATTTTAATCTACATCATAGTTTTTTTTTTTAATTTAGTTTTTAATCTACTTTTTAATCATAAGTGTGTCACAGATTATAATACTTAATTTAATGTTGTATTTATATAATCCATAATGTGTACCGAATTTGTAGTAAATTTAACGTACTTTCATTCTGCATAGAAAGATAACTTTCAAAAGTTGAACGTTTCAAGTTCTAATAAAAAATTCGCCCGAAATTTAAATTAATCCACATTTTTTTTTTCACCAGTACAACAAAAAATTTTTACTCTGCGACTTTCGGGAAACGAGTTTCCGTCTTTCGGAAAAATACCAGAGGTGTTTTTCAAAAATTTATTTGAGAAACCTGTACAAGATATAAAAATTATTTTACGGTTATTCCGTAGATAAATGTTCAATCAATGCATCTACCCTATTTTGTTCCAAAACACATTTAGTAACGGTTGTCGAGATATAAGGTCTCCCGTTTTTAGAAATTTTTGAAATGTCGGTATGCATACTCTTAATCGAAATGTGATTTAAATCAAAGTTTAGGCATAGGGCCATATGTCACCAGAGGGTTGTCTAGTAGCAAAATCTTGACGCAACTACCTTTAGTATTTTTGATATTTTTTAAAGATAATTGCACCCATTTGTTTGGAAAATAAATAAAGTGACTACAAATTTTCTACAAATCAACATATGACTATTTTTTACTCAGACCAACCAACCAAAATTAAATAATGGAGATGAGAGTAGTTAGATAATTACATAGGTGTGATATATCTACATAAGTCAACCTGTTCCCAGAGTTACGTACAGAAGTATGGACAATACCCTCAAATATTTGAATAAACTGTATTTTTATGATACGATGTACTTGTGTTATGTCTCTATGATATATCAGTTATGAATTATACCGAAGTATGCCGGGTACACAAGTTATAATCCATTGTAAGTAAGTAGGTACTAGATGCTCACACATATAAATAAAACACAAACATTAGGCATGACTATATATATATACGTAGGATTTCCCAACAGTTAAGTGAACTGTAACAAGTGTCTATCGTTGGTTACTACACTACACATTGTTATATCTACTCTTATATTATATTATATTATATTATATTATATTATATTATATTATATTATATTATATTATATTATATTATATTATATTATATTATATTATATTATATTATATTATATTATATTATATTATATTATATTATATTATATTATATTATATTATATTATATTATATTATATTATATTATATTATATTATATTATATTATATTATATTATATTATATTATATTATATTATATTATATTATATTATATTATATTATATTATATTATATTATATTATATTATATTATATTATATTATATTATATTATATTATATTATATACATCAAGATGAAAGTAATTACATTCATAGTTGCAGTGATGATGTCCATCTTATTGTTTGTTACAACTGCAACATGTCAAATTTCTGACTGGGCAGTACCTGGTTGTAAAGTTCATTGTAGTGAAGATGAAATGCAGTTAGAAGATTGTAGTTGTATTCCATCACATACAGTCCGCTAAGTTGAAGCCGCTTAATGAAACGTGAAGGCGAAATGAAACAAAAATTTAAAAAAGTGTGGTTTTGCTTTAATTGTTATAATATATCTTATTATGTATCGGGTTGACTGTAAGATATTGCTTTTGCAATAAGTCCGCCTTTTGGCACACTGCATTGTCTTGTTTTTGTTGTTATTTATATTTACTGGCCAATAAAGATTTATTTATGTAAAACTGACTAGTCCAAGTGCCCGATATAGGATCTAAGGACGATAAACAACAATAAACAATAACCCAAATATTCCCAACGACCGATATACCTAATGCCCAATCTCACCAACTTTTACCTAGGAAGGAGAGCCCTAAGAAATTTCCATACAAAAACAGGGATAACATTCTACTCGTATATATTGAATAAAGAACATCAGCTTCCGTTTAGAACACAGCCAAAATCCGAAATGCAACATGCAGCTCACCTACGTTAGGTGCCCAAATACCTATCTCCGCCCAGAGTAGGTGAGCTGCATGTTACAATTGGAATGGATTTTGGCTGTGTTCTAAACGGAAGCTGATGTTCTTTATTCAATAAATAGAATATTATCCCTGTTTTTGTATGGAAATTTCTTAGGGCTCTCCTTCCTAGGTAAAAGTTGGTGGAATTGGGCATATGAACTTTGTCTTTATTAATGGCCATACAGAGGATTACCTACTTAACCATTAATTGGAAGGTGTGTCTTCTTCTTTTATATTCGTGCTAAAGTTAGTTCAACATTATTTTTCCCAATTTATCAAATATTTACAGAACATTGTATGGTTATATGTACTTGCGTAAAATAATTTATTTGCATCATTCATTATATTTTTAATGGTGTTTCTAAATACTCGTCTAATAAATATTTTATAGCATAAATCATAAGAACTTTTTTCTCATTGTTACTCAAAATGCCTGACCCAAATGTAAGACATTGGGGTCATGGGATACTATAGAAAATACGTTTATTTTTCGGACATTTTCTTTTCATGAATCTTTATTCATGTTGATGTTATTGAAGGTTTTGAGGTGCGATGACGGGACTCGAGGTGAACTGAGTCCTCATTGGGGATGTCATGGTCCTGGTCCGTATTAGCCCTTCTCTTTTGGTCACCTCGTTTCTTCTGAGTTCTAGAGGGGGCCGTGCCTCTCAACATTGGGAGCCACTGGGAGGTAATGCATCGTTTAGAAGTCCGGATAAAACGTAATAACAAGTCCGGATAAAAAATAATAACGACAAATATATTGTTAATAATATTGTGTGTATTCTTGTTCCAGATCCTTGTTTATATATTCTGAGATTCGCCAATAAATTGGAGTTTGGGGAGAAGACACACGAAGTTTCCATGACAGCTCTGCGTTTGGTGCAGAGAATGAAGAGGGATTCTCTGCACTCGGGTAGACGACCTTCCGGACTTTGTGGTGCAGGTACAGTTAAGATGCAAATAAATTAAATTCCTGCTATCAAACATATTGGGATTAGTTGGACATCTATGGGTTTATATTTTTACTTATTTCTTTGCTTTCAGCTCTCTTAATTGCAGCTCGTCTTCATGAGTTCAATCGCCTTCCTTCGGATGTAGTAAGAATAGTTAAAGTTCACGAGACCACACTCAGGAAGAGACTATTGGAGTTTGGTGAGACTCCATCGAGTGCTTTGACTCTAGATGAATTTCTAACAGTAGATTTGGAAGAGGAACAAGACCCTCCAGCATTTAAGGCAGCTAGAAAGAGAGATAAGGAAAGATTACAGAAGGTTTGTCTTTAGACTTGTTTATGATGATCGTTGACTGAGATGTTAGCTTTATTATTATATTGACAGACTACTTATAAATATGTTTATTTATTATGACATAAACGGGCATACGGCCTTTGAAAAATACAAAACATAATTAAAAACAATAAAAATTTCTCACAATTGGTAGTATAAGTAGTGGTAGTATAAGTAGTAGAATGTAGTACATGTAGTAAATGGAAAATTTAAATTTATATTAGGAAGAATTTATAACAATGTATGTATGCATATTTCAGTTGATGGACGAAGATGGGGGCGAAACAGTTCTGACTCAACTACAGAGAGAAATAGAGGAACAAATGGAAAGAGACAACAAGAAGAAACGAAAGATGGGTGCATTGGATCAGACTGGTTTGTTATGAAACTAATTACCTACTAGAATGTGTCTGTTCTCTCATCAGAACTTTATTTACTTTAATTTATTATAATTTCATTATTTTATGTAAATTCTACAATAAGGAAATTGTTTATTACAAGTTGAATGACTTTAAGATTACATTGACATTCGAGTTTCACTCTACCGGTCTGTAGGTATTATCACACAATCAGATGAGGATAATTTATTGACAGATTTCCCACTGGAATCTGAAGTGAAACATTGTATAGTAAACTTGTTTTCTGCTTTGTAACACAATATACCTACGTTCAAAATAATAAAAGTTATAGGCTGTTTGGATTATAAAAAATACCTAAAAAATCCATTTCTCATCATCATCATTCATTATCTTACTAAATGCCATTCACGGGATCCTAGATTCATTTTCAAATTGAAAAATTGAATTCCATGACTGATTTCATAACTGATGATTAAAAATTTAAGAGCTTTTAATTTTTTAAATTTAAGACAATTTCATATTTTCTTTTTAATTACAGTACAATTAGACGAATCGGAAATAGAAGATATTGAAGCCAATAAGTTTGCCTTACAAAGTACTTTGGGAGCGTTAGAGGAAGGCTGGGTGGATGATCCGGATCAGACAATAGAAGAAGATGTTAAATTCAAGAAGATTGCCAGCAGTGAAAAAATAACCAAGGGTCTGGGTAAGATAATATGTTTTATAATATTCTAGGTCTTTTGTCATGTAACAAGTTTGCATATGAAGTAGGTACAGTAATGCACAGATCACTTCCGAGATCAGTCTTTACTATTTAATTCATCATATGAGTGATATATGACCTAGAAAAGTCCTCCCGATTGCAGAACATTATACCACTGATTAACTGCATACATTTTACCAAATTTTTCCTAACATTACTCTATATATCATCTCTGTTGAAATTTGCTCATTGTTTCAACCTTTCATATCTGTTTTTACGCCAAAAAATATGTTGTTCTCTATTTGTGCACACAAGTCTTTATACCAAAAGTTGGTACTTTTCAATTTTGTATTACGTTTTTAGGTCCAGATCTCATCAGCATGGGTTTAAACGATGAAGCCCCTAATATAAACGAGAAATCCATCATAAATCCCACACCAGAAGACACTTTCATGTGCTCACTCGGCAACTTGGAGGACCTGGAAGATGATGAGATAGACTCCATTATTATGAAACCACAGGAAATAGAATATAAATCTAAAAGATGGCACACAGTCAATAGAGAATATCTGAATGAACAAAAGTTGAAAGAAGAGAAGTTAGCAAAGGAGAGAGAAGAAGGCAAACCGGAAAAGAAAAAAAGAAAAACGGGACCAAAGAAAAAAGGTGTCATTGGACCTTCGGCCTCTGCGGGTGAAGCCATAGAAAAGATGTTACAAGAAAAGAAGATTAGTAATAAGATTAATTATGACATTCTTAAAACGCTCAACAGAGTGTCTGGGAAGGAAGATGATAAGACAGAAGTTAAAACTCCTGCAACTAACATTGTTCCTGAGTCTCCAGTACAGAGGTTTGTCGCTTGCTATTCTGTATAACTGTAGATTTGAAATTGCCAGCAAGTTGTTGATTTTATTTGTAATTAAATGTTGCATCAGTTTTGTAAAACTCTCTTCGACTCAGGGTTGAAATTAGTAAATTTTATTGAGATAGGTATATTTCATTGAGATATTTCCCTAAGTATGTATAGGGTCCATAGGTCGAGGTACCTCAATAAGGTTTTTAGCTCAGTCGGTCCCGTTGTTTAGAGCAAGCTTCCTTTAAGAACTGGGATCGCAGGAACACTAGTCAAATTCAGGGGTTTACTTAAAACCCATTTATTTAATCAATCTTATAAGGTGGATGTAAGTTAGGTTTACTACTTTTTTGAATGTGTCCAATATAAATTGTCCATTGTATAGTATTGGGTAATTTATTATTTTGTTGATATGTTTCAGGATATCTGGAGATAATGTGTTATCAAAGACTCCAGTATTAGCCTCCCCACTGCCCACCAGATCAAACAAAGCAGCGAGGAAAGTTCCTGTACCTGTAGGACTCCCTGTGGTACAGCAGTCTCCACAGACTCCCTCAGTATCTGCCGTCACAGCCACTCCCACTAAACAGGGAACCAAATCTATTGACGATGATGCTGGTATTTTATTTTTACAATCTACCTCTAACTTTGCACAAGTTGTTTTAAAAGTAAATCAGCTCCTACTCTATATCAGACTAATAAAGACAAGAAATTCCGAATATAAAAAACGTAACATGCATTAAGCCAGCTGTGTCAAACTCAAAGTTACTAGTGGGCCAAAAGCATGAAGACACACTAATAATAACGAAAAAATATACTATTATAAGACAAGTATATTTCCAATAAAAAAAAAACATAACAAAAAAGTATTAAACATTAATTCTACAGGCAAACTTTCTGGTTTCTTGGTATTGAACAGGCAAGTACTTCGGTTTTCAAAATTTATTCAGGCCACAGGAAAATGGTCAGTGGGTGGCATACAACCCGCCGGCCGCATGTTTGACATGGCTGCATTAAGCAATTTGTATCCCAATTTAGGGACTTTTAAAATTCATTCGGAGAAGTCTGGTTTGGTGCAATTATCTAAAAACATAATCACGTTACAAAATTCAATGTGAAATATGGTACCTTCCATGCTGCAAATAACCCCAACACTATATATCCCATCACACTGTATCCCTGCGGGTTAGGCGGAGGAAACAGAGTGCTACGCACTATCTTTGTACCGTACTACCCCCGCTTCCATCATAACATTCATCATATACACTCCATGATTTCTCCCACTCCAGTTTGCCTTTGAATGGGCCAATACATCCACTCGGGTAATTCTTGGGCGGCAAAGATTCATCAGACTTATTGCAAATTATTAGAAAAGCTGAGTGTTATGTGGTTATTTTACTTCATTAAGAAACCAAAATTTGTTATACCATATTTTTGTGATGAGCAATGTATAAAGACTCCTAAAATGCTTAATAATATAATGTAAAAAAAAAATCAGAACCCATTTTGTTTTACATTTTTTTTTTTGAACTCACACGACTCTTTGAACTTGTTCTTTTCAGAATCAGAATATTATGAAGATGATGTTGATGTTCCCGGAACACCAGCTGCTCCAGAAATGGAATCAATCTCTCAGATGCTCAGATCTCAAGACGAGGATGCAGAATATTACGAATATGATGATTATTGACAACTTAATTACGTCATCCTATGGATAATATGTACATACAAATGTCATATCCAACCATAGACTTTTATATAAAGTATCCTAGACGTCCGACTCTGTATATTTTCAATAGAAAGAAAGTGATGCAATTTGACGCTCAGCACTTTTTGGTATTTTCGAGTTGCAAAACTAACACTATTAACAAGATATCAATAATAAAAACTAAAACATCTTTAAAAATATTCCTCAATTCCTAAATAACGTTATAACTCATACAGTTTTTAACTATGAGAACAAAATTTCGAAAACATTGTCCACGAAATGTCAAAATTCTCCATACAATTTGACAGTTTGTATGTACCAGTTCACTTCACTACTAGTGTTAAGCACGCCATCTAGGGTACTTATTATAAAAGTCTGATCTAATTTACATCCGAAAATACTTCTTGACTAAAAAGATCTCAGTACTTGGAATCAATTGCCAGAATCAGTTGAGGTTGCTCCGACCACCAACTCCTTCAAAATAGACTGAGTGCAGTTTGTCATAGAATAGTTTTCCATGAAAGGATGTATGTACAGTGCGTTTTCTATATCTAGGCAACCGGCGGAGGTTAGCTGCAAGTAGTTGCAGCATTTAAGATTGTATTGTTGGTAGCCCTGATTGTCGAACCTTGTCATAAGAGCTGTCAAAGGTCCACAATATTCTCACATTGTATCTTTTACAAGTAACCTACAATGCCGAAAATATAACATAGCGGCGGTTGAGAAATCTTTTTAAAGAAATAGGAAAAAGAGCACATACTCTGATATTCCCTTTGAACCGTCATCACAAGTTTGAAAAACAAAGTTACCAGTTTATTCTAACAATCTAAAAATTGGCTAGTTTTTTAAACAACAGTTCTGAAATATAATGAGAAAGTAGCGAAGAAATGTAACCATATCTTATTATCACATCATTCATCAAGCAACTCTAAACCAAGTTTGCTCCTGTGAGACTTCTGAAAAAAACAGACTGTAGCTTTTTAGCAACCATAGTGACAAGGCCAGACAAGACTAATATTTCCATAATATTTCAATAGTACTTAATGTCTTTGGTCACGGCTTACAATAGATTCACAAGGGCTTCGCACAAGGTTGCTCCAATAGCCGAATACTTTGTCTTCAGCGTTAAACGGGTAGTATTTTATATTGCTGGATGGTGTCATTGATAAATACCTATCAGAGGCATACCTATTACTCTCAATGGTGCCTCCAGTGTTGCCAACCCGACAAAGCCAAATGTCGCTAAGCAGAGGATCAAAAGTCGCCAGATGTCGCCAAATTCGTTTTTCATTAAAGTTTTGCAAGAATGCTGATGATTCGACGGGGGGGGGGGGGGGACAAACAAACAAAATATTTAGGTGATTACTAGGTTAATACCACAAAATGACATTATTAATCCTATGCTTTCTTCCGATAACTTCCGTCTTTCGGAAGAAAGAGTTGATCTAGCTTTGATTAATTTGTAGCTGCAAATTTTGCTATAGTAACAGTGACATTTCTATTAAAATACTACAAGCGAAACCGAAAAGCGCCATGGACCTAAAAGTCGCTAGAATATTTTGTCGCTAAATGAAAATTAAAAGTCGTTTTCCATGTCCAAATGTCGCTAGATCTGGCGACAAAGTCGCTAAGTTGGCAACACTGGGTGCCTCTGCTCCATTAAAATTATAATTTAGATAATGTGCTTAGGCTTTATGTATTATTTATAAAATGTTTATGTAAATATAGATCTAATATAATGAAGTTTTATATTAAAATAAACCTTTAAACAATAAAACATTAGATATTTGAATTTCACCCTTCCCATTGTTAGGTTCACATGTATATAAGTTCTTAGAAAAAATATGATCTTAAATTTGTCAACCAGTTAATGATATTGTTATCATAATAACTTAAAGAAATTGCAACATCACAATATTATCACGATTAATTCATTTTTGTTGTAATAATATTTAGAATTGTTTACGTGAAAAATAAGTAAATACCCAGGTAAGTTTTTTTATACAGTAGGTATATATTTCAAAAGTTAGTTTAAAAAAAGTATGTCAAACCACTGCCATCTAGCGGAAAGTTGAACAAGTTTTAAAATTAAGTGCTGCCAGTTTTTAAAATTCCCAAATATTTATGAATATAGGAATAATATCATGTGACTAGAAAACTAAATTTTATTTCAGAAAATGAAATTAACAAAGCAAATTGAGTAAATAGTTAGGTACCATATTTTTCACATCAGTTTCATTCGTATATATACACATTTATGGTTTCGAGTTCGACGAGAAACCGTTCGCAAAATGTATGCATATTCCTTGTTTGACGAAGAAAAAATGGCGATGTCTAAAATGTATATGGCAATATGTACAGCACTATCTATCGAAATTACTATCAAAACGAATTACTTCACAAATATTTCCATAGATGTCTCTAATGCCCTGATTATTTTGAATTATTTGAAACATGTTCGAAACTTAGAGAGTATATGTGTTCTGTGTTCGAAACTCTAATCGCTCTAATTTATAATTCTTAATTTTACTCATTATGTTTCTCTTTGGGATTCACATACTTTTTTAATTATTTTTCTTTTCAGCTTTGATTTTTGTGTTCATCGTACTATCTACATTTCATATGTGTACATATTATTATTGCACAATGCTCAGTCATCACATCGCTCGTAGCATCATACATACATATGTTAACATGTATAGACTTGTTAAAATTTGCTTGGAGTTGGAAGTACTCGTTCGCGGATGAGAAAAGTGCATAGAATCGTAATTTATTTTGATAGGATAATTAAGATTATTTTAATTAATTCCACGTAAAAAATATGTATAATATTCTATAAGGGACGGTCCCTCTGTTGTAGGCATACTGTTTCAAAATTAGCAGTGAAAATTTGAAAGTTATATTTGCTTTAATTTCAAGTATTTTTAAAATTTGTTGCTAATGATACAGAAATAATACCTGTGCAATATTTATTTATTTATTTTTGTATAATGGATGACGCGATAATAGTGTTTAAAAGGAGTATTAAGTTTTGTGGAGTTAGTTCAGAAGAATACGAAGTGAAGTTTAAAATACCTAAAATATATACAGGACAAAGGTAAGACATTAAAGTTAAATTCAGACAAAATATACCTAAAAACGTACAATGATTATTAGTCTATTAGTATGCATGGCGAATAAATTTATAAAATATTATGTATTTCTATACGAGATAACACAAACGCTATTAATATTGCACTTACATATTAGGGTGCCTTCCCACGACAAGTGAATCCGGATTCGTACGCGAATCTGGATTAATCCCTTCCGGATGGATGATTTCGTGCACGGGGTATGGGGAAATAGTTCCCTATTTTTATAATAATATAATAATTAATTGTATTAATATTTTTAACTTTTTAACTTTAACGTTGTAAATTTTGAAAATATCTTGAGTCCGTTGAAGCAATAAATAAATAAATATATAATATAATAAATAGATAATAATAATTATCTCTGTCATACTGTTGAATATATACTTATTCTGTTTTTGTGTTTAAAAATTAGATCGATCAGGTACGAGAATAAATTATTGTCTTTACACCAATATTAATTGTAATTTAGTAAAAAAAAATAAAAGAAAGAATTGCCTGCGGCATTAATTAAACTTGTTTGTGGGTGATATTTTTTAAAGTTTGTCACACGGAGTTTTTGTATCTTGTATCACGCGTTATTTTTCAACACCGGTTTTTCTCAAATTAGCTGCTAATCTCTCTCAGTCCCGTTATGGGCCCGCTACACGCTCGCGAGTCACCACGACCTTTTGGTGTTCATGAGTAAAAAGGCGTCAACGGTCGGTTACGTACATGTCAAGACAAACGATCCATCCGCACCCCTTTTTACTCATGAACACCAAAAGGTCGCGGTGACTCGCGAGCGTGTAGCGGGCGCATTATGTGTCGGGATGTACATTATATTTATTTTGTACGGGAAAAAATGTCTGCCATAACTGGAAATTAGAGAACCCATTAAATAATTTATTTATTTATTTTTAATATTATTAATGTCGATATTATCAGAATAAAAGAATACCGGCCCAGTAACAGTGCAAAAATTGTGCTGTTTCAGGTCCGTGGTATTAGAAAAATATAATGATTGGTACCTTAAACTTTTTTTCATTTTAAATAAAATTATAATTTCTTTATCATTCGTGTGTTATTAAGACTAATAGATTAGGTACATAATTTTTGAAGGGAGACATTTGAAAGATTGGCATCATACTGATAAAATGCACCACATGGACTTATAATTCGATGTAACAAAATTCCAGAAAAATTAATTCAATAAATAATAAGAAAATATAATGTTCCCCACTCTATGGCAACTGGGGAATCTAAATTTATACATTATTTATTTTTCGAATCATGCGGGTACGTGCATCTCTTTCACTCTCGTTGTATATTGTAACAGTACGAAACCCATAAGCATATTGCTCAAAATAAATAAACCCCACAAAAGCCGTACAAGAGCCACACAGGATTTTTTTTAGGGATAAAAGCACAAATCTAATTGAATTTTGTAAATAAAATTAATTGTATCGATTAGTATTCGAGTAAATTATATTTGGAACTAGAATAGATTAAAAAATACGAATAAGCAAGCGGATCTAAAATGGGATAGACAATGATTTCAACATTTTATAAATAATTCATCTACTGAAATCCAACTAAAAAGTTTAAGCTTTTATTATTTGAGGATTTTTTATTGGTTTTTAATCATCTGTAGACCATATTTAAGGCACTTGGAATCGTCAGGTTTACAAACACAAAATCAAATGCAATAAATCAATAAACACAACAAAAAAGAATGAAAGCAATAAACACATAGACAATACAAAACTATAACACATTTGTGGTACAATTTAATGCAGGTCTGGATGTAAATTGTCCAGAACTACATTAAGTACGTCATATTTCTGAAGGGTTTTTGTGTTTTTTGGGGTTCATACTACATCATCGTAAATACTCCTATGGGTTTTTCTTCGGAAACCGTTGTGTATACACGCGCTGAAACATGTAAGTAGGGTTGTCAACATTTTTTCAGCTGATTATTCCATCTGCATCAATAAGTAATTTTAAAAAGTTATTGGAAGCCTGGTTGCTAACGCGCTCGATCCTCGATGCCGACATACCCCACTTCACGACACAAGCTTTTAAGCTTTTTATGAACTGTACAAATATGTATCAGGGTGTAATTCGATAATTTTATGAAAATAAAAGAAAACATACACATTATCTTATTGTTCTTGATATCAGTTCTTAACTCTTTTTTTGTTGCTTCCTTCATTATCCCCTCCTTTCTTCCTCTTCTTCTTCCTCTTCCCATGCTTCCTCCTTCCCTACCATAAATGTTTTATAGATATAAGATATATATTTTTAACAATGTAATGTAATCTATTTGTTTTGCGTGTGTGCTAATTGTGAACGGATGTAATTGGTCTTGTGTATTGATATTTTTGTATTAATGTACCTGCCAATGTTTGTTTTTGTGACTGTATCTGTTCCATGTGCAATAAATAAATAAATATCTACTTATCTATTTAAATAAAAACTTTCATTTTATGAACTGCTTGAATTTTATAATATTTTTATTTGCTAGAAAAGTGTGGTTTTCTCAATTTTCAAATGTAAATTACACACTCATTCGTCAGTCGAAAACTGCAGGCAATGATATAATTCTTAAACTGCGTTTAAATTTTACAAGTGAAGCGGATTTGGTTGATATTTTCTTAGTTTTAATGTTGCCAAAAAAAAATATATAGTATTTTGCGATCCATATATTTCTTGCAACTCACTTTCAATATTATTATTATACTCTAGTACGGTTGATAACCCTCGTTGTTAGTGAATATATATCCGAAAATATATCGAATAATAATTATTTTTATTGTAAAATTGTTACAAAAATATACAAATTACCCGACTAGCAAAAATTACAACACGTTATTTTCAGTTAATGTAGGTAGCTACATGTTATCAATTTAGTATCATATTCTTGTATTATGTATTTTTGTACCTATGAATAACTTTTGAATCAGTATTAATTTACAGTAAGTAATGTTAAGAGTATGCATACCGACATTTCAAAAATTTCTAAAAACGGGAGACCTTCTATCTCGACAACCGTTATTAATTATGCTTTGGAACAAAATAGGGTAGATGCATTGAACCTTTATATAACCGTATATAACCGTAAAAGATTTTTTATATCTTGTATAGATTTCTCAAAAAAAATGGAAAACACCTCTGATCTTTTTTCCGAAAGACGGAAACTCGTTTCCTGAAAGTCGTTGAGTAAAATTTTTTTTGTACTGATAATATGCATTAAAACCTAGGGAATAACCGTAAAAGTTTTTTGATAGACGCAAAATTAACCTAAAAATTAAAAAAACGCTATTTTTACCATTTTATCATGCGATTGTCACGCGATTTTGAACCTTAATGCCGTGGGAAAAGACTGTGACGTCATTCCTGGTGCCAATTATATAGGTAATACCTACCGATTCGGTATAATACTTTAAGTAAAAGTTAATGTCGCCGCCACACGCTTGCGAGCGTCTACGAGTTTTTTGCGTTCATGAGTAAAAAGGCGTCAACGGTCTGTTACGTAAACGAGCCAAGACAAACGTTCCATCCACACGCCTTTTTACTCATATACACAAAAAACTTGTGGGCGGCGACAAATGGAATATATATGTATTACGTTTAATAGTTATACTATAGAAAATGAAGTATTAACGTAATAAGCTAATAGGTACCTACATAAATATATACATAATTATATTTTTTAATAAAACGTTTTTTATTTTGTGAGAATCAACACACACACACACACACACACACACACACACACACACACACACACACACACACACACACACACACACACACACACACACACACACACACACACAATTATATTACACATTTTGTAACTATCAAACTATAAATTAACATTGAAATAATTGAAAAAAAAGTTTAATTTTAATTAAAATACATTTTAAAATAGAAAAGAAGAAATAAAATGAAAAAAACTGTCTGTTTGGGATGTTTCCTAAAGAAATATCTACGTATATGTATATTGGATTCAACACTTGTATTGCAAGTTATCCAAACGCTATGGATTAGACGGATTCATCTGGATTCATCAAGGCGTGTCCGCGGATTCACAGGCAACCTATTTCCCACGATCCGTGCACGTCTGCGTTATCACGTACCGCCATACAAATCGCTATGAAAAAGTCTGTAGATTCACGGACTCTCTCCTTCCCACGGCATGCGAATCTACGGACGAAGCAGGATTCACCTTCCGTGGGATATAGCCATTACATATTGAATATCAAGTTATAACAGCACCTTTTGTATTAAGTAGGTATTTACATACCCTACATCTCTATATTTACCATCTATTATACCTATTTATTACTACCTATTGTTGTGCATCATGCGAAGTAACAATCAATTTATAGGTATAGTATGCGTCTTATTAAGGTAAAAAATCTAATTCATCTCAATTTTTCTTTTGGTTATATTATGAAGGATGAATCCATGGTGAATCACGCGAAATGACAAAGAACAATGGTCGTAGAATATGCATTGTACGTACTATGTACATTATGATGCCTGATACATAATATTCTAATTTTACATTTCTTGTAATAATCGCAGCCGAATCTCTGCTCTTCTAAATGATTAGTTGTTTCGTCATTTTACTAGGTACCGTTATTTATTTTATTTAACATAAAAATCAAGAAGATGAAGTTAAAATATTACTGGCATACCTACTGGCTACCTGATGGAACAAGAAAGTGCAGTATTTGAATTTCCCGCTATTCACATAAAATCCAGTAACAGTAATAGTGAGTATCGGACTGCACATCCCAGTTCTAGAACAGCCTTGTCTCCCAAGATGGAACTTGAGAAAAGCGGACTGGGAAAACTACACCAAATATATTGAGAAGATCATAAATAGAATAAAGCCCACCATAGAAAACTATCCACGCTTTGAAAGGCTGATGAAGGTTGCGGCACAAAAAACAATTCCCAGGGGACACCGAAAGGCATACATACCAGGATGGAATGGGGAGTGTAAGGAGGCATTGCAGAAGTACGAGGAAACTGGAGATGAGCGTGAAGCTAACAACCTCATCCGCCTGCTGGACGAAGAGAGAAGGAAGAGATGGACGGAGAGCGTGGAGAGCCTGGATTTCACGCATTCCAGCCGGAAAAGCTGGTCCCTACTAAGGAAAATGGGTGCCGCTCCACTAGCAAAAAGAGAACCCACAGTAACGCCAAACCAGATAGCAAACAGCATTTTTGAAACGTCCAACATCAAGCCCTCTAAGACACAATCAAAACACCTGAGAGTACAACTGAAGGAAAGACTAAGTGCGTGTTCCGACTCTCACCCAACAACCAACGAAGTGACAGTGGAAGAGGTGGAAAAGGCCATTAAAAAACTGAAGAGTGGTAAGGCAGCGGGTATGGATGGGATTCTTCCAGAATTTCTTATTAAACTGGGGAAGAGAGCCATTAAGTGGATTGCCTCCTTCTTTACCCGGGTGATGATTACCGGAGATATCCCAAAAGCGTGGCGAGAAACCAAGGTCATAGCAATTTTGAAACCGGGAAAGCCCGCCAATGATCCAAAAAATTATAGACCCATAGCTCTGCTCTCAGTGGTATATAAACTTTTCGAGAGAATTCTAGCAGACAGAATGTCTCCGTACGTTGAACCTCATCTGCCAGAAGAACAGGCTGGTTTCCGCGAGGGGCGAAGTACATGCGAGCAGGTCTTGGCACTGACAACCTGCATTGAAAATGGATTCCAAAGAGGAGACAAAACTGGGCTAGTCCTGTTGGACTTGACGGCGGCCTACGACACGGTGTGGAAAAGAGGCCTTTTGCTGAAGACGATGAATGTAATAGACAGCAAAAATCTCATAAAACTCTTAGACAATATGCTATCCAACAGAAAAATCAGAGTGTTCCTGGGTGGAGAGGTCAGTAGAACAAAGATTCTCCAAAATGGTCTACCACAAGGTTCAGTACTGTCTCCGATGCTTTTTAATATTTACACCTCGGACATCCCGCCTACTACCTCCAGAAAGTTTATTTATGCGGACGACATAGCGATCGTGACTCAGGCAAAAACTTTCGACGAACTGGAACCTGTCTTGAACGCCGACCTGCAGATCTTACAGAACTACTTCGAGAACTGGCACTTAAAACCGAACCCTAGAAAAACAGTAGCGACAACCCTGCATCTAAACAACCAGCAGGCAGATAGAGAACTTAATATTTTCATGTGTGGAGAAAAAGTTCCAAGCGAGCGCAATCCTAGGTATCTCGGAGTAAAACTGGACCGATCACTAACATATGGCCCTCACCTGCAGGCGTTGAAGAACAAAATCAAGTCCAGAAATAATATAATTATGAAGCTCACAGGCACAACATGGGGCAGTACAGCTGAAACATTACGCACATCAGCAATCGCCCTAGTTCTTAGCGCCGCGGAGTATTGCTCGCCAGTATGGACAAGAAGTGCCCACTGCAAAATACTGGATACGGAGATAAACAAAACAATGAGGACGATCACCGGGTGCGTTAAGCCTACCCCTCTACCATGGCTCCCGGTGCTCTCAAACATTGGTCCCCCTGACCTGCGTAGAAGTCAGGCCACCGCAAGAGAATTGGACAAGATCAGGAGAAACCCCACGATCCCTGCCTTTCGGGACATCTTCCAACCACCAACACAGCGACTCAAGTCCAGAAAACCTATTTGGACAGAGAAACTGGAGGACTTCAGCCTGACCGGGACTTGGAGAGAGAGATGGAACAACGCAGACTCTCTGACAAACAAAAACATCATCGAGGACCCTACTGTTAGGGTCCCGGGACACAATCTCCCCCGAAAAATCTGGGTCCAACAGAACAGAATTCGTACGGGACAGGGCTGCTGCAACTACTTAATGTGGAAATGGGGCAAGAGGGAGTCTCCTGAATGCGACTGTGGGGCCCAATACCAAACAATCCAACACTTGGTGGAGGAGTGTCCGGGAAGAAGGTACGAGGGAGAATGGACGGATATCCATAGGGCGACCCCAGAGGCGGTGCGGTGGCTTTCTGGACGGGAACCAGGGATTTGATTCAAATGACTACTGGACGCGGCTATCTAGCCAAGAGAAACAACACAAGCCGAAGCCATACAAAAAGTAAAGTAAGTACATAAAATACGGTTATGTCCTCAGTCCTCACTTCGTTTAAGGCTTGACTCTGGGGATATTTTTCTTTCGGGGCGACATGTAGGTATTTCGTAACAAAAATAATTTTAATTATGTACTTCTCTAATCAAAGTATTTCGTAGTTTCTTTATACGTACGTATTTTTGTTTAATCAATTTAATTTTACAGCTCTTGGAAGATGTAGCATAACCGTATGCTATATTTTCGTAGTAGTGCATTGCTGTACCGCTAGATGTCAGAGTGGTCATTATATGTTTTGGTTTTATTGGCTGCCCTGCATCTGCACTCTTCAAGCTTCGATGCGGTCATAATAAAATATGTTTCAGTTGTCTGCAGTGTTTTCACAGTTTTTGTCCGAGTTTGGTGTGTTTACAATCGTTTTTGATATTTCATTGTTCTGTTTTACGACATTTAAAATATCTGCAATTGAAGCAGTTTTTTCAGATAGTCGTGTACGTTTATCGTCGGTCAATAACATTGTATTGTGAAAAGTAATCAATGGTGAATGTTTGCCTAATTGTCCTTTTGTTATGTAGTGACTGGTGAGTGTCCTATGGCTCCTGTTACCATGAAGTGTGTACATCATAATCATTATTTTTATTCCTCCTAAATTCTGAGATGAATGTATTACTAGTTGCATGTGTCTTTTAAATTTCAAAAAGTGTCGTTCATGTTCATGTGTTAGTTCAGTGAGATCAGGAGGAGGAATCATAGGGTCCTTAGCAGGAAATACGGAAGTTAAGATGGTCGTAAAAAGGTAAGAAATAATAATATTTCTCTCATATTGTTTGCCTTAACGCTGGCATTGTTTTATTTCATAGGGTACTTTTTATTTCCTTGCATTTAATTTATCACAGCTCGTACTGTAGGATTACATACTGCAGTGGATACCTACACAATCTCAATATGACGTACTTGTGGTGTTGGTGCAAACAGAGAAGTTTTATGAGTACAGGATCCAATATTTTGCTTTCATCTTCATAAACATTTTATGTTAAAAACCTTTAATTTTAGTTGCTATTGAGTTTGTGAATTGCATAACATCATATTTTCTGAAAATATGAGAATGTTGCGCAAAATTAATATTTTTGCACAAACTGTACTAGAGAAATTGCAATAGCTCTTTGTTTACATTTCATTGGATTATGCTTTGGTTGTGTTTATAACAGCTGCTTGGTAAAGTGTTACAGTAAATTTAATATCTTACTTTCTGATTGTATGCTTCAACATTTCTATTGGAAATGCATTGACAAGCATTTTTGAAAAAGAACTTTTTTTTTTGTATTTGCTGTGTCTGCCATATTCTACCTACATTGTCTGATTGAAGTAAAAATGTCTTAAAATACAATTTATCTCACTGACTTTTTTTTTATATTCGTTTTAAATATACTAAATGATATGCCAACCCTATTTTAAATAGAACCTATGCTTTGCAACACTTGAATAGTCTTTTAGATAAAACGGTATCTTGATGCTAAACTAAATAATGTGGTTTTCAATACGAACTGAGAATAAAAGAGTGTTTTCCCAAGTTTATCCAAAATACTACTACTGCTGCTTCTCCCCTTGAACATCCTTCTACTAAACAGACAGAGATGCTGCAAAGTTTTACCTCTCAAGATGTTTTGCATGATGCTGAGTGCGTGCATACTCTTTCCACGTCAAACCCGATTCTCTATTCCTCTTCTTTTTCAGCCCTGATCTCTCCACTGCTGGAAATATGCTTCTTCCAAACGTTTTCATCCATTTCTGTTACTTGGCTTTCTCGCCCACTGTATACCCGCCACCGAGGTTATGTCGTCTACCCATCTCTTCTGTTGGATTCCGATTTGCCCATGCTCTCTATTTAATAAGCCTGGGTCCATCTAGCATTTGGGAAGGATCTTACAAATAAGATTCCCATTGACTAACCCTTTTTGATTTAGAATACTATAATAATAGGTCCAATTTGTCATTGTGCATGTGCAATGAGAAATGTTTTGCCACTGCGTACTATTTTATCTTGCTATGTGCCATTTCAGTCTGCTCTAATATTGTACCCAAACATGAACTAGGTGCTAGGCACCTACTTGACAGTTGTAATTATTAACAAAAAATATCGCTCCTATAGATTCTTCTTCTTCGCGAGCCCTGCAGCTTTCATTTCTAGATATAGGCCTCCCTCATTCGTCTCCATCTCTCTGGATTTTGCAGCTCGTCTGTCCAACGCATATGTTGGCGGCCTCTAGGGCGTTTAAAGAGCCACGTACGCCAGAACAGGAGCTTGTTGCTCAACTTGCCATCCGTTGCTGTCGCCATATGACCTGCGTAGTGCCACTTCAGCCCTGCGATGGGTTGTACAACATATAGATTACATACAACAAAACATTTCATTTTGTCTACTTGATAGACATGCACTCACACTATACACTACATAGGTACATAACACATAATATACATACAAAACTCTCCCGGACTTTGATAATTATGTACCTATGTACAATGTTTTTGTTATATTTCTGTATGAGGTACATAGTGACCCAATAATATTTTATCTTTTATACTTTCTCTGTCAGATACAAACATACCTACCTATTCATATACTGAATGTAGATTAGATACTTATAAACTTATCGTTATATGTAACATTGTAACACCTAACACACAAGGCTTGTTACTTCGTGACTCCACAGTTTTACGACTATCGTGCTCTTTTCGGAAGCCGATTCATCCACCTTGTTGTCATTTAGTAATACATAATATGTAATATTATTAATGCAATCCAAGAATAACATCACAGTACCAAGTGTCCATAGATTCTCTTTTACCCATAGTCACAAAACCTGACAACTGATTAATGACGAAGGGTCCTAAGAATACGATTCCTATCAAGTCACCTTTATGATTTAGGATGCTAAAATAATAGATCTAATGTGATATAATTCAATAAAAAATGTTGGTCCCGGCTTTCCTCCTAGAAAAACCCACTATTCGCTACTGCTACCGATGTACCTACCTGCGTGGGTGTTTTACGCGAACAGAGTACCTATCAGACTTTTGTGGGCAGTTGAGTAGACGTATTAAAAATCTAAAAAAAACACTTTATTTCATATTATATCAGTGGGCCGGGTTCAATCCCCGACTTACTCCACTTCACAGCACAAGCTTTTAAACTTCCTGTGAACTGTACAAAGATATATTTGGGTTTATTTCGGTTAACCCAGTGAGACTCGTCGATGAAACAACATGTACCTTATATTGTAAATCACATAATACATTGCCATGTTAATATAAAAAAAACACAATAAAGTCATTATTATTATTATTATTTAATAAAACAAAAAATCGGTTAACACTCTCCTTTTTCTTTCATTGTTTTTTAAACAAGTATCTAGTTAGCGCAAGTATTAATGTAATCACGTGTTCATTTGAAAACTTCAAGTTAAATACGCAATAGATTTTGTCTCAAAAATACCTAGGCGCTGTGCTACCTATGTTATGTATAAATTAAAAGAACTGTATGATAATTTGTTAAGTGCGTAGTATAGTATGTATATGCCAAATGCGAAGTGACCTATGCCACATAAAATTAAATGCGTATTGTTTACAAAAGCGTTATGTTATCATCACTTTATTTGGATTTATTGTAAAATTGTAATTTAAAGTTGCTGTTTGTCGCCGACTGCTGTCGTTCAATTTAGGGAGGTATTTTTCTTGGTATCCTAAAATGTATTCATCAAATGTGTGTAATGGATTGAAGTCATTAAACTATGTACCTACATGTACATACATAGACATTATTATATTTTGTGTCTTTTATCATGTTACGCCAACGCGGGAGGTTGTTGTCTGTTGAAGCTCGTCTCATCCCATAATAGGTACATTTTAATATGTTATGTTGCACTGCCATTCTATAAGATATACTTAGCTATAGTCATGTGTACTACCATAATCATTTAACATACTAAGCATCTATGGTAAATAATATATGGGCGTATCACCCACTTACATAATTTAATTATACTACAGATCAAATAATCGGATTTTGTATACTGTTACATGCGTTATCCGGCGAAGGAATTGTACCTAAACACATAATATGCTATGCAGTGATAATGGCAATATTAGGTAGGTATGAACCTATGGACTATGGGGACTACTAATTGTACATTGAAAATACTAGGATTATTTAGTGGATAGTGCAGTGAGAGTTCACACCCCGTGCCCAGTCAGATTACGTGTATGACGATTATTATTTAACAAAATACCTGAGGTAATTCGTGTTTCTTATAACACGTAACATTATATCATATCTATGTATGTATGTACTGTACATTCTACATATAATATCATTATCAAAATAACGACCTTGCTTCACCATAGCATTAAAACATGCCTTCCTAATGTTCCACGCTAGTTTATTTCATTATGCAATGAAGGCATTGATTCCACACTTAATTACGCTCGCCTTGAAATTTTACATTATTTGCTTGCTCGCGAACCAAAGAAACTACACGTATTGTTAACCCGTAAATGTTAATTGTAAAGTTAATGTAATATAGTCTGAATGACATGGCAACATACATTGCGTCCTTACAAGCATGTACAATATAAAAAAATATTATAATTGTATGTTATGGCCGTTATGGGGGAGTTTAAAAAAGTTCAGTGTTTTAAAATTATTATATCATCGTTCGTTGACGGTATTAGGACGTTCTTTAAATGTCACAAGCGTACATTTTCTCGTTGAGTTGGTTCAATGCAACGGTTTCATAGGCTAACTACTAAGTACAGTACCTACTAAAATAATTATACATTTTCTAAAAGGGTAGTTAGTCATGACAAAGTTATTAGTGATTGTTTTAGGAGACTCTTTAGGATATTGAATATATTATTGTATTTACAATTAGAGACCGACCGAATATTCGGTTTCGGTTACGGCCAGTTTCGGCCGAAATTGCCAGTTTCGGCCCCAGTTTCGGTTTCGGCCAAAAAGTGGCCGAATATTCGGCCAAACCGAAACTAGTATCCGTATTATATGGAGTATTGTCGGAAATCTTTGGAGCAGATTCACACTTTGTGTTTGTATTCTGTATACTAGAGTGAACTAGATCACTATCGCTACCCATTTTTATACACATCATTTATGTCTTATGACAAAAATTTTGCCTGCGGCGCTACTTAGGCGACCGTTTCCATGATACAACATAACCAAGTATTTTACTTACCTACAACAAGATTCATCACTTCGCCCATTTAAAAAAAAAACAAAATTGCCTGCGGCGCTACTTCTTGGTGCATTATTACGAAAAATACTCATAATTATTATTGTTATATTACCTATTTTAGTTCAAAGATAATGTATACATGGGCGTGAAATTTGTGAAATTAGTAAGTATAAAAATACACCAAAACACAATTGTTTCACAAAAAAATTGCCTGCGGTGCTATTTTTTTATTGCTTTTTATAGAGAACATTTTTCGTGCATAATATTGTGCAAATTATTATATACATTTTCAAATAAACCAAACCACATCACGGCCTTCTTCACCATGTCTCACAAAAAAATTTCGTCTTCTGCGCTATTTTTTGTTGCCCCCCCATTAGCTCCAAGGCTGGCGACGCCCATGAATATACATATTAAAAAACTGCACCACAACTTCCGTTACTTAACCTCCTGAAGAAAAATTGCATTTTTTATCCCCCCTCCTAGTGTATGCCATGCCACCTATGCCATGGATACCTACATAACTGATGACATAAGTTGTAGTTCAATGGGTTCCTTTCTTTTGTGCTTACATTGAGTTCCAAAAATGAAGTGGTTTCCTAATAAATATCTTAGGGAAACACTAGATATGAGAGCAGGGTACCTATAAAGATTTTTTTTTTTCAAAATATCAACTGAAATTCCTAAGTTTCGGTTTCGGTTTCGGTTTCGGCCGAAACTAGAAGGGGAGCCGAATATTCGGTTACGGTTTCGGTTTCGGCTAAAAATCCAGTTTCGGTCGGACACTACTTACAATGATCAACAGTGTGAGACAATCGTAGGTGCATCAATACTTTACATGCGCAATATCTTCCAACCATCATTGTAATTTGTAATGGTATTTGTTATGTTGTATGTAGGTATTAAGATTTCAGCGACCTGTACTTAGTGTACTTGTTAACTGCTTCTTATTAAGATAGATAATAATTACGGATTGTGAAAGCTATAATAATGACAATAATACATTTTATTACTTGAACGCGCTCTACTTGTGATACTTTTCCTAAACTGTAGTTTTCACTTCATCGAACTGAGTAATCATAATACTGTGCGGTGATTATATCTTAGTGCAAGATCTTTCACGTTGTGTTTGACTGTACGAATTTTATTAATAGTAGGCAGGTAGGTGTCTACGCATTTTGTCCTCTATAAACTCTATAATTATTGTGAATAAGAATTATGATCGACGGGTATTTCATCGAAATTTTGATTTTTCTCATGAACAAAACTCTTGTGTGAATGAATCTTAGAACGTGTCTGACGTTTCTATTAAAATTCAGCGCATCTAATGGACGATATCACGATTAACAACAATTGATGAACTGGACTCTTCTAGATAGGGGTTAATGTTGTAGTAATGGCCGGATAAGTTAAGCCTGTGTCAAAAAAAAAACTGGCAAAGGCGTGGAATATTGCGAACTAGTATTTGTTAATGATTTTTCATTGCCATGAACAATCAACCTTTTCCATTGTGAGACGAATAGCCGAATCGATTTCCTATTCAATGATCCGTTATGAGTCAAAATACCTAGAATGTTAATATAATATAATCTACACGTACAAATGGATTTAGTTAAACCATACTTCATTATTATACCAAAGTGTCACGCTGATTGCTTTCCACTAATGAATAAACTTGTAGATTTTGCGTTTATCATTTCATTTACTAAAAATGTGATGTCGATCATTTGTAGTCTTCCCAGTCGCCCAGTCTATCAAGTTAGTACATAATGTACAAAGATTCTCAGTTCCATCTCATCGTAGGTAGTTATCGTCCATCGTTTTCACTATGCAGTTGATTAGGTCGCGATGGGTTTTGTGAAGCCGTTTCTGTTTGATTGTTTGTTGCATTTAGGTATACCTAATGCCTAATTTTGTAATTTCTTTTGATCAGGGTTAGGGTAATTCTATGTAGATATTTGTGATTTGTATTACCTACAAATCCTACAATGACAATATTAATATCGTGACAACTCTGAACTATGAAACTTCGCTAAACTTTCTAGGGAACTACCTGCATAAGTACATATCTCTAAATGTACTGCTGGCATGATATTAAACTTTTCAATTCGTACTATTTTGTACTTAGGTTCTGCCAACTTGCTAATCTTTGTGGGTCTGATCATAATTAATGTGATTTTTTTTGCATTATGCGCGTCACAGAGGAAATTATGTACCTAACCATAATTTATTGCTTTTTGTCCGAGGTGTTAATCTTACGATCCCATTCAGTGAATGATTTTAACTACAAAAAAAAAAACAATATCATTGGTAGGTACAAGATTAATTGTGTATGAGAATAAATCAAGATACCTACATTTAAAATTAATATTAAAATTTGATTGCATTACCACGTAGTTATTTTAGAGGTACCGTAGATGCTTTTGGGACGTGTGAATAATATCTGATTTAGGTAGTTCAAAATTATAGCGTAATTTATTTTCCAGAGGTTTGTTTTATTGAAAAAAATCAAACGTTTTCGTCTAGTGACTGGGCATTGTCAAGGTTGATGTGCAACCATTGATTTGCTTGAATATGCATTTCCACTAATTTGATACAAAACTCGCGATATATACATCGTGTTAAGTCTTGGTGGTTACTTTGTAGTAAGTCCTTCATTACGTTTTGTTACGCCTCCAGGTGAGAATGACTATTCCACAGCGCCTACCTAGACACGTATTGATACAGACACTTACCTCATAATATTATTATGCACTTGCAATGCTTGTTACTCACTCTGTAAATGGATACCATGTATAGTAAGTTAGTGCGGCGACCTCTTATTAGGTTAAGAGCCATTACAATACTCCCGCATCAAGTCTTCTTGCGTCTTAGAATGTTGACTACTAATTTGTCTTCATAACAATGTTTGGCTTTGTTTCCATTCTACACACGCACACACACACACACACACACACACACACACGCAAACTACCCTCATCACTAAGAATATTAACCTACTCATTCTATCGCGTTTTGCTTCTTCGACCCAAAACCTAAATAAAATATTCAAATGTCACACCATACCATCTGCATCTAGGGTTGCCAGATGTCCGGTTTTAGACCAGACAGTCCGGTTTTTATTGCGTCTGTCCGGTCGAGGAAATCTTGGAAAACCGGACAAAGGGCTGTCCGGTTTTTTCGATCTGATTTTAAGAAGTTCAACACGATCATTTGGATAGGCTATTTAATTAGTTAATTACCTATTTTCATAACGTCCTTCAAGGGAATAACAATATTGATTATTTCCATCATGAGAATTTTCTGAGAATTTTCTTTCTGAGAATTTTCTTTTCTTGAATTTCCATCATGTTTTCTTTTTCATAGGTAGTGGGTACCTACGTTCGTTGCGATAACCTGAGTATTTAATTAGGAAGCAATTTTTCATAAAATAAAATTCGCCGTAATACTTACGTAGGGACTTTATTTTTTTTACATTTCCTTAAGGGAAAATATCACTTTTCAGAGCTCATGACCGGTGAAAGTTTCGTATGTCTGGAAAATATTTTTTATTGTGGGGAGGGGGAAGGGCAAAAATTAAAACTCGTCTGATTTTTTGTCGCACACATTCGCACCAACAAGTCTACTGGAAGAATTCACCACAAGACAACAAGTGCGCCCTTCTTTGTAGGCACATTTCATACAATCAAGTTTGATTATTATTATTACTATTGATGAATAATGATATGTTTTGTTATGACTTGTAGGAAGTAGAGGTTAATACCGTTCTTTAAAAGTTATTGTCAATCCTTTTTGGTTAAGAAGTAGGTGTGCTTTAATTTATTTTCAGTTCAACGAACTAGATAATTCGGGTATCAAAACACATTCTCTTAGTCTTCCACAGTATTCACATTAAAATAATAATACACGTAGATGTGTTAAGCTTCTAGCTCTCATATTCCTTCTGTGTACCTAGTACCTATAGTACTTGTGCTAGTGTACTTACCTAACAAATAATTTAATAGGTTGAATGCTGGTTGCACGCCGCACGACTCGTACTGACTGACTTCATCCAATTGAATGTATCAGAAATATGACTATGGAAGCTCACAAAATTATTGTAGGATTTTCGTCTTCACATTTGTGCAACATCAAGTGAACAATCATTCTGCAAGTGAGCAAACTGCATTCAATAAATTAGGTATATAAATACGTCACTGGAATCAGATTTGTAAATCGTGTTGTACGTATTTTTGAGGGGAATTTTTCTACGATTATATTTACTGCACATTTCATTGAAGTTTTTTATTCATAAAATGCCACTTCCTACGATTTGTTGCAGGAAATATTTCTTATCGTTAATCTTCTATTGGTGCTATAACTGCCGATATCTATTTTCTGTAGGTGTATCAACCTGCTTAATTATTGTGTCTGACCTCACCACAACTTGCATATTAACGCAGACTTCACTGTGTCCAATGGAAATTGTTTAATTAGACTTAGGTACTTTCCTTAACTTTTCGTTCATAGTTTAGAGGTAATTTTCTATTTAAAATAGATGGCAGTCAATACTATCATACAAGAGGCATGCACCATTTTGTTTCTGAGGATGTTAGTATGAATATGTTGTGTACTCAACTAGGATGTTATCTCCGTAAGCCGCATTATTTATTTCCGCAGGCGTCTGTTGTACTTGGCTGTAATATAATAACAGCATGTATTGTATAAGCGATATTATTTACTACATAATATATACCTAATAGTTAGGTGTGTACCTACATAAAGCCTTGTACAGTAGACGAGAACCGGTCCTCTGGTTTACCACAATACAAAAAAAGTTGGTTAATCTATCTTTTCTTCACGAACAAACAAATTGCTATTGAAAATCTACCTACGTACGTTTGAATTAAATTTTGATTGATGAAATAAACTCCTGGTTATCAGAGAAATAGGAAATACGTCTTAATGTCAGAAGTCTTGTTGCATTTTTGTCATCATTATAGGTCGTCTGTCGCTTGTAATTTTTAGGCGTGTAAGTGTCTATTGCAGTAATTAGTTATTTCCATAGGTAAATGACGTATGAATGTATCTAGTAGACGTTCACCCATATCTGTGATTATTATCGATTATCATTAATTATTTATACATTATTTTATCAGATACGAGTGGACATGTATTTTCATTATTGCCTAACCTATATTGTTTCTGTTTGTTCCGATTTGTTTATACATAGGGATTCACAATTTATTAGATACTATATATTTTTTTCAATTGCAATGATGAACATTGAACATGGTTGTGGAATTTAGGTAAAGAACAATGGGCGGAATTGAACCAAGAGCCTCCAGTGACGAGACTAGGTGGAAATGAAAGTACATTGTTGTTTTATTTGATTTTTGTTGATAATCATTGCACAGGATTTGTGTCAAACAATATGCATGTGTGCTATAGTGATGGCATAAAACCAGACGCAGGCCCGTTGGTAACAAGATAGTAATTTAGAGAGGGGGGGTGGGGGGCTGTGATTAGTCATTGGACAAATCTAGGCATTTTATTATAATATAAAATACTTTCCTGTACTTTATGCTCTGGACTAAAAACCTAATCCTAAAGTGACATTATTGCCGTGCAGATATTTTGCGGTATGTTGTCCTCCACCACTGATTTCTGAATATTATAGAGTATTTTCGGTTGTACCTAGTCGTGTTATATTTTTGTGCTATTAATAATTTAGCTGTTTTATAAAGTAAATTGGAAAGCCAATCATTTAAGTTCTGGACAACGCGTTGCATGATCACAGCAACAACGTATCAGAGTATGTAACATAGGCAAGGCACGAGTACCTATACCTATATAGTATATATACGTAGGTAATTATGTTTGAACTTTATTATTAAAAGAATCGTGACTTAGTTGTCGTTGTGTGTCGGATATTGTTATTTTGTAATTTTTAAGGTCACTATTAACATTTTACTCAATATTAGTTTTGTTGTGCCATTTATAAAACAACGATACATAATTTGATTACATATTTATAAGCTTTTTGTACTCATTAACCTACAAATAGTTTTGTTGAGTTGCTAAAAACTTTATTTCATCTGGAGGATTCAAAATATTCCATCGTGACTTATACGAGTTCTTCAAAACCAGACCTTACTCCTTACACGTACCGCTTATTTATTATCTTTATAGTCTCTGCCACTTGTTTTGTGTGTTGAAAAGAGGTCGTTGATTTTTGTATAAATATGCATTAAGCTACACTGTAACAGCTATGTTCACTCAATCATAATCGCACACCCGATCTAAAGATAGTACGATATTTACACGTACGCGTATATATATCTAAAATATCATCGTCCTTTTAGATTACCAGCTGTAGCACTGTTTTTGTTTTGTAAACATTCTCAATTTCCCTATCGCTTTCAACAGAAACCACCGTCATGTGGAAACAAGTCCCCAAGGAGAAGAAGGTGGCTTTGAACTTAATCGGTCGCATTTGATGTATTGAACCTGTTGAATTGAAGAAGAGTTTACAAACACGACATCGCGCATCCTTATCCTTATACGTACGTCGCTATTTCGTGTATTATACCATAATGATTGTGCGGATATAAATACCGTTGTCTGCTGTCATTAACGTAGTGGATAGTAGTTGTAGGGTATAGGTACTTCATCATGTGTGTATTATTATTCTTACTCATAGTAGGTACCAACAATATTATGTATTCACCTGCTGATTGAATCGATCGTTGTGTTTTTATATTCGGTCGTCATTTAGTCACATTACCGTAACGTTAGTGCATTATAACAATTTATGTACGATACGTTACTAATTATTTGAACGCATCTAATGAATAGTTAATCAACGGGAAGAGATTTTAATTAAAATACAGTTCACCACAATTATTTCTTCTTTAAATATAATAGGTATATGTAGGTATGTGACTTTATTTGATACAAACGTATTCGTGATTGCTTCTATTACTATTTTGTATTGTATTATTATATCTTGTTTTCCTAAAGTTCAACCAGCATTATTTGTTAACTAAGTGTGAATGATGTTGACCAAGAATTATTTTGTGTAATGTATGAACGTACGACTTATTAAATGATGAAGTAATTCAGTCTTATTATTTATTGAAGTGATTTATTTTCCTTATCGAGAGATGTGTGTGTACTTAGCTACCTAGAATGTATGTCAATAAGATGTGCAAGGTAATGGCGATTATGCAAGATTTACAAAAGTGAATCAATTGCCGTTAATCGTTACAAATAAGCATTAATATGTATGTATGTAGTATAATGTGTTATCTCGTGGATATAATATCATCCATTGTTTATCCATACATTACATTACCTAGTAGTGTGCGTATTGAACTTAGTCGGCACACGGCACATAACCGGTTTCTCACGCATGGTATCTATACCTAACCTATTACCTAGTCTACCTCTTGTATGTCGGTGTACCTAGAATCGATTATTAATATTATGTTGGTCGCCATCATCTTACCGCTTATTAGTTGTTATGTTGTTGTATTATTCATTCAAGTCATTTTCCCATAACCTCTAAGTGTGTAATCTGGAGTAAAGTCGTCGCATCGTAATCTACATAACGTATCCGCTTACTATCAACCACTTGCATGGTTCATTAATAAACCTTTAGCTGTGCTTGTCTTTTTATTTCATGTTTCGTGATTTAGAATTGCGTCACGATTTTGTTAATATTGCATTCAATATTGTCCGTGTTGGTACTCGTATTTTACCATTCAACATTGCAGCCACTGAGCCGTAGTTGTCAGTGATGTCTATTTTTCATATTGATCTCAGTATGAATTACCTACTCCTATGCTTGTAAAGTTCTTATGTATCATCTAGGTACATTTTACTACTTTTAGAACTTGTAGACACTCGACACTTGTGTATGTTTATTATCTTTTAATTTTAACTTTCATATCCCCACACTATCCCGCTCTTTCTCCATTCGATTTGGCCTACTTTTCCAACTAGAACATCGTTTCTTGACTACAATCATCTTATACCTACATGAAGTGCCATCTTTGTGGTATAATGGTATGTGCATCGTGTTATGTGTATACACACTTAGTCTTGAGCTAGATACCTATTCGGTGTTATTGATACTACGTTCAATGTTACGTAGTAGGTATATAATATAAAGTAGATTGTTTTTTTTTTCACATCCTTTAATAGGAGTATTTTTTTCCTTGTAACCTTTGGCTAATATCGACCCAACTAGTCTTTAATATAAAACAATCTAAAAGTTTCATATACCTACAAGAGTCGGAGTTGGGTTTATTTCGTCACTTCAGTCGTATTTTAGTTATGTAGTAGACTTGTCTAATAATATGAGTAAGTAAAGTATCACATGTATAAAGATGCAGGATTGTATGTGTGGTTAGTACTTAGTACATACGCAGTAGAATCCGGTGTGCAATTCAATGAAACAAGTTCACTGGCACTCCGACCTTTCGTTGTAGTTGATTGTTGTATTTAATGGAAATAATAGTAGGTATAACACGCTATCTATCATCGTTGTGTTGAGTGAGACTTGTATATTAGGGTGTCCCGTAAATGAAAATTTCAAAATCACGTTATGTAATAGCACGGAAAACTTGGGTATGGACGAGCTGATTACGGGAAAAATAATAAAAAAAATCCTGGACATATGTTTTAGACCTCTACCGGAGCCTGAAGTTTTGAAAAAATAGCTATTTTCCACTGAAACATACCTTAATGCTTTGTGAATAATGACATAGATTTTTGTAACTGCAAATATGTAGAGTTTGTGAAAAATATTAGACCTTTACATTAGATTGTACCTAAATAACTAACCATACCCTGAACGTTCCTCGTGGGAACACAGGGAGGTCGACAGATTTCATTACTTAGAGAGTTTTTTGTGCAGTGTGAATATGCCTTTCTACGTTATTCCTAATGCTCTGATGCAGCAATTCTATGTCTTAGAAAGGGTTTAGACATAAAGAAGGTCTTCCAGGTCATTGATAGCCCTATAGGATGACAAAAAAATATTGGTCAGCATCAACTACTTACTAAAAAAACAGGTAATAAAGTATAACATAAGCCAAATATCCACAACGGAATTAGGCATTATCTTGTCTAATGTATATTGTTTTACTATATTATAAATAAAAAAAACTACAGAGCCAACCATTAAAAAAATAGTAACAATTGAAAGGCGATTATGTGAAAAGATACTGGACTTTGATTTACAATACATTTCTTAGTTGATATAGGGATGGAATTTTGAAATTAATGACCACTTTTTTGAAACTTTGAATTACTTCTGCGGTTCCACAACATGCAGTTTATAATCCATTCCGTAAATACAAAGGTTGTGGTCGATAAAAAGAAAATACATTAAGCAATAGAAATGTCAAGAAGATCTATGTAGAAGGGAACAAAATTATGTGTGGATAGAAGGTTCCCCACCATGCTTGATGAGAAAATACTCTTGTAATACTGTTATAAATTATAAATAACATAATATTTGATGTTATTAGAACAAAGGTTGATGTATTACCTATATATAGAATAAGTCTTTCCAAGATCTGGAGCTGAGACACTCAGATAATTGCTGGTTTTGATGGTTTTAGAAGGGTGGTGTTCTTAATATCTAAATATTCACCTAAGTAGGCTATTGCATCGGTTTATAATCATATTTCAAGTCAAAGAAACATTTAACCATCCATAAAAATGCCTTTTCAATTTCATTCCTATGAACTTCAGGCCCCCACAATTATTGACCTGTAGAAATAGCTCTCATTGGCTACAAAAACAATTATTCTATAGGTTTAACACTGGTGACTGAAAATTTTCACAAAAAATGTGAAATGCAAAGAGTAAGAAGGGTCCTAAAGAGAATCTATAGAAATAAAAATTGCTAGCCATGAAATTGGAATAATACAACATGACTAAGCATATTCTGAGACTATAATATATGTAATAGAACTCATTCTGAAATTTTCGCTTCCTTGAGGAGTTTGTAATGAATTAAATGAACTTATTTGGTTGAATATTGAGTTGGTATATAGTAGGAATATAAAATTAATGCAACCCCTGCCTTATAAGACATTTCTGATGAAAATTTGAATTCATAAATTAATTCTAATCTGTTCTAAAACTAACCCACAGTAAAACATTTTAGGTAGATTTCCAAAAGGAACTCTACCTATTCGTTTCTCCCGTGATGTCGCAGAATTGAAAAATTTCTACTCAGTATCACTAATTAGGACCAGGAGAACCCGAATCCGACCTTGGTTGTAAAGTTTATATATATAAGCCATATATATGTCCCTTTTCTTGTGCGCACGTTTGCGGCCAAACTATGCGTCACAGAAACGTGAAACTTGGGTGGTAGATTTTTGGTACGTGGTAGATGAACTGATAGGAGATTGGGTGAAATCCATTAAGAGGAAGGTTCACTTTTTAAGGCTTCAAATTCAAAAACAATCATTCTGAGGGGATCCAATGATTGTGAGGGTCTGTGTCTGGTATCGTATGAAAGGGCATTAAATAAGGAATACAGATCAAAAGTCAGATTTTGTCTAGCTCAATTCCTCGGACTACACTGATCGATCGAAAGATCTAGTAAGTAGTTACCGCATAGGTACTAGCGTGTTTGTTGTCTTAGTGCTTCACGATACGAGAAGAACTCACATCTTTTTTTCAAATTTCTAGTGCTTAGGTACCGGTACCAATCCATATAATGTGTGGAATGAAAATAATTTGATTATTGGATTAGGTACTTCCTTTGATTATTGAAGTACTTAATCAAATATTTTTTCGACATACGGTACTTCGATAATCAAAGAATAAACTACATCCATACTACTTCATCACTTCGCTGGTTTATTTGCCGATAATATTGTGATTGTTTTTATTGTACAGATGTACTCTTAAAATTAATAAATCACTTGAAATCTACCTATGCCTGTGGCGTGCCAAAGGAATTTTTTTAAATTTTTCCTCTCAGACAGGCAGTGCAATACTGTACTAAGGTAGCACTAAGAGAGAGACAATAGCTTCTCAGTATATCCTGAAGCTTAAAAATCTAGACATGGATTCAAATTGTGTAGAATTGAACTGATATGTGAGGTGACATAATTTTAGCTATAAGATTCAAGATTGTTGATTATTTCAACAAAAATGCTATTTTCTATGTATATAAAATTTCCTTTATTTACTTTGATAATAAGTTTTTATGACTAATATTGTTATGTCTTCAGTTTAGAAATGTGTATTTTTATTGAAGTTGAAAAAATACATAGAACTGGACGAAATATATTTCTATGAAAATCTGTACCTGAAACCTCATTTTTCACATCTTTAGGGCCTGGTAGAGGTCTAAAAGTAGTATCAAAATGAAAAACTAAATATGCAGTCTGAAACTACTCGTCAATACCCAGGTTTTGCCACCTCTTACGTTTCGATATTCGCAAAAAAAAAATTCTCCATACATTGACGGGACACCCTATTGTATATGTTTACTGCCTCTGCCTCTGACATTATCATTGCTTGTATTATTATCTCGTATTGTAGGTTCATCGAAACTTAGGACGTGGTACTTTGGTTGAGCTATCCATCTTATGCTATAAAATAGAAAATATCGAATAAAGTTTTTCATGTCGATCAGATGACACCAGCAAGAGTGTAGGAGAGGGGGGGGGGGGTAGTTAGGGGAGCGCGAGCCTATTAAACAATATTGTTTGGTAGTACCTATAGTATTTATCAGTTTTGTAACTGTTACTTAGTGTAGACCTTATTTTTTTTATTTTTATTTATTTAATCTTAAAGTAAACAACAAACACATATAAATATACAAAATGGACATAGTACAGATTATAAAACGTTGTTCACTAGGGCGAACTTATCGCAGAACTGCGATTTCTTCCAGTTAACCCCTTATGCAAATAAAAGAATTGAATTGTTTTCTATCCAAACCCCTGAATGATTCTTGTTACCTTGACAGCTTGCCGTAATTATTTCGTATGGTCCCTCAGTACTTCCCTACTACATACAATATTTTCGTTGCACAATGCGGTTTGACTTTTTGCTAGTCTTCGACTTGATAATCATTTTCGCATTAGACTCCTCACATTCACGCTAATCAACTCCAGTGCTCAACATTAATCTCAGATTTACGTAATGATTTATATATTACCGAATTGTTTCTCCAAAAAATGAACTACCTGATATGACTTCAGAATCAAAAGTTCAACAATAGGTAAATATGTACACACACGGATCTTGTATGAACCAATAACCGAGAAAACCTACTTAACCATCGAACAATACCATTTGACAACGATAAAAACACAAATTCTATCATGAAACTACACTCCAACTAGCCGACTTTCAAAATTTATACCAACTTTTTACACCTATGACGATGCTTATACAGTCGAACTTGGTTAAAGCGAACACGAAGGGACCGCGTATATTTGTTCACTATACCCGTGAAACGCTATACCCGTGAATAGGTATAGTATGTAGGTACATCGTTTAGGTACTTACCCTGATTATATGCCTACGCATTATGTGCTAATATAAAAGATTGTGATAATTTCTAAATTGTAAAAGCCAATCATTTTTACCTACGCCTGAAACGGTTTTGTCTGCGAGGTCGTCCGAGGCTAACCTGGCTCGACCATGTCGACCAGATCTTCAAGAATTTACGTTTGTGAGTAAGATTAATTGGAGAACGTGAATGATACGGCATTAATGTGACGAAAGCAAAGCGTGTGTGAGAGTATAGGGCGGTCTGGCGCACGGTTATCTTTGCCTACTCCGCAAGAAACGCAACGTGAGGGGATAAATTAGATAGTGGAGGGTAGTAAACTGTTGCACGCATCAACATTTTTCGCTCAATATTCAATGTTACGTAGACGCCTTTTTCGGGTTTCAAAGGTACGAATCGATAATTGAACTGACATGATTGAGTGTCTAAAATCGACTCCATTAGTAAAAACAAAATGAGGAAGTGGGGTGAGAAAGATTACAATTACCCAAAACATTAAATTCCGCTATTGGCTGTTGCACTGTAGGTAGGTAGGTAACTGTAGGTAGGTACACTGCAACAGCCAATAAATAGTCCAGGTATTGTATTCAATCGGTGTTTTGAAAACATTGAGAACAAACGTCCTTGAACTTTTGAATACCTAATGTCCATTATTGGACGGAAGAGTTGAAAAAAGGTGGAGATTATCAAAACAATGGGCGGAGTTTAGAGAAAGGATTAGATTTAAAGAAAACTTTCATTTTTATTGCCACCTCATAAACATCGTAAAGTAAACAATAATGACTATAAGGTAGCATTGTCTTCTAATATAGGATAATTCCCGCATTATAAAAACAATGGTCCCTAACAGTTTACGATGTTTAAGCTTACGAAACATAATCCCACAATAGAGTTAGGATGCGTTGTTCTTTTCCATGCAATAATTTAGTGCCGCATTTGAAGACAATGGTAGGTACCTGGTAGGTACCTATGTTATGATTTCGACACTTGAAATAAATATTAGGATAATGTAGAATCCCAATAATCGTTTTAACGTACATAGTATCATACTGAGACAAAAATAACCGAACGTAGGAATTTTTGGGTTTTTTGAATGAGAATAATGTTCGAGTATTCAAGATTTGTTCACTATACCCGTGAAGCGTCTTCGCTATAACCGTGACGATTTACGTACAAAATTCAAAAAACCAAACGAATGTCGAGCATTTGTTCGCTATTGCCGAGAATTCACTATACCCGTGATCGCTATATCCATGTTCGACTGTATTTGTGTACCTAAGTACCTGGTGTTCAATACCTAATGAGTGCAGTACCTGTACAATTCTCAGTGACTAACTGGTGATTTCTTTTTGTCCACAGATCGGCCGACAGTGCTGAATCTCCCATATTGGAAGAATCTGCTGAAGGGGGAACCGATCAGAAACCAAAGCCGCCAGTAAAATATGGAGAATTGGTTATTTTAGGGTATGTGTTTTTTTGACTTGAGATAAAGATCTTGTATTAATGTATTAGAATATCTTATGTTCTCAGAAAATGATTCTACAACGAGACATTTTTTATTTACCTATTTAGGTAATATCTGGGAAATTCACCCACGTTTACTCGTTCGTTCTATCTGTTTAAATATAAGTAAAATGTAATATTTGATTGCCAAACAGTACTAATGATCAATAGTAGTTGCAGGTTTTCACGATGATCCATATGTAGATTTGTTTTTCGGGTTGATCGTGTGATGTGATCAGATTACAATCCGTGACCAAGGCGGCAGTAGGTTCGCCGACACGTCGGATAATCACACACGATCATCCCGAAAAACAAGTCTACAGTACTAATTATAATTTCTGTGTTTTAGTTACAATGGACTATTACCTCAAGGCGACAGAGGCAGGAGACGATCGAAATTCGTTTTATATAGAAGAGCGCAACCGAATGGCGTTCGTCGTTCTAAGCACTACGTGGTCAAGACACCTCACAGTTCTCAGGCTATACTGGATGCACGTCAGCACAGTATCAGCTACACATTGAGCAGAAACCAAGCAGTCATAGTCGAATATACGGAGGATGACTCCACGGACATGTTTCAGGTAGGATTATATATAATAACTATCTATTGTAGAATTCCTAGTATGTTTGATCAAATATTGCCGAAGGAAAACACTGAGAAAATAGTAATTAGGAATTGAATAATGTCATGTCACACGTATTTGTCAAATGAAAATGTCACTTCCGGTGTCTTTTCAATCATTGCGGTCAGTGGACCCATCATTCGGTGCATTTAAGAACAACAAAATATTCTGCTATAAATACTTATGTATGTATCATAATAATTGTATTGTCAACAAATACTTCACACCTGTTTGAGTTTAATGTTAACATAATACGAGGACATTAATGTGAAATTTCCTGTCATTTCTCTCTGGGTGTTTGCAGCCTTCAGCTGATAAATCGCTCAAGCATTTCTGTTTTATTGTTACCTCCTCTATTAAGAGTATACTTACTTAACACTAATCGAGTGCAGATTGTTGTTTATCGTAGACATAGTATTTATTACTATAGGTACGCTACGTACATACGTTTAGATACCTAATTGCTATAAAAAACATTGTCGACCTTGTGAATACATATCATTATTTAACGTACGCGGCATGTCTATTACCAGATTTCGATTGTCACCTCCCTATAATTGCAGTTATGTTATAATTTGGTATATTTCGACACATCATTATACTACATATATTTATTTATTGTACAACTTACAATTGACATTAAGTTCCATGGAGTAAAAAGATCAAATATTCCTGCTTCCTCCTTAAGGGAGTTCACATAACGCTGCATTATGTGAATAAAGATGCCTCTCGTCTCTGTTGAGGAAAAACTTAATGTAATTCCGTCTGTGCATAGGTACAGATAAATCCGGTCCCATACCTAAATAATTTAGGTATTATCTTAAATCATTCAGTTATTCTGTTGATAAAGAGAGTTCGGGAATTCTCATATATTTTAGCATTGCGACGTAAGAATTTTCTACGTGATAGGAGTTCATTTGTAATCCGCTATAGTTTACTGATTGCGATGAGGTAAATTTTATTTCGACATATTCACTGTGCAGTTCATTTTAGACGAGACATTAAACATTTTACATGCAACATGAATCGTAAAATTGTTACTGGAAGAAATGAGTATGTTGATATTCTACCAATTTTCCACACTTTGTGGAGCGTCACAGGTATGGGTACAGAGCATACAGTAAACATTCAAACAGTTCCCTCGCTTAATAGTAATATTGGGAGATTTGTTCGATGTGTGATATCAAACATTTCGTTACTGTATCATTTATTTATGTGTACCTATTTTGACATGTTTTAATAAAGGAAGTTCCGTTCTAATTAACACAAACTTGAAGATTCACGCCATTATTTATGATGCGATGTAATGAGTGGTATAGTTGTTTGGGCAATTAATAATAACAACAGTAAATGCAACGGTAACAGGAACAACGAAATCAAGTGAAACCTTCTCTAGTCTAATGTAATTATCATTGGTTTCCTCTTTATACTTAATCGTATGTAACTATATAATATTCAATGTGCAATGCTCAACTAAACACTTGCAAGGACACATTGATATACAGCAGAAAATAATGTATCTACCTCTTTATATTAAAATAATCTTCGTTGTAATACTTTTTATATTTTTTTATGCATCTCTTTGCATTAATTTAAGTTTTTCTGCTAGCCAAGGTCAATACTTTTAAATATTAATATTGTGTAAGCGGCCCACGTTTCCGATATTGCAATATCATAAAATTATAAAACTAATTATTCATACAACATAATCCTTACCGTTTTATTATCTTATTGTTAAGCAACATTTTTATCACCTAGAATTATGATTTGACGTGAAGTGAAGCGTGGATCATTTTATAACAATGTAAATAGCTTGCTTGGTACCTACAGTCATATTCTGATGTAGCAGACTTCGTTTACAATAGATACGACTTGTTTGTATATAAAAATAATTCATCTAAAACTATTACATGACATATTATCACCAGCAGCTGTTGTGAATTTTCCTAAACAGTATTTATTGAACAGACAGACCTATTGTCAGTAGAACTGCTGTTTTAGATATCACAATTCACAAGGGATTTCAAGAACCTTCATTATTAAAAAAAGTGATTATCACATCTAAATAAATTTTATTACAATGCTGTTTCTATGAGTAGTTGTTGACTAAAATGTCAACCTCGATTGAACTTCGTTAAAAAAATCGAATGATAAATAATGATTTATATGAAAGAGGTCTTGATTGCTCTTGGTACGGTTTATTGTCAGCAGAATTTAGTTCAAAGGGAGAGATGAATTACTCGTAATATCAAAGAGTATCCCCGACGAACGCTCCTTTGGTGACTTGGTATAATTCGTTGATTGCAACACACGAATTATTGTCCGCACTGCACCACAACTCGCTTCATTGTAATAATGTTTTGATGGACACAATTATTCTCATTATAGTGGTATGACTGCAATACATCTTATAATGATGATATACTCAATGGGTAATTGTACTCTGTAGTTAGTTTTTGTATCATTCTATCTTATAACATAATGGCACACCTTGAGGCACAAACGCCCATGAGTTCTAACAAATTTATTACTGTTACTATTTGATATTTTTTACTAAGTTTTTATTGTACTAAAATATCTAATACGTGAAATATGTATAATATGAGGTTGCTGTGTTTATTATGGATTGTCTCTATTCATATAAATAAATACGATGTAACGTGAAAAAGTTGTTTTGAAAATTAGCAATACATGACTGTGTAGTGCAGGTACCTAATATTATTAAGGCATAGCCATTCATTGTTTTAATGTTTTTTACTAATAATGATTTACATCGGTACTTAGAATACAAGTTTTCAGTAATAATGATACATAGCTATAGCAAATATTACTATATATAATACAAGACAACGTGAAGGACACTAACTTATCAGTATTATTATGCAAGTATTTCATGTAATAATGGCACATAATGTTTGCCTCGTCTTGTAGGTAGTTACTAGTTACCTCTACAAGATTCCCATAATCAACAACGTTGGAACTTTCGTTATTGTGTTAGGAACTAGGTAACGATAATTTCATTGTTCGTTGTGTGGGTTTAACTTTAAATTATACACGTATGGTTGACGGTACGATGCTATTGTCGGTGCCTGTATAGTGTATATTTTTATATCGTTAAATTTAGTGTCCGACCGAAACTGGATTTCTAGCCGAAACCGAAACCGTAACCGAATATTCGGCTCCCCTTCTAGTTTCGGCCGAAACCGAAACCGAAACCGAAACTTGGGAATTTCAGTTATAATTTAGAAAAAAAAACATTATAGGTAGGTATCCTGATATCTAGTGTTTCCCTAAGAGACTTATTAGGAAATTACTTCATTTTTGGAACTCAATCTAAGCACAAAAGAAAGGAATCCATTCAACTACAACTTATGTACGAGTAGGTACATCAGTCCATAGACGTTGCCAGCCTCGGAGCTAGGAGGGGCAACAAAAATGGAAAAATTCGACATATCACGGAAAATGTACCTAAACAGCGCCGCAGGCTAAATTTTTTTGTGATACATACATAGTGAAGAAGGTCGTAATGTGGTTTGGTTTATTTGGAAATGTGTATAATACTTTGCACAACAATATGCATGAGAAATATCTCTTATAAAAAAGTAAAAAAAAATAGCGCCGCAGGCAAATTTTTTATATAAAATAATTGTATTTTCATGGATATTCACGAAAATTTATGATATGATGAGAAAACGTGTGGGAATAATGTGATTTTTTGTGAGGTTTTATCATTAAGTATGAAAAAATATATACCTATTCTAATCTAGCTACCCTAGGGGAGCTACCCCCCCTGCCTCCATCTGATGACACCCATGCATCAGCCTTCTCAGTTTTGTATTCATGGGCTGCATTGGCGATCCGTAAAGGTAGGAAGAGGCATAAAACATGCATTTTTTTGGGAGGTGCATTAACGGAATATATAGAATACAATAATAATTATGTATTTTCCCTAAAACTTTACCTAGATGTAGCGCCGCAGGCAATTTTCTTTTTTGAAAATGTAAGTAAGTAGTTATATACATCTAGTTCACTTTTGTGAAATAAAAAAGGACTCTAGTGTACAGAATACATAACACACAGTCACTCAGACACAGTGTGAAACTGTTCCGAAGATTCCCGACAATGCCCGACATAATACGGATGCCAGTTTCGGTTTGGCCGAAGGTTCGGCCGTTTTTTGGCCGAAACCGAAACTAGGGCCGAAACCGGCAATTTTGGCCGAAACTGGCCGAAACCGAAACCGAACCTTCGGTCGGTCTCTAGTTAAATTATTTTGTTATTTCCAAATGATGCGATAATAATTTTATTAATGTCTTCAGCACGTCATTTTGTATGACATTTTGAACACAATGCTGGTAGGTGGCCGTTATCGCTTCGTATGAATGTCCCTTATGTTTAGTGTCTAGGTAGTACATAGGTACTGACATACATACGATTCAATAGTAAATTGCTTACATGGTCTGCATGTATTATTTTTGTATGTATTATTACCTAGATATTTCTTGTATACAAGCTAAACTTTCGTGTTAAATGCTATTTGTGTGATAAATGACGAAGAACTCACGTAGTGAATCACTCGTATACGAGAGGATTGCTTGCGACAGAGTAGATGCAGTCACTTAAAAATTGTTATCGAGAGGATGATGAATTTTGACTGAATAACCTGCAGTGACTGACTGACTGACTGAATAGCCTGCTACTATAACGAATATTCTTTTCATCACTCATTGAAAAATGCAACACACATTAATAATGTAGTTTTAATTAATGAATAATCTGATACGTTAATAATCTTATACGTTCTCAGCGATGCAACATCATAATGTTGAAACGATTTGTTAATTTCATACCGCGTCACATGTAATATGATTGAATAATATGAAGTTAATTAAGAACAAGGAAGAGAAGTTAAGAAATGAATGATTCCATTGTTTTCTTACAATCACACGGCGAATTTTAATTTCTTACTAATGATCTACAATCCACCTAATATTATGGATCTATTTAACCTCGGATAACGTATAGAGTGCAATCATCATTAGCGTACATCGTGTATGGAAGACATGTTAATCAGCAATCATACATATCATAAATATTATGTTATTTAATATCAAACATAATAATATAAAACAATCACGATAATATGTAATTGTAATCGCGTTAACAATATCAACTTATAAATGAACAATAGTGGAGGTCACTCGCTGTGTGCCTAAACTCATAGGCCCAAGTATGATGAAGTATATCAGTATGAAAAATCTCTTTTTTCCCCATTATGTGTTGGTTTGCTACTGTTCAACTGCTTTCACCCGAATTTCACATCAATTTATTAGGTATATTGCAAGTATTATTAGATTATATTTTCACAGTAAGCTTGTGCCATAATAGGAACGTAATTCGCACTCAGTTCACTTTCGCTGATGCATGTATAATGTTTATATCATTACCTACCACTGTAGATTAGTCATTTATTATCATTACGTATTGTTACGGTCCATGGATGTACTGACACATTACTTAGACACTTTCATACCTGACGAGAAAATCTTGTATATCATTCAAATTAATAAAATAATATTTAACACTTTATTAGATTCGATTCGAACAATTGAACACTAGAAATAAAGTATATACTCGTACACTGTGATCTTGACGATTTTACAAAGAGAAATGTTTACAAATTGGATACCCATAATCTGAATTGGGCTCAACGACAGTTAGCTTATTATTTTGCATGTACGGTCATTTTATCGGGGTAACTGACGAGTCAAAACTCCGCGTCAATATTTTTTAATAAGTCTTCTATTGCCATTGGCGTCACTTCATGGATCCTCCCAAATTTCTCTCGAACTTCTTGCTCCACAGTGTGATAAACCGACTCGATCTCACTACACTCGCAAAAAGGATGCTCTCTCTTTCCCCACCAATGGAGATGGCCAAAACTCCCATGGCCAGCTCCAATCCGATTCAGGGTCGTCCATAATTTGCGAGAGGAAAACAGTGGTAGAGTTGCTACATATTTTGTATGAGTGTTTACAATACAATAAAATTCAATTATAGTACAGCAAAATGTTTGAAGCATATTTTCACGAGAGATATTTCTGGACTTCCCACTTATCGGCAAAGAAATTCGAAGAATTTATTTTATCTAAAATCCGGAAGCAAAACTGTATGATAGCGTTAGTAAAGTAAGAATGTTTTATTATTATTTCATACGATGAATAGTTTTACTTCCTGACCCAAGTTTTTATTTTTTATTTTTCGACTACTGGATTTTTGTTGCAGAAATGAGATGTGTGCAGTAAACCAATTACACCTGCTTATGTACAGTACTGGAAAAATTATTATGGATTTTTTAAAACAGTGGAATTTTTACGAGATTTTCAATATATTTAAGAATTTTAACAAGAATATACATTTCGAGATTCATTGGGTATCACATTTTTCACAAATGAAAAAACAAAATCGAAATTTAAAAAAAAAACGAAATTAACGAAATTGAAAAATGAAATTCATGACACTCCAATCACAACAAAGACACAGCTGATCGAGAGACTAATACACGTGTGGTTTCACTCTGAAAAAATTAAAACTCTATGCCAAATTTTGATGGAGAGTATGCCACACATTTTGATAGAAAGTATGAAAAATCCATAATAATTTTTCCAGTACTGTAAATAATATTTAGATTCTTCCCAGGGTAATATTAAATTTTACTTTCGTTTCGTGAAACATTAAAAATTTCTATACACTGTAATTTGTAGCCTCCGTACTCTTAAAAAGCGTTTGAAATGAAAACCTCAACCATTAGAATGGTAATTTGGCTTTGCTTAAAATTGAAGGTGAAGGTTATTTCTATTGATAATATTTATATTTATTAAGGGATATCGTTATGGCGTTGATAACATATTTCAATTCTATTGAATTTACTTACTGAAGCACGTAAATTCATAAAGTGATATTGTTATCAAGTCCAGTATCACAGTGTCCTTGTGTTAGTTTGTAATCGTTTTATAGTTTGTACTTACTAACTTAATATTTGATACGCACGAAAGCTCTCCATAAATTTATTATGAATAGTCTTTTATCATGAAATTGCGGAGTTATTTTGGTTTCTGTCGTCTTATGCAGGAATTCAAAGTTTTTGTACATTTTTTGTTTACAAGCATTACTCTCTGTGTATTTTTTATTGCGTAGATGAGGTTGGAATGAATGCTGCGAGTATCTCCTGTAATCTGATTGCTGCAAGCACATCACTTTTCTATTATATAATTGCGTTTGACAATAATGTCACTCGGTAATTTCATATTTTATGAACCGTGACTGCGCGTCACTGGCATTGTACGACATACGTCAATCTGTAGACATTTAAGGTGTTTACGTAAACCTAGCTAGCCTTTCCTTTAGTTATTTGTTGGTGAAGTACTGCCTACTTTCATTCATTATTTATGGTCCGTTGAGATTTCCCTAGATACATTGATGTAGGTACTTAATAAACTAACTGAACGTCATATTCCTTACTTCACTTACGTAATAATTTAGATGCCCATGTTAGGATTTTATTGGATCATCTACCTACTCGGTTATAGGTACAACCAAAGTTTACGAAGACCTTTACAGGCTGTTTCTTATCGAGGAAATAATATTATTAAGCGTTCAAAGCGGATTGTTTTTGATATACACGTCATATGATATGCCCGGAAAATTGAAAACATTTTTTACGTTGTTTTTGTTGCGGTTTTATAAAGAAGTTGGATGCATCATATTGTGACGTCATCTCTGTAGGTAATCGTCAAGTATATCAATTATATGGAACACGTGTATTGTTTCATATATGTATAATAATAGCAATAATAATGGGATCGTCACAAAATGTGTATGCACATTGCACATCCGTTGCAGCGAAGTACATATGTACGTAAGCGCCCTCTGCGTAGCTACATAGATTCAGATTTACTTTCTCTACGGCACGGCACCCGCACGCTTATGCTTTACGTTCTATATACACTCCATACTCCCCATTCCCCCGTGGAAAATCGATAGGGAAAATCTCGGCCAGTGGGTTAGTTGAATTTGTATTTAGGGATATCATACAGCTAGCTAGGCGCTACGCGTTAGCGTTACTTATGGATATCTATCTATAGAATCTTAAACAAACTTTCAGATACCTACTTCTCAATACAACACATTTATTATTTTATTTCAGGATAAATATTTTTTGTATAACTTTCTATATAATACATACAGGTGCAGTTATATTGTGGATAAGTTATTAAACATGCATACGTATTTATAACGTTTATTGTTTGTTATGATTTTGATGTTTTTATGATAATACAGTTGCGTTGAACTTTTTTTTCTGTGAACTTTTAAAACTTTCAACAACATTCCAAGGTTTTGACATTATAGTAGGTACTATCTAGTTGTGTCCTCCATTTTTTATTATTATTTCTGACAATATAATATGTAGATACTTAATGTCCTAGATATTCAAGCGATCCTGCATTTCTGAACGGTAAATTACTGCTCTGCGGGATTATGTTGCGTCTGTCTACGTTTTTCTATATTTACATAGTTTAATATTCTTTTACCTCTCAGTACCAGGGAATGAATTGTCACGTAGGATCTGAATGATGATTACAGGATATACAATAATGAATCTATCGGTATATTTTCTCTCGTTGCATACATTTTGTATTGCCTAGTGTTTAAATTCGTTCGTCTTTTGTATTGCAAAACATGCATTCCAGATTCCAGCATATGGTATCTGTGTCTACTGTCTCCCTCGTGCTATTAAACTTCTCGGAGTGATCCACTTTTAGAAATGCCACTCCACTTGGAGCATTTATAATATGACACTTCTGCACTGATAGGATGCATCATTATACATACTTGTATTATTATGTTGTTTATAAAGTTTGTCTCATTTTGTAAACGATTCAGTAAAGTTTTTATTTGTAGGGAAATTAAGAATAAGTCGTGAACAAATTCAGCTTATTTTTAGTGAAAAAAAATACCTACTTAAAAATGAGAATACTTAATTAGTGGCGTAGATTTTTTTTTTTAAATAAAATGTTTTAGAAAATCATGGCATGTGATGAAAATCAATGTGGCAATAATGTTTCTTTTCTTTATCTACGTACTTAATACGGACAAATCTCAGCGTAGCTTAGTTACAAAATGAGTTAAGGAAAAAATATCCGGCCGACGAAGTAATTTGTAACGTAACTTTAGTTATTCCTTTCACGCGAAGGCAATGATAGAATTGTTAAGTAGATTCCTCTCATTAAAATGAAAGCTAAACATGCTTTGTATTGTAGTTGCATGTATGATAGTTATGTATGTAATATGTCTAATAATAGAAGAGGTCATCGTGACGCCACTGCCCCACTGAACTATCCTCGTACCGAAATAGGCACATTCACTCTTTTGCTTACGTAGATAACCTATGTACCACCTACTAGAAGCCCCCATTGCGATTCGCACTAACTGGGTATTTGGTAAAGAAATAATTACAGGAAATGGAGAGGATTTATCTGTATACATGTATATGTACATGTACAACTATTGTTTTACTTAGAGTTTTCAAAACCTTATACTTAAATTGCCTGTATACAATAATGTGATGTGGCCCTATGATTTTTTGTGTATGCGAAATAAACAATCGTAACTGTCGTATTAGGCATTTTCTCAATATTTGTAGTACATACTACGTAATAGATGTGGGTATTCAAAATGTGCTGTGCCTTCTCTAACACTTACCATAATTATTATGTTATGTTATTATACGACGGAGATGACGCAAAAGCTAATTATTGAGTACTTTTCTTATTAATGTCACGACTTCGGTTATGGCTAACATTCTATGGCACGATTCCATTAGACCAGGAGGGCTTGTGTATTATAATTTATTATATGATATCATATCCTATGCAGAATGCTTGTAGCATGTTAAAGCATTACCTATTAATAGAAATAACTTCGTATACCATAAATACTTAAAAGCACGATGTTTTCTTGCTCTCTTTTAAAAGTTGAAAATAGACACCCGCTAAAATTTCATTTCACCTGCTCGTTCGTTTTATTCAATAAACTTTTTTAGATTATTTAGGTAGGCAGGTATGATAATATATTGATGTGATTATAATTAAATAACTTCTTCTTCGATGGCTCTACGGCCCATATCGAGCCTTGGCCTCCATGAGAGTTCTCCTCCAACCTCTCCTGTCCCCTGCTGCGACCTTCCAATCTGTTGCCTGGAGTTAATAACTATTTATTGATTGAATTAAATAACTATTTATTGATATTACTATGCATTGTTTCTAAATATATCACGTATGTCGTACATAGTAGTCAGAATTATACATATTACATTGTTAGGTACATTCTGACTATTCAGTCTGAAGAGTAAGTGTGTTTGTGAATTATAAATATTATGTTAATCGTGGAATGTATTTAGGTAAACATTGTAATGTTATAAAAAGCTAATGCGAAATGTGAATATTCAATAAATAATAAACAATATCGTTAATGTGTCGATGGATATCAAAGTCACTCAGTCACGCCTAATAAGATTTTCTAATTACAAAATTTTGTTTTATTTCACTCCGTTGTTTATTTATTAGTTTTTTTTAGTCTGTGCGCGAATTTTGTAATCGATATTTGAAACTGAATACTAAGAGACCTGAAACTTCGCAAACGTACGTAAATCCGGTGTTGTGCAAAAATGGATCAGTTTCTCCAGAGAGAAAAAGATGTGAAGCCTTTCAGGAGGATCCAAGGGTCGTGTGTGGTCATTGTGGTATCGCATGAAAGGCGTTGAAAAAGAAATCCAAATTGTAAGAAATAGTATTTTACGTTTATCGATTTTGCTGCAACAGTGTTTCCTAACTCTTTTAAACTCTTTTAAATTATGCGTGAAGTTTCTAGCTGACTTAAAAATAACTATCCCATGTTAAATGGATGATGTTCTATAGATATATCATCTGTGTATAGTAGAGCTATAGGAACTAATGGAAAGTATCGACTACGGAGAAACTTCCAATATTTCCCACTGCCCCTTTATGGGTCACTAACTCACTACTCACTAGAAATCATTGATGCGTACACAGCACTAAGTCATTATCGAAATACAGACTTTGCTTGCTCACGTAACGAAAATTTCTCTCGTTTATCGTTTTTAAACTTCAATTTTTTCCATAAAAATAATCAACAAATTTATATTTACAATCGAAATCATTCACCTGCAGTCTATTTTCAGTGCTCCGCAGCTGATACCTAACTGCATATAATCATGTTCCGATCTCATAGCTAACCTACATATAGGAATAACGTATAGGTATGTTTAATTATATGGTACATACTATAGAGATCGCGTAGGTATATAAAAAGTTATTCAAATGTTGTACAGGTCGTAGTATAGTTAGGCAGATAACTTATTCACTCACTCTGTAGACGCTCTGCGATTCGTAATTGATTTATGATTTTATTAAATTTAAAACTTTTCAAAATCGTACAAGCATGGAATTTTGATGTACTTATAAAAAAGCAACTCGTTTTTCTTCTTTTTCTCATTTTTGTTTACTGATTGCTATCTGTTTTAACGACTGAAATGAAATATAAATGTAAGTATTGTTATTTATTTAGGAAACCATACGTTTTCTGTATACAGAGTACAGTTTGTGATGATATTTGAACCATTATCGGTTTTAAGTTTTAAATAATGATGTTCAGTAATTAGAGTTCGCACCTTAGCTACTACCTATGGAGCAAAAAGATGAAGTGAAATTCATCCAATAACTTCAAGAATATGAAGCTGTATGATATATTCTCTGTAGATCTGTAGATTTCGGTGGTCATTTCAACATTTTCCACATACTGAACTTTATCACTTCATATTTACTCAATACCTACATATATTTGAGTCAACAATAGTCACCGAAAATATCTAATTTCTAGAGTACCTACACTAAGAAATTGTAACAATAGAGACGTGTGTCTAGATACTAAATACGTGAGTATGTGTGTTGTGGTACTGTGTGTGCATTATAAATGCGGAAGACAATAGTAGGTAGGTGAGGAAAATGTATGCAAGTCCGACGACATGATTTCAATCCGTAACCACACGACTCGTCTCAGTCGCTGCACATCACGCTACACTCGGAGTCATTGCATTCTGTGTTCAGTAAACAGTAATGTACGTTGATCTGACAACACATATGCGGATTCATTTTCCCATCTCAATTTTGTGATGTAATATCATCATGATAGTGAGTTTTACACATATTGTTAGTAAAACCCACAGTGCAGTACACAAATAAATAAATCTTTATTGAAAATTATATTTGCAAATGGCGGGTTATCTATAGAGAAACATATTATATTATTTATAGAGAAGAAAAGATGTCTATGAGCAGATAATTAATTGTTGTAGATTTTTTTATGCGAGTGCATAGTTGGGGCAGATTTCATCCCTGGCTGAGGATATGCTGCTCTTCATCAGCTTTTAGCTTGCCGTGAATTGTACAGGAAAGCTCATCCCATTTTTAAGTAGTTTTTTTACACAATGTTCTAAATTAATTAAGGAAATGTCCCCGTGCAATCAATTTAAAAAATGTGTTGTATCGAATGTCGAAGCAAAATTGTGTTATTTTACGTTTTTCCGTGGGGTATTCCTATTTGTAGTCCCTAAATTGTGTACATTATAATATGTATGTTAGTTTTTTGTATAATAATTTAATACCTATATCCACCAAATAGTTGATGGTGTTCTTTTTTAATCACAGATCGACAACATATATTACCTATTATGTGGAATGTAGGTGTATGTTAGTATCACCCACCCGTTTGATTCTATAGGCGTAGAATAACGTGGGGCAATACCGTTGCATGGGTATTTTTTCCGCTAATATAATATTATGACGCGTCATGTTCAATTCAACTTAATGTTTTGTGATTCATCATGACCAGAGTTCTCCGTCCGGCTTAAATAAACGTGGATTTGAATTTGGGCCGATTGGTGAAGAACTAATTATATTGTATAACGAGTGCATACACTGCAATCGTCTTTTTATCGTCGGCATTAAATGTCAGTAGGTAAAAGCGTTCTCGCGCATCGTCATATTAGATTCATGTTGTTACATCACATTTCCCACGTGTCAGGAAAAGTGTTATCAGGTTTCCGTAAGGTTTTTCTAAACAATTATACCGTAACAAGTTGAGATAACCAGTTCGACGACCGCCACTCTACTTTGTAAAATGATACGCGATAACTAAGTAAATACTCATGCAATGTGAACGTGAATTACGAGTCCGTGACCGGCTTATGCACATTGCACTAGACAGCATTTAATAAGGTCTACAATATGAAAGGGCGTACTGGTTTCAACAGTGTTTGACAAAATTAGGGGGTAAAGAAAAGATGCAGATCTAGCTTCAGTAGAGATGGTGTTGTTATTAGTTATTACTATTATTATAGTAAACAATAACAATAAAATAATCATAAAGTTTGTGCTTGCTATACAACATGTATAACTACTTACCTAAGAGAGAAAATGAAATTTAATGCAAAGTTTACCCTCACTATAGTGTAACGCTACAGTACTCCTATATTATCATGATGTTGACACAATTATCATCACACTGAATAACTGTACCAAATGAAACTCTTTCATTGTATTCTACTATCAGCTACGAACGATACTAGAATGAAATTGTTTCGTTATGTTCTACAATCTGCTCAGTGCTCAATGTGTAAAGCTGTTATAATTTTGTATCTACTATTGATTAGAGTAAGTTGGAAAAAATCAATACGCAAGTTTCCATTACATTACATGCGATCGTGTTTTCATTCTTTCATGAAGTGAGTGAAGGACTCTGTAGAGATTACCTGTTTGTTTAATCAATACCAAACAACAATACTTAGAAATAGTTGTCAATTAAACTTTGTATTGAAAATTGTATGTCACCAACATAGTAGATACGTACATTAAACATTAACGCTGTCGAGTATGTAATTATTGCAACGAACTAGATATACTCATATGTAATGATGTTAGCTCTACTGGACTCGGTGGAGACGGGCGTCTGGAATTAGTAGGGCTTCTTGCATCTTCCAAGGATTCCTACACATCTTTACACACCAACTTATTGACTACTTCTACTTTCCATACGCTTGCTTGTCTATGCTCATGTAATCGCACTGCACAATCTTATCTACTACACAACAGATGTACGAGTATATTGTGCAGTTGCGTAGTATTGCTTCATACCGTAGTACCTACACAGTTCTAGTACCCTGAGGCATGCCACTAACAATCCCATATTTTTAATTAAGTTCTTCCATCCTTTCCGTATTGGCCTCACGCGACAATTTCGTTACGAGGTGTTCTAAAGCACAACTCTCAACATTTTACGATCATTCTAGTACCTCATAATTTCTTGTGTGTAAGGATATTATTTCCTGAACTACGTCAACACTTTGCACCGCACTCACATTTCACTTAGGTACTATATATTATTGTTATTATTCTATGATTGCACTCGCTGTCGAGTGATATTTCTCAACGTATTATATTTCTTATACACCAACATCTTATTCCAATATTAAAGTTTTACTTGTCGGTGGCCACAAATAACTAAAGTCCTTTTTTATTAATGTCAGTTAAGAAAATTGCATTAAGGTTTCATAGTAGGTACCTATATAAATATGTATAATACTATAATCTCAAAAATCTGTATTATTTTAGGCAGTTGTGCGATTCCGATTCATACAATCGGTTTGCACTTAGATACGTTAAACTATGACTTATCTAATCTTATTTAATTATTGTCTCGCCTCTATTGCGTTTACAAATGAAATTAGTATCGGATGTGTACACATAAAATTATTTTATCAACGTTTGTAGGTACCTTGGGATTTACCAAACTTCTGGTTGCGAAATGTGTACACGAATATTTGCACAGATTTTGCTCTACTTTTCATAGTTTTCTTTAAATTTGGATAATTGTTAGAACAATAATCCGCCGTGCAAGGTAGGTACATGAAGTTGGTAAATTTGTTTATTTCCACTAATGGCATTTACTGCTTAGTGTAAGTTGTTTTATTGTTAGGATATTAGTTGGACGAATGGATTGCAACATACTATTATACAAATAAGAACATTTTTTTTTTTAAAAAAGCCATCTTATCGAGATTTCTTTCAGTCGATTACACAGTTGACACAATGCTTTTATTTTAGGCCCTCGCATCTGAGACTAATACTTTGATATCCATGATGTTATCGGGTAGTATTAGGGTGATTATTAGTATACTAATCACCGAATTATAAGATCTGTCTGATATTACTGAGAAGTGTGTTTGCAAGTCCTGCCTCCGCGTAATCAATTTAAATAATTGTACTATGTCTGTCTGTCGGTCCATCTGTGCGCAGCGCGCGACGAAAATAAATAGTACCGTGATTATTATGCAAACTAACGGATCGAATCTATGAAATTTTGAAAATGTTCTCTACACTAGCGCTTTACATCGGACGAAAAGTGTTGGTTCAACAATACGTTTGACGTAATGTGAATTCAAACTTTTTGAAATTTCGAATTATTGGTACTTGGTGAATACAGTAACTTATAGGTAGGTACGTACCTACTTGATACAGAATGCATCGAGTTTTTCGAATCATACCTACATACTATATATATAGTAGGTACGTATAGCCAAATGGAATGAAAACAGTTTTGAATAGGTACTATCAGTTGGTTCGTATGATTTTGAAACAATCAAGTACTACATACATACCTACCTACCTATTATATTAATTATTGATAGAGTCATTCAAATCATAATTACTGTAGGTATAATATAGTATAGGTACGTATGTAAAATTAGTATGGAAAGTAGGTAAGACCCTATATTTTTTCACACCAAATAGCGACCAATTCTCCACACCTCTTACCGAAAAGACGGTAATGTTACCTTAGATTATTTTTAGTGTTTATTTTTTTAACGTGCCCAAACCAGAAGACTATCAGACCGATCTTCAATACTGTGCGAAGTGCACAGCACATGGAGTGGATATGTATCAAATACATCCTATATAGTGAATGTGAAGGGACATAACGATTCACGACAACGAATTAGGGGATTCAAAGTAATCCATATACCTACTATATTCCAGTTCGCCAACTGTAAGAAGATGTTGGCTACGAAAAGTTTCGCATGGTCCTATATTCGGCATGTTCCAATAATACAAGACACACAGGGTTACCCATGCTCAGGAACCCCCTTGCTCTTTACGATACATTGTTCCTATTACAATGACATCAGAACATTGTCAGGGCAGCATTATCAACAGCAATAGCAGGGGCATGGGAAAAGACTGAACCTTGTGATTTCCCTGATGTGTTCCTTCGATTAACTTTAAAGACCGTGGTAGAGTGGCAGTATGAGTATGGGAATGACACAGGTAAAGAGGAGTCTTGTGGCTTTCACGGGTGGGTACCAACTAAGAAAGTCGACGATGTGAATCTGGTTCTACGACTTTCTTGACGATATTGGAAAGACGGGGAAAAGACGGAGCCTTGTGATTTTCCTGTGTTCTCTCGAAGAATTTTGAAGGGTGGAGTAGTAATAGTGGTTACACAAAAACATATTAAACCAACCTCCGTGAATTCACGGGTAGGTACCCACTAGTGATGTTATGAACGATGACTTTAATGTATACCTTCTTGCAACGTCTAACAGTAAACAACTCTGCAATTTGCCTTCAGCATCAATCTCCATAATACATAGTATAATCGTATCTCACTTCTCTTGCTTATGTTGCTTTATTATTGTTATTATAACTTCTTATACGTTATAATACCTAATCCTTGCTTTATAATTTCATTATTTACTGGTTGATTACTTTCAACTTTAAATACAATACCTACGAGTAAGTCAATAATCTTCATTCAGTTCCTACACGCTATCGGCTATTACTGATAGTGTCTTTTCTCTGTCATTTATTTTGTTTATAATGTTGACTAGGGACCATTGTACGAATTTATTCATTACAATATCAATTTGTCACCACCGTCATTAGCATCATCTATTATTTATCATGGTTGGGTTACTGTCTTCTATACTTAGCTGCGATGTGCAGAGACTCATGGAACGTGCTTTGGGTGAACTGATCACCGTACCGTATCGGTGATCGACCTTTTTCTATTCCCTCGACTAAGGCCAACCATGCATATTTTTATTTCAGTTTTTGTAAAGCGTTTGCGGAAGTACCCCTATGCTTTCAAGCTCCGCAAACGTGACCCAAACGCGTGCCTGCGTTTTAATTCAACTAGTCCATGATAGTAATTACTAAGTAATGGCCACTCAAACTCTTCTTTATATTAATTTTTATGATCATTTCGTACTTGCAATAAATTTTAATAATGCTCACCTAATAATGCATTGTTTATTATTATACAATGTTAATGTGTGCGTCATAATAATCGCATGTGGATATATTGTTTTAATATAACAATAACTACATAGGTATACATTGTTACATAGTGTGTCAATAAACGTACCTGCAATAAACTGAATTGAAGAATACACTACTGACTACACCATTGCGTTATTTATTAATTATATTAGCCTAAATACCTACATCTGATATGAACAATGAATAGAACTACTTACTGTTTAGTTATTTAATATTTTGTTAAACCATTGTTTTTACAAGCAGCACATTAAATTTATTATGATGGTTTTCGCGTTCATCTGATAATTCTTCAGTTCTGGACTCACCAATTCTTAATGTAGATGTACTTGTGTATGTAAGTTGGGTGCATGATCATTGTTATAATAGGTACTTACTATGTATGTACCTAGGTATGTGAAGTGCGATGCACTGCCACTAGGGGGGTGAGTAACCCTCTATGAATTGTCTAGACTTTCCCTCCTCATAATATAATAATCTCCTACCTAATGCATCATTATTTACCTTGAATTCTATACTACCTACTGGTTTATGAACTCTATCTATGGTATATGCGATTCATTATATTTTTAGGTATTGGATTGTACAAAGTTCTCACTTGTAATTTCCCATATAATGTTGACTTAAAAATAATATGTAGGTACCTATACTTAATTGTAGAAAAAAGAAACACTTTAGAGTGTTCTGTACGAGGCAGAAAAAGGAAGAATTCTGAAATATTGTGCTTCAGTGATCACTAAGAAATTAGGTTTTCTTTATCACACAAAGGAAATGGATCATGCGATGATCTGAAACCTTTTAAAGTTATCTACATAAAATTGCTTTAATATTTATTTTATAATTGTTTCATCCCAGTTATGTACCTAGATAATATTAAAGGCTGCATTGTTCTATTGTTTATATAAATAAATTACTTTCTTTGCAGATTGGAAGATCATCAGAGTCCCCGATAGACTTTGTAGTAATGGACACCGTAGCTGGTGACAAGACAGGTGAAGCCAAAGTACTTCAGAGCACCATCTCCCGTTTTGCTTGCAGAATACTGGCAGACAGAGACGAACAGGGCACATGTAGAATATATGCAGCTGGATTTGACACTTCTAGAAATATATTCCTCGGGGTAAGCAATTTATTCATCATACAGATACTTCTTGTGTATGACACTATAGCAATATAGTTTCATAATAAAATTGCGTGTCATGGATTATTTTTTCATATTGGTTAGTATATTATACTTCCTGCTATAATTACAGGAGAAAGCCACAAAATGGACGGAAAATCACGAAATAGATGGTTTGACAACAAACGGTGTACTTATTATGCATCCGCGAGGTCAGTTCTGTGGAGGAAATTCCGAATGCGGCCTGTGGAGGGAAGCCAGTGTAGGTGGTGCAGTATTCCAGTTACGGGAGTCACGCTCGGCACAGCTGAAAGGGGAACCAGTACCTACAGAAACCAATGTATTAAGAGATGGCACCATGATAGATCTCTGTGGAGCAACATTGTTGTGGAGGAGTGCACAAGGACTTCAGAGTTCACCCGTAATATTTTAATATTCATTCTCACAGAAATAGATTTTCAAACATGCTAATTATGTGTCTGTGACTGTAATTAAAACACATTTCCTGATATTGATTATAATGTTAATACATTGAATAATTTTATATTACAGACTAAACGTGATTTGGAGAAGTTAGTGGATGAAATTAATGCTGGAAGACCTCAGTGTCCTGTTGGACTTAACACTTTGGTCATTCCAAGAAAGCCATCAGCTGCACAAACACTGGATCAAATCAATCAACCATATGTTTACTTAAAGTGTGGTCATGTACAAGGTAAGAGTGACAACCCACATGTGGTGTAAATCTAATCCAATTGAATTTTCTTATCTAATTAATTTATCATTACAGGTCATCATGATTGGGGTCGAGACAAAGACTCTAGCGCCCGGCAGTGTCCTATGTGTCTGGAAGTTGGACCTGTGGTGCGAGTGTGTATGGGGCTGGAACCAGCGTTCTATGTTGATAGTGGTCCCCCCACCTTTGCCTTCAATCCTTGTGGACACATGGCTACAGAAAAGACAGTCAAGTAAGTCACAATTAGAATATGATAATATCACAATCTTTTTCTTCTGCAGCCACTTAGGTCCATTGTTGGATATAGGCCTCCCCCTTTGCTCCTTCGCAGCTCTGCATCCAGTGCACTTCTTTGTATCACCAAATCTTAGTCTTATTCTATGTACCTTGTGTTTTTTCCTTGCTTTTTTTTATGAATTTTAAATTGTTTTTTGAGTTCCCGGTCATTGTGTTTTGGTAATTCTTGAGTTTTCACTGGTTTATTTGTTGTTTATGTTCAAACTGTTTGTATTAATTGTAAAAACTGTATGTACTCATAAGATTTATGAAATTAAATAAATAATTCTTACCGTGAAAAAGTGATGTTATGTTATTTGTGTATAACAGTTACACAAAATGTCATTTCATGCTGTTTAGTATTTCTTTCCAAATGTTTAAATGAAACATTGTTTGTGAATTTTAAGAAAATAAATTAGTAATTAAGGTGACCTTATACAAAGTGTTTTGTACGTGTAAATTATAGATTTGTTCTGGTTATGTTTGCAGATATTGGGCTAATGTGGCAGTCCCACATGGTACCAGTGATTTCCGTGCCATATGTCCCTTCTGTGCGACGCCTCTGGTGGACAACCCTGGCTACGTGAAGCTCATCTTCCAAGACAATCTGGACTAGGCTCCTCGTCTATGCCCGCTGCTTGATACATATTATTATATTAATATAGGTAGGTACTATATTTATGAGTGCAGTCTGTCAAGAAAGAGATGGTAACCGACTATTCGTGGCCAACGAAATCCCAGCTGGTCACCGGCTCCCTGGAAGACCGCCAACACGATGGAGGGACAGCTGGACTTCAGCCTCCCAAGAATGAGAACTTTCTTGAACGAACAGATCACAGGATCTAAGAAAAGAAGAAATTTTACCAACCAATTGTTATTTATTCAAAATACCTTCTTTTCATGATTGTCACGATATTTAACGTTTACCTTGGTCATTATTGATTATCTTAAAAATTGCTTATTGATTTTTGTATTATTGTTTCAGAGGTAGGAAGAAAAATGGACTGAGTTGCCTAGGCTATTGTAGGAATTTTTAACATTTGACCATCAGATTGTACGGAGGAGACGATCCTATCTATGTTACGTGCGAGTGTTTTAATGTAATGTAATTAATATGCGCTGTGACTTTACTAAATATTATATCTTCTTGTACAAGTGTGTGTGATGAACTACTTACTGCATATTGAATGTAAAAGTGATATGAATTATTAGCCATATAATATTGTAATGTATTTTTTGTAAAGGATAATGTAATTCCCCAATAGACATTGTATATAGTAGGTTAATATTACTAGTAAAACATTTTAAGTGTTAAATTTTGTGTTGTTATAATAAGTGTACCGCATTGTGTATTTATATTGTTATTGTAAAAAGTATTTCATAATTTGTCATCAGGGAGGTGTAATATTAACTCATTTCTCTCTAACGTCTTAAGAGAGAGATCAGAGAATTTCCTATGTACAAATTACCTCAATGAATTGGACTAGAAATTGCCTGCATACGCCATACGATTCCGTTCCTAACAAACTATGTAGTAATTAAAATGAAAACCCACCTAGCTTTGACACAGTACTTCTTACATCATTCTTAATAATCTCATTTCATTGCCATATGAGAGGTAGACAGTTAATCATCACTAAATTGTTTTCACTATTTTCTGTAACACAGAAATGTGTTTGATTGTATGATGTTGTTGAGATTTTATTAGAATACGTCTCTTTGGTGGCAATTATGAAATATCTCTAAAACTCTACGGCCTCCATTGAAACCTGAAAACTACATACGTTATATATCTTAGTTGTTACGGATCTCACCAAGCTTTAACAATAACAAAACGTAATCTAAAACATATTTACATATTCTACTGGATACAAACAGAACTGCATACTAGTGATGTTATATAAAGTAAGCCATATTTTTGAAAACTACTTATTATAACAAATCAGTTTGCATATAATAAATTTTATCTCGATAATAATACAAGTTATACATATTATAAGATGTCTTGTTCACTTTCCTTTTGAATTTACTACTACTACGACTGTATTATGTACTCGATGCTGAATTCTAAATAGCTATATAACAATTATGTAGTATTATTAACTTAAATGTTGAGTTATGTATAGTCTACTTATGTGTGTGTGTTTCAGTCTGAACTAACATCACTTCTTAGTGTTACACCAATGTATAAACTGTATAGTTCTGTAATTTTATTAGTATTGTGTAGATTTTGAAAGAATATTCCTAATTGATATTACATCACCAAACATGGAAACTGCGTAATTTTTCACACAAATTTCAACAGAGTTTTATCTGTCCATCTTATTTTATCTAACTTAGATACTTTATTTGAATAAAGCATACTTTGTTGAATCGCACAGTTAATGGGTATTTTTTTATATTGAAGTATTCCCACAACAGTATAGAAGAGTTAAGGATGAACATTGTCGGGCTTACGACCGACATCTGCTGGCTTTGTGATCACTTTACACTCGAGCAACATTCGCCATTTCAGTTCACCCCGGCTGGGATACGAACCCAGACCTTTGTCTCGCTTAGTAGGGATCATATCCACTACACCACGAAGAGCGACAGCTGCTTTGTCGAATTTCATGTACATTAAGTACCTATGTATTGTTGCATTTCTTAATGTTGAAGGGAGAGGGTGGTATTTTTAACACACCCGCCATCTTTTTATTGCTTAGCCGAAGAACGTAGATCAAAATCAACTTCGCTAATGGCAGGAGAGGCAACCAAGTACCTTATTTATGTTTTATACCTAACAATAATTACCAACGTGAATTTAACTTGAATTATTTTTGATTTACAAATTTTTATTCTTTAAAATTTTATTATTTATTATTTAAAATTTGTAAATCAAAAATAATGCAAGTATTTTTTTATATCCTATGCTATTGAATTCTGCCTTTACACAAAGGATAATTTCCACAGAATATTATGTAAAACTGTGGCATTTGTTGGGAAACGTACAAGATATTCCCAACAACAATGTTACACACTGTTAAAATTTAGTGAAGAGTTCGAAAAAATAATAATTCACCCAGCAATGTTGAATCTGATGTATTGTGAATACTATGTATTCTTGATACATTTGTTTGTAATGTAGCTGTTGTTATTAAAATATTTCAATTCGAGATGTAGACAATGCACTTTTTCTTCTTAGATAAGATCATTGAAACATTGAGAACTTTATTAGCTACAAATAATTAACGTAATTACATCGCCTCTCATTTGATTGACTTGGTTGTTACAGAATTGCCTCTGGATTCTGGTCCCAGTAGTGATGTCCTCAGTATTACAATATGTTGTCGTGGTATGATTTTGTAATGGTTAAAACTCTGTTCTGGTCGAATACCTGGTGAAATATGCAGTGTGCATAGTAGTTGATTCCTAATACTTGCGTCATTAAGTGCATAAGTTTACTAGTTTTGTTGTTGAGACTAAGTGGCATCTGAAAATAACATGAATGCTGCAGGAATGCTTAGTAAAGTGTGTAACTTTAGAGTTCTTCAAGGGGGAATATAGAGGCATTATAAGTGAAGCGATGTTTTCATTTTATGGCCTGGGGATTAGTGTGTGTGGCATTACTAGTTGCACTTCTTCCGATGTTTACAGTAATATACTGTGGAGGCATAACAAGTGTTTGGTATTATGCACAAATTCTAAAGTTAAATAATTAATTTCTATTGATTTCTATACATTAGACTGAACATTGTTATAACTTATGTGTAGTTGTTTATAGATTAAGAGATGTGCTTTGCATGCTTCAAACTACTATTTTCACCAATAATTGTTTGATATTTATGTCTATAATGTGTGTTCTCAGTATAGGTATTTATTGTTTTGTATATATGTAAATGTTCATACACTACTTATCTTTTTATTTCGTAATATTATAGTTTTTAGTACAATAAATAATTTTAATAGCATGATCATAAATAAAATACATAGAAAATAATCATAAATGAAACAAGAGGGCTGAGTTATTCCTCCAGTCAATTCAAACCATGTGTTTGCAACGGCTATAGTATAGCAATGCATTTAATTTCATTCCATTTTGTTAAACATGGCCATAATTTTTTTACATTGTGCCCCTTTACAGATTTTGTTTTTTAAAAATTACAAATTTCTCTTTGGTTTTGAACACTGTTTGCATTATATTTGTAGAAGTAAGTAGTCTGTTGTAACATTGAAAGCAAAATATACTACTGATGGTTGACACCACGCCAAAAATAAAACTTCTTATGGTTCTACGACTGCAGACGGCTTTACTCTTTAAAACAGCACATATTTGTGTCCTTGTGTTTCCAGCAATGGACTTTGAATCACATGTAACATAGCAATAAACTTGTATTTCAGGTGACATTGTCCATCATCCCTAGTAGAGCAATACATATATCTACACAAAATATAGATGCCTAATTTGTCTGCAGTATTGCGTTGTTGTTCTAATGTGGAACTAGTTTTGAGTACAAAATATTACGTGTACATAGAATTCTTATGCAATATTTATAATGTAATTGTAATTCTTATTAATATTATAAATGAATTTGTTTGAATAATGAGTATCTATGTAAATACAAGTATTGATTGTACTCCAGTGTGACACGTATGAGTACATCTCACAGACATGACACGTCCCTTACAATAATATAACACCTTGCTCTAACATTCTCTGTATAAATAATATTACATACTATACTATTGTTACATTTCATTTCTTGCTAGAATAAATAAATACTGTAAATATTTATTTGAAAAATAAAATGATTTTTTGATTGATATTAAAATTACTCGGTCTTTTATTTTTTCTGACATAATATCACACACAAAGTCATCAAGGCACTCTGACAGACCCCTTTATAAATTACAAAACTGTGAAGTAGAAAAATACCTTGTGGGAATAATAAAATAGACAACAATAAGAATATTCGTCTTTACTCTTATTCCGAGTACATATTCTCATTGTATACAACTCTTGATAAGCCAGGATTATAATTGTAGCTGGAGCCACATATAAGTAGTTCATACAACATGATGTCGATATTATCAATAGAGATTTAGTTTAGTGACAATGACCACTCTAAAATACTGATCAAACGATGTGCATACGGCCAGGCCTTGCTTGTCAGGGCACCAATCTAGAGAGTTGATGGGTTGCGAGGAGATGGACATTCTTTGAAGTCTGTTCACTTTACCAGGAACACCAGCCGCTATACCGTTAACATCCAGTTTGGAACGTTGATCTGGATAAGAGCTGCAACAAAAAATGTAAACACAAGAATTAAATTCTGAGAATTGAGATTTTGATACGAAGACTGTAATCTAATCTGATAACAAAACACACTTGCTGAAACGATTTGATCACCTGGGAGATGTAATAATCGTACTTACTATTTCCATAGTACGAACTGTCCATTTCCAGATGACGTCATGAATATATCTCTATTCTGTGGTAGGTGTCGACACAACCAAATTGTACCATTCGTCTTATCATTCTCCACTACCTACAAAATAAATTATTGCATTCAAAATTTTAATCAAACTACATAATTTGATGTTTTATGAGAACCACAGACAACACAAATTCAACCTGAGAAAATCCTTTTTTAGGATGTTGTGTCCTCGTATCAAATACATGAAACTTTCCCTCTAATGTAGTTACTACTAATTTGTTCATTGGAATATCTTTTCGGTCAAACTCTACGCTGCAAACCTGAAAATTAAATGTCAATTAGTCACTAATCTTCTTATGGGTGGAAGGCTATCTAACCGAAGGTATAAGAAAGACGTAATACCCCATTCTTAAGATGACACTCCCATCGTAATGACATAGTTCTTAAATCAAACATCTTGACATCACCATTGTCATATCCCGCACATACAATTCTTTCCGAGTCATTATATGAATTACCAAATGTTACAGTCCAACAATCCCTTCTAGACTCTCCCGGACATGGCTCCATATTTGCCACAGGTTTTTCTTTCTGTCGTGGATCCCACACTTTAACTGATCCTGAAAATTATTGTGTGCAGCCCATAAACATTTATGATAGTAGGTAATTATTGTAATAGTGGTTGGGAGATGTGGAGAGGATGAAGAGCTCTGGTAGTTGTTTATTTAGGTCTACACCACTCTATAGGATAGCTCTGGCCAAAACCGCGGCCATGTGTTTCAGTGGGGCCCACGAACAATAAGCACCAAAAAGAAGAAAAAAGTTAAAAATAATTCAACATTTCTAATGCGCCAGAACAGATTGAACAATATAGCGTACTGTTGAGCTGCGTATTCGTTATGGTATTTTACTTGCGGCCCATCGCTCATTTATAAGCCCAGGTCTGGAATGGACAAACGGGTGGCACAAACAAAATTATTATAATTGATTCAATATTTATTTTGTAGTATTTATAATAGTATTTTGTGAAAGTTCTCTAAATTTTTATTAAATGTGTTATGGTGTGATGTAGAAGAAAATGTGGTTTCAGAGATAGTGGAGTTAGAGTATTAATATGTTTTAGAATCACCTAGTAAGCTAAAACATCTAACATAATTAAAATATAATTTCTACGTAAATCTTATTCACATTGAAAGTGTTTCATTAAATTACCGACAAAATTATTTAAAAATTGCTTCATGACTGAGTTAGAAACCAAACCTATAACTCTTTGTTAACATGGCTTACATAACCATTCTTTACTATGAGTGTTATTGAATATCCCTACCATCTCTACTTCCAGTGACTATTTCAGGAGCTCCGCAGTTTAAGGCATTCCCTCCGATGCCATCAATAGCATTTATCATGTCTGTGTGATCTTTGGCTGAATATGTGGAACATGACTTCTCCAAGTTCCTGCAACAATGCGATTATTAGCCAATACACTTTTCTCCCTACCCAGGGTCGTCCCTGGATATATTGCCGCACTAAGGCAAGTACAAAAATGTCTCCCCTTGTGTAAATTTATAGATACCTAGATAACCTGGGTAACAGTTTTTAAATACATAGTACGGAGAGCAACTAAGATTTTGATTTGGCATTGAAACAAGGAAATGGCAATATATTTTTTTAGTAAAAATAAAAAATAAATAAATATTTATTAGCCTGAGAAAATATGCATATTTACAAAAGCAAGACAATAGTAGTGTGCCAAAAGGCGGACTTATTGCAAAAGCAATATCTTACAGTCAACCCGAAATGGGGGTTCTAATGAATATGTTTGCATGTAATTATATATTTTTTTATTGTGCAAGACAAACGCAGGTGTAACTAGCGCCGCAGCCGAAATTTTTATACAAAACATCAGTATTCAGATTGCCGCCTCCTCGATTTGCCACCCCTTCAGAGTGGCACCCTTAGACTTTGCCTAACTTGCCTATTAGGTAGGGACAGCCCTGTCCATGCCTAAACAATCATACAACAACCAAGCATATTATATTTTAAGAATGCAGCAGTACAATAAGCTTGAAGGGTTAAACACTATTTTGTTCCTAACCTATAAAGTTTCTCTATAGTTCATGATTGTATCACTGTCTTTTGGAAATAATATTGAATTAATCACAATATTCTTAAAGATATAAAGAAATGTACTTCTGCACTCACCAGATATCTAAATTTCCAGCAAAATCTCCTGTAGCTAAAAATCTATCTTGAAGACTTGTAGCACCAAAAGTAGAACATTTAAAACCATTGTCACGATTTAAGACTTTTACTTGATTCACTTCTCCAGAAGTTATTTCATAAATCTCCAAAGAACCTGATCCCTTGGGTTGCGAGCCTAAAACTACAAATTTTGTTGAACAGGGCACCCACTTACAATCAAATAACGAATAATTTAAGCTTTTCTCGATGTGAACTATTATTTGAGGCTTATCTATATCTTCCATTGTGATTAATAAGTCTATTTATTTGAAACGTTGTATAATATTTAACTATATTCGATAACAAGTTACAAGATAGACCAAACAATCGCAAAATAATCTCGAATCTCGCTGCTTGGGTCCATATGTCAAAACAATGACATTCAACTGTTATTGTTTGTTACCATGGGAACTGCTGTATATTCTTGCCATTTACAAGTTGTCCATTTCGCCAGATTTTTAAACGAATGGTTTCGCTGGCACGATATTTTAGAACCCAAAATCCTTGAAAAGCTCATTTTTTGTTCCTAAATCAGCCGCTGGCGTTAGTAGTAACTTTTTGTGGCTAACCCGCTTAATCCAAATGCGAGATAAACATAAAATTTAATAACATTATACCTACTACTGAAAGAAGGCGGAACCTGGCACATTTAAAATATTTACGATGGAACAAATAGAATGGAGTTTAAGTCATTTATTCATGAAAGATTACTGCCCAATCCCACCAACTTTTACCTAGGAAGGAGAGCCCGAAGAAATTTCCATACAAAAACAGGGATAATATTCTATTTATTGAATAAATTGCAGTAGCTTCCAGTTAGAACACAGCCAAAATCCATACGAAATGCAACATACAGCTTACCTACTCTGGGCGGAGATATTTGGGCACCTAACGTAGGTGAACTGAATGTTGCATTTCGTATGGATTTTGGCTGTGTTCTAACTGGAAGCTACTGCAATTTATTCAATAAATAGAATATTATCCCTGTTTTGTATGGAAATTTCTTAGGGCTCTCCTTCCTAGGTAAAAGTTGGTGGGATTGAGCATACACAATTTACTTTTATTAATAAAATAAATACTTACCTATAATATATTGCCTGGAATACTTTGTGGAGACAGGAATAGGTTAGGTCAACAGGTGACAAGAATTTTCCTGACATGTCCTGAGCTTTAGCCCTCTGCCAGGAATAAATGAATCTGGTAACTTTAGGAGCAGGGGGCAAAAATAAAAAATAAGGAGAAAAAATGAAACTAAATACTTATATCGTTTATTTTTCATTATAGGTAAACATTGATCTCGAGACATAAAATATATAATTATTTATTAGTTATTAATTTTTATAATATATTAGGTATAGAAACTATTTATATCAATATTGATATTTAAAAATTATGGAAGACATGTCACTTATTTTCTACATACATATAATAACCTATTTCTACATTTATTAATTAAATAATAAATACAACAAATTAACTTTGAAGCGATATCCTACCTTCCTACATCACATTTTCTACATATTCTCTACATTCTTCTTGGATTGTTCAATTCACCACTTCACAATTTATTCAGTAGAGCTACATTAAGGAATATGATTGATACAAATTTTGAATATCTGTTAGTTTATATAATTTACTAAGTACTTACATTATATTTTTAAAATATATTTCTTCAAAAAACTTCCGTCCACTACAGCGGATCAGGGGAGGGGCTAGGGGGCTGGAGCCCCCCCCCCCCAAAACCATGAGTGGCAGTACTTTACATACAACAAATCTAGGAGTTTCAGCCCCTTAGCCCCCCCAAAACTTTGAGTGACAGTACTTTTTACCATGTGATGACATTCAGCCCCCCAAATTGAATCCTGAATCCGCCACTGCTTCCGTCATATTTGCTGATTCCAACAAGGTTAAACAGGTGTCATAAATTATAAGAATAATTGAAAAAAAAGCGTACCTACCTAAATTTATTGCCCACTTTATATATCTGTAAATTTATATTGTAGGTAATATATTAAATTCTTAGATTATTGGAGTACCTAATCAAATAGTTTTTCGTCATACTGAAAATAATAAATAAATAAATAAATCTTTATTGGCCAGAGAAAATATACATAGTTACAAAAACAAGACAATTATAGTGTGCCAAAAGGCGGACTTATTGCAAAACCAATATCTTACAGTCAACCCATTCTAATAAAATAAACCCATTCTTGACCAATTCAGCGTATTGAACATTCCATAGTGAAAACTTATTTTATTTCATGACTAGACTATGCATGACTAGAATGACTAACTAAGTACCTACCTACATTGATAAATACATGGGCGTCGTCAGGAGGGGGCAGGGGGAGGCAGCTGCCCCCCCCCTCCCCTAGAGATTGGAATAGGAATATATTTTTTCATACTAAATGTAAAACCTCACAAAAATCTAATTATTACCGCACGTTTTCTCATCATACCATAAATTTTCATGATAATCCATCAAAATACAGTTATTTCATAAAAAATTGCCTGCGTAGCCATTTTTTACTAAGTACTTTTTTATAAAAGACATTTATCATATAGTACATATTATTGTGCAAAAAAATATACACATTTTTAAATAAGCCAAACAGCATCACGACCTTCTTCACTATGTCTCAAAAAAATTCGTTTGCGGCGCTATTTAGGCTTTTTCATGATACATATCGAATTCTAAAATGTTAGTTGCCCCCCCCCCCCCCCCCCCCTAGATCCGAGGCTGGCGACGGCCAATACCTACTAACTTTGCAACGATTGAAATGTGTAGGCAATAAGCTCGCCTTGGTGAAATATGTTCTGTGAATTTTATATTTCAAAATGTAATTTAATGGAATAAATATTTGAATATGTCTCTCACTACAAATACTAGAAATAAAAAGTATTTTTTTAATTCAGAACAATTAAACTACATTTAGGGCGACAAAAGATACAATAAGGGTGACTTTTGATTAACGAATTGTATAATTCATGATTCATCCGCACCACGAGAGCTCTGGTTCCAGGAAATGTCTGGATGGTGGAGTGGGTCGAGGAGCTCTGGTTGGAGGTGGTGCCCCGTGTAACAGTTCACACATGAAGCCAATATATGTAATGGCCAGGCGGAGTGTTTCAATCCGAGAGAGACGCTTCTCATATGCAAATGTCGGAACCTGTAACACAATGGATTAGAGCACAATGTTTAATATGGCTCTCACCCTGGGCCTGGCTTTAATTATTGCAGGTAAAGATAATTCCTTAGTTCCTACTTATTCACTGTAGATACCTACCTACAGTTTTTTTTTCAAAGACAGACGATTAAACAATGTTGTCGAGATGAGATCGCTAAGAAAAATGTGTGGAAAAAAATTGAGGTTTGAGACAGGATGAGAATTAAATGAAGGGATAAGAAATGATGTGATCAGGAAGTTGATTACCTAACTGTAAAACAAATGTTGAAACTAGAACCAATGAAAATGAACAAGTTCAGATTGTTGGGACATGTAGGTAGAGAGGATGAATGATCAAAGGATAACAAAGAAAATACACCTGGGTCCTGGACGAAAGAAGAGGTATAAGGAAACGTGGCCGCCCAAGAACCACTTGGCTTGATCATGTCGGAGGTGCTTTAAGTCAAGTATGTATGACGAATTGCATGAATGTGGCGGAAGCGAGAAAAGTGTGTAAGGGTAGGAAAGTCTGGAAATATGTTCTCTCTGCCTACCCCGCAAGTAACGTGGGGTGAGGGGGTAGAATAATAGAACTGAAATATTCATAATATGAAGATAATATGGCTGCATACCTTTCTTCTTAATTTGTCGAACGCTTCATTCAGATTGAACATTCTTCTTCTTTCTCTGATGTTAGCAGCTCTCCTTTGTGCTACAGACGCTACTCTTCGACGTGGTTTCTTGTTTCCTGAAGGCCCGTTGTTATTATTTGCTCGGACTCCTGATCCTGGTCGGTTTCCTAGGCCGCCACTGCCCCAGACTAAAATCCACAAAGGTAAAATTTATGTGAAATCAAACAATTTCCATTTCTCAACCTCACTTATGTATTCATTAAAGATACCGTGTATCAGTCTGGGATTAGACTTTCAACACTTTAGAGTGAATTGTGAGTTGCCAGTTGCCAAAGACCAGAGTTGTGAAATCTGGTCCAATAGCATAGAAATTAAACATGCGAAGGAACTGATTACTGGCTACTGACAGAAGCTCTAGACATTTCCAAAAAACAAATTTTAATTGAATAGGTAGGTATAGCTACTTACCTAAATCTGGATGAGGAAATCCTGCTAGTAGGTCTGGATACGATGGCGGATGATGGTCTGTCCAGAGGGTTCCATATCCCGATATGTCACCGCTCTGTAAACATAAAGAAATAAGTCAGATCTTCTAGAATCTCCCAGAATGAACCACGGCAATGGTTCCTCGTATACTTTATTGGATTTTCAGTTTTCACAGACCTATCTTCTCCTTCACTGGGGGATAATGGACATGGAGACTGGAGAGTACAAAAGGTGGACCCTATATATTAAGCCAATTAACCAATTCAGAGACCTCGTTTTATACAATATTCATTCTATTTGCATAAACAATAATTATTAAGGCCCCATATGCTGTCAGGGAGCTTCGGCGCCCTGAATCTTACTCAGCCAATACTGAGGGAATCGTCTTGGAACTGTAAACAGTGATAGATGAAAGTATGGACTACAGATCGGGTGTTCTAGAATTACAGGATTTGGAAATTCCTCAAATAAAAAAATATTCCTAATATACCCCTGAAATGTACGGGATCTGAAGATTTTCCGTTCAGTTTTCAGGTATAAAAGTATAATTTAGCTAAAATACTGGTAATTATAATCTTAACAAATCTGCTGTTTTAGATTTTTAAATTTCTTCATAAATCCATAAGGTGACTTCTTTCACAAATGACCACATTTAAAAAAATATATAACCATATTTGGATTTTTGCACTGATTTTTAGGCAATGAATATTTTTTTAAGAATACGAGATTCCTAAAGATTTTTCTACAAGAAGTTGAGGTAGAATAGCTCCCCATTATCTCTCAAGAGACAGGCTTTCGAATAATTCCGTCAGATCGCAATATCTTTTTCAGCAAAAGATTCGCCACTCATTCTGAATGTCACATAAAATACATCTTCAAAGAGAAAGTTGTTACTTAAACAGTAGGTATTATTTGCTGATTACCCCATTATTGGCATGTAGCGTTATCGATATAGAGGTGTACCTACCTACCAAGGGCAAAGAGTGAATTTCTGTAGAAGAGATCCGAAGCTTGACTAACATTTTTTATTGTACCAATGAAAGTGAACAAGTTGAGATGGTTGGAACATGTAGAGAGGATGAATGATGAAGGGCTAATAAGAAAATATAGCTGGGAGAAAGAAGAGGGGTAAGATAAAGGAATTGCGGCCGCCCAAGATCCATTTGGCTCGACCATGTCGACTAGTTGCTGACGGGGATGTTTTGAGTAGAAAATAATCGTAGAGTGTATGACGAATTGCATGAATGTGACGGAAGCAAGAAGTGTGTGTAGGGATAGGAAAATCTTACGATCGATTCTCTCTGCCTGTTTTGCAAGGGACGCGGGGTGAAGGGAAAGAGTAGGTAGTCATAGATCTATTCGTTAAATCTATCGCTCATCCAGCAGCCATCTGTAATAGGTCCACTAGCGGATCCAGGGGAGGGGCTAGGGGGCTGAAGCCCCCCCCCCAAAACCATGAATGATAGTACTTTATATACAACAAATCTAGGGGTTTCAGCCCCTTAGCCCCCCCCCCCAAAACGTTGAGTGACAGTACTTTTTACCATGTGACGACATTCAGCCCCCCCAAAAATTGAATCCTGGATCCGCCACTGAATAGGTCCAATGAATTTCAACCATGCATCAGTTTGTATCATGTTCATCTCTATAATATCAACCCATGCTTCTTAGAAATAAAACAAAAAATAATGTTTAACATCCAATATCATGTTTATTTATTACAATATGTGGAGATTATAATATAGTATGTTTAGCATTTGAGGCAGTTCTGTTGGCATCGAAAATTACAGTTAACGAAAAACAAAATTTATACAAAACAATATTCGTCATCACTGCTGTCTTTGTCACTTCTTGCAATAATTGAGAAAACGATCATTGTCCGAGCTCGTCAAATCATTTGATCCAGCTTCTTAAGTATATTTTAGAACAAGGTTAACTTTACTATCTACCTAAGTCAATTTTATCCACACATTTACACTTCTTTCCCAATAGTACTTGAGACGATTGACATCTGATATTGCAGTTGTTAATACCCCAAGCTTTATGTTGTTCCTTGGAATTTTCCTCACTGCTGCTATCATCACCTCTTGTAGAACTGATGACAAATAACAAAGAGAACAATAATACAACTAACACTTTATTTAACTTCATGTTGGTTTGAATTTTCAGTGCAATACAATATTTAACACAATTAATTGCTTATCGTCACTACCACTTTGTCACCGCAATAATGAGAATACAGTGCAAAGTGTACAGAAATATATAATATTAACTCTTAGGTATTATCTCAAATTGCTCTGTTATCATGTGGTAACATTATGAACTCAGGGAAGCCCAGCTACATTGAATTAAAAATACAAATAAATAATAATTCACCATCATCCTTCTATATCGTCCAGTTTGGACTTATGGAATATTCCCCTATTAGAGACTACCACCTTAACAAACAGTATGATGCAAAGCTCTGAGTAACACAACGGACGATGGTGAGAAGGATGCTTAACATTAGTTTGCGGGACAGAAAGCAAAATGAGTGGATCAGAGACAAGACAAAAGGTCACGAACGTGGCACATAGAACGGCATCATTGAAATGGAACTGGGCTGGTCACATCATAAGAACTAAGGATGATAGATGGACCAAGCGAACCCTAGAATGGCGACCAAGAACCGGCTACAGGTATTCAGGCAGACCACAGGCAAGATGGTTGGATGACATCAGAAAGGTGGAAGGACAACAGTGGAAAACATAATAATTAATATGTAATATGTAATTAAATACACGTAAAATTGAAATCTCGGTATAGCGAAGCTCACGGCACCAAAGAAAATGTTTCGTTTTACTGGAAATACGTTATATAGAATGTATGGAGAATTATTGATTTTTTAAACTATATGTTAAAATGTTAATACCTAATATTTAGGCGATGTTGTTAGTATATATAATTATTATATGATAATTTTAATAAAAAAATGAGACACAAAACTTAGTATCACCTACACAACTACATGTTCTACGTATAAACGATCTGAGACGAGTTCCGAAACTCGTGTAAGAATAGGTATTACAAGTGGTGGATCCAGTACTCAATTTGGGGGGGGGGGATAACGTCGTCCCATGCAAATATAACCTTGTGGTATTAAAAATGTGAATAGTTTTAATAGACTTTTTTGAGACCCAGTGAAGAGGGTCATGATACTAATACCCATCGTTTGATTTATTTTCTTTAAATAAAAAATTCGTCAAAAAATAGCACTGCAGGCAATTTTTTTTACAAAATGTGTGTAAAAGCTGCTTGTCTTTCTATAGCAGGTCTGGGAAAACTTTTTGGATGAAGGGCCATTTGAAATTATAAATGAGCGAGGGGCCACAAATAAAATGTACAATTTTTGATTGTTACTTACCTACTTAACGAGTCCGTTTACACTAGGCCAACCCGCCCCAATACACTGCAGCAGCAACTGCTTTGTCGTTAGCCCTATATAGGTCCGCTTTATCACACCCCTCCGCCATATCTCGGCAGACGAGGAGGTGTTCGTCATCTTGTGTCTCTCCACAGCTACAGGAGATATCCTCATCCACACTTATGCCCCATCTATGTAGATTCTTTTTGCACCGTGTAACGCCGACTCGGAGCCTATTTAGCGTTTTCCACGTGCAAAAGGGCAGTTGGTGTCCCGGTCCCAGTGTCTCCAGCAGTTCGACCTGACTTTCACTGTGTTGTGTGTTCCAGTGTTCTAGTCTCGCCCTTTCAGGTGGTAATTTTAGGGGAGAAGTCATTCTTAGGAAACTTTTCCTAGATTTAAGTCTCGCTGCCGGAGGTTTGTGACCGAACAGAGGATGTCTCGGATCTGTCTCCTGTTTTTGCCTTTCTGAGTCCGCAGCAACCTTTCTCCTAATATTGGGAGGAGCAATGCCTATAATTGGATATATTTCGCTTACTCGAGTAGGCTGCAAGCATCCTGAGATTATACGTCCAGTTTCATTAATTGCTGTATCCACCTGAGTTTAGCATGTGAGGAGGAAAACCACACAGGGGCTGCGTACTCCGCTGCGGAGAAACACAGTCCAAGTGCTGAAATTCGCAGAGTGGATGGTGCTGCGCCCCAGGTTGAACCCGTCAACTTTCTGAGAATGTTGTTCCTACTGCTCACCTTTTGTTTTGTATTCAAGCAGTGGTCTTTGTATGATAAAGTGCGGTCCAATGACACTCCCAGATATTTAGGAGTAAAACAATGTGTTAGTCGTTCACCTTTCCACTCTACTTTCAGCTGTCTTGAGGCCTCCCTGTTGCGTAGATGGAATGCGCATATTTGGGTTTTGGATGGGTTTGGCTTTAAGTAGTTCCCATCGTAGTATTTTGTTAGGTGTTCAAGGGCCTCGGTCAGATTTTTCTCAACTTCCTCAAAGGTTGAACTTTGTGCAGCAATTGCTGTATCATCAGCGTATATATTGTTTATCAGGGTTGGAATAATGCGCCGAACGCCTGCGGCGCAGCGCCGCAGGTGAAATTATTTAGAAAAATGGATGAAGTGATATTTCATTTTCATTTCATTTATTTATTATCCAAAGCTTTACAAAGTAAAAATACAATAAAAAAGTACTGGATTTTATTGCCCCACTAGGCGATAGCCTGTTCCGGGGCAATACTATTTACAACATAAAAGTTCAAGGTTACATGTATGCACAAAAAAATAAAGCAATTATAGAATGTATGATGAATGTATGTAATATGAAACACACAGTAGGCTTAATTAGGGCCAATAGCGATTTTTTTAAGAAAAATCGGTTAAATGATAAGATATACGCAACAGATTTAATTAGCCCCGCAAGCGATTTTTTTATACCAAACAATACTACTTAGTTTTAGAAAATTCATGACATGATGAGAAAACGATGTGGTTATAATGTGATTCTTTGGAAACTATTTGTATATAAAGTACTGTCACTCATGGTTTGGGGGGGGGGGCTTCAGCCCCCTCCCTGGATCCGCTAGTGGCGTATTACTTATTTATTATGATTACCATAAAACTAGCGTTCTATATGTCGATTACTATAAATTCCAAGAATTATCATATACTCAGTATTAGGTAGGTATAGTTTATTTGTTTATATGTGAATCCACTACATATAAATCGTAATATTATATACCGAATCAAAGACCTTTGACATATTTCTTGCGATAACCTCTCATTTGTTTATTATTTATAGGTACGTACAAATGCATGAGAGAGCTGAGTGACTGCAAGAATGATGTTGTGCTCAGATGGTTTGAAAGAGTGAGTAGCCCCCCCCCCCCACTCCCCCCATAAAACACAATCCATTTTTCCTATGATAACTTATCCGACGACAATGTACTCGTAAAAAATCGCCGGCGTAGTCATTCAGGGTATTTTTTATGCATTTCCTTGTTAATACGGAATTTTATACTATTGAGGAGAATATGCTATCTGGGATCAGACCCTCATAGTATCGATTAGTTCTCCCATTTATATTTATATTATTATAATTTATATTAATTTTCTAATTTATATAAGAACACTGTAAACTATGTACACTGTACAGGCCTCCTCTTGCTGCCAGAATGTGTGGTCGATGTTAGCGCCGATTACTGTTTGACGTGAATGCTGACCTGATCCTTATACACTCGGTTCAGCATTTGATCCTGTTATCCCTATGTATATCCTCTGACGAAACGCCAGTCGGAACTCTTTACACTCCAATCGGCGTCGATAGATTTGATTTCTTTCTCTAAGAGCTTGGCACCAGGAATGACGTCACAGTCTTTTCCCACGGCATTAAGGTTCAAAATCATCATGATAAAATAAAATTTGGCCTGAATCGGTAATAAACATGCTTAAAAATAAATGCCAAGGGGGTGGGAGGTTGGCTAAGTTGGCTTGAAATTTCCCTAGCCTATGACGACTTTCAAGGACGGTAAGTCCGGCATTAGTCTTATTGCGAATAAAATATTACGAAAATAGGATTTGCTTGAGGATTGGATGGGGTAACCTAATTTAAAGTCCCAAAAAAGCCCCCTGTCCGTCACTGAAACGATGGGGTCATTTGCAGAACTCTCGTCTCATTTAATAGTTATTTTCTTATAGATGAAGTAAAAAAAATATTGGATCCAATACTATATTTTATTGAATTATTTAGAGAAACATTCATATTACAAATTTTCAAGCAATACAGCGTGATTTTATTTGGTGAAAGGTTATATAGTATTTGGTGTAAATATAATTTTCTCAAACTTCTTCTGTATGATTGCTTTGCCTTAATTAAATTATTGCCCGAGTTGCTTAAATCATTTATTGCCCGAGTCGCTTAAATGATTTATTGTCCGAGTGCCTTAATTCATTCAGTGTCCAGGATCCTTTCATTTGAAAAACAGTCTTCATTATATTTAGGCTGAAGGTCAACTATCCATTTAAGTCTATATTCTCCACACATATACACCTTTTTGTTATTAGTACTTTAGGTGGTTTACATTCTATATTGCAGTTGGTAATACCCCAAGCTTTATTTGCTTCGTTGGAATCGTCATCGTCACTATCGTCATCATCACCTCTTGTAGAACTGATGACAAATAACAAAGAGAACAATAATACAACTAACACTTTATTTAACTTCATGTTGTTTTGAATGATTCAGTGCAATATAGCAATGATAGGTAACAGTATCTCGTCACTACCGTCACTTACTACAGCAGAAGAGTTAATGAATGTATCTAATATGAAATATAAAATGGATAATGATATTATATGTCCGTGTTACTGTATTATTAATACAACTAGCTGTAACCCGTTAAAAATGACGTGGTTTGCGAGGTATAGGCATAGAGAACAGATCGCCCTATGCTTACACGTATAATAGTAAAAATAATCATTGTAGGTACGTACTTCGTAGGTACATTCTCATGGCAAATTATTATATTTATTTAGCATAGTATTCTATATCCCAAGAAACCAAATTCGGTCGCGAAATTTGCAAATCGGTCACAAGTGGTCACATGTGGTTGCCGTGTCGACACTGTGTGCACACAAAAACCCGGTCACAAAACACACACATTGTGTACGCTTTGCGACCAGATTTGGTCGCAGAGTGTACACACTGTGTGGTGAATGTGTCCGAACAGAACTCGGTCACAAAGCGCACACATTGTGTACGCTTTGCGACCAGATTTGGTCGCAGAGTGTACACACTGTGTGGTGAATGTGTCCGAACAGAACATGGTCACAAAGCGCACACATTGTGTACGCTTTGAGACCAGATTTGGTCACAGAGTGTACACACTGTGTGGTGAATGTGTCCGAACAAATTTGGTTCAAATTGTTCGAAATATATTAGTCCACGCTATAAGTAGTTCTCAATCTGTTTCTTGTTCAGTCGTGTTTGTAGTGTTGAAGCGAATAGAATCCATGGCTTTTTCATATGTTTGAATATCTATAACTTTTATTCGGCACTTTATGCGCTTCCAACCACTTTCAGGCACACTGTCCTCGTTTCTCCTGGCATCTTCCAATATAGTTTTCCGTATAAATTTTGGCCAATACAAAAGACCCTCCTTCACCCAACCACTAGGACACAACTGGTTACAAGTGGTCATAAGTGGTCACATTTGTGACTACTCCATATTCTACGAAATTTTGATAATTATGTTCATTAAAATGCATGTTTAATCGTTTTACAGGATGAAATTTGTTTGGATTATAGCGTAATAGGTCAAAATTAAGGTTTCTGCGAAACAATGGACTTATTGGAAGTTGTATAGAATTTAATATAAATAAATATGACTATCGCATTAATTTATTATTTGTTGTTAAAATTAATAATTAAAAAGGCGCGTTAAAAATAAGCCACCTACTTCACTAAATTACACGATAAATTTTGTTTCGCAATGAAATTCGGATATTATTTAGCTATACCCGTCCGTTTTTATTTTCATTAATATCATATCATGGCTGTTAAGTATTTTGGTGTTAAGAATTTTGTTGCGCATCCATGTTTAAATTATAAATATATGTATATTTATTTTTGCGGGAAACCGCAAATACGTACGCTCCAGCACCGGCGGGCCATTCAAGTGGTCACATTTTGGTTACAAATGCGACCGGATTTGGTCGCATTTGTAACCAAAATGTGACCGAATGCGACCAGATTTAGTCACAAATGTTCCCCACTTTTGGTTGCGGTTTCGGAACTGTGTGCGAACAGCGACCGAATTTCCGATTAGTGTGAACACAGTAGTGTGCGAACGTGTGCGAACGGCGACCAAATAGCGACCGAAATGGTTTCTTGGGATTCTAATCAATAATAGGTATTTGTACCACAATATTTACCGATTCGCTTTGTAAATCAGGATGTTGATCTGTCGATAACTAATCAAATAATTTTGTAAGCTCGTAATGCCAATGAATACCAAAAGCTGTGGAAAAATGGTATTATATTTATTTACATTATGGCAATACACCCGTAAAGAGTGATTTGTGCCTATACAAAACAAAATGAATTTAAATCCACACAAAATTACAATAATTTTGATAATGAGATGAACAATAAATATTATCTGTATTACGTCATTGAAAAAAATGTGGTATTAGCCAAATAATTTTCGATAAAAGCTGAGGGCGTGTCGATCGCTAAATGTTTTAAATTACATAGATATACGAACAATTTGCAAAAACCGCTATGATCCTGCGTTGCATTCATATCCGGTTACGGTGAGAATTATATGAGTTGATTTTACAATCCTAGATCAAAATAAAACTCAGTAGGAATCGGTTTATTACGTACTTCGCTCTTGGTAGTAGATACTTAATAAGTAGATATCGGAAGTACGTCATGGAAAATTATATGCTGCTTTTCTTTCTCTTTAATTGTATGCATACCGACATTTCAAAAATTTCTATAAACGGGAGACCTTAGATCTCGACAATCGTTACTAATTATGCTTTGGAACAAAATAGGGTAGACGCATTGAACATTTATCTAGGGAATAAATAACCGTAAAAGATTGTTTTTATATTGTATAGATTTAAAAAAAAATAAATTAAAAACACCTCTGATATTTTTTCCGAAAGACGGAAACTCGTTTCCCGAAGGTCGCGGAGTAAATTCTTTTTTGGACTGATAATATCCATTAAAATCTAGGGGATAACTGTAAAGGTTTTTTGGTAGACGCAAAATTAACCCCAAAAAATTGAAAAAACGCAATTTTTACCATTTTATCACGCGATTGTTCACGCGATTTTGAACCTTAATGCCATGAAAAATGACTGTGACGTCATTATTGGCACCAACGCCTTAAATCCTCGTGTCTCACGCGCGTAAATAACTCATTAACCCTTAGTAGTTCATTACATGATAGTGAGCGATCTATGATCTTAGATCTATATACTCAGTGCAGTGGCGTATATAGGGGGGGGGACGAGGCCCCGCCCTGAAATGTAAACCAATTATTTAAAAAACGTTAATTTAAAACATGAAACTTAATCAAGTTCATCACTTCACCCATTATTTAAAAAATCTATTCACTATTCTTCTTTGTATTTTCTGCACACATTAAAATAAAATAAAATAATCTTAATTGTACAGAAACATACAAAGGGTGAGCTTATTGCCAAATGGCAATTTCTACCAGTCAACCCATAACAGAAACCAAAATGAGACATACTTAACTAATTATAAATTTGGTACCAAAAGGGTATCTTACAATATTAAAATACCAACCTAAAACACTACCTTTTTCACTCACTTTCATTTCATTTATTTAATATCCGCAAAATATATAACAAAGTAAAAAATATAAGTAAGAAACAAGTATTGGATTTTATTGCCCCACTAGGCGAAAGCCTGTTCTGGGGCAATACTAACTACAATATAGTTCAAGGCCACATGTATGGAAAAAAATAACAAAAACACTGGAGAACAAGCAATATAAATGATTCAAGAATGTTGTAGACTGATTACGGTGTAATGGTTGAGGATTAGTTAGTTAGGTCTGTTTTTAACGTTTTAACTTTAACGGAGTAATTTCGCCTGCGGCGCTATTATCATTTTTTTTTAATTTTGCTGCCTCCACCCCCGGCTTCGCCAGTGGCTCTGTCCGTTTCTGTCGCAACCGTTGACAGGAGTTTTTTCGGTTTTTAAGAATGGTCAGGCTTATTCCTCCTCTCCCTCCAATGTCAAATAATAGATTCCCCCCTCCCCCCGAAATGAAAACCTATAGACACCAGTGACTCAGTGTAAATACTAAATAATCATGATTCTTAGTAGGTATTTTGGATAATTTAATAGGTAATGTGTAAGTACATGTATGTTTGTTATAAGTAAAAGTCTTTGTACTGCTTTTTCTAAATATCGAGTGACCAATTTCTAGGCTAGGATTCATCACCCTGCTACGGGTGTCTGGAACTCGTACGTGCTTTAAAAAATCAGGATGCTGTGAATTTTGGACTCACTCAAACATTTTCAAAACTCACTTATAGGTTACCTACATATTTACACTATTTCTACATAATCCACAGAGAAGTCTCTATGATTTATAATATATTTTTTTTTATCGATTAATGTAATATTTGCCGAGTACACAAGTCAGAATTTCTGTAATATTACACAAAATGGGCGTCGCCAGCCTCTGAGCTAGGAAGGGGGGCAACAAATTTAAAAAAAAAGAGATAAAGCACGAAAAACGCGTAAATAGGGCCGAAGGCGAAATTTTTTGTGAGGCATAGCGGAGAAGGTCGTGATGTGATTTGGTTGATTTGAAAATGTACATAATAATTTGCACAATAATATAATATATTAAAATGTTTTTTATAAAAAGTAATGAGAAAATAGCGTCGCAAGCAATTTTTTTATGAAATTATTGTATTTCGATGGATTTTCACACTAATTTTAGAAAATTGCTGCCCCCCCTGACCACGTCCATGTTACACAATGTAATTATATGTATAAAACTTTGTACGTAGGTAGGTACTGAATGTTAACATATATAAAATAGTCATAAAAGGATATTTAAAATTAATTCGTGCATTTACAACAGTAGAGGTGACTGTAACAAGTATTTATTGTAAAATTATTGTTAATTAAGCAAGATGAAATTAAAATTCACAGTTGCAGTGATAATTTCCATATTATTGTTCATGACCATGACAAGTACAGCATATGGAAGACCTAGCAAGAGAGTGTTGGGAACAATGGGAACATCAAGATGTACAAACAAATGTGAGGAAAATGAAGTGCTAAGAAAAAGAGATTGCAAGTGTGTTAGACTCATCAATCTTCAAGGATAAATGCAACAAAATAAAGTGTAAAAATGTAAACAATTACTTAATTCTCAATTATCTTGTATAACGAGTTACCTAAAGTTATATCTATTATACCTATTATGTATTTTTTTATTTACTTACCATTTATATATATTTATATGTATAATATGTTTATCTATATATGTATTTACGTATTCAATTATTGTTATGTATGTATTTATGTATTATGGTTGGCTGGCAGAAATTGCCATTCGGCAATAAGCCCGCCCGTTGTATGTTTTCTGTACAATAAAGATTATTTTATTTTATTTATTTATTTTTATTACGATACAATATAAACATACTACACACACACACACACACACACACACACACACACACACACACACACACACACACACACACACACACACACATCATCACACGATTTCCTATAAAAATAATAAAAAATAGTGCCGCAGGTAATTTTTTTATGAAACTAATGGATTTTCATACTAATTTTCAAAAATTTATGATATGATGAGAAAATGTGTGTAGTTTATTGAGAGGTTTTACCATAGTATGAAAAAATATATACTTATTCCAATCTCTAGGGAGGGGCAGCTGCCTCCCCCCCTGCCCCCCTGACGACGCCTATGTATGAATGTATATTATAAATGACAACATAGGATTTGAAAATTGTAGCACTGTGAAACATTCTTCCAAAGGTGCAAGAATGCAGGCAGGATGCGTTGGAATGGGTGAAGGTTTGCCTGACGTGATCGGTAAGAGTTGGATAACCCATCCTGCGTCCTCCCCAAGAGAGTTCACGTAATGTTGAAGCATCGTGTGAATGTAGATACCTCTCGCTTCTGTTGAGGAAAACTTTAATGTGATTCTACAATCTACATGCGCAGATCAGATCCAACTGCAGTACCCAAAATTGTTTAGGTGTGGTGTCGATATCCCAAAAATATTACATATGTCGTCAGAGCCATACTAACCTTCTAGTATGGCCCTGTATGTCGTAGATGTAATATATTTACAACATTTTATTTTGCAAATGCTCGTGTTTTTTTTAATTAACCTGTTGTTTTCAGAACGATTATATGGTAGGATATTTTTAGTGCATTGTTAGAGTTTTCTTAGAATGCGTACGGCTTCTTGTAGATGTTGTTCTTTTCCTTAGAGTTCGAGGAGTAGTAACATTTACTTTTCTCTTTGCCGGAGTACGTTTTGTTGTCGAATCTACATTCAAATTAACTTTTGGTTTACACTGACAAGCTTTGAACACAAAAACTTGATTTTTCTTGCAAGTCCGACGGATGCACTGCATTAGTAGCATCCTATGCTCTACTGGTCCTTCAAGTTCTTCATCAGCACCGACAGTAAATATCGGAACACAAAATAAAACGAAAATAAAACACTTCGCGATATAATTATTGAAATTCATGTCGACTATTTTAGTAAAGAACACACAGTGAGTGAATTATAAAGAGATAATAAAATAATATTTTTTTAAAAATATATTATTTTATAAAAACGTTGTAGGTACCTATACCTAAATTGATAACGCCAAATTGTGATAGTAGTAGAAAAATACCAAGAAAATAGGTAGATCTAATATTTAATACATAAAATTGGAGTAAAAACACTTATGACTGACATATTGTACTATCACGTAGAAAGGATAGGTTCTTCAAATATTCTGTGGGACTGCCGGCGTAGGTAACTATACTTACTCAGCGAAGTCTCGGCTAGACATTTGGGGACCTCCTATATTCTATGTTTTTAAAGTAAAAAAGTCAATACCTATTTATGTAAATACCTATTAATACTATACCTCGCCCTCGAAGTTTCCTCAAGGGAACACAAGAAGGCTACTAATTACTAGACCTTGCAGTTGGACTACGCCCTTCCCATGTCGATATCGTTTCTAATGCTTTGAGGTGATAGTCACAGGGACGATATACCTACAGTCTACAGTCAACATCTATAGGCCAGGAAAAATAAGGATCTGGATTTAGTAAACCCAGTTTACGCAGTGGTGGTAGATCCAATAGTCTATAACTAAGAAATTCAAAGATTGATAGTGAGTTATATGTCGTAAAGTGCGAAGAAGAATGCATTACGACATCGAGTTTCAAAGTCGAACCTTTGAGTCTGAGCTTTAGATGTTGGTTTGGAAAAGATTAAAATGTTTACTCACATTTGCCCCATTCCATACATGAACACTATCGTTCTGAAGTGACATTTGTCCAAATATTTTTTCAGTTTTGTACTTATCACAAAATGGCACCAAAAATAATCTAACACTACAACACAACCGGAGGGAATCAGACACAGAAATTATATGAAATATCATAATATTTATTTCAATATTAGGGGATGAAAATGAAATATGAAATTGTGTTTTACGAAACTCATTACCGCATCATCAGCCGTTATTTCATTCTGACCCTATTGCCGTGCTGCTTTAGAGTTTAATTTTCTGTGAATTTCCGTCAGGAGATAAAACTATTCAACAATTGATTTAGTTTGTGGAGAAGGGTAACATATTTCTGGAATGCTATTGGTTGTTACAAAGGGATGAATAAATTGCTCTTATATGATTGGTTAAAGTAACGATGGGTGGAGCTAGATCATCTAAATATTTTCATTTTCACGTTCCTGTGCAGTCAGCAAACAAGGAAAAATTTTCAGGTAGATACCATAATTTAGTAGGTAGTAATGTAGATGTTTTTGCTCAAAATGTTCCTTAGTGTATTATTTAGAAAAGTTGTGTGATTTCCATAATATTTGGGAAAACTAGAGTTTGCAGATGCTGTACAAATGGGATTATGCTGACCATGTTGCGAAAGCAGTCGTAGAAAGGTGAACTATAAGAAAAAGCTGCCGTTTCAGAGTCGTTGAAATCGGCCCAAGGGCCGCCTCTATATATGCCTAGCAGATATGCCCTAGATAAAGGTTCAATGCATCTACCCTATTTTGTTCTAAAGCATATTTAGTAACGGTTGTCAAGATAGAAGGTCTCCCGTTTTTAGAAATTTTTGAAATGTCGGTATGCACACTCTTAAAGAATAAATATAGACAGGTATCTACCATTAAATAGTATTAGGTACTTTTCAAAATCTAAAAATTTACAAATCTTTGCACAATCAGAAACGATCTCATTTATATCCACTCTTTTGTAATATAATCCGATCTAGTTAATGTGAAGTGAACATAGAGGGATGATAGATTTATATAGGTTATGACATATTGCGTATAATTGCGTATAATATCCGGAACACACATGACAAATGCGACGCTAATCTCTCTGTTCTCTCTCCCCCAATTATTCTACAAAACAGTCCTTTGCCTTTTATAATCAACCGGAACGCCACTGACTGCACAGTGCACCCATTTTATTAAACGAGCCTTATTCAATTTTCACGATTTCTATACATTTTTCTTCAGTTTAATTTTTGAACTTACTTATAGTTGCCTATTAAAAAAACAGGCAAAAGTTGATAGGTTTTCATTTCGGGGGAGGGAGGCGATCTAGTATTTGACTTGACGGAAGGGAAAGGGGGTGGTAAATTGTGTGCAAAAATAAAAAAAAGAACAGCGCTTCAGGCGATTTTTTTATTGATAAATGGGTGAAGTGATCAACCTGGGTACTTTTCATTTTTTTAATGAATCTGGGTTTATTTCGATACATATTTGTACACTTTACAGAAAACTTGTGTTGCGAAGTGGAGTACGTCGGGGATTGAACGCGCGCCCTCCGGATTAACAGTCGAGCGCGTTACCAAACAGGCTGCCGACCACCTCGTAATGTTTTGCTCATGTTTTAAAGTAACGGGCTATTGGGAATCTCTTCCAATCCAACCAATCCTAGTACGACATTACATGTATTGGAATCCACCTACCTCTAATGAGTTCAGAGCGTTTTAGGAATGTGGTGGCAAAGTTTGGTTACTTATCTATGTTGCGTTCCCACAATGTTCCCATGTTGTAATGGGCGCAGTCAGTTTGTAAATCAGTTCCCAACCAACTATATGGTATTTCTGTGTACTTACATTTATTATTAGAAGACTAAATAGTAAGCGCGTATATGAAGGGTGTTGTTAGAAACAAGTGTTCAATAATAAGGGGTGTAGATTATGATAAGGGGTTGCATCCAGCTACTCTACTTAGTATATTATTGTATTATAAATTACTATACAATAAGTGAATTCTCGCTGGAAGTGTGACTTCGTATAAACAGATTAGAAAATAATAATCAAAAGATTTGTCCACTCCACTAGAAATTGCACTTAGCCATCGCTGCATAAAATATTATTTTAATTAGTTATTGTTTTAAGTAGGTGCCTACTTGTTTTAAATAATATTAACGCTGTCCAGTTACCTTCAATATAATTTATTTTTCAGTTTTGTATCGTACCTAGAGACAGTGGCGGATCCAGGATTAAATTTTAGGGGGGGCTTAATGTCGTCACATGGTAAAAAGTACTGTCACTCAACGGGGCTAAGGTGCTGAAACACCTAGATTTGTTGTATAATATAAAGTACTGTCACTCATGGTATTGGGGGGGGGGGCTTCAGCCCCCTAGCCCCTCTCCTGGATCCGCTAGTGCCTAGAGATAACGTTTCCGAAAGAAATATGCATATATGCGTATAAACAACGATGGAAGATATTAAAAAGAAATAACAAAAAAATAAAATTAAAATAATAATGAAAGAACGAATGAAATGAATTAAAGGAACGGGTCAAAAAAATAAACTCTTCATTTTCATGTATGTTTGTTTGCATGTTATTGGGTTTTTTGGAATTTGTTTCTTTGTTATCATATTTTACCTATTATTGTTAACCTGTTGACAGTATATTTATTAAAAAGTAAAATAAAATAAATAAAAAAAAACGCATTGCGTTGAGAACGAGGGAAAGGATTGAAATTGAACGATCTTGTCCTCTATCGACTCATTCATAACACTTGGAAAACATAATTTATTCCAGAAAATGTTCAGGCTGTAGGCAGGTATGCTGGTATAGGTACACAAGGCCCTAACCATCATACCTACCAGCGAATTCGTTGGACGGCGCCCGGCTATATTATGGCCACAGATGTTCAGAATATTGCGCAAGACAACAAACACCCCGGCTCATGGTGAACTATCACTACTAGTATGTACTACTTCTATTAGATATGTGTATTCTCTTTGTTCAAACATTAAATATAGAATATACTAACATTACTAACATTCAGAATGGCTCAATCCGAAATAGGCTAAGTACTTATTGGTCGATCCTCATTGCTGAAAAAGATAAATGCCCAATCCCACCAACTACCACCTAAGAAGGAGAGCCCTAAGAAATTTCCATAAAAAACAGAGATAATATTCTATTTATTTAGTTATGGAGCGCCGTGCAGCAATAAATCCATATGAAATGCAACATGAAACTCTCCTAGTTGGGGAGATTCTGGGCGCAGATATTTGGGCACCTAACGTAGGTGAGTTGCATGTTGCATTTCATATGGATTTATTGCTGCACGACGCTCCATAACTAAATAAATAGAATATTATCTCTGTTTTTGTATGGAAATTTCTTAGGGCTCTCCTTCCTAGGTGGTAGTTGGTCGGATTGGGCAATAATGTCTTAACGCTTTACGAACACACCTGAGTCTTACAGCATAGTAAAAAAAATATAAAAAAGAGTGGAGGGGGGCATTCTGCAACCTGGGTATTTCACATACCACGGGGGATAGGAAACAACTATTGCCCACACATATTACATAATAATTCTAATATATTTCTAATATATACAACGCGAAATTATATTTTGATGTTTTAATTAAATACAAATTAATGGAGGTAAATGAGAGCCGAGAGGGAACTGATGGTTGTTCAACTATGTTGCGCGAAAAGGGTAGTGATATATTAATTACAATTATTGATATTGAAGAGTGTGTAAACAGTAGAGTGCGATGTTTCGCAACCGTGTTCATGGTATAGCATGTGCCAGCTGCCTACATAATATGTAATCAATTACAAAAATTCCATTTATTTATTTCCAGAGAAAATATTTCAGGTAAGATAACATACTATTCCTATCGGGTACCAAGTAACACAGTAACATTAACCTCAGAATATTAGCTCCAAACAGACTTTCGTCTATAGTGAGGCAGTAAAATCCACTATTTTGATTGCTTATCATTATTATACCTACTACAGTTTTTTGTGTCCCAGTTTTTAAATATATGAATAAAATCTAAACACATTGAAAAAATAAAATTGTGGGTTTATTGCCGTAGGCAATGTCTGCCAACCAACCACTTGCGACATTACATTAGAAATACACAATACATACCTACAAGTGGGTGTATGAAAATGAAAAAGCAACTATACAAAACAAATATAGGCAAGTAGATATAAAAAAAAGCTTTCGTGCGGAAGTTAATTAAGTAATTAATTTATTTATTTAATTTTATTCACAGAATCAGACAGTCATAACAATAAATTTTACATTAATCGACAACAAATAGACCAGTAAAGATTCCACATTTAACCCACAATACAATGAACATAAATCAAAAAGCAACAAGCACAACGAACAAAAAGTAGAACGGATGAATAAAAGAACAAACGAATAAATGAATAACAAACAAATGAGCAAACAAATAATGAACAAAAGAAATTGAATAATTTCATATAAGTACACCTAAATTCTAAATTTATAAAATAAGTTATGCGACCCCCCATTCAACAGTTGGTGGTACATAACTAGATGCGATATAGTCAGGAGTGTCAGGACAGTAGTCAATTTGGGTGTCCACGTGCGCTAGGCGAAGAGAAATCATGGGGGAGGGGGAGGGTTAGATGTGGCGTGAAATCTGTATCATTCTTATATTGTACAAAATTAATAATATTTTCTGATACTAACTTCGGTATAAAGAGGGGTGACATTGTATAATATTGTTATTGCTGGCTTCTCTCATTCAGAACCGAAATAGAACAGACAAAATATCACATTAGTACGTGTACTAGGTAGGTACCTACCATTTTCCTGTCATTCTCATAAAATTATTATGAAATCCGTTAAATTACAATTGTTCTCTAAAACAAAGTGTGCCTGAGGCGCTATTTTTAATAAAAAAAACTGTTTTATATCATAGGCATGGGTGTCGCCAGCCTCGGAGCTAGGGGGGGGGGAACAAAAATTTAAGAAAATGATATAGCATGAAAAAGCGTAAATAGCGCCGCAGGTGAAATTTTTTGTGAGACATGGTGAAGAAGAACGTAATATGGTTTGGTTTGTTTGAAAATTTGCACAATAATGTGTATGTGATTTTTTGTGAAGTTTTATCATTTAGTATGAAAAAATATATATTATTTACGGCGCTATTTACGCGTTTTTATGCTATATAATTCTTGCTGTCCCCCCTCCCTAGTTCCGAGCCTGCCGACGCCCATGCTTATTACTGCTAGTTTAACAAAATTAATTTAACTCTGCCACACAAACTAGCATACTGCTGCATTGCTTCTCTAGATAATGGTTAAACCTTTCATCTTACATACCCACACCAGTATGACTAAAAAATATTTGATTAAGTACTTCAATAATCAAAGCCCACACCTAATTCGGCCCTTAACTTATTCCATTTATTACTAAATAGAGATGAGGTGGAAATCATTACCATATTGCTACTGTCTTTTATTCCATAGCAGTTTATATTGTTCATTTAAGGGTGGGTAGGTAAGTTTATATTAAAGAGGGTAATCCTTCATTATGTCTGACTAGAGAGTCCCTCATATCAGCGTAACCCAATCGTGGTGAAATTTAAATAATCTTTGGTGCGACCCTGGATTTCTCAAAAGGCTGAGTAGGCAGAGGACTACAGGGCGGCAGACTTCAGAGGCGCCCCCTTTGATAAGCCAGGAAAAAGTTTGTGCACGATTATAAACAATAAATAAGTCACCATGTGTGGATAGATTCCTAGAGTTAATTAAAAAAATCTCATTTGATAAAAGTGCCAAATTTCCAGTACTTAATCTTATCAAATCCTGAATTTCTAGCATTTCCTGCACTGCTTTGTTGGACAATTTTCAAAGAGTTTTTTACATCCTTTCACAATTTATAGTAAAAAGTCTTATTTTTTGGTCAAACATCATCTGGCATATTATGCCTTAACCAATTTATAAAAATAAAATCCGGAAATTTCCGGATCCACTCACTACCAGCGACAGGGACAATATCATAGGCCCATCTTTTCTGTGGTCGGCCTATTCCTCTTTTCATGTCCCACGTCTCCATCTCTGGACTCTGGGTGCCCATCTGTCCACCCCCTGTCTAGCAACATGACCTGCCCATTGCCATTTTAGTTTGGCAGTGCGATCCATCGCATCGGCAACTTTTGTCTGGCGTCTGATTTCCTCATTTCTTTTAATTTCAAATCTTGTAATGTAAGTAATAAAAAATCATGTAGATAAGTTATAAAAATATACACATTTATTAAAACCAGTATATAAAATATTTACATCACAATAATATCAGAAGATGTGAATTATTGAATCGGGAATACATTTTTTCAAGGGTTGTAAGACAGTGAGATTGTTAGGAGAAAGGTGACGAATATTAAGATGAATGGTGCACTTATAAGGAATTTTTAATACCTAGTTGGTAGAGTAGTAATAAAAGTGAAAGACGAACTTGGTTGATGGATTATGTAACATTGTAACCATTCACAGATAAAAGTTCAACCATCACAACCTGATAGATGTTCATCTTTCGCTGTATATCCATTGTGGTAATTCATTGTTAACCATCTACAACTTGTACAAAATATCTTCCAAGGGTGAGATCTAAATTAGATTAAAACAATTGGTGTACCAATCATCTAATATCGACACTTCGTCATATGTACGTATGCTAACAAGTTGATACAATGGAGCATACTTTATTTCATTTGTTGTATTGCTGTCAAAGTTTGACATTTTCAAGAAAACATGGCATGCATTTATTGCAGTAATCCATATACACAGAACTTTTCTTAGTCTTGTATAAACAATACTAGGACCTACATATCTATACTGAACAAGAGAGACATACAGCGCATCCATCAAGTGGAAAAGACATAGTAGATGTATCAGAGTACCACATTTACTTGTGTTACGATGTGTAAGAATTTTATAATTTATTCAAAACTGTTTGACATAATTATACATAGGCGTTTTGGATTCTTTACGACATGGATGCAGGGAAGTAGAGTAAACAAAAATATTATTCAGTTTATTTACTTCGCAAATTTTGTTAATACTGCCTACATAATGCACGCAGATACAAGTTACGTGGAATTTGTTGTTTATAAATCACTATTGTTGTATTCCCCTATAGATATTGATAGTTGTATAGAATTCAGGTAAAGATGGAAACCCCCGTAATTTAAATTCGAAGAGAAATAATACTTTTGGTCACGAGCCGTCTATAGAATTAGAGGATTGGTAATAATCTATGGCATTACCTACAATTAAAGGCATCCAAATTCCCTATGTATAGACATAATTATATATAAAAGGATAATTAATTGCTTGTTATTGAAGAGAATGTTGATAAGGAATAAAATAATATTTCCCTAGAAATGTGAATAAAATAGTTACAATACATAATTCAACCGTAATCTTAGTTCACATAGTCAACGATAAAAATATTGTAAGTGCAGAAATAGCGCAACGGGAAGTCAACATTAGTTAAGATTAAAGTAAGTGTGTAATCTATGTGGTAGGCAGTTTGCTCGCTTGCATTTGGGATGTTAAGCTAACTTGCATCTTTGATGTTATCATTTCCATGAGTTCATGATTGTAGGTTGAATGCAACATTAATCCCAAAACACCGGCCCTGAAATTAAACAATTCGATGATTAAAACATAAATTGGTGAATTTTACTATGAGACTCACTTTTCATGTATCATTATCAGCAACCCATTGAATTATTGTAATTTATATGGAAAACTGTTTTGATCTTAAAAACTTATTTTGTAAATACTTAAGATTATGTACTTATTTTAAAATACAAAGATTTGCTGCTTATAGACGTCAGAGGAAATGAGCAGTTAGTTTTTTTTCCAAAGGATCCCAAAACCAAATAAAAACTCGGGTAGGTTGAGTACATAAGTAGCAAGACAGGACAGTGCTACACGGTCATCTAGAATCCTAATGACGAGGCCTTAGAATAACAAGGGGCGTAGGAAGACCACAAAAAAGGTGGACAGGTGGCACGGTCCAGCTTACAGGTCGCAGATGGCAACAGATAGCCCAAGATAGAAAATACTGAAAAAGTTTAGAAGAGGCCTATGTCCAGATGTGGAACCCAAGTGGTTAGCAGTAAGTAAGTAAACAAGGTATGTTGAAGGAAAATCCCGCGGGCTTAAGGCCCTCCACATCCCCGGGGAGCTCAGGGGCATTAATAGCGACCTCTTTACCCGCACTTCTGGGCAAATCTTATTAAGAGGTGGGCCCAGGGTTAGCCTTAAGTGAACCCCCTGGCAAACCCCACCCCTAAATTACGTTCCTTCAGTGTAGTAAGGAGGTTACAATTCATTCTTACAAATAAGAGACTTAAATACGAATTACATCTACATTAAACAGTAAGTATTAAACTTCTAAATTGATTGTGTGTTTTGAGTTGAATGTGTTTCTACACTGATGTAAAGAATGAATAAGATAATTTACCTAGAAGCCATGGCATATCTTATGTTTCTTTCTTGTTCCATTAATTCATCCACTTTAATCCATTGCCTGACTCTCTCCATGTCCACTTCAGCTCTCCTCAGCTTCTCCCAAGCATAATGTTTGAGGCATGACTTACGTGGTGCTCTGCAGAATTCACCTACATAGATAAAAGATAAAAATGGATCATGATATGAATATGTGTAGAAGTTAGGTTAGTCTTATCCTAAATAAGAAGCCCATAGTGTTTCATTACTGGGGATCGGGAGCGAAGCTACCTAAGAACACAATTCCCATCCAGTTTGGAAAAAATGATAGGTATAATAATGTCTAATCTGGCGTAATCCCATAAGAAATGTTAGCCCCGGCTTCCCTCCTGCAGAAATCCACCCTTCGCCACTGCTGGGGATACATACTGAGGTCAAATACCAGATTATTTCATTTTTTTCTGTACCTCTGACAATAAGGGCTTTGAATTACTTAGTTGTTTAAGATTAAATAAACCTTTTTTCATATTTTCCACATGATACTATGATCTTTCTCATATTTCAAATAAAATTACACGTATTTATTTATGAACCAAATGATTTTAATCTTCTAACGTGTATTAGTATTTATACGTAGTAGGTATAAAATTATAAAAAATATTGTTTCCTGTACAAAGTTTAACCTTTTCTGTCGCTTTTTAAAGCAGATTACAAGGGATTCTGCGTTACAATATGGACAGAGGTACAGAAGAAATGGCAATGTCCAATATATAAGTACAATGTATCATACTTTTGCTGTATCATACTTTTGATTGTCTTATTTTTTTGTAATCATTGTAATCATTTTGGTCAATAAAGATTTATTTATTTATTTATTTATGTCAAATAGATAAATTAGTATGTATACCTGTGGGTACAAAGACATCCTTGACTAGGGGACACCCACACACATCTGTGTCACTCACTTTAGGTTCTTTACAATGCTCAGGACACAGCACCTACGGAGAAATAAAACATGACAATGACATGACATGACAAACAATAAAACTAATACATTTTTTTTAATGAATCTGGGTTTATCGTAATAAACCCAAATACATCTTTGGACACTTCACAGAGAGCTTAAAAGCTTGTGTCGTGAAGTGGAGTAGGTCGGGGATTGAACCCGCACCCACCGGATTAACAGTCGAGCGCGTTACCAACCAGGCTACCAACTACCACATATTTATACCTAATAGGTGATAGAAAGAAGAATGAATGCGTCAATCTTATCTGAGCTACACATTACAACTCGTTTGTCTGCAGTGTGTCTGAGGAGATTGCTTGGTTTCTTTGGGCATACTGTAAGACGGTAGCCAGACATTTAAGAAAAAATAATAATGAGTGGTCGAGTTGAAGGCAGGAGAAGTCGGGGACGTATATCAATGAGACGGTCGGATTGGAACGATGTTTGCAGAAGCTTTGCGGCGGGCTGAACCAGGGTGGGCCAGACTGTTGTGAAAAGTACCGCATGAAGGTCAAGATCCTCAGCATTGAGGGACCGATTTGGGAGAAGAAGAAGGAGTAATACAACTAGCATAGAATAATCCTCTGCTCGTTTTACCACCATTGTTTTATTCTGTTTTATTCCTCTGCTCGTTTTTAAGAGGTGGTGGGTAGCCTGGTTGGTAACGCGCTCGACTGTTGATTCAGTGGGCGCGGGTTCAATCCCCGACCTACTCCACTTCACAACACAAGCTTTTAAGCTTTCTGTGAACTGTACAAAGATGTATTTGAATTTATTTCGATGAACCCAGATTAATTAAAAAAAAAAATTACACAATAATATCTCACAAAATTCAGCAATGAAGTTGGACATTGACCATTTGTCTGTTTTGCTTTTATTCACAACTGGATGTCTCTATTTAGAGTGCAGCGAAACAAAGTGTGCGGGCAATAAACACAATGCGTTCTTAATCTTTTAATAAAGAAATGTACATCTGTATATCTGTGGCTGTTCACCACACACTTAAGAAGGCTGTGAACGAAATGTATTTGTGTCAAACTCACCCGTAATCTCTTGCAATAGGTCCTATTAATTGGATTATAGAAGTCGCAAAACATATTATTTCCTTCAATCTTTGTTATGAAGACACTCCCAAAGGAACTCTGCGCCTCATATTTGTTGAAGCATTTCTCCATGTGTTTGACGGCAGTACGAGAATGTATCTCATGTCCGCAAGTTATACAATACATTGACATTTCAGTCTCCTCATCTGGTTCCTGTGCAAAAAAAAAAAGATTGTTAAAAACGTAAATAAAAAAAATAATTAAAAGTTAATAAATAAAAAAAAAACTACTTATCTATACCCTCATGCCACGTCCCTTGCAGGGTAGGCAGAGGATAGACTGCCCTATCTTTATCGACACACCTTGCTTCCGACACGTTCATGCAATTCGTCATACACGCTCCCCGATTCCACTCAAAAAGCATCCAAGGTTATCACTATTAAGATTTTGTACGGCTATAATACCTACATGTATGTTAAACTAATTAGATGGTAGTGAATAATCCAAGGAGAGAGCAAGTGTCTCTATAATGGACCAATGGGTAACAAAATAATCAAGTCTGGAAAAACAAATATAAAAACCTCAGTCTGCATTTCGGTGGGTGCAAGTGTTCTAGCTCTCTCAACCATCTCATCCAGAGCTGCTCTTCTCTTATCCAATTGTTGTAGAGCTGAATGTACCTTCGCCAGCTTCTCTCTAACTTTCTGCAGAGCTCTTCTGTCGGCCGCCTCAGCAGCGCAAGGTTGCAGCGACCATTCCTGGATGCGCTGAGGCAAGACCTACAAAACTTTATGTAATTAGCATGTTGATGATGATTTGCTACATGTAATATCACTCTAGACTTTGCAGGCATGTATGTTTTATTCTTTTATCGATATGTAAATTGACATTACCGGACTTACTATCGGTTATCGGTTCACTTCACAGCATTGCTAATTAACTACAAATGTGTAGTATGTTCAGTATTTTCATTAAAATAGACCTTTGGTTCGCGAAATCAAAATTCAACGATGAAAATGTTATAAAAAATTCTACATATGACTAGATAAGTCAAGCTACTCAAACAGAAAAGTCTTAAACCAAACAACTAAAAAAAAAAAATGGGCAATATAGCTGAAAACACACTGATATGTGGTGTAAAGCTAGCTTAACCATAAAACGTTTAGAAGCTGGGATAGTGTACATACAATATTATGTAAAAAAGTTAAATAGAATACTACATAGAATAGTACTATGTATGTATTACCTGATATATTCTAGTTGAAGCCAACTGCAGTCCACAATTTGACGAGCAGTATTTAGATCCTGGTCTGGCAGCTTTGATGCACCTGGGTCCATAACACTGTTTGATAGTATCACTTATAAGGTGAGGCTGAGGTAATGGTATGCCCTCAGCATCAACTAGTGGAGTACTGATCGCCGACTCTCTGATATTCTCGTTACGTCCACTCGTGGAATCACCAGAGCGATGCTTACTGCGACCACTGCATAGAAAAATATTATACTCCATCAATACAATTGCATAGTTTTAGATCTTTTCTATTGAGTGTTGCCTCACACTGTAGAATTCTCAGATGGCATTTTTTAATATTTTTTATTTATTTATACAAAGATTCACCTACAAGCAAGGTGTGTATGTATAACACTATATATCTCTAAACAATTCTGTATAGTTCACACCTTACCCTATTAATGGTAAATACAAAATGAGCCATACAACATATTAGACAGTATTTCATTATTAAAAACAAATGGACAAACACATAATACATACACGCACACTCTCTCTCGCATGAATAAACACAATACAAAAAAATGTGATGAACACATTATAAAAATTTTCATTTATCATTTCAAAATTATTTACAACAATATGTATGAGAGTACTATTTAAAACTGATAAATTTTATCTCACGGAAAACATGGTTTATTGTAATATAAGGCGCTTAATGCATTGTCAAACTGAATTAAATTGCTCTTGCTGAAGTTGTGGAGGGAAGAAAGCTAGTAGAAGTAGACGATGACTAAGTAGTCTAAGTACATACATATGTAAGTACATACACCAGTAGGTACTCTTGAGATCAATTTATATTCTGTAATGCGAGTCATTAGAACTATATTTTCTCATAGAATATTCTAACATACTTATAACACTTGGTTTAATTTCACAGAAAACAAGGTAAATCTACAGATGATTGCAATATCTTAGTAGGTAAGTACCTAAGTACATCAGTGGCCGGGTACACCTGCTAGTTTTTATATAATATCTATACGATTTCAAGGTAAGCCTCATACAATTATTCTTGTCGTAAGCGAATTAGAGGTATGTTGTAAATACCTTGATGACTTAACAGGTTTTGGCATCGGCACAATATTATTATTGATGCATGTACGATGTTTACATCTGATCTTTAATCTTGAGTTGGATCCATACTTGACCATGTCCATACACCCATCACACCTGAATAAAGAAAAGAATAATTATGCAAAGATATTCACAATAATATTTATGAGGTGGTCGGTAGCCTGGTTGGTAACGCGCTCGACTGTTAATCCAGTGGGCGCGCGTTCGATCCCCGATGCCGGCTTACTCAACTTCACGACACAAGCTTTTCAAGCTTACTGTGAAGTGTACAAATATGTATTTGGGTTAATTTGGATAAACCCAGGTTCATTTTTATAAAAAAAAGCTGCAGAATGAAGATATGTACATTTAATGAATAGAAATATATTTGTAACAGATATGGTAATATGACGTAAAAATGTAGAAAAATATTATAAAACAGAAGTATACATAATATCTACTGCTTTCAAAAACCGTTTAATTTCTATTTAATTGTTTACATACTATATTCATTGCATTTCGGCTATTTCACTAATACTATTTTCACCTTTTAAATATCAGTAAATAATATAAATGTTTAGCACCTTCCACAATCATGCGTTCTGAGACATCCTGCACACTCTCCACATCCCCTCGTCCCGGTATTCCCTCGCCATCTTTTATCTGAATGCTCCTTACGTTTCTTTTTCCTTTCATCACGACCTTATATAAATAATAGAGAAATTACAATGGAATTACAGTTAAATAGTTCTATTTTTGCTTCAACTTTTTCAAATTTTGTGTGAGAATGTTAGCGCTCAATGAAAATAACGTCAAGCGACAAAGTGAATAATACATTTTTAAAAGAAACCTGGGAAGAAATTTAAAAATCTAAAACAGCCGATTTGTTAAGATTATAATTACCAGTATTTTGACTAAATCATACTTTTATATCTGAAAAAACTGAACGGAAAATCCTCAGATCCCGTCAATTTCAGGGGTTCTACAAAATATTTATTATTCAAGGAATTTCCAAATCCTGTAATTCTAAAACAGCCGATCTGTAGTCCATACTTTCATCTATCACTGTCTTCAGTTTCAAGACGATTCCCTCAGTATTGGCTGAGCAAAATTCAGGGCGCCGAAGCCCAATGACAGCATATAGGGCCTTAAGTACTTAGTTGCAAACTATTTGGAATTTAAAATATTTGAAAACATTTATGACTCAGCAAATGGAAACAAATGGATTGTGTGTGATTCATCAATTTCTGAAATCATAACAACTTTCCCAAACACAATTCTTATACACTATTAGTAATTATATCATTAAGTATTTAATTACGAAACTCCATTATCGCATAACATTTCATAGGTGGGTGGAAAGTCCACATGATTATTTTTAATAATAAAGTAAATTTTAATATAAAGAATCTGTCCACACTTTCCCGCACGCTTCACATTAAGTTCCTATATGCTGTCATTGGGCTTCGGCGCCCTGAATTGTACTCAGCCAATACTGAGAGAATCGTCTTGAATCTGAAGACAGTGATAGTTGAAAGTATGGATTACAGATTGGCTGTTTTGGAATTACAATATTTGGAAATTCCTTAAATAAAAAAAATATTCCCAAAGTATCCCTGAAATTACGGGATCTGAGAATTTTCCGTTCAGTTTTTCAGATAAGTACAAAAGTATAATTTAGCCAAAATACTGGTACATAATTATAATCTCAACAAACTGGCTGTTTAAATTTTTTAATTTGTTCCCAGGCTCTCCTTAAAAAGGTAAAATTCACATTGTCGCATACGTTTTTCTTATTTCACGCTAACATTCTCATACAAAATTTGAAAAAGTTGAAGTGAAAATAGAACAATTTTTGCTCAGTGTGGCATAATCCGGTGAAATTAAACACAAAGCAGTCTCTCGATGGAAAGTTGTGGGGTAGTAGGGATTTCTTTTATTCTATACGTTTTTTGGGATGCTGAATCCGAATCCGAGGTTTGCCAACAAAATTTCGATACGGAACATGGCGAAAAATACAAAAAATGGCGAAAATATTCGTTTTCTGGCGATTTCTTTATAAGAACTCGAAAACTGACAACTTTTGTAAGTTATTTTTCTACGCAAAATGAAAGTACGTAAAATTTACTACAAAATTTCCGTATAAAATTTTTCTCTAAAATAAATAAGAACGGAGCTGCCAAGGTCCAAAAAATGGCCAAATTTTCTTACTGTTTTACATTACGAGAATCGAAAATGTATTGAAAAAGTTTACCTTGTTGCCTTCATAAGCAAATTTCAACAATTATTCTTTAAATTCATGAGTCATATTTTACCTCGTTGGAATCAGAGAACACAAAGAAAGCTATTAACGAAACATTTATTTAAAAACACCGTGAAATATTTGAGCTAGACATGTTTAAATAATTTTATTTAAGAATATAGTAATTTGTTTAGGCTAAAAATGTTTAAACCTTTTTAACTTAAACACTTCACTATATTTTTAAATAAAATTTATCCTGAAACCTTTCTCCATGTTTACTGATTCCAACGAGGTAAAATATGTATCATAAATCTGAAGAATAATTGTCAAAATTTGGTGATAATTCGAACAAGGTGACCTATTCTCCATACGTTTTCCATTTTCACAATTTAAAATAACAAGAAAATTTGGCCAATTTTTGGAGCTTGACAGCTCCGCTGCTGGTTATTTTAGAAAAAAATATTGCATACCAAATTTGTAGGAAATTTTATGTGCTTTCATTCTGCTAAAAAGATGACCCACAAAAAGTTGATGGTTTTTAAGTTCAAATCCAGAATTCGCCATTTTACCAATTTTTCGCCATGTTCCGTCACGAAATTTTGTTGGCAAACCTCGGATTCGGATTCAGCACTCCAAAATACGTATAGAATGAAAGAAAAACAGACTACCCCACAACTTTCCATCGAGAAATCTAAAAGCACCGTATTAGCATGAGGGTATAGATTTATAGAATAATATACCTGAGTCTCTATCTTCATTCTCTCTCTTCTGTGGTTTAAATCTAGTGGTAAGTGAGGGATCTTCCAGGCGACACTTTTCACAATAATACTGCCTGATGAATTTGGCTTCCTTCTCAGATATGTTGATACAATCCCCGTGATACCACTCTTCACAAGAATCACATCCTCTGAAAGTTACACACAATAAACTAAGTAGGTAATTATTCCACAGAAATAAGTTCTGTTAATCACCAAGTATGTAATTATTTGGCAATTCTCATAATGGAGGGAATTTCTGGATTAAAATGTGTATTTTGCACAACGCTTTTAGCAAGCGAAGTGAAAACAGGAAAGAACAAATTTTCATATTTAAAAAATATTCCCTTACATATTCTCAGTATGGTGAGAAACATACATATTAGCATCTTACTCACTTTGTTATCAAACTCATATCAATAATAAAGAACAATTAAACAATATTAGGGCTTGTGGAATACATACATCATAAACCTGGAACTGTCTGATGATCTACAGATACAATAAGCTTGGCCAGCTTGATTTAACAGTGTTGTAATTTTAGATTGTCTTTCAGGTAAATCGAATTGTTTGGCTATATCAGCTTTCTAAAAAAGAAACAAACAATTTTTAGAAAATATAAATGTTTACAGGTTATGTCAATAATTCCACTGTGCAGTGAACAATACCGATTGTTTTTGTCCTTTTTTATCCCCCATTTTTAAAAGCTAGATAAAAACCAATGGATACTCCTTCGCATAAAAATATACTGCGATTTTAATGCAATACTACGAGGTTAAAAAAACTCATTCCTCGAACCCCGAGGCAAACGTCAAAAAATCTCAAAGCGAAGCTGCAAATTACCAACATTACGCACAAAAAATGAATTCTGTTTGTTGCCATGAATAATATAAAGATGGCCGTTCACCATCACGAAGATGAAATTTTATTACATACGCCAATCCATTATTTTGATCCAACATAGACAGAATAAATATTATTATTTTGAAATTTGGAAATCCCGTAATTTGCCTAGTCTATAAATACCAACAATAACTTTCCAATTACTCATTCATACAGTGAAAATTATTAGATTTGAACGTTATATCCACGTGGTGTTGAAATATTCTTATATTATTTTAATATGGAAAACTACAGTGTAAGTTTAATGGGAGTTATTTCTATATAAGGTGTATTGTAATAATTCGTCAGCTTTGGACAAATTTGATTTAGTGCGCATCAACGTGGACGTGAAAAAATCTTGGTTCAATAAAAGAGATCAGTGCTTTTGGGGTTCCCTCTTATTTTGTGGGAAAATATTTCTGCTTCAAAACAATAATATTTTACCTCTTCTTCTCTCTGTTGAAACAAAGTTATGGTTGGTTGAAATGATTGTGTCGTGAAATTAAAATTTATTTAAAAAAATTGCTTTTTTAAGGCATTGTGAATATTTGTATACTTAATTATTTGATATAACTCAATTTGCGTAAAAATATGGCAATAGCGATGAGATTTTTTAATGGGAATGAATTATCTATTAATTACTTTATTTCTTATAAAAATGAATAAGAGGTTCCACAGTGATTCGTAAAACAAAATATTTTTGGCAATGGTTAGGTACCTATATACATAGAGGAAGTCACGGTAGTGGATCTTCTAATGGTTCTATTATTACTTGTTTCAGATGTCTATAATTTTTTTATTGACGTTGTTGTTCGTTTGCCATTCAGAGGTTAATTCGGAGCCCACTCATTGGAAAATTCCAAATATGAAACAACATTGGCCATTAAATTTAATACATAAAAAGGAATCTAGTCCCCATGCATCAGATTCTTATGTTCCTGTGCAAATTGTTCAAGTCTCTCCAAAATATCCAGTATGGAAAATTCATAAGTATAGCGGAATTCAATTGAAACCCGTTTCGTCAATTCCAGCATTAAAAGTTGAAACAATGAATGAACAACATAAGAAAACACCAAAGCATAATCTGCCACCGATAGAAGAAATTCAAAATATTTTGGGTACAAGTAGTATGATAGAAACAGTGGAAACATTGAAAGAATTAGCAGCAACTGATGATGGAAGAAGGATGATGGCTAATTATATAAAAACATATTTTCCAGGCTTGGAAATTTCGGAAAGTGAAATCGTTTCTGCTATACATCAGTATCAAACAGATGTTTTAAAAAATACTAATGTCCATCCATCGCATGAAAATACTATTCCGGAAACTTTTGTGCAAATAACAAATATTAATCATCCGAAAGAAAATTCTTATAGTAATAGATTACCACAAAAGAAACCAGAATCACCAATTACTTCTTATCCGAAAACAAAATTCGATGCCTCTATTCCGTACGTAGTGTATCTTAAAGAAAATAATCAGTTTAATAAGAATGGACAATCGTTTTTATGGATCCCAAAAAGTTCTCCATATTATCATCAGAGTAATATTCCAGTACTGCAGCCAAATAACATTGTATTTAATAAACCACCAACACCAGTTCCAACGATTACAAAAATTCCAGATTCGAAAAGTTATCATCATAATTTTATATCAGGTGAAAATTCCGGCATACATACAAAAGAAAGCAATTTTCCATTTATTACAATAAATTCAGCACCAATCGTCGTTTCCGAAGACATAAAAGTTCAAGACCCCTTTAAAATTGGTGTGTCACCACAGCCTTATTTTGGTCCTGAATCTCAAAAGCTTGAACCCATCCAAGAGATAAAAATGACAGCTCGCCCAAATGGAAATGGCCAAAACTTGTTTCAAACTAATTTAAACAGAGAAACCACAGAACATATTAAACAAAATATTTCCCCCGTTTCAAATTTGGAAATTAAAGATAATTCTCACTATGAGATTAATGGTATGAAAGAAGCTAACGAAGAAAATAAAGAGTATTATCAAAATCGACCAGTAATAGCGATTAAATATGAATTTCCAAATTTTTCTTACACTCAACTTAGTGAAGTTTCCAAAATGTCTGATGCCGTCAAACCATTTGAAGAGAAATATATTACTGGTAACAGAGAAGAAACAGTAAAGAATAATCCATCTGGAATACCCACAACTATTTCAGTCCCAAAAGAAGATTATTCAAAACAATTTAGTTCTCAAGCGTCTCCCCATTCTGGAATTGATTCTGATTCACCAAAAAAGTACGATGTTCATCAATCTATAACCGTCAACAATATTCCGTCAGAGTTTCCGATCTCTGTCTCTCCTAATGGATTCCCAGTAAATTTCCAACAGTTTGAAAATAATGTGATATCTACTCTTTTAAAGAATTCAGATCCTCAAGAGGTTATAAAACTGGCAATTAGTAATAGCGAAAATCAACTACCATATAACAAAAAATCTCAACAATACAATCATGCAGCAATTGTACCAACACAAGATCCTAATAATTACATGTTTGCGTTAGAAAATACGATTGTCAATAACGCAAAATCGGAAGAGGTGAAAGTAACTCATGATACGATCGTAAATAACGGTCGACCTGTGAATTCATTGCATTATGATTTTCCAAATTTATCTTATACACAACTTAGTGAAATTCCTTTGACAGAATACGATTATCCTAATAAAGAGACTTCATCATACGAGGTCCCCATTTCAGGATATCAATCTCAAGTAAATGAATTATTACCGGCTGCGAGTGAGAATATAAAAACAGAAACATATAAAAATGACCATGGATCATTGTCTTCAACTACTGCAGGAAGCACTCGCATCGCACATGATGAATCAGAGAAGACCAATGTGAAACAAATATTGAAAACAAAGGAAAACTTATCAGGTATGTTTTTTATTAAAAGAATAACGTAGTCGAGCATGCCATTTTCAGTGTGTAAAAAGACGAATTAGAATTTTGTAGAACTTAATTGTTTGATTACTTCGTTATTAAAAATAATACCCAATTCACCTATGAACTATGGGTTCGTTAAAAAAAGATTTGTTTTATTGTTTCAGGCACAACTGTGATTTACGCAATTTCACCGAATTCAACCGCAGATGAATAACGTTATAAAGGAGAAAATTCTTTAAATATTGTTATAGTTAGATAAAACTACTTAGATACATATTTAACTAGTTCTGTTGTACTTCTAGTATTTATTAATAAAGTATTATTTATGACCTGTATAGATATTTTATTCAAATCTACATCAGTCTTAACTTTGGTGTGAAGCATGTGTAGGAAAGTACGTGAGTTTGTGTTTTATAGATTGAACGCAAATTACTTTTGTGCGCTTGATATGATTTGGGATCCAAAAAAGGCCTACATGGGCAAATGGCCGAAAGTTAAGAGGCCGGAATAAAAAAATGGTCGACAAGTACTAAAAAGCCGAAATCCATAAGGTAGACAAGGACCGAATGGCTAACTCTCCAGTGTCCAGCCGTCCAAATATCCTGATCAGTCATCCGTCCTTGTAGCATTCGGCCATTTGTACTAAAATAAACTCATGTAAAATAAAATTGATATTCTCGAAATCATTCGACGGCGGGTGTCTTGTGTATAAAAAAGGCATCTGGTATGATGTGATGGGATTAAATCGGAAGATTTACGAGTACTGTGAATTACACCTTTACATTATAAAATTGTGGCAACACACAGATTTCTTTTTATTTTGTTAAGTTGGCAGTATACTGAAGCTGACATTACGCGAGTACGCGCGCGTTATTTCCTTGGTATTTTTTTTGGTTTTTTTGGGTGCTTCAGCGTCCAATCCGAAGTTTATCGACCAATAAATCCTGTCAAAAGCACGTGAAAATCACGCGTTTTTCCTTGCTTTGATTACACTTTGAGATTAATTGCGATGGGGAAGAAAAAAGGAGCCAAGAAAGGTGGGAAACCAACCAAGAATTTCAAGGTTGTTGGTTCTAAGAGTCTGAAAGTAAAAACTAAAGCTAAACCCGTGAAAACAGACTTGAAAAAGGTAATGAACATATTTATTTTTTATTGTATGTGTTAACGCTACTGTGGAAAGTATGTGTGTACACAGTATTTACGTATGTTGTACACAGCAGCTTGGCTTGACTCACAAGTTTGGGATAATTTAGCTATTTATATTTTAAAATTACGATACATTGTTTTGGTTATCAGTAGCTGCCATGTTACTTTATGATGCTTCTTATGCTGGGACGGACTGGGACTTACATTTTTTAAAATAACTTACCTGATTTTCATTCTGCTTTGACTCCAATTTCGCTTACCTTGGGACAAAGTCCCTACTGTACCAAGGATGACATGATTATTTTTCTTTCTTTAAGACCTGGAGGTAGGGTTGCCAGATGTGTTTGACAAAAAAACCAGTCAATTTTTAACTTTTATCCCAACTTACTGTAAGTTGTTGAAAACAGTATTTATTAAGTATACGATTTTATCTTATAAAAAGATCCTACCTTTTTAATTACTCCGTTTTTCACAAGGAATGTAGTTGCCAACTAGTGTGAGAAATGAGAGCATGATGGAAATAATCAAGGATTATATTCCTTTGAGTGACTTTATGAAAAATAGATAAGTCAATAGGCTTGATCGTGTTGAACTTCTTGAGGTCCGATTGAAAGAAGCTTTTTGTCCGGTTTTCCAAGATTTTTTTGGGGCAGATGAAAGAAAAACCGGAAAACTGGCAACCTTGCCTGGAGTTGAAGGCATAGCAGCCCATTCTGTACATTGTAGTAGTTTTTATGTCAGAATTCGTAGTTGAACTCGAAGGTTTACATATCACTCAATTTGCAGTAGATTGACCATTTTGACACAATACATGTTTATTTATTTGTATTTTTCTTTCAGTTGAACAAAGAAACCCAAAAGCAAAAGCTCAAAGAGATTGACGAACAACTGGTGAAGATTCAAGATAAAGTGGTGAAGAAAGCTGCGCCTGCAAAGAAAGCCAAGGGCGCTGGAGCCAAAGCCAAGAATAAGAAGGGGAGACAAGCCAAAGCTAAAACACAAGAAGCAACTGACAAGATAGAGAAGATGAAAGTTTAACAATGGGTTTGTAATGTGTTCATCAAAACTAATATTACTTTAATAAGATTCTGTGGTTTGAGATGTTTGTTTTGAATATAAAATTAATAAGGGAATGCTTTCTATGGAGTTATAACTAGAGCCGATATTAGACAGTTCTTTTTTACACAATAATTCCCCAATCAAAAGTGAAATCATCCGGTGGTGAACAGTCTAAACACATAAGTATTGCGACTAACTTTTATACATGTATTTAGGGATGCGGGTATTCCCTGACTTGATGCTGGTGATCTGTGCAAAAGTAAAGTGTGTAATATTACGTTACATAATCATTATGGTGTATCATTGTCAATTACATAATGTATAGTTTCCTTTAAATGAGAGAAAGCACAACAGTCCATGCAATTCACCTTGCCTCCGTACAATATTTCATAAGATTTCTTTATTACATTACCTATTCCCAGTACCCACATAACTCCATAGGAAAATATGGTAGAAAGTATATAATAATATTAGTGTACGGTATGGGAGGTTTGCTGTTGATAATTCAGAATGTAACTGTATTGTAACTGTAACTGGTATTAATTAAGGTATAATAGTGTTGTTTATCTTGTGAGTGTTGTATTTTCTGAGTGGTTTAATGAGCATACCAAATTATATTACCTATATTTTTTGACAAAGATATTTTATATTAAAACAAATAATATGAAAATATCAGATTTATTTACCTTTGTTTTAGAGTCAATTAGAACATTATATAACGATTACCATATTGTGTTATTACTTATGTTAATATTATTCCATATCTTGATGTAAGATCAATTATGTATTACTACTTCCAAATCAGTATAAACCTGGTGACTATATAAATACTTAATGTGAAGGGTAAACTTTGAAGTTATACTATTTTCATTTATTCATTCAAGGCAACAAGCCTAGTGTGCTAATATTTTGGCATCTGCTATTATATAGTAGAACTTTACCAAATCATCAACTCATTTGCACATTTGGCAACAACTTCATTCATACCTACATACATAGTAATTAATTATCAAGTCTGCTCAAAATCCCGCCACTCTTATAATTTCTTTACCTTTCTAAACACATTTTCTTCTTATAATATTCAGTGATTTCTGGATAGTTTTTAATTTCTCATACCTGATGTGTAAAGGACAATCAAAAACATGAAGAAATGTCCTGGTACTTAATTGAATACACAGTAGTATCTTTACGATCTGGATCTCTGCGTTTTCCTTCATGTTGAATGAAAAATCATAAGCACAAATCTATTTTATTTTATATAAATAAATTTATTTTATTTTCAACATTGGTGCAATCTAATATCTTTTATTTAAAAAATCTACTTATTTACCTCTTACGTATAATCTAACTCACTTAGTAAACTGTAAAGTATAGTAAAATATTAATTAAGTGCAGAATATTTACTAACATTATTTTGACTTGACAATGTTAAAAAGTACAACTTAGAATTTTATACTTATTCTATTTGAAGCCACATATTGGACATAGTATTACAATAAAATTTTGATGTTTTTTTCATATCTCTTTATACATTGTGGATTTATTATATAGTGTAATTTACTTTCATCACAAAATATTTTCATCTTTATAGGTTTTGACTTTCTATGTTTTTTGTAACATTGTATACTTGATGTATACACAGTAATATTATTTTTTGTCAATAAATTATATTATACTTACATAATATACTTACTAAATGTTTTATTTCTTGTGAATGTTGATATCTACTTCCTCTACGTTTGACTGTGTAGTCTGTCAAGAAAGATATGGTTCCGGATTCTACAATTTTGTTTGCTGACTATATACCATATCTATTGAAATTCAAGTTTTGCCATTGTGACAACTAAAAAGCTACAAGTAGCGACCTCATCGAAAATCATCTCTTTTTTTATAGACTGTAGTATGTGTGATACCCACAGAACTACGGAATGCAATCTCGACCCGAGATTGCATATTCGAGATCTCGTGATGTTAGAAATTACAATCTCGCGAGATCTCGGCATTTTCGGGATCCCGTATAGTTTTCAAAAAATATTGATAAAATCGGATGACCAAAAAGAGATGAAAGCTGATTGATGTTAATTTATAATTATGAGGTTAATTAAGACAAAATATTAATTAAAAGAAAAAAAAACTTTATTCTTTAATATAACATCAACAAGTACAATAAAATACCACTGGGAAAATTTTAGTTCTAGGGGTGATTTTGGAAATGACTTCTTAAAAAACAAAGAGTATTGAGGGTTCTGTCTGTATCAGCTGAAAATGCCCTCTCTGATTCAACACTGGTTGGCACCAACGTGAGCCCAATATCCCGTCGATCTCGAGCGAGATCTCGTCAAATTATGCTTCGGGATTGATCTCGAAAAATGACTCGAGATCTCGCGAGATCGAGATCCCGCGGGATCGGGATTGCATTCCCTACACAGAACACATATATTATACTCTAAAGTAATACTGATCCATAATTTTTGCTAACCTATTAAAAAATACTTGTATGTAATCTATCGTCATGGCTCGACTGAATATATTGCTTGATGTGGATGATTTTCACTGGCCACTTTTAAAATTGTGATCAATTCCCATAAACAAAGGCAGTGGTCGTTCTATTTCCATTGACAAACTAGCTAAATTCTATCTGACTTTCGATCGGAATAATACAATAAATCTTGTAGGATTTCACAGCGTGATGAATCCATTCCATCAGTTGAGCTATTGTCTGGTTGATTCAGCACTAAGGTTGTCTCATAATTGGAATCTCTCTTAATTAAAATATTAAAGGAAAATACAGCCCTGGTCTTAAGACAGGGTTGAAAAAGTGAGGAAAACATAAGTTAAAAATAATTTATTAGTATTTTAAGATAATAAAATTTGTACATAATAATAATACTAAATTCAGTTCAGACTATACTCTCTTTACTCATAGTGAGGGTGCGGAGGCCAGCGTTAATACCTTCACCATTCTTCTCATACATCTGGATGGCACCATTTGATTTCTTGATTTCTTTCCTATGTTTACTCGCTTTGAATGTTCTCTTTACACTGGGCGTAGTGTTTGTGCCTTCTGATTTAATGTTTGGCAGTTTAGGTTTAGTACATCTGTTCACAACTGGTGGTAAACTTAAGCTATTATTTTGTATTGTTATTTTAGCGTCTTCTGTTATCTTTGGTTCTGAATTATTTCTACTTAAGACTATGTTATTTGTGTTAATTTTCCCATTCGTATAGAGCAATGGCTTCTCGGTAACATCTGGAATAAGTAACATTGTTTATTAGAACTTTTCGTTACATAACAAAAATTGCCTGATAATGAAGACAGCAGTTTTTCATCCAATAAGGTCTTCAACACCCAATGTGAGCTTCCTTCAACACCAAAGCATTATGAATGACACGGGGAGTACTGGAGTAGTAATTACACACCATGTCAAACCACTCTAGTGGCAGGGTTTTGTGGCTTATGTATGTTTCATCAGGAAACATTAGACGGCAAAGCAGAAGTAATAGTTGCAAGGCTTGGGGCATTTATGTCTGTGAATTTTGATTATAGGGAGACACTTATAATTGATTGTAATGTTTACCTGTAGAAGAACTGGAAATATAATTAGATTTGACAATTCTTCCATTGGTCATGTTACTCTTATCAGTTTGCACTCCATTGCTTATCACAGATTTGCTTTTTTTCCTAAATAATACAGCTACTATAATAAATATCACCATCAGTACCACTCCAACTGCCATCCCGGACCACAACCCAACATCACTAGTAACAGCTTCTGAAATACAGGAAATCTAATGAGTTTTCAATATACCTAATTTCAATAGTATCTTTTGTATGATACAAAAATCATTGTCTCTGGGGCTTACAAATTAGTGGTACAATTGAATTACAAAGTACTACACCATATATCAGTGCACTTTACTCTAAATAGTAAGAGATGATAGTCCTTGTTGGGGCATTCCCTGAGAGTGACAACTAAGGTACTAAAGAGTGCTGTTTTCCAATCCATAGGGTTTTCTTCAGCTAGGAAAAACTTTTTCAAAAATTTGTTGTTTCTATGAAAATGAGGGTCAGGGTGTGGGAAGAGAAAACATGAACAAAAAACTGCTTTAAAAGTTGTTGTGTTTAAAAGTATTGGAGGGTCTAAGGTCTGACTTATAGAGCGCTCGCAATTTCTTCAAGATAAGTAAAGTACAAAGTGGTAACATAATTCGTTTGTTCCCATTTGACCAACCGTTTGTTCAACCAGTTGAACAAATGGGACTCATTTTTTCCCATTTGACCAACCGCTCGGTTGAACAACTGGGAATCAATATTTTTGTAATATTTTCTTCCCGTCTGACCAACCAACCTTCAGTATGGAGAAATTACAACATATTTATGATATATTTATATTTATTTTCGTGACGTTTCTTATCTACCTGCATACATACATACACATATCTTTATACATAGGTATATCTTGTACGAAAATGTTCGTAGGTAAGTATATAAGATGCTTCAGTTATTTTTTATCATATTTAAAGGTATAAGCATGGGCATTGTCAGGGGGGGAGGGGGGGGCAGTTGCCCCCCCCCCTAGTGATTCGAATGGGTATATATTTTTTCATAAGAAGAAGGTCGTGATATACTATACTATACCCTCCGCCACCTCCCTTACGGGGTAGGCAGAGAGAACGGATCGCCAGACTTTCCTATCCTTACACACACTTCTGGCTCCCGTCACACTCATGCAATTCTTCATACACATTCTACGATTACTTTTACTCAAAACACGTCCGTCCTTGAGGATCTGGTCAACATGGTCCAGCCATGTGGATCTTGGACGGCCGTGTTTTCTTACACCTCTTCTTTCACCCAGGTAAATTTTTCTCGTTATCCTTTCATCGTTTATTCTCTCCACATGTCCCAACCATCTCAACTTGTTCACTTTCATTTTAGGTCGTGATATGGTATGGTTTATTTGAAAATGTGTATGATATTTTGCACAATTATATGAATGAAAAATGTTTTTTAGGAAAACAAAAATAGCAGGCAATTTTTTTATGAAATAATTGTACCTTTTTTGATGGATTTTCAAACTCATTTTTAGTAAAATTATGATATAATGGGAAAACGTGTGGTAATAATGTGATTTTTAGTGAGATTTTATCATTTAGTATGATAAAATATATACCCATTCCAATCTCTAGGGGGGGGGCAACTGCCCATCCCCCTAGTAATCTTAGAATGTGTATGAAGAATTACATGAATGTGACGAAAGCCCGAAGTGTGTGTAAGGATAGGAAAGTCTGGCAATCCGTTCTCTCTGCCTACCCCGCAAGGGAGGTGGCGGAGGGTATAGTATAGTATATCTCGACCTTCTTCTTATGAAAAAATATATACCCATTCCAATCTCTAGGGGGGGGGCAACTGCCCCCCCAACCTCCCTGACAATGCCCATGCTTATACCTTTAAATATGATAAAAAATAACTGAAGCATCTTATATACTTACCTACGAACATTTTCGTACAAGATATACCTATGTATAAAGATATGTGTATGTATGTATGCAGGTAAGAAACGTCACGAAAATCAATATAAATATATCATAAATATGTTGTAATTTCTCCATACTGAAGGTTGGTTGGTCAGACGGGAAGAAAATATTACAAAAATATTGATTCCCAGTTGTTAAACCGAGCGGTTGGTCAAATGGGAAAAAATGAGTTCCATTTGTTCAACTGGTTGAACAAACGGTTGGTCAAATGGGAACAAACGACATAATTGTACATACCAAATATTGATGGAGCACATGTTGTATTTGCAAATAAATAAATAGCTTCACTTTCTCCCCACTTATTGAAGGCATAGACAGTCATCTCATATGTCTGGCCTTCCTGTAAACTTCCTATCTTGATGAGAGATAGTGGCGTACTTATATTGTTCACCAGTATTTTGCTATCGTTCAATATTTGCCACACGGATACACCAAACACGTAGTTTGTGACGTTATGTTCTGAAATAATTGTATCATTTATAAAAATAATTCATTCATTTATCTGATAATTGTTTAAATTATTTGTGCCAGAATTTGTTTCACAGTTTTTGCAGGGAAATAAAAGTGAACATGTTTTTTGGTTTGATTTCTATATGTCTTATTTCTCTTTAAGAAAGAGGTATTTCCACAGCTTTTTGAAAGGGGCAAATTTTCCTGCATACTTCGCGACAAACCAACAAGATTACATTGTCAGTATCTAAATTAAAACCTGGTGCTTCTTCTTATGAACATACGGCCAAAATCCCTATTAATAAAAATCTTAATCGCAGAGCATGATGAACGTGGTGGAAGCAAGGGATGCATGTAAGGATAGAAGTGTGTGTCGCTCTGTCCTTTTTTTTACTTAACTAATATTTCAATATTCTAATATGTTATAACAGTCTTAATTATCTTACCTGTGGGGCACACAATAGTAATGGAATTAATATCAGATTCTGTTATACAGTTCTCAGGTTTCTGTGGAGCCACAAAGCTGTGTTTCAATACAATAAGACAAGATGATTTCTGTTCTCCTATTTCGTTGGCAGCCCAACATGATATTTCAACTTCATCTACGTAATTACTTTCTAATAATTTCTCCACATGATCCAGGACCATGCTGTTCCTATCTGTTATATAAATATTTTCATTCAAATAGTTCTGTTTTTGGTTTTCAATCTTCCAGTAATACTTTACTATATCAGGCTTGGCGTACACAGGGCAAGATAATGATGTTATGTAATGACTTATTAAAGTTTTCTCTCGTACACATTTTGGTTTATCTGAAAACAGTAATCTGTATTTAGATTGGAAAGATATGTATTCAAACTACTGGGAACATAAGTTAGGTACCGGCCAGGTAAGTTGTTAGGTATATTAGTGCATCATGCATCAACAGTGCAAAGCAAATCTCAACCTTGTAAACAGACATAGGTTGAAAAAAATTACTGCTATCAAATACTCTGTTATATAAAAATAAATTCCCAGGAGTATATCCTTGAAAAGCAATCCATCTATTGTTCGGGCAAATTACAGTATCCAGCTAAGGCCAACTTCCATAGGGCTTAGTTAATTAGATTTTTTTGTATAATTGTCTTACATAAAACATTGATGAACAAAATATTACTCTCTCCACTGCCTTCAATATTGTAAGCTCTGCACGTGTAGTCTCCTATGTGATCTAAAGAAGCATTCATTATGATCAAATCGCTGGTTGTCATACTTATGTCACTTTTGTGTAAGGATTTGCCTTGAATTTTAATGTTCTGGAAATACAAGAAAAAAGCATGAGAAGACGGTAGCAACAAATGCAATAAGTTGAGGGCACTCACTTTGTGTGGACAAGATTATATCTTTGAACGAGCCTGGTAAGGTACGTTTTAAAAGGAGTGCTAGAGAATTTAAGGGCCCCCCATTCCAGACGGCATTTTTTTTACAGAATACCAATACAAGAGCCCTCCAGAAAAAATAGTCATGGCTCAAAAATGAATCCCTTATCCGTTACTGGAAAGTCAGTCCTTTATAACTTTATCATTAGTGGCGATTTAAAGCAAAGAAAATGGCAAAATTTGTGCCTTCTATGTTCAGATTCAATAAAATGATGATCTTACATTAGAAAACCACTGAGTAGTTGTAATCCATGGATTGGCTTCTATCATACACCTCATTTGTATCACTTGTCCTTCCCTCACTGTATTATTACCGTATTTATTGGTCACTAATGAGAGACTCATCATGGGAGGATCTGTGAAAAAAAAGATATCCATAAATCATTCTGGAGTTGAATATTTATCAAAGTTTTTAGTGAGGGTGACAACTCAACAGAAGGAGCATCGGATAATTGTGAAATCGCTTAAAATGTCCAAGAAATGCTCAAATCTTTCTGGTCAGTCCTGCTGAGTGCTGCTACTTGGAGACTGGGGTTTTGAGTTTGAAGCATTTTTCCTTCGCTTCTGTTTGTAGTGTACTAACTTTAGACGTGGCTTGTTAATCAGGTTGAATACTTACAGTAAACATTAAGGCGTATGGTGTGTGACTTGCTTCCTTGACTAGGAGCCATTATTGGATTGGTAGCTAAACACGTTAAATCTAAACCATTATGTTCAATCTTCGGTACGTAATGGAGGATCGTGATTATTTCACTGTTCATCTCTTGAGTCACCTGAAAGAATTAGAACCAAAAATAATTAGATAGGTTCTAATTAAGGTGACCAACCGTCCTCCTTTTGGAAGGACAGTCCTCCTTTTCTAGGTTCTGTCCTCCCTCAAAAGGTGTCCTCCTTTTTGTCCTCCTTTTTTACTTTTTAACATTTTAAAACTAATCTATTAATCTCAAAACCACACGTTTTTACATCATACCATGAATTAACTAGTACTATAGTATAAAAATACATTAAAATGGAATTGTTTCCGAAAAAAATTTGCCTGCGGCGCTAATTATCTTAACCTTTTGTGTGTATGTAATTTGGTATGTCTTATGACAAATATTTCACCTGTTTTTTGAATACATCCTTTATTGAAAACATTTTCAAGAAAATAAATCAAACAACATAGCGATCTTCTTCACTGTCCTAAAAATAATTTCGCCTGCGGCGCTATTTACGCATTTTTTGTCCTCCTTTTTATTTTTAAAAATATGGTCACCTTATTCTAATAGACAGTTAGTACGTAATTGTAATTTGACATCTGCTTTCTGCGAAGTTTGATGCGAGAGTACATTAGCACTCGAATATTTTTACAGTCTTAAATAATCGGAGAGGAATATTTTATTTTCAACATACAATTTCTTGGTCTGTGATAACCTTCCCATCCAACCACCAAGAGACTTCGGGCAGAGGATGTGATCCATTCACATAGCAGGACAATTCATACACCTTCCCTGCAGATAGAGCTTGGTTACTACTTATAATCGACACAGTCTCAGGACTCACTGAAACGCACAGAATACCAATTATAAAATACATAACAATGTTTGCATTTCAAGGTAGTAAAATAACCCAATTTTATCAAACCCAACTAACCATAAACATTAATATGTAATGAGGAAGATATTGGAGCTGTAACATTATTGTTGGAAGCCAAACATTGTATAGTCGCTCCAGCATATTCCCTGTTTAAGATCAGAAATAATTGATTTTCCTTCACGTTGGGAACTTCACTTGGCTCATCCGTGCTGTCTAGGAGAGTGGAGTCCTTCCACCACGTTAACTTGGGAGGTGGTTGACCTGAAAAGACAATATAATTTTTATTGAATGCGACTGTTTGAGAAATGAGAAGCAGCTGTGCTTGATTTTCGTAAGGAGGAATAAATAAACATACAAACCTCCAACAGATAAGCAAATTAGTAGCAATGTGTCTCCTTCGTGTAGAGGTCCTACACGATTTTCTACTTTGGTTCCTATTTCATCCATGAAGAATGGTTTGCTTGGTAAAACTGCAATTAGAAACACGCATACTCATTTTAATATTATGACGTCAAGTAGACTAACCACTAGAATATTTCTGTGAATCTGATTATATTAATTGCTTATGGTTTTATTAATTAACGTGTTGCAAAACATACCAACAGATAAATAAATTGATAAGGTAATGCAGTGATGACAATAAAAATAAGAATATTTTCTGTTTCTGTTTAATCGATATCATTTAGTTGAGGTGTGATTACAAGGCTCAAGAATTGATTTTTTAAATGCATGCATATTATGTAAAATAACAAGGATAAAGTTTGTAGTCTTCTTCTAGACTAGGCGTTCTCCTAATTCGCTTTTATCTTGTCAAATTATGTCTACCTTACAAGTCCCTAATAGCCTTTTCCAATATTGGAGGTCTTGGCAAACTGGGCCGATGTTGGTTTAGAAAATTTTATAGACTGACTATGGACTGACTGTCGAAGTAGGCACGTACCTGTGTAATGTCGTAGGGTACTGATAAGAGTGATTTATGTACTCGTATCGAATAGCTGTGAAAAATTTGGTGATATATTCCAATGAATTGGAGTTCAGAACTTGTATTATAGTTTTAACGGCATTTTTTCTTTTTAATGTTCAAAGTATTTCGGATCAGTACATATGTACCCATTTCTACAATGCGACATAGAAAAGGTCACCTGCTTCGTGTGAAAGTTTATAAGTATTAAGTACGAGTGTACCTATAATACAGCTTAATGACTTAACATTATCACAGCATTTACGACGCAAGCTTTTCTCAGTTATGTAAGTCAGTAGGTAGGTATATATCGTCCTGTTGGGTTAATCTAATATACATCTAATCCATTTTTTTGTATTATGCACTATTCTGTACCTTTTCCTATTGGTAAATATAGTTCGTAAGATGTCAACTATAATATTTCGATTATAGTTTGAACTCTTTACTTATTTTTACGCGGAGGCATGACTTTGCCAACACACTTCTCAGTATTATCAGCCAGAAGAGTCTACATATCATCATTCATGATTCACATGTAAACTCATCAGCCGAATACTGGGAAAAATTCACCTATCCAGATATCACAGGATTAGGCTCAACGCGGCAAGCATTGTGCCTGAAATATCGGTATTTAGAAATCGTCTTACAATATTGCAAGTATTAATAATTAATAGCATTAGCATTTATTTTTTCGTACCAATCGTACCACTATTTATATATAATTAAAACAATATTAATTTGTTTGCACCACTTTTATTTTGACCAGAGTCAACATGTTTCGGGAACAATGTTCCCTTCTTCAGGACTTATATATAAGAAATATTTCTTGTATAAGTCTTGAAGAAGGGAACATTGTTCCCGAAATATGTTGACTCTGGTCAAAATAAAAGTGGTGTAAACAAATTAATATTGTTTTAATTATGATATAATGTCGCCACAAAGTAAAATCTTCAAAATCAAAGAAACTACATATTTATATATTATTATGCCAAACATTCGCAATATCTTTTGATGCGCTACTGCTATTACCGAAGGAATAATGTTAATATATCCATTAAATGAGCGTTAACTATAAAACAAGTTATTAATAACGGAAAATATTACAAAATATTAGTTAAGTAGACTGGATTAAATAAATAATCTTAAGTTTTATGATATTTTATGTATTAATATCTGTACAAGGAGGAATCAGATTAAAGTGGTGGCTAATTATTATTACCCAGGTACACTTAACTTTATACTATCATCTGCTATGAATATTAATTTATCCGTTGTTTTATTTTTATGGGATGTGTAATACTACTGGACTGTGCATATGAAAATTAAGTAAGAGGAGTTAGAAATGACCGATGTAGAAATTACGAAATCTACCCTAATTATCATTTTTAGTAAAATTAATTAAAATTTTGAGAAAATGGTCGACACCCTATTACTAATTTTGATAGACAAAGCTATGTGCCAAATCTCAAGTTCCTAGCAAGTCTGGTTTCCGAGATATCGTTAATTTAAAATCGTTCAACCCTATTTTTCAACCCTATGGAATTGCCAACAAAGTGAAAGGTTTTGAATTAAAACATATCGGTCTCCAAAATTTCAATTCTCTAGGATTAGCCGTTTGGGCCGTGCGTTGATAAGTAAGTATGTCAGTCAGTCAGGCAGTTTCGTATACAAATAGAGATTTCAGGTGAACCTAATTATATAAAGCACAATTTCCTTACTTATTATAGATAAATATATTCCAACGTTTCTAGTAGGCGTGAGACTGAAATCTCCTCTGCACCTGTAAGTTCCCTCATCCTCTGGAGTCACTCTATCCATGAGCAAGGCTGCTGGATCTCGGTGGAAGGTGAACAGGATTCTGGAATTATCCGGAAAGTCCTTGCTGCGCCAGTGCTTTTGAAGTCTGCCATCGTAACTGGAAAAGAAGCAACATTTTTTTATTATTATTCTTAGATAATAAAAATGAGTTTACTTTTTTGAATATCGACAGTTTTGTGGTCTGTATTTTACAACACAACATTGGTTGGTTAGTAGAAAATCCCACACGCAACAATAAAACGGTTCCCTTTTGATCCATTTATCCAACATATTTGAGTTTTTTTGTAAAATAATGTTTACTAGAAAATATACAGGGACGAATGTCATATGTGGGCGGAAAGCAGGCTTATCTCTAGTCCTAGAATCATAGTATTGTCAGTTCTGCACAGAACATAAAGTATCATCCTATTTGATAAATGTGAAAGATATCATCGATTCGTTTTTGTAATTTACTGACAGATCTATTCCGAGACAACATTAAAAATATATTATAGGTACAATCAAGATGTTATCATATCACATACGTACAACAACCCTATAAAATACAGTTACCTATAAATATATTTCGGAGCTTTTTCGGAAAACTTTGTACAATGGCATTATGATTATACCCACAAGAAATTATTCTGAATCATTACGAAAATTATTGTTGCGATGGATATCTCAAAAAGTTTTACTATAACGATACTGAATCGTTGAGGTCGCTCAGTTAATTTTGTAGGTTTCGGTATTAAAAAAATACTACCTAAGTTCTTTCATAAAAAAACGTCACTTCCGGGTTTGCTGGATTAGTATTTTTTCGTTATTTAGGTAAGTATTTAATTATTTTCTCTTACTGTTAATAAATTAGAGTTGTGTCAATAATGATCAACAGTTAATCTTCAACGGTTGTTCTTATTAAACACGTCAATACTGTTGACATGAAAGTATATGGTCTCCTAACGTTAATCCACACCAATACCAGAGTGAGTATATGTAAATATTCCGACCAAACGCACGAGAAGAAAACTAAGCAAAATTTCTGCACGTATTTGCCCGTCAACAGTAATATTAATATCAACAGAAAAATGAACGACTAGGTTATGTTATTAATCACGCGATGTCATTAAATTACGCTTAAGACGCGCGGGACATTAACGGGGAATCTTCCAAAATTGATCAGCGATGCCAAACATATTAACGTTAGCAGTTAACGATAACTGTTACTCGACATTAACATTAGCATCTGTTAAAATTAACTTTATTTAGCGTAAACGCCCAACACTAAAATTAATATATTGTGTACTTAAAGAGTAAATAAATACATTTTAATAAACTCTTTAGGAAAAAAAAGTACCAAAGCGAACGCACATTACCTTTTTTTTCTATATTCTACAAGTAAACAAAGGACACACAATAAAATTAGGCAAAAGTATAATAAATCATACAGAATGTCCACTAGGGCGAAGTTATCGCAAATCTACGATTTCTTGTTGTGAACCCCAATGGATAAATAGGTAATTTTATTAAAATATGTCTAACTCAAAATGATTTATATCTTCTTCCATAGAAACATGCGATGCCTACCAACATGTCAGCGTATTTGATGGATTATACAAGATTGGAATCTCTGATAGAACTTATGTCATCAATCCTTTTTTTTAGAATCGACATGAATAAAATTCAAGAGCAAATTATCATCGAGATATTGTAATCGAATGTAGGTAATTTGTGGTATTTTATTTTTTAATTCCCCGCACGAGACTTCTCTCTATAGGGACTAGGGAAGACGTATCTCGAAATATTTGTGAGAATCGTTTGCCACCACCTAGGTAAATATAATTTATTCTTAATAGTACCGGATTAACATTAACATTATCCCCATCAACATGAAACGCAAAATATATGAGATGTGCATAGTACCAGTTGCAACATACGGCCTAGAAACAGTGACACTGACTAAACAGAGCATCGAAAAAATAAGGGTTACCCAAAGATCCATGGAAAGAGCTATGCTGGGTATCACCCTGAGAGATAGAGTAAGAAACGAAACGATACGGCAAAGAACAGGAGTAACAGATATTGCCCAGCGTATCGCATCTCTCAAATGGCGGTGGGCAGGTCACATGGCTAGAGATCCAAACGATAAGTGGTCGAAGAGGGTCTTAACCTGTAAACCCAGAACGACTACCAGGAGTGTAGGAAGACCACCACTACGATGGAGAGACGACCTAGTAAAATACGTGGGTGCCAACTGGATCCAGAGAGCCCAGGATAGAGTGGCGTGGAAGCAGGTGGAGGAGGCCTTCGTCCAGGAGTGGACGGGAGTAGGCTGATGAAGAAGAAGAAGATTACTGGAAATAAATGAATTTTGAAATTCATACGTATTAATCTGGGGTTTTACCGAAATAAGTTCCAAATTAATTTCTTCTCTTCTCATAGTGATCATTGTAAGTAATGGGACTTGAGAAAGTCTACTGATGTAGGAACTACTCGTATTTCGGAATTCATATCATAGAGTCGATATAGGCTACAGACGATTATTAATATTTAACAATGGGATGAATAGGAATTTATTAATATAAATACCTAATAGGAAAATCTTAATGAAGATTATTTAGACTCTTGTCTACGTTGTTGATTAATGAAAACTAGAAATAATTGTATAACAACAAATACCTTACAGATTCACGCAGGATATAGAAATAAGTACTAATTAATCTTCTTTATTAAAAAAAATGATTTACCTAAAATAGCAGACTGATCTCTACAAGGACTCAGGAAAAGTGGTTGTCTCAAGAAATTCAGTACTTAAAGAATATTAATGTTTGGTGGACGGGACTTTGAGTTGTTAATTTGGATTGGATAAAAAAATTCGGTCTTCGAAGATACAAGCGATTGCTTCTACATGTGCACATTTAAAAGTGCAATCCAAGCTTGGGAAAATAAAAAAGCCCGATAGATAACAAAGCTTTCAAAGTTCTGAAACCCCAGATCAACCGACACCAAATTTCTGCATGTAACTCCATAACTTGAATATCTCTCACCTGTAAAATGGTTTGTTGTTTTTGTACCACACAATCAAAAGGAGTGTATCATTCTTGTCTTTGCTGGTAACATCGCATGGTAATTCTGCCTTCCCACCGAGGACAGCCTCAACTTTTTTGACTTCACCTGGAAACAAAAAGAAAAATGATTTTAAACACACTTCATGTTATCATAACAATTTACTGACTTATATTTTCACCTGAGCGTCTAATGACGACTACAATTTTCTTTCTGTTGTGGAATCTCTTTTTGTATTAGCTGACTCTTTATTAACATTTTTTTTTCTATTGTTTTGACTTTTTTCTGAACAGTCTATTATGAGGAAATTGATTTGTTGTTTTTGATTGATTTTGTGTTGTATTACATTCATATGATATGTTACTTTGATTTATACCCATGTGATTTTGTTTTCGTTTTTCTTTCTTACTATTGTTGTTTGTATTGGGTTTGATCATGTTTGCTTGTATTAATTTCTATTTATCAGTTCTACTGTATTTCTAATTTATTATATCTAAAGGCCTATGGCCGTTTAAACTGGTAATAAATAAATAAAATAAAAAAATAAACAATATTTGGATTCGGTTGATCGCTCCGACCACTTGGTATCTATTGCTTATGAATGTCTCAGCACTTAAAATATCCCAAATGAAGTATAGCGTGTTTTCAGAAATACCTAGTGTATTTTAATCGTTTATGCCAAATGTCTTATGATCAATTCAGAACGGAGTGATAGCAATCCAGTATCTAATTAGATATGAATTATTAAGTGTGAACCTTCAGTGTAATTATACCGTAAACTGAGATGTTGATGTGTCATCGTTAAAGTTTGTTTACATAGTTAGACGTTACTTAGGAATACCTAATCAGAGCTGGGCAGAAAAGCGTTAATCCGTTAATCGTTAATGAACGAAGTTAACATTTTGGTTAACGATTTAACGCTTTTCTCACCTCCAAAAATTGTTAACGGATTATTTAACTTCCGTTACATTTTACTTCCGTTAATTAAGTCCGTTAATATTTGATTGTTTGCATAGACATCATCCACTGGAGGTGCTGGCATTAGATAATCCAAGGGTTGTATGGGGTTATGTGTGGTATCGTATGCGGCTTGGGAGTTGGAAAAGAAATTTCACTTTTTTGGGATACATCGCGATAGTGTAAATGTGAAAGTAGTTGTACTTAGGTATGTAGTTCCATTTCATGCCAATTAACCGCGATTTTTTACATTAACGCTTTAACGGATTAACGTTAACTTCCGTTACATTTTTCAAAATGTAACACTTTAACGATTAACGAAGTTAACTTTTTAATTAACGGTGCCCACCTCTGTGCCTAATACATTATGTAGATTGCCTAGAGATAGATTTGTAAAGTAGTCGCTCAGCAGCATGAGGAAATTGAAGCATAAAATAAACATCAAGAATCGCACCCCGCTGTGGCAACAAAATGAACTAAAATGGCATGTAATAAGTTTCAATTTTGTGTCATCGTTTTTCGATCCTTATAAAATGCCAACATTCACGATTTTATTACTGCGGAAACGCGCCAATTCAGATATAAAAAAATGGCAAATTAGGTGGTATAAAATTAGGTGGTAAATCAGGCTTGAATTTTGCTAGACTGATAGACGTGAGAAACAAAACGTAACAAAAAAATACCAATTAAGAAAATCGATAGCGAATACATGTAAAAATATTAAAATCGTTCTAAGTTATCTAAGTTGAAAAATACAACAATCTGTGATCCAGTTACAGCATTGGGTTGTTTTTTCTGCAATGTCTTCAAAAAATACGATCCTAGATGTAATTCTATTTACCGACTTTTTAAAAAAACAAGCATTTGTTTTCAAATTTAAATGTAATGTATAACGGAATCAAGGAATATGTGTCGAGGATAGGACAATCTGGCGTTTTGTAGGTCGATAATAAATTATTGGGTGTGCAATATAAACGACAAGATGAATTGCTTCAATTTGTATCGATTAAATTGAAAATTACGACATTAAAGCGTTATATCTAGTATCTAATTTCTAAGCATAAAATTTGCCAAATATAGGATTATTTTTTCATATGACGACACATGTGTATTGTGGCGCCCTCGATGGTTGTTCTGAGTACTATTAACGTATGCGATGTGTCGGTTACAAACAAGACCACAGACGTAATAAAACCACAACCCTAACGCTATCATTACAAACATTGTCGTGTTATAATATTTACAAGACAATCCAATTAAATTGTATGTCTTGTGATCGTAAACAGATACCTAATCCTCAAATCCAAGATAATAAAAGCAACCTTTCAAGTCTATATAGTTATGCTTATTAGATAAGGGCAGGTTCTCTAGCTGTAGTAGATATGGTATAATTTATTCAGATATTATCTTGAAAATATAATTAGATTTTCTGGATACTGAAAATAAGGGGTGTCCGCTAAATTTGACTAAAACTAATACTGAATCGTTGCATTATGACTAATTTAAGTGTTATTCAAAAATTATTTAAAAATAATATGAACGGAATACAACGTATTTGATACAACAACGATGTAAAGTTTGCCAAAAAAGGTATGTTTCTCATGAGGGCGCTACTTGTAGCTTTTTAACAACCATAGTGGCAACACTTTAATTTTTTTCATAGGTGGTATTGTTTCAACAAAATTTCAATAGAAATATCATTGTTGCCAGCAATCAAAATTGTAGCTCTCAATTAATTCGAAACCGTCTCTTTCTTGATATACTGTCTTTATAGAATTATAGAATAAAGTGTCATGGTACCTAGTGTGTTTTACAAGAACTAACAAGAAGATTTTGGAATATTTTGGACCAAATATTTTATTTATTTACACTTCAAGCGAACAATACAGATTGTTACAATAATAAGCATACAATCAGTTATAAATCATACAGAACTGTTCACTAGGGCGAACTTATCACAATGCTCCTCTTCAACCTAATACTAGTTCCTGCGTCTGTGCTGATGTCGTCGAACACCCGAGCTTTGAGGCTCTTTTTGCTCATCTGTGACTTTTGAAAAGCGAGAATTAAGAGTATATGCATACCGACATTTCAAAAAATTCTAAAAACGGGAGACCTTATATCTCGACAACCGTTACTAAATATGCTTTGGAACAAAATAGGGTAGATGCATTGAACATTTATCTAGGGAATAACTGTAAAATATTTTTTGTCTTGTTAGGTTTCTCAAAACAAAATTGGGAAAAACACCTCTGATCTTTTTTCCGAAAGACGGAAACTCGTTTCCCGAAAGTCGCGGAGTATTTTTTTTTTGTACTGATATTATGTATTAAAATCTAGGGAATAACCGTAAAAGATTTTTGATAGACGCAAAATTAACCACAAAAAATTAAAAAAAAAAACGCTATTTTTACCATTTTATCAAATAAATAAATAAAAACTTTATTGAAAAGAAAACATATCTTCCAAATGGCGGGTTTATTGCCGTAGGCAATTTCTGCCAACCAACCACTTGTGACATTAATTTGATATACACATTACGTACAAGTGTATGAAAAATATAAATAAATATGAAAATAATCATGCGATTGTTCACGCGATTTTGAACCTTAATGCCGTGGGAAATGACCGTTACGTCATTCTTGGTACCATGCCCTTAAATATGCAGAAAAAAGACTGACACATTGTGAGTCAGGTACCTAACTACATGCGCAAATGATCCTTACTGTTTCAACGCAATTATGTAAAAACAGTGGGTACCTACTTAGTTATTCATAATTAGTTCAGAAGTCTGTAATATCATTGACATAGTTTTTATGTGTTGTTCGAGTGATACCTCCGCAAAGAAATTATGTATTGTGGCATTATCGTAAAATACCCCATACCCCCCATGTATAGCGTCGTACGAAGAACGTAGAGATTTAAAGTAGGCAACACTAGCAACATCGAAATGCTTTGTATTTTGATCATTGAACTCTATGGCTGGCCACACACGTCCCGAAGTTCAGTTCCGGAATCGACCGTTTTGCAAAAAAGTTCCGATCAAAACCTCTCTCTGAATTCAGCGTCACCCCGATTTTAAATTCAGAAAGAGGTTTTGGTCGGAACCTTTTTGCAAAACGGTCGATTCCGGAACTGAACTTCGGGACGTTTGTGGCCAGCCTATAGCTACTTCTTTTCTCGTATGTGAGCAACCATTGTACAGTATATCTGAGAGTCAAAGCTCCTCGTCAATATTTCTCAAATATTCTATAGCCCTTAACGTCACCTCATGGATTTCCCTAAAATCCCCTTAGAACTTCTTGTTTGGACAGTGCCCCACGATGTGATCAATCGATTCGATCTCGCCACACTCGCAGTAAGGATGTTCCCTCTTTCCCCACCTGTCGAGGAGGTCTCCACATAGCTACTATTATTCTAGAATAATTCTTCAGCAAAATGTTTGTTTCTTTAGGCGCGAGGAGTGCAGATATTTTTTGTCTCATTTCCACTAACGTAAATCAAGAGGAAGAAAAATCGTGTCGTAGGAGATTTTGCAATTTTATTATTACCTATGTGAACTGTAGATTCATAAAAAAATACTCTACTATTTGGTAAACATAATTGCGTTTATACAAGCAAATTTTTCAATCCAAGTAAGTAAGTACCTATGGAATGTTGACGACATAGGATGTGTGCAATTAATCATACTTCTTTCATCGTTTCCTCATTGCTGAGGGTCGTGATTTGTGGAGCTACCCACGGACAAAACAAGACGCTTCCAGTCCTCTCTGTTCTCCGCAATCCCCACCGCCGAGCACAAGTCTCCCCAAATTTCCTTAATCTGGTCGCATCACCTTGCAGGAGATCTACCTCTGCTTATTTTGCCTGGAACACTTCCCAGGTTCCTTGATTACATTTTTTCCAGGTTTCCTGACTCTTCTGGTGATGTGACCAAAGAAACCCAGACTCGACGACTGCATGCTACAGTTAGTCGTTCCACTACAGATAGTCATTTCAATTAATCATTATATGAAATCATAACCGTTTTTGCGTCCTTGTGGCGAACACACCGAACTTGCCCCTCTTCTGCCACCAAATTTCGATGTTATTAAGACGAGATGTTACATCCCCAACTGCGTGTTCGTGGTACGTTAGAGGTAATTAGAAGGGCGTATTACAGTGTAAAGTGTGGAAAAACAATATAAAAATAATTTATATTACAATGTTGGGTAAGGAACGTATCATTATATTTGCCTAGTATTACAATACTATGTATGTAGGTATGTGCATGTACATAATGGAGGGTTGGTGTTAGTGGGAAAATGATAAAGAACTAGAAAATTTAGTAAGATATTTGAATTATTACAATGTCCCTTAGTTGGTCTACGTTACATGAATTATTTTTGTTTTTTTTTTACGAATTATCCTTGTAAAGCGTTGGCGTACATACAATGCATAGTGCAGTATTCCTACAACAGTGTAGAAGAATTAAGGTTGAACATTGTCGGGCCGACCTCGGCTGGCTTAAGTGCATATTAAATGACAATAAAAATATTCTATAACAGTCTAATTCGCCTGGTTTCTTCTAATTCGTTGTGCACATTTGGACAGTCTTTTAGTCGAGTAAGTAATGAATTAGTTACAACGCTGGATTTACCCTCAGAATACGTCAGGTAATACTACCATTGATTTCACTACCTACTGATGAGACGGTAGAACGCCTCCAAGTTTGGTTCACCCCGGGCAACGCATCCCCAAATGCGGCTAAAGTTCTGCCAAAATACTGAAAGACCGAAAAAAACTACCTACTCGACTAAACTATTGGGGTAATCCGAACAAGGCAAGTGAGGTATGTATAGCGGTGTAGATCGGCAGCCATCTACTAAAAATTCATCCTAATAACTTAGATAGTGATTGGTCAATAATGTGCTGAGGTATTCAGACTGGTTCATTGATGATTTTGTTCACGACAAGCTTAATTTATATATTCTTCGATCCATCTATCGTACATATGTACATTTTTGTTTTGTCATTTTCGAGGGCTTCTCATGTGTGTTTTCTTGTGGAAAGTGGAAGCTGACAGGGTGTGCACTGTGCATTATCTTACCAAAAAATGCACGGCACATGGATGCATGTATGTTCCAACTTCCAACACAACTCCGCATCGTTTCACACTGAATATACCGACATTCACCTAAGATATTTTGTTTGATATGAAATTCATTTTATATTAGATATAGGTAAGGCCAGCTTTTGATGGTATTTTGTTAAAGGCCCACCGCTGGTATTTATTTCTACTTGGTTTGGCTGTAAAATATTTCATTGAATTCCACAACAAAACAAAATAGTTTTTCGCATCAGTACACGAGTATACCACGAATACCACTCTAAATATTTTCAGAAAATATTTTCATAGATACACCTCAAACATACGTACACTTACCTAAATATAGATTTGACTCGGTAAATTTGTGTATGACCAGCAAATATAGGCTACCTTAAAAAAATCATAACTACATTATGTAACATTGTAGTTTATAGATCGCTTGACGAAAACCCCCTACGTTATATGACTGTATAAGAAAATTTATGGGAATATATTCTTAAAATAATATCATATTATTACATGGTTGTATAGTTCGTAGCTAGTCGACTGTTAAACGACTGACCTCGGGTAACTGAGACCGTGGAAAGGGAGTCGTGATACAACTGAATAGTTCTTACAGCCAGTGTGGCAGTGACGGGTTATGCAACAGGCAATGGAAACAAAAACCGCGTGTTTGTAAGGTTGGAGGGCTTCAAAATTAGGTCAAAGTTTATATTACGTACAAATAAAGTATTAGGTGCTACTTCTGCATTGTTTAATTAAAGTTAATTTGCTGTCTAGGAAAACAAGTGTTTCGTGGGTCTTATAAAAATAATCGTCTGTGGCGCTGATTTAACAAAAGCCACATTAACCCTGTGAATGACCTAATACAGCGATATTACAACACAGGATCGTTCAGGTTCTAGGGAGACATTTTTATCCAATTTGGTTTAAGGGTTATTTTTAGCGTGGATAATTTTAATGTATATAATATTTCAATACTTATGGATACCTTATTTCTGTTACTAGTGAATTGAATGAATTATTATCGTTTTTTTCTGAAATACTAATTCAACAAGAGGGGGGATATGCTTGAAATTTTGGTGACTAACATATACTCATACTGTCAACAATGCAAACTCCAAGTATTCGGGACTTCGCTTTGAAACCAAAAAACCCCGGTCCACCATCTACCAGTCCACCACTGATGTAAGCGATTTTTGCTTTTTATTACATAAAATTTTCCTGAAAGGGGGCCTCAAAATTTAACATTTATTCGGGACTTTGGATGTCTTAATGAGCCACTGCCTGCTGGATACATACTTAGTACTACGAGTACAACGTAATGTGAACATTATTATGATTTTATGTTCCACTATGGAGTATAGAGTGAACCACAACCGCGGAGTTTACTTATTCAAACAATATCTTTCCAACGTTCAACAAAGAATGGGGAGGAAATAACCAAACATTTATTCTTTCATAACATAACCTCCGTAGTATTTACCACTATGACCTACATAGTACACACTGTCTGGTCTACGAGCTCTACGACTCTACGAGCGCTACATAAATATTAATAATAATATACGTTTTCATACTATGAAGTACTATAAAGTTGAAATGTCATCCATTCCGTGTTCAAGCATTTCAAGTGTTTTAAGGAAAGGTTCGTGTTAGAAGTTCATTATAATGCATCAGCAAATTTTAAGACAGTATTGAGCACCAAGCGTATATTTTACATGAACTCTTGATTTATTTAACTATAGTCGATTATCTAATCTCTAATCAATCAAAGTTTGTGGTAGACATATGTCCAATCTCATCAACTTTAACCTAGGAAGGAGAGCTCTAAGAAATTTCCATACAAAAACAGAGATAATATTATATTTATTTAGTAATAAGGAGCACGTGCAGCAATAAATTCATATGAAATGCAACATGCAGCTCACCTACGTTAGATGCCCAAATATCTCCACCCAGGCTAGGTGAGTTGCATTTCATATGGAATTATTGCTGGACACATGCTATTATACTTAATAAATAGAATATTATCTCTGTTTTTGTATGGAAATTTCTTAGGGCTTTCCTTCCTAGGTTAAAGTTGGTGGGATTGGGCAATAGTGATTTTTATACAGGTACTAGATAACAGAGAGAGAGTATTTTTTTAACAAAGCATAATGCAACTACCTATACATACGGGTGCCCGGTGCATGGTTCAAATGATCGCAGTAGGTAACAAATTAGTGATACTGACGGTGAGTTCTCTATATCACGATATGTGTTGTTTGATTTCTCTGTGAAGTATACAGGAAATTGGATATTTGGATTGCACTAGTAGTTTAGTATTAGAAAAATACATTAAATTTACTATAGATGTTTTCAATTTGTGGCTGCAATAAAGGATACTCCAGATACCTAGAACCAATTATCACCAATTTCGTTAACGTCTTCCTGCATCCAGTGTTTGATACGATATTCCTCTTCAGATAACCGCAGTTTATTCTATCTTGGGCATCTCCGGCAATACGTCTTGTGTCGTCTGATATTGTTGCCTGAATTTACCGTAGCTCTTTAAAATACCCAGCATCTCTCTTACTATGGCTCTTGTGTCACTGAAAATTTGTTTTAAATTCGTAGAGGCAAGTAATATCCCATGGTGTCATACTTTTTCACTTTGGAGAGAAACATAGTACATCCTTCGACAGATTATTGGGAATAATAATAATAGACAACTTATAATGCGCCGTTTTTTGGATTAACTCCACATCAAGGGCGCCTCCTAAATATTAATATTAATACATACGAGTACATATCTTAACCTAGTTACATACTATATGACCTACCAAACAAGTGAGCTTTCAACAAACTCTTGAACCCAGCAATAGACTGTGTCTCTTACGCACTTGTTCAGGAAGATCATTCCACATAGATGGTCCTGCAGAGCTGAAGGCTCGGAATGAGTACTTCGGTCTGCCTCTTACCTTGATTTTCGTCATGTGGTGAATGTAAAATAAATATCTAGAAGTTGGATCCATATCTACAACCCACTGAATTATTCTGATTTGATTTTACCTATCGAATACACAGACTTTTGATAATAAAGTATATACGATTAGGAATACTTATGGAAATAATATCACGGCATGTATTATTAAATAATAATACAAAAAATACCTACGTATATGTCATATATTTTATGACCAACAACAGATTAATATTTTTTATTAACTGTGACTCTTAAAATACAAAACACTGCATCATATTACACAATAACATTTCACAATTCTTCTTTTCTTTGCATGTACTACAGAACATAACAAACAAAGTTTTACACACAATTTTATTATTATAAGCTTAGGTAGACAATACTATAAAATGTATTTATATTTGTTGGTAATGTGAAATGTCATGTGAATAATATAACAATTTTTAAATTTATATTAAGTCGCTTGTCGTGAAATCTATAATACTGTAATTTAATGAAGCGATTTACATTCATATACAATAATTTCAAATAAAACTTATTTATTTAATAAAATAAATTAAACAAAATGTTAAATACAATGAATGTATTAAACAATTTTATTTTGGTTTCAATACGGCCGAAAATTTAAATGGTAAATAATTTATGGGTACTATTGTATAAAAGAATAAACACAGTAAACTACTTATTTATGTATCCGTATTTTTTTATTGTTTTCATAATAAAATATTTAACTCGCCTATCATACTTCACATTTTCTCTTTATTGTCTATTTCATCCTGTTTTTTATAGTAATGTGTTGAAAAGAATCGAGAAGACTCTGGCAAAATTTCGAGACACGTACATGTGGGAATAATAATCTGATCTAATGGTCCCATGAAAGTAATGCTAAGGAATAGGAAGACCCCATGTGGTGACTGGTAGAGTGGACTTTCATCAGATTAGGAGGAGCATAAAAAAATCTATAATTATAGCTACTCTATGGAAATTAGCAATAGGATTATACAAGGCAAAAATAAGGAATTTGTTTGGATTGGCAAGTACTGGATAAGGTTTGTAAGTCAGAGACCAAGTGTGTTTTATTTAAATGTTTTATTTTTAATGGCATTTACGAAAATCGTTTTATTAAACTAAATTATAGAGGGGCAAAGATCACTCGTAACTTTACTACCAATAGGTGTTATGAATTTTTAATTATTATTTATACAAATCAAAAGGTGTATAGAGTACGTGACGATGCTTTTTCGCTTTATGGAGTTATGTATTTGTGTGAATAATATACAACTTGTTTTATATAACATTCTTAATTGATTGATACGCAATGGTAATAATATAATAGCTATCGATTATATTTTGACACTACACTGACGATATATGTAGGTATTTTGTAAGTTTATAGGACTATTACTTCGCTCTTTGTACGTCCCTGAAGGAAATACAACGAAATGATACCTCCTAACTTTTGTAAGTAGGTATAGTAGGTACCAACTCAGAGCGTGTTTTAAATATAAGTTGATGGTTCCCGGATTATAACCCATAGGAATATTGCTCAACATGAATAAATCCCAAAAATGACAAAAGCCCTTAAGAAATTTGCTCAAGGGATAAAAGCCCAAACTTTCTAGTTGGATTCCAGTAGATGAATTCTTTATAAAATGTTGACTATTTCATCGTCTATCCCATTTCAGATCCGCTTATTTATTTGGTTATTTTCTAATCTATAGTAGTTTCTAACACACTGAAAGAAATCGTATAGTAATAGATACAATTAATTTTATTTTCAAAATCCAATAAGATTTGAGCTTTTGTCCCTTGAGCAAATTTCTGAAGGGCTTTCGTCTTTTTTGGGATTTATTCATGTTGAGCAATATTCATATGAGTTTTTATCCAGTCACGATAAGTTGATATAAGTCTGTTTCTGATTCTAGGAAACAATTATCAAATAAAATGTTCCATACTTGACAAGTATCAACCTAACCAATTCCTGAATTACAAACTTTATGTGGTTCCTTTATCGCTAGCGGCAGTTAGACTCGTACATAACCAAATTATTCTACAACTCGTTTTCGACGTTACTTAATACATTTTATATGGAAAAGGAAACCAGGTTTTCAAAAAAAACTCCAAGGATTACATTTTTAGTGTCATTAGCCCCTACCTACAACGATGAGGATACAGGATGAAAATGTATAAAGTTTATACGAAATCCTGTAACTTTATAGTATACCATCCCAATCCCATAACATTTAGGCCATCATATGGTTTGGTATCCACTTTCGAAACTTAAACAAGTACCTACTGGGCACACATACTGTTACAATAGTATGTAAGATTCAACAATATTATGTTTGTTTGTGTCAACCCTAATAATGATCCTGAATATTTCTTATATAACGATAACATTTTCACGACTTTTCGGACTATTATGACTACATTGGAACAGTACTAAGGGTTACCTAACTGTTACAAAGTTTAAGATGTTTCAGAGTTCTGATTTCATTATCATCTAAACTCTCAAGTTTTCAACATTACATCTCAAAGTTTACAGGAAGAATTATACAGTGTTTTCTATATGAGATACCTAATCAAAGTTATACCACAGTTATAGCGAAAGAGATAGCGAAAGCTCTCCCCAATATACAGCGTTTTTTCTTCTTGTCTTGTAATGTTTGTGTATAAACTGTTTGTAAGAAGAAGTAAATAATTCTGAACGTTGAAAACCCTGCGAGTTTAAAAGCGGAGCTTTCGTTGGCCAACCCGAAATGAAAGCATATAAGAGCTTCTAGCTTGGATGATACTTTTATTTAATAGCCAGATTTACATTAACCATCAGAGTAGCAGCTGGTATACGTAATGCTGTTACGATAAGTATTAAGGGATATTATGAACTATATGCAATAATGAGGTATAGATACTTTAAAGGCAATGGGTATAGCTACAAAATTAGTAAATTTTGTTAATTAGAAGTACTTACTTATTATAATTTTATGGATAATTTCTACCTACGTTCCTGCCTACTCTGGAGGTATTCCCTATAGAGATTTTAATATAATGTACTTACCTAAATTTATCTATATGAAAGGAGCTGATAAAAACAACTGCTATAATATTAATTCTATTGACGAGTGGCATTAGAAACCTTCTTTAATATTCACAATTATTAACTTTCTCTAGAGAGTCGCCATTACATTAAAATCCGTGTATTTTAAAGTTAAGTAACAATGAAAATCCTTAGTGAAAATTAGACTCAGAATTAACAAACGCTTCTGAAATGTCTTAGGTCCGTGTCTTGACAGTAATGCTGGATTTCACCAACTTCTGAGGTGAGGAATAGTGGAGATAGGAGGCACTTATCATTATTTTTCATACAAAATTTGTGCTAGGTGACTCCTATCTCAGCTATTCCTCACCTAAGAAGTTGGTGAAATCCAGCTTTAGTCTCTCTGTTTCCTTTAAGATGAAGAGCGAATTAGGGGTAGTTTTAGATTACAGTAAGGTAACCAAAGACAGGTATGTATCACATACCAAGTCAAAGTATGCCACAGTGTGTGGACGTATAATAGAATGACACTGACATTAGAGTGGTTGCGTGAACCATATGGGTGGGCCTAATGCTGAGCTTTTAGTACATATTTGTAGACATTTTCGCCGTTGACTACAGAAAATTTGTGAAATCAATAAATCACTACTTGTAGTATTAAAACCGAATCACTGTCCCTCATTGTAGGTGTTGAATCGACGCTGTTAACAGTGCTGGGGCAGCTCGTTGGAGAGATATTATGAAGGTAGCTAATTTATGTCCATCCGATTAGGTATATTCGATACATTTGATTGTTTACATATTTTGTGTACATGTCTGCAAATTCTTCGAAGCAAAGCCCTAAATGCTGTCAAGCCGGAGAGTGGATTATTTCAGTAAATAAATAAATAATAAATAAATATTGTCTCTTGTATCCCACACTTCCGTCACCCAGAAGAATAATCTACGAAAAACAACAGGACGTAGTCCTAACAAAAGTTTAACAAGTTTCTTGTATTTTCAATTTCCTCACACTCGAAAGCAATGTTGGTAGAAAATAGTTCAAAAAGAAGAAGTACCTACGATTGATTGCGAAATCGTTAAGGTGAAAGTATCTGATATGTACGAGTATATGCCATATATAGGTAGATACAGAATTGAAAAGTACCCCTAGATAAATGATATATTAAAAAGAGAGTACCAGGAGTGGAGTTTCCTATCACTTAACTGTTAACTCACGTGAGTCTCCATTCACTCTCACCTAACATTCACGTTCACCTCGCCTAGGTTTGAAAATGACATTTCAATCACTGAAGGTCGAGCGGAGTAAGACGAAATCTAGAGCTTCGGTGCCCAAGGATTTAAATGAAATGGAGGAATAAAATTATGGTATTGTAGAACAAAAATGTAACAAGTAACACATAGAAACACTCGAAGTAAAATCTATATCTTCAATTAACATAATATATAATGAATAGAGACCGGATTATATGCAATTGCATACCTATTTTCACGTGCATTTGCATATTTTGCCAGTTTATTCAGGATTTTGCATATTTTGACCAAAATCTACTGATCGTGCATATTTGGGTTTAATTTCCTAAATTTTATTGTAAAATTATTACATTTTCAAATATAAAAATGTTGGTGTCTGATTGAAAATGTAGAAGGTAAATAAAGTAATTTAATAAAAAATGACTACCTGATCGTAATTTTTCTTTAAAAAACAAAATTTTATGACTTCACATCCTAGAACCGTTTTTCGCGGTCTCCCAAACGAAACCAAACGTAGATGAAATAAAAATGTAGTTTGTAACGTAGTATATGGCTTTTTGAATTTAAAACACACGATATACTGTACAAAAATGTCGTTTATTGAAATAACGTGTCCTTTACACAAGTACTATCATCAAAATCAATTATAAGCAACGGCTCAGCACACTGAACGCGTTGTAATACAATCGGTGAATAAAAGAAGAAGAAGAAGACAACCCAGCACTCTGGATGTATCTACTATAAGCAACGGCTCAGCACACTGAACGCGTTGTAATACAAACGAAGAAGAAGAAGACAACCCAGCACTCTGGATGTATCTTTATCGAGTCTCTGTTTTGAGGAAAGCATCTAAACCACAACCCAGCCTCTGGATGTATGGGAGATGTTACCTCGAGCAGAGATCGAAGTGATCTCGCTGATCTTAGAAATCTTGACCCTTTATATATGATTTTAGGCGGCGGCCATCTTGAAAAGGTGCTTGTGTGAATGAGACGGCAAGTCTCAGAGGAGAGCGGAACTATGTTGGTTTGGGGTGTTGGTGTGAGAGAGACAGGGCGAGGAATGTTAGAGTAGATAAGCACTAGGATATTCTCGCCGCGCGTGTTACAAGTTAAATAAAGTCTTGTACTAACATTAATTTGTTGTATTTATTTAAATTAATGTTGCATATTTTGGTACTTTTTGGTGATTTTGTTGCATATTTCGAGCATTTATGATGCATATTTGCATGCATATTTCATCCATTTTAAGTTGCATATAATCCAGTCTCTAATAATGAATATTTTACATTTCATATTATACATTCATAGTACCGAACTAAATGTATATTATTATGAATGCTTATTATTGTGGTGGCAATTCACATGTAAATTATTTTATTATTATTAAAGAAAAGTCCATTTCATTAACATCATAGGACGGCGACTAACACCTCTAACATAACACTACTTAATACCTTACCTACAGTAAATACCTAAATACCTGTTACCTACATTAAAATGTTATTTATGAAGAGTGAAAATAACAGCTATACCAATCTACCTAGTATGTACTTCTATAAGACCAAACTGTTATTTTATTTTTAGTGTAAATTTTACATGATATTTTGAAGTGTAATTATTTACAGGATCGTAGATACTTGGGATCTGTTGCGACCTGTGGAGAACCAATACAGACTATCCAGCTCATCGTGGAGACGTGCCCTCTGAGAGCGTTCTCTGGCACATATACCGACATACATAACGCCACTCCAGACGCCTTGCAATGGCTTGATGATTTGGATGTTGCTCTCTAGTGTCTCCTGGATGAAACAGCAAAAAAAATCTTTGACTCTCTTATCTTCTGACGCCAAACGATAATAATAATAATAACTTGGGATCATACCTGTTATTATAATTTCGTAAACAAAATTAAGCTCTAAATATGACTTAATTAATTTTTATTTTGTTAGTGAACTAATCAATCCACAATCTTCTTCTTCTTCTTCCTCAGCCTTCCTCCCTCCACTGCTGGACATAGGCCTCTTCCATTTCCTTCCACTCATCTCTGTTTCTCCCCCTCCGCATCCAGGCTTGCTGGATTAGGTCATCAGACCACCTTTTGGGAGGTCTTCCGACGCTTCTCCTTTTGTTCCAGGGCCTCCACTGTAGGATTCTGGGTGCCCACCTAGTATCCTCTTGTCGAGCCATATGCCCAGCCCACTGCCATTTTAATTTTGCAATGCGGTCCATAATATCGGTAACTTTAGTTCGCGGCGTCTTATTTCCTCGTTTCTAATTTTATCTCGAAGGCTCACGCCGAGCATGACATACACTTTAATTTGTGTATGCTTTTGGCTGTTAGTGTCATTCTATAACTTTTCGAGCTAAAATATGTGCGTTTTAATTTTTATTTTACTTATCTCAACTGCGGTTGAATGATATCTACGTTTCATTTATTTATTTACACATTTGAAATAATATTAAGTCATTAACCCTCTCACTACCAGAATATAATAGAGGGGTCATAGAATTTTTTTGTCTATGGATTTAATATCTATATACTTTTATATGAATTTAGAACAAAAAAAAAATTTCGTTTTTCCGTTTAGGACTTCGCCCCATGCCCTCCACGGGGGACACTGGTAGTTATTTACTGGTAAAACATATTTAGTTATAGGCAATAAACATTGTATAATAGGTTTACCATGGATTAAGTATAAGACTTTGCTTCAAATGAATTTTATTTGTTTATGGCGAATGTTCAATTGGGAAAAAGTATCGCAAAGCCGTGACTTACACTTAGAAGTAAACACAATTTCTAAGTCCCCACCTACATATGTAGATGTTATAATCTTATGTAGGTGTAAACCCGCCATACATTTTTTTTCATTGGTTACTATTTTTTATTAACGTTTGATGCAATGAAAAAACCCTTTCTGGTGAATTATTAATTTCACTTTCCACGTGTTTGTGGTTAGTACCTACAAGAAACATATTCAATAGAAACCCTCCATCCCTTTATTTAAGGGTAGAGAATTTCAATACAATATTACTACCTTCACCTTTTCGAAATTCAGTAAGATCAAAATATTGGAATGGGAACCATAGGGAATCAAGTTCACTTGAACCTGATACTTTTACCTTACAACTTATATTCAGACAATACGAAATTGATGAACATTTAACTTCTTCTTGGGTCAAACATAACACAGAATACAATTGCCAATTAATTATTAACTGGGTTAGCTGTAAGATATAACGTATGTAATAAGCCGGCCTTTTGATGTTTTTGTTCTCAAACCGTTCTACTGTTTTCTCTAATAAATATATTGTTTGAGAGGTGGTTTTATGAAACACCATTTTTTATTGTAATTGTTTTTTAAAAAAAGAAAAACTTAGAGTTTCCGAAACTCTAAGTTTTTTCTTTTTTAAAAAACAGTTACAATCCTCCATTAAAGTTTTATTTATTTATATTCATATACTCGTAATCTATTCCACACTTTACGACACAAGCCTTTAGTTTACTGTTAATGCGCAAAAAAGTATTTGGGTTTCTGTGTTGAACTTCAGACCTTTAACAAAATGTAGTCTATAAGTTATTACAATTAACGTTCAACAAGAAGCTGCAGTCATCTGCATAATCCTCAGCGACATTCAAACTTATCCATACCCTAACTTAACATTGACTTATCTTACCCTTAACTTATCCATATCCTAACTTAACCTTGACTTATCTTACCCTTAACTTAACTTATCCATACCCTTAACCTTGTTGTACGACGTAGCAAACTATTTACTCGTATGTAGGAGTAGGTCTCGTATCAATTTGTGTCAATTTGGTGGAAAATATTATGAGAAAAACCATCAGTTTAAAATGAAATGTTATCATTATTAAAAGCTGTCTACTCCAACATGAGTGAATATGTAGACTTTATTAGTTTCAGGTAAGTATAATGTTATAGTTAGGTTAGGAAACCATGTTATTATTAGAAAGAACCACCCGTATAATTTATATTTCAATATTACATCTTTGACTTGAAACATTAGGCAATATTTTATCTTTCTTTTACACGTTATTTATTTTCTCTACAGACTTTCTTTACTTTGTGTCTGTTCATTTAATGAAATATGTATTTTTTTTAAAAAGGATCTGGGCCTGCGTACACAAACCCAAATATTTACCTACACACCTTGCACTAGGCTAAAAGCTTGTATCGCAAAGTGTGGAATACATCGGCCAGCGTCGGGGTTCGAACCCGGCACCTCCCGCCGAGAGAGACTATGGCAACAGATAGCCCAAGATAGAAGAGTTTAGAAAAGGCTTATGTCCAATAGTGGAACACAAGTGGCTAGCAGTAAAGTAAAAATAGCGAATGGAGAATATGTTTTTGATCCAGCAAGGCATTGAACCTGTGACATAGTGAAGACAGCGAGTATTACAGAAGTACGCTAACGAGGGTTTTAATATGTGTAGTGTATATTTAATTTAATTATACCTATTCATTCACAACTTTAACCAAGGTTTGATTGTATATCAATGTAGTACTTTGAATATAACTTTTTACCTTATATAAGGAGGTACTCAACGATCGACCCCATTAAAATACCGCGCGGTGTTTTTTAACTTAAATAAAAATCAATGTACCTGAAAATTGGCAATATGCCAATAATACGCCCCGGAGGGATGGGGAACGTAGCTTGTTATCATATAATAACCATAGATTATATTGATATTCTCAATTAATTAAATGAATTTAATGAGCGCTAACTGGAACGTTAAATATTTATGTCAAATTATCTACTTAAATAATTATAATGTCTAGCCGTCAGAATCTACGTAAAATAGATAGGAATCTAATTATATTTATTAGAATAATTATAGATTTTCACATAAATAGAATAATCAAACACCCATTAGCGGTACTGTAATTCAGTGTCGTATGGTTCTAGGAATTTTCTAGTTAGACAATGACATGTTTACGTTTATTATATAGATAGATCATATACTCGTATGAGTCGATACTCAGATGGATGGCCATTGGCCTTGTACTGAGTGAGAGGAATAAACGTGAGTGTATGACGAATCACATGAATGTAACCGAAGGAAGAAATGTGTGTAAGGATAGGGACGTGTGTAGCGTTCTTTTCTCTCTGCACATCCCGCAAAAGAGACGGCGTGGTATAGTATGTATATTGTATAATCTATTCGTGATGTGTTTACGATTTCCTAAATCAGTCGCGAACGGGTGGAGGCCAATATAGAAAAAAGAAAGTGTTTACGATTTTATGAGCATGTTAAATAATAATGGGGTTAGCTGCAAGAGATCGAAGCTCCCCCTAGTGAATAAATATTAAAATATAATATCTATTTGTAATGTTAAAATAATTCTGTATTTTATTCTCCAAAACCTTAAATAAATAAGTAATTTTCAGGTCGACAAACGTGTACCGTGCAATACATTTGATCAACTGTATGAATATAAACCATTTGGTATATTATTGGAGGAATTGAACTTAGCGAGATTAACTCATGTATTTAAGTAATTGATTTTGATGTATTGTACAATTGTAAATAGTATGCTATGCTACAATCTGCAGAGAAAATCTGGGAAGTATAAGCTATACTCTCTCTCTATAAACACCTTCACGTTTGGATGCTTGATGTGGAAATGAATTTACAATTCAGAGGTAAATCTCCGTCTTACACTGTACGTAAATCATCACGACAACAAATACGAGTATACATATTAACAATGGCACACTTTTATAATATCCTGGTGGTATCTGCTAAACAGGCAAAAATTTTGTGTTATTAGAGTCTGCGTTTCAATCGTTTTATTTGCTTTCAAACACTAAGTCTAACGGCACCCAAAAATTTGGGATGAGAAAAAAATGGGTGGTCTTTTTGACGCAAGCAGCAAGAGATGCAATTTCATATACTTACACAAAAAAAAAAAAGTTATCTTATTAGTCATGGAAAAAAGCAATCATACAAGGCCATGACGAATTTGTCAGGTTCTTACAAAATGGAAATTTATAAGCGATCTATCAATGTAGGTAACGTTTTCTTCATGTAAAACGTTTAAACTTTTGGTGATAGGTATATGACTGTATAGCTTTCCCGTTGTGTTGGCGGAGCTTTAATATACATAAATACAGGAGTGATTATTATTACTGCTGTATGGCGGCGAGTATTATATTCACACAAATTATAATATGTAAATTAATATAATAACAACAACAGGTAGTTAAATTAATAAAAATTGAATTAATTTAATTAATTGCTGTGGCAATTTGTGTTTTTTTGTTAATATTCATAGCAGCGACACGAGTAATATAATAAATTTTGTATGTGCTATACAATAAATTTGCCATCTGTAGTACAATGTGTCCATTCTAGGTGGCGATGGGCAATTGTGATAACATATATTTTTACGATTAATTCAGATGATAGCAATCGTAGATATACTCGGCACGAAATTGATTGTTGGATAGATATATGTTGTTTTTTACGGAATTCTCAGGACTAGGTCTATCCCGAATTGAAGAAATAATCTTCCTGTACCGTGTTAGTCGACGTGCAGTTCTACCCATCAGTTCATTTACATTAATTTAAAATCTGAGTATCCTTGGTTAATGTCAAGATTTGGAGCCGAGAAGGAAAAAATGGGAGTGCTAATGAACATGTCTGCATCTAATTATATTATACAAGACAAAGGACGGTGTAACTAGCGCCGCAAGCGAAATATTTCTATACAGAACATTAGTATTCATTCAGATTGCCGCCTTCTTGATTTTCCGCCCCTTTCAGTGTGCCGCCCTTGGGCTTTGCCTAACTTGCCTATTAGGTAGAGACGTCCCTGTGCTTACCTAGTACTATTTGTTTATTAATTTTGTAGAAAAATAGATCTTTCCTACTCACAGCTCACGGTCGAGTGTATTTTGGTTCTTAATATTACGGTTATTTACAGGTGTAGTAAATAATGGAGATATCTTCATTCCATTTACTTATTCCAATTTAGTAATGATGCTCGCCGCTTATCCTAAACAGGGATCTTATCCTAAATGGGGATCTTTCTGGTATAAAAACTCACCAAAGTACGTGTTATAATATGCACAACCTTTTCCCCGATTTATAACCTTTAAGAATTCAAGTCTTACATAAAGGTATGAATACTTGAGAAGCAAACAGAAACAAGTTTACTGTACTTAGGTTAGGTAGATATTATCAGAGCTGGGCAGAAAAGCGTTAATTCGTTAATCGTTAATTAACGAAGTTAACATTCTGTTTAACGATTTAACGCTTTTCTCACATCCAAAAATTGTTAACGGATTATTTAACTACCGTTAAATTTTACTTCCGTTAATTAAGTCCGTTAATATTTGATTGTTTGTATAGACATCATCCACTGGAGGCGCTGGCATTAGATAATCAAAGGGTTGTATGGGGTTATGTGTGGTATCGTATGTGGGTTGGGAGTCGGAAAAGAAATTTCACTTTGTTTGGATACATCGCTATAGTGTAAATGTGATAGTAGTTGTACTTATGTAGTTCCATTTTATGCCATTTAACCGCGATTATTTTAACGGATTAACGTTAACTTCCGTGAGATTTTTAAAAATGTAACGCTTTAACGATTAACGAAGTTAACTTTTTAATTAACGGATTATCGATTAACGAAGTTAACTTTTTGATTACCAGTGCCCACCTCTGGCTATTATATTGGGTTAGTAAAGTATCCAAAAAAATGAAGATGAAATGAATTGCTCGTCTGCGTTCTGTCAAAGACAAACAGAAGTCTAGCCATGAAATGTAGATTTCTATTTCTAGTTTTAGTTCTAGACATTTCAATTACTGAAACTGTAATCAATATCAATATAGTAATTATTAATAGCGAAGTATATTTACATAAGTAATGAGTATTTAGTATTGACAAACTGTCTAGTAATTGATTAGTTACATAATATTATTGTACACTGTACAGGGTAACGCAAAAGGAATAATAATTTTTGATGTACTGTACCAATAAATTTGTTGGACATTCATAAATGATTTCATTGTTTATTTTTCCTTTGAAGCAAGTACAGAGGACGATGTCGAGTGATTTTAAAAGTAGACGCTAACTTCAATATTTTTTCGGTATTTGCCATTTATGTTCGCTATTTTGTATAAAGTCCTGGCATAACTTATAGTATAGTATTTTCTAGACTTCAAAAAATACATAAGAATTAGAAGTCTGCGGGCGTTGGGAGATATTGGGACATTTAACGAAACGGGCTGAGAAAAGTGCTGATGACGAAACTATTATGAATTCTTGAGGTGTTTCATATATCATTATATTGCTTATTACATTCATGCATTATATTGCTTATTATATCCATGCATTATATTGCTTCGAACGTCTGAAATGAGAGTACTAAGAGCATTAATAGGGAGAACTCTCAGAGACAGGGTGAGGAACACAGAGATTAGATAGACCTGTCAGACGGAATATATCGTGAGATGGGGTAGAAAAAGGCGACGATACTGGAGACACCACGTGGATAGGATGGATGGGAGCAGAATACCACACATCGTTGACCACAACACACCCGTGGAACAACGTCAGCCAGGCAGAGCGCCAAAGAGGTGGGAAGATAGTTGGTGTTCCATATCCCAAGGAGGATGGCATCCGTCCACATAACATATCAATGATCTAGAACAATATAATGAAGAAGAAGAAGCTTATATCCAGAAACCATAATTTTGTCAACATCAAGATAATAATAAAATGGGTAATTTGCAAAAAAAAAAAAACATATTAACGTTTCTTATCGTAGGATGCATTTGGATCACGTGTTATAGAGAGCTATTTTATTACAATTCGATAATTTCATGGCGGTTTGATATAATAAGATAGTGAGTAAATAATTGGGAGTAGATAATATTGTATACATATTATATACACTGTGAGAATCTATAATAATTAAATAAATTATCCCATTATTGAGATGAATCTCGAAATATATTCTAATCCTAGAACTACTGAGACTTGTTAATGTATATTTATTTATTTGAACTCTAAAATGTCAAGTTTATCACACGTAGCAGGTACATTATATTACGAGTATTATAGTAGGTATGCGGTAGATATTTCAATAGCTATTTTCTCTGATTATATTATGTGGGTGCAGAGTTGGAAGACTTAATAAAGAATTATGATGGGAAATAATTACGGAGAATTCACATAGTTTATTTTAGATCGTATTTTAGATCGTATTACGAATGAGATAATTAGAGAAAAGAATTGTGAAGAAAATAATAATTGTGACGGGTTGGCCGGGAGCGTTGGTTGAAAAGTGTCAAGTATTCCAGCTTATAATCAGGGGTGCACTCGCATGATATGCAGAGCTGGAACGTTTTTATCTTCTTTTTTTTTACATACTGCAAGAGTTTTCCTTTGCCCCTGTTGGGAAAAAAAAGGAAAATAACTAGTATGAAATTTTACTTAAACGCCCTGCATGGGAATGAAAGAAGAGGTTCTAAGTTTTGTGCTGTCCATATTGACCACCACTTTCCATTTAGTATTTAAATAAATTGTTCCCTTTTATAGAATAAATTAACATATTATTGTTATTCCCCAAATATAAAATGTTATTTATAGTATGTAAGTACATACTCGTATAGTACCTATACCTACCTATCTTCTACCAGAAATCGATGTTATAATCTTATCTGATTATTTTTTGAGATAAGCCGGTCTTCAAGTATCTAATTATAATAATTAATTAATAACAAGTCTTTTAATACAACAATACCGGTAGTTAAGTGGTTTTAAACCTCTGGTAATCTCAAGAGAGGCGTTGATTCTGACTGGACAAATTTTTCAACTACAGCTTTCTGAATGATTCCACAAATGTGTGTTGTGTTGTATGTGTTGACTTGTATTGAATAATTGACGAAATGCTGGTCGAAACCTTTTACACTCCGATCAGCATTGATCTTGGATAATATTTTCTGTTCTATTAATTTACAATCCTATATACAGGGTCATCGAAAAAGAATGCCCCTATTTTAAAGTGGAATAACTTTAGAACCATTTGGCTTAAATGAGTGATTCTTTCACTGTATGGTAACTAATGAATGTAAATTTTGTATCATGTATGAAACAATGCGCTAGCGTATGCGCAGAATGGCTGCGCAGTCGACAAAGCCAACGGACGCTTTTCATCTACCGCCTCGCTATCTAATTGTGATCGTGAACAGTAATGGCCTCATTTTGAAAAGCTATAACTTTGGAACCATTTATGTTGAATGAGTGATTCTTTCACTATGTGGTAAGTAACTAATTATTGTAATTTTTTGATGCACGTTACGATGGTTAGCGCATGCGCAGAATAGCTCCGTAGGTGACAGAGTCAAACGGCGTTAACTAACTACGTCGTCTAATACTCGGAATTGATCGTGCAACACAAAGCACAGTGCGTTGATTTTTTCCAATTTTATTATTTTTGTTTTTGGAATTTGGTCAAGAAAATGATCTTTGTGGGTTTCTAACACAAAAATGGCGGATACGTTCAAAATTCTATTCTGACCTTCTTAGTCGGCCAGTCAACTGTTTTTTCCCAACCCGGCCTGTTTCTCTATAAGGGGCAATTTCAGCTGGATTAGTACCTACAAAGAGCGGCTGTACACTGACAATTGACTTCGACTTCGCAAACCAAATAACGTACTGCTTACTGTTGCACGATCACCATTACATTGCGAGGAGGTAGATGAAAAGCGTCGGTTGACTTTGCAGACTGCGCAGCCATTCTGCGCATGCGCTAGCGCATTGTACCATACACCAAACAAAATTTACATTCATAAGTTACCATACAGTGAAAAAATCAGTCATTTAACGTAATTGGTTCCAAAGTTATTCAACTTTAAAATAGGGGCATTCTTTTTCGATGACCCTGTATTTATATACTAATGTGCTATTGTTTAATTGTAATTCTTATTTACATAACATGTTCAATTGACGATTCCAGGTGTCCGGATGGGCCTACGGATGGCAAGCAACAATAAACAATAATATGTAAATGCTTGCATGTACATTGTACAATGTGCACCGTTCATGTGACAAGGAGACGAGGACATTAATATGACACAGAATGTAGGAATGCACTGGATAAAAACGCTGCGAGTGGCGAAGCATTGCGACCTGGAAATAGTGTCATTACGCATTAGTGTCAAAAACCGTCGACTGGCAATTTCTGTTGGCACATTTGTATCGATCAATGTATATAACAGTATATAGAAGTGAGTAGTTGTGAAATTATAAAAAAATCTTGATATTTGATATGTAAAGACATAGCATGCCTTTTGACTTCTCTATGCTCTTTTGAGGAACGTTCAGATTGAACTAATAGTAAAACGCTTTCATATATTTACAGAATTGAGCAGAAATAGGTAGGTACTATTAATAATGAAAAGCTGTAATATCTTCAACTATCGCAATTCCGCGGAATATAAGATATGAATTGCTGAATCTTATTCCAAGTATTGTTTCAATGATGATATGTTTAATCCTGTCGAATAATGAAATTGTAAACTTAAGTACACAAACTGAATAAACCCTTTTAAGCATGTATGAAAAAAATACTAAAATAATAATAGATACCTACCACTTATTCCAGGTAAGCGCAACGGCGAAAAAAAAGGTTTTTGTCTCCTACATTTTCAAAACGTGTTTTTTATCGAATTTCAAATAATTAATTGAGGATTATAGAATTACTCGAATTAAGTTTTTTTTTATTAATTTATTTTATAAGCTGCACGGCGACAAGATGATATATTGCTATGAAGTTTCACATCAAGAAGCACGAAATTAATTACATAATAAAGTAAAGGTGTAAGTTTTTATCTATGAGTGGTTAAATATATTTCAATAATTATCAAAGTCTTACAATATTTAGAAAAGAAAACTGTAAATATTACAAGTAGTTATATCTCAACAGATACACACAGCAAAGGATGGACCTTCCATCGGGCTGAATTGGTGAATATTACTTATGTGTAACGTGATCACATTAAGCCAGCAGACGATCAGCCTGATGGAAGGTCCATCCTTTGCTGTGTATCTGTTGAGATATAACTACTTGTTATATTCAACTACGACATGTAGAAAATTCCAATGGTCTAACAAAAATATAAAATTGTGTAAATATTATAAAGGAATACAAAATGTTACACAAATAAGGAAAATTGCTCTACAAAGCAAAAATATCTACAGATACATACGAGTGTTATAGTTTTCGTTTACTTCTGATCCTATACACGTGGTTTACTTAATCTAATAAAAATGTTTTGTATTCGAAGGTGTTTTATATTTTCTAGCTTTTTTCATATGTAAATTTTATGATCAATAACTTTGTGCCTATGTGTGTAGTATATTTATTATACAAAGTAAAATAGATAATAAAAATACCTTATATTTTTTGCGGTTGCCTCAAAACCATCACTGGTACTATGTAAGCAAACTCACCTGAAACACGCGTTCTTCAAAATAATGCTTAAGTGATCATTTTTACTGCTTTTGACGATCCTATTTATTTATTTATTTCACACAGCACACTCACTCACAGACATTGAATACTCATAAAAACAGTGAGACAAGGGGAATTTGGAGAGCTCAAACAATGACCTAATTAAGGTGTACACATTTAGTCAATATTATATAGTCACAACAAATAAAAAATTAAGACTTCTTTGATTTTGAAGGTTTTACTTTGTGGCGACATTATATTATAATTAAAGCAATATGAATTTGTTTACACCACTTTTATTTTGACCAGAGTCAACATGTTTCGGGAACAATGTTCCCTTCTTCAGGACTTATACCAAGTCTACTTATACCGATATACTAAGTCCTGAAGAAGGGAACATTGTTCCCGAAACATGTTGACTCAACATAAAAGTGTCAAAATAAAAGTGGTGTAAGCAAATTCATATTTTTTTAATTATAAAAAATTAAGAAACTAATCTATATGGGTGATTTATACTCAGAAAAATGTATGGTGCTCTTGGTGCGATTTTATCGCTAAACGGCACCAATAAGGGGTCCGATTAAAATGACTAAGTATGTGAAATGTAGGAAACTGACACCTCCATTGTGGTACACATGAACGTATGTAATAGCTTGCTTCAAATAAATCTCTGTTTCTTTTCATTACGTATACAATTCATGTTTAGTGTCTGTCCGAGTGCTTTGTGAATAAATAAATAAATAAACAGGTGTGTGAACTGGCTTAGGAACAAATGACAGATACGTGAAGAGTAATTGGAATGGCTAACGATCCTTTGGAATCTACAAGAGATTGGAGCCTCTGGAGTCGATCCTCTCGAGCACACAGTCAAGGAAAAGTGATGTAAAATGTATACCTGAAACATTTTTGGTTACACTCAGCGTTATGCAGGGCCGCATTTAGGGGAGGGCAACCGGGGCTGCTGCCCGGGGCCCTCACAATAGAGACTTCGGAAAAAAATCAGACTAGTAAACAACTTTTCCTAATTTTCAAAATAATCTATACTTGGTTTCACAATAAATTATTTATTAGAAAACTCGACTGAAAAAAATGACTATTTTATTCGGAAAATAATTTTGGGCCAGGGGACCTCCACACCTCTAAATCCGGCGATATCATTATGTATAGGTCTTGATTCTATATAGCATATGTCAAAGCTATGATTCCATTGTTACTATAATCCACTAGACTTTACAATTTTCTACAACATGTTATTATTCTACTTCTATAAGTCTACACAGTATAATGCTGACGCCAGACGCTCGCCGACCCTCGCCGTGAACGAGTAAAAAGGCGTGTGGATGAAAATGTTTGTCTTGACGTGTACGTAACCGACCATTGACGCCTTTTTACTCATGAACACCAAAAGGTCGTCATGAGTCGCGAGCGTGTAGCGGGCCCATTAAATAAGCGAACGGATATTGTCAACTAGTTAGTACCCACCCGTGAAAATTCACGAATGATTAAACACGTTTTTTTACTGGATAAACCCGTTGAAAATAAGAGACGTCGAATGGAAATTTGTAAAAACGTTTTATTTATTTAACGAACCTTTATTTTGTGAAACTTTGTAATTCTACCGGAAATGAGTAGGTACATAACTACTTAAACATATCACAAACGTACATGCACCACACACATACATTCAAACGTATACTGTGAATTATTAAGTTCTTTTACGTGTAGGTACGGGTAAGCAGAATTCACGGGATTTGGATATAGAGGTACCTAACTATCTGCATAATTGTTTTATTGTTTGAAAAAAAACGAGTGTAAATTCCATGGAATTATACTATGATTTTGTAAGCGGATAATATGAAAAAAAATACAGTTGAAATCGGATCGCCGAATCCCGAAATGATTTTTATTTACAGTGAATCAAAATGTACTTTTAAGCTGTACGTAAATTACGTAATACATTTTCAGTGATGAGGAATGCTTCCGTAACGAAAATCATGTCATTATTCAAAGCACAACAGGCGTTAAAATAACGGACGTTGTGACAGATAACGGAACGTCCGTTATAACATTGTTATTCTCTTGTAATATGAATTGTAAGAAAGTACCTATATGTAGATTCAAACAAAAGCGGTGAATGAAGATAGTCATAGTATTCTCCGTGTGGTACTTATGTATGCTGATGTTGGTACACAAAGTCCCTGATGTAGGAAACAATGTGTTTTTGGGAAGGAATAATGAATAAATTAACTGAATAGAACCAAGGGAAGATATTGCTAACATAATTTAGAAGAAAAATAAAAGGCTACTCTACCCGACAGAATAAGAAACACTACCATCAGAGATATGTGTGACATCCAGGGTATTGTCAGATAGAAGAGACAAAGGAAAAGGTACTGGAGAGACCATGTGGAAATAATGGACTCTCAAAGATTACTACACCTTGCCCTGCAACGTGGGAAACTATAGAGGAAAGAAGAATTCCTGGAAGACCTCCCAAAAATGGAAATACAGCTGGGAGGTGGGAAGAACTATTGAACATTGAGCCCCTTCTATATCTAAGACAAATCTATGGCAGACGCCATAGAGTCTCTAAACATATGATTGCGTGTCATATTGGTTGTCCACAATTTCATTAATCCTGGTGATATTTCAGTGATTTTTGCGACTCATTATGTATAATCAGTGTGGAAATTACCTTTGGAATATAACCTACGTAATCAAATGGTAAATTAGCGTACTTTACATCGATAAAAAATTGCTTATACCTAGCGGAAATGCTGGCGGCGGTCAATTTTTGTCTATGGCTTTATCCGTTAGGACTTCCTACATTTATACAGGTTCCCTAAGCTGGGAGTCCACATCATGAGGGGCAGCAGAGACTGCAAAAACACTTGAAGTTTATCGTCAAATCAATAAAAAGAAATACAAATTAACATAAATGACAACAGAAGATATGATGTATATTATTATTTTTGAATCTTCTTTTGGTTTCCGCACTTTCATAAGTATGTGCACAATTATTTATCTCATTTTATTGTCACAAGAGGTTGGTTAGCAGACATTGCCTACGGCAATAAACCCGTCATTTGGTGTAATGTTTTGTATTCAATAAAGTTTTTATTTATTTATTTAAGGTAAGAGAATAAAACCACAAGGTGGACTTATTGTAAATGGAATATTTTCCGGTGTCCGGTAAGTTCGTCCAAAATCAATTCGTCTAAAATCAATTCGTCTAGTTATCAATTCATCGTTAGGCAAATTGATTTTGGCTGAATTGATTTTAGACCAATTGATTTTAGACGAATAGATTTTAGACGAATTGATAATTAGACGAATTGATTTTAGACGAACTTACCGTAAACCATATTTTCCAGTCAACCCAGTATTTATATCATTATAAGCAACACGTTTTATAGTGTCATATTATTGTGACGTTATGTTTAGATGAACTAACGCATGAGTCATCCGTTCTTTCATTCACCCGTGATGATATTAACTATACAATCATCTCTACTGTACACTGTACAATACACCCAAAACATTTATCATACAATCTACGAGGTGTATTAATTAATTATCTTTATTAGCACCGGCGTCATTTGATTGTAGGAATTCTAAAGATTCTAGACAACACGAGATTCTGTGGGTAATTAGGTGTGTGGTGTTTATCAATGTTGGAGATTGTGATTATTTTCAGTTTGGTATTAAACAGATGTCTTACTGGATGTGTTATGTTAATTGGTTGATTATGATTTGACAGGAAATGTGTGTAAATAAATAAACATTCCCATGCACTGTGTATTTATTTATTCTTTACATAATATTTAATGATTAGTACAAATATTTAGGATTATTTGATTACATTTTATAGTCATGTACCGCGTCAGTTCTGGTGAACCCCGACCCGAAACAGAACTATACATTGTAGGTGCTAGGTGCCGCCATCTCCTCCACAGGTGGGGAAAGCAGGACTATTTCAACTACCCTGTGGTGGGATGGAGTCCGTTAACCACATTGTCGAGGAATTTTGGAAAGGAGCAGCCCACTAGACTTTCCTATATCCTTAAGTACACTTCTTTCCTTCGTCATATTCATGCAATTCTTCATAGGTACACACTCTACGATTCCTTTTACTCAAAACACGTTCGTTCTGAAGAATCTGGTCTACATGGTCAACGCACGTAATTCTCGGACAGCCGCGCTTCCTTGCACCTTTCTTCTATCAGGTATATTTGTTTTGTTATTCTTTCATTGTTCGTCCTTTCTACATGTCCCAACTATCTCAACTTGTTCACTTTCATTTATTCCTATCCGTGCGTCATTTTAATAAAATATGAGGAGCGATGAAAAGGTGACAAAATAATAAGTAATTTAAAAAAAGGTAAACCAATGTATGATAATCTTTTCTAAAGCGCCAATTACACGTTTAATCTAGATCGCGATTGCGGATTGAACGTGTGACACTTGCTTTATACTTTATATAGATATAGGTACACTGGTACAACCATATTGTTGTCACATTCGATTACTCGCGCTTGTACGCAGATTACTACGCCTCATGAATTTATATAAAAGGATTAGCATAGGTTTATTACCGACACATTTTTTTAATTTCAGGATTTAATTGTTGCGGGGATTGGGCTACGCACCAATCCAGCTGTAAATATGAATATTGTTTGCTCTAATCCCCCGGATTTTGTTTTCGTGTTTTTTTTTACGTGATAACTTTGCTAAAAGGTTTCGTTATTTTACGTTTTGTGAAAACAATTAGGAGAATTTTGTCGAAGCTTCAGTGTTTTTTTTTTGCAGTTATTAACTAATATTTTGGGTTGAGTAAATAAAAATATTGTAGGTATTCATATTCCTTAGTTATTTTGCATGAGATCTTTAAAATTACTGCGTGGGTCAATTTGTTTAATTCTTACTTACAATTATAAAGCGCTTTGAAGTAGTCAATACTATTTTTTAAAATAAGAAAGGTTCCTTGTACATTTTGAGTTAGTCAGAAAAAAGGCGAGAACTTTTAAACCTATGTCGGACAAAAAACAGTTTTACAAAAACATTATTTTAATGAATATACAGTATAAACTGTTTCTCATAATAAAGGAAATTTAATATGAAAATATTTTAGTTGCTATATCAAGACTCTGCCTATTTAATTGTATCAGGAAATTGGCGATTTCCTGTTTTGTTTCAGGGTTCCAATGTTGCATATAAAAATCAATGATACTATTATAATGTCAGAATTATGAAATTCAGAATGTCGAAGCTTTGCGACCTCCCTATGGTCTCACAAAAAGCCGAAGTAATACTATAAAGAGCTTGCGTGAGTTAAAGAATCCGAAAAAGATATCTTATACTTTTTTATATTGGATAAATGTAGCGATTATTAAGTACGTAAAAGTTGTAGAGAAAGCGTGGAACCCGAATAGCTTGAACCTTTTCACGTTATAATATTCTGAAAGTTTAGTGGAAGCGTAGCGTAAGTAAATAAAGGGAAGGCTGAAATATTAATAACAACAGGTTTGTATTCGAAGTAGTTCATGTAAATAAAATGATCAAACAAACATACTACCTACATCTTAGAATATTAATTGAATATCCTACATACTTACTCTATATGAGTATATCGATACGAACAACAAAATGTTATGAAAACTTTACGTTGAGCAATCGACGATGCGCTGGAGTTTTTAAAGAAAATCGTGAAAATAAAACTTGTGAGTTTTTTTATCTTTAATATTATGTGTTTTCAAAGTGTGAACACACAAACCTTATAACCACACATTTTTAATACGAATTAGTGAAGTATCTAAATGCGAATCGTGGATTTAAATCTTCAATCAATCAAATCAGAATATCTAATTATTATGCTTTTCATGATGTGATAAATTATTAGAGCATGATGTTATATGTATAAGCTCAAATCCCTAATTTTAATAGGTATAAACGCTATACTCGATATCGATAAAATTTTCTAACATTCTTTATAGTCGTATCAGTTTTCATGCTGGTTTTCTAAACAAAACGTCAAAACGTTAACATTTTATACGACATTGCAAATATGCTTCCAGGAATAAACGTTTTGTTATTTATTTTGACAGCTAAAGGATTTTTTTAGCCTTTATCAAAGTCCGAATTATCTATAAAATATATTTATTTGGATTGCGTTGCTTAAAAAGCATTAGGTTCATATTATTAAAGCTAAGATCAACGGAATTGGGCACTAGAAAGGATATTTTGAGGAGAAAACTTTAGATTTAATTTCTGTTTTAATATGAGTACCTCCACCGACACACACATTCATACGTACATTCTGAAGTAAATTTATTACATCAAACTGAAATAATTCCTCATACATTTTGATACTAAGTTCCGTAACATTCCCAGAAACAACAAATATGCAGTAGAATTTGTCCACATTACATAATATTACTTAGTGGATGAATCGTATACAACAAGCAACTAAAAAGCCACACTTTATGTGAAATAATTCAATTTGTATTATGTAGTACATGTCTAGATACTCTAGATAGTAAAAGTTTTGCAACCCTTATCCGTCGCGGTAGAAGAATTTCCAAGCTTCGTAAAGGGTTGAAATAAGCTACAATAATATATAGTTCTGTTGGGCATATTACATATTAAAAATTTATACCTCGAAACCACATCCCTTTCGGTTAATACGTATGCAGAATAGAGAAAAGGTTTAAGTGGTACACTACAAAAATAAATGTATATCCACTGACGTATAAATGCAGATCTCATGTGGTTAGTTATTTCTCTGCATGATATATCTAAGTATAATTTTGATATCCTATTAAAATATACGTAAGCAATGTACTTTCCAATCTCCAAAAAAGACTTTCCTTTAATTTTCCTTCAAACTGTTAATCCCACCCATTAATACTGCGGCATATTATAGCAGCTCGCAAGAAAGGATGCCACTAGCTCGTCATTCCAAACTAATCTCGTGAGTATGCAATACAATTTTGGCATTTTATACCCGAGATGATCTCCACTGTTGAGGTACTGGAATGTTTATCTCAGGCCTAATAATTTTCAGCCGTAAGTATGTGCAATCTGTCTACTACTGTACACAACTGCTTTATCATGTCCAAGTGGGTAAACCCCCTGGATATCTTTTTGATTTAGAATATATCGTATTTTCAACATCGATCTTCTAATCAGGAATCGCCGGATTCCATGTTTTCGATGCTGTCGCTGTTCGCAATAACATATCGTTTTGTATTCAATACGTCACGAAAACTTTTCACTTATACAGTGAAGTCTGCAGGAAATTTGGTCTTCACGTTCAGCAAATTTTCTCAAAGCAAAAAGATCTATAAAAAAAATAATAGGGTTACTTACGACCACTTTACTTCGCATTATAACTTTAGGCATGCTAATGTTTCATAGTTCATATGCAGTGCTGGGCAGAAAAGCGTTAATCCGTTAATCGTTAATTAACGAAGTTAACATTTTGGTTAACGATTTAACGCTTTTCTCACATCCAAAAATTGTTAACGGATTATTTAACTTCCGTTAATTAAGTCCGTTAATATTTGATTGTTTTCATATACATCATCCACTGGGGGCGCTGGCGTTAGATAATCCAAGGGTTGTCTGGGGTTATGTGTGGTATCGTATGTGGGTTCGGAGTTGGAAAAGAAATTTCATTTTGTTGGGATACATCGCGATAGTGTAAATGTGATAGTAGTTGTACTTATGTAGTAGTTGTACTTATGTAGTAGTTGTACTTATGTATTTCATGCCATATAACCGCGATTATTAACGCTTTAACAGATTAAGGTTAACTTCCGTTACATTTTTCAAAGTATAACGCTTTAACGATTAACGAATTTAACTTTTCAGTTAACGGATTATCGATTAACGAAGTTAACTTTTTGATTAACGATGCCCACCTCTGTTAATATGCACCCCTTTCAACTATAAATTTCGCTGAACGCGTGATACGTAATATTACCGTTATACACCCTCGACGATTCCTTTTACTTTGGTTACTAGAACGGATTCTAAATATTGCGAGCATAGAGAAAACTATTTAGGTAATAAAACTCAATTTAGAATGCAAGATGCAGAGGCAGTAATAACGTAATAAATTATATTTAAGGGCTTGGCACCAAGAATGACGTGCAGTCATTTCCCACGGCATTAAGGTTCAAAATCGCGTGAACAATCGCATGATAAAATGGTAAAAATAGCGTTTTTTCCATTTTTTGGGATTAACATTGCGTCTATCAAAAAACTTTTACGGTTATTCCCTAGATTTAAATGGATATTATCAATTCAAAAACAAAAAATTAATCCGTGACTTTCGGAAAACGAGTTTCCGTCTTTCGGGAAAAAGATAAACCAGAAGGAATGCGCTAACTACAGAGGAATAACACTGTTGAGTCAACCGGGTAAATTATATGCAAAAATACTAGACAGAAGATGCCGTAATATGGTGGAACACAGGATACAGGAGGAGCAGTGCGGGTTTAGACAAGGTAGAGGGATAACAGACCACTTATTCACTCTGAGCCAAGTAATACACAAGAGCTGGGAATATAATAACCCAGTATACGCGGGTTTTATCGACCTAGAGAAAGCTTACGATATGGTACCCCGCAACATGTTGTGGGACGTCCTGCAATCTTATGAGATAAGAGGGAGGCTGCTCAGTGCGTTTAAATCTTTGTACGTGGACTGTGTTAGTAGGGTGAGAGTATGTGGTAAACTATCCGATGAGTTCCCCCTAAGTGCAGGGCTCAGACAAGGCTGCCCCCTGTCCCCGATCCTGTTCACAATATATATGGACTTCATCAATAGAAGAAGTGACACTGCTGATCAAATAACAGTGGGTAACTTGAAGGTGAAGACCCTGTTATTCGCTGATGATATTGTTAGATTAACGTCGACACAGAGTGGTATGCAGGAATGGCTGGAAAAGTTCGAGTCAGAGACAACCAGTGCTGGAATGAGTATCAGCGCGCCCAAGTCAGAAGTAATGGTTATAAGTCGCCAAGAGGAGGACTGCGCAGTGTTTGTAAAGAACACTCAGTTAAAGCAGACCAATACATTCAAGTATCTTGGGGTGGAGTTCACGACAAACGGACGTCAAGAAGCCTGTATAAACAAGAGAATCACAGCAGCAGGCAACGTATTGAAAGCACTAAAAAACCCAGTGATCACTAGAGAGGAATTGAGCCAGAAAACTAAGATCACAATATTTAAATCTATTTATAGACCAATACTCACCTTTGGTCACCAGATATGGATGCTTCACGAGAATGTAAGGTCAAGAGTACAGGCAGCTGAGATGAGGTACCTCAGAGGAGTGGCAGGAGTAACCCTGAGAGACCGTATAAGGAACGAGTATGTTCGGGAGGCTCTCGAGGTGGAACCCACACTCCTCTTCATAGAGAGGTCTCAGCTAAGATGGCTCGGGCAAGTCATTCGGATGCCAGAGGAGCGGCTTCCGTTAAAAGCTCTGGAAGCCGAGGGTGCAGGCAGAAGACCGGTGGGCCGCCCCAGAAATAGTTGGCAGAAGCAGGTGACAAAGTTGTGCGAGGAGAGACTGTGGTTGGAGTGGCCAGAGGTCCTGGAAGCTGCGAGTGACAGGGGCCTCTGGCGAAGATATGCAGATGCTTTGGGCCCCCGACCCAATCAAGGATAGACGGGGAAGAAGATGTATGTATGTATGAAAAAAGATCAGAGGTTTTTTTCACATTTTTTTTTGAGAAATCTATACAAGATATAAAAAATCTTTTACGGTTATTCCCTAGATAAATGATCTATGCATCTACCCTATTTTGTTCCAAAGCATATTTAGTAACGGTTGTCGAGATAGAAGGTCTCCCGTTTTTAGAAATTTTTGAAATGTCGGTATGCATACTCTTAATAGTAAATAGTGACAAATAGTATCTATAGCTCTCTGTACCGGCAATAGCTGAAGTTCTTCTGAGAACAAAGAACGAATTAATTTCGTATAAATTAATATGAATTTCAGAATGTATTATGAAACGGTTGTTGACCAATGAATAATCTGGATGACATTTTGAATATATGATGACTTGTCATTGATTGCCATCTGTGGATTTGTAATACCCAGTAGCCTCGCATTGTATTCAATTCATTGTGCATGTAACAATACTATTCAGTAGTTGAAAGTTGGGTACTGCTGTCTACTATTAGTACCTCCTCCCACCACCGCACGCTATTATGTTGGCTATGATTATAAAGTGGTGACGCGACACTCTCATACAACACATCACGACATTATAATAAAATGAGATTTCAGCGAATATTCTTATGCTACTGCAGATATTCATGTGGCGCTGCAATCGCGGCCTAAATAAAAAAGACATATAGAAAGGACGAGACTACGGGGAAACAAAAGTACGTACAATATACTTGTTTCATTATTCTGGCAAACAGGTAAATTTTATCAAATTCTGTCTCGGGAGAGTCTCGCTGTAGTCATGTTCCCCTAATCTCGTCTGTGGAAGCTCTCGGTCCACTTGTATCCATTGTTTTTTACATGGTAGAAAGGTTGCCACGATGCGATGGGGAAATACGAGACGATCTGAATAGATGTAAGTAGAAGTAGCCATGTCTAATGTAGGAGCAAAGCGCAGACTTCAAGACAGAATAGTGGAAATAGTATTTAGTAATTAATATTAGACAATAACTGTTAAAACGTCTTATAAATTGCGTAATAAATAATGTTTGCAAATTATTACAGCCGCATTAGTTCTAAATCTTCTGGAGTTCAAGATATATTCTGTTACTATTAGTGAATTATTGTGTAAGCACCAGTGGCTCAACATGCAACGAAAGGGTCCCAAAATAGTATAATTTTTCGACCCCCTCTATGCCGATGAATATAGTATCAGTTATCTACGAATCCCATCGGTGGTACACTTCTAGTCATAAATAGTGTGGCGGGACAAGGAACTTTTTAAAAAAGGTTTATTTTATTATAAATCTTTATTTATTTCTTCAATCGAAAACATCCTCCCATTATTCACTTATTACAATATATTCTTTTGTACGAGGTCATTGAATCCTGAAACTCTTGCATAGCAGGAAAAAAGACTAATCTATTCACTCAAAATACAATAAAAGTATAAGCGTGTGACTATATGCCTTTGGCGTTAGCTTTTTTATTTGAATTTATAGAAACTGCTATGAATCAGAAAGCTGACTCGGTTGGGATCCTTTCTGAAAAAGTTTATCTAAGGTTTTATTGCTAATAATAAGAGAAACTCTCAGTCCCTAAATTCTTATCAATGTTTTATTTATTTTAATTATTTCGTGTTACATCATATTTTGGCCATGTCCTTAGAGGAGAAAAATACTCCATTCTCCAGCTCGTTATGAAGAGGAAGATAGAAGGCCGTAGAGGGGTCGGAAGGAAGCAGCTATCCTGGCTTCGAAACATTCGGCAGTGGACCGGGATCAGAACTGTGTAGGAGCTTTTTCGCACTGCCCAGGACAGAGAGGCGTTCTCCCAAGTGGTCGTCAACGTCGGGGGGACCCGACAGGACACATAGAGAAGAAGAAGATTTCGTGTTATGTTTCCATGGAAAAAATGATGTATAATATACAAATAATATTTATTTTGAATTGGATGATTTTCGTTTCAAGGACATAAAAAAACCGATCTTATGAATCGTCTGATATGTTTGATGCTAGTTTTTAAAATTGCTTTACTAGTTTCATAGATTTTTCTTCACAATTTAAGTACATCTGTTACTGTCATGTAACAATATTTCATACAATTGCTGACTCGCTCGTCTAAATATTGAGTTTCTACAATAATGCCAGAATTCAACAAGCAACACTCAGCCAATATTTCGCTGATCGTACTACTTAGTGTTTAAATTTGTACTAAACTCGCAGACATTTATTCCCATCCATACAACATGATTTTGCAGAGGTCATCTATCTATACGTGCAAAACGTTCCAAATCCCAACATATTTTTAACGAAGTTCACAACATACTTTCTATTGCACACTTCTCGTTATTTTCAATAAGAAATTGTGAGCAATTTCTCCATAAATTTATAACATAAACTCATCACTACTCATCAGGCTACTGGGAATCATTCACTTATTCAAATAGCAACTTTTTTTTTGATTACGTGCATTCTAATCTCCACCCTTGCAATGATAGTCAGAAAGAGGAGGGTACCGGACATCCGTTTCCTTATACACACTTCTTACTTCCGTCACATTAATCAATTCGTCGTACATATTATACAAGTCAAAATTTTACAGTATAAAATATGCCATGATATAGACGCCATAGATTGTTCTTCCTGTACAGATTTAAAGAGGACCGCTAGGACCAAGCGGTGCAGAGGAAGATATGGTGGCTTCCACTAATCTCTGGGATTGAAACAGAAGAAAAGGAAAGCGATAGTATTAGCGAACATGATTGAATAGTGCTGTTTTAAAAAAGAAACTCTGGACTTTCGCACTTCGACACCGACATTAGAAATAGACAATGAAATACTTAATAATAGTCTCTCGACGACCGAAACTAAAGATCCCTCTTAGGATACTATTACGTAACAAGTAAAATATATTGAAATCAATTATATTTGACATGGATTAATTTTAAATGATTAATGGTGGTGAAAGATGAAGATAGGCGTCAGTGTCTGGCACAAATAATTTATTAGTTATTTAGTAGTAATAATAATGAAGAAAGCAATTAGACAAGTAACTGTTATGAATAATTGTACTTATTGACAAATCTATGCGAATACACAAATCCATTAATACATTCAACAAAGGACAAGGAGAATTAATGATCATTATTGCGAAACAACTATTTCATTACTAAGGAATATCATACACTTTCTCTTTAATCCATTCTTACCATTAACAAAACGGAAATCATAAAATAGATATTTGGTTATGGTATTTCGAGACTTAATCTGAGCGATTTCATTTCATTTGGAGCAATTCAATTTTGATTCCGCTGTTGATGTTTCAGGTAAAATCTTCGGCTGCCATGGTCACAGGGTTGTAGCTAGTGCTAAAAATGAAGCTCTAAAAGGACAAGCAACGAATATTAATATAGTAAATGAATACTTCAATAAGAGTTTATCGTTAGTAACAATTAAACATGAGTTGCTATTTTATAAAAAGATTCATAGTTTCGGAAATATTAAGGTGGTACGATTTAATAGGCGATACAATATAACGCACTCTACCCTATATACTAGTATTTCATTTTTATCTCTAAAAAAACAGGTGTTTGTGTGTGATAGTAGATAGGTGCTAATTTATTTTATTCACTAACTATTTTACATAATTAGCGCAGCCAAAAAATACAATACGTTTGATATAACGCAAGACTTTGAATATTTGACACAAGCAACCTCTCATGATTGACAGTAGGAAACACGAAAACCCATTAAATATGAGGCTTTGGGGGAGCGTTAAATGAAAAGTGTCATGTTTTTGTGAAAATAATTAACCATGAAGGAAAAACAGTTAATACCGACTTTTTTACGAAAACTTTACTCTTTCTGTGTCATTAAATATGTACAATGTCTAATAATACTTGTGACGGAAAAGAGCTTTTTTGCATCGCAGGGTTCAAACTTTTGACATAGACAAAGGTTTGACATGACAGTTTAAAATGACCAAGCGATTAAAAAAATAAAAACAAGTTGTTCCTCGAGTTTTTAACAAATTAGTATACGACTTTGACATTAAAAAAGTGTTACAAAAATGCGACATGCCTTAAGATGGTATTATTATATTTTAAGCTTGACATCGGAAACTTACTCAGCTCGATTTTGATGAATGATGGCTTTTCTTTTCCTCCACGAACCATTTTTCTTAATAATTATCTGGGGTCGATCGCACAGACTGTGTTCAAAATTTTCAATAAATTTGTGAAATTGATGTGGAAATTCACAATACATAGAGAATATGATATTTTTGTACAACGATTGAATTTTCTTCTCTCCAATACATTTTCGTCTTCAGCTTTTCAATTTCCCGTAACGCGTTGCCTTTTACAATTTTATTTCACGAGGCCTGCAAAATATATTATTTACTGTGTAATAGTGAGGAAGCGTCGAAATATTGTTACGGCATTTTTACGCCAAAAGGCTCGAGTTGCCTACCAAGTATAACGTAAGAACACAGGATATAAAATATTCGTAACACTTAAACGTTTTGTGATTATTGCTTCTATAAATATCATATTTGTCGTAAAACACTGATGCCTTTGCGCTGCCGTTGCTTAAGAGTATGCATACCGACATTTCATAATTTCTAAAAACGGGAGACCTTATATCTCGACAATAAATATGCTTTGGAACAAAATAGGGTAGATGCATTGAGCTTTTATCTAGAGAATAACCGTAAAAAAATATATCTTGTATAGATTTCTCAAAATAAAATATTTAAAAACACCTCTGATCTTTTTTCACAGAAACTCGTTTCCCGAAAGTCGCGGAGTAATTTTTTTTCTTGTACTGATAATATGCATTAAAATCTAGGGAAAAACCGTAAAAGTTTTTTGATAGACGCAAAATTAACCCCAAAAAATGAAAAAAAACGCTTTTACCATTCTATCATGCGATTGTTCACGGGATTTTGAACCATAATGCCGTGGGAAATGACTGTGACGTCATTCTTGGTACCAAGGCCTTAAAGTTTTAAAAAGCGTTCAGGATTGTTCATTTTTAAGATCTTCCAAAAAACCTAGGGAAATTTATTACATATATATTTAAGTATTTTTTGCTCATTACCATAATTTTCCCGGAATAAATTACTGCGAGAAGCGATGCAAGTTCTGAATTAGTTTTTAAACACCAACTGTACCTACTAAAATATTATTACAAGTCTTGAGAATATTATTATTGACTACGCCTCAGGTAATTAACCAATAAAGAAATTTCAACTATGCAAATGATTATTTAAATTTTGCTTTTCACTTTACGACCAAGAAAGTTAGAAAGATACCTATGGGCTAAATGGAAAGAATAATATTCTGTAGGGCTGAATGGACAGTGAGATTCTAAATAACAGGTTAACTATTGTATTGTTATTCAATCAAATACTTTATAACAATAGTAATTCGTGCAGCTTCTGACATTTTCCATACAAATTAGCGATCATACTGTTACTAGAGCCATCTAGCGAACCGTAATGAAAGTAAACATCCCCCCCCCATAGATATTGTATGGACAGCTCGGGAAAATAAAACAGTTTTTAAATCCTCCCACAGAATTTAATCTGCATTTATGGTGGTATATCCTTCTAAAGATGAATAGAGGATTTATATTTCTCGTGTCTTATACTTCCAATTCTTTGAAATATGAACATAATTCATACATTTTTTTAATATTTTTGATGTGATGATTTGTATGAAGTTTGTATTGAACGGCTGATCTCTTTCGAAAGCTTTCATCTCGCGCCGCATTTGTGCCCCGTTTGGCGCTAGTATCGCAATTATAAAAATCGAACGAAGGTGCACGTATTACTATTGTTATATTATGTAAAGTATTTGATTCAATAAACCTTACCAATTTATTTTGTGTCAATCTAGTCAACTTGCAGACAATCTGAGACAGTTTCAATCCATTAGAATTTTCTCTGGTTTTTGGAAATATTTAACAACACAACTTATCTCCCGATAATTTGTCCATTCAATGGGGGGGGGGGACTTTCCCCTTGGATCCGCGCCTGGTCTCTTGTCATAGGAGCAGAACGCAATATTCGGATAAACCTAGGTAGGATTCGTTATTCTACTTAAAATATTTGTATAGGAAATCTTCTAAATATTCATACTGAGCGCGGCTCCGAAAGTCACGTGCAGGATTTGTGGTTTGGTTACACCACTGTATTGTAATTTCAATGTTTAGAATTCTTTGAAATGTGTGTTGTAGAAATTATTATTTCATGCCTGTGTTTTGAATTTATTATTATAATTTATTCATTCGCGTGAAATAATGAAAGAAAACCTTTTGGATTTAATGCGTTAGAACTCCACGAGTATATACGAACGGGTAAAAGGATTATATTATAAAAACTACAAATGGCCAAACATTCAGTTGACAGATTTAGTAAAGACAGAAAAATCACTGAGTAATCTAATAATATAGGTAAATTTTAGATCAGGTCACATGGCAAATATTATAATAATAATAGACAACCTACAATGCGCCGTTTATGGATTTACTCCACATCAAGGGCGCCTCCTAATTATTAATATTAATACATACATATCTTAACCTAGTTACATAGATACTATATGACCTACCAAACAAGTGAGTTTTTAACAAACTCTTGAACCCAGCAATAGACTGTTTTGCGCACTTGTTCAGGAAGATCATTCCACATAGATGGTCCTGCAGAGCTGAAGGCTCGGAAGGAGTACTTCGGTCTGCCTCTTACTTTGTATATATGTAAACTGGCGGATACGAGGAGACAAGACCAGACAAGACTTCATTGTGCTGCAAGTGACTGCCTAATGGGAGTTTTACTGACTTTAATACCTGACTCACCTGTGAAAATGGCTCAAAAGAGTGGGTGACCAATTCTACAACCTCCATGGAGAACTCAATAGAATACCTATTAAAATAGTAACAATATTTATTTCTAATCTTCGCAATAGGTACATCAGGTTATTATTATAGTTAATATTAAACCAATACAAGTCTCTAGTCTCTGGTAATGGAAACTCTTTGAATTCCTAATAATAATATAGAGAGTAGATGGACTCACAGCTGCGGAATAAAATAAATCAATAATAAATTCGATTCTAGGATATTACATTATTATTTCTTACTTCCATTGTGGAGCGCTCTGATGAGAATAATGGCTAAAGGAAATATTTAATACACAAAAGGAAATCTCATCTCGTGCACGCAATATGAAGATCATATTAAAGGTATCTTAAGACTTAATAGTAACATATTAGTAACATTACTTTAAGTACTCCATTTTGCGATGCCTAGAGTTTATTTCGCTTTGTAGTCATTATAATGCACGCACTTTTTGGTAATGCGTGATATGAGCAACCATATACTTTTTCAGTAATCATTGATTTTTTCGTAGAGTAAATGTTGTGTCTGTGTTTTTACTTAACTGATTAATGAAATATATCGTAAATCTTCTTCTTCTTCTTCTTAATCTTAATGTAGGCCTGATGGTCTGTTATTGAAGAAGGGTTAGCCTCCTGCGAGATCGACTCCCAGCTGTTAATCCATCTCTTTGGATCTCTCATATCGTAAATGAGTGTATATGATCAGTTGAGTTGCAATTTTGAGTCATTGATGTCTTTAAATTTATCCATTATCCAAATACATTTTATATAATATAATAATAATAATGCCAAGAGGCCGTTGCCGAGCATGTCTTTAACTCAGAAGAATCGCTGCCACGTTGTTACCGGTCTTGCCGACGATGCCATTGCAAATACATGCTGTTTTATAATATTATATGCTCACCCTCTATAGGATAGTATAATATCCACTGCGTGTTAACTTCCCACTTGGAATATTCCCTCATGCAATACAGGAAGCAATTGATTTTAAATTTACTGCTAAAGTAAAATATTATAATAATATCTCATCGGGAAGCTGTTTATATTTGCATGTCATGGCGCACTGCAATAATGTTTTATGCACTAAATCCCTACAAAATGTTCTACACTCATTTAGGAATGCTTATTGGACATACTTGATCATCGATTAGCACATACATAGATACTTCATATTTCATAGACAATTCTGTCAGTATAAAATTTTCTATTTCTTAATAAAAGCTAGAATAGGTATGACTTGAATGCCAAATGCTCAAAAAGCAATTTCTTTTATTTACTTATTTATTTATTAATATAGATCATGGAGATCATTTACATTACAATATTATATTTTAATACAATAACTTACAAAACAAAAATTTATTTACTCTTTTATTTGTTTCATTATTTTTTTTACATTACAATAGAACACAGAATGTAGGTAAATGACCCATCTGAAGCTACAATGTTTTTTTTACTATGTTTCTAATATCCTTTTACACGGTACATCGTTCCAATGAGAGTGGGATTAGAATTAAGCACTAAAGTTTTTAGAAATGGATGTTATGAAATTCTATGTTATGGAATGTTCACTTAAAGAATAAATAAATACAAAATATTGCAAGAGATACATAATGCACACCGCACTAAGTGACTCATGCCCAATCCCACCAACTTACGCCTAGGCTGGGGACCCCTAAATAATTTCCATACAAAAACAGAGATAATATTATTTATTGAATCAACAGCAACACGCAGAAGAGCATACATTCATATGAAATTCAACATAAAACTCTCGTGTAGGGGAGATTCTGGGTGGAGATATTTCGGAGTTTTATGTTGAATTTCATATGAATTTATGTTCTTGTAGGTGTTTTTCATATTCAATAAATAATATTTCTGTTTTTGTATGGAAATCATTTAGGTGTAAATTGGTGAGATTGGGCATCAGTCTTGTGAAATAAATGTGTTCGTTCGAGGAGAGGTAAAGGGCAAAGTATGTAGGAGCATTACAATATATCATTTGACCAAGCGTTCACCGCATTGTCCAAATTTTATTTCAATGGTATAAAAAAATACCGCTGATGTTACTACATAAGCGGTAGATGCCAAGGGTAGGTACCTTATTACTTATTGTCTGAAATTGTTCTGAATCTGAATCTTTTTAGTCGAGAGAGTTGAATAATTAATTTCTTTCTAAGGATTAAATTCTTCTTAAATTCACATTCTTTGTTTTAGTAATTCACTAAGTACGCTTACTACGCATTCTTCTAGATAAGCACCTAACTAAGTAGGACATTGTCAAATTTTCTGTACCTCTGGCGTGCACTGACTTTGAATTAATTTCTTTAACATTAAATATATTATTTTTTTCAGCGAAATAGTCACATAATTTTGAAGTATGTTCTATTTCTTAGACATAAAAAAATATCGTAAATAAATCTATTTTAAAAGAATTTCTAAAAAGCTTTTAAAAAGAATTAAAAAATGGTAGAGTGGCTGTCCCATTTCATTCAATATCAAAATTTCGTTACATGGGGACCTTTGTATGGGATAGGCGTGGGACAGTCATTTTACTATGAAATAAAAATGACAGCCTTTTAAAAATTCTTTTAAAATTGTGATTTTTCAAAGATAAATTGTTAAATTATACTTTTTATGTGCAAAAAACAGAACATAATTTAAAAATGTGTAACTATTTCCCCGAAAAAAGGTTTATTTAATCATAAATAATTAATTCAAAGTCAGTGCAAAGCTTTTTTCCATCAGAGGTAGATTTATTTCGTCAGAGGTACAGAAAATTTGACAATGTCCGTAATATCGAATTTGCAAAACATTATGTTTATCTTATGTATTTTGTTTACACAAGCATAGTTCTAATCACAAACATGCTCCGCTCGTGTAGCGTGTGGATCCAGTTACAAAACAAATAGAAACCGATATTCATGGTGACATATTCTTATGCAAAAAATATTTTTATACTTTTTTCCTACACAAATCCGTGGATTCCTTAAAAGTTTTTTGTTCTTGTAGTCTTGTTCATGTTATTTACTTACAAGTACACATATTTAATAATTTGTACGAAATTTTGTGACCACTAGGAAGATGTCTGTGTGTTAAAATAATGACGTAAATTCTAAATGTCTATTTCTATTCTAAATATCTAGCGCAGCCTGGCAGATCTGAGTGACTATTTTGAAGCATATTTTGCATTCCTAAAAGTTAATGTAACCTTTAATTATTAGTATTGTATTTACTGACTGAACAATATGAGTGAACATGTTTCCATCAAAATCCAATTTGGTTAACGATGCTCATACCAGTCTAATTGTTTTCGATGAGGGCGCTACTGTAGCATGTAGGTTATTGGCAACCATAGTGGCAACATAAAACTTGTAGAATTTCAATAGAAATGTCATCGTTACCAGCAAACAAAATTATATTTCCAAATTTTTACAGATTTCAAACGTACGATTATTTTACTTTGATATTTCTAGCATGATGTATTGACGTGTGATTTCCATCTCTAAAAATATAGCAAATTATGATATTTCATGTCTCGCGTGATAATTTATATAATGCAGTCAGTTTTGTTTGTTGATTTTTACACTGGTAAATAAATTCGTATTGTTATATAATTTCACAGTACATATTCCCCGTTGTTTACAAATCGATATTTTCAGAGCGAAAACACGGCACGCTAGACTTTCAGAGAGAATAATTTTTAAATAATGTCTAATACTTAATTTCTATTTAGACAGCAAATTCGTCGTTTTGAGTACTGGAATTAATATTGTTTAATTAGTCTATAGACGAAAACCTTTTGAAATAGATTCCCAGTAGATGAGAGTATTTACTTTGTCCGGAATAAATCGTATTAAGAGTGTGCATACCGACATTTCAAAAATTTCCAAAAACGGGAGACCTTCTATCTCGACAACCGTTACTAAATATGCTTTGGAACAAAATAGGGTAGATGCATTGAACATTTTTCTAGGGATTAACCGTAAATGATTTTTTATTAAATTGTATATATTTCTCAAAAAAAAAAAAAATTAAAAAACACCTCTGATGATTTTTCCGAAAGACGGAAACTCGTTTCCCGAAAGTCGCGGAGTAAAATTATTTTTTTGTACTGATAATGGGCATAAAAATCTAGGGAATAACCGTAAAAGTTTTGTGATAGACGCAAAATTAACCCAAAAAAAATGGAAAAAAACGCTATTTTTACCATTTTATCATGCGATTGTCACGCGATTTTGAACCTTAATGCCGTGGGAAAAGACTGTGACGTCATTCCTGGTGCCAAGCCCTTAAAATCAAACAGCAAAAAATAGAAGTCAATAGAAATGGTATAGAAGATCAAACAAAGCATTATTTGGTTGGTTTTGATAATACAAATGGAATGAAATGAGATGACTTGTTGACATTTACGTTAGTTTATTCGCCCAGCATACTGGTCCTTTATAAAGATTATCTTTATAAATCCTTCTTTAAGATCGTCCTTTGATGAGGTTGAAATATCTTTGTTTTTATTTTATATTCTTATTTATTTTGTATCAAAGATTAGGGCTCAAAATACTTTTAAGTGTTGTGTCTCCAATGTGAAGATCTTGTAACCGGAGGCCTGTACTTTTAACACTAGGGTCAATTCTGAAACTAATTAAGTGCGTCCCAACTAAAATAAGACTTTTTTTTTCAATTATTTCATAGTAAATGAAATTGTAAAACAATATCATTTTAGTTTAAAAAAAGTTATAGAATTAGATTAGACTTATGCCCGATCCCACCAACTACCACCTAGGAAGGAGAGCCCTAAGAAATTTCCATACAAAAACAGAGATAATACTCTTTTTATTTAATAAAGAACATCAGCTTCCATTTAAGCCATAATCTAATTCCATATGAAATGCAACATGCAGCTCACCTAGTCTGGGCGGAGATATTCGGGCACCTAACGTAGGTGAGTTGCATGTTGCATTTCATATGAAATTAGACTGTGGTTTAAATGGAAGCTGATGTTCTTTATTCAATAAATAGAATATTATCCCTGTTTTTCTATGGAAATTTCTTAGGGCTCTCCTTCCTAGGTAAAAGTTGGTGGGATTAGGCACTAGTCTTCCACGACAATTTGCTTGCTTGAAAAAATCGGGTTTCAATATGCGAGCTTTGATTCTTTCATATAAAAATATCCAATACCTGTAAAGTAGGTATAGAGAGTTTGGACACGGAATGTACGGTAAGGTACCTAATTATTATACAAAAAAGCTTTTCGATGTAGTGGGTATTAAAATAATATTAGGAATTAATTCGTGAATTTTAATATAAAGTCCCTAGCAGGAAGTTCGCTACCTACCTACACATTTTATTTCAACTGAGATAAGACTTAAGTCACTAAGGGAAGAATAATATTTCTAATTCCCTATTATCGATTATTTAATACTTGTTTCTACATAATGATTAATTATATACAATGGAAATTAAGTAAGTGTACTTATTAAACAAAGCGTGTCTTAATAATTAAGTAGGTACTTAAGAAATAAATACATAACATCATTTTACAACTATAGATAAGTATTTGAAAGTTAGTTACATTGTATTGTCTCGGGTCGGAGATACAATGTATTTGATATACTATAATATGTATAAGAACTATGAATACATAGAAACTTTATAATAGAATTGATGGCATATGACCAGTATTTTGATCTCTAAAGCATAGGGATTGTTTCTCGGTGAAGGAGAATGCGATCTCAACAAGACGCACTAATATAGCAGTAAGATGCTACTAGTGTTTTAGAACAATGTCATTCTAAGATCGAATCCCAGTGAAGAAAGAAGATGACTTATCATAATCCTAATAGTACTGAGATGTAAATTTATCATAGGTAGATCAATCACCTAACGAAACATTATTTTTACTCTGAATATGTTGAGAAAACCAGCTACTTCTTTCGTAGTCTTGAATATATTTTTTTAAAGATCTGGTCTAGCATTCCATACCCAAACCCAAATACTTTTCTGCACACCTTATACTAGGCTAAAAGCCTGTATCGCAAAGTGTGGAATACATCGCCACCGCCGGGGTTTGAACCTGGCACCTCCCGCTTGAGAGGCTGCCGCCTCAACTAACTGCGCCAACCATGTACTCAATTGTTGTTACTTACTACAATCTTTCGAACTCCATAACAATTTAAAAGCCCTGCTTAACAAGAAATAAAATTAGCGTAAGAGCTTACGTTTTTCAACAAGACCCTAAAGGAAAAATAAATACCTAATTAACGGAAAGGTAAAAAATGATGCAATAGAAAAAAAAATCCATCTGTCGTTATTCCTCTGAAATTCTTTTAAGATAGGTAAGTGTAAAACTTGGATCAGAAATTCTGAGGCATCTACTTAATAATCTAGGCATCTACTTAATTATTTTTTTTAGTTTAAACCACATCTGTTGAAATACGGACAACAAGCTTTTTATTATAAGTAATGATGTTTGTATGAAATACAGAAAAGTCAATTAAATAAGTGTAGGAGGGAACAGTACTGGAGATTCCTGGTATAGATCCCCTGTTAATTCAATAAGGAAGATATTATTTAGATAGGCAGCCAGGTAGTTAAGTAGCAGGTAGCTGGAACTGGAAGTTAACGGTAGAAAAGATTAATTAACTGAACGAACATTAATTACAAAATAAATAAAATTAATTAAACAGCCGGCGGAGAACAAAATAAATCTTGAACGATGAGGACCATAGACAATTATATAGGTAAGATAAATAATCCGGAAATAAAATACACAAATAATTTAATTAAAAATATCCCATACTACCTAATTATACGAGTACATCTATCCGTAAAGAAAGTTTGAGAGATTGAACAGTACTCGTGGTAAAACTTTATTTGTCTTAATAAGTCTTAATTGTGATGAAGATGAAATGCTGCGTACTCTTTGTCTACTTCACAAAGGATGCGACGTAATAGGATTGGAAAGTGTTGTTGCAAAGCATTAAAATTTGTTCAGTAAATGTCTAAAATTAGCAATTACCCCTCTCAAATGTTTAGGTGTTTAAAATTATTCTCATGTATTGTATGTATAAGAAAAGTTATTTCTCAAAGCTTAATAGAAGCTTTAATATCATAAGAGCCTTATTGCATAATTCATCGTAAGTGCCCCATATGTCACTTCTGTACGCTTCCCTAATGATTATTCCTAATTACATTTACTTTGTGAAACGTACGTACCTACATCCTACATAGATGCCTCGTATACCTTCGAGTCGAAGGCACATTTTACAAGTACTCGTAGAACTATATAATTTATTACCTCGATTTTTGGTTAAACTGGGTCAACGAAGATCAATCCTGCTTAGTAGTAAATATTAACATACCAAAGAAATGTATAAATTTTAGTGTATTCACTACACTAGTATCAGTTCTACTTTAGTAAGAAACATTGAATTATGCCTACAGTCCATAGTCCATGGTACAGTTTAGTTTGCTTTCATTCGTGGTATAAAGTTACAATATTAAGATTTACAATTTATGGCAGAAGTCATATTTTGAGGGAATAAAGGGCTAATATTTAGATTAGAATTTTCATAATAATATGTGAGTTGATATAGTGCCCTAGGATGATTCTCATACTTATATCAGGCGTTTACAAATTAAGTCATTGATTAGTTGCACCAAGTTATAGTGTGAATTTGAGACCAATTTTTTTGTTTCGGAAACACAAAGCTAGTATACTCTTCCTTCTAGGTTGTTCAGGTGTTGGCTGTGTGTCCGTTGATTTTCTCGAGCTTTCGACAGCGATACTGCTGCCATCTTAAGGATGAAGTAGTCTATCTACGCTATACGCTACGGAGTAAGTTACTATCTACCAAGCTTTGACTTTTGTGGTAGTATTTTTTAAAAGGGGTCCCTTGTGTTTATTTGTGTATAGTATTTACCTATTTATGAAATATTTACTACCCCACATTTTTATCAAAATATTTTGTGAACTGATATATAAATCAGCCTTTGGTTGTTTATTTTAATATCTACGTGTATAGGTACGTTTATTTATTTTTATCATAACTGAATAAAATTAAATTCCCCGAATAAGAAAACATTACCACATGTTTATAAATTTTAAGCAAATTTGTTTTCGTCTCCATTTGAATAATATCTTAGTATTGGTGGCACAGGGAAAAATATAACGTTCGTTCATCTAAAATGTTTATTATCTTCCAGGCTGTGAATTTTACGATCTGATTTAGACTTCAGGTAGCATTTAGGGAGTGGTATTTTTAAAAATCCATTGACATTTTCAGCGCTGTACGCTCAGATGAGTAAAGATGTATAATCAGAATTTATGTGCGGGGAAATTCTCACAGTACACAATCAGTTATATTTGGTGTCAAAATGACATACATAAGCTATAACCATTATCTGTCTATCTATCTATACCCTCACGCCACGTCCCTTGCAGGGTAGGCAGAGAGGACAGAGCGCCAGACATCCCTATCCTTACACACACTCTTAGCTTCCATAACCATTAACCGCATCAAATAACTATATAAATACTTAAATATTGGTTGCTCCCCCTAGCTCCAAAGCTGGCGACGCCCATGTTCTGACAAAAGAAAACAGTAAAGTTGATCCTCGGTGGTCATGTTTATTTTCGCTTTGAAAATTAATCCAAAATTTCTTTGACATTCTACCATCACTCATTCCAGTGATAAATTAATATTGTCTTCTTTTATTTATATCATAGATCCCGAGTGGATTGCTTAAGGTAAAATAACAATTATTTACCGTCGGAAACTAGGTTGTTAAATTAGTTTTCAAAAAGAAAAACTTATATAAAAAAATCTTGATTTTTATTTTTCATTTTTATTCTCTTTCCTTATAATATTTTTTACCTTCCACGAAAAAAGGTTGACACAAAAATAAAGCACAGGTATATAAATAATATTTTATTTCAGGCTTCAGTTATGAAATAGTATTTGAAATTACGTAATAATTTCTTGATTCCAATTGCGTATTTATCCCACAGGACGACCTTTAAACGTTCGTTTATTTCTCTATTCAATCTAATATTATCTTACTCTAGTAATATCAAATTTAATATAATTTTGTGGGTGAAGGTTGGAGAATAGTAATAGAACTAAATAACCTTTTTAGATAGTGAATAGAGGTTTTGAGATTACTGATATGAATACTATGTATTATTAGTAGTCATAAGGTAGACCGAATATATCAAACTACATGTAAGCAGAGCTGGGCAGAAAAGCGTTAATCCGTTAATCGTTAATTAACGAAGTTAACATTTTGGTTAACGATTTAACGCTTTTCTCATCTCCAAAAATTGTTAACGGATTATTTAACTTCCGTTACATTTTACTTCCGTTAATTAAGTCCGTTAATATTTTATTGTTGGCATAGACATCATCCAGTGGCGACGCTGGCATTAGATAATCCAAGGGTTGTATGGGGTTATGTGTGGTATCGTATGTGGGTTGGGAGTTGGAAAAGAAATTTCACTTTGTTGGGATACATCGCGATAGTGTAAATATGATAGTAGTTGTACTCATGTAGTTCTATTTCATGCAATTTAACCGCAATTTTTTACTTTAACGGATTAACGTTAACTTCCGTTACATTTCTCAAAATGTAACGCTTTAACGATTAACGAAGTTAACTTTTAAGTTAACGGATTATTGATTAACGAAGTTAACTTTTTGATTAACGGTGCCCACCTCCGTGAGTTTAACTCCACTGCTGTGAATTACTCTGGATATTTTGAAATGAATTTGAACACAGAAATAAACATGAATACATATATGTGAACTACTTTATTCACAATCGCCTGATGATGAGGGTGCAAATCCTCGAACACTAGTCGCGTAATCTAAAGTCATTTTAGTGGATTTTAAACTAAATATTTCGTCTTTCATTTTAAGGATTATTTTTGAAAATCACAATTTATCTGTTGAGATAACTACTTGTTCTTTCATTTTACTTTGAAAATGAACTTCCTCCACGTACCGCCGGTCAAAAACCTCGAGGCATATATGTACTAATACTTAACTATCTATATCCACACGTAGCGTCCCTTACAGAGTAGGCAGAGAAGGCAGAACTTTACGTTATTCTATCTCAACAATCACTTACAGGTACTCTTTGCTTCTATCACTACCACGTTTATGTAGTTTTTTGGCTCAATATGCGACCATCTATGAATTTTTTAATACCTGCATTATTCTCTTTTGAACAAAATAAAATGGTTATAATTTTGAGAAAATAATTCTAAGAAAATTTAGCAAGAATATTCTAAGAAACAAAGTATTAGTGTGAAGTGGAAAAGTTTCTTATATCAAAGTCTGGAAAGCTTGGAATATTGATCCATAAGTCGTTACACGAGCTTTTTATTTAATATTTTATTTATCTTTATTAACGCGACTACAAAATGTCTAACAACTAATTACTTATTTATTGTTTTATTGTTCTCCATCGTCCGTAGGCCCATTCGGGCACCTGGACTCGTCAATTTTTACAATATCATTTCACAGCATATCATTAAACAAAGTATTATAACGATGATGCTTGGCCTTTGTTATATCATCTGTTACTAGTTAAAAAAAAAGTACTTAAAAGTCTTCACAGGAGGTCCACTGTCGTCTGACTTTAATTAAAACCAAGATTTTATTAATTTGATTATTTAAGTAATTTGATTACAATTTCTAGTTATATTATAACATAGGAAAGTACTATAATTTGAAGAGTGGGATGAGTCGATGAAATGATATTAAGAGTGTGCATACCGACATTTCAAAAATTTCTAAAAACGGGAGACCTTCTATATCGACAACCGTTACTAAATATGCTTTGGAACAAAATAGGGTAGATGCATTGAACCTTTATCTAGGGAATAACCGTAATAGATTTTTTATATCTTGTATAGATTTCGCAAAAAAATTATTTAAAAACACCTCTGACCTTTTTTCCGAAAGACGGAAACTCGTTTCCCGAAAGTCGCGCAGTATTTTTTTTTTCTTGTACTGATAATATGCATTAAAATCTAGGGAATAACCGTAAAAGTTTTTTGATAGACGCAAAATTAACCCCAAAAATGGAAAAAAACCGCAATTTTTACCATTTTATCATGCGATTGTCACGCAATATTGAACCTTAATGCCGTGGGAAAAGACTGTGACGTCATTCCTGGTGCCATGCCCTTAAGTTGACTAAGTTAAAAGAGATAAGAATGTGAGAGAGAGGTATCCATTGATTCTAAGTGATAGTATTATTATTCTTTGCCCGTTAATTAAAATGTCAATTTAAGTGAAAATATCGATTTAGTATCACAGACGACTTACGATTATGCATAATTAGATAAACTCAAACGATCTCCAAATCTTGTCCAATGTAATATTCTTTTAAAAAATATCAATTCAATATTGTAGTATTTCTCATAGAACTTCTTGAATACCTACGTCCATCAAGGCAATGTCAAGACAAGTCAAAATAAACATCTTCATTCTTTTTATTTAGTAGAACACTTTTGTGTTGTCTCGTCAAACGTGTTTAGATATAACAATATATAAATCAATTATTCAGTTTTGCAAATGGTACGCATTTACTGGAATTGGCGGTGGTTGATGAAGTCAAAAACTTACAATAGATTGAAGAGATCTGTCAAAATAATAAGAAGTAGCACTATTTCATAATATATAAAAAATTAAAATGTAACAATATATTTTGTAGTTATTCCGTTTTACAATGGTAACGTCTACGTCGCCTTCGCATTGAAGCCTTCATTTGAATTAAATTTATAAATGTGATAATGTGTTTAATTTCCCGTGTCACTAATGAGTTGTTGTATGAAATACACAACGTCTAAACAAGTCTGTTTGTATCTTTATTACATTTCATCTTTGTCTACTTTTTGTTTAAATGTAAATATGTAATATATTACAAGTTTAAATATAATAATATATTATAGTAACACCCACACACCAGCTGATGAAGCACCTACCTGGGTGTCTGTCTAATAATATAATAGCACCTGGAATTCATATAATTAAAATAAAGTCGGAATCACACCAGACTTACCTACTAGTGCCTACTTACTTAAATGAGCCACTTATTAGGTGTCAGCAAAATCAACATTATTAGTAGGTATTTTTGTTTGAAGGCTAGATCTTAACTTTGCAACAGGGATACACTTTTAAATCGTAACGGTATCTCTTGGCTTGTTTTGGTAATATCGAATCGGGATTTCACTATATCTGATTCTCTTTTCGGAAGTCTGTAATATTTTTCTCATGCTTCCAATACTCTTATGTTTTGTACAATTTACATACTTACTTATATTTTTATATCAGCTGGTCAGTTATTGGTCTTTTGTATTGATATTCTGTACTAATGTACCTGTCAATGTTTGTTTTTGTGACTGTATCTGTTCCATGTGTAATAAAAAAGAACTCTGTGTTTCAATCCATCACAGTTCAATCAATCACTCTTTTACTGTACACTGTTACAATGACAATGAGATCAAAGCGTTGTAGGAATAATGCGGGAACAAGCCACTTTGTTTTCCTGAGGATTGTTATAAAGCTAAGTAGGTAGTATAGAAAAATGCTATATTACTTTCATACCTTCTCAATTGTTTTTCTTCCATTAAGCTTTCCTTCTGGACACGGTACACATATTTCTCCTCTGATATTTCAATATCTGTTATAAATCTCCGACGACATAGTATTTTACGCCTCATTTTTTTTACCTATGTATATCTACATATTCTTGTTTGGTTTCTCCTTTGATCATTACATTCAAGTGGACAATAAACTCCACCAATTAGACTCCACCAGGTTGACACCTGATGATGACTCTTTCATCTTCATAATAATATGTGCACAAGGGACCCTATTTAACACGCCAATGGAAGCCCTACCCCCAGGACACGATCTACCCTGGCCAGCGTGGAAAACCCTCAACAGGATCAGATCCGGGGTCGGCCGCACTATGAAGAACCTCCAGAGCTGGGGAATAGCTGAGGACGCGACGTGCGACTGCGGGCAACTGCAGGACACTGAGCACCTCCTGGCCTGCCCGCTGGCTCCTGGGCGGTGCACATGGGAGAGTCTCGCAGATCGCTCCCCCTTGGACAATGACGCAGGAGAGGTTGTGGCTTTCTGGGAGCGGATGGGGATCTAGTGAGTGCTGACCGACACGATATGAAGAAGAATATGTGTCGTGTCTTTACTATTCATCTTTACCTAATTTACATCTAAAACAGTCAAGTATAAATAGTGCAGGTGCGATATATGTATAAGTAGGTAACTATAATGATATGATGTTAGGTATTAGACTCACTCACACATGTGAGCCGCTCACGCGTGATATCGTGTGAGATGTTTGGAATAATAATATTCTAGATCGTTTTTTGGAGCTCTTTATGCGTAGTTAAGATCATTAGAATAAATTTAAATTAACATTTTTTATTGGTCAACCTAATTGGATAGTTGATCCAGATAATATCTTCGTTCCATTTGACATGTTGGGAAAAAGTTACAATTATAATACAGCAAAGAAATAAAAGGTAATTAGGTGTTCAGATCTCTGCCTACTCCGTAAGGGATGGATAGAATAGTAAACACAAACGTAGTGGTGATTTGTTAAATCTTTCAACGAACGCTCGAAAATAATTTCAAAATAAATAAATAAAAATTTATCAATTGAAATTCGTTGATATTAAAACAGTACTACAATTTGAATTGTTGCGTAAAAAAAACATTTGCGCAAAATTGCAAGTGCGGTGTATGGGAAGTCATTATAAAATTTGAAAAGGAAAATGTAGACTCAGAAAACAACGACAGATGAAATTAGTAAAATATCGTGATAAAAATGGATAAATCGCTCTTTAAATTTGAACAAGAATGATGTTTTAAAATGTCTAATGCCTCATCCACATGCTGGCCGAGCTGTCACGTTTTTTGTGTGAATGAGTAAAAAGACGTGCGGACGGGGTGATAGTCTTGGATTGTAAACGTAACCGACGGTTAACGCCTTTTTACTCATTCACACAAAAAACCTGACAGCTCGGCCAGCATATGGACGAGGCATAAAATATCTTGTATTTTATTACTGACCACAATACAGCATGTTCCATAATATATCATACCTGTATTAAATCTTTAGGCTATTCTACAATAATGATATGTAAAAATGTTGACCCAAGTAAAGGAATTCATTCCCATTGTATCGCCTCGGTTGTTGTTGATGTGGGTATAGTAACTGAGGATACAGAGTACAGAAGGTAATAGTAATTGTACTGGATAAATAGAAAGAAGGATAATATTTCTGGCATCGTGTAGGCATTCCAATGTCTGTTACCTTTCACGGGTCACTTCTTCACAATGGATAACCTCCCATGATAACAATCAGCTGATGTAGGTTGGGCTGGTTGGGCCATACAATATAATATAATAGATTTTTCTCGGATATTATTTTGGCGATTGCACCTTACTAGGAATGCTTCAGACGTTTGTCCCTATACAAAGGTTAACTATATTATTTATTTTAAATAAAGAGATAATGCTTGTTTGTATTTATGCGGCGGAATTAGTGAAAAACACAATAACAGGGTATCAATAGTAGTTGCAGGTTTTCACGATGATCCATATGCAAATCCATAACCAAATCTACACAGGGTATCAATTTATTTAACAAGATATAAAATACAAATGCAAATACAAATATAATACAAAGAAATCGTATTATCCTCAAACAGCAAAAAATGCTGGTATGAGAGGAATTTAAGCCTATATTGTAATTACTATAGCACTTATTTTGTCTCACAGTTTAAACTTGTACTTTTAATTAATAATATCACTAACACTAACACTCATTCATATTATTACTATTTACATCAAAAGTTTTAAGTTCATAAACAATAATTATTTTATTCACACAACTGTCTTGATCGTAATATTAAAAAAAGTATTTTCGGTATTGGTGAGACTAAAATGAATTCATATTTTCATCCAACAGCCGTTATACCTACAATACAACATTAGAAACAATTTATAATGCGCTGAAACTTGTCTATCTCAAGGGCGCTTATATACTGATGGACACATTTCGCGGAGAAGAATATCACTTTCTAAGGCTTGTACACCAAGCTCGCTAAAAACCCCGAATTGCCAGCCTTGCCAGACCTCAATTACCTTCAATCTGTAAGAGGCTTAAATCGAGAAGACCTCCACTAAGAGAGGGGAAAAGCCTCCACGATAACAATTTTGGTGTTCAGGAAGCATGGAGGGCCAGATGGGAGGAGACTAGGAGCTCAACAACTCATTCCCTGCCCTGCATCACGGAGAAACCACCCGGCTTTGACCTACCAAGAGGAATGTGGACTGCACTGAACAGAATCCGGACGGGCCACGGCAGGTGTGCCGACTTCTTCTTTAAGTGCGGGTGGTCGGATTCTCCAAGATGTGACTGCGGTGCGGAGAGGCAGACCGTGAGCCATGTTGTGTCGGAGTGCTGTCTCACAACGTATGGAGGAAACCCGGAGGATTTCTTTACACTCAACGAATCGGCGACCGAATATTTGAGAAACAATACTTTTAATTTTTAATTTCTGACAATCAAACATGAGCTCTATTATTGTAAATTGATGTGATGTACCATTATTGACCATACGATAAATAAATAAATAAGGCTTGTAGTGGAGGGGAAGATATCTAGAAGGTAAACGGGAAAGGGTCAATCTAACCTAACTTTAAACATAATTTTATGTCATAAAGTAATTACTATATTCAATTTGAAACAATAAATATTGTAAAGGACAAATCACTTTGGTTTGCGAGGAATCAACCTGTAGGTAGATAAAGATAATTTGGCCATAGTGAGCCACTCGCTACCTTCTTGTTATTATTATGAGTGAAATAATGGCCAATGTTGATTACAAATCACCTACTTGATTGAGACGATTCAGATACCATGATTATACTCATATATAATCTACTACTACGATTCCATTACATAATACTCGTATTATCCAAGTCATGTAGGTATGTAACGCTTGCCTATTGGGAAATTTTGCAAGTTCGATGAATATGTATGTAAATTTAAAGCAGCGACGCCTTCGTTGGTGGCTAGAAATGTTCGTCAAAGTCTCATTTTTTAGAACTTTTATGAATGAAAATTTAGAAATATCGAATGGTAGCGTACCTACTAATGAAATTATGAATGAAAATAGTTTTGAAATATTTCTTTCGTGGAAATAATCAAGTACCATTTTATACAACGTGACAGAAAATGAAAATCGAATTCTCATGCATACTATATGGTACGTACCTATACACGTAAAGATTGCAAATCGAACTATTTAAAGTACCCACCATCTATATGTGTGTAAAGTATCTATGTATGTAGATAGACATGTAAGAGGAGTTTTTTTGGCTTGCAGGGGTGGGTGCCAACTAAAAAAGTCGACAATATGAATCTGGTCTTACGACTTTCATGACGATATTGGAGTAACGGGGAAAAGGCGGAGCCTTTTGATCTTCCTGTGTTTACTCGAGGAACTTTGAAGGGTGGAATAGTAATAGGTGGTTACACAAAAACATATTTAAGCAAGCCTCCGTGATTTTTTTCACGGGTAGGTACCCTACTAGTAATAATATAATGTTGTAGACATGTAGGAAATGTTTACTTATAATTTCCATACTTTTATAGGTTAATGTATGCAAATATGCCAAGTTATCGTGAATGTTGTTAGTTTTATCTAAATATATTACATCTAAATATTATTGTGTGGTCTACATTTTCAACAAAAAAGTTCAGTGTACTAAAAATAATGAAAGATGAACGTATCACTCGAGTCCGGGTGCTTTGCCCGAAGAGAGGGATAGAGAGAGACATGTCAATCAGAGCCCTTTACACTCTGATTGGCATTGATCTGATAATGATTTTTGTTATTGTATTGTGAAATTGCATATTATCTGTAAAAATTGACGAGTCCAGGTGCCCGAATGGGCCTACGGACGATAAAGAACAATAAACATGCTTCGATACTACAGGTACTACATATTAATGTATAAAAAAAAATATTTTTTGGGCATGCTGAATGGTTTGGGCATGTTGAGAGAATGAATGATGACAGGATGACAAAAAAGATATATCTGAATGAGCGAAGAGGGGTGAGAAAGCGCGGTCGTCCGAGACTGACCGATCATGTCGATCTGGTCCGATCATGTCGACCAGATCCTCAAGGATGGACGCGTTTTGAGTAAAAGGAATCGGAGAGCGTGTATGACTTTGCATGAATGTGACGGAAGCTAGGAGTGTGTGTAAGGATAGGGCTGTCTGGCGCTCTGTCCTCTCTGCCTACCCTGCAAGGGATGTGGCGTGAGGGTATAGATAGATAGATAGAAAAAAAAAATTATATAAGTCTAATATGATGGTGAAGTTTCGTTTTTACAAAGAAAACCCTGCAAAAAGGTCATGTATTTGTCAATTTTTAATACCCCATCGACCTATTAGGTATTCAACATACCAAAAAGTTTTAAACTACCCAAACTTTTGTAGGCAAAGTCTCTCTGTTGACCGGACTGAGGAGGGAAATTCTACGAGATATTTTTATGCCTATGGTTTCTGATAGTAATTGAATATTAGCTTAATAGTTTTTATGGGTTCTGAAATTGCGGATTTGTATTAAATTATATTATATACTTGTAATGTGGGTAAGTAGTTCTTATTTAATAAGATTACATTTGTTAGTAGTCGGTGGGCTTTAGAGAAAAATAAATAATTCATCCAAAACTTGAACAAAATAATCAAATATTAATATACCTTAATAGGCAAGTACTTTAGAGTCTTCATTACAGGTAGAATATCTGATTATAAGCCGATTATATTAAATTTATAACTTTTACAAGAGCAATGATTTCCTTTCATAATAAATTAATTATCTTTCGAAATTTGTAATACCTTAAAGATTTTTTTATCTACAATTTAGTATTTCTTAATAACCTGACCTAATCGATCTTTTCTGCATTTTTTTTAATTGTGACACTGATAACTGAGAGAGATCGATATTATCAAAATATACCCAAATAAGATTTTTTATGTACATCTAACTTCAACTTGAACCTTGAGGCCTACATTCGATCAGTTGCAGTACCATCATATGCGTAAGAATGGGTATTGGGTAATGTATAACTAGAATCTTAGAATATGAAATTTTGTATCTGTGGCACTCTGAAAGTAGTTCAAACTTTCATGTGTCCATATAGTTTATCTTTTGATTAGTCCCGAATTGACCTATATCAGTTTTATAAGAGGCAAAATGGACGGGAGAATCTAGATAAATATTTTATGCAAACACGTAAAAAATACATAAGTTCACTAGGGCGAGCTGAGAACTCTTCCAGCTAACTCTAATTAGTTCATGTTCACTGGACTACTATACTTGAGTAAACAAAGAAAAAAACAAAGTATATTAGAACCAAAAAGCATGGAAAAGTTTGCTTTCAGTGATTCCACAATCTGCATAATATTGTTACGGGATGCAAACAAAAGTCACGTACAGAAATCGGGCTAAATTTCCGAACGGAAATTATGTTTTTAATATACTTTTAAATATCTGGTTCATAAGAATGATATTAATTTACAAAAAAAAACTAACAGAAGAACACTTCTTTCCTTTTATTAATTTGCCTGACATTTTTGCGCAGTGGATAATAAAATGAAAGAAAGATATTACACTTGAGGGTACACTTAAAAAACACTTGATATTTTATTAAAATACTAGCTGAGTTACCCGTACTTCGTAACGGCAAATTTGATCGGTGAACTAAATCGACGGTATGACACACATATAGGTACACCAGCAATGTTCGATTAATCTACATAAATTTCTTCAAGTTTCTATTCACTTTCTAGAAGGTTCGAATTCTATTCATTCTCAGAAGTTTCTAGAAGGTTCTACAATGTTCGATAAATTTCAGGAAATTTCCAGATGGTTCTGGAAAGTTCGTTTCATTACCACAACCTTCCAGAAGGTTCGAATTCTATTCATTGTCTCAACTTTCTAGAAGGTTCCGCAATTTTCGATTAAACTCAACAACTTTCTAGAAGGTTCTGCAATGTTCGATAAACCTCTACAATTTTCTAGAACGTTCTACAAAGTTCGTCTTGTTTCCACATCCTTCTAGAAGATTCTATGTAATTCTCTGAGCGCTTGGATTCCATCGTTCTGATAGAGCCTCCCACTATCACTTGCCCGATTTAAAATTTGACAAAATATCTGTGTTCTGCTCGTGAAGATCTTTAATGAGACACCAAACACGGTGGTATGTGGTGATCGGATCCTCTCGTTCACTGGGTGTCTCCCGATGGCTTGAGCTGGACCAAATATAACTTGCGATCTGAATTTATTTTCCAATGCCCTTTCATACGATACCACACACGGCCCCATACAACCCTTGGACCCCCTCATCATCAAAATTTCTCAGAAGGTTCTGGATTTCCAAAAGTTACAACCCAGTACAACGAACAACACAGAACAACAAGAAGTACAACACAGTATTCGTTTCCTGATAGCAAGGTATTTGTATACCAAGTTTGGTCGAAATTGCTCCAGGCGTTCCAGAGTTATGGTGGAACAAACATACACACATACACACATACCCACATACCCACATACATCCATTTTTATTATATGTAAGATGAAGTCTCTATAAGAGGCACAACGGTCAGAGGTATCGAGATAATTTTGGCAAAGGGCAGGATGTATTAAAAATCATTAAGATGAAATGGAATCGAACGAAATACAATTTAAATATTTCTTATGACTTAATTAAATTTTTGTTCTGTAATTAAAAATTCTGATTTTATTATTACCAAGATGTTGAGTAGTTTGATGGCAGATGTATAAAGATCAGGATGGAATGGAGATGATTGATGTTGGAAGAATTGGGCGAAGACGTGTAGGTAGCCAGCCGAATAAATGGAATGATGACATAGTACAGGGTCATCGAAAAAGAATGTCCCTATTTTAAAGTGGAATAACTTTAGAACCATTTACGTTAAATTAGTGATTCTTTCACTGTATGATAACTAATGAATGTAAATTTTGTTTGATGTTTGATACAATGTGTAAGCGCACGCGCAGAAAAGCTAGGCAGTCGATAAAGCCAGCCGACGCTTTTCATCTACCGGCGCCCTCCAATGCAATCGTTATTGTGAACAGTAATGCCCTCATTTTAAAAAGCTATAACTTTGGAACCACTTACGTTAAATGAGTAATTATTTCACTATGTGGTAACTAGGAGATGTAAATTTTTGTTAAAAGCCCGATACAATGGTTAGCGCTTGCGCAAAATAGCTGCTTAGTGGAGAAAGCCAACCGGCGTTAACAATCTACGTCTTCCAATATTCCAAATTGTTCGTGCATCGCAAACCACAGTGCGTTGATTTTTTTGCAATTTCGAATTGGACTTTTTGTAATTTGGTCTAAAAATTGATTTATGTGGATTCCTAGCACTAGAATTCCGAATACGTTAAAAATTATCTTGTGACGCTCGTACTCGACCAGTTGAGTGTTTTTTTACCACGCTGCCTGTTTCTCTATTAGGTGAGGTTTCAGCTTAATAAGTTTCTACAAAGACCCGCTGTACACTGACAATTGATTCTGACTTAGCGAACCAAATAACGCAAGGCTTACAGTTGCCCGGTCACCATTACAATGCGAGGCGGTAGATAAAAAGTGTATTTTGGGTTTGCTATTTTCGCAGCTGTTCTGCGCATGCGCTACCGCATTGTATTGTACTTCAAACAAAATTTACATTCATTAGTTATCATGCAGTGAAAGAATTACTAATTTATCTTAAATGGTTCCAAAGTTATTCCATTTTAAAGTAGGGTCATTCTTTTTCGATGACCCTGTATAAGAGTTGCCTGAACCTGATAGTAGGGGATGATCAGGGGAGAGACAGAGAGAGGTGCAGTGGTAGTTTGTAGAGAGGCTAATGTTTAGCGGTACATCGGTGGACATGGGCGGTTCGACACGATTTTGTGCAATATAATATATTTTATTTTATTTTATTTTATTTTATTTTATTACAGGTATAAGTGCAAAACAGATAACAACTATAGATATAAGTAATTGAAAATTAGTTCATTCATAATTCAGCTGTCACCCACAAGCATGCACCACAATTAAATTAAAACATATAAGTTCATTCCGGTCGTCTCACACACCCATACTCAATCTCGCTCACACACTCACCCATCGCACACGCACACATCAGATTTCACAAAACAGAATATAAACAAGAATATAAAAAATACAAAAAAAAAAAAAAATAGAAGGATGAGTTCGGGATAGAAGGATGAGGAGGGGGAAGAGGGAGGGGACAGGGAGGGATGCTCTGCATGTTAGGGAGGTAATATGGATGACGTTAGCCTAGCACGTACTTGTCGCTTGTATACCGGTAGAGTAAGTCTGAAGATGTCAATGTCTGTCAATGTATCGTCATAAAGAGATGTAAGTCTATTAAGGGGTCGTCTTAGTCCTGAGTTGTTGTTTGCGGCTGGAGAGTAAAACGTCCTGTGAAGTCTAGTTCTAGTCGTTCTAGTTGGAACCCGCAAACACACTCCATCCAGAAGCTCAGGTGCGTCGATGTCAGAGTTACATATACTGGACTTAAGCTTAAAGGAATTGTTGACGAGTTTCGAACAACTTCGACAGTATAATGGTGGAATACTCGGGTTTATATAGAGGTTCTAATCCCCACTGAATTATGATGATTGCTTCTTGCTCATGGTTGGGATTGGTAACTGAATAACATTAGGATGGACATTGAGAAGTTATTCTGATAACCCTGGGTTATGATATAATCAGTTTTACATTACTCATTACCTGTTAAGAGTTGTAAGCATAACCCACACACTTTTTAAGCTTTATTTTATTTTCCAGACATTTATAACTAAATAATCTACGAGTATTATCCCATTAGCGATTTGCTTTATTAACCCAATGATGATTATTATAAAATCATGTACTTATTTCTCTAAGAGGACATTTTGTGTGGGTGTAATGGTTCATCCACATGCTCGCCGACCCTCGATGTTTTTTGTGTGAATGAGTAAAAAGACGTTAACCGTCATTTACGTATACAATCCAGGGCAATCACCCCGTCCGCACGTCTTTTTACTCATTCACACGAGCGTAGGCGAGCGTGTGGTAGCCACATTAGAAGGTAGACTACAATAGACATTAATAGTAATTACAAATTTGTGGCGAAATTGTTAGTTGACTTTCAAAATAACAGGGTGGTCTGAAAACTTCGCGGCCTTGAAAATAATGGTATGGTTGGATGTCGGTGTTGTATGGTACTATAGTATGGTTGGATCTCATTATTATTTTTTTAATACATTTTTTTCGAAGTTGATTGCATTTTTTATTGCAAGCCAATGGCATGCAGTGAAGCCACTTAAAGGTTTGAGCGTAAAAATGAATCAGAAGCTGTCGCTCGGAACTCGTCGATTTGAGAGTTTATACAGATCCTCTTCTGAAGATAAGATGATCTCTACTTATTCACATCAGATCACTGGAACCTCTGTAAACAAATATTTTATCACGAGTCGCAGCTGAAATGTGAAATTTTCACAAAAATGTCAAACACGTTAAATTAAAATGGTGCCAAGAACGCCAGCTTAGTACTAATGATGCCAAATTTTGTGAATAGCTTTAAAAATACCTTAATTATCCATATCAATAATAAACTTAAACTGGGTAGTACATTTTTTTTCAGGGCATCGGAGTTTTCAGCCCACCCTCGTACCTACTTTTGAATGCCACAATCTCTTGTGGATGTATGAAAATATGAATATTTCATAGGTACATAATTTTATTTATGTTTTAATATTCTCGTTATGGGTCACCCGGGTAATGTTAGAAGCTGTTACAAAGACAACGGTAATTTATTTTAAAATATTCAATTACAAACTCTATCTAGTAAGCGATGCGTTGTCGTTTTTATGATGCGTTCAGGCCTTACCCAATCCGATAATAAAAATATTTAATGCATATTTCTATATTGAGATGCTGCATATTGTAGTAGCTTTGTAACTCTATAGAATTTTGGCAAAACTTCTTTTAATAATACGGCCTACAGTACCATCTGCCTCTAGAACGTAACACTTGAAGAGTTTTGGGAAACTTCGATAAGACAGTATTAATAGTGATGGATAACGCCATCAGGGATCTGGGTGTCTTAAATGTCAGGAGTGATTGAGCTATAGCCAAAGAAAGGAGAACTTAGAGATACGTTTTTTTTTCGGGGAGCTAAAGTCTCCGCGAATCGTATAGTAATTAAGATAGGGTATTTCTGATATTACAAATCGATACCTTAATTCAGTCTCAATATTATCAAAAACATAGTCCGTCGTAAAATGTTTTGCACTGAGAATAAATAAATAAATAGTATATTACAATTTGGAGTTGCTTAGTTTACTGAATTATTACTGAAATAAATGTAGCAGGCTTTTCTATGGCATCATATTCGGAATCATCACGCAAGATCCGAAATATCTGCATACTTAGGATTAAATGTAAAAAATCAACAACATATTAGGCACACATATCAGGCAAGTAAAGAATGTTGTATGTACATAATAAAGATAATTTGGAATAAAGTACACTTACCCAACAATCTTAATCCACTGCCCATCGAATAGGATATCATTAGGAAACATATTATTAGTATGCTTTCCTTGAGTCCCTTTTCCATAGTGGTCCTTTCAGGATATGCCTATCTTCATAGTTTTAAATGAATCCCCTTCTCTCATTCTTGTAAAGTTTAATTATTTTCACTGTGTACTGATTTTTTTCACATTTTCTTCGCTTGTATCATTGAACCATGCACTTCACAACTTTTATTGTTAAGCACAGTATATCAATAGTTTAAGATTTATTATTAGATAATGAAATAAATTTAAAGATAGGAGATGATCCCTGATGGTTGCAAAAAAATAAATTGATCTAAAATTACACCCATACTTCCTGATTATTATTTATTTTATATTAAATATTATATTCCATTAGATTTGCCTTATAACATTCCTTTCATGAACACAGAGAGTACAGAATACTTCGTTATTCGGTAAATAATACCTACTCACGTGAGTCTTCACCAAAGTCCCTCTGATCTCATTCTCATAGGAATGAGAATGTTCAAGTTTTTCGGAAATATTAAGGTTTCTGTTTTATTATTACTCTCATATTTCGAAAAGTTTTATAATGACTGATGCTCGTGGAGCTAACGTATATATACTGTATACCTAACGCGAAATATCTACATTAAATAATTTTATGTGGAACATTTTCTGTTAATTTATATTAAATTTTATTTTACTTAGATAACTCAAGCATACTTAACTGGTCTCGGAAACCCATCATGAACATCAATAAACAGATTTAAATTAATAATTATATATCAAGGTTTTCGAGGAAAATAAATTTACTTTTCAATTCTAAAAATTTGTTTAATTATACCGTTTATTCAGCCAACCTACCTCGAGATACGTGAATTTAATAATTTCTTTTTTTTCCAGAACGGATGGTGTACATGACTGATTTCCGACGCACGAGTCGGATTGGGAGTTATCCCGTGTACACAGTTCTTATAATGACGTGAAACCTTCTTCTTTGTACTACTAGTACTACTAATTTGTACCGCCTATTACGTGAAACCTTGTTCTCGGCGTTACTATTTTTACTTTACTTCTTCTTTGTATTACTATGAACTCTGCTGACGTAAACCCTTATTCTCGGCGTTACTATGAACTTTACTGACGTGAAACATTGTTTCATGTACGAGGATTACTATGAGGAATGTTAAAGAGTGGAATAATAAATTTGCTGTCTGTGTTACTATGAACTCTAGTGACGTGAAATTTGTTCTGTATGTTACTAAGAGGAATTCTAAAAGATTTTTTTAATAGATGAGAATTATTTACTGTTACAAATAATCACTACTATTTATCTCAAACCAGACACAAATGAAATCTGATATTTTTCACAGTGAACTATCGTGTAATTTTGCTCACACAACTCTTTCAATTCCTAGTATATAGTTGGTTTATTTTATTGACAATCCACTATGAGGTATTCTTGTAATTCATGTTTCATGTTTCCTCCACGGAGCGGCGGCAGTGTCAATATTTTCCCATTATGATATCTGTAAACAAAAAGAATACAGGCGTTAATGAAATGTGTGTTTAATGAATACTCACATAGATGTGGACATTACATAATACTAAGCGCAATATATCCATACTTTCTTCTATAGAATTGGTTATACTAGTACTCATTATAGTTAATACAACTATTTTATCTACGGAATGTAGGTGAAGGTAGTCAGTCGGACAACGTTACCTGACCTAAGATCGGGACGTGCAAAATGTCGGGGGTGATTGAAAATCTATTACCAGAGAGACGAGAACGTTCGCAGATTCACATTGTTCGGGCGGCTTAGGAGACGCTTCAGGAGTTTTATGACCATCAAAATTTAAATTGTGTTGGTGTTTAAGTATTGAAATCGAATATAAATACAAGACACAACATAGATACTCGTAGTAATTAAATTCATAGATTTTTACACTCCTCATACTAAATATCTTCTTTTGGTCAGACGAATTCTGTAGACATATAATACCTATATGGAATTTTTCGAAGAAGGAAATATAAAGTACATTTTCGTGTTTTTTTAGAGTAGGGCTGTTGAGTACCTGCCTATAAAATATGAAAATCTCCCACAATAAGCTTATGCTCAGGTGGAATATTACGACACGGTGCGGTTAAAAGGTACCTATATGAGTTTGAATGTAGATGAAATGTATTATTCAAGGACAGAACCTTTTTTTGTTAACCAAAAAGTTTTACAAAGCATTTTATATTGACTATTAGTAACAAATTTCCTAAAAAGAAATAAGTAATAATACAACTTTATCACTAATTCAAGACATAAACAAATATCGCGTCAATAAGTTCCATTATGAGAGCGACACATTTAAAACACAAAAAACTTTGGTGTCTTTAATGTTTTCAGGTATTTGGACATAAAAAATACGAAACTTTCGCTTTATTTAAGTGAGAAAGTACAACTTTTCCTTTTAATCTTAAATCACACAAACTTACAGCCGCTAAAGCTTCTTCCAAAACCGTAAAACTTTACATAAAACCACTAACTGTTATTATTATTATATGGGGAAAAAATAATTCTTACCGAGTTGTTGAATCTAAGGGAATTATAGTTGAATCTCTCATAAGAATATGAATAATTCATTATTATTATACAATATTATTACGGGTAAACTACTAGTCCTACGAAAAAATTGCCTTAGCATTATTTGTAGAGTATTTAGCAAGGATTATTTTTGTCATTTACTACTTTCTCCTATCTCTTACCATATTCCTATAAAATGCGAAAAACCGCGAAGAGGGACCTTTTCGGGGGGGAAGGGGGCAGGGGGGGTTGCGGCAAGATTTTGATAGGCAACCCTAGTGCGATGTAATACCCTATTGGTAAGCTATCATTTATACCACATTTCGATCAAAAAACAGATACGTCATAAATTAAGCAGCGGGCTCTTGGACTAGTAGTGCATGCGTATCATTTCGTATTCCTTGAGTACCTAATTCAACAATATATTAGACTTAACAATCGTTGAATGATTAGATTCAACAGATTTAACGTAGGATGAGAATCAACGTTTTAAAAAGTCAGTGATGAAAGTGATGTAAAGAATAGATACAGACAAGTGATAAATTCTGTGTGTTTTTGAAAAAAAATTGTACCCAACTCATCCGATATACAACCTAGTATTTCTTAGTATGTTTTATGTTATTAATTTGTCAAAATAGGACTATCATATTTTATGTTGTTTTTTGTTGTGCATTTGTGGAATGAAGATGTCTTCATTTTGATTGTCAAACCCGATACAGGTGAACAGGTACTATACTGTGAACAGATGTACATATTGATGTATGTATTATTTGTGTTATGTATGTATATATTGAGATGGATAAAAAAATAAATAAATGATACAAGAAACCAAACGTACCTACGTATATTTTTGTATAATCGTTACTTTACTACGCCTAAGTATTATTTGAAGATCGCAAGGAGACTCTTTTCTGAAAACTCTTTGGTCATAAAACTTTAATTATAAAATGAAAATATAAAGGGTGTTTTATTGTTGGTTATGGTACTGGTTATGTTTTAATTTATTTTATTTGTTTTGCCTCAGGATTACTTTTCTTCGCACTTTGTATCATTCTCCAGAAGAAACAAACTCTGTAGTGAATAAAGAATGAAATATTTATGTATTAGATGAGAAATGAAATTGAAAAACACGCCGTGAGGCAAACAAGAAGCCTTTTATATAATATTATTTTAGTTCACTTAATATATCAGCCAAGTAGAAACACATTTCACTTAGAAAAAGTTAAACATTTATTAGTTGTAGTACTAAAGTGGCTGACTCCCCATGTTCCGGTTATTATAACCTATTTACATTTTTCATATTGATAACATGGTAATGTCTTTAGGGTATTTTCCACAATAAACAGTAAAAATGTCAATTCATCAAAATTCGATAAAAATTGATAGCCTATATACCTAAAAATCGAATGGTTATAGGTAGCTTTGGTAATATTTTGAGCCCTAACAGGATACTCCTCCCATTGAAACTTTTGGGGTTAACTGGAAGAAATCGCAGTTCTGCGATAAGTTCGCCCTAGTGAAGAACGGTGTATAATCTGTACTATGTCCATCTTTTTATGATTATATGTATTTCTAATTGTCCACTTAAAGATTAAATAAATAAAACAAGTTTTACTTTATGAAGGGGTGGGGGATGATAACGTTTATAATCATAAGATCTATTTAATTAATTGTAATTTATATATAATTTGTCAATTTATTGTAAGTACCTATATCTGCTAAAAAAGATGAGATGCGCAATTGCGCATATGATTTCGTTTCAGTATATGCTGAATAGATTTGACGAAGCGAAAAAACCTTCCGGTAAATTCGTAACTTTAATAACGTAATTGACTTCTTAGAATTAATATTCTTATAATTTAAGTAACAAGTAGGTACTTCAATTATGCAAATTACCTTCTTTAAGAATGAGTGATGGAGTATTACACAATTTCGAGGAAAAGCTGTTAAGAATTTTAATTAATGATTTGTCGTTGGCAGGTTACGGAATTATATGAATCTAACAATCTAGAATCAATTACATTTTATGAATAGTACTTCATTGTTAGATTGGAATTATATTGGCACAATATTTACCGTTTTCCTTTTCCAGAATTCTAGCTAAAAGCCATCTAATAACTACCTACATTGTTAGTACTTATGATTATACTATTGTTTGAATTGATCCCAATTAGGAATTTCATGAGCATATATTAAAAGAATGGATGACGTACTTAAATTTCACTTGAAATGAAATGCTGTAGAGTGTATACAGACCATTGATTGTACGGATTAATTATTTAGAGATCACTTTTTCCGAAAGAACATAAATTAATACCCGAATAAATAAATTGGGTGAATGCTCGACCTTCTGCTTCTTTTTTAGTGAAGTTATGACTAATTCTTTGTTTTTCTCCGCATATCAACTATATACTTTGTAACCCTAAAATTTACTGAATCGCATTGACACATTAGTTATAGTTATGAGCTTGAGATTGTGCTGTAAATTCCGGTTCTTAACTTTATTGCAAAAAGCTTGGTTTTGAAATTACTATTCACTTATCAAAGTTTATTTGAAAAATTGCTTTCATTTTTCATTCCCAAAAGAATCTCTTTTATGGTGCGAAGAATCTAGGTTTTAATTCATACTTTGTAGATTAAAAAAAATATTTTTATTTAAGTTGGTAATTTGATGATACGTTTTCCAATCCATTGGCATTTTACTACATAAGAGAGGAAGATACCTAAATCATTTAGGTATTACTGGCTTTTCATGTCTGTAGTGTAGCAGGATGTGGTGGAATGGGTGAACGTTGCCCTGGGCATAAAGTGATCACTTAAGCCAGCCAAAGCCGACTCGTAAGCGTCGGAACATCCATCCTGCTCCCCTCCCCAAGGGAGTTCGCATAAGTTATTATGTGAATGTTGATATCTGCCGCCTTTCGTTGAGAAAATTCTCAACATTTTACTACATAATTCCTTCTCTTCCCTACCTTTTGAGTCTCTCTATTCAACTCCTGCCTTCTTTCGCGTTTACGTCAGGTCCATTCATTGCAGCGGCACAGCGCGCTGTATCAGCAAAATCGTTCTTGTCTACTTCGGCACGAATATTATATAATTGTGCAGTGTTTTTCTTGTACTGTCCTAAGTCCTTGTATGCTTATTTCCCATTGCTCAGCCTATATAACTAACTAAATAAATGCACAACCTGCATATTTGAATTATTATTAATAACATTAAGGGGTTATAACCTTTCATTGGGCTTCGGCGCCCTGAATTTTACTCAGCCAATACTGAGGGAATCGTCTTCAAACTGAAGACAGTGATAGATGAAAGTATGGACTACAGATCGGCTGTTTTAGAATTACAGAATTTGGAAATTCCTTGAATAAAAAAATATTCCTAAAGTACCCCTAAAATTTAAAGGGATCTGAAGATTTTCCGTTCGCTGTTTCAGATATAAAAGTATAATTTAGCCAAAATACTGGTAATTATAATCTTAACAAATCGGCTGTTTTAGATTTCTAAATTTCTTCTCAGGTTACTTTTAAAAAGGTATAGTTCACTTACGTTTTTCTTATTGAGCGCTAACATTCTCATACAAAATTTGTAAAAGTTGAAACAAAAATAGAACGATTTTTGCTAAGTGCATATGCCCCCTTAAACCTTATTTCAGAAACTGCAGATAAAACCAATGATGTTATTTTTAATAAATTTTTATTAACAGAGATTTTCCACGAACTGAATAGTATTCAATGATACTCGTATTATTTGTTTGTGTGCTGTACTTGTAGTATATATTATATTGGATCTACTGATAAATAATTTAATTTAATCAATAGTATTGCCGATAATTTCGTATAATGTTAATGCATGGGGGAATATTCCATTTCCACATGATTGAAATATTCACCCACAAAAGAAATGCGTCATTGTTTGGGTACCTACCTACTGAAGTTTCCTTCTAATAAGATAATAATACAATACGTATATGTAGTCATTATAATATACTACATACAATTACAAATACTGCTTAATTAACATTGGTAAAATAATATAATAATTATTATTCCTAATTATCTACAATATTAATTACTAATTACTACTAGTGTTTAAAATGTCTGCAAATCAGAAGGAAATATTGCTAGTTAATGATTCAAGCAGCAAACAGCAGAAAGGAATGGAGGAATATGGAAGAGACTCGTATCCAGCAGTGGAGGACTGAGGGCTGAAGAATAATGATTCAACAGGATTCTGAAGGCAAAATAAATGGTTAATTGAAAGGTATAGTAATAAAAGAAAAACAATGTCACAATTCCTTGTATGTGGAACCATCGGATTTTCTCATGACGTAGTTGGATAACAAGTAAATATAGGCTTTTAAGGCCTATTCTCCACCGGATGCAGGTATAGCACAAATTAAAGTGTAGGTATCTGGTATATGCGCTACGCATTCCGAACACAATAGTATAGTGGGTAGAATACCGATGTGTTAAGTGAAATCCTGGGTTCCATTCCCGACCGCGGAGGATGGATGGACTGGAGTTGGTGATTTCGTCTTAAGTGTAAAATGATCGCATTAAAAAAGCGGACTATCACTCATAATTTTTTTTTTATTTTTATTTTATTTTATTCACAGAATCAGACAGTTACATTAGTAAATTTTACATAGAAGAAACACATCACCAACAAATAAACCAGCAAAGATTCTACATTTCACCTAATAACAATACCATGAACGAAAAAACACTTAAAGAAAATATATATACAAAAGCAAAAATAAAAACAAAAATACAGCCTGATGATTAATTGAATGATTAATGAAATAAATACAAATGGATGAGATGGATGAGATTATTACAAAAATAGTCAAATAAAAGGGTACTTAAAAGTAAACAGAACGAAAAGTATTATATAAATAAACAATAAATAATGTAAATAAATAATGCAAATAAATAAAGCAAATAAATAATGTAAAAAATAATGTAAAACATAAAAAAATGTAAATAAATAATGCAAATAAATAATGCAAATAAATAATGTAAATAAATAATGTAAATAAATAATGAAAATAAACAATGTAAATAAATAATGTCAATTGTAAATAATGAAAACAAACAATGTAAATAAATAATGTAAATTGTAAATAATGTAAATAAACAATGTAAGTAAATAATGTAAATTGTAAATAATGAAAACAAACAATGTAAATAAACAATGTAAATTGTAAATAATGTAAAGAAACAATGTAAATAAATAATGTAAATTGTAAATAATGTAAATAAACAAAGTAAATAAATAATGTAAATTGTAAATAATGTAAATAAATAATACAAATAAATAATGCAAATAAATAATGTAAATTGTAAATAATGTAAATAAACAATGTAAATTGTAAATAATGTAAACAAATAATGTAAATAAACAATGTAAATAAATAATGTAAATAAATAATGTAAACTGTAAACAATGTAAATAAACAATGTAAACAAATAATGCAAATAAATAATGTAAATAAATAATGTAAATAAATAATGTAAATAAACAATGTAAATTGTAAATAATGTAAACAAATAATGCAATTAAACAATGTAAATAAATAATGTAAATTGCAAACAATGTAAACAAATAATGCAAATAAACAATGTAAATTGTAAATAATGTAAACAAATAATGTAAATAAACAATGTAAATAAATAATGTAAATAAATAATGTAAATTGTAAACAATGTAAATAAACAATGTAAACAAACAATGCAAATAAATAATGTAAATAAATAATGTAAATAAATAATGTAAATTGTAAATAATGTAAATAAACCATGTAAATAAATAATGCAAATAAATAATGTAAATAAACAATGCAAGTTGTAAACAATGTAAACAAATAATGCAAATAAATAATGTAAATAAAAATATAAGCAAACAAAACAAATATACAAAGAGTTGAATTAAGAATAAAAAATCTTCACCTACCGATATTCTTCTAAAAATCATTCAAAAAATAGATCGGACATAGGTAAATCTTGTGGAAGTGACTAAAAGATTCTTTTTTCTTTTTTTTACCACACATTGTTTTTTGTCTCCCTTGGTCCCTACATGGTCAACTTGATGATCTCTCACGGTTGTACAGTATACACCTGTCTCCTAATAAAATAACCTTAAAAACAAATCCTCAACAATTGCACCATCATCACCATACAAATCTCTTTGATCGTTTGCTTATCACTCAGTATTCTGTCACTGTTTTATTTATTTTTTCTAAATACATGTAACCTTGAGCTATTATGTTGGGGTTAGTATTGCCCCGGAACAGGCTATGGCCTAGTGGGGCAATGAAATCCAGTACTTTTTTGTTTGTATTTTTACTTTGTAAAGCTTTGGATAATAAATAAATGAAATGAAAATGAAAAATGAAAGATCAGAATTCGAATAAGAAATTTATTAAAAAGTTTCACTGCAGGATATAAGGAGATCGGGGGTTTTATGTGTTAGATGATACTACCAGAAAGAAATTTTATAGCTTGCGGGCGGTTATCAGTATGCATGCTCTACCAATCAATCAAATCGATAAATGGCGTATTATTTTCCATTAATTATTAATTCCTTTTGTTTCAATATGCGTATCAAACATCCAAATTACTACGTCTCTGATCAAATTACTCTATAGATTCTACGTTTAATCATAATAATTAGATACGTACATCTTCTGTTAATAAAATACGTATATTGTATTTCTACATATTGTATTTCTTTCAAAATTGTAATGCTCCCGCCACATGATCGTGTAGGGTCGCGAAGGCTCGGTGTTCATGAGTAGAAAGGCGTCAACGGTCGGTTACGTACACGTCAAGACAAATATTTTCATCCACACGCCTTTTTACTCATTCACGGCGAGGGTCGGCAAGAGTCGGCGAGCGTCTGGCGCCAGCATTAGATTGTTGTTAGTATTACTATGGGATCACCCGTAGACATGCACATTAAGGGGGCATATGCACTGAGCAAAAATCGTTCTATTTTTGCTTCAACTTTTTCAAATTTTGTATGAGAATGTTATCGCGAAATAAAAATAACGTAAGCGACAATGTGAATTATACCTTTTTAAAGGAAACCTGGGAGGAAATTTAAAAAACCAAAAACAGACGATTTGTTAAGATTATTTGTTAAGATATTGTTAAGATTTACAGTATTTTGGCTAAATTATTCTTTTACATCTGAAAAACTTAACGAAAAATCTTCAGATCCCTTTAAATTTTAGGAGTACTTTAGGAATATTTTTTTATTCAAGGAATTTCCAAATCCTGTAATTCAAAAACAGCCAATGTGTAGTCCATACTTTCGTCTATCACTGTCTTTAGTTTCAAGATAATTCCTTCAGTATTGGCTGAGTACAATTCAGGGCGCCGAAGCCCAATGACAGCATGTAGGAACTTAATGCCAATAATACACACTTCACTTTAAGGGAATAATTACCCAATCAAAAGTGAAATCACACAATGATGAACCGTGATGAACACAAAAGTGATGGGGAATTCCCTGATTTATAGTACGGATGATCCATGCAACAGTGAAGCATGTAATGTATAAAAAAGGATTACAAATACAAATCCACGATTGAACCCGGATCATACCCGGAACTTTGACGTCAACTTATAATAATATAATAACCCATAGAAAAAACCAAGTAATTAGGATTGAATGTGGTATTATTTATCCAAACACTTTACCTGTTCAATTTTAAAGGATGTAAAAAAACTTATAAAGATTTTTAATACACTGAGGCTATGGCAAATGTATTGAAGATACTTGTAAAAGGATACTAAGTTGACATCGTATCACATATTATGTATAAGAAATGGGGATCAAGGACATTATTTCGTGAACTTTTACAAAAAGTGTTATTTTATTTCGATCACAATTAAAAAAAAATGACTTTCAAATAAAAATATACTTTTGACAAGGTGCTTACATTGTTTTGACACTTTTGCTTGACGAGAAGTCCACCTACTTACCTGTTTTTATAAATTTCAATAGTATAAAACCCTTTTCAATCAATTTTCCATTTTTTTTAATATTTTCAATAGGCATACTATTTCTATTGTGTGACAAAAAATAAATATTTATATTTCTCCTACGACGTGACTAGCAAAAATACACAAAACTAATTCCTTACTTTTTAGTATTCAAGGACAAAGTGGAACATTTTCATTGACTTCACTATGTACCCAATTATAGTCATGTACCCAGTTCTTTTATTTGCAAATCATCATACGTTGGCAGCGCAAATTACTGTTTTTTTAGTTGATATTATTGTAGTAAATATACCATCAACCAGTATTCGACTTGTTTCGTCCAATAACGTTTAGAATTTAAAGAGTTATGATGTTGAGGTGGTTAAGAGTATGCATACCGAAATTTCAAAAATTTCTAAAAACGGGAGACCTTATATCTCGACAACCGTTACTAAATATGCTTGGGAACAAAATAGGGTAGATGCATTGAACACTTATCTAGGAAATAACCTTAAAAGATTTTTTATATATTGTACAGATTTCTCAAAACACAAAATTGAAAAACACCTCTGAATTTTTTTCCGAAAGACGGAAATTCGTTTCCCGAAAGTCGGCAAGTACATTTTTTTGTACTGATAATATGCATAAAAATCTAGGGAATAACCGTAAAAGTTTTTTGATAGAAGCAAAATTAACCCCAAAAAATGACCCCGATTTTGAACCTTAATGCCGTGGGAAATGACTGTGACGTCATTCTTGGTACCAAGCCCTTAAAATGAAAACGTATTTTTTGATGCATTAGACATTATAGTTACAAGTTTTGTGTAGCCTTTCTGGAAAATTTAGCAAATGTATGTATTATATTGGAAAAGATAATCAAGAAAATATAATCCATTAAACTTTGGCTAGCAATCGTTGAGTTTTTTGTCTATGACTTGATACTTAACTTTAATTCTATACTCTACTACTTTCATTTTCCTAAAGTTTGAAACAAAATCGTTTAAACAATAAACTTAATTACAAATTCGAAGCATACTGGATTTGATCCAAACAAAAATCACTGTAATCTCCACTTAAAACTTTTTATAAATCAAAGAATTCCGGTAGGTACGTGATGTAAAACACTTTGTTGTAAGTTTATTATCCTTGTGATATTTTGATAGTATATTAAATATATTTATTTTAATATTTTCTATCAAAAAGATCATGCGTACCTACCAAGAAAATAACAAAAACTTCTTTCATCCTTTTAAACGTTTATTTCAAAGTTTTCTCATAGATGCCACTAGTATCGCTTTATTACACATACGCCATCACCATAATGTCTCGGGAAATGTGTGAAACTTGTTACTAATGCATGGCGCCAACCATATCGTGCGTATGAATATATAGATGATACACTTTGATGGGAGGACGCACTTCCTAAACGAATCCTGAATAAAACATCGAATTGCTAAAGAACCTATATCTATTCAGCTCTTAACGTTACACAATTAGATTCTCCTCGTAGTAAATTCATTACAAGGAAGACGGCAGTAAGGACAGTGAAGGTTAATAAAAACATCGTGAAAATAGTACGAAATGTAGTGGATAATAGAATTGCTATTTTTATAGAAAAGGTTGAACAAAAATTTATCCCACCTAGCTCCTATTTTAGAATCCTCTTAACTCGTTTTAGAAGAAGTTCCTTTTTGCAGAGTTATTCATAAATTATTTTATGGTAAATTTCGTTGAATGTTGTCTTATTTGATAATTCATTTCATTTCGTGGTTTTTTTATCCAAAACAATCGCAAAAAATACAATAGGTATAAATAAAAAAGCAAATAATGGATTTCATCGCCCTATTAGGCCTGTTCTGGGGCAATACTAGTTATTAGAGCGTGGAAATAATACGGGTTCTATAATTCTTGTAAAAAAATACCTATACTTTAATTGCCTATACTTTACAGGGGTCTAAACAAGCTGCCAAAAAAGAGTTAGCGATAGCGTATGTACATATAATGTACACTGTAGGTGCGTTGATACAACTGCATACAAACTAGGGACAGAATGTTTGCACACAATTTATGTGTATGGATTGCAAAGCATACGACAAACTTATTAGGATTTTTTCGCAGCAATAACAAGATCGCGAATATAGGATCTTATACGCATCACTTATCAGAATTTATATTTGTAAATTTGCTACCTGGGTATTAAAGAGTTTTCAATATTAAGGGCATGGCACCAAGAATGACGTCACAGTCTTTTCCCACGGCATTAAGGTTCAAAATCGCGTGACAATCGCATGATAAAATGCTAAAAATAGAGTTTTTTCCATTTTTTAGGGTTAATTTTGCGTCTATCAAAAAACTTTTACGGTTATTCCCTAGATTAAAACGCATATTATCAGTACAAAAAAAAATTACTCCGCGACTTTCGGGAAACGAGTTTCCGTCTATCGAAAAAAAGGTCAGAGGTGTTTTTAAATTTTTTTTTTTGAAAAATCTATACAAGATATAAAAAATCTTTCACGGTTATTCCCTACATAAAGGTTCAATGCATCTACCCTATTTTGTTCCAAAGCAGCAACGGTTGACGAGATAGAAGGTCTCCCGTTTTTACAAATTTTTGAAATGTCGGTATGCACACTCTTAAAAGGTAATCACTACGTATTCAATGAAGTATGGTGTATTCGTTATTTCAATTAAGTGCACACTTATCTTAATACTGCTATCATTTCCTTCCATAATGGAAGGTCCACCTTACATATATTGTGATGTATTAAACTGAATGTATTGTCTCGGTTCCCTGTTCATGTTGTAAGGGGGCGGTCCAGCTAGTATCATAATGCATATTATATTGTTGGAACCGAACCAACCTTTGCGATGTTCGGATAATATTATAATATTATTATTGTTCAACCCATCTTCTACAACACCGCATGTATGTAAGCATGTTAGCAGTAATTTGATGTGGTGATGACCTAACGAAGCTGCGATCATAATATTGGGATCCATTGTAAAAGTTTTTATTGAATGAATCGGACTTTAAAAAGACCATAATGGGATATTTGGTTCTGATACCTCGGGTGTAAAACTGTTGATATTCTATTGCTTTTGACATCATCTCTTTGATTTCCCCAAAATCTTTCTTGAACTTTTTGTTAGGACGATGTCCCACAATGCAAATATTTGCAATCTGAGGGACAACAAAGAAGATGGACCTTCTTATTCCATTATTAAAAATTAACACAACACTATTAAACATGTGTAATTAGGTAATTACATAGATAACATGTAAGGTGCCCATGGGGCGATTTTATCGCTAAACGGCGCCCAAAAAGTCCAATTATTATTATGTTTAATAATAATTACTATAGTATAGGCCAAAGGAACATTCCTACCTAGGGAAACACTTAATAGCAAAATTACACTTTTGACAACATGCAATTACGAGTACCATTAATAAAACGAACGGGTAACATTTACATACCTCCAGTCTCCACCTTCTTTCTTATGAATTAATAATAGTCTTGATTTATTTATTAACGAAGTGACAGGTCAATAGTTAAAGCACCGATTCTTATCTTATGTTTACTTGTTCAAAAAAATGATTAGGTAAAAAAAAGTATTATAATTTCACGAACCGACTAAATGACTTCTTTGTAGACGATTGGTAAAAAAAGTATTGACTGTTCATACAAATTCGACTTCTAGTATTTGAAATACCTGCTGCTGTTGTCATTGACGAAATATGTGACAGCAATTTTTGTAAGAATTATAAATTGCCAAGTCACATCAGATAATAAAGAAAGCAATGTAAAGAATAGACCACCCTTATGTATGTTTCCACGAAAATTTTCTGTTGGTATCTATATCATACATAGGTTTAGTACGAATGAAAATATGAGTTGGTATAACCAATAAAAAGTTTATTGAATAAAAATACAAGTAAAATTTTCCTCGAATTTTGCTGCTCGCTTTATAATATGTGACGCTTTTTTTATTCAGTGATTCATAGAAATCCTCAATCATCAAACTAAGACTTCAGACTTTGATGGCCATTATTCACCTCAGGTGTCTTCATTCGTATTGAGACACCAGCCGTAACGTTGAAGCCGTAATTTGTGATTCAGCAAAACATCGTTACAGGAATTCCGTGAACAAATAGTCAAGACATATTATATTAAAAGAATAAGGTTAGTTTATATTTTAAGTAGTGTGTTTTAAATCTGTATGTAAGTGTAATAATTATATAACATGAAGAAAAGAGAAGATGAAGAGAATTGGAATATAAAGTTTGTCACAATTCGGATTTGTATTATAATATTACTTAACAAGTTCATATCCTTTTAACAATCTAGTAACAATGTTTATCCTCCAAGTTTCAATATAATAACACCCATAAACTCATTATAGATTAATCTCTTATAAAGATTCTTATCCGTAAGATTAAATGTGAATTATTATAATGAGTAAAAAGGTAATCAGACCGCCCACAAGACAAACCCCTTTATTAAAAAAGCATAATTGAATTTTTGGTGCAAGATTAAAAGGATCTTGTTAATAAAATTGAACAGGACTTTAGAAAGGGATTTTGTACAATTACGCGGTGCCATTGCGTCCGTGCCACGAATATTAAAACAACCTATCTACCTGCACAATATAGATACGCCTTTTTGTTCTACTCTCTCTACCTGATTGTTTATATAGGAATCAATGTAGCTTCCAATTTATTTCAGTCATTTGTATTGCACGTGGAATTCCGGATATTAACTCTTTTTTAGAGGGAATATTTTATTTAAGTTTGTTTATAACATAACACATACATACATAAAACAAATAGATAAATGTTTCTACTTTATTGGAAAAAATATTATGCCTGACATGAAAACGTTAAAGCTTATAATCCTGAAAACCAAATGAAGTGTCAGTGGAATTACTAATGAAAAATCCACATAACATTTTAGAATATAGAACACAGACGACGAAAATCTAATGTCTAAAGCGATTACAAAGAATTAATAATGTATTCATAACAATGAAAAACTGTCATTTTTTATCAATCAAAATTTGGGTTACTCCCTTTATTTCCCTAATGAGCTAGTTAGTCATCAATAAGCAAAATCTTACATTAATATTTAAGTATAATAATATGATTATTTCCAGACTTTGGAAATCGTCATACAATCATAGACACAAACTGGAATAAGATTTAAAAGCTATTATAAGCAGGACACGACCAATTCCACGAAGGAACAAACAAACTATATAAATATTTTTTAGGTCGCAATACATATTACAGATTATATCCCATCAAATAAAATAAAATAAACTATATAATTTTCCACTTGTCAAAACCTTTATCATTTCTAGTCTAGTCCTACCTGTTTGTATTATGTTCCATAAGATTGTGTGGGAGTATGGTGAAATGTGTTATTTCGCTTCAGGTACATTACAATGTATCGTATTTAAACTATACTCGCTTCTTTGAAGGATTTAGGCATTAGGTATATTTAGCAATGTTACGTGGCATCCGAGGAATTTGGCCGTTGCCTTGAACCGAAGAAGGTTTGAAAGCAGAGACCTACTGCTGTGTAATGTTCAAAGGCAAGAAATAAAATTGCTTAAGTTTTGAACGAAATACATTTGCGGTATTTCTTAATTACATTCTAGAGGTCTATTGTGTTTTTGTTCCCGACTGTACTACGTCAATATAAAACATCCATGGCTCAGCTGTCAGTAACTCATTTAACATTGTTACTTGAAATGGGAATCATTATCACTTTCGCTACTTGAGATTCATGGAAAAGTTTAATGTAATTACAAATTTTCACTTTAAATGAGTATTTTGTTACATAAAAGTTAAAAGGGATTATCCCAATTATTTTGAATTATGTGAACCTTATATACTTAGTTTGGATATGAAATTATCTAAGATAAAGATGACGTTATTAGAGATAAGATGAATCGATGGCTGTTCTGACCAGAAAATCTATCAGTTTATTTATAATAATAAATAAGTACGAGGAGTATCTAACATTTTGAATACGAGGATGATGAAAATGTGAGAAAGAATATACGAAGTGCTGAAAAAAGTTTTTTTTTTCAAAAACGTGACATAATATTTGCCTAAAGGCATTGTTCACTGTCAAATTTGTAACTGAGGCAATGTTCATTGGTAAATGGTATCATGCATAGATCGTGTAAACCAGATTCTCAATGAGGGGCATAAACTATTTAAGACGGATTATATGTAAAAAGTTCGCAACGTAGTTTGCGAGTTAAATTCAAAATTTCTAATTGTCTTTCTAAGAGGAGAGGACTAAACATTCAAAGTAACAGAAAATAAAAAATAAATTTGCATCTCTATGTATCAAACATTGTATGACATGAATCAAATTATGCCGAAAGGAAACGCCTATACTACGAGTATCTATATGGATTTCACTTACAAACCTACTAATTTACATAACAAAATTCCCGAGGCATCTTTCATACTCACATAATACCTACAAGAGAATCTTCCGGAATGTAGGTAACTATAAAATATCAGTGATGGTATGATATATTATAGTTTTGTCTCAAATATGTTCCTTTCAAGGAATATTCACATGGGTCGATATATAGTTGCTAACCAGATCGCCCCACGAAGGATATAACGGCAGGTTGGTGTCTAACTAACTGTTCACATGTCTAGGGTTCAAAGATTGGTGTATTCTGCACCTCGCAGCACAGCACAATTCTTTCGCTATATTTATAGACAAAAAATTGATTGCTATTCTAAGATTGATTAAATCGTATAAAATGACAATATCCGTGTATATTCACTTTCCATCATATAATACAATCATAATCATTCATCACTCATTCTCTCCACATGTCCAGTAAAATAATCCGTAACATAAATTTCTTGCTGTTTCTATTTAATAATAATTTATTTCACATGAGGTATCAGTTTAAAATATCCGAGAAAAAGATTTGTCTGAAAGGGTACGAGTATTATGTCACGAACTTCATACCAAACTATTTTATTATTACGCCAAGATGTTACGAAACTAGGCAAAGACGAATCTAGCAGAAACCCCCAAATCAATTATAATAATTTTAAACCTCATGATAAATAGGTTGTGTGTGCGGTGTTTTCATATTACGAATTATGTAAATATATTTCAGAGCAGCTGGTTGACCTATTATGGAAATTCGATGAGAAATTTAGTTATATTCCCATGTTCCTCGACTAAGACGTTTTATGGTTAATAAAATAATTCTAAGACCTTGTTCTCCTTATCATTTTCAAAGGGTTGTTATAAAATATAATAATGCCATCACGTTTAATTAATTATTTATATTTATAAGACATTAGTGCACTTTAATTCTTCGTAGAGTTCCTGCGGGTTGTAAAAAAGACCTCTGATCTTTTCTGATATGTAGGTAAGTTTTCAAAAAGGCAGTATTCCTACAACAGTGTAGAAGAATTAAGGTCGGGCTTACGACCGAGTGATCACTTTACACTCGAGAAACATTCGCCATTTCAGGTCACCCTGGCTGGGGTTCGATCCCAGACCTTCGTCTCGGAATACTATATACATTGTATATACTATGGAATACGGAAATACGTAATACATTATATATATATATATATATATATATATATATATATATATATATATATATATATATATATACTACGGAATGTAAGAAAAATCTAACCCTAAGAATAATTTGTAAACCAAAAATAATTCAGGTTTCGAAAAGGCTTTTAAGTCAGATGTTTGTATAACCTCTATAAGACTTTAACATATTATTTTTCAGTAGTGCGGTTTGTCACCAATTTTAATAACATCAATTTGATATGCACATCAAAACATAAAAGATAATCCACAAATTACCCAATTTGTGGGTATACCGCGATGGTTTAGTAATTATCGTAGTATTTGTTATTAGTTATTACATTATGAGATTGGAAGAGATGTAAAAAACGATAGTATATCGTGTGTCCTTTGGTTCGCACACCTGTCGCTTATTACTACATGTCATTATAAGAAACTCGAAACTGTATACTTATGTAGATGTATGGAAAAAGAGCATGAAACAATTTGAATCTCAGCTGTAAATTAGGCACATGATAAAATACATGCGTAAGTATATACCATAAAATCAGATATTCTAGTTAAGTATAAAAAAACCTTATCCCCCAATATTGGACGCGGCTGTAGAATAGAATATAGGACTCTTGAGATAGATGCAGAGATTTGTGGTCAGACGAGGGAAAAAAGGTTTGTTAATTTTATGAAAAATGTTTAATACCATTTTGAATATCTGTCATAGAGAGGGAATGAGTAGATAAAGGTCACTTATTTCTTTTTACCCTCGTTATCCTCCTTCGTTGACGGATTTCCCCTTTTACACCGTAATTTGGTTTGCGGTCATTATATAATAATACTAAATTATAATATATGTAATATTATTATCAATGTGCCCAAGGCATCCAAGAATACTAATTATTTTACTTTTATATTTAGGGATGTTGGTAGAGCGACGTGACAAGGGATGACATTAACTTGTATAACAAATGTGTAGTAAATTCGCACAGGAATCAATCTACTTAGAAGGATAAAATTACTACTCCCTTTAAACATTAAACTTTTCCTTCCTTGAAAAGGGATTTGGAATCGTAGTTTTTATAAATATACATATTTTTAAGAAAGTTTCTATATGACTGAAACATTTCGGAGTAAAAATGAAACTGTTGATTGAAAGACTTCAGGAGTAGATTGGAAGCCTTGTAGTATGCTTCATAAACACAGTACGAGTTGACGGAGTTGATTGTAGCGGGGGTCTTCCAAACGGGAGTTTCTGGGTTGGAATCCCAGCGTTGGCAATCTAGAGAAACGTATTTAGTTGACGATCGTATTTCGTGGCAATAAGCGTCATGAAGGAAGCAACAAGGCTTAAGAAATTCCTGAAATTATTACCTAAACATTATTAGAATTTATCACTTGTTAACACAACAGGAACTTCTACATGTCACCGTCGCGTCGACACGACTAAATGTGTCGTTAAAAAGTACAGGGAAATTTTATTTGAAACCAGGGCAGAGATATATCGATTGTGGTCATCAATGCTGAGGTGATTTGACATGACGTATGGAGAGAGTGAAAAGATAATGGAAAAACTACAAATAAGATATCAAATTGATGTTTGTATAAAACATTGAAAATGAGAAAAATCAATTCCCTGAAGAAAATGAAAGAAGAGAACTTAATGGAAGTTGAGAATTATTTTAATCTTCATACAAAAGAAGCAAAAAGAATAATAGGAATGCCTAGAACAATAACAGAAATAAAGAAAAATACTTTTATGGGAATAAAAAATACCGACAGAATAAAGAAGAATCTTCGTATAAAACTTTCCCATTAATGAAATAAATTTCTAAAACAAACCTCATAAAGGGTTTAATGGCGAGGCAACAAGTATAAAGAGTTACCAAACGATCATCACAATATTCATAGTAGATTTGGATGAAAAGTTTATTTGTATGCTTCTGTTGAGAAGCTCAATGGTACAAACGTCACGAAACTCAAATGCTAGTGGGTTAGTCATACATTTCAGGGATGACGCTAGATACCTTACCAGATTGAGCAATACTTTGGTAACATTTGCAGGAACCTGGATTAAAGAGGATGGCCATCAAGGAAGAGTGGAAGATGAGAGTGGATGGAAGCAGGTTAAGTATATAAAGGCATAGGTACCAGTGGCGTTTATAGATTTTCATTTCGGGGGGGGCGAAAGAACTCCTGGGGAAGGCAATTAAAATTTTAACATTGTCGTAGTTAAAAAAATCAGTAATAGCGCAAAGTAATACCTAAAGCTCAGTAATAATAAATTTTTTCGTGAAGTTGAGTCAGAAAGGTTGTGTTTTAGGTTGGCATTACAAGCGTTGTGTTAAAAACGCAACAAAAAAGATTTTTTTTTTTTGAAAAATGGGTGAAGTGATGGACCCGGGATCTTTCTATAGGAGATGGCACATCACTGTTTGACATTTCCCCGGGCCCGGGTCCCCTCGCCCCCGCCCCCTATATATGCCACTGATAGGTACATATTATGTCGGGCTTCCCTTGATGGGATAATGCACACTGCACTCTTAGCCAACTGCTACCTATTGGTTTATCTACGTTGAGAATAAATGCATTATAATTCACAGATTATTGATAATACCTAATGTCATTGGCTGAGGGTACTTTACTAGTAAAAAGTAATCCTTACTCAACAGAGTAAAGCACACATTATTATAATATTTATTGTTAATTAAATTAGAGAGCTTTTAATATAATGTAATTCCCCGATATGGAGGTACACCTAATCCTATAATGTTAACAATAAATGTTGAAAATCGCTGTGTAACGTATGCAAATATGTATTCTTAGCGCTTACCCCTGAAAATTATTCAATAGTCATTTCTTTTTATGTGCCCTAATACAGTATTATGTAGGTACGCGTTACTTGTGCTATAAAACGTATTCACACCTGAAACGTGTAGGTAGATATTGGATGATTTTACATCACACATTTTTTGATATGTATATTTTGTTGTCAGACTGTTTTCGCCTCATTACGTTCACAAAATAAAGATAAAAATAATACTTGGTATTTGTGTCATAAGACTATTTTATGATAAAAAAAAAAGATTTTCTTAGTTCTAAGTACTTGATTGGTAAAAATAAATTGTTATAATAATATTTTCTTTACCGTTTGAGGGCTAATTTATATGAAATACTTAATGTTATTTTGCATCTTTTCCTACGATATACTTCATATTATGTTGAAATAAAAAGGGCTGCAGAAAACAGAACACAGTAGAGAACGAGTATGCCACGCTTTGGTGGGAACCAACCCCCAGTATCCAAACTGGGAAGGAGAAGAAATACGATTCGATAGGTTACAAAACGCTAATTCATACTTACGATTGCATTATATTAAGTACCGTATCAAACGATTATTTTCCAGCAATTCCCAACACTCTCAATAGTCTTGTGTGAGTCCAAGTGAGCAAGAGAAAAAGACATTTATTTTTCTTACCATTCTAAGTTTCGTATATTTTATACTCTTAAATACTACCACATATAAAGGGTACCCGTGTCAATTAGGAACCATGCTTTGCTATAAAAAAACAACTAAAAGCAATTACATTCAAAACGTCTTACGAAGAAAATACTTAAAATTTAAATTGTAACTAAAAAATTTACGGTTCACCCGAGAGCTGAACTTAAAAAAGCCACAACACAAAAGCTAATTATTATGAAAATACATACTCGTAGGTCTATACAGGGTAATTCAGATATAATAAAATAAACCAGCACCATCTTCATCTTCTTTCACTAAACACATTTAAGTATACTTAGTTTTGAAAATTCTGAATATCGTAATATATTTTCTTCAACATTATTCTGAAACACCTGTTTCAAAATTTAATATCGACCTCCTTAAATATTTCCCCTGAAGCCGAAATAATCAGAAACACTTCCTTTCTATAAATTGGATTTTTGTAGCCATGGTTGTGTAATACATTTTTTTATATATATTTTACTTAAATCTTTTTACGATATTTTATTTACAACAACTAACCCGCAGATCAACTCTTTTTAATCAATACTAGCTGGGACAACCGTGTATAATCACGATTGTGATACTGATGAAGATATGGATTCCGTTTAATATTTTGCCTGCGGCTCTGTTCGGTAAACAAAGTAAACTGCTCTATCGGAATGTCAAACAGAAGCCCTCTTATGTCAATGATGTCACATATTATACAGTTCAAAGACACATCAGCCTCATACTCGTAGGTATCTCGATAATGTTAAGACACGATATGAATGACAGAATAGAAGTAACACAAGATAACAAAAAAAAAAACGATTTATTTAAACACAATTAGGTACATATTATACCAATACAAAGTATTAAGTGTAATTGCAGGGCTTCATCTCGTTAATCCAAGTAGACAGATAATACTCGTACCATTCTGAAATGCGAGAAGAAATTAATGGTAATTGGTTCGAAAACTCGAGAAAAAATGTTGAAACACATCATATTGGAAGGAAATAAAGTACCACGTCATTGTTTTTGAAAAATGCACTGTGCATCTTACCGTTTGGATTTGTATCCTGTAACTATACATTTTCTCTCTCCATGATTTGTTAAAAGTTCGACGATTCGATTTGATTGGATTGGAGATATACCTAAATTATTTTAAGTATTGAACTGGATTTGGAAAACTATCGACTTCATGGACATCGAAAAAATCACGGATAATTAAAATTAGCTGCCAATAATTTTAACTAACATTTTAGAGCACCGGGATAATCGATTTATACCTTTTTTTGTTTTGTAATAGGCAATATGAACTATTCTTTCTCGCCTGCATAAAAATATTAGACATAAAACACGTAGGGTCAAATTTACGATAAATTTCTCGAAATGACGAGATATATCTTGAGTATTTAAATCGAAGATATTGAATTTTCCTGTAGATATATTTGTAATAAAAGAATATGTCGGATTAAAGTATCGCTACAAAAGTTTAAAGTGATTTGTGATAACGATAACGACTAACTAGTTTACATTCAACACATTTATAGGCTGACCCGCGAGATATTCCTCGTTTGCTTATTAAACTTTTATTTCGATGATCTTTTTAACGACCCGTTATTTTTCTTTAATGTGAATTGAATACGAAATGGCTCACGTCGCCCTAAAGTCCTCGGATTTTTTGTAATTTCGCAAGTTTAACAAATTGTAAATTCACAACAGCTTTTAGTTTATTCAAATAGCTGTATTTATTTTATAAAGCATCTTACTTTTAATAAAAGTTATCATATTTAATCCGTCAATTAATTTAACTCACAACTTTGACTCGTTATTTGCCTCCACGAAAGGGATGGTGATATTTTACTGAACTGAAAGATACTTCAGATGGACTTCCGGGAAGCATAAGCGTTGTTGCGTGAAGTTGTATATAAAAAATACTCTTCAAACATCATTAATCCTGGAACAATAAATATACCGTCTATAAATATTTTTTTCATTTTTTATATTAAAAAACAAAAAAGGCCGGTTATGATTAAAATAATCTCAAATAGTAGTAGATGTAATAACTAAAAAAAAAATGAGAGATGATCTCCGATATCGAATATCCAATATGCGCGACAAAACAAGAAGAAAATGACAAATAATAATGACATTTGTTTTCTTGATTTTTCGAATGCATGAGTTTATTTGTATAGAATATCTTGTGTACCTACTATATACTCGTATGTTGGATGGAGAGCTTATTTCGTTTTTCCAACAATTGATTCGGTATTTCAAGACTAAGATATAGAGATTGTTGTGTGTTTATCTCAGGACTCTTATCTGTTTAACGATATCTAGTGCTGAACCAAATCCACAACCTTGGTAAAGACAAAATACTAACACACAAAATCGTTCAACTTTTCTAAGAAGAATAGAAATTATTCTTCTTACATCGCTACACGCTTTGTCTCGGTTTTACATAAGAAGTCTATATATTTTTTAGGTATAGGTTTATTAACAATCTACGCAAAATACTTTGAAACTATAAGTATCTTTTATTTATATTGATGAGATATAAAAAAGATCCACAAAAACAAAGTGGAGTAATAATAAAATGAGTAAGCCAGTTCGCTACATTTTATAAGTTGGTAAGCACTACAAGAAGTTAAAGAAAGAAGTTTATCCGTAGAAGAAGTGCCCACTGCCACTTCATTCCTTCTAAGATATACTCTGATCATTTTATTTCATTCTTATAGACGAATGACAAATAATACTTTCGTATTATCTTTGATGAGATATTTTATTGTTCAAATATACGTATTATCGAATATGACAAACATCTTTTGAGTGTACTCACATAAAATAATACAACCTTACAGGCGATTGATAGAAAAATAGACATACTATTATTTGTTGTCAAGAGTCAATAACTTCAAACTTTGTATGATGTAATATGGTGTTTTCTCAACCTCTATGAGTTACGCAAGGAACATCTTTTCTGTATGCGTTTCTGGATTGTCTTGTTCAATTTCTTAAATATCTCAGAGGGTTTTTTTAAACAGTTTATCATTATTTATATACGCTACAGGGTATATTAATTTTCTTTACAGCTGAAAATAAAATTACTATTCGTAGGTAGTTCTTCAGAAGACGACCTTTTTGAAAAAGAAACATAATACTCTATTGTCTGCTGTATGTAAAACAGTAATAGTGCTGTCAACAACGTCTGAAGATTGAGAACGAATTCAGAAGAGGGAGCTTTATGTGTAATATATTTAAATTTATATTTTGTATGGTTGTATCGTGTCTATTGGATGTTTTGAATAATAATATGTGAGAGCGACATCTAGCTGAAACGTGACAAATAATATATTTCAAAGCGACATTTTTAAATCATATTTCACGTGAATATTTGTATTATATTATGACAAAGCTGAGAGGGTTGACAGCAATAAGGAGAATATCCATAAAGCATACAATATTTGCTCCATACAACAACGTATTATTAATGAATTTGAGCTTGAAAATCGCGACGTACACGCATTCACATAAGTTTTATATGACGGTGATATGTTTTTTGTATAGATATGTACATAATGTTACGGCTAAATGGAAGAAAATTTAATAAATCACGGGCAAAACTAGATCCACCCAACGGCTGGGTATTTACAGTTGGACTCCGGACAAGTGCCTCAATAAAAATTACTACGTTTGCATTTTTTTATTCATTTATATTTTTTCAAGGTTTCACTGGTCAAAGGGAAATCAATCTAAATGCCTAATTTGTAAATGTAAATAAACTCATAATCAAAATCATGTCATGAAGCAATTAAAAACTCCAGAATCCAAATATTTCTGAGAAGCACAAAAATTTATTTTTGTGAATTCCCTTCGACCTAACGAAAGTCCATAATACAAATTAGTTATAATTCGTAAATACTAACTTACTTTCCGTGTCCAACACCATCAAATTTTGTATCTCCAATGTTCGGAACACTATCAAATTTTGTATCTCCAATGTTCGGCCACCCGGACACACCTGGCATTCGCCAGTAGTGGGTCCTCAGGCGTGCATGTCACTCCTGTTTGTGGACATGAAAACATGTGACTGTGATCCTGTACAGCACCACACTCACAGGTGATTTCCTGTTTCGTAAATAGTTTATCCTGATTATTCCGAATACGGCTAAGTAATTTTTATCCGGGAAAAGTTGGATTATTAAATTCTCCAGCTTTACCCGTAACATAAGTACCTACTTATACATTTGATTGATTTATACGTATTAAAGGGCTCATACTTTTTCCCTTTTCTTACGTTAAAACGCTTCCAAAATAATCCTATATTTTATTAATCGACAATTAATAAAGTTCCAAGTGAAGTTTGAAGAGTTTTAACTTCACTTTGTAGGATGGAATTTTGTATTGAGTGTAAAACTTTTTCTTTTGTGTATAACAAAGAAATAATAGAAGGAATCTTATAGAAGAAGTTCACTTAGTAGTTACTTCTGAATCTTATTTCACGGGAATAAAAAAAAGAAAGTAAACATTTTTTGTACCCTGTTTTCGATTAAATACATTTTCCCTTTTTCTAATTAATCTAAACAACCAAATTGATTTCTTCAGTAAATGTTTTTCGTTCTTAGAATTTTTTATGCCCCTCAGAATCAATTAATTTACTTAGAAAGGAAGAGTGAATATATACTCTAAACATAATTAGTTTTCGAATTCCGTATTATTTTTAGAAATTGACTTCGACTGATGATAAAGGTTTTGTGGATCTGACAGAATCATTCGATGAGCTTACAAATGAAAATCATTGGCGAATCATTGAGTAATTCTCATGTTCTATTTTCAAATTCGTTCAGTAGCAATTAATCCCTCTACGGAATGGATTCTGAAATTCAAATTAAGTAGGCTCAAATTAGTATTATTGTAATTTCTCAAATAACTGCTAAGTGCTAATTCTGTCCATTTTTAAATGTTATACAAATAGCCCAGGAAATTTAGCTTTGTAGCGTAGATAATTGTCGGAAAGCTGGAAACTGTTTTAATCTCTTCATTAACAAGCAAAGAAGGTTTCCTGAAGTTTGCACCAATTTTACGCTTGTGCTAAGTACAGGGTGTCCCAAAAACAAAAAAAAAAATTGAACTTTTTTCAGTTTTAGATTAATAACTCCTAAAGGAAGCATTCTAGACAAATTATGTTCTCCTGTGAATTAAAGTAGATAAAATTCTTCGTCTACTGAGCATTAATACTACTCTCTACTTTGAAAAATCACTGAGAAACAGCGATTTAAAATTGTAATGTTTTTCTCAACATATGACAATTTTCTTATTTTTCTTGAATCGTTGTTGAATATCTTCTAATCCAAGCTACTTACAGCAAATTTTAGTACATATGATTCAATGGCCGGTTAATTCTCTATAAACTGGCATTAAAATTTTACCTCTATATTAAATTGTTTAGGATGTAGAGGTATTTAAAGACAGACGAGTGAAATAGAGAAATTTTTTAAATGATAGATTTCGGTATGTGAAAGGTAAGATAGACTTAATTTTGCGGCTCTCTCTTAATAACGTACAATTTTTTTTAGTTAAAAACCTAAATTTCGCTATTGATACGCCACTGCGTAACAACTTATATCGTGAAGACTATTTTTTTTACCTTCATCAGTTTTATTAATATAACTCCTGAACGGTTGATGTTAGGGAAAAAATATTTTACTCATAATTTATCTAAAACCAATTTTCTACTACTTGATTTCAAAATTGACTCTGTAACTTAAATAATAACTGAGTTACAGTGTTTGAAAAACAGCATTACTAAAAAAATTAAATTGACTCGGCTATTTTTGTTGAATAACTCCTGAACCGTGATATAGAGAAAAGGTTCAAGAGATTTAAATATAAGGTGAATAAATTTTCTATAACACAAGCGTAATAAAATAACTTTAAAAGTTATAGTAAGAAAGTTATGGATGATCAAAGTCAATATTTTGTGTAACCATTCGACGTTTGCTTATGAATTATATTTGCCTAGTAAGCACATGGTAAGCACCTCCGAGCCGGTGTAGTATGAAAATAAAGTACCTGCTCGCCATATAGTATGAAATATATCTAAACAAGCGTCGAATGGTTACACAAAATATTGACTTTGATCATCCATAACTTTCTTACTATAACTTTTAAAGTTATTTTATTACGCTTGTGTTATAGAAAATTTATTTACCTTATATTTAAATCTCTTGAACCTTTTCTCTATATCACGGTTCAGGAGTTATTCAACAAAAATAGCCGAGGCAATTTAATTTTCTTAGTAATGCTTTTTTTCAAACACTGTAACTCAGTTATTATTTAAGTTACAGAGTTTATTTTGAAATCAAGTTATAGTAAATTAATTTTAGTTATATTTTGAGTAAAATATCTTTTCCCTAACATCAAGCGTTCAGGAGTTATATTAGTAAAACTGATGAAGGTAAAAAAAATAGTCTTTTCGATATAAGTTGTTACACAGTGGCGTATCAATAGCGAAATTTGGGTTTTTAACTAAAAAAATTGTACGTTATTAAGAGAGAGCCGCAAAATTAAGTCTATCTTACCTTTCACATACCGAAATCTATCATTTAAAAAATTTCTCTATTTCACTCGTCTGTCTTTAAATACCTCTACATCCTAAACAATTTAATATAGAGGTAAAATTTTAATGCCAGTTTATAGAGAATTAACCGGCCATTGAATCATATGTACTAAAATTTGCTGTAAGTAGCTTGGATTAAAAGATATTCAACAACGATTCAAGAAAAATAAGAAAATTGTCATATGTTGAGAAAAACATTACAATTTTAAATCGCTGTTTCTCAGTGATTTTTCAAAGTAGAGAGTAGAATTAATTCTCAGTAGACGAAGAATTTTATCTACTTTAATTCACAGAAGAACACAATTTGTCTAGAATGCTTCCTTTAGGAGTTATTAATGAAAAACTGAAGAAAGTTCAACTTTTTTTTTGTTTTTGGGACACCCTGTACTTAGCACAAGCGGAAAATTGGTGCAAACTTCAAGAAACCTTCTTTGCATGTTAATGAAGGGATTAAAATAGTTTCCAGCTTTCCGACAATTATCTACGCTATACCCCCTTTTTTAACGTTAAAACACCGGTCTAAAACTCAAATATGTACAGAAAGCTAAACTGTACTTCTCAACGGACTACGAAAAATATTTTCTGACACACAGTGTAATCAAATGTAAGCTAAATAATAGATTCTAAACGAGACATAAGGAAAACCTCTAAATATTTTGACAGAAATATAAAACATTTCGAGAAAAAAGAGGAATTATTTTGACATGTATGAAAATAAACAGTAAGTTTCTTTGTGATAAGGGTGCAGTATTTGGTATTGAATTTATTACATGTCGGAAGAATTTGGAATTTGTTTCTGAAATCAAGTATTTTACATAGTTTGGGTTTGTTCCATTAGTATACAACATTATTATCAACATTATACGCAGAACCGGAACCGTTTTACAGAAGGTACATATAAATTTCGGAAAAGTTTTAAGCTATGTCTCCGCCCATCTTGTCGCCATGTAAGTAAAGTGCGGAAATTTAAATATGAATGAAAAGTATCAGTCACTGCTATTTTTCCGTGATAGACGGGAGAAATACCATGCTCGTTTTAATCACAGAACGTGTCACAAATTCTCAATTCGATGTAAGTATTGTTGCACAAAAATTTGTAATTGTAATCGACACATTATGTGAAAAGAAAAATAGCACATTAGAATATGTTGGCACGACAATCTTATACGATTTGAAATATATCAACCATATTGCTGTCATAAAAATACGAGCATGCTTCGATAATATATGAATAGAGGAACGAAAATACTTACTAAATTTTACGTACCGCGATCTGTTTTGAACTGAAACGTTTCAAATACGAGTATAATCACAAACATTATATTAATAGGATTAGGTATCTAATTATTAAAGTCACTGCTATATTTTCTCACATATTCGCTGTGACTATCACTAGTTATTTTTCGCTATTTTTCGCTACAAGGTTCCTGATAATGTATTGCGATGTGGATGTTAATTTTGTGCGTATTATCCGTAGGTATAGATACCTTTATAAAAGAAGCATTTACATAACGTAATGAATAAAATGTTACGAATTAACATGAGTATTATACGCTTAATGCTATAACAATACTGTCATGATTAATCTCAATAATATGTATTAGATACCTACATTATGCATGATTATGGTAATTTAGAATAAGTATCTATCAACTCAGTCACAGTCACACTTTAGTCATTCCATACGTTACCTTTAACAATCAATATGATTACAAAATCGTCTTGAAATGAATTGATAATTTTGTAGTTAGGTTTTTACTCACTATAAATCCACAAGTAATGTCCATTATCCACAAGAGTCAAATAAAAATAAAGAAGAAAAAAATAGCGAAACCTAATTAGCGCTAGACGTCTTACTATCTACGTACCTTCAAAATATCGATTCTGGCATTGACTTGACTAATGTATGGAGATTGACATTTGACGGTCGAGCAACTAAAACCGTTCTTAAATGTCAAATTGGTCCGTGGATGTTGGAGATGATATTTCAATTAGGTACGATTTTCGTTTAGAGCTAACCCTAATTATTGTTAGTAACATAAAACATTGAAAAATATTGAGTTCAGGAGGTTGCTGAAGACTCACCTTTTTGTGCGTACCTACGGGTCAGTCACTGGTTAGCCAATGATAGGTCAAGTTAGCCGAAACTGATTAGATTAATTCATTTTTATTATTTTGTTTTGTGACGATCCTATGTGGTGATTTAATTATCATTTTTACTGTTTGTGACGATCCTATATGGTGAAAAGAAAAATGTAAGGTGCCCTTGGGGCGATTTTATCGCTAAACGGCGCCTAAAGTTGTCCGATTATTATTATTATTATTATTATTATTGTTATTTAACTAGCTACTATAACTGCTACAATTTATAAGGGCGTGTTCTATCCTATGTAAATAAACCCAAAAGTCAGGTTTTATAATAAAATATGTACACCCATAGTTGTTCATGCTTACCAATAGGTACTAGTACCAACATAAACACCAAAGGCACACCGCCTTGCCACAAATTCTGTTAAAGTAAATTTGTTCACAAAGGACGTGGCCATAAGTAGTCTTCCTGCAGTAACTTTAGTATAACATAAATTTTTCTCCGGTATACCTAGGCCTTGTTTTCTCTTGTTGGTCTGCTCTCAGTTCCCAACAAGCACATATAGATTATTTTCATCAAAAATTATCAGCAATCAAACATCGACCACCCTTCGACTAATAAGATTTCTACCCTATTGTTATTATCAACTCGACAGTAAGATAAAAATCACATTATTTCTCGGTCCGAAGCTAGTAAGATCGGCTCGTTAAAATTGATATTGAAGGTTTTCTTGAATTAAAATTATCTTATTGAAATACTCAGGATTGTCCCCGTTTGCAAACAATAATAAGTTTCGGTAAGGTGCTTTGAACCTACATAAAAGAAATAATGACTAACATTACCTAATACTAAATACGTGACTAACAATTTTGCATAATCCGATTATGTACTGATTAACAAACACATAATTTGAGGATTAGACGAAGAATCTGAATAAGTCAACAATATTGAAATAACTACCTTAATTATTATACTACCTAGAAGGTTCGAGAAGGTTAAGATCTCAAAGAGATTAGTTCTGAAATAACTCATGACTGCAATTCGTATCGTTGTGTTGTGGTAGCTTCATATACCAGCCTATTTTGTTTAATGTATATATTGACTGTAATTGGTCATGTTTAGCTATCCTTCATCATCCCTGATTCCATATTTCGTGATAAGACTTGAAGTTCTGGGTTTGCATACACAAACCCAAATCCTTTCCTGCACATATTGCACTATGCTAAAAGCTTGTATCGCAAAATGTGGAATACATCGCCAGCGCCGGAGTTTGAATCTGGCACCTCCCACTCCAGAATCTGTCGCATCAACCAACTGCTCCAACCATGTACTCTGTGGTGATCTCTACTATCACAACTGACTCAGACGCGGATCCGGGGAGTTTTAAATGCTTAAATTTTGTTCGATTTACGTTGATACAATAATATTAATCACATGTTGCAGATTTTCCAGAGGTGTCTTTTGTCGAGTATGGAATAGTGGTTCATTTAATAAAATTTAAGCTGTAGGCTGTAGGTAGTATTTGTTTATTGTGTTATATTGATAAAATAACACATATCAGCGTAACAGTGATTATATCTTCTTTTAGTATACTCGTATATTGCAAAAACAGAAGGAAAAACATTAATCGCACATCGCACAATGCTGTGAAGAGAACAAAATAGACAATAGTATACAATAGCTTCAGCAGCAGACGCAATATACGTGAAATGAGCTAATATTACATTGTATACAACAGTTAGACATATTGTATGGAGATTGGAGATGGAGTGTAGGACTTAGAAATAATTTAACTACTTTTACTGTGTAATTTACTTGTAAGGCGAAGCGTTAAAGACAAAGTAAGACGAATTTATAAAACAACAGAAACAATGAAGATTTTACGACGAACGTTTCCGTAACGTCTGAACCTTAATTTAGTAAAATCCCCAGACGGTATATTACAGTTTAACTCTCCTTAGTAATTACGAAAGCGGGGTGAATCTTTAGACTTACAAACTGAGAGAAAATACAAATATTTTCAATCATTCCTCGATTAATTATTAAATTTCGTGTAATCAAAAAATAATTAATATTGTATTAAGAGTGTGCATACCGACATTTCAAAAATTTGTATAAACGGGAGACCTTATATCTCGACAACCGTTACTAAATATGCTTTGGAACAAAGTAGGGTAGATGCATTGAACTTTTATCTAGGGAATAACCGTAATAGATTTTTTATATCTTGTATAGATTTCTCAAAAAAAAATTAAAAACACCTCTGACCTTTTTTCCGAAAGACGAAAACTCGTGTCCCGAAAGTCGCGGAGTATATATTTTTTTGTACTGATAATATGCGTTAAAATCTAGGGAATAACCGTAAAAGTTTTTGATAGACGCAAAATTAACCCCAAAAAATGGGAAAAAACGCTATTTTTACCATTTTATCATGCGATTGTCACGCGATTTTGAACCTTAATGGCGTGGGAAAAGACTGTGACGTCATTCCTGGTGCCAAACCCTTAAGTCCAATTATGTAACTAATTTTGCGCGTATACTAGCTAGAATTGGACCTAAAGTAAACGGTCCATATCTAAATTAAATAAATTTTCCGAAAAATACTCACCACTTTCATCTCATGTTCTTGATATAGAATGATACTTAAGGGCATGGCACCAGGAATGACGTCACAGTCTTTTCCCACGGCATTAAGGTTCAAAATTGCGTGACAATCGCACGATAAAATGGTAAAAATAGCGTTTTTTTCCATTTTTTGGGGTTAATTTTGCGTCTATCAAAAACTTTTACGGTTATTCCCTAGATTTTAATGCATATTATCAGTACAAGAAAAAAAAATACTCCGCGACTTTTGGGAAACGAGTTTCCGTCTTTCGGAAAAAAGATCAGAGGTGTTTTTTTCAAAATTTGTTTTTTGAGAAATCTATACAAGATATAAAAAATCTTTTACGGTTATTCCCTAGATAAAGGTTCAATGCATCTACCTTATTTTGTTCCAAAGCATATTTCGTAACGGTTTTCGAGATATAAGGTCTCCCGTTTTTGGAAATTTTTGTTGAATGTCGGTATGCACACTCTTAATGGAGAGAAGTAATTGTAATTTATTGTTATGAAGTCAGAAAAAACTATTTCTTTATTTTATTGCCTATTAATTGATTAATTAAGATAAATACAAGTAGATGGTATAATAATTCTAAGACGTTTCTTCAATTTGCTGTACAAACAGATAATTTCTCAATTCAGACTTAATTGAAAATTACTACCTGCCTGACCGTACTTAACTTTCAGAGAGCCCACGGGTGCCTGGAATACCCCACTTCTTATTCGAAAATATTTTCAGTGAACATGATGTACTCCTCGTTTACTTCTTCTATATATTGTATAATACAATCGTAAAACAAATAAAAGTTTGCAATTCTGTTTTAGTAGCAGTTATTCTAAATGCAAGCCAACACAGGGATGATGACGTGCCTAAGACAGTTTCTCAATAAAGCTACATACTCGTAATATGGTGAGAAAAATATTTTTTTAATAGAAATATGCATTGTTAATACCGCGGATTAGTATTTTTGCGAATAAAATGGTTTCTTAGGAAGAATTTGCGTGGGCCGCATGCACCACCCCTTTTCGGCTCTTGTAATATTTTTGAGAGTCGGGTCCAGAAGGGTTAGGCAGTTATCTTTGTATTTATTTATTTGTTGAATTCTATACAAATATTCTTAGTTAAGACTGTGTATTTATCAAATAAACTAATCGACCTTAACTCTTTAATATAAATATTTGATTAGATCTACAAAATACTCCACAGCTATTTTAGGGATTATTTTGAATTACCACTTCAGTGGCATAACGAAGTACTTAGTATACACGATGTTGGTGGTATCGACATTTATTAAAAATGCATCATAATACTGTAAACAATATTTGATCTGTTCATACGAAAGAGATATCAAATGATACAAACGAATGAAGGGGGAGAAGTAAAGAAACAGTGCAAGAAACATCTCACCTAGATCCACAAGAAACCTCGTTTAAAGACATTGTGAAGTATTTCATAATAGCTTATGAACCAACTGAATTGTCATTTACTATAAAATTTAAGAACTGTGTTTGAAACATAAATCATGTCACGAAGTCAATAGTAAAACTTTCATAGAAATTCTCATTCAATCTCAATAAAAAGTGTCGCATAAATCAGAATATAAATTACCTATATTTTTCACATTCTACACGACGAAAACACGGTGTAAAATATGCGTCCTTTGAAAGAGGAAAAATAGCTAATAACATATGGTTCGTGTGTGTATGAGTTTATCATATGGATTTAGCATACGAATGGAAAAAATATATCATTTCCTCCAACTCGTTTTACGACGATATAAAAAATAGTAACGATAAATTCCAGTCCTTTTTTTTTACAATTACAAACGTTTTCGCCGAAATAATACTAGATTTTTTTTTAAACCAATACTATTAATTATTAGCTGGATTTATATTTTATGGCGTAATCTAGAACAATACTTTTAAAATTATATTTAATATAGAATTTGCCATTATTTAGATACTAACATTTGATTTTACATAATATTAAAGTAAAAGGAAATAGCAAATAAAAATATTATGGTGTAAAAAAACGTCGTCGTTTTATAAATACAGAATATAATATACTTAAAAAAGAACTTATTGTTTATACATACATTGTAAATATATATAAGACTAATATTAATTATATCAGGGAAGGTCTTGAAAGATGCTGAAAGCTAATGTGGCGGAAGGCGCTTACTAAATTTCATAATAATTAACTATGGTTTCCCATGACTGGCGTGTCAAAACCGCGCAAACCATATTCCATACCCTGAATTTACAGACCTTACAATATGGCGTTTAAAGCTAAATAAAGATGAATTTCATGTTAATTACAGGTTTAAAATATAACAGGATTTTTAAAAAGCTTTTTCTTGTAAGTAACGCATAAAATAATATACAACGTCAAAATGCGAATAAGTGTGATGGCGATATTGTCAGCAAATACGACAACAAAAGGAATAAAAATAGGTTATGGACGACTGGGGATTTCGTGAGTTGAATCAGCGTGAAATATATTACATTTTGTTCATTGTACATATAATCTTAATGTGGAAATTTGTAGTTTTTGGAGCTGTTTTGAAATTTACGGGTTGTTCACTAAAATTAAGCCCGAATCGGCGAAACCAGGTTACATAACAGTAATGGTACTGCGACGGTTTACTGGATAGGTCATGTACATCAGATTTGTAAGAATGAGTGAGATTAATTTAAGGATGATCGAAGTTGAGAAACATGTCTGATGAATTAATAAGTGTAATTGTAATAGAAATAAGAAACGAATGTAGAGAGAACGACGTCTCTACATTTTTAACTCAGCAAGGGACGAACAATATCAGGAGATAAGTACAGGACAGTAGAAAGAGGATGGAGATCGTATAATGTAGAAAAATGCTCTTACGATTTTTTTAAACAAAACCTAATAAATTATTCACTTATTGTTATTTTAGTTAAAGAGCAGGGACCCTGCCATACCTTGTGACTTCCCCAGGGAAGAATGTATCTATTTTACGGCACACTTCACATACTTTCACCATCGTATTAAATCTCGCAATCTAAAGAGCACTTTAAAATAATGGCCAAACACAACGAAACATTTGGGTAGAGAGAAAATGGAGAATAATTTGCTGGGGTATACGTTGATGATGATTCAGATGATTTATATACAGTGCTGTTTAGTAATTAAAAACTGTCCCAAGAGCATATTTACAGCACGAAGTTTGAGGGATCTAGGTGAATTTACATAGTTTCATACAATTCAGATCTATAAATCTCAACACAAGGATTCATGGGCGTCGTCAGGGGGGGGGGGGCAGGGGAGGGCAGTTGCCCCCCTAGAGATTGAAATAGGTATAAATTTGTTCATACAAAATGATAAAACCTCACAAAAAATCACATTATAACGACAAATTTTCTCATCATGTTATATATTTTCTAAAATTTGTATGAAAATCTATCAAGATACAAATTTTTATTAAAAAAATTGCCAGCGGCGCTATTTTTTTAATACCTTTCATAGAAAACATTTTCAAAGATATTATTGTGCAAATTATTATGTACTTTTTGAAATAAACGAAACCACATCACGACCTTCTTCACTACGTCTTACAAAAAAATCGTCTGCAGCGTTGTTTACTCGTTTTTCATGCTGTATCATTTTTTTATAATTTTTGTTGCCTTCCCATGCTCCGAGACTGGCGACGCCCATGCAAGGATTGGTTATTATTTGGCATGTAACTATAGTAGTAAATAGATGTATCTACATAATTTAAACAGAGAAATTCCTCTCCACGGACCGATGAAAGATTTTTTTGACTTGATCTAAGATAGTATGCCTGAATCTAAGATAGTATGATAATATTATTTAGCCGGAGGAAGAACTTATTGAAAGATTTCACGAGGGTCACAATCCTTAGTGCAGATAAGGAAAGGCTTGGAAGAATACATTAAAAAATAAGATAAGTACTTTATTTTTATCAGCCAACCAAGCCTATACGGAAATTGGATACAGCAAACACAACGCTACCAATATTGAACTATTAATGAGAAAAATTGTAACTACATACTTGTTAAGAGTATGCATACCGACATTTCAAAAATTTCTAAAAACGGGAGACGCTTATATTTCGACAACCGTCGCTAAATATGTTTTGGAACAAAATAGGGTAGATCTACGGAATCTAGGGAATAGTAGTATATAGGGAATAACCGTAAAAGATTTTTTTCATCTTGTATAGATTTCTCAAAAAATTGTGAAAAACACTTCTGATCTTTTTTCAGAAAGACGGAAACTCGTTTCCCGAAAGTCGCTGAGTAATTTTTTTTTACTGATAATATGCATTAAAATCTAGGGAATAACCTTAAAAGTTTTTTGATAGAAGCAAAATAAACCCCAAAAAATGGAAAAAACGTTTTTTTTTAACCATTTTATCATGCGATTGTTCACGCGATTTCGAACCTTAATGCCGTGGGAAATGACTGTGACGTCATTCTTGGTACCAAGCCCTTGACATGTACAATAGACTTACATACTTAGTACCGACCAGTCGCGAAGCTACCTAAGAACACGATTCCCATCGAGTTACCTTTTGGAAAAAAATATATGATGACTGACGTAATCCCATAAGAAATGTTTCCCCGGCTTCCCTTCTGCGGAAATCTACCCTTCGCCATTGGTACCGACGATATACGAGTTTACTATTACGAGTATATAACAACGCACACAATATCTTTCAGCAGGTATTCTATGTAGTATTATTATTAAATGATTTATAATAAGACTCTTGTGATTTATCGTTATATCGGAAAGGAAATAGATCCTCCGTAATGTCTATTATTAAAATTTATTATTATCAATATCTCCGTCCGATCCATTCATTTCTTACTCCTGTGCCTACAAGGAGCCACCCACTGACTCTATAAATAAAATGCGTGTATCTCTTCCCATAGTTCCCATGTAGGTATGTCCAATTCCAATATCCATACATCATCCCACTAATAGAATTAGTCACATTAGTTGGTTTTCTTAGTAAGTGATGGCACTTGAAAGAATTATGAACACAAGTTCTCCCTAGACTGTGTACTTTTAATAATGAAATTGGGAAAGTAATTATCATTGGCTATTATGGTTGACTACATTTTATTATATTTTAAATATATCCCCCTCAAGCCGCATCCCTTCTGAGGTAGGCAAAGAGAATATATCATTGACCACATATGTATATGTATTACAAATTGATACAAAGTACAAACACAAACTAACTCTTTCCATTATCATCCTTATTCAAGTATGAAAAGTAGGTGGTTAAGACCTAATAGTTTTACATACTAAATAGTGAACCCCTGTCTCCACACTCTTACCAAAACTTCTATATATTGTGCGTAGCCATAAGGTTTTTCCTGGATTTGATTCAATCAACTGCAATAAATAGCATTCCTAATTCTACGGTCGACAAGAATACCGAGGTTTGCATTGACTTACTCATCGAACGGATGAGTCATTACTTAGTTACCTAGTTATTTTAGTTGTTAGCTAGTTGCTTTATATTGCTAGCTATAAGTATACTCGTATGTAAAGTAAGTGCAAATAATTATAGGTTTATCGTGTGATGTATGCATTGGTATGTATATTGTATAATGTGCCTAAATATTGCACGGTAGCAAATGGCGACATTGATGAGATAGAATACGGGTACTGAAACTAGTGGATTTTTTTTGGATATACATTTAAGAATATATTAATAATTTGATATTCGGTTGAATAAGTAAAATATTAGGATCTTTAAAAGGTAAGATGCAGGGCCGGCCCGTCTATATAGGCAGCTGCCTAGGGCGCCGCTGGCATTCGAGGGGCGCCAACGGCGCCGCGCCGGCGCGGCGTAGCAAACGGGTGATATAAAATGATAATAAACTGCATAATTGGCTCGATGCTAGCTTAGCCACGGTCGATCGCATAGGTAGTTCGCATCGAACACCGAATTAGATCTCAAACCGTGATTTTGCACAAGAATTTTAAGGTGTTGAATTCGCAACCACCGAAGTCTTTTGTGATATATCAGAGTATTTGTGGAAGGCGGAAAAAAGGTGGATACACTCTCCTTAATGCAAATAAATCTTATCTGTTTTATCTGATTTTAGTGTCTTATTTTACCCAATTTTTTTGTGGGGGGCGCCATTATAACCGTTGCATAGATATTTTATCAATGAACTGCCAGCCTGAACATTTGAAGGGTGGAAACATCGTATCAGCTGATCGTTGGCAGAAGCTTTTTGGCGTTGTTTAACTCAGCATTATTATATGTAAGTTGGTGTGAAGTAAGGGTTATTTTTGGTAAATAGAAGATATGTGGGAAGATAGTTATCGGTTATAGTGATAAAATTCAAATTTTCCAACTTTCTTGCCAACGGTCACGTGACCCTCCCAGTACAAACGATGTTTCCACCCTAATTCGTTCCTGTACCAGCTCAGGCTGACAGCCCAACAAGATAATATCCCAAAAAGATAATATGTCTATCAGCCGTTGCCTAGGGCGCCAATATTGCTCTGGCCGGTGCTGGTAAGATGGCAAGTATTGTGTTTAATGTTCATGGTACAGAGTAGTGTGTACGTACACTATACATCTCCACGTCTATCTATCACAGAAGATTACCCATGTCGTGAATAGAAGCATCTGCTATTTTATTCCACTTATGCGGGAACTATAAATTACCTTCTTACCTTCAACGATAATACATCTAGATCGCTAACTCAACGTGAAGTCACTAATAGTGGTAGATACCGTACCTATTTACCTGCGTAATTTATGGTTTTAGGTATGCTAAATAATAGAAGACTTTTCAGCTAAGTACGTAACATAGTACTAACTCTATACACACAATTAATATTAGAAGAGACTTAAAATCTTTCCGAATAGCAAAGTCCCTACGCAGAAGAAATTTATGGGATGGAAAGTGGCGACAAGGACGGAAATATCTAAATTTAAGTAGTTAGAAAGGGATGAAATGATGGGATTAGAAATGGGTAACTTAACACCCTCTGAAGTGATTACTGATTACGGCAAGATGAACTTTATTATAATTGACATATCTACTTTAGCTCCAACGAATAAGGCTTGACTTTTCAAGTTATATACTTAATCATCGTGTGTACAAAGATGCTAAGTATTTTTCTACATCCAAGATACTTTGAATGTCTTTGGTACTAAATTTACAATTAGCTATGTCTCACTTTGGTGTCTGTCATGGGTTGGTTGGCAGAAATTGCCATTTGGCAATAAGCCCGCCCTTTGTATGTTTCTGTACAATAAAGGTTATTTTATTTTATTTATTTAATGTCAATATTCTTTGACAGCAAATAGTAAAAGGAAATTTATATGAAAATCGTAGGTGTATACTGTATAGTGTTTTACACTCGTATCTACGTGTGTTTATTTCATCAAAAAGGTACAAAGACACAAATGAACCTTTTACCCAAATAAATGTTTGTAGAATAATTGTACATTGTACTTGTAGATAGTTCCCCAATCTTCCCTTCTCTTCCACAGTGTGAGACAATAGTACCGCACTTGTACAATACAGCCTTTGGATAACATTTAGGATAATTGTACGACATTCAAACAGTACCGATCTTATCGAAGTTGGTCCTTGTTCTGTTGGGGATGATGAATCAATCACAGGAGCAATATTAATATTGGTTAAGGTTGTAAGTGGATCTATGTAATCCGTCCGAATCCCATAACAATATGTATCGTAACATCTATAGTCTATACCAGTGGTTCCCAAACTTTTAATTTCGCGTACCACACACGAAATTATAAATCAGTCGCGTACCACTGAACTGTAACCGTTAAAAAAACCTTCAAAATGGTAAAGTAATAAAAACTGTAACAACTGTTTATGACAGCATTATCATTTATCAATTATAGGAAAAAAATACAATATTCTTAGTGCGATAAATGGTGCTGCTTGTTCGAGACAAGATAGGAAATATCTGGCTCAGTTGTGTGTCCTATGGTCATGGCTGCTTGCGTACCACCTTAATAACTGTCGCGTACCACTGGTGGTACGCGTACCATAGTTTGGGAATCACTGGTCTATACCCAATCTTTTTCGCTTTGCGGCTCCCTTAATGCATCAGGCTTTTTCAAAAATTTTGAATTTCTTGAGAATCTGAAATTCTTCTTCTAAAGATGTAAATTCAGATGGAGCCTTGGCTCTAAATCGGTCTTGAATCCATGTAAATTTGTGAATACTATCTGCTTAAAGGTATTTTTCGAAATTTAGAGAAATTTGCCGAATCTCTTAATTGAATATTTCGCAGCGCCCTTATGACGACGTCTTTGGGAACTTTGGGAACCACTGGTCTACACCATTAAGCCGCGTCCCTTGCAGGCTAGACAGAGAGGACAGATTGCCACACTGATCTATCCTTACACACACTCCTAGCCTCCGCCACATTCATGCAACTTGTCACAACTTATATCGTGTCTTGTGACATACTCGTCTGTGAGCAATAGACAGTGATGTTCTGCACATCAAGGAACAAAATTTTGTGCAGGAAAATGATATATTTGTGTACACTTCATTTTTTACTTGCCAAACATTCAGTTTGGTCTATCCTGGAGCCCATAACGTAATACTTACGAGTACAAACTTAAACAAATCCAGAAAGACAGCTGTTCGTAAATTACTTACGTACAGAGTTACGTGTAATATGTCCCATATATGGGTCACCACGGATAAGAAGTTTCACAATAGAGCTACTAGTAATATAAACAAGTACCCTAAAGACGAATCATAATAAATATAATGTATAGGAAGGTTACTTAGCAGAACTTATTAAAAAGCAAATTCATTGGATTTTTGCGTTTCATTTTTATATTTTATTTTATTAGAAGTCTAAAATATTTTATGGTGTTACCATAATATTTCATCAACGCGAGAAATCTTTATTTAATTTTTTGAGTAGGTAGGTACCTTGCTAAAGTCGTTATTATCTTAATGAAAAATTTCTCGCGAATCATAATATTGAAGTACAAAAGCTTTGGTTCCAGCTGTACAAAGGCAAAGCTCGTCCGCGGGCAATATATCAAATTAGTCATTTCCCCGGTTTAGCCTCGTTACATTTACGACTAAAGCGAAATATTTTTACGATTTAAAAAATCTTCCTACCCCGTTACCTCACCTTTCATTCCCTAAACGGGTGATACGGCACATCTTTTCATAATACTATCTCGCTATAATTTTTACAAAATACAATATGAAAGACGCACAAAATTAATTATTACTCTAGTTTTGCAATTTTCTGTAAAGTTTTTAGTAGTCTATTTTGAATTATTTCGCATAAACTACAACCATTAAAAACAACCTAAAAGAACAATTCCAGCATTGCTGGAACTATCCTATTTAGGAAAACAAGAATAACAATACTTTTATTATTCAATTAAATTGAAATAAAACGAGGACAAGAAAAGTAAAGACTTCAATTCAAGAAAATAAATATTTTATAAAAGTATTCCTTGGACAAAGTAAATAAACGGAATGACTTATCTCTTCCAAATGTTTAATAATACAACAAACAAATTCTAAATTCTTCTTTACTTTCTTTCAAAGTAGGTATAGTTGGGGTAATAGTTGAGGAGAGTTTGAATACCATGGACGGGAGATGATTCCATCATTTCCATCCGCTAAAGAACGAAGAACACATTCCCAAACTTTCTGGCAACACTGCTTTCAGAAAAAGTAAATCAGTGTACGTAGTAAATCTCTACCAAACATAAAAACAAGAGGACGCCAATAGTAATCACATCCGGGACGAGCCTTGAAAGGACCAGTTCATCATCAGTTTCAGGAGGAAGCTGAAAACTGCTCACCACAAGTTCAGCCTTTGATATGGTGGACTATCAAACGCCCTATCGAAATAAATCATCCACCATCATCATCATACTCTTACAATCTGTCAGTGAATTCATTCTGAGAAATGGTGCTGGTGTGGATGGTTGGTAGTAACGGTGACTGCTATTTCATTAATTCAAAGTAGTCAGGGTAAATATTTACCAACAAAGAAACAAGACAATCTTCTCAAATCTCAAAAATACATTCAAGTAATATAACTGAAAATCACTTATTTCCCTGACCCTTTCCATTCAGTAGTTATCAGAGGTTGTATAATAGTCACTTGTGGTTGGAAGATTACCAGGGGTGTAATTGTATGGAGTTATCCCACCCATTCTATTGAGATTACTTGTTGGTGAATAATAAGCTTCTTGTGTGTTTGAATGAATAAGCAATTTTGCGTAAAGTTAAATGCGTTATAAATTTAGAACTAAGAAAACAAATCAGTCTTTTCGACATTTTTTCACGCATTTTTTTTATCTATTCGATGGTGGCGTCTTTGTTTCGAACTAGAGAGAAAGAGGACAGAACTGCAACGAACTTAGATCCTTAAATAAATTTCTCGCCTCTGTCAAGTTTATTAAGTAATAACGAGAGTAACGAGGTACAACGGTAAAATTTCATGTTATGATTATGTTTGTCCATGTTTTGGGCAATTACTAAAAACGTGTTGTTATACTGAGTTGCTGTTTTGTTATTTTTTGCTTGTTTACATAACCACCCATACAAACAGCTTTAAACCCTTTTAATCCATGCTTACGTCTGCGAATCAATTTAAGTGGCTGCGATTAAACCTGATTTCCCTTGATTTAGTTAAGTTTGGTAAAATGCAAAACAAAATTAATTATTTTCACCACCCAGCGATTACCCTCGTTTTAACAAATAATAATAAACTGATTTGAAAATTGAAGGCACATCTCCAAAAAAAATACCCAGCAACGGAAACAAAACATTCTGATGTATTCATCAGAACTTTATTCTATTGAATAAAGTTTGTCTATAGTAAGAAAATACAATAGAGACGACCACAGGAGAATAACCTCTTTCACGGCCACTAATCATAAGGAAAAATCTCAAGACTTAGCAAATAATTCCCACAAAAACCTTTCAATACTGTTTTTATACGACATCCGTTATTGGTCTGTATTTGGAATAATATGATAAATAATATGCCATAGAATCACGATTAGTGCGAACAAAATAATTAGGCATGAGATAGGATTTAAAGAGCTTTGAGAGGAAATGGCTTTAGTTATAAAATATGTATCAACATTCACATTGAGATTCTCTCCATAAATCACTCGATTTACAGCCTATGGTAAATTTAGAATGGAATAGTCCCCGACAAATCAAAATCAGAGATGTGTGAGAAAAAAGACCAACTGATATGCCGCTTGCATCCAATTATTGTCAAGTGTGTCCAGTTTTTCGTTTGCTGTATACTATGGCCTGCCTTTATTTTTAATTACCATTTTAGTACATATTGAATAATTGTTTCTTTTACGCTCAGTTCATGAACTTACCGACTACACTTACTTATATTGGGATTGGGATATGGACATTTTCGATAAATAATAATGTATTATGATACGATTATTTTTGCACAATGTTCTAGTTATATGTAGTCTAAGATTGTATAGTCTTTTTTACAATAAGATGTTTTTATTCACAAAAGGGTCATAAATTAAAACAAATTTAAGACGGTATAGTAGCTATCTATCTTCGCAAAACTTTTTTCATTTCCAGTTGTGGATTTTCATTATTATTTTTAAAAATCTCGCTCCGCATTAAAATTATTGTACCTGGTGTACTTTTTTATTTTATGGAAAGATAAAATACATTAGGATAAACTTGAATAATAAGATTTATGACGGTTTATAATAATAAGATATACGCTTATTAACTTTTTCAGAACAATCTGAAGAAATGTAAATAATCTCCCTTGAAACTTTTGTTTGATAAGATGACGGACTCTGTGTAAATTATAACAATAAAAGTTTATTACTTCAGCAACAGAATAGGTGATTTTTTTTCGTGAAATATTTGTTCCGAGCCTCACACAATGGTTGATTAAGAATATCTGACCGACAATCTTTAACAAAATTTAAGGTTGTTTTATGCAGTCATTAAGTCAAATGTTTGTTTCTTTTTTATTCTTCAAAACTCAAGGTTATTCACGTATCATTACATTTGTGCGTAAAAATTCAGGGAAATCTCTTATCATTATAAAGAAAGGAAATCATTTATATTGAGTTTGTTATCGAGGGGGAAATTCTATAGGTAACAACTCTACCCTTCTTCATTAGAATCTGCGCAACATGATAAGTACTATGTGTTTTTATTTAACTGATTCAACCATAATGTTTATTTTGTGAAATATGGAGTCTACCTACTACAAATTTAGACATAACCCAATATGTCCTACGTCACAGAATAAGTGCGTTCCGGGTAGTGTCCGACCGAAACTGGATTTTTAGCCGAAACCGAAACCGTAACCGAATATTCGGCTCCCCTTCTAGTTTCGGCCGAAACCGAAACCGAAACCGAAACTTGGCAATTTCAGTTGTAATTTTGAAATAAAAATCATTATAGGTACCCTGCTCTGATATTTATTGTTTCCCTAAGATATTTATTAGTAGTCCGAGAGCCCGCTGCTTAATTTATGACGTATCTGTTTTTTGATCGAAATGTGGTACAAATGATAGCTTACCAATAGGGTTTTACATCGCACTAGGGTTGCCTATCAAAATCTTGCCGCAACCCCCCCCCTGCCCCCCCCCGAAAAGGTCTCTCTTCGCTGTTTTTCGCATTTTGTAGGAATATGGTAAGAGATAGGAGAAAGTAGTCAAGGACAAAAATAATCCTTGCTAAATTCTCTACAAAAAATGCTAAGTCAATTTTTTCATAGGACTAGTAGTTTACCCGTAATGGCCGGTCGAAAAACAGGATATTTTTTGAGAAAAATAATTTTTTTTTTGATTTTTTTTCTTTAACTTTCTTCCACCCATTATCACTAACATTTTATGGAAAAAAAATTTTGGCCTGCGGCGCTATATGGCTGGTTATTTTATGAAAAACTAAATTTCAAGAATTTTCGTCACTGAGTTTTATTGCAATAAGTCCTAAATTAATTGATGTATGAAAATAATTTATAGCCCGTTTTGTAGCTAATACTATGGTAATTAATTCGTTCCTTGACTATTTTCCTGTAGCTCTTATCAATTTTCAAGCAATTTAGTTTAAATTCATTTTTTTAGTTTTTTAAATGAATTTCGGTTTTGGACCGGCTATTGCGGGTAAACCGCTAGTTCTACGAAAAAAATGACATTACATTTTTTGTAGAGAATTTAGCAAGGATTATTTTTGTCATTGACTACTTTCTCCTATCTCTTACCATATTTCTATAAAATGCGTAAAACCGCGAAGAGGGACCTTTTCGGGGGGGGCAGGGGGGGTTGCGGCAAGATTTTGATAGGCAACCCTAGTGCGATGTAATACCCTATTGGTAAGCTATCATTTATACCACATTTCGATCAAAAAACAGATACGTCAAAAAAATTGTCATAAGGCATAAATGATGTGTATAAAAATGGGTAGTGATGAAAATCTAGTTCGCATTTGTAAAATAAAAAAGGATTTTAGTGTACAGAATACAAATACAAAGTGTGAATCTGTTCCGAAGATTCCCGACAATGCTCGATATAATACGGATGCTAGTTTCGGTTTGGCCGAAGGTTCGGCCACTTTTTGGCCGAAACCGAAACTGGGGCCGAAACCGGCTATTTCGGCCGAAACTGGCCGAAACCGAAACCGAAACCGAATATTCGGTCGGTCTCTAGTTCCGGGAGACTGAGAACGTAGTGAATGAGTCATTGAGGTAACCGTGATCCATCATTAGGCCATCAGAATCTACTATGCAAGTAGGTAAGTTCCGTATTACCCGCCGTCAAGCAACATTAAGCATTGAGATGATCAATTATTATTGTATAAGTTTTTTGCTCCTTTATTATCCAATTTTATAAACACAAATAAAAACTTACGTACCTACGTTTGTATAATACTATAAGTACTTGAAATAATAATTAATTAAACACCGATGGTACTTAGCCACGAATAGGTAAGATACGCGAATCGAATTTGGTAGCGGCTAGAGTAATACCTACACAACATCCGCTGTTTCCGGATTTAAACGCATATTATTCCGTTGATCGCATAAACGCCTTACAAAATAATTATTCATGGAATTACACAGAAATAATGAGAAAAATAATGTATTCATGCACTTACGAGTAGTAATGGTATACGAAATTCTGGTATTGTGGCCCTGTGAAATACGCATAGACGTACATTAGATGTGTTAAAACATGTGTCATAGGTAATTATTTCTTTCTTTCTTGACATTATTATTATTATTACATTAAATGGAAAGGTGTATATAATGGTTCATCCACATGCTCGCCGACCCTCGACGTTTTTTGTGTGAATGAGTAAAAAGACGTTAACCGTCGATTACGTATACAATCCAAGGCAATCACCCCGTCCGCACGTCTTTTTACTCATTCACACGAGCTCGAGCGTAGGCGAGCGTGTGGTTATTACGACAGCGGCTTCGGCTCCCAACTAAACACAATCATCGCAAAAGTTGCCCCACGGACGTGGTCAATAATTCATTATGTGAGATTATCATAACGTAACTCAAGAACGACATGCAATGTATTAGTAGCATTATTTTGTAAATGGATAAAGTCATTAGTAGAAATAGAATATACACAACACAAAGTAGATTGTTAAGTTTCTATTAACTATGTATATAGCTTCTTTGATCGTACGTTGATTAATAAAATTCACTCCAGACAAAACAACTCCATACGTTTTTTGTCACAATATTTCTTTATATTCTCTACTGGCTAATGACAGATTTTTTTTCTTAATGATGTTTGCAGTACAAATTCAGAATTATTTCAACGAAGTTATATTTAAACAGGTGTTTAGACTGTGGCAAGTTTTTTCCCGGAGGATAGGTTTTCGTGCTTACGATTTTTGTGTTCTAAGTGTTCTAATTATTAAGCCCAAACTATATATTTTATATTTTAATAAAATCTGAATGATCAGATGAAGTGGAAGTCACTGATTTTTTTTGCTTTGTTACATTTAGCTCATTAAAATATGTTAAATTTATTATGTATTAGCAGAACGCTTTCATCGATTCAACGTTCTTTGCCAGGAAGGCAATATGTATGGACTTATTTAGATATTATGTAGACGCACAAATATTAAAAAAAACTCGCGAAACTGAACGTACGAGGTGATGAAATAGATATAAAACATCTCAAATATTATTGAAAAGGTGTTTTACTTGCTGTATATTAAAGGGTACCTACAGCAGGATGGGAAAAAAATCTCGTTTCAAAAGCAATTCACTCCAGTCAACCATAAGATAGATAATAAATTCCATTCAATTTGTACAATAATTTGATAAAATGGGTAGAAGTTGATGAATGTATAGATATTAGATACCTAAGACGTATAAAACGTCTTTCTATTAGAAGAATTATATGAGGGAATTTCAAGGAAAATAAACTTTTTTATGGACTCTAACGAATTGTGGTCACATTTTTTCTCAAGGATATTTTTTTATTACATAACGTTGAGTTGTCCTTTGGACCATTTCTTTGTATATAAAATACCAATGCGGTGAAATTTGTAAAGAAAATACAAACCTACCTTCTTTTATCAAATAAAATCGCTCATAAAAACCTTTTCGGTTTACTTACTTAACAAATATGTCGGGGAAACGTGTGCGGCTTAATAATGATTTCATCAAAGAATGCCAAGAAAATCTACAGCAATGTTATCTAAATCTAAATTACGGGTGTACTTAGGTAGTGGTATTTCCTTCATATAATTGCTGTGTAGATACAAGTGTGTGATGAAATGAGTTCATATAAGGAATGAGATGTACGAAGGATATTATATTTTTTAATTTCAAAAAGTTCTTTATCTTCTTTCCAATAATTAATTAACACGAAGTTTACAGAAAAAAGCACACAAAAAAGACATTTCTTCATATCAGGAAAACTGAAGCCCAACCCAACATCATTATTTGTTTTGAGATATTGAGATATATATAGAAGTTTGTAGGCACTTCTTTAAACTTATTCACGGGATCATACAAAACCCAACAATATTGGCCGAGATCAATTTTTATGTACCCAACTCATACACTCGCTCACGTTCGCACATGTTGTTCTACCCTCCTTGGGGCAGAACCAACGTTATGGTTAATGCACCGGTCAGCAGGGCTGTCCGTTACTTGAATGAACTGGCACAGTGGGTCGACATGTTTGGGGTGACTTATAATGAGTTTACCAGACGTGTCGAACAGCATCTGATTTGACATTATTTGTAAGTGTAGTATAAGTGTATTTTTGAATCTGTTTGTAATGTGAAATGTCATGATGTATTGTAATTGTTTACACCGAGCGACGCAAAGGCTAAAGCTGTAATGTTGCTCGGTGTAATTTCAAGTTCAAATAAATAAATAAATAAATAAATATATCTAAATTATTTAGAAATGAAACCGGATTAATCTGTACCTATTGCACAAACGGAATTACATTAAGTTTTTTCCTCATTGTTTACCGACTGTACCAAAATAACAGTACATACACCTAATTACGAGTATATTCTCAAATCAGAATATAACACTTCTTTAGCCTATATCCAATCATTATTGAACGTAGGCCTCCTCCATTCCTTTCCATTCTAAAGCATCTTGAGCTATTTGCATCCATACTGTCCTTGCATGTTTGGCAATATCATCCCTCCATCCATCGGATATTATTCATTCAATTAATTAATAAACACAGAAGTTATTTCGACAACATTTTAAACACTAATGGTTGTGTTTCATGATACACACAAATTATACGGACGTGTTTCGCTTTAAGCTCTTTAAAAAACGAATATTTTTAATAATATTATTTATTGCACTTTCGTGTTTTGATTTCATTTAATTTTTTATCACTTTGTGTATTTAGAATTTGTATATTTTATTTACAAGTACATTTGTATTCACTATACAGAACAAACAAATTTAATAAAAAAATTGTATAATCGAGTGTTCGTGATTATTTTTATCATGCGAAATGTCCGTTCTTTTGTTTGGAGTAAAAAATTAATAGGCACCAAACAAAAGGTTCTTTAATTTTTTCATTTTATTGCTGTCAGTTTGGAAGGTATTAACTGTCATGTGTGTTGACAGTTAAATACCTTTTAAGTCACAACATGTTTACAAAGCAGTATGACGGTAATTTCAGGTTTTTCCGAAATTTCAAATAAATAAATAAATTATTGCACATAAATTGTGAAGAAATGATTTATCGCCTCTGGACGATTTCTGCCAATCAACTCAACTAAAAACAGCAAATGAATAATTTTTATAACTTTTCAGTAAAGATTTTCACACCAACATTTCTGAGGATTATAGGGCTAAGCTAATCACTATTTCGTGGCATCTTTCAGCATAACAAATAAGTGACTCTAAATGATAGAAAGAGGTGAGCAAGGAATTTTGAAATAATTATCGGAACGTGTTTAACATAACATTTATTTTAATCAACCCAAAATATTTCGATGGCCAATCCAATAGGTGCTAGAATCATATTGTACGATGTCGATGTGACACGCCGTACAGTTTGAGAACCATTCAACTAAACAAACACATGCCACGTAATTTTTTTTCATCGTATAAACGAATTATTTTATAAATTAAGCATTCCATATTTTGTAAACAATTAAGAAGATATAAAAATATGCAAATTGCAAAAAAACGTAGACAGTTTTTATTGTTTTGTTATACCATCAGCTAATATTATTTATTCATTATTGAATGTATGTAGTCGTATGCAGATGAAGGCTCTTAATACATGCAGAAATATGTCATGCTACTATTGTTAATAAAGTATATTACGAAAAAACAGAATGACGTAACTGACACATCCTCAGCCCAGAAGCGAACCGTCTGAGTTTCCTTGTACATATTTTGATCGTGTGACGGTAAGTTCAATTGAGTAGGTATGTTATCGTCATCATCACTGGCGCTATAGTCCACTGTAAGCCTTGGCCCCCTCTAGAACTACTCAGACCATCGCCTGCACCTTCCAGTTTGTTACCACAATTATATATTAACTTAAATAAGACGTTCTTTTTTTAGTTATTTCATAAAAAAAAAATTCCTTTGGCACACCACAGGCATAGGTAGATTTCAAGTGATTTATTTATCTTATTAATTTTAAGAGTACATCTGTACATATAATAAAAACAATTACAATATCATCACCAAATAAACCAGCGAAGTGATGAAGTATTATGGATGTAGTTTATTCTTTGATTTTCGAAGTACCTAATCCAATAATCAAATTTATTTCATTCCACTCTTTGATTATTGAAGTACTTAATCAAATATTGTTTCGTGATTCCACTCATAATATGGATTGGTACCGGTACCTAAGCACTAGAAATTTTAAAAAACGATGTGAGTTCTACTCGTATCGTGAAGCACTTTTCTAAGACAACAAACACGCTAGTACCTATGCGGTAACTACTTAACTAGATCTTTCGATCGATCACTGTCGTCCAAGGAATTGATCTAGACAAAATCTGTAAATTGATCTGTATTCCTTATTAAATGCCCTTTCATACGATACCAGACACGGACCTTCACAATCATTGGATCCCCTCAGAATGATTGTTTTTGTATTTAAAGCCTTAAAAAGTGAACCTTCCTCTAAATGGATTTCACCCAATCTCATATCAGTTCATCTACCACTTACCAAAAATCTACCACCCAAGTTTCACGTTTCTGCGACGCATAGTTTGGCCGCAAACGTGCGCACAAGAAAAGGGACATATATATGGCTTATATATATAAACTTTTAAACCAAGGTCGGATTCGGGTTCTCCTGGTCCTAATTAGTGATCCTGAGTAGAAATTTTTCAATTCTGCGACATCACGGGAGAAACGAATAGGTAGAATTCCTTTTGGAAATCTACCTAATAAGTGGTCGCACCGAATTCTTTTCAAACTTCACTAAATCTGATGTACCTATTATATTGTCCTTCTTTTAAATTAGTTGAGATCATCGGTAATTTTCTGCTTTCTTCTACTAATTCTTTAATTTTGTTTGTAATTATAATGTTGATTATTTTTGCTTGGCTTGAGATTGACTAACAACACCCTCCCCTGGGTGAAGTAAAAAAAAGTGATAGAACGGGACTTATTGTACTTCTGTCTCGCATCCTTTGACAAGGTAATGCACAGTGCACACCTGTCACTGGTTAAGTGGTTACAAAACATATCGTGGTGTAGGGATTGCTGTGAATGATTATTATTTTAAGGGCTTGGTACCAAGAATGACGTCACAGTCATTTCCCACGGCATTAAGGTTCAAAATCGCGTGAACAATCGCATGATAATTTGGTAAAAATAGCGCTTTTTCCACTTTTTTGGGGTTAAGTTTGCGTCTATCAAAAAACTTATACGGTTATTCCCTAGATTTTAACGCTTTATTTAACGCTTATTTTAACGATTATCAGTAAGTACAAAAAAAATTTACTCCGCAACTTTCGGGAAACAAGTTTCCGTCTTTCGGAAAAAATATCAGAGTTGTTTTTCACATTTTTTTTTGAGATATCCATACAAGATATCAAAAATCTTTTACGGTTATTCCCTAGATAAATGTTTAATGCCTCTACCCTATTTTGTTCCAAAGCATATTTAGTAACCGTTGTCGAGATATAAGGTCTCCCGTTTTTGGAAATTTTTGAAATGTCGGTATGCATACTCTAAAGCAGTATTCCCCAAACTATGAGTCGCGACCAACCAGTTGGCCGCGAGCGAATATTGAGTGGGCCCTAAAGAATAATTAATAAAAACTTTATATTGTAACGCGCGGGCGGCGCGGGCTAATGAAACACTACAAATATTATTTTTTTTCATTTCAATTACAACAAATAAGTTCCACTGGTCGCCACTACGGAATCTGAGCTTTACCAATGTTAATGCCCTCTTTAGACTCTAAAAAATAACTTCTTGGTGCGTTTTTTATAAGGTAAAGTTTTCGTGGTGGAGGAGGGCGGCGAAAACTAAGTAAATGCCTATACCGAGAAGAATTGTAAATCTGGCGCTGGTACACCCCCCCCCCCTCCGTCAATTGTTAAGAGGTGGGTCGCAAGATTGGAAATTTTTGTTAGATGAGTCGGCACCCAGTCAACTTTGGGAACCACTGCTCTAAAGGCCTTCGTCTTGTGCGGTACATACGAGTATCACTTCTCACCACGTTCCTCACGCATATGAACGAACGGTGGGATGTATTGAACTATTAATAAATATTTGTATTATAAAGTCAACAAGTTACGTAACACTTCGGGTTAGTATTTTTTAACAACATTATAATGATTAGAAGAGTAGGCTCTATCTTCTTCTTCTTCCTCAGCCTTCCTCCCTCCACTGCTGGACGTAGGCCTCTTCCATTTTCTTCCACTCATCTCTGTTTCTCCCCCTCCGCATCCAGGTTCCTCCGGCTTGTTGGACTAGGTCATCAGACCACCTTTTGGGAGGTCTTCCGACGCTTCTCCTTTTGTTCCAGGGCCTCCACTGTAGGATTCTGGGTGCCCACCTAGTATCCTCTTGTCGAGCCATATGCCCAGCTCACTGCCATTTTAATTTTGCAATGCGGTCCATAATATCGGTAACTTTAGTTCGGCGTCTTATTTCCTCGTTTCTAATTTTATCTCGAAGGCTCACGCCGAGCATCTGTCTTTCCATGGCACGCTGTGTACATTTTAATTTGTGTATGCTCTATGCTAATACATAATTTGTTTATTATGTTGATGATAAGTACACACTTGAGATTCGTCTTCTTCTTCTTCTAAATCCTAACATCTCGACTATACCTACTTGCCCATTATTATAGTGCTGGTATTACAAAGATAATAATGATAACAGGGTCTTGTACTAACAATATATTATGTTATAATAACGTGGAGGACATGCTTATGGCTCTCGAGTGTTCAGCCAAGGCCTACTACGAAAGTAAAATCGTGACCGGAAAAAAGCCCATTAGAATATTGCTCAACATGAATAAATCCCAAAAAATACTAAAACCCTTAAGAAATTTGCTCAAATCTAATTGGATTTTGAAAATATAATGAATTGTATCTTTAAGTATGCAATTTCTTTCGGTGTGTTAGAAACTAGCATAGATTAGAAAATATACAAATAAGTAAGTGGATCTAAAATGGGATAGACAGTAAAATAGTGAACATTTTCGAAATGATTCATCTATTGGAATCCAACTATAAAGTTTGGGCTTTTATCCGTTGAGGATATTTCTGAAGGGTTTTTATCTTTTGTTGCGATTTATTCATGTTGGGCAATTTTTTATGGGTTTTTCTCCGGGAACCAAGTAAAATATATGATAAGTATATAACGACAGTGGCGAACCACACCTTTCTTTAAAAATAGAAAAACTGTCCTAAAAATATACGCGCTACACGTTCATATATGCAATTCGAATCCGTCCTTGAAGATTTATTATTTTGCCGTTTGTCGATTTCAGTACATGCGTCTCGCGCCAGTGATAGTCTTGACGCTCCTTGGTTCTGGTGTCCTTTAGGTGCCCGCTTAAATTAGACGGATCTGTTTAAAGGGCTTTCTCTAAAAAAAAAAACATCCTCGTTGTAATAGCAACAGTGAAAACGCAAACATGCAGTTCACAAACAGAGGATTTCCAAAAAAAATTATCCCTTGAAATCTGAGGCGTTGTTATTGGTCAGATGTTAACCAATAGGTTCGAAGGAGCGTCAAGACTGGTGCGAGATACAAGTATTTCAGTGGGCATCTACATTATAAATATTATAACTGTAGAATATTATTAGGTTTATAGTAAGTAATGATTTGTAACCATCAATTTCAATTTCATATTAGAGACCACACGACATAAATTACTAATTACTTCATCTTGCAAATAAATGTCACTTTCATGCCGGAAGCTCCCTGTACTAGAGCTTTCTGCTTGGAACTTTTTAATTTGATTAAGAAAATGAGAAGTTGCTGTATCATACATTAATGTGCTCTACCACGAATAGAATTAGTTACAAAACATCTCATTAATCTTGACACTCAAAAATCACGTGAAACCCTTTTTCAGCATCCTTCAAGAAATTAAGGAAATCATTAATTTGCATTTCCTCCTCGTGATGAATTCCAAAATATTTTAATTTTCGTCATTAATTATATTTTCGGTAGGTTCTTCTACCCGTCAACCCTCATTTGTAATCTGTTAAAACTGAACGTTATACAAACAATAATACTTTTTACTCATTTTCGTTTCAGTATAGTTAATACAGTTCATAGTGACATCGAAAAACTGAAAAAAATTAGGAATACATTCGAGATTCGCCCTGTTTAAACAAGAGTCAAATTTGGAAAGATTGGGCTATGTAAATTTGCATGTCAAGAAAACTGATATGAAGATCTTCTTCTTCTTCTTATCGTGTCGGTCAGCACTCGATCAGATTACCCTCCGCTCCCAGAAAGCCACAACCTCTCCCGCGTCATCGCACCCCCTTGGACGATGACGCGGGAGAGGATATGAAGATAAAAAAAAAGACTTTTTTCCTACAATGATCTAACAGAAGCATCAATGAATCAAATCTGTTGTATAAAAATGAAGATACGAGTATCTGTAAGAACCACCGAAATCTATTATAGTCCCTATTTTATGTTGTGAATCCTGGCCTGAAAAGTACGCTCACAGTATTTACTCGATTTGTTGTTTTTTTACATTTTTGTCTATTCATATAGATTAACCTTAGATAATCTATATGATAGGTTAATAAACCTGTATGTAATGTGTACATCAAATTAATGTCACAAGTGGTTGGTTGGCAGATATTGCCTACGGCAATAAACCCGCCATTTGGAAGATATGTTTTCTTTTCAATAAAGATTTTTTTTATTTTTATTTTTTTTTTATTAACCGTCCATCCGTCTATTCTTCCTTGTGTTTCAGAAACCTACGAAGCCAGCGATAGTATACAAGCCTACATCCACGAATTCCATCACCACAATGATTGGTGACGTCACCTTGTATCGGTGACAAACACCTTGTCTCGGTGACAAACACTTGAACTACGGATTATTTTTTCCCATAGATTTTCATGGTGTCATCATCGTCAAATGTCAGTTAGACCCGGCATGTATGACCAATATGGCGCTGGACTCGCAACCTATAACACTGTTATTTCAAGTTATTTATTTTGTCTATGCTTCTAACAACTAGTGCTCGAGTCGTGAAATAAAATCTTCACAAAATATAAATTCATGTCGTTTTTCATGAAAAAAAAAAACAACTTTAAAATGAGTTTCCTCCTATTCTAAACAAAGAGAGGAGAGTGTCATAAATAATAGCGCGAAATTCATAAAAAAAAAATCTCGATACGGACAGCCTCGTACTATGTAGTGATATAGAAGTTATACTATAGAAGTGAAATTTCTATGAAAAACTTTTCAATTTATCAACTGAATTTTTCATTAGCTAAAATTACTGTCTTGTTGGATGTCACACTTCAGGAAGCACAATACCCATTTTCCATAATATAATATTCGGTATGGACTCATATGTTATTGTACTGACTAAAGCATAGCTAACCATATGAATAGAATACCTCATAGCATTAATATAATAGCTCAGTGCTGAGCCCGGCGGCTTCAAATGAGGTAAGAATATTATTATTTTGAAACATGTGTTTGGAAGCCTAAGAATTACTATCTATCTATCGTATGACCAACATCACGCCTATATCATTTAACATTCGTTATGTCAAAGTGTGAAGACATGTTAAAAGCGCAGAGTGAACTGCTTGTCAGAGACTTAAATCTAGATCTCTTATGTATTGTATTGCTTCGTCGCAAGAATTACTTTTGTAACTGCTTACTTGTATCCAATATTATTTTTTATTTTTTTATACACATTGGACAAATATGTTTATAAGGCTCAGACACTCAATAGTAAGTACATATATTATATTTTCGACAAAATTTTCAGTTTAATGTTCGTTTTTGTCGAACATCTGGTTTTATCATCGTATTTAGCTAGCACATTTATGAAATATAATTTTGGACTAACTGAATTACTAATGTTGCTTACAATATTAGTTTACATTATACTCGTATACCTACTTGGTCATACGCTTCCTCTAAGGGGATAATATGGAAAAACAACATTAGTTTTGATTTAATAATACTTTGGGTGACGATACAATTTAAACCGAAACATTTCTCAGCAAGACCTTCCAGTGTATATCAACAATGTATAATTCAGTTATGAAATGTTTCATCGAATGATTTGTTGACTGGTAAGTAAGACTAAAAGTGGTTTCGAAGGACTGTCATAAATCAAACATTACAATGTAATGTGTAAATAGATAACTAACTCAATTTCAAGATCACTGATAATATTTGTTTAGTATATTTATACAAATTCAGAAGGGTATATCTACCTAAATACTTGGGTATTTAATACAATAAACTGGGATTGGTTTGTATTATAATGTTGGTAACACATATTCCTATGCCTGCCTTTCTATAATATGATTTCTCTTCAAATAATATCTACTCTGATTAATTTAGTCTAATGTAAATACACCATTTACATTTTAACCCTTTATATGTACGTAGTATGTGATATTGTAACCATACCATGATATATGAACGTCACTTAAGGGTGACAGTTGACGCAAACAAATTCCCTAAGGTATGACATGATGCCACGATCTGAGCGACCCGTAGTGCGCCTTCCTAGAAAGGACCTAGGCTGGAAAATATCCTAATATTCTTCAATATGTAAAATGACGAATAACGAGGGTTAAAGAACACAATGTTATACAACAATAAAAATTTATCCCTTTAGATACAGTCACTATCAGAAGAATTCTAACTATAGGAGCCGAATTTTACTTTCCGTTCCTAATCTAGGGATTGCCAGTATATTTACGTCCTGGGGAAGCAAAATAGAAAGTCAAAATCAGTTTTTCAAGTAAAAGATGAAACAGATTATACAATACCTATTTTATTTATTCTTCAAGTAAACATTGTCCTTCATCCCATCCACTTATATTTTTCTTCTTTTTTTCATAAACTTGTATGTATGTATTTTGTTTATCAAATGAATGTCACAAGTGGTGGGTTGGCAGACATTGCATACAGCAATAAACCCGCCATTTCAGAAATATTTATTTTTTCAATAAAGGTTTTATTTATTTAATTAATTTTTTTATATCATCAATTGTTGTGATTTTTGTCATTATTAATTCCTTATGATTATTATTTTTCTAAGGTTCTTAAGTCAAATGATGTAACTGATTTACCATAGTACGGGTTCAGTCTAAGTAGGTAGATCCAAATATAATGCCATCATTAATTTCTGCACTATTATTATGTAAAAAATTACTTTAATGACAAATTTTTACTGGACCACCATTGGACCAAAACCCATCAGTGGTAAAATATTTACAATTCATTCGTGACCAATTGTTTGCCATTTTACGGATCATAACGTAATACCTATTTTAGTAAAAAAAACGTCATTCTCAGGTCCATGGAAATTCTTAAAGGTAAATGAACCTAAAAAAGAAACACACCTATACAGATCTTTATCCATAAATATATACTTCTTTAAGCTTCAAAAAAACAGTGAAAATATGCTGCCTGCTCCGGACTGCTGTGAAATATGTGTTCGACTCTCTTCTGAAATAAGATCCCTAAGAGAATGTTTGAAAATAACTTGACAGATGGAGTGCAAAAACGGGGAAAATATGGCTCTAAGGTATTTATGGTGACTAGGATGGATAGCGGTAGGTTGCATTGGTTTGGGAAAGTGGAAACCTAACGTGTTTTATATGCCTGCCCAACAATATCAATATACCTACTTGTACGATTATAAAGTTGACATAAATTTACTGAAACTATGATTTGGAATCACGGAGAGTTAAGGACACTTAAATTTTAATGCATGGACGAATAAGTCGAGTTCCAATAAAGAAAATATCATGTAATATCTTTTCATGTACCTGGATTATTTGAAAAGGCGACCAACTACCAAACGAGATACGTGGGTCAATTGCTGTCAAGCGGGGACTTATTTCGTCAATATAAAGTAGCTTAGTTTTTCTAGCTTAGTGAACTGTACAAAAATGTATTTGGGGATATTTTGATAAGCCCAGATTCATAGAATAAAATTATAAAGAATTTTCGTTGAAAGAGACAGTAAATTTTCCTTTGAAGATAATAGCAATATCGATTAACTTTACATCGAAAAGTAAGGAAAGAATTTGACATGCTGCCTATATTGTATACCTACTATAAAATATCCAACATTTGTGTTACTAAAAAAAAATCTTTCGGCGCTGAAAAATATTTCATACAAGTATTTACTCTCAGTTAAATGAGCCGCAATCAATAATATCCAATCTTATTATTATGTACCGTGACGAACAGGAAATTTGTCTATAACTTCAACGAAAAAAGACGAAGTCGTATCGAAAAGAATTCTTCTGAAAATGTCGTCTAAATTTTTTCTCCTTCTTACTTTAGTAAGATGTTTTTAATGTGTTTAATTCTGTTCTATCCCCTTGTGCCACGTCCCTTGCGGGGCAGGCAGAGAACAAGCAGCCAAATGTCTTTGTTTTTACACACACTTCTTGCATCCGCTACATTCCTTCAATTCGTCATAAACACTCTACGATACCTTGTGCTCAAAACATGTCTGTCCTCGAGTTAATGGCCGACATTTTCAGAAGCACGAGTCAAGTGGTTCTTGGACGGCCGCGCTTCTTTTCGTCCCGTATTTTACCTAAGTGTATTTTCTTCACAATCCTTTCCAATCACTTTTGGGGTGCTGATCTTGACGTTGACCTTTGGGGATCTTGTTAACTACGGTGAAAACAGTTCCCAAACAGCGATCAACCATAGGCTTGATTCTTTGCATACACATTTTTTGGGACTATACTTATTCTAAAATCCATTGAACATACCACCGAATAATCAGTATATAGTGTACGCCTCCATGGGCGTCGCCGTTGAATTTTTTTTGTGAGGCATAGTGAAGAAGGTCGTGATGTGCATTGGTTTAGTTGAAAATGCACATAATAACTTGCACAATAATATGCTTGAGAAATGTATTTTATAAAAAAGTGTCAAGGAATAGAGCCGCAGGCAATTTTTTCAATGAAATAATTATATTTTGATAGATTTTCATGAAAATTTATGTTATGATGAGAAAACTTGTGGTAATAATGCGATTTTTTGTGAGGTTTTATCATTTAGTATGAAAAAATATATACCTACTCCAACTTCTAGGGGGGGCAGCCGCCCCCCTGCCCTCTCCTGACGACGTCCATGTATGCCTCATGGTAAATTACTGTAATAGACTTCCTTTGAAGTAGCAGCAATTAGTACTTTACCGACTTGTATGAATAAATAATAAGTATGAATGTTTTGTATGAATTACACACAATATACCAATACATAATTACATTGTGTTTTTCCGTAACGAATACACCAATTTATTACTGGTTTAATGTATTCCGAAAAATTCATTACCATGTGATTACACGTATGCGAATTTTTTTGCTAGAATATCAATATTTCGTACGTACGGGCAGGGTCGAATTAAGTCTGTTTTTACACACGCACACCTGTATGCCACGCGTTCCAGCTGGAAACGGGAAAACGAAAAGGTACATATTTTTTTTCATTTGTGGGTATTTATTTATTTATTTATTTATTTATTTATTTATTTCATAAGTACAACACAGACACTGAATACACATAGAAATACAATGGACATGGAGTATTTAAGTATATAGTTCAAACAGCGACCTAATTAGTTTGTACAAGTTTAGTCAATATTATATCGTCAATAAGTAAGAAATTAAAAGCTAATCTACGATTAAATATAAAATTAAATAAGAAAGTCAAAAGGAGAGAACAAAATAAAAAACAACAGTCTAACCTAAAATTAATATGTCAAATTAAATTATAAAACCACTTACACAAATACTTACATCAAAAAGAAAACAATGCACCAATCACTAGAAAGGAGGGAGAGGATAGTATGGGATAGGGAGAGGAAGTGTAGGATAAAGGGAAAATCATTTCAAATTTGCATATCACCCTGAAGAATACCAAGTATTGTTCTTTTCAACTGGTACGGAGTGACGTTGAAGATGTCGACATCGCTAAACTTGTCGTTGAAATTCCTCATCGCTCTGTGTAGGGGGTTTCTCCAACCTGCATTAGTTAAGTGACGGATTTGATGAAAAAGTTTGTATGTTCGTCTATTGGATGGTATGTTGAAATTGACGTTAGCGAGTAAAGAGGGCGCGCTAATCTCGGCCACGCAAATTTTTCTAAGGACGCATGCATCAATGAGCTCGCGTCGTTTTGACAGGTCAGTTAGGTCACTAATGATAGCGCCCCGAAATCTACGCGCACAAATTCTCAAGAACTTACGTTGCAACCGTTCAATGTTGATTATGTATTTGTTGTAGAGCGGATTCCATACAACCGAACAGTATTCAAGCTTAGATCTAATGAGGGAGGTATACAGTTGAAGTGTGGTGTCATAATTTTTGAAGTCTTTCGAAGTTCTAAGAATGAAACCTAAAGTTTTATTACATTGTGTCAGCATGTCATTGATATGAGAGTCAAAGTGGAGTTCGCTGTCAAAAATCACCCCCAGATCCCTAACTTCCGTTAATTGGGTTAGTTCGTTTTGGTTTATTTTATATTTATATTTTGTCTAATTCCTATTTTTGGTAAAAGTTATGGAGTTGCATTTCTTTAGATTCAATTCTAATTTGTTTCGCGAGCAATATTCGTAGAGTCTATTTAAGTCATCTTCAAGTTTTTTTGCGTCATCTTCACCTCGTATATGTCTATAGATTTTTAAGTCATCTGCGAACAATAGAAATTCGGAGTTATGAAAGCAATCACCGATGTCATTCACGAAGGTTGCGAACAGTAAGGGTGCGAGTACGGAGCCCTGCGGCACGCCCGATTTTGGTGTTATGTAGTCGGAATTATAACCATTCAATGTTACTGTCATCAGTCTATTCGTTAAATATGATTTTAACCATCTCAGAAGGTCGCCGTGGATACCGAAATGATTCAATTTTTGTAGTAGGAGCGAATGATCCACCTTGTCGAATGCCTTCCGAAAGTCCGTATAGATCGCGTCGACTTGAGTTTGTGTATCCATTGCACTGAACAAAAAGTCCGAGTACACGAGGAGGTTTGTCGTCGTCGACCTACCCGCCACAAAGCCATGTTGTTCATCCAACAAGTGCGGCCCCAAAAAGTGTGATAGATGATCCTTTACGATAGATTCGAATATTTTAGACAGTGGGGAGAGTATGGATATAGGGCGGTAGTTATGTATATCGGATTTGTCGTCCGACTTGTGAATAGGAGTGACATTAGCCAACTTCCATTTGGTAGGGAATCGTCCCTTCTTTAAGCTTTGGTTAAATATTATACGCAGAGGCTTTGTTATGTGAGGGGCACAACGTTTGAGTATCAAGGGAGACAACATATCAGGACCGATGCCTTTGTCAATGTCAAGGTTCTTAAGTTTGCTGTATATCTCCGAACTCAAAATGTTTATTGTTGAGAGGGAGCTCGATGCCATTATCTGATGAGGAGTGTCGATGTCAAGGTCAACGTCGTAGTCTTTGTTGTATACAGAATCAAAAAATGTGCCAAATAGGTTAGCAATTGTCAGAGGATCGTTTGAAGTAATATCGCCAAGATGCATGTTTTTGGGGTAGTTGCCGGATGTCTTTAGGCTATTAACGTAAGAAAAAAAAGGCTTAATGCTACTCTTCAAGGTTCGTTCAATATTATTAAGATAAAGTTGGTGGTCATTTCTATGTGCTGCTTTAAGTTTTGCTCTGTAACTTGAAAAGACGGCATAGTCACAGTTATTATTAAATTTTTTCCATAGATTCCAATATTTGTTTTTTGTTTTTGCAAGGGAAATGGTAGATCTTTTGTACCATATTGGAAATTTGGTAGATTTTGGAACCTTCTTCGGAGTGAATTCATCTATAATGGCAAGAAATACATCGTAAAAGGTATTAACAGCTTCGTCTACTTCTTTATTGTCCAGCAAGGCATTCCAGTCAATGTTGCTTAGTTTGTGGTTTATTTCGTCAAAGTTCGATTTGTGGTAATTATATATGGGCCGATTAATTGAGTCCAGAGGGACTTCCACCTCCAGCGGAATACTAATCAGGAGAGAAGGATGGTGTTTATCCTCATCCACTAGGAGAGAGTCGCAGCGGGTTACAATGCAATTCAGATCAGAAAGGACTAAATCTAATATTTTATTATAGTAGTTATAGATAAGATTGTGTTGATTTACGTTCAGGAATGACATTGTTTCAAATAGTAGTTGAGCAGGCACACCGCTATGAGTCTCAACACAAGCCGTCGAATCACCGCTGTTCGCTATCCATTTTATGGCAGGAATATTGTAGTCTCCTATGATACATATATATTGGTTGCGACCACTTTGTACAAATCTGTCGGAGATTCTATCGAAATGCCGTTCGTAGTCACAAGTAGGAGAAGTGGGGGTTATATAAGTAACTCCTATAATAATACTTTTCGCATTTCGCGCACTTTTGCCGCTTACGGATGATAGTTGGAGTGTAAGAAATAGATCTTCTCCTACCGTTTCCCAGTCTGGTTCCCGCGAACACCGTAATGAACGTAACACCGCAATTATTACTCCTCCACCGTCCTTTTTATCGGTTAGTTTTAGGTCTCGGTCCCTACGGTAGACGATATAATCGTCACTGAATAGCTCTTCATCGTTAACACCACCTTTAAGCCATGTTTCTGTTAGGACAATGATATCAAAATTATTAATGATGACGTTTGAACGAAAGCCATTAGTTTTGCTCTTAAGCCCCCTACAGTTTTGGTAGTACAGTTTTAACGCGCCTTTGGGTTGTAAATATCGGAATTGTATAGACAGTACCGCAAGACTTCGACATCCCCCAGCCACCCCGCGTGAAGTCTATGGGAAAATGCAGTGAATGCTAATGCAAATCTGAAACGAGGAGAGGAAGGGGAAAAGGGTAGGGGAGATATAGGATAAGTGTGATTGGTACTTACATTACAAATTAAATAATTTTTTCCAGGTCGGTTGATGATGAGATTGGGATCGCTGGCTCGTTTACATCTCTCCTGGTGTAAATCTTTCCGTTTTTTACCCATGTGAACTTCCATTTTTGCTGCTTTGATTTCAATCGAGCATCTCTGTAGAGTAGTTTTGTTTTCAGAGTGAGGTGTTCCGAGATATAGATTTGTCTCTTTCCATCTGGGATGCCGATATCGTCTGTAGTTATTCCACGTTTGAGCTTTGCAGCTGCTAAAAAAGCATCCCTATGGTTTTGGTGTGCAAACTTAATAATAATGTTCTTGGGACGATTTTGCATTGTAGTTCCATGAGTTACTCTGTGGGCTGCCACGACGTCACCTTGCGAGAGAGGGAATCCTATTTTTTCAGCCAGTGATTTATAAATGTTTTGTAAATTCTCTCCCTTTCGCTCCGTGATGTTTTGCAGTTCTATGTTACAACGCCTTGCTCTCTGCTCTGTGTCGTTGGTCTGATTCTCCAGGGCGACAGTGCGATGTTCCAAATCATTGATGCGTCCCAGGGCCCGTTCGTGCTCTGCTTTTAGTTTGTCGTAGTCTTGGTCTCTATTATTAATCACTACCTCAAGTTCATCCACCTTTTCAACGTAGTACTTCAATGAATCCATGATACCATTGTATTTATCGTCCATTTTTTTGAACAGTTCGTCAAATCTTGAGGACATACTTGTAAAGAAAAACTCGAATTTGTCATCTATGTACTTAGTGAGTCCTTTAGGCAGTTCCGAATTATTAAGTGACGTTGGTGAAACCGGTTTGTCTGTGGAATTATTTCTTATCTTTGTGGACAAAATGGCGGTGTTGCTAATGTCAGTTGACGACATAGGAGAGGACGTTTGCCGGATATTAGTAATATTGATGTTATTTGTTGACGAGCTAGATATTGGGACATCGTCGTAGTTCAATCTAGGTTTGTTATGAGACCGAATACCCTTGCATGGCGAACATCTCCATGTTGTTGATTTCTGTCGGGTTAACATCTCTCCTGACGGTGTTGATTCTCCTAGGCATACGTAGTGATATGCGTTTTTGCATCCTTGGCAAGTGACGGAGTTATTTGGATTTGTGAGTTTGTTACAAGTTGTACACTTCATTGTTACTTGTTTAGCGTGTTAATTTTGATATCAGTCAATAATTAGTTGAGAAGAATGTAGAGTACCTGATTGTTGTGAATATTTCGCGCGAGTTATCAGCTGATTGTGAATCGACCTTAACGCGAATACGTAGTACCTATTCCATAACACAGCGACATCACACAAGCGTTTCGAGTAAAAGGAATCGGAGAGCGTGTATGAGAAATTGCATGAGAGTGACAGAAGGAAGGGGTATGTTGAGGGTAGCTTGGCGTTCTGTAATCTCTTACCCCGCAAGAGGTGCAGCCCGAAGGTCCAAAGTTTATAAAAGATGAATAAATGTTGCGAAGAGAAAGAGGGAAGAAATTATGGGACGCAAAAAAGCATTATGCCTCTTGAATCTCAGACAGTGGTTCGGAATACCAGATACAACACCTTTCATTAAACTTAATTCCGAAAGATGAACGTCAGCCTCTAATGAAAGTAGATGAATTGGAAAAGATGTTTCATAATAGTAAATTTTTGAAGTAAATAGTCAACTATCCATCACCTAAATAAGTATTATAAAATCTCAAGTCTTGAGTAGGCGTCAAAGAGTACTATCCTGTATTTGAGAAAAAAGTTTAAAGTAATTTAATTCCTCTTACCTTTTACAATAAAAGGTCCTTTGTGACACATAAAGATGACGGTTCTGTAAAAAACATAAACAATCTCATTATACATTTATTGCAGACTTTTTTTGTTCACTGAGTACAATTTGTATTCAGCAGTATCAAAATAAATAATGGAAATCGAATAATGGGCAAAAAACACATTTCTGCAACACATTAAAAATATTTGTTTTTACAATGTTGAATAGTAATTTTGTGTCATTTCCTTTGTAGATAAAATTATGTGGCTAATTGAGCACGTAATTCTTCTTCTTTCGTATGCGAAAACGACCATTCTGCAAACGATATGGGAGTCTGAGTCAGAGCTCCGCGCCAATATTTCTCAGATATTCAATTGCCCTTGGCGTCACCTCATGGATTTCCCAAATATCGAAAATAGAAAATAAAACATAATAAAATAGCGAAAGACCGAAGTGCGAGCACGTACTAACTACAATATTGAAAACAGAGATATTTTAGTCCCAAAAATTATAGACTTGGATTTAAGAAGTTACAAACGCTTCTGCAAAGTAATTTTCGTATAAATCGGGTGTTTTTGTCGACTACCTTTTACGGAACCGAATTAGTTCCGTGATGTCTAATTAATAACAAAAGTGACCCTGTATCCACCCTTAGGATGAATTTATTCCGTCCTTTACAGATCACTGCTTTGGTAGCTCTTGGCTCTTGGTTAACTAACGAGTCATTTGATCCCTATTAGGAAATCAAATAGCTCGTTAGTAACATTCCTAGATAATTATATCCATTTTAATTCAGTAACTAATGATGGTGGAAGAGGAAATTTTAATGATTGAATAAATTAGAATAATGTTTCCAATTTCTGTCGAATTCTGAGTCCCTATACTTGATATAGATATTTAAATATCATGGGATAATTGGTAATAATTAAGTCGCGTTAAATAAACCAATAAATTGTCATTGAAGCCCAAAAACACAACAAAATAATAAGAAGACAAAGTCTAACATAATTGCGAGAACAATATTATATCGTCCTCTAAAAATTTATATTCTCTAGGTACTGGAAAATCTCTGAATGTATTAGTAATTTCACATTAGGTAATAAGATGTCTATAGTTTATATTTTAGGCCCCGCGCATCTGAGACTAATCCTGTGATATCCGTGATATCTGGATAGGTGAATTTTTCCCAGTATTAGGCTAATGAGTTTATATGTGAATCATGAATGATAATATGTAGACTCTTCTGGCTGATAATACTGAGAAGTGTGTTGGCAAAGTCATGCCTCCGCGTAAAAAGTGAAATAGGGCTTTAAATTTCCCACTCCTGAATCCTGTTTCACTGTAGGCACTTTGTTCCTATATGACGTGAACACATACCATACAGACTGAACAAAACTGCCTTGAGTGGCGAAATCTTACGACGTTTATGTATTCCCTTGAGGGAAGTTTTAAAAATATGAAGTACCTAGTTGGTAATAGTAATATAAAGTACTAACTGAATTCCCGTGCTTCGCAACGGCAAATTTGACAAACTAACCTTTAAAGGCTTGAGCTGGACAAATGTGACTTAAGATCTGAGTTTATTTTCCAACGCACTTTCATATGATACCATAGATGACCCCACGCAACGCTTGGATCCTCTCATCATCAAGGCATCTCTTAGGAAAAACTTTTTCTCCACACACCGGCAGAACACAGAGTATATTATCGCAAATGTTATTCTAAATTTTAAAAAAAGAAGTCATTAAAAAGCCATGACATTTTTTTGGCCTTTCAGGTGGTCACAACAAATAAATTGAATATCTTATTTCATGTAGGTATTATTTTATGATTTTTCTATAAAATGTGTTTTTAACGACACATTAATGAGTGAACAATTAATACTACTAAATGATTAAAGTAAATAAATAAAAATTTAATAGTGTGATTATAAAAACATTAAAACTCAAGTATTGAAAACAAAGGTGCGTCTAGTGTCAACTTTATTAGAAAGCAATATCTACTAATCAATCTGTTCTGTGTTTTTTCTTGTTTGTCGAGGCACAGATTTTTCATTTTATTTGATTATTACTACACCGACTACTTCGCCGTTTTATTGCGAGACAATTAACTTTGATATAAAAACGTGAAAATAAATTGTCAATCCACGAGCGTTAAAATAAAAATATATTAAATTCGCCATTTACGATTTGACTATGGGAGGTTTGCTTGTAAATTGTTGTTGATTAGAATTAATATGTTGTTTAAATTACTACACTTTAGGTATACCGAGGTTTTTTTAATAACCTCTATTACATAGGAAGGCATATTAGGTATCTTTATTAACATCCATCAGATCTAAATATTGTAATTCTTATTCAGAACATTAAATTAAAGGCAGTCATTAGCGAGTAAAGCCACATCTATACTTGCCAGCCTACGCAAGTCACTTATTGATAGTCTTTTGGTGGGATTCAGATGTGATCGAATAATGAATCAACTTCTAAGGCAAATCTTGGAGAATCAGATGATGTGAGTTGAAGTATATGCCAGTATTAGCCAGTAGCCATGTATTGTAAATAACGAGATTGATGGCAGCAAATGACTAATTTGTTATGAGTTTATATTTTGGTTCATCTTAAAATAACGGCATGGCAATTGGCAACTCACCGCAGATCATTAAATTTATTTTATTCTCACAAAATAACTGGATCGTAACTTACAAAATGTGACAATGGCTTTTGAGGATTAGGTAAATTTTTGGAGAAAAATTTCATACGAATAGATTTTGTGAAATTTTACACAATTCCATTTTGAATAGAATGCTTATTTACGAAATGTTAATAGTTTACAAGTTGTAAGCAAAAAGCCTCTAATTTTGTGCATATTTCTTTAATGTTGAGTCACGAAATTATATTGACAAACCTCAGGTTGAAATTTAGCACCCTAAAAAACATGGAATGGCAAAAATCAAAATTGCCCCATAACTTTCATGTTATTTATTTATTTATCGGATGGTCAAAAAAAGTATAGTTAGACATTGGGCAATGATAAATTTCGCAAGCAAGTCATCAGAATCAAGGTCATCAGAAATTAAATTAAATTAACTTTCATGTTAGGAGGCTATGACTGAGCTATAAGAAAACTTAATCGGTTGTCACTTACAAATTTATAAAAAGTAAACAAAAAAATGTATTTATTTCCTCAGATTCCAAAAGTTGGTAGAATTATAGCTGAGGCAATATTAGCCAAACGGATATTTACGACATGGCCACCGCACTCGTGTGAAGGTACCCTAACATCGTCCATTGGCTGTCATTAAATATTTACCTACAAAATGAACATAAAACTCCACTCACAACGCAATCATTATCATTAAAGGATAAAGTGAAAATGCTCATTTATTTTTTTAATAACCAAAACAATTAGCCTGGTGTTGCGCAGATTTGTCAGGAATAACGTATCATCATGTATTAATAATGCGGGCAAATTTTGGAAATGAAAAATAAATATGATCATTTTTATTTTTATTCGAAATGGGAAGTGTAGTAAAAGGGAAATTGTCCAGCCACTAGCTATTGTCAATACTGTATGGTGTGAATGGAGGCACTATTGGAATCACATCGATTTGAAAAAAATCGCAGAATCTGACGTTCTTGGTGGCGAAGTGTGAACGTTAAAAAAATATTCATGACATTTTACAGAAACATTTTGTCTTGTAATTAGATAAATAAATAACATCTGTTACTAGAAATATTTAATTGCTGATTCCGGTTGGTTAAGTAAATATAGGTAGAATTACCTTATCCGATTACGTACCTGCATGTAAACACAGGTACAGAGTGTGCCTTGTCTAAATTATTGGTGACGGAAGAGTTCCCTCATTTAACGAAAAATGAATATTTTTATCACTATTTTCTGTGAAAAAATAAAACGCTGAATACTCGTAATGAAACGTAGATTAGATTAGAAATAAGAGTGTCTTTTTTCCATCACATTTCTCCATGATTAGTTTTGCTCATCTATTATGAAGCAGAAAGTAAAGTAGCCGTAAGGGACACTGCCTTCTGTAATAAATAGAGGCGATTTCAGTATATTCCTAAGACTTATATTAGGACGTAGGTATGAGGATAGTTTTTTAAATCGGCCATAGATGGAAAAAAACTAATGCTCCTTTAGTCAAAATCTACAAAATGATTTGTTTGCGACTTTAGTGTTCCAGGACATTGATTTCCACAATTTGGCAGGTACTTTTTTATGTATTATTAGTATTTTATTTACCTTCCTACAGTTCCTACTAATGGTAATTTAAAATATATTATATCAATGACTTACTACCCAAGATATCTACCTTTACTTTTACTCCCCTCAGTCCCCTCTAACGTTCTTCACGGGAACACAGGAAGCTAAGCAGATTAGTGCTCTTTATCTTTTATCGCGTGTAACTTGTACCGCTATGATTTTATTGTCATAGGAAATGGGTTCAGTTATGGATATTTACGGAAGAGTCTTCTAAACTGCTCATTTCGACACGTGACACAAACTCACATAATCATCTGTCTTTCGTGTCGGACACGAATAAAAAACAGGACTCTTTTCGGCCAGCTGACATTTTCATAACATGAACAGCTAAGACCGAAAAAAAGGAAAATAATGAATATTAGGAGATCGAGATTATTCGGTTTTAAAAGTTTAGTACAAACTTTAAAATTGTTGTGTTGTCAAAACACGCAAGAAAACAATAACGTCACTGATCTCACCAACTTTACTACTATACAAGATGATACAAGACGTATCTTCAGAATAGGCAATAAACAAAATAATATGCGAGGCAATATTATAAAATATTAAAATATAAAAATTATACGGTTGTCTAATTTATAGAAAAATAATACATAATTACCTACGTAGGTATATAGTACATATTTCAAACTAGCACAACTCTCTCAACGCCTGGTGATATTGCAATCATTAAAATTACTTGCGTATCATTCATCACAAGAAAATTTCGCGTTATCACAAAAGCAATTTGCTTATCTGTTGTGATGTGTGATGGAAAGTATCTGAGTTTAAGAATACACGTCTCGATTCTTTTTCTTTTGAAAAACACGCAAGACAAAATGTCTGACTCCTCTCTCTGCCGCATTCTAAGTTTTTCTTTTTATTTTCCTCAGACGCCTTCACTTGCTGTGTTTTTAAAGTATTCGTTGACCTTGATCTATCATCGCATAAATTCTTCCCACAATGACTTGTCCTACAGTTATTCATCTCTCTACACAAGCAGACATACGAATATCATTCTAATTTCTTTAATATAATTAGATATCTACATACAGTACATGTCTATTAATGAGATATAGTTACCTACTCAGGTTAGGAGAAACTAGTTTTTTTAAATAATTTATTATATTTAAATTCATAATGAGAATACTGTATAAAAAAATACCTTCAGAGTGTTGTGAATTAATTTGATCATTTAAAAAACATGACAACTTCACAAAAGTCTTAATATATTGTGGATGAACTGGTAACAACTAAAGTGACAATTAATTATACAAGATATATTACCGTATAAGAGGTTAAATAATATATATTAAGTATTGCAATGTTTCGACACTCGTTAACGGCTTTTAAAAAAGTTTCTTGGCAATCAGACAACTGGTCATGTGTTTTGTGATTCGAAACAATACCTAATGGGCCCTACCACAAGCTTCACCACACATTTTCCTTTTGTAGTGTATCAGTTTTACCATTATCACCCAAGGTGCTCCATGTACAAGTCGATAGAATGAGTTTTATGGATGAGCTTCAATGAGTTTAAAACTCATTTATTTCTTGTAGGTTTTTTTATTTCACTGATATTACGGCACACTCGAGAACAATATTGCTATTCGCCATTTCAGTTCACCCCGGCTAGGATTCAAACCCAGACCTTCGTCTCGCATAGTAGGGATCTCATCCACCACACCACGAGAAGCGACGGCTGTGTTGTCGAATTCCGTATACATTAAGTACCTATGTATTGTTGCCATTCATCCTGTCGAAGGAAGAGTGTGATATTTTTTATATACATTTGTTGTCGTTCTAGTATGGTCCAGCACGCATTTAGTCACATATCAAACGCTCTTGAATAAAAAATGTGGTGGTTACCATCCTTCGAATAAATTAGCATGCAAATTAAAAAAATAGGAAAACATGCGGACCTTTTTCACCACTTCAGTCAATCAAAATTAGGGAAATTGACCAAAAGGAAAAAAAAACGTAACTTGTTGGTTTAGCGGGGAAGTGAAAAGTACTTATATAGGTACCTACTTATACAATATACTTTCTTGTTATAAGGGGGACTTTTGAAAAGGAAATGCAAATATTCGTTTATTCGTGAATTCAAACAAACAGAGCGTCTAAGATTTTTAGTACATTTGACTAATGACTAAAGCGGCTAAAGCGAATTCGACTATCGACTTATTCACGTACAATCTTTTTGAAAATAAGAGTATCGTTATAATTATTGAATATGAAATTGTAACTAAATCTTAAAAGAGATGAGACATTATCATACCAGGTGTATGAACTAACATAACACTTATTAAAAATGCTGTTCATATTTGAGGTGGTGGGTAGTCTGGTTGGTAACGCGCTCGACTGTTTATCCAGTGGCGCAGGTTCGATCACCGATGCTGACCTACTCCACTTCATGACACAAGCTTTTCAAGCTTACTATGAAGTTTACAAGGGTGTATTTGGGTTTATTTCTATAAACCCAGATTCATAAAAAAAAATACTTCATCTACTAAATTTAAATACTTACCACAATTTTAGTCGATAGCCCAAAATGTCTTCTTCAAATTAGTCATTAGTTGAATTATTTGCTTTAATCGAATTTGTTAATCGGTTATTGAATTTGTTTTGCGAATCGAGCATATGTATTATAAGCTTATTTTTTTAGTTGAATCTGACTTGGTCGAATATGTTTTAGTCGAATGTTCTGGACACGCATCGCCTTTACGTGTACTCTGGCTCCGTATTCCTACGATGTAATTCTCATCAGTCAACCGCACCCGTCGTCCGCCCATATTGTTCCCTGTTAGTATGCAGACAGATGAATGACTAAAAAAATGTCAAGTTATTGTGCTTTTTGTCGTTTGGGTAATAATAACGCCGCTCATTTGAATATTTCATGCGTTTGTTAAGAAAATAAAAATTGTCGGCATTCAAGAGAAAGTGATGACAAAAATTATACAAACAATAAATTCATCTCTAAAAAATAAAAATCTAATTTAAAAATATTAATATAATTATTTATTTATTTAATTTTCGGAAAAATAAATAAATGTTGAAATTCATATTTTAACTATTTTCGAAAAAAAATTCTAAAATTTCATGCTCCCGCCACATGATAGTGCAGGGTCGCGAAGGCTCGGTGTTCATGAGTAGAAAGGCGTCAACGGTCGTTTACGTACACGTCAAGACAAACATTTCCATCCACACGCCTTTTTACTCATTCACGGCAAGGGTCGGCGAGCGTCTGGCGCCAGCATCAGATTTACACCAATTCTTCAAACAAAAACATTACATTAAAATGAACCTCATTTTTATTGCATACAGGTAATTGTATCTATCAACTATGGTGAAATAAAAATATTTTTATGTTCAGAATAAAAGGAGGTTCACAACTCATTATAAATGTCTTTATTTATTTATGGCCAGACAAGAAGATACTAACTAGATGGGCACGTGGAATTCAAAGAACAGAGAGCTGGAAGACTTGTCATAAGGTGGTTTGACGACATTGTCCAATAAGTCGGAAAAATTCAAAGGAGGAAAATGAAAGACGCAGTAGGACATGATAGAGTCCTACATCCAGCAGCGGATGGAAGATGTTAACTGATTTAAAACAAAACAGATACATGTATCAATGTGCCTTGTCTAAAAGAAAAAAATAAAATCAATGATAAATTTTTAGAAGTATATGTTTTGTGCAGAAGCATTCTAGAAGGAAGTACTGATTTTGTATTCCTATTATATTTTTCTGCCCCAGGCGCGGCTTAAGTATGTTGTTCGGATATTGAGATGCTGTATTTGTTGTATATATAAAAAAACAATTATTATTGGAAAAAAATGTGAGGAATACAGTGCTACCTAGCTTATAGTGAGTTATTATTGAACCCGCTCAGGTGAATGAATAAACGAAATGAATCTAATAGCTGTAGAAAAATAATTGTTTAGAATTTTAGATATCGGAAATATTTCCATTTCACCAATTTCCCATTTTGTTTTCCTTAATAAACTCGACAAGGATCACTTCGCCCGATGATATAGGCAATACTTTTCAGTATGAAAACATGTCACTTTGCACAGGTATTTAAATTTTTCAAAATGAAATGGTTATCCAATCATGAAAGTTTTTTACTATCACAGTGTATATCAACATTTTTAGAGGTGAGATTTGATCCGCGGCACTCCAAAACTAAACATTTATTCAGTTGCTGCGTACTTTGTCAATACGGATAGTAAATATAATGAGTACTTATAATATAGAATGCAAAATAGCAAATGTTCTTTTTACTAACAATTTTATATCAAAATGGTCCGTGAGATGGCAGCACCAGGTGAATAGAACGTATGAGTATTTGGAATCGTGTATTTCCAATTGGAAATTTTGAAAAAATCGAATGGTACCAAAAACCTCACCCGTATGCATGTTTCTTACAAGGCCTATACATATTTATGTTTACTTATGAATCTGGAAAATTTACCCCAGAAACACAAACATCATTATATTTTTTATGATTTATTTAGATGTGTATTATACAGCTACCGAGAAATTCCGGGTATTACGAGTTTTTGATTACAACGAACGGCGCGACTTCTTAGAATTTGATTGTGGCAATTAACTACAAAAGATGTAAATACTGAATTCAAAACATTTCTAGTCATTAATTTCTCTTGTAAGCGGATCCATTATATTCCTACATATGTGTAGGCTTCTGTACCAGTCGTAGCAACGCTAAAAACATTTCATAGTATATAAATATACCTACACAGTGCCTTACGAAATAATTTTGTAAGTATATTTTTTAATGTGACATATTTTTTGTGGAACATTGGATTTAGTACATGTCGTGGCTGGATAACAAGTTCTTATTATTTCTCTTATTTCAGTTAGGTTTTATTAAAAAACATACTAACTCATACATGTCTTATATTTTACAGTCACTAAATTGGTACCAGGATATACTAAGAATAATGCGATTGTTCGTGCGATTTTGAACTTTAATGCCGTGGGAAATGACCGTGACGTCATAGTTGGGTCGGGAGCCTTAAATTGTCACGTAATAGGATATGGCTACTGCTACAATCATGATAGGGTATCTACAAACATACATATACTCTCTAATATACGCTATTATAAAAAGACTCTTAAATACGCTGTGAATGATTTTTAAGATGTGTATAGTAGGTACCTATATATAATTTACAACACCTGTTTTGTATTAAGATCCAAATAATAATACATTTATTTCGCATAAAACTAAGGTTTTTATTTGTATTAATTAACGTTTTATGACACGTATTTTGCTAAAGTGTCCGCAGAAGCAATTTAAAATTGTTTTCCTTTTATTTTTAGAACGTAAAATAATCAAAGACAATTTGATACTGTCCTCGACGAAGAAAATAAATATCTTTAAATTGAACTACCCTCTTAATTTACCTCGCGACCTTCAATACAGGTAGGACTAAAAATGTAAATAAGTAAATTTGATACAGGTACTCCAAAAAAATATTCCTTTAATCTACACAATTCGACACGTCCGTAGAGAAATTGCGTTCAAACGAGAGCTTTATTTAATTTCGTTAGAAGTGTCTGGTATCAGAATCAATTATTATTATCTCAATCATTCAATTTATCAATCGTAACGCACACCAAAGGCCAAAAACAGTTTTCGTTATAGGAGGGAAAATTTTGCCTAGATAAATCAAAGATATTTTGCTTGAAAGATCATTCCTCAGTCACCTGATTCAAAGCAATCCCTCATGATAAACCATTGATATTCAATACAAGAATTAAGTATTAGTACCGCGTAGACCTACGCCTACGTAGATCTGTGGACGTAGGTCTAGGTAGATGGTCCGATGATTATGAGAGTTGCGGGTTTAAGGTGATAAATGATGCGACAACTAATCGAAGATGATAGTTCAAACTATACTTACTGAAAAGCAAAAGGGTTGTTGAGTAAATATAAGTAGCGAAATAATGACCGAAAAACGGAGACCACTAAATGTGAACTTTTATGATTAGATAGGTATTAAGGTTTCGTACCTCCGATTGAAGTCATCTTCAAGAGTAATGTCGTGAAAATTCCTACATTATATATCTACTGTAAAACGACAGGTCTATTGAAAAGAACAATCATTGATGATATTTTTTGCTACTAGCTCGTTGATTGAGCCTGTGTAAAAAAATCAAAAGTATAGAAATCTTTTGAAATATATCTTTAAATTGTGATTATTTTTATCACAAAATATCATGAATATGGACATGGACGAGTTTCTATTTTAAGCAACATCAAAAGAATACAGAAGATTTACTATTATAATAACTATAGGTATCTCTAGACGTTTCTGACTTTTTTCTCAACTCTTGTCCTTTGACATTGTTTTGGCAAATTGGGAATTGGTATTTTAGTACGTCGAATATAAGCACAGAAGAAAATTCATAGTACAGTTGTGTCCGATAATAAGCGAGTCACGAAAAAACGGCAAAGGTTGGATGAACGGGGATTAGCGCAAATAATGAAACAGAAAATAGGATATTTTTTGTACTGTGGTGTAGGTTAAGGAATTTTCAGCTCTATATATGACCACTGATGACAGGTAGGTAACTACAGTTTTTTTTTTATTATTAATCATTCTATTTTTCCTTCGAAGTTTAGTCGCAAAAGTTTTCATGGTTTCACTCTGCTGACAGGAGATCGTGGTTCTAAACTTCAGAGTTTTAAAATTATTTTATTAGGTATTATTTGTGTATTTATAGCTTGGTGAATAGCGTTAGTTTATGCGACTAGAGAAAGAACCACTTATAAACAAAAACACTTCCTGAACTCTCCTTTATCTTGGGATATTTCAGTATATATGAAATCTAGCACATTGCAATACATGCAATTATATACCTTTATGGGTTCTATATATGACCAAAAAAAACTTAATATCTTAGACCATATCGCTGGTGATTTGATTGGATAGGTAGGTACTTCATATCTACTATTGTATTTTTCTTTACCCATATTCACGTCAAAAGAATTTAAAATACACCTAATTATTGTACAATATCGTGAATCATAATTTACCGTGAATCAAAACGCGAAGGTAAAATATATGGGATTAGGTAATACTTGTTCAGTTCATTAATGTAGAACTACTGGTAGTAGGTATTGATAGTAGGAGCTAGCTAGTTGATATTCTATGCGACTAAATAATACAAAGTAGTATGGGCTGGAAGCAATACATTATATTGAGTCGAACAACTAGAATCTACTTTGGACCATTGTTTTACTTTATGTAGGGGTGCAATGTGCAAACGAAAATATACAATCATCGTTTTACGATGTTAGCGAAATCAAGTTGTGGAATATGACAAATGGCTTGTTAAAGACATAAGGTATTTAAAGACACGTACGTCGTACATCCCAATCAAAGTAGAAATCGCAAAATGATGCCAAATCAATATCTAGTTTTTACGATTGATTCTTACCTAAATGAGAATACGATTTTTTTAACAATTCTTTAATAATAATAATAATAATATTTGGACAATTTTAGGCGCCGTTTAGCGATAAAATCGCCCCAAGGGCACCTTACATTTTTCTTTTCACCATATAGGATCGTCACAAACAGTAAAAATGATAGTTAGATAGATTAATCACCACATAGGATCGTCACAAACAAAAAATAAAAATGAATCTAATCAGTTTTGGCTAATCATTGGCTGACCAGTGACCGACCCGTAGGTACGCACAAAGAGGTAAGTTTTCAGCAACCCCCTGAACTCCTCCAGGCCTTTGGCACACCTAACACTGAGTTAACCTAACATCTTTACATTTTTTGTTTTTACATCACTTGCCGTGTTAGAAAAACTATGCAAAAAATAATGCATTATTTTATTTTTACCTAAGGATCTGATACATTCCAAAATACTCGTACTTTTCTGCATAGTTTATCAGTTAGCTAAAAGATTGTGTCATAAAATGCAGGGTAAGTACATAGTAAATATCATTTCAATATCTAATAAAAATGTACTAAATCAAATACTTATTATCAATTCTATTTTGTCCATTATCAATAACATATCAATTGGTATATAATTTTCGTCTATTATCTCTTTGTATACATTGAAAGCCCAGCTGCATCAATGATTATAATGTTTTTATGATTAGTATATACACGGATGCGATCACCTTATGGAGTTTGTAGAAATAATCTTGCTACACCACATCATCATCATCTCTGTAATAAACAAGGTATTTCTTTTTTACTTCTCACAATTACAAGTTTTTGTTAGATTACGTATTATTACTGCATTATTATTAAAATGGACTCCATAACTTACGGATATCAGGATAAATTAAAATTGTAATGGTATGCTTATATGCTTAAAATATTACTTTATAGGTTGTACTCATATATTTGTAAATAATAACGTACTCGTACTTACAGATGTGAGGCGTTCTTAAACTAATAAAACTAAAATACTTCAACATTTTTTTTATTTCATGGTTGTGTTTATTACATATTTGTCGCCCAGAAAATTTTTCGTGGATTTTTATACAGTATACATTTCAAAAACAGAGATAATAAGTGCGAAATCTCGCGCCGAGACAGCCAGGCTTCGGTCTGCCTCGAAAATTATAGACAACCCTAATAAGTCGGGTTAGAACTGGCCATGGGAGATGTGGACAGTGGACACCTCCACCACAGAAAGGTGAGGAAAGAGGGAACATCCCTTTTGCGGGTGTGGTGAAATCGAGACGGTTATAATCACTCTGATCACATGATATTCGAGGAGAGATTTAGGGGATATCCAACCTAGGACAGTAGAATACTTGAAACATTGATACGAAGCTTTGACTCTCCAATTCTCAGCCATTTAGATCAGCTAATAAGTTAAATTTCTAGTCCATTATGTAAAAATAACTTTGGTATTAAGCACTTGATAGATGGCAACAATGAAATTCTTCATGTTGTCTGTCTGTGAATGGCAATGAATTTATTCTCCTTTATGATGATAACGAGAAAGTTTTTCATTCTTGAGAGTTCAGCTAGTAATATAATGATAGGAATATCTAATCATTTGATATTTCTAGAAACGTATGATGCATTGAGTAGAATTATGTATACTTTATACATTTTGTTAAGTCACCTGGAGCGTAAATTGTGTCATTCAAGAATTGATTAAGTATACTGACCAGTCACCGTACGTGCAAATTCATGACGTCTTTCGTTGATGGATAGTCATATTAGACATTAAGGACAGGTGAATAGTTGATTTAAAATACGTTCAATGTAATATGGTGTACATCTTACTAACGTAATATAAATCTTCGTATCCGAGTATACCCACACAGAATTCACACAGTGCGGGTCCACTGTTGACGTAAAAATGAGCTTTGGATTCGAAAATTACGCAATATACTTATTTTACACTTAGGACTTACTGTATTTTCAATCATAAAGCAGTCAGTTATCCATTGACTTGCCACACAAACATCACTCAAATTTTAGAAGACAGCTAATACAGCAATATATTTATATCTGGGCTTGCATACACAAACCCAAATACTTTTCCGCACACCTTGCACTAGGCTAAAAGCCTGTATGGCAAAGTGTGGAATACATCGCCAGCGCCGGAGCTTGGACCTGGCACCTCCCGCTTGAGAGACTGCCGCCTCAACCAACTGCACTAACCATGTACTACTACTTTGGTTTAGCCCTGAATACATTCTTGCATCGTGAATACCCATCCAACGAAAACGTATTCTTTTAAAACGCACATACATCTGTCAAATTAAAAAAAGAAAATGATACCGATTTTAATGAAAAAATCAAACTCCTTAGAGGACATCTCCTTATATAATAATAGAAATGACATGATGTTGACCATTCGATTCAAAAATTATATTTAGACACAACGAAACGTTAATTTCGAAAAACGTTGTCATCTCTAATACAAATTCTAGGCAGTATCTCTAGATATTTTTCCTCTTATATAATAGAGACTACGGAACCTAGTAAGAGAGGAGAATCATAAAATATTAACGTCCTCGATACGATACAATACAATACATCCCGTATTACGTACATTGTGTCACAGTAGTAACCGTGGTACATTATGTATGCCTCTCCTCTAGCCAGGCAGATGGTTAGTGTTAGTGTACTCGTACTGTACCTACTGCTGCAATGCAGACATTGTTCCTCTGGGAGATTCACTCCACACAATGTTCGATGTAAAAAAGAGTTATTAGTTAAACCGGAATACTGGTGTAATTATTCAATTATACAGGAATGACATCAAATACTCTGTCACAGGAAGTGAAAGAGAAATGTGCAATGTTCAATTTTATTTAAATTTGTTAGAAATATATATAGTACAATAATATGGTGCTTTCGCGGAGGAAAAACTATAGACATTTTTTTCTCCATCATACATTACGTATTTGGGGGCGCTGAATCCGAATTTTAACTTTACCACCTCGTAAATGTGATGCATTCTGAGATATCTCAGAAAGAAAGAGAAAAAAGGCTTGTTTTACAGACTTTGACTGATAATGACTGATAAAAAGTATTCATTGTAGAGAAACGCCTGAACGGTTTATGCCACAAAAAAGATTTATATATCATTTTGTAGGAAATTTGATGAAGTTTTTTTTTGTCCTGTGATTTTTTCTCTACAATGAATATTTTTTGAATTATCAGTCAAAGTCTGTAAAACAAGCATTCTTTTCTCTTTCTTTCTGAGGTATCTCAGAAGGCATCACATTTACGAGGTGGCAAAGTTAAAATTCGGATTCAAAGCCCCCAAATACGTAAAGTATGATGGAGAAAAAAATGTCTATAGTTTTTTCCTAGAAATGCCATCCAATTTCCTCTGATTACTGTACTAATAGAGGAAGCTTCAGTATTAAAATATAGTGGAGTATTGAAATAAAATGCAGTGAATGTATGACACTTTTTACTGTAGAAAATAAAATTAAATTCTATAAAATAAAATCACAGTAATTATTACATTATCGCCTAAGGGTTTAAAAAGATAATGGGTCATTGAAAAATATTTAGAATAAGTGACATTGGTATAGTTAGTACATATTATGAATAATTAGTATTTCATAAAATATCAACGATTTCTTTATTGTTGATTTTTTATGAGAATCTACTCGCAAAGGATGAATCAAATGTTCGTCAGGTAAAAATTACAAGGTCATGAATATTTACCTACGTAAGTGCTCTACAAGTTTGAAAGTAAGAATTATGTAAGGAAGTAAGAATTGACATTATTTTTCAGTATTATTTAGAAATAAAACAAGACCAGAAATGGTCCTCAGAAAATCAAAGTACCTACCTACTAAAAGAATAACAGAGTTTTTTTTTATAATTTTAGAAAATGAATCTGGGTTTATCGAAATTAACTCAAATACATCTTTGTAAACTTTACAGAAAGCTTGAAAAGCTTGTGTTGTGAAGTGCAGTAAGTCGGCATCGGGGATTGAACCCACGCCCGCCGGATTAACAGTCGAGCGCGTTATCAGCCAGGCTACCGACCACTTCAATTATATAAGCATCACTAATAAAAATAATAGGAAATGAAAAGAGTGTATGACAAACTGCACGAGATTGACGGAATCATGGAGTCCGCGTAGGCATTAGTCAGTCTGGTATTTTATCCTCTTTACTTCACCTGCAAGGGACGCGACTTAGTGAAAAGATAAATAAATAGCTACAAAATATTGGGAAGTGTACAAAACTAATGACGAAATCTAGTCGACTTGTCTTGTAACATGACTAACTAACATGGGTAGGGTGGGGAAGAAACGACGTGCAAGAACCTAGTATGGCCTTGTATTTATTTGACATTGAAGAAAAATATGCATTGTGCTAATAATAACGTACCTAATCTTCAAATCACTCGCACAAACCACCAATTAGAAAATACACAGACACCGGATCATTTTGTTATTATGAATGCGATATTTGTTCAACAATTTTGTCGAGTCATTTCGCTGAGTTCACAATGTCAATGTTTGTTTTTATTTTTTTATTTATTGTTCCCCAAATGAATTATTTCTTATATTCTATAATGCAAGTATCTTATGCTTCCGCCACATGCACGTCATGATGAGTAAAAAGTCGTCAACCGTCGGCTACGTACACGTTAAGACAAATATTCAATCTACACGCCTTTTTACTCACGAACACCACTCGGACGCGACCCATGACGATCATATAGCGGGAGCATTATATTTTCTTTATTTCTATATCTGCAAACTGCAAAGCTGTATTTGCATTCAAAGTTTCAATTTGAGAGGAAATAGCAATATAAGTAAACTTTAACGAACGTAAGCGGCCACAAAGAGCAAAAATCTTTAGAGAATGTTTACTCAAAGGTTGCCTCTTGAAATGAAGTTGAAAAGCGACAGAAAAAGGAGAGAATAGTATCTTTGTTGCAGTAGTACTACAATAATAATGAGAAATTTTGCTTTATCATTCTTCATCGTTCAACTGCATGAAACATCCGACTGATAAAAAAATGATTGCACCTTTCACATTAAATTATCAATTTAATTTATCGTAAGTTTGTTCATTACGTATCTTTACGAACTTTCGTTTCGTAAAGTTTTACGAACACCTGACTTTTACAGGGAATCAAACGGTACAAAAAATAAATAAACAATTAAATTTTATTTCAATAAATGTACACATTAAGGATATAAATATTTCACTATATAAATATAGTTAAGTTCATTATGGATATATGAGTGGTGCTTCACTAGACTTGTGTCTGTATTGAGGCTACCTTTATCTTTGTTATAATTATGTCACTGTTATTGTCTATTATATAATATTCACGTTAAAATTTTAGACAGAAAGTTGGAGTATGACCAAAAGTTTTTGATATAATATTGAGTTCATAACAATTCGATACGTTTTTGCTCGTAACTTTTATAGCTATCTGCTAACTGAAACACTATAATAAAAGCGTGCACACTATCGAAATAAAAACAAAATCAATATATTTAATTCGGTTGAAAATTAGTACCTGGGGGCGACAAAATGGGAATTTGCCCGGAGCACCAATAATTCCAAATACCTCTCTGCGTGTAATAATAAATTCAACGCCCACGAAGTAAAACCTTTATATCACTTTTCACCAAACAAAACACTTTAGAAGAAATTAATATACAGAAATAGACAATAATTTTCTTCAAAAACAGTTTGACAAACAAAACTTTGTAGATTCTGTTTCTGACACGTGTTCCTGTTTAGAAAATGATTTTCTCCTGCTATATTACAGATATGATGTATTTGTTTTCAAGCAAAGTTGTTATATACTAAAAATAAAGAGACAAGTATGCTTTCAAAGGAAAGAAATTGTATGACATTTATCATTCGTGGGGTGTCTTGCAGAAAGAGAGAAAAAGAAGAAGACTATAGTTGCTACATATATACTTTTTTAAATTTAATTTAATTTAAAAATCCAAACCAAATACAAAATATGCAAATCACATTTGGCGTTAAGTATAGTAGAGAAGACCGGCAATATTAAATTTATATATATTTTTATATTATTTTTTTATTTATTTTTTCTTCTTCTTCATGTGCCCCGTAGGGTCCCCCCAACGTTGGTGATCACTTGAACGAACTTGTCTCTGTCCTGCGCCGCTCGGAATAGCTCCCCTACACTCCGAATGCCGGTCCATTCCCTTAAATTCCGCAGCCAGGACGTATGTCTTCTACCGGGCCATTGACGTCCCTCAATTTTCCCCTTCAATATCAGTTGGAGAATGTGGTATTTCTCTCCGCGCCACGTGCCCCAGATATGAAATCTTCCGGACCTTGATAGAAGACAACAGCTCTCTGTCAAGTCTAGTTCGTCTCAGAACTTCGGCATTAGAAACCATGTCTGTCCAGGGAATTCTGAGCATTCGGCGATGGAGCCTGGAGGATATATTTTTTTAATTTATTTTATTCCCTCACTCTCCATACGACATGATTTAGAATGATATTGATTGCAGACGTCGAACTAAAGCATTTAGCTGGTGCTTTAAAGTTAACAAATAATCCAATTGTAAACACCTTTATCTCTCGGACTTGCGCACCATTATTTCAGAATAATAACGAAAGTTTTGGAATACATAATGCCTTAATGGTGGCTAAATAACCATTATTGTACTAGCTATCTTAGGAATGGACCATCATTATATTATACTACGGTTTATTCTCACTTCACAAAATAATATCTAATCATTATCGTAAATTGCATAAAATCGGTGAAGAAAGTATTTTGTCAATACATTTTCTACGGCGAAGCACCTAGAAATTTCTCTATAATACACCTATATTTCAAAGTTTGTACGGAAGATGAAAAAGTTTGGTTATAAAACAATATTTTTGCCCGGTTCCTTCTGCACTAAATCAGCCGCGATGCAAAGATTTCTACCCAATTCTATAATTTTTTGATTGAAATAAATGTGTTAATTTTTTTAGGTGTAAAATAATTAAGGGATTGTGTGAAAGTGTGAAATAATTATACAGGATGATTACTAGAGTAACATAAAAAACCAAAAAAAGCAATATTCAATTTTTTTTTGGTGGGTCATCATATTTATATTAGTCGGGTTTAGCGTGAGATGAGGGTACCGCGCGTAATTCATTCACTTGATTTGTTGAACAATTAGGTAAAGGATTAACCACTTCTATTCAATTAGAGATATAATATATTTATGTTTCATTTCTTATGTCAAAGTTGGGTTGATTGGCAGAAATCGCCAATAGGCGATAAATCCGCCCTTTGTGTTTATATTTATGTGCAATAAAGTTTTTATTTATTTATTTATTTTATTTATTTATAATGTGATTCATAATAACGGATTTCCTTGTAATTATCAAACACACTCTATTTGCTTCAGTACAACCACAAATCAACTTTATATTCAACATCATTGTTGTATACATAATTTGGGTCACTCAAAAATTCCTTCATACATTACTTAAGTCCTTCTCCTAACCAAGAGCCCGAGGGAAATATAATACTATATGAGAGGAAAAACAAAATATGTTTACATTAATATGGGGTTGGGTCACGACTCACGACTCACCCATATGAATGATTTAATAAGACGTTTTATTTACACAGTTGTTGGTATTTTGTATAAGTTGAGAACAACTCTTAGTTTCCACCTAATTCTCAAGTAACTACCTCCTAAGAATATATTAGTAAGCACCCCAAAAGTTCTAGAATACAAACACGTTTGGAAAAAGCTACTCTAGAGTTAACGTATAAAGAGGTGCTTTGTATTCAAATTGGTGTTTGGTAGGAGATCTGATGTATATTATTATTTATGTATTTATTGGCTTTTTATAGGGAATATATGGCCTTTGAAAATATTTCAACATAACATACGTAGATGTCAGAGACATACAATTCTACCAATTTATAACCTTATGATTAACCATTAAATAATTACTAATAATATGCTAAAGAATAAAAATGATATACTAAAAAAGACACAATTACCCAACTCGTATTAAGAAACCAGTAGGAAACTTTCTCAATGTTTTTAAGTTGACTCTTTCACAGCAAATTTGGAGAAAGAGTTGATATAAAATGATAGCTTTGATTAATTTTCTCACTTTCCAGCAGATTAAAAGCTTGTGTAGTGAAGTGCATAGGTGATGAAAAACATTATTTTTAAACATCATCGTATGGAAGTAGCTATCTCAAGTACCCTCTTTCAATATTGTTAGAATCCGAATCACCTTTGTATGTAATTTTGACATAGGGAATCGTTCTTGTACAAACTGTTGTTGAAAAAAAAACGAATGAACCACCTGGTAGGATAAACTACGACTTGTACCGTACGTTACTGGACAGTGGACGCTACAAAACCGTTGGTGTTTTTCTATGAAAAGTGAAGTTGATTTATGATTGTGGTATGGAAGGTGGAAGGTTAGGTACACACGAAATTTAGTCGGAAAATTTTTAAACAGAAAACAAGAAAGTTGGGCGACTCTTATTATATACGGGAAATTAGACAGCGGTTTCTGTACCAGGCAGCTTTGCCCCACGCTCGTGATAAATTATTTATCATTTTCCAGAATTTTTAGTTTGAAATCAAAGAGAAAATTTAAATCCAAAAACCTAGGAAAGTTTAAATAAAAGTCTTTCTAAATATTTGTTCAATAAACTAGTGTTTGGTTAACGCTTCACACGAATGTGGAAAATAGTAAAAAAGAAGTTGGTACATGGAAAAGGGTGTGTAATAACATTTTTTTTTATCAGTATTTTAATGCTCTTCGAAGGAAAACAGGAAGGTAACCTAGAACTCGAATCAGCTCTCAAAACAGTTTTTTTTCTTCGAATTCTCCGTCGTTATTTTAGGATTTTGATTTCCATGTCTAAAAACAATAATAATAGTAAGATGCATACAATAGATCGATTAGGAATAAACACTTTTTATCTTTGCTCAGGGTTTTTTGGTAGTAGGCAATAAGACTCACACAAAACCTAAGAACCTGGAGCAATTGTGTGAGGTCTGTGATTACGAAAAGAAGAAATAGAAGAAGTATTTCGAGACAGGGTCATAGTTCAACTCAATAATAAGTACAACACCATTAAAGATGATAATATGATTCAATACTTGAGTAATTTTTGTACACGTTTAATCGTTTGAAGATATGCTGCGTCACAATAGAACCAAATCGTTGTTGATGGAGATTATAATGTAGGTACATAACTAACTACCTGCTAACTCTCAGGAAAACCCCAAGGTTATTTTAGGTAGATTTCCACATAAAGGAATTCTACCTATTCGTCTCTCCCGTGATGTCGCAGAATTGAAAAATTTCTACTCAGTATCACTAATTAGGAACAGGAGAACCCGAATCCGACCTTGGTTTAAAAGTTTATATATATAAGCCATATATATGTCCCTTTTCTTGTGCGCACGTTTGCGGCCAAACTATGCGTCGCAGAAACGTGAAACTTGGGTGGTAGATTTTTGGTAAGTGGTAGATGAACTGATAGGAGATTGGGTGAAATCCATTAAGAGGAACGTTCACTCTTTAAGACTTTAAATACAAAAACAATCATTCTGAGGGGATCCAATGATTGTGAGGGTCCGTGTCTGGTATCATATGAAAGGGCATTAAATAAGGAATACAAATCAAAAGTCAGATTTTGTCTAGCTCAATTCCTCGGACGACACTGATCGATCGAAAGATCTAGTTAAGTAGTTACCGCATAGGTACTTGCGTGTTTGTTGTCTTAGAAAAGTGCTTCACGATACGAGTAGAACTCACATCTTTTTTTCAAATTTCTAGTGCTTAGCTACCCATCCATATTATGAGTGAAATGAAAATAATTTGATTAGGTACTTCGATAATCAAAGAATTAATTACATCCATACTACTTCATCACTTCGCTGGTTTATTTGCTGATGATATTGTGATTGTTTTTATTATATGTACAGGTGTACTCTTAAAATAATAAAATAAATAAATCACTTGAAATCTACCTATACCTGAGGCGTGCCAAAGGATTTTTTGAAATGGCAACCGCCTAGACCTAGACCAATATGGACAAATCAGATGGAGAATCAAACCCATAATCTCTTCTTCCACTTTCCATATATCTCTTCATTCCAAATATCTTACATTCATCTTAATATGAATCACAATACGATGACGTCTTTACAATACGTATAGTATGTGTTCTACGACCTCTACGTATAAAATATATCTCACATTGAAACAATACCTTTCTACGTTTCTACCGTGCCGGGAGTCGTCTAAGACAAAATCACATAGGGATATAATTTCAATATGGAAGAAATCACAGAGATCTAATGGTAACAATTACACAATTATAGAATTGTCACACTTGAAGAACTCGTTGCTAAAATATGTGTAAAATATCTTATGGAAATTTTAACTAAAACTAGCTCGCACTAGAAAATATATCGAAAAATGGTGGGAGCCAATTTTAAACCCTGGGATAAAATAATAATTCTAATTGTTTTATATTAAGAAATGAAAGCAAAAATCAACGAAACAAAAATAAAATGTCAAATAATGTTGATAAATTAATCAAAATATTATACCTAACACTAATGCATGTTACCAAATATTGCACCTAAACATAGAGTGTAATAGTTCGACCGCAGATATGTGTGAGATTTCTTGTTGTAACCCCTTCCTGCATATTTCACAATAAAGTACAAAATTAACTTCAATACTCCTACTGTGTTCGTGTCGGAGTTTCTTTGCAAGCCGAAATCATTTGAGTTACCTAAACACTTATGAATACTCGTATAAGCAGATGTATTGAAATATAATACAACTAGAAGCTGGAAAATTTCGGGTAATTAATTCGCAAAATTCGGACAATATTCCCAATATTTTTTGAAGAACTAATAAATTGATAAAACGATTTGACCCAAAAACGTAGTATAATACAGTAGTAGTATAACATTGACTAAACAGTTACTAATGCATTTGTACGTAAACTCGCAATATCAAAAGTCACAAACTTGTTAATTTGATTATATACATTAGATAAATGAACTCGAATAAAAAGGCAAAGATATACCTAAGCTCGCAATATAAATCTTAGATATTATCCTGCGATATCCGTGATATCTGAATAGGTGAATTTTTTCCAGTATTAGGCTGATGAGTTTATATGTTTTTGGGTCAAATCGTTTTATCAATCATGAATGATAATATGTAGACTCTTCTGGCTCATAATACTGATATGTGTGTTGGCAAAGTCATGGCTCCGCGTATAAAAAAAAAAGAAATTATATAACAAAATTCACTAACCTCGCGATTCGTTCGCGTATAAAACACGAAAAGAACGAATAAATTACTCATAGGAATATCGTGACCGCGAAATATTTAGATCTCTTGATATCTCACAACTAATGAATTTCTCATAGAAATCACCGATTGTGCATGTTCTATTCAACATATTTAGTATTCTGTTTAGTATTCAACAGCACATTAGAGTGTAAACATCGTAAAATACATTCATTTGTAGGTACGAGTGTCGAGTGTATGGGAGTAATCCCAGTTCTCATGCATGAGAGGAATATTGCGTGTGTATGTTACCAGAAATGTATGAAATCTAGGAATTTGTATTGCCGAGTCAATTTACGAAACGTGTGAAATAATTCGTCAAATGTTTTATGAAGCGTACATTTCTTAGGAAATATATATACTTATATAAATATTTTTTAGAAAATACATGTTTATTATTCATTGTTTTCTAATCATCCGTAGGCCCCATTTAAGGCTCTTGGAATCGTCAGGGGTATATATTAAACAAACGTCAAAAATAAAATGCGATACATACATCAATAAACAGTTGCAGCAAAAAAGAATGAAATCAATAAAGACATGGTGACAAAATAAAACTTAAAACGGGTGTGGTCTAGTTCAATAGTTCAATGCAGGTCAAGATGTAAATTGTCCAGAACTACATCACGTCAATGACAACAGAATTTGAGAGATAAATCAATATAAACTGAGACATATTTTTATTCATTGCAGGTCTTGACGTAAATGGTCCAAAACTGCATTTCGTCAACAATAAATAATACTAATACAATATTATTACGATGAGTCCGATGTATTAATAAGTACTTCAAGAAGTTATAATTTTTTTTCGGCCAAACTGGCACGCAGATAAAACCGATAATAAAAACGTACTCAAACTAAAAAACCTCTTTTATCTTAGATGAACTGTAAACTGAAGGTTTACATAGAATTACACAATTTATTTAAAATATTTCTAATTCCTGTTTTAGAAATGGAAAAATTCGTAGCAAAATGTGTATAATATATTATGACCAACAAACAAAAAAAAATCCACACATTTCCTGACGAATTTGGCCACTGTGTGCATTTTCTAGGAATTGTATACAATAATGGATTACATAGATTTCCAGTAACATATACAAGCCTTCTCAAACTCTAATAATATAATATAGTCAGTCTATATAGGGGTATGTTTTATTTAATATTACTCGGAATCGACCTCCTGAATTACGTGGCGTATAACATTCGAATATTCGTTGCTCCGTGAATCTCGTATTGAAATGGTGTCAAAATTCAAAATGAAAGACATTACTCATATTATTCGCATTGCCTGCCGTTACATAATATTTTTGGAACTATAAGCACGAAACCTATATTCGACTTTCAACCGAAATAAAATCTTATAAAACATGTTGATTTGATTCGTTGATCCAATCACCTAACTAAATATTTATCCATCCCCGAAGGTAAAATACTACTCGATTAATTGAAAGGTTAAATAAACATAAATACAATTAAAGGACCTTTTAATCGAAATTATTAAAAAAATATTTAGGTTTAAATCAGAATTCTTATATCACTAACAGAGTTACCCGTGCTTCGCAATGGCACGGTGTCTTCCGATGGTTTGAGCTGGACAAAATGTGACTTAAGGTCGGAACTCCTTTTTTAACGCCCTTTCACACGATACCACACATCGCTTGGATCCCCTCATCATCATGGTACCTCCCAGCATAAGCTTTTTTTTTCAAAAGTGGCGACCTCAAAACCTGAAGCAGATTTGTACGAAAGTTTTTGTGAATTTTCACAGCAATCAATCGTTAATGCGGGAGTTATGCGAAAACTTACAAAAAACCGACTTATTTTTATATATAAATAAATCTTTATTGGTCAAAACAACAATGCATAATAATTACAAAAATAAGACAATCGTGTGCCAAAAGCTGGACTTATTGCTAACGCAATATCTTACAGTCAACCCAATATTATATATTATTAATTAAATGCCAAAAGACAAGGCGATATACTGTCGCTGCACATTAGAGTGGCAAGGTCTAAAGTCCGGAGCCGTAAAATAAGTAATTTAATAATGGACGTCGTCTATTCAACGTCCAAGATACAATGTAGGAAATACGGTAGATTAATTATGTACTTACTAGATATTGAATGAGTATGTGCTTGTTTGTTTATTAAATAAACTCATCTTCTTTGTTATACACAACACCGGTAACTCAACAACATAACAATCTTATTTTACAGCATAATAATTTTACTTTGACAACGACAACAATAAGAAATTTACATATAAAATACTTATAAAATTTAACATATTTATTTTGACGTTATTCTGTAAACACATAAAGTGCTCTTAAAATATACGAGGCAGATACAGAATAATAGATGTACTTTCATGACGTTATTATAATACACCATAATACTGATTTTATTAATTTTATATAGAGTACATAAAGTCTTTATTTCCTTTCAATATTCAGTAGATCAACAGGTACATACGTTACATAGCTGTCCTTCCAACAAATGTCAGGTACAAAGGTACATTATTCAGGAATTATCAATAGTAACATTCTGATAATAGAAAGGGCTCCTGGGAAGATATCCACTAAAATTCTACATATAAAATAAACAAAACGTTCGTGTAATTAAAAAAAAAGAGTCTATTTTTTACCAAACAATGACTTTTAGAAGATTCTTCGATATACCAAAAGGTTTGTTTTGTTGTTCCCTATCGAACGTATCGAATTAGAAGATATTTCGAAGGCCTCCATTATAATAAAATAATACACCAGTTCACCAATATGTCGTACTTGCGGTTTGCTCGAGTCGCCTACGTAAGAAAATACGAAAATATTTCGGAAATCTAACAAAATGAAAAAACATCGAAAACACGTGTTGTGCGGGGAAGCGAAACAATATTGCTAACCTATTCGATATATACAAAATTATGTAGATACAACAGAATACTTAAAAGTTCCTTTAATATTAAATTAGCTAGAATACACATAGGTAGAGAGGAGTGGTATTATTATTTAATGATAGGATGATAAAACCGAGATCCACAACTCGAGAATAAAGTGCTACCAATCCAATTACTGACCGCACCGATCTAGTTAAACAAACTTTATTATCGTTTGGTAACTACTCTACTAACAATATATCTTACTTACTTACTCACAATTACATACTAACAAACATTTAGTCGACTTCTAACTAAAATACTAGTGCCCAATCCCACCAACTTTTACCTAGGAAGGAGAGCCCTAAGAAATTTCCATACAAAAACAGGAATAAGGAACATCCGCTTGCAGCACCATCACAGCCTAATTCCATATGAAATGCAACATGCAACTCACCTACGTTAGGTGCCCAAATATCTCCACCCAGAGTAGGTGAGCTTCATGTTGCAATAAATAGAATATTATCTCTGTTTTTGTATGGAAACTTCTTAGGGCTCTCCTTCCTAGATAAAAGTTGGTGGGATTGGGCATTACTCTTCCTTTAGAGCAGCGTCAATCGTTCTAGAACTTCTTTTTTATTATTATCATACGTTGGCCTAGGACAGAAAAGCCTGGAAAAACTGGGTGACGACCAGATGCTCCACATAGGGAGCGGACGTGGATATAAATATCATAGGAAATTACGAATTTCGCTCAGTACCTAAATAAATAAATATAAAAAGTTTAATCTTTGTGATTCCGTGTTCCGTGTACTGCCAATCTTTTTTTTATGTCAAACCTAGGAAGAAGAACAGTAAAACATTTTTCAGTAGTAAAGCTTTTTAGTAAAATAATCGTGGGTTCGATTCCTGGCTCATTTGTTAATACATTCAACCAAGACAGAACTACCAAAGTACCTATTTATTTTATGTAAAAAAATGCTATGGGCTTATGACCATTCATACTTCTTGGCACAATTCATCCTTATTCATAAACACCGGGATTCCAGCTGTTATACCTTTAATAAAAAAATAAATAAATTCCTAAACCTTCTGTTTGTATTTCGTGCAATCAAGAACTTAATCAACAACTCTATAAATGAGTAAAATATATGTATTGCTTCGAAGCTGTGCTCACTTTTAAATAGAGAGATTTAGTCGAGATCTAAGTACCCAGTACCTGCCCCAATTTAATGTATAAATGGTGTAACCTACCAACACATTAATTTATTTACCAAACTCCACTAAATATTCTGTATAATATTAATACATAATAGTATCGTAAGAGATATTTAATGTAAAATGTATTTACCTTATATCCACCTAGGTAGTGAAGTGAATTCCCAAATGACTTGTCATCAAAAGTCAATTATGAATAATACATAATATTAGACTTACGTGATTTGACAATTAAGCCGACGATATTGGATATTAATGTATGACGCATTCATTACTGAAGCTGTTAACCCGGCTTTGCCCGGTAGAAATACATTTTATTTATTCTTTACATCTCATAATCAACTCTAATCAAACATTTTGCTAATATTTTAATCTACCTCACATTAGAGGATTAGATTTTTTTTTGTTTAACTTGAGTTGAAAAAGGTTCTATTTATACGTACCAAGAATATATTATAATATACATATTGTATATCTATACTCATTCTATAGGTATTTTTGTTTGGTTTGGTGTATAATTGAATAAATTAATATAGTCTACATAGGTATGATGTTGTTTTTGTGAAGTTAATTAGATATAGTTGAGACGATGCGCCCTTCCTTTGAACAAGCAACAGCTTAAGAAGGAAGGTATATCGTATTGAATTGTGATTTGACTTGTAATGTTTATTTTGAATTGTAATGTTTCTCAAACTGAAATAATTAAAGCAAATTTTATTATTTATTAATATTATTTTGGTCCCTTCATGTATTACTTATATACATTTAAACTAACACAAATACTATTTTTATATAATTAAGTAATAACGAAGTAAACATACATAAGTATAATATATTATTAAAGTTAAATTAATTTACTAAATGTTTGTCTTCCCATGTTGTGTTATGAGCGCGCTTTATAGTCCAAGAGCCCGCTGCTTAATTTATGACGTATCTGTTTTTTGATCGAAATGTGGTATAAATGATAGCTTACCAATAGGGTATTACATCGCACTAGGGTTGCCTATCAAAATCTTGCCGCAACCTACCCTGCCCCCCCCCCCCCCCCCGAAAAGGTCCCTCTTCGCGGTTTTTCGCATTTTATAGAAATATGGTAAGAGATAGGAGAAAGTAGTCAATGACAAAAATAATCCTTGCTAAATTCTCTACAAAAAATGTCAAGTCAATTTTTACGTAGAACTAGCAGTTTACCCGCAACGGCCGGTCCAAAACCGAAATTCATTTAAAGTACTGAAAAATGTATTTAAACTAAATTGGTTGAAAATTGATAAGAGCTACAGTAAAATAATCGGAGAACGAATTAATTACTATAGTCTTAGCTATAAAACGAGCTATCATTTATACCACATTTCGATCAAAAAACAGAAACGTCATAAATTAAGCAGCGGGCTCTTGGACTATTAGTATAAATAAATTACTAAGTTATTCACCTGCGGTAACTTTTTCGAGCTAACGTTCTTGTAAATTGAAATCTACCTTCATTAGTGTCATTTTAACATAGAAATTGTTTTACCATGTAGTCCTTACATTAGATTTAGTACAACATTACATTATCTATACGTGACCCATATCTGCTACTCTAAAAGTTCTTTTTTTTTTTTTTAAAAAAAAATTTTAAATTTTTTATCCTAGAATATTGAATATTGTGACCGTCGTGATCGAAAAACTGTTCGAATTTCACAAAAAACAAAAAAGTGCCGATATCTCGAGAATGAGCAATTTTTTACTAAGATCATATTTTGATATTCTGGTACGTTATAAGCTGGTCTATCACCCCTCCACGGAATGACGTTGATTTACGGGACAACTTGTATAAGAAGAGGAACGCATAGCATAAAACCTCTTTGAATGGGAAGGTCTTTGGAATTCCTTGCGTTTTCTAGAGGAACGTTGAGGATCGCGGTAGTAGTGTGTATAATGAATTGAATTAGTTTTTGAATGAATAACTTCATATAAATATTATTAAAATAGGCATAGGTACTTTTAAGTGAGTGGTCATCTGAAAGTTATGGATAATGTGCGAAAAACATTCTTGTTATTATCTCTCCTTCCAGTGAAACGCGTTTTAAAGGCTTGGCACCAGGAATGACGTCACAGTATTTTCCCACGGCATTAAGGTTCAAAATCGCGTGACAATCGCATGATAAAATGGTAAAAATAGCGTTTTTTCCATTTTTTGAGGTTAATTTTGCGTCTATCAAAAAACTTTTACGGTTATTCCCTAGATTTTAATGCATATTATCAGTACAGGAAAAAAAAATTACTCCGCGACTTTCGGGAAACGAGTTTCCGTCTTTCGGAAAAAAAGTACAGAGGTGTTTTTAAAATTTTATTTTGAGAAATCTATACAAGATATAAACAATATTTTACGGTTATTCCCTAGATAAAGGTTCAATGCATCTACCCTATTTAGTTCCAAAGCATATTAAGTAACGGTTGTCGAGATAGAAGGTCTCCCGTTTTTAGAAATTTTTGAAATGTCGGTATGCATACTCTTAATGTGATGTGACCAGAGCTGCAAAGACGTTTAGATTACAGACAACGTACTTGTATAAAATGTAATCTGGAAATTTATATTAACTACTACATAAACCTTGAAACTTTTTACACTTTTCACACTTTATGATATCCACTAGGGATACTAAATTAAGATGGCTGTAGTATCGCTGCCGAAAGCTCGGTAATTCAACCACTCTACACGCAGTAAGGAAATCCGAAGAACGAACAACATAGAAATGAATACTAAATTATTTGTTATATTCTTCAACTTAACATGCGGTGAAACACAGTAAAAAATTCTACAATCCTCTAAAAAAAAAAGTTACTATGTACGTCATGATATTTGTGTAAAGCCCCCACCACATGCTCGTGACAAGTCACGAGCAAATGGTGTTCTTGAGTAAAAAGGCGTCAACGATCGGTTACGTCCACGTAAATACAAACATTCCATCCACACGCCTTTTTACTCATGAATACCATTTGCTCGTGACTCGTCACAAGCATGTGGCGGGAGCTCTAAAAACGCTCACAAGGGCTAATCTACCGTTTTATTCTAGCCAATCTATTATTTGTCAATCCATACAACCATATTGGATTAGCTGGAAAAGCAACTACTCGATTGCTGGAAGCTCGCTCTAGGGATCGTTTCAGCCCAAGAGCCGGCCGTTAAATATATGATGTTCTGTTTTTAGGTGGATTTCCACAAAGGAATCTACCTATTCGTTTCTCCCTTGACATCACAAAATTAAAAAAAAATTGCAATGCGTTCGATTTTTTAATGTTGTCATATATTTATTTTTGAACACGTTAAGAAATGTAGATGCAAATTAAATACAAACAAAATTAATAATTGCGTTTTCTTTTGCGCAACTGTGATGCTGTATTATCCTTCCGACCTAACACGCTCGGCAAACATCGGCCGAGAAAATCAACATTTAATCCAGGGATTTCGATAACAAATTCTAAAGAATGATTGTAAGTTTATATTAGGATAAGTAGACTCGGGGTCCAGGGAGCACCTTCGTACACTGGGACTTGAAGAATATGGACCTGCAGAATCTGCGAAAAGGAGGAGGAAACTCGTTATCGCCTTCTTACAGATTGTGATGCTGCAAGGTAAGGACCATGGACAGGCACCAGATAGAGGTGGGGGGTTTGACCCCATCCAAGTCCTGGACTTCGTAGAAGTCTGGGACTGGGGGTGGTGCTTTTTAACCGGGTCAACAAATGGGCAGCGTGGGGGGAGTATAATAGATCTTATAATAAACCTAAATAAAATAGGATGAGTATTTACCTGTTAACTACTATTTAATATCCCACAAATAACTTTACACTTTAAAGTTACACCAAATTAAGTAGATAAGTAGCTATAATATAATCACAAAGTTTCTAATATGGTTTCATATTTTTTTACTAAGTATAATTAAAACTGTTAATAGACTATTAATAATTTTGTTATTATTAAAACACATTTAACTTTAATACTTAAGAATCTCATTAATAAAATTAATTAAAGCTAATAATAAAAACATTCAACTTTTATTATATAAATTAGGTACAACATCTATTTAAACATCTTTTTAAAAGGTTTCATAAAACTTAACGAAAGCTAAACTTTTCTACTTTACTTTATTTTTATTTCACTCTAATATTGTTTGTAATCATAAATTGTTTTCATACAGAATATCCAAATACGATTTGTTTATTTTTATAAGAAGAAACTATACGTGAACTTTAGCGTCGTGACGCGACGTAGTCCGCACGGCAGGCGACCTCACCGACGGGAGCTTTTCGTACAACTGATTTTTGTACGGCGTCTAGATATTACATAAAACATATAAAGCGAGGTAATACTCCGCACTAGGGAAGATCAAGAGGCTTTACTTTTTTATTCCATGATTACAACAAGGACTGGGAAATTATAATTAAAATGTCGTGCAATTTTATAATTATTTTTTAATACCAATCTACACAATACACCGCGAGTGTGATAGTGCAATAATATGGTGTTTTCGCGGAGAAAAAACTATAGACATTTATTTCTCCATCATACTTTACGTATTTGGGGGTGCTGAATCCGAATTTCAACTTTGCCACCTCGTAAATGTGACGCGTTCTGAGATATCTCAGAAAGAAAGAGAAAAAAATGCCTTTTTTACAGACTTTGACTGATAATTCAAAAAGTATTCATTTTAGAGAAAAGAAGCTCAGTACAAGAATAAACTTCACCAAATTTGCTACAAAATCAAATATAAATCTTTTTTGTGGCATAAACCGTTCAGGCGTCAGAGTGACCTAAAATAGTGGCTTAATTTTCACCCTACAGCACAAACTATATTTGTTTGTATTTTTGCTCCCATAACTCAGAACTTACACACTTTTAAGCAAAAATATCTAGTACAGAAATAAAGTTCATTGTTTTTTCTTTAATTTATGCTACCATTGTTTCGTCGACAGGTAAACGGTCTAGGCGCTAGAGCGCATTGAAGTTCAGTATTGTACATTAGAAGCAGTTTTGACCATTATTTAAACTGATATATAACGATCAAAAAATACTTTATTGTACTAAATGCACTCGAAAATACAAGGAAAAAGGCTGTAATATTTATATTTTAAGGTTTGCCACCACTTAATAGTGCTGTGTTGATAGAAATATCAGAATAACTCAGAAACAATAGTTTTTTTTTTGTTTTTTGACTATATTTTGAAAACTAAAAACTATAAAGGAATTATTTTATTGAAAAAGTAAATTGAATTTAATTATCTATGAATCACGTCTACAACTTTTTTTAATCAGATGAACCATTCAGGAGCCAGAGCGCATTCAAATTTAACCAAAATTGAAAAATCGTCCAAATACTGTACTTTCCTTTATTTCCCGCCTACAAATTAGAAGGTAGGTACTTCTAATATACAAAATATAAAAAAAAAAAATCTACACATTATGTCTCTTACAATTTTTCACTCAGACAAACGGGTTCGAAGTTATAGCGCATCCAAATTTACAATTCAAAATTAAATACAGATATTAATACGACGTAAATGAATTTAGTTCTCTGATATACTACAACAAATTTAAATGCCCTGTAACTTCGAATCCGTTCGTCTGAGTGAAAAATTGTAAGAGACATAAATTGTAGAAAATTTAATTTTATTTTATATTTTGTATATTAGAAGTACCTACTTTCTAATTTGTAGGCGGGAAATAAAGAAAAGTACAGTATTTGGACGATTTTTCAATTTTGGTTAAATTTGAATGCGCTCTGGCTCTTGAATGGTTCATCTGATTAAAAAAAGTTGTAGACGTGATTCATAGATAATTAAATTCAATTTACTTTTTCAATAAAATAATTCTTTTATAGTTTTCAGTTTTCAAAATATGGTCAAAAAAACAAAAAAAAACTATTGTTTCTGAGTTATTCTGATATTTCTATCAACACAGCACTATTAAGTGGTGGCAAACCTTAAAATATAAATATTACAGCCTTTATCCTTGTATTTTCGAGTGCATTCAGTACAATTTAGTATTTTTTGATCGTTATATATCAGTTTAAATAATGGTCAAAACTGCTTCTAATGTACAATACTGAACTTCAACGCGCTCTGGCGCCTAGACCGTTTACCTGTCGACGAAATAATGGTAGCATAAATTAAAGAAAAAACAATGCACTTTATTTCTGTACTAGATATTTTTGCTTAAAAGTGTGTAAGTTCTGAGTTATGGGAGAAAAAATACAAACAAATATAGTTTGTGCTGTAGGGTGAAAATTAAGCCCCTATTTTAGGTCACTCTGACGCCTGAACGGTTTATGCCACAAAAAAGATTTATATGCCATTTTGTAGGAAATTTGGTGAAGTTTATTCTTGTCCTGAGCTTCTTTTCTCTAAAATGAATACTTTTTGAATTATCAGTCAAAGTCTGTAAAAAAGGCATTTTTTTCTCTTTCTTTCTGAGATATCTCAGAACGCGTCACATTTACGAGGTGGCAAAGTTGAAATTCGGATTCAGCGCCCCCAAATACGTAAAGTATGATGGAGAAATAAATGTCTATAGTTTTTTCCTAGAAATGCCATCCAATTTCCTCATATTACTGTACTATACTATTTTCATAGTCGTTATGACGACGTATCATTTCATGGAAAATTTAGTATAAATAGATGTCAATATTCCTACAAATCACCACTTCCCTTTCTAAAGCCCTTCTAGGAATACAGGGAGATGTACATAAATATGTACCTACACAAATTTACTCTCTCAATGTTTAAAATACTAGTAACTTAAAGAGTTTCCTGGACCTGGACAATTCATAGTAAAAACGATTGAAAAAACAGCACCTCGAAATAATCTACCAAACGTAATTTGGATCTTATATTTGTAGCCAATATTTTAATAAATTGTGTGTGCATCTGGATCTACGTAGGTAACCTAATACATATTGAAATCTTGGGTCATTTGAATCTTCTAATAATGTCATAAACGATGCCACCTTGTGTACTTTTAATGTCATAAAAATGTCAGTTCCCCGTCAGTAATGAGGCTGACCCTCGAAGAAATAGGTACCTACATGCTACAGACTTCGACACAAAGGAAGTGGTAGAATTAGTAAAATTCAGTTTATTTTATGTCTTTTATAATATAACACATTGCGGTACAAGTTTTTAGCCTGCAAAAGTGTGCAGGAAAGTATTTGGGTTTGTGTAGGCAAACCCGTGCTTTAAAAAAAATATATTATGGAATTCGTTTCGTCAAAAAGAGAAATGGTAAAACGGGGTAGGAAATTGAAGAGTTTGTTATTTATTTGTAGAGACCGACCGAATATTCGGTTTCGGTTTCGGTTACGGCCAGTTTCGGCCAAAATAGCCGGTTTCGGCACCAGTTTCGGTTTCGGCCAAAAAGTGGCCGAACCTTCGGCCAAACCGAAACTAGCATCCGTATTATATCGAGCATTGTCGGGAATCTTCGGAACTGGTTCAAACTTTGTGTTTGTATTCTGTACACTAGATTTCTTTTTTATTTTACAAAAGTGAACTAGATTTATATCACTACCCATTTTTATACATATCATTTATGTCTTATGACAAAAATTTTGCCTGCGGCGCTACTTAAGCGGCCGTTTCCCTGATACAACATAACCAAGTGTTTTACTTACCTACAACAACATTCATCACTTCGCCCATTAAAAAAAAACAAAATTTCCTGCGGCGCTACTTCTAGGTGCATCTAAAGGAAAAATAGGGGGGCGGATGCCCCCCCCTAGAGATTGGAATAGCTATATATTTTTCCATACTTCATGATAAGACCTCACAATAAATCACACAATTACCGCACATTTTCTCACCATGTCATAAATTTTGTAAAATTAGTATAAAAAATCCATCAAAACACAATTGTTTCACAAAAAAAAAACCCTGCGGCGCTGTTTATTTATTGCTTTTTATATGAAACATTGTTCGTACATAAATTGTGCCAATTATTATGTACATTTTCAAATAAACCAAACCATATCACGGCCTTCTTCACCGTGTCTCACAAAAAATTTTCGCCTGTGGCGCTATTTACGCGTTTTTCATCCTATATCAATTTTGTAAATTTTTGTTGCCCCCCTTTAGCTCCGAGGCTGACGACACTCATGAATATACATATTAGCAAACTACACCACAACTTCCGTTACTTAACCTCCCGAAGAAAAATTGCATTTTTTATGTCCCCCCCTAGTGTTACATATGCCATGGATACCTACAGAACTGATGACATAAGTTGTAGTTTAATGGGTTCCTTTCTTTTGTGCTTACATCGATTTCCGAAAATGAAGGGTGGTTTCCTAATAAATATCTTAGGGAAAGACTAGATATCAGATCAGGGTACCTATAATGATTTTTTTTTCAAAATTACAACTGAACTTCCTAAGTTTCGGTTTCGGTTTCGGTTTCGGCCGAAACTAGAAGGGGAGCCGAATATTCGGTTACGGTTTCGGTTTCGGCTAAAAATCCAGTTTCGGTCGGACACTATTTATTTGTTACCAATTCATCTAGCAAACTCAGTCAACCCAATATCATCACAAACACCTACGTCTACGAGAACTTTTCAATGGACGATAATAGAAGAATAAAATGATCTATTAGTTTAGATATTACTGTACAGATTTGATTAGAACTTTGATTATTACAATAGACAAAAGACTAAGTAATATCAAATTCCGTATAATTCTCAATTCAGCAACTGTTTTAGTATTAGCTTTCCGTGCCACGGCTTGTCTCGTTGTCAAGATAGTTGAACTTCAAACTTGGACAGATTAGGACAGACTACCAGGAGTCGTGCCTAAGGAACAATGACGGAGAAGAAGGATTGTGACAACTGAAATCTAATATTCAATAATTCAAAACTGAATTATTACTGTCATATCTGTTGGACCAAGTAAATAAATGTGTCAGGAATTAATTTTGTAATGTAAAACTGAAAAAATTGCTTGGTTTCTAGGACCTTGAAGAATGTTTGGATAAGAAAGTTTTATTTCTCATATTTGCGTTAAAAAGGTTACAGTAGTATTAAACCCATAGCCACTGGTATGTACATAAGTATATAGACCTATAAAAAGTTCAAGACAGTAGTCGATCAAAATGATCAAATAAAGTATACTTCTAATATTATAAAAATAAGTTCTTTGCTGTACGTATATGTGTAAAAATAATATTCGGTAAAAGCTTTCTGACGTTTCAGAAGTTTACGTGTCCGCGTGTATATTTTATCCCTCGACCTTTTATATTTTAGTAATAATGACAGTTTGTATTGTAAATGTTTCATTATTTATTCAGTTCCACAGTTCTTACTAATAACACTCATTTTTCAATTGTAAAAATTACAAGTTATAACCTAAGCTTGATATTATTATATAAGCAAAATACGACTTCTGTATTGTAGTACACTTGGTATAAAGTTTCTACAAAGTGGCAAGGTATTCGTGATTCTCTATAATTTCCGGCGAAATTGTACAAGTAGTACGTACTTTTACCACCTGATGACTCTAAAGAAATTATTATGCCAAACACTACATCGGCATTGTCTTGATCTACTCCTTGTATAATAAAATTCATCATAACATTACGAGTATTATCCATCCATCCTAACTTTAAATTCTCTTTGATAAAGTGTATTTATTCCGTTAGTGTTCTATGAATATGAGATCATTTTTGCAAGAAAGTGTACTCGATTTTGAACAATAAACTTTCTCATCAAAAATTCCTTTTGGTACACGAGTTGAAAGAGCCTACCTACCTACGTTCGAGCTTAACCACGGCAGGTTCTTCACGATATTACCTAAATTATTTATCAATATTGATCATTTTGGATTAACTCACCTGTATGACATTTCTAACCATAGATTTGTGTACTAAGTATGCGTACCTACTAGCTATTTACTCTTATTTATTAATTCTTCAAGTGAACAATTCGAAATATTACAATAAGAGAAGCGTAGAATCAAATAAATCATATAAAATTGTTCACTCTAACATAATATTTTCTTCAGTGGATTCAAGTGACATTATTTTACTACAATGAACATAATTTTGCTGCAAGGCACCGGATTGGAATGATGCCTCCACTTTTTGATCACTCGTATGGTTTCGATTGACCCGTGACTGAGAATAAAATGAATTTAAAAACATCTTGTGAAGTTAAGAGTTTCATCGCTACTTAAAGTCTTCGTGGATCTGATGATATAAGAAAGTATGTAGTTAAATCTCTTCAAAATCTAATTATTAAACATGGTCACGGAGTTACTGAGAATAGCCACAAGATAAAAATTTACATTTCCAACATCATATTCTGGCAATAGGAACACCTACTTTTTGTGGAACAACTAGGTGAGGTGAAAGTGAAAAAGAAATTCACGTGAGCTAATGATAGAGAATTCCACTCCCGACTTGGGTAATCTGTGAGAAACAGTGTACCTAGTGTAGAGTTGTGTAAACTTCCACAAATCAACGTATTTTTTACTATCAGTGTTTACAAAATCAAAGTGTTAGTTTTGCGGTCCATTTTATTATTAATCAAAATGTAGGTAAATATTTTCATAAACCACGGTCATAACTATCTATCCAATATATCTCCATTATATACAACCCTCGAGATATAACACCAAATTTGTATTTACAATTCAGTTTCACTCGGTGGCCTTTAGAAAATATAGTTTTATCTAAATCTATAATAAAAATACTTACCCTTTATGTTGTTGGGGGAGCTGAATCTGAAATTCAACATTGCGACTTTACTTGTACATATTCTGTTGGTTCCAATAATATCTGATTGAGAAAAAACCATTCATGCCTGCATCAGATTTTTATTTGTCTAAGATACTAATTTTATTTAAATGTGTATTTACATAATCTTGAGGCAAAAGGACAGAATGGGATGTCCATAAAGTCAGGATTCCCCGAACGTGAACAGAAAAAAATACTAAAAACATTACAATAATGTAGGAATTATTTTGCATATCATGTATAATTCATTGAAAATATTTCTCATGGATATTTAAGTATTAACTAGCATTCGTGTCCGCTTAGCAGAGGTAAACAATTGGGTTAGCAAACATATCGATTCGATATTGTTGTAATTAACTACACAAACCCTATAGTATGAAACTAGATATTAGATTTTTATTAATATCTGTGTATAATCATTGATCAGAAACAAAATTTGCAATATATTTCTGTATGAATAAAATATTTATTTGCATATAGAAATAAAACTAATTAATTATATAATAGTTGTAGGAGAAAAAGAGTTTTTTTTTTCAACTCATATCGGTCACAGTAAAAATTTGGAATGTCGTTTCTATAAATACTGAAATAAAAGTGAGTAGAAATAAGAAAAAAGACACAAAAGTCACTAGGAGCTAAATAGGGGAAGCTTTTTCCTCTGTTTCCTTTTGTCGAGGAACCTTATCGAAAGAAGTGTTCAATGCTCTAAAGTCCGCCACAGAAGCACTGATGTTCAGTTAACTGAATCGACCGTTTGCAAAAAAGTCCCGACCAAAACCTCAGTCTGAATTCAGTGTTACCCTGATATCGAATTCAGAAAGAGCTTTTGGTTGGAGCTTTTTTGCAAACGGTCGATTCAGTTAACTGAACATCAGTGCGTGTGTGACCGCCCATGGAAGTGGTATGCATTATATCAACATGCCGAACCGAAACGAAAGCCGAATTTTGCTCTAAAAATAGAAGATACAGTAAATAACAGTCCATTAAAACAGTTCGAACAACAAGACTTGGAGCACGTTGATTTTTAAATACCCATGTCACTTACCTGGCACAGAAACCCCAACTACACCAATGCCCGGAAATACCTGCATACACGTAATATTCGTTCCTGTTTTACATATTTTTCTAAAATAATTTGTGATGCACGATTAAGATTAAATTTCTCAGAGAATTGTTCACAATCTCTTTAGAAATTATAAATAGTTTTGTCATTGTTTAAGTTTCGTATTTCGATTTGTTTGTTTTGATTTATTTTTTTGTTTGTATATTAATCCATTCGTGCATGCCTTCCAAAGCTCTTTTGATTGTTTTTTGTCGTGAAGGGAATAATGATTGATAACTATCACAAATTATTTACTTATCATATTTTTCTATCACAACGCTTTTCGATTGGTTGCTTAGTGAGGGTAGGTACTTAACTAGAAAAACAATTCAACCGCTCGTTTAATGTATAAATCGTTTTGACAAATGCCTACCTTCGTTAAAAATAAAACCCAGCAACATGCATGCATACATAATTATCTGGATTGTACCTACATATTGTTATCTGATAAGACCAATGATGAAGTGTAGATATCTGTAACAGGGAAACCAGTGTAGTGTACCTACAATTAATATTCCTTTCTCATCGGGAACTATTTTCTGATGACACAAAATATATTAGTTCCCGTGAGACAATTTCTAGCAGAGCCAAAGCACACGGCACCAATAATTTGTAGTAGCTACGAGTATATAAGCATTGGCAATACCCTTACAAGTCAGTCATCAACTAGATATTGGATGACTATTGATGACTGACTGATGACTATTGATGACTGTTGATGACTACTGAATATCTAGTTGATGACTGACTTGTAAGGGTATTGCAAATGCTTACATAGCTACTACAAATTATTGGTGCCGTGTGCTTTGGCTCTGCTAGAAATTGTCTCATATATTTTTTGTCATCAGCAAAAAGTTCCCGATGAGAAAGGAATATTAATTGTAGGTACATTAGTATATACGCTACACCAGCACTAACATTCTTTATTTATCATTATACATTATTTTCTTATAGAAAATGTAACTCGACGGGAATTTGGTTCTCATGTATTATCGCGCCTGATACCTACTTACATTATACATATTTACAATATTATAATTTTTTATACTTACGTACGTTCTCAACGATTTTTTTGCATTCAAAAGCAAGCAAATTGCTTGCTCACTAAAAGTATTTTTTTAGACCTAGGTATCTATTCTGTGAACTAAACACAGAAATATGTGGAATTGACAATCATGGTAACTTTTCCAACTTAGTTAATTTCTTAGTTCTGATGAGAGATGCATGTCGGGTAGATCAAATCATTTGCTTGGCTATGGTTACTTCTAGATAAAAAAGATCGTAATGCCTCATCCACATGCTCGTCGACGCCCTCATGCCTGCCATGCCATGCATGCCCTCCAAGTTTTTTGTGTGAATGAGTAAAAAGACGATAACCGTCGATTACGTATACAATCCAATACAATCACCTCGTCCGCACGTCTTTTTACTCATTCACACAAAAAACTTGGAGGGTCGGCGAGCATGTGGATGAGGCATTATATATAAACAATCAATATTTCGTAATGGGATTCGGATTTCGTTGTTGAATGCGTTTAATAATATGAAGAAAAAAAAAGACTATTTGTTTGAGAAAAATACAATAGATGAAAGGTATAATGTAATCCTTATTTTTCGAAGAGAAATGAAAAACTTATTGATGGTGACGGATACCTAGAAGGCTATAACATAATATAATATATCCAGTAATCTCCTATAAGCCAGTGACCAGTGACCTTTCATTTGGCAATCCGGAAAAACATACTCACTCGTTATATTGTGACAAAGGTTCGGCTTTATAATATGTGAAAGGTAAAGACAATGTATGAAGAAAATCAAGCCCTTATTAAGAGTGTGCATACCGACATTTCAAAAATTTCTAAAAACGGGAGACCTTCTATCTCGACAACCGTTACTAAATATGCGTTGGAACAAAATAGGGTAGATGCATTGAACCTTTATCTAGGGAATAACCGTAATAGATTTTTTATATCTTGTATAGACTTTGCAAAAAAAATATTTAAAAACATCTCTGACCTTTTTTCCGAAAGACGGAAACTCGTTTTCCGAAAGTCGCGGAGTAAATTTTTTTTCTTGTACTGATAATATGCATTAAAATCTAGGGAATAACCGTAAAAGTTTTTTGATAGACGCAAAATTAACCCCAAAAAATGGAAAAAAACGCTATTTTTACCATTTTATCATGCGATTGTCACGCAATTTTGAACCTTAAAGACTGTGACGTCATTCCTGGTGCCATGCCCTTAAGGCTCGCGACCCAACTATGACGTCACAGTCATTTCCCGCGGCATTAAGATCCAAAAACGCATAAACAATCGCATGACAAAATGATAAAAATACCGTGGGGATAATTTTCAATTTCAATTTTAAATTTCAAGATTCTTTTATTTTCCTTCAATATTTTACACATATATACAAAATAAATACTCAAAACTATATACATTTCGAGATACCTCCCCAATAACTTCGCTTCAATCACAAAACGTTTACGGTCATTCCCTAGATTTTAAAGTATTTTATCTTTACCAAAAAAATTATCTCTGCGACATTCGGGAAGCTTTCTGTCTTTCGGAAAAAAGATCAGAGGTATTTTTCACTTAACTTTTTTTTGAGACATCTATAAAAAATATAAAAAATCTTTTACGGTCATTCTCTAGATAAAGGTTTAATGTATCCACTCTATTTTTTCCAAAGTATATTTAGTAAGGTTGTCGAGATCTAAGGTCTCCCGTTTTTAATTTTTTTTACTACTACTACATACTATACCCTCACGCCACGTCCCTTGCGGAGTAGGCAGAGAGGACAGAGCGCCAGACATCCCTATCTTTACACACACTCTTAGCTTCTGTCACACTCGTACAATTTGTCATACACGCTGTCCGATTCCTTTTACTCTAAACGCTTTAAATTTTTTTGATATATCAATATGCCTACTTATAATACAGATAGGTATATGTATATGCGGTAGCGGAACTTTCATATAGGCAAATAAGCCGGGCTTACCCAGACTAATTTATAATTTAAACCCTGAAAAAAAATTAAATATTTCCGAAAACTCAATATTTCTGCATATAAGTAATTTCAAATTTACCGCGCCCACAAAATTGATCGTACTACTAGCGACAATCTAGCGTTGGGTATCTCTGCTGTACTAATGGGTCCGTTGAGACCCGAATGATCCCGAATGGATCCCGATCTTACACGATCATCTCAAACAGGAGGCAATGGGATGTGGGCTTATCGTCTATCTCGCTTTTCCCTATTAAATTACTATACTCTTTCGTATAGTTTATGCATTCATATTATACGTAGGTATCTATAGATTGTTATTGTATTATTCATAGGAACAATAAGCAGGCTTTTATAGGTCACTAGAGATAATTATCTCATGCTAGTGGCGCTAGTGTCGTGATATTTTTTCTTAGCTGATTTTTTGCGTTCGATTTTATTAGTTCTTGACTGTTCCGTCACATGCAGGCTTATTTATGGTGGCTAAATATTTGATTATAGGACGAAACAAAACAAGACGGAATCAGTCAGCTGACAGCTGACAAATTGTCGTTTTATTTTTGTTTTGGTTTTGTGTTTGTTTATTATTAAGTACTGCAAAATGAGTGACCTTTTTGTTGTAAGTTGTGATGAATTAAAGTGCATCGATGTTTTATTTACCAGGGTAAGTTGAAAACTAAAAACTGAATTAATAACCTCTCCGAAATCGCTCAGTCATGTCATAAAATCTCGTCGGCGGTTTTTTTATGCTTCTATTTAAAAAAAAAACTAAATGTGTGCCTGGTTTTTCGCAGGTCAATTAACTTTTTTGTTGGTTTTTCGTTATTTTTTTGAAAAGATGAATAAGAGCAAAATGTTTGTATTAATCGCATTCATAAGGAAATGACAGTTGTTATCTAGGCTACAAAAAACTTGTCTCTTTTTATCGTTCACATCTCCTTGAACCCACAATTTTTATTATGTATAGCAGACTTAAGCGCGTTTTTAAAAAATGTTTAGATTTTGTACGTAGTAGGTACATACCTATTATTCTTTTCGAGTTTGTTAAAAAAAGTTTGTCCTTGATCGAAAAGTTACTAATAGCTCAGTCATTCCGAATAGTTCAGTCATTATGCGGGTGGCAATATTTTAATTTTTTGAAACCTGTGCAGGATGATACCTTGGGGTAGGGTATTTCAGAATATCAAGTGTCCGAACCCCCCATCTGACGTGTCCCCTCTCCTTCCCCTCCCCTCTCCTCTATGCGGTTTTCCTCAATTTTTAGAAAAACAGTAAGAGATAGAAGAAAACTGTCAATGACAAAAATTATCCTTAACAAATTCTCTACAAAAATGTTTGCTGCATTTTTTCATAAAACTAGCCGTTTACCCGCAGTTACCCGCGGAAATACCGAAAAATTTTAGTCATACAATTTTTTTCGTTACACATATGTATTTTTTAAATTTTCCATTTTTTATATACGTGGGCTTACCTGGCGTGAAAACCCTAGCCCCGCCACTGTGTATATGTACGTATATTCATATGCATATAATGTTAGGTATGTGTACATAATATAATATGTATGTGTATTGTGTATACGGATATGTAGTGTGTGTATGTATTGTTTATGAATAAGGATTATTATTCTCAGTATTTGTAGAGAATGATGCTTTCAATATTGAATTTCCAATAAGGTTTTCATTTCGTGCTTTTCTACGAAAGCTGAATGGATATTGGACCATTGATTTACCGTCTCTGATTATATTTTCATTATTTTTTTATCACATTTTATGCATGAGTACAACTTTGAACAGAAATGAAAATTATAAGTGGCAAGATAACAGCTTGTACATTTCAGATAAGAGATTCACCCGAAACGATACTCGCCTGCCATTCTGAATTTCTATACATACAAATCAGGCACATCTGTCACCAGTTTCGTGTCCATTTATTTATTCTGTATGTGAACATTACATACGATATGATTTGACAAGACATTATTTGGTGGACAGGTGTTGTTCACTAGGGCGACCATGTCGGTATTCGGCGATCTCTTTCAGCTAATCCAAAATTAATTGCCTTTAAATATAATCAAACCAAGAACAATAATTAGTTCTTACTAATTATGCTTAGTTAAGAGTATGCATACCGACATTAAAAAAATTCAAAAAACGAGAGACCTTATATCTCGACAACCGTTACTAAATATGCTTTAGAACAAAATAGGGTAGATGCATTGAACCTTTATCTAGAGAATAACCGTAAAACATTTTTTATATCTTGTATAGATTTCTCAAAAAAAAATAAAACACCTCTGTACTTTTTTCCGAAAGACGGAAACTCGTTTCCCGAAAGTCGCGGAGTAAAAATATAATATGCATTAAAATCTAGGGAATAACCGTAAAAGTTTTCTGATAGATGCAAAATTAACCAAAAAAATGGAAAAAACACAATTTTCACCATTTTATCATGCGATTGTTCACGCGATTTTGAACCTTATTGCCGTGGGAAATTACTGTGACGTCATTCTTGGTGCCAAGCCCTTAAACTTAAATTTTCTATTGAGCGGCCAGTGCATTGATCATTAACCCTGCAACACTCGAGTGTAGACACCGGCCGATGTATCATGTTTCAAAATATACTAAATGTCAAAATTACTTAAATAAAAGAATATGTTATACAAATAAGTTATAATGAAGACCTGAAGACTATTTTAATATATTCGTATCCATTATCCATACTGTTTTATATTCCAACACATTCTAAGCGCAATATATTCAACATTTATGAATACTTTATCACACGAAACAGAGAAATAATACCTACTGCATACATGCATACCTAATTATATGTAAATGTAATAAAAATAAAGGGCTTTCATTCGAAATTCAAATTTAAATATTGTATTCTAAATTTAAAAACTTGTAATATGGTGAGGCGATATTTGAATGTGTCGTTTATGTTATTTTATATTAGAATTCATGCATTCTTTATTTGAAACGTTCAGTAATTAAACAAGTTACGATGGAAGAGATACAAAATTAATATATTTTACGGCAGGTACATAATATATTACACGGTTGTCCACTGTTAAGTATATTTGTGTGTATAAACTTCTTCCTCTTTTCATAGATCTGTAGTCTGTTTGTACAGGAATTATTCTTCAGTCCTGGGTTCTGGGACGAGAATGTCCAGCTCTATTGCCATCGGTTTTACGGTCTTCCTGGTGGTCATCGTGTCGCCCCTCTCCTGTTTAAGGTGACCTTTCTGGGCCCATCCTCTCTACGTAGTCTCTCCAGTAGCTCCTATTTGCATGATCCATCTCAAATGTCTTCCACATTGCAGGTTCCGCATCTCCTCATTTGGAATTCTATCTCTGAGGGTTCTTGCTTTGAGTTAAGTTGGGATAGAATTTTGACTACACTATACTATAACATATTTTTTTCTTTTTTTCTCATCGCTGAGGGTCGTGATTTGTGGAGCTACCCACGGACAAATCAAGACGCCTCCAGTCCTCTCTGTTCTCCCAATCCGCACCGCCTAAATAAATAAATAAATACCTATGTAATTAAACCAAAAATTAAATTACAATTAAAATACCTAATACTTATACAGTTTAGCTGTTCAACGAATATAGCCAACTTGCTCATGTACTTAAATCAAATCATGTACTTTACATCAAAATTATATCTAATGTTTTATGTAATTAATATACTTATTAAATACTTTTAAATCGACTTATTGACCCGGTATACGCCGGGTTATGAAAGCTAGTATTTTTTATGATACGTGGAAGAATCCAAGTTCCAAAGAAGCCATTGAAAATAATTTTAATTTTATTATGTTTTTCTGATAGATTTATATTGATATTTATTACTAGCTAATTAAAATGATAATATCTTAAGTTTCTAGTAGAATTCTTTATTTATTCACTCCAACACTAATCGGACACCATAACACATTTAGCTAAGTTGTTAGCTTCACACTGTGCTGGGAGTCATTGGTTCAAATCTCAGGGTAGACGATATATTGTCCACTTCACGATCTTCTTCTTTTTCTTCTTCTTCATCAGCCTATCCCGTCCACTCCTGGACGAAGGCCTCCTCCATCTGCCTCCATGTTGTCCTGTCCTGTGCAGACTGCATCCAGATTGTACCGACATGTCGCTCCAGGTCGTTTCTCCATCTCAGCTGTGCCAACTTCACGATACTTTATATTTATTCACTGTGAAATGCGCACGAAAGTTTTCGATTTTTAAAAGCCCAAACCTTTAAAGAAAACTTCGTTTTGAGACCTTTTAACTCCAGCAACCACTACGATCCATCACTATCAAAACCCAGATATGCTATTGGCCTTTTTGATCCACTTGTTAGTGATATTGAGTTGCACAAAACTTGCAGAATTTGAAATCATAATATTCACTAACAAATATTTACTTATTTATTATCCATAAACGGCGTTAGCTGTTACATAGGTACTTGTCATCAATAAAACATAAAAATACACCAAAATAACAAATTATAATCAATCAATTAATAATTATAAATGACCAAAAATGGACCAATAGGCATATCTTGGTTAAAACCTCGTAAGCATTTCTTACTTATATTAGTGTAAGACACACTTTGTTACAGTTAAATTGTTTAGATGAATTGATGATGGGACCATATTTTAACATCGATATTAATATTGATATCCTAATAATAGGAGACTGTAGGTGACGTGATCTTCTCAAGATAATGAATCCTGATAGTCAGTTGCTGTAATTAAAATAGTTGTCCTGTTTCTGTTTACTTGCCCACTTATTTATGTGATAATCATGGCCGTAGGCAATGTGAGGGTTTGGGGGGTTCAAACCCCCCCGAAAAGCCCACCGTTTTATAGATAGGAGAAATGAATCATAACCACACCGTTTTTTCATCATGTCATGAATTTTCAGTTCCTATGTATTGTGAAAATCCATCAAATCACACTTATTTTTAATCAAAAAAATTAGCCTGCGGCGCTTACCTAATTGAAGTAAGGGTTTGTTCACAAAAAATAAACTGGAGTTTTAAACGATTCCAGATACATTTTATATATAATTTTGTATACCATTATATATCATTCACCCATTTTGAAAAAAATCGCCCATTGTTGCTACTTATTGTCTCTGATCCAGAGCTCACCCCTCCCCCCCCCCCCCACCAGAAATGAATTCCTGGCTACGGCCCTGGTGATAATAGATTTAGCAAACCATTGTGCGAATTCTAAAGATATCGAAGATGTTTGCTGGAAGTTGGATGGTATCAAGTAAATTATTTATTATCAATAAAACAAAGTACCTAAATCAAAACAAGATAAAACTTAATGGGTGGTCTAACTTCAAATTAATCTTGACCAGATTTGTCGTAAACTTTCAAAAACAAACATTTCTCGATTGTAGGAGATAACTATGTATGTTGATATAAATCTGCAAACATTTTACTACAGTATTACGTACAATACATTGCAATATGTTACATAAGTAGGTTTAATTCTGCAAATGTTTATTAGGGCGAGCATATCGTGGTCTCGCGGTTTCTCCTTGCCAATCCAAGTTTTTTTTTTAATTAAATGGATCTGGGTTTATCGAAATAAACCCAAATACAACTGTGTTCACTTCACACTTCACAGTAAGCTTGAAAAGCTTGTGTCGTGAAGTGGAGTAGGTCGGCATCGGGGATCGAACCCGCGCACACTGGATTAACAGTCGAGCGTGTTACCAACCAGGGTACCGACCACCTCGGTTCAAATGTTTTAGTAAAATGTAGCGTACCTATAATTATTCTGATAAAATCAACCTTCAAGCAACAAACAAATCGGCAACATATTACTGACAAACCCTGTCAAATGGAACGATTATGAACGACAGGACTTGTGTTTTTTTTTTCGATGCCAAAGTGTAGGTATTTTTGTGTATATGTGAACTTTTCGCTAGTAATGTTTTACATAGTTCATCAATACTTTCAGGGTGAAAAAATAATCGTAGAACAAATCAATTCGAGTATATCCTAATATATCGTTTAAAAACCCTAGTTTCGATTCACTATTTGATACTATATATTTCCAAACATTTTTTCACAGTAGGTAAAGATAATCAGAGTTCGTATGTGCTTTGATTTTGAAATGACCAGTAATAAATTTAATAATCTTTGGTTTATGCGCATCTATCTCTTTATTTGTTTACGCACATAACCCGTATATTAACATAATGAACACATTAAATTTATATGATTTAATGAGTTATATTCAATAAATTTCCATCATCGATATTAAAAGACATGGATACCTACGAGTATCTATTAACTTCATTTTGTATTTGTGTTAAAATAGCTGCGAGGAATCCCGGAAGAGCTTGTATGCAAATAGCCCAAGGTAAAGCGTGGAGGAGGCCTACATTCAGGAGTGGATGGCTACAGACTGAAGAAGATGAACAAACAATGTATAGCCAAAATGCAGGTATTGGTAATATTACCTGCAAGATTTCATTTTCAGTTTTTGCAATATAAATATATAAATTATTGTGTACTAGGCTAATATAAAACTGTTTATGCTTATAATGCCTAATATAATATGCATTCATATATGGGTTACAAAAGCTAGTTAATATGTACAATTGTACAATTCAAATGTATCTGCGACTTGGTTCAACATACTGTATCAACATTCTTCATATACTCTTAAGACAACTCAAAGTTTTTTAATATTCATAATATTAAGTAGCATCCTAGTTATGTATAATATTTTGCCATGGGGTTTAATGTTAATAATACAACTAAAACACATGAGCACCCGCTGTATTTATTCAATTTTGGCTCTGAAATATAAAAGACTCTCGAAATTAGAATGCTAAAACTTTGTTGTTTTACTGAATAAAGTAATTTTCCCACTTCTTAGAATGAACGCCTCGAAAAATGTCCCTCGGTGTAAAAAGAGGAATTAAAAATAAAATCTTAGAATTACTGAGTTTAGAACCCATTATAAAAGTTTATTTATTCAAGCTGCAACGAAACAATTATAACATTTAAACATACATAGGTACGTATCTATTGTGTTTCATCTGATTACTGCTAATCTTAATGCGGCCGCTTCACGCTCGCCGACCCTCGACGACCTCGCCGTGAATGAGTAAAAAGGCGTGTGGTTGAAAATGTTTGTCTTGACGTGTACGTAACCGACCGTTGACGCCTTTCTACTCATGTATACCGAGCCTTCACGACCCTACACGAGCATGTGGATGAAGCATAACATTTCACAATGCTGGAGATGCCTGAATTATGTTGGGGGAACTTTTTCCTTAATTATACTCTAATCTAAATATATTGAAGTATATTTTTCCAATGACGTTATGAAAATCAATTTTCTAGGAAAAGCGAAGGTACAATAAAGTTATATTGCGACCGTGGTGTATCCACTATGAGACCTCTTTTGGGGTTTCTAGAATGAGTTTGTGTTACAATATTTTTTGTATGTATAATCGTAAAAACTTTTCATTTTTGCTCGACTGTCATACGTTATCTTTCTACAAACAGGTATAGTTGCTTATATTTATCTCGAATGTACTAAAACAAAAAATTATACTTTAGTACGGTTGATACAAACAACTCTTACAATATATCTCAACTATTCTAAACTTCTAATGCATAAGGACTGTTTCCAACTGGGACATTAGTAGGGACGAACGAAATCACTCGGAGAATTCTCTCAATCAGAAAATATTTTATTATTAACAAGAGGACCCAACAAACTGTAACTATTTTAATAAATTATGATCATCACGTAGGACTGTGGACGTGTCGGTTCTGATTAAATAATATTATTAATCCAAAACAAATGTAATAGAATTATCTTGTTCTACAAAAGGCTCAAAATGTAAGACAATAGATTGTAGAATTGTGAACGTGATCGTCAGAATTTGACCCATCCTGGTAACATACGTGGAGTAGTTAGTAATAAAGATGTGATTACCTTACAGTTTCCTCACACGACGTAAATAGAAACAGAGAATTACTGTGGTGAGATTCAGAGCTGAAAAGTTATTTTGTCTTTCATTAGTTATTTAAACCACTAAATATAATTATTTCTCCCAAAAATATGTACGTTTCAAATAGATTTAGCACTTTATAATCCAATGTTAGGTTGCGTTGAATATTTACTTGGTGTAGAAAGAAGGAAATTACAACTGAATCTTCATTCATCATATTAAATGGAAAAATAAGACTTGTATCGGTATTGTTTGATTTAATTATCATATGATCCTCTTTTTACAAAAAAAAGTACTAACTTTGTTCATGTGTTCGTTAATGTTTAGATAGAAAACACCAACATAGAGTCATCATAGAGTCTTCTTTTATGATTAGTATGGAGGTACGAAGTGGTCTCGCGCAACCAATATCCACGTAGAGATAGAGCCTAACACTTGGTGGGTAGTTAAATCATAGAAACTTTGTTAATGTAACAGGCTTATCTCCAGTACTAGAATACTAGAAGTAGAAGATTAGTTGTGGGAAGATAATGTACATACGTAATACACTATGAGCTAATATAATATAGTGCTCGTGGTATTCTGCTAGACAGAAATTGAGAAAACTTTGGCATTAATTACGGCAGAAACTTTCTCTCTCTCTCCTAGCTCCATACAAGCGATAGTTTGTACGTTGGGATTAAAAAACGGATTAGTTAATTGACAAACTACACTGCAACCACAATTAGCACAGATTTCTGTATTTAATGCAGATATTACGTACTAGCATCGAATTGCTGCTTAACTTTTAGATTAAGTTTAAATTGTATGCCAAAATTATATCGTCCAATAATCTAGTGATATAGCATAATTCCCGAGTGGAATTACTGAGCAATGAGCATACATATACATTATATCTTTTTATAGTAGGTATATTTATGGTCACTGACAGTGCCGTTATGGCTGCTAATTTCTGGAGTGGGGTGGCCTAGTGAAGGGTAGCTCGGACCCGAAAATGAATGAATGATAGGAGGTATATTATTCTTATACAAAGAATTCCAACAAAATCTATCCTACATATAGTGACCAGTCGCGAAATAAATCGTCAACACCAAGATTTTAATTTTTACTGTCTGTTTAAGACTCTCCAACTACAGTTACAAGTACTTGTCATTAATTTGCCATTCAGTCATGTTAAGGGATTTATGTACTTAGTTATGATTTAATGCAAAATATGACAGTGTATTTTAATAGAATGATGAATAGATTTTCCTTTTACTCGAGCCTTATAAGTAATCTAAATGTCATCGTGTTTGAAATGTTCACTCCAAGTTACTTAATACTTAGTTCCATAGGGGTTATTGATTGTTTGGCGACGAGGAGACACACGAAACACAAAGTAAACAGGACTATGTATATTAGAGACACCTATAGACATGTCTACATAATCATATTCATAATATACCTACTGAATGTCGTGTCTAAATTTTAATATCAATCCATCATTTTGACTGTCAAATATCAGGTATTCAGGTGACGTGTATAGGCACAGGTATTTCAATGTATTCGATAAATTATATCATAACACATCACCGAAAATATTTTAATAGGCACATCCGGGACAAGGATTTGCAACGTATTACTTTTACTCAAGTTCACATTTAAAAAAAAATAAAAGTACTTAACTATTTTATTCATTTTTCTATTTCGTATGGCTTCTGCCACCGTTGGGCGGCACCGTCAGATTATACTATCTCTTATATACAGGAGACATGTACCCTAGAGAGCAACATCCAGGCTTCCAAGACATTCAAGGACATTGGGTGTGGCATTGTGGATATCTGCATATGATCCAGGAAATGATCTAAGAGGACAGTATTCGACAATGTGCTTGATGGATTGCATTGACTCTCCGCAGTCACAGGCAGGAGAATCCCGCATGTGCCATCTGTGGAGCAATTATTGAACTAATAAAAAAACTATAAAACAATATGTAACACAATTGACCTCACTTTATTTCAAAAGATGATGATAAAGAGATATAGAAAAACGTAAATGTACAGAATATATGTTTAAAAATACAATGAAACTCTGGGTTGCCTTGTCCAAATTTATCATTTTGCTGGAGAGCAGCCCAGCAGGAATTATATTATGCACCCCTAGTTTCACTGTAAAAATGTGTTCAAAATAATAGTAAGCTATTTACTTGAGGTAACTATTTTTGCCATAGTTTTCATTGTTTCTGTGTGTTATTTTTTTACGTGGAATACTGAATAAAACTTTCAACATTTTATTTTTGTACATAACCACAAAAGCACTGCGGAAAAGCGTTTTTTTTTTAAATATAATTTCATTGTTTATTATAATAATGTTAAAATGACTGGTTGAGTACAACCAAAAGTAAATTAATATGTATATTGATTGATCACTGAATAAAAAAATAAAAAATATATTTATAAACGGTAGATTTAATGTTGTTGTGATCGATGACAAGATGAAATAGCTCACAATGGTGATGAATAATAAATATCAACGAGACAAATATATTCATCGGTTGGTAATTATAAAAAATAGGTAGAAACATCGAAATATAACTACGCTTATTACTAACTAGTGGGTACCTACCCGTGAATTCACGGAGGTTGGTTTAATATGTTTTTGTGTAACCACTATTACTACTCCACCCTTCAAAATTCTTCGAGAGAACACAGGAAAATCACAAGGCTCCGTCTTTTCCCCGTCTTTCCAATATCGTCAAGAAAGTCGTAGAACCAGATTCACATCGTCGACTTTCTTAGTTGGTACCCACCCGTGAAAGCCACAAGACTCCTCTTTACCTGTGTCATTCCCATACTCATACTGCCACTCTACCACGGTCTTTAAAGTTAATCGAAGGAACACATCAGGGAAATCACAAGGTTCAGTCTTTTCCCATGCCCCTGCTATTGCTGTTGATAATGCTGCCCTGACAATGTTCTGATGTCATTGTAATAGGAACAATGTATCGTAAAGAGCAAGGGGGTTCCTGAGCATGGGTAACCCTGTGTGTCTTGTATTATTGGAACATGCCGAATATAGGACCATGCGAAACTTTTCGTAGCCAACATCTTCTTACAGTTGGCGAACTGGAATATAGTAGGTATATGGATTACTTTGAATCCCCTAATTCGTTGTCGTGAATCGTTATGTCCCTTCACATTCACTATATAGGATGTATTTGATACATATCCACTCCATGTGCTGTGCACTTCGCACAGTATTGAAGATCGGTCTGATAGTCTTCTGGTTTGGGCACGTTAAAAAAATAAACACTAAAAATAATCTAAGGTAACATTACCGTCTTTTCGGTAAGAGGTGTGGAGAATTGGTCGCTATTTGGTGTGAAAAAATATAGGGTCTTACCTACTTTCCATACTAATTTTACATACGTACCTATACTATATTATACCTACAGTAATTATGATTTGAATGACTCTATCAATAATTAATATAATAGGTAGGTAGGTATGTATGTAGTACTTGATTGTTTCAAAATCATACGAACCAACTGATAGTACCTATTCAAAACTGTTTTCATTCCATTTGGCTATACGTACCTACTATATATATAGTATGTAGGTATGATTCGAAAAACTCGATGCATTCTGTATCAAGTAGGTACGTACCTACCTATAAGTTACTGTATTCACCAAGTACCAATAATTCGAAATTTCAAAAAGTTTGAATTCACATTACGTCAAACGTATTGTTGAACCAACACTTTTCGTCCGATGTAAAGCGCTAGTGTAGAGAACATTTTCAAAATTTCATAGATTCGATCCGTTAGTTTGCATAATAATCACGGTACTATTTATTTTCGTCGCGCGCTGCGCACAGATGGACCGACAGACAGACATAGTACAATTATTTAAATTGATGGCTAATAATTCATCACCTAATAGGTTTTTTGAGGATGAAATTATTATGTCCTATTTTTTAGACCGTGTTGAATGCAGTGGAAATGAGGTCGTTTAGAAGAATGTGTGGGAAAACGCTGAGAGATAAGGAATGAGGTCATTAGGGAAATGAGTGACTGCAAAAATGGTGTTGCAACTAGAATGAAAGTGAATAAACTAAGATGGTTTGGGCATGTTGAGAGAATGAAGGATGACAGGGTGACAATAAAGATAAACGCGGCCGCCCGATACTTACCTAGTCCGAGCATGTCGACCAGATCCTCAAGGATGAACGCCTTTCGTGTAAAAGGAATCGGAGAGCGTATGTATGACAGATTGCGTGAATGTGACGGAAGCTGGAGTGTGTGTAAGAAAAGGGGTGTCTGGCGTGATGTATCGTGAGGGTATAGATAGATAGATAGATTTTTTTAGATAATCGTTGATTTTTAGACAGTTCCATCTAGAGTAGGTATCTGAAGGAAATGAACTACTCATCCCACACTGACATGAAGAGAACTCCTGAAGATCGAGAGGATGGGAGTGTGAAATACAGGAGTTAGTTGCAAACTAAAATCTGGCGCAATATCAAATAATACTCTACCTTTGATTCGCCTATAACTAATATGTAGATTTGACCTAGTATTACAAACAATTTATCTCAGCTAGACATGCATATTGCATATTATACGGGTGGACCATTAGTCCTTGCACTTTTGAAATGGTCCTAAAAATAAAATTACAGTTGGTATTTATTTATTTTTTTTGCTAAGAAGAACAACAATAAACAGGAAATTCATTTTCTAAACACAATATCACCAAAATGTCCTGCCATCTTGCTGCTGACGTTCCTCAAATCTGGGTAAGATTTTTTCTAAAAAATTCGGCCCTAAGCGTGAAGTATTGACAATTTCCTCTCGAATATTCAATTTTGGTTGATGTATTGTCACTAATTTATTCACATAGACCTGAGTTTTGAAATAACATCATAAAAAACCAGGTGGGATTAGATCCGGGCTGCTGAGAAGTCATGGAATATCTCTATAGAGTAGTGTGAGAGAAGTTCCAGAACAAAATAATCTCGCGGAGAGGAGATATTCCATGGCCTTCCCGCAGCCCGGACCCAACCCCAGCTAATTTTTTTTATGGGCTTATCTCAAAAATAGGGTCTACATAAATAAACTAGCGATAATAATCCAACTGAAATCAAATATTCAAGAGAAAATCTGGTTTTGAAATTTTCGAAACATACCTACGCTTTGTATAGAAAAGTTTAAAAAAAATAGGGGTCAGATATGAGGAGCGTCAGCAGCAAGATGGAGGACATCTTGATGATATTGTGTTTAGAGAATGAATTTCCCATCTACTGTTGTTCTTATTGATAAATTATTTTTTTAATACAAACTGTATTTTTATTTTTATGGCTATTTCAAAAGTGCAAAGACTTTTGGTCCACCCTTTATTACGTAATGCTCTTATTATCAAATCCATAACAACCTGGTATTTTATTTATTTCTTCGTTAAACCGTGTACTATTTCTTGACAAGAAAATTATAATATTAGGTACTTTATTGTTACAATATTTTCATTCAATTTTCCTACAACGATTTACAATCTGTCTACTCCACACACGCCAGCCAGTTAGTTGTAAAGATACTTTGATACATAAATATGTATACTATAGTACCTACCTAGTACTATTTCAATACGGGGAGTAAAAACTATCGGAAGACAGGTAGATTTTCTTCTTCTTTGCTCTTTTTTATACTAGGTACCTAATTTATTTTACTATACTATACTCTTTTTGCATTTTATCTATCCCTATCCTTAAGTATGTGAGTGTTTCACTAAACAGGTTTCTATGTTTTCCGGACTGTAGTTCAATGAGTTTTCATTGTTTGCCTAACGTTGCAACCCACTCTTTGGTGGGCATCTTCAGGGTAATTCAGTAGTCAGTGCATGTGTGTGTTCGTATGTCCGCACCCGGATGACACACACGCACACATTTCAAATTATGTCCCGGAAGAGTCTATGGTGAGTCTTTAAAAAAAAAAAACCTTTGATAGAATTTGAAGACAATCATCATCATCATCCCGCGTTTGCCCACTACAGGACATAGGCCTCCCCACCTGCACTTCTCCCGCTCTTGTGCAATTCCCATCCATGGACTGGGGTCCGGCAAACCTTCTGATGTCGTCCATCCGCCGCCGCCCTTGTGGTCTTTTGTCGCCCCTTGGTCTCCACTCCAGCAGACTTTTCGTCCATCTATTGTCTTTCATTCTTGCAATGTGCCCCGCACATCTCCACTTCTGCACCGCTATCCTCTCAACCACATCAGTCACTTTAGTCTGGCTGCGTATCCAGTCATCTCTCTTCTTGTCTTGCAGTTTAATGCCCAACATTATTCTCTCCATTTTTCTTTGTGCTATTCGCAGTTTGTTGGCAGACAGTTTGGTGAGGGTCATGGTTTCCGTGCCATATGTGAAGATCGGCAAAACACACTGCTCGAACACATTATAGTCTTCAGGGAATTTACAATAGAGCTCCGAGAAGTGAGAACGCAATATTATGAACAAAATATATAAACCAAAGTTCAGAAACTAATTAAATAGCTTCCGTTAAAACAAAATATCGTAATTAATCTTGTCTATAACAGACGCCGTTATTTATAACTTTTTAATACACAGTTGGATCAGATGATTGGAGCGCTGCTGTGCACTGTGGATTGAATTTTGGATCTAATGAATGAAAGAATGGGGACTTCTGCTGAAGGAGGCCAAAACCCAAAAATGTCTTTCAAGAAAAAATGGCTAGTCGTTTATGGATGTAACCCAAAGTACTTTGAAGTCTGATAGACACATGTAAGTGGAAACATTGTGTAATACAATAACTTGAAAACTAAATATCGTTTTTAAATTATAATTTACTTCTACTATAGCAATTTCTAAAAAATCATAAGTCCATTAACTATGAATTTAATAAAAGTGCTTTGTGAAGAAACTATATAAGAAAAGAAACTATATATATAAGATGAAACTACAAAAACTTTGTGAAAAAATATTTTTAACGCATAATTACCGACGCAATTAAAAAAACTCATTTCGTTTCGTAATCATTTTATGACTCTAAATGGGTAGGTACCTATTATTATTAACTTTCCTTTTAATATTATCTTACGGTCGAGATTAAATTACAATTTTCCTTTATATGAAAATATTAATTTACCCGTGTATTTCCCAAGTAGAAAATGTATTACTTTTTGTCCCGTTTGTCAAACGTTAATAACACAAATGTTTGCCATTTCTATATACTGAAACAAGGTTCTTTGTCGTATTTGAAGACAATAAAAAACGATAATCGGTTTGCTGCCAAATCAGATACCTATAATACCAAGAAGCATCTTTCATTTCTGTTATTGTTTATTTATTGTTTATTGTGTATCATCATCCGTAGGCTCCAATGGAGCACTTGGATTCGTCAATATTATCACAAAATATTACAGTTGACACAATAAAATAAAATACAATATAAAATAAAATATGAAAGACATACATACTATTTAGATCTTTACAAATCAGAGTGTAAAAGGCTCTGACTTGCAAATCGTCAACTGAACATAAAATATTTTCAAAAATTATCAATGCTAAGAGTGTTACTTCCACTGTTAAGCATTTCGTCAATTGTATAAAAAGAATTATCGACGAGATACTTTTTCACTCTCGTGCGAAACGTCTCCATGCCCAGGGCCCTAACATCTTCAGGCAGCTTGTTGTACATCCGCACACTGAGGCATACAAAGCTTTTGCTGACCTTTGCCAGCCTATGTTAAATTCTCAGTATTAAGGGGGTGGGGCGGAAATGTCAAGGGCTACTTCTATGAAACTGTTCATAATTTTAGATCGAAAATTTTACGAACCTCTAATGCGTAACTTTGTTTTATACGTAGTTCCTTACTTTATACGTAAGCTGTAAAAATACCAGAAAATGATAAAAATCTTAAGGTTTTACCATCATTTCCGAAAACCGGGATATTTAGGAGTCCCGAAAGGTTTGTTCGGGACACCGGGACACGATGCGTAAAACCGGTGACAGTCCCGGTAAACCGGGACGTGTGGCAACCCTAATTATTCTGCGGTTTCTCTTTTTTGACAAGTCTGGTCTGTGTGATGTACAGATTATATTCAGTCTACAACCAGACTCAGTAGTTTAATATTTCAGAAAAAAATATTTCAAGTTATTTAAGCAATAATGGCTAGAAGAGATCGTTAAATTGCGATAACCTCGCCCTAGTGAGTACTACTTATTATTTTTAATGTCTAATTCTAAGTATAGTACACAAACTGTTTCAGTGTCTACTGCCTCGGAACAGATCTCGGTCTAGTGAGGCAGTAATTTTTTTTTCCGGATAGTTGAGGTCTCTTTGTGCCAAATTTAATGATTTGTTTATGTACATATGTGTTTTTGTATTTATTGTTTCTCTGTATATACCTATTCCGGAAAAAATAAATTTATTCATTCATTCATTCAAATATGAAAGGAAAATACGAAGCGATTACTAATCATGCCTTGTTTGTTCCAATAAAGTTTTATTTATTTATTTCAATTTTTCTAACACAAAATGCCTTCCTGAATCCCCTCATGTAACAATATTCAAACATCTTAGCTATTATTTTCATATCACGACTTCAGAGATTGAGAATTGATTGTTCTTCCAATACACAGTATGAGCACAAGATGAATATTGAAAAGAAAAAGCGAAGTCTGGTGAGTTCGAGACGAAATTCGTTTCGGTCATTATAAAAACATAAGAGCTGTTAGTTATATTCGTACCAGTGGCGTATATAGAGGGGGGGCCGAGGGGGCCCGGCCCCCCCCCCCCCCCCCGAAATGTTGAACAAATATTTAAAAAACGTTATTTTAAAACATGAAATTTACTCAAGTTCAACACTTAACCCATAATTTAAAAAAAAATCGCTTGCGGCGCTATTCTTCTTTGTATTTTCTGTACACATTATTAAAACCAATCGAATACAAGACATTTTTCACTTACATTCACAAAAAAATTTCGCCTGCGGCGCTTTTATAATTTTTATGCTGTACGTCTATGTTCAAATTTTTGTTGCTTCCACCCCCCTTAAGTCAAATATTAGATCGGCCCCCCCCCCCGAAATGAAATCTTATATACGCCACTGATTCGTACAGAAGTTTTGCACCTAAGTAATATTTTAGAGTATTTGTGTGCAGTGCATGTAATGGTCTGATACTAATACCGTAGAAATATACGAGTAAAAGATCACTTATGGAGTTTAAGCATTCTTTGAAGCAAAGTCATGACAATAAAATATTCTAATGAGTAATTATTTAGGTACTCATTTCAGTATTATGGCAATTGTTGGACGGATGACTTTAGGATCACGGTCGGCATTCAATGAGGCAAATAGTGTCCGACCGAATGTTCGGTTTCGGTTTCGGTTTCGGTCGAGTTTCGGCAAAAAAACGGGTTTCGGTTTAGTTTCGGTTTCGGTGGCAAACCTGCCGAAACTACGACCGAAACCGAAACTGCATTCGGGAGTTTTCGCGCTGTGATCGGTCATGTTCGGCGCGTTGTGACGCGATGAAGTGTATTCATTTATTTATTTATTTGAACTTGAAATTACACCGAGCAACATTACAGCTTTAGCCTTTGCGTCGCTCGGTGTAAACAATTACAATACATCATGACATTTCACATTACAAACAGATTCAAAAATACACTTATACTACACTTACAAATAATGTCAAATCAGGTGCTGTTCGACACGTCTGGTAAACTCATTATAAGTCACCCCAAACATGTCGACCCACTGTGCCAGTTCATTCAAGTAACGGACAGCCCTGCTGACCGGTGCATTAACCATAACGTTGGTTCTGCCCCAAGGAGGGTAGAACAACATGTGCGAACGTGAACGAGTGTATGAGTTGGGTACATAAAAATTGATCTCGGCCAATATTGTTGGGTTTTGTATGATCCCGTGAATAAGTTTAAAGAAATGCCTACAAACGTACTCTTTCCGCCTTTTTTCTAGGGTGTTAAAACCCAAGCTACCCATGACAAACAGAGAAGGATAAAGATATGGATAATATCCATATTCCATACGATACAAATGCCGCATAAAACGTTTCTGAACCTTTTCCATTCATGTCGCGACTGGCAAGCGTTTGCAGGTCGTTTTGTTTTGTTTGTGTTTGTGACGTTTTGTTTGTGTCGTGTGATTTATTTTGAATTTGGTAAGTTTTATTACGTGATATAGGCTATACCATATACATTCATAAGAATAGGTAGCAAACATAAAAAATAATTCAATTCAATTCAATTAAGTCGTTTGGTTTTTGTTTTTTCTTACTGAAGAAGTGTCATACAAAATGACGAATTAAGTTTATTAATTATTGTTAATTTGTTCTTAAGATACAAGTGATTTATTTTGTTTTGTTAATAATTCAAATATTAAAGTACATATACGTATTGTGATGTTAGGTAACAACTTAAATGAGTAATTTTATGTTTAATATTAAAAAAAAAAGAATAATATTCAAAGGATGAATCTACCTACTCAAATAAACACCTCACCTATTTTAAGTATTTTTAAGGCGCAATCAATAATATTTTCTTAAAAAAGGGGTTGTTATGTTGATTATCAATAAGTGAAAATATCGAAGACTGCATAGTTATGTGATTTAAAAGTAAAAAAGTAAAGTCTGACTGATTATAATAACGTTTTCTTTATTTTTCCCTCAAAACATGTTCTTGTAAGAAAGTTTCGGTTTCGGTTTCGGCCGAAACTGAGACCGTTGCCGAAATTCGGTTTCGGTTTCGGTTTCGGTCATAAAAACCAGTTTCGGTCGGACACTAGAGGCAAAACCAGGGGAAGACATAGCGACATGAGGAAGGCACGTTAACAGAAATGGAAACTACAGGGCTCGTGAGAAGAAGTACTAGTAATAAATAGTATGTATCTACATTTTTTTTTTTTTTTTTTTTTTTTTTTTTTTTTTTTTTTTTTTTTTTTTTTTTATAAAATGTGTATATTTGATTCCCTAAGAAGTTTTACTCCACCAAGGGCCATGAGATATGAATATTGAATATAATACATCTAATAATACTTACATAATATTAGGTATATTAATCTTTGATATAATAATAATAATAATAATAACTCATTTATTTTTCAAACTCAAAAAGACACATATATGATACAAATAAATAAACAAAAAAAAATATATAGATAAAATCTCCCCTCAGAATTGAGCAAAGCTCGTGCTCTGAGGGGAAGCTCGTTTCCAACAATATCAGCAATACAAAAATTAAAAAATACATACATACGCACACACGATACAATAAACAATAACAACAAAGAAGATATGTCAAACAAACCAACAAAGTGCCATCAAGAGCAAGACCCAAAGAGTGGCATAAATTAAAAAAAAAAAAAAAATACAAAACAAAATAAAAACAAACGAAACATCAAAACACAACAAAATAAGACAAAATGAAATAGAAGAGAATAAAAAAGTAAATAAAAAATAAAACAAAGTAATATAAATCAGTGCAAACCAAATAAATAAAATGAAAAAATCATTTAATCTGCTTCTTTATGTCGGATTTGAACTTAAGGTAGTCACTAGTTCCATCACACCTACTCCCAGCATTCAAGGCATTATAAAACTTCACTCCCAGAAAGGAGTAATGATGCTGGGCTGTAGCGGTTCTATGGAGGGGTATAGTTAGCATGCCTCTCGTGCGTGGTCTAGTGCTCACACTTCCACTAGGATGTAAATTGAGCAGGAAATAATCCTTAAACGTCTGGCAGAGTGCTCTTCGTTTGAATAAGACATCCACATTAGGAACCGGAAATTCTCTAAACAAATCCAACGTCGGATAATCTCTCGGCTTTCTCAATATTATTTTAATTATCGACCGCTGGATCACTCTCAACGGTGACAGTGTTGTCTTGAATGTTCCGCCCCACCCAACAATGCCATACTGGATCACCGACTGGGCCAGCGCATAATACACCATTTTCAAAGCCGCAAGCCTTAAGACATCTCTCAGCCTATAAAATATGTAAAAAATCTTTCGAAGCCGGTCAACCGTTTGCTGGATGTGATCTCTCCATCTCAAGTTGGCATCCAGAGTAATTCCCAGGTACTTGACAGTCCTAGAGCGCACAATCTGTGTACAATTTGGATTTCCACAATTCGGGGACTGGTTGCAGTCCCCGTCATGAATAATCACTACTAAATTTTCCGGGTTACTTCTATTATTCAAAGCAAATGGGATATAATATGTTTTTTCAGAGTTTAATGATAATATATTGTCGTCGAACCACTCCTTCAGGTCTGTCATTTCTTTGTTAGCTGTTCGCGTAACATCGTCCCACGAGTCGCCCTTAACGATCATCACTGTGTCATCCGCAAATGATAGGATAGTCGACGACAATTGCAGGGAAAAAATATGGTTTATATATATAGTAAACAAGACAGGGCCCAGCACTGTCCCCTGCGGTATTCCAAACTGCGAGGTTTCAGATTCACTTAGAGACGATTCAATTTTTACACTTTGTTTCCTGTCACATAAATAGGTCCGCAACCACTTTCTAGCAAGACTGCACACACCAATCGAATTCAGTCTATTATCCAATCTTGAGTGACTAATACTATCAAAGGCCTTTCGCAGGTCCACAAATATCGCCAAGCACTTTTTTCCCCTATCAAGTTCGTTGTACACGATTGAAGTCAGTCTCGATATGGCGTCATCCGTCCCCATCCCAACTCGGAAGCCGTATTGGTTATCGCTTATTATTTTTTCTTTCTCTAGAAAATCAGTTAGTTGCTTCTTTACAATCTTTTCATAAATTTTAGCTATATTAGAGATGAGGGATATAGGCCTATAATTGTTGACATTTTTGGTGTCTCCGGATTTAAATATGGGTGTTACTCGACTAATCTTATATATTTCTGGGAACGTGCCGTTATTAAGACTGACATTAACGATATGCGTGATGGGTAGCGAGAGTGTTGTACAGTTCTGCTTCAGAATATCCACAGTCACACCATCAAAGCCCGGGGCTGATCCACCCCTCATACTGCGAACAACCGTTTCAACTGTTTGCCTACTAACCGGCTCAAAGTTCAAGAGACAATTATCCGCCATATTATCGGGGTCAATTCTTTCATTCGTATAGTTTAGTTTTATTTTACCTGCTAGGCTCTTACCAACACCTGAAAAGAATCTATTAAATACGTTAGCCATTTCACGTGGTTGCCTTGAGGCATCCAATAGAATGCCATTATCCTCTATTTTATGTACCCTATTGGCCTTTCTTTTCCCACCAATAATATCGTTTATCACCTTCCACGTAGCTCTACTACTCTGATCAGCCTCACTTATCTTATTGCTATAGAAATCATTTTTAGCTCTACGAATTAATGACGTCAGCATATTCCTAAATCTCCTGAACCTTTCCCTTATAGCTATGTCACTTGGAAATCTTCTGGTCATCATATATAACCTTTCTTTTTCTCTTATAGATTTTACCAGGCCGTGGGAAATCCAAGGTTTTATTTTTCTGTGTTTCGATCGAACCTTTCGATTTGGGTCTATAATAGTTGAGGATTCTGCAATATGTTTGGACAGTAGTTTGTGAAATTCAGCAGCACAGTTATTAGCATCAAAGGACTGATATACGGACTCCCACTTTTCATCATTCAATGTATTAGTAAGCTTAACCAGATCAATTTTAGTTATAGGAAGCGGTTTAGGCCCTGGTTTAGTCTGGGATATGCTTTCAATTTTTTGCACATGAATACACGTGCTGTGGTCGGTGATTTTAAAGTTTAAATCAGCAATGGCGTCAATATATTCAGATTTTTCGCTACTTAGGCAGTCTTTAGAAACATTTATATTAATGTCACCCACCACAATGGTATTAGGCTGTTTATTAGCAGACAATGTATTCCTTAATTCACTAATGAATGTCATTACATCCGACTCGTGAGTCCTATAGACGGCGAATATCTGGAAGACCATTTTACTTTTAGAATATTTAATCTGTAAACAGTTGGTTTTATCAATAAGTATTTCTTCAATCGCAAGGGTGTCTCCGCCATCCATCAGGAATACAGCGACACCACTTGTCTTATTAATTCGGTGCATAGTTGAGTGATAAGTATATCCAGGGATAGAATAAGGAACAGTGTGCTTACCCAGGTGAGCCTCGGTCAACACAATGCAGTCCGGTCTGCTGTCAAGACAGTTCAGGTTTATTAGGAATTCGTCAAAGTTTCTATTAATACTCCGAATATTCAGTTGCAAAATAATGAACGAGCTGCCATCCAATCTCAAAAGACCATTCACCTCACTTGCCGTGAAGCACTTATTCTCTCTAACATTGTAACTAAGATCTATATCACTAAAGAAATCCGTCTGAAATAAGCCCGTGGAAAAAATAAAAAAATAAGTGCAGACCTTCATTAATTTCATCCAATACAATCGTGCAACATAGTAACGTAAATACCGTCATCAGTGCATTCACAATGTAACGATCTCTAGGTGGCACGAGGGCCATCCAGAATCTTTTTCTCATTAGGTATAATAACATTTCACCGCTCGACAGCAGCAAGCATGAACCACCCCCAGAGACAACAAAGCAAGCCAGCAACAGCATAATACATGTATAATCATGTAAGTCTAAACAAATAAATAAGTGAATATTTGAATTGCTATAATAATATAACAACTCATAAATACGACGCAACAAGATATCAAACAATGCTTCATCGCGTACACACAAGCACGAATCGGACAATTCCAGGGCCGCGGCGAGTACGGAGGGCTCACAATAAAAAAGTTTTTTCGTCAGGTATATATGTAGCATCACGCTCCTGCAATCAAATATGCCTCTATGATTAGCGGCGTTCGGATTGTTTACCTCCCCGCAATAGCCGCGCCCCACAGAAGACACATCACAATGCAACAGTAATAATAATAATATTAGGCAGTATAGTCGATACAATGTTGATTGTAATATCAGAAATACGAAATTATTGCAATAGAATATTACATATCTGTTTACAGCGGACAATACTTCATCAAATACTGTCTCCATATCAATATCACGCGAGCAAACACAAGGCAACATGTAATATAGAGCTGTTATTATAATTACAATAAGATTATAGTAAAACACTTTTTGTTTGGTTACAGTGGAAAAGTGTTCAGTAAATTCCAAACCACCATAACTCGTGCATTTACACGGTAATGGGCAAAACATAATCAATAATACAGTCGTAACAAATTCACAACAAAATCCATCCTGTCCATCGCACAGTGAGAAGTATACAAACAATAATATGCAGGCATATATAATATAATATATCATATCATAAGCATAGTCTATGATCATAAGCATAAGACACTCCGGTGCAGCAGTGGGCGACTCGACGGGACGGTGACTAGATGAACTGTGTTTGGTTACAGCGGGTAACTTCAGGAAGTAACCACAATATACTATATAATATACATTGTTTGTTATTTTCATTCTCCAGTATACCCAATCTCCCGCCCCGGAGAACCAGCCACCGCCACCCCGCCCAAGCTCACAGTAGCCCGAGTCTCCACTCAGGTCACCGAGCCCAGGCAACATGTTAAATAGTACAGAGAACATAAGAGGGGCGCAACACGTCACCGAGGGGTCGGTGTCTTTTTTGATTAATATCGTGTTCTTAATTATGCAAAATTCGTATCTCATGTCCTCTGTCTCAGAAAAAATATTAGATTTGCACACATCACCACGCGCAAGCGCAATCGCACCGAAGTCCCCTGTTTTAATTAGATTAATTACGCTGTAACAATATTCCCCGCATGCACCTGTATTGCACTTCGCCACAAGCACATACAAACAGGAGTATAATAAATCAATCAACATAACTATGTTTTCATGTACGGGCTTCGAACAAAAAGGTTTACTTTGTTTCTTAGAGACAATTAAGTGCGTCGTATACAACCGCAAGGGCCTTCGATAACAATTGCTCCCACGATTGTGGCGGGAAGTCAGCAGACAATCTACAAAACGGCAAACACAAGAATGTGTACATGTATTGGTATCCGTACAATAGGGCGTACAGATTAATTTGGTAAACTCACACATACATACAAATTGGCAATTATTAAAAGCGGTAATTAGTGTTAGTGGCAATACAATGAAACAAAGAGATTCAAACGAAGACAATATACAGAGCGTATGGTTAATTTCGTATATCACTGCAAAACTTAACAGTCAGTAGTCAACTTTTTCTTGCGCCAAGGCCAACATTCGGCTGTACTGTCTACACGCCCCCCTGTCCATGGCACTGTGTCCGCTGTCAAATCCGACTGTTCTGCAGTTTATACACGTCGGCGCATCTTCCTTCTTCTTGCATTCCTTGTGCGTGTGTTCTCCCGCACAGTGGGAGCATTTGGGAGGTTGCGCCTTCCTTAAGCAGGACAGAGACGAGTGCCCCAGCCCCAGACAGTGGTAACACTGTACGAGCGGGTTTGCGTCAACCACGGCGAGCCTCTGGTATCCCAGGAACAGACCTCCTTTGGCGACCAAGTGTCGTCGTACCTGGGGCGTTGTCTCGACCAACAAATGTACAATGTTGGTGTTTCTCCTTATTCTTATAGTTGTCTTCAGGCGAAAGTCATTGGGTTCTTTAAGTACTTCTCTCAAGTCTCCATTCTGCTGCCTTACTTCCTGGAATAGATTGGCCGGCATGCAGTCGCTCGCCATCCCCCTGATGAGCAGGCATGGTCTCCTCTTTTTTATTCTCTCCGCATCATACCTATCACCAAATCTTTCCATGATGAACTTCGTCATAAGCTCTGCATCCTTTTCCCCCGTGCACAGCAGAAGCAGCTTGCCCTCTCGCAGTCTCCTGGTACCACTAACTGACACGCCGAGTGGACCAAGCTTCAAATTAGATTTTAGGAAACCTTCAATCTCACTCGAAGCCACATTGCCATCCCTCGCTCGAACGATTACCGGGAAAGCTCGGTCCCTCGGTGGTCCCAAACTCGGCCCTGCCTCACTTGTCAGTCGGTTATCCTGCCTTTCTTTGCTCTGCACCAGCATCTCCTTTATCTGTTCGACATCTTTGGCAACGGCTTCGATCCTTTTGTCTCCAGCGCTGTCTCCCCGTTTGGTATTCTCGATCTCGCGCGTTGTCCGGGCAATGAGCTCATTTAGTTTGTCCAGCTCGGCGCATATTTTTTCTTTGGTTGTTGCGCTCAGTTTGCCCTTTCCATCGTATATTGCTGCTTTTATCATGTTTATGTGAGTTTCTGATTGTTCCCTCACCTCACTTACAGATAAGTACGTGGGGGACTTTTCGTCGTAGACATCGGAAAGAGAGTGAGAATTCATTAGATCCATTCTTGCAGTACTTTCGGGTGGGGACCTTGGCATTAGAGTTGATTTTTCAAATGGGCTATTCATTCTATGTTATAATCGGCAAGAGAGATTTTATACCCTGTATTTTTATTAGTTCGCGGGGCAGCGGGTAGGTATTCTCGATAATTGTCACACACCACTTAACTCACAAAAAACAATTTACAGAGGGTTTTTCACAGACTCACCATCGATCATCGCAAGTTCCAATGATATCAAAAGGTTCTCCACAAAAAACTGCACAGATCGATATATTATACACGAGAATTCCGTATGCTTTCTATCACTATTTTATTTAAGCTAACAGGAGCTATCAATTGTGTGTACGTAAGGTATGATGATGATTAATATCAGTGAGTATTTATTTATTTATTATTATAAGAACTTGTACAGATAATATACGAGTACATCAATTTCATAGAAAATTAATTAAGTCCTCTCATTTCATTCATACATCATCCAACAACACAATCGCACAACTAGGCCATTCATATGAAATAATCAAATACAGTCAACAAGTCGCAAATAAAAGAACCAGTAAAAGAAAATAATAGAAACACGTCATGTATATAAGTCACAACAACGAAGTATAAAGAACCTACATTTATCGTACATTTGGTTATACTCCCCATTATAGGTATAATACCACGATGATATGGATGGATATTGGATATGTTTGTTCATCTATTCATCTACATATGATACGTTAAATACGGAAGCTAATTTGGAAGTAGGTACCTAATATGAATACAGAAATGTAAAAGTTTGAAACTGATGTCATCCTGTTACACTTTTAAGACTCCTTGAGGACGTGTCATTCCAGGAGTGTGTTAATTATGATCCCTGGTTCAGGGAGTCCAGACCTAATAAAAAATTAAAGAAAATGTGCGTTAAATTTTATTGCAGACAGCTGGCGACTATGTAATTGACACGGAGCTTGATTTAGCACGGTACAGAAAGAGATTTTACGAACAAAATATATGGAATTACATTATACCTAGTACATACTTTGTGTTAAATGCGTCAACAAATATGTCAATGTTGACTGAAATATTTCTCTAGTAATAATTGAGTAATACACCGCATAGCATCCCTAAAATGGAAATGGGCAGGACACGTGGCTAGAAGCGCAGAAGGCAAGTGGACTAAAAACCTTCTAAATTGGAGACCTCGAGATGGGAACAGAAGTGTGGGGCGGCCACAGCTGAGATGGAGAGACGACCTGCGACATGTCGGTGCAACCTGGATGCAGTCTGCACAGGACAGGACAACATGGAGGCAGATGAAGGAGGCCTTCGTCCAGGAGTGGACGGGATAGGCTGATGAAGAAGAAGAATAATTGAGTTACTTTTATTTATTTATTTATTTAAACTTAAAGTAAACAACAAACACATATAAATATAAAAATGGACATAGTACAGATTATAAAACGTTGTTCACTATGTCAAAAGAGGAAAGATATTCTAAAATTAGAGATGCATTTATTGTAACCAGACACCGGATATAGAAAACAAAAATTATGTAATCACATAAAATTTTCAGTGCATGTTTGGATGTAAATGGTCTAAAAATTACATGCAGTACATTACAATAATATGCAGAGTTGAATGAAAATGGTCGAATCCAAAACATAATTACCAATGTAATTAACTTAAAATTTTCAATGCATGTTTGGATGTAAATTCTCTAAAAATTCCACGATATTTTCAGCAGTGCATTAAACAGATTATTGGGTAGTAGACATAACACCTGATATTATTGAAATGACAGTTCATGTCATGATGTAGTGAATGCATTAATGTTGGGCATAATAATAACATTATTATTAGTGGTCTGATGTGTGACATTACAGAATGCACCTCCGTGTGATTGTAATATATTGTGACATGGACTCGTCATAAAACATCATAAATGTGTTCGCTAATTATGACATACATTAACAGTGACGTGCCTTCTATATTAGTTCAATTGCCGGAGTTGCATATAGATCAATCCATTCAACTGTAGATTGTGATTTTCTCATAGCGAAATCCAATATTATAAAGGGTGGACCAAAAGTCTTTGCACTTTTGAAGTGGCCATAAAAATAAAAATACAGTATGTATTTAAAAAATAATTTATTAATAAGAACAACAATAGCTGGGAAATTCATTTACTAAACACCGTATCATCAAGATGTCCTCCATCTTGCTGCTGGGCCTTCTTATATCTGACCCCTAATTTTTTTAAACTTTTCTATACAAAGCGTAGTTATGTTTCGAAAATTTCAAAACCAGATTTCCTCTTGAATATTTGCTTTCAGTTGGATTATTATCGCTAGTTTATTTACGTAGACCCTATTTTTGAGATAAGCCCATAAAAAAAATACCTGGGGTTGGGTCCGGGCTGCGGGAAGGCCATGGGATATCTCCTCTCCGCGAGATTATTTTGTTCTGGAACTTCCTCACACTACTCTATAGACTATAGAGATATTCCATGACTTCTCAGCAGCCCGGATTTAATCCCACCTGTTTTTTTATGATGTTACTTCAAAAGTCAGGTCTACGTGAATAAATTAGTGACAATACATTAACCAAAATTGAATATTCGAGAGGAAATTGTCAATACTTCACGCTTAGGGCAGATTTTTTTAGAAAAAAATCATACCCAGATTTGAGGAACGTCAGCGGCAACATGGCGGACATCTTGGTGATATTGTGTTTAGAAAAAGAATTTCCCGTTTATTGTTGTTCTTCTTAGCAAAAAAAAATTAAATACCAACTATAATTTTATTTTTAGGGCCATTTCAAAAGTTCAAGGACTAATGGTCCACCCGTTATTAGTCTCTATGTGATTTCTCCAAATTTGCTAATACGATTTATTCATTTTTTTAATAGAATCTGGGCTTGCATACACAAACCCAAATACTTTCCTGCACACCTTACACTAGGCTTAAAAGCCTGTATCGCAATGTGTGGAATACATCGCCACCGCTGGGGTTTGAACCTGGCACCTTCCGCTCGAAAGACTGCCATGCCGCCTCAACCGACTGCGTTAACCATGTACCGAAACTAAACAAAAAGTAGGCCCGGGATGCGTACAATCTTTCATTGTAGATCAGTTTAGATTTTAATGGCGGGGTCCACACGCTTGACAAAACTCTACAAACCATCACAAATTCAAACGTGTGGATAGGGCGTTTGTCTCGGCTTGTGTAGGTTTGCGAACACTTGTAGCCGATCCGATCGAGTGTCGGTTTTTGGACACAGATCAAAGGAAGATTGCGGCAAGCGCTTGCAAAGCGTTCATTTGTATGGTAAGTGGTTTGATTACCTAACTACAATGTCTGTATAATTCAGTTTCCATAATAAAAGTCTATGATACTCAATTAGATGAATTTGTATTCGGTCATGCTTAGCGTGTTTCATTGCGCAAGAATGTATGGTAAGCCTGTGCAGTGTGCAGTGTGCATGTATTCATGTAATATCAAAACTCCATCATGCAGTCTGTTAGTTGCGAGAAACAATTATTGACTCGTGTTTACCCATACCTTTGAAAATTTGACTCTGCAGATGTTTATGTGTGTAAAATAATATCTTCTACATAATAATGTAATAATGAAGCCCAGCACATTGATGTAATATGAATGGCAGAGGTGCCGTCCATTTCCTCTTGATTACAGTTCTCCCTAATGAGAATGTAATTGATAAACCTGATCTGCTCGGCCTGAGAGAGAAATTCAAATCGTATATATACCTAACCTGATGTGTTCATATGTATGTCGTTTGTATGCAATATTATTACAGACCGTCTTCATGACCGATATAAACAAGTTCAAAATAATAATAGTAGGGAACTATTTCACCTGATGGTTCTCGTTTGGTTATTTCTGCTACCAGTATTGCCACCCTTGATACAAAAACAAAATACAAATAAATAACTTTATTTCAATATAATATAACATGAGCATTTAAATACATTGTTTCTCCCCACTAAACTAAGTCTGTTCCAGGGAGTTCCATTTATTTATTACTCATTTTACATTGTCAGATTCTTCAGCGCCAGGAAAATCCTTTCCTTTCAAAATACACCTTCCATTATGGGTATTTTCTCTTCACCCGCCTTATTCAAGTCTATTCGCCATGTGTCGAAAACTTTTCATCTTTTATCTCACCCATACAATTTGACCTCTTAATTGACAATTAGTCGAATATCACAAGAATTAACTAAGAAAATAAAAATCTTAGGTACATTCATTTTCTTCGTTCTTGAATAAAACGTATCACATTTAATTATAACCAATGAATAGTTAAGGCTTATATATCACTCGCGATCGGGTGCCCTGCCGAAAGAGAATAAAAAAATAGTTAAGGCAGATGAAGTTTTATTTAAAATATTAATAAAAATGCTTCCAGATATTATTATTTAATTGATTTGATTCCGTTTGAAGCATTTATTATAGCGACGATGCGCGGGCATGTAATTTTCTTCACATAATCATAAATGAATTCAAAGTGTTATTTAAGATAACATTTTTATATTAATCTTTAAAAATAATTAAATTATAATTATCACCTTCGCGTTGATTTGAACTCGACCCTTTTCTTAACTGCCTCGTTAATGCGTTAATGGTCTGTAGGCACCCATTAACTATATGATACAACCTAATGCATTTTTATATTATGAGTGGTTTTGGGGTCATTGCATTTTAAGATCAACGAAGCAAAATATTGGTATTGAAGTATATCTAATCTACTCAAGAACGAGTTAAAATCTCAGTGTTGGATGTTGTACTTCATATAACAAACCTGTGAACAGACTAGATATTGAAAACGAGTAGCGAATCACATCGCTGATATTTGTTTAAAATCTTTTTCATAAGAATTATTCGCGATATTATCTCGCCAAAACTTTGGATTTATTTAATCTTCGAAAGACTTTATTCCCAGAGTAAAATAAACATCTGTTATGCTTGGAAAGGTTATTATTATTAAAAAATATAAAGTACGCAAAAGAAAAAAACTCTCAACTTCACAAAGCTGTTTTACCAAGGGAATCTGTCAGACTTTGTATTCAAGCTGCCAAAAATATTGAAATTTGCTAGAAAGTCAGCCTTTAGTAAGATTTGTCTACTCAAAATTAATGAAAAAACTCTAGTAGGTACAATAAACTTTAAATCTCATACGATTTGTTGAACAAATCATGTCCCGAGAGAACTTTATAAATCGAAGGCACGCGTACAAAATATAAGTAGGTACTTACTTGTATATTTACCTACAAATATTTACTAATACCTACTTATTTTATAGTCTTATAGTATTCTTTATAAAGAGCCGAGTTCGCTTAAGATAGAAGATTTTGATTTTAATTAAAATTTTACCTTTGAATTTTCAAAGTGGATGGGTGTTCTGAACTAAAAACTTTGACAAATTTTGACACAGATATAATATCTATCCATCAAGTAATTAGTGTCAAAATAGGGGATTGCGAAAAACAATGTCGACCAACTATGAACTAATCAGGCAGAAAAAATAACTAATAAGTCTCGGAAAAAAAATTATCTATGTCAAAAGTAAACACATACAAATCTTAAAAAAAGCTGCCTAATAACAATGTGGTTGTTAGGACTTTGATTCAATTATTTTTTCATATTATATTTGATTCATTTACTATTTCTATTATTTACCTGAGCATTTATTGTCAGTTTGTAAAAACTCAACATTAGACTTGTATATTACCTATAGGTAGATATAGCTATGCCTATAACGAAACACATCTGTGGCAAGCCAAGTAATAAAATACTGGAAGGCGAACTAAAATGATATTGATTAATGTTCCCGCAAGTTTCTTGAAGTTTCCGTCAAGAGACATTTTGACATCTGGGCTGACGAACATTGCATACACACCTACACATAATACTATAATTACTTTACAATATATTGTATTATGTACTGTACAAACTTTGGCATCATGCATCAGAGGCGACAAGCAGTGAGAGAGGTAACACCCAGGCGTTACAAATGATGCAAATATAATTGGAGTATTCTTAGTTCGACTCGGCTCCTACGTCAGTCCGTACAGCACTCAGTCATACTAAATCTTTTTTAAACTTCTTACCCCTGTAACTATTTATTTATCGTATGGCCAACATCACGCCTATATCATATGACATTCGTTATGTCAAAGTGTAAAAATAAAAGTCAAAAGCGCAGAGTGAACTGCTTGTTTTTTTGCTTTTTTTTTCCCTGTAACTTATTCGAGTACTTCTAATGGATATAGGCCATCTAGATTGCATCGCGTGATTATTCATGTTGCGGTAAACATAGATCGTAGATGAAAAGAGTGGAAACGGAGTGGGTGATGATGATGAAGAAGAAGGTATTGGCAGTTCCATTTGGAATATACCTAACTGTAATAAGGTGCATATGATTTCGTATAAATTTTCGCATATTGAAACGTCTTCATTATTTATTTTTAAGAAAATGTATGAATACCGGAAATTTCTAGTTTAAAAACTGTTGCAGAAATACTGATACTAACCAAACTATGTATGTAGTATGTTTTGTAGGTGGAATTATTTTGTAGGTATATCGTGGTTTGTTCGACTTCTCCAGTCACCTATTTACATAACAAGAAGTATTCCTTAAGACGTTATTGATTCTAAATTTACACTGTGAGGTATTTGCACAAAATACATTACATTACTTTAAAGTATACTGTTGACATAGTAGCGACTAGCGAATGAGTTGTGTGAACTGAATACGTTTAAACTCCTAGTTCGAAGCTCAGTAGTGTTAGCAGTGTAGTTTCTGCGTCATCTTCGTTTGTTCTATTGAGGAACGTGAAAAGGCAAGATATTAGTATTCATTACTTAACGTGGTGACCTCCCTGTGTCCCCTCGAGGAACGTTAGAGGGTGAAGCAGTATTAGTAGTAATATCTTCTTCTTCTTCTTCCGCTTAGGTTAGATCTGGGATCTGTTTGATTTGGCATTTGGTGCTCCTTCTTGGGATGTGGAAGACCAGCTATCTCTCCATCTTTTTGGTAGTCTTCCTGACAGCCTTTGAGCTGTAGGGATTTCATTTGCAGCAACGTGGGCGAGTCTTGTTCCACCCATCCTATTAACATGGTCCCGCCAGAACCGCCTCCCCTTCCGGCTCCACCGCACGATATCCTCAGTTTCGCACGTTTCTCTTATGACAGAGTTTCTAATTCTGTCTCTGAGGGTTCTACTGGCTAATAGTAATATCTAACATTTGTAAAATGAACTTGGGTCTCTATACTTCCAACATTATTGACCTGTATATTTCCAATAGATACTTATAGGGCCATGATGGTCAAATAAGTTCATCTCATATTATCACAGAATAATATAATATACATCTGGAATGTAATTACACAATATGATCAGTAGAGAATAATCAATCACCCAGCCACTGATGAGATATAAAAAGGGTTTCTATACTACACTATATTACTCCTACATACAATCTACGAATAACAACAACGTTACTACAACTACAACTTTAGTATTAATTAATCAAATCAGTTGACCCGATACTTTGGGATGAAATTGTATAGTAGGTAGGTACCTAACTAGTTAGTAAGTATCGACACAACATCTAACAAGGTTTTATTCCTATAGTTTAAGTCGACTTAACGTATATCTCGTAGCCAGTGGCGTAGCGTGGGTTTCTGCCGCCCGGGGCGGAAATCAAATCCGCCGCCCCCCTTATTTAGGCATATAAATCCAAAATTCCCGAAAATTTACAGGAATTATAAAGAACTTCTAGGCTGGAGTGGGATAATTAACATTTTGATATTGATATGGCCTAAAAAATATTAATACCGCCGCAGGCGAAGTTTTTGCAAGTGGGACAACTAAAATTTAAATATTGATATGGTAAAAAAGAGGAGAATAGCGCCGCAGCCGAAAATTTTTCCAGGTTTTAATGAAACAAATGCGATTTAATGGATTTTTGTAATATTCTCCAAAAAATGCCGCCCCCTTAAAAGTGCCGCCCGGGGCGGACCCCCCCCCCCCCACGCTAAGCTACTGCTCGTTAGCTACGTTACTATCTGCTACCCGTTAAAAATTACACATTTCTTCATTACCTCCGGGTTCCATGTATGTTAACAGATTGAGAATTGCAATATCGGTGCCTAATTTAACCTAATTTTAGATGATTTCGATGCTAACGCCATCTGGCAAATTTGGTTAATTGTGAAATCGTTTTCAGCTGCAGCATATATACAACTTTCAAAAATTACACGATTGACAGCAGGATGTGGTGGAATGGGTGAACGTTGACCTGGGCATAAAGTGATCACTTAAGTCAGCCAAAGCCGACTCGTAAGTGTCGGAACACCCATCCTGCTTCCTCTCTAAGGGAGTTCGCATAACACTGCATTTTGTGAATGAAGATACCTCTCGTCTCTGTTGAGGAAAAAACTTAATGTAATTCCGTCTGTGCATACTGCATAGGTACAGATAAATCCGGTTCCATACCTAAATAATTTAAGTATTATCTCAAAAAAGAAAATATTTTTTGATTACAATACGTACAATTTTTTTTTTTACAAGATTTTTTGATTACAATACGTACAAAAATATTTTATGAAGAACGCATACACACGAATACATATAATTCACACATAGAAAAAGATAGATACCCCCACGTGATTTGTTTTGTATCATGTCTTGATAATGGATTATTTAGTAACAATTTTCTCTACCAAATGATAATATATCATCCATTTGTACTTCAATACTATAACCGCACATGTATTTAGTAGTACTGGTAGGTACTAAATCAATGGCACACTGAGCGAACATCATCTATTATACTTTATCCAATTTAATTCATTCCTAAATACTTCAATTGTTATTCTAAATTTGAAATTGTGAATTGAACCAATCATAATTTGACATAATAGAAGGTCAATTGTGATTGGTGTACTCGTATTATATGAATAATTTTTAAACAATGTTCTATTATAAATCATCTTCTTTTGAAATTGGTACCTCAGCTCAATAACTTATTGATCATTGACAACCTACATATTATACCATACACTTGCCGCCCTATACTACCTAATATTAATGGTAACCAACTAACGCACCTAACCAAAGTCAGTGACCTAGGTATTATATTTGATAGTAAATTCCATTTTGACGCACACATAGAAGAAATGTTAAAAAATTGCAAGAAACTATGGATTTGGGATTCGTTCTAAGGGCGTCTAAGGACTTCAGGAATTACGAGTCAGTATTGCAATTATTTACTTCACTTATCCGGTCTAGACTCGAATACTGTTCGCCTATTTGGAATCACCTATACAATAAGTACACCACTGAAGTTGAAAAATTTCAAAGTAAATTCATTCGTATTTGTGAGCGTAGGTTTCATGGCTATAATTCATCGTGTTTGGCCAATCTCCCTAAAAGACACGAACTCATTGACGCATGTATGTTACAGAAAATATGCATTTGAATTGTTGATGTACTTATACCCACTCGGCTGGCCGATGTTAGATTTTGTGTACCGTCGCGCAGACGATATTTCAGACCATTTCATTTCAAGAATAGAATAGAAGATCAATTGTTCTCAGTTGGTGCGATGAGAGACAAATAAATTGACGTTTTTGACACTATTGTGCCTTAGAGATATAAAAATCTGGCATTTATTATGACGAATGGAATTATAATAATTTTCAAAATCTATATATTGAACCACCTATCTCATAATAAAAGTACAATCACCGCATTGTCTTTACCATGTAGATTGTATGTTGGTACTTTTACTCGATAAAAGCTTTGTGACACGTTACAATAAGACTTTGTCTGTCAACATTTCCCTCGGGAATGCGGATTAATCATAAGGTTTCAACATTGTTTATAATATTACAATGTTTTCAAATTATTACGAATGTTGTGAAACTGCCAATATTATTTTATAGATTTATTTTTCTTTCACGTCCTATGTTTCGTTCATTTCACGATGTAGCATAGAGCGTACGTGTCTGACATACATCCCTGAAGGCCCAAGAAGACAGGGCAGGTCTAGCCAGAGAATCAAGAGACTGAATTATGCGGAGTTGATGGAGAGTGGTGTCACCTGGGAGGAGAATGAGACATTCGCCCGAGACTGTAGAATAGACCCTTGAGAGACTCTACTGAGTCCACATATTGTACATAGGAAGGGATGTAGAAGAAGGTTTTTCTTAAATATTATTAATAAATCTGGATACGGCTGAATCCATATTCCCCATTGTACATTTTTTTTAAATTTTATTCGACCATCAAGTCTTTCGCTACGCTTGGACCATTGACTACCTATGGCTTTATATAGTAACGAAATTTATAACTGAAATTTTTAACTTCACTCTGTCTACCTACTACGTTGTTGAAAAAGATCTTTCTCCCTGTCAGGAGCCTGGAGGTGAATGGTAGATGGTTAACATGGGGTTCTTTTTTCAGCCACCATCGTAGTGACTAGGGGTTGTTAACCCTTAACCAATTTAATAATTATTTTCTGATATAATACCGATATTTTATGTAGAAACAATGATGTGTCATGATTGTATTTGTATTATTGTATTTATGTTGGAAATACTTCCAAATATACGCGGTATTATAAATAAGGATTCAACCCACTACCCAAGCCATGGATGTAAAACAAATTGTAACACATTTTCAATACACATAACAATATTTTGTAAGTAATTTGTTCTATAACAAAACAATGGTAAATAGCAAACTTACGTTCCTACATTTCTAATTTCCTTGAATAAATAAATAAATACATCTTTATTGACCAAAGAAAAATATGCACAGTTACAAACACAAGACAAGGTAGGGTGCCAAAATGCAGACTTATTGCAAAAGCAATATCTTACAGTCAACCCGAGAAAAGAAAGAATGTGAATGGCGCTATCCAAAAGATTGATGATTTTAGTTCACGCATTTCAAAATCCTTATTACTGTTCATTAGAAATTAAACAGTGAAGCTTTTGCCAAACACGTTATTAAAGAAATAAATTAACAATAGAGCATAAGCTATAAACAAAAAGTACCTTACCAAAGGCTTTACGCACTTAAAAGTAAACAATTTTGCAAATTTCCCCGATGCAATAATAAAATGGATACAATTTGCGATTTAATAATACGCGATGTTCTTATAACGTAATTCCTATGTATCTAAATTAATTGATAGACTCCCTTATTCTCCCATCTCCAACAACTCCCTCTACTTCTCTTCTAATTCCTCCCCCATCTGCCCCTGCCCCCCTCCTACAATTGATTACAATCACAGTCCTATTATTGTTTTGGTATCATTCATGTTGTACCTACAGTACCTACGGTGTCCGGTAAATTCGTCTAAAATCAATTCGTCTACAATCAATTCGTCTGAAATCTATTCGTCTAAAATCAATTCGTCTGAAATCTATTCGTCTAAAATCAATTCGTCTAAAATCAATTTATTTTAGACGAATTGATTATTACACGAATTGATTTTAGACGAATTGATTTTAGACGAATTGATTTTAGACGAAATGATTTTAGACTAATCGATTTTAGACTAATTGATTGTAGACGAATTGATTGTAGACGAATTGATTTTAGTCGAATTGATTTTAGACGAAATGATTTTAGACTAATCGATTTTAGACTAATTGATTGTAGACGAATTGATTGTAGACGAATTGATTTTAGTCGAATTTATTTTAGACGAAATGATTTTAGACTAATTGATTTTAGACTAATTGATTGTAGACGAACTGATTGTAGACGAACTGATTTTAGACGAATTGATTTTAGACGAAATGATTTTAGACTAATTGATTTTAGACTAATTGATTTTAGACGAAATGATTTTAGACTAATTGATTTTAGACCAATTGATTGTAGACGAACTTACCGTAAACCAGTACCTACTACCTATAATACACATAGAGATATCGTAAGTCCCTGCATATTACTCGTACTTTGGTTTCTTCTCAACCAAATAATATCTTCGGCCACTTATATTCTGAAATCAATTGATATTCTTTTGTACGTAAGTACCTATTGTGGTTTGTTAATTCAATATCGTTATTGTCGAGTACCCACTCATAGTACAAGATCTACCAAGTTCCCTCTTTTAAAATATTATTGTCTAAAAATGTCTCTAACAAAAGAGTATTTTGGGAAGCATAGAGCGACAACAATACAATCTTTCCAATTGTCTCTATTCTGGGTTATGGTCCTGACGTCAATCCAGTATAAGACCGGCCACATACCTATATATTTATTTTCCGAAATTGATTTTTTCTAAAACAGTTCCGACCAAAACTTGTCTCTAAATTCGACTAGAGAGGCTATACTCGGAACTTTTTTACAAAAAAAAAAAAACGATTTCAGAATATAAATTTAAGAACAGTGTGTGTCTGGCCTAAATCAGTCCCCCTTCAAGCATGGAGCATGGAACAAGACGAAGAAGCGTGGAGCCTCACTAAGTAATAGGGCGACCTCGCCGTCACTATCCTGCGAGATTCCAGTCCACCGCTTGTTTTGGGATATTTCCCTCGTTTCGCCCAAGGGTATCAACAGGGTATGTTTCTCGAATATCTTCAGTAGACTATAATTATGCCTCTGATTAGTGGTCCGCTGTAAGTTGACCATGCTTGTGACATATTAATAAACTGTAAATTTTGACATCTGACGTTCTTCTATTATGACAAGGAAACATTATTAATTAAACGATTTTTTGTCGAAATAGAAAATATTTTTCATGTAAATTGAATCAATATTGATTTAATGGTTGTCTGTTTGTTGATTAATGTTGTGGTTACGAAGAATTATTCATCTGAGAGAGAATTGGCACAGACAAATATTGTCACATGCGAAAAAAACTCCGTGTGAAAACTGTGATAGATGTGTTGAATCTACACAGCATAAAATTGACATTTAGTTAGGTAGGTATCTGCTAACATAGGTAAAGTTTGCAGTACATTTAACATCTACCTATGGCTATCTATACCATCACGGCTTTTCCAGTCCAGAATAACCAGTGATAAGTGATATGTAAGCTGAGATGGAGAGAAGACCTGGTCCGACATGTCGGTGCAACCTGGATGCAGTCTGTATAGGACAGGACAACATGGAGGCAGATGGAGGGAGCCTTCGTTCAGGAGTGGACGGGATAGGCTGATGAAGAAGAAGTGATATGTACATATAATTACTTACTTACTTTACGTGTTCGAGTGGGTCATACCCTGCCACTCCAATATTCGGCGTTAAATTTCTATTGCATATGTAATATGCAATATGCATGCAATACCTTTTTTAAAATGAAGCACAAACATGCATGTAAATTTATTCCCAGGCAATTATCTCGTCGCGTCTTTAAATGAGAACATTCAAGACGAGTAGTTAACCTCATTACGACAACGTAATTCTATAGGGAAATTGTTGAAATAAATCCAATAACTGCGAGATTTGTAAAATGGGTCTTGCCTTCTACAGATTCAGAGACTGGTTGCATATAAACATTACTTATATTGTACTGTTTACAGACATTCTATCTAACGACAAAGTAGAATTCATAATATCATTATTTTGTCTCATTTTATAACCCGAAACTCTTCCGGGAAATCAATCCAGTTAAATAATCCCCAACTTCATTATTGAAACTACATTTGGTATACAGTGTGTTTGATAAGAGAATCATTTGTATGGATTTAATTCAAACTTGATAAGTGGATGAAAGTCCATTAAGGGATGATAGTAAAGGTCATTTACAAATTGAAATCTTTTGAGTCATATTTACATAGTATGTACCAATTACCAAGTATTTCTGTGAGATAATTGTAACACATATGACTATTGACTAGTGTTTCATGTGGTTTCCTGTTATCGAAAATTTACGATGTGTGAATCTAAGTAAAATTAATTTTAAAATAAATTCGCAACTCAAGTCGTCTAGTGGTTCACAAACCAATTCTGATTTATTGTTTTTTTAATTCCGTTAATATAATATCCAGATATTAATTGGACACAAACAGAAGTAACATTATAAACAAATCGGACTAAGAAGGAGTAAGTTAAAATCTGGGTAATGTCATAATTCAAAATTAAAAGATTATAAAAATTATCGAACGCTTTACTATCATCTCTATGAAAGATTTGCTTCCTTTTATCACACGTCCTATATATAAATCTTAAAGCATAATCATCAATTTTAATTTTATGCCAATGATGAATCATCGTAATATCATTTTTGTTTGTAACCAGTCACTCAGTGTTTGTTAATCATTGTAGGTATTTATTACAAAGCATTTTCCAAATATTAGGTATCTAAATACTTCGATAACAAATAAGCATTTAACTTATATGCAAATAAGCAAACTGCGTATCCAATTATGAAAATCAAGATCATGAACCTCATACTGTTTTTTTGTATATGTTTTGTATCGCGGATATCAATCGCTATATACTATAGGAATCGTCACCAGAAAAATGGTAAAAAAGAAGGCAACTAATCTTCGTTATTCCTCACTAAAAAAGTTAGTGAGATCCACAGTTACGGTTATTATAGCTGGACGAGGGGGCCAGATTATGATAAGCTTGCCCTAGTGAATACATTACATATGTTCACATACATAAAATGTAAAATTAAAAATACTTTGATCTATATCTATAGGTACTTTCGTAGGTACTGTAAAATCGAAAAAACGAAAATCTTTTTTACAGTGTGTCTACTGTAAGTCGATCAGATTTTTTTCTTTATATTGCTGGGAATTCTAAAAGGTTCTGAATTGAGCAGACGAAACCAATCTGTGTTGACATACGAAAGAAACTAACCATACATAGATAAATAGTAAAGGACATTTGGGATTTATATTGTACATAAAGTTTAACTTTAGAAACAGCGTAACAATAATAATGACGGGTATTATTCACAATACCTACTTAAAAATCAATTTAATACCTACTGTATTTTTTACTCAGAAAATCATGATCGCAAGATAAATTCTAATTAACCATTTTATAATTATCCGTATAAAATTCAAACAAGTACAAGAGTAGGTAACAATCTACCTATCAAAGTTAATTTTAAACACTTTTGTTAATTACTCGAGCGCACGAGATTAATGAACTGGAAAAATAAAACAACAACGTAAATATTTTTTTATAATAACGAACAATCATAATAAAAGAAATAATTGATTGAGATTCAAGTGTATAAAATACTATGTACCCGGAGATAAATCAATTAGACAAAATGTTTCAATTAATTTGGATCATTGAATCAACAAGGTCCATTTTCCACAAACAAGTTGCCTACTCGTAAGTACTTAGTACATAGATACAACAATGCTTCGTTCACCAGTAGATTTTCTCCGTGTTATCAATTTGGACAACCATCTTAAAAATAATCTTCGTGCGGTATAGGATTTTGCTCAGTCTTTGTCGTGGAATACTTTTTCTTGACAAACTTTTAACAATGATTTGGATAAATATAACAACAATTAACTTGTTACGAAACAGTTGCCAAGTTTTTTTTTCTTTCTCCTGTAGTATGTAGCCTATCAGATCCATTCCGATGTTGGAGTTGGACAATAAATTAGTACGCCTCTTTATCCTCCGCCTCGTCGTTCGAAAAATCTCCACAAAGTTCCTAATGTTTCGAATCCACACATTTGACTTCTCCCTTATATTTACAAGAAACCTTAAACGCATACTCATACAACACAATTAGTATATTAACATAGTGATATTTATTTATTACACACATAACCTAATATTGTGATATTATTACAACATACCGATCTTTCTCTTCTCCTCGAGTTAAATGAATAGAAGCTAACTACATTACTACATACATTTATTTCTTTGAAAGTTAGAAGTTTCTCTACTACGGTGCACCATAAACAAACTTGTTATTATAACTTACATAGTAGTCTATATAAAGTTTGTTAGTTATATTATTGTACACAGATCCCTTCAGTCCATTATCACACAGTACAAACTTCATTAGTTTTGTACAACATTCTGTCAGAGTCAGATATACCCAACTACAATATTTGTGTCTTGTGTAACGATCTTATGATCTGCGGCTCACAGAAACAAATTTGTAGATGCTTGGATGTGAACATCATAACAAGAAATGAGAAATTCTGACGCACATAGTAAGACTGTGCCCTGTTAGTCAGAGAGATAGGTGCATGGACACCCAGACATATACATGAAAGCCATGGGCAAACAAAAGAGGTGTCGAAGGGTACTGAAAAGATAGGCAGACGATGTAACCTCCATAGCGGATGGGCACTGGACAGTGTGTTAGACAGTCGAGCAAGAAGAAGTAAAATCTAACCTATTTGTCTCAGTGAATATGGTTTGGAATATCTTAAGAACATCTGATCTAGTGATCATGACATAGAATCGAAAGGAGTCACAAAAGATGGTCCCTAACCTTCGATAGGAGAGGCACAATAAGAAGAGCACATTTTTAGAGGAGTATGAAATGGGTTCTGTGATCGATTAGGTCGATACATCTACAGCAGTCATCAGTAGTCTCCCTACTTAGAAAGAGACCATGGTACCTATCGTCTAATCCGTGTTAAAGTGAGAATGATCCTAACGCAATAAATTACTGTTCTCTAAACCCGTTTGTGTAATTGTTACGTATCGGTATCTAAGATGTCTAATGTCAATCGAAATCCATAACTAAAAACCCTAAACCAAATATTGATGTGAAATGTTGTTTAATTAAAAAATATTATGTTAGCCTGGTAATATTTACGGGCTGTCGTAATCTTTATGAGGAGTTCCTCCTTCCTACTAATAAATAATTGTAGGTAGGTACCCATACAGAATACAGATAGGGAACATGTACAATATCTCTTCCCAGTTGGGTTCCGTCGCATCTCCTTGTCTCGGCGTTCATCAGCTGTTTCTCTTGTTGATCAGTAGTAAAGTAATAGTGAGCTATCCCACCCACAAACATACTGCACTGTGAAATATGATACCCAAACAAATAATAATAGGAGTACCAATGCATGTGTTATATTATAATCTTACATATCTATGAGTTCTCTAATGTACTGTACTATTTTTGTTCTCTACAAGTTTCATCATCAAAATGCAGTTGATGTTATCTGGTTAACATAGACATTGTAATACTTAATAGTGGTGCAGCTTTTAAGCGACCATCAGTTTGTCCTTCTTTTAGATTCATTATCACACACGTACCTAGAACATATTATGTAAGTAGATGAAAAATATCCATGTCTTATTAAAGCTAAATTAAAGCTAAAATGTGACTACACATAAGAATACCATGCCTCACTATATACATAGTTACACTTATCTTTACGAGTCTTGCAACTTCCATTTATGAAGCCTCTCTCACATTTTTCCGTTTCTTTCTGGTTTTTCCTCAGAAATTAACGAAAAACCGACTATAGTAGGTACTAGTATACCTATAGTTACCTAACCAAATCTGTGTCCACCCATACACAGTAGGTATAACATGTTTGAGTATTTTGCATTACTTGATAATACATTCCAGAATCCTGGTGATATTTCCCTAATTAGTCTTCTTCCTCTTCTTCTTCAGCCTATTCCCGTCCACTCCTGCACAAAAGGCCTCCTCCACCTGCCCTAATCAGTACTTATACTAAAAATCAGTTTTATGTAAGTACATTTCTGTGTAGGTATATGTATTCATAAAGCACGCAACAGGTAAGTAAATACAGACATAAGGCTTCTATGAATAGAATGTTCTATGGTTGCCCTATTGTGATATACGAGTAATGTGGCTTGATTAAGAAATTCACCCGTCAATTTACATGACGCATCACGATTTATTTCAAGGTCTTGAACATTTCACGATCTACATGTCTGTATTTTAATTTAATATTATTATTTTTTGTAAGATCTTGGATCTGTTATTCGAAATTATATTACTATAAGCCGTCCAAAAGCATTTTCTTAGGTGACCTGCAGGTGAATGTTAACCTTCAGGGATTTCCTTACAGCTACAAGTGCAATCTTATCGTTTTCCCTTATAATATTGACGTATACTCACGCCAGAACCAACTTAGGATATTTAAACTACTTCAGTAGGTACAATATAACATTTTATGAACAGATCTTAGTAGATAGATCAGAATAGCTCCAACTATTCTCTGTTTCAAAAGTATCGTGAGGCATCATTACCTATCTTTCAATAATCCATCTAGCTGAAAATCCCTTGTTATCTTCCTTGTCCTTCATCCCATCCACCTATTTATTTATGCATGTATATATTTTTTTATTTTCTTTTGTATAGTCGCTTCTTCTTTTTCATACACCCACTTGAATGTATTGTCTATTTCTAATCTTAGATTATATATGGAGTATGGACCCTTATAATTCTATGATTTCTAATATAATGTCGCAAGTGGTTAGTAGGCAGTCATTGTCTACGGCAATAAACCCGCCATTTGAACTTATTTTTCAGTAAATATTTTAATTATATCTACCGTATAATGCATACCTTACAGGCGCGAAGCTACCTAAGAACACGATTACCATCGAGTTACCTTTTGGATAAAATGATAGGTATAATAGTGTCTAATCTAACGTAATCCCATAAGAAATGTTAGCTCCGGCTTCCCTTCTGCAGAAATTCACCCTTCGCCACTGGTGTATAGTAGCGTTCACGTTCATAGTGAAGGGGCAATTATTGCTTTTCCTTGAGAATCTGTGGATAAAATTTAAATTGATAATAAGAGTATATAATGTGGCCGCTTCACGCTCGGCGACCCTCCACGAGTTTTGTGTGAATGAGTAAAAGGACGTACGGACGAGATGATTGTCTTGAACTGTATACGTAACCGACGGTTAACGTCTTTTTACTCATTCGCGCGGGACTCGTGGAAGGGCGGACAGCATGTGGATGAAGCATTACATGTTGAACTAAATTAAATATAATAAATTCTCATTTATACGTAGGTTGTATATATTCCCAAATATAATAGTAGATACGTCAGAACCTTTTCCAGTGGCGTGTAAATAAGAAAGGTACTGTACCTACCTGCAGTTAATATCAATCTGTTTACTTACCTCATCAGATTTGATCTTTTTTCGTCAAAAAGACTTTCTCAATGTACTCTCTATTGCAGCTTCATTTTCTCTTATCTTTATCATCTTTTTTAACTCGACCTTTTTTTATCCCTTATGCCCTTTTTGTTTATCTTTTTTAAACATAAATTTTATCTGTCTTGTTTTCATTAATATTCCTATTATTTAAAAAAAATAGAGAGCTTCTTTCTAAAATAAGCTAGGTATATTTTTATGCCAGTGGCGTATATAAGGGGGGGGGCGAGGGGGCCCGGGCCCCCCCCGAAATGTTGGACAATTCTTTAAAAAACGTTACTATAAAACATGAATGTTACTCAAGTTTACATTATTCAAAAAAATTTCGCCTGCGGCGCTATTTTTCTTTGTATTTTCTGCACAAAATGTTGATACCAACCTAAAACACGACCTTTTTCACTTACATTCACGAAAAAAATTTGCCTGCGGCGCTATTATATTTTTTATACTGTACAAATATTAGATCGCCCCCCCCCCCGAAATGAAATCCTATATACGCCACTGTTTTATGCTGATCTCAAAGAACTTGCACAGATAATAATATAATTGTATATTATACAAAGATATTTCAAATATTTAGTTTTCACATTTCATTTATACATCATTTAACAACACAAGCGCACAACACATGAAAATTAAATAGATTAAATTTAGAAGTGAGGAAAATATGAAAATAATAAAAAAAACACAATAACAATCGTTTATGGGTATAGAAAAATTCCATCTATTGTAGTTAAATAGATGAAAGCATAAGCAACTTTCTTTTCCTACTTCTTCATCTTAATCTGTCTAATCTGCCTAGGAGATGATTTTTCTGATATCTAGTTCCAACATTTTTCCAACTCTTCAGTATAGGAGATTCTGGCCATTAAGGGCTTGGCACCAAGAATGACGTCACAGTAATTTCCCATGGCATTAAGATTCAAAATCGCGTGAACAATCGCATGATAAAATGGTAAAAATTGCCTTTTTTCCATTTTTTGGGGTTAATTTTGCGTCTATCAAAAAAGTTTTACGGTTATTCCCTAGATTTTAATGCATATTATCAGTACAAAAAAAAAATTATCCGCGACTTTCGGGAAACGAGTTTCCGTCTATCGGAAAAAAGATGAGAGGTGTTTTGAATATTTTTTTTGGGAAATCTGTACAAGATATAAATAATCTTTTGATGTTATTCCCTAGATAAATGTTCAATGCATCTACCCTATTTTGATCCAAAGCATATTTAGTAACGGTTGTCGAGATATCAGGTCGCCTGTTTTTAGATTTTTTTTAAATGTCGGTATGCATACTCTTAAATAGATGAAAGCACAAGCAACTATCTTTTCCTTCTTCTGCATCTTAATATGTTAAAAATCTGGGAGGTGATTTATCTGGTTTGAACCATCCTTCCATATCTTCAGTATAGGAGATTCTGGCCGACCGATTCTCGAACTTATAATAATAATATCTATGTTACGTCACTTTGACCGTACTTTCAGAATTCCCTTTATACCTTCAACAATAAGGCATTGTGATGTGACCTATAATGATTTAATTACACGATTTTATTACATGCAATGGCGCAATATACAGTTTTAATTAATATGAGGTCTCTACAAGTACTAATATAACACGATTTTCAATAAAAAAGAACTAAAACATTGTGCAATATAAACTATGAAATGCATGTAAATCTCTTTCGTCATAATGAGTCGCATTATATTTTACTCTTAAACCAACGAGTTGGGTGGCCTAAATGTATCATCTAGTTCTAGAGGAAGTAGATATATGAAACGAAATTGTAAAAATGTGTTTTAATTTATAATGAGTACGTGGTGTAAGAAATGTTATTAAGTTTTCTACAACAACACAACGAAATTTAAATATCTACAATACCATCTAGATTCTAGACAATAAGTAATTGAGGTTCATTCCTGGTTCACTAGAAGATAATATGTAACAATTATCAGGTAGTCATCAGTCATAGAAAATTCATTCATTTTCGGGTCCGAGCTACCCCCCGCTAGGCCACCCCACTCCAGAAATTAACAGCCATAACGGCATTATCAGTGACCATCATCATAGAAAATAATAAATAAATACGTAGGTATCCGAATTCTTTTCAGTACATTTCACATTAAGCTAAAAGCTTGGATCCTGAAGTTCAGCATATTTCGTCAACACCATATTGCTAGTTGCTACGTTCATATTCTAATTCACCCCTACATCTCTGTCTTACGGTTACCTAGCGTGAAATTGACGAACGGAAGTGTACACAACTTACTTATTTGAAACTTAAACGTTTTCTTATAGTGTTTACTTATTTAATGAATAGGTAAAGAGAGCGTCTCGTTATTAATAATAATAATTGTCCCTTTGATTATTCATAGAGAATTTGATTGATTGATAAAGGCTCTTGATTTATAAACGGGCCATTGACAGTTTAATCACACTTTCCCAAGTTCAATCAAACATAACAATAGTCGTCTTGATTGACGTGCAGGTAAAATATTTGATGATTATTTATTAACTCGGCTCTTATTAACAATGCATTCATATGTTAAATATTATGTAATACTCTAGTATTATAAATGTTCAGTACACTACAAAAAAGTACTTACTAAGTGTTATACATCAAATTCTTTAAGGTCATTGTCAAGAGGTATAGACCTAGTTATAATATAATACAGAGGTAACTATTTGTTGATACATTCTTAGAAAAAACGGAAAAAGATTGGTGGTCTTTTAAAATGCTTCGCAAATAAATGTAGTTTCAGAATTGAAAACTCCTAAGAAACGTTATTTTTTGTTTTAAAAGTGTCTCTAATTTTCCAGGGTTAGGGATATTAAACCAATTATCATTTGTGTTCATAGTATTATCTTGCTTTGTATTCAAATACATGCATCTTCTTCCCCTCATCCTTGGCTCAGGCTGGTCAAAGCTTCTACATAGCATCTCCAGAAGCCCCTGTCTCTTGCGATCTCCAGCACCTCTGGCCACTCCAATTACAGTCTCTCCTCAGTCCTCACACACCTTTGCCTGTGAATTGTTACTCTATAATTTACATACCTAATATGCGTCTTTTTGTACAGGGTGGGGGAGATTGAAAGACCACATTTGTGTCACAGTGTTAATTTTTGAGGTAGACAACATTCATCCCTCTGCCTCAAAAATTAATTGTGGCGTCAATTTTAAATGTGTTAAGGTAAGCCCGGTACTGTTTAGTCACCCCTGTTCTAACTTCTAAATTATTCTTAGTATTCTTAAAGCAGTCAAATTATCTTAATCCACAGTTCACCCAGGAACTTTAAAAACTTTTTCAACTGGAAATTTTATCTGTGCATTGCACAATCCAAAGTTTATTCAAAAAGGCAATCTACAAAGCTGCAGTTGTGAAGCAATAATGAATAATGCATATAAATGAAGTAAGTAATTTACTACGTTTTTTAAAACTAAATAATCTGATAGTAACTTATATGCGTGTTCCCTTCCAGCCTCTAGAGATGCATTTGTATTGTCTTTGTAAGATAATGACTTAATACGGAGACTAGAGAATCATACGGAGATAATAAAAGTGTCATGATGTTATGATAAATTAAAATTTGTTACTTTGACAATTAATGGTGCCTATGTGATAAAATTATTAAGAAATCTCCAAAGTCATAAGTTTTTTTTATGATGCACCACAAAGAAATTCTCTACTCAACGCGTATTTAAATTCTCGACTCAACTGCTCTTTGTACAGCACAAAGTTTCAACCAAACTTTCCACTAAAATGAAGGTACTTTATTGATCTGGAAAAAATAAAGAGAGTTCTTGATCTACTAACTTCATTTTGTTTCTAACCCCTCTCCTCCTCTTGAAATTTGGTCTTCTTTCATCAGTCATGTGGAATAGTTTTTTTTTGCAGGTGTGTGAATGAATTTTAAAAATATGTCTAAGGGGATAAATATTCTTTAAGACATTTGGTTGAAAATCTGGCTTTCATATACAGATCGAAGTCGTAAACATACCAGCTGAAAAAATATTGTACTTTACCATTTGTAAAACTTCTTGAATAAACGTTATGAAATCTAAAATATATTATTCCACACCAGATTACAACACAAATGTATTAATCTTTTTCAGAATAGGTATATAATATTATGTTGATGTTCAATATAGAAGTTTGCCTCGATTGTACTCATGATGATGGGTTGTCGAGATGCATAAATGATTTTTAATGTGCAATGTACTTTTCATTGTAATTGCAGTGAGTGGCGGCGGAAAAACCTATAGCTGTAATGCCACTCGCTGTTTTGCTCTATAAGAATAAAATAAAAAAATAAATGTTGTAATATGGCGACTTTTCTACGGGAAATACTAGGTATAATTCTATAACTTTTTATACTAAAATGAGTTTGCTTTAAATTTATTTTACTATGAAATAATTGAAAAAGGACGTCTTATTTTAGTACGCACTATGTAGTTACAGAATGGATTCCACTGTTTCTTTGAACATACCACACGATACATCAAAATTTGTTCCATTGGGACTTATAAACGAAAGGAGATATCCAGAAAGTGGAAACAGAAAATATTGTATGTTTACCTATAAGGTACCTATACGTACATTAATAATAGTCAAATGTGTTATATTTTACTCGTTTAGAAATCATATTATATGTACAGTGGATATTGTTACGCACCTTGTAATCGTATCTAAGGGACAGTGAATTAATGTTATCTCCATACGCCATCATTCATCATATAAATGTTATACAATATGGACATTTCAATACAATCTTCTCACGGTTTACGGTTTTTGGGTCAGTTAACGAACAATTTAATTTTGTCATTCGTGTTTGGACAAGTTTGTGCCAACCCATCGGTACACCCGAAACATTGGTGTTTAAGAACAATATTTTTACGTATGGCCATAATAACAGTAGTTCCGTGGTTTGCTGTAGGCGCCACCTCCCGGCCAATAATTTAATGTATTATTTATACCTAGGTCTTAGGTAGGTAATTAGTAGTCAGCCATTCTTTTTTTACTCTCTCAAAATGTGAACCACCGCGCTGACTCAATCTTTGTAGTAGCCAGGAGATGGACCAATAAATTCAATAGTGACAACACATTGGAACGTCTTTGACTTGCCACACCTCTTCACTGCCCAGTATTACAAAATTCGTGTAAGATGCTCATTTAATATCTATGTAAATATGTTACTTCAATATAGTGTCTTGCAGTGGCTATGTCTCATTTCCCCGATATCCAAATGTAGTTAGACAATTTCTATCCACTTCTGCGCACAAGCCTATCACCACCAAGTCGCCTCTCTTCGTCCCTGACCAACTAACATCCCCTTACAACTTTCGTTTCATTTTACTCAAACTCATATTTCTATAAATTATTTTCGAAACACAAATTTCGTAATCGAGTGCATAGAATAATTACGTCAAATATGTAACTACCTAGTAGTTTAGTCAAGTAGTAAATAAAATTTAGAACCTAAATAATTGTGATTGAACAGATAAAATCGAGTTCCTGTATTCTGTTAAAATGACACGTCAATTTAGTCGCTACTTGACTAAATTACTGGCCATAGTATCAACCAAATGAGGTACTGAGAGAAAAACCTCGAAAAACAAAAGACGTCAATAATTATTTCTGAGTGTTTCCTTAAAACGAGGTACATTGTATATTGATTAATGACTTTTCTCCTGTTTTCTCATGCTCCCCTGGTGGTCGACCACTAAAAATACATAATGTTATGTAACCGAGTGTTGTATCTTTTGTATTGCATATAAAAAGGTAGTGAATAATAATTTTATGTACATTCGTCCTTTTGTCATGCAAATTTCTCACAGTAGGTAATTCATATTTGATAATGCTAGGTTTATATAATACAAGCAAAAAGACGCCTGCCTAGGGAAGGGGCAATTAATCGATACCACTATCAAATATTAACTATTCTATCGATCGTTTCAAATGTTGCGATGTTTTTATTTCGATTGCTTCAAATTAATTCGTATATTGATTATCTTATAAAATTATACGTGTTTCTAACATTTACCGTAATAAATTAATCGATTGAAAATACCAACGTTTCCAAATGTCGATTTTAAAAAATAATCGGACATCAGTAAAAAGATTAGTCACACCTCACAGTGTAAAAATTAATACAAAATTTTGTAAAATAATCGATCGATACGTAAATTTTAATACAATCGATTATAAAAGATTATCGGTCATTACTAAAGACATCGGGCACAGTTGTAAAATTACTACTAAATCTTGTCAAATAATCGATCGATACGTAAATTTGAATATAGGTGATTTATGGAACTGGTTTCTCAGATTTATTGAAATGATGATTCGTGTAAATATGTCCTGTATGACTAATAATAGTATGGAGGTATTTCATGACAACATTTCATAGGTGCCCCCCGTGGAGACTCACACTTGTTAACTCACATTATTCTGGTAGATTTAATGGAAATTCACCGAAAAAACTCAACATTCTTCGAATACGTCCCTCGAAAATAAATTTGTCGCAAATAAATGAAAAACTTCGCCACCAATTCTTGTCACAATGTCGCTATTTATTTCTTGCGGCGATAAAATGATTTGTATCTAAATTGTATGAAATATTTTATACAAGTGTATGTATGTAAAATAATCATATGACGCGGCACATACGATTAAATTTCCCACACTAATGCCCAATCCCACCAACTTCCACCTAGGCAGGTGAACCCTAAGTAATTTTCATACAAAAACAAAGATAATATTATTATTTATAAGGTATAACAACAACAGCCAGCAGAGTATAAATCCATATGAAATGCAACATGCGACTCTTCTACGTTAGGTGCCCAAATATCTCCGCCCAGAATCTCCCCAACTAGGATCGCATGTTGCATTTCATATGGATTTATACTCTGCCGGCTGTTGTTGTTATACCTTATAAATAATAATATTATCTCTGTTTTTGTATGGAAATTACTTAGGGTTCCCCTGCCAAGGTGGAAGTTGGTGGGATTGGGCATAAGTAATTTTATACATTACACTCGCACGTGTACCCACATCTTTGGTAAAATGTATTTTTCTAAAGAAAATATTAGGGCTCTTGTAACCGGAGATACACAAATAGCGAAAGTTTCAGAGCTATTTAGTCAGACTCAGAAAGTTGGTAAACTATCAATATTGTTGGTACCTACGCAATTTAAAGACGGAATATACGTGTAAAAATTAGATACTACCGCGCACGTAGACGTGGGTGCCTTTGTACATCTGTTTCATGGGGTTATTGCTTGTTCGCGTGTGTATATTGGAAAAGATATAATTCGTGTAAAACAAACTCATGAATTTTTTCACGCAAAATGTATCCCATATGACTAGGGAACAATTCAAGGTGTACAAATAGGGAATAAAAATATTCTTCTATCTCTGGTTTAAGAAATATTATCTTTCAATTTAAAAAAATACTGCTATGCAAGATTATTTTACATCTACACTGTTTTTATAATAAGGCAAAGTAACAAATGTGAGAAAGCGCTGTAGCCTTGATCCCATAAAAATCAATAGAGGATAGGTGAATTTTTCATTCTAACCTTTTTCTTACGTTCTTAAAGTCCGGAATATTTCTAGATTTAAACAACTTTAAACAACAATTTAAACATCTCAAGTAAATCGATTGCCGACAATGACAAGTAGAGTAGGTACTTGGTATCTGTACAGAAGTAAAATGTTCATATAAGTTTGGTATTAGGACCACTTCGGTCATGAGACTTGCCAAACTTTGATATTGTTAAATTATTAGAATTAGTTCAGTGTTCGGTAACAGGTCCAAAGGGTCCAATTCTTAAAGTACCGAAACTCGATTAGACGTTGTGGTTTTGAAGATATTATTTAGAAACTACTGTTGGGATGTCCTTTCTCTTCAAACCACAAACTACGAATTACAATATTATACAGACAGACCTCCCAATTCTTACAAAAAGATCACAAAATCTTTCTCAAAGTATTGCCGTTTTAATACATCAAAAGAGCAATTAATTGAGGAAGTTATACATAAGAACGGAATTCTCTTGGGAACAATTTGGAATATGATAGATATTATAGTTTACAGGAGCCAACAGCTAGTAATAGTAAAAACTAAAAACAGAAACATAGAAGTTAGACGAATTACTAATTCTTCTCTTGCTTACAAGAACACAAATATTTGCTGATTGTAATAATAGCTTATATTTTTATGTCATAATAATTATAGACACGCTCAGGCTCAGGTAGTCGTTCATGAACTTTGCATGAAAATTTATTTAATTTGGCACATTGTAGATAATATTAGTAAACACACAATGATAATGACATAATGATACATCACGTACCTGCCTAATTGAATACTGGCAGAATCAGTTTTTTAAAGATCACAATAATCGATCAACTCTGCGTGATATCGGAGATTATTTATGATACCTACTGTTAATCCACAATGCAACGTGTTCTGTGATTTCTAATATCAATCATCAAGTATGTATCTTGTCGAGTAAGTGATAAAAATATGATCGCATAAAATCACAGGTAAAAATACATTATAATTAGCATTCTTCCACATAACCCATCTGTAATTTATTAGTTACTAAAAAAATTCTTCTATTTTTTGGAAGCTTTGGACATTACGTAAATCCACGTATTTTTCTGAAGTCAGGTACCAATAAAAAAATATCAAACCGGGGTAGATTGTGAAGGTTCCTATATAAAAACTCTTTGTTACAATTTTCTCACAACTTAGAGCTATTTTACGTGCAAAGAAACAACAACGCCTTCCTGTGGCCAATGTACCTAACTAAAACGAAATGAAATAAAAAATTCAAGATTATTCGAATCAGTATTATTCCTAGTGTACTCAAAAGTCTACCTGTCCATGTGTATAACTTATATTGATCTTAAACTGATCACCTATTCATTGTTTTACATTTCATTTAAATGCCAATAATTTCAACGCGGACATGAATAATGACAAGTTTAATTGAAATGTCAAGGAACTGAGTTATATATTAAAACTATTGGAACAATACAATAATCATCGAGTAGGACATGTAAATATTTGCCAATCATTCATTTCAATAGGTAACACGTAGGTATTGGAACATTATATCTACACAATTTTTAATAATGTATTACTGGCTTTATTACCAGGTAATAAAACACTTCACAGATGTGATTATGCGAATATGATTATTTATTTATTTATCGTATGGTCAAAAGAAGTATATCACATCCCTCAAAGGAAAAAGTTTGTAGATTGGGCATTGGGCAATGATAAATTTCTCAAGCAAGCTTGGTCGTCAGAAACTAAACTGAACATTCTTTATATAATCAGTCACTGGCTCATTCAGGTATAGGAAGTCATCGAAGCTCCCTTCGTATGCTCGAATATGATAAAAACGTGGAAATGGGAATTGATGGGGCAGCCTGGTTTTCAATTCTCTCTGCCTATCTCCCAAAGTACGCGACATGAGGTAGCACGGAGAATAGGTTTAAAAATGTCTTATAAAATCTGGTAAAAACTCAAAAGTACCTTCATTCTTGATTTGGGTCTATTTATCGAAAATCCACACGATGTAATGATTTGGAATAAACTGAAAAACCGCCCTACTCTTATAAGAACTAACTTAAATAAGAAGAAAACCTCATTTGAAATGGTAAAAGACTGCTAAAGTTCAAGTGAAACTAAGGAGAAATGCGGTTTTCTTCTGGAAAAGAATCTCTCCTTTGAACTGTTTGTGAAGTTATAAGTTCTAATAAGCGCTCGTATAGTACTTATATTTAAATAATCAACAGTTTTATCAGTTTCCCCGATACTCACTGACCTCCTCGTGACCTTCTAAAGGTGAAGACGTTAATTATTGTTTACCGCGGTGGCTAAATTAAAATATATCATAAACAAGGTCAAACCAAAACCATACATCACGCGGTACCTAATTATTTTGTGAAAACACGTCACAGAATTTCTGCATATTATATACAGTATACACATTATAATAATAAAACATAAATATGCTATAATATGTTAATTTATTACAACTTATAGCAGGTGTTTTAGGCACACACACTACACTATTTAATGAACATAGTAAGCCACGTCAATAGAGTACCAAGAGGGCGAACTAAAAAACATAAAAGTCCATCACCTAAAAAAGTGGGCAAGCATTTCTTGTTACAATCAATAACAACTTTGCTGTTTACATTAACCAATTTAGAGCCGAGAGGTAAATATACTCACAATATGTTGCAGGATAGGCGTTCTGATACTTACAAATCAACTTTGGCTGGCTTACGTGATCACTTTATGCCCTTCATACATTCCGCAACATCCTGCTGCCAAATGTGCAAATTTTTGTGCAGTTGTAGGATAACCATCAGTGATTTACAAGATGTGGGGTAAAAGGGAAAATCCTTTTTTCGAGTGTGGTGACATCGGGCCAGTTAATCGCATTGTGTAGCAAGCAAGAAAATCAAGGGGGTTTTGGGGAGATCCATGAAGTGACGCCAAGGGCAATAAAGTATTTGAGAAATATTGACGCAGTAACTGGACTCGCAGATTGCTCGTACAATAATCGTTAATATACGAAGGAAGTAGCATTCTAAAAAGACCGCTTTTTTGCGATTTCCTCTCGTTCATGAATATTGCAACATTTCTTCTACTGGGACTTATTTTATGGTCTCAGCATTAGCAAGAGTTGCGTTGTTTTATTTAGAAATACGTAGAAACATTGATAAAACAAATTAGTTATTTAAATTGTGTCGGGTATTAAAAATAGTGGCTCACCTATTGAACTACGTATTAAATTGTGTTTCCTGTAATTAATTCTTTAATATGGAGATGAATCTCAGTTAAAACATTATAAATTATAAGAATGTCAACGGAGAACGGCACAACACAAGATTAATTAATTTATTATTGTGTATCAATATCGTAATTGTTATTTTAACTTTTTGCCTCTAGTCCTATTTCTAGGCACATTTCTCGAAGACACAAACTGGCAAAGTGCACAATTGAAAACATTGCAAGATAAAACGTATAATTGGATAGGTGGTCGGTAGCCTGGTTAGTAACGCGCTCGACTGTTAATCCAGTGAGCGCGGGTTCGATCCCCGATGTCGACCTACTCCACATCACGACACAAGCTTTTCAAGCTTACTGCGAAGTGTACAAAGGTGTATTTGGGTTAATTTCAATAAACCCAGATTCATTTAATTTTAAAAAATCTCCATAGACATAATTCTTTCATTTTTTTTTTCTTATTCAAATATATTTTCATTTAAAGACCCAACCAACCTACCTTTACGTCCTTTTTATCATACCAATCAATCTCCAAAGAACTTCGATAAACTGGGCCGAAATTTGTTTATTTTGAATAACCGAGACCACAATATTGTATTAAGATATTATTATGTAAACTCGGTCATCATTTGCTTGTTTTAAATGCAGTACGTAAAAATCAGTAGGTATTATATAGTCGTATGGGTGGAATACAAAATAATATATACAATATACATACATTGTTATTCTGAACTGTTCTATTATTATTTGTGTACAAACAGTATCTGAATAGTAAATTCATAATGTACTCGTATATTTAAGTTTGTCAAATTGAACTTGGCGAATCGCCCGAGGTATATCTTGTTCCTAGTAGGTGCAGTATCTACTTAACTAGTGAGGGTGGCTGCGGTACATGAAATACCGATTGTATTTATACAAAAGAATTCAGTGATCCTGTAATGTGCCTATCTATAAATGCAGAATGACAAAATGCAACGAAAAAGAGTCATAACTAACGATCGTCTGTCTTGGGCACCATGCAGACATTAACTGCAAGTGGAGTTCAAGATTGTATTGTTGGTAGATTGTCGAATCTTATCGTAAGAGCTGTCAAAGGTTCCCAATATTCTCACATTGTATCTTTTACAAGTAACCTATAATACCGAAAATATTACAAAGCGGCGCTAGAGAAATCGTTTTAATTAAAGGCAGGATAGTTTTGCGAGTTGGAAAAAGAAAAAAAATACTCCGATAATCCTTTTAAACCGCCATCACAAGGTAGAAAAAATGTTGCCAGTTTATTCTAATAATTCGAAAATTGGCATTTTTTTTAAACAACAGTTCTGAAATATAATTTGAAAGTAGCGAAAAAATGTAACCATATCTTATTATCAGATCAAGCAACACTAAATCAAGTTTGCACCAGGGGACTTCTAACGCGAAATACACTGTAGTAAAAATAGACATTGACAAAGCAAACTAAACAAATTTCGGGTGGACGCAGTTAGTTAGAGTGCAGTTCGAATCTCAGTAAGTACCCATGATGTAAACTAAAAATGGTGACAGTCCAGCCCGTTACCATCCGACTATCGACCTCATATGAATATCTGGATACAATATTATTAATTTATCCTTGTGAAGGATCATTATATACAAGAGTAAAAAAAACTTGACAAAGTAACAATTAAATAATTACATACATACAGAGCATACCTACCTATACTAATATCGAATAATTACGACTAATTATATTGATATGTAGCATGAATCTATCATTACAAGTTAAATATTTTATTCCTGTAGGGCGAATTAAGTCCTCAAACTATGTATCGATTGTTCTCTTACTTAATTATTTAAGAGTCAACAAGGAAGTGTAATTATATTTCGTATTTTTTACCTCATAGTTTTTTTTATGGTAAATAATTATTTCACCATAATGTAGGACCAAGCAGGAAAAGCCAACTTATGATTTTTGTGAAACATCTAAACACAAGGCGTTTCTAGCATACTGTGAGGTGTACATGAAAATTTGTGTGTATGTAGGTTTATTTCGATTTTTTCTTTTGAATCTACACTACTACACCATCACGGTGTACGAGAACTATATCAGGATATAATATGTAGATATGTAAGGGAAGGCCCTCTGGCCCTGAAGGAAGCCCATAGCGTTTCCTCTCTTCGCAGGCTGTGTATTATCCTCTATCTGAGGGAGACAAGTTTTAACCTAGATGCAAGATAATTTTTGTATCTATAAGTTATAATATTATGTGTTGTGTTATTGTGTATGTTAATTATAGGATACAGTTATAGTATATCATATTAGATTAGAGAAAACTATAGAAATTAGTATATTAATTGTGTTTTTAAATTATAAAATACCTACTGTAGATTTTATAATTTTATAGAATTATTAAAATAAAAAAAAAAAAAAATAACGGGGTAACCGGTGAATGCTGCGTATGTAAAAACACGAACAATGTTCTCTTTGCGAAAACATATAGGTACATGTGACATAATTTACCAACTTCCGAAAAACATTTTACCTCCTTGACAAAAATTCAAGAACCAAAGAATGAAGAAGAATAAGCCTGTTGTAAATAAGTAAAAAGTATGGTACTTCAGTGGCGTATATAGGGGGGGCCGAGGGGGCTTGCCCTCCCCCCCCCCCCCCCACGAAATGTTGAACAATTCTTTAAAAAACATTATTTTAAAACATGAAAGTTACTCAAGTTCATCACTTCACCCATTATTCAAAAAAATTTCGCCTGCGGCGCTATTCTTCTTTGTTTTTTCTGTACACAATATTCCAATCTAAAATACGACATTTTACACTTAAATTCGCGGAAAAATTTTGCCTGCGGCGCTAATATGATTTTTATCCTGTACGTCTATCTTCAAATTTTTGTTCCCTTCACCCCTCCAAAGTGAAAAATTTGATCGGGCCCCCCCGAAATGAAATCCTATATACGCCACTGTGGTACTTACATATTTTGAAAACGTGAAAATAATTAATTTAGTTTTTGTTAGCAACGTCTATTGTAAATTATCTAGATAGGTATATTACTGTGGAAAGTTTTCCTGAAAAATATGTTATTGTCCGATTTTAAAAGTGAAACCTCTATAAAACATCCTCATTGTATGCTTTCTGTTTCATAATTTTTATTTTTCTATTTTTCTTTTTCATGTATACGAGTATATTGTCTTACTTGTGTTTTGTTTTCTATTTTTTTTCCTGGGGTTAACTAGAAGAAATCGCAGACCTGCGATAAGTTCGCCCTAGTGAACAATGCTCTATATTCTGTAGTATGTCAATTTTTTATATGTGTGTACTTTGTAAATAAATAAAACTGAACAAGCAGGTACACTGAAAAAACGAGTAGATACTTGGTCGGTTGGTCAGTTGGTGGCGGTGTCGGGTTCGTCAATGCTGTCGATGCATTCTGAACTTCAAGAAACGAGCAATTAGCTTACTGTGAAGTGGGTAGAAAAGTATTTGGGCTTATGTACACAAGTCCAGTAGATCCTTAAAAAAAACTTCGTACAGAAACAAGTATGTACCATACTACCGTATAAAGAGCAGACATTTGCTTTCTATTATAACCTAATAATTTCATAATGCCAATCTGTGTAGGTTTACAGGCGTTAACTTTACATTAAATATTAGATTAAATATTTTTATTACATTACGCCATACAGCCTAATAAAACTACGAGATAATATCAATATTTAATTAATAAACAGAGTGTATCTTATAATACGAATATATGCTCGTAAATATTGACAATATTGAGATCGACATTGTTGTTACAGATTTAATAACATCTTCACAGTATTGCTCCAATCATTAACCTACGGATTAATTAACATATAAATTTGATATGAACCTACACACTTATCTCTATATTAATTGTCTCACATTACAATAAAAAACGTGTAACTTGGCATCTGAAAACAGTACGTCTTCTTCATCATATCGTGTCGGTCAGCACCCATTAGAAAGATCCCAGAAATCTCAGAAAGCCACAACCTCTCCTGCGTCGTATGGAAAACGTATGGAAAAATCGTATGGAAAATTTTGACAGTTTGTGGGCAACGGTTTTGAAATTTTGCTCTCATAGTTAAAAACTGTATTAGTTTTAACGTTATTTAGGGCCAAAACGTTAGTTTTAAAGATGTTTTAGTTTTTATTATTGATATCTTGTTAATAGTGTGAGTTTTGCGACTCTAAAATACCACAATAAGTACCACAAGTGCTGAGCGTGAAATTGCGTCACTTTCGTTCTTTTGAAAATACGCAGAATCAGACCTCTAGTACTTAATATGTTATCTCTTTGATTACCGCAGAATCAAAAAGATGGAAATGTCAGAAACTGTAGTTGTTCGATGGCACTGTTATGAATGTGTTTAAATGCGTAATCTCAATTAGATTCCATGAAAAAACATTGGGGTGATGAATCAAAATACGATATTTACAAATATGTTTTGTAATTAATTGATCTTTCATATTTCATCGGTGTTTTTCATTTTATATTAACTGTATAGAGAACAAAAGAGGCGTAGGAAGACCACAGAAAAGGTGGACAGATGACAATGTCCAGCTTACGGGTAGTAGATGGCAGCAGATAGAAGACAGTGGAAGAGTTTAGAAGAGGCCAGCAATGGAACGCAAGTGGCTAGCAGTAAGTAAGCAAGTAAGCATTAGCTTAGATCTAGATTTTACAACTGCGATACATACCTCTACTTGCTACATTTGATTTGATTTTCTTCCAAGATATTTGCATAGTACTGTGTACAGTTTATTATTATTTAGTTCTCCATACCCTATAATTTGGATCGTAATAATTTTGGTATTGCGTGGGGAAAATATTTATATAATTTATTGTGATGTTTTATAATAAAAACTATCATAAATAATATCATTAGGTATTAATATAATATTGTGCAGTACTGTAAATGACAATACGAGATAAATTATTAGTAATATTAATCGACCCATATTCATATTTAGCACTCCTATACAAAATTAACTAAAATCGTATTAATATTATTCATCGACCGGCAATGCAAAAGTGAGCCGTTTTTCCGTTCATAGTGTTCAGTTCATAGAATGCTGTATGGATAGAACTGTAGAAGACTATACCCCCGTTTTCACCGACTATAGCTATTCCTGCTCCTAACTGGGTGGCTATCCTACCTACCAAAAAATCCTACCTAATTTACGTTTCACCAACATATTTTCACTTAATTGGGACAAATCCAGCTAGGAAGATTTTTATTTTTAGGGTTGCTACATGTAAAACAAATTGATCAAAAGTAGTTATTTTTTTTAAACAATGCTTACTTTATAGAGTAAATAATACAACTTAAACACAGGGATTGTATTTGAAAAATATTTAAATATTAAATACTATCATTACAAAAATAATTTACAGTCGTTAAATAACCGCGTATTTTTATTTTTCATATTTCACACAAATATTATTACCTAATGGCAACACTAGATTTTGAGATTGACGCATGCGCGTTTAGGGTACATGGTAAAATGAAAATGGCGCCTAACAGTAAACATTGTTTGTATGCAAAGTGTCATGTTATGATATTGTGTTCCGTTGTGTTCTAGGACTGTTTTGGAGTTATAAAATAACCCCCGGTCGGAAAAAAACACTACCTGATTGATAAAATTCAATGTGGCGGCCGATTACGTAGTTGGGTGAAGTTTAATTTGACAGATCTTACCGTTAGGTGCCCAATTCTCGTTTCCTAAGATAAGTGGGATTCCTAGCCGTTAAGTAGGTATTTTCGCGTGGTGAAACGCAAATGTGGGCTAGGTGACTTTTATCTCTGCTATTCTTCACCTAACCAGTTGGTGAAAACGGGGGTATGACTATTGTTGTAGAACTCCATATTGTATTAATATTTCTTTTTCACGAAGACTGGCGACTGGAATATAACGCTCGTGACACGTGAATAAGTGAATATGTGAGTTAAAGGCTTGGCACCAAAAATAACGTCAGAGTCATTTCCCACGGCATTAAGGTTCAAAGTCGCGTGAACAATCGCATCATAAAATTCCATTTTTTGGGGATAATTTTGCGTCTGTCAAAAAACTTTTACGGTTATTCTCTAGATTTTTATGCATATTATCAGTACAAAAAAAAATTTTACTCCGCGACTTTAGGGAAACGAGTTTCCATTTCTCGGAAAAAAGATCAGAGGTGTTTTTAATTTATTTATTTTTTGAGAAATCTATAGAAGATATAAAAAATCTCTTACGGTTATTCCCTAGACAAAGGTTCAATGCATCTACCCTATTTTGTTCCAAAGCATATTTAATAACGGTTGTCGAGATATAAGGTCTCCCGTTTTTAGAAATTTTTGAAATGTCGGTATGCGTACTCTTAACTCAAAGACATTCAGACATTTACGCGAGAAACACTTTTCCGAGAAAATGCGCGGTAGTTTTGACTTCTAATGTCGATGAAATAATGTATTATTCAAACAACAAATTACTCGCAATTTGGGTTAACTGGAAGAAATCGCAGCATCACTGTAAGTTCGCCTTAGTAAATTATAATACCTGATTTCATTATATTTATTCTATTCAACTAGGATGATATTTTATGTTTATACGTGTATTGTTTTTCGCACATTAGCACATTTCATTTCAAAATATCATTAGGTATGAAAAATAAGTAAAGGCTTTTCTTCATTTGGAAATGTATTGTATTTTCTCTGATTTTTTTCATGTAAACGGATTTAATTAATTTGGATGACTGGAAAATTGTTTTTCTAATTTTAGTAAAGATGGACTAGTCACTAGAGGACGAAGGAATTGCGTCTGACCTTTTAAACCATTACCAAATAAAGTTTTGGGAGGAGAGATGCGTAGGCACGTAAATCTATTCAAGAAATATACCTTCGAAATTTACGTAAAAAAAAATCATTCAAACCCATATCATAATATATTAGGGAATCATAATCTGACTTTTCTGTGGGTAATTTGTTTGAAAAAATAGTTCTTTATCTTAAAAATAAATCTAAAGACTGGTAGTTGTCAGTGGCGTATATAGGTTTTCATTTTGGAGTGGGGGGGGGGCGATATAGTATTTGACCTTGGGGAGGAGGGGATGAAAACTAAGCTTGGCTATTAAATCTGAGTAAAAGCGCCGCGGGCAAAATTTTTCGTGACGATGAAAAAAGTGGTGTTTTGAAGTTAAAATTGTGAATTAAAAGTATGTATAGTAGTAGGTACTACTTATTTTCCGTGTTCGGAACACTATCAAATTTTGTGTCTTCAATGTTCGGCCACCCAATATTGTAGTTGTGGTGTACAAAAACTACAAAAAAAGAAAGAATGGCGCCGCAGGATTTTTTTTTTGAAAAACGGACGAAGTGTAAGCTTGGATGTCTTTTTATACAATTGTTTTACATTTCGGGGGGAGGCTCGATCCCCTGCCCCTCTATATACGCCACTGGTAGTTGTACTTACTAATAAAATGTATAGCACCCACCTACCTCCAACTAAATATAAGATTTCAAGGTATGAAAATGATGGATGGAGAACTTGTATGAAAAATTACTGTTTGAACTGTGGATATATTCATGTAGATTGTAGAGGTACGAGTATATGACGTTCATAATACGATCCCCGTATAGGAGTTTTTCATGAATGCCTGAAAGAATTATGTCACTCACAGACGCTGAAATCTCTGAACACATTATTCACTTTGTATATTTTTTTCTTCACACCCCTGACACCTCATAATGTGAATGTTATTACAGGAAGATACAAACTTTAATCCCTGACGTAGGTATGCTAGCTAAATAAAATAAGAAACGTATTAACTACGTATACATAACTAATCCAAAAATACAGACTAAACCAAACACAACACACACTTATGCCCAATCCCACCAACTTCCACCTAGGCAGCGGATCCCTAAGTAATTTCCATACAAAAATAGAGATAATATTGCATTAATACTGGAGCACGCCACCTAGAAGAGTATATAATGTCATATGAAATTCTGTAAAAAACTCTCCTAGTTGGGGAGATTCGCTAGGCGGAGATATTTGGGCACCTAAGTAGGAGAGTTTTATGCAGAATTTCATATGACATTATGCTCTTCTAGCCGGCGTGCTCCAGTATTAATGTAATATTATCTCTGTTTTTGTATGGAAATTACTTAGGGATCAGCTACCTAGGTGGAAGTTTGTGGGATTGGGCATTAGTGGCTCTTGGATTGCCTCTTTAATCTAAAAAGTCGTTGTGGATATGTTGGATTTATGTTTACCATAGGAACCTGCTTTATTTCTTAAAGTATACGGTAATTTCCATAATATGAGGCTACCAGCGACAGGTATACCATGTGCATAAGGTACTTATAGTTTATCGATGAATCTTTCAACACAAAAACAAACATACGCTCTAAATTATTATCACGTTGTCCTACTTGTCAATTCATAGAAGTAAAATAAAACTCTTCAAAAACAACATATTGAAAACATATGACGACATATAATACCACATAGATTGAATACAAGTAACTACACAGTACTACGATTTACCGAATAGATCGCTATCTCCATCGTTGGTTCACTTGATTTGAATGGTACGGAGTTCAATTTCAGTGTTGACGTAGTGAGTAGATGGTTGACGCATTTGGTCGAGGCGGCAGTCTCTCAGGCGGGATGTGCCAGGTTCAAACCCTGGCGCTGGCGATGTATTCCACACTTTGTAATATAGACATTAAGCCTAGTGCAAAGTGTGCAAGAAAGTATTTGGTCTTGTGTATGAAACCCAGATGCTTTATTAAAAAAAAACCTTCGATACCCACTTACTTACTTACTTTTCGTGTCCGGTCTAAAGTCTACCACTCCAATAAGCCGCGATTTTCATCGCCTTGTCATTGGCCACAATCAGGTCCCCAGTGTACAGCCCTCCTCCATCATACCCACTGTATCATAATGAAAGCCGTTTTTATTCATCCTACTTGGCATGGGTTGGGTGGGAAGGAAGCATATTAAGCTTTTATTTTGTAGTGGATACCTGCTACAATTTATAAAATCCTGATTCTCTATAGAGTGATATGAAATAAATGTCAGTAAAATAAATTTTACGATGTTAATTCAATTCCATAATTAATCTAGTTTTCGAAGCATCCCAGCGCACGTATGAAATATTACAATGTCTCTTGTGAGTTTATGTGATGATGTGTTACATCGCTCACTCTCGGTAAAAGTAGTGATGTAATTATATTCATTGGGGGATGGGGGGGTTGTAATGTCAATTTTCGTACAAAGCTTTTTAAGGCGATCCTTAGCGTTGTGACGAGAATCTACAGTGGAAAGCAAATCACTCATCAACAAACTGGCAAATGAATGTTTCAAAATATATTGTGATATCCTACCCTTATCTTTGCTTCCTATCTTGCATCAAAATGACAATTTTTCTTCGTTTTGTTTTATTTGTAAACTACAACTGTTTTAAAAAAGCTCAGATTACAATACGTCCATTTTCTGTGAGCCATGAAAACACTTTGTAGCCACAACAAATCAGATAAGAGAAACACAATCATTTGAATTATACGAATCAAATGGAAAATTTAATTCAAATTCTATATTACTCGTATGTATAACAAATACATTAATATACGAGTAACCTAATTATCAATCCCTATCATCAATATTGTATCAAACAGAAATAAACCAACAAGCAGGTAAAACAACATAACACACTCAGCGTATAATAATATTTGATCAATGATTACATAAAACACAGTTCCACAAACAGTCTAGTATTTATTACCTTAAACATTACTTACCAAATACATTTTACTGTCTTATCGACAACGTAACAATGATATTGACTTGTTTCTCCGTGTTAATTTCTCACAACCATGTCTAATCTATATCCATCTACATGGTGTAATATTAAACCGACATAATTTGTACAGTGTACAGCTCACAATGTGTACTATGTAGTATGTACATTAAGTAGAATATAGGTATCTATAAATTGTGTACAACACGATATACTACAGTGTAGCTATATCCAAATACTGGTACATCACCACGTACCGCCCCAAGGTGCCGTAAGTCAAACATTATAATTTGTATTAAAGGCCTACCTAATTGTAATACAGCTTTATATGTATATTATACTATGTATGCACAACTTGACTAGCGTTACGAAGATGATCTGACATTCGGCTTAAGATATTCTTACTACTTACAAAAGTGATATCTTAAATCTACCGATGTGTTTACTGGATACCTAATATCAGTGGTCGAAAATTTGTTGCACCTAATTATTTGTATAAATGAAATGTTCACAGCAAACTACAAAAGCTCGATAATCTTGTATGAATCGCCATCTCTTGACTGTTTTTTCGGGTATTCCTACAGAATATGTTGTTTCGATTGATTCGAGTTTTATCGCACACATTATCTTAAAGATGGTACCAGATTTCTACGATGAATATCGTGTCTTTGATGTAGAATTAGATTAAACTTTTATAAAGAATCGTAATGGTCTCTGAATTGCAGCTCACTTTACCTGTAGGAGACCCAAGTTCATGAGAAGACGCAGGTTATTGGATATGTGTAGAAAAATCAGAAACGACATTTTAGTGCGTAAATTACTAAAGACAAATACATTTTATTTTTAGGTAGCTATCTACAAGAAGGCGAATATAATTTTTTTATTTTGCTGCAATGGTGGGAGGCTCCGGAAATAATAACGGACGTATATTCTCGCGTAGGAAATACCTGGATGTTTTGTACGCCCGAACCGGAAAATAAGAGGAGGAAATTTAGTGGTGTTTTAACCTAAAAATAGAAATAAAATGTACATTACATTGTATCATATTCTGTAAGGAAATTTACGTGAAATATATCATGCAAGAAAACGAACATTTGAATCACTCTTATGAAAAAGGACTGTGTCAAATCTCTCATCATATCAAATAATCACCTATAAAAATAAATTGCTCTATTGAAATTAACCTCAGAAGTTGAGATTCTTTTTCCTCTAATCCACGGAATATTTCGTTCACGGAGGATGGATATTTGATAAGTACTTGTACCTACTTTTCGTCTCACCTATTGTCGGTTATAATAGAGGTAGATTGTACGCCGTACGGGTTATGTCCAATTTTTCACCATGTAATTATCATGGTGAATTGTAAACGTAGGAATGAAGGTTTAGATATTCTGTAGCTGCCCTTCTGCTTCTTCTTCGTCAGCCCTGGTCCCTCCACTGCTAGATATAGGCCTCTTCCATTCGTTTCCAGTCTTTTCTGTCCCTCGCCTTTCTGACCCACTGTCTACCCGCTACCGAGGTCACGTCGTCCGTCCATCTTTTCTGGGGCCTTCCGACACATCTTCTGTTTTCCCATGGCCTCCACTTTACGAGTCTGGGAGTCCATCTATTCTCGTCTTGTCTTGATATGTCTTGTCTAGCTGCCCACATCGATTAAATCGAATGTCGTCGAACCATTGAAATTATTTACGTATAACAATGAAAATTCAGTACAAAAAACTATTATTTTACAGAAATACTTCCCAGGTGCACTATATCTGTTAAAATTTGTTTAGATAGTATTGTAATGATTATGGTTTTGGATCCATGCCTCACCTACGTACAATAGAGACATATATTATGTTACTATTATCGTGTTATTAAGAGATTAAGATAAAAAATAAAATAATTATTTATTATATGAAAATGTGTAAAAGATATGTGGGTACCTCGTTTTGCTGAAGGCTATAAGATACCTACGTATGGCCAACAGCCTAAGCAAGCCATGTGCCTAGTTACGAGTATATTATCTTTTATTATAGTTTGGTGCAATGACACATCGGCCAGATGGTATAACAAAATTAAGCTGTAATTTATTGTTTTCTTTCTATTTTATTTACATTTTTACTAGTGAAAGTTTTTACCTAAACATTTACGGATGATTTCGTGCACGTTTTTGTCAAGCCATCGTGTAATGGTTTGACTGTATACTACATATAAATGTATTCTGCACTTTGCAACGCAAGCTTTCAGCTTACTATGAATTGTGCAGGAAATTATTTGTATACAAGGTTAGATTTTTTTCGTAATTAACATGTAATTATTTTCTACTTTTATTAGTAACTAACTGCTTACCGTTAAAATTCCGAGTGGATTGAATACGGTTTTTATTAGATAAACACAAACATCTAAAAAAATATTTTTTAATGTACTTTGAAAAAGATTAGTAGAAAAAACAACTCTTGTTTATTTAAAAATGAAACTAGTTTTATCATTTATAATCTGATTCTGTAGGAAACAAGTAGGTAACAAAGCGAAAAAACATTTGTTTTTTTATTATATTAAATAAAATGTATTTCAAAGTTTTTTAAGAGATCGCAGCACTGCGATTTATTTTATTTAAACTTAAAGTAAACAACAAACACATACAAATATAAAAAATGGACATAGTACAGATTATAAATCGTTGTTCACTAGGGCGAACTTATCGCAGAACTGCGATTTCTTCCAGTTAACTTCCAGATAAGCTCGCCCTAGTGAATAAATTCGGGTGTGAGGTGGGCCTTCAATATGAATATCAAATTTGACAATACAAACTCTCGCGCCAAATAATAAAAACAGGTAAGTATTCTAATTCAAACCAATATTCTACGTTTTTTATTTCTTCGTATACATTTTCATTAGCGTTATCAGATTAGCTTGATACGTTATTACGATTGTATGGGCCTAGTACAAAACGAAAACATTTAAGTATTTATTACATGTAATTATGACTCGTGCGTATATTAATTAAGTTTTAACAAATTGGAATATGTCTAATTACATATTATACAATTAATATTAATTTATTTAATGTTTTCATGCGATATATTTCATATTGTGGGAGGATCGCAATTAGTTTCTGTGACGTATTATCGGTTATTATATACCTGCGAAACATAGCTCAGGTATGTTTTACAAAATATTGAACAAAAATTAAAAAGTTCTTACAAATAAATTTTAATGCTTCCATAAAATGTTAAAAGCTGCTATCTACTAGAATCTTATATTCTTGATGGAATCAATAGTCAAACTCGTCAGTTGTATTCGCTACTACCGACATATTCAAAAAATAGTTTGAATGATGAGTATAGTGCACATAAGTGCATATAAATTAGAATTTGGGGCAATTCAACGGAAGCTGCCTTTTCAATATTCAATAATAAATATTACTGAAGACTTTGTAAGTTTTCGTGTGTTGGTGTAAAAATGTTAATGGAATAAGACAATATGGAAGTCTCACGTTGTGTGAAATTGGAACCCTATCCTTAATAAGGAAGGGCTATTGCATAATCGGATCTCAGGAGGAGCACTCGGAAGAATAGAAGCCATAATATATTAACATCGGTTACCAGACACCAGAAATCGACAACACAAAACTCAACTGAAAACCAAAAAATCTGATTGACGACAAGTTGCCAATATCTTCTTACCAATGTCAATAGTTTTCTGCGGAAGCTGATTGTCTATTCTATGATCTAAATAAAGTTTAAAAAGAATATTAAATGACAATATAAACGAGAAAGAAGACAATATTGTAAATATGAATAGAAACGGGTTTTGTGATCTGTTCAAAAGGCAAAGAATTAAATATATGCTGATAATGCATAATGAGTTATGTATTATGAAAACATTAAGATCTACATTCCATTAAGCTTTACAACAAGATACCCACGCATATTAAAATTACCATGATAAACTATGTAAAAGAAATTCTGAATAAAATAATATTTCAAGTAAATTTCTCGTCTTAACAACACCTTGTAGGATCCGACAATACGATAAATGAGTAAAATACTTTATAAAATTCTTCTATTTTATTAAGTTTTGTTAATTTATATAGTGTGATAATGATAATACAACATTATACCTAATATTTTATTATAATTCAATAACAGATAAAGATTTATCGGCGACATTTTAATAATATTAATATGCTAAGCGTCCTGCTGATAGTGACGGAATTTTTTATATTATAATATCTTCAAATACAAAACGGTGATTTACTGCTATTTAAATTATTTGTTGTGATATTTTTATAATTTTATTCCTACTAAATTACTCTATGGACTAAACTTGCCTTTGAATATTCAGTATGGTTATAATATTTAGGCATATTATGTATGCGTGATTATTAAAGCCCTCAGGGCATTTTGATTCAACTTTTTTAATATCATTATTATTACTGGAAGTTTTAATATGGACATAAAAGAGAAGCCGAATGCTTCATTTGTACTAAAGACCTCCAAGTATCCTTCGTGTAAACTTCTTTTTAGATTGAAAGTTTTCAGTTTGTATTGACATTACATAAATTTACAATTAAAGAAAATGATGAATTGTTCACTCGATTCATCCTTCAAACTTACTCAAAACACCCCAACAAAAAGGTTACGAGATTTCTTTATTCAGAGCGGCTTTACAGGTGAGCAATGTTGATTACCTGTACAACTTGAAATTTCTTTCGAAGGTGTATCTTCACAAGAATGGTTAATTAGAATCGTTGTAGATTTAAGAAGCCCTGTAAGTTGACAACTACAACCTATTAGATGTCCCATACAAAAGCATACTTCGCAATAAGACGAACTTTTTTTTTGAGCCATCTTCACTTAATTCATCCTATCATATTTTTTCTCAATTCCGCAATACTGTCGTTTAAGTTTCGACTAAGGAAAACAACTAAGAAACTTACAAGCTTTCGCCATATTTTGATAAATAATTCAATTGTATTTATCTATCACAATGAATCATTAAGAATACATTTATTCCCATAATACAATTAATAACGTGAATTTTAAATTTTAGTCGTACAGAAGAACGTAGAATAATTATCGAGATGACGCCATTTCTTGCAGAAATTTGCAATTCCATAAAATTATGTTTTGCATAAGCAAGCTGGAGTAAGTACAAGAGAATGGTAATCAATTTTAAAAAGCGCTGTAGTACGATGAGTTTGTAATTCAATTATAGAAATAAGCACGGTGAAAACTTTATAATATAAAGGAGAAAATGTAAATGTGTTTGGAATTTGTAGTATACCTAATATATATTTTAAGAGGAACAGGAAATAAGAGAATTTTAATGTGGTTTCTAAATAATTAATTGGTGAAGAGAATCTCTTATTAAGACTCAAAGACAAACAGGCTCCCTGGAGCCGACCACCTGATGTAACAATAAAAGGGACAGCTGACATCATCTGATGGATACAATCAAAGTGACGGAAATAAACACACTTTCATAATTAAAAACAAGAGTAATAAAATTTTTATAACTACTCGTATATTTAATGTTTGAATAGGTATGAGTTTAAAATAACTTTTTAAATAAGTTGCTCGACCAATTGCATGTTGTTTATTTGGATCATATATTTCATTTTATTTTCTGAATGACACAATTTATTTTTTATGAGAACATCGGATTTTCTATATGTCGTGATGATGGCCAATTGACGGGTTCGATTCCCAGTCGCGGCGGATGAACCGACTGGAATTGGTGAATGATCACAATTAATAAAGCAGTCGACGATCAGTCATAACCATAAACCTGATAGAAAGTCCATCCTTCGCTGTATATCTGACCTATAATGATTGACTATATGTGTGCACCTTAAATAGGGCGGTAATGATATTTCTTTGTACTGTGTTTACCATCTTGTATATATATATGTTGCTGTCTGTGTGTGTGCTATCTGAATAAATAAATAAATCTGTTTAAATAACTACTTGTATTTCATTTAATTTTTTGTCATTTATTCATATTGTATAACATTTTCGATACAAGATTATTTTTTTGAAAATCACAATTTTATATTTTTATGTACTTATCTGTTGAGATATAACTACTTGTTATTTTCGATACAGTTTCCCAGTGTAGATAACTCATAAAATATATAAAAAAAAAAAAACAAAATAATAATCTTTATTGAAAAGAAAACATATCTTCCAAATGGCGGGTTTATTGCCGTAGGCAATATCTGCCAACCAACCACTTGTGACATTAATTTGATGTACACATTACATACAGGTGTATGAAAAATAAGAAAAATATAAATAAATATGAAAATAATAATAATATATAGAATACTTATACATACATAAAAATACATATATAAATGTGGATGGGATGAAGACAAGGAAGGAACCACGGGATTGTCAGTTAGATGGATTATTTAAGGAAAGGTAATGATGCCTCAGTTTACTTTTGAAAGAGAGAATAGTTGGAGCTAGTCTGATAGGAAGTGGAAGGTTATTTCATAGTCTAGCCGCGTGTGTAGTGAAAGAAGAAGTGAAGAAAGATGTGTGATGTGAGGGTATGGTTAACAAACGGCGTCCACTTGAACGTAGAGATAAGCCATGAGATGCCAGGGGTGTGAGGTTAGTTAGTAATATAATTAGTAAATGAAAATACTCGTATACATTCGATAGGTACGAATAAAAAATAACACAAACTTGAGTGTCAAACGTTTTAGATATTTTAATGGTCCAGGAAAAGTCCATAGATATTTATAAGGCAGGTATTCACTATTCATCATAAGATGTTCGTCAGCACATTATTGTGAGCGGCGTGGTATGGTGTCATAGTTCAACAGAATACTAATTAATCACAATACTGAATACTCGGCTGTTTAATTTATTATTACACGCCTCAAAAACGTTTTCAATCATCTATCTTATATTATAATTTTGGTGTGTTCGTTTGTGTTTATATTAATATATAAACCTTAATAATGGTTCCATGACAAAATCTCAAGTGACAAAATCTCACATGTCAAAAGGGTAACCTACTATTGACAGAATCGCAACTCAACACCGGAAAATCTGATGCCGTCGTTTTTTTTGTTTTAATGTTGTGTGCAAAAAAAAAAAAACAACCTAACGAACCTAACCCAACAATATTGAAATTGTCGGCAACAGGTTTTCCGGTGTTTAGTTGCGATTCTGTCAATAGTAGGTTACCCTTTTGACAGTTGAGATTTTGTCATTGTGAGTTTTTGTCTGGTTACCCTTAATAATAAATAGATGCAGCACTTTGGTATTCAGTACCTACAGTCTGTATTGACTCAAAATTGATAAAATTATAAGAAATTTCGATGACATGCACAATTGTACATCCCCAAGAGAACTGGATATATGAGAGAATTTAAAAATATGCAAGTAAATATGAGTTTTATATGTTGCTCCTGCCCAGTAGTCGTAGGCCGGGTTTCCAGCTGCAAGAAAACTTCAGCAAGAAGTGTCCGACAGTCTGTCAGACACTTCTTGCAGGTGGAAACCCGGCCATAGAAAACAAGTTGGCGAAGATTTTCACGTTAAAAACGTGACATGTTTGTTTGTGTTTCCGATTTTCGGGTGAGTATTGTATTATTTTACTTTTTCGACTTTTCGACACTGTTGCTGTTGTCATTTTCTTCTTTCATGTACAAAACTTATTAAGTGTTCCCATTCTGAATGTCACAATAATTTTGCGTAGAGAGAATGTTTTATGTTTTAATACAGCACTTACCGGTTACCCCATTATCGGGATAAACCACGATGGTATTTATAGCAAAAAAGACAACATATCACCCCTTCCAGGATCTTATCTTATTGGTAGTATCCATTTATCGAATTATAAATTCAAATCCATTTTCTCCCGACTCAGAGAGGAGAAGCTCGATCTGGCCTAAAGATTTCAACACACTAATAATAGTAGGTAATAACAATAGCAAGCTTTGCCGGGTATAGTCTCTAACAAATTAATAAAATTGTAGGGCGCGGTACCATGCTTCAATATAAAGCACCTGCCTGTATTTAACACTATTGTGAATATTTTACTCCGTGGTCCACTACTTATCTCACTTATCTTGTTGTAAAATATAAATATACCTTCGAATATCAATCATGATGGTGACGCGACGTTTTACAATATGAAATTAGGATTTTTCATTTTTTTATTTAAATACTATTAAGCTTTACCCGTCACTTTTTTAAGATATGTACACTGTACACTGTACAGTGATAAAACACCAATATACTGTTGATTTTACGTTCACAAAATCTTAAGTCCGTTTAGGAATATCGCGGATTTTTTTGTTGAATATATGTCTTACCAAGAATCTTACACCTATATTCAGTTTCAGTTGCTAAAAAGGATGTATGACGAATTGCACGGAAACAAAAATGTGTGCATTAGATACCTGATGGTATTCAGCGGTCTAGGCCTATCCCGCAAGAAATGCAATGTATAGAGGATATAGATGTTCCACATAGTGTAATTATTGCAATCCTTCACGGCCTTGCGTAGATATATGATTTGTAATTTATTAATTTACTTTAATATCACGATACAATCAACAAATCCATAAACTCTAGATTTATAAGAGAACAGGTCATGTAGTACCAAAACTTGCTGCGTACATACATCTACAATAATTAAAATTATTTACCTGTAAAAACTTATCCAATTTTTATAATATTTCTCATTATTTATTAATCGTTGCATCATCATTAATTGGCGCTTAGTAAATTTAATTAAAATTTGATAAATGTCTATGTCTATATAATAAGCATGGGAACATAATGATACTATATCCACGTACTAGTATTTAAAATCAGTTTTTTATTAGTAAATACTTTATGTTGTGTTGAAAGCTTTTAATCAAGATCAATAAATTTAATGATTATTATTTTTATACGAGCTCCCCAATCAATTTTTGTTTGTCGTTAAACGGAGCTTTTGATGTTAAAATTAATTATAAATCAATGTTTACATGTATGAACACTGTTTGTCGATTTCTCGTTGTCTTTGTCTCGTCTCTAAGGAGTTGACCGCATACTAAAACGCATTCGCATCTGATATTCAGTTAAAAGTAATAAACTTGTACAAATATCTATGCAAAGCTTTCTGCACTGTGGGGAATTATTTCCAGAACGAAATTTCTCTCAGGAAAAACAGGAACGCTAGAATTCTAAAAGACTATATTTGTTTAGGAAACCGCACAAGCTCTACTATTAGTTTTAAACCCAGAGTTTAATAAAGAAACAATATATTCCACACAAGCAATGTAGGTATATTGTATCGTCAGTATACGCTCAAGAATCACTCGTATCTAATAACAGAGATTAACAAACGTACTTATATTATATAAGAGTCAGAATTTGAATGCCAGATTATTCTCTCTCAAACAAGGAATACTACTTTTTCATTTCTTCGTCCTTCTCCACCTGGAATACTACTTATGACAAGTGGTATTAAGTTAGGTTTCTGATTTACGATAACTAAAACATAATATTCTCATCATACCCTAGCCATATTACAATTGATTCGCTGAATTTCTGTACTTAAGACCACAGCTTATTCTCTATAGAGAATCAAGTACGATTACATGAATGTATATAAGTCAATTTTAATATCACGTTCAAAATGTTAATGTGCTTGAAGATATTATTAGAAAATAATCCGATAAGTTCTCGTAGGTAATTAATAATTAATTTCATTTAACCATAAATAATCAATTATAGTAAATATAATAAATTATGATTAATAAGTAGCAATCTGGTTTGATGTAAACATATGATTAGATTTAATAAGAAGATACTTAAGTAATTATTTTGCCAAGTGATCATAGCATTTGGATAATTAAGTATGCTTCATTAATCGGTTTATAGAAGGTACTGATACGAACTTTAAAATTACTAATGACAGAATAATGGAACATTGTAGGGAATAACTGCATAACTCACATTTCCCATAAATGCAATTTTAATTATAATTGTACTAACGTAAACATCCGAAAATTTCTTTCAAAGTAGGTAAATGTTGATAGAATAACACCATAGTGATAAGACTGATAAGTCACTACATTTTTTCTTTTTGTAGAAAAAGTGATGGTGTTTCAATAGAGGCCGTTGATGGTTACAGTTTCGTTTTGGTTCTCTACAACACTATGTCAGATATCAGCTATCTTGAAATCTATATTTTAAAATAAGCAGCAGGATGGCAAACTTATTATTTATATTGATTTTATACGAATTTGGACCATCCAAGACATGAGAACGGCAAAAACCCGACAAAGATCGCAAGATCTTTCTAGACATTAATCTGTAGAATAATTTAAATAGGTTTTTATCCTGTTACCCTGAGTTGGTAACAGAATTCTGGTTGGTAAAAAAATAGTCTAGTTTAGATTATCATAACCTAGTAGAGAAATCCTTCACCACAACATAAAAGAGTTAGAATTAATACAACGTATTTTATTTTTTACTCCCAAAACCTACTTAAAAATTATTGCTAAAAATACAGAATATTCACGTTGAAATATTATCAGTATTATGATATCCAGCAAAAGAAACAATTTTACACTGAAAAAAAGGAATAAACAAAATAAAAAAAAGAGTTTAAAAAAAATTAAAATATGTTTTCATTCTAGGTTATATATATGTATAGCAAAATGTTTTTTTGTGAAAATAATATTGTAGGTACCTGCCCTAATATAATATGTATTTTTAGGGTTTGTATCACGTCGTGTTGTTTTTCCACTCTGGTGCCCAAAATAAATACATTTTGGAATGGAAAATAATTTAATATCTTTTGATACTTCTGTATAATTTTAGTTCAAAGGTTAAATTGATGATAATCATTATGCTTTAAAGTTCTAACTATAGATAAAACGAATTTAATGAAATTATACGTTTGTTGACGTGACGTATAATCTATTCCATAAACTGTAGAAAGGGATACGTTATGTGGTTACGTTAGACCAAAGTTTAGAATAATTAGTAGAATAACACGAACTGGCTTTTTTGTTCGTGAAGTTTATTTTCCTTGCTAGTGAGAAAAAGTGTGCAGAAAAATGTTAGAGGGATTGTGTTATTTTATGAAATAAAAAGTAGGTCAAAAGCTTAATTATTAAAACTGGGGAGTAAATTCAGAATAATAATTTATTCGACGTCATACATAGATTATGCAGTGCAAAGAATTAAGTACCAGTGTCCGCGCGAAATATTTCAGAGTCAGGGAGAGTGACGTCATAGGATGGACTCCTAGCCTTAATCAGATGTCATCAGCTTGTATGATTTCTAAACTCCAAGTTCAGTTCTTAAAAAATATAGAAGCGGGGAGCTCTGACTCCCAGATCATTTGTACAATGGTTGTCTCGCATACGAAAGAAGTTCAAAAAGGACGAATTTTGGTGTACTGAATCATCCATCGTGGTAAAAAAACACATTTTATGTTATTACAAAAAAGGGTAATTATGAAATACTGTGAATTCTAACACATTTTTACCTAAAGAATTATACTGATTAATTAACAACTTTGGCCATTAATTAAATATTTTTTATTATAATTTTAAAAAGATCGATGCAAGATAAGAACTAGCAGTACTTACTTTGAATATATGAAGTATATCTATTTATTAATTATATGTTCACCTTAGAGTCCTATTATCATCTATCTACTGAATACAACTGATGAAATATAATTTTATTGAATTATTTATTAATTACTTATTTTATCTACCTATACTATCCCTCCCAAGTCATCAATTATTTATTCTCTCGTATTAATTAGAAGGAATGTGTTAAAATTTATTGTGATTCAAAACGACTTTCTAAGCATAGTGTATATAGAGTAGGTACCTAATATTATATGTGACTATAAAAACCTAAAGTTTTTTTTTATATTTTTGATGTTTATCTAAATATTATGTACCTACATTTTTGTATACAAAATATACAGAGATTCGAGCGTTTACTTCAATATGAAATCCCAATCGATTAGTTTTGAAGAAGACTTATGCTGGATTTCACCAAATTCTTATGTGAGAAATCGCAGAAATTCAAGCCACTTATCATTATTTTTCATAAAAAAATTGTGTTAGTAGGCCCCTATCTCCGCTATTCCTCACTTTAGAAGTTGGTGAAATCCAGAATTAGACGATATTTGTCCACCTATTTTTATATTACGGGACACTGATGTTCTCATGCAGCTCTGTAATAAAAGTTTTAAAATTCAACTGTCAATAGTCAATCACTAGCTTGTGGGCAATCATATGGTATATTATTTAACAAAATTTAATAATGTAAGTAAAGGTAATCCGATAAAAGATATGAATGAGAAGAATTTTGTATTCGAAAAGAGAAAAAATTATAAGACGAAAATTTTAAAGATAGAAAGTATAGTAAGTACGAGTATTATAAAAGATTGCGATAAGCTCGTCCTGGTGAACAAACTTTATAGTATATTTCTGTATTTTGTTCACTTGATGAATAAAAAAAAACTATGAAAATATGAAAGGATATGAGAAAATAAAAAAGAGAAAAAAAATAGGTATAGCACAAATGTAATGAAATAAAAAATGTGAGAATATAAAGAAAAGTTTTTAAAAAAACTTTTACGCATTTTTCGTGAGATGCCACTTATTTTCATTCGGTTCATTCAATAAATGTTTACCATTTCGAGAATTTTTACGATTACCTGTGAAATATAGTAATCGTAAAAAATAAACTACAAGGTGTGAACAACATTACCACCTGTATAATAATAAAATGAATATCTTCTCACAATATTTTTATTTGGTGGCAACAAATTTGTTACCAATTTCCGTAATTATAGGGTCCGATGTGTCTAATAACAGAGAGGGACATGTATACACTATACAGAGGTCAGTAATGGGAATATCAAACGTGAGTGACAAGGTACACAACATATTACATTAGCTGGTACCTACATACTACACATATTAAGAATATGCATACCGACATTTCGAAAATTTCTAAAAACGGCAGACCTTATATCTCGATAACCGTTACTAAATATGCTTTGGAACAAAATAGGGTCGATGCATTGAACATTTATGTAAGGAATAACCGTAAAATATTTTTTTATATCTTGTATAGATTTTTCAAAAAAAAATTGAAAAACACCTCTGATCTTTTTTCCGAAAGACGGAAACTCGTTTCCCGAAAGTCGCGGAGTAAATTTTTTTGTACTGATAATATGCATTAAAATCTAGGGAATAACCGTAAAACTTTTTCGGTAGACGCAAAATTAACCCGAAAAAACGCTATATTTACCATTTTATAATGCGATTGTTCACGCGATTTTGAACCTTAATGCCGTGGGAAATGACTGTGACATAATTCTTGGTACCAAGCCCTCAATAATATGATCGATTTTGGGAACATAACGAATTAGTCTAAGGGATAGTTTGTTCGTAAGACATAAACATGACAGGAACGATTAAGAAACATGATTTTTTTTATTTATTATACGAGTCTTGTAGGTGTCTACAGCTACTGCCTTATTGTATTTAATTGAATTTAGTACAAGATAATACATAGTCATATATTTAAAATATTCATGTTACAGATTAACGATAAAAACGGTGCCTACTTTAAACCGAGACCGTTAAAATTTCAAAGAGTACTCTATAATAATAAAGAAACTAATTCATGATGAGGAAGGGTGTGATAAAGTGGACCTATATAGGGCCAATGACAAGGCAATTGCTGCTGATGCTATTGGATGCGTTGGCCTAGTGCTACGGATACTTTAAATAAGTAAGTATGAGGCCATATGGCTATTACCTACACCTATGATTTAGGTACTCGTTCTATGATCTAGGAATGTATGGTGTAATGTCGGAGAGTGAAGTGAGGCATTACAGCAAATCTATACTGCTGGATATCCTGTATTGCGGAAAATCTGTGATGACATGTATGAGTGGTTAGATAAAACCATACATATCTATGTATCTAGATATTTGTACTACTATTTATCATTATTCTTGGAAAAATACATAATAAAAACCTTAAATTTGCATGTAACTTCAAGTGCTGATGTACTTAGACGATGTTAGCACCCTTTTTCAAATTTCTATTTATCTATCTATACCCTCACGCCACGTCCCTTGCAAGGGTAGGCAGAGAGAACAGAGCACCAGCCAGCCCTATCCTTGCACACACTTCTAGCCTCCGTCACATTCATGCAAATTTTATTACGATGAACATCCAGCTTGGTCAAACGTCAAAACATATAATTACTGTAGTACTAAATTAATACTTAAAATGTACACACAATGTTTCTATAGATATTAGGGATGTGATTGTTGTTAAATGAGATAAACGGAACAATAAACCTCCACCCAAATATCCTTTACATACAACGTATAGGTATACATCAGTACCGCATGTAGGACGTAGGCGTAAGTACGGATTTATTGAACCTACAAATTAATGATCGCAATTATTTGACAAACGACTTTAGTCTCGGCGATGTTTTACAATCAAACTCACGATGCAATACAAATGCACACCGCCCTCTGCATTGAATTCGCAATTGATGCCAATCTTGTATTCGAAATGCCGAATTTCTAAATGTTTTCTTAACGAAACATCCTTCCTTTAGGCACCCCAACACATCAAAATTACTTTTTTATTACATGTATGTAAATTACAGGCGTTCTGAAAAAAATGTTAAGTCATACCACCTCAGTGAATACCGTCGTCCTACCTACACTTTTAAGAAGTTCAGCAATGAAGTTCATCACTCATCTCTTATATGGTGCGACGAGGTAGTTATTTGAGCATACACTAGTGCGAACAATTCTGGAATCTGGATCTATTGTTTGGGGCCCACATGAGGTGACATATATCACAACATTGGAAAAAGTCCAGAAACGTTTTTTGAGACACCTCTATCGACTCGAATACGGATACTATCCGTATATGTTTCCATCTTTGTTCGTGATGGGATGCCTCGGTTTTTCCACATTGGAAAAAAGACGGATAGATTACCTATGTCGTCATTTTTTTAAGCTGATACATGGTATTATTAATAATCCGACAATACTGCAAGAAATCTCATTCTACGTACCAAATTCGTACAACAGATCCCGTGCTCACATGCTTTTTTATCCTCCACAAGGCAGAACAAACATAGTACAGTATTCTCCTATTGCAAGAGCAGTCCGCTACCTCAATGAACTTACAGCGTATGTCGACATGTTTGAGGTGACATACTCGGCATTCATCACATATCTCGACTTATACCTCAAATGACTTTTTGTTTTATTGATTGTTTTTGTTGCTATGTGAAAAAAAAAAATATTTTTTAAAGATGTTGCGCAGTGTGGTTGCCCGCTGGTGTTGCTGTATGTCGTGTGCATTGTTTGTCTGTTTAAGTATTTGTCAACTAGTACGGTTAATAGTGGTGGGTACCTACGCGGGTGCAATGTCTTTATGTCATGATTTGTCCTTTTCTTATTGATTTTTTATGTTGTTTTTTTTTCGTGTATGTTATTTTGTAACTTGTTCTGCGTACACTCTTCGGTGCAAAGGCTGAACGCTGTAATGCCGAAGAGTGTAATATTTAGTGAAATAAAATAAAAATAAAAAATATGTACATACGTCCGTGTATAATGTATCCTTTCAATGGACATCTGTACACCTGTTATTGTTTACATCAGGTAGTTAATTTGAATAAAAATACAGCATTGCCTATTATGTTTCCATTGTTCGAAAATAGGCCTTCTGAACGAAATTTCGAAAAGCAAACAGCACCAAAAAGATTTCGTAAAACGCGGCTTGCATTATAATGCACCACGCTCTCGTATTATTGTTTATGGAGCTGCATTAATTAATTATTTATAGCATCAAGCATGGCACATTATTTATACACGAGTCTTCCAACAATACATCCACCAAGGATAATGATATTTAGATTGTTGCGTTCAATCCTAACCGCAGGGCTTTTTCAATCAATTGTGCCAACAATACCATCCACATTGTGATCATTGGAAATTAATTACTTTATTCCATTGTGCGCATACATTCACATCTTCATCCATCGAATCATAAATCTAATTATGACATAAAATTATTATTTAATTACTAATAAATAAAAACACCATCACAATGCTGTACCACAAAAGACTATGAAAAGGCTTTTCCATTTAGGATGTGGCACAATTATTACAGAGGACTCAGTCAGAACACCAGGTTTTATGCAAAGAGCGGTATTGTCTACATCACATTTGTCATTCTTAATGCTCTGACCTCATTGTCATATGAACAGTGTACGGTAGAAGAAAATCGATCTCCCTTAAGACCTTAGCACCAAGAATGACGTCACAGTCATTTCCCACGGCATTAGGGTTCAAAATCGCGTGAAGAATCGCATGATAAAATGGACAAATAGCGTTTTTTCAATTTTTTGGGGTTAATTTTGCGTCTATCAAAAAACTTTTACGGTTATTCCCTAGATTTTAATGCATATTTTCAGTGCAAAAAAAAAATACGCGACTTTCGAGAAACGAGTTTTTGTTTTTCGGAAAAAAGATCAGAGGTGTTTTCCAATTTTTTTTTTGAGAAATCTATATAAGATATAAAATATCTTTTACAGTTATTCCCTAGATAAATGTTCAATGCATCTACCCTATTTTGTTCCAAAGCATATTTAGTATCGGTTGTCGAGAAATAAGGTCTCCCGTTTTTAGAAATTTTTGAAATGTCGGTATGCATACTCTTAAATTTAGCAATATTATAACATTGGAAAACCAAATTTCAATTCAATTCATTATTTTTTCAGCAAAACAATCGTGTGCTGGAACAAGCTGGATTTAGAAGACAGTTTGATATATTCAAAATATGATTTTTTGTATCATACCACGTATCTATGTATATCTATTCATTCAAACGATATTAGTCACAGCATCTAACGGAGAAATTCATTGATCATGATTGCTATAATATTAGTTATTACTAATCTATATGTAAATATTCTACTTAATAATCAATCATACACATAACACCATATAATATCATTATAATCGATCATGTACAATTTAATTTATTAGTTAATCCATAAGCTTTGTGTTCCTACAGCTACGCACATCACTAGAGACCGAATTATATGCGATTGCATATTTACATATGCATTTGCATATTTTGCCTATTTATTTAGGATTTTGCATATTTCGACCAAAATCTACCGATCGTGCATATTTGGGTTTATTTTCTGAAACTTTAACTGTATTTGTAAATTTTTTACGTTTTAAAAAACAGAAATGTTGGTGTCTGGTTGAAAATGTAGTAAAGCAATTTAATAAAAAAATAAGTACCTACCTAATCGTAATTTTTCTTTTAAAAACAATGTTTTATGACTTCACTTCCTTGAACCATTTTTTTGCAGTCTTCCAAACGATACCAAACATAAATGAAATAAAAATATAGTTAAATAAAGTCTTGTATTAACGTTAATTTGTTGTATTTATTTAAATTAATGTTGCATATTTTGGTACTTTTTGGTGATTTTGTTGCATATTTCGAGCATTTATGATGCATATTTGCATGCATATTTTATCCATTTTAAGTTGCATATAATCCGGTCTCTACACATCACATAGTTCTCTTAGCTGCTTTCGAGTCTGTATTAGAAGCATTCCTACTTAATTATCTAGAAGTACAGAGAATGGATTCCAAACTTCCATTTTCGTTCTTTCAAGAGTTTGTTATCTCAGCTCGGTGCAGTCTAGAGACAAATGCAAACAGAAACTTTCCTCTTAGTTCCTTCTCGAAACGTCAAGTCCACATTATAAATTGAGTGCAAAACAGAACGGGTCGAGCGATCACAAACTTGCTGATGTGTTCAAGTCGTCTAGCCCAGCAGTTGTTGATGATAGAATTTATGATATGTTTACCATAACTGAACTCTAGCTGTCATACAAAACACTCACCCCCGTTTTCACCAACTTTTACCTAAGAAGGAGACCCCTAAGAAATTTCCATACAAAAACAGAGATAATATTCTATTTATTGACACGCAGGCCTACCAACCACACCCTGATTCCATACAAAATGCAACACGCAACTCACCTAGCCTGGGCAGAGATACGAGTATTTGGGCACCTAACGTAGGTGAGTTGCGTGTTGCATTTTGTATGGAATTAGGGTGTGGTTGGTAGGCCTGCGTGTCAAAAAATAGAATATTATCTCTGTTTTTGTATGGAAATTTCTTAGGGGTCTCCTTCTTAGGTAAAAGTTGCTGAAAACGGGGGTAAATCTTCCAATAATGCTGTCATAAGGTACTTACTTAGTTTATTGAAGTACCTAATCAAATTATTTTTCGTGGTTACTTACATCACATTCATCGCGAATGTACCCGTAGGATCATGTCTTATGACTTTAAAATTTCTTTGATAGTATTAGTGATTACCAACACTACATACTCATATAAATCCGTACATAAATAGGGTACGTATTCATCCATGTGCAACTTATTTATTACTATTTACTAACAACATCGACGAAGTTTTAAAGTCATAAGAAATGAATACCTAGGTTTAATTTTGCATGTAGCACATCCGTGATGCTGTAACTAAAATGTTACATGAAAACTTAGAGAACAATGCGCCTACAATATATAATACCTAGTCTTTTTTCTTTATTACTTTAATTACGGATGTTAATCCAAAAAAAATTGACAATACTTTAGTCAAGCCTTGATTAGCCTCCATAATGACCGAACCTTTATATAAATAAAGCGATCAAAATAATAATAAATAAGTAAGTAAATTACGTAAAAGCAAATGAATAGATTTATATTTCAATACACCAGAGATGATGATAATTTATTGTAATAAATAATTACTCTGAAAGGAACTATTGTATGGAATATAATAGAACCTCTAAGAAGGTTGTTGGTGAGTAATTTTTGTGTAGAATCGTTCTATTCTTCTTCTTCTTTTGAATTATATGGCTATTACCACATATTACTAAGAAATGTGTTCTGTTGTAGCCAGCATTAAATTCAATACAAATTGTATAAGAAAATGTAATTAACCTTGCGATGAATAATAGTATGAATCAGTTTACTAATTAAATCATCAAATTGTTTTTGAGTTGCGTGCGCATAGAAAAAATATGTTTTCCTAACCTTAATCTGTTAGTACCTAACTATACTAATCCATAGATCTTTTGATCGTACATAAGTGCGTCTTTCACCAGGCTTTCTCATAGAAAAAAAAGTTTTTTTTTTAATTATTTAATTGACAACCTCAGAAATAACAAATATTTAAGTAAGAAGAACATCTCAATCCATCCCTTTACTTCAATTACAATTTTAATTTGACAATCCACTCAAAATCGAGTGATCTACATACACAAATGTTTTAACCTTTAAATTCAATACATTTTTCATACAAAGTTTTGGAAACACACATAGTTTTCCTCGATTAATTTGATAGTACCTGTTCACATATTCGTGTTCTATGAGTATTTCTCTTTCTTAGATAATCTTATTGAATATCATAACAATTCAGATGATGCAAAATATTTGGCAAACAATTCAACCAGGCAATTATGATTTTTATGAGGTTGACCTTATGATAATAAAAACAAACACATATAATTAATCTACCTTATCGTCTATCGATATTACAATGATATTATCATAATATTCAAAATTGTGTGACTATGTAAAAAATTATAAATAACAGATACAGATACATGGACTGTGGTTGTTCAGAGATCAACTACATCTTAATTACATGCACTGTATTTTTTCATTCACGAATTTCAATCGGGAAAACATTTCAAAATAGTGTTGTATTGTAGGTATAAGAAAAATAAACAGGTAGTCCATCATAATATCACAATCACTAACATATTTCAAATACAAGTTTCAATAGAGATGTTAGGATTTTAAAGTGAGTAAAAACAATGAAATTTAGGAGGTATATTAATTTATTACACCTGTGAATGGTTTGGGCATGTTGAGAGAATGAAAGATGACAGGATGACAAAAAAGATATACATACTTACTTAGATTTTTGCTACATCCAAAATTTAACTTAAACTTATTAAACTTACAACAAAACACTATTAACCATTATAATTCTATGTGTACATACTTATTAGTTATTGAGTAAGCGAAGAGGGGTGAGAAAACGTGGCCGCCCGAGACTGACCTGGTCCGATCATGTCGACCAGATCCGCAAGGATGGACGCGTTTTGAGTAAAAGGAATCGGAGAGCGTGTATGAAAAATTGCATGAATGTGACGGAGGCTAGGAGTGTGTGCAAGGATAGGGCTGTTTGGCGCTCTGTCCTCTCTGTGTACCCTGCAAGGGACGTGGCTTGAGGGTATAGATAGTAAAAATATACATGTTGGGCTGAATGAGCAAAAACTAAGCAGATTTATTTACTATACTACTCTATTGTCTATACAATATAATACGATGCAGCAACATAGAATATACGTTAATTGGTTTGGTGGGTATACTCGTGTAGGTAATAAACCAAAGTGTATTTTTTGCACCCACTCGTGTTATTACATTTATGTAGTAGAATATTTATTACCAACTATTTGGAAGTATTGGCTATGTCGAATTGAATCAAAATTATCGAATATGTTACGGTTGAAGCAAAAATCTGAAATAAAAAAACATTACGAGGATGTTACACATATTACGATACCTATTAATCACCTTAAAAACACATCAATTAAATGAAATATTTGTGTAAAATACTTTGTACTAACAGAGTAATTATTTATAACTTCTATTACTCAAGGTTATTAAACATCGCTTAATATGATAAGATCACATTTTTATAGAAGGTGAATCAAATAAATTATCTGTTTACCAATAATTTGTAAAAGATTATAATTTTGTAGATTTAAAAAAATATTTATAAAGGATTCATACATAGTAAATATTGGAAATATTGGACAAGTCTTTCCAACACGACAGTTTTCTAAATGGAGATGTAATTGAAGATTATTTATTGTGTTTTTGTTAACAAATCGATCAATAATATTAGGTATAATCGCCCCAAAAATGATTACTATAATAATAACGAATAGAAACACAAAAGAAAACATTCACCAAATATAAATTGGGTTTCCTGGAATCATGCGCATTTCATTCTGGGGAAGAACAGTTGGAACACTTGGATAATGGGAAATGGGAATAGGAAGGGAAGAGGACCAAATGATAATTAATTATCCCAACAGGATTTACTTACCGTCAGGAGTAAACGTCGATTAATCACAAACATTTTAATTGCTGTTAAATCGGTTGGCATTGATAACACTTGTAATACAAAAGGGAGAACCTGCAAACATACTCGTACTTATATTAATATTCTCAATTCACAAACATAATGTACTTACCTACTCTCAATCAAATACATTCAATTCTGTGACTGATTGAGTGCATACCTACTACTAAAATAAGACGTTTGTTTTCTAACTATTTCGTAGTAATATAAATTTAAAACACCCTTAAATATTGAAGTATTCCCACAACAGTATAGAAGAATTAAGGATGAACATTGTCGGGCTTACGACCGACCTCGGCTGGCTTAAGTGATCACTTTACACTCGAGAAACATTCGCCATTTCAGTTCACCCCGGCTGGGATTCGAACCCAGACCTTCGTCTCGCTTAGTAGGGATCATATCCACTACACCACGAAGAGCGACGGCTGTGTTGTCGAATTTCATGTACATTAAGTACCTATGTATTGTTGCATTTCTTATTACTATTGAAGGGAGAGGGTGGTATTATTTATTACGCTTTACAAGAATAAAAATTTGTAAATCAAAAATAATTAAAAAAAAAAAAACATATATAAGTTTGAAAAGTTACAAATTTGGAACTATTGAATCACATTTGTTTTAATTTACAATTAGGTTTATAACTAGAAATTAAATTTACTTACAACATTTGTAATTTCCATGTTGGCATAGGAATAGTTTATTTTGAACAATTCTATAGCTGTTTGTTTTCCCTAAAAAGAGTTTTATTAAATTTTTATTTTTGGCATATTTTTAGAATAAGAAAAACTGAAAAAAAAGTCGTACCTGAGAAACGCATCCATCACAAATGAAAGTGATTGATACAACACATGAGATTGTGAAGAAAACAATAATGATTGTATGGGCAACAACCACTGAACCAAAGACGTCAACTCCATTTTTGAAAATCACATACCAATAGTAACTGAAAAAAACTGCGTCATGAACTACGAAGCCATTGCAAAGTAAAATAGGTGAAACATTCTTGAAACCTGTCGCAGTGTGACAAATCCGTAGGCTATGTGTTCTGTAGGGGTTTTCCACTGCAAGCATTTTTGAGATCGAATTTTTCAGCACCGACATCGAAAACTCGTATCACTCGGTCATAATAGATATCAAAATGCGACTCAATCACAACATGAACCACATGACAAAGCCAAAAATGTTTAGTTTTACCATTCAAAACCAGAAACACGCGCACTCAAATACACAAAATCAAAGTACTTTAGTAACAATTTCCTCTCTATATTGAATTCTACTGATTCTACCATTTCAGTACTCCAACACCTGTTGAAATTATTTACCAACATTGATTGTCTTAATATTTGGCATATTTTTTTACGAATTTCTTGAAGAAAGGATACTTCTTATAATGTTTCGGAGAATTCTTTGAACAATAAGTAATATAAATATTAAGATGATTGTTGATGATTATTATACTTAGTTCTGTTTTACTTACATCTGCGCGAAGATCGTACAATAGGATATGAAGATGGTACAAGTAATGGGAAGTCCATACATGTTGTTCACTTTCCTTACAATCTTACACAATTCATAATGAATGCTTTTTGCTTGTGTTATTATCTGTGGAGGTTTGTTCCTACAGAAAACAATCAGGTAATGTGAATTCCTATGCTTGATGAAATGTTTTAGCGTAACGAATGACTATATTGAACCGTGTTGTTTAAATGTAGCCTCTGGCTCTTAGGCGGCTAGCGACTATTAACAAAAAAATGTAGGCACACTAGCATTGTTTGAAAGATCGATTGCTGATTGAAAATGTGGTTAAGTGTGAAATTGACGAATTTTAGTTCTCCATAAATTCGACAATTTCCATGCAATTACATTTTATGTGGTAGAATCTCTTGGTTGTCTTTTACAATGAAAATGAATCCAGTAATATAATTCAATGAAGTAGGTACTTACCTTAAAAAGTAGCTCTTGTTATTTTCGGTTACGTCATTCCTCTCATTAGCCATATTCAAGACGCGTCCCAAAAGTTGATTGTTCAAAATTTCATATCTTTGTTTGACAATCATTATAAAGAAACAGAAAATGGTTGTGATTGCTCCTTGAGTTATGAGTGGAATCATAATAACAACTAATAGCTTGAGTTTTTCTGCTGTTCTATTATCCCAATTTCCTTCGTAATCTATTACAGCAATAAAACATACACTGTACATAAATATTAGCGATAACAACGAACAATATTTCATTTTGTTGTAAGGCACAACTATTCCCATCGACATGAAAATATTGTCAATATTTTGTAATTCTGTGATCAGTTCAAACATCCTGTTTTGTATCCTTATTTCATTCAAGTAAATAATAACTGTGGATACTAAAATAAGACCAAGGCGAAATCTCACTGTAATCTGAAAATATTGGTCAATTTTAATAAAATTATTGATTATACTCTGTATAGACGTGTTCTTTTAACATTTTACTGAGTTACATTCAGTAGAGTTACATTCACAAAGTAGGCGACCCCCAGGCAGACCACCAAAGAGATGGATCAACAGCTGGGAGTCGACCTCGCAGGAGGCTAACCGTTCCTAAATAACAGGCCATCAGGCCTACAATAATGTTCAATGCATCTACCCTATTTTGTTCCAAAGCAAATTTAGTAACGGTTGTCGAGATAAAAGGTCTCCCGTTTTTAGAAATTTTTGAAATGTCGGTATGCATAATAATACTTACCATAATGATGATATTATTAGAATAATATTGAAGATATTCAGCAATGCTTATGGCATTCACTATAAATAAAACTGCCACCAACAAAGTTATCAAAGATCCCTTGAGTGAAATCTTATAGTGCTTGTCGACCCTCTTGTAAGGAGATAGACCAATCAACTTGGTCCCATAATACAGTGGAGACAAAGCATCTATCAAACCGAATGATGGTTGTTGAATTGGGGTGACTTTTTTATTCATTGCCCTTCGCAATCTTGTCATTCTGATATCATTAATCATATTATCGTTATTTTGATGTTGTTCTGAAAAAAACATATTGTTATAACAATAAGAAAACTCGATATAAATGGAACGAAAGTTGAGAGTATGAATTTCTATCTATCTATACCCTCACGCCACGTCCCTTGCAGGGTAGGCAGAGATGACAGAGCGCCAGACAGCCCTATCCTTGCACACACTCCTAGCTTCCGTCACATTCATGCAATTTGTCATACACGCTCTCCGATTCCTTTTACTCAAAACGCGTCCATCCTTTGGTCGACATGATCGGACCAGATCGGACTCTTCGCTCACTCAAATATTTCTCAGTGTATATTTTATTTTTGGCATCTTACATTAGCGCGGTTTTTACAGGCATAACGAGAATAATGTAGTTGAAAATCAAAATTCGATAACTATGATGTTATTGATACATATTACCTAAGTCTCCCCTACAATTTTCCTTATATTCTTTCTGTGACTAAGGAAAATTCATCAGTCATTAATTCATCGCCTCCATTGGCCTCCTCCTCCAACTAACATCCCTATTCTCCTCTATCCTGGAATGCAGTTCTCCTTTACCTACCTTTAATATTACTCAGGCAGTGTACATAATATATACTCGTATACTAAATTTGAATACAGATGAGATGATCTCGTATTAATTAACGAAGATATTGAGTGCTTGAACATACTCGTACCTATGCATACAATTATTGTGTACCTACATATAGTGAAATAGAATTTGTATGAAATGAGTCTGCCACCATCTTAATATTGCGTTATGTACGATCTATTATAAACCTATGAGTATGTAAATGTGGTCTGGAAAATAATTTTCATTTCATATCAAATAATTAGGTATTACGAATTGTTTCTTTTATTTCAAATATTTTCAACCATAAATGCTATGAATAATATCGAATACATATAAATAGATGGGTACATACCAGTGACAAAGAGTGTATTTTTGCAGAAGGGAAGGCGGGACTAACATTTTTTATAGGGATTACGTCACTGTTATATCTATCATTTTGTCCAAAAGGTAACTCGATGGGAATCGTGTTCTTAGGTAGCTTCGCGCCTGGTACATACTGTACATCAAATTAAGTATAAGTATACACAAAGCTTCTTCAGTGAAAATTTATCTTCATACATACCTTGTGTTTAAACAGTTTTTAATCTTCAAATTAAGCACTTATGTTATACGAGTATTTCACTTCAATAAACAATGTTTGCCTCACGAGTTGTCGATTGTAACGAAAGCTCAAATATTTTTATTTGTCCTATACTATCTACCGTTATAGAATAATATAACGAACAACGACTGCAAGGAATGTCAAAGGAGACCACACTGTAGTCGGATCGTACGAACTGCTTGGTATTATTACTCTCAGAAACTCAAAAAGGTTAAAATAGTCCATCATTACTCAAAGTTACTTTGAAGCTTTATTCTCGGCCCCCTGACTTTATTTTCAGAACGTCGGAGAAAAGGGATGCATAAAATAACTGCAAAATAAAGTTGTGAGCAAAAGGCTAGCGGAAAACGTTACTCAAATATCTGACGGCTATGCTCAAATGTTAGGAGAGAGGTTGTTGCTATCAAACTGCACGTTTTTCCAAAACACGAAACCCTGATTCAGTCATGAACATATTAGGTAATTACTGTTATCGAAATCTTGAGTCTATCAATTTATTTACTAGAAATGTTCTATGCTATTATTACCGCAAGTGCCGTATGCTAGCATGCGTCAGTTAGAACAAATTCTTCTCTACGCAATCTATAACTACAACTAACATAAACCTAATATTCAGGGTTCATGGATCACCTATGTGAATCCATGAAAAAATACACTGACGTCACTAGGACATTCATAAACTTGAATTTCATAAATAATGTAGATGAATTTTCCAGTTTTTCAAACCGGTTGAGGATGATGGGAATTTGATAAGTTCGTAGTCTATTGTTAAGTTCAATATAATAAATAATATTGTTCATTAGCAAAATTGATATTGTTCTATAGATACAAAACACATGACATTGTTTGATATAGAAATGGTCAATGATTAACTGTTATATTGTACAATCAGGATTGCGATCAGTGGAACTAATTAGATTGACTATTCAATCAACGGTATAATGACAATGCCTTTGTTTTTACGCTAACTAATTGAATCGATGATCACAGAGAAAGCGTAGAAGACTCCTACGAATGTATCAAAGAAGATGACGATAAAATATTTTCTCAGTTGGAGCGATACAAGTTTTCAATTGGTAGAATATCTCTCCAAGTTAATGAACTGTGATTAAAAAGAACGACCGCTGGAACTAGAACAATGGTCTTCTAATAGAGTTATAAGAGCAATCTATCATTATATTTTCTTCTATGCATGAGTAAACCACCCGTCCCTGAATATCTTTAAAAAAAAATACGCGACTGCTATATACATAATGGATGTGTTCGCCACATTTTACAAATACAACTAACTACGTCGCGCTTCTTAAGAAATAGAAGCAATTGAACGTCATTACTGATCTCAAAAAAATGTTTTTCATTTCAGTAATCTAACAAAAAATGCATTGTCATAATTAATGTTATGCTGTACGGTAAGTTCATAATCAGTCCATGTAGATACTGTCAATATGTTTTTCCTCTGAACTTTCGTAGAAGTCTTTTTTCGTCTTTTCTTACCCTATATTTTCGATTTTACGTCATCGACAAATCTATAACTGTTTGCGGGTTAGAAGTATTTAAATCTAAACAAATTATGTTAGAGGTATCATTCGGTTTTCACAAATTCGGATTTATTAACAAAATTGGTTAATTATGTCAGGTGGTTCGACTCATATTTTAAATTAACATATACTTAATAATATATGAAAACCATTAGTTTTTATCGGAAAATAATATTGGTTGATGATAATATTAATGTCGTTTTGATCGATACAGCTGTATTTATTATAATAAAGCTATAAATAATACATTTTATTCAAAGAATTCCAATTATGCTAAAAATTGTTATATGGATTTGTTTGCACATCGATTAAAAAATATATATTACAGTAGAATAGTTGTTTGTCTGTGGTAACCAAGTTTAGAAAACTGGACGTCTTTTAAATATCTGAATATCTTTCGTATATTTAATTGGACACTCGTACATGAGTACTTCTTTCATCTACCACACGGTATTGATTTCCATATAGCAAGGCATTTGCGAATATTTAACGCAAATATTAAGTTGTAGGTGGTATTTTGCTGGACTGACTATACAATACTATACAATATCAAGGGTTGTAGAAGTGTCGAAAGAAAGCAACTTTCCTGGTTTCGTATAACATTCGTGAATGGTCTGGAATGAGAAATGTGAGAGAGCTGTTCGTAATAAACCAAGTGAGAACAGAAAATCAGCATCTGTACAAAACCAAATTGTACTACGAGTTGGGAAAGTGATTTATATTATATGAATAGACACTGGAAAAAAACTGTCATGAACAACTAGTAAAAATAAATAAATTCGGAAATATCCCACAATATCCACACACCTACTTATTAATAAATTCATTAATTATTATGAATTTGACTGACAGACTGCGCAAATCTAATAAATTATAAAATATTTATAACCCACAGTATTATAAACAGTATCGAAATATTAGTTCGGTTCCCAATTATTTCACATAACTATTGGAGCGTATAATAAACAGCTTTCCAATCTTTTACAAGTTTTTGCACCAAGTTTTTTTTTGGTAGAAAATTATCAAATAACTACATGGTTGGCGCAGTTGGTTGAGGCGGCAGTCTCTCGAGCGGGAGGTGCCAGGTTCAAACCCCGGCGCTGATGGCGATGTATCCCACACTTTGCGATACTTTCAGCCTAGTGCAAGGTGTGCAGGAAAGTATTTGGGTTTGTGTATGCAAGCCCAGATCTTTTTAAAAAAAACTGATGTCTCTTAATTAATTGTTGTGAGGTATTTTGATCTTAGAAAAACTTTTTACACTTTATTGCACCTTTTAATTTTAAATCTGTACTTCAGGTGCATATTATACCTATACCAAATGCTGGCTGGTATATTATACTATTTAGATTCGTGGAGATGGACAGTATTCGTAGAGATGGTAAGTAAAAAGAGCACCGAACATCATTACCTCTAGAGCCTGATTTCTCGACCTGTTGGTCAACAGCTATTTGGCGGGGGTAATTAGTACCTTTTGGTATGTATTTTTTTTATTTTCACACAAAATAAAGGACCATGATACGCCCTTAGACGTATCGAGACTAAAAAGTTTGGGAACCTAGGCTCTAGAATTAGCGCCTACAGAGTCCACAACAACATGAGTAATCCAGTAGTAAGTATAGGTACCTAAACTAAATTATTTAAAAAAATGTGGGGGTTTAATTTAGAATTGGAAGACAAAAAACGGTTAGCAAGGCAGTTAGCAAATTCATTATTTAACACCTACTGTAATGTTTTCAACAAGTTACATCAAATTAATTACTCGTGCAGTGCCTCGGCCTATATTCCTACATATACGTAACAGGTGCATAATTACTTCCTACTCTCAGAAAGTAACGCTTTGATTAAAAGTATCACCCCGTCCCTTGTGACAGGTAAAGTATGTAATTTCTTATTCATTCGTAGATTACCGATTCACAAAGATGTGCTGAGCTGAGCTACTCACTTAAACTCAAGTCCTATTCGTCTCGTATTAATACATAATTTCATATTCTCATTAAAACGACCCTTACACTTTTTTCATACAAGAAAAGTATCTGGAATTATATATACACCCACAAATTCAAATACTTTTATGTACAATTCACAGTAAGTTAAAAGCTTGTGTCTTGAAGTGCAGTATCTAGAATTGTATGTATATGTACCTACAAATTCAAATACTTTTCTGTACAATTCACAGTAAGTTTTTAAAGCTTGTATCTTGAAGTGCAGAATATATCGTCAGCGCGGAGATTCGGACACGGCACCTAAAGCAATACCTAAAGCATACTATACCGGAAAAAAAATGTAACGAAATCCGAAGAGATTTTTATTACCTATTTTAAAGTAACACAATATTTTGTATTTATTATTTTTATTTAGAACATATTAGAAGAGGGCCAAAGGGGAGACCAATATCTAACAATGGATAGAACTGTGGAAGAACGAGTATAAGGTACAGAACACCTGACTGCCCAATATTAAGGCCCTATATGGTGTCAATAGGCTTCGGCGCCCTGAATTTTACTCAGCCAATACTGAGGGAATCGTCTTGAAACTGAAGACAGTGATAGATGAAAGTATGGACTGCAGATCGGCTGTTTTATAATTACAGGATTTGAAAATTCCTTGAATAAAAAAGTATTCCAAAGGCACCCCTAAAATTTACAGGATTTGAAGAATTTTCGTTCAATGTTTCAGATATAAAGGTGTAATTCAGCCAAAATACTGGTAATTCTAATCTTAACAAATCGGTTGTTTTAGATTTTTTAATTTCTTCCCAGGTTTATTTTAAAAGAGTATAATTCACTTCGTCGCTTACGTTATTCTTATTGAGCGCTTACATTCTTATACAAAATTTGAAAAAGTTGAGGCAAAAATACACAGAGTTCTTGCTTCTGTTACATTCATGAAATTCATCATACAACACAGTACAGACCATTACTTAGTTTAATGTCTATTTCTTAGCACATCTTGTATAGACATTCACCTTTAGTGTATGGGTGCCAACTTGGGCTGTGTCTTGTCGTTCATTTGCATGTCAATCACTCTTGTTCCCAATTAAAAATTTAATGTCATACCTACTGAGTATAAGTACTCGTACAAGTAATCGACTAACGAGATAACATCACTCAATCTTTCATCCCAACACTAACTACTAGTTACTACAAATAATTACACTTCAGGTTATTTTTAACGTTTATTATGTTTATTAAAGTAATGTGAAAATATTAATTGAGATATTAAATCCGTAACTACTTTGTTTAAAAGGCTCTTAACACCAATTTAGTGTTAATGATGTAATAAAAAATCATATTAATAGTGATTACTTGACTACCTGACAAAAATTGTAATCTACTTATTAATTAGTTACTACTATATTTAGTAATACATATTTTTCCTAGGAAATAGAGAAATAAACGACCCTTTGACAAATTACCAGAGCTGGGCAGAAAAGCGTTAATCCGTTAATCGTTAATTAACGAAGTTAACATTTTGGTTAACGATTTAACGCTTTTCTCACCTCCAAAAATTGTTAACGGATTATTTAACTTCCGTTACATTTTACTTCCGTTAATTAAGTCCGTTAATATTTGATCGTTTGCATAGACATCATCCACTGGCGACGCTGGCATTAGATTTTTCATACACATATTAGCATAGCATATTTTATGCATTTTATTTCAACAAAATAAACCAAACAGCATTACGACCTTCTATACTCCCACAAAAAATAGGTTGCGGCGCCTTTCAAACTCTGACGTCAATGGACTAGTGTAATAAAAAATGTACCTAGGTGTTTGTAAATTTTTATTTGAGACATTTTACTCCTTATTCAAGAATGAGACTCGCCACTCATTCTGTATGCTTTATTTGTTGTAGGCACATTGTATGTATTTATGTACCCACTTTGTTGGGATACATCGCGATAGTGTGAATGTGATAGTAGTATTGTACTTACGTTGTTCTATTTCATGTCATTTAACCGCGATTTTTTTACGTTAACGCTTTAACGGATTAACGTTAACTTCCGTTACATTTTTCAAAATGTAACGCTTTAACGATTAACGAAGTTAACTTTTTCGTTAACGGATTATCGATTAACGAAGTTAACTTTTTGATTAACGGTGCCCACCTCTGCAAATTACACATTTTACCTACTTCCTAAATTGACTCGACATTATACGTATTTCCTAGGGAATGTGTAGGTACAATTCCTAGGTTTTATATATTTCTGGTAACATATCCACTAAATGGCCATAATGAGTGATCTCTGATCAGTATGATTACTAGTAGAAACATTTTTTTATCTAATACACAACAAGGCAAATTATAATTATAAATGTATATTTACTGGGGTGAACGAATCGCAATTTTACGATTTCTTTCATTTATCCATATTTTTGGGCATGGGCATTTGGGTATTTTGGATGTATTGTCCAGTTGTGAGTTTATCGCAATTTTACGATTTCTTTTATTTATCCCTATTTTTGGGCATGGGCATTTGGGTATTTTGGATATATTGTACAGTTGTGAGCTTATCAGAATTTTGCGATTTTTTGCTAAATTTATGCATGAATAACTACAACTTATCAGTTTTTAGCACAATGACAACGTCAACCAGTGGTGAAATTATGGTAAAAGTACCTACATATTCGCATGATATTTATTTATTTTATCTCTGTCAAAGTCAAACCTTTTCTTTCAGAATAGGTATTGTGTAGTGTTATGGACAGTGGCGGATTGAGACATCCGGGGACCTCCGCAACAACATATTTTAGGACCCCTATCCTAACGTAATCCCCACATAAACGTACCAGAGAATATATTTTTATGGATCCCTAAGCAGTTGGGTACATTGCGTACCGCATAATCAGCCTCTGGCTATCGGTGTATCATTATCACTCCTGAATTTATTCTATCAGTGAATCATACTCACTCCTGAATTTATGCTGCCTAGGACGCCTATGTATCATACTCACTCCTGAATCTATGCTATCAGCAGTGGCATATTAAAACACCCGCGGACCTACGCAACAACAGATATTGGGACCCCTATCCTATCGTAATCCCCACATAAACGTATCGACAATATGTATGTATAATAATATTGAACAGACGCAGACGATTTTTTTGGGAATTTATGGTATTATTTGAAATATTAAGTTAATTATTTTGTACGTTGTATCGATTTTTTACGTATTTTATGAAGTTTGACCTAATTTGGGGGCCCCCAGTTATCGAGATACCTACGCAGTTGCGTACTTTGTGTACCGCATAATCCGTCACTGGTTATGGACAACGGGAAATAAATGTATACAAGTCCCAAAGGACTCCTAGAATTTATCTTCTCATACCATCGCTATACCTACTTACATATTATATTGTGTGTTCGTCTTGACAATTTGTTCAACATTTATATGTTTTTTTTTATATTATTACACATTTTTTATTCCATACAAAGATGACAGTACATTGACTATAGAAAAGATACATAGGTTACAGTGGCGTATATAGGGGGGGCCGAGCCCGCCGAAATTTTGAACAATTCTTTAAAAAACGTTATTTTAAAACATGAAAGTTACTCAAGTTCATCATTCCATCCATTATCAAAAAAAAAATTCGCCTGCGGCGCTATTTTTCTTTGCATTTTCAGCACATAATATTAATACCAACCTACAAGTCGACCTTTTTCACTACATTCACGAAAAAAAATTGCCTGTGGCGCTATTATAATTTTTATGCTGTGCATCTATCAGTGGCGAAGGGTGGAATTCTGCAGAAGGGAAACCGTGGCTAACATTTCTTATTGGATTACGTCAAATTAGACACTATTATACCTATCATTTTATCCAAAAGGTAACTCGATGGGAATCGTGTTCTTAGGTAGCTTCGCGCCTGGCATCTATAATACCTTCAAATTTTTGTTGCCTCCACCCCCCCCCCCCAAAGTCAAATATTAGATCCCCCCAAATGAAATCCTATATACGCCACTGATAGGTTATAAAAAGGTGAAATAATTTATATCAGTCAACCTCATCTCATTTATGCTAGGCAAGGCACAATTATATATTTATCCAATAAAAATCTATTATCTAAAGCGATTACTATACGAAAAAAATAGAGATGTACCGACTAGTCGGGAAAGCCGACCATTCGGCCAAATATGCCGATTATTTTAGTCGGCGACTAGTCAGCAAAAGATGCTGACTATAGTCGGCGCCTAATAGCTTACAGGAAATAAAAGGAATAAATCGCCAGTATCTAGGTACAATACGTTTTATATTTTTGAGAATCAAATTCGTACAAAATGAGAAATACAATAGCTAAAAAATGTTATACCCGACCTAATTGAATTTCACTTTTAGTACCTACCGAGTAGTTCGGTAAAACCGACTATCCGCCGAAAATACCGACTGTTTTAGTCGGCCGGCTAATCCATCTGACTGATTCAAGATTCAACGTCCGGAGCACAGAACACATATACTCTAACGTCCGGAGATTAAAAAAAAAAAAAAGAATCAGAATTCACACAATTATTCACGTTCAAAAATATTTTATCCTCCACTGTGTGCGTGTATGAGAAGAGCCTCTGTCGAATATATACTTAAGCTTAATGAAAAAGCTCACTCAAACTTATTCGCGAGAGTACCAGACCCGCGTGATTTAAATCGTGTTCGCTAGATGGCAGTGTATGTATACATGAAACCCCGATCGAAAACCACTGACGCACAGGATTTTATACAATGGCCTACGAGAGCCTACGTCTACATTTCATGTATGTATGTACTGCAGCATCATAAGAATTGTATACAGAAACCAAGATATGTTTCCATGTGACAAGAAACGCCAGTGTCGCCCATATTTTGTATGGAAAATGTGACTTCTTTTCTTTTTTACTATGGACTTTTTAATTGCCGAAGTCACCAAGTCGCTCTGATTTCCCCTAGGCCTGGTATAAATAAATAAATAAAACTTTATTGAAAAATAATAATTTCCAAATGGCGGGCTTATTGCCATCGGCAACATCTGCCAACCAACCACTTGTGGCATTCATTTGAGATAAAAAATACATAAATATCTAAGTGTATGAAAACGAAAGATAAAAAAAAAAGCAAATGAATAAATATGAGCAATAATTACAATGCATATACCCGCATAAACACATAGGTATAATTTCGAAAATTTTCAGGAACGTACCTAATAACTTGTAATAAAATAAAATTAGTACGCTCGATCGAGTCCCCTCCCACTCTGACACGCACACAAGGGGGTCTAGATATTTTTGTACTAGTATCTAACAATGAACCTGAGGTAGATAGGTACATTAATTTACGCTTGCGCGGGAAAAATAGGGGTTGATAAAAAAAAATCGCGAGGGAATGTGCGCGAAGTTGGGCAGCTGTCGTCTGAAGTATATTACTTATGATATTTATTGATAGAGATTACATTAACATAATCCAGGTGGCCCATTAGCTGGACGCTTTCGATCATTATTTACACATTTTTAATACTAAAAGGTTATCAATTAAGTATTCAAGATTAATTACTCCAAGTATAACGGCGGAATGTCAGCATTAGCTAAGGTAAAATACTATATTTTAAAAAACAATCAACCAAATCATATCTTATCATTTTTAACAGTCAGTAGTCCCTGTATCACTTCATCATCCGATATTAATTTTCTAGATCGCATTGGATTCTTGCTTGAATCAAATAAACATCATTTTCATGTTTTGTTATTGATGATTTACATAAAATGTTGTCTTGGACATGATAACCTTGAAATATATTGTGATATTGTTATAAAATTACATTATTTCGATATTTTTCATTTAGTATATTGTAAATTGTTTGCGCGATTACAATTTCTTTGCTGTTCAGAATGTCTGGGTTAGTTGGGAAAATGACACAAGAGAGGGTAAAAGACATTGTTATTTAATTCTTACTTAATTTAGTACCTATTATATTAAATCTATTGTCTGTGTTACAAGACACAAGTAGAATAATATCAAAAAAGTAGTAATTTTTTGTCAATTGTTAAAAACTGAAAACTTCTCCCACACACAAGTTTTGCTTTAGTGGGAGAATAATAATTATAACCTTTTATATGTAATAGTTATAAGGAAGATTGTAATGTTATATCATTATGTTTAATTAAATAAATAAATTGAAATTGAAAATAGATATTAATAATGTAATACATAGTAATCATTAGGTATCAATTGTATTAACATAATAGCCAGCCTGATTATGTTTTAAAAGAAATATTTCATATACCTAGCTACTTACCAAAATTTAATCTTAGGAATTTCAAATTATAATCTACAATATGAATATAGTGGTACTGGCACAAATCACCCAGTTAGGGTGGACTGCCTAATTATAATTAACAATATTAATATAGTGATTCTTCTGTATGTAAATAGTTATCTATATAAATATGTTATTGTTTTCAGCCAGTACTGTACTCGTACTGGCGCAGTTCATGCTCGTGGAGGGTTCGCATTTGCCTGAACCTCAAAGAGATCCCCTACGACATTAAGGCTGTGAGTCTCATCAAGGGTGGTGGAGAGCAACACTGCAATGAGTATAGAGATGTCAATCCTATGGAGCAAGTTCCAGCACTTCTTATAGGTAGAACTTTGGAACACTCTTATTACAATTTTGTTTAGTTACCAACTGTACAGGAATACATATACTGTTCTAAATACACTCCCTAAAAATGGTGATCCACATTTGAGTTTTCCACTTTACAACATAATCGTTGTTTTATCTGACATGTGCAGGGCATGAATTAATTTTTAAAATATTATAAATTATTATAAATTATTTGCATTGTTTCCAGATGGTCACACGTTGGTGGAGTCTCTATCAATAATGCATTATCTGGAAGAAACCAGACCACAAAGACCCCTGATGCCACAGGACTGTCACAAGAGGGCTAAAGTTAGGGAAATCTGCGAAGTAATCTCATCGGGAATTCAACCGTTGCAAAATCTAGTAGTTCTCATTTATGTTGGTGAGGAGAAGAAGAAGGAATGGGCTCAGCATTGGATCACAAGAGGATTCCGTGCAGTTGAGAAACTCCTCTCTGCCTCGGCTGGTAAATACTGTGTAGGAGATGAACTTACACTCGCTGACTGCTGTCTCATACCTCAAGTGTTCAATGCTAGAAGGTAAAATAGCTTTTTGTAAAACTTCTGTATTGTAAGCTACCTTCGATCTTACAATATTATTATAACCAATTTTACTTTTATTGCCTAGTTGTTTTTTTTTTAATAGGTCTGGGTTTTTCTGAATAAACCCAAATACATCTTAGTACATTTCACAGTAATCTTGAAAAGCTTGTGTCGTGAAACGAAGTAAGACAGCATCAGGAATTGAACCAAGTGATCGAACCCGCACAGTTAACAGTTGAGAGCGTTACCAGCCTGGCTACCGACCACCTATTATTATGTATATATGTTTTTTACAACGCTTTAATTCACCTGTTTCTGTTTTCAGGTTTCATGTTGATCTTCGTCCGTTTCCAATAATTCTACGCATTGATCGTGAATTAGAAAATCATCCAGCATTCCGTGCTGCTCATCCATCCAGTCAACCTGACTGTCCACCTGAAGCTACAAAATAAACTTTCTATTCTATTATTTATTTAGACTGCGGAACAAATTCTTAGGTTGAATCTTTTCACTTTTATTATTGTTTCTTATATTCTGTCTCTAAAAACATGGATGATTAACGTTATAAGAAAAAGAGTATATCAATATTCCAGTGCTTAGTAAATTGAAACCAAACAAAACCATACATCTAACCACTTTATAATTGAGTATAACACAGGTTCAAGTCTATTGGCTAATTTCTTCATAGAATTTTAAAATAAACCATTTTTGTTTCACATTATTAAAATAGTTTACTAGAAGTAAGTGTAACCATTTGAACCTCATAAGAAAAAACAATTTCCCTTGTTTTTATTAGATTCAATCAATAAAGGTCAGTTTGCCTTATTGTTAAAAAAAATATTTGAAAGATATGCTAGTACCCACGACACAGTAATACTTTTTGTTCCCTGACATAATTTGTTCCCAAATGTTTTTATATGTATGATGCAAGACTATCTTTAAAGGTTTTACATTTTAATCTAATCAAATTTCTATTTAATGGGGTAATAAGCTTTGAAACTGCCATGTTGAGTGTATCCAAACCTAAATATTATGTAAAGATTAAAGGCACTTTTGTCGCCTATAACAATGATGGTAGGTACACTCGACTTTAAGACAAACGTCATCTACAATTTGATCCGTATTTATAACTCCGCCCCATAAAATTATAAGAATAATATATAGTTTCTTGAGAATACCTCATCAAATGAATAAACGCTGGACTTTCTGTATGTGCAGATGATATTACAATGAAAACTGTTTGACAGTTACAGTAACACATTCATTTATACAACGCAGAACTGTACAAATACAAATGAATATGTTACTGTAACTGTTGATCAGTTTGCATTGCTAGAATAAGTTCATAAACATGTTTTTAATTTGAAACAAGTGATATAAAAGACATTGGATGTCTCTAAATATAATAAATATTAATAATAATTAAACATGTTGTACAAATTTTATTTTAGATTAATCTCACATAATATTGTGAGATGTAGAAAAGTCTAGAAATATAATAGAATTAAAATTATAGAAACACCTTTCACTTGGCAATAATGTTTATGATATATAAATAAATGATAATGTTATACATATGTAATTTTTTATTTATTTATTTGAATAACCGATAAAAGTTTTTAAAAAAATTATTTATTTATTGGAATAACCGATAAAAGTTTTTAATTACGGTTGATTATTTTCTGTGTTTGACAAAAAAATCTTTAAATTTGAACATTTGTCCTCCATTCTTATAATATCGATTGAATGTTTCAATATCTGTCTTAATTCTTGATCTATATAAGATATAATCGTCTAAATCCATACATACTCTTGAGTATTATTTTGATAACTCAATTTTTGAACTTGATAAATTGATTTTATTTCTTATTCTGTTCTCAAAAGTTGTATTTTATCTCTGTATGTGAATTTTTATTAAATGAAAAATTAATTGACTTCTTGAGTATTTATTCCAAAATATCCATCAATACTACACATAACGAAACTATTCAAATATGAATGCAGTATTATTAAAATTGATAGATATAGAACTTGAATAACATCCCAAACTAAAGAAATGAAATTTTAGTGAGAAAACAGGGATGGTGTGGAATGAGGGCGGGGCACTTATGTGAAGTTAAGTTGAAAAACTAACATGTAGATGGTGGATAGATAAATTCAATTTGTAAACTCTATATTCGTGGAATAATATTACACAAACCTATAATTTTATTTTTGGTTACGGACTTTTCTTGAACAACCGTTTCAAAATACCCGGGCATGAATTGCAGCTGCCTACGGTTACGACACACTCAATTTTCTGTTACGAAGTCTAGGGTGAAGCTAGACAAATAACAATCCGCTGTTCTTATTGGCCAGTTACATATTTACAACGTTGCCAGTTACGACTTCTAGCAGCAGTGATGCCCTCTAGCGGAATGTGAATGAAATCGTCACTTTGTTTCCGAAATCGCGAGGGTGAGCTGTCAAAAGTCTTCGCCCTACGGCGGTTCCCATTTGCGATGAAATTCGAAATGTTATCTTGTTTTCTCAAAATGGTGGTGAAATAGGTGTTAATTTCTAACTTAAACTGTATCTAGTGTATTTAATGTCGTAAACCTTTGTGTTATATCAAAAATGACTGATAAAGTGAAATCAGAAAAGATGACTAATGTCAGCAGGCCAGTTCCTATGAAACTTTTCGCCGCTTGGGAAGTGGATAAAACACCTCCTAACTGTGTGCCTAGGTAAATATTTCATTCCATTTATATCGTTATTGTACTGCGGATGCTTCTTAGTGGTTTATTTGGTGAGTTTTTGTTATAAAACCGTGAAAAGTTGGTGTCGGTTCGTTGACATGTTGAGGCGTCACCCGTATAAAACCTACGAGAGTTATAATTGCGCAACATTGTTTGTATACAAATAATAATGGACTCGATGTTTACTGGTAATATGTTGGGTGAATATATCAGTATCTTGTGTAGGAATTAATCAACCATTGTGTGTGTAGTAAGCTTGACCTACCTCTCCAATGGAATGCTTGTACACATTATAACATACCATACTACAGTGGTTATATACCTAGTTGTGTCAGTGTGTCATTCACTCCCATTCATCCAGATTGTCTTATGTACCCAGCACACCGCTGTATTCAGATAAATAGATCAACCAAATTCCAATATACATATACTAACTATGTTGCCTACATATTATACCTATTTATTTTAATTTATTTCACAGCATCAAGTTCCTCTATGAATGTTGTTATGTATCATTATCACTTTACTACTTATACTATATTATGTCACTGTTGAGTATATTGATGAAATTATCATATAATTTTTATACCTAATTGGGGCCTGAATTGTAGATTTTTCTTCATGGTGTGTCATTTAGGAAATGCCTACCTACTTTTTTTTTAATATCTGAGCTTGTTTACACAATACAAAATTCTCTCCTGTGCCCTCCACACTAAACTACTAATAGCTTGTGCCGTGGAGTTTAGTAGACATCCTCTGTGCCGGAATTGGAACCTGGTACCTTCCACTTGTGAGACCTACGCTCCAACTGACTACAACTACAATCTGTAATTCTATTGTACCTACTCAATTATATATTATCTATTCATCCCCCTGTCCCAATTAAACGGAAGACTCTTTCCTCAAGTCTTGCTTCCAAATACAAATAGGGGCACCCATGAAAGTCCTGGAAAGTATTTGAGACTATTTGAAAACCCTCCCCCTGCCCCTAAGACTGTCTTGTACCTATTATATTATTATTGGATGTGTGGTCCAATGTGAACAACACACAAAGTAAACACAACATTACACATTAGGTACAAAGCAAATGTATACAAATATCAATATGTCTGCTTTATAGCTGTTAATGTTTTTCATGGAAACACAAGACATCAACACATCACCATTCAGAACAGTTTTATAATGGTGTGCATTGTGATTGGACTCTTTCCATATCATTCCTAGTGCTCTGATCTCATTATCATGTCATATACATAGACATACATATATATAGCAAGCAAAAAGAAAGTACCTAATACTCATTTGGGTTGTTGATATGTAATACTATATCGTTACATCGTGGTATTTACCACTATTCAGGGTATACACTAATAGATGTTTGAGGCTACATTACCTCATTATCAAATATGCACAACCCGTCTTTGCCCAAACTTGCATCTATTTATCTAGTGAATAAATTTACCTATCTGTTATGTGTGTATAATCAAACTCAAAAAATATATCTCTGTCTCAATTGTTACAATCTTAGAGAATGCCAATCATTGCTATTGTCTGTCTGTCTGCTGTTTGTCATTCAAGTCTTATAAAGAAATAAGACATAATGTTATCAAACAATTGAGATAGTAGATATATTGTACCTGGCAGGTTACTCTATCTTATCACAAATATAATAAATCTCAAGTGCCTGCATTTGTTTTGGAATTCAACTAGCTTAGTGATGAGGATCTAATCCTATGCCTACTCCATGCGACTCTTGGATGCCTGCTCTTCCTCAAACTGTAAAGTTTTTGATTTGCAAAGACATTGCATCTTATCACTATCTATACAGTAATATACCTTCCCAGTTAATCTTGTTATGTATTGATAGTTCAATGTTTTGTATCATGAAAACGAATAATACATCACAATGAATAGCACTTAAGTTTCTCAATGCACAGCTAATTACAGAGCTTCTCAGTAACCCACCCTGTTACTCGAATACTAGCTTTTGTTCCCGGTGGGCCTGCACCTGGATTGGTTTGATGCAACCACTATTACTTCTGCATGAAGTTTTGTAACTAAAGTCATTTTTGTCTTAAGCTGAAAAAAGTATTTGAGTTTTTAATATCCTATTAAAATATGACATGGTCTGAGAGTTCTCTCATGTAAAACTGTTTCCTGAACATCCGCAATATACCTAGTACATTTGGAGCCATGATAATTGTTCCAGTAACGATATTATTCGCAACTAAATATCACAAATTCGTCCAGAAATTTAAGAAATGCGCGCTAACATATTATTACCTACACATTTTAAATATTTAGTATAACTTTTTTAATGGTGATGTCGGTGAAAATAAAATTGTAAAGCTATGTCTGGGCAATGTATTACCTACTTAAATAAATATCCTGCCATTGGTGGCGCCACTAAATCCGAATTATGTTTCGCATAATTTTATTACTGCTTTTTCCCAAGTTATGGTACACTTAAATACTCATCAAGTCGTCACCACGGCATTAAGTACATGGTGGGTGGTGCGTAATGGCATAAAGAGCCTTGGCTCGTCGTCAAAGCCTTTACAACATGCAGCAACATTAGAAACATACCTTTTCATAAATCCTCAGAAGTGAATTTTAGTAATCACTTCGTTTTTTTTTATTCACATCTTGTTATGTGTATGAGGAAAATGTGAATCTTTATTTCTGGTTTCAAATATTATTTGCATCTATACGTAATTATGTATCACAGTTACACTTATAACCGTTATTTGTTCAGTAATGTGTGTCATCAGGTGTTGTTTACATTCATGTTTATGATTTGCCAAATCTTTAATGTGTCTGTACCGTCTGTCTGATTACCCTGTAAAGTTGGGTTCACAGAACACATTAATTTATACTCTCTCACGAGAGTTGGGTTAGTTGGGTACAAAATGTGATACGTCTTCCCATTCTTTATAGAATTCAGAATCTATGTAAGTATACCTTACCTACTAATTGTAGATTCGAAAAATAATGTGCGGTGCGAACCATTTGTGTCAATGCTAGACATTATGTCGGTATTGAGAAGCGATCACTTGGATATCTTTGAACAGGGAGTCAGATTAGACAGCAGGGCTTGTCTTTGAAACAAATCAGAGAATGTAAGTGCTGTGCATAATATCACATACTGTTATTCGATATATTTCTTTTAGATGTTCTTTATAATGATATATTCGTTGACTCATGCAGCTTTAATACACTGTTCAGTTATGTCATTTTAATAATATAAGTATAGTTATATCTAATCAAATGATAGGTAACATAATTGTGTGTATTCTGTATAGATATATGTGAAACAATATATCATTTTGTATTAAATTGACCCGGGATATGTATTTAAATATCTATTATAAGTTAATAATGCATAATATGTGCATATTTACTCGATGTTATCGTACATACATCTAACAATGTTATGAATATTCTATTATGTTATGAATGCAATACAATGAATTATGTGGGAGTGTTATGTTATGATGGTATTTTTGTACGTAATTTAATTGCAATAGATTCAATTCAGTTTTGAGTTATCTCATCCAAGTTGTAGGAAATATAATTGGGTGTGCCCGAAAATAATGGCAGCATACAATATACGGATTTAATGATGAAAATAGGATCCTTTCTGGGATCGAATTGTCGAATAAAAAATGCGAAAAACTAAGAATAAAATTTTTACCACTATTTTTGTATGCTATGTTTACGTTAAACTTAATTCCAACTTTAGTTTATAGAAACCATTGTTAGTAATTTTATTTAGGTAGAAATACGTTTTATAATCTTTTGCTAACATTAAGATACGTACTTATACATTAATATCATGAGATAGGTACAATATTCTGATATAACTTGTTAGTATTTAAAATAAACTTGATACAAAAGTCAAACAATAACCACCAATAACACATAACTCGTTTACATGTTTGGTAAAATCGATATGATAGCAAATAATACTGGGCAGTGGACATCATTTAATATATCACTCAATACTTACTTACTTTCCGTGTCCGGGTGCCTCAAATTAAGAACCTCCAATAGTTGGCCACATGTACGGCCCTGTCATTCGCATTTATGAGATCTTCTCGCGCGCATGTCTCCCCGATTTTGGGACATACTAGTAGGTGTTGGTTGTCCTGTATGTCTCCAGGTGTATTCCTCCGTGTAACTCAATTAAACTAACATTTACTTATATACATTTTAGTCATCTTATGAATATATCGAAAACATGACACCACCTCATGTTGATTTGTGTGTATCGTATTCCGATTACTGCGATTTTTTTATATTGTCCCATTTCCCGTCACAGCAAAAGAAAGTATAAGAATAATAGTTACTACTATTTAATATCTAGCGCTTGTTTATACATTTGTCCTATTGTGCTAATAGAATGGTCATCAAAAGTGCAAGTAAACGAACTAATGTGCATAATTTGCTTTCACTTACGCGTAAAATATACAGAGATATAATAATATCGTATACCCACCTATATCCGTCGGTAATCTAATCACCTCATTATTATTGCGTATGTCACGGTCGTTAATGTTTAACTACAAGTGAATGATCTTCGTCTTCTAATTCATACTCGACTCAACAATCTTATAACAAACATGTATTAGGGCTATCACGCACGTCTGGAAGTTCAGTTGACTGAATCGACCGTTCGCGAAAAAGCTCCCTCTTTCTGAATTCAAAATCAGGGTAACACTGAATTCAGAAAGAGGTTTTGGTCGGAGCTTTTTTGCAAACGGTCGATTCAGTTAACTGAACTTCCGCACGTGTGTGAAGTATGGAAACGTTCTGAAAACATTCCCCACGATTGTTTGCTTTAAATAACAACAATATTAAACTGATTTGCTATTTTGTATGCGGCAAACATTTATATGTGTTTGATTTGAGAAGAAGAAGAAGAAACTGTAAAATAAAAAGATTCTACATACTTATTGTACAAATGTTTATTACGAAGCTCGCAATAGCGAACATTTGTTATTATAATGTGTAGTTATATACTGTCTTATCAAACTATATTGTATTACATATTCACTTAATAAATTATTGGATGTAGATTGTAGGTATCTAAACTTTAGCAGCCATTCAAAAAGACTTCTGCGAGTAAACAGGCGTATTATTACGTAGATAATATGTAATTATAAATTGTTTGAGTTGAGTTTAATTACGCTTTCTGAAGTCTCATCATCGCTTTGGATTATTGTGAAACCCACCACTTCACAGCTTTTGAAAGTTGCGTATTCATTCCTGCAAAATTAACGTAAAAGTAATTAAAGTTTTATATTCCCCAATACAACCTCATTAAATATTGTGAGTACGTCATTATTCATGCTCCTTGGCAAGAGAAGATTGGAAATCTTTGAAGAGAAACATTTATCTCACCAGATTAGAACTTCAGCTCCGTGTATTGTTTTAATTACTATTTATTTCATCCAGAAACATCGTAGACTTTCGGTGTGATGAACTAATGTGCAACGCATTTTCTTATGTCGGTAATGTGAATGTTTATCTCGAGTATGCGGCACTTACTTGAAATGAGCTCAATACATAATCCGATCCAATTTTATGTACCTAAGGATTATGCGTATCTCTACGTTTTCGATTTACTACTAATCCCTTTGTTGTACTCTCAGAGGTTTCTCTGCGGATAATATATGAAAACGTATCATGAAAATATAGTGCTACGTCACATCCTAGTCCAATCTTAAAACATTATTTTTTGCGTGAAAAATGAAACATTTTCGTTCAACATTTATTTGTATGGAGTCTTCTTCTTTCTCTTAAGTCGTATTACCATTAATCGCGGCGGACTGTCCTAGGATGATGAGGATCAGCTGTCCTTCAATCTCTTCGGCAGCCTTCCGGGTTTCAAATTCTTCCGGTAGAATTTTCTGTCTTAACAATTTCAAGTAAATTATTATTTATTGAACGCCTTGAACTCGCGTATGGTAATATGTATTAGATAAATTAGTTGCTATAGGAAGAGTTATAAAATATATATGTTTTTTCATTCATACCTACATCCTGTCCTTGGGAACTATTTGAACGTAAGTACCTAATGTAAAACCTGTCGGTTGGTTGCATACACATGATTGTTATTGTATGGTACATACTATCATGTATTTGTATTGTTCTTGTTATCTTATCTTATGCCTCCAACATCAATAGGTATCCATACTTAATTATATTCAAACATACCTAATTATAATTATTACTTTTATATCTCATCGTATTGTTTGTCTATATTACTCTTATGATGGTAAAACATTAAAGTAAGGAACTTTCTATATTATCAACTTAGCATTTTTATAGATCGAGTTTTGAATTCAACTCCTATATTACGACGTCCTGTTCTAGATTTCTCTAGTAATCTAATACAACTACTTCTACAGTACTCCGTCTTTCAACGATGTTCACGATAACACTGAAAAGTGACGAATTAATCATATTTTCGTAAGTGTACGATGGAAGAGATGATTCAAAACCTTCTAAAACATGTCGGAAAAAGAGTTAATTTTGAAAGCATCCTCGAGTCTACGTGAACTAAAGTTATAAAAAAACGCAGGATATTTATTTACCAAGCGCCTACCTATATTGACATTATAATGTAATTAGATATGATTCATGACATGTGTATTAGGGTACCTACTTAACTACCAGTTATCTACTTCCAATAGTCATACATTTTTTAGTAATGATACTACAAAACAAACTACGTTTACTTACAAGTGTACCTACTAGGAAGTAGTATTTTCAGTAGCAGTTAAAATTCGTCATTGTTTGATTCCACTGTGATAACGTTTTACATTCCGGTACGGTGATTCCTTTGATTATGAAATCTAGAACCACGTTTTTATGCGTGTATTTTACTGTACAATTTCTCAGTTATTCTGGTCACTATCTCTTACTGTTTTTGACTTTAAAATTCGTAACAAACTACCTAAAAACGCCGCACAATTAGCGTTGAATATGTTTTGTATGTTCCAAGTATTGCGTGTGCTATGAATTATGGAATCTTGTCATAATACAATACTATTTAATATAGTTGTCACTATATTGTATTATAAAGAAGTTAATGTGCCCTTTAGTATTTTTCCTTCACCTGCTGTTTCAATATCCATAATGAATTATCATTATTTACACCAACAGTCTTTTTGAGCGTCCAATAAATTAACTCGAAATTGGTATGAAAAGCGTATTTATATGTAGATTTGTTTTACTTAGATGTGTTTGTGTGATCGTTTACGCCTACAACTTCACTCAATTATAATTCATTGTACATTCAATGATTTTAAAATACGTATTACAGAAAGATATACCTACAATATCATTAATGATTAATGACTAGTTGTGCAAATTAATATTTTGTCAAAAAACCCCCTATCGCTATGGATCACACTTTTCACATCAACAATTATTGTCCGTATACTTTGAGAACAAAATTGTGCAATACAAAAAACATTCGTGTTGCTTATAACTGTCATCTATAGATTTATTATTAGTGAAAATATTGTTTATTTTTTCATGAATCAAAAATAATATTGTTCTCCCTTCACAATGTTGCGAAAATTTTATGTATGGGTGTAAGACAAATTAGGTTTTAGGAATGAAGAAATAGGTTGCAATTTCTCCCTAAAAATATAAGAATTCATTTACCCTTATATTATGACCTTACAGTACTGACAATAAATTTCATTTTTACTACCAATTGTGGATATATCGAATGTTTAATTATTGTTATGAATAACTCGCAATACATATTATATTTTGTTTATCATTTCATTAGTGAAGTGTTTGATAATAATGATTTCACTTATGCGGATGCCGTATGGAAAGAAAACATGTTTTATTTTCCAACATAATCCATACGGCTCCGATAGTTTCACAGGAGAACATCGTGACTACATTACTGTTTATTTTGTTCATCCACCATACGTAGTCTTGTACAGTTTCATTCAAATATCATAAGAATTCAATATCTTGGTGTTGATCTAATCTACTCTCACTATGACTTGTTGTTATTAGTGAAATAACAACCTGATTTTCTCGTTAATTATGAAAATATTGACGATAGTATGAACTGTCACATCAATACGTTGTTGTATAGGTTCAATGTTGTATGAAACTTATGCAAATATTCGGAACAAATATTATTTAGGTATTGATGCGTGATATAAATTTGGTTATAAACTATCAAGTCATGTAGATATCAATATGTTTTTATACAACTGTTTTATTAATCACATCGCAAGTATTTGTAAATATTTCAGTAATGTTCATAGTATACCTATTCGTTTATTGTTAGTTTTCAATCTACATAGATAATCATGATTTAATAATATGAGACCGAATGTTACTTGAATATTATTTTCGGGACAAAAATACTTAGGTACTGATCCTGCTTTAAAGCGTTTACTTGTTATAATAATCTTTTTTCTTATATTACCAATACTTCTGATTAAATTCTGAACCACTTAAACCTATAAGATTCACTATATACAAGTATGTACAATGATACATTCTTGCATCGATCTCTCAAAAATGTTGCCCATGTTGTAAATCCCACGTTCGACATTGATGGGGACACAAACATGATATTTGCATCTTTAAAAAGCTTCCAGAATTTTCCACAGGAAGTTCACACGCTCTCCATTGAATATCGCAGCAAGGACACGAGAACCATTACCATTTATGTCGTATTATAATAATGTATGTAAGATATTATACCTAAGTACTAAATCGTCCTTATTATCTATTGAGACCGAAACTACTTCTGGTGACGTCGCGTAGTTTCATTCGCTCCTCTTCCTACATCATCTGTCGACTGTCACTGTGAAAAGGACATGACGCCATGGGACATGGTAAAGCTTACTACGTTTCACATTATGTAAATCATCATATCAATCATTCGTGTACTTACTTAAATATGTATGAGTTAACTGAGTCTGATCTACAATCCTCTTCATTTTCGATTCCGATAAACCGATTCGAATACAAATACCTAACATATTATTCACCTATTATTTACTGTATTTAATATGTTGTGAATTTGGTATTGGTATTGAAATAATCTTGACTACTACACATTAATTCATGTATTATGTACGTTTTAAACCAACAGACATTCAACATAAAAATAATATCCATTACCCAAATAATATTACATTGTCTTACTGAAAGACCATTGAGATGATCGAGTTTTCGTGTTATTATTTATTTATTAGTCACATCCGCTGGTTATTCCGCCGCCTACTGTGTTTATTACCTACACATTGTTATAATATTATGCTTAGTACGTTGTATTTATTATTGTCGTCATATCGAATTACCTACTATTTGTTTTAACTTCTATACCTATAAATGTAGTGTGCAGATGGTGAAATATGAGTGTGCAATACTTATATGTGCAATGGGAAAACAAAATAAGAATATCGTATTACAGATTCAAATAACCTCCATCGATAAAGTCCTTTGCAACATTGTTCCTACTCATTTAGGAAGCACATGTTATATTTGCTCGAGGTTATCGTGATTAGTTATCTATTAAATGAATCTTGAATCTAACCTGATGTATTCTAGTTTTAGAACAAATTAGTGCATTAGGCGAAGAACCAAAGTACATACTTTATATTTTTGTTCCGCTGCTTTTTACGTTTAATATCTTTGATTTGATGTGCACCACGTTATATGTATAGTATTCACTTTGTTGAACGAAGAGGTCACCCAGGAAGGGCAAGGATAATGGTCCGATTATTAGATCCGATATTATCTTAATCGGACATATCACGGGTCAGAGGACAAAATATACATCTGTTCCTTGCTTGCTAGATACTTAATAGAATATTAACAACTGGTCATTTTAAATCTCAATCATTACTGCACTTAGTGCACTTGTATACTCAGTAGATATTATGAATGAACTGAGATTGATTACACACACACATCATAAGAAAATTATATTATTTTTTATATATATCTTAATAGATTTATCATGTGTTGTGCATTATATTAGTTTATCCACTTGTTTTAAATGAATCATCATAGAATCATACTGTAAAAGCAAAAGAGTAAAAAATCCTACTGAGTATAAATAAAAAAATTGAGAGGGAGACTGCTATTCCCAATTAAAAGTCAGGCACTCAGATGAGAGTGACTATATGACGAATTTACTAACTTTAGTATGAATATGTATTTACAAATTTGAAACCGTAAAATTCCATCTTCATTACTCACAAATATCAATGCCTCGGGTAGAAATTTTCTATTGTAATAGTAAGTTCATTGTCAACACTGACGACCACTGGAAAATGTAATATGTACCGACCTAGTGCACATTTCTCTGTATTTCTCGTACCTACAAATTGTGTTTGTTTGACGTTATGTCACCACCATCCACAATTTCACCAAATTTCACGGTAAGAAACTGTGATTTCTCATCGTTACTACCTATTTGACTACTATTTAGTGTGTTTTCCATTCGGATAGTAACATTGTAGATATTATTTCATTTATATATCACATAATGCAATGTAATATAAGTATAGTACATCGTGTTGTCATAAGAGTTTAATTAAGTACCTGCATAATTATTATTGTAATTTATTGTTTCCTTACTACAAATTTCGTCGGCCTAATTCTATTGTCTAAAATATATGAACAAGGAAGAGGACTACTCCATACTACATAGTATATTATTTCCCTACTACAGTGACCATGAATCTCCTTAATAATTGTGGATTTTCGGCAGCGTTGAGTATTTGACAAAACGCCGTCACAATCACATAGGAACGTTATTTTGAAAATTGTATATATACTGTTTACAAAAAACATTTCGCATTGCACCTAATTTAATTTTGTTTTAATTATATACGTACAATACAAAAAGTAGATATTCGTATACGCCACTGACTTTGCACGAGATTGTATTGATATTTTGGATAAAAATATGTGCAACAAAGGGAATTATTGATTTATAATGATTTTTTATTTCATTTCTGATTTTATAAAACATCACTACCGCCATCTATGAATCATAAATGTCCTGGGAAAGAACCTGAAAAAAATGACTATTCGCGTCCGGAGTAAACATTAATACCAGACGATTTTAGACATCCATCTATTAAATAAACTTACAAATGGAATCTCGGCTTCAACATAGGCTATTAAAATATATGATTTGTATCGTGGTTTGGTAAAATTATCAATTTTCCCAAGATACTGAATTCTATCAAGTTAGTATGAAAATGAAAGAAGCCATTTAAAGTAGTCCCGTTAATATGGTTTTTAAATTTGTTTGAGTCGTTACATAATCTAGAACTAGGATATACATCTAAGGATTATTTTTATACAATATTTTTGCTCTACAAATACTTCTGTATGACTAAAAATATGTCTATAATAATTAAATATTATATATATTATAAATAGTTTTGACAATTGCTCCGCGGCGCTTTCTGTCGACGTCTGTTTTGACTCGCGTGGTGTAGGGGCTAGCGTACTTAACTTAAATTGAGTGTTATGCGATGCGAGGGTACGAGTTCGATCCCACTCCACACCCAACGCTTTTTTCTTCTTTTTTTTACAATCTTTTTGTGAAATTTGAATTGAGCAGAATCCTATATACATAAAAAATAATTTTACTAGGTAAAACAAATATATTCCTTCCTATATGCCAAAAATTTATTGCATTAGGTATTTAATTCTAAGACGATGTAACTTCACCACCCGTACACAATTTTAGCCGTTGCGAAGCACGGGAAATACAGCTAGTAGTTAATAAGGCGTTATACTGAATGTATAATTTTTGATTTCCTATTTTCCTCAACGCGTCGTATCGTATTTTTTATCAGTGACTTTTATGTAAAACACCGAAACTGTCTACTACCGTTTTAAATTGAGTTTTCAAGAACCTGTATATAGTAATTTTGTTACGTCCCTTACATTAAAATGTGATTGCCTAGTGGCACTACTTCTTTCAGATTAATGTGATGTACAAATTAACTTTTCTCCCTTGAAAAAAATAGGTATTTGTACTGCCACACTCGTATATATAGCTGGTTATGGTAAGTACACGTATATAATAAAATTGACGTTATTTGAACAAGCGATTTTGTGTTCAAAATGCTTTTAGATTAAATAGTTTTTATTAAGTATAATTACAGTTAACGTGTACTTAATATGTAATTGAAATGTTTACCATTCATCATAGTACCAATAGTCTATAGTTGTAGTTACATTGTGTACTGCTTGTATTCATCTGATACCAGAGTAATAGCGACACTAATCGAATCAATCAATTGCATTGGAAAATTCATTCTAATATTAGAACTGAAGCCATGCGTGTTGTAGGTATGTCGTATTGTGTTTTGAAGAACGTAATATTTTACATTTTGTGTTTAGTAGCGGGCAGTGCATATTGAGTACCTTTGTGTTCCTTGCTTTTATCCAGTATTCATTTGAATTGTAATGAGGCTGGTCTTTGAACCTTCAGCACGCCTTGTAAAATCCCCACATGATTCGAAATATCCTAATGTAAATCTATCAAATTTGTAAGGCTAAAATTATTTTGTATTGTAAGTTGAAGACAACGATTTGTACGTTCACTGCAGTGGAGATATTATATTCATATACTCATATACCTGGTATATTCGGCTCTTGTTACTGAAAACATCAAACAAGTGCGTTACTTCTATGACCGTCATTGCAGTAGCCAATAATAGCAAAGTATAATGAAATCTAATAATATAATATTATGTACCTGCTTGTTGTGTCATCGATATTATTAATAGTGAGAGTCTTATAATAATAGCTATATAAATATTATTATTTAATAGTAATTTCCTTTAACCCCATTATTACGGAATATACAATCGGAAGACACACTGTCTCATAGTCTCGCAATAATCTATCTATACGTACATGTTGTATAACCTGTAGATATCTACTATGGCTTCATTCATTATTATCATTATTATGTTATTATGATTTATCGAATTATAATGTACCTATAATCTCTTAGACACGTAATAATTCACATCAATAATGAAAAATTATCGCAACAGTATCTAAGTATAATAATAAATATTATATACATCATGTGTGCAATGTAGTCAGTGATTCATTCTACTAGATTACGCTATGTTCATATTGTTTGATTACATAGTAAGAATATTGTATCAAGTCTAGTGAATGATGTATCATAATGTGTAATTATGTGGAATCCCGCAACATAATAATATTGGGCTCCCACTCTTTTGTAAGAATAATCAGAGTAATAAACGTCGGAATTCAAACCTATCATTTACTACGTAAAAATATGTCAGTCACTACTACTAGACTGCTTACATTCGGTAAGCATAACTTGCATCATAAAGTCTAGTAGACGTGAATCAACGTCATACTGTAGGAATGAGCTGTTTAGTAATTTAAATTTTTACCAAAACAACAATGTACTCGATAAGGTGATTAAGACATGTACTAAAAACAGGTAGCAATTGAGTTCTGATTCGTTTGGGTCTTTTAATGTTTTCTTCACCATTAGCTATATTTTTGTTTCGGAATGTAATTAATTTGATAACGAAATTCTTCTCTTGTATCTTAATACTATTCTTAATTACTTTACATTGTCCATTCCTGCGCAGAGATATAAACCTGTTAAACGTTTTAATAATATGTGACTGATTTAGTATTATGTAGTTACCTACAATAAATACGTAACAGCTGTTTAGTTGAATAGTAATTCACGTATAATACATACGTGAGTATTAAATTATAACCGACTAGGTTACAGTAATTTATCTCGTTGCGTCTATAAACTTAACATTAAATTTATTATTGCGGCCGATTGCCTCAATAGCGGGCCCTTAACATATTATTATACGCTGTAAATTATATAACGCGACGTCTGTATAATGAACTTGTATGACCGTATGAAATATATATAAAAAAAATCACTTCATTGTTAGTTAAATTGTGACTGTAATACGAAAGGAACAATTTGTAGCGATTACCTATTTTGGTAGGTATGTTTCAAAATCACTCATGCGTTCGTCTTCTAGCTCTGCCGGGAAATTAACTTAAGAACAAAGTTTTCATCGCGTCCTCTCATACGGAACGTCTCTACGCAAGTAATCATACTCACGATACAATGATATTATCATGTTGTTGACAGCAGAATACTGTTGTTTTTTTTGTGATTGGCTTAGTCGAGAATCGAGATACTTAGAAGTACCGTTGACTCATCTTACGTTTTCTGTAGAATTTTCTTATTGATTCAGTAAGTTCGTATTCTATTGCATTTTCTTTCATCACTACGCCATACTGTAACTTGAGAGAACCTACATATGTAAAAATGGTACCCATTGTATCCTAATTGTCCCTTTTGTCTCGGAGTTCTAATTCAAATGCACCCTGTGAAAATAAAACCCCAACATTGTTCTTATCTAGTATTATTTATTGTTATCCGGTAATCTTTTTGATTGTAGCTATGAGAATGTTGTGAATTTATTTGAGATTAATTTTGATGTGTGTTGCACAACTTTATACCTACGAAATAATACATTCTGATTGTTATTTAAGTACAACACAGGTATTCTTTGTTTACATCTATCTAGGTTCCACACTTCACCTGACCTTAATGACTAATTCATGAATTTACTACTATAGGTACTTACTACGAGTCATAATAATTCTAAGAAGGTGTATTATTACTCGTATTAGTTACATGTTTTATTTGCTAAGACCTAGAAATTGTATTTGTCTGCTTGTAGACCGGTGAGGAAACATTAAAAAAGGGGGTATAGCGTAGATAATTTTCGGAAAGCTGGAAACTATTTTAATCTCTTCATTAACACGCAATGAAGGTTTCTTGAAGTTTGCACCAATTTTCCGCTTGTGCTAAGTACAGGGTGTCCCAAAAACATAAAAAAAATTGAACTTTTTTCAGTTTTTCATTAATAACTCCTAAAGGAAGCATTCTAGACAAATTCTGTTCTTCTGTGAATTAAAGTAGATAAAATTCTTCGTCTGCTGAGCATAAATACTACTCTCTACTTTGAAAAATAACTGAGAAACAGCGATTTACAATTGTGATGTTTTTCTCAACAAATGACAAATTTATTAATTTTCTTGAATCGTTGTTGAATATCTTCTAATCTAAGCTACTTACAGCAAATTTTAGTACATATGATTCAATGGCCGGTTAATTTTCTATAAACTGGCATTAAAATTTTACCTCTATATTAAATGGTTTAGGATGTAGAGGTATTTAAAGACAGACGAGTGAAATAGAGAAATTTTTTAAATGATAGATTTCGGTATGTGGAAGGTAAGATAGACTCAATTTTGCGGCTCTTTCTTAATAACGTACAATTTTTTTAGTTAAAAACCGAAATTTCGCTATTGATACGCCACTGCGTAACAACTTATATCGAGAAGACTATTTTTTTTTACCTTCATCAGTTTTATTAATATAACTCCTGAACGGTTGATGTTAGCGAAAAAATATTTTCTCATAATTTATCTAAAACTAATTCACTATAACTTGATTTCAAAATTAACTCTGTAACTTAAATAATAACTGAGTTACAGTGTTTGAAAAAAAGCATTTACTAAAAAAATTAAATTGCCTCGGCTATTTTTGTTGAATAACTCCTGAACCGTGATATAGTGAAAACGTTTAAGAGATTTAAATTTAAGGTAAATATATTTTCTATAACACAAGCGTAATAAAATAACTTTAAAAGTTATAGTTAGAAAGTTATGGATGATCAAAGTCAATATTTTGTGTAGCCATTCGACGTTTGCTTATTTGCCTAGTAAGTACCTCCGAGTCGGTGTAGTATGAAATATGTCTGCCTAATAAAGTACTTGCGCGCTATGTAGTACGAAATATATATAAACAAGCGTCGAATGGCTACACAAAATTAAAATTAAAAAAATAAAAAAACCGACTCGGAGGTACTTACTAGGCAAATAAGCAAACGTCGAATGGCTACACAAAATATTGACTTTGATCATCCATAACTTTCTAACTATAACTTTTAAAGTTATTTTATTACGCTTGTGTTATAGAAAATATATTTACCTTAAATTTAAATCTCTTAAACGTTTTCACTATATCACGGTTCAGGAGTTATTCAACAAAAATAGCCGAGGCAATTTAATTTTTTTAGTAATGCTTTTTTTTCAAACACTGTAACTCAATTATTATTTAAGTTACAGAGTTAATTTTAAAATCAAGTTATAGTGAATTGGTTTTAGATAAATTATGAGAAAATATTTTTTCGCTAACATCAACCGTTCAGGAGTTATATTAATAAAACTGATGAAGGTAAAAAAATAGTCTTCTCGATATAAGTTGTTACGCAGTGGCGTATCAATAGCGAAATTTCGGTTTTTAACTAAAAAAATTGTACGTTATTAAGAAAGAGCCGCAAAATTGAGTCTATCTTACCTTCCACATACCGAAATCTATCATTTAAAAAATTTCTCTATTTCACTCGTCTGTCTTTAAATACCTCTACATCCTAAACCATTTAATATAGAGGTAAAATTTTAATGCCAGTTTATAGAAAATTAACCGGCCATTGAATCATATGTACTAAAATTTGCTGTAAGTAGCTTAGATTAGAAGATATTCAACAACGATTCAAGAAAATTAATAAATTTGTCATTTGTTGAGAAAAACATCACAATTGTAAATCGCTGTTTCTCAGTTATTTTTCAAAGTAGAGAGTAGTATTTATGCTCAGTAGACGAAGAATTTTATCTACCTTAATTCACAGGAGAACAAAATTTGTCTAGAATGCTTCCTTTAGGAGTTATTAATGAAAAACTGAAAAAAGTTCAGTTTTTTTTTGTTTTTGGGACACCCTGTACTTAGCACAAGCGTAAAATTGGTGCAAACTTTAAGAAACCTTCTTTGCTTGTTAATGAAGAGATTAAAACAGTTTCCAGCTTTCCGATAATTATCTACGCTACAAAGCTAAATTTCCTGGGCTATTGGGGGAATTCGTGTATCTGTATCTGTGTGTATTGTATTTATTATTGTATTGGCATCCTGTCTAGATGATTTTTCATTTAACCAGGATAACATGACGACATGCATATTTTTGTGATGTCTGAACTTACATTTTCTCATTTTAGTTACGTTACAATATGCCTAACTACAATATTCCTGATTATGTGAAAATACAGGCTCGGCAAGGGTGACTGCCTGTAACACATTTTGAAACAAATTTCTTGTATATTATTTAGTTAATTTATGCAACTAGGATGTGAGTCGTAATAAAAATATAATTTAAATTATTTCACATAATACGCATTACACAATACCCAATTGATAATATTGCTTATCGTCATTGAAGTGCGGGTATTGGCGCCGTTATGACGAAGAAGTTCTTAAATCTGTACAAGTCACAAAATCATACTTGATAATACTCGTGAATTACCACCCGCATAAAAATGCAAGGTACTTATATATTACGAATTACAATTCGTTTTACAATATTTTACCTTGGGTTTAATCTGTACACAAATAGAAACACAAAACATACATAAATATTCTCCAAAATGTACTGGTAGATATAGTAATCGTTAAGTACTAGAAACATAGTCAAAATCAAATACTTATTCAGATTCGCAATAATTTCTTATCTAGTCAGAGGTGATACAACTGAGCCAACTGTGTACTTACTTATACCATAGAAAGAAATACATTAGTGGCATCCACAGGTGGATTGATTATACTAGGTATATGATGTTAGCTTGGTTAACTGATTACCTCATTACAGGCAATCCAGGTGCTCGACAACGCTATACGGAGAAAGGCAATTTACCGCGATTTTTTAATGTGATCTATGACTATCTGTAGAAATCGGAGCCGTAATTTTCGTCAAATTTCACATTTTTTGTGTTAAAACATACGCTGTGGGTAAATGACTCGATGATTTTTCGATATGTCAACAGAATTGCTTTACACATTAGTGTTTCACTATAATATACATAGGTTGATAGGCATCATGCATAACTGAATGTGTGTATAAGTATACGTACCTATGTGTTGTGTGACAGAGTGACAGACAGTAGATACCATCAGATGCATTGTGTAACACGACCAATATAACAGATAATTCAATTGTAATTATTTTATTATATGTACTAATTTCATATGAACTCGTGCCTAGTTACGAGTATTTTCTACATAGCACAGCATGATCGTTGAATATTTATATCACATAGACTATCATAGTATAAGAGATGACAGAACAATGGTGAAATAGTAATTTGACATCATAATAGAACTGTTTGCGTCATACCTGTAATTTGTAAGATTGTACTTGTCTTTAAATGTGCAACCAGAAACTATAGTATGCCAAATTATTCAATTGTAGATGCTTACTATATGTATTCAATTAGTTGATGATTTTTAAATTAAAGAGATTTGTAATAAGTAATAATTATCTCAATTGTCGTTGAAAGAGCATAATGTCAGCGATTTTTAAGATAAATTTCTGCCTATAATTCGCCATTCCATTCAAACAGTGAGTAATCTCCAATTAAATATACTTACAGGAATATTCTTATTAGATATGTCTGAATTACAGAAAAATGTATGAACTTAATTTGGTTGCGTCGAGATAAGTAGAGAAAAAACTTATCACTGAATACTTTATAATTATGTAAGGTCAAATGTTGAAGTATGTATGAAGATATAATATGATATCAAAGAAATATTTTAGGTTGTATACTTACCTAATATAGTATGTCTGTATGTCTCTGAACTCAATGTATCAGCTTGACTGTAAGATATTGCGTTTGCAATAAGTCCGCCTTTTAGCACACTACCATTGTCTTGCTTTTGTAACTATCCTTTTTCAATTCATACTATTTTTATATGTATTCAATGTCTGTGTGTGTGCTTGAGAAATAAATAAATAAACTACCTATGCATATTTTTATTTGGCCAATAAAGATTTATTTATTTATCCCAGTAGTGCGGATACTAGGAAACTAGGATTTTATGTGCTCTTGTACACGTTAAAGTAAAATTATTTCGACATCACAAATAGGTAATTGGGAAGATTCTGAAAATGTTCACTCACAGCGTGGAAGCAGACAGAAAAGTCTACATTATTATCCTTCATGAACTTATTAACCTAATGGGAAACATTCACTTTCGCAGATATCATGGATTAGATTAAGATTAGACTGAGTATTAGCAGATTTATTATTGACGTAATTGATTTTTTTTTACCATAATCACTCGAGATTTAGGAAGGTAGCATTTTATAAATGTATTTTTTTATTATCACACACTTATATACATATTTACGTGGCCGGAAAATAACGCACATGAAAAAAACGCATATGAAAAAATCTCATAAGAATATAGCGCATATGAAAAAAGCGCATATGAAAATAACGCAGTATGAAATTAACGCAGTATGAAATTAGCGCATAGTGAAATTACCTCAGTATGAAATTAACGCAGGGTGAAAAAAACGCAGCATGAAAAAATCCCATAAGAAAATATCTCAGTATGAAAATATCTCATAAGAAAAAAACTCATATAGAAAATAGCGCCATATGAAAAAAGCTCATAGTCTAGTATTAAATTTGGATTCTCTCTGATTCTAAATTATTGAATTACTAGCATGGTTACCTCGATGCCTCGCTCATTAGATACGCTTTACGAGAAGATTTTTTAACGATCTTTGGAACAATTGAAATATTTCCTTAACCCATAAAGTAATTTTGTCCCCTGTTTCTCTCATTACTGTTCAAGGTAAGTTTTTACAAATAATAGGCGCGACTGTTTGTTTTTCTACCTCCAGTCGATTCCGTTCAAGGTTGCAGTTTAAATTTTTAACATTTGTTGCCACATACTCCTCATAATGTTGTTCTAATTTCATGGTTTTCGGGCTAACCGTGTATAAATTGGCTTTTACTCGACGCTTCTACATTCCTGTTGATGTGCTCTAAAGAAGAAGATACAAGCATGAGTGTCGATGAAAAGTCAATCTACACATGATTCGCCCGCTTCGTAAATTATTTACTCTTCATGTAGGTAGTTATGGTGTCAGGCGTTACCTTCTGTATTGTAAAATTACATATTATTTTCAGTTTTCTTGTCAAACAGAATATGAAATACAAACAGGTACGTATTTTATTTATGTTTTATGCTAAGGTTTTATGTTAGTAAGGAAAATGTATTTATAATTTTCTTGTATAGAGTAGTACTATATTTTTACTAATGTGGATACCTGTCCTCGTTAGGAGAAAAATAAATAAATGTTGGGGTTAACTGGAAGATATCGCATTTCTGCTATAAGTTCGCCCTAGTGAGCAATGCTTTATAATCTGTGGTATGTTCATTTTTATATTTATGTGTATACTTTGTTCACTTAAAAAATAAACAAATAAGTATATGTGAAAAATTAAAAAGTAAGTATGTAAATTTACAAATAAATGTAAAAAAGTGAAAAAGTATGCAAATTTACAGTAATGTTTTTCAACACCTTTTATTTGGAGGAAATAATATTATAAGGAGTTCATGACAGGGAAAGTTAAGATAATACATAAAAATTAAAACCTCATTACACAACTCCTTGAACGGAATCATAATACATATTTCTTTGTATCAGTAATATGGTGCTGTTGGATTTCCCGATCGAAAGTTGTGGGGTAGTCTGTTACGTATTTTGGGATGCTGAATCCGAATCCGAGGTTTACCAACAAAATTTCGTGACTGAACAATGAACATGGCGGAAATTTAAATTTTCTGGCGAATTCTGCATTTGAACTTAAAAACTATCAACTTTTTGTAGGTCATATTTTTATCATCCAAAAGAAGTTAATAAAATAGCTAGGTTGTATATAAAGTATTAGGACTGAAGTATTCACATCGAAGCACAGTTCATCACAGATGAACACAGCGCACAACTGCGTACAGCACAGCACACACCACAGCACGGTATTTATTTCTTTAAACCGTTGATGTAAAAAAAAATGTGTAAGTACACGATTATTATTTTAGATAGACGAATTGATTTTAGACAAATTGGTTTTAGACGAATTTACTGGACACCCTAAAATATTCATCAATTCATTAGTCATTAGTTAGTTAAGAACTGCATCCATTAGATTAAGTATAATTGTTTCATAAAAAGACAACAACTTTCTTTCGAGGGGCTGTTCCGTGTCGAAATCATGTCTGAACACTTGGGCTATTTAAAAATTAGAACCATAACAAACACCTATTATGTTTATACATTTAGCAATTTACCATTACAGCCAAGGCAAGATAGGGCCAATAACCAGAGCCGTCGCTTGTGTGCAAAAGCAAAAAATGTCGCGGCCCCTATTCTCATTTATTTTAGATATATGGGTGAATTTAGGAACCTAGCCTAGCCATAGTAAGCATAACGTTGTATTATTTGAGGAAAACGAGTGCGGAGCTAGCACCAACTGCGAAAATTGCTTTGCTAGAACATGCAGAACCGACGGTCGTGAAGTAAATTTAAAATACTGTTTTTCTTGAAATAAAAAGTGTTATAAACAATGCATCAGATAGTGACGATGCGATTAGCGCCGCAGTATTTTTTTATGAAACAATCGTAATATAATGGATGTGGTTCTCAACAGTACCTAACTTGTGATAAATACTTTCCTGCCTGCGACCGCCCCTTTGTTAAAGCTGCCTGAGTTTACAACCATCCATCTATTATTGACGATAATAAAATAATGAACAGATTAAAATAAAGGTTACATCAGGTACATTATTTCTACGGTTCACATATTGTTATAATTATAACCGATAAGGTAAATTAGGAAATACCATATTTTCAGAAAGACAGTATATTATTTTTTCAAATAATAATGCATGGCAGCAATTATCAAATCACTCTTAAATTCAGTAAAGCTTGATATATAGGCTTAGAGTAATTATAGGATTTCTCTGTGTACATAGGTAAGGTTCCAATATATTGTTTTGTTGGTAATCATTACTAATGTTTATCTCTCACAAACACATTTTTAAATAATTATATAATTGTGATTTAGAAGACATTGTAATAGAGTAGAAATAATAACAGGAGTAGATACTTAATTTAATACACATTTCAATCATGGTACGGGCTCATGCTCAGTTAGGTAGATCACACCGTATACCATGTACTTCTTATTTATATTCAAATAAATAAAAATATCCTTTTATGTTAAGTATATGAAAAAATATCCCATTACGGTAAAACGTATCTAATGAGCGAGGCATCGAGGCAACCATGCTAGTAATTCAATAATTTAGAATCAGAGAGAATCCAAATTTAATACTAGACTATGAGTTTTTTTCATATGGCGCTATTTTCTATATGAGTTTTTTTCTTATGAGATATTTTCATACTGAGATATTTTCTTATGGGATTTTTTCATGCTGTGTTTTTTTTCACCCTGCGTTAATTTCATACTGAGGTAATTTCACTATGCGCTAATTTCATACTGCGTTAATTTCATACTGCGTTATTTTCATATGCGCTTTTTTCATATGCGCTATATTCTTATGAGATTTTTTCATATGCGTTTTTTTCATGTGCGTTATTTTCAGGTAACCACATATTTAAGTACCAAACTTAATAATAAGAAGCGCTATTTATTCTACGTATTATTTTATGAATTGGTCTTATATTATTTTATCTCTCATTTTTACGTACCTAGTATTGTTTTTAATTTTTTATCCGTTCATTCCAATTTTAGCGGCCAAGGTTGCTGAGATTGTTTATTATTGTATTGTATTTGTTTTATCAGATGGAGTTTGTATGTTACTTCTTTATTATTTTTTATGATACTCGCGAGTTACGGTGTCTTATAATTATTCTATTATTTAGTTACGGTTTGAAATACAACTGAATAATCACAGATTTTTTGAACACAAAATAAGGACATCAATCAAAATTATCAATTACCTACTTGATTTCATGTTCTGAAATGTTTTTTTTTTTTTATATTGACGCTTTTTTTATTCTACTTCTGGACATGGTAGTTGTTGAACCAACCGGGCTTTGATGGAAATGTCAAATGGAGTGCTGAGAAAAATTATAATAATCTAATTTACCTTATTCGTTAACCTCATCAAAAGTAGGTGCATATACCTCAAATGAAGTTTTGTTGTTCATAATTTTTAACAGTCCCTACGTTATTTGAGACGATTACCAAGTTTTCTCATTTGTTCAACTCATTTGTACAATGGTTGTATTCGCATACGAAAAGAAAGAAGAAGACCAAGTTCATGAATTTCTAAAACTTTAATACTAAATCGATTCAGAACGTTATCTTGAATGTTGATAAAATGTAGAAATATGGCTTCTGGTATTGGGTACAAAACTACGTTAAAAACGTATTTTCGCAGTAATATTGTCATTTATTTACAAAGTGTTTTGTGATGTTATAATATGTTATTTCACTTTAGCTGAAGACGTTTAATATTATTTTGTTGCCAACTATGTAAAACAACAATATCGAATATAAAATGATTATTCAGAATTCTCGTAAGTCTACTACGAACGAAGTTTATGTTGTTAAAGTTAACAAACTGAGTAATTTTATGATTACATTGTTTGTTTGTGAACATCATTTCAAGTGGGTGGTTTTCTTGGAGGAAAAGAAAGAAGAAGTTCACTGAAAACTTATTTTGTTAATGATTTTATTTTTGGATTTGTTATTTACCAAAACAAACAAAGTGTGAATTATTTACTTGTATCGCAGATAATACGTGTCGTTCAGGTTAGATTAACTTGTGACAACCAAGTGAATGGATTGTGAAAAACTCGAAAATTCATTAATATGGAGGTCCAATGTGTTTTACAACCCACACGTATACATTTTGTTTACCGTTTTAATTTACGAAATATGCGCAGTTGATAGTATTTTCCTATTATAGAACCTTAATAGTAAATTTCTATGAAAATAGAATGTAAAACATTCGTGCATCTCAAAAGCGCGATTTAATTATTGTTTTCATTCCGGGAATTCTGTCATCCTTGCGGGGTATATAATACCCCACTCATTTCGTAGAGGAATTTTCTGTAGAATATTGTGTACTGAAAATTCTGTCGTTGGTATTCTTGGTATTACTATTTCAGTTTCTATGTGCTGGTACTTTAACCATTTTCTAGTTTGCAATTTGCCGTTGTAAATATTTTAGTTTTACAAGAGTATTCTGGGAACGAAATTAATTATAAACTCAGCTCTTTTATATGTTCAGAATCAACTGAAGAGATGGGGGTAGTTGGTAAATATCTGGTCACATTTGAAATGCATCGTTTTGCGAAGGAAAATTGTCTAAATATTCTTTATCCCAGTGATGCCTCCAACTTTTCTTCATATTATAGTAGGTTTCTAGGAATATGAACACATTTGTTTGATAATAGTAATTACGAATTATTGACTATGAAAGATTGAATATTTTTGGCCAATATATGATCATCGTGTAATCTCAGCGTTTTGATTACTGTCCACACCTGTAAATGAATAGGTATAATGTCGGCATTTATCATGTAGGCCATTTGTTTGTGTGTAAACATGTGTAATTTGTTTGGCAACAGCTGAAATTGTGTTATAATTGAAGATATTTTTAGTTTTTATTTTGTTAGCATAATTCTTCAAGGTATCAATAGTCACACGACTGCGATTAAACACTATGTGGTTTTAAAAGCATCGGAAATGTGTAAATTTCACAACAGAAAAACGCTAAGAGTATGGGTGGAAAATAATAATAAAAAAAAAACGCTAAGAGGGTTGAATTATCAATACATCACATACGACTCTTAAAAAGAAATCAGTATGGGTGATACGATTATTCTTGAAATAAATTTTATAAATATAGTCAGTTATTACTGATTAGTTCAAATGCACGACCAGCACAGCCCTATTAATCATAAAAAAAGTCATTTGAGTGCCAAATCTTGTTCTCTGGTGTTGAATAATTATTTATTTGTTAATTCATTTGACGGACACGTCCTTCAAACAAGTTGGTGATGAAATATTCAAGAAAATAGATACACCTATGTTGACATCTGACGTTGATAGCTTGAAAATATAAGAAGTAGAAACTAGGTAAAATAGACAGTTAACATTAAATAATGTATGATTCTTAATTATTAATCAGTATAGTTGACATGGTAATGACCTAATTCATATACAAGTATTTCGACATTCGGTTACGATGATATTATATTATCACTATATACACAAGAGTTTTCTTCCACTCTCGCCGATGTCGTTTATAAATAAACGGGTTCCTACTTTGATTCCGTTAACTCCAAGGCCACGAACTTGAACTATTTTTCTTGTTTTTATTACATGCTTACGGCCAGTCCTCTATACGAATATTAGGTTAGCGTTCTACTAACATAAGCAGAGATCACATAAGTGGTTACCATCCGGTAATTGGTGTTCGGCTATATATGTAGGTACTCCCGTGGTATATTATATTGGCAAATGCAAAAATATCCCGGACGGTACATGCTGTAGACATTGGAAAAAAAAATCAAATTTTGAAAAACTTTATGAAGTCCTTAAAATTTAAGAAAAGTGTTCCGACTCCCGGTTTTATTCCTTTTTTTATGGAAACAATAGAAAATTCGTGAAAAATGGCTATGGAAAAAAAACTTAATAATGGTGCAGATGGCATCAATGGTTTTCCTCGCATCTGAGTAATGCACAAATATTCAGGCATCCTGATGATCTGGTCGACTATTGGACTCCTTCAATAAGAATTAAAATACCTAAGTCTATAATGATTGATAACACAATTTCAATGTCAATTTCAACGCATGCGTTTCCATTAATGAAGTAATCGTCTTAACTGTCGTGTTTTTGTTATTCGCAGCAGATTTCCTATAATTGAAAATTCGGCGTAGTGTGAAACATTATAAGGGGAACAATGAAGATATGCCCACGCTCTTTTCCGCGTAATTTTTTTGACAAGAGTCGCATTTAGTTACCAAATTCGTATTAGCACACGATTTTAATGTTATGATTTTGATACTAGTAGTTTCTTAACAGCGTTATAAAACCAATTAATAAACACCATGTTTTCTCACTGTTTTATCGCTATTTTACAGTATTAAAATCGAGAATCCGTGTATTAATTACGCATTACGCAATATTGAATTTTGATAGATACAGTATCGACTTGTAACTTGTATCGATTCTTTAAATTGCGACGACATTAAATTGGGAGCCACCATGATAAACATTTTCCAACGAGCTTCTAATAGGTACATATACTCTGTGACAGGTTGACATCGACTAATCATTTTCATTTCAATAATTTCAGGTAGAATGTACACAAGTAGTAGGTTTTACTTCAACAATAATGTAATACTTCGTCTAGGTACTGTTGATTGGTTAAAACATTAGATTCATTCGTGTTTTGACTGTCACCCAAATGATTCCGGGTTCACCAGCCCGTAAAGCGGGTACGGGCAGGCGAGCGTGTGGCGGCCTGGAGGCGACAGGCTTAGCGGGGTACATTAATTGTGTCATCGCGTGATGGGATAATATTATTATAATAATAACGACAATGAAGGAAAATCCATTGTAGTTGTGTTGTGGTATCTCCTCCATTACAATATTTCATAATCTATAACGTATGTAGGTATTCTCCTTGCATATTACAAATTATGAAACTGGAAATAAAACAGCCACCTTGTTGATATTTTTAAGTACGATGTTTCGATAAGGCATTCCTGTTTAGGTTGGAACAATGAAAACTAGGAAAACTGGGTAAGGAGTTTTGGTATAACGATCGCACCTATATTGTGACCAACTTGTGACTATATATTTTTCTTCATTCAATTTAAATTTGTACGCAAGCCCATAATTTAAAAATTACCCACGATTCTCCTAACTCTCATGTAGAAAATCAGGGGTAAATCATTAATTTCAATTTTCACACTCGGATGTTTTTCGTGGTAGTTCTTGACTTAGAAAACGGTAAAACCAATAGAACAAAGCCCTTTCATACAAATAATGTACTTTTAATAACAAATATATTAATTCATGTTAATTTCATAGACTTAACAAATATTTATGTTTACTAAAATATTATTTGAGAAACGAAGCAGCACTCTAATTTCTAGGGTTACAATGTTATTATGCGAGTAGCCAGTAGTATTATTATAGTATCTAACACTAGTTGTAATTTAATAACATTTCCCACCCTTTGTTTTTGTAAGGGAAACTATCATTCGCTAGAATATCAACATCACAGCATAAGTGAGGAGGTATAAATAAATAGCGGAATGTTACATTCCTTCTGAACTTATTTTGTTTGTCTATGATACCTACAAGAAGAATGATATTCTGATCTTTAGCAGTAGGATAATTTCGACTCAAACGGCTGGCATTTGGATTGTATTATTTCAAGAATCCAATTTCTCTTCTCGTTAATTATTTTTCACAATAATTAGGGTATAGCGTAAAATTTTGTCTGAAGCATTATGAAACCGTCGTCGCTGAAAAATATGAAATGAAAATGCTAATTATACATCTAGATGTTAGAGCATCGTTTATAAAAAATACCACTTTATATACTTTAAGGTATCTTCTTAAAATTATCTAGAACCTTTAACGTTAACTGTTCTATACGAGTTCTTTCCATCAACATTGTCAATACACCATAGAACAAATAAAACATGATTGAATTTTCTCGGTAATTTCAGCAAACCAATCTCGCTTCGATTAGCAAAAAGACATTTGTACGTTCTTAAAGAATATGAAGTATATAAGAATAAGTGCGTGAATATTTTATGCACTTAGTCAACCAAACTGAGTTTCCCCTGTCACAAGTCAATAAAATTTGACATAGTAGTTGTTAGAATGACCATATTAAAAATATGAAACGAGGAAAAAAATTAAATGAATCGGTACAGTATTGTATTCCAAAAGAAAGTCTATCCAAATATCACGGAGAAAAATGTATTTCACACACGTACCTACTAGGTACTCACGGGAAATCCTATTGACAAAAAATATATTACTCCCAGTAGTGAGTTAACAAAATTTCGCGTACAAACATACATCAATTTGTATTGTGTGTAAATAACAAGGATCAAAATATCAATACCTCCAGTACACCGACGTCCTACATACATACACTATACAGTATACAATAGACAGGTAGGTATTCTCGTTTCCCTTTAGCACTCCCACGTAAAAACATCAAAGTTATGTATGTGGATTTCAAAAGGAACTGAACAGGCAAAGAAAATCTATTTTCAAATCAACACAGAATGAAATGCCTGTAGGTACACAACATGAATAACGACTGTGAAAACTTACGATGTCATCTGTAGATGTATAAATCTTCCGTTTAGAGATAACTGCATTTTATGACTCGGTAGGTACGTCATTATAATCTCATTTTGTGGAAAAATCGAGTATCGCGTTTTCTTTTTTTTTCGAGTAGTTGAGATACACTGAAAATCTCATCATAGTGTATTCCATGAATGTAGGTACAAAGTGTTTTCACACATTTCACGGGTGTGAGGAATTGATTTATTTGACTTCACGCTCGACGTAGTTTTTGGCAATTTCCTTTTTTCTTTTCATTTCCATGTTTTATTGTAAGTTTTCCAAGTAGGGCTTATGTTTTTTTTTTCATCCTCCCGGAACTCCCCAATATTTCTTAACCAGCCGTCCTATTTAATTCCTCGTGTGTGAAATCATATATTTTTAGTCTCGTTTCTACGAAGCTTTTCTGTTGAATCAGGAAGTTGTTCACTTAACCATCTGAAGTACCCTTATTGTTTAATGTTCTGAATTTGAATAATTATGTCAAGTTAGCTGAAAGTGAACTACATACATTCGAAGAAATGCTTAGTTATTCGGAATCTGTCGAGCTTTCATGATCAATGTGTGCCAATATTTGCTCTATACACTCAACGTATTTTATTTTTTTGATCGTATAGGTAGAGTATCTACTGTTTGTCTCAGTAAAGAATCTCACTTTAGTCTGTCAAATATAATTAATTATACATTAAAATGTCGCGTTTGAATTCGTTACTAGATATGTAGGTACATTTTAATATGTATATTCCTACAAGCAGATATGTAATTCTGTATATTGTGTTCTCTACGACTTCGTCGAATTCTTGGCATCGGTAAACAGTAGTTCTCATCACATTTGTTTACATTTTATTCAAAACTGTGAAACGCTTCATGTTATGTCAAAATTATAATTATGTCGGTATGTGAAAAAAATCACAAAAACCATTGGCTTCAAATTAATGTAAATATCTACATCTAGACTTCGTTAAATATTACGAATTTAGTCTTTCATCTACCCATATTTTCAGTTAGTTAAATCACCGTTTGTTACTTCAACCGTATGATTTCAGTGCCGAGGTTGTGACATATGTGTCGCTTGGTTGTCAGTAAATATGAAATTCTTCACGCATTTACTTTCTGACGTACAAATTAAGAAGAACCAATTCCAAGATAAATGTCGCTTGTCAAATGTCACGTCGCTCTTTTTTCATGATTATAGGGTCCAAAATATTTTTTACGGAAACGGAAAATGAACTCCCATTGCAATCATAGCCTGTTTATTAGTACGATAAACAGATATTTTGCTTACAAAAGTTGGATAATCGTAAATTTTCGGTATTTTGAATGTAGGTCGATGGATGACGGAGATTACAATTTTCCTCCCACCGCACCGTATCCTTGCCATTTTCGAAAACCTTAAAATATCCCGAGTTTTTTATATTATGCTATGTAACGTTATTTCGCAATTTAGAGCAAAGAATACCTGCTGATTTGTAAACCATAAAAAATATTACCTATTGTCGCTAAAATAAAGTGAGCTATTTTCATTTTTACGACGAAGATTTCTAATACCTATTTAGATAACAAATTACCTTTGCATGAATCGTATGTACCTACGTTAAATACTTAATGGTTTTATTATAGCAATTAATCAAAAACCCATTCAGCTTTGTATTACATACTACCCTTGTTGTTTCAGTATTACTAATATTAATATTAAGTCCAGCGTTGATTCAACTTTGATTACACTGGGCGATAATCAGAACGTGGGTGGGTGAAATAATGCTTGGTTAGCGCCTCGATACGGTGAGGCACGGCGCTTTACACCCACGGAACTTAGTAGGCTGAAAGCTCTACTCGAGGGAATCGATAAAGCAGGCTTTGTCTTTAGGTAGAATGCTTCCGGGTACCGCTGGGTATCATCATACTATTGTAACGCTTTCCATTCCTACGATCCAGGAAACGATTTTCATACTTTATAGAAACGTTACTCATACCGTAAACATTTTTTAAACAAGAATGAATGGATGAGAGAACAATCTTTTCTCCGTAGAAACTTTAAAAAATCTTATATCATATAGCTGGGTATATAGGAACCCTTGGAACTGGGTTAATTAGAAAAGATTAGGTACCGAATGTCCATTATAAGCATTTATTGGTATTGATAACTGCATCAACTGTAATGTGTACTAAATAAAATGCGAATGAAATAAAAAATTGTGAACTGTTGTCCATAAAATAGTAATTCGGGCATCGAATTAAATACTCATACTTTAGTAAGATGAAACATTCATTTCTTTATATTTATAGTACTTTTATAGCTTAACGGCACCGCGTATGAAGGTTGGCACTACTTAGTACTTATACTACTTGTGTAATATGGTTTGTGGTTATAAGGAGTAAGTACCTACCCGCTGGAAGTCGTTTGAAAGTACCTAGTATACGGGAAGCGCTGATAGTAATAATGTTATAGCTACCCCGAGGGTCCAATGTTAAATTATGATTGTGCTAGTACACACTACACTCACTAAACGTCTTACACCACAACCCTTTCATACTTAGATTAAGACGACATAAACGTACGTAAGTAAACCTAAACTGTTATATAACTCTGTGTATATATTATGTACCGTAATACTGGTTTACTCACTTAAATTTTAATTAGCCACTAATTCATTTTACAGGACCGAGAAAAACATATTACGGAAATTAACATTTTATAGCGGATGAAATGAAATTATGTTGTGTGCTTATTTTATTTAGATACTTACAGAATCAGGAAGGCAATAAAAGTCAACTTGTTGAGAAAATATTTTTATTTGTTGACATAACATCTCTAAACTGCGAATTGATGAGTCTAGCCATATTTATGGAAATTTATATACGTACTTATTTACTTTTATTTTATTTCTTCAAATAAACAATTTATGTGCATATAACACAAGTAGGCATATCATGAAGAATCGTTCACTAAGGCGAACTTAAACGGGTAGGTGATGATATGTATTATGTAGCTGTTGATTTTTCAAACATTGTTTCAAAATATTAGGCAGCTTTTCTCAATTATATAGACCGTTCGTATTAGGTTATGCGTTTTACCTTCATTCATTATCGCCACCCTCACACCATTGTCTCATGGTTGTCGTGTATTTTGTAGTGATGTAGTGTTCACATTACTGAAACTATCCACTTAACTCCTCCAACCATCTGGTTTTATGGTCTCATCTCACAGCATCACGTTGTATGTGATACTGATGAGATGATATTACTAGCGTCTACTCCCAGGTAACATAATTAATTAATTCACTTACCCCCGTTTTCACCAACTTTTACCTAAGAAGGAGACCCCTAAGAAATTTCCATACAAAAACAGAGATAATATTCTATTTTTTGACACGCAGGCCTACCAACCACACCCTAATTCCATACAAAATGCAACACGCAACTCACCTAGCCTGGGCAGAGATATTTGGGCACCTAACGTAGGTGAGTTGCGTGTTGCATTTTGTATGGAATTAGGGTGTGGTTGGTAGGCCTGCGTGTCAAAAAATAGAATATTATCTCTGTTTTTGTATGGAAATTTCTTAGGGGTCTCCTTCTTAGGTAAAAGTTGGTGAAAACGGGGGATATTATTTTTGTTATACCATAACGTAATATTATTATGAACGAGTAGTATTATAGTTTAGGGGATAACTACGGTAATGACATTTTGCATGGTTTAACTTTACTACGGAAAAATTATTCAGTTGATATACAAAGTACATAATTTCGAGGTTTACTTTTTAATTATTAATGTCCGAGAATCGTTGTCTCGTCGTTTTTAATCGTAATTAATGATGGGCTTATTTTTTCCCATGAATACATAACATTCAAGAGAAATTGTTGGACAAAGGATTGACGTACATAATATGTAGGTGTAGCCGATGTCATTTAGTAATAAAGTTTCATCAATTGATCAAAACTACGTGAAAGCCTACAGAGAGACAAGCTCAATATACAACGTTTCCAATAATGTGAATGCAGTACGACGCGGCCCGTAATCAATGTAATGATTATTACTGCGATAAAACTAAGTGGGTATGTGAGTGAGTATATTGATAGGGTGGTTAGGTTGGACTTTTATTTAATTATAGTTTAGCTCTAAAGATAGACACCATTCCCTTCTTCGGTGAATTGAATGAAAGCAATTAATATTTTAGCTGAAATATTCGGGTGTTTGATAATCCGCTGTCACCCTACCTCCATGTTCCACGAATGAATGTAGGTCAGATAGAATTCCACTTTGGTGGTGTTGTAATATGAAGATGGAAGAGGGTTGGTGGGATGGGACATGGGAAACTTCGGTATTGTTTCTTCTGGAAATAATATTGTCTCTCCTACTCCCCTGTAGTCTCTTCATAATATATTGTTTTGATTGTCTCCCGTGGCTTTCGTTCCGACGGTATTAGTTTGGTCCAGTTATTTAATGGAACGAATTCTCTGTTCAAATAAGGCTGCGGCGATATAGGCGGCTTACGCTAGAAATATCTATGAGTATATATTTTTTTAATCTGTTTCTTTGTAATAGAATTTAATGTAACAAAAGCAAATACTAATGCTGGATTTTACCAACTTCTTAGGCGTGGAATAGCGGAGATAGGAGTCACTTGTCATTATTTTTCGTACAAAATGTGTGCTAGGTGGCTACTATCTTCGCTATTCCTCACCTAAGTTGGTGAAATCCAGCATTATAGTGCCAACAATAGTTTCGTATTGAAGTTCACCACCTTTTCTGAATGTCGTACAAATGTTTGCGATGAAAATGTTACATACGTGTGTTTTCATATACCCACAACATTTACTGGTTTCCCTATTGCTTCGATATACTGTGAACATTGTGAGTATTTCAAGTATATTAATTCAATGTACTCTCGTTTTTAATACGATGATTGTAATTTACAGTTATTTTGTGAGCGATATTATTCCACACATCTTCCTATCACTTTTATTATTATGTATCTGCGAAAATTAAACTTTAATACTATGTTTACTAAAGTGCCAAATTCATACGTTTTATGAGACGGGTGATTATGCGTACATTTCCACGAAGGACTCGCAGTCTCCCTGTTTTATGGCTGGCGCAGAGGGAAATGCTAAGTAATAGGTACATTTATGTAGAGTTGTGACTTCTGACTGAAGTTATAATGTATTCCGAACATAGTCGCACATGTATGAATAAATTCTATTCAATTGCGGCTCTTGCTCGGGGGTCTAACTTTTGATTACTATGTAAGTCCCAACTTATCCTCCACTGTATGTATACAGTTTACCTGTATTTCATTTTATTATAGGTATTTTCTAGGTAGGACCATTAAATAATTTACTACTTCTGTACTGTAATACTATTTGCGTACACAACATGATGTTATAAATGGCTTTCAATTACGTAACTTATTTATTATTTACAGTATCATTCATATACCCTTTGTCTATTGTGTCTCTCTCTCTCTATATTATATTGGTTCCTGGTAAACTACATTAATGTGTTAATAATTAAATAGTACTTTGGTTTGGTTCTATGGTAGTTAAATAAGGCATAAATTTGAATATCATACGTGTACATTTAGTACATGCCTGTCAGTTAAAAGGAATACTTTATATCCAATAGTTATTTATAGCACCTTGTAGGCGTTATTTTTGGAAATGAAGTACTTTACGTACGTAAGTAATTTTGGTCTTCTACCCCAATGGCCAATATTCATTTTGGTTTCACCTTATTTAATTTCGTTAAAGATCCTGTCTATAAATTAAATCCAGTGAGGAACATCAATAATGGTAAATTACTATTCCGGGTCTTCCGAAGTTCTCTCCACTGCTGGATACAGGATACAGACCTCTTCCATTCATTCCTGTCACTCCCCTCTCTCACGCTGTCTAGTGTCTTAGCACTATTATAGTTACCTCGTCAGCACATCTCTACGGTCTGCCGTGTATTTGATAATCCGATGCTAATAATATTTTGATGGTAACATATTTATTATGTTATAATAATAAAATTATTACGAACCTATTATTTTAATAATAATTTCCTCATACAATATTGATGTTAGATGCGTTTAATATCATTTTCTCACTTTCCATCGTTCCGCTTTCATCACATCAGTGATATTATTTGTTATTCGTAAATAACAGTGAATTTTTTAACACTGTTTACTCGTTATTTGTCACTCCACTGCCTTTTTCGTCTTTGGTCTGTGTCAGATTTATTGCAGAAATTGGGTCATTAAGGTGGAAATATTGACGGCTGATGGTTTAATGGATTTGCATCATCAGTAATCTATGAATGTCTTTTTTTTATTTCTAATTGTAATAAATTATTGCGAGTCTTATAAATACATGTCTACATTAATTACCGGTACTGGAGGATTTGAGATTATTTCGTTCGAAAAGATTAGAATGATGAAAGAAATTCATGAGGGAGTCTTTTTTCTATACCTACTTAGTTGTGTAATACTAAGTACTTACCTACGTATTTTTCCTTTGTTTCAGGTGAGTTACAGTCTTGAAGTCATCTATTATGTGGAAGAAAGATGTGGAGCACCGTAAGTCACATGCTATATACATAATAATCATGCCAATTCTCTTCATACATGCAACATGCTTCTGAAATAATGGAGATGTTAGTATCAACATGTATGTGGAGCATACCTCAGTAGCTCCATTTCAATGGTACAGGTGTGACGACACAAAAGACTTTCTTCATCGGCGAACACAATGATGGTAACCCATTTAAACACTTCCTACCTGCAAAACATTTCAAAAGGCGCTCCAACGGCTTGTTCCAGTTTTCACTACTCAACTCACCTACTGTTGGTAGATGGTGTTCAGATAATAATAATAATAATAATAATAAAATTCAGTAAGGGTGGTTCCGGTAATAATTTCATCTACGGGGGTCGTACCAAAAACGTTACACAAAGCAATTAAAGATTTGGATTTGGGCAAAAATATATATAAAGAGTTTCAAAAATCAATTATAATTAGCACATGTTCAATAGTCCGGAAATTTCTAAACAATCATTCATAACCACAAATTTGATAGAAAGCAAGGACTTGGCTTTTGCCCGTCCTTGCTTTCTTATACTACCGGCTTTTTGAAAAGCTGAGATGGGTGGAGTATAATAATTATCAAAAAGCATATGACAGTGTACCACATTCATGGTTAATACACGTTCTAAAAATATTTAAAATAAACAATGAAACAATAAATTTTCTTCAACATGCGATGTCTAAATGGACAACTAGTTTAAAAATAGTAACTGAAAATAATAATTTAACATCTGAATTAATCAGTATAAAACGTGGTATATTTCAGGGTGATTCACTTAGTCCATTATGGTTTTGTCTTGCTTTGAATCCATTATCTACAATTTTAAATGATTCACAATATGGTTATCTAATTGACAGAGAAAAACAAATTAAAATAACACACTTATTATACATGGATGACATCAAATTATATGCCTCAAATAGACAACATATGGATCATTTATTAGAATTAACAGAAAAATTCAGCAATGACATAAAGATGACATTTGGCACTGACAAATGTAAAATAAATAGTATAATCAAAGGAAAACATCAAGAAACACACCCACATAATCTTATATATAGCGACAATAGTATTGATAATATGGAATATAGGGAAACATACAAATATTTAGGTTTCCACCAAAGTACAACACTAGATCACACTAATATTAAAAAAGAGCTCACTATTAAATACAAGCAGAGATTAAATCAAATCTTAAAAACACAATTATCTGGAAGAAATAAAATAAAAGCAATAAATACATACGCGATACCGGTTTTAACATACTCATTTGGTATAATTAAATGGACTGTTACGGATTTGGACGCATTAAATATAGCGACCAGATCTATAGCAAACAAACACAGAATTCATCACATACATTCGGCAGTTGAGAGATTCACATTGAAGCGAAATTTGGGGGGTCGGGGTGTAATTGATATTAAAAATTTACACTACTCACAAATAGAAAACCTCAGAAAATATTTCATACAGAAAGCAAACAACAGTAATATACATGACGCAATAGTTGGACTTTCAACATCAGGAACACCATTGCAATTTAATAACAGACAATTTAACCCCTCTGACAAAATTACTAAACAGGACGAAAAAATAGCTAGATGGAAAGAAAAATCACTTCATGGAAAATTTCCATTCCAGTTAGACCAGGAACATGTTGATCGGGAAGCATCCAATTCATGGCTCACTTATGGCAATATATTTTCGGAAACTGAGGGATTCATGATTGCAATTCAAGACCAAATAATCAAAACGCGAAATTATTCAAAATTTATTATTAAAGAAAATATTGACAATGACAAATGTAGACTATGTAACACGACAACTGAAACGATTGACCACATTACAGGAGGTTGTTCTGCTTTGGCTAGTAGAGAGTATACTCAACGACACGATAACGTAGCAAAACAAATTCATTCAAGACTTGCTTTTAAATATAAATTGACTGAACAAATTACCCCTTACTATAAATACCAACCAATAAACGTACTAGAAAATGACATGGCAAAATTATACTGGAATCGGGACATAATTACTGACAGAACTATACCAAATAATAGACCCGATTTGACTTTAACGATTAAATCGACAAAAACGACTTTTCTTATTGATGTTTCCGTACCAAATACGCAAAATTTAAGACAAAAACACCAAGACAAAATTACTAAATACACAAATTTGGCTGAAGAAATACGGGATATGTGGCATCAAAATTCAGTAAGGGTGGTTCCGGTAATAATTTCATCTACGGGGGTCGTACCAAAAACGTTACACAAAGCAATTAAAGATTTGGATTTGGGCAAAAATATATATAAAGAGTTTCAAAAATCAATTATAATTAGCACATGTTCAATAGTCCGGAAATTTCTAAACAATCATTCATAACCACAAATTTGATAGAAAGCAAGGACTTGGCTTTTGCCCGTCCTTGCTTTCTTATACTACCGGCTTTTTAAAAAGCTGAGATGGGTGGAGTATAATAATAATAATCGGACAACTTTAGGCGCCGTTTAGCGATAAAATCGCCCCAAGGGCACCTTACATTTTTCTTTTCACCATATAGGATCGTCACAAACAGTAAAAATGATAATTAAAGATATTATGTTCCTTTCAAATTATACGATGGATAAAATAATTCTTTGAGTAAATCTACCTGCGGTTAAAGTTATCAAAGAAATAATGTACCTCATCACTCATCAGTTCTAATCCATGTCTGATGTCTCCACAATAATACCTTACCTAATCAATCTATGTATTATTATATCTTGTGATCTATACGAAGCCCTCCCTTAACGTCTTTATCCGTTTCTTCATATGCCATAGAAATTCGAGCATTCAGTTTTATTATGTTCCTGTTTACGAGAACGTTAATAAAATCAGTACTTAATTCAATATTAACTACACTAATATAGTAGTGATTGTTTGGACAATAATCGATTTTATTATCATGGGATTAATCAAACCAACAGCATTATATTAAAGACTTTATCCACTTATTTTAGTTGCTTTTCCTAACTCCGGTAGCATCGGGAAACTTGATGGCAAAGCCAGGAAAAATTATAATAGATTTTCTTTTCTCTATGATTCCTTATGTTTTTGGGGGTACTGAATCCGAATTTCAACATTAAGGCTTCACGGCCTAACTATCATTTTATTGGATATCATATTCTACCGAGGGTTTCACATGTTTTCATTATATAAATTTATAGATTATTTCGACAGTAAGCAGTCTTCCTAATAATGTCTATAAAATTAATGATCGAGTATCCCTTCCCACGACATTGACGTATTTGCGGAACTTTTGTAATTTTATCAACCCTGATAAAATATTTATCAACCAATACAAAACTCGCTGGAATAGGATATCTAAACAAATTTAGGAGTTAGAAATTTCTATACCCAAACCTTTGACAATATATAACTTCATACGTGTACGCATACATGCATGTAGGATTACTTACAAAAGCACTTCACGTTTGCAAAGAGTTACGTTTTGACAATCAAACCCGACAACTTGTTATGTTATTGAAAATGAGTCGCAATTCTATGTGTAGTCCTTATTGTAATGTAAAACAACTACACTGCTCCCTTGCATACCAAGCATTCTTCATGTACTCTATACATATGTCCTTTAGATATCTCTTACTTACGTTTTATTAGGAAGTCTTCGTATAAAAATTATTCTAATGAGTACAAACTGCGCAGGTATAAAATCAATAATATGTAGATACCTAATAATAATATTGTGCGTATATTTTTGTATTAATTGTAGATACGTTTGGTATGTTCTTGTTCATTATGTAGTAGATGTAATACTCGTACTACAAAGTCAACATTTGCTCAGTTCCTATATTGTAATGTTTGTTATGTATCTATGTTATTAGGTATATAATTCACAAATCTTTTATTCTAGACCGCTCAACGTGTGGTCAACTCTTGTTTGCTTTATTAGGCACGTTTTGTTTATGCGATAATATAATGTAAGCATAAGCACCGTATATTATACCGATTCATCTTGGCCGTCCGTTCAATAAAAATCTCAATAAAATAAACAAAATATAAAACGGAAGTCTTATTGGGAGGTATGTGTTAGCTGTGAATATTTAGTTCCACGCTTGATTGCCATTTTTTAATTTTATATTTGTTATGTCTCGTCTCAAGATTTTTCTCATTTAGGGTAACAGCCTACGCGTGCCCCTGTAAGTTATGCTAGTTTTCAGAATATAAAACAGCAGGTAATACGCCTACATTACTTAAGTTCGCCCTAGAAAACAATTTTGTATGATTTATTTTAACTGTTCGTTTGAAGAATAAGAAGTCTCGTTTACTTTTTTACGACTGTTTACCGACATTATTTTGATGTTCACTATGTACTTACAAAATATGTTAGGCCACTTGATCTTGAGATGTAACGCTATTTGAATCTTTGTTTCAGCAAATTAATAGATGTTTTTTTTAAGATTTCGTAATTCCAATGTTTGTAGTGAGCGAACATACCTAATAGGTATAAGGCGAACCTACGAGTATTATATCATGAATTCCTCAATAAAAAGTTTTAGATGTATTGCGGAAATCTCCCGTATATACGCAAGGATTTTTTGAGTTTTTTTTTTTTCAAATGTCTTCCCACGCTCGCGTTCACAAGAAAAATATTTTTGTTATACACTGATACTTACACTAGATGAATTTAATATGTTAACACGTTATTTTTGTCTCTTTCATCGTTTTTCTTCTCTTTTCTAAGTATCAAAAGGCTTCTTGGCTCGGGTCAATAGACATTAACAAAGAGTTCCCTTTGAAAAAGTGAACAATACAATTTATTTATAATACTCGTAGCTTTATACTATACGAAGATGTTGCAATATGAAAAGAAGAAAAATGAATTTCCTCGTAACGGATTTCCTCCTGCCTTGATGTAATATTAATTCATCGCGTAATTCTCTAGGTCGGTATGTATATTCGAAACGTTAACTTCCCTAAGTACCGCACTGAAAATCCGCAGTTTTATTTTCAATATAGGTAACATGTTTCTAATAAAAAAAAAGGTAAGTAATTCCATACTGTTAGGTAATTGTACCGTATCGTTAGATTGGTCACTGTTTTAAAGCTCAACAAATTAAGTGTATTGTATTCAGTAGGAATTGTGCCAATCCGGTGAAGTAAGTGATGTAAATGGATTGAAAATTTATACGTGCCAAGAAATACCAACAATCAACTTACTGTGCTGGTAAATTTGTCCGCTTTAATGGCGAATACCTTAATGTGTGTTCAGTTGTACAATGTACATCGTGTTGGCTATGTAGATATCTATTTCGCCAGAAGGTAGTATAGTGCCAAGCGCCAGAGACGGTATGATAGCAAAAGTCAATAGATACGTACGAGTATGTTATTTGGCAGCGGGGGTTGGCTATTATCTCACGGAGACACTCGTGTATGTTGTAGGTATCCAACCACTCTCCATTGCACCCGACTTGGAAACCAACACTATTATGTTGTCTGGCTGTGGATTAAGCGCCAGTTATTTTGTTCATGACCTTTTTTCGCCTAAAATTTTAATACTCCTATACGGCTTACCCTTAAGTTGATCTTTTAAGCGGATAATGTTGAGCGTAGACAATGTATAGACCTTCCCTAATTCTAATCTCATTTTTATTTTACCTTGGCATATTTTTTGTGGTGAATCAATTTCGAGAATTTTACAATTTCATTATTTTTAATTCCATTCTTTCAAGAATCCAAGGGATTTTATCTCGTTATGCAAATATCGAAATTACGAAATGGCATACAGCATATATATAATATGATGTCTGAACCTATATTATTTCACAGTCAAAGCACATAACCAATATGAAACATTTCATTGTATATCAAAGGAAATCTTAATAGGGTATATTCATACACGCGTTTTTGTACTTTATATTTAGTATGTCACTCGACAGACAGACGAGAAAAAGTAAATCTATTTTCTTTGGATATACTTTTAGCCTCGAGCAACGTGTGGTTTTCTTATAGCACCCACACAATTTGGACTGAAATTTGAGATAATAAATATGAGTATCTTGTGCCGTAGATATTTGTTTATAGTAGTGTATATTTCTCTTATTATTTTTCTCTTCGGTGTTGCATACAATGCAGCTACTTTGAACTTGAACTTTTGGCAACATCACGGCCATTATTCTCTCGAAGTTGTTTATTTATCTTGGATGGTGTACGGCTGACGACTTCCTAATGACTCTAGATATAATATCCCATTATTGTTTACCATCTGACATTAACAAAATGATGCAACAATTAGCACATTCGTGTTGCGCAATTCAATACACGATGTGTACCAAAATATTACCGTCATGTGGCGAGCAGTTAAATTTATGCAGGTACGTGGTTCTACCTAAGTGCCTTATATAGTTGCATTTTAATTTCACATTATTTGTTAACTCGCATTGCTTCTTCATAATTCAGCCAGAATGGTTCTTCTTTTTTATGAATTGCAAAACTGGTTTATATCCAGGAGAACTCATTTCCCAGCACTCTATTTCTATTACAGAACGATGAGACTACAAATCTAATAATGAAAACCTTTCAGGAAAACGAACTCCGTTGATCATCGGTGCCCTCACTTCTGAATGCAACTTTTAGAATGATGGGAGAAAAGATCAGCTCATTTTAGTTTTACTTTGAAACATGTACTGCTTGCAAGATTAATGTTGTTTTTTGAGTCCCGCCCTATCTTGAAATTTATCATGCCCTTTGTTACTAAGTATTGCCGTTTCCCATGTTTGCCCTTGTAAAACTTGACCTATTTTTTCTACGTTTGATCATCGTGCGACCGCGTCTCCTAATAACGTTATTTTGAACCACGTATAAACCTATTATTATTATTCCGTCGTTTTCCTCCCTACCGTAATAACGTAAAAGTTTGTTCCTTTCTAATATAATATTACGAATTATTTTACGAGCTTCTAAGAGCTCCCTGTCCTCGCCTTTTTGTACCCCAAAGATTGCGACCCGTATATTATTTCATACGGTTTACCTTTTTGAGAAAGAATAAGACACAATATAAATATTTAGATGTGTGTGGGTATCTAACATATGTACGTATACAATGATAGATAAATTTTCATGAGATGTCTCGAGAAGATACGATATGATTACTAATTCGCCACCGTCGTTTTGTATCAATATTATAATTATGTATTTACAATAAGACATCATACCATAATCATCTCTACATGCCATCCTTGTATTGTAATTACAGCTTCGTGTTGAACAACAATACGAATTATATAGTTTTCGTATTAATTCATTTCATTCTTGTATTTTTATAGTTAACGCTACACAAGCCGAGCCACTCGGTAGAATATTTCTCTTAATGTAGACTCCCAAACGGTTGTACTAATTAATTATCGCTATCATTCGTATTTTATCTTACTACTTTAATAATAGAGAATTATTAGCCAAAGTGTTATACTGTGTAGAGCAGAGTGTTGTATTCTTCTTTCTGCAATTGTTTAGTCTATTTATAATCGCTAAAGAACTGCACTATTAGTCCAAGAGCCCATCGTTGAAATCATGACGGATGTGTTTTTTGATCGAAATGTGGTTTAAAAGAATGTTTAGACATAATATAATACATTGACATAGGGTTGCCTAGCAAAATCTTGCCGCGAGTACCTTTACCATGATGATTATTGACACCAATTTTGAAGCGAATTGCACCCATCTGTTTTTTAAGTAAAATTAGCACCATCGGAAAGAGGACGATTTGAAGATATAGAAAAACATGGGTTGCCTGTCCTCAGTCTGCCGCAACCCTAGGCAACCCAGGCCCAAAGATGCCATTTTTCGAAGTAAAATGCACCCATCTGTTTTTTACACGAGTGACACATCAAATTGAAGCTACTGTCTTCCTCGATACGATGGGATAGGGTTGCCTCCCAAAAACCTGCCGCAAATTAGGGTGGCCTGCATTTGAATGATGATATTTGAATGATGATGACCTAGTGAAAATGTGGTGGCATATCCAGGAAAATACTATATTAGTATTTTTTTTATTCATTTCTTATGTTTGTTGGGGTGCTGAATCCGAATTTTGACGTTGCAAGCTCCTACCTGTAATGGTTTTCGCGAAAAATGCGAAAAACAGAGAGAAAAGTGTTTTTCTTAGAGACTTTTTTCATAACTCGAAAAGTATGCACTTTAGAGCAAAAAATGTTAGGACAAAAATAATCTGCACTAAATTTTCTATAAATTTTATTACGTTACATTTTTTCGTCAGACGAATAGTTTAGGAGCTATAACGCTTTAAAACTTGATGAAAATCAGAAAATTGTTCCAAATTTGTACTTTATTTAAATTTCTGCCTACAATAAAAAAACTGCATACTTTTAAAGAATGAATTATAAAAGAAAAATGAATTCCCTACGATTATGTCTTTGGGTACTTTTCGCTCAGATGCACCATTTAAGAGATAAAGGGTGCCAAAGTTTGATATAATAATTCAAAATTAGCATTTTCATACATTACGTTGCATTGGTTGATCTGTCGGTAAGTAGGTATGTCACATCATTACTAATACATACAAAGGTATATTAGCGCGAGTATACTATCAGCTAGCAAACTATTAATAACAGTCAAGACACTACGTAATAAGAGTAATATCATTTGAAAGTCATTTGTTAAATTATGATGAAAATAAAATAACACTTTTTATAAAAAAACCGTGAAATATTAACATTTGTTTTAATTCTTGAGAAATAGTATGTCAAGCGTGGTTAGTATATAATGGTGGTGTGATAAAAAAATACTGCCAGTAAATAAAATTATTAATTATTTGATGGATGTTAATTATGGATGAAAAAACATAAATCACTCGGCTCGGCTGCGAGTGGAGCCGTGCGCGATAAAACATTATTTGCGCTTGTATATTTTAGCTACTCTTCCAGTACCCATGTAGCAAGACTTTGGTGGTAATATTTACTGTAGGTACTTGGCATCACCCGCAGCCGAGTGAAAAAAGTTATAGCAAAATGACAGTGGCCTGTCAAATAGAAAAACTCTTTTAATAACTCGGTAATGTTAACTATATGTACTTGGCATCACCCGCAGCCGAGTGGAAAAAGTTATAGCAAAAAACAGTGGCCTGTCAAACTATTTTTTATGAAACCGCCTAAAGGTTTTTGGATCGGCTCGGCTGCGAGTCTTTCTATTTTACAGGCCACTGTCTTTTGTTATAACTTTTTCACTCGGCTGCGGGTGATGCCAAGTACATATAGTAAATATTACCGAGTTATTAAAAGAGTTTTTCTATTTTACAGGCCACTGTCATTTTGCTATAACTTTTTTCACTCGGCTGCGGGTGATGCCAAGTACCTACAGTAAATATTACCACCAAAGTCTTGCTACATGGGTACTGGAAGAGTAGCTAAAATATACAAGCGCAAATAATGTTTTATCGCGCACGGCTCCACTCGCAGCCGAGCCGAGTGATTTATGTTTTTTCATCCATAATTAACATCCATCAAATAATTAATAATTTTATTTACTGGCAGTATTTTTTTATCACACCACCATTATATACTAACCACGCTTGACATACTATTTCTCAAGAATTAAAACAAATGTTAATATTTCACGGTTTTTTTATAAAAAGTGTTATTTTATTTTCATCATAATTTAACAAATGACTTTCAAATGATATTACTCTTATTACGTAGTGTCTTGACTGTTATTAATAGTTTGCTAGCTGATAGTATACTCGCGCTAATATACCTTTGTATGTATTAGTAATGATGTGACATACCTACTTACCGACAGATCAACCAATGCAACGTAATGTATGAAAATGCTAATTTTGAATTATTATATCAAACTTTGGCACCCTTTATCTCTTAAATGGTGCATCTGAGCGAAAAGTACCCAAAGACATAATCGTAGGGAATTCATTTTTCTTTTATAATTCATTCTTTAAAAGTATGCAGTTTTTTTATTGTAGGCAGAAATTTAAATAAAGTACAAATTTGGAACAATTTTCTGATTTTCATCAAGTTTTAAAGCGTTATAGCTCCTAAACTATTCGTCTGACGAAAAAATGTAACGTAATAAAATTTATAGAAAATTTAGTGCAGATTATTTTTGTCCTAACATTTTTTGCTCTAAAGTGCATACTTTTCGAGTTATGAAAAAAGTCTCTAAGAAAAACACTTTTCTCTCTGTTTTTCGCATTTTTCGCGAAAACCATTACAGGTAGGAGCTTGCAACGTCAAAATTCGGATTCAGCACCCCAACAAACATAAGAAATGAATAAAAAAAATACAAATATAGTATTTTCCTGGATATGCCACCACATTTTCACTAGGTCATCATCATTCAAATATCATCATTCAAATGCAGGCCACCCTAATTTGCGGCAGGTTTTTGGGAGGCAACCCTATCCCATCGTATCGAGGAAGACAGTAGCTTCAATTTGATGTGTCACTCGTGTAAAAAACAGATGGGTGCATTTTACTTCGAAAAATGGCATCTTTGGGCCTGGGTTGCCTAGGGTTGCGGCAGACTGAGGACAGGCAACCCATGTTTTTCTATATCTTCAAATCGTCCTCTTTCCGATGGTGCTAATTTTACTTAAAAAACAGATGGGTGCAATTCGCTTCAAAATTGGTGTCAATAATTATCATGGTAAAGGTACTCGCGGCAAGATTTTGCTAGGCAACCCTATGTCAATGTATTATATTATGTCTAAACATTCTTTTAAACCACATTTCGATCAAAAAACACATCCGTCATGATTTCAACGATGGGCTCTTGGACTATATAATAAACATAAATATTGGTGTTACATTCAGTCGAATTGTATCGTGTCCAAAACATTACACCTTTCGTACCTAATACTTTTTTATTGTATTTACTGTACGCGCTGTTTCATTAATATTAATTGTTGTGTGGTTTTATTTTTCTTTTGTTTGTTTTTTATGTTGGGTATCACATCTTTTCTTGTTTTTGATATTTTCGTTTGTTATGGATATCAAAATTTACCTGTGTTGATCAAAATTAGTATTAGGTATTAAACACTGATCCAAAAACATACAGTGATTGAAAATTTATGTGAATATGTGCTTTGAGAAATAACCATTGTGTTGTGTCATTATTTGAGGTGTGTCTCAAAGAAAGTGGTGATATCATTATCGTATCTTTTCACAATATAATAACGTAGCTGTCTGGTGATATGGTTAGATATCCGAAGGCAGATATGTGTGGCGTGTCCTAAGCTAAGACACCACCACTAATCCCACACCTTTATAATATTGTTATCATAGTACATTTGTCTGTCAGCTCGTCAGTGTTATGTGAGTTGAATTGATGGGATGTCATAATGAACTATTTCAAGTCCAATCACCGTGAAAGGTTTGTATGGTATTATGTATTAGTATATTCGTCTCTGACTAGTCTAGTCGCATCACTCATGTGGTCTACGAGTTTACCACTTATCTATTAAGTACGATTCTTTTTAAGGTAAATTGTTGAAATGTTCTGCATCACGTTTAAAGTCAAAGTCGACGAGCAACGAGAATCAACTGCATTGTAATTAATTGAAATACTCGCCTGAAGCTGTACGCGTGTACCACCGGACAATTAATTATTCAAAGCTTACTTAATTTTTTTATATCTGCAGGCTCATCTAAATTATAAATATTGTCTTCAATTATGAAAGTAGATACCTACATATTTAAATTTTATAGGTGTAATTATATTTACCAGCGGTGAGTAGGCAGGTAAGAAAGTCGTTGACTCTCTGGATAACAGGCATGATAGTTTAATCTCAGGAGAGGACCACTACTTTTCGTAAAACGTATTACAGATATAAAATGATTTGCTCTGTGCCATGTATGTGATTTTGTACGAATAATATGTATTTTAATATGTAGGTAAGTATAGAGTTTTGTGGTAGTGCCAAACTGCCAAATACGTGAGTTTCATTTTTACACGCAGTATTTTTTTGGAGAGCCGTGATGCAGAATTATCAGTGAACCAATGTGAGGTTAATATTTATTACTATTTTAGTTTTACCGTTATACCTGTACTGTGCATATACCTCAATCAAACTATTGTTGGTCAGTTAGAAACTTTGTCAGAAAATAACTATTCGTCAAGGCACGTCTGATATTTTTTTTTTTGACAATAGTCAATAGTGTGATTGTAAGATACTCAATATAGCGCACGATCTATCCTATATTATTATCAAAGTACCATCACTTCCAACGCAAAATGTTCGCTATTTTACATAAGTTGGTTTATTGAATCAACGAGTCGAGTGTTTTGAACAACTTGAAGATGAATCTGAAAATGTTTGAAAAGCTTTTGTAAAGTGAGTAGTATGAGTAGATTTCCATGGTTCACAGTCAGCTACTAGATTTAGAAATTCCTCTTGTTCTGACGGTAAATTCTATTCGCAAATAATAATAAAATTCTATATAAAACTGGTTCAGTTTGTTTGTTTGTTTATAAAATATTCCAGTGCTTTGGATTCATATGGCTTTCGTATTTGCATTCAAATGCCGAACAACTACCGAACTCCTAAGAGATTGGCGGTATATTATTTTTCGTCTCAAGTAGTATCTAAGATGTCAAAAAAATCTTCTACACGCTGAAGAAATTCCGCCTTATATGTGTCGTGAAAACATGACATACGATACGTTCATTACCCTTTTTTATAAGAAAATGTATGTAGGAAGGTACGTGTTTTTCTATTATTCAATTTCCTCTTTGTCATGAGAAAATCCATTCTATTGGGTCACTGTTTACATCTACACAAATGTGCGACCCAGGTAGGCCTTACTGCCTTCACATATTACGATTAGGTATACATATTTTGTATATATTTAACACGTGCTATGAGTTACCATTGTATCAACATAAAAATATAATGAAATGGCTATCCTCTGTGACGCGCAACGAGAGGATTTCATTTTTCCATTATTCTTCAGTCATGGTATAGAAGAGGCGAAACATTGTTTGATCTACATTATTTTTATTATTATACCTATTTATATTAAACTTTTTTGTTTCATAATGTTTACACAAAGCAAGGATAATAATGTTTTTTAGCTTGGAGCTTCCGTCGCTTACGGTTCAGTGACCCGAATGTGAAAATAATTCATCCTCTTTTTTTATTTCACGCCGAGCTCTTGGTATCCACCTCATAATATTTGCCTTAATTTGATGGTCTCAATTTTGTGAATACTGGACTGTTGAAAATTTCGTATAAAAAATAATATCAAGGTATTTAGAGTCACATAATATATCAAATCATACTCGAATGATGAGATATTTGTTAATGTGTCTCATAATTAACAAAATAACTGAACTTTTCAAATAGCCTTATATAAATCTAAATAAATAGTAAAACTATCGCAATATGAACAACAAAAAATAAATATCTAATTGCACATCTCAAGATATAGTTCCCTCAAACACTTCTTACTCCATATTTCACCGCCTTCCTCTATTCTGCAATCAGGCGGCTCTTTTTAATTCCATTAGTTTTTTTCAAAGCGTCTCTTTAATCCTCTTACTTTTTAATTTTATTTCATCACAGTAATGTTGTTAAATGATGTTATAAATATGATCAATTTTCATAAAAACACGTCAGCGTCGTGAAAATCTACGACTTCATACCCCCGGGAAAATATTAATTAAATTCTTAATCACATTCGCTACCTCTCTTACCTACAGTACCAACTCCACAACCCCCAACCTGGTTACATCACAGAGTTCGATCGTAATTTTATGTATGGACACCACGCCAGCGATTCAGTACATTTTACTATCCGATTGTTTATATCTATATTCTATCGTATTTCACTACGACACAGCATTTTCATTGGTGAAATTACTTTGACAAATAATGCATGATAAATATGTTCTAATTTTATAAAAATGTATTCTTCTTTGCTTGTTAATGCCGGAATTTTTATCACTATTTAACAAAAAAAAAGTAGCATTTAAGGTAAATTTTGAAAATGAATACGTATTTGCAAAACTGTCATCTCTGGTTTATCAAATGGAGTAACATACAAAACAGTTAAAATTAATATATATTTTGAGACTAAATAATATTTCGATATTCTACGTACGGAATCGATTAGCAGATATTATATTTGCTGCGTATTTTAATCATCTATATTCCGATGGGATTTTCTGATTCACGTTTCAGAAACGGTTTGCTCTTTGATCTTCACCGAATTATTTTCCAATCTATTCCAGGTAATGAACCAATTATAGATTATAATTACATTTCTTTTTCAAAAATTAATTGACTGTTGGATTGGATTTTGTTCTAGTGTTCCGAACATACGTTACTTTATCATACAGATTAGTTATTTCTATAAAAAGTTTATTATTGAACGAAATGAATAAATTAACTTATTTTCAGAAGGTAACTTTCAGTCGACCTTTAGACGTCCTTTCCCGCTCATCTCGATTACAATATTATTATCTTTTTAACTTGATAACATTTCCGTAGCACTACTTTTTTCTTGGCGCTCAACAAATAATGTTTTATGTCACAAACGACTAAACAAAATTCTGTAATATTTTGCAACACTCTCAGAAAAATCTTAATGCAATTTGTCATTTTTTCAGAGAAATCAATGATACATAAATAATATTGTTGAATTCCCCCAACGTTCTATCGAATTCTTAAATTTTATTTTCGGTTTGCTGGATAGAGCTATTGGCATACTTGCATGTCACAAGCTTCTATTCAATGTCAGTTCATTCTTTAATCTATTGTCTCTCATCGATTATGCAAAACGTCAAATTGTGTGAATTAACGAAATAAAATGTTGCATATTTGTAAGTGATTGTGTTACAAAGTTGCAATTCGTCATTAATTCGAAACGATTTAATGCAGTATTAACAATTGTTGATTTGATGTACTAACTTTTGTAGTGTCTGTAGCTGCACTGAATAATACTCGTACATTTTAGTTGATTGTATTCATTGAATATTATTGTCTTTTTCACCAACATTGTAGTGAATATTACTGTCCATCCTTAACAATATTTTTTAAGTTGAGAGAACTTAGTCAGAGAGCTAGTAGTGGTCTAACTAGGATATTTTTTTACGTTGTGTAAATTTTTCGAGTATACTAGTCAAATGGAATTCTCTAATATGTGCTTAATATTCGTTGAAGCTTCCTCTGGTTGCGAGAATAAACGTATCGGTTGAGTATTTTATAAAACTTCAACAAATATTAGGATTCAAAATACAACAGCGTATATTTTGATGAGCTGTTCCTGTTTGTTTGAATAATTCCTGGTTACGAAGAACTGACCTCATTTAAGGGACAAGAAGGCACTCGAAAATGGGACGTGGAAAAAAAGCATTTTCATTAGTGAATCGTGTTACGAAACTCGTTTCGATATGAAATCGCTCTACATTCTAAAGCCACTGCGAAAAATCACTAGTTAAAATTTTATTATTGCGATGTTTCCAGCAGCAATGCGACGGTATTTAAATATTATTTTGGTATACTTACATATACGTCCATTGCCTATATTGTGTTATGAATTTAACGATTACACTCGAATGTGTTGTAAATTACGAGTTATTGTTTCCTGTCAAGTGTCAGATTTGCCGAATATTCCCAAGTGGTGAATATTTACAACGTTTATAATTTACGGAATATAAAAGGCAAGAAGTAAGTTACATTATATTAGTCATCCTTTGCTACGAGATTTGCGTGCGACAGGTGAAATATAAACATCCCGGAGTAAATACCTCAATAATTATTGTGGTTTTGGCTATCAATCTGCAGCGAATAATGTTGGTTTGTTTATTGTGAGTTTATTAATGTTTTGGACGGAATCACAATGAAGTTGTTTAATTATAATTTAATTCGTAGGTAATTCACATCGCGCCTAGCTGTTTTAATATTCAACCATCCCCGTGAAAATTTACTGAAAACCTAAAGCGTGTAATCTAGTTTAGTCAGAATTATGTGCAGTAATCATACACGGAATAATTTATGTAGTACATAATATTGAAATAAATCAATGCACGGCTTTAGAAATTTCAATGTTTATCTAAACCTATTCCATACAGTCTGCGCCTTTATTAAATTTATCTTTCTTTATCGACACACTTATCTACTTACATACCTGCTTAAAATGTAGACGTTATAGCCCAATTCAAATTTCTACACACGGTCGTCTCCATAACAACTAGATTACTTAAATGTGAATGGGTGGAGGTGAAATTGCAGAGTTCAGTTATGCAATCAGTGTCTTTCAATTAACTCATTCAATAAACAGCGCAATCCTTTGTCTAACACTTATGTTACTCTGCGTCACAACATCATTATCTTTATGAATGCATTCTGCCTATACAACACAGACGATATACTCGTATAATGAATGGTGACAATACGTTATTGTGCATTATGATTAGGTATTATTGTCATTAGTAACACAATGTTGTGCACGTAGTTTGTAATTATGAACATCACCTTAATGTAGATGCAGTAATGTGCGTCTATATATCTCTCTATATTAATGTGATATGACATTGTTATACTGCGTGTTGTGCATACGTAATCTAATCTTACTGTATGAAAATATATTTTCCTTCCCTTAATTTTTTTACACGCTTTTATTAAGATAGAACTGTTCGCTCAGTCCTAAGATGTAGATGACTCTTTCTGACTGTGCTATTTCGGTATTTCCCACCGTATGCAGAGTCCCGCGAGAACCTCATTTTTCACAACAACTCTCATCACGACAACTAATGTCCGACCGGTACACTTTCTTCAACCAAAAGGTGTTAGTTAGGTCAAAGTTTCGGCATTCAAAGATTTATAAAGTAGCTGTTCAAGGTTATACAATCCATACACTGTTTGGCTGGACACAAACGTCCCGAAGTTCAGTTCCGGAATCGACCGTTTTGCAAAAAGGTTCCGACCAAAACCTCTTTCTGAATTTAAAATCGGGGTGACGCTGAAGTCAGAGAGAGGTTTTGATCGGAACTTTTTTGCAAAATGGTCGATTCCGGAACTGAACTTCGGGAGCGTGTGTGGCCAGCCTTATAGTGTTACTTGCCGTCTTCAAAACGTCGTAACCAGTCCCGTCACGTTCCGTGAGTGTTCCCTCTGGGACCCGAACACACAAAGTTTTATACATAAACCATGTAGTACTTACTTGTGTGCGAATAAATTCGGCTGAAAATTCTCGCTCACACACTTTTCGGTATTTCATTAAAAATATATCAAAAAAGAAACAGTAAAACTTTTCAGAACGCCTTTCACGATACCTCGTATCCTAGATTCATAGTTGTAATTTGTTCTTGTAGAAATTTTAGTTTATAAAACCACGTAAGTACATTGTAATATAATTAGGGAAAATATGATATTTGTTCTAAAAATAATTGCACGGAGAGTTTGTCATCTCGTCGTCTGGTATTATCCGCGAAGTTGTTCATTTAAATTTCAATGAGTAGTATTCGTATTTAAATTAGTGCATTTTGTACATTTTAATACATTAGCATACTGTCACTGATTTGTTATCGCAATCGCATATCAATAGTTAGAGGAAAAAAATGTGAAATTCTTGCGTGTACATAGGTTATGCGTTGTCGTCGCCTTTCCAATTAAAAGCGAGTTTTCGACAGAATATCTGTGTGAAGTATAATTCGATTCCATACTCATTATGTATGGATAAAGCGTAATGAGAGAATTGTGGGACCGCTTTAATTCAGCAAAGGGAGTAGTATGCCGACCATAATATTATTAACATCAGCATGAGAACATCATATAATCTAATATGAGTAATCAGGAGGAGGATTGCACTTGAATTAGCTCGTTATTTCATCATTGAATCGTGTGTTGACAAACGAGAGATACTCGCCTAATGTAGTGAATAACATTTCTGTGGCGGCCTGTCATTAAAATGTGCACGATGCTTTGACATGTCCAATAACGCGGTGAGGATTTATTACGGTCAGCCAGATATCATGATGCGGTGTGAAAAATGGCACATATGTAGTAGATACAATCTTCTACTATAGGGATAATTTATAACTAAAGTTCTTCACAATTCACCTTAGATAGATATATGATTATGCACTTCAACGGATGCATTTTTATAAAGTCATTGTTTGTGGTCTGTGGATCCAAACTAATTGCAACTGTTAATAAAATCCTAAGACAAAAGATCTTTTTGAAATCGTTGATGCTCTTGTATAAATGGTTTTCCCTGATGTTTCGTAAATAGAATGCTACTATAGCCATCTTATGGCTTCTTTCTGATGTATTTTCTACTAAGATCCCGAACGTGCCCTGATTTTAAAAAGTTTGTGTCATGCGGCCGTTCCAACTATCAAACGTTGCGAAAAACTTCGTATACTGTTAGCTTTGGGAAGGTTGTGCGGATACGGCAACGTTTATACTAATTACCTCGACGCGATGTATTAATTGGGAATTAAAATTATTTGAAAAATTATAGTCCGTGAACATTTGCACCACGGTGCCATTAGTTCGACAATTTTATTGGCGTTACTAATTGGTATGTGGTCCAGGGAGCAAGTTTGAAACCGCAATTTTAATGTGGATAGTCAAATTCCAAACATGAAATTTCAACATGTGATTCAAATTCGAATCAATGTGATTTGCGTACGTATTACATATTATTAATTTGACGTCAACAGGAAGAAACCAAGGCACTGGATCAAACAATTTATCTTGTATTTATTATAGTAAACTCTAACTCATAATATATAAAAGAAATAATATTCAACGAATATCTATGTTTCCATTAATTCAAGAACAATTAATCAAAATGAAAACAACGTAATATAAAGTATCTACAAAGAAATTTTATTGTCTACGCAACTATTTATATTTTTCCTACAGTGTTTCTTGACATCTGATAGGCCAAGTAAGTACAAAAGTCATAAACTAAGAAGAAACGGCTGAATCAAGAATTTAAACTTTAAAATTATTATTTTCATAGAGTTCAGACATTTATATAGAAAGTTTACAACGTGAAACGTCTACGAGTTCCTGTGTATTTTATATGGTCGAGTGTGATACTTCATACCTAAAACGCCTACGTGCCGAAAGTCCTGTTTGGTAATCGTTCGTGCATGTGATCTAGATTCAGATGTTCAAATCAATTCAGTCATCAGTCTCCAATAATACTAATTAACTAATTATATTCTCGTCACGATTTTGATTTAACATTTGATATCTTAATGCCTGACATTAATTTTCGATTTTTTTTTTGTTAAAATGATGCGCATTTCAACATTGTGTCACCTTCGTGTAGAAATAATAAAACATTTCTCCTCAATCCACACATCACGCCGTTCCGTCAAACTTTACTGCCTTGCAAATTTTTGCCTTTTTTCTCTCAGGTAATAAAAATATTGTCTTTCCATTTTGATTGTCGTCAACAAAAGATACTTCTATATAAAAAGGTTTCGTGACATTTTGTTTGTATGCACTGTCGCTGAAGTTTACATCGTCGTCGCTGCAATAGGTACAGAATAAAGCTGCTGTTTTAATGGTGGATTACATGGATCGCAGTGCTACGCCACGTAATTTCCATCCGCTCGAGTGGGGGTGTAATTTATACACCGTAAATGTCAGACACTGCGATCGTTTATCGGAGACATCGTGGCGGCGTGTGTAGTACACTAAGTTCTAATCTACATCCTGTCATCGTAGCCGGCGATGTCCCCTCTGCAAGGCTGGTGGATGCGTGTACTTCGGATGATAAGCGACGCCGCCATTAGGGTCGCTAGAAATGCCTATAATGACGGCGTTACATTAATCAATTGTTTCCTAGTAATACATTATATTGACTGCTGTGTTGTCGGAAGTCTACTTTGTTCGCCCCGATAAATATGCCTACCCCTTATCGTGTTTTTCAGTGACTCGACTGAACAAGCTTTGCGAAGAAAGAACAAGGAAAGTCCTTGCTAATATCGAGATGCTAATGCAAGAAAAACTGCTAGATCTTAGAATGAAATGTAGCTACCTTATTTACTAACATTAACTTGGCAAACCACGTTACGTATTGCTAGTTTTAATTATTTTATGTATTAACAGCTCGCAATAGCTGGTAATGCAGACGCAGAACTTTAATGAAATTTTACGGCACATTACGACTGTAATTATCCTTTACATTGCACGTTATGGAATTTCGTAATTTGCATCATCTCGTCTTATAGAATGTTAAGAAGGGCGAATTTAAATAGCAATTAAAATATTTGTCGACTTGGCATATTTATGAAACGAGCATTTTATTACGTACCTACGTAAGAAAACGTTTGTTGAAAATAATATCCGCATCCGACGCGGCTAGCTTATATATCTTGAGCAATAAATTAGCGACCCTCAGGGTGCTCTGGAATATTCAAGGTAGATTTTGAAATCCCTTTTATGGGCTGCGTAACGTTGTGTAGTGAAGAATAATATCGAACATGTTTTCAACCCCCTCTTAACATGCCTTGAAATCTCAGTCGGGTTCGAAACGTAATAATATTTTCTAAGAAAAAGTAAAATATTTTCTTTCTCTTGTTATTGAGAACTCTATATACGGTTGAAAGCTTTCTGAAGTGTCTCGGATCCTTGGAATTCACGTTATTATTAATATTGAAATAAATCTCATCCAGGAGTTAGTTATTTAATAAGTTTTTGAAGGAGACGACTTTCTAGGTATTATACATATTCAATTTTACATCTGGATGAGTCATCCATACGATATTACATTGCTCGATGTTGTCTGTGTAATAGGTAAGAGATATTATTATGTAGCTTACAAGCAAAATTGATATTTTTCAAAGGAGTTGTTTCTCAGAAAAAATAGGTACTATTACAGCTAATATGTTGTATTAAAAAAAACTAACGGTGGGGTGATAAAGTGCAGACTAAGTTTGCAGACTGATTAGGTATATTTTCAACATTTCGTCTTCAAGTATGAAACAGTTTCGCAAAAGTCCTTTTTATTTAAATGACAGGCAGCCTATGTGTATTAAGTAATTCATGATAATATCAATGTTTATTAATAAATAATTATTTAATCTTTGTAGTATTATCGCGTTGATAGTCTAAAATTATTTATTTAATTATATTTAATGAGTGACATTTAAAGAAAACTTGGCAATGTTTATTGGAATGAATTACGTTGGTACAGACATTCTTTACTGAAGTAAAATAATTCATATACCATTATTTCTGATGACTACCTCTAAAATAACTGCATATTTTTCAATTTCGTTGAGTACTTTTCTATCACGTACGATATCTCCTGTTCACTCGAGCCCGGGTGCTTTGCTTTATATTAATAGCCAATTCTTCGTATTTTAATTCAAGTAGGTATGTATAGAATAGTTTGTTGAAACATATTCGTTATCTATAAGATTAGTCATTCTTCTCATCAGTTGTAATTTAGCATATACTAGTGGATTCATAGTGATGGTCCATTTCCCATTGCATATTTTATGACCATTCGAGAGAACAATTACTTTGTAAAGAATTTCATTTCATCCTTTCGCCGCTATTTTCATGGGAGATAGAGAGCGCTTCCAAAAGAGTATACTAGGTATTCTTAAATTATTAACATACTAAATTTGATGAAAGGGAGCTACTTTGCTAACAATGCCTTGTCGTTAAAGTAACCTATATATCGTATTTTGTAAATTTGTAACCAAGATTTCTTAATAAAGTTTCCGAATACGTTGAGTTATTTTTCTACCCCTCTAGTACCGTCAAACCTTATAATGAAAATGGATTCCCAAAACGTCAAATTGGAATTATTTGAAACAGTATTCTAGTAATATGTTGTATCTTACGTGAATGTTTACAGATAATTTTTTAGCATGTGATGTTTATCGTTTACGAGAATATGCCCCATACTTAATTATGTTGCAAATTCAATGTAAACTTCGAGGCTCTACGGAGGTGCTACGAGTCGTAGAGATAATTTGATTGTATACAGAATTTGTAGCGATAATATCGATATAGTACGGCGGCGTAGGTCGTCGTAAAAGTCATTCTTTAGGGATGTTCATGAATAAACTAAATGTTGTATTACGTATGTATAGGTATTATTAAGTTTCTACTGCATTATTACTTTATATTTCGTTATGTAGAGCTTAATATCTTATGTTCAGTTGTGCATAATTTGTAGCTACGTTAATTTTATTCAGAGCAAGTTTCTGTCTTAACATCTTGTATCTCTGTTGTTTATTACTTTAACTCTTGTATGGATGAGAACTATTCATTTTGAAATTAGTATACTTTAGGGAGAGATGAATTGTTCAAAGCAAGTTTTTCTTTTAATTTATGTTCGTTGTACTTTATTAATCCTTTTAGTATAGACTGGGGGAATGTTATCGATGTACCGTAAATACCTTTTTTTTATTGTAAACTAAAATATTCCTTTGCATTTGACAGCACTGTAAAATTATCGTTTTCAAATTGACTGTATCTCGTCGCTATTAAGTTGATTTCTAGTTTCAGGATTTTTTTAAGTACATTTTTCTTGAACCCCAAATTAGGTAGATTTTGACAACTTGTGTAGATAAATTACTGATAGAGAATGTTGAGATTTTGACTCAAATTACACTCTAATCTTTTTAATTTTGATATCTATACTGAGTTTTTCTTTTCTTCTTCTTCAGCCCGTAGCCATCTACTCCTGGACGTAGACCTCCTCCATCCCTTTCCATGCCAAACGATCTTGGACCGCTTCCATCCATGTTGCACCGGCATGCTTCACGATGTCATCTTTCTTTGCTTAGTGTTGTGCTATTCTTCAATACTTTCCAATGATACGCCGATGTGGATTCGTGTTACGACATTAATCTACTTAAATAATTCTTCAGTGTGGAAACAAAGGGTATAGTAATAATCTAGAAATAGCGAATAGGTTTAATTTGTTCATAAAATGAATGTAAGTGCCTACAAATTTAAATTAGTTTAAATGTTAATGAATTCAATTCCCACTAGGGCGTTACGTCCTCTCTTGTTTCTATTATGGTCTAGGTGGGCTTTACTTACTCGTATGTAATCTGAACTAAAATATACTTTCCACTCAGATGTCTATCTACTATTCGTCCTCAACCTTTAAAAACAACTACTATTTATGTCACGATTCTTTTACCTATTTTGTATGCACAACATTTTATGAACTTCATGTTTGATACTGCTGGTTAGCGCAGAAGTATTACATATTAGAGTTAATATATAAATAGTAATACGCACCCACGTGGAATCTGGATTATGAAGTATTGTTGAGTTTTTTTTTTATGAAGCATATTATATCACAAACTTTCAGTTCATTCATCATTTAGGTAGATAGATCTAAGAATAGATTATAAATGCGATACGTTCAATAAATACTATAAATAATACTTTTTCGATAATAATATATTCGTATACTAGCGATGGCTTCAGCTTTGCTCGACATATAGGGCTATAGTATTTTTTCTTACTTCTTATGAAAACAACTGCAATCATACCCATTTTCCATAACAATTTAACAATATTTTGTACATAGAAGAACTTTTATCGCTTGGATAGTTATTTTAATTATATTCCACATTAATTAATATGAATCTGTGGAACCTTCTTCAAATATTTGTACCTTATAATAATAACTTTGTGTGGACGTGCATGTGCCATATCCACTTCTTGGGAGATGGTCTTGAAAGATACAAGTAGACGGTTGAATAATAATAAATCTCGTTTCACTGCAGACAAAGAAGGTGCACACTGCACATTATTGATTCTCGTCCACTATAGAGTCATGCAAAGCATTTGCAAGATGCCGACCTTCGACAATACGCTATACGTTGCATACAATTTGACCTATATATACTTTCGTAAAAACTCCAAGGCTAGATGACAAACAATAAAGTATAATTGAATTTATAGTGATGTAAGTTTATATAGCAGAAACATCCGCTGGTAGTATAAGTACGAGTATATTCCATTTATAGAGACAGGTTAACAGCTTGCATTGGTAGTAACAGGCACGCAACCCCAGCAGGTAGTAATAATGTGGAACCTTCAACTTGGAAACGTTGGTGTCACCCTGTGCTATGCATATTGTCTCAATATTTCTTTTATGTCTATGTATTGAATAGATTCATTAAACCAAAACAATGGAACAGTTGAGTAATTGAGTATTTTTGCTTGAGGGTAGATACTGTCCAGTAATCCCTCCCCTCATGATAAGGTTACGATGAAAATGTTCAGTGATTGCTCCTATTGCGTGACACATGTCTTACATTATCGATTGAATCGATTTATCTCATCTTTGTTGTTGAGTTCATTACACTTGTTACTCACATTAATCAACATTTTACGGCAGGTATATTTAATCATTATTTGGTATGAGTTTGAGTATTATTTATTGGAGGTCTTTTGTTCTCGGTATGACCCAAGTATATTTATAGACGAACACACTTATTGATTCATAAAAAATATAATGTTTCAGAACGCCTGACATTTCGAAATGGTTTTAATAATTAAATATCACTTCTAACTATGTATAACTGTGATAGAGTGTGCTTTATACAAATCTTGTATTGAATAGTGAATGCCTCCACATACACCCACGCGTATTTGATTCAACTCTGAGTTCTTCATAAAAATAAAGTTGTGAGTTATTTATAGCTTTCTACCCCCCATATGTAACACACAATGATTCGTGTGAATATACGTCAGAGAAGGAAATCACACAAACATCCAATTTATACCACTTATTATATTTCCTTTCATATATAAATAACCACGTTTATATACCATTTATTATTTCAATAGAGTAGGTAAATCTGATTACACTTTAATCCAAACAACAACATAATATTATTAAGCTCTAGTTTTCTATTTTGATTACGCCAAAAGACTCATAGACAAAGACTCATACTGCAACGCATAGCCGCCTCAATAGATGCCGTAGTTCCTATGGAACAAGCAGGCTTCCGAGCCGGCAGGGATTGCTGCGAGCAAGTGCTCGCCCTAACCACTAGTATAGAGGCTGGGTTCCAGAGGGGGGTGAAATTTGCAGCTGCTTTTGTCGATCTGTCTGCAGCATACGACACCGTATGGCGCCAGGGCCTTCTGCTGAAACTCGCTAGAGTAATACCATGCCGTAAAACCATAAAATTACTAGACTCCATGCTATCATGCAGGTACATAAGAGTCTCTATGGAAGGAAAGATGAGCCACAGCAAGGTCCTCAATAACGGCTTACCACAGGGATCAGTTCTGGCTCCTTCCCTGTTTAACCTATACGTACATGACATACCCAAAACTGAATCAACCATGTTCCAATATGCAGATGACATTGCCCTCTTAGCTGGAAGTAAGGACCTGGATACAAGTGCCCGAATACTGGAACAGGACTTACAAAAACTATCAACTTATTTCGAAAAATGGAGACTGAAACCTAATCCAACAAAAACAGAAGTTACTACATTCCATCTTAATAACAAACAGTCCAAATCCAAGATTAATGTACACTTCGAGGGCGTCCTCCTGCAACAGACCGAGCATCCAAAATATCTGGGCATAACTTTGGATCGAACACTCACCTTTAAGAAACAAGTTGACTCAATGTGTGCAAAACTCAAAACCAGAAATAATGTCGTCCAGAAGTTAGCGGGATCTGGATGGGGAGCATACGCCGACACACTACGAACGGCAGGACTGTAGCTTGTCTACTCTACCGCCGAATACTGTGCGCCTGTCTGGGGTGGCAGTGCTCATGCCAAGAGGGTGGACACCCAGCTCAACACCACCATGAGAACTATAGCCGGGGTACTAAAACCTACACAATGCCAATGGCTGCCTGTACTAGCCAACATAGCCCCTCCCCACATTCGTAGGAGTGCATCTACGGTCAGAGAGTGGACCAGAGCAAAGGATAACACTTCCTTTCTGAACCTGACCCTGAGGGATACTCCGGCTATCAGACTCAGATCGAGGAACCCCTTTTGGACCAGGGCACAAACCCTGGAAACCAACGAGTTTACAACTGAGAAGGCCTGGACGGAGGAGTGGAGGAGTGGACAGTCCAAAAACAAACACCTTGTCTTAGACCCATGTAAAAGGGTGGCCGGTTTCGACTTAGAACACAAAGAATGGGCAACACTGAACCGTATCAGGACAGGTTGCAGCAGATGTGCAGCCGAGCGTCACAGGTGGGGCTACATTAGTGACCCTGCTTGTGATTGCGGTGATGCGGTGCAGACTCTACACCACATTGTGCGTGAATGCCCAACCCACAAATTTGGGGGAATGATGGAGGATCTGAACAACTTGACGACCGAGGCCAGAATGTGGCTTCGGGATCTAAATGTGATCTTATAGCGCCTGACACCATACGAATATATATATATATGATCGGGAATGATACAATCAAGAAATTGCTTTTGGGTACTCTGCGTACCTTGGCCTTGAAAAAGGCCGTTGGTAGCCCGACGTTTCGGCTCGGTTGGACAAGCCATCGGCAGGGGCGGTAGGCGAGAGGTAGCGGCGTTGGGGTTAGACAGCGCAGAGACCTCTGCGCAGAAGAAAAAGCAATTTCTTGATTGTATCATTCCCGATCATTTTAATCTCTGCGGAAAAAACTTTTTTAACATATATATATATATATATATATATATATATATTTACATCTTACTATCAATGTGGCGTCCGTACTTAGAAACCGCAATAGGGCGTCCGGTGGGTATTTTTTCCACAATCCACCCTTACGGCGTCCTTTTAAAGGATATACTTTGAGGCGTCCATCTATATACGCGAAAATACATTCATTCAATAATAGAGCGTCCGGCGACGTTGCCAATGCATTCCATTGAATTTGGTTCAGATGGCTACGTAAACAAATGGAATTTACTATTTTTGTCAAGATGGTCACGGGAAGAACAAAAGCGCGCCCTCGCTGGCGCTGGTCAATAATAATAGTTACCTACTCAATAATTCTTCAGCGTGTACGCATATTTTTTTTTATCTATTTGGGGCCAGATGACATTCTGATCTTTTGTTTATACCATAATACGAGACTAATAGTGCATGAAATAATGAATACAAATAGGATTTAAAAATATAGAGAATTTTATTTAGACTAGATGATTGGTACACCATTTTTAGAAAACAATAATCTTCTACTATTCTATTCCCTCACGCCGCATCCCTTGCGTGGTAGACAGAGAGAACAGATCACCAGACTTCCCTATTATTACACACCTTTCTTGCTTCCGTCACATTTATGTAATTCGTCATACATATTCTACGATTTCTTTTACTCAAAACATGTCTATCCTTGAGGATCTAGTTAACGTGATGGGGCCAGATAATATTGAGCTTTTGTTTATACTTACCTATATTTTTACCTACCCATCTCCCAAAACTACAGTAGGTAGGTAGTAGGTACTCAAATTGTATGATGTGACTGCTTCCTTTAATCCTTTCTATATTAAACTATACATGCAAATCAGTATAAATTATTGAATATAGACGGATTATATATTGAATATAATAATATATAATTTGACGAGGTTAATTTTTAAAATAAAAGTGTGCACATTTCTCTAAACGCGAAATACCTATTCTTATAGTATAGTTGATTTTGTATTAAATTTTAAATACTACTTTGATTAAAAGTAGACAGAAAAGCTTTTGCAATACGTTCACTACTATTGTATTGTTTTGTAACTCTTCATTAGGTTTGACTAAAAAATATTTATTTTTTTATTTCTCAATAAGACAAAAATGAGAAAGTAATACACAGGTACTGCACACAAAACAACATTATTATTCAATCGTTTTTCGATAAAACCTTTCCCTTCTATGCGAGTGACTTCTTAAAATCAATAATAACTGACGATCATCATTAATCAATGATTCAATCATCATAATAAGTGATCGCTAAATAATAATTTAAATATGTCCATAAAAGTGCAAACAAGTGCCGAGTTTTAAATACAGATATTTCTGGCGAGATGCTTTTATGTTAGGCTTCATGACAAAATCCGGATTTGACTTACGATCTGGATTTCTTTTCCAACGCTCTTTCATACGATATACCACACATGACACCACACGACCCTTGGATCCCTTTGAAACCCTTTACATCTTTTTTGTCTTTCGATAAGGCTGATCCAACGTGGTACAGAAACGTATGACAGACAACATGACGAAAGTTGTCAGGATAAATAATCTTCTTCTCCACACCATATTCAATTTATTTGGGGTCGGCGGCTCGGATCCTCTCTCTCCATCCGCCCTGATCGAGGCAGTCTTCTGGAGTAAGCTCCAGGTGCCCCATGTCCCCTCTGATGGTCTCCTCGAGGGACTTCTTCGGAATTCCTTGGTCCTTCCCATGTTCGTTGCCCTCCTTAGAGCGGAATCCTCGTCCTTTCTCTGCACGTGGCAACTTTCATAGTTCCTCTAATGTGTTTTTTACGAATTGTATCTAATCTAGTTACCCCGAGTGACCAGCGCAGTATTCTCATCTCGGTGGTATGGAGTAACTGCTCTTCCTTGCGTATCAGGGAGCAGCGTTCCGCCCCGTAGACCATGGCAGGTCTTACTACCGTCTTATATAATTTTGAAGGTGTTGGTGGTAGGAGCAAGTACCACTGACTCTGGCAACTGATTCCAAGCACTGACAGCTCTATTGATCAAGAAGTGATTCCGTGGGTTGGATGTGAATCTTGTTGTCAGTTTCATATGGTGTCCTCTCAGGTGCACATTAGAGTTCATGGTAAACATAGCTGGTAGAATCTCACGGGTCACAGGAATAATATGGTTGTGCAACACCTTGTTCATACAGAGCTTATTCAGCCGGTCCTCATATTCCAGGTTTCTCAGTTATCTAGGTATTTTGGTGGCTCGTCTCTGCATTCTTTCCAACAAATCAATATCTTTCAAGAAATAAGGGTTCTAAATCTGGAAGGCATATTTGAGGATTGGTCTGACATATGTTAGGTAAATCTTGAGCAATAGTGTTGAGTTCGTTAAATGAAATGCCTTCTTAATCAGGTACAGTAGTGTATCTGAGCTCTGCTGCTTTGTGCAACCAAATGCCAGACAGTCCACTCTTCGGTCAGCAAGAACGTCCGCTGTTAAAAAGTTAATCGAACCAGATAAAACGCGATTCACTTGCTTGGGAGAACGGGCTTTCTCATTTGCCGGCCCTGCAGCTTGGAATAAGTTAGCAATAGATGTAAGAAACATAGATGATTTTCATAAGTTTAAATTAGCCTTAAAGACTCACTTGTTTAGATTATGTTATTCCACGCAGACATCTCAATAATTACTATTAGTCAATAATGCTTTAGTCTTAAGGTAGTTCAGCGCACTTGAGGCGATAATTCGCGAAAACTGCGCTTTAGCAAATTATCCAATTATTATTATTATTATATTATTTGCTCTCATGACTACACTGATGATGTGCTCCACCCATTTAAAATCACTACTCATAACCACACCAAGATCCTTTTGCTTCTCAACACTTTTTAAGGTCACGTTTCCCAAGGTATATGTATTGAGCGGGTTGTTCCTTCCCATGTGAAGTACACGACACTTGTGTACAATGTTCAAATTTATGAACCATTCTTTCGTCCAATCTAAAACTCTGCTCAAGTCATCCTGTAGTGTATGAGAGTGTATCAATGGGTTTGCCAAGAATTTTGTGTCATCGGCGAAGAGGCTACAAGTTGAGTCTCATATTTTGTCTAATCATCTTATAACTACAACAATATACTAGATCACTGAATAAATATGTAAATGATTAGATACCTAATAATGATAGAGATCCACAATTCGTGACACGTACCCAATAAAGAGATGTATCACTCGTATCATTTTTGCATATTTTTAGCTATGTAACTTCTATATTATAGATAGGTACAAATATGGGCATAGGTTTAACATATTAAACAAAATAGCAATTAATATTATCTGTCCCCACCAAGTCGACCAGATCCTCAAGGACAGACTCGTTTTGAGTAAGAGATATCGAAGAGCCTGTATGTAAAATTGGATGAATGTGACGGAAGCAAGCACATGGAGTGGGTGGTCTGGCGTCCCGCAAGGGACGTCGCGTGAGTGGATAGATAGACTAGACAGATAGATATTTTTATAATATAAATTGGAATTATCAGATAATCCCTATTTAATATGTACCACTTTGAAAATCCTAATTTTGTACCTATGTACCTACCTACCACAATATTTTTCAACAATGAGATTCGCCACCCATTTCGAATATCATGCAAAAGTTTGCAGAATTTTGTGTGAATTATACACGGGCAGCATTTACTGGTTACCCCATAACTAGGATAATATACTGAGTAGGTAAAAATAGTTCTGTTTGTTGTTACATAGAAAAAAATATTCAGTTCTTTTCATTGATAATATGTTTATTGTTCTCATTATGTAACAAAGGACATTGTTTACAATTTGAAAGTCATTGTATTGTCCATGCCAATGAGTATAACACAAACCAAGATTTTAAAGCTGTTTTTTATAACGGTATTGCTTCGCAAAATACTTATTCTTACTATACACAATTTAAAAATCATCTGGACCATGCATTACAATGCAATTGAATATTTTAACCCTTGGTATTTTAAAGATAAAAGATAATATGTCATAAATTTTAGAACTTTGTTTCTATGGAATAATAGTTCTAACCTTGAGAAGTGTTTTATGCCCACAGATGAATGTATTATTGTATTAATAATACGAGTATGTATCACAATTATTTCGGCTTTTTTAATACGGAGAAATTCTATCCCCTTGCGGTGTAGGCAGAGAGAATAGACGGCGACGATCTCTCCTATCCTTACAAACACTTCGTGCTTCCGTCACATTCATGCAATTCGTCACACACATTCTACGATTCCTTTTACTCAGAACACATCCGTCCTTGAGAATCTGGTCCACATGGCCAAGCCACGTGGTTCTTGGACGGCCGTATTTCCTTACACCTCTTCATTCACCCAGGTAGATATTTTTTCTTTGTTATTCTGTCATCGTTCATACTTTCTGTATTGTAGAAATGAAGGTTAATAATTTGAAATAAGTACTTACTGATACTTGATGAGATTCATCAACGGTTTTTCTAATAGGAGGTAACCAGCGATAGGTGTGTGGAAGTGCAATGTGTATAGCTTTATATGTAAATAAAAGACTTGTAATACACCTGTAAATGAAGACATCCGGAACGGGTGTTGAACTTTATATTGCTCTGATATGTTTTTTGGGTTTTGTATTTAGATTTCCCCCTTTATACAGGACACTTGAAAACAGATATTGAAAGTTGAAAGAGTGAAATTGAAAAGACTAAGGCAATATGTTGATATTAATTTTTGATTATAGTAGGTATAAATTAACATATCATAACGTAACATATCGATCGCTGAGAAAATTTGTGGAGAGATAAGAAATTAAAATATGTATTATATTATATTAGAGAGTTGAGTGAATGTAAAACTAATGTGACTAGAACGAAAGTGAATAAGTTGAGACGGTTGGGACATGTAGAGAGAATGAATGATGAAAGGATAACAAATGAAATATACCTGGGAGAATGAAGAGGTGCAGGCAGGAAGAACGACATGGCTTAACCATGTAGACCAGATTCTCAAAGGCGGACATATTGTGAGTAAAATGACCTAGATTACTACTCGTTTGTATGATTTGACTGTTTCCCTTCCATAAATAAATAATGAAAACAATTATATCTACTTTAAATTTATTAAATGTAGTCATAAGCCAGAAGCAGACAATTTGACGAAATTAAATGATTATAATGTGTGATCATTTTTCTAATCTCTAAATATTATTATAACAGTTTTTTTACGCTTTATAAATATTATTTTGATTGAAGATAAAATAGGTAAGTAATGTAAGTATACAGTATTTACAATAACAAAAAAAAATATATAAAACTTTTAAAAGAACACGCTTATGTTCAATGTGCTCTAAAAAGAATAAAATAATTTGAAAAAAAAGCGTGGGGCTTCTTATGGGGAAGAATGGTATTATACAGGAAGCATATAATTATTTGACGTTATTTTGCAGAAGAATGAGCAATTAAGGGAATACAGGAACCCCACGCTTTTTTTTCAAATTATTTTATTCTTTTTAGAGCACATTGAATATAAGCGTGTTCTTTTAAAAGTTTTTTTATGTTATCCTTTTTAGTTTTAGGCATTCATTACAGTCACATTAGTCCTGAACATGGCTCATCAAGCAAGAGAGCCGAAAGCTTGACAACATTAATAAATAAATAAATAAATAAATCTTTATTGACCAAAATGATTACAATGATTACAAAAAAATAAGACAATCTTGTGTGCCAAAAGGCGGACTTATTGATAACGCAATATCTTACAGTCAACCCGAGTCAACAACATTGTCAAAATACACACAGAACACTAGGGAAAAACGAAGAAAAGATATAATATATGTATATTTTACAATGTACTCGTAGGTACTTTTAATTCGCCAATTCCGTCGTACAGTATAGTTGGCTATTTAGCTTTAATTGCTTAGATGATACTGTATTTCCCTCGTTGTTTCCCGATGGCTTGTGCTGCATAAAATATGACTAACGATCTGGATTTCTTTCCCAACGCCCTTTCATACGATACCAAACACGGCGCTATGTGGTGACTGGATCCTCTCGACCTCTCGGTGTCTCCCGATTGGTCGAGCTGGACAAAATATGACTCACGATCTGGATTTCTTTTCCAACGCCCTTTCATAGGATACCAAACACGGTACCGTGCGGTGACTGGATCCTCTCGATCCCTCAGTGTCTACCGATTGGTCGAGCTGGACAAAATATGACTTACTTTTCTAACGCCCTTTCATACGATACCACACATGACCTTTCAGGACCCTCGGATGCCCTGAAACGCCTTTCAACTTTTTTGTCTCTGGAGAAGGATGATCCAATTTTTTATGAAATGTAGTGTAAGCCAGTTTACGTACGGTTGCAAAGTTTCGGCTCTCTAAGTAGTTAGGAAGTTATTAAAATTTGCATCGATCCATATAGACGTACCAAAGTCCGTGCCAAATATAATAAAAGCGTGTAATAAAAGCGTGTAAAAAATATATAAAATACGCTTATATTATTTGATTCCCATTCGCACAATATTTCAAAAGATAACACAGATACTTTTCTAAACGATGTAGGTCTGCAATTCAAAAAATAGTAAGTAAATTATTTAGCTTAGCATTTAATTTAGGAAAAAAATATAATACCTCTAATCAATAATTAAAATCTGTACATAAAAGTGCAAACATAGGTAGGTAATTATGAATACCTACCTACATCCTAAATGCAATATCGTAAGAATTTTTTTAAATACTGATATTTCAAGCACAATGCTTCTATTTATGGCCCCGTGCATCTGACCTAATTAATCCTTTGATATCCATAACAGGCCAGAAAATTATATCTAAAAAGACGGTGTAGCGTGATAAATTTTGGGAAATCTGGAAATGGTTTTAAGCTCTTCATTAAAAGTAAAGTAAAAGTGTATGTCAAATTGCACCAGTGTGACGGGAGCAAGAAGTGTGTGTGGAGATAAGACAGTCTGGCGCTCTGTCCTCCCTGCCTACCCTACGTGATGGAAGCAAGAAGTGTGTGGACGAATGAATAGTGGTCTGGCGCCCTGTCCTCTCTGCCTACCCTATGTGATGGAAGCGAGGAGTGTGTGGAGGACAATCGAGTGGTCTGGCGCCCTGTCCTCTCTGCCTACCCTATGTGATGGAAGCAAGGAGTGTGTGGAGGACAATAGAGTGGTCTGGCGCCCTGTCCTCTCTGCCTACCCTATGTGATGGAAGCAAGGAGTGTGTGGAGGACAATAGAGTGGTCTGGCGCCCTGTCCTCTCTGCCTACCCTATGTGATGGAAGCGAGGAGTGTGTGGAGGACAATAGAGTGGTCTGGCGCCCTGTCCTCTCTACCTACCCTATGTGATGGATGCAAGGAGTGTGTGGAGGACAATAGAGTGGTCTGGCGCCCTGTCCTCTCTGCCTACCCTATGTGATGGAAGCAAGGAGTTTGTGGAGGACAATAGAGTGGTCTGGCGCCCTGTCCTCTCTGCCTACCCTATGTGATGGAAGCGAGGAGTGTGTGGAGGACAATAGAGTGGTCTGGCGCCCTGTCCTCTCTGCCTACCCTATGTGATGGAAGCGAGGAGTGTGTGGAGGACAATAGAGTGGTCTGGCGCCCTGTCCTCTCTGCCTACCCTATGTGATGGAAGCGAGGAGTGTGTGGAGGACAATAGAGTGGTCTGGCGCCCTGTCCTCTCTGCCTACCCTGCAAGGGACGTGGTGTGAGGAGATAGATCGGCATTTAGCGAATAGCCCATAAAAGCTTAGCACGTAAAGAGTTAATCAATAAATAATTATACTATTTTTTCAATAAATGCGACTATTGTATTACTTAAAATTCTTTCCAATATTACACAAAAATGTTACGTGCCGAGCCGCATATTATCTCCAGATGTTCGTAAGTAGGTAGGTACCTACACCTATTGTGCATTATTATTCTACAGATATGTGTAGTCCATAACGCAAATAACATTTCAAAATCCTAATTGTGATTTTACTATTAATTTAGAATTGCGAGGTTGCCAGCTCGAGGACGCCGTAACATCGGCTGCACGTAAAAAAATATTCACAGCGGACGCCCGATCATCGGCGGAATGTAAGTGAAATATACGAACAGTATATAGACAGAGCGCCCCTATCCCACAACGCTCAAAACATAAAATATACAATGATATACGAAAAAGTACGTGCAGGTTACTTTGTGGCGTCAAATTTTTTTTTGCTGATATTGATTCCCTGTGATGACGTCAGCTGCCTGGCAAGAAATAACATTGATTACCTTAGAGCGTCCGTATACGGACGCCGTATTGTACTGGACGCTCTAAAGGCGTATATTTCGCAATGTACGGACGCCGTAAAGTAAGTAGGATGTATATATATATATATATATATATATACACTTATACATATTAATATGAACGTGATAGAGCATTTTATTTAGTTTGACGAATGTACTCTTTCCGTTGTTGTCCGTTGGATACTATCACTTACCTCGAAATTCAATAAACCAATGAAGAAAGCCTTCGGTCCAATTTCGTTGTTTGTTGCTCTATTGTAGGAAGGCGGAGATGTAGCTCTATTGTACCTACCAGTGTAAAACCTACATTAAATCACTTGAATTATCTAGTTGATAATTTAATTTTAATTAAACTCGCTTGTGTCGGACATTGTGCTATTCACATTGTACAGTTGAATCTTTCTTCCCTCCATACAATATCAGTATACGCTGGTACACAGCGTTTTCTCATTTTCTTGTTGCCGCAATGTCAACACCATCTTTACTAATAACAATATTATTTGATGCGAGTGACTGTCGCATCAACTGTCGCAGTGTAATTTTACTTTATGAACATATTGTATCGGTATGTTTTAGACAGGTAATTAACGTTACGAGAATGAAGAACAATACGTATCATTATCATGTGGTACTGGACTGGAGAACTGGAGAGGTAATCCTACTTCTAAAACGGGGTGACCGATATTAATTAGGTTGTTCTCATACTCTGATTTCGTACCTTCACATATGTACAGGTTTTTGTGTTATGTTTTAATTGGTTTTATTCGCCGAATAAAATAATGTGGGAATAATGCAAACCACGCGAAGTCAGATGACATTTTAATAATTCATATCGTAAGCAAAGAAATAATACACCATAATTCGCTGAATGGTTTTCTAGGCATGCTATTGAAATGCAGTATTAATTGCACATTAATTACTTTGCTAGAGGCTTTGATAATCACGTAGAGGCATTCTTGTTAAAGGCAGGATGTCGCCTTGATAATGTCGGTTATTTTAATTGCAAAGCTTTGTTTTAATTTCTCACCGTACGTGTAGCTTAGCTTAGAATGAATTTCTCATTGAAATTCCTCAATTGCGAAAATTTTCTCTTGGGTTAATTTTAGTTTAAAAATACAAAATGAAAAATGGCGTTTCAGTTATATCCACTTCAATTTTAAATTGGGTGTTCCGTTCATAACTATTTTAGAGGATTGTATTGTATGCGCCGTGATTAGACCTCCTAAAATTATTTCTTTTAATAGAAGTATGGACGCTATTATTAATGGCCTTGCGCCGTGTGTTCTTTAAAATAAATAAATAAATAATATGTATTAGATTATATGGTTTCCTATTTTCATGCTTTTTATCGAAATTTCTGTCTATCGGATTTTACATACAATGTGTTTCTAACGGTCAATAGACTCCGGGGCTTTGTTCGACTTTATAGTTATTTTACTAATTGATCAAATCGGTTACCATTTACCCCTAACTGTTTCCAATTTATTCTTATAACTTAGGGATACAGGTACAATGAATTTTTATTCGTACAAGCATCAGTGCAGTAAAAATACAAACTGCACAATTGTACTACCTTTGTGTCATCAGTGCATCGTCACGTTGATTCAAGCAAAGACCCCGTGTGTGTATGTACCTACATAATCAGTTTGGGCCCTTGTTGTAAATATGTATTTACATACCATAATAATTAATATGCTGTACGGTCCGTGACATTAAAATAATTTATTTGTTACATTTCCCGGAATGACTGTAAAATTCAGTAGTCCGAAAAATTTATATTTTATAATCTGTAACTCAACATCTGGTTGGACTATTAAATTCTATGCATAATATTATTATTTCACGCCACACAACATACGAGTAGCTACACACAGTTAACCCAAAATATTCCAACAATTTTACAGCTTTACGTTAATAACCAAACATCGTAATCCTGAACATTCTTTTGTGAAAACATGCATCTCTGTGATGTACGTTTGTATGTTAATATGAACTTTAACTCTTTCATTGTGATTATACCTCATTTTTATTTATAATAATGAATTGTTTGTAGGTATAATATGCGCAGCGCATTCTCCAGACGCTATCAATCAACTTGCGTACGTTATAAACATTCTTCACAAGTTTTTATTTTTGTTGTGAATTTTTAATCAACGATTTAGATCAAGGGAAATCTCAGTAATAAATATCTGTGAATCTTATTTTGTGCATATAATATTATTTTGTATGTATATACTTAAAAGGACTTGAAATATTTAGTTAATTGGGACAAATTTAATAGTTCTAGGTTCTAGTTACATGCGCAAATATTAACTATGCGCTGTTTCAATTTGAGGTTATCTATAAGTTCACCCCTGAAAATATTTTAATGGTGTGTCCGCTTCAGTAATTTCTCTTCAATATCATAGTAATCTTAAAATTTCCTAATACTTAAGTTGTTCGGTCATTCCTCACATCTTGTACGAAACTTTCATACTTTCATCAGACATACTCTGACTACGTTATTATAGAGATAGTCCATAGTGTCCACCTGTTCATACATACGGTGTTTCTACTATGGACTAACTGAAGTTAGAGTACAACATTTACTAATATACCACACAGAAGCCCCGCATTTAAAAGCGCATCATGCCGTGTTACTATAATTGCTACTTGTCTACATTGTTGTTAATACCAACATTATTATGTTATAGTAAACTGACTGACTGTACCTGATACAAGTTTCAGGTGCGGTGCTGAATGTGTATTATATTAACTTAATTCGAGTATTGAGTACATGGTTGGCGCAGTTGGTTGAGGCGGCAGTCTCTCAAACGGAAATTGCCAGGTTCAAACCCGGTGTTAGCGATGTATTCCACACTTTGCGATACAGGCTTTTAGCCTAGTGCAAGGTGTAGAGGAAAGTATTTGGGTTTGTATATGCAAGCCCAGATCCTTTTATAAAAAAATATCCGGAATTAGGTGCCCAACCCTTTTAAGGTCCCTTTTGATACAATACTTAATTAAAATGTATTTGTTTCATACTTTTTCACCACTATTAAGTATTTATTTCTAGTATTGTATTAAATATAAGTATTTCTTAGCTCAAGTTGTATTGAATAATAATACGGCGCCGTCTCCGTTTCCTTGCAGAGAATATTATTTACACCGTGAAAATGGATTGAGGGTAATTTATACATTATCAGTTTATTCCATTTCGATTCTTTGTTCTACACTTTCAGATAATTCGATTTAGAACCAATTTCCAGATTATCTAGTTCCTTTCATTTCCACTAAAAGAAGCAGACGTGCGTTTGAGTGTGATCTTCAACTAATTTTATCTCTTGAACATTTCTCGTCTAACATCATTCTTTTTGCACGCTTTAAATACATACTTTTCTAGTAAACATTCTTTGTTTAGTTAATCAGACGTAATTAGTCGGGTAATTCATATTTTTCTCACATCATAAACAACATTATTTTGCTTAATAAACCTATATATCAAAATAATATACAGACTTTAAAATTATTATGTATACAGCGTGTATCATGCACCATAATTGTTTTGTGGTATACGTGAGCTTTTACCATACTTACTCGTTATTTTACTTATTTTAACATTCTATGAATACTCATATGTTTTAGTCGAATTTCTTATTACATGATTTTGTTATAATATACACTGTATATTATTAATAATACAAGTCATATGGCAAAGTACTAAGTATAAAATTACCGCTGGGAGTTTAAATGCATGGAGTTCATTCATGCCTCCGTTTTAATTAATAATTTGCTATTTACGACTTCCTCTGAGAAACTGCGAAGCTTGCGTGTCTTAAATATATTTCAGCAAACTTTATTATGAACCTTGAATTATTAAGACGTATTTGATGCACGAAATACAAATCGTTCGGTAATGAGATTCACCCAATACATAAAGTAATCATCACCATAATGTTTTAGTAAGGTGCACAGATACTAAATCGCCTATGTCCAGGAATCACTTTTACAGGGGAAAACTCTCAGGCTACATACTTCGAGTAACGATAGGATAAAACTCAAAGGGGAAAAGCTACTTTATTTACAAGTAGATTTTGTTTGCGTACTTTTTATTGATGACAAAATTGTATCCACTACCACGAATTTAAAAACACGTAGAGTAGGGCACAATATTACGTTTGTGCAAAGTCGAAACACCTTTCAAATTGAATTAAGTTCTTATTAAAGTATGTAGGCATACGTCGCGTATTGTTTTTCTTATATAAAATCCAGTGATACTTGTTGATACGTGTGTGTCTGGTTCTACGTAGTAAATTCCATTATTATCCAAACATACGTATTATATTACTATTCCTCGTACTTCAGTTTGCTATTGGCTTACCACGCGATGTTCTTTGGATTATCTCCTACGAACATTCGCTTTTCTTCAAACAAATCTAAATAGTTATCGCATCCACACCTACGTTATTATGGCTCATTATTCTCTATCATCCAATAGTCTATCTGAAGTTTTATATTTTCCTATCACGTTCTATCTGGTAATCTACTACAAGAGTTCGAATCAATCCTCTTAATTTTCTAGATTTTAGAATCAGTGCGGGTAGCGATCTAATCTTTTTTTATTATAATAGTTATATAGTCCAGATTCTTTCATTCGTCAATTTTCCATTAAAGTTTTATTTTTTAAGTAAGTAGTTTTCAGCAAACAGATACGTACCTACAAAAGCTACCTACGTTTTCTAACTAAGTACAAATGAATAAAGCTCAGCTAAAACACAAAGTTTAATGACCTCTAGATTAACGAAAACTCTTTGTAAATAAATGTAATTGTAATCGATTTCGTTAAGTTTTGTTTGTTTTGTTATCAGGACCAGAATTCTGTATCCGTTTTCGTAAGATGGATTACGGACCGAAGTATTGACTCTATTCGAAAAGTTTACTTATCTCTTTCGAGTATATTGGATTGAATAATCTTGTATTGTTTCAAAGCCAGTAGTGCAGTAGCAGTAGTATATATCAATTCTATTCATCAATATTCAAATCCCCGACGTCGATTTGCGATGCATTTTACTTGGCAGATGCCTGCGCCTGCAAGTCTTGAATAAATTTATTCTAATCTCCTGCAACCCCGATCTCACAATCCAAGTCATATAGACTATACCATTCGTAGAAATAGATAAAAATACACTCCATCTTGTTATATTAACTCGTCTTTCTTTTCAAGACATTGCAAAATAGCTTTCGGATTCAGACTTCAACATTTCCAAGCAGATAGATTTATGTTTTCATTGTGAACTATTTCTAATGTATATTCATCGCCTTTACCTGCTTCATATTTTAATTTGTTTGAAACTATTTCCATTCTTGACGTAAATTAGCCTGAAAAGACTATCTAAAAATAATTTCACAGACTTTTAAATAAACTAATATTGTAAGTACTGGAGTGAAGTGCTTGTATAAATGGATGCTGGATTGTTTGAATCCTGTCATTTGCATATTCCTGATTGCACTGCTGGACATGGGCCTCCCCTTTGGCTTTCCACGGACTTCTGTCTTTAGCATGCTGCATCCATCTGCTTCCAGCGATTCCCCTCACACCGTCTTGTCTTAGGCCTTCCCACGCCCCTTCTGCTTATTCTAAGTTGCCATTAGAGAATCTTTTTGGCAACGTGTCCTGCCCAGATCCATCTTCAGGCAGGTGCTCTTTTTGGTACGTCGGTGACCTTGGATTTTTCTCGTATGGACTAATTGATTTATATTTGTTTCAGACTATGTACTCTGACCATCACCCACTTGACACTATGTGCCCCCCTACCTGCGGGCTTATCCTCAGTGTCTCTGGCGGCGCGCATGCACTCTTCCAAGAGGACTCTTCGCAGCAACGAGATTCCATTACCTCCTAATCCTCTCAACCTTGACACGGACCTTGATCTCAACTTCAGCCTTCAGTATCCACACTTTGTCAAGAGGGATGGAAACAGGTAACCTAACTTAATCTTAGTTAATAGTCAGCATCACGCACATCTGTTTAAATTTCCTCTAGTGCGCCGAACATTAAAACTATATCTCTTCCACCACTATTAAAACAATGTTTGCTGTCGGAACATTTTAATATAGTGTTCATAAATCGTAGTTTCCCGTTTCAAATAATTTTCACGTTCATGTTCTAATTAATGTTATATTCCCTTAGGTCACATGTGAAAATTGATATTACTTATAATACGAGTATGTAAACCTACATCAGTTAGAAAAGTACTAGTTCATTCAATTTTTATTGCAGACTTCAGATCTTGCTCCAAAGGCGGAAAAAATATAAAAATCGAACCATCCTAGGATACAAAACCATCGCAGAGGGAATCATTCGTATGGACCAGGTAATTTTTTTCACTCAGTTATAACTTATATCCAACAGATTATATTAGGTACTACTTCCCCACTTAAGAATATTTGGATTTATTTTCTGGTACCCTTAAGTGCATTGTCCACTTACATTAAGTAAAATTATTTTTATATAGGGCTTTTCAAGGGTCTAAAACTATATCATACTCTATCCGATTAACCTGATTTTGAAAAACGACTTAATACATTAATTGATGCAGTAGTTTCAAGCCATTTTTATTTGTTTTTAGGTGCTGCAGAGGTCAATGGACATGGAATTGGAGCTGTGCAGTGAAAGTGGCGGTGGCAAAGGTGAAAAGGGTGGAGAGAGAGGTGGAGGGACTGGTGGTGGCGGGGGAGGTGGGAGTAGTGTTCCCATTGCCAGGATAGCAGTCCACCAGCTCAGCTCCACACCAGTAGACCATGACAATAAAAACAACAACACTCTCCTCATTGCTGGTAGGTTTCTAGATACTTTCGTTTTTCTTCTCCGATTCGGAAGAAACTCTTGATTTCCAGTAATCAGGAAATGGAAATGTTCTTGACAAACGCCCCTTCTGCTTGACACAGTTCTAACTGTATTAGAAACTAAGGCGGCGCATGAAATTTCAATTCGATTTAGTGCCAGGATTCAGAAGTAATGTTAGCCCATACCTCTCATCCTTATCGGTAAGCGGATAATATTTGGATAATATTTTTGTTTTATAGACCGTGGATACTCTGATGAAGAAGAGGAGGCAGAATTCAGTTCTGTGGAGGACAATGACGAGGGAATAATGACGTCCTACAATCCTAACAGACCTCACAGGGCCATGGCGTATAACAAGAGTGATCTCTCATACACAAAGGTAATACTTAACAAATTGTACATGTCATGTTATAATTCAGTGTTGTATTTTTTGTATTAGGCACTATTTGCCATAACCTTATGAAGTTTAAATCAAAATTGTAAAAAAAAAAAACAGAAAAATATGTCAATTATATTGTATGCGTTGATATACTGCTGCTTGTATTCATTGTACTTAAATCATTTTCCTGAATTACGTAATAAGGAGTGGTTGTTAAAATCTACACATTAATATGCATTGGTTTTTCTTCAAACAACAAAGTATATTTGAATTCATTTTACGTATCTTTTTATTGTATTTCATAGCACACTCAGATTCCTTTGTCAAAATCATTTTCATATGTGAATTAAATTATTTCAATTGGTGTATAATTAGTGAATATGTTGATTATGTACAAGGTGTTCAGAACAGAACTGTGGATGTATTGTTACATTGATGAATAAGATCAGTCACTTTTAGGATAGAAGAGATGTATTTGTATCTGAGAGAGATGAAGGTGTGAGTTATTCAGCTCTAGTGACTGTATTGAGTGTTGGTGTATATCAGAGTGTGTCTTTTCAGCTGGACCATGACAGGGATATGGGCTACACGAATATGGACAGGGACAGTTATATGGGAAACAAGGGGGCTGAGAGGGACAGCGATAGTGATTTTGAAAACAGACAAAGCAAACGGAAAGGTGGAAACCGGGGCAAAATGGCTGTATGTAGTTTTGTTTTTAATTTTATTTTATTACCCCCTCCCCCACTTCTCTCTTTTACTTTCTGTCTCTCCATCAACCTCCTTCACACCTCTTGTTATTTTATTACCAAATTCATTTTTCAGCACATCATGGAATGGGCTTCACGAATTATCTGGCGTTTGTGTGTTGTGCCTTATGAGTTCAATGTTCAAATGACTGAATCAGTTATTTTATTTCACATGATATAATAATTCATTTTAATGGCATGTTATTATTTGATATCACAAACTCTCACTATTTTCCCATCCACTCATTATTAATATTATTTCTAAGAGCTTTTTTCATTCTACACTGCAATTTTTCATAGTTTATGCAGTATTATCATTTCCCCGAGGTATATTAATGTATTGTTTGTCTACAGCAACGTAACTTGAAGCAAAAGTTCGTGGCGCTGCTGAAGAGGTTCAGGGTGCCCGAGGAGATGGAATCGGGAGGTAATAGGAATAGCAATACTCTGGAGGGCTCCAGGGAAATTGACGAACTATTTCAGGTAATCAATTACTTGCTTTTGTTCCTCTTCACATGGATTAATAATTTACTTCATTAAAAACTCTTTGCTGGTACTATTGATAAATAACAATAATTTGTATACTTTATCTATAGGCTTGTATTAACTTATAATTAATTATTATCTAGGAATTGGATTCCTTGTCATGTGGTGAGGACTCCGGCCAGGAACTGGACACAATCAGTATTAGTTCAACACCAAAACCATCGCTCAGGCCTTTCTTTGCCAGTTCAAGAAGCCTAGCACATCATGACAACCAACACCAAACAGCGGGTGAGCAAACATCTCAAATATGAATCAAATTTTTTGAGTTTATTTCTAACCGAATTCTAATTGAAAGATTAAGTAGTTTGTGTGTTAATTAGAAACATTCTATGAAACTATTGTAGAGGAAGTTTATTTTCAATGTAAAAGTGTCGAGAAAATTTAGTTCATTTTGATATACAAAATTTCATTGATTGTAGTGCAAATTAAACCTATTTTAAATGTGATTCAGAAGCTAATTGAATTGTGAGAACATATTTCATAGAATCTAATTAGTTTTCTATTCGTATTGATTGTAATTCTGTGTATTATATTTTTTTTAATACAGTGTAAATATAATTATTACCTTCACTTCGTACCTTTTGCAGGGTAGGGAGAAAGATTTAGGGAAGGTCCCAACTTTCGATTCTTGCATGCATCCTTTACATCAGTCACATTCATACAATTCCCTATCCGAATACTTTGATAATGTGGCTGGTTTCCAAAATTCAAGACATTTCCCATTGTTTTCTTAATAGTGAAATTTCCTTGCCTACTTTTCGTTTGTCTCTTCCAGATAATATGTGAAACACCACATGTGTCATTTATGCCACTATCTATCCAGTTCCCTCTATTATCCTTGTCCCTGTATGATCACTCCGAATCCAAGATAATTCATGAATACAATATGATATTGGATAATGCATAGATTATGTATGTTAATTTAATTGTACTATACATAGAATGATTTCGTGCATGAAGTTTGAGTTGAATATGACATGAGAGATGAATATGATTATTAACATTTCATTAAGTCGTATTTTGAAAAAAAAAAGAATTATATAACCTGAATCTTCAGTGCATTACAATTAACATTTAATTGAGCTAAATCTGTTTTGTAATAAGTTCTATAAAAAACACTGTCATTTTTTCATAATAATAGAAAAAACTCTTTATTGAACAAGTAATATGTCAAAAGGGGGACTTGCTGTGTATTGGGAATTTCTACCAGCCAACCAAAACAGTAAAGATTGTAAATTGTTAGACAGTTCTTCTAGTACTAAAAAGTAACTTTAACTCAACGCTATAATAATTCACAATAAATCAATGTTGTTTAGCAGATTTTTCTGGTCTATGGATGAGATAAGAAAATATTATAGACGATTATAAATGTACTAGTGTTGTGTGATACTATATATACAATAATTATATATTGTTATGTAAGGTATTTAAATATGTTCAAGAGGTATGCTTAATATCTAGGTTAATAGGGATTGGTAAAAAAGTTATTTCACTATGATAAACTATTTTGCCCATCCTCTATGAACACTACACAGTATGCATTAAGAATACCTGTATGAATAGAACATATTGAATTACCTTTTATGTACTGTTATATATCATTAGGTTGTGTGCATGTTGAGCGATGAGCCATTCTGTGTTTTATAAAGTTACTAATGCAACAGTAATCTGCATACAACACAAATACCTAACACATCTGAATGTTTCTCTATTATTATTATATCTATACATACATATTACTACTACTACTCATTATTATTGTTTGTCCATTCTAACATCAAAGTTTTAACATAAATATTATGAACGAAATAACATTGGTTTCATAGTTTAAGTTTATTGAAAACCTATTATGATTTTTTTACGAAATGCAAAGAAATTGAGTCTCCTCTTGACATCACCTATATTTCGACAGCTCACTGGGTCAGTGTTGCAATTGTGTATATTTTTTCTCTCCATCGTTTTGTAATATTTGTTGTGGGAGAGATTCTATCAATGATGTCCTTCTAAATGTATGGTAAATTTATCTTATAAAATAGTCTATGACATTTTTAGACTTTGTGTTGAGTAAGTTTGTATTACGTTCATTACACTGTGGGAATATTGCGTGAAAGATTTGTATCGATTCGTACAATGTGCTGTAACATCCTTTCGTGCTCAGGCAATCTCGTATAAAAAATGTTTCAGTTGTGTTACGTATTGTGCAATACATGATGGCTGTTAGATATTATTTTGTTTTGCTTTAGTACGTATGAGATAAATGTGCTTGATATTGTTTATGTGTGAGTGAGTGTACGTGTGAATGTCTCTGCTTTATTATTTATGCTGAGCTTATTTTCGCTCGCATATGTCAGTTGTCCGGGCGTCTGTGACTGGAGGTACGGCCCCATCCAACGTACATCAACAACATCATTCCAACCTCCAAGATAAGACCATCGTCATGTCCCCGCTCGCCCAAGAGTCCACCACACAAACTGTTAAGGACAAACGACTCATTGGGACAAACAATTCTTCAGGTGAGTATTATAAGGCATTTAGTTGGTGAGGGGGAGGGGGGGGATGGTTAGACTAAAAGGATGTTGTATAATATTTTGTCTGAGAAGAGAAATGTTGCCAGTGTAATTACAACTGGGAAAGTATTGCTAGAATAAAATGACAGTCAAATGATTTACTACTAGTGTGGATGCTTTGGCACTTGGTACTTCCCTCTGACACTTATAACAATCAAGCAAAGTGGACTTCTATCTCTGAAGTTAGTTGTGTAATAACTCAGTATAATTAGAGTGAACTTAAGTGATATTGTATTCCATATTGAGGATCTTTTAATAATTTCTGTCACACACTTCTATTGCTTTTTATTTATTATACCGGCACAGTTGTTTATTTAGCACCATGTCTCGGCTTTTCCTTTTCCATTCTGTCTATTTGATGTGAACTTTGTTACATTAACTTCATTATTCTATTTTCCTTATCTGTAGTTACATTCTCTAGTAGTTTCATACATGTTCCCACAATGGCACATCAAATTTAAAAGATAAACATGGTTGCTTGGTTAAAAATGCAGCTTCCGAAACAGAATTCCTGGGTTCTGAGAGATGGTTTCTTAATAAATTTTCACAACTGTGACAATGAAAAATTTGTATTTGAAGTATTACAAGTATGTGTGTAGGTATTTGGAGATGTACTGACTTTTGGTGATATTTGTGAAACTCAACACTTACGTGCATCGAATAGAGGAAATTCTACTCTCCAAGACTCGATAAAAAACAATCCCTTATCACTCATAAGCGGAGATCACTGTCAAGGATCTATGCATCTAGATTGATTTTTTTTTTCTCAACTTCTTCATTGTGATTTAATTGAAGCACACTGCATATTTTCCATTTTATTTCACTTGAATTTATTGTCATAGAATATAATTACTACGCAAAAACTAATAATTTCTATTTTTTTTTTCTCTTCTAACTTTTGACTGTTTCAGGGATTCTTCAATCTAATGCTAACTGCTTGATTTTATCGCTTCTGTTCTCACTTGCATTGCCAACTTATTTTTTTGCTTTTTTTGCATCTTGTATTTCTGTTATTATTTTGTTTAATGTCTTGTCGTAGTGATACTAACTGTTATTGTGTAGAAATGCAAATACTTGATATACTAATTCTTACGCTGTTATTATAATTTAATTAACCTTTTACTCTATGCTTCCTCTATTGCGGACTTATGATTTAAACAATTTGATTTAATAAATATTTGTTAATGCAGAAAATGATCAATGGAGACGTCCCGTAGACAGAAGTCTGGGAGGGCCTGATGGAACACTACTGCCATATTTAGACCAGGATGAATCCTCGGACAATAGGGAACAAACTGCCAATGATCAGCTATCAGGATCACCTCCAAAGGAGAAGGTACCGATCACAATATTTAAAGAACATTGCCATTTATTCTGTACCTCTATATTTCTATACATATTATTAGAAAACGGAGACATAATCCCATATTATTTTAGTTACATAATAGAACAAAAAGTTGAGAAAACAATGTGTTTTTATTAGACTACCTACTAAGACATACTTTACTGGTATAGTACGTACATTGTATATGCATTACAATATTAAAGGCATTTTGATTTCATGAGTATAATTTTATTTGAAATATGAATAAAATGGGACACTCATTTTACTATGAATTAAATAAGACGGCTTTTTAAAAATTATTGTAATGTTTTATGATTTTTTAAAGATAAATTATAAAATTGTGTGTTTTATGTGTAAGAAATAGAACATAGTATTCCAAAAATGGGTGACTATTTCCATGAAAAAAGGTTTATTTAATCATAAACAGCCTTTTTTGTCAGAGATATAGAAAAAATTACAAGGTCCGTTAAACACATACATATGTATAGAATGAATTATTTGTTTTACAAAACGATATGATTTTTTATAGGATGAAAAGAAATCCAAATTGTTCCGTTCAGCCGTCAGCTCAGGAGGGAGCAGTTCTGCTGGGGGGAGAAAGAAACAACAACATCAGCAGCACTCTCTCACTATACCAATGGAGCAAGGGCTGAGACCTTCACAAACAGAACATTCCGCACAAAGTCCCACTAATACGGAGGTGAGGCAGTGCGACAAACATCATGAAACAGACAATTTTTTTTTTAATTTCACATTTTATTTTTTGTGAGCAACATCAATATATAGCGTTTCCTTCTCTCTTCAATCTTAAGCCTTCATGACACAGCGGATAGAATACCGGTGTTGAGGTCTGGGTTCAATTCTGGGCCGCAGTAGATGGATGGACTAGAATTGCTGAATGTTACTTAAATAAGCCGTCTATCAGTCATAAGCTTGATCCATCCAAATTCCATCCTTTACTGTAGATCTGTTGAGATAACTACTTGTTGTATAGAAATAATATGAATTTATCTGAAGTAAATATGAATTTTGTTTACAATTATTCCAGAACACTCAACCTCGCCGCAGTCTACTGGAGATGTTGAGTCGCGTGTTGGGTAATGAGGAAGGCCCCCCACCGGAACTAATGTGGCTGGTGTACCCCCCCAGGGAGGGGGCAGTGTGGAGGTTGCCCGCGCACCATCTCCACCATCCAACTCTTCACACAAACAACTATCACGAAGTCAGGGCCGTCATGCAGGCACTCCTCAACAGAATATGCAAATAGTAAGTGTTACATTGTATATTCTCTGACATTAGTAGAAAATCTGTGACGATCTGAAAGTCATTTAGGGGTACACTGAATACCGTTGCTTTATATGTATGGAATGATAACACTTTTTATGTTGTTAGCATTTTATGTAATTGATTTTTACAGTTTTCTCTTAATGCTTTAAAATGAAAAACTTAGGTGTATTGTGTATCACGGATACTAGAGCTTCTTTCTTTGAATTTTTTTTCTTTGACATATTCGTTTTCTCAACCCAGAGTTAGATTGAATTGACTCATTAAGTGAAGTAAATAAATTATAATACTATTTGTTGTGCCACGTAATTATTGGTGATAAAACTCCATAGGATTGAATGGAATTGTAAGTGAATCATTCAACTCATTGATTTGCATTGTTTCAGTTGCAACACATCATCCAAGCCAATGCAGACAGTGAGGCTAGTGTTGGTCGGGCCCGATGCCCTTGTGAGTGGTGCACTGCGGGCCTACGTAGAGTTATGGTCGCTCCGGCCTCCTGACTGGGGGGGACATGTCCGCTTCTATATCATTCCCTTAGGTGAGGAATTTAACACAGCTAGTCAAATAAAAATTAAATCAATGTCACATTAATGTTGTGTTTTTGATACACGCATGATTTACTTGTGGAATAATCCTCCACTTCAAATCAGACTAGCCCCGGCTATTATCTCTTTTAAAAGTAAACTGAGGCATCATTACCTTTCCATAAATACTCCAAGTATGTATAAAATATTTCAAAATTGTATTGTCACATGTGGTTGGTTGGAAGACATTGGGTATGGAAATAAACCCGCCATTTGGATTTTTTTAATAAAGATTTATTTATTGGCCTATTATTAAACGCCATAATAGTATAAAAACGTTAAGGGTAAACCCACCTCCATCTCTGAATGTTTCAGGAGCTTCAGCTCCTGTCATCCAATCTGCTACGCAAAAAAAACACGTGAGGGCTTAATGTTTGACGGAAGGGCTTCCCTCAACAAGCTCCTCCCGAAACTACTCTGAACACCCTTATTGTCCCTTGGAGGAGACTGCAAGGATCCAGAAATAGTATAGTAATAACTTGTTAATAAAATTTCTCTTTGGTTTGTATTGCAGGAGTAAACAACATATCAAGGTACTTGTCTTCACTAGACGCCGGTTACTCTGTACTGTTTGGTGGAGACGCCTTCCAAGCAATGTGCGAGAGAGCTGCCGAGGGATCACTGAGCGATGCTACTGAACTCTCAAGTAGAATCAATAGGTAACTACAAAATCATCTTAATGCCTCCATTCAAAATGTCGTTCAAGTCTGTACAGAATTTTCCTTATGTTTATTTTTACTTTGTCTCAGGTATATCAACGGTTCTGGTCCTACGATTCAACTCCCAGTTGCTGAGGCTATGGTCGCCTACCGGGAGAAATCCTGTGATGAAGACTCTACTCAAATATTTGTGCCATTTGTTAATGTAAGAATGATGTTTATTTATTTGTGGTACTCATACAGACAGATATTAATATATTCGCCTAACAATCATAAGCATACAGATAAACCATTCATATAGAATCAATTATTTACATGCAACAAGACACACAATATACAAATAAACAATGTATACAAATATCTCCACAAATATTTATATTTACAGGAAGTAAGAATAGGTTCCTCTGAAAATAATCAACATTCCATGGATATGGAGGAGATGCTGAGTGGAGGCTCCCCTCCCGCGGTGCCCGTCAACTCATCAGGCCAGCCACCACGTCCTTCCCCTCCCGCCACCCCAGCGTCCGCACCTGTAGCTCCATTGTTACTCGCCTCTGCTGGCGCCACACCCCACCAACTCACCGACTCCACCCCACTCACTCCTGCTGCTAACTCACACACTCAACACAATTGGGAACCACTGGAGTTACAGTTGGATTATTGGCAGGTTAGTATTGAATTGGAACTATTCTGAAGTTGGTAGATACACAAGCAAATTGAAAAATATGAAGTATTGTATTTAATCTGTATGTTCATTGTCTGTTTTCATAGATTGTCAAACCAGACAGCCAGTCAAAACCTGAAGAAATATCAGCGCGGCGGCGGCTAGAGGGTCACCTCAAGGGTGCTGTGAGTGGTGGTGCTTTAGGGAGCAACTTCAACCCTCAACAGGGTGGCGCAGCATTGGGCCCCTCGGCTAACAGGGCATCCCTCAAATCCACCTTCCGGTGCTTGCAGGCAGCTAGGCTCACCCCAGGGGTGGACCCACACGCAGCCCCAGGGTTTCATATCACATACGCCACTAAAGAGAAAAAACAGAAAAGTAAGTTATTGCAATTATATCCATTCATTGAATTAGTCATACTTTATGTAGTGTAGGTATTAAGATGGACATGTTGTATTGATTGTTCCAGTTATGAGACTGGGTAAGAAGAAGGAGAAGGACAAAGAATCGGATACAGGTCGGAGTCAAACATTAGACAATGTCTCCAGGCTTATCTGCTCTGCTAAGTCATCACATGTGCCATTAAAAGGTAAACGCATAATAATATAAACACATACATAGTTGTAGACTTAGTTTAGTTGGAAGACCATGTTTATGTCACTATTAAAGTTATGAAAACAAAGGGTAATTTTGTGATAAAACAATAGCCGCATTTTTGATCACAGAAGGCGACACTAAACTACTTTTTTTATATAAATTTGTGAGGGTGTAAAGTGAATAACATTAACTGACTGATATTTATATTTGCAGTATATATTGACGGTGCTGAATGGAGTAGTGTAAAGTTCTTCCAGTTGTCAATGCAGTGGCAGACGCACGTGAAAAACTTCCCCATTGCTCTATTGGGGGCGCCACTCGCTCCCCAGGAGTTGACATAAGGAGACTAACCTAACCCTATGTGATCTGAGGCTTACTTCATGCTATATCATATGCTGTGTATATCAATCAATACATATTATTATTGTTATAGTATTGTTTCATCAATCAATCCTAATATCAATGTTGCCAACATGTGCTATTCCCACATTTTTACGGAATATTTGTGATATTTTATTGTATAAAAAGACATATTGTCACGTAGTCATGTGCAATTTTTACCTAAGGAGTGCTTTTCAACCGTACTTGCGCTTAATTGTTGAGAACAATACTGGCCTAAGTTTAAGGAAAAAGTTAAACAACGTTCATGATTTTATTTATAACATTACTATAGTCTAATGTTTGAGAATATCTCTGCATTATAGAGATGAAAGCAAGTCTTAATTCCTATATTCAGTTGTCGTGACATACTAGACAATATAATAATATTAATATACGTATCAGAGATGGGAAGGCGAAAGCATTGGCAGCAGATATTTATTGTATTTGTGTATTGTATGGTGTAGCACTATTGTCATTTCAAGTGCTGTGAGTTTGTTCTAATATTATTAGTATTATAATAATACATGTAAATAGTATATAATATAACTGATATTTCCACTCATATCCTATCGTCTCGATTTGAGACACTTATTAGACTCGTATAGTCAAGTATTTATTAATGTTCGTTGTGTCTACCAACCTAATATTACTTATGTGTGTGTTGTTTATTATAATAAAAATTGTACGAATGCAGTATGCAGCCTACCACTTTCCTTTAGTCAAATGTTAAAAAACATGAACCGTATCTTAAACATCATTTAGATATTGACAAGAAGCAACATGAAATCTTCATAGTAATTCCGTGTCAATCGAAGTAAATAATAGTGTACCGTAATAAGATATATTTCAATGTGTTTTCCTTGTTAAATTGTTGAACTTACAGGGAGAGTTGGGCAGTTAAAAAAATATTTAAACAATTAATGTTTGTGATGCAGTATATGAGGACACATAATATAATAAACAATTACTAATTAGATTTAAACATTGTTAACGTATTGTATTAAATGACATGTCCTATTGTTGCCAGACATAAGCGTTGAACATTATTAAACAAACTTATGAAATTATTATTGCATTTGTTATAAAAACGAGGAACTGAGTTTACTAGTCATCTCTCATTCATTGCACGAATATCTCGTTACAAATCTAAACTCGCTTCAGTCTTTGTAGTCAAAAGTCTTCAATGAACAAAATATATAATTAGTTATTTTCCTTACAGGGTTGTCCAATTGTGTAACTTAATTAATTTTAAAACATGTTGACCCTTAATAAAATGTCTGGCTCCAGATTAATATAATAATTAGTTATTGTGTTATAAAAGAATGCCATAGTGAAACTCATTCTGTAATGTACTGCACAACTTTAAGTTTGTGTAATAGTATAGAGTAGTAGTAATATAATTAATTGTTTTGTATTGTCAAATTCGTATTTAAGACAGAAACAATTTGATAGAATTGTGACATGCGTATGTTATATGTGATATATAAAATAGTTGTATCTATAATAATGGTTAAAAAATATATATATTATTCCTTTCCCTCCTATTCCTGTTCATTTTATGTGTTTTGTTATCCCCTGAGTAAACTTTGAGACCATACTGGGATTATTTTAAACTGGTCTGAAAAGATGGGACTACCTGTTTCTTTTTCTCTTATGGCCCTTATGTAGATGTATTTCTCATCTTTAACATTCATTTTACTCTAGAAATATGTTTCTGCTGGCATATAGGTCTCCAGCTATCGTTGATTCTTTCCCACACTGGGCTAAAAGCCTGCACTGCAAATATCTTTAACCGCCGCCTCAACCAACTGCGCCAACCATGTACTCTCATTCTGTTAAATTTTTCTTAACAATGCATAGATAGTATGGATATATGTTATGTAGCATTATTGGTGTAAAACATAACTGCTGTGAAGTGCACTGAATTTGGATCAACAGGACCCTATCAAGCACTACTCACATTAAGGTACAAAAAGGTGAAAGTCTTCATTAAAAACTACTACTAGTACATTATACTTGAATCCTGACCACACTGGATTGTTTTTGATAAAAAGTCAGTTTGAAATAACCCCACTATGGTGGAATCTTATACATATAATTGTAATGTTATAATTTTGGGATTGAATATTACTTAGAGGCAAATTTGCACAAATACGTTGGTTAAAGACTGACATGCAAAGTTTGTTTATATTAATACATAGTCAATGTTGTGACATTTCAATAACAATTATATTGTCATATTAATATATAGAACTAACTTATAATGCATATACTAATATATTGATGTTGTAATCTTTTTAAAATCGTGTGGACAAATGTGTAGAACATTTCCGCATGAATTTGTTGTGGAATATTCAAAAAGATGTGTCTCTTAAAATATCTACTATGCAGTCCTACAAACTGTAGACTTTTTGTGGTTCAGAATAAATCTTACACACATAATAATAATGGATGTATGTGAGCGTGTGTTTGTTCCACCATAACTCTGGAACGCCTGGAACAATTTCAACCAAACTTGGTATCTAAATCTTGGAAACAAATGCTGTGTAGCAGAAACTTCCAGAAATGCGGAACCTTCTGAAAAATTTTGCTGACAAGCGAATCCAAGGGTTGTGTAGGGTCCTATGTGGTATCGTATGAAAGGGCATTAATCAATGTATGTACCATCGCATGCGTGATCAAGTACTTCACGTTTTGAATTGTAAGAATGTAACAAGGTTAACTGAGACCTGTAACTGACCTGCCGACGAATGAGTCTACAGTTTTGCGACGATGTGCGCTTTAATAATTTTCTTTTCTTTGTATCTCCTTCTTCAAATTATTTGTTTAATTTGCAATAGTATGAACAATAAGTTTTCTTCCTATAGTTTTATATTTTTACGATATTCTTCCATTAAAGTGTTTTTTTTTTGTCATTTATTTATTCGAGTTTTGCACGTGAAATATTTACTACAAAATTAGAAATTCCGCGAGATACATTTTGTGTCTGTGCAATGTCAATATAATTTATATGTAAAATATAATAATGTATGAAATTTTGATAATTTACCAAAGCAATGAAACAATGATCTCTCAAAAGAATGGCAAAATTTTAAGACTCATATATTATTTACTAATTATAATTTAACCTTTAATTGGAATTATTAATATTGTCTATCGTATGGCGTAATAATTAATATGCATTTTATTTTTCTGTGAGAGAGACAATAAATTATCATTTTTGTAGGTCTTGTAATGATAAAAAGTAAATTATATTATTATAATAAAAATATCATCATTAATAATCACTATTACGTTTTAATTATGTATTGAAAATATATTTGTATGTTCTTATAACAGTTTTTAAGTACAAATGTAAGAAAAGTAAATGTTTTGAATTTTAGGCAATGTGTAAGATCTCTCCTTTGCATCACAATTTCAACACAATACTAGCCATTTGGTTATATTATGTCTCCTTCATAATTTCTTAACGATTGGGTTCAGCTAGCAGTAGCAAATTTCTTGTTCTTACAAGTGAACTACGCTTTAATGTTATTAACTATCCCGCAATGATAATTGCAAAAATATGTTAATGTATGCCACATGTTAATTTGGAGGCCTATCAAAAACAGTCTGGTCAACTGAATGTCGCTCACTCATAAGATATTTACTACCATCATGTAATACCTTTGATTATTGAAGTACTTAATCAAATATATTTCGTCATAGTGACTAGATCGGTTGTAAAGCATTTGTTTCAATACAACACTATGAAAATGTGTGTGAAGTCATTTCTTCGTTTTCATGAAATTCAATAAGTATTCTTTTGTTGATATTTGACGTTTACGATTTTTACAGTGTCAAAATGTGATTGTAATTAGATATTTTAACGTTAATATACAATTGTTTCGCTCATCTAAGGATGCATTTTAATTAAAAAAAACATTTTATTATCCCCTAGCGTGGTTTTCCGGACTGTGGTTATATATTTAGCCTCAAATTGTAATGTATCTTTCTATCGGTAAGCTTCCGTATTTTGGTTGATATCATTGTTAATTTATGCACATTTCGACTAAAAATGCGACAAGTAAGGCTTATTTAATGATTTGACTTATTTTTACGCTTAAAATAAAATCGCAAATAATATATTTTTATTAAATTACATCTGCCATAGGCACGTGATATCATCATCGAATCACACATCGAGCCATCGATATTTTAAGTACGCACACGGGATTTTATGAATTATAAGCGATTTCCAATATTTTTTACGTATAAATTAATAATGATATTAACGAAGGAGAAAAGATATATTTACATTTTCTAGCGTAATCTGCATTTCCACACGACATTTGGGCATGTAAAGTATATTTTTATTACCTTCAATGTTGTCTTGGGTGGGCGAAATGATTGTTTTTAAGCAGGATAATATATAATTATATGATCGACATTTGGACAGCTTGAATTTCTGGAATATCATAAATTATGAAATGATAATCGTTTTATGTAAATCATTTAATATATATAATGAAATTAATTATAAATAATTTTAGCGGCAGCGTATTAAGTTAATGAGTTACATTATACAAATTTATTTATTTATATACTTAATTAATCCTTTTTTTTACCAATACAACACAACATGTTAAAAAAATGGTATCGATGGTATTCAATATCGATGTTAATAATGAGCATTTACATCACATTAAATCATTCAGTAAAGACAAGAAGAAAAAGAAAATGGAAACGACGCTCGAAAATAGTTCGAGGCTATGTGTAATACTAAGTGAACAGCATAACTATAATACTATGAAAAAATTTGTCTTTGTTTGGCATTAATAAATTTATAGATTTGATGTTGCAAATCTCTGATTGTGGCGTGAAATAGTGATGCAAATAAGAGAAAGGTGTGTGTTATGTACTTGTGTATGCTTATAAGCAAAAAGATAGCCGTGATATTAATGTTTAGAAATTTTAAAAATAATATATTTCGTCGTCCCTACGGGGTCCCTAGTAATAGAATAAGACTAAATGTTTTTTGTATGAGACGGTTACGGGCTAATAAACATTTATAATTTGCATTCTGCGTGTTCAGAAATAATGTCGCCCATTCTGTTCGATTAAAATGTTGCATGTTTTAACAATCTCAGGTAATCCCATTTCGGGGGTACGTTGTGATTTAAGGGATGTATTTTAAAAGTTGTTACGGAGACTACAATATCTAATAGGAGTAGTATTTATTTTCTTGTTATATTGTTCTATATAAATATATATTTTAATAATTCAACTATATATTATTATTTATTATTTTCTACCTTGGAATTATTCTTTAATATGATCACAATTTGGATTTCCTTTATCATTGTACTAATTTGTTTGTTCTGAGAAAATGACTACATATTGGATTTATAACTTCTTGGCTTACGGCATACATAATTCAATTCAGTCTTCTAGCTTTGGTTGTATCAGGAGATTAATTCACCATGTATAAGATTTTCATTTTGTATCTTGTAATCAAATAACTTAAATGGCTTTACTCCTTTGTACGTTTCTTCCTTCTTGACCTACAAGTCTTCCTTATTATCGTAATCCATAAAATTATTTGCATTTAATCATCTTTACAAGTAATCTTAAAAAAAAAAACATATTAATTCATCAAATACTCGAGGCAATATTAGAAGTAATCGTAATATGTAGTCATGATCGTCAATAGTTTCTATATGAATCAAATGGGGTTGTAAACTGACAAACTACATCGCAATGTGTCGCAAAGTCAAGTGTAAACCTTATGTCAATTTCAGTCTACCATTAAAGTTATCTTTATTACCGGAAACCACAATAAAATGTCTAATTTTACAAGATAAACTTTGCATTTATTACTTCTGCTGCTCCAATTGTGATGTATCTATTACATTTTTTTTTTATTTGACTCTTTGACTTTGGAATGTTCAAGTTGTCTGTGTGTATCTCATATTGTGGAACTATGAATTTATGGAAATTGTATTATATTTATATTGTTTCATCATAGAGACTGTATATAAGTCAATTGTGTACTATAAAAGATACAAATAAATATAGAATTTCCGTAATTTGTAGCCCTGTGGTGTATTATTAATATTTTATTTAATAAAAATAAGTTCCTTTTATTTTGTATTTTCGTTTTGTTTTTAAGGAATTGTTTATATAAGAAATGTGTAATAAATTAATGAATTATTGTAATTATAATGTTATGTATTTTACTGAATGTGCAAACAGCAATATAATTGTGTATAGAATTTAATTATTACATACATATTATAATTATTATGTCGTACTCCTTTGTAATAATTTTTTGTAACGTTTTATTAATAAAGAAAAGTATTGTAATATTATTGAACTCAATTAATTTCTCTCTTGATTATTCTAATGTAATCCTTTTGTGCCAAATTCTGGCTCTTAAACTTTTTATACCGCTGAATTAATGAAATATGTAAGTATGTAAAATACTATCTCTATATTCGAGAATTTATTGTTTGACAATAAGTGCGTCTCATATAAAGTTCTATTGAATACATTTTCACTTTTTTTACCATAATTATTCATTGTCTTCATTTATGTCAAAATGCTTTTGTTTACGCACAGCCCAAAATAATTCATTCATATATATACTATTCACACAAGCGGTGATTATTAGAATATACATAAATGTTTTCATTCCCAGTGAACAAATGCAGTTATAGATTCTTTCAATATTTTCGTGTTGGGAGAAAGGTTTTATGAAATGCACAACTATTAACTGCATTCACTTGGACTCGATCTATGTAGCAGATAAAAAGACACTAAAATATTACACGTGTATATGTCCAGTCCAGATTTACATAGTGGTTCCCAAAGTGAATTTATTGGTAGCTCCCATGTAGTATATAATAGATACCTTGCTCTTAATTTTATTCCCTGTATACATAATCTGTGTTCTAATAATCTATTGTGGAAATCAGTCGTATAATTATGTGAATAATTGATACATACAATATATCGTTACATGGTTGTGCTATTGAACCATAATTTAATGTATTGAAGAATGATTAAGGTACGAGTATGTATGTTAGTAGTTACATGTACTATCTTATTGAGTTACATAATATATAATAAAAAACAATGATATCAACTTATTTTGTACTTTAATTTCTGACTTTACATCCTAATGACAAAAGGCATATAAGCTAAATCTTCTTTCAGGTTGCACAAACTCCTCTGAAAAGAGAATCGTGTATTCCTTATAAGAAAAAAGGAGAAGAATACACATAAATCCATTAACTAAGCAGAAATTTAATAGAGATGTGAAAAACGAGTGCCTATCTCACGAAACAATCCTGTTTTATTCGCTTGAATTGTCCTGGTATGTTCCTGAATTAATTTTGGGTCGACTGGAAGATATTGCTCTTGCATTAAATCTCTTTAGTGTATTATTTTTATTACGTTTTTGAACCAATAAAAAATAATTTACTTTTTGGTCTAAGATTTCTAAAAAACAGAATTCCTCTATCATCACTTGGTAAACATTTGTTATGCTCCAATAAAATAAAATAACAACAGATGCCAGTGTCTGATAACCATCTCAAAAATAGTGAAACTAGAAAGATGAAGTTAAATCTACCAAAACAAAAACAGAAAGGACTCTTCATTCTAACTTCATTCAACAGTGAATAAATACAAATTAAAACATTTCATAAATACGTACTTTATTCAGACTTGGTTACAAAAATTGCACTTAGGGCCAATCTTATAAACATCCGTAAGTTAAATGTCAGACCGAATAAACCGAAATTTGGTCCATTTGCTCTTTATTTCGTCTTATAAAAATCCGTTAGTCAAATTTCCGTAACATTATACCGATAGAAGTTACCGACCGCCGGACCACCGGTTAACCATTCGTTAGCTGTCAGTTTGTTTGGTTTGACAAGGTTTGAGTTGACCAGTTCTCTGTTTTCGTGCCGCGATTTTATTTTCCCCCGACGATTATTAATTTTTAATCGAACAATGTCTTCATCTAGTGATATGGAGTATTTATTGGAACAAAGTAGTTCTTCCGACGAAGAAACCCAAGAGAGAAGACCGAGACAATTCAGAATACGTACCGATTTTTTCAACATTCTAGATGATATTGATTTCGTCTTCAGGCTCACAAAAGGATCGGCGCAAGCTTTGCTTGAAGACATTGGTCACCTGTTGGCTAGGAAGACACGCAAAAACCATCTGTTACAACCTTCGACACAGCTGCTCATGGTTTTGCGGTTTTATGCGCTAGGTGCGGTGAAAGCAGATGAAAGTAGTTTAGGTGAAGATGATGGTGATGAAGAGAATTATTCCATGACTGAAGATGAGAATTATAGACGAGACCTCATTGACAATTATTTTGGAAATTTACGTACTATACAATAATAATTTGTCAATCATAACACTAGTTGCTGCATTGAATTCAAGTGATATGAGTAATTTATACCTGTATGTGTATATTTATTCATAAATGTATGAATATTAATTATTTATTCGAGGGGCAATATGATGTTATGTTACTAAACTAAACAAATATGGAAAATATTTATCATGTCTAACGTTTTGATCACATTTGTACCTACATTAAGAACTTCTTTGTTAATTTTTTTTTTATTCTTTGCAAACATGTTATGTGCAGTTCATATTGACAATTAATTGATAACAAATTGTCTTAAAATATACATATGTAGTAGTAAGTATTTTATTTCATCACATTCTACGATATAAGTTTACTTGACAATAAATACAATCCTTTATTATATCAGTGTCTTTCGCTTTAAACATAATAATAAAATTCCCTAAAACCAAGTTGGCAACTCTGAAAAAACCTATCGTCTTCTATCCTATGGAGAAGGCAGACCACTAATCGCTATCTTCTTTCAGATTCTTGTCATTCAATACTTTTATCTTGTATTCATAATAACGCGCAATAGCATTTTAGACTTTTGAGTTACGCGCGGTTATGTTTTGACAACAAACAATGGCGTCGCCATAGCGTCGCTGTCACCGCGCTGTTATAATCCATAGAAATGCTTCAAAACCATAGACACCAACAGTAAAATAATATTTTTTTAACTGATGGTTAAAAATGTTTTATAATACCATCGTCGGTATAATTTACTGACGGACGGCCATCCGTTAGTTAACCATCGATATACTAACGGAAATTTGGTCTCCCTTTTATAAGATTGGCCCTTAATCAATTATTCTGTGATACAATAAATAAATTGATAACAATATTATGCAGTCATTTTATAATATTTAACTATATAAAAATAATATCAGTTTGTGACTAGAGACAGACGCAATAATGATAAGAGCAGCTTAGCTGGAAGATAATCAAAGCTCACTGTACTCAACACTTTGGTCTAGTATAGGTACATAATGATTATTGTCAAGAAACAGATGGTTTTCGATGAGGGTGCTATTAGCTTTTTGGCAACACTTTTGAATTCCAATAGGAACATTATTGGGGTCAGCTGGCAGAGATCGCAGCATTGCGATTAGCTCGCCCTAGTGAACAAATGTTATAATTTATTATTCCCACATGATGGTGGGGTCTGCCATTTTTGTCTTCTGCATTTTTTTCATGCCAGGCTGTATATTATCCATTATTGCTTTGCCCAGGATTGGAGTAATTGGGAGTCTATTACTAGAGACTGGAAGACTTAAAGATATACCGTACGGCCATAAGAAGTGAAAAAGAAATGATAAATTCAATCTAAAAAGGTTGAACCAATATAAACTGTCCTTTAAGCCCTTGTGTCAAACCCCCTTCAGGTACAATATAATCTAAATTATCATCTTCCCTCTCTGGAGCAAATTCCTCCAAGTTATTGTTACTCTCATCCAAGTCGTATAAATTCCACAACGCTACGTGTAAAGACTTTCCATGTTTAGCCGTGACATATACATTGTCTCTCGACATACTGTCCTGAATATTCATTGGTTGTTTCAATAAAACTCCTGTGATGATCGCCCAATGCGCTTTGTGACCTTTCTTTAAACATGGTGTGTGATTTTTATCACAATCATATCTGTAAAATTCATTGTTAAGGAAAAGAACATTCATATTATTTGACAGTTATTGAAGATTGCAAAACCAATTACAGAAATCTCTAAAATGTGTAGGTTTCACTGATAACTTTGTCGTTAATAATGTTGACTTTGGTTTTAATTCACATTAAGAATGTGAAACTCCTTGAAACTTGTTACATGCACTGTTCAAAGAAAGTTGAAGCAATATTTCATAAGTAAAATGGTAAAGTAAAAATTTACATGTAAAATAAACATAAAAAGGATACGGAACTAAAAGGATGCATCCATTCAACAGCGACTCAACAATTTCTTTTGAAAATAACTTCATTTTCTTTGCCTCAAATTTAAGGTGTCCATAATCAACTTTACAAAGGGCTAAGTTAAGCAGAGACGCAGCCCAAGATACACTAAAAAGTTCCCCGTTGTTTGAAAATTTCTCACTTCTAGAAAGCAAAAGTAAATCGGATACTGAGATTGTGTGATTTAATAACATGGAAACTGCTACCAGACCACAAGTGGGTCCTTCTTGTAACAAGGACTCCACATGCTTGTAGGTTAATTTATAAGGAGGCTGTTGGATGCAGAAACGAAAGCGCACGCAAGTCAAATGCAATTCGGGATACACTAATGCCCATGTACAATCTGAATTCGATACCTGGACTTTTGGTAATACACTATTTTTCTTTGAAAAGTTCTGTGGGAAAATCGGAAATGGTGGTGGCAGTGGAAGTACATTATTATCTGACATTGTAAACCAAATCAAAATTCCACAATCAACTGAATCAATGCTCGTTTAAAAATTGTCACTTATAAAACATTGTAAATAAATAAAAAATAAAGGTTTGGAGGTTATCCTATCTTCCCTATCTCTATGTATCTTCCATGTATCTTCCAGAAAAAGGTTCATGCAAAAAATAATGAAGATTGTTATTAATATTTTGACAGCATTATAATGTTACAAGTTGTAAAAAAAATATTTGAAATTTGATGTTGCCCTGTAGACTATAAAATTATCGAAATTTCAAATCCTTCCCGCTCTTATAAATTATTTCACAGCGCCGCATCAAATTTTTTTACAAGACCCATGCATGACCCATGAAAGAAATATTTTCCTTTAGAGATTAGTCCCTAAGTCGGTACTATTTTTGCTATTCTATATATCTCTTTAATAAGTCTTCTATTCTATTCTATATCTATTTAATAAGTCCTAGAATTTTATTTTGCATAGGTAATAACTACGTGCATTTCGCGTTAGAAGCTTGGATGAAATAGGTGACCTATTTCATCCAAGGTTAGAAGTCCCCTGGTGCAAACTTGGTTTAGTGTTGCTTGATGTGATAATGAGATATGGTTATATTTTTTCGCTACTTTAAAATTATATTTTAGAACTGTTGTTTAAAAAAAATTGCCAATTTTCGAATTATTAGAATAAACTGGCAACATTTTTTCTAACTTGTGATGGCGGTTTAAAAGGATTATCGGAGTATTTTTTTCTTTTTCCAACCCACAAAACTATCCTGCCTTTAAAATGATTTCTCTAGCGCCGCTTTGTAATATTTTCGGCATTGTAGGTTACTTGTAAAAGATACAATGTGAGAATATTGGGAACCTTTGACAGCTCTTACGACAAGATTCGACAATCAGGGCTACCAACAATACAATCTAAACTCCACTTGCAGGTAACGTCAGAACGGTGGTCAAGACGGATGGTACAGATAATAATAGGTAAGTATGAAATCTGACGTTATTTTGAGGCCCTCATTCTTATAGGCATGAGGTTTTTGAGAGGGATATACCTAAATTATTTAGGTATTAACTGGATTTGTGTCTGCATCTCGCAGAAGCGGGCATACTTTGAGATTTTCCTCAACGAAGGCGGGAGGTATCAACATTCACATAAGGTTATTATGTGAACTCCCTTAGGAAGGGAGCAGGATGGATGTTACAATATTATTGATATTAAAAGTGATCACTTAAGCCAGCCAAAGCCGACTCGTAGCGTCGGAACATCCATCCTGCTCCCTCCCCAAGGGAGTTCACATAATAACCTTATGTGAATGTTGATACCTCCCGCCTTCGTTGAGGAAAATCTCAATGAGGTTTTTGCCTTCTTTGCCTGTTAGATGCGGTCAAGCTAACCGTTAGAGATAGAGTATTTATATTTTAAATAATATGTTCTGTGTGACCACATATAACCACATCCATGATAATAATATAATGATAGATATGTATAAAATATACATAAAAAATAATAGGTATGTAGGCGCAATAAATTTGTTGTACCTGTACGTAACGTCGCTGTTTCGTAGTCTAGGTTCGATATTTTTCGTGTAGATGGCACCTAAAAATTTTGTTGTCAGCTATCTTTGTTATTAGTAATGAGAGCCAAATCGTTTTACAAAATTATTGATATTAATTAATTTTTACATTACACTTGTAATAGTACTCTTATTTACACTAAATATTCTCAAACTGCGGGTAAATATGTTTTAAATTTTTCTAATCTCCCATTCATTTTAAAATAAAAATAGGTTTTCAAAACTTCCAAGAGATGGTGATACTGTCGTTGACTTAAATTTTAATTACTTCGCCTATGTATATGTATTACATCGTTGAGAAATCGTTACCTTATCGCAACGTGACGTGCTCGTTAGAGTATATGTGTTCTGTGGTGACGTGACGTCAGACGTGAACTCTTCTTCGATTAAGTTTTGCTTTGTAAATTGTAATACTGCGCGAGGTAAAATAAGTTTATCAGGTGCTTTGCAAGGTCAACGGCTTCGTGTTCTATGTACATCTAGGTCTATTAATATTATATTACAATGACGGACAGTACCGATGCGAATAAGCTTAACATAGAAGGAGTAGGGGAAGTTGTTACACCAACAGATAACAAGTTGCCCACGTACAAAGTGATACCTGAAACAGATACTGGTGAGTACACGGATCGATAAGTTTCATCATCTTCCTTTTAGTTGGATTCTCTAGTTATTGTATTATCTTGTCTTATTGCAATTTAGTAGTTTTTAGGTCTTTAAAACCAGGGTATTGATTTCCCAGTAAGCAGGTAAGTCTGCACATTGATTGCGCAAAGTTTTAATGGTCACAAAACTCCATCACATTATATTGTAGACTTGTCATTTACATTTCTTTCCTTGAAATAAATGGATATCACATCCATGGCATATTATAATCCAGTTTATTATCAATAGCTAATTTAGTCTGTAAAATATCTCCCTATGTAATTTACACAGCTGTGGCCATTTTGATTGCTCTCAAATTGAAGCTAATTGATTAATCTTTCTACAACAATAATGATATATAGTTGGTTGGTGTATGTATAGTTAGCCATATACATAAATGAGGTTAGACAGATGCATAATTACATGAGAAATTGGTCATTATTTGAGATTGATTTTCTGGTAAATAATTGTGTTACATTAATTTTACTTGGCCATCACTTTATGTAAGTTCTCTTATCATTCCCATATATATTTTGTGGTACAAACGACATAAACTTCTTGCTGTGCATTTTGCTTGGTTTGAAATTCTGCATATAGTATGGTAGACCCAGTAGTAAAAATGAGATTTAGCACAGACGATGTTTGAAAAAAAACTTGGTACGCAATAAAAGTGCTCCGCCCTTTTGATTAAGGATAGATAGGTACTTAGTTGCAATATTTTTTCATTCTTTTCCCGCTAGGAAGGTTCAGTAAGATATAGGTGACCAGATATAATATACAACATATAATTTCAGGTTGTTCAACACTCGCACAAACTGAATATACATATAGACATAATCATGTGGCAAAAATAATCCACCAAAATTTAGGTATAAAATATAAATTAATAAATTCGGAAAATATAATTCCACAACCCGGAATCGGTTTTAGAAGATTAAAATTATACGCTTTATTATGATAAAACAATTGTAACAGATAGAACAATACATCATAATAAACCCGATGTAGTTTTGCACAAAAAAAAAACTAAAATCACTTATTTAATTGACATCGCGGTATCAAATCCATAATATTCAAACAACCGTCACAGAAAAAAATCGTGAATATACACAATTAGCGGCTGAAATAAAAAATATTTCGAACTCTAGGTCGGTATATAATCCCAATAGTATTATCAGCTACAGGTATAATACCAAAATCGCTAATAGTTTAAAAAAAATGATTCCCTGGAAAATTTGAACAAAAAAATTATTGTACATTAAATCTGTATTTTTTTTATTTTCCCAGTATTAGGCTGATGAGTTTATAATATGTCAATCATGAACGATAATATGTAGACTCTTCTGGCTGAAAAGTGGGGCATATTTCTACTTTATCCATCCTTTGTACAAATAATAGCTATACGTTCAGTCTTTAATATTATGTGTGTTCAGTCATCCAGGACTAACCAACAGTACTACATGTTAGATAGGTATATAGTCTTGTATATAAATGTCAATTCAAAGTCATAGTTATAATGTAGTGTCATTACAAACCATTATACACTTTATGGTATTGGTATTACTATATGTGAATAAGAAATTATCGTCTGCGCTTGCGCAAATTAAATGTGCTGTTCAAAAATTGCTGGAAAACCTGATATACCCATTTATTTAAATGTATAAAATATAGTTAACAGGCTTTGTAAACAGGAAAAACTTGTGAATTAATATAATATACCGTCGAGTATTGTGCCACCATATTTGATCTTCAGTTTTACAATTGTTTAAACATAGTCTTTTGAAAATTAATGTTTTTCCTGCTGGCATTTTATATTGCGGTTTAATATTCGCGTGGTTTGGTGTGAGGAAATGTTTGAAATAGATTACGTAATATTTATAAGATAATTAGTGGAAGGTAGGCAACAGTTTTCAAGAATATTTAGATATGATAGTAATCCATTCTGTTTTAAAATTCGTTATACTATTGCCGTCACCTAAATTTTCCTAATTTCATAAATACATACATACAACTGTTTACTACATCCAAATGCTACATGTATACAAATTATAAAAGCCAAAATTTCTATATAATCGTTACAGGCATTCAATTTTATTTATAGCCTACATTAAAGCCAAGAACTTACTCAAAAAATCATTCCTGAGTGTAGTCAAACTTCAGAGTTTTTCGCATTCATGTAATCATTGATTTTTCCCAGAATATAAACCAGTGCAGAATTCCAACATGGTGAAAGAGAACGGGGACAACTGTAAAGATGGAGCAGATGAGAAGATGCTCACTCCTAAGGGAGACTTGGCAGACGTGAAGTTCATCTCGGGAGACCAACAAAACGGTGATGCCAAAATTGATATTTTGGAAATTAAACAGGTAGGAAATTAAACCTAGTATACATATTAATATTTTATGCCTGCAATTACACATGTTCACGGGGTATCTCAATGAAATTTTCAAATTATGTGTTTATGTTTCAAAATTATCAATTAATTGTTATAGTGGCTAGAAAACTAAATTTGTCTTAACTATTTGAACACAATAACACTTAAAATGTCTAAGTACACAGATTAACTCACAGCTGTCCTCCTCGGTGTAAAACAAATTAAAACAATTAACATTCAGGGACTTAAAAAATTTGTGACAAACTTGTCACTAGTATACAGAACGGTGCTATTTAAATAAATTCACTCCAAAATTATAATTTGTGTAATACTAAGACAAGTAATCACAGAATCCAATGTAATAACTTTAACTTCTGATTTGTAACTGATTGACACTTGTAACATACACCTTAGGACACAATAGCGATGTTACGTAGTACACAGTATTAGTCACAGATCAGAAATGCTATTGTAATATTTATTTTATTCCTAATGATAGTACTTATATTATTTGTTTATATAAATAATTCACACCTCAAAAAAACACGCATGCTCCACTTTTGATAGAGAAAGATAATATTTAATGCATTCACGCAAAATTAACCAGCAATGAAAAGCACATGTCAAAAGATATTCTATTTTGAAGTCCAGTTTTTATTAGGTAGGGACGTTTATCACAGGTATCCTTAAATTCACTGTTTTTTTAATAGTCAGCTTCTCTGGTTTATCACTTTTTAATCCCACATGACAATGAATTTTTTTGTCTTTTTTTCTTAGCCACACAATTCGGTCACGTCTTTCAGTATAAAATGTTACTTTAAAACTGTGTATTACTTGTGTAATTTTTGTCAGTGGTAGCAAATTTTTAAATAATTTAAGCAGTATTGTACACGTGTATTATCACAAGGTCTTGCATACTCAGCACCCTGATTCACAAATTATTTCTTGTATGTACAAGTGATGAATTTAAGTAGAATTTTACTGTAAACTTTTTTTTAGCTACTAAGCATTTTTTCTGTGGAGAATTCTTAGACACAGCATTATTTCTTTTTGCAGTTACAATCCATATTATCTAAACTAATAATATGTATTACAATCTCCCATTGTTAAACTCAATATTCAATGAAAATAAACAACATTGTATGTATAACATGCAACTATGTAACTTTATTGTATTAGGCTTGATAACATTGTTACGAGAATATCACGTATGGCAGTTGCTTCATAGAATTATAGCGAACCGCACTTCTTAGTTTGGTAGTCTAATTCAGTTGCCATGGAAGGCCATAATGTAGTAATAGAAGATACTAAGCCAGTGGTATTTTTAGATAATTTTCATTACAAACATAACTGATCATTTACTTGTATTAATTCTTTACTATATTTTTTTTTTCTTTCAGGCATTCACTGGCCTGACCAAGGAAGAACTGCTGAAGTTCAGCAATGATCCATTCTGGGTGCGCTTGCGCTGGGTGATGTTTGTTGGTTTCTGGTTGCTATGGTTGGGAATGTTGGCTGGAGCCATTGTCATCATTGTTGGAGCGCCCAAATGTGCTCCACCACCACCCAAGACCTGGTGAATGTTTAAATTATGATATTTTTACTCTAATTTGACAGATATTTTCACTTAGTATTAGTAAATTGAAGATCGAAAGCGGTAGTAAGAAAAATACCATTTAACATATCTCTTACACTATCTTTCACTGTGGAAATGAAAGATAAATCAATCCAAGTTTTATGATTTGTTTTCAGGTGGCAAGATGGACCCTTGATGGAAGCCAGTGCACCAAAAGACGATGCAGAAACCCAATGGAATCTTACAACCCTTCTTGACAAGCTTCCCACTTTGTCTGAACTGAAAATTAAAGGTCTCATTGTGCCCGAGGCAATGCTACCAGGTGATGACTCTTATTCTGTGCTCAACTCCGATGCATCAGAATTGACAACCTTCAAGACACTAGTTGAGAAATCCAAGGAAAAGAACATCAAGTAAGTTAAATTTATCTTGGGACAACGCTAAATACGAACTATGTCTTTTATTAGGAACGAGACTAATTGAATTTTTGGTTTGTTTTTAGACTGATTGTTGATTTGACAGCCAACGGAGCCTCCAAGACTAGTGAATGGTTCTCCAAGAGTGAACGTGGTGAACATCCATACAAGGATTACTTCATTTGGAGTAGCAGCAAGAATGCAAATGAAGAGGGTATCCAGGAACCACCTAATGACTGGGTAAATATATTTTTCTACACCCATCATCGTATTATCCAGAACAATAATTTTTATTAATGGCGAAATACTGTCTAATATCTTATAGCTAATTTGTATTTACCGTTAATAGTGCAAGGTGTGAAATGTGCAGAATTGTTTAGAAATTTATAATGTTGAACATGCACACCATGAAATAATAATAAAAATAATATATAGGAACCAGCAAAGACACATCAGGTCTTAATTTCTTGATTGACTATTGATTCAATGTTTCAGCTTTCTATCAATGATGATACAGCATGGAGTTATTCAACTACTCGTAAACAGTTCTATCTTCACCAGCTAGACAAAAACAAACCAGACTTGAACTTCCGTAATCCAGAAGTGATGACAGAATTTGAAAAGGTTATTCAGTTCTGGATTAAAAATGGAGCTGGTGGAATAAGGTACGCACCTTTCAAATCATCATTAACTCTTCAAGGGAAATTCATTGTTATAAATCTTGCCATGTTCTTATAATTTTTAATTGGGTTTTCAGACTATCACATGCCAAACACTTGCTTGTTGATCCAAGCTTTGCCAATGAAGCTATCTCCTCAAACCCCAATGCAGATCTGAAAAACTATGACTTCTACACACACTCAAAGACCAGTTACCAAGAGGGTCTTGCTGATCTGCTGCTTAAATGGAAGAACATTGTCAGAAAACACACAGATGATGAAGGTACATTAATTTTAAATGATTTTCCATAATGTTTGTCATAATTTTCCATTTCAATACTAATTTCTCATATTTTCCAGGAGTTTTGATGTTAGACGGCTATTTGGAATCAACTGAGGCCTTAAAGATGAACGGCACTATCGTTGTAGACTTGCCGCGTGCCTCTAAACTTATGGACCAAGCCTCACTAAAGTCTCCATCGCAAAAGGGCTACACGGCCAAGCAGTTTGATGATTCCCTACGTAGTTCCTTCTTACGCTTGGGAGATGCTTGGCCATCTTGGAAGGTATATTATATCTTATTATGTACTGTGTCATATTTGTATGTTATTCAAAGATACATGTTGCTCCCAAATGTGTAGTCTTGTAGCCTACGCATGTAGATTAGCCATCGACCATTGCTATGCAGACTTTTAAATGATGCATTTATTTTTCTAGTACTCTTCCACTGACGAGTTGCTCAATTCTGAATTTGGAATAATGAGCACACTACTTCCTGGAGTTCCCCTTATTACACTGGATCAGGTGTTGGATACATCGTCCAATGTAACTGGACCTAGTGAGGAATACACGACACTCCTGGGTATGCGAGACCTTCCTAGCGTTAAGCACGGAGGATATCATAGTACTCTTCTGGCCAATGATACCATCTTTGCGTTCACCAGGTAAACTTTCAGATTTTTTAAATAGAGAGAAATAAAAGAGTGTTAAATATTATTCTGTGTATTGTTTATTGTTTATTGTGTATCATCATCCGTAGGCTCCAATGGAGCACTTGGATTCGTCAATATTATCACAAAATATTACAGTTGACACAATAAAATAAAACAAAATAAAATATGAAAGACATACATACTATTTAGATCTTTACAAATCAGAGTGTAAAAGGCTCTGACTTGCAAATCGTCAACTGAACATAAAATATTTTCAAAAATTATCAATGCTAAGAGTGTTACTTCCACTGTTTCGCATTTCGTCAATTGTATAAAAAGAATTATCGACGAGATACTTTTTCACTCTCGTGCGAAACGTCTCCATGCCGTCTCCATCTCCATGCATTTTTTTAATAATATCAATTTCACTTTTTTTCTGCTTTCTGGATAATAACAGAGAATGGTAAGAAATTTTCTACCACAATTTCCTCGAGAAATAACCGTATTTAATATAACTTTTCTCATGTTTCAAACAGATGAGAGAATGATTATAAGTTACTCGCTCATTTTCATCCTTTAGAATTTGTCGAGTTATTCTTACTTTGCTCCCACCTTTCAAATGTGTATATTTAGAGTTAGAATTTAATGTGGTGTGTTATTTCAGGTTGAAATCTGGTAATCCTGGTGTCATGGTGCTGTTCAATCCGAAGGACTCTGTTGTCCACACAAACACAACTAGCATACACGCTGTGCCAGAGAAGATTACCGTTTCGTTGATGAGCAAGAATTACAATCACGAGGGTGTATCTGTAAAGTAAGTTCTTTGCCTACGTGTACCAAATATATTTAGCTACAGCTAGTCAAATAACAAATCATTTACTGAACAGATCAAATTTTCTTACTTGGCTATTTGGATACTATCTGCAAGTAAATTGTTGAATAATAGCTGTAACTGTCAAATTTTGTCATACGATCTGTCAAAGGTCCGTAATTTTCTCATATTGTACTTTTTACAAGTTAGTTATGATGCCGAAAATATTACAATTGTACTTTTTACAAGTTAGTTATATTGCCGAAAATATTACAGAGGGGTTCTAGAGAAATTATTTTAAAGTTAAGAGGGTTTAGCCAGAGGGAAAAAGAACGTAACACTCCAATAATTCATCTGAACAAAGTATTATTTCAAACTGCCGACATTACAAGTTTGAAAAATAATCTTGCCAGCTTACTGTAACAATCCAAAAAAATTTTAAGCATCATTCCTAAATTATAATTTAAAGTAGTGAAAAAATCGAACCACATGATGTTATACCAATTTTGTTCTCGTGTGGCTTGTAAGAGTGGATGGATTATAGTTTAATTAATTTTTTTTTGTAACTAATGTAATTCCGTCTGTAGGTAAGTACAGATAAATCCGGTTCCATACCTAAATAGCTTAGGTATACCTCCAATCAGTTTAATTAATGTTCCCGTTTGTTTTCTCTTTCAGGGGAAAACTGGACTCAGACAATGTTCCTGTGTCACCCAAATCTGTAATTGTTCTCACGTATGTTCCAGTGAAGGACTAAATAATGTTAAGCGAAGCAATGGACCTGAGTGTGGACCTGCATTCATATTATAAAATTATATAACTATCTCCCACATGTTATTCATATTTAATCTTTCTCGCTTATCGTGGCTGGCTCTTCCTATGGTTGTTGTTTATATTATGTACTCCCGCAACAACCAAAATGTTTAATGGAAAATCATATAATCGGTTGACATACCACATTGGATAACTTTCCTAACTGGATTGTGTGTCGAAAATGTCAAGTGATCCATTCGCCTTTATGCCATTTATCTATGCATTTGTTTCTTGTTATAAGCAATCTCGAATACAGAATTATAAAACGTTATTAGAAGCAATGTCTGTGTTTTATTTTGACTTCTATTCACATGTTTCCTTTTTTGTCTAATTAGTATTTAGTATGTATCTTGTACATATTACAACACATATCCAAAATATACATACTTCACAACAATTTTTATATAACGTTAATGCTGGACCAATTTTCCTGAAAAAAAAATTATAGAAAAAGGCAAGTACTTAAAAAATACTAGAATTGTATAAATACAGTAGTCTCCCTATTCACCACCCACTATTTAAAACCAGATGGTGCCTGATTAATGGAATGTTCCGATCACTGGATTGCACAGAACACATATACCTACTCTCTGGATTGTATAAGGATATTTAAAGTAAATGAAATGAAGGATTACATAAGTATGTGGGGGAAAAGCAGATATGGATTTATTTACCACATAATTGAATATTACAATCATACTGTTTGACAACAAATAAGCATAAAACATACTGCTAAGGTAATTTTTTTCTGGATAAAATCATGATAAAATGCCTAACTTGCAAGATCAAATATGGTCATAAGAAAATCTGTTTCAAAATGGTTCAAATCTTCAATTTGATATTCAAATTTTTGCATAGATGGCGTTGTAGGAGAGACAATAGGTATGTTCTACAGTTGTGAAAAAGACTGACCGAGACCTGGGAATTTAAATTTATTTGAAATTTATAAAGTCTATAAATGCCTCTATGCGTTTTAAAATTATTCAAAAGAGTTGGTGAATATTTTAAGGATATACCTATTTAACATCGGAAACCTGTACAAAACAGAACTCAATGAAATATTGTTACATAGTTTTAAAATTACCCCCATTTTTGTTATCACGACGTGCAAAGTTTCCGTTTCGAGCACTTTTTATTAATATTTCCTACAGTAGGAACAGAAATATAGTTAATGTAAATGATATATTTTACAAGTAATATTATGCAAGCGTAATTAGTTAATTGGTTTTATTTTTGTGCTTTCGTAATAGTTAAGTATTATAAAGTTTTGATGTTGACTTCCTATAGTAGAAATTGGTAGAACTAGAAACAGGATGTAGCTCTGACAGTTCCTCAATTTTCAATGTGTTATCAGATACTATTTTCTGGTTGCTTTCGGAATCATAATGAATTTGTCCGTCGGTGCCGCGTGTAACGTCTGTGGAGTTAGTGATAAACTTCTTCGCTGTACAAAATGTAAATTAGTGTATTATTGTAGTAAAGAACATCAAGTGCAAGATTGGAAACAACACAAACGTATGTGTAGTAAAGACCTTCAAAAACCGCAAACTGTGCAATCTGCCGATGCAGGTATTTGCAAAAATGCAACAAGTGATAATTCCGATCAAGTCGTAAATCATTATAACCATACTGAGACCGCGCAGGGATCTTCGGAAGCCGAGATATTAAGATCCGATGTCGTGTCTTTAAATACTACGTTTAGTTATAAGAGTAGTGAAGAAGAACCCAAGACGTCATCTTCTGCAGAGGACAGTGGTAATAGCAATATTGACAACAAAAGCGAGATGCCCATTTCTGGCGAAAGTGTTGTGCCTTCTAGCCACAGGCTCTTCAGGCACTTCCCTGAAGTCTCCCTTGAGGCTGGGTATGATGACTCCAAGCCTGTCCCCTTTTTACATAATAGGAACAACCTTTGCCTGGAGACCCAGGGAGCTGTGGAGGAGATATGTAGAAATGTCATTAGAGATATGGACACTTATGGTTTGTGCGTTTTAGATAACTTCCTAGGGGCTGAAAGAGGGAACGCTGTGCTTCAGGAAGTTCTTCATATGTATAGTGCTGGAATTTTTAAGGTTAGTTTTTTCTTTTTTGTAACGTAGCATTGTTCACCAAAATATGTAACCAGTTAGTTTGATAAATAATTAATAGTTCCAGGTTGTAAATAAGATAGTAATAATAAATTGAGTGTCTTGTAAGAGCCAAGTGTTATTACGACTAGAAATGTTTATCGTTTTCCTACATCCAGAAATGAATATTACGTAGTATTATTTACTTACAGACAGAATGTGTCATTTGTAGATAATATTGTGTTGGTTTAATTATAGCAGTCAATTTGTTTGTATGTAATATAGATGGATCAAGTTGGTTATGTATATGTTGCATGTACTTTTATGTTTACATTGTTTACATGCATTATACATATTACATAGGTACATATTGTGTTCCTATAGGTATATTTATAAAAGTTGTTTTGGCTGCATATACAAACATCTACCTATTGGGTACGTAGTATTTTATATTATTTTGGCATTGGTAGTCAATAATGAAACTTACTGGACTCTCAGGTTAATTGTGTTTTACAATATATTTCAGTATTTTATAGATCAAAAATAGACATCAATAGTAATTCTATAGTTTGATCGTTATATTACATCTGCATTCAGCGACCGCCTTGGCAGAAAAACTATTTCCCAGATAATTAGAAAATTTTCTCTGACCCTCTAACACTGTCTCAGCGAGGGTAAGGTTTAATTTTTCACACACTCCCATCTGCAATCAAGATCTCGACACCTCATACTAGTTTTTATACATATTAGTTTTCAGTGTTACAGGGTTAGATTATGGAATCAGCACTATTTTCAGCTCACAAATTTTAGCCAATTGTGATCTCTAAAGTGAATATTTTGTGATGTTCAATGGGCTCGTTGCTCATAGGTGATCCCCTGATTCTAGTAGAAATGTTCTTTATATATCTATTCACAAATGTTATATATATACCTATCACTGAACTTAGTTCAAAATTAAATTTATCTTGTAATGGTGTAGATGTGTAAATATAGGAAACACAGCTAGGTACAAGAAACTCTTATTACCCTATGTTACTATCCATCATTTCTTTAAATGGAAAGTGGCATGCTTTTATTTAGTGCACTTCATATCTTAATTAGTATTCTTGTTGATTATTTTTTATCTATTAATTTAAAGAATTCTGTTTAATCTCGGTTGGTAAAATAATATTATTATCGACCTATATCTTAGTAATCATGTTGGGAGTTATCATAATTGTATCTGTTACTCGAAATTAAATTGCAATTGTATTCATATATTTATTTCTTAGGTACTTGAGATATCGAAAGACTATTGGTACTTTTTTATAATGGTAATAATAATAATATTTAGAACATTTCTATAGTGCCATCCATGTGCCGGAGCACCTAGTTACAATTATTGTTGATGATGTAATTCATTTACCTACTTTCAAAAAATAGCTTATACTCCGGAAGAAATGTTGAACAAGTCCCTGGTTTTTCTGAGTCTCGTTTGGTCTCTAATATAGCAGAATTTTATTGTATGTTTCGTTGAACTGCGAATTTAAGTATTTTTTTAATTTTACTGGCATTGTGAGGAATAATGAGAGATCAGAGTCTCATGTTAAAAATATTGTATGGAAAATTGTAATATGAACCTCTTATGTTAGTTGGCTAGACTTATAAACTGCATTGTCGTATAATATCAATATTGACTATTTAGGAATGCAACGAGCGAATAATAGCTGTTGCATTTCAACTCTAATGTGTATTATAAACATTAAACAATGTGTAACAGTTTGTGTATGAATGTGTTATTCGGTTTATACATACATGACACTATGCAGTGTTTTATTGGTTTGTTTGTTTACACTTTAGGTGAACATAATACAGAAATATGCTAACATCACAAGCTATAAGACACCATAACATTTGTTCACTAGGGCAAGCTTATCACAGTTGTGCGATCTCTGTCAGCTAACCCCAATTCAGTACCATTTACACTATTTTTAATACATAGGTACGTAAGGAAATGTTTTTTAAAGGATGCATGAAAGTAATATTCTATTCACTGTGTGAAAATTCCCCCTTGAAACGTTTGTAGATTTGCAGTCAAAATTTCTATGTTTATTCAAAAATGTTCACTATTAAAACATTTGTGATTATTTTCATAAAAAAAAATCTATTACTATGTTTATCCCAGTGGCGGAGCTACCATACATGCCCAAAAGCCGGGCTTACCCAGTGGAAATAAGAAATAAATCTCCGAAATATTATATAAAGCGTTTTCCGATGGTACTCGTTCATTTAAATATCGCGCGGTTCAATACCGAAGATGTATTAATTATCATTAGATGGCGCTAGTGACGCATCCTAATTCCGTAAACCCGCGAAAAACACGTAAACTACAGTCACACAATCATACAGCCATCTTACTCTATCCCACTATTATCATTTGGGCTTGTCTCCCTTACCTTTTCACTCTCATTATTACGATATTAGTAACATACATACCATTAACATAAGTATGTATAGTCTACTGTCAAAATTTTGTATGAATTCATAAGCCGGGCTTATAGATGCAAATTGCAGACGAACCAACATAAAAATATTTTCACATATTAATCATCCTATTCTAATATGCTTTTTCTTTGCATTTGAATGTCAAAACAAACTTTATGCGGTAAATGTTCAAACAGTTCTTCGATTTTCGATTGTTTAACTATTTGAGGTTAAAAATATTATTAGATGTTGTTTTAATAAAACGGGTGAGTGTTGGTGAGTGTTTTATTGTCAGGTGCGAAGAAATAAAGTGTACTGGTGTTTTAGCGATTAGAGGTAAGAGGAAAATACTAACTTTTACTAAAAATAATGATATTGGGGTTAACTGGGAGAGATCGCAGTTCTGCGATAAGTTCGCCCCAGTGAACAATTCTTTATAATCGTAATGTTCATATATTGTTTTCTTAAGGAATAAATAAATAAATATAATTACTTCGCCAAAACCAATATCAAACTTATCAATAACTCTTGTTACTAATAGTTCGGTCATTTCGAATAGTTCAGTCATTATGCAGTTCTAAGTTAGCAATATTTCAAATCTTTTGAAATGATAGCAGAATGATACCTGGGGTAGGGTGTTTCAGAATATCGAGTGTCCGAACCCCCAACTGACGCGTCCCCCCATCCGCCCCCACCCCCCCTCTGTGCGGTTTTCCTCAATTTTTAGAAAAACGGTAAGAGATAGAAGAAAACTGTCAATGACAAAAATAATCGTTTATAAATTCTCTACAAAAAAGGTTGGCTACATTTTTTTATAAGACTAGCCGTTTACCCGCAGTTACCGGAGGAAATTCCGAAATTTTTTAGTAATGCAATTTTTTTTCATTACACATGTAATTTTTAAATTTTCTTTTTTTATATACGTGGGCTTACCTGACGTGGAAACCCTAGCCACGCCACTGGTTTATCCAAAGTATTGCGAGTGATTATTCCCAGTAATTGTATTGGAAATAACTGCGTAGATTAAGAGTGATGATATCTTTATGGTTATCTGTGTTGTTTTGATTTTTATCTTAAGCTGAATGTACGTGTACCTACATTCTGGCCTTAATTGTTAAAGCAAACCAAAGTACAGCCAACAAATAGACATAAATAATTTTAATAGTAATCTTTATGCCAGGGGTCCCAACCTTTTTGTACTCTAGAGCACATTCTAAAATATCGGTAGGGTGGTGGGCACCACCTATTTTTAATCGACAAACTCTTTCCATAACTTCTCATTTTCCCATACTTAATTTATTTTCTTATATTCATAATTTATTAATAAATAATAAACAAAAATGTTTCAAAATAATTAAATTCAAATTGCATACACACAGATAAATGTATTTACAAAACGTAAACAAAAAACACAAATACAAAGAAAACATTTTATAAAAAAATATAGGTAAGTAATATCAATATGTCAATGTAATCTTTGGCATTGCATATCATTGGCCAGTGCCACATACCTAATTAGGAGAGTATGACGATAATCCACATTTTTTTTAAAAATAATACACATTTTTAATTAATGTTTATGGAAAAATTTTGTCTCTGTCGAATAGTGATGGGCACATACGATGATCTGCGGGCACGGGATTGGGAACCCCTGCTTTATGCCAAAGTCTGTACGTACTGAGACAAGTAATCAGTCTGAGAACCCCTAAATGTTTAGGTGGATAATAAGAATAAATTTAATATGCAATGAAATTAAATGATTAATTGATAATTGTTTTAAATACAGGATGGACAGCTGGTGACCAACACTGAGAGACAGGATCTTAAAACAATCAGAGGTGACAAGATCTTGTGGGTGGATGGCAAGGAGCCCACCTGTGCTCACGTAGGACAACTCCTTACTCAAGTTAGTATTCATTACATATGTATGTATGTACATATCATACGGCATTGTAGAGACTGATGATATTATGTAAAGTAGATCCTTCTCTTCTCAATTGTAGATTTTTTGTATCATTTGTCATCATTTGTGATAAGACACCAAAATGCAATTCCAAATGTTATTACAGTAGATTCTCGCTAATCCGGCACTTCAGTTCATCGACACATCCAGTAATCCAGCACCCTGTGCCACCCACTCCTGTCGCTCCCAATTCTCAATTAATGTCTACATATTTTAAGACAAGTTGTTGAATTTTCTATACAATCCTATAATCGAAACTTTTCAATAATCCGGCACCCTCTGGTTTTTAATTGTGCCGAATTAGTGAGACTGTACTGTAACTACATTAAACATAAATTAGTTTATTCTTACTAAAACAAGACTACCATATCACTTATTGATGATATTGTTATGATCATAAATTAAATGTGAATTACTTACAAACCACTTATGTTCTAATGTAATCACGAAGGTTCATTCATCTTTAAAATATGCAATATGTTCCTATTTGCTACTTTACCACCAAGGGATAGACTAAATATTATTATAGTACTTATTCGTATCATTATAGGCCTGCATTTTAGTAGCAAATGTCATGTAAAATTATTGTAAAAATAAAACACTGTTTTTTACTTCCACTATTTATTTATAAAATGTCCTTCCATAAAGTTAATCTTCCATCAATCAATAAAAAAAATTCAAATGTCATGTATTGTTTGTTCTGTTTTTGAGTTATATAAGGTGAGACGGAACTGCTAGAATCTTACCGTCGATGTCTGTTAATTAAAATCAAGATTTTTCCTCTTGCAGGTTACGATAGAATGACCCTGTATGTAGATATTGACTGGAGTTTTTTATATTTTCCTCAGATAGACAACATAGTGATGCGAGCCAATAAAATGAGCAACAATGGAAAACTTGGTGAATATAACATCAATGGAAGAACTAAGGTCAGACACATTCATATTATTACTTGACATACTTTCTCTTGAATTCTACAGATCATTTGGTTAAATTTTATGAAATCATAAAATATTATTCCTATAACAATGCAATGGCACACATGTTGTGTAAACTCACTTTGTTTTGCACAAAATCTTGTAATAATTATTATTGTATATTATTCGTTGGCTCATACTTGAGATTCAAGTACAAATCCTGGCTCCACCATAATTCCATAATATACTTACTCAACTTTTTCATATGTTACAAAAATTTCCAAAAATAGCCTAATAATCTTGAAAGTAGAAATATAGCATGTGCTAAGGTTCCTATGAATATGATTCCCATCGAGTTACCATTTTGATTTAGTACAGTAAAATAATAGGTGAAATATGATATAATGTAATAAGAAATATTAGTCCTGGCTTACCTTTCACAGAAATCTACTCTTAATGGATTTATATGTGTAGAGAATTCTATAGCTTGGAAATAGCCAATTTGTACCTAACAATAATTCCCTTGTTAATCATTTTGAAGTAATTTGCATGGTTATTGCTATACCAGCATGCGAATTTACTTGTCATTATTATTTAAGATAACAATGGATGATCTCTTGACATTTATTCCCTGATTCATTATGTCTATTAATATGTCTCGATCTGAAATATTGTCTGGTTTCAAAGTTTGTGTGTGGTTGACCTTATATGAATTTAAAAACGTCCTTGTAAGCTGTTGTAGGCTTACAGAGTATGGTGTATGGCAGGGGTGTCAAACTCAATTTTGCAGAGGGCCATATATCAAATTTAGAATGTGTAGGCGGGCCAGATTCAAATAAAAAAATGTACTGAATTATTACAATATTTTATTTATAGTACATGGGTGTCGCCAGCCTAGGGAGGGACAACAAAAATTTTAAAAACCGTTATAATATAAAAAAACGCATAAATAGCGCCGCAGACGAAATTTTTTTATGAGACATAGTGAAGAAGGTTGATGTAGTTTATGTTTATTTGAAAATGCATATAATACTTTGCACAATAATATGCATGAAAAATTTTTTTTTTTAAATAGTGATGAAAAATAGCGCCGCAGGCAATTTTTTTTTACGAAACTGATGGATTTTCATACTAATTTTAGAAAATTATGATGAGAAAATGTGTTGTAGTAATGTGATTTTTTGTGAATCCTTACCATTTAGTAAAAAAAATAAATACCTATTCCAATCTCCAGGGGGAGGCAGTTGCCCCCCCCTGACGACGCTCATGATATAGTATATAATAGACATCATATCATATCATGTCATAAAAGTTATAAAAGAGGGTAATTATTTTGAGCTCGAGGATCCAGATCCCTGACTTCTCTTGTTTTTGACAAACTCATTGATGTCAGGTATCGTATTCGTTGTAATTATTTTAAGAATTGATTGGAGATGTTCATTTGTAGAGGAATCGAGTGAAGTCTAAAAGCAGCTAAAAAACATGATTCTTCTTTCTGTGACACATTGCGATCGCGGGCCATATTGATACGGCTCGGGGGCCGGATGCGGCCCGCGGGCCGTATCTTTGACATGACTGGTGTATGGTATTAAAATTACCGAAATGAATAGGTAGTTTATTTATTAGGAACTGTTGAACATTGAACAATACTGCCTTTTCACTATACTACTTCGACTACTTGACATTCCGGGATATTACTAGTACCACCATAATAATGCTCATGTTTATGTATTTTCCTTGAAATTTTCCTCAAGATGTTGTTGTATTACCTCATTGTTTGTGGCAGCCGCACAATATGTTACCGTTGCTAATCACTGCTATAAGTTGCATTGTATTTCATTTGCGATGTTTCATGGAATCCTCATAAGAGTGAAACATTTCTAGAGTGCATGAGTGTTGAGTATCCTATACGGGAAAACTTATATCTGATATTGAATACCAGATAATAATGTAAGAGTACATTTTCAAGTTGCTGGGCGGAAAATTAAAGATAAATATTTTCACCCAATAGATCCATCTATATCTGATCTATAATCATTTGCGTGTGCTTAGATTGCCAAAAAAAAGAGAAATTATTTTCATGTAGAGATTTTGATTATTTCTTTGCCTGAGCTACACAGGTGATTCATTTTACCTTTTAATATTATTATGAACCTATAATGTTAGGGTATATAAATCGTAAACTAATGTTGCTTTACACATGCTAGTAACACGTGCCAGTATGTAGTTGTAGTACCTACTTGACTACTCATTACTGGGGACTGTCATTACTTATCTTATTAGATACAATATCTATTTGTCGTGTAGCGAAAAGCAACATACATGTGTGAAATTACAATTCTATAAATCTAATTCGTATGTGCATAATCAATAACGTGAAATATAATATTATCTGCATCATTTCTATGTATCTCAAACTATGGAGAGTAAGTCGGTTAGGTAACAAACGATGAACTAAATGTCGAAATATGCAATGACATTAAAATCGATTTTAATAAATAATTTGTATGGAATTAGATTAAATTACGTATATAGGTTAAAAAGAAAAAAATAAATACAAGTTCAACTGAGGAAACAGAAACTGATTTGATTTCCGATTAGACCTACATGCATAATAAATAAATCTTTATTTGCCAAGATAAATATGCATAGTTACAAAAACAAGACAATAGTAGTGGGCCAAAAGGCGGACTTATTGCAAAAGCAACATCTTAGTCAACCCGATGCATAGGGTTGCCAAATGTGCATTCACCGAAATAGACCAGTTTTTATACCTAAAACATCGTGTGGAATTTGAATTCATAATGCTTGCGTGACTAAGATTACTCATGTTTTCCCCATGTCTCATCGTTCGCCACTGACGTTAGGCATATGATGTTGATGTTGACAATAATATAAGTACATATATATTTATGTATTTAATTGGTAATCCGGCTTGTTCTAAATATTCTTACAATGAATCTTGAAATTAAAAAATAAGAATTTAGCAGCTTCGTATATGCAATCTATATTCTGCATCTTTCGCTTTTCCTCCGTTTATCTATCTCTGATTTGTCTCAATTCACACCAACCTTCTCGAATCGCAGTGCAGAAAAGTCACGAATCATAAAACAATATGAAACGTATGACGATTAGATTTATAGGCATGTCGATTTCTCGAGTATATACTAGTATAGGTATACCTAATTGCTTGTAATTATCTGGCACTTGAATGTTGTAGGTAGGTATGTACTACAAACAGAGTTCGTAAAGAAAAGTGTTATGGTAATTAATGGATGTTTAGGTACATGTATGTTTATTGTCACTTCACTATGCAATCTGTCGTACCTCCAATCACTCACGTAGGCTGTTAATTCATTGTTGACTCGAACAACATGTTAGAATTCGTCCGCCAAACGGGGATATTTTGTCTATAATATATGGGACGATGAAGAATCAAATTTAATTACAATTTTCCACCATCAGCTGGCTCAACCGCTTTTAAATAACCTTAAAATTTGCGTTCTTTTATATTCCGCCATGACTTTTTTATTTCGCATTTTAGGGCAAAAATATTAGCCGTTGTGAAAATCATGTAATTTCCTACATAAAACTTTGACCCGATTCGAGATTATTTTCGGTAACTGGAAGCTTAAAGTCCCTACCTTTTGTTACTAGCTATTTTGAAACCCTGTTTTATAAACGAGTGATACATTAATTATGCAAGTCGTTCGAAGTGTTTTATTTTCTAAGATTTTTTATATTTTTCTTTACAATTAAACCGACAAGTATTATGTCAATAATGTCTTATGCAGAAATATTCTCAAGTACTCGTAATTATAGATCTAAATTGTAAAGTAATGTACTCATTTATTATGTATAGGTAAGGTATTATTATTTATTTATGTAACTCTGTTTTATGAGTTTGTACTTGATCACTTGATGCCTACGTGCCATTTAGTAAGCAGGTAGGTACCTACTTCCAAAAAATAATAATTACACTTTTGTTCGTCCCACATTATATGCAGAGGTTTTACAATGATATTCCACCCACGACACCAAGTTATTCCATTACAGAATACCTGCCTATACATAGATTTTCATTTAAATGGAAGAGTACATAAATGCTATTGTTGCGGACAACCATATCTATGTAAATTTGAGGAGTTCAAGTGCCTGAAATTGGGACCTAGAGACGATGATGAACTATCTCTTTCTCCACCTCATCTGCTCAACTCAGTTATTAATTATTATATCAATCAAACATCCACTGCCCATTTAATTTCAAGGTTGATACTACATTATCTTACATCCAACAATTTCATACTGTTCTAATGTCCTGAGTACTTTGGTGGTGTTATTCTTATTACCTGGTAGGTACAATTCTCCATACACTTCAGAACACCCCATACAATTTTTTTAATAAATAAAAGTTCGATCGAATTGCATTAATTTACGAAAAGACAAAAAGGCCGAACTTAATAACCAATTTGTAATTACGTATTAACGAGGCAGACCCAGGAAAAAATCCTAGTCTTAATGGTAATATTTACACTATGCAAATTTCTCCTCAGATCATCAGTAGTACTTATAGTTGTCAGCATTTTCACCCAACATATCCAGATAAGGTTTCAAATCTTAATCGTGAACTGAACTACAATCGCTCGTTGAACTTAAACCAAAATATTATGGCGCGTTTTCCCCCGCCAATATTGAGTTCTACTAAGAACTAACACTATACTAGTAGACTTTATTCTAACTGTACAACACGCTGAGCTGATATACCTATTTCGATGTCGGATATTCTACATAGAATAACACTCCCCGCCTTCGTACTAGCTAACGTATTATAATACTAACAGTAGGTATTCGCCCCGACAACGATATCTACTGAAAAGCTTGGGACTACGTGACCAAACGCATGATTTACTTCACCGCGAATACATAGCGCTGTAATGTACATAGTACTCAGTACTTGATACTACGAGTGTGCACTCTATCATAGTTATCCATCATCATTCACTATGAGATTTCTGTACTTAATACACGCGGTGATATTGAATGTATTTATTGTATACTTACCCGTAGTCAATGCAGAAAGAGATAGCAAGAAAACAATGTCATATGCATATCATATCAGTAATCCGCATTTTTGTTAAAATGTATTTATCTCTTACAATGTTGAATTAATAATATTAGTGTTGTAGACGTATTGTGTTTACTTATCATAATGCGAGAATGCACCGAGTTCAGCTAATTTATTGAAACTGTTATATGGTGTACGGTGATTAATTATTTGGATAAAATGCACCTATGTATTATCTGCTACGTGCAATTGAACATATTTTTATTTTCGTGCAGCGATAACGTAAATTTATGTTGAAATTACATTAATTATTTATTTACGTATCGTTGTTTGCATTGCATTTAGTTTTGAAGACACTCTGAAATGTCGAACTTGTTACATTTGAAAAAATAATATTAACCATAAAATAATAATTTTGGGCGCATTCGTTTGTCAGATGACCTTAATAATGAAAAATTAATCAATATTGACCTAGCGCAGTTTCCACAACGTTACTGCACTCCGAATGCCCTGCAGTGACCAAGTGACCTAGATGTTGCTCTATTTCAGTATCGGGCAACCTTTTTCACGTCTGGGCCGGATTGTCAAGTCTTCCTTCGAGTCGCAAGCCAAATTACCAAATACCTATCCACATACGTGTTTTACAAATTCATTGTTTTTTGGTTCCCGCTCCTCCGGTTGTCAAAAAATTTCCTCCACAGTTTTCAACCTCCCACGATCATTCCCTCAAAATTACAAGCCTTATGCCGTACGCGAACTCAACCAGCAGCACTCTGTGGACCGTGATGATGTTACAAGATAAAGGCCAAAAAACGACGGAAATATAGTAGCGCCGCAGCACAATAGACCCTCCCATACAAATTAGCACGCGGAAAATACAAAATTCACACTTTATTTTTGGAAAAATAAATGTATTTCCAAATAGCTAGATAAATGTGGAATCCAAAACTACCAAAGAAAACACTGGTGCATCCTTTAGGTTACTTTGACAACATCGCGAAATACAAGTTCACGCGCTAGATCAAATTTGAGAACAATTCAATTCGTTTATTGCTGTGCGTTAGAGAGCATTTTTCTCAGTAAATTTGTATTAAACAGTTTTACTTTTTTATGTCATTTCGAATTTCAATAAACATAATGTACATTTGAAAAAAAAATATCTTGGAAATATTTTCATATTATGTACTTAATTAATTATAAAAAAAACTCATATAATTTGTCAACTGAGAATATATAAATATTTTTTTAAAGGCTTGTAACTATTTTGCTACACCGAGCTACATTTTAGTTTTTTAATATTTTAAAGCCCCAATATCTCTACTAATAGTGGTAAAAAAATTGGCTGCCGATACGTGCCTAAACAAGGGTTTTTGTAATTTGTGCTGAGCGAAGTCGCGCTATAAATCGCCTAGAAATGGTTACGTTTCTTAGTCAATGCGGCGATCTTCAATCGTTGTTCTATCATTCTCAATTTTTAAGAGCATACATTCATAATAAATTAGGTTTATCTGATTGAGGACTGTATAACACATTAAATAAGAGAACAATATATTCATTTTGTACACATTTACGGAGGAAATTGTATAAATCAAATCGCACTTCGAAATTATTTGTAGAGTAATTTTGTACTTTGCATGCATTTGGGTATTCATTATATATTTTTGTTAATTAATAAATAAAAAGTATTGGGTATAGCTTATTAACTTTTTTATTAGTAAAATAAATAGTTTTAGGGAGTATTCTGGGTAGTTTTTTATTATAATAATAATAATTTTGGCACACTTAAGTATTATTTTATAAGGATAGACATACTCGTACGTGTTTACATCATATGGGCATTATATAATTGGTAGTATTATGTGGAAAATGAATCGGGTATAAAAAAAATGTGCAATGACAATGCTAAATGGTTATGTTTCAAGATTTGCTGCACAATGTTATTGCATTTTTTGTATGGTGGATATCCGTGATTATTGCGAGAGATTTTTGACTCTAGGCCTTACCTAAAAGTGATGTTATGTTCATAAACAAGTGTTAAACAAATAAAGGATGATAATATTGATTAATAAATCGAAAATTGGATCATTTTCCAGTTCCGGAACCAGGTTTTATGAAAGCTGCCATTCACCGTATTTTTTCCATTACATAAGCCTACGGTTATATGTGCATAGCATGTACCGGAAGCATGCATGTTGAGTGTAATTACGTAATATCTATAAAATAATGTCTATTTAATCATCGTACATCAAAAAATATATAAATTTATTGATAGTTCGACTGTTATGATTTTCTGATTTCTAAATCCTCGAAAGAATCTACTGTGCGCAGGCGAGATCTTTTTAAGTTTGTACCCAAACGTTAAAAACATAATTTTCTTAGAATTATTTAGTATGATTAATTAAGTCCGCACTTTCGCAGTTTGGACCAGAACGTCCCATTGGTCGGATTCGGTCCGCGAGCCTGTGGTTGCGCACATATGAGGATGCACGCTCTCCTGAAGTTGACATGAAACATTAATTATTTTTTCATTATCTGAAACAGATGCTAATAATTAATAAAATAACCTAGCAATTGTATATGCTCAATTTTCTTGTTGAATCGGTCGGTATCTTCATTGCAGTTGCTCTGTAAACTTATCAATGCTTTGTGTGTTACTTGTACTGCTTTGTGTAGTATGGTAATGAGTAATGATTAATGAACAGGTATTTATTTTTATAGTAATTTTACAGATCACTGTATGTAGGTAATATGGTGCCTACTACATTTACACTAGAGAGCATAATTTACATACTGACAGCATATCAGAAGTATGTAGCGTGATGAGAATGATAGTTTATAAATAAATATTTGGTTTGTTCATATATCAACGTAATGTTTTATTAATAGAACTAACATACGCATAAGTATATGTACTTTGTGTGATACGTTTACCTGATTTAATTATCAAAGTCCAGGTGTCTGTATATCTGATATTTTTCTGAAATTTATTTCACTGTCACGTTAAGTGTTGTGGGTAGACTACAGTAACTATGCAATGTAATGTGCTCTCTGTTTCTCTTTCTTTCTCTGGTTTATACCTATTCGAATATAATAGTAGTTGGGACGAGATCATTGTCCTGGCTGCGTCCCTGCCTCCCCCCAGGGAGTTAATACAAAACTAGATTGTATGAATGAGTGCAGTGTCCTGGTTTTACTGAGATTGAATTCAAATAATGTCGAAGCACATAGGATTTTAATTTTATGGTACAAGCAGTTCTATTAGTTTTTTTAACATCACATTGAATATCAAATTATTTCCTATCCTGTACATTAATCTATTATAATGTACGTATATAATATTACTACACATTTGTAGGTATATTGTTACATTTCTGCACACTCGATATCTATTTCGGAAAAGTGTTTTTACATAATTTGGTAATATCCAGTGTATAACTTATTATAATTTAACAGGCGTGGGTATTTTTCACGTCCATGTTTTGTCTCGCCACTCTAATGACAGTCATATATTACAAGATTCAAGTGATAGACGATAATTACATACACCATTATGCATCTATATTCTACATGTAATTTTTTCATAGGAACCACCGTATTGGTATTTAAATGTGATTTAATGTAAGTAATGGCTACGGCCTACGTGCCTTTTTACATTTTATTTTCTTCTCCCATTCAGCCCCCTGTTCTATGAATACAAAACACTTCATAACACAGTCGGAATCAATTTGTTTATATTTTAAATTGTCAAATGTGTTATGTTATCGTCTGATATGGGGAGATCAGTTGTGTATAATTTGATCATTACCGTTGTAGGTACATTATTTGGAAACCAAATTTTAGATTAGATCTCAGAATTTGGCATTCCAGTGTAAGTGGTACATATCTCCGTACCGTAGTTACGTTTAATTTACTGCCAATTACCATCACAGCTCGAATCTCTCAATTCCCGATTAAAAAATATTTTACGTTATTTTATTCATGAAATTCATCTTTGAATTGAGAAAATTCGGATCCTTATTATAATGTTCAATTATTTATTCATTTACATTTTCCGTGTTGTTTTATTCATGATGCGATATTACCTAAGTGCTTCGTTATCTTAACTTAGCATAGTTTCAGTTATTTTAGTTTTGACTATTGATGTGTTTAGTTCGCATAATTGATAATTTGGAAATCTAAATAATTTGTCAAGGGAGCTGTTGTCTATTGCTATTGCTTGATAGCTAAACTATAATGTATGATAAATTTAATTATAATGCACAATATTCGCGTGCACAATCGTGTGATCTAATTTTAGAAATAACCTTTTTTACGTATTTTGGGGACAATCTCGCAATTTCGAACGTTTCAATTTTCCCCCTATACGTACTGTCTCGTACTAGCATCCTAATTAAGAACCACGCCAACTTTAGGTACCTATTTTGAGCTTTTGATCGCAATGGATATTTCGAGTTTCGACCTTAGATCTATATATTTCAATCATACCCAACCCCTGTTTTCCAACTCCCCTGGATGTTTATCGTGATTATCTCGGTTTCAACTTTTTCTCAGTTGGACGGCATGCTCATTGATTTTATATTATAGAGGATGCGGCCAAGTGTTACCAAATTGGGGTGTACTTTCTATCTACGAATTATGCATGATGGATGAAGTTTTATCTGTGATTGCTTACGTGCTCACTAACACGCATCCATCATCAATAATTCGGCTTAGTTAGTTTTATGACCGTTGTCTAAAGAGCTATCCGTTGCTGCATTTATAGATACAGTGATACGATATGGCCCCAAATATTAATCTTATATTTTATTGACTCGTTTTATTTCCTTTTTATAGTGTTGCACTCCACCGGATTGGATGATAATAAAATCATTGCATTTGATATTAGTTTGTCGACTATCGTCACGTATTCCTGCAAGACATTTCTTTGACGTGTGTTGACTTTAGCAAACTAATTCAATAACAAGTAGTTTATGTAGGCAAACTTATTATGAAAGATTGGTGCCCTATACTCTCTCTCACCAAGTTGATTTAACAACTGTTTTTTTGTTTATGCTGATAATATGCAAATCACACATTAATTGTGCATTTCTGATACCTATTTTTTTTTCACTTGAATTATTAATTTGATTGTCTTGATGTCATACGGTACGCTCTCGAGTTGAATAAATTAGTAATTCACTGCATTATTTCACACACTTCGATCGGAGCAGATGGAGAGAGAGGATCCGAGCCGCCGGCCCCAGGTAAATGGGATATGGTGCAGAGAAGATAGACTGCATTATTATTGAAGAGCATACGAAGGCCATACACCTTGTTTATGATTTAGCTAATTATAGTTAACCGAATTATTTAAAGTCGGTTAATTGGTTAACGAAACATATAATATATATAAAACATTCCATGCACGCACTGTGTATAAGAATTATATGCGAAATAATAATAGCATTAATAGGTATTATACTTAACCCCGAGCTAATAAGTTAACTTCTATATTGAACTATGGGTTTGAAAGTCGCGTTGCATTGCAGATAGTATACATAATATGTTATCTCTATTAAATTACCATAAAAAATTACATACATCTTGAGACATCATTTCTGAAACTACGTTGACGTCCTATGTGCTGTTCGTTCGTCTGTCTGAACGTCGCACCTGCAACTATCTTCCTAGTCCAGCAGTTCTGGATTACTTTATGTAGATAATATCTGGATGACATTTAGCCTGGTTAATAATTGATTATAGGTACTGGCAACTGGCATGTCTGTGAGAATAAAGTACGCTATATTTTTTATACTTATATATATCTAGTACGAAAGATGAAGAATTTAGTGACTCTTCTTCTTCTTTACTTATTCTTCTGTCTATACAAAACGTGAAATGTCAAAGAGCTAAATATTATTATACTAATGGCTATTATATATTACGACTGATGGAATGGCGATTTTCTGTGTCGGCGGATATTGTTATAGGCTTGATAATATGTCATTACCATTTTAAGTAATTGGAATATAACTCTGAGAAATACTGGAATATCTTGTTTGTCGCTCGCCACGCTACCAACTATTGTAATAATAAGATAATATGTATTATTATTAATTTAAGGTGACCATATTTTTAAAAATAAAAAGGAGGCCAAAAAAAGCGGAAATAGCGCCGCAGGCAAAAATTTTTTTGGGACAGTGAAGAACGTCGCTATGTTTCTTGATTTATTTTCTTGAAAATGTTTTCCATAAAGGACGTATCAAAAAAATAGCGCCGTAGCGTAGGTGAAATATTTGTCATAAGATAAGACTCATCATAAGATATACCAAATTACATATACTACACAGAAGGTAAAGGTAGTTAGCACCGCAGGCAAATTTTTTTTAGGAAACAATTGCATTTTGATGTATTTTTATACTATAGTACTAGTTAATTCATGGTATGATGAAAAAACGTGTGGTTTTGAGATTAAGAGATTAGTTTTGTTATGTTAAAAAATGTTAAAAACTAAAAAAGAAGGACAGAACCTAGAAAAGGAGGACTGTCCTTCCAAAAGGAGGACGGTTGGTCACCTTATATTATTATGTGAAATATGCCTAAATATAACCATTGACCACTATACAAACAACCTGTTCATTCATAGGTTATCGATGGTGATTTATTTTGTGGTTATTTTTAAACCACCACGTGCTCTTGAAGACCTGATTTTTTACAACAGACCTAATAGATTTCACGATCAATCGGTTCCAATATTTTGGATTAAAGTCGTCAACCGATTTACGAAACTGTTACGGTTCATGTTAAAACTATGAATAATTCACTAATTTTAACTGTTACGTTTGTTTATTTATAGATACTGTATTATGTAAATATCTACGTGTTCAATGCCATTTGTATAATTTCCTGAAATATTCTGTCGTACTAACAAGTGGTTCTATATCAATACAAAGCCGAAAATAAAGCAACGAATCAGTTTCTTCTGTTGTTTGTTATATTGGTAAAGCATTCCTATAGCGCAGAATGTTATGATTTATGATGATTGGACACGGCCCTATTCTACCTTAGGTACAGAACGTGTGCTGATGTGCACGTGCACCGTAGGGCGTAGACTGGCTACGTTATATTCCACACGTGGATACAGATACAACCGTTGGTATAACAATAAGGGAGTACTTGAATACACCTACCTATTCGTTTACCTGCAACAGCTGTTCCATTCATAATCTAATTATGGTCGTATTTGAGTATCTGGGCCTACGTGACGATTATTATCTTACAATTCAATAAAGTATTTTAAAATACCTGCGCCATATAATAGATAAAATAAATTATTATCTATCATTTTACGTGTTGTATCGTAGGTCGTAGGTATTCCCCCGTATAGTTTCCCACAATCGCAAATTGCGGAGCTTAACAATTCTCCCACAATAGCTTCACAAACTTTTCTCTAGTCTTCGTACCGTAATTAGATGAATAAAGTTATTTCTTTCATTTGATTTGTATTCCTCTTTTTTTTAATATCGATTTAATAATGGATGTTTCAACGTACCTTAATATTGTTTTATTTGTCTTCTTCCCTGACCTAGATATTATTTAACCTTCTCATGTCGCGGAACATTTTCCCTGGTGCCGTATTACATACTTTGTTTTATTGACTTTTCACTCTAGAAAACATTATGAAAGCGATTGTGCGACGATTCCATATTTCAGCGATTACTAGACAATGATTCAGGCGATGTTTTATTTCAGTTTCGAAGCGTTGCGTCGGGGTGAATTTTCTATAAGGAGATTTGACCCACGACTTCTATTGCGCATTGTTTTAATGACATTCTGCTGCAAATATTGTTATTTTGCTAAAAATATCACTCATTTATAATATCGCTGATAAGATAACAGCATATGTATTAGAGTTCTATAATTTTAGATCGAAGCTATTTTTGATTAGGTACTCAAATAATACAGTTTGGATTTTTATCACCCTCCCCTAATTATACTCTATATAGAAGCGTGTACATTTTTAGTTTATCGTCATTACCCACCTGTGATGTTGATTTCATATGGGCACATGCATGAGAATATTGAGATTTACGAGCCATACAAGGTTTGTGCATTAAAACAATCAAATGACACGACTTTCCTCACGTAGGCACAGATTTTATTGAGGAAGACAAGAGTAAATAACATTTCATTTTCGGATGCTTTTCGAATAAAAAAAATAAAACATGAATATAACAATATGTATACAAGAGAATCGTATTTGGTTCTAATTGGATTCCAGTAAATTATTATTAGATTTATCTGCTTGCCCTAGTGAGCAAATGTTGCGATTTATATTTGAAATATGTACATCTCTGTATCTTTTTCACCAAAAGTGTAAATAATTTTTTTTTATATAATAAGGTGGCCCACCCAAACTGGGTGATTTGTGCCCGAATATACCTAGAAGAAATCTTAGAATAAGATGAAATTCAATAATTCAAATCTGTTGAAGTTTCGAGTTGTGTTATATCCTCAGTATTATTTTGTTACTTCTCCCAGGATTTTTCTATAAATCATGCAGTATTTTCGAATTTCGTAGCTCAAATTGTTGATTTAGAAATGCATGTTAACCTTTGTTGTCTTGTAGTATTTGTTTGAATTGAAATGAATAATGGTTTTCTTCGTTACAGGCGATGGTAGCTTGCTATCCCGGCTCAGGCAGTCACTATGTGAAGCATGTAGATAATCCCAACAAGGATGGTCGCTGCATTACAGCCATTTATTACCTCAACAGAGATTGGAATGTGGACACGTGTGGTGGTCTTCTTAGGTAAGAAACTTACATTATTTCAATACAATTACTAAAGAGACATTACAATCATTTGATATGGATGGTAGTCTTAAGTTGGCCCACAAATGTCTTTTGACTCACAGAATATGAAATGTAACGTTTCATAATCAGAATAATTACTGTCAGACTTTGAAGTGCAACAATTGTGTTATTTACGTGGTTGAGTTGCGAGAATGTCAAAAGGAGCTTAGGAATGTTCTATTCTATTCCATCCCCTCACGCCACATTCCTTGCGGGGTAGGCATAGAGAAAAGATCTCCAGACATCCTATCCTTACACACACTTGGGGCTTCCGTCACACTCATGCAATTTGTCATACACACTCTATGATTCCTTTCACCCAGAACATGTCCGTCCTTGAGAATCTGGTCTACATGCTCGAACCATGTGGTTCTGGGACGGTTGCGCTTCCTTTCACCTCTTTTTTCACCGAGGTATATTTTCTTTGTTCTCCTTTCGTCTTTCATTCTCTCAACATGTCCCAATGTAAACTATGTTACACTGTTTTCCAGCTTAGTGATCTAATTTGTTTTGTTTGCTTTTACAGAGTATTCCCCGAGGGTTGGATGGATCAAGTAGCAAATATAGAGCCACTGTTTGATAGAGTATTATTCTTCTGGTCAGACAGACGCAACCCTCATGAAGTTCAACCTGCCTTTCAAACTAGGTACGTACAATGTTCATACTATACCAATTATAAAATATGAAAAAATCTATCTTATCGTAAATAATACCTCACTACAATCTGTGAGTACCCCAGGAACAAAATAGAATATTGTATCAAATTACCCAAATTAAGCAGATGTTTGGCAAATGGTCCAAACCAGAAACTATACCCTATTCCTGTTACGATGTTGATAGTAGTGGAGTTTTATCTATGTGATCAGTGAGTATCTTGCCCAATGCATATTACTGGCATTGGATATTGTCAATTGAACAACATCGAAATAGCTGAAAAAGAGAAAAAAGTTATGGACTATTACTGGAAAAATTGATTCAAAGTACTTAGGTATTGGTAACTTTGATAAGAATTTTACTGCATTATTTGAGTTTTTATTGTATATTTTACCTTGCAGATACGCAATAACGTTATGGTACTTTGATGCTGTGGAACGAGAAGAGGCCACTAGACGTTTTCAAAGAGAACGTAAGTATAATTTTATATACTAAGACTAAGCCTCTCCACACACGTCCCGAAGTTCAGTTAACGGAATCGGCCGTTTGCAAAAAAGTTCCGACCAAAACCTCTCTCTGAATTCAGCGTCACCCCGATTTTGAATTCAGAACTTTTTTGCAAACGGTCGATTCCGTTAACTGAACTTCGGGGCGTGTGTGGACAGCCTAAGGCTCTGTTGCTCGACATGTAGTATCGTCGGCTAGTAACAGTAAGGAATATTGCTATTTCATTTGCGGCGTAACAAAAATCGAAAGAGCAAACGAGATAGCAATATTCCTTACCATTGCTAGCCGACAATACTATTCGTCGAGCAACCGGGGCTAAATGATACATACATATCTGTATGAAAATGTATTGTTAATCCTTGTTTTTTATTTTTCAGATGCACAAAGATCACAACAGAGAAAGTGACACACGCACGCGTAGAGTTAGACAACCAGACTGAATAAAATTATAATGCACTAAGCTGAGGCCAGACTAATTACAGGTCATAATTTTAATTTATCATAATAATTTACGTATACTAAATGTTTATATTCATGTGAATACTGTATAGGGAATGGGGCCATAACTGTTCCAGAAATGTTGTGCCAGTCATGTAATTGAAAAATTACATTAATAGGAACTTGGGATAGTTTTTGTATAACCACATGTTCAGCTTCACAGTGCTATATTTAAAAAGTTAATCAAATTTTAAAAAAAGTTATGTCAAAATCGTTGAAAATAAGCATGTACCTCAGAAAGCACCATCTGGCATTTAGCAAATGATGAAACTGTTTTACCGACCGATTCAATTTGGTGTTAAAATCTCTTCTAATCTTAATAATCTCCCCTATTGAAAATTTTTAAAACTTGTGCCCACATACGCGGTTATGCCCCCAGTTCCCCTAAAATCAATGTACCTTACTATTATATTTTTCTTATTGCAATGTACTGTTGAGGAGAAACGTAGCTTCACATTAAATTCACTTTTCCCAAATCGATTCAATCTTTTTTTTAATTCAACTTATTTCAAAGAGCAATTACATGTTCCTAAATGAAGGAATATGTACATAGTAAATGTTTAGTTTACAAACAATATTTGATAATGAAAACATGTCACTCAAGAATGCCAACATGGACTTAAGACAGCAAATATATGTCCAGACAAACTTATACAAATAATTAATACAGTGAAGTATGTGGATCGTGTCACAGAGGCCTTATTTTATGTGTGTATATTGATAAAGTCATAAATGATTAATTGGTGATGCTATATTGTATGAATTTATTTGGCAGATTATTGCCGATCCACCACTTACATTGAACTGGAAATAAAATGGCGTAACTCTTAAAGTTAATCTTTCTATTTGTCATCTAATTTACCATCTCAAATTTTACTTGTCCTGTGGCGACATTTGTCAACATCCAACAACGCTTCAACCTAAACTCCTTTGAAAAATTTTATGTAGAAGCTACACTGTTCTCACTAAGACAGTTACCCCCGTTTTCACCAACTTTTACCTAAGAAGGAGACCCCTAAGAAATTTCCATACAAAAACAAAAATAATATTCTATTTATTGACATGCAGGCCTACCAACCACACCCTAATTCCATACAAAATGCAACACGCAACTCACCTAGCCTGGGCAGAGATATTTGGGCACCTAACGTAGGTGAGTTGCGTGTTGCATTTTGTATGGAATTAGGGTGTGGTTGGTAGGCCTGCGTGTCAAAAAATAGAATATTATCTTTGTTTTTGTATGGAAATTTCTTAGGGGTCTCCTTCTTAGGTAAAAGTTGGTGAAAACGGGGGTTACTGTATTACCTGCTCTGTACTGTATCCTGTATTATCTATAATATTATATGCACTATTGTAGTTAACCAAGGCCTACTGGTCCTTTTTGGGTCATTTGCTAGTGGAACTTTTATGCAGAATCCAGAATCAAAACATTCACTAACAAATAATGAACAAAAAGGGACATATGGCATGGGGTGTTTCAAACATTGTTAAAGCTCATAATATGAGTGTGATTGTTAACAGTAATATTTGATTTGTTTAGGTGTCGTGATATTGAATAAGTACTAAAAAAATCCTTAAGCACTGCGACTGATTGGTCAAATGTATGAAAATGTTGAAAATAAATACGCAATGTATTTTAGTCAGAAAATTTATTCATAAAATTTGGTTTACACACCAATGGTGCTAAAAATCTTAAAATAAATTATTATACAAACTTGTATGGCATTGTATTAGTATTTAGCAATTTAAAAAATTGCGCTAGAGTTACGGATGTATGTATATAAAATGTATTGCTCTAAACAAATCACAACACATTTGTGCATTCTTGCAGTGAGGCAGTTTCCTAGATTCATACGGCAGTACAAGTTTTAATGACAGGAACAAAATCTGAGAGATTAGATTTATTGAAAACATACAAAATAGAAATGTTACATTGTGAGGTGAATTGGTTATAAATATAAAGAGATGTGTTCACATTGTGGCAAACACCATCACATTGATGTATTAAAACTTGTGCCAGATTTGTATTTATGTGTGTATATTATTGTACATTATTATTTGTTTATTATTTTCATATAACAAGTCATATTAGTTTTTATAGATAAAAATGTAAATAAGTATTGTAAATTATCTATAAGTTGTACTGTGAGTGCTGCTGATGTTGTATGCTGGAGAAATAATAAGGTGTTGAATAAGCCTGAGAAAACAATGTGATAAAAATAATTATTGTACTATAAAAGATAAGGCTAGATTTTCACAAATTTCAGTGCAAGGTTTTTAATGTTTTTATCTGTCAATCAGTAATTATGATCTAAGTATTTTGTGGTGGTATGGGTGGAAATTCAACTTCACGAATCATCAGAAAATTTACGGAGGATTATACTTATTGTTTAATATTTTCCAGTAACTTCGTGTACCAAGCAAATTTTACCTTTTTTATAATCCGCAGAGATGGTGGCAGTCTTGCGAATAAACACAACATTAAAAATAACTTATTATGAGAGTTATTTACACAAACCATAAGGTTCTCTTTTAATTACATAAAGAAAAGCATCACCTTTATTTACAGGTACTTTGATCTTAAGAATCCATTTTGTCGCCTTAAGCTGCAATAATAATATGAGAATGTAAGAGTTAAATAATGCCTACGTACCTAATATATTTTAATGAATTTGATTTTCTTTTTTGCTGCAAACGCTTTTATTATAAATATTCTTCACCGTGAGAGAATTAGACAAGCTTTCATCCTCTACTTAATTATGTGTATTAACGAGAAAACGCTTTACGTCTCTCAGTATTTGGGATAAATTGTACTTACTTCAACCACTAACTATTCTTTTAAAGAAAGCCTAGGCTAGAGCTAAATTTACATAGAATTTGGGTCAAGTCTGTGAAAGTGTTTGAAATGTTAAATTAAGCTCATTGAAGGAGTCCCACGGGCTTAAGGCCCTCCGCATCCCCGGGTAGCACAGGCGCATATAGCGTCCTCTTTACCCGCACTTCTTGACAAAATCTCTTAAATTAAGCTCAACATAAAAATGAACCTAAGATAGGAAGCGACTTGCTTTGTGTCTTAGGTTTGGCAGTGGCTGAGATAGTGACCTCACTGAGCTCAGCTGATATCACAATTCCTCGAGTGTCTAATTCTAATATGTTTTATTGAATTAATAAATTTATTTCATGCTTAGTATTTGAATACACATAATTTTCAAAGGATGAAACGTTTAAAAAAATGATATTCCTATTGTAGAGAGAAGATAGAGTATGATGTCTGTATTAGATTTGATTTATTTACTGCGTAGTTAATAATAACATCACTGTATAGAAATATTATATCAGTTTTATTATTTTAAGATGATAATAGGTATTTACTTAACATTAATATTAACATAATGTTTTTATTTCAAATAATTTTAAATTAATGTTTTTACTATTACGTGCTTAGATTTTCTGCTAACACAAACAAAATGAAATGAACTACCATTACATTCTTTTAAGTTTCGCTATGAAATCATGGAAAAGGGAACGTCCTATTTTAGTTCTGCCATCCTAAGAAACGCGTGAACGCCACCTTTATGTATTAAGAGTTTTTCATTGAAATGAGTATTTCAACCTAAGATCCTCCTATTTCAATCATAAAAAGTCTGAGTTTCCAACTGCAACCCGTATTTTTCAAGCAATCTATGTCACACAAATGTATGGAGTTATATGGGTGATACGAAACGTTTTTCGCGATCTCGGTTTCAACACTTTGATTAATACGCAGTTCTTCCGTAGGACGGCAGAGTTAGCTGCACTTAATTAGAATTGACCCCATGTTCAATTAAAAATTGTGTTATAAATTAATGCTAACCTAATCATATTGTGGACGGAGATGTGATGCATGACGTGAAAAAGTGGGACAAAACGATTTTCTTGTTGTGAATTTAACCCACTCATATCTCTGATCTTACCGTACCATACTTAGATTAGGCGACGCCTAACAGCAAAGTGGTTGGGAAATTTATAACCTCATTTTTTGGACAACTAAATATAAAATTATTAATTTTATTATGTTGTCACCCTGTTTTGTTATTACGCATGTAGGTAGGTACTGTTACTACTTTCCTCACTAAATGCCTTTTAAAATACAACTTGTATCCAATACTACATAGTACGTATTGTAATCAGAAAATTTGTCAATTGTGTTTCTACCATATTGGAAAAGAAATATTAAAGGAATGTTTAAGTAATTTATATTGTGTTTTATTGATTTAACTCATTATTAAGAAGAAGAAGATCAAACTAAGTGAAAGTATCAATTCTGGGCGAGCAAAGCTGGACCACTATAACTTACCAAAGAGCACTGCCAAAGCAAATTGAAAAAATAAATTGTTAGATCTTATTAAATTATACAAGGCGTGAGATACTACCAGCTATGTTCACCATGAGCCCTTATGCGCACCTGAGAGGACATCAACTGAAACTGACAACAAGAAAATTCTCATCCAACCCACGAAAGCACTTCTTGACGGATAGAGCTTTCAGTGCTTGGAATCAGTTGTACTCGCTCCTAACACCAACTCCTTCCAGAACAGGCTAGATAGTTATACATAAAAACATACTAACTAGGATTTGGGTCAAAACAGCAAAAGCTGCCCACCCAATAACAAATAATAATACAGTAGTGTATCGGAGGATTAATTTACTTAGTTTAGTTTAGAATGTAATGCAGGTACGACCAAAGAATGTCTAGTCATCAAATATGTAATACAAATGCTAATATTGGACTCTACTGTATAAACAAAATTTAATAACAGTTATGATTGCTTTCAGAAAATGATATGAAAAAATGGCAGTTAAATGTTGTTCCAGACATTTATTTACAGAAATGCAGAATATTAGAAATACATTATTGTCATAAGAAATACAATATTACTGATCGTCTTTTGGTAACTGTGAGTCTTCTATAGTCCTTGATGCCGGCATGTAAACTTTGAAAGAATATTCTGTTCTTGGAAATGATCCCTGAAAAGTGTAAATGTTATTATTGCGTGAGCAACTGACATAGGAAGAAAAGTATAATAATTTCAAACATAATGTACAATTTTTTTTAAGAGGGCTGTGTAATAGATACTCACGGGATTGACAAAATTGCAATTTTGAGTGGATCTTGTAAATGGCTGGAAGTGATCTGCAATGACGACTAGATCCGGAACAGGGTACAAATTAAGAGCATCCACATGGTGCCAGTATACAGGCTGGACTCCTAATGGTAGGGGTGCCAATGTGCACTGACTGAGAAGGGTTTTGGCCACCTTAACAAAGAAATAATAATTATAAATGAAATGTAGAAATTTTACTACACATAAGGAACATGATATTTGGACGAAATTAGAAGTACACAGCATTTAAATATTGTTTTTACTTATACATTATAGCTGAAGATCGAACTATCTGAAAAATGAGCTATCTGTTTTTTAACAGAAATGTGATATAAATAAAAGATTACACGAAGGGTCATACATCTCCACAGGGTTACCAAGCAAAATCTTGTCGTATCACCGCCATGACTCGAAAAAAAAAAAAAAACAAACCTTGATATGTGAATTAGGTACATAGGTTGAAAGTAATAAGCAACATTATTAGATTATGGCTGGCCACAAACGTCCCGAAGTTCAGTTCCGGAATTGACCGTTTTGCAAAAAGGTTCCGACCAAAACCTCTTTCTGAATTTAAAATCGGGGTGACGCTGAATTCAGAGAGAGGTTTTGATCGGAACTTTTTTGCAAAACGGTCGATTACGGAACTGAACTTCGGGACGTGTGTGGCCAGCCTATGCTTTTATAATCTTTTATTATTCGTGGAGTTTAATATTTATGATTTTAATACTTCAAAGTACATGCCAACATGGATAAGTAGTAAAAGAAATCTTTATTGAAAAAAAAAATATATCTATCCAAATGGAGAGTTTATTGCTATAGGCAATGTCTGCCAACCAACCACTACTTACATGATCAGGAATATCTCCAGTATCAGGGAAATGTACAGAATTCCTACACATCTTGGTTACTAAGTTATGTCGTAATACAACAATCTCCTGGCTGCAGTATTGTATGCGACACGGATTACTTGTGAATATAACTTGATCTCCTAGCTTAGCCCGAATCTCCTCAGTTACATACTCTGGTAGTGGGGGTCTGAAACATACACAATTATCATCACAACATGTTCAACCAATTTGCATAGATACCATATTGCATTATAGCATGTAGGGTAGCTGACAAATAATTTAGATAACTAAGAAATACTCCAGTTTCATCATAGAAGCAAAAGTTGAATAACAAACAGAAAACTATCTTTCCCTACGCTAATGTAGAATTGGCCCCCACTGTTTTTAGGTATTTTTTCGAGTGTCCTGCAAGTCAGGTGTTCATAAAACTCCCATAAGACCTTTCTAAGCAATAAGGTTCGTGTTGATGCAAAGAGAATGTTATATGTTTTTATACACACAGCATTCACTGGTTACCCCATATATTATGATGGTATAGTAGTAGTAACTACATATATTTCATTTATATTAAATTTCAACAAAATCTTAACCGTAATCCATTAGTAAAAATAATGATTGAGTGAAGCTTGCCCATATATTGAAGGATTTTAGCATAACCTATACCTATAACATAATAATAAATGGATGTTTAATTTGCTTCTCACAAGATGCATACAATACATTTCATGCATAGTGTAGAATTGTGGTAGATGTGAGTGCACAATGATTAAATTACCTTGGTAGAATATTTGGACCACCTGGATCAGAACTTGACGGAACCAATATGAATTTACACATTGCAGTGAGTTGAGAGAACTGACTGATGAGGTCCCCCAAGGCCTTGAAGGCTGCTTTAAGTTGTCTCGCTTGCTCGAATCCATAAGGACAAGACAGGAATTCCCCCATTAGTACAATAGCTACAGGAGGGAAGTCGTTGTATCCAGTGAAAAGTGATCGTAACTTTGACATCACCTAAAAGTACACTGTAAATAATATGTGGCCAACATTTATGGCATTGTCTAGATACACTTAGTGCACAAAAAATCTAAGCTCCCACGCTAAAGAATTTATTTAATGTACTACAAGATACAAAAATCGTTATCTTAATACACGAGAATTTACAGTTTGTATGGATCGCATTTTGTCACAAGCCACATCATCCACCTGTTCATCATTCAATATAATAATCATGTCATCCGAGAATAAAATCACATTTTTATGATTCTTTTTTCACACAGTCTTAAGATGTATCTACACAAGTGTATTATTAAGCCACAGTATCAGATTTTTACATACAGGTAGTTTTTGTGTAGATATTGCAAATCTATAAACTAATTCATTGTTTGGATATACATATAGTACCTTTAAATTATCTAGCCAAACATCAGACAAGAAAACGATCATAGCGTCTTCATTGTCTCGTTCAATAGTCAGAAGATTCTCTGAATTCTTCAAAGATGTCTTGGATGCCCCTCCAAATGTATTGATGTTACCAAAATATATCCTAAAATATGAAAAAAAAATATAATTTGTACGAATTTCCATTTTTTTGTTATTTCAGGAAACGTGTCTTAACTTGGTATGTTTTCTATTCAATAAAGTTTTTATTTATTTAATGTCTAATAAACATAATAATGGCTCACTGTGATGTGGATCTTGGTTCTGATGGAGGCATTACCAGTCCCATGACATGTAATGCTTTATCTTCGTAATATCCTTCTGCCAACACAAAACAATTCTCCGTAAAAAGTCCCGAATGAAATCTGAAATAAAAATCAATCGACTTCATAATTGTATGCAATGTGAACTCAATTCTATAACTATATTCACATTGACTAATGTGTTATGAAGGTAGTGGTATATTATTATAAACAAAAGGGTCCGTTTCACGAAAAATTACACTCCAAACTCATGAATGAGGGCTAATCCTTGTCCCCCTTATTTTTTTTTTTCAATAATGAATCTGGGTTTATCGAAATAAACCCAAATACATCTTTGTACACTTCACAGAAAGCTTGAAAAGCTTGTGTTGTGAAGTGGAGTAAGTCGGCATCGGGTTTTGAACCCGCGCCCGCAGGATTACTGTCGAGCGCAATACCAACCAGGCTACCGACCACCTCAAAGTTGGAGGTAAAAATAAAAGACATTTCGAGGATTTTAAAGTATTTAGTAGAGACCGACCGAATATTCGGTTTCGGTTACGGCCAGTTTCGGCCAAAATAGCCGGTTTCGGCTCCAGTTTCGGTTTTGGCCAAACCGAAACTAGCATCCGTATTTTGTCGGGCATTGTCGGGAATCTTCGGAACAGATTCACACTTTGTGTTTGTATTCTGTGAACAAGACTCCTTATTTATTTTACAAAAGTGAACTAGATTTATATAACTACCCATTTTTATACACATCATTTATGTCTTATGACAAAATTTTTGCCTGCGGCGCTACTTAGGCGGCCGTTTCCCTGATACAACATAACCAACAACCAAATGATTTACATACCTGCAACCAGAATCATTACTTCACCCATATTTCAAAAAAAAAATTTTGCCTGCGGCGTAACTTCTTGATGCATTTAAAGGAAAAATACTTATAATTACTATAAATAAATAAATATATTCTATATGTACTTATACCTATTTTAGTTCAAAGATAATATACACATGGGCGTCGGCAGTAGAGATCGGAATAGGTATATATTTTTTCATACTAAATGATAAGACCTCACAATAAATCACACTATTAGATAGATAGATACAAACAGTGGCGTGTATAGGGGGGGCGAAGCCCCCCTATATACGCCCCCCCCTAAATGTCAAACAATGATCTGCCATCTGCTATAGAAAGATCCCAAGGTTCATCATTTCACCCATTTTACTTAACCTCCCGAAGAAAAATTGCATTTTTTATGCCCCTCCCCTTTTTATGCCATGGATACCTAGATATGTGATGTACCAACATAAGTTGTTGTTTAATGGGTTCTTTTCTTTAGTGCTTACATTGAGTTCCGAAAATGAAGTGGTTTCCTAATAAATATCTTAGGGAAACACTAGATGTGTACCTTGGGTCTCTTGTCAACACACATAACAACACTACTGAGGAAATCCAAAAACGTATAATGGCTGCCAGTCGATGCTACTATGGATTGATCAAACAACTCCAATCAAGGAACCTCAGTAGAAGGACAAAATCGGTGCTGTACAAAACACTCATACGACCAGTGTTGACATACGCCTCTGAAACCTGGGTGCTCAGTAAAACAAATGAGCGACAGCTTGCGGTGTTTGAGAGGAAGATCCCGCAAAATCTATGGACCAGTAAACGAGGGAGGAGTATGGCGTCGGAGATATAACCAAGAACTGTATGATCTCTACCGAGATCCCGACGTCATACAAGTAATCAAAATAGCTAGATTACGCTGGGCTGCGCTGGGCACATAATACGAATGAACGAAGAGGCACAGCCCAGACGCTTAACCCTCACGCATCCCGAAGGTCGTAGAAGAGCGGGAAGACCCAAGCTGCGGTGGATGGACGGTGTCAACGCAGATGCGGGTGCCATTGGACTGAGGAGCTGGAGGTCAGCGGCCCTCAGAAGGACAGAGTGGAGGAAGGCTCTTGACTCAGCCAGGGTCCACCCAGGACTGTCGTGCTGATGATGATGATGAAACACTAGATATCAGAGCAGGGTACCTATACCTAATGATTTTTTTTCTAAATTACAACTGAAATTCCTTAGTTTCGGTTTCGGTTTCGGCCGAAACTAGAAGGGGAGCCGAATATTCGGTTACGGTTTCGGCTAAAAATCCAGTTTCGGTCGGACACTAGTATATAGTAATAGTCTTTCATTTGTACCTTTAAAATGGGCTTCCACCTACAGTCAGACAATATCTTAATATGTGTTAAAAAAGAATAGTTAATTTTGAAAGAGAAGTTATATAGAACTTCAGCTAGACATGCCACTTTGGTGTATTAACATATTCCGTACGCCGCCCGCAACTTGTATGGGCAGTATATACTTCACCGCATGCGCTGCCCACATGTGGATCGTACAAACACCGGTCTTAGCACAGTTCAATTATTCCATATTAAAATAGCACGATGGATGAGTTAAGGAAACTTTACAATGAAATATCCCACCTAGTCTGAGACAAATCCAATGGTATGGAGCCAGTAGTGTCTTCTAAGTAATATGTCCCTTCTGTTAATTGAGTCAGGAGTCCCAACACAATGACTTCATCCATCCGACTGGAGCAGCTCAACAAACATTCCACCATCTTTAGATTAAACACTTTATCTTGTTTGATTCCAGGTAAAGTCTCCGGAGCAAACAATTTATTTCTAACTGTTCTCTGGTATATTATGGTGTATCTAGAAATCAAATGAAAAATCTTATCATTATGAATAAATCATCAAGAGTTACAAAACAAGACACCTCCTCCAGTGTGCTGAAGGGTGAACTTATTGCATAAGCAAGCAACCAAATTTATCACGGTTTACTGGAAGAGATTGTGATATTGTAGTCTAAATTTTATAAGGAACGAGGTAGGTAATTATAAAGAAATAAGAGACTAAAATTTGAAAATCATCTGGAATAATACTGTCAATAAAATTATCAAAGACAGGAGCATACTGAAAATTGAGAATTGCAGAGTATTAAATAAAAAATGAACTGTATACTGAAGATAGCAGTGCCTGGAATATCTTCTCGCAGTCTATCCCATTAGGTTTGCAGAATAATGTATCAGACAAATAGATACAAGAGTGTTACATTAAGTGAACTAAATGTCAACTTTTTATATACAAAAATTTACAGAACTAGCATAGCAAGTCTAGTGACAAATTTGTATACAAAAATGCTACAAATTCAGATTGAAATGTTTGAAAAACTAAGTTAGAGTTTCTCACCTATCAATCAAATATTGTGCCTTCCACTTGGGAGACGGATAGAGATCTACTTTCTGTGAAGTCTCCTCACTCTTAACAAACTTCTTCCTCTCGGGAACATATCTAAATTTAGGAATGTCAAATACATTGATTACATTCAAAATGGACTCTGTTTCACTGCATCCTGTGGCGCTACATTCCTGAAAATAAGGAACAAAGTGATAAACTGTAGCGTCTATGGATAAACATCATTCAACTCAAAATTTATGACTATGATTACCTTGAAAGCTAATTCCACAATGTCTCTCTCAACAACAGGTTGAGTTAAATTTTGATTTTGTATGTGACTAATTAATTTATTCATCCATTTAGTTCTTTCATCCTGTGATAGAGATTGGAACTGTTCACAGAGAAAACTGGCTGCGTCTCGTCTTATTGTGAATCCATTCAATTTAAAAGTCATTAGGACATCCTGAGTTATTCTTTTGATGTCCATATTTTTGTACTCTAACTAGGTAGGTATATGAGAATATTAAAATATGTTCACTATATTTACACAAAACTACTTTAGATAAATATAGTAAATAATAAGCGCGGTATTCAACAAAAGTTTAAAAAAATACTAAAACTTGTCAATGAACAGACGTTGTAAAGTAAATTGTGACATGTCTCATGACAGCTGATTATTATTTCGCGCCAAATTTTGACATATCAGTAGAATGTTACCATTACCATACTAAACTATTGCCGTAAAAGTACTGAAAACATTCACAGCATGTAAGTAGCATAGAGAATGGTAAGTAGCTAAGGCGGTCGCCAAGACATGGCCAAGACTGTCACTGAAAAATGACTTAAAAAACCAAATATTTACTTACGTAGGGATCTTGTAAAGATGTAAAAAAAAAATGTGGATAATTTTAATGATTAGGTATGAACGTGTACACAACTGATTTATAATTTGGGGTAAGTAGTTTTATTTATTTTATTTATTTATTTATTGGATCTTAACATTGGATATACATTGTTTATATGTTTGCCTCCCCCACTAGGAATATCCTGTGTCGGGAGAAGCAAACTCACATCACAATAATTATAATAAGAACATTACAAACAACACGTTGCCCCTAGACTCTAGAGCAGCAGTTCCTAAATTGTGTTCCGCGGAACCCCAGGGTTCCGCGGAAGGGTCACAGGGGTTCCGTGAGTTAAAGCGTATTGTCGTAGTACGAGTAAATGCTGAAATTTCATTCTTCACACTCAATACCTAAATACTTGCAGTAAAGATTTTTGACTAAAAACATAGTTTTTCTTTTCAAGTCGAACATAACATACAAACGTGTCATGGGTGTTAAAACACTAGCGGATCCAGGGGGGCTAGGGGACTGAAGCAACCCGCAAAACCATAAGTGACAGTACTTTATATACAACTAGTTTTCGAAGAATCACAGTATTGCTACATCATGTCATGAATTTTCTAAAACTACATTGTTTGGTAAAAAAATTCGCCTGCGGCGCTAAATAAACCTGTTCTGTTTATCTAGTCACCCGATTTTTCTGAAAAAAATTCGCCTGCGGCGACATTTAAGCCTACTGTGTGTTTCATATCACTTCATTCATTTTTCTAAAAAAAATTCGCCTGCGGCGCATTATTCTAACCCCTGACAATAAATCTTAAATTGTACTTTACTTGCTTCCGCGGCCCCAGATATCAATGGTTCGATGAAGAGTGCAGAACAAAGAAAATCGAGGTCCGAAGACTCGAAAGGCAATACAGATGTCAAAAAACCCAAGAATCTAGAAGCGTCTGGACAGCGGCCCAAAAATCTTACCGAACCCTCATCGACTTCTGGAAAACCAAGATAGAGTCCCACAAAGGACAACCCGGTAAACTGTGGCAAGACTTTCAAACAGTCATGGAAACCAACAAAACATCACCACCAACCAACATCACTGCTGATCAGTTCAGAGAGGCATTCCAGGCGAAACTCGACTCAATATCTTCGTCCCTCCCACCGCGTTTAGTTTATAATAATACACAAGCATCAGGCTGTCCCTCAACCTTCTCTGACCTGGCAACAACGAGCGAGTCAGACTTGAGGAAGATAATAAAAAACTGCCCCAGCAAACACTGCGAGCTGGACCCAATCCCTACGTGGCTGCTTAAGGACTCTCTAGATATACTACTACCCATTATCAGTTATCACACACATCTTTAAACTCTCCCTAACCCAAGGATTCGTCCCACCTCTCTGGAAAACGTCATCAGTCACCCCACTACTCAAAAAGAATACTCTCGATGTCAACGACCCTGGTAATTACAGGCCTATCTCAAACCTGCCATTCTTATCTAAGGTGCTAGAACGGGTTGTGGCTTCTCAACTTACGGCATATCTCGAAAGCAACAGACTCTACCAAAGCTATCAATTCGCTTACAGAAGATATCACTCCACCGAAACCGCTCTCACTACACTAACATCGGATCTGATCGAGGGTGTCGCACATGGAAACATCGCCTTAGTGACAATACTAGACATGAGCGCCGCATTCGACACTGTATCACAACATTCTTCTGCAGTGCCTCGAAGAAGAATTCGGCCTTAGCGGAACAGCACTCGGATGGCTGCGCTCCTATCTAACTAACAGAGCGGTATCGGTCAAGGTGGGTCCCGTTCGAAGTCAAACGACCACTGCCACTCAGGGAGTTCCCCAGGGTTCTGTCCTTGGTCCTATACTGTTCATCCTCTACATTGCGTACATCGATCGGATGCTAGAAAATAACGGTTTTCGAAGCTATGCCTACGCAGATGATCGAGTGCTTGTCGATTTCTGCAGACCTGACCAGAAAAACGAAATCAAGATGCGAACTGCCGAGCGCATATCAAGGCTGTCCACCCTAATGGCTGAAAGACGTCTGAAACTTAACCCGGCCAAAACCGAGTTCTTGTGGGTTGCATCACCCGGACGCCAACACCTTCTGGACAACGACCCGATTTCAATAACCACTACTGCAGACATACCGCCATCCCAAATGGTCACCGTACTCGGGGCCCGCATAGACAGCGCTCTATCAATGGAACCCCAAATATCAAGAACTGTCAGCTCTGCTTTCTTCTACATTCGCCAAGTACGGTCGGTCGCCAGAAACCTCCCAACAGATTCCATAAAAAGTCTTGTGTCCGCCTTCGTAGTGTCTCGACTGGACTACTCAGTGGCGTAACTAGGGTGGGGCGGGGGGGGCGGTCCGCCCCGGGCGGCGCATTTCAGGGGGCGGCAAAATGTATCAACATATAAAAAACATCTTGATAAAACACACAAATTAAAAAAAAATCTTTGAATTTTCTTAAATTATTATGAAAATATGTTAAATTAAATTAAATTAAATTTCGTAAAAAAAATTTGACTGCGGCGCTAATATAACCTGTTTGCGTGTTAGGTGCCTAAGTTTTATTTTATTTCATGATAAGTAAGCTAGATTTACGATATCTTATACTAAAATTTGGTTACTTCTTGCGTGGTCACTTCCCCTATTTACAATACCTGTAACTATATGTGTTACCTACTATAGAAAGATAGCCAGGTTCATCAATTCACCTATTTGTCTAAAAAATTTCGCCTGCGGCGCTCTTTTTTTGTCATATCTAAACGTTTCCTTGTTAAACGTACTTGTATATTATAAGTCTTTATTTAAAGAAAGTAAACAAAACTACAACACGATCTTCATTTTCATTTAGTTTTGTGAAAAATTTCGCCTGCGGCGCTATTTCTATGATTTATTGTGCCACGTCTATATTAAAATTTTAGTTGTTCTCGCTTAGCTTCAAAGCTGCATACACTCCTGGGTACACAATTACACATGTACTTGTATAGGTACTTTAGGGGGCGGCATTTTCAGGGTCCGCCCCGGGCGGCACTAATGCTAGTTACGCCACTGGGACTACTGCAACATCCTATACACCGGATTGCCTCAGACACAACTGAACCGCCTGCAAATGGCCTTCAACGGAGCCGCGAGACTTATCTTTCGCGAAAGCAGGGACTGCCACATCACACCGCTTCTCGAAGAGTTGCATTGGCTTAAAGTGAGCGAAAGGGTGAAATATAAGCTTTGCCTCACAGTATACAAGGCCCTCAACAACATGGCGCCCTCACCCATCTCGGAGGTCTGCAACCTGCAGGATAACTCCTCGAGAAGGCCACTACGCTCAGCGGCCACAGCCATCAACAAACTCCGAGAGCGGAACAGAGCCAACAAGTCCGGTTTCTTCGAGAGAGCCTTCTCTGTCGCGGGACCAGTCACCTGGAACAGACTGTCGGACGAACTCCGAAAAGACCAGCCCATCACTAGCTTCAGGAGCAAGCTAAAAACTGATAGTTTTAAGACTAGCTTCCCGCGCCCTTGAGATGGAATACATTAAACGGCGCATCATAAATCATCCGTCATCATCATCATCATCATCTTCCCGTCGCTCATTTATAATTTCAAATGGCCAATTCATCCAAAAAGTTTGCCCAGGGGCCGGCTATATAAAGGTAAGCAGGTATATTATTTCACACACTTTCTAAAAAAAATTCGCCTGCGGCACTATTTTCTTAGATAATTTTTATATTTCAAGAAAATAAATAAACGATAGGTATGGGTATCATGACCATCTCCACTCAGCCTCAAAAAAAGTCGCCTGCGGCGCTGTTTGCATTCTTAATGCCTTATTTCCATGTGACGACCTTCAGCCCCCGCAAAGTTGAATCCTGGATCCGCCACTGTGTAAAAATGTAAATTTTTGACATTTTGTTTTTTTGTTGTCGAGATAGGGTTCCACGAAAAAAAGATAGATCAATTAGGGTTCCGTAGCCAAAAAGAATTGGGAACCGCTGCTCTAGAGAAATGAATAGTTATAGTATTATAAACTTATATGCTTTCGCTTTCGCAAAACCTCACATTACATTACAACCATATTATTATACGTAATATCATGAATTTTCTAAAATTATATGAAAATCTTTTATTGCAAACGTTAATCCATTTCTATTATCAAATCCACTCCGAGCTGGCTCCAGTGATTGACGCCTAGTGGCAAAGTACTACCTAATACCACTTAGAACATTTAATTATCACTCTTTTTAGTTGCCTGCGGCGCTAATTTAAGCCTTCTTTGCCTTTCATGTACCTACATATATTATTAGCGTAACAAAAAATTCGTCTGCGGCACTATGTACCTACTCATTTTTTTGTTAAACCTGTATCAAAATTTTGTGTCCCCCTACAAGCTTCAAAGCTGGCGACGTCCCTGGACCATTCCACAAACTTTGGACCTTTGGACATCTTTTACGTAAGTCATGGTCAGAGCTAATGATGATCTTTGCTCTGAATGGTAAGCAAGTGTATCGAGTACCAGTACATACCTCTCATTGACAATGTAATGTACCTACTACAAGAGTTTATAATGTAGGTAACTTTGCACGCAAAGGTTTTGTAATAAAACCACTCATGATGACGTAAACAAGTAGGTGTAGGTATTAGGTATATTACCTATTGTATCATCAGTCATGTCAAGTTTGTCAAGTCCATGTGTGGAGATTTTATGTAGACATGTACCTATGTAACCTTCAAACGAAACTAATAATGAAGATTATGAAGAAGATTTTTCTGCTTTGCAAATTACAATACGTGTCCGAGTAATAGGTACATTAATGTGACAGGAGTGAATTCAGAGGGAGGCGGAGAGGGGCCTATATGTAAACCGGCAAAATGTCCTATCGATGGTTATATGTGGTTGGTATAGGTGGTTATATATACCATACAAAAAAGCACTCGGTCACTTTAAAACGACCTAAATTACGTTATAAAAAAAACGCATGAGGCTTTTCTATACCTAGGTGTTTTTGAGTTTTGATAGAAGCAACTTACATTTAAAATATTTTTCTTTTGAGAAAAACAAACTATTTAATCTTTATAAACATATTATGACCGGGAGGCTATAATTAAAGGTAATTTAAAATCAGACCATGGCGACATCACCTCTTGGTTTTCCGAAACGCCGGAAGTGCAAAAAAAACTTAAAGACCGACAACACGATCAAGTCGGATAAAACTTAAAGCAACCAGCAATATACGTATTTTGTACAGGTTCCTTAGTATTTTGCATGATGGAAAAAATCATGCTTCTATGATACACGCGATGATGCTAACAATTTTATATACCTACGTACCTTAAAGTCTTTAGAAAACCTCATTAAGATATTTTGCAATGATTTGCGGACTAAAACATAAATAGTTTATACACAATATATTATTGTAAGTGATAAATAATGTTAATAACAATAGCAAACAAAAGTGTATTCAGTCGTCAGTTTCATGTGTTACTTGTTGGTAATGCCTACACTTATTTTTAACTATACTAAAGTAAGTATACAATTTATTAATCTATTTTTCTTTGTAAATAAGGTTTGTATTCATTTTAAAGTATAGATTTTTTTATTAAGATTATGAAGACACAAAGTTTGAATGGTAGCAAGGTAGCAGCAATGAAATATTAAAATATCTTAATTTATTATTTATAGGGTTTGAACCCCCCCCCCCCCAAATGAATCCTGGATCCGTCACTGGTTGAATACCAGAATGCCTATAAGCGCGTATTTTTAAATTTGTTTACGACGATTTTTTTCCTTAGACGGGATTTTTAATCCTCTTCACTTAGTAAGATTGGTAAGTCCCTCCCGCCATTCGGTATAGGCTTTGATTATTGAAGTATCCAATCAAATTATTTTCGTCGGTATAGGTAATGTTTTATAAGTATCCAAAGAAGATATTTTTTATTAACATTAAAATAAAGTGGTGTAGCATGTAAGTACATATTTGTAATTTATGTTAAAAATTATATCTTGGACCTTATGTAGGTCTAGGGAACCTGTATAAATGTTGTAGGTCTTAGGCAGTCATACGCGATAAAACGTAAAAATAAAAATTATTATTTCGCGCCGTGTTACGTCACTGTACAATCTCATGAAAGCCTCCGCTAGCGTGCTTGTCTCTCCAAATAACTCTGTATCTATCCATCTCACGCGGTACTTCTGTCAAGCTCGGTGTCGAAAGTCGTGAAAATATTGCACATAGTATGATGGAGTTTATTTGTTTTATTTGTAAAACGTTGTACCTCTGCACAGAACACATATTACCTCTGTAATAATGTAAATAATACCATTGCGTATTTACGATAATGTCTCTGTACTTTGTCTCTAGTCCAACTCTAGTCTTTATTTAATCTCAGGAAGGGCATTGCGTCGAGGTCGAAACTATTGTTTATTTTTACATTTTACTTAATTTCGATCTGTGTATAATCTTGTGTATAATATTGTACCTGTTCTGCATTTTAATTGAACTTCTATTTAATAATCATCGCGTTCTGAATTTGAATCGTAATCTCTAGTCAATGCGACTCAATTTTATTTCTGTCTCATCTCCGATAGAAAGATTGAAATTAAAATAATTATTGTCTCGTGATGTTACTATAGTTTCTTAGAATGGTTCCTGCATGCAATCTGACATTTCAATGTTGGATGGCGAATTCTTGTTATCATCTCTAATTTTCTGTTTTGTAAGTATTCCATTAATACTACTTTATCACAAAAACGTCCCATATTAATATCATAATATGATATTATGTTTATTATTTACCCCAACCCTTAGCCATAACCCATACCTTATACTTTAGCAGAGATACATTTTTTACAATATTATGAATGAAAAATATTGCATATAAACTTGAATCTCATTTGCGATTCATCTTATGTAGATACTGAATAATATTTTTATTGAATAACTATATATTTTACATATTTATTATCAATTAAGAGGATTTAAAACATAATATGTTGGATTTAAATAGCTTCATTTAGAAGCCAGGGCATTTGCACAATTTCTTATATTTTGCTGCTAATAATAGGCCAGTAAAATTACAAATTTTGCTATGCATAAGGTCAGATAGTTAAGATTTTTTGAAATGTTTGTTAGCATTAGTGCCGTAACGTAAGATCCACCGTCTCAGGCCGCCGCGGACCATTTGGGGACGGAAAAACCATAATTTGTTGGAACTTTATGTTTCTTTTTTTTCAAAATTCTGCCTAAACGGTTGGTGTTACAAAAAATACCAAAAATTATGGAATGTACAGATAGGTACATTTAAAGAGAGACTAGCGATTTAGGGAAATTTACTATTCAAATGACAGATTTCGGTATGCGAAGGGGAAGATAGTTTTAATTTTACAGTGCTACGTTGTTACCAAATAGTTTTTTAAGTAAACTCAAAATGTTCGATATTTCGTTTGTTGATTAGGTACTTAGGTACTTCGTGACACGCAAAAATTAATAAGTACTTAAATCTTTATTTTTAAATTTTTATAAATGAAAAGAAAACAAATTTAAGATGATTTCATTTTGATTGCATCCCTAATAATGGGATGACATTATTATTTGTTACTGGGTAGGCAGCTTTCGCTACTTTGACCCAAGTCCCAGTTACGTAGCTTTTAGGTTTTTTTTGCATTTAAGTAATTATGCGATAAATAAAATAATGAATGAGGAAAACAATTACAATAAATGCTTGCATAAGTAAAACAAATGCAGTTTAATGCTTTTTGATTGCATGTTATTAACTTTATATGCATTTTTGTCATTGCTGACGTAATGAAATGGTACTAGGTATATCATCAATCCAAAACAGTTAAATTGCTACATGCAATAACTAGTTAAGAATACAAGATTATCTCTATAAACAATATCTTCCAGATGGCCCATTATAATATTTCTAGTACAGGGTGGACCATTGATCCTTGCACTTTTGAAATGGCCCTAAAAAAAAGTACAGTTTGTATTTTAAAAAATAATTATATGACTGTTATCATACACTGGCGTTTGTCCCCGGCTGGATTTTAATTCTGGTGCAACCACTATTGCATGTATGTTGTTTAATAATTAAAGTTATTTCTCTCTTCAACCGTAATCGGTATTCAATATTTTAATAACTTATGCCCGAGCCAGGATTCTGCTTTATTGTTCCTCAAAATATGTAATCTGAGAGTTCTGCCGCATAAAACTGATTTCTGGGGTGGAACTTTCTAACCTTTTCTCACCCGAAACACGCAGATAAAATGCAAACTAAAAACACCCTTATGTATATCGCTGTAAGAGTCACTTTCCATAAACATTTTATTTGCGTGTTTTGGGTGAGAAAGCTTACAAAGTACCACTCCTGGACATGGGTGATTTATGTACCACCTATGCAACTCACAAACATATTGTGGTGATTAGTGAAATACCCTTATCTTTAGATATAATTTAAGTATTAAATTTGATCATTCTTAACTTTTTTCCATAAGCATAAAATGTATAATATGTACCTAAATTGATTCTTTTACAAATACCTAACCATTACATAAGATAAGTGATTACTGTGCATTTAATAAACATGACAATGTAACGTTTATATGATTAGATATTATCTATAATATCCTATTTATATAATTTTATTATTATTTTATCTTAATTAACTTGTAAGAATATTTTGTTAGTTATGTAAAATTATTAGTCATACACTTATGCAGTCATTAGTATTATTTTATTAATGACATTTATATAATATCAACGATAACCAATAAGTATAAGGTGTAACAAACTATTGTTTATTGTTCTCTAATCATCCGTAGGTCCCATTTAAGGCACTTGGAATCGTCAGGTTTACATATTAAACAAACATCACAAAATAAAATGCGATAGGTATATCAATTACAGCAAACAATAATAAAATCAATAAGCAAATCGTTACAAAACAAAACTTAAAGCAGGTGTGGTTTAGTTCAATGCAGGTTTAGATGTAAATTGTCCAGAACTACATTACGTCAATGACAACTAACTGTGCCTTTTAATGTTTCTTTTAGAAACAGAGATGTAGAAATATCATATTTTTGCTCAAAAATTTCTTCGTCTAATACTACTCTGGAACAATCTCCTACCACAAATCAGACAAGGTCCAACTATTCTTCTTTTCATAAATAAAGAAACCCATCAATACCTTCATACATCCAGTTATATACACAATCCATTCACCTTTATAATTGTTTCCTTTGTTTTGTTGATCCAATACTTTCTTTTTATTTTCCCCTTTAATCTCCTTTTTACCTTATACAATAAATTTAATTCAACTTGAGACCCCCACTAGTCAAAAATTTCCCAATATTTAAAATATTCGGTGGGACATCGTTGTTCAGGTTTCGCATGACATAGGGTCAGCACTCTTTCACCCGACATATTAAACATTTCAATTAGTCAGCCCTCATCGATTAAGGATTATAGAAGTGTTAAGAGACTTAGCTGATTATTATTATGAATTTTATAGGTCGTATAAATTTTAGTACATTGATATTAAATTTCGTGCGTCAAATATATTCCCAGGTATTAAATATTAGGTAGTGTGACGGAGAGGTGAAATTTAAAAAAAAATGAGGAAAATTATAATCTCTGACCTAAAGATGAGAACCAGTTCTAGTGACGGACTTATTGAACCAATATGAATGCATTATTATAAGGATAAGGCGATGTCCTTAGTCCATATCTACATTCAGTCTGGAACCACTAGTGACTAGTCGTAGGTCTCGTGGGATTTGTTATACAACATACAATGTACTCTGTAATCTTATCATACTGAAGAGTTGTACATTAAGCATTTTATTATTACTTGAGTGATTGTGAACAATGTTTATTTAGTTTGTACCAGTTATACAACTATATATCGGTTATTTAGTTTACTTGCATCAGACAGAGCGTTTAAAAAAATATTCTAGCATCATAGTAAATATTATATTTTAGTGAAAATGGAGGATTTTTTTAATAATCTGGGTTTCATTAGACAGATGGTGGCAGATTTTTTCTATGTTTATTTATATGGTAAGGTTTTTTATATATTTTTTTATTTACCTATATTTATTTACTTTGGTAAAAGTGAAATATTAACAGGCTCATATTAACATTACAAACAGTAAGACGCCTTAACATTTGTTGACTAGGGCGAGCTTATCTTTGTGCTGTGGTCTCTCCCAGCTGACTTCACCATGTTTATTTAACTAATAAATAAATCTATATTAGCTAAAAATTCTTATATTGTAAAATCAAACTATATCCACATTTACATCTGAGTTATGTGCTTCTCATTATACCAGGTACCAGTATTATAGGTAATTTTATTTTATATTTCCTATAATATTATTAGGATTTCTGCAGTGTGAAAGATCATTGACCATTTTTATATATTCTTTGTTTTTTGTTCACAAATTTCTCACTAATCGAGGGAGTGAAAATTAGTTTTTTGTTATTGAGATTTTTTCTGTCTTTGAAATGTATTTTGTTTTGCTAATTTGATTAATCTCAGTTTGTTGTCCTATTGAATGTGTCTAGTATGGAAATTAATATACACTTTGGACACCATTTGACACGTTTATGAAAAAAAAACAGCAATATTTTGCACTTCGTTCCTTGATCGTAATAAAATAGAGATAAATATAGAGAGAGGCAGTGTTGCTGACACGAGTCATGTGACTCTCGAGTCTAAAATGTGACTTGTTATTATTTTATTAGAATTATGAATTATTTTGAGGTGGTTGGTAGCCTGGTTGGTAACGCGCTTGACCGTAAATCCGGTGGGCGCTGGATCGATCCCCGATGCCGACTTACTCCACTCACAACACAAGCTATTCAGCTTTCTGTGAAGTGTTTATTTCGATAATCCTAATTTCATTTTCAAAAAATGTCATCTATCACTAATTTCACTGACTGTCCACTCCTCGCTCTTTTGAACATTTGACAACAACCCATCAACTATTCCATTTTCTATACATTTTTTTGGACTTGATTCAAGACTTGACCTCAACGACTCGAGATTCTACTTGAGACTTGGTGTTTATACTATATAAAGTGGTGGTCGGTAGCCTGATTGGTAATGTGCTCAACTGTTAATCCAGAGGGCGCGGGTTCGATCCCTGATGCCGACCTACTCCACTTCACGACACAAGCTTTTCAAGCTTACTGTGAAGTGAACAAAGGTGTATTTGGGTTTATTTCGATAAACCCAGATTCATTTAATAAAAAAATAATAATAATAAGACTTCAGACTCGGAGACTCGAGGCTTAACTTGAGACCAGTGCCTTGGAGATAACACTGGAGAGTGGTGGGAGGAGATGTGTGCAAATAATATAAGGAAAAGAAAGAGATGGACAGAGGATATGTTGAATTAATATAAGTTTTAAAGCACTAAATCTTAATCCAAACATATTAAAGATTTAAATAGTTGTGCAGTATGCAAATAAAGTTGAATCGCAAATAAATATATAAGTAGGGACTGGAAAAAATCGGTGTTATTTTTCGGGAAATGTGGTGTTATTTTTTGCAAAAAGGGGTGTTATTTTTCACAATTTTGGCAAAATATGGTGTTATTTTTCATACATTTATGTCATTAAAGTGGTCAAATTTTTATCTTTAATATGAAGATTTTTTGATCGTGAAAAATATTTTATACAAACATCCCTAAAACAATAAAATGAAACAAAAATATTTGAGAAAAAATAAAACGCCTCTTTAAGATTTTTTTCAGTGATGTTTGTTTTTAATTTTAAAGCCACTTTGCTTTTGATAATGTTTCAATTACGACATTTTCCAAAATGAAGGTCGAAATTCGCATCAAATATGCGAAAATTCGCGTTATTCCTATAAAAAAATGCTAAAATTCGTTATACGTGTAAAAAACACGAAATTCGCGTTATTCGCGTAAAAAGCACAAAATTCGCGAATAGATTCGTTTTATCGCGATCGCGAAATTTTCATGTCCCTATATATAAGTATTCCAATGCGTTTATTAGAAATTAATTTCATAGAATTATAAATTGACGAATATTAAAAAAAGATAGAATGTAAGTCTTATGTAAAAGCATTGGTTTAATCACCGAGATAATCGCAGATTTTATTTATGTCTATTTTTATGGTAATTAAGTGTATTGTGTATTTTTTATTAATTTTATTTAATGTAGCGTGAATAGTTCAATGAATGGTGATTAGACAAATAAAATAGAGTAATTCATTCATGTTTTCTAGAATGTTTTTTTTTTTATTTATGTGCAGTGTTTATTTATTTATTTATACAATGGCACATAATATAATTCTATACATAAATACCCATTCTTAGGATGATTTTTGTTGAAGTACGTTTTCATTAGTTGAATTTGTTTTAGTCAAATTTAACACTTAGCATTCCTCAGTAGTAAGCATTTACATAAATATAACTCCGGAAAGAAAGGGGTGAAAGAGTACATTGAGGGATGGGATGGAGAATGAGGTTATTAGAGAGATGAGTGACTGTAAGGTGGGTGGAGTGCCCAGAATGAAAATGAATAAACTTAGACGGTTTGGGTGTGTTGAGAGAATAAATTATGACTAAAATAGTATAGGTATATGGGTGAACGAAGAGGTGGGACGAAGAGTGGCCATCCTAGACTGACTTGGACTAATCATGTTGACCAGATCTTCAAGCAAAAGAAATAGGAGAGGTGTTGACGAATTGTATGAATGTGACAGAAGCAAGTAATGTGTGTAAGGATAGAATTGTCTGTCTTTCTGTAATAACAAAATATTATTAAGTGAAAATTGTAACGGGTTTTCTTTTTATTAAAACTGCAGGCACGTCACCTATATAGAGATGAAGACGTTATTAGTATTATTGATAGTATTATGTAAATTAATGTGTACTTTATACGTACAAGTGTTATATCTATAGACGTCCATAGCAGTAACTTGAGAAGTGCGTCATGTAATGAATACATTTGCATAAATATTTACTTTTTTTTCTATCTTTGATTACACATCAAAAGATCAGCATGTAGCAACATAATCAGTGGCGTAGTTGAGCTGGTGCTCTGTTACTTTTGTTTCTAACTGGAGGGAGCTTTGGCACTGATAAATACACCCGAAAATAGCAAAATATTATAATTAAAAACAAGCATGTTTATAAATTACGGGAAGGGTATGAGTACGCTGGTATTTTTTTATTAAGGACTACATGACAGAATATGGCTGTAACAAACGTATTTGAGTACATGGCTGGTTCAGTTAGTTTGAGTGTCATCTCTGGCTAAATGAGCAGTTGTGGGTTTTGTCATCTCAGTATCAATCTATGCAGAAATTTGAATACTGAGAAGTCTGCAAGCATTAACCTATAGCTTTTTTGTAAACAAATTGTATCGCTCTTATTAATTATTTGTTTTGGTGATCATCCACCTATCTACACAATCCCAAATACTTTCCTATACTTTGCTTTACATTAGGCTAAAATCCTGAATCGTGACGTGCATCGTCAATTGCCATTATCTGACACATGCATAATACTCGTATGTATTGCAGAAGTCAATTTTTAATCTTGGACTCTAACCATGTTATTGAGTTATTCAACATCATCTTAGTTCACATTCTTAGTTCTCAGTATCACGTTCTCATGGTGCCCAAATATCAACTTTATAAAAGTTGTCCATTATCAAATTAAGTACCATTTCGTTTAAAAGGAAACTACATACGTCAAAATATTAATAATATAAACCCACTTAATGATATTTGTTTGCATAAATTATTATCTTAAAAAATGTTGACGAAACGAATTAAATATAAAGTCTGAAGCAGCGGTTGTCGAAATAATGGTGATTAATAATATGTACTCGAAATTAATCCTATTACATCTTCATACCAAGCTAGAAAAACTTTTGTTTTAAAATGCGATAAGTTAGGTTCACAACCGCGTCCAGCTCCAGGTGAGCACATTCTCTAAACACAGACTTACAGTAGAAGATTATGACAAATGTGTCAGCTCTTACATTCTTTCCGATAATCAGAAGTTGCAAATTGAATACAACACTTTCTAACCGTTAAATTGCAACACATGCTGGCAATAAAAAAATTTAATTTTCCTCCCTTCCGCTCTCCAACTGAAATTTATTATAGGCAACCAGTGGTAGTTTTGTTTGTATATTTCTTGTAAAGTTAAAGGAAGATATGTAGCACAAGTGTAGTTTTTATAGCTTAAGTATGCTCCTTCGGGGCTTCCTGTCTTTGTATCTTTGTGTCGGGTTGACTGTAGGATATTGCTTTTGCAATAAGTCCGCCTTTTGGCACACTGCATTGTCTTGTTTTTGTTGTTATATATATTTACTGGCCAACAAAGATTTATTTATTTATCTTAAACCTCCATAAATTGTAGTCAATTACATTGTATGTTTTGCTGGAAACAATATTGGGTAGTGAGAAATACTGAAGCTTATACTTATTTTAATAGAAATCTCTCATTATTGGTAACACATTTGACAACCCCTTTTTTACACTCTGCATTTAGTCTTATTTTCCTCTATAGATCTGGTATTAGACGATTACATTCATTATTCCAAGTTCACTATTCTAGTGGATCTTGTCATGCGATTATAATTAGTATTACAATAAGAGTATTATTATAAGGTATGCAGTGCACTTTTGTAGTGTTGTAATATTTTTCTAGTACTATCTGCAACATTTTGTGTAATAATTAATATTCTTCTGTCTATTGAAATCAGTTTAGGAATACATTGAAGCACGACTTATGGAAAATCTTTTAAAGTGATTAGCTGAATAGGGATCAACTTAAACCAGTGAAAATTCGTAAATCTTTTTATGGATCTGGACTTATGAAAATTAAACACATATTTGTTAACTTCACAGTGATCCGGATAGGTGTTCTATCGTGTTTGTCCGCTCAACAATTGTATTGCTTAAGTTACCTCGTTCAATTAATTTGTACTTATTTCAAAATTATTGATTTGCTTCTCCTTGAATTGTTTTAGAAAATTATTGCCCCAACAAATCAAAACTCAAGATGCCTAAGGAAAAGGTGCTGGTGAATTTCCGCGATATCGTGGAACCCAGAAGGATTAACAACGATGCCGTGAGTTATATGACGAGGTATTGGGTGCCACAGCCTGCGTACAAAGTGAAGAAAACTCTGACACCAGCACAACTCAAGTCCGTCACGTTACAAAATAAAAAGTTGGATGAAATACTTGGCGAAGTAAGTCCAGTTTATTAACACAGTAATAGCGGATTAGTGTTGAATACTATTTTCAAATTGCATTAAAAAATTTGGATAGAAACTCAATTAACACTTTTTTTTTTAATTATTATTAAGTGAACGTTGGTCCAGTTGATTGTAGGGTGGACTTCTAATCAGAAGATGCCTAGATCCACTTCACAACACAACATTTTAACTTAGTGTGAAGTGTATAGAAAAGTATTGGCGTTTGAGAATTCAAGCCCAGGTCTTTTTTAAATGCTTTTTTTTTATTTTAGTTAAGTCCGGTGTTAAAAAAGCCCAAGGATGAGTTGAAGAAAGAAGTATCGGCCATGTTGGAGGAAATTGGACTTGATAGAAGATTATATATCATCCGATGGTTGGGAGTCTTTACCACTAAAGTTATATGCAAAATGTACTCGAGTATATTTGTCAATGAGAAAATGATATTTAATGTAAGTGCCTACAGCTCTTTTTATTATTTACGGACATTTTTACAGCTTCATTAAAATAATGATAGTAATACATTTTTCCTTATGTGACAAATTGTTTTAAATACAAGTTGTCATATTATAATATCTATCTATCTATACCCTCACGCCACGTCCCTTGCGGGGTAGGCAGAGAGGACAGAGCGCCAGACATCCCTATCCTTACACACACTCTTAGCTTCCGTCACACTCATACAGTTTGTCATACACGCTCTCCGATTCCTTTTACTCAAAACGCGCCCATCCTTGAGGATCTGGTCGACATGCTCGGTCCAGTCCAGTCTGGGGCGGCCGCGTTTCCTCACACCTCTTCGTTCACTCAGATATATCTTTTTTGTCATCCTGTCATCCTAATAATAATGTTTTTTTTTTATAATTAGGCAGTCCACCCAAGTTGCACCAGTGATGAACCTCATACATATAAAATGTTCGAAAGCCTTTGCATAAAAAGGGATCAAAGAAAATAAATCAGTCAAAGTTTTAAGCACCTTTTCACCAAGATCGCAATTATGTGAAATAATAATGTTTTAATTATTTATTTTAGTTAAAATCGTCTATGGGTTTGAATCCAGTAGTGTTTGTGCCAACACACAGGAGTTATGCAGACTTTATATTAATGTCTTACATTTGTTTCTTCTATGATATGGAATTACCAGCAGTGGCGGCTGGAATGGGTGAGCTAATAGGCTTTTATTTCTCTCACTTTATACCCAAGAATAGTCTATTATTAATATTGTATTCCTGATTCATTATTTTTTTCAGATTTCCATGCCATGGTAGGCATGGGCAGGCTGATGCGTGATACAGGTGCTTTTTACATGCGCCGTACCTTTGCTACAGATCGCTTATACGGCGCTGCTTTCAGACAATACGTACGCACGTTGGTTATTCATCATCACTCACCGTTGGAGTTCTTCATAGAAGGGACGAGAAGTCGAAGCGGAAAGAGCATGGCACCAAAATATGGTAATTGCATAAAATGTCATAATTCATCAGTCAAGCACTTTTGTAGAGATTTTGTATCTTGATTTTATCAATAATTCTAATTGTAGGTTTTATGTCTATGGTGCTGGAGCCTCTGTTCTCAAATGAAATAGCAGACATCACCTTTGTGCCAATACACATCAGCTACGATAAAGTTTTGGAAGAAAGATTGTTTGCTTATGAACTGTTAGGAGTGCCAAAACCAAAGGAATCTACTTCCGTTAGTAAAATCTTTCGAGTTGATATAATTTTATATTATTGATCTATTGCAGTTAATAAACTATTATAAATTCTTATTTCAGGGTCTATTTAAAGCATTGAATATTCTAAATGAATTTTTTGGCAGCATATTTATAAACATAGGAGAACCTTTTTCTGCAAAGGAATACATCAGAGCTCATAGCAAAAAGAGTGTCGTAGAAAATATTAAACCTATGCAAAACCAAACGCTCTCCAGTGAACAGAACTACATGGTACAAAGTTTAGCTCACACAATCATAACAAAACAGCAACAAATAGCTATTATAACTACATTCCAAATGGTGGCCACTGCCTTGACATTGTCTCTACAAACCAGGAGACCTCTGTCACTTGAAGAATTATCAGATTATGTCATGTGGCTCTCTCGAGTCCTCAAGGATTTGGGAGGAATCGTTTTCGATTATACTGAAGCCAATATAAAGAAAGAATTATCCGAAACATTGGCAGCTCATACAAATTTAATTAAACTGGATAAAGATCAAAAGTTAAGACTTATCAATAGTACACCACTTGTGTTGACTGAGGAAATTAAATCTAAAATGAAAGGTATGTAATATAATATTTATTGATATAATTCCTGTCAAATGAAATCAGACCCAACTAAGTAATTTAATGTTGTGTTAATTGTAGGACATAAACTGACAGAGAACACAATGAATACAATTATTCCCGCAGTGATGACACAGCTCTATGTGAATCCTATATTACACTTAATTATATCCGTGGCAATCATAGACTTGTTACTCGACAAATTCTCAGCCAGCAAAGGTAAAATTTCCAGAATATTGTTACTATAATGAATCTTTTGCGTTTTCATTCAATACACCCTTTCAGTCCTTTCACATAAACAATAAAATACCTTTAAAGAAAATATTTACCTGTATAATATCGTCGAGTTTTGATTACATTTTCTCATCACGTTTTTTTTTATATTGCAGATATATTATTTGACAACTACAAACGTTTCCGGCAACTATTAAGATACGAGTTTCCTGTAAATGAATTGACTTTGAAACAGGTAAGTCATTGGTACTTAATAATTACATACTGATTTACTAGAAACATATATGTTGGCCGTCAAACCCAAACAATGATACTTAACAATAAGTTTAATCCATAGTTAATAATAAGATTCCATCCCCCGTTTTCACCAACTTTTACCTAAGAAGGAGACCCCTAAGAAATTTCCATACAAAAACAGAGATAATATTCTATTTTTTTGACACGCAGGCCTACCAACCACACCCTAATTCCATACAAAATGCAACACGCAACTCACCTAGCCTGGGCAGAGATATTTGGGCACCTAACGTAGGTGAGTTGCGTGTTGCATTTTGTATGAAATTAGGGTGTGGTTGGTAGGCCTGCTTGTCAAAAAATAGAATATTATCTCTGTTTTTGTATGGAAATTTCTTAGGGGTCTCCTTCTTAGGTAAAAGTTGGTGAAAACGGGGGAATCTGTTGTGAGGCGGTACTCTAGTTATTGATGTGTTTACATTTATACATAATTTAATTATTTTTTGTAGGAATTTGACAAGAGTTTGGACTATTTATTAAGGCCGAACAGATCTAATGAAGCTTATCAGAGTATAGAGGCAGCTAAGGACAAATTGAAGTTAGATCAACTACTAAGCAGCTCCTTGTGGCCCTTCATTACGTGTCTATACAGGACTACCGTCTGCTTACTGGAGGTATAATTGCTTAACTTATATTTATCTGTTACGCACACAATGACAATAAAACTTGTCACAGAGAATAGAGAGTCAAGAAGCCAACAAGTATTTATATTGGAGAACTGTTTTGGAAATACACATCCTCTTCTTCTTCAACCCTGTTCCTTTCACTGCTGGATGTAGGCCTCTTTCTAGGTCTAGCCATATGTCCAACTCACTGCCATTTTAGTTTTGCAACACGGTCCATTATGTTGCAACTTTTTTTAGACTTGTTATTATTCTTATAGGTGCCATCAATTGAAGAGAAAGAAGCCTTAAGGACGGTGCAGAAAGCTTTGGAATGGCAGCTGACAAATAAACAGGACACACATCCTTATTGTCTCTCTCTGGATTGCATCCTCAACTGCGTGCAGGGGCTGGTGTTGGTAGGAGGGCTGAACAAGGAGAGAAAGTAAGATTCCTTATTAAATTATTCTATTCTATCCCCTCACGCCGCATCCCTTCCGCGGCAGGCAGAGATAACAAATAACCAGACCTTCCTATCCTTATACACACTTTTTACTTCCACCACATCGCCGTACACACTCTGATTCCATCCTCAAAAATCTGGTCTACATGTCCAAGCGATGCGGTTCTTGGACGGCTGTGCTTCCTTAAACCCCTTCTTTTTCCCATGTATATTTTCTTTGTTACCTATTCATCTTCTCTACATGTTCCGACCATCTCAGCTATTTCACTTACATTCTAGTCACAATATCTGTTATACATTCACTCACTATTTAATTACCACCAAGTTTGTATTGCAAAGTTGGGATAAATAGTATAAATTATTGTTTTTTTTTTTTCAGATCCAACGCTATAATGTACCATGTTAATCAAGAACAACTGAGTGAAACATCTGAGTGGTTGAGGGATTTGCTGCCTGAAATTACAGTTAATTTTGATCACTTTAATCCTGTAATGGTTGATAATCTGGGGCTCCCATCCAAATTATGAATTAGTCTCTCAGCGGTTGCCAATTCATTGGAATGCAAGAATATAATTCCATTAATTTAATACAATTGTTGACATCAACATTGGCCTTCCATTACCTAGTAACTTTAGATTGTCTGTATTTATTTACGCATGGTTACCCTCTATTCTAGTGAATTTAAGTGGACTGTAAACAAATTGATATTGTCGGCTTTGATTTTTCTAGTTTTATGTACGAAGTAGTAAAGCTAGATGCTTGGTGATTGAACGATTGAAAAGACATATTTAAAGGTTAAGAGGCCTGTAACGTTTAATAAGAATCTTTCTTTTGAAAGACTTTTTATATTACGGTGTTTGTTGAAGACGGTAAATTTGCTCAATGGTGTGTTAAAATATATTTATTGTACTTATAATATGAATGTAGAGATAAACGAAATGTTTTGTAATGTTGTGATGCTTTCTTATGTGTAATTAAAGAGTTATAGAATCATAAATGTGTGTAGAATATCTTAAAGTAATTATGATAAAGGCGTATTGTACTTTTGATCAGTGTATTATTCTCAAATTATATTCGTGTTGGGGTCGGCATAAAATATTCGGGTTTGTACGTCCAAACCTAGTACCTCTGTTTTTTTTATTTGTTTGTTTCTAATTGTTAATTTATTTTTATTTATTTCATATTATATGAATCTCTAAAGATTTAAAACCCTATTTATTTAGTTAGATCTTTAGCTGGAGAGTGATTTAACATTACACCTTATTTGTACGTATTTGAAGTACTAAGTATTACAAAAAAAAAAAATGCTGGATTACTTTATTAGGATATTTTTAACATGTTATTGTATTAGCCTACTTCATATTTTACCAATTTGATAATAATAATGCCCTGAAGTTGGGTTGGAATATGGGTTGGCTGGCAGAAATTGCCACTTGAACCATTTTGAATGAAAAACTAATCATTTTGATGGTACCAGTTGTGTTTTTCTCCAAACAATGAAGTATTTTTAAAAATATATGTATGAATTTTTCAGTATTTCTTTATTGAAGGATTTTTTTGTTTTTGTTTGGTATTTTTTGAATTAGTTTGTAAGTTTTTTTTACTTATTTTTAGTCAATTAATTTGTTTATTATTAACTAGTATTTGTTTTTCCGTCCAATTTTATGTCTGTTATATAATTTATTATGAAGATTTTATCCATTAATTTATTTCCAATTGTAATAAGTATATTTATTTTGTGTAGTGAATAATTTTTATTCAGATTTCTAAGTTGGAAAGTGTAACTTTGTGGAAGGACATTTTACCTCGATTCACTTTTTAAAAATAAATGAAATAAAACACTATTTTACGTTGCAATATTAAATAAAAAAATGTGTTATTGGAAGTAAAACAGTGTTTTATTTTATTTATTTTTAAAAAGTAAATTGAGTTAATTTTTATTGACTGACAACGAATTTATTTATGAATTTGTATGAAATTTCGTGTATGTGTTAAAAATATTTTAGGTATTTTCTCTGACTTGACCGAAAAGGCTTGTTGTTACATTACCAGTGGAGTTTGACAAGATATTTCTGTATAGAGCTCCAAACAAAATTGTCTAAAACAGAAATATTTTGTTTGACATGACTTCTACGGAAAAGTAATTGTGTATTAACCAACGAATTGATTGTAATTTTATGATTTTTATTTCATGTGTCATTGGAAACTAGTCAGCTTATGATACTTGTGTTACCATTTTTATGACCATACCATTTTTTTGCGTGTTGTTTACATATACCTACATGTTTAATTTTTGTAATTTACCATTAACTTTAAATCATGTTTGCAAAGCACATATTACATACATATTAGATTATTATCAATTTTTTAAGTACAACATAGGACTTATGATAAGTTTTACTTTGTATTATTCCTTTGACTGCATGCAGTTTTATAATGTATAATTTCTTGGTAAGGAGACATACCATAAAAATAATGAAAAGAAGAGAACTATTCACCACATGTATGATGTATACTAATAATAGATATTCTACAGTACCACAAAGTACTCTGTAGGTATGTATTTTGTAGAATTTTTGTTATTGTGGGTATTATATAGGTTCCATGGTAGGTTTTCATCTCTCCTCTCTACATATCCCGTATGGGATGAAGTGAGAAGGGACAGATTCATTTATCTATATTTCATCTATATATACCCTTACGCCACGTCCCTTGCAGGGTAGGCAGAGAGGACAGGGCACCAGACATCTCTATCCTTACACACACTCCTAGCTTCCGTCACACTCATACAGTTTGTCTTACACGCTCTTCGGTTCCTTGTACTCAAAACGCACCCATCCTTGAGGATCTGGTCGACATGATCGGACCAGGCCAGTCTCGGCCTAAATACTATCTATATTTCAGCCTGTTCATTATATTTTTGCGTTTATTAACAATCTATAAATGTGATCATTTTGTTTTAGTTGTATTTGAATGAATTTGTTATCAGTATTGTTTATCTGAGTCATTATTTTATTTGAAATCCCCCAGTCCTTTTTTTATTTACAACCATGCCTAGATTCTAAGCACATGTTAGGTTTGGGTATAACCTGTAATTAGTTAACATAATACATTGATTTATTGATGGTACAGACTTTCTGAACATTGTTATATTAATATAAAATAGTATAATGAATCTCATTAATGAATGTATTTTAAACAAACAAGCTAATGGATGTTTTGTTATAATCCTTGAAATCAATTATTCAGGATAATGAGTTTGGGTGAATCACCCTCATTTAGAGAGAAAACACTGTTTTATGGTCTTATGACTCACTGGACTAATGACCTCTTATTGTTTGAATATCCTGTGTATTAATAGCAATAGTGTTTTGTTATTTTTATAACTTTTCAACTGTAATTTACCTAAATTATGTACCTATTTATGAAATGAAAGTATTAAAAATCCCATACATATTTTTGTCTTTTATTCTATACCTAACAATAGTACCTAACAATAGTAAGTACAATAGTACCATTGTATAAAGGAAAGGGTAGCAGATACGAGTGCAACAACTACCGAGCCATAAAACTGATGAGCCATACTATGAAGCTGTATGAGAGATTAATAGAAAACAGACTGAGGCAAGAATGCCCCCTCTCCACAAACCAATATGGTTTTGTAGCTGGCTACTCTACCACTGATCCTGTATTTGCCCTTAATACTATCGCTGAGGAATATCGTGCCAAAAACCATCCTTTGTACATTGCATTCCTTGACATGGAAAAAGCCTTCGACAGGGTTCCACGTAATACCATCTGGTGGAGCCTGCGCAGGAAACACATCCCAGAGACTTATATACGTGCCATAATTGATATGTACCAAGATGCAAAATCCACCATCAGAACCACAGTGGGTACGACAAATTCCATTTACGTCACCGAAGGAGTCCATCAGGGCTCAGCATTGAGTCCATATCTTTTTGGTATTGTTATGGATGCACTGACGGAGGAGGCACAGAAACAGGCACAATGGACATTTATTTACGCAGACGATGTGGCAATATGCGCCGATAATAGAGCGCAGCTGGAGAGTGCACTGCAGGCCTGGAGAGACCAGCTGAGGTGCGGTGGACTGAAATTAAGTGTATCAAAAACCATGTACATGATCCTAAACGACCCTGGCACAGACACAACGCCAATTAACATCACCGGCCAACAGATAGAAAAGTGTCAGGAATATAAGTACTTGGGGACCATGATCCACTCTTCTGGAGACCTAGACACAAATATTCAGCACCGAATATCCTCGGCTTGGTTGAAATGGCGGGAGGTCACCGGCGTGACATGTGATAACAGGATGCCAGTTAAACTCAAAGGGCTAATATACAAGAGTGTCATCAGACCCGTGCTTACATATGGCTCAGAAACATGGAATACCTCGCTAAGGCATGTCCAAGCCGTACAGACAGCAGAGATGAAAATGTTGAGATGGATGTGCGGTGTCACAAGGCTTGACAGAATCCGAAACTCCTACATTCGTGGGAGTCTAGGTGTACGCGACATCTCTGACAAGATCAAGGAAAACAGGCTGCGTTGGTACGGACATGTCAGCAGAAGACCGCCAGAGTATATTGGCAACAGGGCACAAACACTACGTGTCCCTGGTAGGAGGTCCCGAGGAAGACCCAAGCGTAGGTGGCATGAGGTGGTGAGGCAAGATATGAGCGAGAGCGACGTGACACCGGAAGATGCGCAAGATCGAGCGAAGTGGCGGCGAAAGACCCGAAAGGCAGACCCCACCACCATGTGGGATTAATAATGCCCAGGAGAAGAAGAAGATTCTATACCTAACAACTTTTAATTCTAAATTGCTTCCTTTAGGTAGGATGCGATCTCTAAAGCCCATAGTCAATCTTTATGCATTCCTCAAAACAACACACCATGGTACTATTGGCTTGGTTGTGATGTTTTCCTAGGATGAAAATTTGTAGCTTTGCATGCAATTTCACAAGCTTAATACTGGCCATTGTAAAGTTGGAAACTTGGAACAGTGTGTAAATAATAAGTTATTCGAACCATAAATTGCAAAAAGAGATGACTATAAATGCCACCCAGCAGCCATGGAACATAATTTTTTTTAATTTTTTAGTCGACATGTCGCATAGATTGTTTTTTTTTAAGCGCTAAAAATAGGTTTTCGTCTGGCCAGTTTGCGGATGCCTTTAAGTGCTTAAAAAAAGAAACCTTTTTAGCGCTTTAAAAAAAACTAACCTAACCAGTCGTAATTGATTTTGTACGTTGCTTGTCTGCTGGGTGACCTATGTAGATGAGTCATCTGTCATTTTATTGTGACAGCTTATTCTGTCAAAATTTTCTGTTTTGATTTGGGAAGATTTGCGGATATATAAGTATTTGAAAGAATTTTGATGGTTGAATATACCGCATGCTTATTGTATTTGTGAAGTCTAGTATGGTAAATCAAACAATGTAAAGATGGCTTGTAACAGCTGTACGAAAAGTTTCTCAGTATTTAGATCCGAGGTAAGTATTTCCATGTACCCCACTCTATTTGTATTATGAATTAATTGCGCCTCTCGTAATGTATAAGTTGGTGAATCATCCTTCTTTAATGTGTTTTTAATATTGTTCGCAGCATGCTTGCCCCAATTGTGGTTTTGGCTATTGCAAAAGTTGCTTAGAGCATCCAATCTTCGTACCAAAATTATCAAAGAATGCGAAGGTAATATGTAGATCTTGACTACCTACTTGTCCACTGAATTACCTTTAAGGCTGTACTTTTCTTGGGAATAACTAGATAAATCCAACTTATTGCCTTTATCTTGTCTAAAATTTACAGGTGTGTACAAAATGTAAAATAGCATTTGAGAAAGGAATTTCTTCAAAACCGACAGTTGTAGAACCTCCTGAAGCTTATCTGAAGTAAGCTTATTTGACTCATTTGTTTTTGAATCATTCTCATATTCCCATAATGTTAACTATGTAATAGGTATTTCGGATTTTATCTTCATAAAACAATAAAATATAACGGAAAATTATTTTACAGAAGAATTGAAAGCATGTCCGAAGATCCCAAGCCTCCGATAGTAGTTTATAAAACTGGAGACAGGTTTGAGAGACTAAAAAGAGGTCTATCACAAGAGGACAAGGTTATTGTGGAGAGATTAGAGAAGCTGAGAGAAGATAGGAAGTGTGATGGACCACTACCATCAGTTGATGAAATCAAAGAAAGATTGTCTAAATTAAGAGATGAACCTGCCAGTATTGCAAAGAAGGTATTGGCTTTATTGATTATTTTGTTAATAATTTACAAGTCCTTGTTTTAATGTGTCGAGTAACTAATTAAATAAATAATTATGGCACCTTGAGATATGAGTAATACAAACCTTTAATGTTCAAACTTTTTAGAGCTCTCTACCTGCAGTGGATCTGAGATCAAATCAACAAAAGTGTGATGATTTATTGATGCAATATTTGGAGGAATGCGAGATGGAAGAAAAGAAGGGTAATGTGGACAAGGAGATCGAGGAAAGAATCAATAAACTGAAAGGGCTTCCTCCTGGAGTCAGTAATATTCCACAAAGCACCTCTACTGAAGATTTAACAGAAGAAGAAATGGCTGCCAGGCTAATTAAACAGGTATGCTGGATGCGTCCCTCCTATAGTATATAGATATATTCATTGATAGAACTTACTCTTACTAACATCTTGTGTTATGTTTTGAAGATAATTTCAGAGCCGAGTGGTGTTGATGATGATCCGCAGTCAGATGATATCTCTCCAATCAAAACTTCTGAAGATGAAGAACTCAGTTCGGAAGACAACAGTGTGTCATCTTCTGATGAAGATTATAATACAAAAAAGAAGAAGAAATCAAAGAAGTGAAGATTGTCTTTATACATTGTTATCTTCGTGTATTTACTTACATTCAATTAATTTGTATCTAACCTACACAATATGTCTTAGCTTTTGTATTACTTCACAAAAGTTATTGCCATTGTATGAATGTTTTTTGTTGTGAGAAATCTCCAGTGAAAATAAATCTGATCTTGTGGAATTGCTTACTTAAAAATCAGCAAACTTAAAATACTCTTGCCTACAAGTGCTTCTGCCACCTATTCTATACCTTCATGCTTTGTGTACGAGGTCTCCAATAAATCATCTGCTTGACCAACATAAGATGCAATTCTGGCACACAGTTAGCCATAAGTTTAGTTACTTTTTTAATTACTATAGCACGCATTCAATGCATTGTGTAAATGATTTAAATAAAAACAGTAAATAATATGTATTTGTGTTATTTTATTTGGTACAAAATAAATTACAAACTTTTTTTAATCATTGTAGAGATACATACAATATAAGAGTAATACAATATTCCATTGTTTTTTAATACAAACTAAAATCAAATAATAAAACAAATATAATTACTGAATACTTCAATCCTGAGTTTGGAGATTGCAATTATTAGATTGTTTCAGACAAAAATATTTCTATTGCATATGTGCTAATAAATTTAAAGACAAAACAAGTACTATGCACTGGTAATATTGAGTTATTATTAGAATTATAAAGACTATATTATGAATACATCTACAGTTGATGTAAAGTAAAAGAAAAAATACACTGGTTCATGATTGTATAGCCACACATAACAACACAGGAATGCTTTAATACATATTATGTACTTAATTTAGAATCATTAATGAAGTTAATGAGGTACAAACAAAATGTTAAGTTCTCAAACATTTACATACTTAATTAACAAACTACTATGTACACATCCACTTAGGGTGGATAACTATATAAACATTAATGTCTTACATAATAAAGGTTTAGATCAAGTCAGCAACATTCATGGGCATCTCGTCAATCTGTGTTGAGTAGTACTGTTCAATATCACGGAGAATTCTTATGTCATCTGACTTGACAAAGTTGATGGCGACACCTTTCCTGCCGAATCTTCCAGATCTGCCTATCCTGTGGATGTACAACTCACGGTTGTTTGGAAGGTCGTAGTTGATGACGAGGGAAACTTGTTGCACGTCTATACCTCTTGCCCACACATCTGTTGTGATGAGAACTCGACTGGGGACAAACAAAACAATTTCATTAACAAAATGCTTGGCACTCAAACAAAACAACATTATAAAATATCAATAGGGTTGCAAGGGATAATTATCCTGATTAATACAATAGCTTTCAAGATAAATTCAATTTTGTTAGTGCATATAAATTTTTGAGTGACTATAATAATTATAAAATAATATTTTGAAACAAGAGGGATGAAAATTCCTTTTAATTTTGGGTATATCATTGGATAAATATAAGATATTTGTCAATGAATAAAGTAATTATCTTGATAATTTTCAACACTGCAAAATATTGAACATACAAATGATGCAGCGACATGAAAAAAATAATGTCACAAATAATTCAGTGAGGCAGATTTTGCTCGGAACACAAAGTTTTGCAAGCTACGTAAAATAAATACTAGTACATTATAAAAATTGAGTTTGTTTAGATAGCTCACCTTTGTCCCGAACGAAACTCTTTCATGATATTGTCCCTCTCTTTCTGCGGCATGTCTCCATGCATTGAACTCACTGTGAAGTTAGCCTCTCTCATCTTCTCCGTTAGCCAGTCAACCTTACGCTTGGTGTTGCAGAATATGACAGCCTGTGTGATGGTCAATGTGTCGTAGAGATCACAAAGTGTGTCAAATTTCCATTCCTCTCGCTCCACAGCAACAAAGAACTGTTTAATCCCTTCCAATGTCAATTCATCACTGAAATACAAATACATATTCAAATTAGTGCTGGATTCAATTGTATTAAATAACACAAACCAAACCACTAAACTTGGGATAGAAGAACATGTGCTTATTTTCAAAATTACATCACTGATGCTTACAGTTGCAAGGGATAATTTAATTATACATTGATAATTATCATGATAAAAAGACTTGTACTGAGAAAGATTGCTTCTGGTAAATAAAATGAATAATGCATTAGGAGAAAAGCTCAATTATGTTGATGCATTTTAATTTTTAAATAACTTTTTTGTAAGCATTTACAATGCAATAATTTCATACACTAATGATACTCATTAGTGTATGAAAAGAATTTTGAAACAATGGGGGTGGCAATTACCTACTTTTACTTTAGTAATTTTAAGCTATGACTCACTCTTTACAAGAATTGCATTAAGGACAAACAATTGTTAATGAGTATTTCTACGAATGAGTAATCAAATTACCGTTTAACTAAAATCCTAATTGGGTCTGTCATAAACTTGGATGTCATCTCCAATATCTCGTGAGGAAGTGTGGCGGAGATGAGGACTACTTGAGTTGCAGGGGGAAGGTATCGATATACATCGTAAATCTGTTCTTTGAAACCTTTGTTGAGCATCTCATCAGCCTCGTCCAATACCAACATCTTGATAGAGCGTGTCCTCAGAACACGGCGCCTTATCATATCTGAAAAAAAAGGACAAATTCATCAAAACACTGCAACACAAGCTGAAGCTAGAGAAATTACAATTAATGTTTATTGTGTAATTATAACACAGTACAGCACTCTGAGCATATATTAGAAATAAGATAGTACATACCAAAGACCCTGCCAGGTGTTCCTGATACAACATGCTGTCCATAATCCAATTTCCTTATATCCTCTCCCAGGTTAGTGCCTCCAATACAAGCATGACACTGGACATTCATAAAGTCGCCAAGAGCAAGGATCACCTTCTGAATCTGTGTGGCCAACTCCCTGGTAGGAGACAAACACAACACCTGAGTCTCACGCACAGTTGTGTCTAATGATTGTAAGATGGATATTGAGAATGTTGCGGTTTTACCGGTTCCCGACTGTGCTTGAGCTATCACATCCCTTCCTTTCACAATGGGTTGGATACTTCTTTGCTGGATAGCTGAGGGTTTCTCAAAGCCTAAAATAATACGACATTGATAAAAACATAACCTAAAACACTAACTTAAGGATTGAGCTCAAACGCCCTTCCTTGAACAAAATAAATATATCAAAATGAAACAATATTACATTGATGCGAGTAAAAATAAGCGACAAACTCACCATAAGCATAAATTCCTCGCAAAAGCTCCTCTCTCAATCCCATGGAATCGAATGTGGGTATGACTTCCACATCTTCGCTCGTGTCGAATTCTACGTTGGAAAGATCTTCCGTTGCCAAAGTTCTTTTAAAAGATGCTTCAGACATTGTTCTTTATTTGTTTAAATTATACAAACGACAAATATTTAGATTTAACGAATGCACTCCCGCGCGCCACGCCGATCTATCAACAAATGAAATGAAAAGAAAAAGAGAAACAAACGAGTCGAGATGGCCGCCGCATAGTATTTATACTGCGCATGCGCGGAGTAATATATGCAGTGTTGCCAGGGCATAAAATGTTAACTAGCCAATCAAATCGCAAGAAAATATGATTATTAAACGAACAATCCCATGTTGCGTTTTAGAGAATTCCAAATAACCAATGGGAAAAGCTATAGTGGTGGCGCTGCGAACAGTGGGGTGTGAAGTGAACTGTGAAGTGAATGAACTAGTGGAAAACGAACAATCGAATGTCGTGTTGTGTCGTGGGTATATGGAGTATATGGGTGAATCCGGCGTCGGAATTTATAAATCATACGTGTTGTGGGTGGATTACAATGTGTATCTTGGGGAGGTATTAAATGATACAATATTATTACTTTGGTTTAAGTTCCTTTTATTGCTCGGAGTATGCTAGATTTGTCGATAGATAAGTTTGTTTTTCGCAGGTGGTAAACGGAAGATGAGAAGTTTGAAGTTTTGTTCGAGTTTATTATAGTGATTTCGACTACAAAGTTATCCGATACAAGTGTAAAAACATGAAAAATTGTGATAATTGTAAGAGTGCAACATGGTGAGGGTATTAGAGATGAGATGCATATACAGGGACAGGAAGGAAACAACACAACTCTGACAACATGTACAAAGATGACAGAGGAAGTGGACAGAAGACATGGCATGAATGGCAACAGCAGTAGCAAGGGAGTCTCTGATGAGCATTCTCCATCCTTACCACATCCTCCGACACAATCCAAGGGAGGGAGACTCAAATTCTACAAAGGTCAGTTCTATAGTCAGACTGCTCCCTATAATTCCATACTCACCTCTAATGTGTAATTAGATGTAATTAATGTTAAATATTAGTTTTCCAGTCACCTCTCGCCGTTATTTTCATTTTCCGCTCATTGGCTCGCACACAATTTGTGTAATGAGTAGAAAGTCTCTTATGTTTCTGGTCTAATAAGCATGCTTGTATAGGTAAGATGTTGTATTGAGTGTACCTATGTAGTGATACTTAGTAGACACTAGTGGTTCACTCCGTGTGTACGTAGGTGTGCTGGTGCTATGAAATGTATGTATGTGTCTTGTTACAGATGGCAAGATGATTCTGGAGCTGACGAGGGGTCGCGAGGGAGAGAAGGAGGGCTGGGTGGCTGTGCCCCACAAGACTATCTGGGTGCCCGCTGCTTCAGGGGTTCCCACGCCCACCCCTCCCTCCACAAGGCAGGAGAGGGCTGCATCACTTAGTGGTAATTACATACACAGTCAATTATTCATACAATGTTGTTCGCAGAATTCCACTTGTGACATAAAAATAAGTGATACCTACCTGCTTCATGTTTGTGTACTTTGAAGACTGCGGAGTATGGCTACTGTAAAGATTGGAGGCGCAACTACAATGTCTACTTATTATGATTTTGTGTTCCTAATCTATAAAAAAAAAAACTGAACGTATTTAGAATTTCTCCCATCGGGAAACTGAAAAATGTAGTTGGGTATTTGTCTTCATTTATAATATAACTCACTCTAACTTTAAATACCGGTGGACTAATTTGCATTGAAATTAGGCCAACCAATCACCTGTCCCTTTTATGCTGGACTGGGATGAACGTATAGTTGAAGAGTCGCTCTAAAAACCATTAGAAATTTAACTTTTACTCATTTGATCTGTGCTAATATTTTTACTAATAAATAGGTAATTGTATGCACAGGTATTTTATTAATTCTGTTCTGACTTGAATATGTTGTGATTTCAATAATTTGATCATCTGTTTGGTTTTGACCCGACATAACCTAATTTTATTTTATACCATACTGATGGCTAATTATAACTTTTATTAGTCATGAAGTGTTTACTGCACACCTAGATAAATATTTGTTAGGTTTGTTCTTGTTATTTGCCTTGAGGTGCACATAATTAATTAGCATTTGTTTATGTATATCGTTTCATTCTGAACCAATTTTAATTAAATAATTCTACCCTATTGACTCAGGGCTTTCTGAGACATATTCACGTAAATTTGGTATCAGCCATGTTATTGACCACCTATCTGCATAATATCCTTCATTACACTACTGGGGAGACTCAGCCCCACCTCATTGAATGGAGCACCATGTATCGCGATCCACAAACCTCAAAAGTGTGCTAGTTATCCAGATTTTGATTGTCAGTACAATACGTTTTACATACCTACAATATTGATATGTTTGCAATTATAGTATTGTATTAAACTGATTAATTCAGATTATTTGATAATTATTTTTCTATGAATGCGAGTTGAATGTTTGGACAGTTTTTTTTATTAATAATTTCGAAACAGAACAATGAAATTATTTTGAGTCATTATTATATTGACCTCTAGTTAGAGAATGCATACTAAGTGATATGTAATGGGCATTGTTTTATTAATATATTAGTGGGTAATTAAATTCACTGTGTGTGCAATATATTGCACGATCATTTATTTTACTTCCTTGCCTTATTACTATGACTAAATGCATGATATTTATGTGAGGTTTGAACCATCATGATTTTTACAACATACATCAACTTTTAAGTGTTGCATTAACCCTAACCATTGGTACAGTTTTTTAAAATTTCGTTTGTCTTGAACCAATCCCAAATGGGATTAGGCAGTATCATGTCCAATATATTATATTTCAACATATTGTTATGAATACCTAAATAAAAAAGTTCTTCTTCTTATCGTGTCGGTCAGCACTCGATCAGATTCCCCTCCGCTCCCAAAAAGCCACAACCTCTCCCGCGTCATCGTCTAAGGGGGTGCGATCCGCGAGGCTCTCCCATGTGCACCGCCTAGGAACCAACCCAAAAGTTATAATGTATAGAGACAAACAATAATATCAAGAAAACCAGTAAGATTACTACAGTAGGTGTATTGTAACATGCAATATTGGAGGAGACATAAAATTACAGAGGAACACAAAAACAATAATGTAATTTAGATAACACACACCCATCTAAAAATATAATGTATAAATTACAGTTTTACAATGGAATCTTTTAGTAATAATGCTAATATAATTGTTTCAGTATCAGATGATAATAGTTCAGTGCAATCATCACCATGGCAGAGGGACCACTGTTGGAAGCAGGCCACCCCCCGCAGAGGAGTGGGCACGGAGATGTGTCTTTTGTACGTGCGGCCCACTTGCCTACCCGCTAGGTTATTACGGTGCCCCGCTGCTCGTATCAAAAGGCGGAGACCCCTCTGTCCGGCCTCTGTGCTGCCACCACCAGCTAATGGCTGTTCCTCTCCCTCCCCGGATCATAATGTCCCTTACAGGAATACCGAGAAACCAACGGCGTTGGGGAAATTTAAGTTTCTAAGGAACAAAGACAATGTGGCTGAACCTATAGTACTACGAGTGTATAAGAAAACGAAGAGAAATTATAAATCGAGAGAACTTTGTAAAGTTGTGGATATGCTCAAGAAAAGACTTGATAATTTTATTCCAGTCAATGCCAAATTATCAAATTGTAAGCAGGAACACTCTATGGTGTCACCTAGGAAAAGAATATTACGGGAATTAGAGAAAGTGAGCTTAGAAGATCCAGCCAACAAGAGGAGAGCCAAGCATCCGCCCAGCAATCCTCAACCAGGCCCTTCATACGCGCATGATCCCAGTCCTAAATTATTTAATGGTTCCTCCAACTCTCGAAGTAACCCTCCCCCCTCTAAGCCTGTAAGCAGTTACAGCATACATTCCATTCTCAGTATAACAGAGGACTCTCCTCACCGCTCACCCGAGCACTCCGCCATGAAGAAGCCTCTGTCATACAGCGGCAGCAGCAAGACTGAATCTCCAGTGAGTATCCACTCCCCGGACTCCCACTCTACTCGGGCCTCACATTACAGTAAGGCTAGCTCTCCTCTCAGTCCGGATGTAAGGAGGTCCCACTACGCCTACAACAAGGCTGAGTCTCCGTCTCCCAGTCCCAGCCCCGAGCAGTACCGCAGGCTCCCAGCGCCTCTGCCAGCTCCTCGGCTGCCATATCACTCACATCACCCCCCCATGTATCCCGACATGGGAGAGTACTACTACAGCGAAGATTATTTATACCCTGTGTATCGCCAGGGCAGTCCGTACCCGGCGCCTCCTTATTTGGGACCTTATCTGGGCTACAGGCCGCCTCCGTTGCTGATGCCGTATCGTGCGATACACCCAGGGCCTTGGGCTTCCCTCCCTCACCCCTTGCTCACTGACCCCACACCTAGAGAGGATACATCCTCAGGTAACTATATTGCTTTTTATTCTTTACTATAATGTACAGTTATTACTGGCCGGCATTGTCTAATGTTATTTTGTTTATTTTTGTTTCAGATTTACCTTTAAATTTATCTAAACATTAAGTGCAATGTGGCCTAGCCGCCAATACAATTCACTCTTCAGGAGACTTCATTAGTTGTGTGATGATTTGTACTCTGTAGTGCTACACGTCTCACACTCTCGACTGATATACACATATTATATTATAATTAAATAACAAACAATCAAACAAACAAAACTAATCGTAACATTAACATAATATAATCATCACTATAAGTTAGTATATTCTATTATACGCTACTACAGATCTACAGTATTGAGATACGCACAATACAACTCCTCGTTGTTTAACACTTTCCTGACTTTGTACTATCTATGAATAAATCATAATATTATCTTAATTTTACTCATAATAATCTATTACGAGATTTAATTATCTTGCAATATGATGTGAGCTTTACAATATAAATGTACTTCTCGAGTATATTTCGTCAGTGTAACTGATGTCATACTTGTTTATTATTAGTTTACAACAATTATTACAGTTTAGTCAGGATTGATATGTTAAACCATAAACATTCCTTAGTTTGAAATAAATAGGTAAAATGATAAACTCACACTCTGGTCATGTGAATATAGAGACACAAACAGAGTTTTGTACTGAGAATGTGCAACATATTATAAAGTATTCATTCCAAAGAACAATTTCATCACTAATATTATTTTATAACTTCACCTAATCAAAGTATTTAAGTAATCTCCCAGTGTGGTGAATTCATATTATCAATTGAATCTTTGGATTGAGTCTTCAGTGTACATGCTGGTGCCATCTTCAAGATGTGATTGATAATATGGATTACCTAATCAGATTATGTTTTCTCTGTGCAAATATTGTTAGATAATAGTAATGAATCATATATAATGTTATGGAAATGTGTTGTGCCTACTTTTGATATGAATTTACTATATGCATGTAATAATTAACTGATTAATATCTAGGCCACAATGTTGAGGGCTTCCCGTGAACAATTTTAATTTTTTATTACCAGATAGACATTACTTTCAATTCTGTGCAAAGTCCTCAATGTGCATTAGGATTATTCTACTAACAAAATGTTTTAGACATTCCATGAGTAAAGATTATTAACATATGATCTCAGGAGTGTAGATTTAGGAGCTTGCGTATGATTTAATACAATGTGTTATGTATTTGTGTATTGCTGTTGAGTGTTGGGGGGAGGTAATAAGATTGTTATTACAACTACTACTATATACTATGCCTAATTGTAATATCCGTACTAATCTCACAGTTGATTTCCAAATGAGAAATATGCACTGCATGCAATATCACTTCTGCAAACATTCATACGACTGACAATACAATACAATACAAATGTAATTAATATATTATTCAAATTTGTAGATTTCATCTTGTCTTCAATCTATTTATTCACTTGCTGAAAGAACATTGCACTATGAAATAAAAATTATGTCTATAAATCTTTCTCAATTGAAATCCATATAGCAGTTCATGGATGTTAGTATTCACTACATTGTTCTTGTTCTGTGATGTAGTGATGGTGGTCCCTCCAATATTAATCATTACTTGGAAGAAAACTTCTCTGTTCTACTCATTAAGAAACAGTTTTTTTACATTCATTTTTCCCAATGGCCATAATCTGTACTGAATCGTTAGTGTTTTAGCCTATTTTCTGATAATTATTTGCAGTCTGACTCAGTTACCTACTTTGTATAGTCTGACAATTATGCAATTTATATATGATTGCTGTTTGTCACCATTTGGAAGAATTGGTATTTGATAGTGTTGGGTTTATCAGTAGATATATCATATTTTACGTACCTAATTGATATTTGTATCCACAAGTTCAACTATTACTACATGACTAATGTTTGAAGGTTTTCATCCTCATCAAGATGTATTTACAAAGCGAACATTCAGAGACTTAGAATGTAAAACAATGTATTTTGTAACTCAATTTACTTTGTTTTAAATCATAATAAATACTCATAACTCCACTTGCTAAATGCTAGATGATAAGGATGACAGTTTGCAAACACTTCATGTAAACAATACACAAGTTTTACTTGAAATTCAGTTTGTCATTTACTAAATATTACAACCTGTCATGTCTAACATACGTGGTGTAGTTGCAGAGTGTAATTTGATGTTGTTATATCTCAGTTTGTTCCTCTCAAGTAATATACCTTATTCACCTCACTACTAATAATACATATGTAATTACTATTGTTGTGTACGTCATGATAGTTTTGTCCAGATTGTGTATTGTACTTGTGATGTGTTGCGTTGTATTTGGTGTAAATTTATATGTAATTAATTGTTCTATATTGTGTTATGTGGACTGTAATTTAATATAAACATTATCTGCTATTTTGTGTAACAAATATTATCGGATATAAACTACTTGAGGATATTTAATCCATGCAGCTTCTAAATTTATATTTTTTATAGATGTATCTTCAGGTTTGATATTATTTATATTGTGAATTGTATAAAGCAAGATTCCATATTTTTTATATGACGTAATAATATAATTTGTACAAAACTAACAAATATATTTTGGAAGATTATAATGTAGGAAACATGATCAATATTTGTTGTATTGATGTAATTATCTTCATGGACTCACTCTGTGGATGATCTCTTTGTTGTAATAAATTTATAATAAGAAAACAATAAATATGGGGAGACTATTAATAATATATAACACATTAGTATACACCATGACACTTCTCTCTCTCGTTGTCTCGTGTGGTCCTTCTGTTTCTTCAATAGTGCAACTTAATTGCAACTCGGACATAACAAAGTAAATCAGTGCCTTGCCTTTTGAACTCAAACAAGTCAATCAGTTGAAATAAATAAATAAATACCTGCAGAAGTCGCCTTGTGTATGTACGTATATATGTATGTATTATGTATGTATTTAATAGTATTGTATGGATTGTGAAGGTGGTGTATTATAGTTAGGAAAGTGTATCTCTCTTATGGTGTACTGTACAGAATCAATTGATATTTTTGTAGATTATAATATAAAGTATATATTATGTATTTAGGTATAATCCGGGACCATACAGCAAATTCAGGGTTAGAGAACACTTTGATATAATAGCCTGCCTGTAGTATTCAGTAATCGTATTATAACATATGAACCTAGAACCAAATCTCTCCATATATTTTTATACCGAGAGTATTTAGATGTAACTATGGGGTGGGAGTAAGATTTATTAGAAATACCGTATAATGTTGTGTAAATAGTTGCAGTAGACCCTAGACCCGTAATAAGATCAATAATAAAAGCAATCTGCTCAAAGTGTGTATGGTGAGGTGTTGTATGATGCGGATGTGGTGAGTTAGGTACTCTGTGTATGCTTTGTAAATAGTATTTAGTGTTATGTAACGCACGCATACATTAATTATATTATAGTATTTGACAGTTGTGGTAGTTTTTAATAGTCGCTTTGTAAACTACCACATTAGAAGATACTAAATCTATATTTTGTACAGTATTTTATAGAAAACCTTTACAATATCTGAGACCTCTCACATAATTGTATTAATGAATTATTCATCTGATGTCCCTTGTCTCACGTGTAGTGGGATGTCTCGTGTATTATATTATTATTGTATTGTAACTGAGAGTTGCCTCTAGACTGTAAAGGAGTATTCCTATATGAGTTGAGTATCTAATGTAATGTAATGTAATAGTATTTTATAATATTGAGGATAAGTTTCCCTCAACGTTGAGATTACACAGGAAGGAGTATAGTAATATTCCTATGTATGTATGGTAATATCAAATAACAAACAACTCCAGTACTAAATAACCAACCAACCGACTTGGAACCAAACAAATTACACTTTATTTTTACTTACTCATTGTATTATTAATCAATATTACTGGAACTGAGTGAAATAGAATAATATGTTATAATGTAATGGTGTTGTCATACATAAAGCTATACGTATGATGTATTGTAATATATTACATAGACAAGATGCTTCTCTGTTAAATGTGCCATTTGTATCAAGTACTAACTAAAGTAAAGTAATACATAATATGATCCACCAGAGAACACACTGATATAACATAGTAATGCGATAATATGTATTTATTATGAGGACTGATTCCTAAGTAACCTTCAACTAGCTAAGCACTGGCACTCCTCTCAGGGTGTCTTCCTATTAACATCTATGGAGATGATCTATCATTGATATATAATTAATTGTAATTTAAGGTATAGATATTTACTCAAAATAAATCAATTTTTCTATCAATACTCTACTTTACTTCCCTTGTCCTCTGTGTAATGTGCTTCACATGTACTACCTACTTCACACACTCCATTAATATTTGTGTGGGTTAAGCACAGCTGTACCAAGTAATGCCCTCGAGGGGGTAATGAGAGCAGGCAGAAAGATAACACTCACAGTAAAGCTGCAGCCAACACCAAGATTTGAACTCGAACCAGGATTTGGTGTAGTAAATACCTAACTCTTATCCCAGTATCTCACTTCACTTTGAAAATGCAACACTCATCAAACATCGCCTTTCTCCATTGAATCAAATTCACGCTTGGTGCATTACAGGGTGGTGGGATACCCACTCAGATTTGCCACCTCATCTTAGAATGCAGACAGCCTTTGTCGAAATTAGTTGCCGAATAGAAATAAGTCCATGACAGAGGGTCATATTATTGTACTGTGTAAAAAAACTTTCAATGTAGTTACATAGTATGTACATATTTACAATATTGTATACTGTATTTCCACTTGTTCAAAGGTCCAGTTCATTTGAATTTATACCTCCATATAGCTATTCCATTTCATTGGATGAGCAATAGTGCTATACATGCAGAGTAGCTCACATGAAAATGATGAGACTAGGCCAAAGGCATCTTGAATTATGTATTTTTAAACTCAAGTATGCATATACATATAGTAGTCTAGGTGGACAAAATTTCTGTACCAGACTGCTTCTGTATGACCGCTTGACAGAAGTGCTGTCGCTGCTGTGCGATCTTAGTAATAATTAATTTATTTAGAAGAATATTGTCTGCCATGTCTTTAGCATGAGAGCTATGGAGAGGAAGATGCTGGACATTTCTTTAAGGGACAGGGTACCAAATGTTCGTATCAGAGTATCGTACCAAAGTAACTGATGTGGCGGAAAGGGTTGCTTGAAATGGAGCTGGGCTGGGCATGTTGCCAGGTGCCAAGACTCCCGATGGACCAAGAAGATAAAAGAATGGTGGCCAAGAACAAGCTGAAGAAGCGTCGGTAGACCCCAGGCAAGGTGGTCCGACGATATCAGGAAATGTGCCGGTGGTGGATGGATGCGGTGTACCCAAGACAGGGAGCTGTGAAGGAGCAAGGGGGAGGCCTATGTCCAACAATGGACCTGAGTGGCTGCAGAAGAAGAAGATGTCTTTAGCATTAACACTAAGCTTTACGCTATACAGAATTTTGTTAGGATGGTTGGTTTTTTGCGTGAAATAATATAATAAAAAGAGAATACATCTGAATTTGTGCTTTATTATGAAAAAAATGTAAATTATCCTACAACAAATCTCCGACATAATTAAACATTACATATCAGTATGTACTGAGACATATTACAATACAACCAGCGGCAGCTAATATTATTATACAGAACTCATTACAACATGAACCTTCAATATCATCTGAGTGAAGTAAGAAAATACCAATTCATTTCAATTCTTTGTAATACATACAATTCATTAATTAACTTACCAAATGGTCGTCATATTTCAATAAACCATCATGGCTGAATGTAGATAACTTGTACAACAAATCAATTATTTACTATTAACAATAAAATGGGTCTATTTAATAGTCTTTATATTTTCACAATCAGATTGAAGTTTGCCGAGATGAAGTTGTAGTAAGAAATGATGATACACATTGTTACGTTATGTAGAATTAGGTAATACAAGTACAGATGTATGTAGTAGTCACACAAACACAACAACAGTAACTGATGTTTATTATAATACGAGATGCAGTGGCTGCACTGGATGTCACTTATACTTGGGTGAAAAATATTATCATATGTATATATAATTACATGACATTATTATTATATCAATATATATATTTATATCAACACTAAAGTATGTATTATCATTAATCACTATTTCATTATTTATTATTATTTAAAAACCTTGAATAACTTAAAAAATAACTTCGCTTAATATTTTATTGTAACCACCGTGGTGCGCACATATGATATTACATTACATATTATAAAGAATAAGTTCAATGTACAACAGATTCACACAAGGGAAGGGGGGTTATTTGTTTTCTATTATCCGAGGAGCGCTTCCATAGAGTAGTTGTGCGGCGGGGGTCAGTCTAGAATGACCACCTGCATGGGGGTGGGGGTTGCCGTGGGGGCGCCACCTCCACTGGGTGCTGCGCTCCCTCCTCCCTTGGCCCCCGTGGACAGGTTGCGCCACGGCTTCCGCGCCGCTCTGCGGAGCTCCACTACACTCAGGACTCGCCGTCTTACCCTGAAATTACATTATATTAGTCTTCACACCATTTCAATCAAGGTACTATCTGAGATATATATACACACTACGTACTTGGCTTGATCTGTAGCTCTGAAGTAGAGATCATCTGGAGCATCCATCCAACTGATGACATGTCTCCGTCCTCTACCTCCGCCTCCCAGTCCTGGTTTACCATTCACCTGAAACATTATACACAATCCATCAATATCACAATCAACATTCATACTGCATACATAATTACTAACAATACTAAGTAGGGGAACTAACATGTGCGAATATGTGTTTGGGCAATGGCTGACCGGTGGCCTGTGCTCGGGCACACATGGCCGCATATTGCTCAGCCGAGGGTCTCTGCATTGGTTGGGGATGCTTGTTAGGCCTCTTGGCAGGAGGGGGTGCATGACTGGAGGAACGGCTCCCCTCTGTTCCCCCCACTCCTCCCCCACCACCTCCAGGTGCCCCTCCTGGAGCTGCCACGCTTGCTCCACTATCCCCCGCACCAGGACCTGCTCCCCCTGAGGAACACAAACACTTGTACAATAGGTCTGTCAACAATTTAATGATAATCAGATGAATGTATTAAGTAATGTCAAATTCCAATTAGGCTGAACAGTAAACTAATCAATTGGATGATCAAGGAGTTCACTGTAAAGTAATAGATTATAAAACATGAGATTTATTCTCACTTTGTCACTCACCGTCATCCCAATCCAAGTCAGAGTAGAAGCCAATAAACGTGAACAAATAACATTATTAATATACAATCTTACAGTTCATGCAAGTACAACATTTAAGTTTACAGATTGGATGTCTGTACAAAGTTGATTACTATTAGTAGTGCACGTAATATGAATATACATAATGTGATGTGCAGTGAACTTACTGTCCATTCCATTAAGTTCATCATAGCGTCTCTTTAAATTATTGGGGGCGGGAGATGTGCCTGAGGCTGGTCTAATGCCCTCCACTTCTCCTTTATTGGGGATACGCTCGTACATTAAACTGCCATCTAGAAAATAAAAAATTATGTTTACAATATATCATTTTGCAAAAAAAACTCTGAAAGCAAAGATATTTGAATAAACTAAAAATATGAATGACAAACTGAAATGATTACCTGGTGCCTTAGGTGGTTTGGGGAAAGCAACCTTGACTGGCTGTGGAAGTCTGTCCTTGGGAGTGAGCCTCAGCCATGCAAGTTGTGCAGCAGTGCCGTACTGTGGGGAGGGTCCAGCAAGGCGCTCTGCCACACGAGACACTGAGCCCCGTACTCTACCACCTCTACCTGCGGCTAGGGTCGCCAGCTCAGCTGGACTCAAACCGGCCATACCAACACTACCTGTAATGTTTTATTTGACTAATTAGTATAGGACTTTGTCCAGTGGAGCAGGGACAGGCTCGCACACACAGATCCTTCTGGACACTGTCTACCTGGATGGAGGGACAACTGGACCTCATCATCTCAAGAGCTGTAACTTCTGTTTTACAGACCAATAGGTCTGCCAAAACAAAAAGAAGGCAAGCGGTCTAAATAAATATTTTCGGTCAATGCTGTCAGGCGATCCAGTGTGTTGTCTGTGTAGCTCTCCAATGACGCATTATATTTTAACACAGATGCTAACATGGGCACAGGATAATGGCACTACCTACTATCCTAATATAGCACTACACATAATCTAGTTGGGTTTTACTTACAATCATGTTTGACTTGGTGTATGTTGACTGGGTTGAAGGGAGCTCTGGCAATGCGTCTTGGCCTTCTCAGTGCTCTGCTGAGACGTCTGGCCAGCCGTGTGAGAGGTGAAGTACGCAGGTAGAAAGCAGCGCGTGTCTTCATTACTGGCCGGGGGGAGCCCGAACGCACTCCACCAGCACCATGAGCTGCCGCATAATGACGCGCTAATTGGGCTTTCAATTTGAACTCCTGAAATCAATAAGGATTAATTTTATAAAAACACAATCTATATTATACATTATCTAACAATTCTTTTCAAAATTAATTTCTATGAGTCCAATGCACACACCATATGTACTGACATATTAAATATAGAGTTCATCTCGATTGTACTCATGATGATAGGTTGTCGAGATACATAATAATTTTGGATATTTTGGATAACATAATAAATAATATTACATGATGAGTTGTGATGTTTCATACAAGACTCTCTAACCTTTCCACAATTGAGGATGGAACACCGATGCGGTCTGTGTGAGAAGGCGGCCTGTGTTCCCGCAGGGGCTGGCTCTTCTCCGTCCATACTCCTCCCCCGGGCCCGGACTCCTGGGACAACACTATTGGTGTTATTGGCTCCACTCGTCAACGACAAAGCCTCAGGTTCACTTTCACTAACACCACTTGACTGATACTGGAACAAATAGTTATGTGGTTATTATTTAATACCATTCTGCACAATTAGCATTCTATGTTATACAACAAAAAAATAATTTAAGTTAATCGAAATAAACCTAAATACTAGGGGTGAAGGGTCCTAGGAATATGATTCCCATCTAGTTACCTTTTTGATTTAGGATGATAAAATTATATCTGACATAATGCAATAAAATATGTTTTCTTGTCCTGGTTTTCCCTTCTACAGCAATTCTTCTTCGAAACTACTAAATACATCTAGTGCACTTGACAATAAAATATAGTAATGCTTATATTGTGAAATGGAGTAAGTTGGTGTCAGGGTTAAAACCTGTGCTCTTCTGCTTGAGTCGAGAATGTTGCCAACCTAGCTACCAGATATTACCTTATTACTATTATGAAATATCAGACACAGCACTCACTTTGAAACCTCCATATTTTTTCCAATACTGCCAACATGATGAACATAATCTACTTTGTAGTTGTGACGGACCCCACGCATACCACTGTTGTGATGAAGTTGCTGAAATAATAAAGCGTAATTCTAGAGTTATAAAAAGTACCTACATAAAATGAAAAATGGTTAAATGATCCTAGAAGCATGAATAGCGTAATAAAGTTAAATAAGAACTTGTACAATGTTAAACTTTAATGATGCGACGACTCAAAGTTGAGCTTATTGCAAAGTTGTTTAGATATCAAATTGAAGATTTTAGGTTCGCAATCTATGTATAGTACGAAAGTGTATTGACACTGTAAACACAACAAGATTCCTTTGACATCCTTCTTACATGGGAATGGATAGATCATGTACTGCATTGGGTGACAGAGAATGTGTTTAAGTAATTTAAATGATAATAATACACTTACTTTGACATGATACACACATTTCCCCTGATGCGAGATTAGTGGCTGATCCATTAGTACTGCCATTCATTACCGTACTTGATTTGCTATTTGTTATTATTGCTGGATTAGGTTTGTTACTGTAACAATGAAAAATAAAATATAAATTATAATTACATACCTAACCACACCAGGTGGATGAATATTAGAAAGAACCCCTGTATTTGAGTTTCAGGTAGACTTCTGTGATGATGTCACAGACTAGGTACTGTTCTCTGGGCTCCTAATTTCAAAAATACCACCCCAGATCCATTGTTTCAGTATCTCAAATTTCAAATATAAGAACCTACCAATGAATAAATATCTAGGAAATCCTTGTAACGTTCCTCGGGGGAACACAGGGGTTTCACCACAGAAGATAAATTATGATATGGTTAAAACAACCTTTGATAACATTACCTCTAAAACTCTAATAGCCCTGAATGTGCAATATTATTATTGAACAGAGAGGCAGCTACAACTTCCTCTGGCAAACTGTTGTAGGCATCTACCATCCAAACCAATAATATTTTTTTTTTTTTTTTTTTTTTATTTATTTAACATAAAATACATTTTACAATTTACAATTATTAAATACATGGTAAGAATATGATTAGCAATGATCTTGTTACTCCCCGGATATGAGTATATTACTCGTGTTCCGAGGAGGGTCAGGAAGTGCTTCCTGGGATCCATTGAGAAGGATGTTTAAGTGAAGTCTCCAATAAATGCATTTAACAATGATGTGTTAATATATTCCTGCACTTTGTTCATTTCAAGTATTAACAAATATGCTAATTGATGATAATAATATAATAATGAAACGACCACAAACACTCACTAATTGGGAATGTAGACTTGCTTCAGCTTGGACTCCGCCTCCACAGCCTTCACCCTCTTCTGCTGTACATATCTATCTGTAGTTTTCCACATATAATAATATTCCACTATGTTTTTTAACGTTTTCCATGGTAACTGCAACAATCAGACATAGGAAGTTTAGACCAAGCAAGACAATATAAAAGTAGGGATTTCTAATTATACCTAGCAAATTCCAAATGAAATTTCATGTAAACTTCACTAACACAGTTTCATTTATATCTGCAGTCAATTATCTGGCAGACTTAAATTTACAGAGGGGCATCAGTTGCTCTCTTACAACACGGATTCCTAACCTAGGGGTAATCACACTCGCAGGGGTAAAACAGCTGTTCGGCGGAAGCAATACAGCTGGTAAAAGAAGGAGGGAGGTGGGACAGGTCATAGGAGAAACGAGATGGAAAAGATTAGAAACCTGCTAATCTAGAGGATGTAGTGACGTAAAAGCATTCAAATTAAAAAGTAAATAAATATTATAATAGAGGTACTTACAAAGTCTGTTCGTATGTCATTAAAGTCTTTTCCGTATTTGTCTAGTGCCTCCTCAAATAGGTTAGCCTCAGATGCACTCCACTCCTCCATCTCGTCCCTGCAGAGCACAGGGCCGGAGGGAGGTACCAGGGAGGACAAAGCTGCCTCCAGACAGTACGTGTGCCGGTGAAGGGTGTCCATTGCGTGAAACTGTAACAATACAGGATAATTAGTATCAGAAGGAAGCTAGAGAACTATGTTACAGATGTATAATAAACTATCTGTACATACTAGTGTGATATCTCTACTAGCGGCAGCAGCTGACATGTGCAAGGAGGGCTGCTTGACGCTGCTACTACAATCCAAGGCTCGGGCAAACGTTCCCACAGACCGAGACACCACTAGGAACTGGTCTATTTGTCGATCTGTCAATCCATGTTCTGGGGTCCATACTAACGTCTCTAATTCTTCACTCTTTCTAGGGTCCTCTTCACCTACAATAACAATCACTTTATATTATATATAATGGTATATAAAATAATTTATGTTTAATTCTATAGCAGATCAGGATCAGAGCAGGAATGAGCTAGATTAATGCTCGATGGATGCTTGTATGTAGTTTGTGGTAAATAATATAATATTTAATACGCAGGTGTATATGGCACACGCATTAGTATTAATAAACTGTAATATGATAAATAGATTTACCTTCGTGTAATAAATTTGTCATTTCAGTCTGATACCTACTGCCTACTCTTATTTCACCCTTATCCGCTAATAAAGTCTTTTGTGTCGGGTCAAATACTAGGCAATAGAAAAATGTGTCCTGAAACAGAAGAAAATACAGCATACAGTGTATGTCCAATACTTCCAACCTTAGTGCTAACTACAAGAGCTTCAGTGTCATTGTTACAACATTTCCAAGTTTTGAAATATTTGAATCTGTTGGGGGATTATTGAAAGAGAGAGATGATTGAATACTTACATCCTTATTCAAGTAGCTAAGTAATGATTCCGTCTCGTTGAGCAACGTGACAGAACACTTGCCCCTAATGTGTGTGGCAGGCAGTGTCTCTACATGTCGGGAGAGGAACAGTTCTCTGTGTTTCATTTGATAACGTTGCTGTGATTGTGGACTGTCTGTACTACTGTTGGAATTACCATTATTATTTGTGCTACTATTATTATTACTGGTGCTGTTATTTGTGGTGGCTCCCGTTACTCCCGTTACATCTTGCTCCTCCTCCATGCTCGCTGCAATAAAACAAATAAAACATCTTAATAACATATCACACTATATTCTGAGCAATCAATATTACATAAATGGTTGATGTATGTATGTTCATCCGAATAGGTATATTTGATACATTTGAGTGTTTATATATTTTTTGTACATGTCTGCACATTCTTCGGCGCAAAGTCCTAAAAGCTGTCATGCCGGAGAGTGGATTATTTTAGTTAATAATAATAATACACTTGTATTGTTACCAAGCTCTGAGAGTTGTTGAAAATGAATAGATCTACTTGTTGCTTGTACCTCGGTTGGGTAACAACCTGTGGAACAAGTCTTGAATTTTTATACTAACATTTCCTCTTTCTCATTGGACTATCCTTACAAAAATCTTCAGTCCTACCTGGTACCTACTTATTCAAGCAATAAGTTTTGAGAAATTTTACGTTTATCGATCTACTAGTAATCCTTATTAAATATTGAATGGTCGATCACGAGAAATGATGTAAGTCCTTTGCAATGTGGTAGATAATTTACATTCTAATCAATTTTCATCCATAGGTAAGTTTATCTTAAATGGGTATTAAGAATGCAGTAATCCTACAACAGTGTAGAAGAATTAAGGATGAACATTGTCGGGCTTACGACAGACCTCGGCTGGCTTAAGTGATCACTTTACACTTGAGAAACATTTGCCATTTCAGTTCACCCCGGCTGGGATTCGAACCCAGACCTTCGTCTCGCATAGAAGGGATCGTATCGACTACGCCAGGAGGAGTGATGGTTTTGTTGTCGAATTTCGTATACATTAAGTACCTATGTATTGTTGCCATTCTTACTGTTGAAGGGAGGATGGTATATTTTATACACCCCCGCCATTTATTATTGCTAAGCCAAAGAACCTCACTTCACATTGATCAAAGTCCAACACGAATATGAGCAACATTCAAAACTAATAAAAAAAGTCCAGGCGCTGTAATTTCCACATGAGAGAGCAGTATGGAAAGGAGGAGGGGGGGGGGGGGTATTTAGTACGGAAAAACGTGGTGACTAAACTATGTACCATCTACATATGTGGGTACGTTAAAATACTAACGTATGGATGGTGATAAATTTGCAAACTCTATGTTATAATAATAATATGTATATAGGCAGGCTAACTAATGCTGGGTAATTATTATCAACAAATGGGAAGAATTTTGCACGAACTACAATCAACACAGTAATAATTAGAGGTATCTACCTAGGTAGGTTAGGAACATAACGCACATAATAGTACCTACGTATTGTATCATACAATTTGTATGTAGTATATAGCATCCACGACCAGCAGTGATTAACCTGTCATTATTCAGGAATCCATTTTGAAGAGCATTCTTAAAATGGAAGACGCGGCCGTGGCGCCTAGAACATCTATTATTCCTTCTCCAAACAAACCACAATATCATATACCTATTATCAGTATATCGGAAAAATGACAAATTGGGTGTTATATTTCACGTCAAAATACGACATCCACAAGGTGGTGTTTGATCTACAAATTACGGTACACAACATGTACCAAGCAGTATACCTAATGGGTATTGCATAAAAATGTGGTTGGTATAAATAAAAATGAACTGTTAGTATGGAGTGTGTATAAATAAACAATATAAGTAAACAAAATACGTAATAATAATATGGGCACGTGTGCAGGTGAGGCGCCATAACCTACCGTAACACACAGAACCAAGGCGGTATACGGCGGCGTACACCAGATACACCTCTTATATCCAGCCAGTACTGAGTGGAGTGCCTATATTAACCTAACATTATATGGAACACTATTATAGCGTAGCAAGTATGATGCGGACAGCCGCTTTCCGCCCACATACTCACTACTCAACTCTATACACACAACATGACGACTGGGTGTCTGGCTTTGCCGTCCAAAATACTCAATACAATCGTCATATTATTCAAACGGATTGTATAATAATTCTGAAACAATCGCAATATAAATTAATACACAGACAGAGCTTACGCCTTTGAGACTGCTGTCTTGTACAGATTTTCAGGGGTGGTTTTTCCTCTACTTGGGTAAACTATTGGAGCTGAGATATAAGACAACCATTTGAGTTTTTTTTTAACTGGCAGTTTTAAATTATAGCAACCAGCAAGACCAGAATTAATGTGTACTTTGTCTTGTCTGAAATAATGAAACAATGTCTAATATCACCATACTCTCCGAATCTCTTGAATGGAACTGAAAGCTTTTTGTGTGACATCCTAGATTGGGATAGTAAGGAAATGTCCCAGAGTTAGTATCCACTCGTATCTATGTGCCAATAATGTTAATGTATGTGGTACACATTTAGGGATTGAAATATCTTTTGTTTAACATGGTAACTCCGGTGTGATGGTTAATTACAAAAACTATTGGAAGAAATACTCCTCGATGTAGTTTAAGTATAATAATGGGTACCTGGATCATACTTGGTATTGGACCTGGAACAACAGAACTACTTGGGAGGATGCTCTCGTGTAATGCAAATGACTTAATATGAAATTGCAGGATGGTAAAGATATTGAATAAATGGGTAATCATTATGATGATTGTTGTAATGTTTGATCCCGGCTAAGGGAGATCAGTCATGGTTCGGTCAACCATTGGGCAACTAATTAAAGGAGTGTGGACCCACCTTTGGGCTGTGGTGGGTGGGGGCGGGGAGGTGGTGGGTGGATATGGTTTTTCTACTACTACGACTACTACTCGGGCATCCTTTGCCTGCTTATTGATCCAGTCAAATGTGAGGGTGAAAGGGTGTGGGGGCGCGCGCCACTCCAGGAGGAGGGGGCGCGTCCAAATAAATCTGTCCGCCGCGACGCCCGTGCTACATACCACCCCACCCCACACCCCCGACATCGCGAGATGAAAACACAGGAAATGGATACGCGGAGATAATGCCTCCGACACACCACACTTGCTAATATCACTTACCACCAAATACTCAACATCGCCTAAAAATTTAATTGTTGTTCATGAGAACAGGTACCTAGTACCTACCATGCATACTTAGCATGCCATAGAAATAATGGACCACTAGTTTGTGAACCATGCGAATGAATGTCCAGTCACAATATACCAATACATAACTCCTATAGTACTACTTACAACATGACATTTGGTAATCAATCGATCATACCAGTTTGCTTGTATAACTACAAGGAACTACATAATGACTAATGAACATTTCGACTTTTTATAATAATTTTATTGTACCTCTTTTTGTAAATGCCTGTTTCTGTACTAGCGCATTTAAATTTAGCAAAATCAATCTAAACGGGGCATATTTAATTGCAAGTGTTTCCAAACTCAGGCATCAAGCGAAAAGTTTATACTGTTTATTGTTCGAGAAATTAAAATGTTCATGCGCTGCGGCCGGCGTCTAAAACAAGTTGCACGCATTATATCAAGGGATCTAGCCTCGATGTTGGTAGGACTTGTAGCAAGGCATTCCTCTGTAATTTGTAACAGATAACCCTATGTCTCATATCTTCGCTGTTCCTTGCCCAAAAGTTGATAAAATCTACGGTTCATTTAAAGAAAAATGAACAATACTTTGCAATTTCGAGTTTTTGGGTAACAAAAGGAATTACTACACTAAAATCGTTACTACAACCTATTAATTAGATACGTTGGTCATGCATGTAGACATTAGAGTCGAAGTTCTGTTTTTATCATAATCAACAATTCGTCCCCTCGTCTGGTGAATTGTCCCTAGTGAACATTTTGGGTAAACGTTCACTAGGGCGAGCTTTTGACAGAAATTAAGTGAATTTAAATATTTTTTTGTAAATGTTCACTAGGGCGAGCCGATGGTCAAAATTAAGTTGATTTGAATATTTTTTTATAAACATTGAGAACGCGAACTGCGAACTGATGATCGAACTTAAGAAAAAAATATTTGTACCTACGTGAGTACGCAAATTAAAGATATGAACTGAGGGAAAGAACCGTCAGAGGGACGAATCGCCGGGGGGGGGGGGAGCGAATTGTCGGTGCACCATAAAATTATTAATTACAACGAGTTGTAACAAACCACAATTTTGGAAGCGTTTATTCAACGTTCCATCGTAGAGCTGGCGTGTGGTAATACGCGCATACAAATTTATGATGCACTTTTACTGTAAGCAAAAAAATGAAAAATACAACGCGCGACTATAAAAAAAGCAATGGGTGAGAAAAATAACGAAGGAAGCTAATAATTGTTGGAATAAAAACGTAAATACCCTCTTGAAGAAATAGAGAAACATGACGGGGAATCCTGAGGGCGGTGGCGGAGAACTATAATACAACACCGTAGGGGTTAGCGGGGTGGGTGGCTCTAGGGTGTGGGGTGTAGGGGGAGACAGGGGGAGGATCACCATCATGCACCCCGCTCATCCCAACAGAGTAGCGGTTTGGTATGTTTCGCACATATTCCTAAAATTGAACAGTACCCCCCTCACCTTCTCCCCTTTCTCGACAACATCCCCACTTCACCCTGGCACATATATACAAACATACCACCCTGCTCTCCCCCTCCCCCCACAGCCCCCTCGGCCCTCCCAACCAATGACAACGATGGCTGTTATCGCCAAGAACTAGATGAAAGAGAACAACAATGAAATAAATAAAATCGAAAAAAAAAAAACAACTTGCAATTCAAAGTATAAACCACAGAACACATATACTCTAACGAGGTATAAACCACCCAGACATACTAGATTTAACATTTGAACACGCGGCTCGGTCTTCAAGAGTATCAACTTGGTCAGATTCAATAAAACATACTAATTCATCGAATTGGTTGCCCAAATACTGTCCTTTACTACTTTCTCAAAACTCCTACATCTGAAAGAATTGTTTTCACTTCTCCAAACACAAGCTTAATGGAAATGGGAAATTAATCAATTTGTTCGTTCTGTTTGTACACTTTGTAATAATGCATATTTAATTTGTATATTATAAAAATGCATCATAAATTATAAAGCAAATAAAAAAAATATCAAAAAATCACGACATTATTAGCGTTCAATCAAATGCATTGATGAGAAATTTTAAAATTCGCAAATTCACAGCAGTAATTACAAACGGATGCTAAAAGATTTCTTGAAATCTTTGTGAAATGAAATGAAAATAGCGATAGAAAAACGTAAAAGAGTTCTGGTAATATATAAGGGATGTATAAAAATCATTCATAATGGGATAATGATCAATTAGGTCGAGTTAGGAGAGAATAATGTTGGGCATTAAACTGCAAGACAGGAAGAGGAATGACTGGATACGCAGCCGGACTGAAGTGACTGATGTGGTTGAGAGGATAGCGGTGCAGAAGTGGAGATGGGCGGGGTACATTGCAAGAATGCAGGACAACAGATGGACGAGGAGACTGCTGGAGTGGAGACCAAGGGGGGACAAAAGACCGCAAGGGCGACCACCTATCAGATGGATGGACGACATCAAGAGGTTTGACGGACCCCAGTGGATGGGAATCGTACAGGAGCGGGAAAGTGGAGGAGAGGGGAGGCCTATTTCCTGCAGTGGGCAAACGCGGGCTGGTGATGATGATGAGGTAGATGCTATGGACTGTTTATAACGCTTTTGCAATTTAATGTAAATAAGTAGTCACTGAAGTTTCACGTGCGAATAATTATTATAATCAATAATAATAATGGTATGTAGTGTGTAATATTGTTTGAACATCAGTTGGATAACAAAATGATAAAAGGAAAAAGGAACGAGTGTAAAGCAAGAGAATTTCTTCTTCTAATATGGTGTAACATCTTCTAATATGGTGTACATGTGCATTGTGCATACTGTAATGTCAATTTAATTAAGGGCCTATATACACTGAGCAAATGCATACTTCTATTTTCGCTTCAACTTTTTCAAATTTTGTGAGAATGTTAGCGCGAAAAAAGAATAACGTAAGCGACAAAGTGAATTATACCTTTTTAAAAGAAACCTGGGAAGAAATTTAAAAATATAAAACATTGTTAAGATTACCAGTATTTTGGCTAATTTATACTTTCATATCTGAAAAACTGAACGGAAAATCTTCAGATCCTGTAAATTTCCGGGGTCCTTTCGGAATATTTTTTTATTCAAGTAATTTCCAAATATTGAAATTTCAAAACAGTTAATCTGTAGTCCATAGTTACACCTATCACTATCTTCAGTCTCTCAGTATTGACTGAGAACAATTCAGGGCGCCGAAGCCGGATGACAGCATATAGGACGTTAAGAGATGATTATAAAACAATAAAGTGTGTGATGGATGATGAACTAATACTGACCTATCGCAGGGTCGAGCACGGCCTGAGCGGCTTGCTCCTCCCCCACAGGTGTCTTCAGCCACATTTTCTTAAGCTTCGTGGCCACTGGAGAGTCCTCTGATTGAGCCACTGGAACAACACAATATACAACAATCAGAAACATGTTACCTAACCTTCATACAATGATCATTATTCAGGTCATTCGACTCAATTGAGAATTTAAGATATATTTGGAGCTATCCTCGATAAAAACAGTCTGGTGACGTTGAAGCCACGTCCCATAGGGATCATATTGAAGGACTCCCACGGGCTTAAGGCCCTTCGCATCCCCGGGTAGCACAGGCGCATATAGCGTCCTCTTTACCCGCACTTCTTGGCAAAATCTTTTTAAGAGGTGGGCTCAGGGTTAGCCAGAAGGGAGCCCCCCGACAAACCCCACCCCTAACTTACATTCCTTCAGTGTCCTTGTCCATAGGGATCAAGTAAAATCTAGTTGTATTCATTAATAAGCACTGTATAAAAAATAAATACGTATAATATTCCTTCCTATGCAGGTGCGTTTGCAAGCACGACTATTTCAAAGGCTGTAGACCTTATGCGGCCGTAATCCTCCTAATTGTTTTATTGCATCGACCATATAAAAAGGTTATCTTAATCCTATAGACCACATGCGGCCGGTTTGCTTAGGTAAAACTAATAATAATAGTTATAATATTTGTAGTACAGTAGAACACCACTAACTTGGGCAGAAAATGTATGGATTACCTATGCCAATTTTATATATTGTAATCTCGATGTTTTTGACCGTCGGTACTTGTTGGAAGTTATTTATGAGAATTATTTTATTATCACATAATTTAGTAATAAACTAGTCATAATTTAGTTGTTTTGATTAATTAACAGTTCATCAATAAAGATGTACTTACCTATACACGAGAATCTGAATCATTCCTTATTATTATTTACTTGATGATATGATAGAAATACAACATACAATGTGGGAGACATAGGTTCAACAATATTATAAGTATGTAAGTATGCTCTGCCGAACAGATCGGGCCAAGTTGGTTGGTTTTTACTGTATCTGAGGTAAGAAACTACAGTCTGTATAGACTGTATGCCTGCTCTGACCGGCAGGTAAAATCTATAGGATTAGAGACCCTTGAACCAGCCGGCCGCATAAGGTACATGCAATAAAACGATTAAGGGGATTACGGCCGCATAAGGTCTACAGCCATTTCAAAATATTTATTTTGAAGTAGTGCAATATTTTACGCGTTATATCAATTTGAATTATATAATTTACTATCATAAACGTCTGCACAAAAAACAAAAGGCGTCATATTACGGAGCTTGGTATAGATACATATTATTTATTTATGAAAAGAAAAGCTGTGTTTTACAAAAACTTCCATGTAATACGTAAAATACTTCAGTTGATTTCAATCAATGGTATCTACGTCCGTAGAATATGGACCACAAGGAAGTTACAATGAGTATAGAATACATATTTTACGGGATCCGGACAAACGGCCGACAAGACATATGGCAGACAGGACAAATGGCCGACACGGACAAATAGCCGACATGACCAATGGCCGACTGGTACAAATGGCCGAAAGACGAAAGGCCGAAATCCAAACGGCCGACATGGACATATGGCCGACAAGTACAATAGGCCGACATCCAATAGGCCGACACGGACAACTGGCCGACAAGGACGAATGGCCGACAGGACAAATGGCCGACACAAAAAAAAGATTGAAATAACGATCACATCACAAGTTTGAAAAACAAAGTTGCCAGTTTATTCTAACAATCCAAAATTTGGCTAGTTTTTTAAACAACAGTTCTGAAATATTTATTTATTTATTCACGGCGCAAGCCTTTAACATGAATAATAATAAATATAATTTGAAAGTAGCATAAAATGTAACCATATCATACTATCACATCAAGCAACACTAAACCAAATTAGCTCCGTGAGACTTCTGAAAAAAAAATAGACAGTAACAATGGTAACACTGTTTTTACCAATAGCACCTACTCCTGAATTTATGTAACCACTGTATACTTAATAAGTATGAGACATGAAAGAAATACTAGCGTCGCGCGTGGTCAATTTTGAACTAGGAGCATTTTGCATTTTAAAATCTCGCTTTTACCATAGATTAGCCGCTACCACGAATTAGATCACCACCACCAAGCAGATATGGGACATTACTTTTTCAACTTTCCAGCGAACATGCACGTTCACAATTTTTAGGCGTTAAAAACGGTTTTTCATTTGTTTCGGCTGCAGGTGCCTTTTAGCGCTCAATTATAAAATAAAAAACAACCTAACCGGTCAACATTATTTTTTTACAGTAATGTCCCATGTCTGCTGGGCGATGCTTGTTAACTATTATCTTGATTGAAAACGTCATTGTCGGCCATTTTTTGGATTTTTGGATAAATATTGGATTGTTAGAATAAACTGGCAACTTTGTTTTTCAAACTTGTGATGTGATCATTATTTCAATCTTTTTTTGTGTCGGCCATTTGTCCTGTCGGCCATTCGTCCTTGTCGGCCAGTTGTCCGTGTCGGCCTATTGGATGTCGGCCTATTGTACTTGTCGGCCTTATGTCCATGTCGGCCGTTTGGATTTCGGCCTTTCGTCTTTCGGCCATTTGTACCAGTCGGCCAGTTGGTCATGTCGGCCGTTTGTATCTGTCGGCCGTTTGTCCATGTCGGCCGTTTGGCATTCGGCCATTTGTAGTAGACTCATATTTTACGTAGCTGTCGGTAGATCATTGGAATAACGTGTACCCTATAACTCAACGTACGTATTATTATCTAGATACTATGTATGTATCACACTTTGAAGGGAGAGAGGAATGGAGTCAATTGGATGGTTTTCTTTCCCGCCACGAATTCCAATTTCATTTCGGTATAAAGTAGTAAGTACGTTGGGCACCGAGTACCTTCTGTACGTATAGGTACACAACATTTTGTTCTGATAAAGGTGGTTTTTGACCCTCCGTCCCTGGATCGATATTGTAAGTGACGTCACGTGGAAGGCATACATTTAGAAACCTCTAGTACCACATTCCATTCACATTGGATTAATATTAGACGACATACTAATATTTTGCAAAATATAAAATGATTCGCACCAATAACTAATCAATCATTACATTACGTATATACATTGAAGGACTCCCACAGGCTTAAGGCCCTCCGCATCCCCGGGTAGCACAGACGCATATAGCTTCCTCTTTACCCGCACTTCTTGGCAAAATCTTTTTAAGAGGTAACTTACATTTCTTCAATGTCTTTGTCCAAGGATGGAAACATATTTACAATTATTTACGTATACGTATACGTATAATTGGGCAAGTCTTATAAGTTATACCCCACATGATAATGTTGTGAGCGTTCAGAAGGTATATATGTACATTGTACATACAGCACTGATAGGTTGTCAGTGGTCAGTGTAGTATCAGTAGTGTTAAGGGCAGCCGACAAGTTCGATTTGTATTACGATGGCCTGAAATAATATAAAGTAAGACAACGAATTAACCTACAGTTTTCTCCCCTCATGACATGTCTTGGAAGCTCGAATGAATAGTTTGAATAAACTACTGAAAGTAACGTGTGGCCTAGTCCAACAAAACTCACCGCTATTACTGCCAAGTTTCTTTGCATCTCAATCACAAATTGTTCAGGCGTTCGCGTTGCTTCGTTTTCCATTTTCCCTATAATACCTGCCACCCTGTCTCGTAGTAACGCAGCAACGACGAGGTTTTCTCATTACGTCAAGAACCTCTGAAGAGGTACAGTTGCATTATAAATAATAAAGCACACTACACTACCTAGTACTTATACATATGTGCTATTATATGTACATCACGTCTACCAATACACACATGTATAATATGAATGTACACTTCTCCAGATCAACTATTATAATATAACGCTATATTTCGGGCTACCTACTACATACAAAACACAGTCGAGATACCTAATTATTACTTGATGCATAGCATCGCAAACTGATATGCTTTAGAATATAATTTGAATCTTTCGTAGGTACGTTCAGGATGATTGTGCCGCTATACGAGATTTACCATTCGACAGGATTCTATTCAATATTATAGAACTCTGGTAATACAGAATCAATTATCTCACATTGTGTGCATTATATTGTAGTTCTCAAGAATTCTACAACAAGGGTAAAAGGCGGCGCCATATAAACTACATAGTATGTCAACATCGTGTTTACCAAACTGTTGGGAAAATTACAATTAAAAAATAAATAACTACCTACATACCTAATATTGCTCAGTTTTACTGCGACGAATGTTTTATTTTATTTTTAAAAATCTACACTTGATACTAAATTTATTGCGAAAATAAAATGGAAATCGACAAGCAGAATAATATTGTGATTTTTCATTGTGTCAAGAGGCATAATATATTATTATTACATATAGCATCGAGATGTTCATCAAGTAAATACGATTCCTATGCACTAGGGCCGAGTACAAATATGGAGAACATTCACATAATGCCTTCGTAATAACTTGTATGGTCTAATCTCTATTCTCATACCTAGTACCTACCACTTGGTACTATCACTAGTGAGTAGTGAGTCCCAGCAAATAAAATAATGCGTTGGGAGAGCGTTATAATGTGATGCAAGTATTGCAAATAAGATATTAGCATAGATTGAGAGGATATGCTGCGACGGATGTAGACTTGAGGATGATAGCATGCCATACATTGGAGACACCTCACTCGGGGCAGGCCGCAGGGAGGGTGGGAATGGGGAGGCTGGTGGATGTCGCATAAAGCCAATCTCGTGGCGGCTGCCGTACGTGGAACCTTTTAAGGAATAAATAGTAATACCGGATCACACAAAGGGAAGCGGCAGAAGAAATTAGGAAGCGAGTCCTGCTCCTTCCCCCTCCCCTCCCCTCCGAACACAACCCGCCCACAACAACCCGACTACTAAATGGGCAAAATACGCAAACCGAGGAAAGGTTACCAAGCCTCACCCTCCTTCATCCCTCCCATACTCCTCCAATGTCGCTACATCAGCGTGCAGATATGATTATATGCCTATGTGTTGGTATGGGAAAACGTGTAGGTACATATCTAGGTATTTATTTACCGCCATGTGAATTAGATGAGTGATAGCTGCTAGATAGGATATAGCAGACCATAGGTCGATTATTGCAGTCGGCTTGTAGAAGTCGATTAGATATTATATAATCGAATACTTGCAATACTTTTTTACGATCGATAAAATCGAATGTGCAATCGATTATTCGCCCAACACTAAGTGCGCCCTTTTCAGCAACTGCTTGTTTAGAAAAGTATGAGTGTGTTGTGTCTAGATTACGGGGGTGTGAGCGTAGACGGTTTTGAGAGGAATAACGGGAATGGCGTTATTTAAATTATATGAAAAAGTATTCTTTCGTAAAGAGTATGTAGAGATAATACAAATAGGGTGTCCCGTAAGTCAACTATATCCCGTGGAGGGGTGATACACTAACTCATAACTGACCAGGAAATCGAAATATGACCTTAGTAAAAAAGCGCTCGTTCTCGAGATATAGGCACTTTTTTGTTTTTCGTGAAATTCCGACACCTTCGTTCAGTTTTTCGATCGCCACGGGCACAAAATTCAATATTCTAGGATTATAATTTCTGATTCGTAATCCTGAATAATCCAGCTATTTGACTATAGTCCAAAATAAAACTTGTTATGACAAATTTTGAAAAAAAGAACATCGTTTCCGTCTCTCGAGTTTTCTGTTTGTCGTTAGCAAATTTCGACCCGTTTAAAATATGTATCACATTAAGCTGGCAAATTATGTCTAAAAACTTTCTCATTTAGTGTAGTTTTTAAAAAAGTACAAAACATTATATACCTAGTTCTATTTGAAAAAAAAAAAAAATTCTGTTTGTATTCAAAATGAGCTCATTATAAAAAAAATTAAATGCAGGGTCATACGTTCCTTATGTTCAAAATTTGGAAAAGTGACAGAGGTTGAAAAAAATTACAGAGAACGTATGTCCGTTTATTTCTCGTCAACACAATCGTCAGGTTGAAATTTTTGTGTAAAATGTTTATTTTCTCACAAAAAAAAAACATGTTCTTAACAAAATTTTCTCTAAATTCTAAGGAAAAGCCACAAATTACGATTTATATCGAAAGTCTAGATTGTTTAGGTACTATGATTTTTAGTTTATTTTATCAAAATCGTGTTAGTAGTTTGTCAAAAACTACTTAACTCCAAAACGGCTGATTTTTGGACATACATTCCTATTGCTTTTTTTTCATATTTTTTCATCCTCTATCACTTCCCAAATATTGAACACAAGGATCTTATGACCCTTTTATAATGAGCTCATTTTGAATTAAAACAGGAATATCTTTTTTTCTAAAGAGAATAGGTTTATTTTGTCAAAAACGACTCAGTAGTTTGTGAGTTATTGTCAAAAAACCTAAATAAGAAATTTCCTCAATTTTCAAAAGGCCATAACTCCAAAACGGTTGATTTTTGATAGCTGACAGATGAATGGTAAATATTGATGGAATTAATGGAATTGGTAAATATTGTAGTACACAATATTATTAAGTAGAATAAAAAATACTATAGGTAGTTACTAAATAAAATAAAAAAACCGTAAGTATGTACGTATAATAACGTGTAAGGACAGGAAAGTCTACCGATATGTTCTCTCTTTGCCTACCCTGCAAACAACATCATTTGTGACGAGTTACAGCTAGTATTTATAATAATATCGGATATATCTCAGCCAACTCTTATATAGAAAGATCAAAGGATATTTTTCTTTATATGCAGTACATAATAAGAGTTTACAACATATTTTTATTTTTACATCCTACCATAAGAATTCGTAGGAATAGTATATTTTGAGAATTGATACGGAATATATTGATAAGGAATGTTCCAGTGTCGTGAGATGAATCACGAGTAGATTAACATTAATTAAATCCTGAGAAGTGTTTCAACTAAATTATATATTAATTATTTAACTTTTTTTATATACTTTGACACGAATGTTTAATAATATGGCGTGATATGATAAATAAATAAATATATTAGTTCATATTTTTATTGCAACGAATTACGATGTATTTTTCACATACACATTCGGCAGAAATTGATATATTGCGCTAGTGAGTACTGAAAATAAAATAATATCAATTAAGAGTGTGCATACCGACATTTCAAAAATTTCTAAAAACGGGAGACCTTCTATCTCGACAACCGTTACTAAATATGCTTTGGAACAAAATAGGGTAGATGCATTAAACATTTTTCTAGGGAATAACCGTAAAAGATTTCTTATATCTTGTAGATTTCTAAAAAAAATGTGTAAAACACCTCTGATCTTTTTTCCGAAAGACGGAAACTCGTTTCCCGAAAGTCGCGGAGTATTTTTTTTTGTACTGATAATATGCATTAAAATCTAGGGAATAACGGTAAAAGTTTTTTGATAGACGCAAAATTAACCCCAAAAAATGGAAAAAACGCTATTTTTACCATTTTATCATGCGATTGTTCACGCGATTTTGAACCTTAATGCCGTGGGAAATGACTGTAACGTCATTCTTGATGCCAAGCCCTTAAGAGTAGTTTCGCTTATTTCAGAAGCCATAGGTAATTAGGTACTTATGAAAACGTGAGATGTGAAAGTGATAAGATAACATCTGCTCTTTTTATTTTAAAGGAAAGTTCTTTTCACTCTTCCTTTGTCACATTGCTTAGGTACATGAATAATAATTTTTACTTTATTTAATTAGAAACACGTGCCAAACAAAAAACACTAGACAGGTAAGTAGGCACTCTTTGTATGCGCATGCCTTATATATAGTAGGCAGTGGCGTATATAGGTTTTCATTTTCATATAGGGGGGAGGGGGGGGTGTAGTATTTGATTTTGGGAATGGGGGGGGGGATGAAAACTAAACCTGATCATTCAATCTGAATAATAACGTCGCAGGCGACATTTTACGTGTGGGTGAATGAAAAGGGTTGTGTTTTGGAGTTAAAATTGTTAAGTAATTGTAAGCATCATAATTGTCGTGTAAAAGAACACCAAAAAGAAAGAATGGCGCCGCTGGCAATTTTTTTTTTTGAAAAATCGGCGAAGCGATGGGTGACCTGGGTGTCTTTCTTAAAGTTTTAAAATAACGTTTTTTTTATATAATTCTTTTACAATTTGGGAGGGGGGGGGGGTCGCCCCCACCCTACATACGCCTTGAAAGTAGGTACATACATGTACATCTGTAGTTCGAATGAGAAATATAATACATAATATATACACGTTTCACCTCGACTCAACTACCAGCCTTCGTAGCGTAGCGGTAGAATGCCGGCTTGTTAGGTTGGAGGTCTGGTTTCGATTCCCGGCCGCGACAGATGGATGGACTGGTATTGGTGAATGTTACTTATGTGTAAAGTGATCACATTAAGCCAGCCGACGATCAGTCATGAGCCTGATGGAAGGTTCATCCTTTGCTGTGTATCTGTTAAAATATAACATATTACACGTTTTCTCATCACATCAATTTCTTTTCTAAAACCATTAATTCACAATTCTTCTCGAAAGATTGCTTGTGGCGCTAATTATACATATTCTGGTGTTACGTATTCTTTATACTTAAGTAGACAGCTACGTATGCTTCTTATTTTTACAAAAAATTGATTAGATTTATATGACCTTTTTCTGTCTTGATACATAGTGTAATTAATAGGCATATCGTGTCGCACTATAGGCTTGCCTTAATTTTCCCGCGTCACCCCCCTAATAGGTCCCATTACCCGGTTTTTCGATTTTTTAGGACTATGATAAGAGATAGGAGAAAAAGGTAAACGACAAAAATAATCCTTCCGAAATTCTCTACAAAAATGTTGTATGCGTTTTTTCATAGGACTGGCGCCGTTCAAAATACCGATTTATTTAATACAAAAATAAAACTAACGGGATATTTTTACCAAAAAATTAATGAAGAATATTATTCATGTACAATTTCACTATTACTGGGACTTAACGCGTACATAACAACTTCTCTACATTGGTAAAAACGCTGAGTTTGAAACAACATTGCTTAGTAAAATATCGATTGCCAGATAAGAAAATAGTATTTGCGGGGAAGAATAAGGAGACGAACGAGTCAGAAGCGCTCAGGTTGTACAATGTACTGTGCAGTGTACATAGATAGGTAGGTAATATTAATTCCAACTTCGTATTTGAGGAGGGGAAGGGAGAGAGAATTCATTGTAATTATCAACATCTCTATAATAATGTAAAGTCTCTGTGCCCAACTGAGTACCAGGTACCTACACTCGGTTATCTCCACCTACATAATGTAGATTGTAGATACCCTGACGACTTTCATTTTCAAATCATTGTTTGTAATGCACTTCATAGACAGACATTGCACTTACTCTGATAGCCTCAAATTTCATCCTATTGAAATTAATATTTTGTGAGATGAGTAAAATCAGATATATTCGTATTACATTGAAAGTTTTATTTTTTTAATATAATTAGGCAGTCCACCCGAACTGGGTGATTTGTGCCAGTATAGGATAATATGAAATTCAAAGGTTAAAATCTGTTAAAGTTTCAAGTCGAAACTCTTCAGAAATCACGCGATATGATTCCTTAGGCTTCATAGATAGAAGCGAAACAGAGCTCAAGGGTCTGGAGAAATCATGTTGGGAGAAGTCCTTACCACAACCCCGCAACGGACGAGCAAATAGGACATGGTCTATTGACTCACCGTCCTCTCCACACTGACATGTAGGATCAGATACGACACCAATTCTGCAGAGGTGCTACGCAACTATACAGAAAACATCGAAAGTTATTTAAATTACTCGAGTTGACATAAAGGTCTCGTATCGAGTTAGACTCGTTACGGCATTAAAATGTAAGTTTCGACAATCCAACACCGCCGAAATATAAATAATCACAAACTTTGTATTATTCTAACATCGTAGAGTGATATGAAGAAACGGACCCCAATTATTATACAATCTTGGAGCGTGAACATAATCTAGGTAATATTCGAAAGTTTGCGTATTCACTCAGTGAAAATATATTTTTAAGGCTACCTAGGATGATATTTTTAAACCAATTTCAAAAAGTAATTATCTAGATTATCAGATTATATCAGTAATTATCAGATTTCATGATTCTAAGTATCGGACCTTCTTCGAACAATAAAAGATTGGTTAATGTAACTGAAAGCGTAAAAATACAACACAGCTTGGGACTTAGGACATATGTATGTATTTAATACGGATACTTTGGTAGTGGTTAGTGGTTCACATTACTGCTACTAGACCAAACTAGTAACTGAGAAGAATTTAGAAGAGAACAAATAGTTTCATTGACGTGTAATTTTATCCTTTCTCTCATTGACATGTTTGTACGCAAATATTTAATGGTTTTCTATTAAAAATATCTGTCTGATAATGATCTCCCGGATAAGATTATACAGGATAAACCTACATTAGTGCAATGTGTTTGCTTTTGATACTTACATTGATGTTTATCAGCTAATTGTATAAGCGGACTTGGTAAATCCCTCCGCCTATAGAAACACATTACTTTAGCTTCGACGTTGCCCGACGCCGTTTTGTTCAGTTCCTCTATCCGCCGGATCTGATACGGCAGCGTCGACGACGTCTCGAAGTAAACACAGTCTGCAACAACAAAACATCAATCATTAGAAGATGCATTACAATGAATTAATATAGATAACAACTAGTGTCCGACCGAATGTTCGGTTTCGGTTTCGGTCGAGTTTCGGCAAAAAAACGGGTTTCGGTTTAGTTAAGGTTTCGGTGGCAAACCTGCCGAAACTACGACCGAAACCGAAACTGCATTCGGGAGTTTTCGCGCTGTGATCGGTCATGTTCGGCGCGTTGTGACGCGATGAAGTGTATTCATGTCGCAACTGGCAAGCGTTTGCAGGTCGTTTTGTTTTGTTTGTGTTTGTGACGTTTTGTTTGTGTCGTGTGATTTATTTTGAATTTGGTAAGTTTTATTACGTGATATAGGCTATACCATATACATTCATAAGAATAGGTAGCAAACATAAAAAATAATTCAATATAACAACAAACTAATACATAGATTATAGTAGAATCAAGTTTAAGAGGGGTTTTCACGAAATAGGGGGTTTTTACAAGATAAATATCTGCTCACCGGTACACAATAGGCTAGTAAGATGTTAGCAGAATATTTAGTTTGTACCTTTGTCTAGTGGATCCCTTTTACAGATTTTTAAAAAAATGTATCAATCCTTCAGAAAAAAATTCCGAAGTTGACTTGTGATGATTTTTTCAACTAAGTTTTAGCAAAAACTATAAAACATGTATTAAAAAAATATATACATCATGGTAGAATTTGATAATACCTAATGGATCCCTTTTGCACATTTGTGATTATAGCAAATTTTTCATTCAAAACATCAAAAGAAAAAAAAATTCAGTACAAATTTCCGAGAGTTTGTTTTCTGTCTTTTTTGTAAGCGCCGAAAACTTGGGCAAGCAAAATGATCTTTATAACTACAGTGATTAGTATATAGATAGACACTATATTTGCGTGAAATTTGAAAACTGTTCTATTTTTCGTGAAGTTGGACCTTAACCTAACTATCTAAAAAAAATGGTTAATATAACTCTCTGGCTAATACTCAAATAAACACCTCACCTATTTTAAGTATTTTTAAGGCGCAATCAATAATATTTTCTTAAAAAAGGGGTTGTTATGTTGATTATCAATAAGTGAAAATATCGAAGACTGCATAGTTATGTGATTTAAAAGTAAAAAAGTAAAGTCTGACTGATTATAATAACGTTTTCTTTATTTTTCCCTCAAAACATGTTCTTGTAAGAAAGTTTCGGTTTCGGTTTCGGCCGAAACTGAGACCGTTGCCGAAATTCGGTTTCGGTTTCGGTTTCGGTCATAAAAACCAGTTTCGGTCGGACACTAATAACAACTATTAGGATACAAATTATATAAATGTCAGTAGGTGCATGCACTATAAACCGCTAATAACATTAAGGTCTTGAAAGAATACATAGGTACTAATACATATTATTATATTAAATACAAGTCATTCAAAAATAATAATTTAAAGACATAATAAAATTTATGTCTAAATTTTACCACCAAAGAAAATATTTCATGAAACGAAACCTTGCAAGGAAAGGACACGTTGTTTGATTTGAATACAGAAATAACGAGAAGGCTAGTGGATTCCACAAACTTCTTAGGAATAGCGGAGATAGGCGCCACTTATCATTAATTTTCAGACGCTAGGTGGCTCCTATCTCCACTATTCCTCACCTCAAAAGTTGGTGGAATCCAGCATAGGTGGATTAAGGAATAGTAATACCACATGCCCGAGGGTAGCTACTGCACTAATAGTCCAAGAGCCCGCTGCTTAATTTATGACGTATCGTTTTTTTGATTGAAATGTGGTATAAATGATAGCTTACCAATAGGGTATTACATCGCACTAGGGTTGCCTATCAAAATCCTGCCGCAACCCCCCCTGCCCCCCCCGAAAAGGTCCCTCTTCGCGGTTTTTCGCATTTTGTAGGAATATGGTAAGAGATAGGAGAAAGTAGTCAATGACAAAAATAATCCGTGCTAAATTCTCTACAAAAAATATTAAGTCAATTTTTTCATAGGACTAGTAGTTTACCCGTAATGGCCAGTCAAAAAACAGGATATTTTTTGAAAAAATAAAAAAAAAAGTTTGATTTTTTTTCTTTCATATTCTTCCACCCATTATTACTAACATTTTATGGAAAAAAAATTTTGGCCTGCGGCGCTATATCACTGGTTATTTTATGAAAAACTAATTTTTAAGAATTTTCGTCACTGAGTTTTATTGTAATAACTCCGAAATTATTAGATTTATGAACATAAGTTATAGCTCGTTTTGTAGCTAAGACTATGGTAATTAATTCGTTCTGTGACTATTTTCCTGTAGCTCTTATCAATTTTCAACCAATTTAGTTTAAATACATTTTTTTAGTATTTTAAATGAATTTCGGTTTTGGACCGGCCATTGCGGGTAAACTGCTAGTTCTACGAAAAAATTGACTGGATATTTTGTGTAGAGAATTTATTAAGGATTATTTTTGTCATTGACTACTTTCTCCTATCTCTTACCATATTCCTATAAAATGCGAAAAACCGCGAAGAGGGACCTTTTCGGGGGGGGCAGGGGGGGTTGCGGCAGGATTTTGATAGGCAACCCTAGTGCGATGTAATACCCTATTGGTAAGCTATCATTTACACCACATTTCGATCAAAAAACAGATACGTCATAAATTAAGCAGCGGGCTCTTGGACTATAAAATAGATACTAAATTTGGGACATGGCTTATTAGATCAGAGTTTTTTCGGAAGCCTGAGTTATACTGTAAAAACTTTTTTGGTGCTTTGGAGCTAGTACAAGATACAGAACACTTGGAAGATATTATGTTAAATGAAGGTAACAGTTAACTTAACCTTTCACAATATACATACACTTTTCTATCATTAATCGGTCGTGGAAGCAAGCAGCGGGACAACAGCAGGTAACAGGGGAGAAGGTAGCTCGAGGATAGGCCCCAAAAGAACTTTGAGAAATCCGAGAATATTTGTAGTCTGATGCGCTTACTAGTAGTGTTGGTGTGATTTAGATGCAGTACTAGTGTGAGTATCTACAAGGGAAGCCACTCACAGCAACATCATAGATGGCAACAATAAGAAGTATGTGATGGCACCGAGACATTCCGCATAGAGGATTAGCAGTGGGGTGGGGAGATAGTGGGGGTGGAAGGGGGGAGGGTAGGGATGTATTGTATCTATATATTGTAGGATACACTTAATATGTATAAATATATAGCATGAGGTGTGGGGTGGCGCCCACACGACACCCCAGCTGAGAATAATCAATACCGCCGGTGAACAAGTGAACCCTGGGTGGCAGGATCGGGGTAGTATGGTGTTACCCACTACCCGCGCATTAGATGCGTTATTCACGCCAACGAGTGGTGAAGAGGCTGACCGCGACACTACACTTCACTTACACAAAGAATAACAAGGGGTCTGAGAGGAATATTATACCAACATACCAACCTCTTGTCCTACTCCATAAACCAAGTGTGATCCTATCACACAGGTGTTAGTACAAAAAACTTTTATCACCCAAATGGTCAGAAGCAACAGTAAAAAAGTTACGATCGTATACATTATTATCAACGAAAAAAACAAACATTATAAGTTATGTTGGATACCCGTTGCCAACTGACCAGTAAGCATCGAATAAACAGGCGAGTCTTCAGCACATTCTCAGCATATTATACTAATACTAATGTGTCATAAAGAGGGATATATTCCACAGGTTTTGACCTACCACACGTTCACAGTGTCTGCTGAAAACTCAAAACATGTAAGAAAACAACGATCATGAGATAATTATCTATCATTCATTACATTGCAACCATCCAACAAACTACATACATATAAGGTCTTCAGGAATTTATATTATCTACCTACCTACCTATACAAAACCATGTTGCATTTTCCCGATGAAATAAATGTCTAATTTTCTCGTGGACTAGTTTACCAGAGCTCACACTCTGAAGTTATTACGATATTAGACCACTCCTGTATTCAGAAAAATAAATTACCACTCTTGCAATGAACAGTTTATTGCTTTTTAGTACACGTATTGCTCTATAGAAAAATAATATTATCACGAGGCGCAGAATGGACGAAGTGTTTCTCCATACATACTTAATTCTAAAAAAAGGAGATTCTAAGAAGTACATATCCGAGATTCGTAAAAGTAACCAGACTACATAATATACATATGTAGGTACATAATTTAAATTCATAATGAAGAAAACTGTTAAAAAATCTATTAAGTACACAAATGGGAGGTATGTCCTAAACCTACGGTTTACTATAAACAAGACAAAGGAAGCAGACCCATTTTATCAACTATAGAAGATGTAAATAGTAGCAATCCAAGTGCAGTATTTTCTAATCTTATATTCTGTCAATGGCTTTGACCACGATGGACTAAAATAATAGAATTGAACGGCAAGAGTTAATAAAACATTTAATTTAGTTATAATTTATAAACTGAAGAAGGCAAGAATTAATATTATTAGGTGGTAGCACTTACTATCAATAACTATACTTGCTTCCCACATATACATATGTTGCGTACAATATACCTACCTAATATACCTGCAGCTGCACATAGTAGATACAATTTTAATGCATTGATTACTTCACGGCTTTCACTATCACCGACGTAAGCAATACATACCTGCAAACTTTTTTCACATAATGCTACAAATAATTTGCAACAACCACACATATTAACGATATGTACGATGTACATAATCTTCCTTCCAAGAACAGAGGGGCAACCAGGTTAACCAAAATACTATTATAGATTTCTGTATGCAACGAGAGTTTAAAAATATGAAGTCACATAGTACAGTTAATCTCTCTTCAAATTCCTCATGGAACTCAACGAAAAATATAAAATGAAAGGATACAGGGTTTGCCTCTTTCCACATCATTCCAAACACCTACCGCTGTAAGAGGAACGAAAGATCACTCTCCCAAGGTTAGAGATTATTGACTACGATACTAGATACAACTAAGTACCTACATCATTATTATTTTAACGTAAGGATGACTGAAATGAAGCAAATACAAACAGGAGGCATTGCTGTTACATAATAGATACTACTACTACTGCTTTGCCCTTTAACGTTTTTAACGCGAATATACAGATTACAGAGGTTAGAGACCCACTCCTAGCGATTTTGTGCATTAGGATTAGATTAAGTTTTTATGCCATTTTCATAGGAACGGCGCATGCACCACATTATTGTAGTGTACTAGCTGAGTTACCCGTGCTTCGCAACGGCAAATTTGACAAACCAACTCGGCATACTTACAGGCTTGAGCTGGACAAAATGTGACTTAAGCTCTGAACTCCTTTTCCAACGCCCTTTTATACGATACCACACACGACCCCACAAAACCCTTGGATTATCTTATCATCATGTCACCTACTAATAAAAGCCCGTTTTATTTTTAAAAATGGCGACGTTAAAACCTAAAGCAGATCGGTACGAAAGTTTTTGTGAATTTTCACAGCAATCCATCGTCAAATGCGGGAGTTATGCGAACACTTACAAAAATCAGACATTATATTATCGATGTAGATAGGTATAGATAATATATTAAGGGTACAGTATTATCTAGCTAATAAAAAGTAAGGATGAATGAAGATCAGTCCGCTGGCATGGGGATACAGACAAGTCAGGAAATATACAGAAAACTGAAGAATACAAAATATACCAGCATGATGGCGACAGAATAAGCGTTCATTCATACTAGAAATAAAGTACAACGGAGATAAATAATTGGGATTACATAACGGTGTATTCCACGTACATAGTATTCTATATATTATTACATTATTACTAGATACCAAATAACAATAAGTAGGTACTCAAGGTAGGTATGTAATAATAATAACTAATAATATTATAGTTAACTTAACAAAATCCACACAGCGCCAGTCAGTGCCATCTGTAGAGTGTATCTTTAAACAATATAAAACCATATTACAATATTGTATCGTATACTATTATTAAAACATAACGATGCATTAACTCTATCTAATAGCCACACCATTAGGTATGTTATAGGTACTCCACTAGGTGTAGGTAGTCACATATTAGGCATATTAACTATGTACAGTGTATGTATACCTAATAAAATAACAATGTGGATCGCCTTTGATGATGCGATGCGATAACAAAAGGCTGTCCGGTGAGAAGATGAAGAAACAATAACGTTGGTACAACTACGTACGTATACTTAATGTATGTAGCAGGTTAGATTATAGATTTTTTAGTAGTTATTTGGAATAATGGTAGGGATGTGAGTCGGTGGCATGTTAGCAGTTAGGTACATAATGTACTTGGGTAGCTACCTACTACCTATGCTTACTATATTGTATGTGGTTGATGGCGGGCATTGTGTCGGAGGATGGTGATACTATCGCGGTCAGGTCACCATCGCCGATTGGCACAAGTCGCGTAATCAATTAGGTATACCAGAAATCATTAAAACTAAACCATGCAATTGAATATGTACTATGTATGATAAGCTATAATGTTTTATATTACTATTATGATAACATAGTAACATGAATATGTATTATCATAACTTTAATATAGTATGTGATTGTACAAAGTATTGTTTACATTCTTACTCAAGAGGAGAAAGGTTGGGTACTGCAAAACCTAAACGATAATGAATAATAAAAATATGAGACATAGTTATGTCTACAATGTAAATGGCTTCGATACATTTTATAACTGCTTGAGATTCTTTTTCGCCTGTGAACCCAAGAAATTCACACTAAATATATAAGAATAATAAAATTAATGCTCGAAAACCATAGATATTATTACGTAAGTAGTATCTCCATTTATATTAGTAAAATATAGAGTAATGTTATGGTGAGGTACGTAGTAGGAATCAGGTATATTATAGTGTGTAATGTAATGTGTATTATGTAGAAGTGGGGATAGACCGAGTAGACAAGCAAAATACTAGAGTAGTGAGTTGCCTCGCAGTGGTAGCATGGCGGGGGGGCCCGGTGGTTCAACGTCCGAGTCCGGTAGATCAGTCGGCTGGCTGGGCCACTGTCATTGCCATTGTGCCGGTGCTTCCTAGTGCTGCTGTGTTCTGCAAACCTCCTTGCTTTACCGATGATTGACTCGCAATCACACGGTGAATATTATAATTACGTTACGTATGTTTCAAATAGCGGGTCGTGTCGAGGACTTCTATTTATGATATTCAACTTCCGGACTAAGAAACCGTGCACTAAGCAAATTTCCACTGGATATCCTACCAAAGTTGTCAAATCGTACTACACTACGTACTTACTACACTAATAAATTTAGGGTTAGAGGTGGATACATACAAAAGATCTCAAACTTGAATTCCTTTTCCTACATATTTAAGATTTGCATTAAACGTGAGTTTCACCATTCTTACCACGTAAAGCAGAATAAGTGCACAATTTCAATGATTGCAATATACCTCGTATGGTTTAAACACAAAACCCGATTACCCAGGTAGATAGATTACTCGTACATACTTGTAGAACAAAATCGTGGATTGCAACTTTAGTTCAGTAGTAAGAGTATCGATATGCTCTATTAGTGAGAAGAGAACTGAACTCCGATTCTGAACACCATTTTATCATAATTAAAAAACAATACATATATGCATAAATGTAATTTAAAGGACTGTAATAGTGTACACAGATAATAAGACGATAAGCTCACCCCAGTGAATGAATGTTGTGGTTCCTAATTGGCTGATATTTTTTACATACATATTTCAGTATTTTGCCCGTTGAAGTACGTATGCATAAATAAATATTTAATAAGTACGACTTCCTGATGCAAGTTTTCAGCAAACATTGGATATTTACAATTTAATGAGTAAAATTACCAAATTTGCCAAAATTTATGGAGAATTACATGCAACGTATTGAAATAACAATAAAACTCTTTATTGTAATCAGAATGTGTACAATGAGCATACTTATTGCCTCGCGGCAATTTCTTCCAGCAAACCACAACATGATAGCGGAGCATATTGAAAATTAAAATAACGGAAAAACACATAAAAAAATAGATATATATAAAACTAATAGTACGAATAGATTTTATACGATTTGGATGATCATTGCGACGTACGCGGATAGGTGGATGCTCATGCATGTTCTTTCAGATCACAATTTTATACAGATATACCAAAACAAGAGTAGGATATATACTTACTTACAGTACTTACCTATATAGCATATTCAGTGAGGGTCAATAGGAGATACGCATACCACTCTACAAATTCTTAACTGTGGATAACAAAATAATAATTGAAGTCAAAAAGACTTCTCTACTTTTTTCCACGATTTTCAAAAAGATATCGATTTTGTATAAACAATGTTTCTATTCTATTCTATACCCTCACGCCACCTCCCTTGCGGGGTAGGCAGAGAGAACGGGTCGCCAGACTTTCCTATCCTGACACACACTTCGGGCTTCCGTCACATTCATGCAATTCCTCATACATACTCTCCGGTTACTTTTACTCAAAAAACGTCCGTCCTTGAGTATCTGGTCAACGTGGTCCACAATGTACCTATATTTAATGACAGTAAAAAGTTTCTGATGTAGGTGGTTCCAAATTCAATTATTAATACGACAAATGCTAAGATTACTTTTTTAATCTACGATTAATGGTGACTTTCCAGAAGCTCGGTAGGCCCGACTAAAGTTTATTATCTTGGCTTACCTAAAGCTGCGATAGTCCGAGTTTTCACAACTAATCGATACAGATCTGTCGCCCCATCTACTCAGCCTATAATATTCTGATTGATAAGCTACACTACAGAGGTTCGCATGTGTTACTTAGTGCTATTAGTTAGGTAATACTTAGATTAAATTAAAACGAGTTAATACGAGGTGACTGCCTAGTGTCTACTCAGCCTACTGATTTAAGTCCAGATGTGTTAATTAATTACAAATTTAAACATTTAAAAACAAATTAAAGGCAATAATTTAGAAAACATTAATGTGCAATGTGTTTGAATGTTTCCCACTGAGGTGATGTGACTGTGAGCTTTTATATTGTATGTTGTAAGTATGGTATGGCGAGCAATATTCGACAACTTGGCAAAATAATCTACGTGAAAGAATGTATCATATTAATGAAGGAAAACCTGTTTATAGATTGATACTACGTAACTACTAAATACTCATTAAAGAGGAGATCTGTGTAGTATTGTTGCGTCAGTACTAATAAGTAATATGTACAACACATATGTGATATTATGCTGATGCTGACCTCCTTGAGAGTTTGCACAAAAATATTTTTAGATTACTCCCTATGTGTGATGTGTGTGTCCATCCAATGCAAATATGTCTTTATTTGTATTGTGTTGTGAGGTATGTGTATGTGTTCAGTATATTCTAATAGTAGGTATAATAGGTAATTCTGTATGTATGGATGTATGCGACGGGGAAGCTAGGAGGTGACGAGGATAGTCCAGAAACGATGCAATAATCGCGCTACGAATGAATCAATCCAGCTATTAATACACAATTGGCTCGACAAGAAAAAACAAATCAATGCAAAGTAGGTATAAACATAATACTCCAGAAAATACACAACGAGTATAGTATACATATAAAATATGATGATGTACCTTAGCGCTCCTCGAGTGTAAAATAACGACCTATTAAATTGACTAAATTTTCCTCAAAATTTCGATTCCAGGTTCACACCAATTCCATTCTAAAATATATACAATTTCTTCTCCATTACAATTTGTACATTTGTTCCCAACACTGAAAATGGGACTAGTGAAAAATATGATCGAATCATTCTGCTGATGTACAGGAACTTCAGGGGAAAATGAATACTGAAGTTATGTTTTTTTCTTATTGTTGGCACGATTCCCTTGGCTGGTTTATAAACACGATTCGATAGATACCAAGAACCTATTTCTTGAAAAGTTGAGTAAAGAGAAAGTTGAATGAATAATTCAGGAGGAAGGAACTGTGGGTACCTAGTACCTACCTATCAAAATACATAATATGATAGAAGAGTGGGGGGGGGGGTGTCAACGCAGATAGGTGCTGATGATTAGACGTGCAGTAAATAGTGGTTGAATATAAATAAAAAGCAGACTAATTCGCTCTGAGGTCTACCACGCGATAGAGAATATTCTTCAACATGTAGTATCCAATGAAAAGCTACGCTCAATTGAAGATATGAATTATTTTCGCACGGATTATTTTGTGTACCTATAAAATAATTAATACTGATAAATGAGTGTGGGATATGGGATAATTCTGTATTAGAACCAGGGCAATCTAAAAACTACTTTAACAATATGATTGTTGTTAATGAAGTTAAACTGTACCTCCTGTGCATGATGCATATAGTACGGGATACCTATCTATAGTGAGTAATGCTGGATTTCGCCAACTTTTTAAGTGAGGAATAGCGGATATAGGAGCCACCTAGCAAAAAAATTGTATGAAAAATAATGACAATCTCTCCGCTATTATAAAAAGTTGGTGAAATCCAGCATAAGAGTACCTACATGGTCAGTATTGAGGTAAACCATGACACGCCGCAAGAAGGTCGCCCCGCCAAAACACTAAGAACAATGGTAGGTAAATGCTTCTGAATGTTGTAGTGTGTAAGAAACGTTGGCTTTCGTCGGTCACTCGACCGCCATTACACACTCAACATGGCTTCAGTGTTTAATACCTAATAATTACAAATCCATATCAAAATTTAACGCCTCGTGCGTATTCGTCAAAATGGTTCCTTCCTACAATCATTATCATTTTGTTGCTTACACTAGATGAGTACATTGTTTGATATGGTCCGCACCGCATGTGTGTATAATGTTAATATGTACCTACCTACCTAGTAACCTATACCTACCTATACAGTATAACTATACACGGTGCGAGAGATTGGTAAGTAGATAGGTAGGTACTAGGTAGGTAGGTACATCTATACGATAGACCCACACTACATAGGTACGTAATAATATAATAGTACGTAACACGTCTGTATAGGCAATGCCGTGGATGAGTGGTACAACGAGACCATCGAAGGGGTGGAAGGGTAAAGGCAACTGAGGGAGGAAAGGGACAAAGAGTGCGGTAGAGTAGAGACTATGTGAGGTGAGGAATTATAGGAAATAGTACCAATGTGCTCACTGCTCATAATATGTTTGAAATCGTCCTCGAATTGCCAACAAATGAACATGCAATAATACCTACTATACACATAATAACATATATAATAACATACAAATACGTATGTGAAAGAGCGCTTTAATATTATTACTGCGAAGGTTTAGCAAAAGTTAAAATCACCAATAACTAGTAGGAATACATAATTATGATCGAATAAACTATGTAATCAATCAAACTAAGGAACTAAAGCACCTACATGAAAATGTTCAATTAAAAAAAAATATTAATAAACTAGGAAAATGTTACCGGAGCAAAATATGTATATGTATGTATTTAAACAAGGCAGTTCGTATGTAGAATTGTTTTTCGGGTTGATCATGTGAGATGATCCGACGTTTCGGCGAACCTACTGCCGCCTTGGTACGTATTATTTTGAAAAGTATCCTTACTCTGACCGGTAGCTAATTACGTTCGTATTCAATACATATTAAATGCAGGAAATGTTTGTACAGATGCAATTTTTTAAATTAACAATAATTTCACAGACATTCTATACTCTCCTTTTCTGAAATGATTACTTGAACCAAATATCTAGATAGTGCGAATAGCACTGGGGGTTTCTAGTAAGGGTATGTATGTACAATATCTATTAAGCTAAAGACGTCGCTCTTCAGGACCAGTTTCCCGCGCCCTTGAGATGGATAATCCATGAAACGGCGCCATAAATTATCCATTAATAATAATAATAATAATATGGAATCGACTAATTTTTCAATAGTAAGGAAGTAAATAAACAAAACTTCTCGGCACAAACGTGATAAAAAAATACGAGTAGAAAAGAAAAGTGCGGACATATTTCAGAAGCGATATCTCCTAGCAACACCATGGTACGTTAATTAAATTAATCGGCGGAAATTGAGATATATTATATAATAATGGCAAGGGCGAGCTTATTAGTTAAGTAATATCTCATAATATGTACATTTGGAAGGCAAATGTTGAAAGGGGGTGTGTGACGAGATTACAACATACGTACATTTAGTTACGGAATTACATAGGAATGTAAGTAGACCATACACTATACAGTATAGGTACAGTACACCATACAGCTGCTTGTGTGATAGATACTAGGTAGGTGCGATATATTATTATATTATAATATCTGTGGAGGGTGAGTGAGACAATCGCCAAGGACTAAAGACTAGAAAGGGGATGTATACAATACATAACTACATACACATACACACATTTATATGTCTCTACTGCCTACACAAGAATAAGGTATAATAATAATTGTACACATTTTTCCATACTTCATTTCGATATAACTACATATTTTCTATAAAATATCAGTTAACTGGCACTAAAACCATCCTGTTTGATTAGTAGCAGATACCAGATCAGAACGATCTTTGAAATCAGTGTTAATCCTATAGGACATCTTTTTAATTTAGATACCTTTACATATATACCACAATCATCCTTACCATGGACAAAAAACTGGGGTCAACTGATAAAGTTGATAAAAATCGCGTAACTGTGATAAGCTGCCGGAGGTAAATACTAAGGCTTTGATTTTTTTGCTTTAATGCCTGTGCAGAGAAGGACGATAGCAACGGAGGGCAACAAACTGGTCTATGGAAGGACCAAGAAAGAGAGGACGGCCAAAGAAGTCCCTTGAGGAGACCATCAGAGGGGACATGGATCACTCCAGAAGACTGCTTTGATCGGAGCAGATGGAGAGAGAGGATCCGGGCCGCCGAACCCAAATAAATGGGATATGGTGCAGAGAAGAGAGACATGGGTATATTTTGTAGGAAAAGAAACTCACAGTTTAAATACTCGCTCGGCAGGGACAAGGAAAATTGTTGGATTAAGAATGTGGTAAAATCCAATAATTGGTACACATACATACCATTCTGAGAATAAATTTACGTGTAGGTAACAGTATGGCACAAAAAATGAATAATATACACAACTTTTACTGACCTAATATATATGCAATACACCCTTTTTGCAATAATTAAATGTACCTATTAAGAATCTTATAAAAAGTAAAACAATTTTATACAGATAAAAATACTCTTCCTTTTCTTTAATTACTTCTTGGAGAGTTAAGTTAAGTTAGTGTGAGTTTGTAGTAATTGTAGATACGAGAAGAGAGGACAGTGTGGTCTGCTACTACTGTATGATTATAATAAAATACGTATTGTATTGTTGCAGGAGATAATGATACATGATATTAGTAAATTTCTTTCCTTTTTACTTAATCATATTTACACTAGCTCATTGTGACAAGTTTATATCAAGTTAAGCATAGAGGTCAACAATATGAAAATATTGTTATCAAGGGAAAGCTAAAGAGATATACCTAATTGTTTACGCTAGTATCAACTATTTAAATTCATAACAAACAGCTGGTTCTTGTAGCCTTTGTTGAAAAATAATACACGGCAGTAGAAAGAGTAACTTTAATAGCAGGTGAATAATGGGTGATAGGATGGAATAGAAACTACTATATATGTATGTACCTATATAATACTTGTGCGAGTGTTGATAATTTACATTTACAAAGCAATCATTGTACACAGATATATGTGGATATACATGACAGAAAAGTTCAAAAACTTTCAGACATTATTCTGACAAAAAGTTTCAGACATTATTCTGACATATGCTATTCCTTGAATTATACAATGTGCTGGATCTCTATAGTTCCTATGTCTATTTAAAGACTACAATATTGTCATCTTATCACCATGGGATTCGGTTTCAAATTTTGACTGAGTATAGTATTAAACATTTTGTCTCTCTACAGTAGTAAATTATCTAATTTGATGATAAAAATTGATACAGGTATGATAAAAATAAATATGTAAAAAAATGTGATTTATGTACCGAGGTATGTACATAACAATACAGGCGACAGATAGGCAATGTTGTACTCTAGCTATAAATATAGGAGAATACTACATAACGATCATAGTACATACTCCATATATACAATAATGTATAGTTATGTTGTATGTATATAGGTATATAATGTTCAGAAAATATTATGTGCAGTTGATTTGAGGGCAGTAAACTGTAACATATAATTTAATACATATAATATATTATGTAGTATGTACATAAAGGTAGGTACCTATAATAACATGATTGATGTTCTGTTATTATGTTAATCATTTACATTTACTTTATACAAAGTTCATCCGAAGTGTCTGATGCAAAAAGGAATTAGAAGTCTCAATAATCAAAGTTCTTAACAAAAAAAAAGGGCCGTAAAAAGACGGGATTTAAGGTGTTTGATTGAAAGAAAGGTGAGCACCTGACCATAGACAGAGCCATGGTACCATAGTAAAGAGATAAAGGATTCAATTTGTGGTTGGTCAGCCAAACAATTCCTCCTTCAATTTCATGTTTCGGATGGAGATGCATAAAGCTAGCTGAATATCACACAGTATAATAAGCCTGTGGTCTCACGGGGAATGTTAAAAGGCGAAGCTAGTTAATATGTTAACCACGGTATCATCTTTGTATAAAAAAGGAAATAAAACTTTTCACAATGAATCAGTGAACTGGTAAGATGCGGAGTAAACTTGGTTTTAGACAACTTGGATTAAAAGATTATTACTCAGTAAGTAGGTAATCAATGTGAAATAATTTAAATAACTCAGGGTTACCGCAATGAGTTACCATACAAGCAATAAAAACATCTGATATTGCAGTCTTTTAGACAAAACAATAAACAGATTTCTATGGCAAAATATCTAATATGAAATATTCCTGTTGGTTAAAGGTACATTGCAATAACTTCTTTTAGATGGGCCAGAGCAGAGTGTGGGGCTCTGGTAGTTATAGGATATCGTACTAGTTGACAAATGCGTCCAAATGTATTTAAGTAGTTTCGTGTTTCATTTTAATTACGTACTCAGAAGTGGGATTAGATGTCTACAATCACATTAGAACCAGAATATAATAGAGATTTTGACAGTTATTTAAGAATTAGGATTTCATGCACAAAAAACAGTCTTCTTTGTATGTATGGGGAAGGGAGAACTACTCCAGCAATTTTAATTTAGGACTACGCCACTAATCGTAATCCTGTCATTGGTCAGTGCAACGATACTACGTTGTGCATGTTATATTTGAATGAAATAGAAATACCAAAAATAATATAAAGACATTATGCATAAATGATTTGATTGTCAAGTGGTAAGCTGCAATTCATACCTTTTTCTTAACCTACACCAATATCACAATAAAATGAACCAATGCAGTTTTATAACATGCATTACGGATTTGAACGTAATAAGGTTAACTATCAAGTTGATGATGTCATCATAAACTTCCTTGATTGAACTAAAATTATATAACTTAGGGCTGGGGACATGAAGGCAGTTTACACCTAAAATCAAACCCAATCATTTCACTGAATGCCTATACGTTTTCTGGATGTTACACATCAACAATAGTTTAAAAGTAAATAAAGTATCACCACAGGACAAACCCAAGGCAAATATTTAAATTCTATAAGATACCCGAGTAAAATTTAAAATGTCAACATTATGCTGTCAAACAGAAATTGCATTTCTAACCTCAACCAAAATAATACTACATACTAGTCATCTTCAAACATAAAATGTTTCCAGATTTTTAGTGGAACTACTAAGTACTGTACAAATGTCACTGTACACAATATTTTTAGGTTATTTTTTTTTTGATGTGTAACATTAACAGTCTGAACAATTTGTTGTTGGAAATTGATTAACAATATAATGAACCATAATACAATATAAATATAGCTTTTTGTTGGCTTTCTATGCCGCAAATTATAATAGCAAAGTTGTTTATGAAATTATAACCTAAACAAAATAAACTCAAGAAATGTTATTATTTTCCAAGTGTTTATAGTACGTTCAAGACATACAGAATGCAATGCATTGAATTTGTCCTATCCATTTCACCTGATGAGATTAGTGCATGTGTACTCCATCTATATACAATACAATACTATCTCTACATGTTATATGATACAACTACTTACTGGTATGTACACATTAATCTGCTAATACATATTTTATACGAAATTTTACCAAATTAAAACACCGAAGATACAAAAGAAGAATGTGAGGTTAAGATAATCATTCACGGCATCGCTTGAGACGCTCTATATGCGGCATTGTGAATAATAAGGAGACCAATCAACTGTCGAACCAATTAAACAGTATAATTAATGAAGGTAGGACAATCAAAGCAAAGCATTGCGGTGAACCGGCGAAGCTTCAATAAAAATAACCAATTATCAATTCTCACCTCCAACACGATACATATTTGTAGCCATTGTTGCACTTTCACTATAAACACGCACTAACAATATTCTACATTTGATAAATAGTCACTAAAACACTAAAAAACTGAGACAAAATAAATGTTTTTCACTAAGTTAACTCCAGACGCCTCACGTCGACCGCCATTTTCTTTCACACTACTAACGACACTAGTGCGCAGGCGCGCATGCTGCTGTAAACTTCCGTTTCAAAGAAATGAACGCACCCAATTTGAAATCCAATTTTAGGACTTTTGTAATCAAGTATTAATTTTGTTCTTATCTTTATCTAGAATCTGACTGGCGTTAATTAAATCAATATATCTTTTTTGTGGTGCTATCTTTTAAGTTTTTAGAGGTGTAATTATTCTATAATTTGTCTTATTTCAGAGACTTTTCTATAGTGATGGGCATAGAAATTGGATTAAAACTATCGTTTAAACGCAACCTTCATAGGGTTGCCAGAGCAATTGACCTCTTCTTTTTCCTTTTTTTTACTTGTTTAGGTTTAGCCAACGACATTAACAGCATAGAGTCAGCGTCATCCTAAGTATTTGGCGCACGGCAGTATAATAAACTTGAATAAACTACACAAAACTTACAATTTTGTTCAATTTGCCCACAGACTTTTATGAGTAGTACCCAGACCCAGATAATTCTTATGAAGAAAATATGAGCAGAAATGATTCTCATTGTTGATAGGTTGCTATGGGTATGTGGTTTTGGTTTCCTTGACAACCGATAAACAACTGACTTCTTGCTGTTTTAATTGTAAAGTAAGTAAATTAGAGAAATATCTTACGTGTGTAAAGCTTGTTCCATAATTTTAATTGTCGATATACAGAACGAAACACATAGTTTACACACGCTTTAAAAATATTTCTTCACTTGTAATAAAACTGAGTTAAGACTTTGCCAGGCAAACAACAACAAATCGGTTGCATAGTGTATCTGTAATCTGTATGATCATTGAACAGTTGGGTATTTATGTCATGCAAGGCTCTTCCGAGTGTCGTCATGGGTGAATATTTTTAAACCATGATATTTTAAATTATTTCTCTGATTGTCGACATAATATCTACATCTACCATACAAAACACTAATTCCCTTTAATGAAAAAACTATTCATTGACAACGTTTTATAAAATAATAATATAGCTGCGGCGCTAATCCCAATATTATTTACATAGCAACTTGATTCACCTAATTACAATCGTTTTATAGATTAAATGCTCTACTTATTGTGTGCATTTTAGTGTGTCATTAGGCATTGTTTGTAAACTTTATTTTTAGTTTTTAAAGGAAAACACGTCTTTTAAAAGTCTTATGAGAAAAAATTGCTTGGGGGTACTAATTAAAAATGGTAAATAAACTTCATTCTTGATAGGGGGGGTTGATTTAGGCAGCCTATGAAAGGCACTATTCGTTATTGGGGAAAATTGTAAATTTACGAAAATAGGATAAGAGTGACCATTGCATGGAGTCCATCCTTTGTCGATATTACGCTGTGCGTATGATTAAATCGATTATTTCACCAACTAACATACACATTTCACCTAATTTTACCCAGGTACGAAAATCTATGAAAAATAAAAATATTATGTTAGCCGAAAGAAGATAAAATGGCCCTTAATACCTAATGATTATTATAAAATCCATTTCCAGATTGTGTTGTGTTATAGTAATATGTATTAAAAAATGTTTACTTAAAAAAAACACTACACATAATATGCAATATTTTATGGTGCATAGGTATATTTATTACTTTCATCTAAAAACTTATACCTAGATAGTCTTTTTTAGTTTAGTTTTAGTTGTTCGTTTAGTAATTTGGCATCACTACGCGTTGTGACGTCTTGTAATATTGTCAGTGCTAAAAATAAATCTTGGTGTTGCCATATGGAAATGACGTGGCTCAAATGACAGATCTCTTTCCAACACCGCTTGTGTCTTCGGAAAGGGGAGGATTTGTGTTTTAAACTAATTTAATATCAAAACGATAATGCAAGTGTAGTGAAAATTAGATTACGCACAGCTTGTACGTTTGCAAGTAAGAATATATCATACTTCAAATGAATTTTCCCTTCTATTTCGTTACTTAATTAAATGGATTGCGTGTAGTCACCATCCTTATATCCAAAAACAACAAAATTAACGATTCACCCGTGTATTTTACACGTACAGCTAGGTCCAACTAGATTAATTATAAGATATGTACTTGTTAAATGAATTTAAATCTCTATATTTACGTGGACAACAGTATAGAAAAAAGTAAACATATCTTGGTTGACCAAGTGTCTTACAGATTCGTTTATGTGGCATCTTTGAACAATATCTTATTACGTTGCTTTGTTGTTTTGAAATATCTAGTTGTTCTGTTATTTAGTCCGTCGTTAAAAGTTTTCGATACGTTTAGATAATACTAATGTCGTTTTTGTGGCTTCTGTGATTCACCAATATCAATTTTGCCAACACAGGCTACATCCTCAATTTAGACATGTCAATACACTGTAATCTTGAAAGGTGTACATTGTATTCTTCCATTTTAGGTCATCCTTCAGAATACCCACCATTTAGAATCGTGTTTTATGATAAATTATTTTTTAATACTTTTTGTTATGATTTCAGGTTTATAACATCTTCACAATGACCACATACGAAGAGTTTATCCAGCAGAATGAAGATCGGGATGGAGTAAGGTTCACTTGGAATGTGTGGCCTTCCAGTAGAATAGAATCCACCAGGCTTGTTGTTCCACTGGCATGTTTGTATCAGCCACTCAAGGAGAGGCCAGATCTGCCTCCTATTCAATATGACCCCGTGCTTTGCACTAGAAACACATGTCGCGCAATTTTAAATCCCATGTGTCAAGTGGATTTCAGGGCTAAGTTGTGGGTCTGCAATTTCTGCTTCCAAAGGAACCCAGTAAGTAGTGCTTAGGGATAACATCAATTTGTGAAATAAATCTTTATTAGCCAAAAAATTATCAAGAGTTACGGAACAAGACGAGGTGGTTGGTAAATCCGGTGGCTGCGGGATTGATTCTCAATCCCGAGTTACTCCACTTCACAACACGTGATTTTTAAGGTTTCTGTGAAGTGAACGAATATGTAATTGGGTTTATTTTGATAAACTCAGGTTCATAAAAAAAAATTACAATAGTCGTGTGCTAAAGGCCGGACTTGTTGCAAAAGCAATATCTTACAATCAACCCATATAAAACTATTTATTTTCTTTTAGTCCAATAGTGCACAAGATACATTGTTGTTTAATTTTTGACATTATTTCAGTTTCCACCTCAGTATGCTGCCATATCGGAGCAACACCAACCTGCTGAGTTAATTCCCAGTTTCTCCACTATAGAATATACAATCACTCGAGCGCAAGTCATGCCTCCAATATTCCTCTTGGTTGTGGACACTTGTTTGGATGAAGAGGAATTAGGGGCACTCAAGGACTCGCTTCAGATGTCTTTGAGTCTTATGCCACCTAATGCCCTGATCGGGTTAATCACATTTGGTAGAATGGTATTTGTGCATGAGTTAGGTAAGTAAATTGTTTACTTACTCAATATTATACATTACGAATATTCTTGTAATCTCTTTTTATGACTAAAATATTATTTTTTATAGGATCTGAAGCAATTTCAAAAAGCTATGTATTCAAAGGCACTAAGGATATATCGGCTAAACAAATTCAGGAACAGCTGGCAATAGGGAGAGTTACTCAGAATGCTCCGCAACAACCCGGCAGGGCTCCCCCAGGTGCTCCAGCCCCCCAACCTCCAGCGAACCGCTTCTTGCAGCCTGTCAAGCAATGCGACATGGCCCTCACTGATATGATTGGAGAGTTGGGCAGAGATCCATGGCCCGTCGGTGTAGGAAAACGTCCTTTAAGATCCAGCGGCGTAGCTCTCAGTTTGGCCATAGGACTATTAGAAGTAGCTTATCCTAATACGGGTGCCAGAATCATGATGTTCCTCGGTGGACCATGCTCTCAAGGTCCAGGTCAGGTTGTAAATGATGAATTGAAGCAGCCTATCAGGTCTCATCATGATATACATAAAGATAATGCTAAGTACATGAAGAAGGCTGTGAAGCATTATGAAGCCCTGGCCCTCAGAGCTGCTACTAATGGCCACGCTATTGACATATACTCCTGTGCTTTAGATCAAACTGGTCTTCTGGAGATGAAACAGTGTTGTAATTCAACTGGGTAAGTGCTTCTTATCTTTTTATAGGTCACTTGTAGACAAAATTTTACATTTCACATATTTATAATCGAAAACATATTAATTGATAGACTATATGTAAGGGTGCTATTGTTTTTACAGAGGTCATATGGTAATGGGTGATTCGTTCAACTCTTCCCTCTTCAAACAAACATTCCAGCGTGTATTTGCTAAAGATCAGAAGGGAGATTTTAAAATGGCTTTCAATGGAACTTTGGAAGTCAAGTGTTCCAGGGAACTCAAAGTATCCGGTGGTATTGGTTCGTGCGTCTCGTTGAACGTCAAGAGTCCGTGTGTGTCGGATCAAGAAATGGGAATGGGTAACACTTGTCAATGGAAGATGTGTACGTTTACTCCCAATTCTACTGTGGCTCTCTTCTTTGAGGTGGTGAACCAACATTCGGCTCCTGTGCCCCAAGGAGGCAGAGGATGCGTGCAACTCATCACGCAGTATCAACACTCTAGTGGACAGAGGCGAATCAGAGTTACAACTGCAGCTAGAAAGTAAGTCCAAAATATATGTCAGTTAAAACATTCTATTTTATCCCTTGACGCCGCATTCTTTCCGGGGTAGTCAAAGAGAACAGATCGCCAGACTTTCTATCTGTACATACACTTCTTGCCTCGCAATTCATCAAACACACTATCATCTCTTTTACTCAAAACACATTGTTAGGTCAAGACACATTATTCTTGGACGGCTCGCTTCCTTTTACCCCTTCTTCAATAAATCAGTTAAAATACATATGTCAGTTCAAAAACTTTGGTGTACAGAAATAGCTACAGTGCTCAAATATGAAATCTTCAGTACCTACATTATTACCAGTTAATTGTACTACTAATACTACAACTTATTGTTGAATTCCATTTTCAGTTGGGGCGATGCGGCAGTTAATCTACATCACATAAGTGCCGGGTTTGATCAGGAGGCAGCTGCTGTAGTTATGGCTCGCCTTGTAGTCTACAGGGCGGAGCAGGAAGATGGTCCTGATGTACTCAGATGGGTGGATAGGATGCTTATTAGATTGGTGAGTCAAATTCTATTGAACAAGTCCTTACCGAGCAACATAAAGGCGAAAGCTGTAATGTTGCTCCATGTTATTTTAAGTAAATAAAAAAACATTAAGTTGCGTTGCGATGTTTCCGACTGTTCAACCACGTATCCATATGAAAGATTGCAATAAAGACACTACAATGTCATCTTAGTGCACTAACCCATATCACCTATGCATCATCATCACATGCGCTACAGCCAACTGTGAGCCTTGGTCTCCTCCAGAATTCTTCGCCATTCTATTCGGTCCATCGTCCGCTCGTTCCAGTCACCCACACAATGGGGTGGTCATGTTTCCAGTGTTTATACATGCAGATGTTCGATATTTACAAAATTTAAATTTTTACTATAATTTTATTAGTTACTTGGAGAATAAGCTGCAGTTAGAGCAGTAAGGTCCAGGATCTTTCTCAGAGGTCTTTTGGATCCCCAATATACTTTGATAGTTATTTATAATGTGGTTATTTCATCTTTTCCAGTGTCAGAAGTTTGGAGAGTACACGAAAGATGACCCCAATAGCTTCCGTCTGTCGGAAAACTTTAGTCTTTATCCACAGTTCATGTACCATCTTAGAAGATCGCAGTTTCTTCAAGTTTTCAACAACTCCCCTGATGAAACTAGTTTTTACAGGTATGACACAATACTGTTTAGTAAGCAGGGCCACTAATGGTATTATACGTAGTAACATGTCGAGTACAGAAAAAAATCTGATTTCATTTCTACGGTTTCTGCATCTACAATTATTTTCATTAGATTGTTTTTCTCTTTCCAGACACATGCTGATGAGAGAAGACTTGACACAGTCTCTGATTATGATTCAGCCCATCCTCTACTCTTACAGCTTCAATGGACCTCCAGAACCAGTCCTGTTGGATACCAGCTCCATACAACCAGACAGGATTCTTCTCATGGATACGTTCTTCCAAATTCTTATTTTCCATGGGGAGGTATGTTGATTTCATGTCTTCGAGTTATTACTGGAGTACCAAAAAATGCTTTGAGTATGTGTGTGATCAAACTTTGTTTACTTAAAAAAAATATATATTTGCTTCCTTTTCAGACTATTGCACAGTGGCGTGCCCAACGCTATCAGGATATGCCGGAGTACGAGAGTCTGAAGCAGCTACTACAGGCCCCTGTGGATGATGCGCAGGAAATATTACAGACTCGTTTCCCCATGCCGAGATACATTGACACAGAACAGGGTGGATCTCAGGCGAGTTTAGTCTCCGAATCATTAACTATTTAGTCTATGGATTCTTTTATATTTTACCTTGTAGAAATCATGACGTAACTGATATTTTCATTTTTTTGGTTATTAGGCTCGTTTCCTGTTGTCTAAAGTGAACCCGTCTCAGACACATAACAACATGTACGCGTATGGAGGGGTAAGTTGAAGCCATTGTCGGATTTTTCATCTTCATAACATTGCACTTAATAATACATAGATACATAGTTGTGCTGTTTTTATTATAAGCCACGTACATACTTTTTAATTATTTGTGTAAGTAGCAATTTTGATGCTTGATTTTTTTTGCATGATATTAAGTGTTTATTACTTGCAGTGTGTTATCATTAGCAGTTAATTAAAAGAATTGATAAATGAAGGTTTTTTTTGCAAACTATGAGTTTAATTAAGTGCACTGCAATTTATTTTACTAGTTCATCATTATTACTACTGTGTATTACATTTTTCATTTAGATAGTACCTAGTTTATGAAACATTTTATAATATAGTATTTTTTATGTATTCATATAGCATTGTATGTTTTTAACACAGCATTTTACCGTGTGGAAAAAATACTAGCGTACATATTTATCAGAAATATTTGCATGTTATAAAATATGTACTTTTATCAACAGTTCAAAATGATTATACTTAGCTATATTTCCATCTGTCACTCCCCTGTAAGAGATCTCAAAAGAGTGGTCGTGGTTTGAACCTCAATGCTGTGTATGTACTTTTGCACATTGCATCAAATTGATTTTCGTGAAAAGCAGTTAAAAATCTGTAAGACTATAAAAGAGATCATTGCTACAAAATTAAGTAGACATCCATTTTATCCACAAATGACGCATGTTTTTTCCACACGGCTGTTCATTGCGTATCAAGCATGACCCATCACATGATGCATGTTATTTATATTGTAATATTATTTTGCAAATGTATTGTTTTTTATTTTGTTACATCGCCGTTGTTTGTTGCTGTCCTGATGCAGATGATGCCCATTCCAAGCTCGGTAGTGTTTTATTTTTTATTTTTTTTTATGTAGTAAGATACGTTCTGACAAGATCACTCCGATTTGCAGTAGGAGGGAGAATCAGGAGCCATCTTTTATATACATATATTTTATTATTATTTTACGCTTTTATTTACTGCATCACTTTTTAATTGCTAGAGAATGTTTTTTGAACATTTACTTTGCATTGTATTTAGCATGATATATGTTTTGTAATATGTAATATCGTCAGAGGATGTCTTACAAAACCAGCACTAATTTGATCCCATCAACCTAGGATACTTTCTTAAAACTGATAATAATAAATGAAGACATATGTATTTAGTAACCAAATTAGTGTAAGTTTTCTTATTACTGTTAATACTGCAAGATTGTTTTCCTAACAATGGCAAATAGACCATAAATATCTAAACCTTAGGAAAAAGTTTAAAGCAGAAAAATTATCGAACTTGTGTATCAGTATACATTACACTATTTTTATATATTTTATTATAAGATTTTTTTATTCATTGTGGTAATAACACATGGATAAATCATGGTGTATGTATCAGCTGTCTAATAATACGATGTCTTATATTATGTGATTATGTCTTGCATTTGTGATTAAAATTCATAATTTCATGGGTGTACTGCCATCACTCATATTGTTATATTAAAGTTCTAATATTATATTAATGTATTGTTTAGGATGGAGGTGCACCTGTATTGACGGATGATGTTTCTCTCCAAGTTTTCATGGAACATTTGAAGAAGTTAGCCGTCTCTTCGACCGCCTGATTGGAGGAGTAGCCCACTTACCGGATACCTCCAACACAATTAACTAAAATGCTTTTCAATCTCTAGAATGTTGTTTATTAAAAAAAAAAAGAAATTCTCTCCGTAAAGGATTAATACAATTTGATATTATCTAGGCGAAGAGTTGTACGCTAATAAAATGGTCAGCACTTTGAAATCATCTATTTAATGTTTCTTTTTTGTGTGTGTAAAAATTAGAAAATTTGACATTCATATTATTTATTCACGAGTCTGTAACTTGATGTGGTGTAGTTAATGGAAAGTCCGTTTGACTTGTACTGCGAGTTGCATTTCATTTCTACGCTTTTCGAAAGTATAATAACTATTCTCTTCTATTAAAATATGCCAATATGACTTTTGTTGAATGTCTTTTGTACTGCAATATCTTATGCGTAGTCTTTAGTTACGCCCTGTCTACTGGTCGCAGGATCTTGACTCCTTAGTATTATGTATACCATATTGTATGCAATATCTATAAAATTCAATGATTTCAATTGCCCGTTATGTATTTTATTGTACCATATTTAAATGTATGTAATATTCATAGATATGATTTATAATAATAGATTATATTATATTTTTTGTTTCGTAAAGAATACTGTAACTTAATATCTATGTGAAGTTTATAAAAAAAAGTAAATAAATGAATGTATTATCAATTATTTACATGTCTTTACTATACTAATAAGCCCGTGATAACATCTAATCAAACACATGTTGTTTTGAAACAATGCCACCATTTAAGATTATAATAACGCTGAGTAATTCAGAAGGAGCTACTACTGATGAAATTGGACGCATGTAATATATATATCTAAACTTTCATAGGAACAGATAATGTTTCTTAGAATTTACTGGTCAATACGTTACAAAATCAATGATCTCACCGTAGACTGCAGAGTGCTTAGCGTGAAGTGGAGGACTGGCATTTGGAAAGCAGCCAGCTGATTATGATTCCAGGATTGACTTGGAGCTAAACATGTTTAAGAAATAAAAGAGAGTTTTCCTTAACAAACAAACTCGAAGAAATATAATTGTAATTATTGAAAACATTATACAATATCTTATATACATACATGACAAATAAAAAAAATAGAAAATATATTATAAAAATAAAATAGTACACATGCAAATAAAATCTTTGGAAAAAAATAAGATTTTGAATAAATATAAAAATAGTAACACCTTTTTCAATATTTTGAATATAATTTTTTTATTTAAATATCTTAAAAATAATTTTAAATTGGAAGTAAGTACATTATGACGCATACAGTCAATCGAGAAAGAGATGGTCTTGGATTAATTTGGAACTATAATTTTGTGTGCTGGCAACAATGACATTTCTATTGCAATTCTGCAAGTGTTGCCACTATGATCGCCAAAGAGCAGCACCTTATCGAAAACCATCTTCTTTCTTGACAGCCGATATGAATTGAGTGCAAATTTTTTAAAATCCACAATCCTTCCAAGATTATAAATTAAGTTTCCCTATGACAAAATCAATGGTTGTAACCAGCACATAATATCAAAACTCAAATATCGGAATGAATCGCAGGTTTGTGCAAGAATAAATCTTGTGTTTCTATTGACTGTTTGGTACAATAGGCCATTACTCTTTCTAAAGTCCACCTAGCATGTCAACTATACGTATATTATGTATTTATCAATTAACAATAATATAAATTGACAATACTAAATATCTTAACTTTTCTACTTTTATATAACCTTTTTATATTTGTCCTACAAATCTATACTCCTCCTAACACACCAACTTTGGCAAGTTAAAAATTTATACAAATTAGTACAAGAAGTATTTTTTTATAATACATAATATAATATCATATAGGATGAAAAGTTAGGAGAAAATGGTAAATTTGCTCCCATAATGTGTTACCATTTGCACTTAATACTCCTTACATGACAACGCTTAATAAACAGTTTTATATATTTTTTAGTCTACGACAAATCGTTATAATAAAAATCATGGTTTTCCATGATATAATTGTGGTCGTAGTGAATAATTTTGTTGAGAAACTGTATCTATACATTACAGTTTTTTCCTCAACAGAGACGAGAGGCATCTTCCTCTATGTGAACTCCCTTGGGTAGGAAGCAGGATGGGTGTTCCGTTGCGTACGAGCCGGCTTTGGCTGGCTTAAGTGATCACTTTATGCCCTGTAACGTGATTTCGTGAAGGCCATGCGTCAGGGCCTACACCAGACGAAGGTCCTTCAAAAATATAGATGACGCATGCGCAGAGAGAAGCAGGTGTGCGCGAGGTTGATGCGCGCGGATCGGAAGGAAGGAAGCATTCAATTTTTTTGGGCTCACGGAAAAGTGCACGGAAGTCTGGGAGATGGCGAGTGGCCATGGGTTTTTAATTGAAAGAAAGTAGAAGAGTTGTGAAGTTGAATAACATTATATCGGTTCGAAAGGTGAGCCGTAAGTGACCTTTATGTTTTAGCCATATACAATATGTTGCAAGGGAAAGTATAAATAAATATGTACCAGAAGAAAAACTAATTTCAATGGAAAGATGATTTAAAAGGAAGGAAGACAAGTCCATTAGATGAACCTGCGTCCAAAATTCAAGCTCACCCAGGGACCAGTTGAGAGGTCCTGGAAAGGTGGCTAAGCGGGCCCCAAGTTGCCAAGGTCAACGGTGAGGAAACAGAACGGAAGGGAGTATCCTGCATTTGTCATTCCAGGATCTCTCACTGGCCGTGTTCCCATAAGGACAGTGGCATAACCCACGTAAGTCTATTTTATTTATTTGGTCCCCAAGCCAGGGTCGGAGCTGACCCCTTGGGACGAGGAGCTTGGGCAGGAAAGCCCGTAACAATTTGGCGCCAACGTTTTTGTCACTGTCTTTAGGGTCACATCCCTGGGATGACCTATTTGCTCAGTCCCCTGGACCTAGGGCAAAGAATATAGGTTCCACATGTTTTTTTTAATCAGATTTTTTTAATGTGTCACGTAGAAACCGTGGAGAAAAAAAAACGGATTAACTAGGTTAGGTATTAGTTTGTAGAATACTTTAACTAAGTTAGGTATAAGGTAGATTCCACATAAGGTTTCAGTAGAATTAATATTTTGAACAAATAGTTTTCGAATTTTCCGAATTGCTCAGTTTTTCTCATATTTAGCATATTCATTTAAAAGGTTCATGTATATAACATAATTGAGTGAAAAAAGATTTTACATTGTAGGTATTTAGTAAATATTGTTCAATACAATTCCAGCAGAAAAAAGGTGTACCCACTGAAAAATAAAAATAACTTGTAACAATTATATTATTTGCTATTGAATAAAAATTGATGTAGGTCATGGTACATTACCAGGTTAGCGAAGTGTAGAACCATTTACATGTTAGATACATCGAAAGACTTGATAATTTTATGAATTATTTATTTGAATTTTATTTCATGCATATGTATTGTATTATGTAGTGTGTGTAATGACTTTTCACGAACCAGAAGAATTTATTTTGATTTTTTTTTGGTAGATTACTAGTGAGATTTCATTTAAAGTAAAGTCAATTGTCTAATAATATATTTTTGTATATAAACATTTAGAAGACATATTGTTTGGTACTGAATATTCGTTTCACACACGCTTATTTTAAAAATCGTTTTTATTGATTTTATGTTTCGATTGTTCCATACATTACAGTTGGTATTTGTATGCTCGCATGCCAATCATATTTTAGAGTTAGCCTGGCGCGGAACTTCTAACTACATTCTATAAATAAATTCTAGGAACATTGTTTAGTACAAAGAGTACGTTTAGCATATACATTGTAGGTACTGTTTTACTATAATTATTATTACTTCATATACCGCACCTGATGCGTGTTCGTATGTAGATTTTGTTTGGAGGAGTCCGAAGACTCGAGCGAATAACCATTATATTATTTTGGAGTTTTCATTATTCCCCGCACTCGTACAGTATCTGCACTTCTGCACGGTGTGCATAGCGCTCGTGGATTGTCGGGAGTAACTTTTGCAAGTAACATATAGGAATTAAATATTTAAACATGTCTGATAACGAACATAAGCTTGCCAGCAGGCGGTCTAGCGTCGCAGCTTCCGGTTTCCACTCACAAAATGAAGAAAGCGACAACGAATTGCAAAATTCCACGTTCCATGTAAAAGGGAAACTCGCAAAACGAGGGAATAACACTAAGTTGCGACGGGCAGCACCAAAGAAATCACAGAAAACAACTTTGAAATTAAAATCAGTAGACCCATCCAGATGGGAGGTTTCTTTTGACGGAAAATCAAATCCCAATGAGTTCCTTTTGCGATTATCGGAGTTAGCCACGGTATATGAGGTAAACAAAGATGAGCTCGTAAGGTTCATGCCGATCTTTTTCAAGGAAACAGCTCTACAATGGTATAGGTCGATATCAGTACCCTTGAACTGGGATTCGTTGGAAGATTCTTTGCGTCGTCAATTCGAATGCCCGGATGCACAAAGGAAAATTAGACTCGAAATAATGTCGGCAAAACAGGAGTTTGCCGAATCGGCCGGTACATTTATTATCAGGCTACGTGAGCGCAACTCACAGTTGCACGCGCCCTTCCCTGAGAGGGAAATGCTGGAAATTATTATTCATGGATTGCATAAAAGGTACGCAAGTCTTTTGGCAGCCAACTGCTTCCGGGGGGCTGACGATCTAGCCTACATTTGCAAAAAATTCGAGTCACTCTCGATGTCAGAAGATAGGTTTAGGAGCCAAGACACACGAATAAACAATAATTACAACCGGAATACAGGAGACCGCCCTCGGGATCGCGGTCGGAGCAGTCAGGGAAATGGTACCGAGAAGGTGTGTTACTACTGCCAAGCCCCTGGTCATTTTAAAGCCAATTGCGAAATACTAAAAAAAATGTTAGAAGATAGGAAAAAAACTAGCAATAGGCAGCCAATGAACACGGTTGACTTAGAACGTCCCGGTCCCAGCTCTAGACAGGAAAACTGAGGTCGAGTCGGCCTTCCCTGGCAGAAAGGCGGCTGCAGTGGAAGAGTTGGCTCGAGGTCGTAAATAAATTTTATAAGGATCTTAAAAACCCGCCAAAGTATATTCCAAAAGAAAGACGGGATCATAGACCGTACATAGACATCAGTATAGACGAAGAATTAATTACCGGACTACTAGACACGGGCGCGTCTGTTTGCGCTATGAACGTTACAATTGCTAATAAATTTCTCGCGAAAGGTTTTAGTTTGCAGAGAACGCCTAATTCCATCTCGACAGCAGACGGAAGCAATATAAGCTTGATAGGTATTTTACAGTTAACGGTAACATACGCAGGAAAATCGAATGCAATTAATTTCTATGTTTCAGGTTCACTACAGCAAAATTTAATCTTAGGTATAGATTTTTGGCTAAAATTCGATATTAATACGAACGATATTAATGAGAAAATACGGGAAAATTTTCATAGCAACATAAGCGAACTAGGTAAAATAGAAGCGCGGGAAAGCTTAACTGAAGAACAATTATCTCAATTAAGGTATGTAGAAAAGGAATTTCAGGACATTTCATATGAAAAAAAGGGTTTAGGTTGTACCCACTTGATAGAACATCACATAGAGACCACAGGCCCGCCGATTAAACAACGTAACTACCCACTTTCACCTGCTAAACAAGAAATTTTAAATAAAGAAATAGATGAAATGTTAGCGCTCGGTGTAATAACAGAATGTAAGTCGCCTTGGTCCAGCCCTACACTAATTGTACAAAAAAAGGACGGTACAGGTCGATTTTGTCTTGACTCGCGTAAATTGAATGAGGTGACAAAACGGGACACTTACCCTTTGCCGAATCTTAATAGAATTCTTTCCAATTTGAGAAACGCTAGGTACATATCGTCGGTAGATTTGTCGAAAGCATTTTGGCAGGTACCTTTGGAGAAAAGCTCACGGGAAAAGACAGCTTTCGCGATTCAGGGTCGGGGGATGTATTCCTTCACGCGCATGCCATTTGGCTTGCGTAATGCAGCAAATGAGACTCAAAGATTGATGGACCGCCTCTTTGGACCTAAATTTGACGATAATGTTTTTTGCTATGTCGACGATCTTATAATACTATCCTCAGATTTTCAATCCCACATACAGTTATTGCACAAGGTAAAAAACAGGTTGAAAAGCGCTGGTTTGACGGTGAAATTATCAAAATGCGAATTTTGTAAAAGCGAATTAAAATACCTAGGCTATCTCGTAGACAGCAACGGATTAAGACCGGATCCCGGTAAAGTACAGTGTATTAACGATTATCCGAGCCCGAAAAATTTGAAACAACTACGCACATTTCTGGGTATGGTAGGATTTTATAGAAAGCTGATAAAAAATTGCTCAGAAATATCAGCGCCCTTAAATAGTATACTCAAGGTAAAGCACGGGGTAGCAAAGTTCCATTGGCATGACGAACAGGAGAGGGCGTTTAATGAATTGAAAAACGCTCTGATTACGGCGCCGGTATTAGCGTGCCCAGACTTCTCGAAACCTTTCATCCTGCATACCGATGCTAGCATGCACCAGATTGGAGCATCACTGCACCAAGAATTTGATGGCGTGGAAAAAGCAATAGGGTACTATTCAAGGTCGTTGAATAAACACGAGAAAAACTACGGTGTTACGGAACGCGAGCTTTTGGCAATCGTGGATTCATTGGAGCATTATAGGCCTTTCCTAGACGGAATGGAATTCAAAATCATAACGGATCACGCGTCTTTACAGTTTCTGAATAAATTATCCAACCCAAGCGGAAAATTAGCGAGGTGGGCAACGCGTATTTCCCAATATTCCTTTACAATAGAACACCGCAAAGGAAAATGTCATAATGTGCCGGACGCTTTATCCCGTATCCCATCACATATTACGCAAGATATTAACGAATTGTCAAATGACCCCGTAGACGAATGGTATGAACGAATTTATAACGGTTGCATAAATAACCCACAAAAGTATACTAATTTCCAAATAGACAATTGCATTTTGTACCGAAATTCTAAAATAGATAATCCATTAGTCGACGAATTTTCATGGAAAATTGTCCCAATAACTAGTCAAAGAGAAAAAATTATCAGTGACGCCCACAACAATGGTCACCCCGGCACGTTTAAAACATACAAAAAAGTTGAACTTTTATATTACTGGCCGAACTTGTTCCAAGATATAAAAAATTTCGTTAGAAAATGTCAAACTTGTAAAGCTTACAAACCATGTACAAACGCACCCGTAGGGCTAATGAAAAACCAGAAGAGAGTTAGTAGACCGATGAAAATGTTATCAATGGATCTCATAGGCCCCCTGCCAAAGTCTTCATCAGGTTTCATGCACATTCTCTCGGTGGTAGACGTTTTCACAAAATACTGTTGGATTTTCCCAATTCGTAGAGCCACGGCAGACGAAATTAATAGAATAGTGGAAAACAAAATTTTCTTACAAGAGGGCGTTCCTCAAACTCTAGTAATTGATAACGGAAAACAGTTAATATCTAAGCGATTCAAAGAATTAGTGTATAGCTACGGCGTACAAAAGTTGTTTTACAATACACTATATACCCCACAGAACAATCCAGTAGAATCATATAACAAAGTAATAGGTTACACCTTAGCTATGTACGTAAACAATTTCCAACGCACATGGGATAAATACATGGATAAAATCCAATCGGTTATGAATAACACAGTCAATTTTTCATCAGGATACACACCGTCCCTTCTCATGAAAGGTAGGGAGATAATATTTGACGCTTCGGTGTATGGCAAAGTGGGAGATTCCCAAACTTACATTCAGGACGACCTGAATGATTATAGACAATCGTATAAACAAAACCTTGAAAATCTGGAGACTCTGTTCAACATAGTCCAAGAGAATCTTTGGTTAGCTTATCAAAAAAATGCACAACATTATAATTTAAGGAGGATTCATCGTACGTACGATGTCGGCGATTTTGTATGGAGGAAAAATTTCAAACAATCTAACGCTATTAATTATTACAGCGCAAAGCTCGGCCCACGCTTTGTAAAAGGTCAGATCATAGAAAAAATCAGCGACCTGGTTTACGTAGTTAAGGACGTCGATACAGGTACGGTTAATAGGTACCACATTAAGGACCTTCAGAAGAAGGATTCTTAAATACATTTATAACGAAATATTTTCTTATCAAATATAATTAGGTATTACGGCACTGAATCGTAATATATCCCAAAAAGGCGTACTACGTTCCAAAAAGCGTATTAGTACATTTAGAGTTAGGAATACACATAGATTAGGTATAAATAGTGTAAATAGGTATTTTGGTGGAAGGCGTCCGTTTCATGACCAACATCCTTGCAGTCTTAATGTAGTGAAGTAGGTTTTGAGTTATTTGTAAGAAGACGAGCGAATGAATTCGAATGAGGCCAAATGAGATAACTCAAAACAGTATGAAACTGGAGCTATGTAAGTAGAACTGAGTGTATGATAGACGTATGAATATGTTGTTGAATCACTGTATTTGGACAGGCGATATGTTAGTGTTCGTGATGCGCATGCCTACAGCAATCTACTTATGATTAGAGTAGTTATAATAATAATATGTCATAGTTATAAAAAAAAATAAAAAAATAAAAAAAAAACACCTTATAGCGGGTAAACAGCAGAAGGAAAAATATTTTTTTTCATTCGTATGATAATAGAGAATAAATAAGAAAAATTATTATGCCAGTATCGCTTATAAATCGCGTGCCGCGCACTGTGCAGACGTGTAGATATTAATATAATTTTAAGTAGTTGTAAGTTCATAATATGTAATAAGTATATTGTTTTACCCATTTTTTTATAACCTCATATCTCACAAAAAGAAAAGGGATACTTTACTATCGAGATCCTATCGAAAAAAAATTGTATATATTGAATACTTATGTCATTTTGTATAATCTTACTTTCATTAAAAAAAAAAAAAAAAAAAAAAAAAAAAACGTAATTATATTTTATTGTACAAAGAGTAGACCAAATCTATTTGAGTCAGAAACAATGATGGTTTTTAATATATTACAGATATAACAGATTTTCATAAGAGTCTCTAAAATACCCTGAGTTCTCAATGTACATATATGTTTGACATGTTTGGTCATTGCAGGTTTAAATAATGCAGGGTGTGGGGTCATTATTGTTGGTTACCCATTAGTATTTCGGGTCATCGAAAGTAGTTGTACCTTGAACATAATAGAATTTATTCTCTATTCTCAAGCCATTTATTGGCAATGCTTGTAATTGTTTCAACATACAGCCGTGGCTGTATTTATTTGCTTTTGTTACCTACTATGTATTGTGGTCCGCAGTCTTATTATCAAATGTGTTTCTTATCAAAGACATGGGTGGTAGAAAATAATTTTAGGTTTCTTTTTTGTACCTTGTTCTCATTTCAGATGTTTGCCATTTTGATTAATAGGTTTGATTTATAAAATTTTTTTGTGCCAAAAAAATTTTAGCTTGGGAGGGCGGAATATTGTAACGTGATTTCGTGAAGGCCATGCGTCAGGGCCTACACCAGACGAAGGTCCTTCAAAAATATAGATGACGCATGCGCAGAGAGAAGCAGGTGTGCGCGAGGTTGATGCGCGCGGATCGGAAGGAAGGAAGCATTCAATTTTTTTGGGCTCACGGAAAAGTGCACGGAAGTCTGGGAGATGGCGAGTGGCCATGGGTTTTTAATTGAAAGAAAGTAGAAGAGTTGTGAAGTTGAATAACATTATATCGGTTCGAAAGGTGAGCCGTAAGTGACCTTTATGTTTTAGCCATATACAATATGTTGCAAGGGAAAGTATAAATAAATATGTACCAGAAGAAAAACTAATTTCAATGGAAAGATGATTTAAAAGGAAGGAAGACAAGTCCATTAGATGAACCTGCGTCCAAAATTCAAGCTCACCCAGGGACCAGTTGAGAGGTCCTGGAAAGGTGGCTAAGCGGGCCCCAAGTTGCCAAGGTCAACGGTGAGGAAACAGAACGGAAGGGAGTATCCTGCATTTGTCATTCCAGGATCTCTCACTGGCCGTGTTCCCATAAGGACAGTGGCATAACCCACGTAAGTCTATTTTATTTATTTGGTCCCCAAGCCAGGGTCGGAGCTGACCCCTTGGGACGAGGAGCTTGGGCAGGAAAGCCCGTAACAGCCCAGGGCAACATTCACCCATCCACCACATCCTGCTGTCAATTGTGTATTTTTTAAAAGTTGTATATATTACGCTACTGCTGGAACATATTTCACACTGACCCAATGTTTCAGATGCTAAGGCCATCTGCTGAGGAGTTGATGCAACATTTGCAACCTAATTTTTATTGTGTATCTATGCAACTTTTATTTCTAATATTAATCCACAAATACTACTTTTTTAGGCCTTTTTCGAAACATCTTACATTATTTATAGTACAATCTATAGAGAATATATAATCGCAGGAAGGCAGTTTGACATAACTGGTAAAGCGGGTTCCTTTTATTTCCCTTTATAGGCCACAACTTTTATGGGACGTAATTGAATACGGTTTCTTTAGATGTTACGAATCAAATTGCCTTGCCTGCGGTACAATACACTCATTAATCGCAGGCAGTGAATTGTCAAATTCTATCTGAACCATCCATCTACCTTATGCTGATGTCTGTGATTTTGCCACCCTTACATAAAGATTTGATTTTAACGGTAGATCATGTAAAAGATTTCTCCAAAATTTTTCATTGGTTGAGACAGTCAATAATTTGACAGACACGGCCTGCCTTTGTAACAATATTGTGCAATAAACATTTCTATTTTAACAATGTTGTCCTATCAATATGCATCGACATTTAGTGCGCAAAATATTTACAAATTTGGAATGGTACTACTACTTGCAAACTGTAATTTGAAAGTAGTAGGTAACTTGAATTACCACCTACGCTTAAAAACATAATGCAAGTGGTATATTTTGCACACTGAACACTAAATTATTACATTCATTGACCGTAAAATAGTTCACTATGTAAACAATCAAAAATATTATCTTTCAATTCGGTAAATTGTTATTTAATTACAATGTTTTTCATTCTTTTTTATTGCTACGTTAAAATTAAAAGTAATGAAATAAAATTTGAGTTTTCCTTCAATTCAGTTAGTATTTATAGCCTCAATATTCTCTTTAAACAAGACATTTAGATTATCACATATTTCTTGGGCTATACAATTGATATTATTTTGTTTGTTTGGGTATACCATAACTGCGCACGGAATGTATATTACTAAAATAATTATTTTGTTCAGATCGAATAAATGCATTGCATATAATAAATGTACTTATTGAAAACATTTACTGTGACATAAAAAATACAATTCCATTTCTTCTGCGTTTTATTTGTGTACCAGTTAATTCTACAAAAATATAAATATATTCTATAAATTTAAAACATATTTTTTAATGCCAAATGTTCATATCTTAATACTGATTCACTGGTAACAATCAAGAGAAATATACAAAATATATAATTATGTAAATAAAATTATGTTACATGTGCATCTTTGTTATAAATTGCATAAATTAGTAATGTTAACATGACGGAAAAAAACATTTTAAGGTAAGCTTTTACTCAAGGATCTAATCGTCAGTTAAGGAATCTGATTGACATTTTTTGTTCGACGTCCGTTCTCTCTAATGCGCCACAGAACTCTTCGAAGGAAATCATCTGATCATTGTTGGTGTCGGCTTCCACAATGGTCCTCTCAGCAATGCTTGTTAATTGCTCTTCACTGAAATAAACATGATTTATCCAGTATTCAGATTAATAAATTTATTTATCGTTTGGCAACGTCGAAGTATTGTCACATCGTTAAAGTCTGACATCCAGCGCCTCCAGCCACTGGAGGAATTCAGGGGACAGGCTGGCAGCACTGTCAATGGTACCGGGGTAAGCACGTATGGGGCAATCACGCAAGATGTGCTGCATGGTTTGCTTCGGGTGTCCACAGTCGCACTGTGGATCGTCCCTCATTCCCCACTTATGGTGCATGTCACCGCAGCAGCCATGACCCGTCCTTAGCCTATTGAGTGCGGTCCACTGCCTGCGAGGCAGGTGGAAACCAGGCTGTTGAGATGTATGGTTTGTGACGGGATTAATAAATAATTCTTAATAAAGACATTATTATGGTCATATATGCTGTCATCCGGCTTCAGTGCCCTGAATTGTTCTCATCTAATACTGAGAGAATCGTCTTGAAACTGAAGACAGTGATAGATGAAAGTATGGACTACAGATTGACCGTTTTAGAAATTCCTTGAATAAAAAAATATTCCTAAAGTACCCCTAAAATTTAAGAGATCTGAAGATTTTCCATTCAGTTTTTCAAATATAAAAGTACATTTTAGCTAAAATACTGGGAATTATAATCTTAACAAATTGACTGTTTTAGATTTTCCTATTAAAAGGTTCCTTTTAAAAAGGTATAATTCACTTTTTCGCTTACATTATTCTTATTTCGCGCTAACATTCTCATACAAAATTTGAAAACGTTGGAACGAAAATAGAACGATTTTTGCTCAGTTCATATAGTTTCTTAATCAACTAAAATAATGACTACCTCCTCAATGCTCGAAGAATTTACTTCAAGTTTAGTTATTGTTAAAGTTACCTGATATTGTTTCCCACCAACATGTGTAATATGGCAAGTAATTCATCTCTGGATATCTTATCATCATTATCCAGATCATACATCTTGAAAGCGACTGAAAACAAAATAATTCATTCTTAAAGCAACAGCAAAGTCCTGAGTTTAGTACTCGAGACTGGCAGGGAACATCCAAGTGCGAATGCCATATAAAAAAAGGTATTGAGTTATAAAAATAATGAAAACATGATTACTTTTTTCACATATGTACTACGAGAATTATAATTTAGTTTACATTTTTGTGTACTAGGAAAAAATATTAATGAATTTGCTTACATTTCAACTTCTCCTCTCGACTGTTTAGTTTATTTTCCTTGTTCTTCTTGATAGGTCTGAAGTGTGCGAGGACTTGCATGAATTGTAAGAAGTTGACTCGATCATCGTGACTTCCAGCGAAGAATGCATGCACAATACGATCACCAAGAGGGTTGATGGCTAATTCAGGTATGCGGAGGAAATCCTCACGTGAGAGTGTGCCGCAATCACCACGATCCAGAGATGTGAAGCGAGAGTAGAGACGTTCAATCTGGTTTGGTGTAACTAAAATAATAAATTATTATTATTATTATTGGATGATAGGCAGGCAGTATAAATACTGATACGCCTATTGAGTGCGGTTAGTGTGAAAGTGTCTGTCTAATCTGTTCTTAAACATATTAATTGTTGTTGAATCTATAACTTCCTGCGGTAGTGAATTCCACTGATCAACCACTCGGTTTGTTAGAAAATGCTTTTTGAAGTTTGTTGAGAAGGGAGTTGTTGACAGCTTCATTGTGTGTCCACGCAGGTTAATGTTTTCATTAAAGGTGAACAGAGATGGGATGTTTGGGCAAGAATAGTGTCTATTTAAAACTTTAAACATCTCGATCAAGTCACCACGTTTACGCCGCTCCTCAAGTGTGGGCAGTTTCAGCAAACTCAGTCTCTCCTCATACTCGAGTCTTGAGAATCCGATTGGCATTTTTGTTGCTCTTCTCTGCACCCTCTCCAGTAGATCAATCATTTACTTTTTGCATAAAATATGTACATAATTGGTTTAGGTTATGTTGTTTACTCAATCTACTTCAGAATCTCTTCCTCTTCCTTCCTCTCTCAATCTCATACGGCCATAAAGTCTAATTCAGAGTAAATTGAAGATTCAACATAAAACAAATATATTTTTCAAGTATATAAAGTGTGCAATATTGTTGGTTAGTAACAACTATCGTAATCAGCAAATAATCAACGATTAGCAGCTTAAGTTGATTTCTCGTACATAAACTTTAATTATAGTAAAAAGATCAAGGTCTTAAAGATTTAATTGGGGCATCAAACAACTATTAATTCATTTTCCACTTACATCCCGTCTCCTCTTGGATTTGTGCTATCTCTTCTTCCCTGAGAAGAAGGGACGATTTGTTACCCATACTTGAGAAGTGTTTAGGATATTAAGGTAAATAAATATGCAAAATAATGACGCGTCCTAATGAAAAACACGAAGAAACTGCGTCAGCCGAATTCCCAAACAACGACGCCTCCAGTACAAAGTCGATCCAAAAGTCAACTTGACACTGACAGCGGTCACGAGATATCCATAGACAAAAACTCAATGACACCATAGATAAGATATGTTTATTTGATTGCCATTACAAAAAAATATAATTTACTACTTGTCGAATGTTTTCTTCCGCGCTAGGAACTTAAACAAGGCACCGTGAATGATGACTTATCTGCGCCGTTTATGGTGCCTAGTTCATCTCAAGGGCGCGGGAAGCTGATCTTGAAGTTCGCAGTTGGTCCTTTCGATAATCTATTCCAGGTAGTTAGTCCTGCGACAGAGAATCCTCTCTCAAAGAAACAGGACTTGTTTGCTCTTGGAGTTTGTTGATGGCTGTGGCCGCTGATTGAATGGCCTTCTCGAGTTATCCTGTAAGGTGCAGAGCTCCGAGATGGGCAAGGGCGTATTAAATATTGATAGTACTTGGGGTACTAGAGAATTTTGAAATTCAAACAAAATTGATGGATCGGGGAGGAATACAATGAAATAAAAAAGGAGAAAAGAAAAGGAAGGAAAGGAGGAAAAAAGGGTTGCGGCCAAAAAATAATCAAATAATAACCAAAAATGCAGATTATGTATTTATGTTATTATTATCACAAACTTAATTACTGAATATAAAAGAAACAAACTAGGTATAAGATAATAATTAAAATAAAATATTAGGTATATTAAACAATGGCATATTGTTCATAGAGAATTTTCCGAACTTTGTAGTATTCTTCAGTTAGACATCCTTCTAGCGACACATTACCGGTATCGTGCTGAAAAAAAGAAAATTGAACTAAAATACCATATTATGAACATTCTTATTGTTTTCTTATTCTAGTACAAAAACATTGGACTGTAATAGTAGGATGGACTGGCTGACAGAAGTGCATGGCGTCCCAAACCTTTTTTAGTACAAATGTGAAGTTGGCTACAAGTGGTATACACTAAGATAGCAGCAAATGCCGCAGCAATTCCTAGGAATACAATCCATTCTAATCGTCATGTTAGCAAACTGTGGCAATGCATGCTGACAACATAACAATGACATTCCCCCTCTCTTTCTTGCGCACCTTGAACTCAGATTTGCTGGGACTGGGTATAATCTTAAACAGCTAGTGAAATGTATGTTTGTCTCTTTTCATAAAGTATTTTTAGTAGCAGTTAAAGGGAGATTACTCATTCGGGGCTTAATAATATCCTCTCTATCTTCATGTCGTTGGTGTATAAAAAACAAATATTACCCTTCTTATTGCTATTGTCCCATTACAGCACCATAATACTCCACCAGAAAATTCCGTACTAATGTGGGACTTTGTCAGGGCCTGTTTAAGTTGATTTAACTTCACTTCATTGATGAAGGTTGTCTGATGGGATTGTACTTCGGATAAAGGAGTCGGCTCCAACGTGTAGATCTGTTCTTCTGCAGGAACGTCTGAAAAATTATTTGCATTATTGAAGAAACACCAACAGATGTAGTCCAGAGAAAGGCAACATGTAATAGGCATTCAATTACAGTTTGTCAAGAAAGGGAGTCGCAAAAAAATTTGGGACTACAATTTGGTTTGTTGGCAAGAATGATACTTCTGTTAAGTGCTGCAACTGTGGTTGCCAAAAAAGTTACATACGGTGCCCTCATCGAAAACCATCCCTTTCTTGACGGACTTTATTTAAATAAAAAATCTGGGCTTATGTGCATGAACCAAAATATTTTTCTACAGTCTTCACAACAAGCTGAAAGTTGTGCAGAACACATCAGTAGCAGTGACATTCAAAACCTAGATCTTCTACTTGGACGATTTGCATCCCAAATAAGAAATCATAACTCATTCAATACCACGATTACTTAACACACCTTCCATATCTTCGTTTTGATGTGTGATTGGTTCGCTCTCTCGCAGACCAATGATTCCATCAACCCAGGCAATGTCCGCTCCTCCACTTCCTTTCTGCCACAGCAATCCTGATACCAGAGCGTCTGTTAATCTTACCTGAAACAATATCCCACATTCATTGTATTAATTATCACCGCTTGGTTTAGAGACTGAATGGTCTAGATAATAATATATTGTATACGCACTTGATAGATATGTGATTCTGTGGTAGCATCTACAGTTTCTCCACGACATGGTGTGAAGATCTTATTACAGCCTTGTTCTATGCAATGATTCCTGGAAAAATAAACGCAACAATTTTAACTGAAGGAAGATAACTCATCATCAAATCTAATTTGGCTTTGTCAAAATAAAATCATGTTTGTACAAGTGTACATTATCACGGAGTACAATATAGCTGCATTTAGTTCTCTTTGATAATCTTCATTTGCGCAGACAAGGATCATTAATTTCCAAATGTAGCTGATTATGCGTCAGCAACGAACATAGGCTTGTTAACTTGTAGGAATGTCAACAAATTATATCACACCGAATGATGTAAACATTGGAAAATTATCGACCAATGGTGATGAACTGGTTGGTTATTTTCCCGCCTGACCACTAGCGGATCCAGGGGAGGGGTTAGGGGGCTGAAGCCCCCCCCTGAAAACCATGAGTGACAGTACTTTATATACAACAATTCCAGGGGTTTCAGCTCCTTAGCCCCCCCCCCAAAACGTTGAGTGACAATACTTTTTACCACGTGATGACATTCAGCCCCCCCCCCTCCAAAATTGAATCCTGGATCCGCCACTGCGCCTGACTAAAATGTGTTCACTGCGCACATATGTCTACGACACTTACCAACGTGGCAAAACTGTAACTAAGCGAGAAACTTGACCAATGTTTTGTGTTGAGTATTCACTGCGTGGAATGAGGCTAGTGGAATAGCAGGGAAAACTAATTAATAAATTAATACAATATCCAAATTTCTTACCGTAAAGTAGTGACAGCTTGTTCATCTCCTCTGAGACAAATCACATTCCTTGCCTTCAACTGGGACACTATATTCAGCAACGATTCACCGTCTGATCTTCCTTCAAAGTCAATATACTCTATGGCAGCCTTCACTGGAATAACTTTCTTCTGTTCTACACATTTAGTAGGGATCTCTATTACTTCCTCTGAAAGAGATAAATAAATGCATGAAATAAAAACAGAATTCCTTGTAATTGTACCAGAAGACTTTATTATAAATGAGTTTTCTCGATTTAGCAGATTGATTTAATGTTGAAATGTTTTAGACAAGTAAATAATGAAATGTTAAGATTGAAGGTAGTCGCGGCGTGGAGAGAAGGCAAATGTCCGGGCTGAGATATGTGACAATGGACCGGAATTCAGAGGGTGGGGGAGTTGTTCCGGCTAGCACAGGACAGGGAAGCCTACGCCAGAGTGATAGCCGACGTCGGGGGGACCTGACATGTCACTCGGAGAAGAAGAAAGATTTTAATTTTGTTTTTAGAAAAGTATCTGGGTTCGTGCACAGCAAACCAAAGACTTCACCGTTAGTGAAAAGTTTGTGTTGTAAAAAACAGAAAAGATCATCAGCACCGAGACTCGAACCTTAGCTCGCCAGATTGGAAGTCCGCGCTCCAACCAACTGAGCTTACCATGTAGGTACTCAGTGTTAGTTCGTGAAGAAAAAAAACATAATGTAGTCCTTACCGACGTCTTCATCTTTCTTTACAGGTACAGGGGCAGGTTTCTCCACTTCACTCTCAACCTCCATTACTTCAGCTAATCTATAGTCCTCCAACTGAAAGAAAAGAATTTTAAATGAGAAACGATTATCACCCTTCATCGCCAATGCATTATCATAATTTTATTATATAAACTTCCTACATGGTTACTAAACAGATCATCTGTTCATCCTCTTGTTATTTTGGTGCTGGATTCAGGCATACTTCCTTTTGGCACTTTGTTCCTAACACACTTATCATTACCAAACTGCAAATACAGGGAAATAGGGTATTGCCAATGTGGGAATAGGTGATGCACAAAATTGGCACTTCGAGTCACTGGCGAATCCAGGATTCAATTTTGGGGGGGGGGGGGCTGAATGTCGTCACATGGTAAAAAGTAATGTCACTCAACGTTTTGGGGGGAGGGCTAAGGGGCTGAAACCCCTAGATTTGTTGTATATAAAGTACTGTCACTCACGGTTTTGGGGGGGCTTCAGCCCCCTAGCCCCTCCCCTGGATCCGCTAGTGCTTCGAGTGGTGAAACTTTGTAACTTTTCTGTGTTTCTTTATAGAATGCAGCGGGGTTAAGTATCAATAACAGTATTTACTGTAATTATAATCCATACCTTAATGATTTCCCCGTATTCATCAAACTTGGTTTTCTCTTCAAAGAACGGGAACATAGCATGTTGTCTTTTGTTAGACTTGAAGAAACCGGAATGTTTGTGCATACCACTCTTGACAATGATGTCGTGTTTTCCAGTAATAACCGACATCTCAATATCTTCGTCTGAATCAGAATCTGAACTTAAACCTATTTCATCCTCCCTGAAATAAACAGAAGTAAAACTTACATATAGCCGAGATGACTCAAAACAACTGTAAGACTCATAAACCAGTGGCTTCTCGATACATAAAATATAAACTGAATACACTATTGCTGGATTTCATTAACTTTTTATGTGAGGAAAAGCGGAGATAGGAGCCACTTATCATTATTTTTCATACAAAAATTTGTGCTACATGGCTCCTATCTCTGCTATTCCTCACCTAAAAAGTTGGCGAAATCCAGAATGTCATTTTGATATGTCAGAATGCTGTTAAAAAATAGAAATGATGTGTCGTTTACTTTTTAATAGATTCCTTAATTTTAACAGTCTTCATATATTCTTCTAATTCCGGTCCTTCCAACTTCACTCTCTTTTTAATCACAAGTTCGATGGAGCGATCACCTCCGTTGTCGATCAAATCTCTTGCTAACGTACCTGGAGAAGTTCTGTAAAAACAAAATCAATGAAATGTAGTTTCCATACTAAAGATCCAAGGTTAGGATTTTGGTAATATTTTAATCGTACCTTGTAGTAAGAATAATACTGTTTTGACCCTGTGGCGCCCACGCAACAAAGAGGTCTCTGGAGAAACCCGATTCCAAGTCGGGACCACTAGCCAGAACAACCTTTGCTCCAGGTATCCTCAACACTTCATTAGCACTATAACAAAGTTGCAGATGGCGTAGTTGGAAGGGGTTACTCCGAGCTCCTTCAAAACTTCTCATTAATTTGTCACTCATCCATTCAATCTAAAATATAAAACAATCCAGATTTAAATACCTAATATTATTTTTAATATAGGTATGTACATAGTTTTTGATGAACATTCATACCTGAGACTTTGCAAACTCCACGACATTGTAACTGACATTACTTAAAAGAACAAGTGAGTACGCTATTAAACCAGACTCTTTATTTCTCCAGAGTTGGTCGAGCATGTGAGCTAATTCTAAAACTCTGCCAGCCGTGTCCACGGCCACTAGAACGGAACCTCCATCACGGAGGGTTGATAAAATAGTCGCTGAAAAAAAAAAATATAAAAAATTCATGAACATATGACTTTCTAGATCGAAATAACGATTTTAAATGCTATACATGACTAAATGAATGACATTATTAAGAGAAAAGAATAAAGTCTTACAAATAAGTTTCTCATCTCTAACACGTCTTCGAGCTTGTTGGTAGTTAGCATTCAAAGCATCTGTAATAAGAACAGTCGGTCTCTGTAGCTTCTCAAGTTCACATCCATTAAGATGTCTCTCCTTCTTGTGATTGAAGTCTGTGGCGTAGACAATATCTTCTTCACCTTCCTTTACAATCTTCCATATGGTGCCACCGATCATGTGTCCGGCAGGCAAGGGCGTTATGGTGAGACCTACACCTTTACCTAAAAATAAATACAAAATTTAAATCTTGCCAATTTAAAATGTGATTGTATAGACAAAATTACTGAGCGTCTCTGATTCAAATGTACATATTCTGGGGAAACAAAGCAAAAGCAAAGAAATAACAGAGAGTATAGAAGGAAAAGGGAGTAGGGGATACTTTACCAGTAGACTATACTATTCATCGAGTGTTTGGAGGTAACGGTAACATCATAATCTACATTATTTGCATATAGTAAGCTGTGAAGTATAATAAACACAGATTCAAGCCTAGATTTCTTGATTCTAAAGGTTCCAATGCAAACAACATGGCTATATAATACTAGCAACGTAATTATGTTTGCGAAAAATACTCTCAATACTAACCTTTTAATGCAACACTCTGGTTATATTTCAATTGGACAATTTTATCAAAAGCTGAGTCGACATCATCCAGTGTGAATAAATCAAAATTCTCCATGTTGTATCGAGACTGATACAAATCATACATAAACATCTGTCCCATCTTATATACTGGCAGTGTAGCATAAATGGGACAATTCAAGCCTAGTTTACCAACTGCATAAGGCAGAGCACCTAAATGGAGTGGGTCAGGATATGAGAGAAGTACTGCATCAATACTGTTGATGTATCTGAAAGGAAACAACAATAAATAGAAAAAGTGTTCAATTATTTAAACAACTCAGAATTTGTACATGCACTGAGTTACCAAATTTAATATGCCTACATAGATCTTACCTTTTAAGTTCTCGAGGAATATCCATAGTGAATTTCTCATCCCAGCCACAGTCCAACAAAAACTTAAATTCATCAACCTGTAGAATATAACACGGCGGAGTTTCATCCGACGTTCCAGATATTGCGTGTAGTTTAATAATCGAAGTCATTTTGGAATGATTCTTGTGAACCAATTAAAGAAAATTAAAAATTTTAGACGTTAAAGCATAACCTAAAAACTAAGTAAAGCTGACTTTATGAAATACTCGATCCGGTGTGATTTATTGTAAGGTACGCCGATTTGAATTAAATAAATGCACACGGAAACTGTTTTAGTAATTAATATTCGATTATTTAATGAACATTTCTCTCGCTAAACAATTATTATTTACCGCGCCAACAAGCCGATCTATTTTGACTTTGACTTTGACGTTTGAAATTAGAAATTTTTTGAGTGTTGCCAGTAAATTAACTGTAACGTCTGTAACTAGAAAACTTTTTAAATTTGAAATGAAGAACTTGGAAGTAGTACGGACAGTATGTGTTTGATTAGGTACTTCAATAATCAAAGAGTACGGATAAAGAACTAGGAAAAACCCGTCACCACATAAATGAAAAAATTTTGCAAACCTGGTGTAATCTCCAGAGAGCTGTAGATGGAATACAATTATTTTTAGTGAGAATTACCCGTCCATTGAATCCCCGGGTACGTCCCAGTCTTGTCTCTCTTTTTATATTTATTCTAGTGTTCTTAAAATTCAGGTTCGTAAAACTTACACGATACATTTCACGTACTATAATAATTTTTAAAAATGAAGTTCCCACACACTCTGAATGTATTATGAATGTTTGGGCGTATGTGTTTTTATACAGCGTTTTAGGTACTGATTACCCCATTATCGGGATATACCTACTCGTATCTACTTAACTGTGCCGTGTGCGTTCTCAGTAAATAGAGAAAATGGGCAAGTTTAGGACAACTGCCATTGATAAATCGTTAGTTAAGCAAGTATTTACAATGTTTAGTTATGTAGTACCAACAAATTATATCCCTACGATTTTATGGTTCTTGGAAGTGATTGCTAATCAACAGTTAGAGAATAGTTATTAATTAGTGATTGTGGAATACAAATACATTATACAGTAGTCACTACAAAGGTTCAACCGGAAAAGGAAGTGAGAGTAGTTAGCTTATGGGTGCCTGATGCTTACACACCATATAGATAGATGCAGTACCTTTATGTATTCTCTATCTTTTACCTCTCAAAACTTTTAGGGAAATTGTTTGATCAGCGCTTAACTTTACACGAAATGCTTATTTCCGTTCCGATATCCTGAAAATTACTCCCGTAGGAGTTTATCCTTGTGGAGAGGAAGTTTGTTTTTGAATAGACGAAGGTCTAACAAACTGTAATGAAATATTGTCTATGATTGATCCTCATAATTTATTTTCCTTTCTTTTACGATAAATAATAATATAAGTATACCTAAGTATGAGGTTACACCCATCCCAAATAGGTATTTCATTGTAGAAATTAGCTTCAATCGTCGATGTTAAGGTGCACCGACAATTCGTCCCCCGACAGTCACGTCCCCCGACAATTCGTCCCCGGACAATTCGTCCCCTGACAATTCGTCCCCTAACAATTCGCCCCCGAACTGTCGAGGGACGAACTGTCACCGAACCGACATAAAGACCCAATACCCATTTGTCTATTTTAATATATGTAAACTTCTCCTTCTCCATCTTATTGTGCCATGTCGAGGTCCCCCCGACGTTGGAGATTACTCCGCCGAATTGTACATCACCGTCCTCATTCTGGTTCACTCTCTTTCTCTTATGTCTTGCGGCCAGGACATCCGTCTCCTCTATTTTCCCCCTATATCTATTTAACTCTTGCCCTATAATATTAGGCGGGGAAGTCGATATTTTCTTCGCGTACGTAGTACACCTGCGTGACCCAAATGTGACTCCGGGTGTTCATATGCAAAATACAAATTTCAAGTATCTTTCTGAAGACCTCAAAATACGATTGTCATCTTTGGCGCAGTTTGTGTGTTTTGAGGTGAGCTTACCTTTGGTTCAGTGGTTACATAAATTCAGGAGTAAGGACAAGTTTCCTTCACTTACATAATTTTTTTGGAAGAATACCTATATATATATATATGTACTAAGAAGCAAAAAGACAGTATTTCGAAGACCGATTCGTTCACAAATACCTAATTACCTGATCACCGTTGTGCCATCTATTGGTTTCGTTTTTCCTTTATTCTTTAACCATTTTAGGTAGTTTTACATAAATGTGTAGGTTAGGTATATGCTAAGGGATATATCTGTGTAGAAAATAATACGAGTACTATATGTATTTGTATATTTATGTAGGTATATTAAGTAAGGAATCAAATCTAAATAACAATTGTAGAAAATTGGTATCAATTTCTGAATTCGGGATTTTGTCGCCTGGGTGCCTTTAAATGAAAGCGAATTCTAACATACCTATCTAATCTACATACAATACATACATATTACAAGTCACGAAGATGTTAACATTGTAGAAGGAAGTGTCAATATTTTTAGACTGGACTCTCGTTCTGAAATTAGGAAGGCAATTCCAAACGATGAATTCAATGGAATCTAGCTACCTATTCTAAATACTCCTAAAATATACCTACTATGATTGGTAATTGGTATTTACATTTAGGGGTTTTTATCGTATTTTGTAATAATTATAACAATATTTTCCTATCGATTTGTTTGTTAGATCATTTATTTACCTGAAGTAGGTCGTGTTAAAAAGCTAGAAGAAACTACTATAATTATCGTCAAGAACAAAATATTACACTTGTAGTTTGATTTGCTTAATTATTGTATGTAGGTTTGTGGTGGATAATTATCCCTCGATTAGATTAACATATTCGTGAAGGAAAAAGGAAGTATATGAACGTAAGGAGTAGGTACTTCCACTTGGTAATGGTAGGTACATTCTGTGGTGGTTCCTAAACTTTAGGCTTGGGTGGTGCATTTTTTAGGAATATATAAAAACTAATTCGTTTAGTCATTATGTCTTACGGAAACAAAAAGAGTAAATTTAAAATTCTATACAAAAACGAAGAAATAATAAACCACGCATACAAAGTGATGCGGAGTAGCTGGTACTATAATACACAAGACCCTCTTCGTGAGGCAACATTATGTTACAATTACATTTGCCGAGAGCCGAATCATCATTTCATAATACCATCCAATAAAAAAAGAACACTGTGCTACATCGTGATGTTTTTTTTGTATAGCCACAAGATGGTTCTATGTACCTACGTATATAAGTTTTAGATGGCTACGATGGCTAGACCACATTTTTGTAAACATGCAGTTTTGGCATACATAGATATTAAAAAATACAATGAAATAGTCATTTAACATAGATAAATACTTTTTTTTGGTCATTATTTGTTGGCAAATGCCTACGATGGATGGCAAATGCCTACGCCTACGATAGCCTACGTTGGCAAGTGCGGATTGGGCTGGGGGCTTATAGTACATAGTGTCGTAAAAATGTTATGAAATATTCATTCACAACAGGGGTGTGCTTCGCACCATAAATAGGGAAATGTCGAAAGATATTATCGGAGATTAGACTTCCGTAAAAACTTTCAATATTTTTAAACAAATAATAATTTTGAGGCGCACTGTTTCCAGAGTTCTGATGAAGTATCCCCAAATGACATTATTAGGTTTTAGGAGGCTTGAATTTAATCCAACACAGCAAAACAGAACTGCTCACAAATATCCGATACATATCAAGATTCTGAAATTCAAATTTCAAGACTTACCCGCTATTGTTTAATTCCATCAACAAGATACCACATTAGTTAGACAAAAACTACCAGTCTAACGAATTAATACAAAAAAGCGTGATCAAAACTAAGAAACGTATTGATAGTGTATTTAATCAGTTACACACTTTCGTGAGGTGGTATTGTTCACGCGCAAAATATATTTTATCATTCTTGCTTGGAATATTTTTGAATAAACCTCTCTGAACAGTTTCCCCTTACAACCTACAGAGAAGTAACATTAAATTTCAGTATTTCTCGTGACGCGTCGGAGGGTGGATGCTTTCCCCGTGTTTCATTTGATACTCCCGTTGAAAGCTCGTCGGAATACGGAAAAAGTTTTCTAATTATTAAACTATTTTAATTACTTTGTTTTAATATGAGTGCAGGATTTTTGTAAAGCAATTAAGCTGTTTGAAGTGACTTTACTGTTTGTTTCTATTTGTTTTTGACTTCCTTTTGTCACCTATATTTCCTTCCGGCATATTAAATGTGTTCCTGTAGTGTTATTTTGGTAAGTTTTCTATTTAACATTATTTACTTTTATTATTTTATATTGGATTAAAATGTTTTCAAACAATTCTTTAATGTATTACTTACGTAGGTTGTTTTTATCTCTTAGTTATTTTATGTGAGAATAGCGAATTTTCTACATATCGTAGGTAGTTAAATATATCTGTTGAGATAACTACTTGTTTTTTCGCACCCAACTATCATAGGTTATTTATTAAAAAAAACGGATTCTGTAAAAGCGATCTAAAAAAATTTAGAATTAGAAATCAGATCACACGTCTAAAGTTTCTCAAAAGTCAATTATTTTGGAAATGGAAAAGGGGGAGGCGGTGGAGTTACTTAATTGGATTTCCAACTAGAAGTAGGTGGTCTTGACTTTATTTTCATAGATCCAACTCACACAAAATTTAAACAGGGTGATTCCAAGCACCCGTATTTTTCTTGGAAATCATATGGATACTGGGAAAAAAACTAAACTAAAAAAAGCCTAAACCGGAAGTACTCTGGTCTGGGGTTAGCTATAGATTTTCGAGTGGGAAAGGAGGTTCTGATCTATCTACGAGTATCTATCTATCCGTCCCCTCACACCGCGTCCCGACTTCCGTTGTAAGGTAGCCAGAATGGACAGAACACCAGACCTTTCTCCTAGCTTCTGGCACCAAACTGGTAGCTTTCTGCATATCCAGTTGCGGAATAAGATTAGGGGGAATAAGAATAGGGGGCCCTACGCAAGAACAGATTTTACCCCCCCCCCCACTCTAGCGTAAGCCCCATATAAACGTACCAAAAACACAAGTGAATAGCCCTGCGGGCGATTTTTTTTAGATTTATGATATTATGACATGTTCGGTCCAGGTTGAAGCCAGGTCAGGTCCAGGCTGAAGCCGGAGTACGACAGTTAAACTCTCAAATGATAATTAAATTAAATTGTTGATAAATAAAACTCAAATAGAAAATACAAAAAAACAGTTTTAGCATTATTTTTGAAAATAACATCGGAATTATCTACATCTCGTAGTTGAATAAACCGAGTAGTTATCTAAACAGATATACAGCAATCGATGGACTTTCCATCAAGCTAACGACTGATCGTCGGCTGGCTTAATTTAATCACTTTACAGTTAAATAACATTCACTCAATTCCAGTTGGTGCAAAGCCAGCCGACGATTAGCCTGATGGAAAGTCCATCTTTTGCTGTATATCTGTTAAGATAACAAATAGTCTTAAGCTTTGCTTTAGACTGATACACCACACATTTAGTTATTTTTACTTGTTGAACTTTTCTCAAGAGATATCAAGAGTATAATATTATATGAGTATTGAGTAGGTACAACCTTCATGTAAAAATATATCAAATGGAAGATCTATTTTAGAACCCAACGACGATAACAAGTTGTGGGTAATAACATCTTGGAATATGATATTTTCTTACTCTAAGGAGTTTTCAGAAACTTTCAAAGATTTCAGTAAAGGAAATAAAATATTAAATCAAATCACACAAACTTATAATAATGTATGGGAATTTTATTTTTAACCCGCAGAGATATGTGCCTAATGACTTCTATAACATTCATACTTACATTAGGTATATTAGTTTGTCTGTGATGTCATTTTCTTACAAATTATTTGTGAGTCCCCGCGCTCGAATCCAAAAGAGAAAATAATCATTCTCAAACCAATTCTAGTCTGAAAATTATTTTTTTAAAATTAATTTATGTACCTACCCAAGTTTGTGAATCTCTGTTTTTTTTGGATTATTGAAAGTTTAATTTTCCACATCGACGACGTTAACGTCAGGCGCATTGACGTCATGTCAGTAAGAATTAAAAAAACGTCAAAAGATGTCAAAGAATTGACGTTTCTCTCTCTTCTTCATAAAGAGAAACTTCAGTGGAACACGTTTCTCATTAAACTCTTCAATCTTCAATCTCAAGTCGTCCGTGAATGATCAGTTAATTTGAAAAGTAGGTATACAATCTATATTAATCTTGCTACGTTACATGTCCATGTAGACAATAGGTATTTTCTATGAAATTTTATATAGGTTTATGTCTATTATTTGAGAAAGAGAGTGGTCCTGGCTGGGGAATGTCTTGAGAATGCTAAAAAGAAAAACCTACATGGTTGTCGACGGCTCAGTAGATCTTCTTCAATTGTACAACAGTTTTATGACAATATCAGCAAAGTCTAAGGAGTGGTGTGGAAACAATTAAGAGCAAGTTTTTCCTCACTCCTATTTTTTTTAGAAGAAAGCAGCACTCAACGTCTATGTACCTATATTACATGAGTTGTTTTTGGTAGAAACCTTAGTTTTTTTAGTGAATGTGACAGATTATGTAGAGACATTCCTTATCTAGAACTTGGAAGTACCTAGGGAAGAAAACATCTCAGTCACGTGGTGATCGCGAGGAGGAGGAAGCCAGGACCCACAGCGAGTCACGAAAATAGATGATTGTAAAAATAACAGTATTGTCGTTGGCATGTTCGAGCGTTGGCGTCGAACTACCTACAGCTATTTGGTATAAAGGTGATCCCGGAACGCAGGTCCTAAGTTCGACGTCATCAATATGTGAGGTGTACAGTGTACACACAGTTTCCCCTAAAATAACTATTGAAAATGATAAATTCATAAATAACAAAAAACAATGTTCATCGAAGAATTATGAACTGTCTTACACGGCGTGGAATCAACCCACGATCATACAACAACAGCATACACTTACCCGTAATATGATCTGCCATTGCTGGAGATATTAGTTTTCAAGCTGGCACGTAGCTCTCTGTAGTAAGCATCGCGTCTACCATGTAAATAATACTAGACTGCAGAATATACACACGTGTGTAATAATATACCTAGTTAAATAATATATGAACCTAATATTGTAACCTACTATCCGTCCACACTCTGTATTCATATCATCTTCCATATAATAATGTTAAAGAGTTTCAAATCCATAAATTTTGCGTGATATAGAAAAGTAAACACGCTGCTTATTTTTTATACCTGTGCAATCACACCTCAAATATGTATTTGAAGTGTATTCATCGGAAAATCTCAGTTAGATATTTAAATACATTACCCTCCAATTACCTATAGCTAAAATGAAAGAAATGTGCGAGTTCATAATGAACTAATAAAAAAAGAGTTGCTCAAATAACTTCATTCATTTTTATTACAAGATTGGGTAGATAAGATGTTAGGTATCTACATAATCCATATAAATAGTTATTTGGTATAAGTAAGTTTGTAGATATAAACTCCTAAAACCTCAACAATTTACCTAATACATATCTGAAGTTGTTCATTAGTAGAATAGTTGCTGTTTACGATGTTCTTCATAATTAGTTTCATTATTACATCATCAGTTGGTATTGCTCAAACTTGTTTGGAGAAAAACATACGCATGGTGTGTAGCGTGCTTTATAATATGTATTGCCTCTTTTGCAAAGTCGATATAATTCCCTTAACAATATTTTGTTTGGAAACAATTCTTCATCCCTTATATCGGGAATAAATCATGTCTGGGGTGAAATATTACACGAAATACAATTCCCGTTTACGGGGTAACTTTTTAACACCTTCAAGTACGACCCTACCTATACCTATACTTGTTTATTAATTTTTGATGTATAATTCAGGTAAATTTGGGAATTATACTTTACCCAATATTTCATATATTCTACCTCCCGTCATTATTTTGTTTCGAAGGATCCCAACTTTAGAAGGTCCATCAGTTCATTAATCATTTATCATTCAATTAGCAATAGCGCAGTTTTTCAACCTATAGATATTGAAGGAAAATCCCGCGGGCTTAAGGCCCTCCACATCCCCGGGTAGCTCAGGCGCATTAATAGCGATCTCTTTACCCGCACTTCTAGCAAAATATTATTAAGAGGTGGGCCCAGGGTTAGCCTTAAGGGAGCCTCCCGGCAAACCCCACCCCCGAATTACGTTCCTTCAATATCCTTGTCCAAGGAGGTTACAAAATTTAGATACTAGATTTAGATAAAAATAGATAATAGGGAATACCTTCTTTTACTGTAAGCCGTTTGATCACAATAAGATCAGAACGTCGGGATTGATGTGGAAAGAAGTGGGTATAACGATGAAACCGCTCTGAATGGTAAGGCCTGAAAAACCTTCGTGTTCTTGCGAGGAACATTTAAGGATGGAGTAGTAGTAAGAGTAGGTAGAGTATAATGCCAACGTTAGAGAAATACAGATGAAAATATTGAAATGAGGAACAAGTATGAATGTAAATTAATAAATAAGTAAAGTTTATTTTCATAATTATTAAAAAAATAGTGATATGAACACACAACGAACTCTACGATCCGATGTACGCCATACTTTGTAAGTTATAATTCACTTAATTGTCGGAAGATACCTATTATTTGCTTAACGTATCAAACTATATTGAAAGTAGGTAGGTACTGCATAGGTTGGTTATTCTAAGGTAAATTGATTAAAATAGTTTTCTATAGACGAATCCCCTTCGATATTCTCTTAAGTTTGAATCAGTTTTATGGAACAATATTAATTGATCCACGTTCTTAGTTGAAAGTTTGGAATCTCATATACCTACTAGTCTCGGTGTTTCCGTCGGGAGGTAAGTAAAAGCTATTAAACTTGTGGATTGAATAAGAACTTTCTTAAATTAATACAATGAAATAATAGCCCGTGATAGATGGCTACTTGCATCCTTCAGATCTTCCTAATATCCACAGTAGATATTGTAAACTTTTGAAGCAATTACAGAACACTGGTGGAAATTTAATTTATTTGGGTGAGTTGGTATTAATCAATAAATTGATGTAGTTTAAAACGAGTTATTAACCATATAAAATTATAATTACTTTACTTATATTTGTATCCACTATTGTATAGGTACATATATTAGTTACTTATGCTCTGGGCTCATCAAATGCAAGCAAATTAAAAGGATGACGAAATTCAACAATCGCGACTGTATCGCATTCTAAACATCCTAGTTGACAAATGAAATTTTCGTAGCACAAAAAATGTGATAGGTTGCTCGTATATCTTCGATGTTTCACATCAAAGGGAGAAAACCACTGTTTTTCACGTTTACGTAAACATTATTTAAAAACCCTTTGAAATGAGTATGTTTCATGTTTTGGAGGGCGTACTTGAAGAAATTATGCCAGCAATGTATTTTTGATGATGTGAAAGAATTCATTAGTAAAACTTTATGCCGTGAAATATAAACTAATTTAATGTTACTAGGAGTTTCTTTATTATATTTCTGTTACTATGTAGGTAAAATTAAGTAATTTCCCTCTTTGTACTATTCTGATATGATTGTTTCTAGAGAAACAAGTTTCAGCTTCTCTTATTCTTGTTTAAAATAGTTTCAGAGGGCGTCTGCTCGTAGGGGTGGCATAATAATTGGAAATCTAGAGAACGTGTACAAATGGTTAAAAGTTGGATTCGCTTTAACTTAATAATTGAGTGTGGAGGTAGACAGACATCAAGGTCGTGTTACAAAGTTTAGGTAAAATTTTTAGGTAAATTTTCTGAGTCTGCTAATATTATATTTTTTGTTTCTTCAATATGTGTGTCGTAAAACCTCCATGAGGCAATATTTGACAAATTTTGCTTTCAACCGCTGGCGCTGGCGTTATCTCTAAATTCTTTCGTGGTCGGAGACTCAAACTGCAAACGCAATGTTAGCGATTCCGTAGGTACTCTATTCTTTTACTATAAGGACTTGACATTGTTACATCGACCTCGTAATGCAATCTTCTGCTGCTGCTGTCCATTCCACTTTGCACTCAACTCTATACCGATTACGGATACTTACAATACGTTGTTTAGCTCTAGCTTGCTGTCGGCGAAGGTCCTTTTACTTCTAATATATAGAATAATTTAGTTACAAGCTACATAGTGCTTGAATTAACATAGTCCACTACTAAACAGGTGGGTGCGGTATTAAAAAACGATTAAGGAATTAACATTTGTCCAATATTTTGCAAGATAAGTCATTCATTTACTACCTACGTTCATTATTTTTACTACAGATAATACAGATTTTCAAGTCTGCTGTCACAAATTTTCCATGATTATAATAAAGATTTAATGTTCGGTTATGTTTCTTTTCATTGTATAGCTTTCTCTCTGTCTACTGCCATTTGTCAATCATATCCAACATTCCGTCCGAATGACCAATCTCTTCATATCCTTCATCTAATGGGAACATTTACTACTACAGATTAATATACTCCACTCATTTTATCTCTTTATTTTCATCTCGTTCCCTCACACCACATTTCACATTTAACTTTCCGTTTGCAAACAAATCCTCATTGTCGTGGAACAGCCCCAGGGACGGATCCATTTTCCTAATCTCGACAGTCGACCTATTCTCGATAACCAAATCCGACGATTAATGAAAAAACAAATAATTTGAGTGAACAAGTATGGTTTTCTTTGCTACATGTATGGCTTTTCTTTGCTAAACTTTATTTATTATTTCTGTCTTCACAAATATGTAATGTTATAAATATTAACTCGAATACGATTAATGCATACAATGGTCCAATATACTTACGATTCGATGCATGCTGTACAAACATTTTCTAATAGCAAAATTTTCTTTCCGAAATCAAACTTTTTTTTACGTAATTCAATGGCGATTGTCAAAGCGGTAATTTATTAATCTTTTTTCCAGGATTCTAAGCCTATAATTTCATTGTCTTTTCAACAGCATGTCGGGATTGGCGATATATCTAATTTTTTGAGTTTCAATTTCTGCTTCAATACTATGTTGAGATTGTCGTAATGTCGAGATTTTATAAAACTAAATATCCCGAACTCCGATGGGACATATAGGATTTCATTAATTTTAATAGCGCCTGGGGATGTTTCGGCCTTGTTTGATCGAAAAAAATACTGGGGTCACTTTATTAACGACCTCACATGGCTTGGGTCGCACAGCCTCCCTTTGTATGGAGCACAGGCCGAGTAATAAACATGTATTTACCAAGTCGTGCTTGATAACACGTGAATACGAGTATACCTCTATACATATTATAACGACCTTTATATCACTGTCCTGCAAACAACCAACAATTCAGCTGAAAAAAAGAATTTTTATCTCTACTGTTCACAAATTAAATACTCGTAGAAAGTAATAATTACGATTCATTGAATTTCAGCAAATATCCTCGTCATACAGGTAACTGAAAGATACGAGATTTTTTTCATTAAATGTTGTTGTACTCCTAATGTTTTTTAGTAATCTACTGATGATATATTTTTATGTCTCTGCATGTGTATGTACCTATAAGAGAATCAGTTTACTATGAGAGAACTGCCAGGATGGTCACAATAATGGTAGAATTTTGCAAGGAAAGATATAAAGTTGAAAGTTAGATCCATATAAAGTTGAGGTGGTCGGTAGCCTGGTTGGTAACGCACTCGACTGTTAATCCAGTGAGCGCGGGTTCGTTTCCCCGATGCCGACCTACTACACTTCACGACAAAAGCTTTTCGAGCTTACTGTGAAGTGTAGAAAGGTGTATTTGGATTCATTTAAAAAAAAAGTTGACAGAATATAATCTTTGAGATTATGATGGAGACAAATCCGAGATGCTTGAAGACTAAAAAATTTCCAAACCTGCATCATGCTGTATTACATTTTTAAGTATAGGATTCCACTAATCACTAATTTTAATACAAGTTATGCTTTCTTGTTCAAAAAACGTCGTCAAAGTAATAATGACACTCACGTATCACCGCATTCTTGGTACCAAATATTATGCCATCAAAAGTGATTTACAAAACCCATCTTCATTACGTCAAACCCACTGCCGTACCCAACCTGGAGGTCACTTAACAGACTGAGAACAGGTGACTCCTGTTGTTACAGTAGCTTCAAAAAATGGGGTTACAGAGAGGAAGACACCTGTGAGTGTGGTGCTGTACAGGATCACAGTCACCTGTTTCCACATGTCTCCAAACAGGAGTGACATGCACGCCCAAGGATGCACTACTGGCGAATGCCAGGGGTGTCCGGGTGGGCGAACATGGAGGTTACAAGATTTGATAGTGTTTCGGACACGGAAGGTAAGTATTACGTCAAAAATGACACAAAACGAAGTAAGTACTGTACCTGTGTGGGTGTACCTATACCTACATTACATTACAATATAAGATAGAGAAATTAGATTATCTACATTAACTTCTAAGGTAAGGCAGATAATCTAGTAGTAGTCGTAGAAGATGTAATATCAACATACATAATCCTAGTCGATACCGGGTATGAACATAACGCAGGACCGTGGTAAATTTTGCAATTTCGAAAATACGCGGAACTTAAAATCTATCAGTTACAAACACCTCTGACCTTTTTTCCGAAAGACGGTAACTCGTTTCCCGAAAGTCGCGGAGAATTTTTTTTTGTACTGATAATATGCATTAAAATCTAGGGAATAACCGTAAAAGTTTTTTGATAGACGCAAAATTAACCCCAAAAAATGAAAAAAAATGCTATTTTTACCATTTTATCGTGCGATTGTTCACGCGGTTTTGAACGTTAATGCCGTGGGAAATGACTGTGACGTCATTCTTGGTGCCAAGCTCTTAAATTTTCATTTTTTTGTAAACTATAGTACAAATATTAGATATTAAGTAGAACAGAAAATACTGTGCTATATTAAATTTTTATTCGCCATAAGTCTGGCGATCTATTCTCTCTGCCTACCTTGCAAACCGCGTCATTTTTGACGGGTTACAATTAGCGCTTAGCTAATGTCGTTATTTACCGTCCATCTTGGATGGTAGTAGTAATAATATAATATAGAAGATAGTTACATAATATGACCTAGGCCTAACTAACTAACTAATACGTTAACTAAGTAGATATTATTATTATTTACTTTTTTTATGCCTGTCCTGTGGTAATTTAATATTATTAGTCGGAAGGCCCAGTTTATTAACGTAATAGACGGACGAGTAACGAGGAGTCTATGAGGGAGCAGTGTAGTCAGGAAATAATAGTAACATTTAAAAGTTGTCACTGTGATTTTTCTCAGTAGTAACCATAGTCATTTTATCTATGGACCGCCAGCCTGAACATTTGAAGGGTGGAAACATCGCATCAGCTGATCGTTGGCAGAAGCTTTTTGGCGTTGTTTAAAACTCAAGATTAACTCAAGCATTATTATAATTGATGTGAAGTAAGGGTTATTTATGGTAAAGATAAGATTATATGGGAAGAGAGTTATCGGTTATAGTGATAAAATTCAAATTTGCCAACTTTCTTGCCAACGGTCACGTGACCCTTCCAGTACGAACGATGTTTCCACCCTAATTTGTTCCTGTTCCAGCTCAGGCTGACAGTCCATAAATATAATATGTCTATGATAGTCACTGTGTAACACATGGATGGATGTTAAATTAATATTAGCTTATAAAATGGAATTGGACTGGCCATATAATTAGAACAACAGACGACTAGTGGACCACGCGCACCTTGGGTGACGACCGGGAACCGCACACAGAAACTTAGGTAGATCACATTCCAAAATCAAGAAGGTCTGACGATATAAAAGATTGGCTGGACACCAGTACGGCACAGAGTGACAATAGATAGAGATTTGTGGAAGTTGGCAAGGGAAGCCTATATCCAACGCTGGACTACCGAGGGCTGAGGATCACAGCTGATGATGACTGTGATTTTTAAATGAGAATATCGTAAGTCAGCGTTATTAATTTTCATGTATGATGTATTCAAGGCAAAAATCGAAGTGATTTTTATTGATTTGTCAGTTAAGCGTAGAAAAAATATGATTCAGAAAAAAAAATCAGACAGCGTTCCTTAATGCAAGGTTAGAGCATTATTGAAAAAGATAATAGAAATAATGATTGCGCAGGTTAACATGATTGTCGTATCGTGAATTTTCAAGCGAGAAATTACAATTGATGTCGGCTGTTGCTAACTGTGTAGCAGTGACTTTTTAGAAAAAATAACAGTTTTTTGAATAATCAAGGCACATCTACTTAACTCTGTAGTTAGATTACGTGATATACTACATTATTACAGCTATAGCGGCAGCTAGCTAGGCGTAGTTATTATTAAACCCGATAAGAAATTTTTACCTAGTTTCAATAAAAAACAAAGGAAATTAAAGAAAGGTAGCGACGGAATAGGGATTTCAGAGCAACTTCAATTTTCAGTTATGGTTTCAATTTCAAAATTCTTTTTATTTTTCTTCAATATTTTACATATACAAATTAAATACTTAAAACTATACACGTTTCGAGATACCTCCCCAATAGAGACAAGTCTCGAGTGTGGGGAGGGAAACAACTTATAAATAACAAACTTATAAATACAAAAAATGTTTTTTTAGGGGTATAACGGGACACCAGGTTTCGTGTATATAGTTATTTTTTTTACCTCGTCATTTACGAGTATAACACATCTGTTTTTAGATATTTAGAGGTGGTGTACAGCAAAAGGCTGTAAAAATCGTGGACTTTAAATCTACATATAATGTCATGACAGTATATTATTTTATTTATTCGTTGTTTAGTATGTTATGAAATGATGAAACAAAATGGATGTTGCATCTTCTGCTTTGTTTACCTCAACATACGAATAGATTTCCTTTGGCACTGCGTGTTTGCCGCATCTCAATGTTCAGCACCACAGAAAATATGATAGCAATTTCAAAGTGTATTTCACAAAGAATGTATCTTAAGGCGATTTAATATACAACCATTAGGTGTAAACGTCGGTACATTACTCGTATAATATTCGTGTTTTAATGTTTACTTTTTTATTCTACGAAAAATAACCATATTTACTGGAAAACACCTCACAGATTCTCATACTCAGATGTTTGTAATATATTATTATGTAAAGAAGGGAGAGAGAATGATGGATACATTTGCTAAAGAGAGCAGACAACAGTCTGTTAGACAGAGAAACATAATGTACATATAATATTAACTTCGGTATGTGGGTTTTGAAATATATTCTTTTTCATTTTTATTTTTCTTCTCCTGAATATTTGAATATATATTAAAGTTTAGAGCTCGCTCTATTTTAAAAACATGTATAATATGTATTTCATTTTCCTTCATCAAGTGTATCTCACAATGTTGAAGTAATATTTAATATTATAACGTGTAAGATTTATTATGGGAGCATGCGACAAGTAAATTACAATTCCTTGGCATAATTTGTTCTTTCACTGTGACAAAGTACGAGACGTTCTTTGAGAATAATATTGTTGTTTGTGAACCTTTACAATATGTAAAAACTCAGTGAGGGTTTCTGTCTTACCATATAAATAATTAAGTCAATCAAAAAATTTCCTGCTTGACTCAATGATTTTGTATTGATATCTTACAATCATGTCTGATTTGTTTTTGTCACAATTTTTTTCAAGATCTTTATTATTATTTTTTCTGGTATTGTTTTTTTATGTTTTGTGCGTTTTTTTTTTGTTTATATTTATTTCTTTCTTGACTTTTTTCTTTTTGATTTTCATAATTATGAATATTTTACAGTCATATTTTGTTTTTATTGTATAGTTTTGTCCATATTAAGTAATATTTTTTTTTAAATTGTTATAAATTCTTCCTAATATAAATTTAAATGTTCCATTTACTCCATGTACTACATTCGCTTATACTACCAATTGTGAGAAATTTTTATTGTTTTTGATTATATTTTGTATTTTTCAAAGGCCGTATGGCCGTTTATGTCATAATAAATAAATAAATATGCGTTTCGGATGAAAACAGCGGATTTTACAATTTCCGAAAAGGGAGCACATTTTAATGTAAGTATATGCAGCAGTGACGAAGGGTGGATTTCTGCAGAAGGGAAGCCGGAGCTAACATTTCCTATGGAATTACGTCAGATTAGACACTATTATACCTATCATTTCTTCCGAAAGGTAACTCGATGGGAATTTATTAGGTAGCTTCGCGCCTGATATGCAGTATATGTGTTTAAACATATTACATATGTTTTATACCTACATTAGACATATGTTGGATTTCACCAACTTTTTAGGTGAGGAATATCGGATATAGGAGCCACCTAGAACACATTTTGTATGAAAAATGATGATAAGTAGCTCCTCACTCCGCTATTCCTCACCTAAGAAGTTGGTGAAATCCAGCAATATACTTGTAGATTTCTTTTGCGTATCCAGGAGGTATATGGCTGCTTTTTGAATGGCTACTTAATGTATCCTATAGTTTATTGAGTTCTTTTTTAACTTGTGGGTCCAAAAGCAAATAAGCTATGTGGTGTTTCATAATAATGAACGGGACACCTAGTATACTATTTTAACATAGTTTGTTTAAGGTAAGTGTTAGGTTTTCTGCTATGATGTTTATTTATATGTGAATTTTCATAGCGTACAGATAAATGTATAATAGTATACAATATAGTAACAACTGGCAACCTCCCTGACTGACATTTTAATAGACTTAAGCGTTTTATAACGTTAAAATTTTAATAGTGGTACTTTGCTGCAGGGTGTGAACGTAACTTTTCATTAAAATTATGGCGTAAAGTAACGCGGATGATGCAATTTAAAGGAGGAAGATTATATGATTATTACTATAACTGCTACGACTTTTATTACTATTTTTGTGGAGTGTGAATGCTTTCCAGACAGTAAAATTACACTACAACTTAATATTAAATCATAAATTTCACTCTAAGTCTGTTTACTTTGTTTTCTGTTTTATAATGATAATCTACAGAGGTAGCTACTAATAATAAAGTATGTTCAATTGTTCACCCTTCAGCTTTAAACTCACAAACACAGGAATACTACCAAGCCTTTCATTTATTTATTTATGGAGGCATTAACAAAATATACACTAATTACAAAAAAGACAGGCCAACCCTCCGATTAAGGGTGTCCAATTTAATATAAATATTATACCTACTGAATCTAAGAAGCCTTAGGACAATGAGTACACAATTTCCTCCTAGTTTCCAGTTCCTATATTAATGTGTCTCCTTACGTTGAATAATTTTGCAGGAATACTGCGTTAATGTGAGAACATCTCTCCCAGTTTACTACTGTCTGATTATGCACGTACAACATATTACATTGTTAGTTTCTTTATTGAAGTGTAAAAATAATTATATTTTTTGGATAGAGCTGTATTGACACCATAGCGCTATACTTTAGTCATATTGTCGATTGCTTTACGAACGTTAAATTTTAAGAGTGTGCATACCGACATTTCAAAAATTTCTAAAAACAGGAGACCTTCTATCTCGACAACCGTTACTAAATATGATTTGGAACAAAATAGGGTAGATACATTGAACCTTTATCTAGGGAATAACCGTAAAGGATTTTTATATCTTGTATAGATGACTCAAAAAAAAATTTAAAAACACATCTGAACTTTTTTCCGAAAGACGGAAACTCGTTTCCCGAAAGTCGCGGAGTAAAAATTTTTTTTTGCACTGATAATATGCATTAAAATCTAGGGAATAACCGTAAAAGTTTTTTGATAGACGCAAAATTAACCCCAAAAAATGGAAAAAACGCTATTTTTACCATTTTATCATGCGATTGTCATGCGAATTTGAACCTTAATGCCGTGAGAAAAGACTGTGACGTCATTCCTGGTGCCATGCCCTTGAGTTGTTTACTCAGCAGGCCAGTTTTATTTTATTTAGGGGATTAAATATGTGGTTTATAATCTCAAGTTTATTGATATGAAACCATGTAACATACTGCAATGTAATATTGGATGTTTTATCATCTTGCAATGCAGACAAACTTTAAACATTCAATAGTACTGCGGTATACCGATAAAAGAACCGAGGTCTCTCTTCTCATGGACGATACTCAAAGATGTAAGAGACATTATAATGTAAGCAATATATCATTGGAAAATATTTTAAAGTGTGACATTAAATTATGTAAAGAGCTCTCTTACATTACAATGTAGTTACATAAAATATACTCGTATAAATACAATTCACAATTTTACATTTTATTTATGTATTTGAGTATATGTGGAAAGCTTCATATGTAATATTATTTTTATTTCAGCTGAACGGAGAAAATTTTTAAAAAAGCACAAAATATCCCGTAACTTTACATTTCAAAACAACCAACACTGAAGGTAGTAAATTCATAGAAATCGCACACAGCGAAAATGGCACATGTCCAAAAAATAACGATATTGAACTAATAAATACCAATACTGAAATGTCAATGTTATTTATGTAATGGGTTTATTTTATTGATTCACTTACTAATAGTACATAAAGTATCTAATACTATATTCCTGAGACTGAGAGATATTATTAATGCTGTCGAAAAGAAAAATATAAATTTTAATCCATATCTACCAACATACGAGTATATGTATGTATATTTCATTATGAATTTCTCTAGGAACGAATAGGCATTGATTTTTGAAGCATATATTATTTTTTTGAAAGATTGAGTCAATATAGATTTGTTTGACAGTCTCAAATGTAACAGATACTGGACTTCACGACGTTGACCTTTAGGTTGCTTACTTTCTTTGTTACCAGTAATTCAGACGTTGTCAAATACTGTGCCACAAGCTGTAGAATAATTAACTATTAATTACAGAGCAATAAGAAATTATTACTAAGTATCTACGTAAGTGATCGCCTAAACCAACCGATTGCTGGTCGTAAGTCCAGAATTTCCATGTTACACTGTTCGTTAGTTGAGAGACTACATTCTTCTTCTTTCATATGCACACGACCATTGTACAAGTTATCTTGGAGTCATACATAGCTCCGCGTCAATATTCTGCAAGTAATCTATTGCCCTTAGCGTCACCTCATGGGTTTCTTTAAGAACCCTTGCAAACTTCTTAGATACTACATAATTGTTAACTATTATTAATTCGAACCTGAAGACTGAGCTACTACATTTTTATATACTAAAAATGTGAGTTTATATGGTTTTTAAAATGTGACATTAATTGGAACGAACGTTGTTCTATGTATACCCATATAGAGGGTGAACAACATAATATAGGTATATTCAATGTGAATTATTTACATACAACAGATATCCCAACTTGACTTGTATATTTGATACCGTGAATGCCGTACTTTTTACCGTACCTACATAAAACTCGTATAATATTATCTTGATAGAGGCTTTTTATATGGAAAATGGAATACACAGACCAGAGCGACAAAGCTTCAGCTTGATATGGAGAACAGTAAAATACTTTACATAGTAGGCATATATGAACCTATATATATCCTAACGCTGGTTTTTTCTATTGTTATTTGCCGGACGCGATTATAATAGGATTGCAAAAGTATTTCGCTATCAATTAAAGGATTAGTTTTTCTAGTTTAGTATATACGAACTACTTAATTATTTTTAATCGATTTGGTTCAATGTGACAGCTTCGCAGTGCACAGTTTTTAGAAGGGAAGATTGAAAAATGTAGTGAGTAGTGATTACAGTAGTAGTATTTAGTTTTTCTATACATATTTACCTTTTAAATATATAAACCTAACAGAATGTGGCAGTAATTAATGAAACGCGTTTTATGTTGCACATCTATACAATCGTTGAAGTACCTACTCGTAAGTATTAAAATTACTGTTATGTTAGCGTTGAATTAAACGAAAAATTATTATTAAAACATACAATATTTCCAACATCTCCTGTTACTATGTATTATATAGTCATTAAAATCCGTAACATTTTGTTATTTTATTCTTTGGTTTTGTTGAAATTAAACAAAATAAAATAGGTAAATATATTGAATTTAATCCAAATTACACACAATATCATAAAGAATAAAGTATCCTTAATTCTTCCAAAGCAAAATTCTACGGGGTTAAATAAAATTGTCAACACTAGATGAACGACGTTCAACAAAATTAAAAAGATAATGCTAGGCAAAAATTCAAATATTTAATTCTGTTCTAATTTCAAATAAATATAATTTCCGTTTTGCAATGTTACTCGATGAAAACATTGTAGGTATTCTGTTTTTGGCATGCATAGGTTTATGAACTACGAGTAATTTGTATGCCTATATCATATCCAATATCTTAAGTTCAAAGAGGATATATCGACATTTGATTCGACAGTATTTTGAGTATTAAGATTGACATTGGTTGTTTCACGAATTTTATCGACATAGTGATTTCGACCAGTTTCGAACGCGTCGAATTTAAACTGTCGAACGATTTGATCCTTTACAAAAATATCTACAAATATGTCACAGTAATCGCTTAAGCTGTTACAAAAAAAAAACATTCAAGTCATAATTGCTCCGTTCATTAAAAAATTACAGATTTCACATCATTAAACGAGAAGCTCGTCATTCATAGCTGATGCTGTTTAATCGTATTTTTCCAGGAAAAAATATATGAAAGTACGGAATGAATAGAGTAAATTGTTTACACAAAAATAATTACAATACGTTCTCCCATCACGTAGGTACCTACCCAGAGGGTATAATAGGGACTGGCAAATTTTTGTAAATGAAATATGCGGCGTTATTGTTCCAGTAGATACGAGTAGGTACCTGTTTAATGTTTACAAATGAAATTCTTTCATATATTACTATGGAACTGTCCTCTCTGTCTATTTATCTGTCAGGCTTCCCTATCCCTACGGTACACATACTGCTTGCTTTCGTTGTACTAATGCAACTCGTCATACACACTCTACGATTACTTTTATTCAAAATGCACAATATTGTATTATTAGCTTTTGTGTTCGGGGGGTTATGCAACAAAGTTTTGTAATTACTGTCATTTAATTGTAAACAGTGCTTATAGTCTGAGAGTTCTCCCGTGTAAAACTGATTCCTGGACATAGGCGATTTATTACATTGGTAGATGCGGGACCGGGTCAGAAATGACCTTACAAGGGAAACGTGCGAAATCCAAGACATAGTGCATTGGAACAGATCCCGGCGAAGATTCTGGAGGGACCACATAGATAGAATGGGCAGCAATATACTGGTGTACACGGAAGACAAGGATTTACCTTCTGAGAGACTCCCACCTGGAAGGCCCCCTAAGGGGTGGAAAGGCAGGCTGGGCTCATCGCAAGAGACTGAGTAATCTGAGAAGAACAGATCGACAGATCTACATAAAGACAAAGAAGAAAACGAAGCTTTGGTACTAAAATATGAATGTGAATTGTGAATGTTCCTCAGCTTTCCACTTTTCTACCTGAGTTAAATCATCACAATGAAAAAATACCTACGTATTTTTTATATATGTATGTAGTGATGAACATGCCAAAGCTGTCGTTATCATTTTCGTTTTTACGAGAATCGGAGAATCGGGGGAGATTGAACAGATAGATCAAATATCAAAATATTATTTTAGATTTATATCCCGATGAGAAATGGCTTAACAATGCTGATTAAAATAATAATATTTCTTCAGTCATCATCAATCCCTCTGCCTCGGGAATCTTTCTGACATTCTGTCAAAGAGATGTAAAAATTTATTACTTCATTTTACATTTAAAATAATATTTTCTCGCCTTTTGCGACACTCTCCCTTTGTAGTTATATATTTTTGTGGTGCGGTCATTAAATTGTCTCGTAATTTAGACAAATGCTCGGATAATTATTATTTACTATTAACCTTGGTGTTGCCAGGAATATTAATTTTTATAGTCTTCTGTAAACATGTTTTATATTGAGACATAAATTACTGATACAAATCCTGATATTTTTTCTTATTTATTTACTCTATTTTAGACACACCAATTTTATATTTATCCTCTTCAAATTTTCAGTCGGATACAATTATCACTCGTGATAGGGTTAAATGTGAAAAGTGATCCATTCCAAAAAGTCGGAGATGCAAGGATTGGTTAAAAAAATGTTTTTCCCCTTCTTTTGCAAAGAGATGCTAGGATACACGAACTCGATGGGTTGAACTTTCTTTATCTAAATTGGAGAGGTAAATTTCAAGTAGGATAAATGAAAACAATTTGAAGTGTTCAATTATTTCAGCTTATGTAATATCAAAACCTTAAAAGCTTGGTACCAAGAATGTCACAGTCATTTCCCACGGCATTAAGGTTCAAAATCGCGTGAACAATCGCATGATAAAATGGTAAAAATATCGTTTTTTTTTACATTTTTTCGGGTTAATTTTGCGGCTATCAAAAAACTTTTACGGTTATTCCCTAGATTTCAATGCATATTATCAGTACAAAAAAAATATTTTGCTCCGCGACTTTCGAAAAAACGAGTTCCCGTCTTTCGGAAAAAAGATAAGAGGTGTTTTTCAATAATATTTTTGAGAAATCTATACAAGATATAAAAAAATCTTTTACGGTTATTCCCTAGATAAATGTTCAATGCATCTGCCCTATTTTGTTCCAAAGCACATTTAGTAACGGTTGTCGAGTTATTAGGACTCCGTTTCTAGAAATTTTTGAAATGTCGGTACGCAGACTCTTAATATGTAAAAAAATGTAAAATTGATTATTGTTGGAGAAATGTTGAGCGAAATATTTCGTCAAAATGTTGTTCGGAATACACAATTCTATGAGCGTTTTAGTTACTCCATGAATCCACATGTCATACGAGTATACTGATCTGCATATTATACCGATATGTTGGTGTTATTAGTTTTTTTTTTACAAATTTGTAACGTACGGATGCGTGGAGATATGGGAAAAGCTATTTTTTCAGTTTGTTTGTTTTTTTTCGCAGTAGCTTTTATTGGTAGAGCCGTAGGCGAAAATAGTATAAAGCTTCCAATACTGTCGTTGTATGGATGTACATTATAGGTATTATCTATTATTAACTGTATCAAATAATATAATTGATCTACCTATCTATTGAAAATGCATAATATTATATTCATCACCACAGTAACAAGCACTGTTGGAATGTAGAAAATTTAATGGGTACAATATTAAATTACGATTTTATGGAATCAGGTTGTTTAATTACGGTTTGAAAAACATGATGCCTCAGGTTTATATATCTCAGTGCGATATTAATGAGCAAAACTTTTTTAATGTGTTTAAACCCAGAAACCCAACTCGTTTGTCAGCAGTGTGTCTGAAAAGATTGCTTGGTTTCTTTGGGCAGATAAACGAGAAAAAACAATAATGAGTGACCGAATTGAAGGCAGGACAAGTCGCGGACGTATACCAATGAGATGGTCCGACCAGGTGACAGAGTCCACTAGAACGACATTTGCAGAATTCTAGCGGCAGGTTGAAGACAGACCAGGGTGGGTCAGACTGTTGAGCGAAATACCATAGGTAGGTCACGATCCTCAGCATTGACGGAGCGATTGGGAAGAAGAAGAAATGCAGATACTTAACCACGTATTCACACAAGTATAAAAATAATATTGCAATTGTCTTATTGTAATACATCGTCAATGCTCTAAGGTAATCGGATAAAATTACATTATAAATAGAACTATAATCCTTTTACATTATTTTTAAGAGACATCTAATTATTGAGAAAAAATATAAATGTTTTTTTCGAAACCATATTAGACACAGCTTATCTAAATAAAGATAACAGCGTTCGAGTTTCGTGCTTCGACTATCAAAAAAATAAAATCAGTTCGGCGAATTTCTATTGTATTGAGATTACATGAGATTTGAGACTTAAATTACAATATTATCAATATATGAAAAGGTTATAGAATAAAAGCAAATCGGGAAGAGAAAGAATGTACAAAGGTCTAAACCTAAATCCTTACGGATTATTTTGATCTGATATCTCTCCAGACGTACTTCCTCGATAATATCTTCAAGTAAATTGGGCAAGAATATTTATGTATTGATCTTTGTATTTTCTACATCACTGCTCCACACAGCTAGGTGGATACAGAATAAAATTAAACGTCACTTGAATAAAATTCTACTTTGTTTGTGGTGTACAAAAAACAACGAAAGTATAATATGAGTGGGTGGCGTTCCCACATGTCGTCATTATTATGGTAACATTAGTGTATTTTTTATCGTGTTTTGTTAATTATTCAAAATAATAAAAAAATATTAAACATGTAAATTCGGAATATCCATCCTCAATAAAACAAAATATTTATCCACAATGCGCGGACATAAAATTGTAAAATATATATTATTTCGTTGTGGACCCGAGAGATAAAAAATAAGAGGATACATGACACAATGCCGTAAAGTGAGCACATTTTGGAATAAACTGGTGAAATTCTAATAAATTTTATTTCGTTGGGCGGACAGCCTAAATGAAAGTAGGGGCAAATACAATAAAAATATATAAACTAAAATACGTATTTATAAAGGTCCTCTGATTACTAAAATAAGGGAAATGTTTTGATTTCATTATTTCTATTTTATATTGATGCCGTGTGTTGGAAAATAAAATTTTGTGCGTAAATATTAGTCTGAAACGTCGAAAATTTGCTTAATTTCCCTTCAAGCTATTATTAAAAACCTACGCATTTTAATCAAAAGGTTTAAGTATTTTTCTAGGAAGATTGATATTAAACGTAAAATACCACGAACTGTAAACAATTAGTAAAATTTACATTCGAAATAAACAAGTCTATACGATTTGATTACATCTCTCAGTTTTCCCGTTCATTTTGCTCTTGACATAACCGGTTTGTATGCAACCTCTCTATCCTAACCTAATAAGTGTTGTCAAAGTTATTGGAGCATCGATTCTCTTTTCATATGAGTATTACAGAACTCCTAACAACGAGAGGTGGACAGAACTTTGATAAAACTTTAGTTGAGATAAGATTATACTTCAGATTACAGCTTGTTGACAGATTAATTTCCAATACTGAAATGTTTGTCTTGTCTTGATTAGAAATGTTTCAACAACTTTGATTTTAGTGATAGTCAATTTTTCGCTTCTCCTGTCTTTGTTTATCTCTTCACAATTTTCATCTGCTGTATTCTATTATATTTTTAATGCACCATTTTGTGGAACTCCACCTCATCTACTTTTCTGTGCTGGTTACATAATTTTGCAATAGATTCGCTTCAACACCATCATTTGTGGATTTTAGCGTCTTTACAACTCTACTAATATAATAATTAAGTAGTTATCTCAACAGATATGCAGCGAAGCACGGATTTTCCATCAGACTTTTGGCAGAGGTTTAATGTGATCACTTTATACTTAACTAGCATTCACCAATTCCAGTCCTTCGAACCACCGCGCCCTGGAATATAATACTTCATTGAATGTTAATATCATGAATATTTGGTGTTAACTGGCAAAGATCGCAGAACTCTGATAAGCTCGCCCTAGTGAACAAACGTTATGGCATCTATTAGGTACTTGTCATATTCAGAAATACTGTATTCGTTCACTTGAAGTGTAAATAAATACTTTAGCTCTAAACTTTTTCTAATTTTAAAAATCTAAAGCCGTCAAGCATAATCATAAAACAGCATCCTCATTATTTCTCTAATGTTTTTTAGTTTTGTGCAGTTTGGTACAACTGTTCCCGTAATCTAACAAGGCGACATTTCTTATTTTAATTAATTATTCGTCAGCTTTATAAAATGATCCTGTCTGACAGTTAATGAACGAATTATTAGAAAATGCTGAGTACAATATGACACCTCATGCTTATCATTTTAATTAATTGTCTTCCTCATACTTTGATTTATAAGTATAACGACCTTTAGTCAGATTACGAAATTGCTTTCAGCTTTTTCACGAAAATCTTTCATATTAAATTAACCTAGCTGTCTAATACCCTTATTCACTTTCAAAGGAAATTAACTTTTATTTAGTTTAGCCTAAGACTTTTTATTGTTTGCATTAGAAGTTTGTAGTAAACTGATTGCAAATATTTAGAAATTTAACACAAAGAAACTAAAAGCGTTAGAATATTGCGTACAACTGGAGTAGAATCATGGGTTTGTTAACAATTAATTAAATGCCATTAAGAGTGGGCATTTTGATATTTGAAAATTCCTAAAAACGGGAGACCTTAGATCTCGACATTCTTACTAAATATGCTTCGGAAAAAAATGGAGTAGATACATTGAACCTTTATCTAGGAAATGACCGAAAATGATTTTTTATATCTTGTTCTTATAGATTTCTCAAAAAACTTGTGAAAAATACATCTGACTTTTTTCCCGAAAATTGCGGAGAATTTTTTTTTGGTTTTGATTATATGCATTTAAATCTAGGGAATGACCGTAAAAGTTTTTTAGTTGAAGCGAAATTAACCCCAAAAATGGATAAACGCTATTTTTAGCATTTTTTCATGCGATGCGATTTTGAATTTTTGCCAATATAATATTTGGCCAATATATTGACAATATTCAGGTTAGGGTTTTGTAGTTTTGTGTATTACCTATTATGGAAGTTTACTATCTACTATGAAGTCTACCGAAGTGACTATCTGCACCGAAATTAGTGCTAATTGTGTAGATATTTTTTTACATAATTATGCTTATATACGGATAATGACTAAACATATCGATAATGGCGTAATGTAAATTATATAAACCGGTAATGACACACTCGCATATACAAATAATGTCACAAAATATACCTGTACTGACGTTTATTACATACTGATGATGTCACATACCTACCTATTGATAATGATGGATATAGCCAGCGACTAATTATATAAATAACGTTCAGTTTAGTTTCTGACGACCAAGCTTGCTTGCGAAATTTATCATTGCCCAATGCCCAACCTTCAAACATTTTCCTTTGAGGGATGTGATATACTTCTTTTGACCATACGATAAATAAATATAGCTACTGATAATATCCAACATATACCGTATATACCTACAGGGGTGCGAAAGCATAAAAACTTTCATATCGGAGACAAAATATTTATAGTTATAATAATGTGCGATAAGCTCACTCTAGTGAACAAATGTCATAACATGGGCGTCGTCAGGGGGGGAAGGGGCAGGGGGGGCAACTTCCCCCCTAGAGATTGCAATAGGTATATATTTTTTCATACTAAATGTTAAAACCTCACAATCACATTATTACTACACGTTTTCTCATCATATCATAAATTGTCATGAAAATCCATCAAAATATTGTAATTTAATAAAAAAAAAATTGCCTGTCAAACCACATCACGACCTTCTTCACTATGTCTCAAAAAAAAAATATCGGCGCTATTTACGCTTTTTTCATGGTATATCAAATTTTTTTAGTTGTTTTTTTTTTGTTGCCCCACCCCCCTCCCCCTCCCCTAGCTCCAAGGCTGGCGACGCCCATGTGTCATAATTTATATTAGTAATAAAAAAAATATCTATATAATAGTAAATAAATAAATAAATCAAATAGTGAAACATACTCGTATGTATAAATAAAGGACAGTACGAACACTAACGCCTGGTGCGTCATTTCGGAATAAGAGGCCTAAGATTCACGTACTTAGGACTTACGACAAGCTCCCCGCCTTCTCAGATTAAGTAAAATTCCAATTAGTATGGAAATTTATGTTATTCTTGTCCCTTACATTGTATATTAGGTAAATAATATTAAATACAATCATGTTACAATATATAAAGGATTCCATTATGGATATAAAATGGATAAACGTGTAAAATAACAATAGATTACATAATTTTATACCGTTGTCTGCATCTGGTCTTAATATATTTTATGACAAGTATCTATCACAAGATTCACAAGTGTTTGAAAGCCAGTTAGAACAGGCGGAAATATTGACAAAATAGCAAAAAAGGAACTAAGAAAAGATGCCAATGCCAATCCCGCAAGGGGTGCAGCGTAAGGGGATAGGACGAAATAGAAAGAAAAAACAAAAGGTACCTGAAAATTATGAGAAAAAGCTATAATGTGTTTTGAAAATTGTTAGATTTCTACGACAGTGAGTATTATAAGAATATTGACAACATGGAATATTAAAACCATAATCATCAGTACTCGCCAGTCCAGTGTAGGATACAGGCCTCCCTTCCCGACTTCCACAACTCCTGCCGCTCTCTGGTACTGGTGTCCAGCCACTTTTTGATGTCATCATTGGACTACTTTGACTGTGGTCTACCTAGATTTCTGTTTACGATTCTCGGTCGCCATTCCAATGTTCTCAGTAAATTATTCCTTGAAGTAAATAACCAAATTATAGAAATCTATTAAATTTCTTCACTACAGGATATGCAGAGAGCAAGCGTTTTATTATAATAATAATGCTGTAGGTATAGTTTCTTCTATTGTGTAGAAATCACAACAATAGTAATGTACCTAATGTTTAATACTCATCTATAACATTATTTTAATGTTCTCTAATCCTAAGGAAGGTCGTATAGAATATATAAGGATTTGTTTTACTTTTAGATGTGATTTGAAATCACAGTCACTGATATTTATTTTTTCATTTGTGCAGTGTGTATTTTTTTTCTGTTCTTTTTATAATTTGTGATTTCTTTTACTAATAAAAACAATTATTTTTAATAATATCTTATTCAAGTGGTTGGTGACGAAATTTGATGAGAAATACTTGTATCATATAAGTAGACTCACTGCTTTATTATTTATCACAAGACTAACATTTTTAAAAAATCCGATGTCGCAACACCTACTAGTATGGCTTCTATATGTAGGAGCGTTGGTCCAAGAAAGACGATAATTATTTTGCTTGAATGAAGAACATTTGGTATTCACTATTCGTTCTAATTTCAAATTCCTAATTTCAAATAACAGTTGTACAATTTGTTCCAATCTACGTACATTATCTTACACTTCTATATAAATTGGACCCACATCAACTGTTTAATTATTCAGTCTTATAGATGTCTGTCATTCTTAATCTATGTCAGCTCTTCTCACCATTATTATAAGAGGGCTTTGGTTTTGACAATCTATGAAGGTGTTGTCTTTACTCAGAATACAATGGCCTTCGTAGAAAATGTAATTGAATATTTATAATTACAATTACATCTAGAGTATAATCAAAGTTTTTCTCATCAATTTATTTATTTGGAATGGAAAATAACAGACTTTTGCTTTCGTTTACCTTAATAATCTATAACCTTTGCTATTTGATCGTTAGATATAGATACCACCATGGGCGTCGTTAGGGAGGGGCAAGAGATTGGAATAGGTGTTTATTTTTTCATACTAAATGGTAAGACCTCACAAAAAATCACATTACTACAACACATTTTCTCATCATAGCATAAATTTTCTAAAATTAGTATGAAAGTCCATCAGCTTCATAAAAAAATTGCCTGCGGCGCTATTTTTTATCACTTTTTTATAAAAAAATCTGTATATTATTGTGCAAAGTATTATATACATTTTCAAATAAAAAAACTGCATCATGACCTTCTTCACTATGTCTCACAAAAAAATTTCGCCTGTGGCGCCATTGCCGCGTTTTTTATGCTATATCATGTTTTTTTATTTTTGTTGCCCCCTGCTATATCGAGGCTGGCGACGCCCATAGATACTACCGTTGTTTGTCAGTGCGATATTTATTTAATTTATCTATAGGTATCCAATTTTGTCGATGTAAGTATATTTCGCCACAAAATCCATCCTATTTTTTATGTTTTATTGTTGCTCTTCATCCCTAGACCCTGGTTCGGGCACTTGGACACGTCAAGGTAACAATAGATAATATTTTTTGGATCTAATGCAACCGATACCACCCCCATGTATGAACTATTATAGTTCTCTGCGATATTAACAGATTTTTTTAATTCAATAGTGTTTTTTTTTTTCTATATTGACCTCCACCCGTTCGCGAGTGATTTAGCAATTAAATACTTTCTAATAATAAATTTTGATTGATTGGCAGAAATCGCCAATAGGTGGAGAAGTATATTATGTAATAAAGTCTCTATTTGTTTTAATTACGATCTATTTAATACGATACAAATTAAGCAAAAGAAGACAACTGTACGTAACGTTGAAATAGATATGTCTTGTGAAATTATCCTTAATGGAATAGGATATCATGTCGCAAAATAAATTAACAGTTGTACAGATATCCGTAAATCTGATAATATGGTATGGCCGTCAGAGGATGTGGGAGTAATGAAATAGTAGAAACCCAATGTATACGACTTACATAGGTTGTTAAATACATTGTTATACGTTACGTATACGACTCGGATGAAATGCAATAATTCTCTATAAATTTAAAGAGATCCCATGTAGAACTAATAGTATATCTAGGCAGCTATGGAATTAAATCAAATAAATAAAGAGGACGTCGAAATAGTCCAATAAAATTGTATTATCTCTGTTTATAGGATTAAACTGTGTTTCTAAAACTTTACTATACCATGCCTACCAACTTGATAGAAGGATGAGAGAGTTTTGATGATTGCTATCAAACCCTGCGACTGTTTTCGTAGTTTAGAGATAGAATGGTAACACAACAGTTAAAATAAAATATATTAATGGGTATATTATAATATAAATAAAACGCTGCGTATATTTTCAAAAAAAAATTAGACTGTACTTTTCTCAAAACAATTTTATGCTTCTTGATGTTTTGAAGAATGTGTTTATTGTCAGTGAAATTTTATGTAACATTGTAAATTTATAGACACATCAAGGAAAAATTAATCCTAGTACTACCATTTTTTTTAATCGTTTTACTAAGTTTTTGTGAAAACAAGAAATATGCCCCCTTTGGCCACTTGTGTTCCTAGTTTTGAAAACAACATCAAGGAAGCAAATGATTGACAAATCGACTTCATTATAAGATGAAATATTATAACAAACGCAGGAAGTTGTGAAAAAGTGATAGGAAAAAATGTTCATTTACAAGCCTCTACGGGGGTTCTTTGGGAACACATGGTGCGCACCCCTTGACGTCCACTATTTTGTAGATTGGGTGGCTTGATTTAGGTTTTTACCCCAACTACTTAGCTTTATTTATAGAACCTTACACTATCGAATAACTTTGAAAGCTTTGGAAATTGAAAATCGAACATGAAAGGTTTGCCAGTATTAATATGCATTTCTCTGAAATATTATTGCCATATTTTAAAATCGTTCGCCGCTTTTTGCCTGAATCTATTTTTTTACAACAATTTTTTTCAATTTCGATAGTCAATAAAATGTTACGTAATTTCCTGTGATGAAAACTGTCATTGAACATTTTCTATTATTTACAAAATCTAGTCGAAAATTGCAGTCTAGAGTTAATTTTTGACTCATATTAACGTATAATATTCAATTCCTGTCACATCAGTCATAAATAAAAAGTCAAAAGACATCTACAGTAAGAAATTGTCATCTACAATAAGAAAGATTTTTTGTAATGTAGTAAAGTATTCAATAACGACATAGGAAATTGCCATACTCCTTACATACTTACTTTACGTGTCCGGGTGGGTCATACCATACCCTGCCACTCCAATATGCGGCGACATATATGTATGGTCATTCCCTAGAATCAGGAATAACTTATATTATATTACTTTACTTCATAAAATAAAAATAGATTTATCAAGATATGTTGTTCAAATTAGTGAAATATTTTTAAGAAAAATATTTTGTTTAGGATCCTGAAAGTTTGATGTTACATTAGTGTCTGCAGTGTCCCATATATTAGACTCAACTACAGCGAGTAGCGGAGTAACTATCTAATTCCATACAGTAGTGTGTAGAGATGTGTACTGGATACTGGATAGTATTCGGGACTCAAGAGTACCGCAGTAAACGTCCAATTACTCGGTCACCCGGAATACAATCACATTACTTAATAGGTATGTAGCTAGGAACTGAAATTGCAACGACAACATCGTTACATCGAATCACTCATACATCGATTTTTGGTGAACAATATTACGTGTAGATATTTGTCTATTAACTGTTCAAGATCCATGGAAAGAGCCATGCTGGGTATCGCCCTAAGAGATAGAGTAGGAAACGAAAGGATACGGCAAAGAACAGGAGTATCAGATATTGCCCAGCGTATCGCATCTCTCAAATGGCGGTGGGCAGGTCACATGATGGCTAGAGACCCAAACGATAAGTGGTCGAAGAGGGTCTTGACCTAGAAACCCAGAACGACTACCAGAGGTGTAGGAAAACTACCACTACGATGGTGAGACGACCTAGTAAAATACGTGTGTGCCAACTGGATCCAGAGAACCTAGGATAGAGCGGCGTGGAAGCAGATGGAGGAGGCCTTCGTCCAGGAGTGGACGGGAGTAGGCTGACGAAGAAGAAAAATAACTGTTCAAAGATTTCAGCGCAGATTTTCGAATGCGAACATTCGATTTACATATTATGTTTGTAGTTGTTTTGAGGCAATAATGAGAAAAGAAAAATCATGAATAACTGCAGTAAATATAGTGCTAGTGAAGATGCTTATACATGGAGAAGGCTGACAATAAAATTGTTGTACTACGTACCGAATTTTAAGGGATGCTCGTAGAGGAATATGGATATAATCCATTATTATATGTATGCGTGTGGGGGTGTGAACAATAGTTATATTTGAGTGTCGTTTTCCCCATTTATAAAATATAAATAGGCGTTGTTTTTTACTTCAATAGTAAATATCTTATTTTCTATTAACGTTCGATTACCATACATATTGAAAATTCTTAATATGGGAATAACACCATACAAACCCTCTTCACTATGACACATTGAAACCCTTGAAATGGGCTTATTAATGTTTTGTTTTATAATCTACAGATGGCGTCACGAACATTCCTGTGTGTTTATTAATCCAATAGAATCTAATCTAACTTAGTCATAATAGTAACCTCGTTATGTTGTTTGATCATCGAAACATTGTTTACCTTCCTATCTAGGAGAATCATCGCTTGAATTTAACAATCCTAAACTTTTATCTTTGTTTCTATGTGAACATATTACAGTTGCTACACATAATACGTACCCATGTCTGTTTTGTTCATGGATTCATGTCATTTTCTAAAACGTTTCCAGTATTATGAGATAACTACATTTTTATGTTTATTAATAGCAAAGTCCGAGTAATAGAATTGGCCTACATACTGAAACGACATCGGTTTTAAACGACCCGAAAGAGGCAGATTAAATTTAAACTTAGTAAGCAACTATTTAATTCATTTAATTATGCTTGTTCGATGGTTTACTTTATATCGATGCTCAATGTGTGAACAAAATTATCGATAGTTTGATGACTTGTAAAGATCGAAGGTTGAACTATTTGACCTTTCCTTTATTTCACTAAGATATTGTTTAACATTTACATTCTTAAAAAAAAGTATTTCTCTACAAAATGATGTAGATAACATACAATACCTACATAGAGATCTCCTGTACTGTAACCGATGATTTACTTACTACTGACTTACTGATTTACTATAAAAAAATTACTGTTAAAAATGACTCGGCACCAGTCTTTATTGGTCGAGTCTGAATGATCTTTCTGTATATTAATGAGAAACGACGAAAACCAAAGTATGTCGCAGTACTTTCCAGTCCGAAAGCTGGACACCACTCGACCGCCCCAGCCTGAGTCCCAATCTAGTCTGATTCATGCGTACACGCAATCTTTGAGACTATTTCTTGTCCCTTTTTGCTTCCCCAATCCCCCATGTCGAAATATGGAACGTATCATACACACACATACTTACATTCAGAATGGAAAGTAATGAATTGAGGTGGTCGGTAGCCTGGTTGGTAACGCGCTTGACTGCTAATCCAGTGGGCGCGGGTTCAATCCCCGACTTACTCCACTTCACAACACAAGCTTTTCAAGCTTTCTGTGAAGTGTACAAATATGTATTTGGGTTTATTTCGATAAAACCAGATTCATTAAAAAAAATATAACCCAACTTTTTGAGATCTGAATAATTATGCTTCCTGTATTTTCAATTACCTGGTACCTTGTATGGGACGGTAAGTGATAGTTTACCAAACAAGATCTATTACAAAACAATATTTCATAATCTGTTAAAGGTGATTACTGTTTAACTTACAAAGTTTTACAATTAGGGTAATAGTATTCGTGCGAGAACGCAATAAATGATATCGATTTCCACTCAATATAGAAGCGTTGTTAATACGGTCCTAGTATTATAAGACTAGAATAATACGTAATGTAAGTACGTGGTATAATCCTCAACTAATATTGCTTTTAACTAACAGTAGTTTAATTACTCGTTTAAACTGGTATTATCTTATATGACTTCATTTAGAAACTACTATTATATTACTGTTCTGTATTAACATCTATATCTATACATATACTTACTGTAGTTTGGGTGAGAAATACATAGCACCCTCCACTATTAATACAATACTCATCAGTTTGGTAGTTAGAATGAGGTTGATCTGTTTCAGTATTTAATTATACAACGTGTGTCCATTAGTAACGATGTTGATGTTAAGTTTATGATTTTTTTTGCTTTTTAAATTTTTTCGTCATTATAAAGACCACAAGGGCGACACCTACCAGATGGATGGACGATATCAAGAGGTTTGCCGGACCCCAGTGGATGGGAATCGCACAGGAGAGGGAGAAGTGGAGGAGGAGACGGGGGGGGGGGCAATGCCCTGCAGTGAGCAACCGCGGGCTGATGATGTTGATGTTGTTAGTTTTAGTTTGTGGCTATTTACTTACCAAAATTCATTATAAAAAGACAAAAACAGTTGAAAATCTAATATTCACGGCAATAAAACAAACACACAAGTGATCCCAAGAACACAACACAAAGTATTCTTCGTTTACATTTTAATGGTTCAAGCTCCGAAAGGCGCAAACAATTTTTTTTTCATTATAAATTCTCAATTAATTCACGTTTGGTACCTACCTATATGATTTAGAACAGTTCAACATTGGGAGACGAGTCTATAGAGTCGAGTATAGCTTAATTTCGCATTTTTTGTAATATTATGTAAGTTTGTAATATATATCTACATTTTTTTCCGTACGAGGATTTTGACGGGTTTATCCTTAATATTCTCAGAAATAATACACTATGTAAGTGGATTAAGGGTATGAAGAATTCTACTCGTCAGCAGTTAGTACAAGACCACTGCACCAAACGGACAAAAGAAATATATATATAAATGTTTTAATTATTAAAGGAGGTGATCATTCCTTTATTACTCCGAGCATCGAAATGTAAATTCTAATTGTCCGATTGAATTTCAGTAATAATTGAACAATTTTCCATCTTGAAATAACATTGAGCGACATTTGAGTGTAAAACATCTTTGCCCCGGAGTGTTGTCACCAAAAAGTTGGGAAAAGAAGATAAACTCCTAAGAAACTAACCTTTATAATAGTAATAATATGGATTTCTTATGCAGCGCCTTACGTCGAGGACGCTGTACAATGTACATAATATGTTGTATTGAAAAGTGCCTTTACTTTTTTGACAGTCCATGATTTCGAGGGTCTTGTTTTGTCTACAAGATAAAATAATCCACCACTTACTGTGAACATAACATTTATAAGCGTAACCCAAACTGCTATTTTTTGACCTATCTTTTGTTTTCCCTTCATCATGATCAGCATTTCCACAAACTGGGGTAACGTTGGTTTAAGTGTGAAAATTTCACTTCTTCTATGTAAGTTGCTTTCAGATGTTCGAATAAGGGTTTAATATCAATGGTTTATGGTGACATCATTTTGAACCATGTAAATTTTTCACAAAAGATATTAAAATTTCAACAAAATGTAACCAACTACGAAAAACGCAACTCATGCGCATTCTTCTTTTCATCAAAACATGACTATGAAGTTTCTACTTCAAAAGGGTTAGTTTCATTATGAGAAGAGGTACGAGTATATAACACTATAGAAATTGTGATTTAATTAACTACATATACATACATATTGCGTTTATATTTAACTTATGTTTGGATGAAACAAATCACTATGAATGATAAGTGTAACTCACTTACTTGTAACACCATCGTTTTTGTCTCCTCAGCTCTTTTAAAACACATCTGTGACGATTGCCGATATCAGAAATAATGAATCGAAAAACCTTCTGTAGAACTACTGCTGTGGACTGTAAACTGTAGTTTTATCATTTTTTTTATAGGTAACAAGAAAATAAACGACAGACAAAAATAATGGCTTTTCTCATTGTTGTGTAATCAGCGACTGGTACTCGTATATGGGTAAAGGAGGCTTCAGGGACAACGTTTGAAGAGGCAATGCGTCGGGCAGAAGACAACCTTGAAAGATGCTATAGATAATATAGGCTAAGTGAAAATTGTAATCTCCTTGGATAAAGACACTGAAGCATCGTAATTCAGAGATTGGGTTTGCTGGGGGCTCCCTTAAGGCTAACCCTGGGCCCACCTCTTAATAAGATTTGCCTAGAAGTGCGGGTAAAGAGGTCGCTCTTAATCCGCCTGAGCTACCCGGAGATGTAGAGGGCCTTAAGCTCGAGGGATTTACCTTCAATGTTGAAAGATGCACTGTATGAAGGTCACGATTCTCAGCACCGAGGGAGCGAATGGAAAGAAGAAGAAGAATACGGATGTAAATTTGGCTTATCAAAAAATATACGTATGTGCCCACACAGCTCTCCCTAGTTGCATCCTATATGAAGACCTACAAAATGTAAGTGAGCCTTATTGTTGAACTTAATGAGATGTTATTTTTGTCTTTCGTATTTTAACTTTCACCTGTAATTTATTGGACAATGGAAGACAATATTGAAAAAAGTGTAGGACTCGATGAAAAGCATTTACAAATTACTCGTAAATGCGTCCTCTTTTTTGGACCATGATTATCTAAAAGTTTTGAGAAAACCGGAACGTTACGTGGATACAAATTAAACTGAAATACCTTTTCATTTTGTCGGCCTCCATCCATACACAAGACTAATTTAAAAATTGAGAAAATTTGAAAAGAATTTAAATTCTTTGTCAATTTTTTCGTACCTGCTGGGAGAGACCATCATAGGATTGTCGTTTGTAATTTAAAGGCAAGACAAAGAATAATGTAATAAAGAGATGATGACACAGCTTAATAAATGAAAGAAATTCTCCGTGTAATTACTCGCTTGATTCAATTCCTTGTTTTTTTATTCTCGCCGTTATATTAATTTACGTCTCTTTATACTTCAACGTAAACATCTTATCTTTTCTTTGAAGTTATTACGGACACTTTAAAAAATAACAATTTTTATCTCGAGGGTGTGTTGGTGCCGAGTGTTCATTGCTTAAGGTGAAAAATACTTTTTATGAACTTGGTCATGATTAGTGTTGAAATATGACTGTAAAGATCACGTCACACTGTAGGAACGTCTTCGTAAGTTACGTCATGAATTGCCGATACAATTTTAAAACATTTTACAGTGATTAAAACAATATTACTTTGTTTACATGACTTTTATTTTGACCAGAGTCAACATGTTTCGGGAACAAAGTTCCCTTCTTCAGGACTAATACAAGAATACAAGACTAATGGCGGCAAGACTATCGGCCACTGAGAACAGTCTATTCTATAAGGGGTTTAGGCTGTTCAATAATCTGCCATTGGACGTCAGGGGGGCCGCCACTCTCTCGACTTTTCGGGTGAGATGTTACAATTACTTATTTGAAAAAAGATCAATGGCTTTGGTCGCGTGACAACCTGTGTGAATGAATGAATGACATATAACGACGTCTGAAAGTGTATTTTTATAGTTATTAAAAAAATATGTATATTGTATTCTGTAATTGTTAATTTTAAGTTATAAATTTTGTATTTGTAACTTTATTAATAAATAAAATAAAATTAAATTAAATAATAGAATAATTCTTGTATAAGTCCTGAAGAATGGGACGTTGTTCCCGAAACATGTTGACTCTCATCTGGTTAAAATAAAGTGGTGTAAACAAAGTAATATTGTTTTAATTTGGTATATAATGTCGCCACAAAATAAAGAAACCTTCAAAATCAAAGAAGATTTTACAGTGAATTTGGAACTAATTAATCTAGTTTCCGTAATAGACTGTACACAAATATTATTATTTTTAATTGGAATTAAAATAAGCAATAGTGACTGCCAGAAAAAGATGCTTGTTTTGATATGATGACATAATATTTCACACAAACTTAGGCAGATTTAATTAAGTGAGTATTAAAAATTCTTGGAACTGAGTTGTTTACTTCGGCTTCTTCTTACATGGTTTACAGTTTTGATATAAGCAAATTTCTGTAGCTCTATATGGGAAGGGGACCATGATTGTGATTACTAGAGAAACACGAAGTTGATCACATAGATTTGTTGATCACATTGATGATTTGTTTATGTGCATATGTATTTTTGTGTTGATTGTTTCTTTGTTATGTGTATATATTCTGGAAAAAATAAATTACTTCATTCATTCATTCATTCATTCATTCATTCATTCATTCATTCATTCATTCATTCATTCATATAGCTACATTGAAGGAAAATACCGCGGGCTTAAGGCCCTCCACATCCCCGGGTAGCCCAGGCGCATTAATAGCGACCTCCTTAACCGCACTTCTAAGCAAATCTTATTAAGAGGTGGGCCCAAGGTTAGCCTTAAGGGAGCCCCCGGCAGACCCCACCCCCGAATTACGTTCCTTCAGTGTCCTTATCCAAGGAGGTTAAAAGACAGTATTACAATTCAAATTAAATCTAAACTTGTATATAAGTCTTACAAGCTAAACTTATTCTATTTTACAAAGTATTTACTAATTATATCTTATCATACAAATATAGGTACTTACAAAATAACGGGGAAATATTGTGACGTGACTCTGTAGAAAAGTATGATGTGATGTTGAGGAAATTCAAGTGTGAATTCACCTTAACGCGACACGAGAATGATTAGGTAGGTAGCTACCTAAAGTTGTTTTGAACTTTTGTAAAGAATTCTCAAACAACGTAAAACAATTAATCATTGAATAAATAATGGTGTCCCGTGATAAAAGAGAGTGGTGAAAATATAATATTTTAATATTCAAGTTGGTGAGATTAGATTAGACCTGGGAATTCACATGATTGATGTTTATTGTATCAACTTGTTCCCTGACACGATGTTTGTTGATTAAGGGCTTGGCACCAGGAATCACGTCACAGTCATTTCCCACGGCATTAGGGTTCAAAATCGCGTGAACGATCGCACGAAAAAATGGTAAAAATAGCGTTTTTTCCATTTTTTGGGGTTAATTTTGTGTCTATCAAAAAACTTTTACGGTTATTCCCTAGATTTTAATGCATATTATCACTACAAAAAAAAATTACTCCGCGACTTTCGGGAAACGAATTTCCGTCGTTCGGAAAAAAATGTGATTTTCAATATTTTTTTTGAGTAATCTATACATGATATGAAATATCTTTTACGGTTATTCCCTAGATAAAGGTTCAATGCATCTACCGTATTTTGTTCCAAAGCATATTTAGTAACGGTTGTCGAGATATAAGGTCTCCCGTTTTTAGAATTTTTTTAAATATCGGTATGCATACTCTTAACATAATATATTGTTTTTCTTCATTTCTTCCATTATTAAGAAAGCGCTTTGCATTATCATACAGGCGACAAAATAACAATGTGGTTCACCATCAGTTTCTTTATTGTTGGTTGGCGACGAAGCAGTCATGGGGTATTTGTATTTTTATTTTGCTAAGTATCATCCGTAGACCCATCCGGACACCCGGAATCGTCATTTGAACATATCATGTGAAAAATAATTATATATAAACAATAATATATAAATAAATAGAGTTATACATCAATGGAACAGAAAATATGATCCAAGATCAATGCTGATCGGAGTGTAAAAGGTTCCGACCAGCATTTCGTCAATTATTCAATACAAGTCTTGACATAGAACAATAATTAATTAAATATCGCGTGTGTGTCAAAACTTTGGGTCAAAACACAAAGGCTACATTATCAAAAAATATCATGATGCTAGGGACACATGGATATTTATAATATGTCCTCTTTCTTACTTGAGAAAAACTATGTAAGGACATATAGTCGAAAACAACTACATTATTATATACTCGTATTCTTCCTTCTAGGTTGTTAGGGTGCTGGCTGTGTGTCTGTTGATTTTCTCTAGCTTTCGACAGCGATACTGCTTCATGATGAAGTACTTCATCTACTTCATCCTGAAGTTGGCAGCAGTATCACTGTCGAAAGCTAGAGAAAATCAACAGACACGCAGCCAGCACCCGAACAACCTAGATGGAGGAATATATGGTTCTGTATTATAGATAAATTATAGTAATGTATTGTATTATGTACTACGAATGTCTATACATGCAACTGTGTTATTTTTGTTTTATTCTACTGGGTGTATATATTTATATTTTCAATTGACTTTCTTAATTTAGTTTTTTGAGGATGTAATTTGAAGTGTAATAATAAATCCCACATAAATATTTTAGTTCGTTTGTTTATATCACCACTTCCCATTTAATATCATTTCTCTCATGGGTTTCCATGGATACAATTTTTTTCCATAGAATTACTACTAATCCAGCGTACAACATATTTGAAACAGAGAGTACTTTGTGTCCAATTTCCACAATTTCCAGTTAATTCATTCCGGGGTAATCTTTTATATGAAATGGTTTTGTACATTCATTTATTGAGTGCATTTAGTAAACATTCTCAAAATACACTTAGGATATAAAAAGTTTAATAATTTGTAGTCTTGAATGAGATATTTCTTTAGACAAAACATCAAAATTCAAGGTTTTTCAAGAAAATCTCCACCATTTAGTTGTGTTAGTCCAAATGTCACTTTTTAAAATGATAAGTTGTTTTTAAACTAATTAGAGGTGGTATTATCATTATTTGCAATGTAAAAGGTAAAATAGGCTTTTATTTACGTTTTGTAAATGAAATTTTGCCATTTGCCAAATTAAAATTTACGACAAGAGCAAAATATATTCATATTGTCTTTTTGTCATACCAATATTTCATATATTTTCTCTGTTGCACAGATGTCATATTCTCTAGATGGGTGCAGTATTTTTTCTCTATCTGACATAGATTACATTGCTTCCGAATATTTGTTAATCGATGTTCTACAATTATTAAAATCTTATGCAAAGTTGCTACACCACAAAAAATTGCCATACCACAAAAAATAAATATATTGTAAGTAGGTAGGTACCTGCTTTGAAGTGAAATAATCCTACATAAATATTTTAGTTCGTACCAATGTTTCTAACATTTTCACCATATCCTTTATAGACTCTAAACCGTTCATCCGATTGAGATGAAACTTTGGGAAATTGTTGTGCTTGCCCCAAGGAGTGTTCTAATGGGGCTAGGGGATACAAGGAGGGCGGCACAAAAGGGGGGGGGCAATGAAAAAAATCTTTTTTTTCAAATATATATAACTTTTAGTGTCGAAAAGATGAATGGTAACCCTCCCGACATCCGGAGGAATAAGGAGGGGGGGGGGGGTATTGGGGGGCTGGGGGGGGTCGGAATGAAAAAAGTGATATTAGTGTCGAATCCATAGTTTTCCACCTCAATAAGATGAATAGTCACCCTCCCGACATCTGCAGGAATAAGGGGAGGGAGTTAGGGGGGCTAGGGGGGGGGGTCGGAATGAAAAAGTGATATTGGTGTCGAATCCATAGTTTTCCACCTCAATAAGATGAATAGTCACCCTCCCGACATCCTCAGGAATAAGGGGAGGGAGTTAGGGGGCTAGGGGGGGGGGGTCGGGATGAAAAAGTGATATTGGTGTCGAATCCATAGTTTTCCACCTCAACAAGATGAATAGTCACCCTCCCGACATCCGCAGGAATAAGGGGAGGGAGTTAGGGGGGCTAGGGGGGGTCGGAATGAAAAAAGTGATATTGGTGTCGAATCCATAGTTTTCCACCTCAATAAGATGAATAGTCACCGTCCCGACATCCGCAGAAATAAGAGGAGGGAGTTAGGGGGGCTAGGGGGGGGTCGGAATGAAAAAGTGATATTGGTGTCGAATCCATAGTTTTCCACCTCAACAAGATGAATAGTCACCCTCCCGACATCCGCAGGAATAAGGGGAGGGAGTTAGGGGGGCTAGGGGGGGGGGGGGTCGGAATAAAAAAGTGATATTGATGGTGTCGAATCCATAGTTTTCCACCTCAATAAGATGAATAGTCACCCTCCCGACATCCTCAGGAATAAGGGGAGGGAGTTAGGGGGCTAGGGGGGGGGGGGGGGGTCGGGATGAAAAAGTGATATTGGTGTCGAATCCATAGTTTTCCACCTCAACAAGATGAATAGTCACCCTCCCGACATCCGCAGGAATAAGGGGAGGGAGTTAGGGGGGCTAGGGGGGGTCGGAATGAAAAAAGTGATATTGGTGTCGAATCCATAGTTTTCCACCTCAATAAGATGAATAGTCACCCTCCCGACATCCGCAGGAATAAGGGGAGGGAGTTAGGGGGGCTAGGGGGGTCGGAATGAAAAAAGTGATATTAGTGTCGAATCCATAGTTTTCCACCTCAATAAGATGAATAGTCACCGTCCCGACATCCGCAGAAATAAGAGGAGGGAGTTAGGGGGGCTAGGGGGGGGGTCGGAATGAAAAAGTGATATTGGTGTCGAATCCATAGTTTTCCACCTCAACAAGATGAATAGTCACCCTCCCGACATCCGCAGGAATAAGGGGAGGGAGTTAGGGGGGCTAGGGGGGGTCGGAATGAAAAAAGTGATATTGGTGTCGAATCCATAGTTTTCCACCTCAACAAGATGAATAGTCACCCTCCCGACATCCGCAGGAATAAGGGGAGGGAGTTAGGGGGGCTAGGGGGGGTCGGAATGAAAAAAGTGATATTGGTGTCGAATCCATAGTTTTCCACCTCAACAAGATGAATAGTCACCCTCCCGACATCCGCAGGAATAAGGGGAGGGAGTTAGGGGGGGCTAGGGGGGGTCGGAATGAAAAAAGTTATATTAGTGTGGAATCCATAGTTTTCCGCCTCAATAAGATGAATAGTCACCCTCCCGACATCCGCAGGAATAAGGGGAGGGAGTTAGGGGGCTGGGGGGGGGGGTCAAATTGAAAAAAAAAAAAAACTATGCAGACCCCCCAAAACTGTTGTGAGTTTTAGTGGCTCTGCAGTACTTTAACTAAACATGATGGTACCACTGATTTTGGGTTCCACTGCCGACCTACTTCACCATCCATACACAAATTTTGCCGTTGCGAAGCACGGGTAATACAGCTAGTAATAAATAAATAAATAAAACTTTATTGGCCAGTAAATATATGTAACAAGAAAAACAAAACAAGATAATACAGTGTGCCAAAAGGCGGACGTATCGCAAAAGCAATATCTTACAGTCAACCCGAAGTGTATTGTTTGATGATTGTCGTATTGTAATTTGTTAAAGGCCTTGCGGCCGTTTATGACTAAATAAATAAATATATACCATGCTGCGAAAACTACATCATCAACTACATTGTTATTTTAACATTCAACGACTACTAAATATTCCTAATAAATAAGTTTTCCACGTACAAATAAGTTACCTATATCATCTTAAATACAATACCTACATAATGTTAAATTGTATGTATATAGAAATTTAGAAATCCTATGTATAAAACCCTTACACGGGTGTAGCATCTGTATGAATATATGAGTCATCGATCAATTTCCAAATTATTTTATCGATCCAATTCGTTGTTATTTATCAATCAATTTCCACTTTACGCTGAAGACGTATCAATCACGTACAGTTGGCGGGTTGCGGATATACTCCTATAATCTTATAGCGACAAATAACCTTCCATTAATTCGTTTTTTTATTTTTCTCCAAAATAATTATTTCGGCTTTTTTATATCATCCCGTAAAAACAGAACAACACAAAACGAATACTAATAATCTACATAGGTATTACTGATATCAATCTTTGTAATGTGGAATTCGTAGAATCGACCTAACTCACACAACATTGAGTTCGCAGTGTCTCATGTCTTCATGGAATCTTGATTTATTTATTTATTTAAACTTAAAGTAAACAACAAACACATATAAATATAAAAAATAGACAAAGTACAGATTATAAAACGTTGTTCACTAGGTTGATCAAGATGATATGAAAATATCAATGATTGAAAAGGACAGCGCCGACCCGAGCAAACTTGGCGACCTAGGCGAAAGATTATAAAGGCGCCCTTTTGAAAAAATGTAAAGGTGGCGTTTGGAAGACGTTTTCCAATTTGCACGTAATTTCTTTCATTATTATCAGTTTATCACTCGTGATCGGGTGCCTGTAGATAAGGAGTAGATTATTATCCTTCTCTTTGTGTATGAGTGATCTCATCAGATTAACTTTAACTTCCTTACATTTGGAAATTGTTAACGTAATGGAAGCTATCATGATATGGTAGTCGGCCATTGTGGAATAATCTGAATTCGCAGTAGCTTCTTCTTTAGACAGTCATTAATATTCGTATAAGAATAGACTAGAAAGGAGAAAACAAGGACAAGAAGGATGTACGTAGGTCTTATTATGTGAGTAAATATACTTTAATGTAACGATATTCTGAATTGTATTCTAAGATAATATATTATTTTCCTATAACATATTTTTTATGTAAATCCACGTTCTTTATCATCGCCTTCAATAAGTAGTTTCATGGATTTCTTTCTATCAGACACGAAACATAAAGGGAATAAAAATATGTTAATAGACTCTCTGTATTGGAGTAGATTGCTTTCGACAACCAACCAAGAACGCAGCAACAACAACGCAGGTGAATATTTTCAATTTAATGCATTCTTTGTTCGATCACACACAGAACCTTTCAGGTAACTTTGTATATTTTTGTTTGTTGTGAAAACTTTTATACCTTCCTATGAATAACGATTTGTATTCGAGGTGGTTTTTTATGATCACACATTGTTGATGAAGTCTTAGAGAAGTTTATTCATGAAATTTATATTGTATCCACAAACCAGCATAAGGAATTTTTATTTACTTTATGGAGGCGTCGATTTTTGCTTTGTGAAAGTATCAAGTAGGATTGATAAGCTGTTAACAATTAAATGCAAAACGATTAAATACAATATTTTTCTTTGAGTATATCTTCGATCGGTTTAGTCAGTGCTCCAGTCTGTGATGAAGAGGTCCAGCTTTCTCTCCATCTTTATGGTGAGCGTACTGGTAGTTGGCGTCCTTCGTGGATTTCCCGCATGAAACTTAAAGAATTCTCGTGTGGTTGATCCTTTCGACATGATCCCGCCAGTACCGTCTTCTTTGCCTTTATACAACCATTATGTACCTTATTAAATTTGATTTCAAAATATGGAGTCAAACTGTTTTCTCTCGTAGGTACACGGTTTGTATAATAATCGTAAACTAAGTTGACTAAACTCCAATTAGAAGCGCGTTCGACTGTCAAGCCACGAAACGGGGCAAAAGATCAAGTACAGTACCTACCTACATTGTGTTTTATATACTCTCTGCAGTAAACAAATTATCATGTAGATCATTAGGGATGATGCTGTGGGTTTTCTCTCGTACTTATATTATTCTGGAATAGATTCATATTGCTACTTCAAAAATATATTACGCTATATTGTGTAGTGCTTCTCTTTTATTCTGTAGATTGTATTATGTGGTATATGGCATTGCCCTGCTTTCTAAAATCAAATATTGATGCCAGCCCCCAAAAAACTCCAAGCCCCAATAAACTCACAAGCATGTAGACACTTCGCAAGCGCTTGCCGCACACTTCCTTTGTTTTGTGACTAAACAGACACTCGACTGGGTCGGCCATAAGTGCTAGCAAGCCTATATAAGCCCAGCCAAGTGGCCTATTAATTTGTGATGGCGTGTCGAGCATGGCAAGCGTGTGGACTCGGCATTCACAAATAAACACAGACTAGAAAATTTTCTAATATTACTACCAAATTAGGGCTGGGCTGTCTAATGTGTAAAGGAGCCTGTGTAATTCACAAATTGTAAGTTCAATGATTGAATTGTTAGTACGTTAGTTGAAGTAAGTAAAATATATGTTATGGAACGTAAACATTCAATTTTACGAAATAGTGTTTTTCCTCCACAGTGTAAGAAAGTGTATACGATGATGACCCTAAAATGAAGGTGCGGATAATATTCCAAGCATTATTCGCGCTGCTTCTGGCTATAAACTTTTTATTACACTATTTACGCATGATTCGATATGATAAAATAATCATCTCGGCAGGCGCATATTCCGAACGTTTCGTCAAGTACTGGTTAAGTATGAAACAGAAGAGCGAATATTGAAAAAACGTATACGTAGTCAATAATTTTCATGGTGTATTAAAAGATGATCGAAAAATATTATCAACATACCCGTATTTATAGGACATAAACGAAAATTGTGAAAATATACTATGAGAATAGTTTTAAGAGGATCGAAAACGATGCTCCTTTTGCAGCAAACTAGTATAAAAGTAACGACCTTCTTTGTGAAATTAGAAAGTACGTAAGTATTACCTAACTCCTTTTTTCGAGACGTTCTGTTATGGAACTTAGCAAGTCTATCAAACTTTTGGAGTAGTTTTACATGATTTAATGATGTGATAATTACGACACTTTACATTAAATCCAGTCTTTGCCATTAGCATTAGACATCTTTGATATAACCGCTCCTAATAGTTGATCTTTTATAAATTTGGAACATTACAATTCTCGTTATTCTTCTTCTCCTCCCTGGTTTAGGCATCCGCTGCTACTAGTGATTTCACCAAATCTCTTTATTAAAATGCTGTTAGAATCTCTAGAATTAGCTTACAAGTATGTATACTTACATATACTCTAAAATATTAATATGATTTCACGTAGATCTTTTCACAAACTAGAAAATATAATACAGAAATCTACGTACTTTTTTTATTATATTCTATTTATTATTCGATTTTCACTTTTCTAAGGTTTCTTCGAATTTGTATATTTGTATGTAAAATGCTTTTGTATCTATTATATATCAAGCGTAAATATTATATGATACAGAATAATATCAACATTTTTATTGAAAGCAATTGTTACATAACTGAAGATGTAGATGTGCTGAATAGATGTGGATGTGGATATATTACATTTCTTCTTTATTCGTAGGATCACTTCTAATATACATTGTGTGGGAATGATTTCATTTTCATATCGTTATATTATTTATCATTGAAGTGAATAGAGTACATACAATAAAATTATGCATATAATTTGAGGTATACCTAAATTATTTAGGTATGGAAGCGGATTTATCTGTACTTACCTATAGCACAGACGAAATTCCGTATGCATATAATGTTCATCAGGGCAAACTTATCGCAATGCTGCGAGTTCCTTTAATTTAAAACCGATTTACCGTAAGAAAATTTAAAATGTCATCTCCAGGACTAAGTTTTCAGTGTGCAAAATATAATTACTAATTAACCTTTAGTGTAATTAATACTTTATTTTTATCTTACCCAAATGCACTATTATGTATTTTGAGAAATGAATTGAATTGAAAATAATACCTAAAGTTTGAAGACCTTTCCCGTCGTGTGAATATCACATCGAAAGGCACACATATTCATTTTACACGTGTACGTCTCATATGCACAAAATGTTTCACATATATCTAAGTAAATACAAAATTTAATTCATTCAGAACTGTATACATACAGATATACCTACATATACAGTAGACATTTCAATATCAGAGTATTCGTAGATTCTTTTATTTGTAGAATAAGCTTCTGAAAAGATGTTGGTAAATAGAGCGCCTTTGTTTAATTATACACTTGTTTACAAAGTATAGATAACATCGTACAATTACAGCAGACAACAGAGGTGGGCACCGTTAAACAAAATGTTAACTTCGTTAATCGATAATCAGTTAACTAAAAAGTTAACTTCGTTAATCGTTAAAACGTTAGATTTTGAAAAATGTATTAACGTTAATCCGTTAAACTGTTAATGTAAAAAAATCGCGGTTGAATGGCATGAAATAGAACTACATTACTACACATACTATAACATATACACTATCGAAATGTATACCAACAAAGTGAGATTTCTTTTCCAACTCCCAACCCACATCCGATACCACACATAACCCCAAACAACCCTTGGATTATCTAATGCCAGTGCCGCCAGTGGATGATGTCTATGCAATCAATCAAATATTAACGGACTTAATTAACGGAAGTAAAATGTAACGGAAGTTAAATAATCCGTTAACAATTTTTGGAGGTGAGAAAAGCGTTAAATCGTTATTCAAAATGTTAACTTCGTTAATTAACGATTAACGGATTAACGCTTTTCTGCCCAGCTCTGGCAGACAGTATGTATATTTCAGACGTCTAACTACGAGTATACATCGTAAGTTATAGAGTTTGCTGATGATGTTGTGTTCACATACAAGTTATTCCTTCTATTATACTAGTAGTCCAAAGTAGGTAAGTCTAACAAAAATCCCTAATTCTGTTGTTGCCGTGTGGATTATTGAGAAAATAATACAAAGTAAAATCTATTTAGTGAGTTGGTAAATACAAAGCAATCAAATAAAATCACCCATAGAATTGTTCGTATATTTCAAAGGAGATTTTCCACAAGAGAAATTTCTTACTGGGTGATCGTTTATCAGTTCGTTAGATTCAATGTTTATGTGGAACTATGGTGCTTCTTCACACAATCTTATTCCGATAAACAATGTCAGATTCAACACTTAACACAAATAATACATACATTAATACATTGTACAGTATAGTATATAGGCAATCGCCAACCCCACTAGGTTATGACCTGTTTTGGAGTTGACAATTAAACAAAATGAAAACATCTTCATTCCACAAATGCACAACAAAAAACAAAATAAAATATTATTGTCCTCATTATGACAAATTAATAATATAAAACATACCAAGAAATACCAGGTTGCATATCTGCAGAGTTGGGTACTTGGCAAATTTCTGCAACAGCCCAATATTATACCCAATAACCGTTTTTTAATGTGGTCTGTATACTGATAATATATCAGTTATCACTCTGAAGTGAGTGATTTAAGAAGACGCATAAATTGAAACGTAAGAAGGCTAAGCTGTTAAAGGATTTCTTAGAATGAAAATTTAATTCATTTTTAATAAATAAATTTTTATTAACATTGTCTCATTGGTCCGTTGTTTGTCACAAAAAAAAAGCAATAAAAATATGTAGTAACAATCTTTCTATTGACATTCCTTCTTATATTCAATTTCTTATTATTTATACGCTTCAATTAATTTCTGTTAGATGACAAACGTTTGAAATTCTTATTGGAACTACTGAGTCGTTCCACAGCGCTATCAACGTTCATTGTTTCGTACTAGTGTACAAATACTTAACTTTTTTTTTAAAAGCAGAAGTAATAAAAAACACATACAGACAGAGAGGACAGATAGAATAGTTGAGATAATAGAAAGACAGGAAGAAAAGAAAGAGAGAAAAATAAAATAAATTGGATTGAACTGTGAGAATAAAGCTGTATCTCTACGAGATGAAAAGAGATGGATGTACAATGATCAGTGGTGTGTGAACTTGTGATAAATCAGTTCTGTTGAATTTAATAGCAAATCGAATTAATGAATCGATGTAGAACTATGATAACTTCCATTGCACAATCAACTACTTGTTCAAGTGTATTTTTCATGGATCACCTGAACCACGAAGAGTTTCGCGTCATTTATTGATGCCCCAACTATTCAATTATAGAAAACATAGGGTTTTTTAAATCTTACAATACGATTTGCGTGTATTGAGAATGTATGAATGGAATTTCAAGTAAGATTTCATGAAACTGAAATTCATTCAGTAGCGTGACATATCGCACCCATATGTTTAAAAATTTACCACTATGATATGAAGGCAACCAAGATCCACCAAGGGTTAAAAAGTGCTATTAGTATATAATTATTAAACTATGTGTATTATTATTAAACTATGTTTTAATTTTCCTTATTTTTCGTTCAAGAATTTTGTATTGCAGTGTACTCTGGTAAGTCGTGGAGAATAGAGTAAGTATACGATTTGTCGAAACTAAAATAAAAGTGGGATTGGCGTTAAATATTTTCTTAAATTAAAACAACAATGTTTGATGTCACAGTCATATATTTGAGAGGCCCTGCATGAAGAACGTAACGTGTAAGGATAAAGAAAAGAAAGGAGACGATATATAGAAAGGATATTAATCGGACACAATAATAAAAGGACGGAAAATATTTATTTAAAAGCTTCAAAAGGATGAATTATTACTCTGGAGTACAACACCCTGAAAGATCTGAAAAGAAAAAAACATACTAGAAAAAACATACATTCCCTCTAAGAAAATATTGATTTATATGTATTTCTCTAAGAAATTTATTGGATTTTATCGAATAAACAGGGAATAATGAATCATTATTCGGTAAATCCGTTTTATCTATTGAATCGATTATAATAAATGAGGGACGAAGTATAATCTATTGTGTGCCACATTTTTTTAATAAAAATTATTCGAATTGTTGCCAATGTTGGATAGTTACATAATAACGTATTACAGAAGTATTTACTCATGGATTTACCTATATATAAGGGACTGGATTGGTTGCTATTTATTTATTTATTTATTGAGAGACTTACAGAGGATTGACAGATATACATGAATTAAAAACATCAAACAGAAATTTCCAGTCATCCCCCCCCAATTACGAGCGTCCACAGCATGCACGCAGATATATTATTATACAACAAATTAACTAAGCATGTGTATTAAAATTACAATTAACAAAACTGAGCAAAAGGTATAATACTCGTAAATGATCAGACATAAACCAGACAAATAGGTATATTGTATGAGCAGCCATATAATTATTAATATCGAATAAAGACGATATCAAAATACAAACACAATAACAACAGTAATTACGAGTAATATCGGGTTGACTGTAAGATATTGCTTTTGCAATAAGTCCGCCTTTTGGCACACTGTATTATCTTGTTTTGTTTTTGTTGTTACATATTTACTGGCCAATAAAGTTTTATTTATTTATTATTTATTTAATATCAAAAACTCAATGCGCACAAAAATTATCACTTGACTATGATGTGTGATTGCTTGCAGTTTTAAGAAGATATGTTTATGGTTAAACACATAGTACATAGTATATACATTGATTATACATGGTGGTACTGGGTGTAGGAATGAGTTTGTAATTACTCGTACCTATGTCAGCGTGGGTGTGTGTTATATCTTGAAGAGGTTTTCAAGCGATAGTTCTAGGAGTTTACCTCTGAGGGAATAAGATAATAAGATATTATTAATAGTGTTTGTAATATTGTATAAAACTAATTAATCCTTCCATTCGTAACACTTAATACATACAATACCATCAGATGCGTTTGGAAGATCCTTCTCTCAGAAACTTAACTAATTTAAAGCTCTTATATATTATGAAGTTTTAACATTTAGAGTTATGACAAAAGTTTCTTTAATGAAACAATTTATAACTTGAAGAGTTCACTGCCACAGAATTATTATACAAGTCGGAAAATGGATAATTTATAAGACGTTATGGCCTCCATTACTAATTAATATTATATTTTAAATAGGTTTAAATAATATGGAAATAAAATATTACTGAATAAAATTATAGAGTTGAACATTAATTTATTTTATGATACAGAATATAATCCAGCAACCCTTTTATTTATTTAGAAGCGTTTATATTAAATTTACTTCTCATTATTTTTTTTACATTTGATTAATTTGTGATCGCTATTCTAATATTTTATACAAACTCAGTACTTTTGAGTGTGAGGGACATGTGTCATGCCTCATCCACATGCTGTCCGTCCTTCCACGAGTCCCGCGCGAATGAGTAAAAAGGCGTTAACCGTCGGTTACGTATACAGTTCAAGACAATCACCTCGTCCGTACGTCCTTTTACTCATTCTCACAAAACTCGTGGAAGGTCGCCGAGCGTGAAGCGGCCCCATCAGAAAGCAGATATTGACATTATTTTCTCGTTAATTGAAAAGTCATAGGAAGGTAGAACTAAAATATTCACACCTAAATTGCCCATTCGGCAACGTTGAAGAATGTAATTTTCTATTGAGTATAGAGTGAAAAATAAACATATTTTTCAGGCCCTCTTTTGTCCCCAATCTTTCTTTACACTATACACTATCATTATATTTCTTCTTAAGATGTATAAATTCAAAGGCCAATGTATTTTCAATCACTTCTCTGTAAGAAGATATGATCGTATAAAAAAACCTTAAAAAAGGGAATAAGAATTATTAGCATCAGGACGTCGTTCAAGTAGAATATCCTGCGGATAAAACAAGGAATTGAATTTATTCTTATATACCTACCAATCTATTTAACATTTTTTTTAGTTAAAGGACTAAGAAATGAGAAACAAAGAAGATAGAGTTTTTCATTATCAAGCGGAAATAATTTGATGTATCTTTTTTATAAAACACCTGCCAAATTTAAGTAATTTATTCTTTTATATTAGATTCTTTCTGAAACTGTGACTGTATGTATACGGATGCTTATTACTTAGTTATTTTCTTTTACAGCCGTTTCTGTCCACTGTCGAACGTAGGCCCCCCATATCCCTCCATATATCCCTGTCCTGTCATCAGACACTTTTTTTAAATTATCTTTACTTCTTTTATTTTCTATTTATCTTCTAGGATTCATATTACTTAAATAAATTTCTCTCTAATTAAATGTAATCAAATATTCGAGTGACTTTAAGTGAGAAATGTTTGTTTGAAGAAATCCATCTTTATATGAAAGCTGAGCCGGGATTCCTTCTCAAAGCATTTAGAGCTATGATCCGGACCGAGATTAGCTGAGTTAAAGTGAAATTGGACAGGGATGATAACTGGACAAAAAGCACTGGTTTGGGAACTAAGATTGGGCAGAAGTATTGGCAGGTCCCAAGGTGACCTGGTCTAAAGACATAACAATAGTTACGAGTTCAAGGCGGTATAAATGGGAGTGTGGAATTCTGAGCACGAGGTCTTTGTTCTATACGGGACTCGTGAAGAATGTTGTACATGTACATTCTACCAATATGCATAAGACTAGTTGTGTTTTACATTTTATTCAAACAAACAGGTAGCCCAGTACCAGTTATGAGTTTTATACCTTCTTCATTATCGCTCGTATCTATACAAGTTGATACAAGTGATAATAATTTTTGTCTTTCAGTTAAGTTCCAAGTGTCTATAGATTGGGATTAAAAAGTTTAAAAAGTTTTTAGATTTGTTTCATCTCCCTGTAATGGAGCGATGTGGGCCTATGATAATCGCAATAATAATTATTATCGAAGAGTCCCTTCACAACAAACATCTCGACAAAGTTAAATTGATTTTGATACCGAAGTAGACCCCTTCTGTAGGTACATTTAATAAGCTACTGCTGAGAGAAATTGCCAGAAAGTACGATAAATTTTTGCTAGGTTTAACGTTACATAAAGTTTTTCAAGGTTGTTATGAAATATAGAGGAACAAGAATAAATGGAATGATATTGAATACCACGCCTAATTGGGGCCACATAGAATGCCGCTTTCGGGTTGACTGTGAAATATTGCTTTTGAAATGAGTTCCCGCTGTAGCACACTACTTTTGTCTTGTTTTGTAATTTCTTGAAGATATTTAAATATGGAAATCTAAACACAGAGGTGAAATTTTGTATCCGAAATAACAAACTCTACGTATCCATCTTGCCGGCCAAATAACTATGTAGATACCAAAACCCTAGAAAAAAATGTATAATTGAGCAGGAAAATACCACCCATTTATCTGAGTCATTTATCATTTATGAATTAACGTAGTGAGAAGATCTCTGACTCCATAGTCCATAGATAGAGGCTTTAGGAGTGTAATATTAATGTTAAGATTGTTGACAATATGTATGAACTTACTATTCGGAATAAAAATTTGCATTTTAAAGAATATACAACAACAATGTCTCGCAAAGTTCCCGTTGAATACGAAGATAGTTAGATATTTATAGTGTATCCCGTATCCCGTGATCCCAGGGTCTTTGTTAGGAAATAATATCAATACGGGATTTATGACAAGATCCCTCGATACCCTTACGATGTTCACCTGCGTCACTAAATTTTATTTATTCAACAAAACAACTTGGTGTAGTCTCTATTCCCTCTAACCTTCAAGCGGTGGCGACCCGCCTTGTGAGAATATTACTTTGTCCACAGACAAACGCTTCTCAATTTTGTTCTTCTTCGAGCGGACAAATTTGGTTCAACATCGATAAAAAAAATTTACAACGCAGCGTGTTTGAGAATGCCATTTGGAGCATATAGTAACAAAGACGAAAATGTCTGCTTTCTTGTTATTTGCATAAAAAAAGTTTATTTAGTCCTGTCACCTTTGTTTCCGAAAGAAACGAACGCTGATGCCGTTTTTGTTACAATATCGGAACTTAAAATATAGAATTAGATTATTCATGCAATTTTTGTGGCAAAAGTTATTCTATTGAAAAAATATACAACTTTCTAAAGAAAACTGCATATTTAACTTTTTTTCGACTTCTGCCTTTCTTTGTTTCTATATTTCTAATTTGTGTCAGTGCTTTGTAATTTGCAGACATCATCGATTCCTTGGTCTTTTATTTTTTTTTAAAGATTTGATTTACCGATCAAATTCGGATCTGAAAAAGCAATATTGCATTTACTAGTTTTGATAGCAAAATGTTTGTGGATTTTTACGGTCTTTGTGGTATCGATGTTGTTATTTCTGTTGTCAAAATAGAGTGTGGAGAATTATTGTTACAATTGTGTGTAATTAAATGTATTTCTCCTTTCTCTTGATTCTACAGTTTGAGAATCTGTATACAAGGCCGCCCAGGGTGATTGCTCTTGTATGAAAATCTTTCATATATGCAATGGTTTTATCCCCGAAGGAAGGTTTACCGGAAAGGGTTTCGACAAAGCTGTTTATTTTCACCCGCTTTTCTTCATATTGTTTCACATCAACACACACATTATAAATTATATACAAAATATGTCACACACCTACTCATAAATATTTATGTTTACCCTTTCACAAACTACAAGTAAATGTGTCTCTCATTCAGCCCGCGATTGCCCACTGCAGGACATAGGCCTCCTCTCTCCTCCTCCACTTCTCTCGCTCCTGTGCGAGTCCCATCCACTGGGGTCCGGCAAACCTCTTAACATCGGTGGTCGTAGGTGGTCGCCCTTGTGGCCTTTTGTCGCCCCTTGGTCTCCACTCCAGCAGTCTCCTCGTCCATCTGTTGTCCTGCATTCTTGCTATGTGCCCCGCTCATCTCCACTTCTGCACCGCTATCCTCTCAACCACATCAGTCACTTTAGTCTGGCTGCGTATCCAGTCATTTCTCTTCCTGTCTTGCAATTTAATGCCCAACATTCTTCTTTCCATTTTTCTTTGAGCTATTCGCAGTTTGTTGGCAGACAGTTTGGTGAGGGTCATAGTTACCGTGCCATATGTGAAGACCGGCAAAACACACTGCTCGAACACTTAAGTCTCCAGGGATTGTCAAATGTGTCTATCTATATATTACACTCTAACGCTGCACTCCTTGAGGGGTAGTCACAAATGACAGAACACCACACCTATTTCTACTCCTAGTTTTCGTCACGTTCATGCAATTCCACACAAGTTCTATTCTGTTCCATTTGTTTGCTGAGAATTTGGACGATATCGTCGAGATTCTAACAAACACTCCTCTTTCTTCCATGTACATTGTACACTCATGCACAATCAGTATCACTCACTTCTCTAGTTAATTCAATCCTTATTTCGATCTTTCTGAGTTTTCCCACAAATTCTCCCCAGCGATCTATTTTAACAGCGTTAATACTATGTACATTCATAGTTAACATGTTCCCCAAAATTGCATTAATAATAGAATGCCTAGTTCATTTAGGTCAGTGTTTCCCAACCTCTTTCGTGCCAAGCCCCACCAAAGCCTTTCTAACAGTCGTATGCCCCACCACAAAACATATACATATACGATACATTTGTATGCCGTGTACTAGAACCGGGGGCCCCCTGTACACAACTACATACCTCATGCGATGTATATACAATTACAACTATGATTAGCGCCGCAGTCAACTTTTTCTAACGAGACAATCGCAAGTTAATGAATTTTCACAATAATTTGTGATTAATGTGAGATTCCTTCGCGCCGATGGCCATGATTGCGTATATGATCTATCTAATTCATGAACCTCTACCATAAACAGCGCCGCAGGCGATTTTTTTTTTAGTAATGTTTTAAAGATTACTTACAAGTTAGAAGAAATATAATATATCTACTCGTAATACGTGGAATAGTTGTAATTCCTGAAGTGTCCCATCTGAGGTGTGGTGCCCCACCGCTGAGGCATGGTGCCCCACCTCTGAGGCGCGATGCCCCACCGGTGGGGCGTACGCCCCACCGTGGGAATCACTGATTTAGGTATTCTTGATTTATTTGTAAAGAAATTTTATACATTACCTATATGTGTATCTTTATATTTACGTACTTTATTATTATAGTATTTAAGTTTTTCTTTCTTTTCTCGCGTTGACTGTAAGATATTGCTTTTGCAATAAGTCCGCCTGCACACTGCATTGTCTTGTTTTTCTTGTTACATATATTATTTACTGGCCAATAAAGTTTTATTTATTTATTTATTATACTGAAATTACTTCGACTGTTTTGAAAAAGTGTACCTTTATAATTGTACGACGTGTATTTAATTAAATTAAAATAAACAAGCAAACGTGTAATAATTTAACTGTAAAATTAATTATGAGCATTACCAACAAGTAGAAAGTTGCCGCGTAATTGTGTTTTGTAATTAATTGGATGATTTCATTAGGCGGATGTCGATTAATCTTAAAAGCAAGCGAGATCTTTTTTGGTTTCTTTTACAAATATGTTTTTAACTAATTTCGCTCCCTCGTGAATCTCTCATGCCTAATACCACCAACTTTTACCTAGGAAGGAGAGCCCTAAGAAATTTCCATACAAAAACAGGGATAATATTCTATTTATTGACACGCAGGCCTACCAACCACACCCTAATTCCATACGAAATGCAACACGCAACTCACCTTCGTTAGGTGCCCAAATATCTCTGCCTAGGCTAGGTGAGTTGCGTGTTGCATTTCGTATGGAATTAGGGTGTGGTTGGTAGGCCTGCGTGTCAATAAATAGAATATTATCTCTGTTTTTGTATGGAAATTTCTTAGGGGTCTCCTTCTTAGGTTAAAGTTGGTGGGATTGGGCATCAGACTCTCAAATCTTATTCAATTGGGAGAAATTACACGTTCTTTAAAATATTTATCGAATAAAGAATTAATTCAAGACAATTTCCGACAATCAGACAAATAAATACAATGTGTTTACAAATCAGATCACATTATTAATGTATTTTATATAATAGTAAAAAATCCTGAACAGAATTAGGCATTTTCTACCCCAATACGAGTATATTACGTTTTTATTGTTGGTAATAAATAAATCTAAAAAAAAATGTTATTTTGTTCTATTATACTTTACGGCTATCCATTCGTCTGCGAGTGATCCCATCCAACGGTAAAAAATTATGAGTGGCGTTTTTCGATATTTTGAATTAAAATTAATAGGAGATTTACTAAAATATAACTATTCAATTATTCGCGTTTCATTTTAACATTATCATCCATGGATCATTGCATTTCCTGGAACTGGCTTTCTCCAGGAGAAAGCTTGGATTAAGGGCTTGGTACCAAGAATGACTTCACGGTAATTTCCCACGGCATTAAGGCTCAAAATCGCGTGAACAATCGCATGACAAAATGGTAAAAATTGCTTTTTTTCATTTTTTGGGGTTAATTTTGCGTCTATCAAAAAACTTTTACGGTTAATCCCTAGATTTTAATGCATATTATCAGTACAAAAAAAATCACTCCGCGACTTTCAAAAAACGAGTTTCCGTCTTTCGGAAAAAAGATCAGTTCCCTAGATTATTTATTCCCTAGATAAATGTTTAATGCATCTACCCTAATTTGTCACAAAGCATATTTAGTAACGGTTGTCGAGATATAAGGTCTCCCGTTTAAAGAAATTTTTGAAATGTCGGTATGTACACTCTTAAGGAAGATTAGCTTTATTCATAGTTCAGTGTTCCATGCAACATTACATTATATTACAACAGTTGTCTGTGTATACACAATACACATATACACTTATCTTGCATCCATTGGCAAGCACATTTGTACATCTGTTACTCTGTATGGCTACCACATATTGTGGTAGCCATACAGAGTATAGATATGATATGGTATTGATGGTTGGATGAAACGTGATATTATTCTTGAAAATATAATTCACCTTACCGACACAATTGAAGTTATGAATCATTGGCTTTTGTATATTTTTTATTTTATTAGATGGGGTGTATTATGTACTGCGGCCTGTAAGATCCATTGTACTCCCCCTACTTTGCCTATCTGGTGACTACCCAGTTAGAGCAGCCCCTCTAGTCCTAGACGTCTTACGAAGTTCAGCACTCGGAGTGGGAAGTGATTATACCTCTATCTGGTGCTTGCACAAATGGCTTTTGTATAAGTTTTGTTCCAAGTTCCATACATACATAGGTGAAATATTCCGTGTCGATGGAGAGTTACTCGTATAAGGCTGATGAAAGATCATCGTTTGTTATTGACATAATTACTTGTTATGAAATTTGTAGAAAATCCTAGTGATATTACGTTTTAAACTTTTCATGTTATTTTGTCGTCGAGCGATCAATTTTTGCAAATTAATAACGCTAGTCTTTGATGTTTTTAGTATCCCTCAGGGCAGATCGGCTGCTGTAATATGATATTTTAATATCCAATTAATGCCCATCATAACATTCTGTATTTACCATCCTACCTTTATGTATATTGTAGATATATCTACTTATATTTTTTATCAACCTTTTTAATACATTTCAATCTGCCTGATATAAAAATGTAAAATATTAAACGTACGCATTTGGCTAAATAGAAGTTCCATAATCCCAGGATACACTACCAGCTACCTACATACATACTCGTATTACACACGCACTTGAAAGTGGTATAAATATAGGGTATGTTATTTATGAAATATTCGCCACATAAAAAGGAAAACTTTTCTTATACTTACCTGTAATGTTACGTGTACATATACCTAGTAGTAGTATCACTTACCAAATTTCTACATTAGGTATATACGCAGTGGTGCAGGTGTTATTTTTTCAATACGTTTTAATACATAATTTAGTTCGGTGATACTATTAGATACTACAGTCTCGCGTTTTATGATAATAATGTTTGGCGGGTTGGTTTTTCAGAGTGCTTACATCGCATCGCCATGTATGTGGTTTTGATACACGAAAAACATCTTTTTAAATATTAATGGGATAAAGAATAACGTAATAATTTTTAATATTTAATACCCAACGTCCACTTAGAACACATGTGGCATCCAAATGTAACATGGTGGGAAATACGAAGAATAAAATAATATGATTGATATCGTAAACATCATAAAATGAAGTAATATTTTTCATGTAATCAATTTTTTATTTGTAATAAAATTGTATCAATCGTTCATACTCATCAATCACTCTATCAAAGCAAAAGAGATAATTTCTCAAAACAAATATGCATTTCTTTTAAAATATCTTATATCTTCCCCATCTGACCTATAACTAGTCACCCAGTAGACCCTGATATACCTAGCAGTGGCGATGGGTAGATTTCTGCAGAAGGGAAGCCGGGGCTAACATTTCTTATGAGATTACGTCAGATTAGACACTGTTATACCTATATTTTTTTCCAATAGGAATCGTGTTCATAGGTAGCTTCGCGCCTGATACCTAGTCACTTTTGTATGCAACAGAAAACGAAGAGTGCCAATATTCTTTAAAGTGACCTTATTCAAAATAAAACAGTCATACAATCCAATAAATTATATAAAATTTTAGGGCGAACTTACTTAAATGCTGCGATTTTTTCATAGTTTTTTTTCCTAGCTTAACAAAACTTCCCGTTTGTGAAAAAAAAGTGAATATGGTACTCAGAACAACCCTGAACAAAGTCCCTGAAGACTGTCGTCACAACAGCATGTATTCATTCAAAATAAGAAGTAGGTATGTCATTTTCTCCTGATTTTCTTCCAAAACTAAAGATACATAAAACTAAAATCCAAATTATTTTGACACCTGAGAAAGCCTTTCTTCCATAAACGTCAATATTACGTACTTAGGATGAGTGAATTAAAACTTTTAATTACATTTTATTACGTAGTTTGATAAATCTAAATAAGCTCGGGAATTATTCAGGTAAATAATACATATCTATAGTAAATATGTATAGTTTAGTAGATTTTGATTAAATCTTAATTAATCTCGTCTGTGAAGTAACCTCTAAAAGCACTCTATCGCATTTAGAAAGTTTGTTTTATAGACATGGCAGTTTTAAATAGTTTACCGTTGTATTATAAAACGAGTTTATATTATAATTGAATCAGTTATTTTGAAAAGGGCGGAAGTCACGCTTTTTGGACAAACTGATTTAAGTATGAGGACTTTCTCCTGTATCATACAGGAGAATATCCTCATACTTAACTCAGTGTGTCCAAAAAGTGTGACTTCCGCCCTTTTCAAAATAACCGATTCAATTGAATAACAATGTGCATTGGATATGTGGAAAATAATAACGTTTGAAGGCTTCCTTTTTCTCATATTGTACCGAAGATTTGAAGAGAAAACATATAATATAACTGCTTTCCATTCTTTATACCTGTCAAGCTTTTAACTCATTCTTGTCAACATAAAATTTTATGTAAGATGGAAATTGTTGAAAATTTGGACGGTGAAAACTTGATATGACTGGGTCTAATAATTTTCGGGTGAATCTCGCGTAGTTTCATTTTGTCGACTCGTTTTATTTCAGTGATTATTTATTGGTGGTGTTCTTTGTATTCTCAGGAGGTTGGAGTTTGCTGGAAGAGTTTTTCAGTTTTTCGATAAGTTTGCCCTAGTGGACAAATGTTATTACACCAGAGCATTTGCTTGAAATTTTAAAATGTGGGTATATATGGATAACAGATATAAAATAGTGTGTATCTTGTTAGCGAAGTTAGCGTGGGTGCGTATCGCCATATATCTACATACAGAGTACTGTAGTATTTTTTATTGTAATGGAAACAGTTCCTGGAATAAAGTCTGATGTCTATTATTATTATACAGTATCTAAAATCATACATTATTTCGCCGAATACCTAACGATATTTATACAAAACCCTTTCTTTATTAATCCCAGAATATTATAAACACGTGTATTTGTGTACTGTTTTGTGATAAATAATTATGATATATTTTCTGTTGATTTTGTTTTATTGAAACAATTTTCAATTTTGAATACCTACTTCTGTAATGAAAGCAAATTTCACTCCAAATATGTATTTGTACCTACCACGTACCTGATACTGTAGGTCTTACAAAGATTTTTTTAAATTTTGAATATTCAGATTATTATTTTGTACGTACTTTATTATCTAGTACCTACTCAACTAGATGTAAAATATATAGTGGTTTTGAATACCAAATGTCTGTAGCTACTTCAATCCACATATTAATGAGAGGAATCCATAAGTTGGTCACAAACCTTTGAAAGAAGTAGCAGCAGAAATTAGAATAGAATCGATAAATAAGTAATACTTCGGTGAGTTAAGTACTGATTATAAAATAGATTAAAATGATAATAAATGCGTAGTAAGGAGATTTATTCTACCACGAATAATAATATTCGAACCATTTAAAGTACAATCTGATTGAAAAAGTGTTGGGTTATAAAGAATTGTTCATCCAAGTAATTACACAAGATAGGTTTGAGAGGTGTTTTTGCGTTAAGATTCTGAAGTTCTATCGTTTTCTTCGAGTGTAATAGCATTGGGATACTGACACTCTCTTTCTAATATTAAATTGTAGGTAGATGGGAAGGAGTCGAGTAAATCGAAAAGTCATTTAAACTTGTGATCTGTGGAATCTTCTGGTATAGATATCTATACTTATATGTACGTAATATCTAGCGTAAAGTTAGCGTAAAGCTCTAAAAATCACAGTTAATTTTCGCCACATTTATTCTCTTGTTCTTGGCTGGTCCGGGACTATTTTTCACATACTAGATGCAAAATAGCACACTAGCATATTACACTATCTTATAATTCCGCATCATAAGTTGTCCTTGCATTACGAGTATTATCTGTTCCTGGAATATCTATTCTCTAAGCTAAGCAATATGTGTGGTGATGTCACATCGTAAGAAAAATATGCTATTTTTATACTCCTTCTCGTAATTTTCACATACCTAATACAGTAATACATGTGAAACAAACTACTAATGGTAGTTCATTTGGTGGGTGATTGTGATTGTTCTTTGTACTGTAGTAACATTTCTATAGCATGCTCGTACCACCTAACTAACTTGAGATGGATAAACTTTTTAAATTTACTTTTTGGGAAAGTTCTTGAATAAATAAATAAACTGTTGACAATAAATCGAATTGGAAGATAGATCCAATGTAAACGTCCAATAATAATATATCACCTCAACAACTAGGGGCATTAGGTACATTGGGAAAGTTGTAATTTGATTCCCTCTTTGTGTGTATAGAGATATTGGATCTTCTTGGTCAGGATATGCCCTGCCCCTGAGGTAGATTTTTAGTCGATTGTTTATCTTTTTGAAAGTTTAACAAGGGAACGTCTTGACCTGAATAAAGGTTCTGAAAACTTTATAAACACAAAAGGTCCGAATTCAGGAGTGTTAGTTATAACGAAATAAAATTTCACGAAAAAAACTCTATATAATTTACGAATTGAAAACATACCTTCTACATTCTGCTTCATACTGTGTTACTGTCTCTGACGAAATGCTAACAGAACCCTTTACACTCTTTAGCATTGATATTCTGCATAATATCTGCTGTACATTGCATTTAATTATTATTTGTCTAATTATATGTGAAACTGACGAGTCCAAGTGTCCGATATAGGGTCTAAGGACGATAGACAACAATAAACATTTCTTATGGTAAAGACTTAAAGATAATGATCCGTACAAAATATTTGTCATATGGTCAAATCCCAATTACGCTGGAGTTCTAAAACATATAACCTCTTATTTCGTGTACCTAATAACTCGAAACCTGTGCTCTGAGCTGACGATTTAGCAATATAGCGATTGTGTCTGAAACAATTTTTTTATACATATGTAATAGAACTTTCGGAAAATAAGACGATCTCAAGATTAATTAGTAACTCTATAGTGTGGTAAAATTAACATTGTATTAAATTATTTATCAATCTGTGTAGCTTATTTTTGTTGAATGCCATGTTTTGAAATAACATTCCTACGCTAATAATAACATCAAGAATAATTTTTACTATGACATTTTGTATTTTTATTTAACTGTGGTTTGTTTGTTTTTTTTTTCATTTAATTAATGTGTGTCCATATACAAAGGCCAGATGTGTGCACCTTAAATAGGGCATTGTTTAGATTATCCTTTTTCAATTCATACTATTTTCATATGTATTCAATGTCTGTGCGTGTGCTTGAGAAATAAATAAATAATACGTTCCCTAAAAATTGTTATATAGGTATCCAAAAATCAGAACTACTTTTCGTTTTGCAAGGTAAAAGCATTTTTATTCGGGCAACTATAGATACGATTGATTTTGCCTCGCATACTTCTTTATAGGTACTTATACATCTCGGTATAATCACTTTATACTAAAAGTACCTCCACCGAAGGACCAATAGGATTCTTTCTAACAACTTTGTATTAAGTTATTTAACATTCTAAGGCCGTTCCTTTCTGTTTAAGTTATTTTCTAACTTTTAAATACCTACGCATTTTGTTCAGTTTTTTTTTACATTTAATTGAGAATTGGAGAAAGATGGCTCTATCAGTCCATAAAATATACGAGAACAATATTTTAGTATATATATATTGAAGTGTCTTTAAGGTTCAAAATCGCATGCACAATTGCATGAACCAATTTTACAAATAATATATTTTACGTTTTCTGGGGACAATGATTTCACTTAATGCGGCCGCTTCACGCTCGCCGACCCTCGACGACCTCGCCGTGAATGAGTAAAAAGGCGTGTGGTTGAAAATGTTTGTCTTGACATGTACGTAACCGACCGTTGACGCCTTTCTACTCATGTATACCGAGCCTTCACGACCCTACACGAGCATGTGGATGAAGCATTAGGTACTATTTTTTTGCAGTAATTCAGTAGATTTTTATTTGTATTTATATATATTTTATTTGTATTTGTACTCCTAAAAATATTTTTTTCAACATTCAGGAAGCGAGATGCGAATATTTTCTTTAAAAAATATTTTCACAGGTACATTTCTATGTTGATATGGTCCTACGAATATGGCATATACCTAAAAGTTAAAATTTATTTTTCCGGATCATTTATATTCGTATCTATTGTTCTTGGGATAATATCCTGCCCCAAAGAAGAACTTTGTTAACATAATTTCAACTGATAAAACTATTTTCGAATATAATAATGTTTGTTTGTTATACCTTGACAAGGCCGACGTGAAAATAGTCCTTAATGTAGGCCTGCATACACAGAAACAATCATATATACGTAATAATATGTCTTTGTGAATTATATTATTCTTGCGTTGTTATTTTGTTAATAAAAACCATGCTGTATTTTTAATACAAACAAAACATATGTTAGTAGTTAGCTACCAGTTAATTATAAAAAAACGATAAATATGTACTGTACTGTTTTTTCATTTATTTGTGTATTGTGTATTTTTCGTGATACAATAATAAATGTACTTTGGATTTACGAACAGAGCAGAAGATATTAAAAAAAAAACATACAAAAAATAATTATGTCTAGTGCAAAAAGTAAACGAAGTATCTATGTATCTACAGTCATTTATGAAAAAATCATTAAGGCTCCCGACCCAACTGTGACGTCACGGTAATTTCCCACGGCATTAAGATTCAAAATCGCATGAACAATCGCATGATAAAATGGTAAAAATAGCGTTTTTTTTTCCATTTTTTGGGGTTAATTTCGCTTCAATCAATAAACTTTTACGGTTATTCCCTAGATTTTAATGCATATTATCAATAGATACAAAAAAAAAATTCTTTGCGACTTTCGGGAAACGAGTTTCTGGCTTTCGAAAAAAGATCAGAGATGTTTTTATCCTGCAAGGGAGGTGGCGTGAAGGGATAGAATAAAATAGCCAAAGAGTCAATCGATCCGATTTTCTCAACATTTCAATTGTGGATTTCGGTAAACGAAATTACCAGGGCCGGATCCACTAGTTTTTGCGCTGTGGTGCAAGAAGAAAACTTGCGCCCCCCCCCCATCCTCCAACAATGCATCACCAATTAGTTGCGAAAGCGGATAACATCCTAATTAATGGTTGGATACCTCGCATGTTTTTAATTTAATAATTTAATTTTCAATATTTAAGCCTGTTAAATGATAAAATTGCGAACATCCCTATTTATCATTGGCTATTTACCTGGATCTTCGAAATCACAGAGATTTTGGAATGTAGATTGCGATGTACTCGCTTCTGGAATATTGTGCTGAGATTGAGAAATTTGATGAAGGGATTTATTTTGATGGCAATTTGTTTCCATAAAATTATCTATTTGTTTCCATGAGGATGGAATACTTTGGATGGAATAAATAGTAGTCTGAATACTAATTGAAGACGTATCAACATTGACTGGATTAGAAGGAAATAATTTACATATAGTAATGGGGATCTGTTTCACTTTTTCGTCAATTTCTCTTTGTAACTTGATGTTTCGGAACTGTGCCCCAGATAATTTCTTTTTGGGCTGAGAAGACATTGTAATAATAATAATGAACAAACAATCCAGGAAATTAAAACAATATTGAAAATTATTCGAACACCTGCACCTCAAAACAACGTAGTAGATGTAGATGATTTATTTACAAATATCGAACTGTAAATCAATCTTAATTAAACGAATTAATTAATCTAATAATTACTCGTCAATATCAATTTACTTACTTGTTTGCTGAAATAATTCTCTTGACCATCAAGATGCGTTTACTTCACGAATATTAAAAAAAACTTTTGAGTGAAGTATGCAAGAAAAATCAGAATATTATTATTCACAAAATACTTACTGAAAAACCTTCTTAGACTTATTTTCACTTCGATATCAGAAAATCATTATCTAAAACTGGAACTATCAGAAATATCTAAAATGATTAATATATTGTTTGATAGAATGATCTATAGATCCTAGAAGAAACTGAACGCCTTAAACGTACGCCACAAACACCAAAATACAACGAAATTATCAAAAAACTGACAAAAACCAAAAGCACAGTCGTCTTACCGCACAACCCGTTAGAAAAATTATTAAGAGTATTATTTTACAAACATTAAATCGCAAATTTTTAATTACTTCGCAGTACTTCGCACAGAATCTGACATAACTAGTACTGGGATGATAGAATGAAATAATCGAATAATTCGATCACCAGTATTATTAAGATAATCAAATGTCATTCGATTATCATTTTAATGATTAAAACGATTAAAAAAATAAATATCTATATAACGAATCATTGATTATCTTTTTTATTCGACAAGTCAATGTTTTATTACAATTACCCAAAAGCGGGATTTTCTCCCTACTCTTTATTGCGATAATCGACTTTCAATTATTCAATTATTGGGGTTACCCCATCACTAATCAAAGACATTGAAAAAAATCGTACCAACTTTCAAATACAAAAACATCTTTAATTACGTACGAAATTCATACTGGTGCAAGCAACCAAAAACAATCAGCTAAAAAAAACCAACAACGATATAGGGTGTCACAGCTATTATCTCTATGTTTGCGGTCGCGTTTAGCGGAAATCAATGTATTAGTGTGATAGTATTGGGCACCACCCAGTAGGAACTTGGTAGGAACAGAATACACATACATGAACACGCATTTGTATACGTATATATGATGTTGGAGCGAGATGTAGTTTCTACAACGTCCGACGTGTGGCGTTGTAGGTCTTACTTCATTACTTACCGATTCCCGCGAATTACAAACAATATAGTTAAGTACAGACTCTGAGAATATTATTATGCATTACTTTGTATACGCTTTGCGCCCTCATACACTTTAATAGACTTTACGCCCTGGTGGTTTGCTCCATTTGAACCTAGGTAAGATCCGGCCCTGGAAATTACATAAAAATAATACATTCGGTATGACTTTTTAATGAACAACAAAAGTATTTCCCTGTTTTCCGTTTCAGTAATTGCGACGGATGTCAATCTTCCTTTGTCATCTCACCCCTTGAAAATGTTTCTAATTACGAATACCCTTTGATTATTGAAGTACTTAATCAAATATTTTTTAGTCATACTCGAATACCTAATAATATTATAATCTAACTTCCACACACGCGTCGTAGGTGTAATCCGGATACGGTATACCTATTCTGAAGTGTTAAAAATTTAATATATATAGAGCATATAAAAGCCTGTATTTGACACTGAAAATATACACTTTTTAATCACTTCATTTATGCTAGTTTATTAATAGTTGAGGTCCTTAAATGTAGTATGAAGCAATAAAATAGGTCGAGAAATACCAAACATAAAAAAAAACGATCACGACTAGTGTTGATATAATGGCAACACCATTAATAATTTGGTATATATGTATATTGGTTGACAATAACAGTTCACTTACTTATCTATGGACTGGCTCTTGGGGGTGAGACATTGTACATATCATTATACTTAATGTGTTAATTAACAATGTAATCTTTAATTAAAACTACCTGACCAAACCAACAACTAGAAATTCACCAGTATGATTTTTCTCACTGCTGCACCAATTTTTTAAATTTTTAAATTATTTCGTTATTTTAAAATACGTAGAGTTTACATAAAGTTCGTTATGATTCACATATGAAACTTAAGTACAGTTAGGAATACATAGAGGTACAAAGCATGTTAATTAGGGTTACGTCGAAAAATATTCACCCAAAATAATTATACGAACACTCAATTATTATATTTTTGACTTACCGCACTTTGGGGTGCGTAGTGTACCTGGTATGTATATTATTCAATTTGCCGTCCATTAACGTGAAAAGGTGTAATGGTGTGTATATCCATAAGACTACTTAATACACTTGTTAGATACCTTTTAATTATGATCCGTAAATTCACCCACCCTTAATTCAAATTTTATTATCTTTTCAGGTCCATCAGTGACAGTTGTGTTTTAATTCAAAGAAGACAATTTGGAATAATCCTTTGACGGAGAAAATGAATAGGAGTTACTTAGTCTGGATATATTATAACACAAAGAATACATAAAGATCTCATTTGTATACAAATAAGCTATATGTGAAATGGCTTTTTTTAACATCGTATGGATTTGCAGTGTCCTGCCTCTACTAATGGGTAAGTACCGAATATGAATATGTATTATATTCCAACCTTTTTTTTCTTTACAGTATTTTTTTTTGCTAAAAGGGTATTGAGATATTGTAGAAATAAGTACGACAATAACAGTTATGGCTGTAAGTGCCTCCTAGGCATAGACGTAAAATAACTACGTGCTCAATAGTTTTTTCTACGTGATTTAGTTTACACATCTAGTTTTATGCCTACGCAAAATAAACACAAGTTTTTATTCAACAAGTTTCCGATTTTCCGACGAAAACGATTGTTGAATTTTAACAAATGGAAACTTTTAATGAATCCACAAGTTATTATAAATAATTTTAAGAGAAATGATATTGAACAAGATAGCAGTTTAATTCTTCGTCTGACAGATGATTCTTTAATATTCAAAAGTTTTGTCTCAAGGTCTGTTGAGAATACTAAAGAATAATTCGATACCGACGACCGAAATTATAGTACTCGAATATGTATTAAGGAATTTGTAATGTGATGTAAGCACAATACTATGCTATACCCTAACGCCAGGGTATAGTATAAGGCTGCCACCTTTCGAGGAAGGCAGGCCCGGAGATTTTCGCCGCCACCCCCCCCCCCCCATTTTCCGTCGTCGATGACAATTTTTTATTCTACGAAGAATTGGTCTAAAAAAAGAAAAAAAGTTGACATCGAAAAATCCCTACAAAGTTAATACCAAATGGCGGAAGAATGACTGATGGCTAAAACTGTCGAACTTTTTTTTTGCACACGGTCGCAGCCTGCGCCTCTAGTCCCCGACTAAGTCAACCTTTTGGCAAATCCGGCCCTGCTCACCACCCAGTGTGACCCGGAGATATACGATGCTAACCTGGAGCCCGGAGAACACCACTCAAACCCGTAGACTTCGGGCAGCCCTAGTATACTATAGTATTGTACTTACATCACATTACAAAACAACGTATTGATAATGTTTTAAAACCCAATTATCGATTGTTTAGCAAGTATAATCAGTTCAGGTATATGTTAACAATACACGTGTAATGAATTTATAACCTATAAATTATAACGTTATGTAGGTATATAAGATCTACCTACTCTAAATATGTTGTAGCGGTCAGTTGAAGTATTCTGCTAATCTCTGTAATATATGTAATATTCTCGAGAGTTGCGTGTGTTTTGGTTATTTGTGTAAGATTTACCTACTCGACATATATGGTGCTTACATATAATATCACGACTTAATACCTCAGTAGGCATATCGAATGAGATAAATAGAATATAAAGCAGGCGTGACGTATAGGGAGCTGATAAGACGAATGTATCAATGTTCCTTGGTCAATTTCTTAAAATATGGTCGTTTTATTTAAAGATATTTCTTAAAGAAACGGAGATATTTCTTTACATTATAATTTTCCTAGCTGCTGCTTATGGTAGATATAAATAAATAAATCTTTATTGGGCAGAGAAAATATGCATGGTTACAAAAACAAGACAACTATAGTATGCCAAAAGGCGGACTTATTGCAAAACCAATATCTTACAGTCAACCCTATACGTCATTACTAAATACCTTATAGAATTACTTAAATGATTGGTCGTAAATCTAGCAAAAGCCTATTTTACACTGTACATCAGTTGGAAGACTATATACATAAACGCTAAAATGATAACTCCGAATGTAGAAGACCCACTGCAAAACAGATTAATACCCTTCCCGTTATTACTGAATCTTAGAAATACTGATCGCTATGAAGTATAAATTTCTATCGGGGCAGACCCCTGACCACATGGATGTCAACAATCGCGAGAGACTTAAAAGAGGCGAAGCTTCGTGCGGAGGATGCGGGGGACAGAAGGACTTGGAGGATGAGGACTAAGAGGGCCGACCCCAAGTAAATGGGACAAAGGCGAGGGCAAAAAAGAAGAGTCAACTTAGAACCATCCCATGAATGACCCAATTTAGAAAAGAATCTGAAGTCGAAATATCATAAGTTAAAAGTAACCTGGAAGAAGACTGGATCATAATACCTGTTTAATGAATATGTCATGAAGAGTTCTCGTGTAGGGACTATAAAGCTTTAGAGTCACTTTGTCCATAAACGCGTACACCATAAATAAGAATAAATAAAAACTTATCATCTCATTTAGTCGCGAGATAAACTAAAACGTGTTTGTTTCAGCAGCGTTTAGAGAACAAACTCTTAAATCACCCTGGATATCAGCATTATGTTTCCTGGTTTGCTGAATTATGGATGACATGAAATAAATAGGGGAAAAAGATGTAAAAAACACATATTGTTTTTTCTTTCTTTTTTTTCATGATATTAGAATATTCCAGTTTAGTTTGTGTGCGAAGTTTAGATAAGCATAAAATATAGAGTAAAATATGTATTATGACGTAATACGTTTTTCAGTAATACACATGTGTTGCTGAAATATGTATGTAGGTATACGAGTACATTATACATATCGCAAAGTATGCAGTGCAGGTTGACTTTTTATAGGAGTTTTTTTCTAACTCACTTTAATTAAGACTGAAAATCACAATTTATGCTTTGTAAGACCATCGGAATTTTTCTACATGTCGTAGTTGAATTTAACAAGTAGTTTTATCTCAACTGATACACAGCAAAGATACATTGTACAACATAATATACGCGTTCCACCTCGACTCAGCTACCAGCCTTGATAGCAAAGCGGTTGAATACCGGATTGTCAGGTTGCAGGTCTGGGTTCGATTCCCAGCTGCGGCAGATGGATGGTGAATGTTACTTAAGTGTAATATATATATATACATATATATAAATGTTAATTGTTAGTTTTTCGCATCGCGGAATATATGATTTTGATTGGTTAAAACTTGTACATCGTACTGTTTAGACGTATTGCCTGATGATGACGTCCCGTGAGATGTCGAAAGCTCGCCCAAAAGCAAACTGACGCGTCGTACCCGAAAACCAATCAAAATCATATATATAAATATATATATACACTTTAATTACTTAGTTAAAATTTATTGTCACTATGAGTTTAATTTACATAAACGTGTTCAGAAGCATCTTTCACACTTGAGTGTTACACACGATAATATGTGAATTGAGCGCCGAAAGATATTATATAATGTAACAAGTATAATAATGTACATATATTCTTATCCATATAATCACGTAATATACTAAAGAAAGCTTTACATGTGAGACTCATTTCGATTAACAATACACCAACCCATTTATTTAATGAAGTATGTATTTTCCATACTACAATATTCTCAATACGAGCAATATTTTTTCAAACCTAATTACGGCTAATAATACGGGGATCGTAAATAGCCCAAAGGTTCAACAAAATATTACAAAAGGGAAAGATGTACTATGTAGTATAGGAAAACCGGGATTGTAATATATTTAATACCTTTTCAATATTTAAAAATGAGATCCAAAAGGAATAGCATTATGTGTTATTATTATTATTCATATAAGGATTGATCCTTATAAATCGTTTCTATTTGTCCGGTTTTTTTTTGAACTGAAAAAGGTTCGTTTTGTTGGATGTTCGCATTTACCAATACGAGATAAAGATCCCATCAATCAGAAGACTTTAAGTACCATTTTGTGTATCCAGTCAGCCAATGAGATGAGCTTATTTTAGATTTTCAAACATCGAATATCGAACATAATAATTTGAATAAAATTATCATAATGTTCTACTTACGATCTTGATTTTTTTTAATTTGCTCCCAAATGCATGGACAATAATGAACATAGTGATTGTAATCGCGGTAAATTGGTGTTCGGAATCCAACTTTTCATGCTCATACGTTATTTATTAGCGAAGGATACGTTTAACACAGTTGCCTCATATTTGACGACTTATACTTAGGTACAGCCGAGTTTTTTTTATGTTTTCCCTTACTAAATATTAGTGGATTTATCTTCATTAATATATAAATCCCTAACATGTTAATAAACGTTAAGTTTGTTATCAAAATATAAGAAGAATAATAAAGCAATAAAATGTAGGGGGTAGGGGTAGGTGGCTAATATTATTTTATCCTTTATACCTTATTAGGCGCACAACATAATATACTTTAAATAAAACACGATACCTACAGAATAAATAAAATTATGACACAATTTACGAGATGACCCCCGCGTAGCTTCTCAAAATTTTCTGTTTATGTTGTAAGCGGGGAAGTTAAATAATTTAATTTATGGTCATAAGATAAGGTAATCGGATATTTTCTAGAAATTTGCGTTATTTTTTCACTTCGTAATTTAGAAGTTGGACACGATTTAATATGACGAACATAATTTTTTTTCTAAAATTTCCGGAAACAGCAGAAATATGGTATAGTGGCAGCATTATCGAAAATGTCAATAAAAAACCGATAATTTAACTCCCGTGGATTCGTACGTCCATGTCACTTTAGGCTACATCCACCAATCCATCAATCATAGATAAAATCAAACTTTGCCATTTAATATAGATATCTACTACAGTAGTCTCAATTCTCAATGAAATGGTAGGGTATACGAGTATATTCTGTTTTGCAAATAGCATGAACCTAGCATACCTATAAAGGTTCATTTCCTTAGAAAAGGCTGATGAGTTCAGTTAAACTAAAAAGGACAAGTTTTGGAGATAATTATTTAGGAAAACGTAAGATTGCAGAGTTTAGAAAGACTTCGCAGAGTCTTTGTATCATTCAGAGAGTGGATATGGGATGGCAAGGAGAATATTAAAATTGATTGGCCAACCTCAAAATGGTACAATCTTAAATGAACTATACATTAATTTAGTCACGGGCTAAAGTATGGGAACCATAAACATATTGCGTGGGTACCTAAGTATCCTATCTGTTTGGATGTAAATCCTGGATAAAAACAACACTAGCAATTCCATATATCGTAATACTTGTTTATATAAATGTATGATATCCTTTCCCTTCCAACTCCACTCTTTCTGTCGCCCGGTAATCCTCGTAATTGTGATAAAATTGTGACCCACTTTACAAAATGTAAAATACTGAGGATCCGTACTCCTTAATATGTTGTATAATATAGTCTTGAGTTTCATAGTCATAATTTATAACCAATACATCTCTATTATTCTAAACTAGCTTACGTATATACTCGTATTATTATGTCTAGCCTCCACACAATTTGGTAAACAAATATGAGCCTACTAATGTATGATAAATTCCGTTAAGTGGGCATATGCACTGAGCAAAAATCGTCCTATTTTTGGATCGACTTTTTAAAAAAAAAAAATAATTAAAAATAATGAATCTGGATTTATCGAAATAAACCCAAATACATCTTTGTATGTACACTTTACAGAAAGCTTAAAAGCTTGTGTTGTGAAGTGGAGTAGGTCGGGGATTGAACCCGCGCCCACTGGATTAACAGTCGAGCGCGTTACCAACCAGGCTACCGACCACCTCAAATTTTGTTTGAGAATGTTAGCGCGAAATAAGAATAACGCAAGCGACAAAGTGAATTATACCTTTTTAAAAGAAACTTGGGAAGAAATTTAAAAATCTAAAACAGCCGATTTGTTAAGATTATAATTAGCAGTATTTTGGATAAATTATATTTCTATATCTGAAAAACTGAACGGAAAATCTTCAGATCCCGTAAATATTAGGGGTACTTTCGGAATATTTTTTTATTGAAGGAATTTACAAATCCTGTAATTCTAAAACAGCCAATCTATCACTGTCTTCATTTTTAAGACTATTCCCTCAGTATTGGCTGAGCAAAATTCAGGGCGCCAAAGCCCAATGACAGCAATAGTAGATGCGTAATTGCTTGTATTACTAATAATAAATGCTGTATGTTTGTAAAACATTTTCCTTGCGTAAAATTGATGTGATATTTAGAATGAGTGGTGAACCTCATTACTGAATAAGATGAAAAGCGTCTAATGAAAGTTTTACGAACACCTGACACTTGCAAAATATAAAGAAGAGATGGGGCTATTCCACAGCCCGGGACTCACCGGAATATACTTATCTATGTCATTTATAAAACAAATGTTATATGAAATAGGCGTGATGTTGGCCATACGATAAATAAATAAATAAACCAAATAAATAAATAAATAAACTGAACGTAGACGCAGGAAAGATTGTGGCTTTCTAAAAGCGGAGGGGGATCTAGCGAGTGCTTACCGACACGATAAGAAGAAGAAGATTAACTGTAAGCAAATATTCGGAAAATCGATGCAAATTATAGTAAATTTCAGTTAAAAGTACTTAGTATTTAGATGTTTAAATATTACGAAAGATGACAATTTTCTATTTTTTTTGTTCAATAAATGTCTATTAAATTCATCTACAGCTACATTAAGCAAGCTTCACCCAGGGATGTTTCAGGAGTTTCAGATTCTATGTCATCCAGTCTTTTACGCAAAAACATTTTTTTCCAAAGGAGGGCTCAAGGTTCGCCGGAAGGGCTCCCCTCAACAAAAACATCGAAACATCTACTGCTGTCTATTCGTCTAATTTTTTTCTTATTAATTAATATCACTATAGTAAAAATATTTATAACTGGCGAACGCAGTCATAAAATTATACCGAGACGGGACGACTACCTGCTTTATTCGCACCTTATGGCTCTGTCGTAGGGGCGAATAAAGCAGATAGTCGACATAGTCGTCCCTTCTCGGTCACATTTTTATTACTGGGTTCGACAGTTATAATTAATTCCATTATAGCATACTGAAAAAGTGACTTTTACATGATGTACGAATAGGTAGGCGCTTTACATTTAAGTGTAAGTATATATTAATTATACTTAATAGGTACCTATAATGCTTGCCGCTCTCCGTATGGCCGTGGGGCATGGGTGCATGCTACTGCATATGTATAATTTTATTGTATTTTTTTGTTCTATATGTATGTTGAATCCAAATTTTTGTTATAATGCATTTTAAGGGCGCAAGCCGTATATGTTGAAATAAATAAATAAATATTATGATGGAGTTTGTTATATATTCTCTTTTATAATAATAAAATATTCATCATATTATAAAATATAAACTGTTTTAATCTGTTGCTTTGCTTCATAACATACGAGACTATTATTATTATTAAATAATATAGTTCCGCTGATTCACTCACTTACTCACTGACTGACTGACTCAGATGCTAGATACCTACATAAATAAATTAATAAATTAATTGTATTTTTATTACTCCAAACCAATCGTATAATTTTTTATATCTCTAAAAAATAAATTCATTTTATGAAATAATACATTTTTTTCTATTATGTTTCTACTATCGAAAATAATATGTATTTTAAATTATGGTCCAGTAAAATAGTCTTAACTTTGTACGTGTGCTACGCAAAAGGTTCGGTATTTCTAATTTTTTAGTATGCTTTAGTGTCGGTTCTGTAATGTTTTAATTATAAATATGTGATCATCTCAGGCCGCTGCGGCCAACACGGTGAGAAAAATAAAGTTTTTTTTTGACCTTATGTTCTTTTTTCAAAATTCTGTCTTACCGGTTAGTATCACAGGAAAAAAGTTATTCTCAGATTTAATCATTACATCTTACTTTAATTAATTATGATATTAAAGTTTTTGTTATATTAATTATTTTTTAACGAGGCCTCAGGAGTCCTACAACTAACTAGTATGAAAATATTTGACAAAGATGTATATGTAGTGTATTTAATATTTAATTTGCTAGATTGTGTAATTCTCTGAAGCCCATTGAATAATAAATCAAGTATTATAAAATAAAAGTGTAAAGTTTTCCTAATTATTTCAAACAAAATTGAAAATGGTACCACGAAGAATTAAAATTTCTCTCACTCCGCAGTAAATTTAAAGTTTAGAAACACTTTCGAATCCGTAAAAGAAATATCCGTGTAATCGTCTCTGATTAAGAGTATGCATACCGACATTTCAAAATTTTCTAAAAACGGGAGACCTTATATCTCGACAACTGTTACGAAAGTCGCGGAGCAATTTTTTTTGTACTGATGGTATGCATTATAATCTAAGGAATAACCGTAAAAGTTTTTTGGCAAAATCAACCCCAAGAAATGGAAAAAAACGCAATTTTTACCATTTTATCATGCGATTGTTCATGCAATTTTTAACCTAAATGCCGTGGGAAATGACGGTGACTTTATTCTTGGTACCGAACCATTAACGCAAAGATTATCTTTGTCAAAAAGTTACCCGCAGTTTGCGGATGGAATATGGATTATCCATCAGGTAAGGAAGGAACACGTAATTGTAATTGCTCTTCATAATTAATTGATTTATCAGTCTCCTGTCTATAATTCTGAGAGCATCTTGTAACGATACAACATCCATATTTAATGTCTTGTATAGAAGATACTGTAACGTTGCCTTTGGTATACATACTCGTATCGACTTAATTTCAATCACCGATATGTCATTCATTTACCTAGAATTGACATGCCTTCACTGTCAATGGTTGGCATAATCATTGTATGTACTTGTAATATTCACATGGATGGATAATGGTGGCTAGGGGTAAGATGGGGAGGAAGGTAATATTCATGTTGACAAACTTCATAAGCAGATGTGCCGCTATGTCAATCACATAATAACATACGGAGACATTATTCTGTATGAAGGGATCTACTCACTATGAAGTCGTTACTTTCATGATTCGCGATACGCAAGTGGTTCTTGGCTGTGTAATTAATTTTCTACCACCCTGATGACTGAATCGGCTGTTTATTAAAGGATAATATACAAAATTAATATGCGTACTGTGTAATAAAAGAATGTTGGATTACGCAATTTTCTTTATAGAAGGATCTTAGAACAATAAATAATTCTTGAATACTTTACAGTAAGCTTATCACTTGTATCAAGTGGTTTAGATTTATTCATCATAAACAGTAAGATCACACTATATCAGTAAATAGATATCTGTCTAATCCAAACAATATGACTCCTGTAAGCAAATGTGACACTTTGACCGAGTCACCACCTTCTTAATCCAGAATATACGACGGTCCTTACTGTTTCATTTAGTGAAGGTATCTGTTGATAGGCGCCTAATTAACACACTTCTTCACAACATAGGTAAATGATAATCTTAAAAATTCTTTGTGCCCATATTTTGTCTGGCAAATAAATCTATGTTGGAATCAGGATTGCTGATAATTGTAGGTTGTTCTTTGCGTTTTGAATAGAAATGTGGTATGAAGCGCTTGGGGGGGGGGGGGGGGGGGATGAAACATTATTAATTAATTAGCTAAATACCAAATGTATTACCTTAGTACATTTGTATTTGACAAGTAATACGACTCCTCACAAAGAGTACAAAGTTCAAATTATTTTCATTTCCTGTAGGGGGGTAAATGTACCTGACATGCCAGCTATATGATGTTATCAATGATTTAACGAATATTAGTTTTACGTTTGCTACATTTGTACATACATCACAAACTATGTAAGTGAAAATGTATGTGAGTGAGATTTTATTTTTCGTTTTCGATTTATTCACTTATTCATTTTCGGAGCTCTGCGGGTTTGTTAACGATTTGATTTCTGGTGATCGATGTATGTTAAAGTCATCAAGGCAGGCTCAGAAATGGACTGTAATATAGCTAATAAATGAGCTATAATTATAGGAATTTCACTTATACGTTTCCATAAAATTACCTTATAATGTTTTAAGCTTCCTTTATATTACTAGTTTGTGTAGTAGATATCAACCCTCCAATATTATTTTTCATAATAACGGTCGAAATTTCGTGTATATTTACCGAAAAAATAGTGGATATTGTTTATTTTATATCATCTATAAAAATAGATGTAGTATACATACCATAATAAAAGCATTTTTTTTTTCGAAAATAAGGGAAGTAGGAAAAGGAATTTTTGATAAAAAACGTTAGGTTGAATTTACATTTCCTTTAAGCGATTACACTGTTCCACCATTAGCAAGGCAGTTCTGGTGAAAAACTGTTTTAATAAAACATGTATTTTTTTTAGCCAATGCTAACGAATTTAAAAATGGCTTCAGTTCCGTTTCCTCTCCCCATATCGAGTTTCCGCTTTTGAAATGTTATAGCCAACGGGCATTTTGATATAACGAGTTAATTAGGGCGCATCTACATATTTGTGGATTTAGGTAGGTACTAGGTACGACCACAATAGTAATAATTTATATATAGTAGAATGGAACATCTCTTCAATCATTCCATTATGTTATCAATTCAAATATTTTTTTACCCTCCACGGATAATTAAATTGCTTTTGGTAATAATGTAGGTACGAGTAGGTATTTATTTTTTACATTATTTGTTGAGATGGTATTCCAAAACACAACGGGATCAGATGATAGGAATGGCATGAGAAGAAGAAATATAATGTACGTACACATATGCACTTCACAAAACCATTAAATTTGGTAAAAGCTGTTAAAAACGTTGAAGGCTGTGGTATAAAACGTTACAGGATTAGTCATACTTTTTCAGCAATGAGGTTCGCCACGCTTTCTGAGTATTATATAAATGTTTGCGCCAAGACAATGTTGTGTGCGTTTTACACATTAATGCCATTTTCCGGTTATCAGATTATTGCAATTTAGATCATTTGTCGTAAACAGATTTATAAAAATCATAATACATGATTCTTACCTTCAATAACTTCATTAGGAAGGAATGCAAAGGAAATATTGAAATGAAAATTGGCAACCCTGCACAGTTCACAAGGACAAAATTTACACTTTGATGCTTGACTTCAATGGAAAATTAACCAATCGAATTTTACAGGTTCTCTTCGTACTAATTTCATTGAAAATTAGGCAAAATTCGGTACTTACTAGACTTTTAATTGGTCTCGTTTAGTAAAAGATAATTTTAAATCGCCTTGATCGCCCCAAAATCGCGTTTCCTTTTTTTAAACAACGAATTCATTTGTTCAATGTATTCAAAATGTTTAAATAAAATTTACATCTAGATAGAAGAGGGTGAAAAATCGCAATTTCGTATTTTATATGTATCTGATTAAATTTAGCACAGTTTTGTTATTTAATTAAATTATCTATGAACATTTTTATATGCCTGTTAATTTTCAGACAAAATGCTTTCTTAAGTAGTTCCTTATCCTCTGAACCGCCTATTTTTGGGACTCAGTTTAATATGAGAGAAGTCTTTTAGGACAAATTATGTAATTCAAATAACAACTGTTATTGAAGAGAAAGACAAATTGAAATCCATAGGCACGCTTGTCGAAAAAAACTATACAAAAATAGGCGCATGTTCGTAATTTCAAAAGTTTATCCATTCTTCCTCATCCAGAGTAGCCAGTAGCAGTTCTCCTGGATAGATCCAAAATTCTAGAATTTGCAGCGACACCGTCAGACCGTATATATACTAATTACAATACAAGTTCACTAGGTTTAGCGGCACAATGGAAGACATTCATAACATGTCTCCTAATGCACCTTAATACCTGAGCTTTCACGAATTTAATCTCTGGTCTGGTCTCTCAAATTCCATGTGATACACTTACATACAAAAGAGAGTGATTATGAAATTGTAAAATTCGAACCGGCACTTCTCGTTCGGCCGACCTTCAACCATGTACCAAAAAACTGTATAATACGGCATAATTTTAATTTATTTTTACTATGAAACATTAATAAGTATTGTTTTCTATGGAGATGTAATAAAATCGTATTTTCTGCCTCGTGACAAAATTGTCCCTAATTAGTAAGGAAATTTCTCACTCAATTGAACAAAAGCATTTGTTCTCAAAAAGTTTAGAATCTACGCAGGCAGGTACCTGCATACTTCCAAGGATATTATGCTGATAAGGAAGGGGTGGGGAAAGTATCGAGGGAAAGGGAACAACAAAAAGGATATTGACATTTAAACCCAGTGTTAAATTTATGTTAAACAATAAATTTTCTTCACATTTTACTTTTCTCCAACGTCCTTCTTGTTCAAGATGTCGAAATTCGTTGATAAATTTTAATTAGTTTTACTCAGAAATTTTGTTTCATTTTTAGATTCAACATTTCATTGCAGAAGTAGGCAGCCATTGCCAATAATATTTCATTCTTGTGTCCCCAGAGGTTTTCTTCTAATATGGTAATAGGATTTCATGGCAATCTTTCTTTTAATAGCCGAACGCGCTCGTTTACGGGACATCTATGTAAAACCTCGTTTATCTATAAATATATCTGTACTTCTATGTTTTGTTATGACTTTTATCGAATCCGTTACATTTTTATTTGCAAACATATAATTTCTTTTATAACAAGAAAGAGAAGCACCTTAACCAGGAGCGATCCGAAATTCGGTATCAACGGTGACAAATCAATGATTCCATAGAAAACTTTTTTGACGTTACGGTATAACAGCGCGTAATAAAAAATGGTATGGATATTTACTTACTTTTTAAAAATAGGTAAATGAACGTTTTTAAAAAAAAATTCAAGAATTTGCCAGGAATAAAATCACCTCTTCAGGGCATAAGCTGGCTCGTTAGTTTTACCTCCTCAAACCTGAAGGTGCCATTTTATTAGGGGTGAAGGTATTTGGTATTTTTAATAAATTAAATGAAAGTGTGAAAATTTAATTTAAAAAATTGAAAAAAAAACTTGTAATTTTGTATTTTTAAATTTTATTTATTGTTGATAGGATAAGATAAAAAGAGAATAACTTTTTTTTAAAAAATGAACCTGGGTTTTTCGAAATTAACCCAAATACATCCTTGTACACTTCACAGAAAGCTTGTGTTGTAAAGTGGAGTAAGTCGGGGATTAAACCCGCGCCCGTCGGATTAACAGTCGAGACATTTACATGACATTTTGCCCAATCCTTTTTGGGACTTATACTAAATACTTCAAACTAACTTACATCTAGATATTTAATCTAATCTTACAAACTAACTTATGCTATTCACCTGCAACACCACACGTCCTATCACACCATAAGATTATACCAGCCATTATGGATCGGAGGATACCAGGTAGTTCAATAGTTCTTTGAACCTTGCTCGGCTTTTAGATTTTGAATCTTTTAATTGCTTATAAAATAGAATTAAGAGTGCGCATACCGACATTTCAAAAATTTGTAAAAACGGGAGACCTTCTATCTCGACAACCGTTACTAAATATGCTTTGGAAAAAAATAGGGTAGATGCATTGAACATTTATCTAGGGAATAACCGTAAAAGATTTTTTATATCTTGTATAGATTTCTCAATATTTTTTTTTAAAAACACCTCTGACTTTTTTCCGAAAGAGGGAAACTCGTTTCCCGAAAGTCGCGGAGTAATTTTTTTTTGTACTGATAATATGCGTTAAAATCTAGGGAATAACCGTAAAAGTTTTTTCACAGACGCAAAATTAACCCCAAAAATGGAAAAAACGCTATTTTTACCATTTTATCATACGATTGTCACGCGATTTTGAACCTTAATGCCGTGGGAAAAGACTGTGACATCATTCTTGGTGCCATGTCCTTAAATCATGTCCCAGTTATTTGATGCTTGTATGGTAAATTATTCGCGTGCTGTCACTTTTACTTTCACATGGCGTGCATAATATAACGTTGTATTTAATAATATCAACTTGGCAAACTTTTATGTATTTTATGACGGCATATGCTTGTAATGGAGGAGGTGACGTAGCAGTAAAAGATTAAACTAACTACATGTGAACATTTTAACTATACACTTCATACATACATACACGTTATATAACATTGTAGACTAGCACACATGGGCGTCGCCAGTCTCAAGCCTGTTTCCCACTGAGCGCGAATCCGGATTCGTACGTAGATTCACACGCCGTGGGAAGGGGTGAGTCCGTAAATCTACAGACGCTTTCGTAGCGATTTGTATGGCGGTATGCACAAATCCAAAATCACGGACGAATCTGGAATCGTGTACCGTGGGATATCGCTATTGTGGCTAGGGGAGGGGCAACAAAATTTCAAAAAATTATGCAACATGAAAAATGCGTAATAGCGCCGCAGGCAGTGAGAGGTTTGTGGGACATAGTGAAGAAGGTCGTGATGTGGTTTGATTTATTTGAAAATGTACATAGTAATTTTGACAATAGTATATAAGTATAAAAATTTTTCAATAAAAAGCAAAAAAAAAAGTAGCGCCGCAGGCAATTTTTTAAATGAAACAATTGTCTTTTGATGGATTTTCATACTAATTTTAGAAAATTTATGACATGATGAGAAGATGTGTGGTAATAATGTGATGTTTTATCATTTAGTATGAAAAAATATGTACCTATTCCAATCTGCCCTCCCCTGACGACGCCCATGGTTGTACATATACACATACAACGTATGAAACTGTACAATGTGTATGGGGAGGGCTATATGCACGATATTGTTAACCATTGCAATAAGAGCGCATTTACCACAATCCCAATATCTAGATAATATCTGCTTGTCCCAGTTTATAGCAAACGAGCGGCTCTAAACATTGGAAAATTGCTTTTTTTTAAAAGTGTTTTATAAATCAAAAGGAATTTCGAAAAGTGGTTGGATTATGATGTCTTTAGTGTGGTTAGGCAGGAAAGTCACGAATTGATTGAAAATTGGAAAAAATGCAAAGACGCACATCACTTAGAAGAGTTCAAAAGTTGCGATTAATTTGTGTATTGTTTGTGGAATGATGTAATGAGTATTTAGAATTGTTTTTCCGCCCAGTGCTGGACAACGATTCCCTTTCCTAAATTTGCCTAATGACACTCTATTCATTATTAACCCGGACGTTATGTTATTTGGACTAAATTTTATTACCACCAAGAAAATAAAAAATAAATGTATGTTTACTCTTAACCATGATACAACGTAATAGGTATATATAAAAACATATAATGGAATAATTTGTATCAGATTTTTACAAGATTTTTTGTATTAGTTTAAACCATTTTAGAAGCGGTGATTTAACCGTTAGTATCGTTCGGTCTCTGGTTGAGATTGCAATAACGTTGTATGACTGTGTGTATGTAATACGTAGTATTGCACATTACACTGATATTTACTGATTCCTTTATTAACTTCAACTTTGGGAATTGGATACATAATACATGTGATGTAATAACGTTTATTGCCGAATACTACTTTACTACTATCGTCCAAATAATAACAACATACTTACATGATAAAAATATAAACGACTTCGGTAAATAATCATAGGCCAATAATGCATTAAACCTTACGATTGCCAATACATTCATTTAACGAAGTTTTAAACTAAATGTTAGTTTGGCATTTATATTTGAAAATGGGCGTCCACCATGCACCATAGATTGACAAATTTAACTCTGTCAAAATAAATATTCATAAAATATTCATTGTTAAAACGCTTTCGATGTCAGTGTAAGTTTTTGCAAGTTTTGAATCTACGTATTAGATTGCAATTCTAGCAAATAAATATAACAAAACAATATATTATTTTATTGTTTGCAAGAAAGATTGAATGCAAATTGAATATTGTTTTTTCAGCTACGATTTTATTTCTCTATGTAGATTCCAAAAAATGCTTCTATCTCACACTCCATTTGATTAACAAAATTTGGCGTTTGAATATTTTGGAATGTTTTCCATTGGCCTATATTATAGCGTGGATGCGAAATGAGATTTAGACATTTTCTTCCAAGGCCTAAATTCATTATTTTTTACACTCGACGCTCTCGAACCTTATAATAATATTCTCAGACATGTGAAGTGAATTTTTATTCGCGTGTCTATGATTATTAGCTCGATAACTAAGTAGGGAATTTCACATTTATTTTTTCTCCAGACAGAAATAAACCATTTATTGATTTGTTGTAAATGGTGATGTTTTCTGTATTTTGATTATGTATTGACTGTAAGATATTGCGTTAGCAATAAGTCCGCCTTTTGGCACACAAGATTGTCTTATTTTTTTGTAATCATTGTAATCATTTTGGTCAATAAAGATTTATTTATTTATTTATTTATGTATATATGAATATTAAGATTGACACTACGTACCAATAAAAAAAATGTTAAAAGCTTATGCTGTTGATGTATAAATAAATACATTTACATGAGAATTACTATGTAGGTAGAGTAATCATATATACCAATACTCATTGGATAACAGATTAACACATTTTGCTATAAAATACAAAAATGTTTTTGCTCATATTACAAGTAGGTATACGTATATGACATAAATGCATGAATTTATACCTTCTAGTAATTTTGAATGTTTGTAACGATATTTTAAATTGTTTCTTTCTGAATATTTTTTTAAATAATTAAACTTTCTCGAGATAAACAATATTTTTTCTTTCACATATACAAGTATATTGATACATATTTCTATTGAAAGCATTTCCATGATTGAGTTAACAGAGTGGGGTGGGAAATTTTTTATTTTTACTTTTTGTAAAAAGTTTTCATCATTTCCGCGTGATAATTCCTAATTTGAAATTCATTCCTACACAGAATAATAAGAACATAATACACGTAATATAAAAATTCTTTTCTGAATTTCGTTCTTTCCTTTTTTCTTCCCAGATCACAATTCACGTATCGATTGTTTTTCATCTGGTTTTCTTATTAAGCATTCTGGAGAAATGTTACGAAGTCCAATCTTTTTTCTTATTTTTTAGTTTCGGAGTGAATCAACAATTGCCCGAAGCAATTTCGTTTGAATGGGATCTCGACTTTACATTTTATACATAACATAACACGGGTCTTCGGCAATTTAACGTTTTATACAAACAAAAGGAATTTCGTAACTATTTGCTAGAGAATTGGGTAGAAGTTTAATACAGAGTACAATGCAAATCGAATGCCAATCGCAAGTCGAATACTAATATATGCGTAAGCTTTAAAAACATGTTAAATGTTTATTAGACGGTCAATGTACCAACATCAGTTGACATTTTCACTCGGTATAATACTGTTACATTTTAATTTAATTCTTAGTGTTGCTGACAAGTATACAGTGTCGCCCTACGAACTTATTAAGTTTACAGTATTTGACTATGAAATTACAACCAGTATGACTTTTTCACTTTGCACCCTTACTTGTTTTTTTTTGAATTGCGGAACTAATAGACCCTGTATATTACAATCCTTTTATTTTATTTTTAACATAGAATATTGCTTCTTTTATAGCTATTCAAATGTGTCGCGCAAATGTCTTATTTGAAATTTATTTTAAAGATATGGCATGTCAATTTATATTGTCGTATATTTTTACTAAGGCGTAAGGAAATTTTCCAATAGACATGGGTCGTAAAATATGACCCTAGCTTTTAATTTTTCAAATATTACTCTTTAAGGATAATATTATACACTTTAGGTATATGGTGAAGGACGATTGATCTATTATACTACAACAGATTTATTAAGAAATTCATAAAACTTTAATATGAGCGTGATACTTTAAAAAATATCTTTTTACTCCTGAATTTCTACAACCACTGTTACACCATAACAATTTATTTATTTTTTCTATTCTATTCTATACCCTCACGCCACCTCCCTTGCGGGGTAGACAGAGAGAACGGATCGCCAGACATTCCTATCCTGACACACACTTCGGGCCTCCGTCACATTCATGCCATTCCTCATACATATTCTACGGTTACTTTTACTCAAAACACGTCCGTATATCTGGTCAACATGGTCCAGCCATGTGGTTCTTTGCCGATTATTTATCTATGGATAATTAAAACGAAATTTCAGTCATCTTTAGCAAATATGTGTGCAAAATTTCATCTGCCGGGATATTGGGAAATTATTAAAATGTGACGATGAAAATGTAGACGTAGACAACATTAACACCGATAGATGAAGTTTAATATAAACGTGGTGAAAATATCATCAGTCATCACAATGATCGTGTCATATACATATAATTAAGGACCGTAATAACTAATGTTTTTATTGTGTCTTGTACGATTTTACCTAGATCACATTATGCGTACACTTTAATTACTAAAGTTTGGACAGTATGGCGTTTTGTTATTATAAAATAATAAGCCAATTAATATAAGATTGTCAACAACACTTCAACCGGCGTAATTTAAATCAGCTCACCTTTAAACGAGAGTCAAATACATGATTCAAAGTTTATGTAAAAGTATTATAATATTCTTAACATATAAAGGTTCACCCAACTCTATTCAGAGCTGTTTTTTAAAAGGTTCCTCATTAAATTTGTTTAAAAACTGTGTAGGCGATTTTTTGTTGATGGTGAATGAACCGCTCGATGAACGAAGAACATAATTCGGGATTTTAATGGCATAAATAATAGAATACGTCGGTGGAACGTATTCCTTTTGTAATAAGCTCACCTTTTTGCACTATTGTTCTCCCAATTTCTCCAATAAAATTTTACTTATTTTCAATATTTTCATCATCAATAAAATTACAAAAGGTCACTCCACTAGGCTATGCCTGTCTCGGAGTGACTCTAAATAGTCTAAACCAATAATAAAAGTATACATAAAGAATCATACATCATCACCCTCAATCAAATCAACACAGGCACTCAACAATCTCACCATTATCAATCAAACTAACATTATAAACAATTTCAGGTATATACAGACACACACACAAAGCTACAATATAAATAGATATAAACACTATACATAGGTACAATTAAACAAACAGCCACACAATCTACAGACAAACACAACAAGTCCATCATTTGGTCTACACTATTGTTTTGTTATAATTTTCCTTTTCTATGAATTATTGCATTATCAAAGCATATGCACCTATCTAGTAATGTTTGAGGCAAGTGGTAAGAAAAATTGATGCTATTTAATATTTTATACAAACAGCATGACGTAATTTATTTTATTTTTCTTAGGGAGAAAATACCAAATAAATAATATTGTTAACAAATTCTTTATGAATAAAAAAATATTTTCATTTCCTCGTCTTGAAAAACATCAAAGGTACCTGAAGTATTGTAAAAATGACGAAAGGTATTTGGATGTTGTTATTATTATTATGTAGCCGGCTTCCTGAAAAAGTTTTCATTCAAAATAAATATTTTGTCTTTCGTTGGTTAAGAAAACTTTCTAAATTATTACTTTTCCCAACTGAAGACACAATATTATTATCTTCTTGGAAATTTTCATATTCTATACTGCCTACATGAAGTGAAATATAAATACCAAATAATATTAATAAGGGATTATTGTTTTATAAAATGATCATTTTGATTTTTTATATTATAACATTCTCATTCTCACCTTGGATTCTCCTCATCTATGCGAGAGACTCGACATGAAACAACACATGCGTCTCGCGCCAGTGATAGTCTTGACGCTCTTTCGATCCTATTGGTTAATCACAACGCCTCAGATTTTATGTGAAGTTTAGACGTACGCAACCTAGAAGACTTACTTTCAAGCCCTGATTGGTTCTGGTGTCCTTTAGGTGCCCGCTTAAATTAGACAGATCTGTTTAAAATGCTTACTCTGAAAAAAAAAAATATCCTCGCTGTAATAGCAACAGTGAAAACGCAAACGTGCAGTTAACAAACAGTGGATTTCCAAAATTTTTTATCTCTTGAAATCTGAGGCGTTGTTATTGGTCAGATGTTAATCAATAGGATCGAAGGAGCGTCAAGACTATCACTGGTGCGAGACACAAATGAAACAACGACCTTTGTACGAGTATGTTTTGAAATAAAATAAATTCAGCTCTAAATGAATTATTATCAACAAGTGGATTTTCTAAAACGACGTACCGTGTAATGGAGTTATATGATTTCAATTTAGTGTTTAAATAATTAATCTCGTAAATCTTGATGAGCAAATATTAACTTATTTCAAACCTACTTAAGATTATCCCTTTGAACAAAGGTTGTATTTTTAAAGTCTGATTAAGTTTGCTAACTTTTTAATTATCCTCTTGCCTTGATAATATTTTATTGTACAAAGTAATACATTTGCTCGGTTCTTTTTGTGCTTTTCTTTTATTAGCATGTTGGAAAAAACTTTATCATATCTTTAATACCTTTACGTCCTTTACTTTACATCCCCTTTGGCGTATTGGGTTACAGTCGGACTTCCGCTGTGTTGGATTATATTTTTAAAATTATTGCATTGCAAGATGTTGGTAATAAATATATATTAAAATGTCATAATTCTTTGTATCCATTATCCACCTACTTATTACTTCTAACAATAGGAGATAACAACGACGTCACAATAAGGCTTTATCATACAGAGAGTATTTATGCAGTGCGTATTATCATTCTCAGAAAAATAAGAGGCAGGACTCTACGCAGCTGAATTAGAATCATCACGATCAGAGATATGTAAACCATATGTAAACTGCTACTAGTTCTACGAAAAAAAAAAAAAATAGAACATTGAATGTAGAGAATTTAAAAAGTAAATTAGACCGTTGAAGATATTTTAGTCATTTTAAGCTGTAATGGTTTTCAAATTTTCCCAAGTATGTGTACAATTTTTAATATTTAGATTTCACAAACATCTCATTGTTCATTATATCCAATTAAGATTTTTTATTTTATATTTAATTTAAAATTACCACAATATTGCATTGTGTAGAACAGGCTTATTTTACGAGAAGTTTTGTAGCCTGCATGTGTAGCAGTGGCGTAGCGTGGGTTTGTGCCGCCCGGGGCGGAGGCCAAATTTGCCGCCCCCCCCCCATAAAAAAACTTATCTTTTTTTTTTATTTTTTATTAGCATTTATTACGAAAGTTCTTACACACACATATTATTAGAAAACATAAGAAGTAATAATAATAAATCATGAATTGTATCGTAAATTGAGCCGTCGATATCAAACATCAAAATGTACACTGGAAGTGGAACCGGATATCAGTGGCGGATCCAGGATTCAATTTTGGGGGGGGGTGAAGGTCGTCACATGCAAATATGACCTTGTGGTATTACAAACGTGAACAGCGCCGCAGGCGACTTTTTTTGAGATTTAGTGAAAAGGATCATTATGCAGTCTTTTATTTAAAGAATAGGAACCAAGAATTGCGCCGCAGGCGAATTTTTTTTAGAAAATGTGCTTAAATATTGAACCTAAAACTTTTTGAATGAAGGATCATTTGAAATTATAAATGAGCGACGGGCCGCAAGTAAAATATAATTTTATATTACATAACAGGGTTGGTACAATGCGCCGCAGGCGAAATTTTTATAGAGAAATCGGTGAAGTGATAGGATAAACGCAACAGATTTAATTAGCGCCGCAGGCGATTTTTTTTACCAAACAATATAGAAGTTTTATAAAATTCATGACATGATGAGAAAACGATGTAAGTACCTAGTAATAATGTGATTCTTCGGAAACTAGTTTTATATAAAGTACTGTCACTCATGGTTTTGGGGGATCTGAACCGCTAATGCGGAGAATATTATTTTTGAGTTATGAATACTCTCCAGTTGCAACCTTTTCTGAAAAATGCCGCCCCCGTCCTTGCAAATTCTGAAATCTGCCGCCCCTAGGCCGACAGTCTAGGGGCGGCAGTTACTCTCGAAAAACTGACAGACAGATGAAAGTTTAAACACAAGAACAGACACAGGAACTTTGCTTGTTACGATGCAGTCATTTTCTTTTCAAAATGAGCCTAGGGGCGGCAGATTTCTGAAATTAGCCTAGTGCAAGTTGTACAGGAAAGTATTTGGGTTTGTGTATGCTAGCCTAGATTCTTTTAAAAAAAATCCCAGAAATGCCGCCCCTTGAAAAGTGCCGCCCGGGGCGGCCCGCCCCCCCGCCCCCCCCACGCTACGCTACTGATGTGTAGCTATTGGCAGAATTGAGTAATTGGAATTCTAAAAACTTGTAGAAAGCATATGTCGACATAAATCTATTACTTGCTTCAATTTGAAAATTTATCCAGTCCATTACGAATTATTATTTTTTGCTCCTATATGTTTGTTTTCATGATTATTAAGAATTTATTTGTATTTAGAACTAGGTGTATGTATATTTATTCAAGTGGTAACTTTTTTAATGACACAATTTAAATCAATTTTAAAATAAGCTGCAAACTTGACTAGTTTCGTTATAAAATGAGGTTTATTTGATTTGAAAAGTTTACAATATCAACATGGAAATCAGAGGAGTAGAAAGTTGTTGTCTCGGAAAAAAATCTGTATAATTTCCTTATATCAGTTATCTTATATTCTCAATTCTTCCAGTTAATATTAAAGCAATAGACGCGTTATTTTGCTTATAAATGTAGTTCTTTATAAAATCAATACAGATAAGAAAAATACTATATTCAAACGTAAGTAAATGTAGAATTTTCAGTTATATTCACAAATTAATATCTCTTCTTCCGCTGTTACGTATTTTCTCATTTTTACATTCAATGGGTATAGCTGTGTATTTAAAACTTTAATATGCAAAAATACTTTTTTATTTATTCAATTTTCTGTTCATTCATACATTTTTCATTATTGTATTATTTAACTGAAATGGAATAATATTATTTCTTTGCAGGAAATGATGTTGCGATTCTCGTAGAATAATTCATATAAGTATCTTTATATCTTCACAATAGTGAATAGACTTTGTTGTTTTGAAATGGATATTATTTTTTTATAACGTATCTGAATATTTCCGTTCTGCAACGGTCTTTCGTATAAAATTTATTTTTGCTATCAAAACACTCTTTTTCTGCATCTTATGCGTTAAATTTTCAATTTGCATAAATTATATTTGTATTTACTTATAACATACGACTAATTTAGTTTGCTTTTCAACGTTCTTCCAAGGTAAACAAGGCCTTGCGATTCAGAATAGTTTAATTCGGGCGGTGCATAAATTTGTGAAGAACGGCGGATGTTGCTTAAGGATTGTATGATGAAGGTTTGTCATGGTCTGATAACTGTAATAATCCAGTATATTTTTTCTGTCATGGACCTGGCTTCTCCTCTCATTGAACCTTATAGTCTTGGAGATCCCAGTTGTCCCAGAGCGCAGCTACTTGGTAGCCGACTCCTTTAGACAGGCATCTGCCTTTGTGATAAGATGTCACCAGTATGTATTAAGATGAAGATATTAGAACAGTGTCATGTTTAAACTCATTATTTTTATATTATTCTTATTCTCTTTACTGTTATCCTGTCCCAATTCTTTCATTATCACCATCCAACGCCTCCTCATTTTCCCTGCTTTGCATATAATATTTTCTTTAACATCTAAAGCGATACTGAGGCGCGATAAAAACCTTATTACGATATCACAAGAAATGCCAAATGTCGGTGAAAATTTATGTTCTTTCGCTTGTGGCTTTCGGTTTGCTGTTTTTTTTATACCGATTAGTATTCTTCTCGCCGGCCGTGTTTTTGTAATCGGTAAATAATCACTCGATTTTTTTGGTTACGTTACTCATTCACCCCAGGCATTTATTAAAATCGAAAAATGATTAAGAGCTATTTCTATATTTCAAATCGCTCTTTATCTAAGTGTCCCCTGAAGAAATTTCAACGAAAACAGAAAATGCGTAGGTGTTTTTAAAAGTACGCATGACATTTCTAATATCCATAATTTTTCTTGTAGGAATTTAGGATATGACAAGAAGAGAAATGTCAAAATATACAACATTTAGTTCTTCTTTTTCACACTGTTGAATACGTGGCGTTTACTAACGACTTCTCGTTACTCAAATGAAAAATGATTTAATATAAATTTATTCATATAAAAAATCGTGTTGTGTCATAAAAACTGTAAAGAGTAGGTAGAGGTGTCCTGGAAATGAATATGATACGTTATTATTTTATATTTTCACTTTGCTTTCTTTCCCAATGATAATATATATTATTTTATTTTTTCATTAGGGCTGGAACGTCTATTCGTATGTCATCACGTACATACTATAAAGGGTGGGAGCCAGGACAGTCTTCAGAGCAGATTATACCAAATTCACCCTTTCATCTAAAAAAATTAGTAAAGTAAAACGTATCGACTGCACTGGCTGCAGAAGGTTTATAAAACTTTAGTAATCCCTAAAATTCGAGAGATTTCTAATCTACAAAATATATTATTTCGATATAAATTCTAATAAACATTGACATAATATTATTGTTGAATTGTGGAATGACCTTCCATTATCCATCAGACTCGCACCAACTATTTCCGCTTTCAAGAGTAGACTGAAGCAGCATTACCTTTCTATTTCAAATCCCACTACCAGTCCCTCCTGAACCCAGCATCCCTCCCTTACCCTATCCCATCCCATATACCATTTATGTATATATTTATATATGTATAATATGTTTATCTGTGTATGTATTTAGTATTCAATTATTGATAAGTTAAGGTACCCTTTTGGTACTTAATATAATTAGGTATATCTCATTTTAGTCTCTGTTATGGGTTGGCTGGCAGAAATTGCCATTTGGCAATAAGTCCGCCCGTTGTATGATTATTTTCAGTACAATAAAGATTATTTTATTTTATTTTATTTATTTTATAATATTTTTTAACCGATTTGCTTTTGGATTTGATATTCTTCTAATCAAGTAAGTATGTATATGAAAATCACAATTTATATGTGATTTTCATATACATACTTAAATTTCAACATCTACTGTAATAACTAGTAAATACTGTGTACGACCCTCACGTCTCACGACCCTCAGCAGTGAGAATATTGACGCAGAAGAAGACTGTGTATAAAAAACATGCACGAGATTCTCTGTGCGCCAAATCCACGTGTAATTCAAAATGAGTGTCGCACCGCATCTCAATGTTTGTTGAAAAGGATGAAAAGGGCTTATGGAAGTTTCACAAACAACAGACTTTTATAAAATATAAAAAAAAGTATGTTCCATTAAATTCTTCAACCCGGGTATTCAAAGTCTGGTTTACATTAGTAAAATGTATTAAAAATTACGCTCCACAATATAAGTCACGCTGAGCGCATGCAGGAATATGAAAATGAGAAAGACGTCTCTGTTTGTACGGAATATAAGAGTAGGTGTTAGTATTTCATACAATTCTACTCCGTACCGCGTACAAAGAAAATATGAACTTAATATTATTCAGTTAGAGAAATAATAGGGAGGGCGTGAAACCACAAAATCATAACTTTTTAAATTAAACAGTGAAGAAAGAAATCCATTCATACTTTGTTATATTTTATCAAACTTTGAACAAATATAAAACAATCTGTATAGTTCCCTCACTTATTTTACTTTTCGTGTTGCTCCGGTTTTATCTTCTCGAATGTGGGATGCATCCTGAAGAAAACTATAGTCTTTGCTCCAGTTCGTCGCTTTCTGTTTGCCACATGGATGTTCTGGAGATCACCATTGAACTTTTTTAGCTGGCTGTTGTGCACTATGTGTCTTATGTTCTGTTCAAATCCACACTCACAATCAGGGTTGTCCATTTTTCCCCCACCTCCTCTCACTTTGTTCAGCCGAGTTCTTGGGCACCTGGTACTTGAGCTTTTTGGTCCACTAATAAATGTTTATTTATTGTATGTTTAGCAGTACATCTCTCCTTCCACTTTTTCTTCATTGTTTTTTTAAAGTCATCACATTTATTATGCTGGCGCCACATGTTCGGCAAGTCTCAGCGTCTGTTCACGAGCACCAATCGTTCACGGATGCTCGGTAAATTTGAGTAACCATCCACACGCTCCCGACCGCGCTTGTATATTATGGATAAGCGAGCATGACGGACGTCTGGATTGTGTCGGCTATAACTTTCAGCATAGCGTATCTTTATTGTAAAAATAAAATGAAAAGTAAACGAAAAATACGGCGAAAGAGATGGTGGATGTTAAAAATTCATAGAAACCGTACCAGTTTAATATTTAATTATTATATTATTATAACTTCATTCATGTTATATGATTTTTATGTAGTTTCATGTGTGTATTTAATATTTTTATTATTTTTTCGTTTTATAATTAAAATTCGATAATAATCATAAAATACCTTCTTACCTTTATATACCTATATATTTTTACTTTTATTCTGTTATTTTCTCTCTGCGTGTGTGATATGCATTGTGTAAATGCTTTATGTGGGTACTTATACTTACATATATACTTCTTTTAGTTTTCTTATTCTTTTACTATGACGCTAATTGTATACTTTTAATCCAGTCAAATTAAACTCAATGCAGTTTCTCGATGGAGAGTCGTGGGGTAGTCTGGATTTCTTTCATGGTATACGTTTTTTGGGGTGCTGAATGCCAACAAAATTTCTTGACGGAACGTGGCAAATAATAGGAAAAATGGCGAAAATTTCCATATTCTGGCGAATTCTGTATATGAACTTGACAACTATCAACGTTTTGTAGGTTATCTTTTTAGCAGAATGAAAGTACATAAAATTTCCTACAAAGGCATATTAAATTTTTCTCTAAAATAAATGGGAACGGAGCTGTCAAAGTCCAAAAAACATATTTTTGTGTTGTTTTACTCGTACATTACGAGAATCGAAAATGCATTGAGAAAGTTCACCTTGTTTCATTCACAACCAAATTTAAACAATTATTCTTTAAATTTATGAGTCACACTCTACCTTGCTGGAATCAGTAAACATAACGAATGTTTTCAACAAAAAAAAACATTTAAAAACACCGTGAAGTATTTAAGCTAGAAATGTTTAAATAACTTTATTTAAAATGTAGTGAATTGTTTAGGCTGAAAATGGTTACACCTTTTTTGTTTAAACATTTCACTACCTATATTTTTAAATAAAATTTACCCTGAAAACTCTCTTCATATTTACTGATAACAGTGAGGTAAAATGCAGCTATTTCTATTACAACAATAATACGAGACGTCCGTCTTTCCCCTGCTAATGCACAAACGCTACTAAGTTCGCACGAACGTGTGGACGCTTCGCAAGTTTTTTGCCGCAAGCTTCCTTTGATCTTTGAAGTACCGTGAACACTCAGTCGAAGTGTTCACGTTCCTTCACGAGACAAGGCAAACGCCCATCCACACGCTCGGAGGTTGTGAACAGTCGTGGAAACTTGGCAAGCATGTAGCGCCAGCATTAAAATTACTATTTTTTGTTTCTCGTTTTTACAACAGAATATGAATAAATTTGTAAAGAATAGTTTTGTGCTTGACAGAGTAATATATAATTTTAAAAACGTTGATAAATTTTTATTTTATGTAATATTCGTATCGTCTACTCGTAGAATAATGACTTTTTTTCTACAACAAACTTTTTGTTGTCATTTAATTTATGCGTAACTTTAGGCTCAATGTGAAAGTTCGCTGGAATTTTGATAGAAGCTTCTTTATTCCTTGCCATTCACTAAAGATTTTATATCTCCCCCCCCCCCCATCGTCCTGTACATTTTTTAAAACATAAACGAATATAAACTTATTGAAATTTATGGAAATACATTTTTGTACACGAGCCTAAGAAATTTTAGTATGACCAATGTACGAATATCTACTTACGTAGACTTTCTCAACGTTAAAAATTTTGATCTGTGACTAAAGATTATAATATCTTTGTTCAAAGATCGCTTATACACATATGTATATGATTTTATTTGCGGTTAATGTTTTATTACATAGGCTTAACTTATACTGAAAGAGATTTGTTAAGTAAAATAATAGGAAATTTCTTTAAGCTATCTGACGCTATTTGGCGCTAATTTGGCGACGCAGTGTTTTACCTGTAGTACCTACCTGCTACCGAATTTGGCGACGCGACGACAATGTCCCGTATTCCATCCAATCTATATGATATGCTTACATAACCTACCAATTGTAACAAAGAGACCTTATGATTTTTTCAAAGGATCTGGGCTTTTATACACAAACCCAAATACTTTCCTGGACTGTATGCTAAAAGCTTGTGTCGTGAAGTTCAGAATACATAGAATGCAGAATGAATTACATAGTAATTTTAACGCTCAACAGTCGCTTACATCAATTGCTTGTCCAGTGATTAATGTTTTAATTTTGAGTCAGTTGGATTATTATTTTCTAATCACTTACAACATTGGCGATTCCTACAAATTGTATCTTGCGAACAGTCGTTTACGTCGCACGATGTGGGTTTCCTACAATTGCCAGTTATTCTCATAGATTCGGTAATAAAAATAAAGTTGTGCCAAGTCTACGACTACATCAATAATAAGACTAAATCGTTTCCTGAAATAATGTGATATCAGTAAACTATTATCTTTCAAAGACTAACACACCATGGAAAATAAATTATCTAGTATACTCTATATAGGAATCTGAGATTTTTTCACGAATCATTCCCGGGGTAATAAAAATATAAAATTGCCTTTTTTATTTTCTGGAGGAGTCTTAAAACTTCGACATCATTTCTCCCCGACATCCTTTTCCTTTTCCGGCGTTCTTAGTAGATAAGGTAGGTTTTTACTCAGATATATACTTTATATACACAATAATATGAAAATATTCATGATTCGATAATTCAGATAAAATATGGGGGTACATTTTTTGCTCCGTAATATGTAGATATCTTCTATACTTTCTTCAATAGGAAAATCTCAAGAACCGTAATTAGGATAATTACATACACATTGCTTGTTCCGAATGGATGGACATCCCCGGAAGTAGCAAGGGATGGGAATAGGAAGTGCTGAGGAGCAGTTAGGGATAAAGGAAAGAATTTATAAGTACGCAACCCTGATTCCAAATTTCGTAAATATTGAAATTCTCGTACATTTCTGTTTTTTATTTTATTTAGGTAATCCACCAGACAATAAGTGATTTATGCATACACAACTGTCTTACTAAAACAACTTAAAACAACACAACAACCGATTGAGAATAAAAAAATGTTTTTCTGCATAATTCAACTCAATTGATACTACAATAATATATTATATACTTTATGTTTCAAATTCCTTAGACGTATATTTTTAAACCTTTGGTACACAAATCCAAATACTTTCCTGCACACTTCACAGTAAGCTGTTGTATCGTGAAGTGCAGAAGATATCGTCGTCGGCACAGAGATTTGAACCCGGCACCTTCTGATTAATAGAAGTCAGCTCCAACGCACCGATAAAGAATTTGATAGTACCTACGTGGCGTCCAAAATTTCACATTGGAAAATTAATTTATGAATAAATATTGTTCAAATTAAACATTGAAAGAGGAACTTCAATATTTACTAATTTCTGATAAAGGGTTTTAATAACCTGAAATATTTATTAATAATCTCATAATACGATTATATTGTAGAGAGGACTCAGTTATTTTGATTTTATTACAGAGAAGGTCCGATGAATACTATTCATTATTAAGAAGATATTAAATTAGAGATGCAACCATTATATGGTAACTACTTAACATATCTTTTCACATTAATAATAATCGGAGTAAAAGATGCGTGACGGACATTTATTCTTCACCATATAGAAAACCTAAAGTTTTACAAAATTCTTTTACTATTTTTTGTCGTGTGCATACGAAAGAAGAAGAAAATGTAAAATCCTAGCATTGTATTAGGCTAGATAATCCAACAGTAGGAACGAAAACGACGTATTAAAATATTTTTATTTGTGCTAGAATAGTTTTCTCTATGCTGAGTTACTAAATATAAATGTACTAAATATATACGACGTACACGTGTTTCTAGATCGTAGGTACTAGGTAGGTACCTAATACCTAAATGTATTGTATTTCTTAATAATGGTATATAAGTAGTTTAATATTTGATGACTATAGGAAGCCATTCATTTCATAAATTGGATTCATGATTTGGAACGGAATCAATTTGCCGACTTTATTTTTTAGAAAAAAATAAAATACTTACAGACGTATTTCTTTGCCCAGTGCCTGAAGAATTATAGTCAAACCTTTCCTATAGCATAAGGCGGCGAATCTAAAAGTGTGCGTCGCACCTCACCAGGTTTGCAGCAACATTGGAAAATATTCCGGTGCGATAATCCCACAGGCTAAAGAGATGAAGTATGTACCTACCTACACAAAATACAAAATTATGTCTACATTACACATCACAGCGAAGAAGCTACTACATTAGTCCTGAAGATGGCCTCAGCAAGTAGGCCGAAAGCTCGACAACATCGACATCCTACACACGGTACACCCGAGAAGAATGGAGAAGAGATATTATAACATTTGTTCAACATGGCAAATTTATCGCAATGCTGCAATCTCTTCCAGCTAACCCCAACACAATATTGTTTCTCTTGAATTTTCTACAAATATTATGTAAACAATTTGTAGTTAAGAGATCTATTTAGTTATTAGGTAGGAAGTAGCTGGTAAATATGGTAAACTATCTCGGTTGTCTTTTTTCAGAGTACAACTCTTGCCGTTTTGAATTCTGGAAATGGCTCTCTTACATTTTTCTAAATATTATCGCGAATTTCCGTTTACAAGAATCGTTTAAATCATTCTGTTATCGTCATCTTCAATCTTTAGTGGTTGTAAGGTTGAAATCAGAAACTACCCAATAGATCATAATATATCACAGAAGGTCAAATTCTGTAACTTTTCTAACTAAAATAAGTGTGAAAAAAAGTCTTATTTTAGATAGTACGCAATTAACTAGTAACAGAATTGGACTTAATATCTATAAGATGGTACGTTGTAATTCTTATTGAGGAGTTTAGCAAACATAATTGCGAAAGCAAGTGACTTTAACCGGAATAAAAACAATCTATTGGCTAACCAAATTTCATGTAATAAAGTCGCGCGGACTTAGTTCCAAAAGTTTGGGAATAACCGGTTTAAGGTATAGTTTCCTTTATGCTTTTTCCAATATTAGCTTTTCAATTTACCTTTTTTTTTTAGTAAGCCCAGTGAATTATTAGCTACTTAGTTATAAGAATTGAAAGGAATGAGGAACGAAGCATCGCTTATCACTGATACCCTAATAACAAATTTATTCATCTGAAGGGGTTCGGTTAACTAAATATATTTTTTATCCAGTACACGATGCAACGTCTGTACGTAGAGGCAGCAAGGGTTTCCATGATAAGGGTTTTAAGATGTAGGAAATATTTTGACATGAGCCTATTATTATCATACCTTCTTGTATTACAAATAGTTTCATAGAATTCAGGCAATGGAAGTATATTTATTCACATTATGTGTTTCGATATTTTGGATCCCAAAGTACCTATTTCGTATTATGCTAAATATAGAAAAAATAAATTCTTGATTTCCTATTTTCTAATATTGAAATTTGTAATTTTTTGATGTGTGCTTATTTTTAATTATGGCAGCACTGTGCTCTATTTTTTTTCTATATTAGGGTATAGCGCCAGATTTGATTCCTTATTTACTTGCCTGAAGTAAAATACTGTTGGATTGTACTACATACCTAAATTTCTCCAATGAAGTACAGTAGAACCTTATAAAAAGTTTTTTAGTTAATTTCAAGGTAATGCATCAAGAGTCTACTCACCGGTGGCAGTTGGATTGTATTTTAAAGAGAGAAAATAGATAGAAGTACGTCATATAACGTCTGTAATAATGCCGTTTCTTTGTCTTACAGACGTGAGAGGTCTGGAACATTAGAAATTCTACTTTTATTACCACGTCTGTTATACACAGTGGTGGTTTTCTGATAAAGATCTTGATTCAAACAAGATCAAATCTCTGGAATTAAACAAACATGTCTCTCTATGTTTTTATTTTTTTATTCGTACGTATAATGGAAATGGTTTACTTTGATTGCAGACATTACTTTTTACTTCCTATATGCCGTCATGTCTGAACTGTTTGCAGATTTCGAAATGATATGAAAATTTACAATCTTTGTACTATGTATTTGAAAAGAAATAATCACATATTTAGGTATACCTATTCCAAATCATGAACAAATTAAAGCTCAGCAATAACGTTCGTCACTACTTTTGAATGTTTCTATCCTGGGTGCAATGAGGTACTTACTTTGTTGTGAGGGCTTCCCACGTTAGGACCAACGTATTTTTAGGTGTAGAAACAGTATGTAAGAGGATATGCAATACTTCTTGCCTTTTATAATACGTTTTACTCCTTCCTAAGTGTCCTAATATCTATGCACTGATCTACCATCATCATAGTGACGGTTTATAGCTAAACTTATTTTGAAAATCTTATGAATTATAAAAAGATTCGAAATCGAAATAATACATGAAAAAAGAACGGGTCAGGAACGCTGTTTTAGAATAGACTGATGATCCCAAAAATATTACATAAGAGGTACCTATAGAATATTGTTCAGACCAATAAATTTTATGAGATAAATATTTATACTTCTGAATAGGAAATACTATATAAGAGCGTTTTATATTTAAGTAAGTAGGTTTTCAATAATTTGATTTGTTTGTGAAGAGATTGTATTACTGAAGAAGATATAGAATTTCAAATTAAAGATGACGGATCGATCTAGGGAGGGCAATTCGTCTAAAATTACCATCGATTACAATTTACAGCTGTTATTATTGAATGATGTTCATCGACTTTTATAAACTACTTATAAAAAATATTGAAATCATCGTTATTCGCAATAAATATTGCGAAATTTATATTCTCGATTTTGCCTTGAAACATGATAACCGAAAATATCCCATTATAAATGAAAATTGAATTTATTGTACAGTAGGTATTTAAATTTCTTTATAGATGTTAATAAATTGTAAATTTGTGATGTAATTAATGTAATAAATATCTTTATAAACGAATATACATAATTAATATTGCCTGAGAATAAACAAATACCAAATTACTTGCCTACAATAAGTACTTGTTTATAACTACGTATTTTGTAAAGATATTGTTTTTTTGCAATTTTAATTTAGCAAGGTCCATAGCTTGAAAATTCGATAAATAATGTTAGTAAGGTAATCACCAATATTTAATTACCTACCTCCAAATTGGGACGGAATGGTAATTACCTAATATTTTGATATTTTCTAATCAATTATTCTCGAAGAGGTGTGAGGAAGCGCGGCCGCCCGAAACTGGCCTGGTCGGATCATGTCGACCAGATCCTCAAGGATGGGCGCGTTTTGAGTAAAAGGAATCGGAGAGCGTGTATGACAAACTGTATGAGTGTGACGGAAGCTAGGAGTATGTTATGATAGGGATGTCTGGCGCTCTGTCCTCTTTGCCTACCCTGCAAGGGACGTGGCGTGAGGGTATAGATAGATAGAATTATTCTCAAATATATCGATGTTGATGAGAAAGAAAGTAATTGTTACGAGGATCGCATTATTTTATTTATCGTTTTTTTGCATTCTGACGATAATACATTTCTTTTAAACGTTTTGTTTCGTGAGCTATGGATCTCCAAACCTTCCTGTATCTATGAATAGCTCTTAATCACCTCGGATATACACAATGACCATGTCAAGATGAGGTTGAATGCCTTGGTTCTTCTTCTTATATTCGCCTGCGGGAGTAATATAAGAATAAAAAAAATAAGTATTGCAAACGCCATGATAATCCGGTGTGTTTAAAAGAAATGTCATCTGGTCTAGGTACTCTTTATTGTTCTTGTATGATCCTTAGGTCCTTGCAGGCTTGAGCTTTACACAAATTAACAATTGTTTAAAGGGCCCTTTCGTGTATACCTTATCCTAGTCAATATCGGGATCTAATCAATATTAGGTCTATTGAAAAGTATAGCAATTCTATGGATTTTAAACAATATGTATTACCTTTACGTGTCAGTCACCATGCTTAGTGTCTCAGACGGATGAAACGAGTTTACGCTTGAAAAGAATATGATGATATTTTCTCCCTAACCCCTATTACTCGCATTATTTGATGTAAATGTTCTGAATATTTAATTATTTTCCTGCTATAGAGTATTAAGGGCTTCGCACCGCAAATGACGTCACAGTTATTTCTCACGGCATTAAGGTTCAAAATCGCGTGAACAATCGCATGATAAAATGGTAAAAACAGCGTTTTTTTCCATTTTTTGGGGTTAGTTTTGTGTCTATCAAAAAACTTTTACGGTTATTCCCTAGATTTTAATGCATATTATCGGTACAAAAATAAAATTTCACTCCGCGACTTTCGGGAAACGATTTTCCATCTTTCGGAAAAAAGATCAGAGGTGTTTTTAAAAATATTTTTTGAGAAATCTATAGTTGATATCAAAAATCTTTTGCGGTTATTCCCTAGATAAAGGTTCAATGTATCTATCCTATTTTGTTCCAAAGCATATTTAGTAACGGTTGCCGAGATAGAAGGGCTCCCGTTTTTAGAAATTTTTGAAATGTCAGTATGCACACTCTTAATAGGCAGGACCCGGGAATCGTTTCATTACACTCCCGTCCCATTTCCTGACTTACAGACCTTTTGTGAAAGTAAGTATCACTCAAGTATTGTTTGATGATTGTTGGTAATAACTACCATCAAACAACCATACGCGTGTATTGCTTATCAAGTAATATGAATCACTGTTATTTATTTATATCTGTCGCTGTGATGGTATTCTTTTTATAAATCACAATCGGCCTGGGTAGCTAACTGAAATTGCACAATTGAAATTGGTTTTAAATGTTGAGTTTGGTTGTTGAAATGTTATTATTTCTATTCTATATCCTCACGCCACCTCCCTTGCGGGGTAGGCAGAGAGAACGGATTGCCAGACTTTCCTATCCTGACACACACTTTAAGCTTCCGTCAGATTCATGCAATTCCTCATTCTCATACACATTCAACGATTACTTTTACTCAAAGCACGTCCGTCCTTAAGCATCTGGTCAACATGGTCCAGCCATGTGGTTTTCTGACGGCCGCGTTTCCATTTCTAATACCACTACGAGTATATGGGGTTATGAACCAAGGGAAAACAGTTTGCAGTTTGTGAGATAGTTAGATTCCTGGAACTTACTGACCTCCACGATAATTTTCATTTGACATAAAAAAATATTATTTTTATGATGAATTATATTTTATGTCAATATTTAGAGTACTTAATGTATAATACGTAGCAAGTTGTAGTGACTTTGGAACAACGACAGATAATTATGGAAAACAAATAAAAAAACTGTGCTGTTTCACCGTGATTGTTCTTTTGTAGCGTAATTATTATGTAGCCTTTTTACAAATTTCCAGAGTAATGATACTGGCAGCAGCACAAAGCGCAACAGAAAACCGCTAAAGTATTTAAGAATGGTCATTCACTGTGTAATTGCTGACTGCCTTATTTCATAACTCTCTATTCTAAAGATCCTCTATATGCTAAGCACCTTTTTTATTAATTCTAAAAAACTTATAGTTCATCAACATAAATTTTAAGTAAAGTATTTCTGCAGTGATAAAATGACGATGAAACTGTTAAAACATGTTAAAATTAACCTTTTTTATATAAAAACGTTAAAGAAATAATATAAAAGTGAAATTACAAAATCATGACTAAGAACAGCGATGATGCTGAACGTGCAAACCTTGAGCAACCGTGTATTTTTATTAGTATATAAATCATTTGCGTAAAAAAGTTTGAAGTTAATGAAAGTCGGCTTGTAATTTACGGTGAAAATGTATTTTCCTGGCTGAGAACTGGAATCAGCTGACATAATTGACTTTTGAATATAATCGAGTTACATTCTCCCAATTCAATTCCATGTAACTCATGTGTGTTTTTGTTCATTATTTGGATTTTTACCGAACTAGAAGACATGCTAAAATCGGCAAGTAACAATATTATAAATTGCAACAAAGAATCACTTGCGAATTTTAATACTTAATAAATAAATAAATTTTTATTACACAGAAAACACACATATATACAAATGGTCACAGCACTAGGCTATGCCTGTCTCGGAGTGACTCCAAACCAACAATAAAAGAATACATAAAAAATCATACACCATCACTCTCAATCAAATCAACACAGGCACTCAACAATCTCACTATTGAGCAGTTGTACAATTAATAAATGTTGTAGCTGTTATACACTTATATGTGTAAAACTGCTACAACATTTCCCTTAGAAATTTCTTTTTAATTTTTATCTATATTATATTTTTTCAATGTCAATTCGTTTAATAAGACGCGTATATGCTAATAGAGGTTTTTGTTTTTACGTGACATGAGTGTGCACAGCGAAATTCAGAAACTGCCCCAAAGATTATGAGAAAAACAAAGTTGGTAAAGAATTGTAACAGAGATGGAAATAAAAGGAGATAATGAGTGAAAGGGCAAGGGATATTGTTGAGAGAAGAATGGAATTGCTATAATATGGAGTTATTATGCTTTAGTATGAGTAGAAAGGACAAAAGGACATGAAACAATGAAACTTTTTATTCAACGGGAATTATTATTTAACTACTATACACTTAAGGACCTTTCTGTGTGGTGGCATGGTTCCCTTATTATTATTTTTTATTATTCACTACGCGGTATGTTAGAATAGGTTCCCAGAGATAAACCCGTAAGAATATTGCTCAACATGAATAACTCCCAAAAAAGACAAAAACCCTTCAGAAATATCCTCAACGGATAAAAGCCCAAACTTTTTAGTTGGATTCCAGTAGATGAATTATTTACAAAATGTTGACTATTTTGTTGTCTATCCCATTTTAGATCCGCTGATTTATTTGTTTATATTCTAATTTATGCTAGTTTCTAACACACTAAAAGAAATTGTACACTAATACTTTCAAAATCCGATTAGATTTGAGCTTTTGTCCCTTGAGCATATTTCCAAAGAGTTTCTGCCTTTTTTGGGATTTATTCATGTTGAGCAATATTCTTATGAATTTTTGTCCGGTCGCGGTTAGAATATGGAGTAGTCCCTCTCTTTTAAAAATGGATGTTTGTTAAAAAATAAGAAGTTCCCGAACCTTCATTATCTTAAATTAGGAAGAAGATAAAAGGTTTCCGAAGGACGATCCACTTTCCGAGATGTCGATTAAATGTATGTTTTATTTTATACAAACAGCTGCCAAACTTTTTACCTCCAGGCGTGCGAGGGATGGGGATTTTTTTTTTCAGAATGTTTCACATTTATTTGTAAATATGAGTACATTTGCTGCTTATTCGATCGTACCATAATAAATAAAACTTTATAACATCATTTTTACTTATTCTACTTTTAAGGAGGTGGACAAATCACCACCACAGAAAAACGCAAATTTAATTTTATTTGAAAAAAGACCTGGATTTGAATTAACAAACCTAAAAATTTGATGAAAATTGCACGGGAATCTAAAAAGCTAGCGTCGTAGGTATTCATTCAACTACCCAACTACTATACTAAATTCAACCATACAATGGAGTATGGGGTTAACTGGAAATCGAAGCTTTGAGATAAGTTCGCCCTAGTGAACAGTGCTTTATGATTTGTGATGTCACCACTTTTTATTGCGTTACCTTTAATAATGCATACTTAAATATAAATAGAATAAAATATTTATATTTTTATACTTTATTTATTAACACTTTTGGTGAACAAGATGCAGAAGTATGTTAACATCACATGCAATAAGACACCTGCCAGCTAACCCCAATATAAAAATATTGAATTGAAAAAATATCTTTCAAAAATTAAACTTTAGTTGACATGCTCGTGTCGGTCGTTTTAATCGTGATTTTGGGACTCCATGCGTAGATCTGATAGTTATATTGAAAATGTTATATTTCCATTATGTCTTGAACTAGGCTAATTAAAACATGACTGGCATAATACAACTTTGTATAAATCAATACACTGCGTATTTTAACTATTCAGCAACTTTTTTCCTTTGTCATTGTCGTACAATGTGAAGGAAATATATTTTTGTATTAATAGATAAAATATTATTATTCTACAACTTTGGATTGATATTTCAATCAAAATGAATGTTATACAATACTAGCTGATGTTCGCAACGCTAAATTTAACAAACCAACTCGGCATATTTAGGCTTGAGCTGGACGAAATGTGACTAAAGATCTGCATTTTTTTTAACGCCCTTTCATACGATACCACACTCGACCCCACACAACCTTTGGATCCCCTCATCATCATGGTATCTCCTAGGAATAGCTTTTTCTCCAAAAAACCGGCGACGTTAGGACACAGCCTATATTATCGCAAATGCTATTCTAAATTTTCGCAGCAATAAGAGATGTAAGGATATTCGAAATCACTGTTTACAGAACTACATTCTACATTATACATTTTTATTATATATTGAAGACAATAGAATTTTCACCTGTCTTTCGATTATAGATAGGTACTATGAATGTTAACTAAAAATGTTAAAAATATTATATCCTTGTCGTTGATGTCATTTGTTCGCTGGGTTTGGTCATGCCAGAATGTTTTTTTCAGCGATGATTTTTTCTAGTACCTAGGTGTTTTATCTGATGGCAGTGAAATAGGGGTAGCCAAAGTAATTAAAATTGTTCGTACAAATAATAGAAAGTACTGTTGTTACTTTTAGAAACTAAACACATCTCTCTTAGAACATCAGAAATGTCAGGCGTGAGCTGTGCGTCGGTCATCCTATTTTACGTGAAAAAGAATGATTTTTACTCATGATTCTAATTCTGATCCTAATTCTCGCATGAGGATGAAAGAAGATGATAGTAAAATGTAGATTACATTCCACTATCGCTCTAGAGAAAATCTCAATTTAGTGTAACAAAAAAAATTATACACAAAAAATATTCCGTTATACCATCATCCCCCTGTGATGAGATTGGTATTGTCGAGAAGCTCTCCCACTTGAAGATTGAAGAGAGATCTTGATAACGTATTTTTCTTCTTACAATATCATTACTCCGGCTATACAAACACAATTATTTTTAAAGTAAATATACTTTCCCCAGTAGCAAACTGTGAAATTATGCGTTGATTTCTTAATGTTCATATACCCACACTTCCTTCAATATTACCTCTTTTCGTAATTTTTATTTCTGGATATTATTGGCCACTCTCAAAATTGCTACACGTCTTTCTATTTCAGTTTTTTTTTTAAACTCACATCGTCAAATTGTCTTCTTAAAGCATGTGCTAGAGGTCTCTAGGGTATTGTCCAAGACACAAGCGCTGAATCAACAGTTTGTTATTCAATTTTCCACTTCATCGCTGTCTTACATTCATGAAAAGGATGGTAGTAAAATCATGGTTACTGTTTCTGCTCAAGTAGAGCGTTGGGATTCTAATATAAAAAAAACACTGTCGTATTCTTCGAAATAATCGAGTAATATCTTCTATCGGAGTCTTCCGGCAAAGAAGGACAAAGAAGAAGTGTGTTCTGTTTAGTTTTATCAACCAATGGATAGTGTTTGACTAGAATATCGTAGTATAAAGTATGGTATTAATATATTATGTATACGTATACCTTATTCAGCGCCATGTAGACCTTTGGTTGTGAAATAGCGATTACCTCGGAATCCCTGGCGATATTTTCTTATCAGATAATGTTAAGATTCTACTCTCGGGACCACTTACAACCCATACCAATATCACAAGGACGTGATTTTCAATTCCAACTTGGATAAAACAAATAAACAAAAATCTTTCTATTTTGCAATCACATTCTCTGTTCTATGTAATATTTTATACTCGTAAGTATATTTTTTGTCAAATAAATGACTCTATAAGGTTAGATGTGTTACAAAACATTGGAATCGACTGGCTTCAAATTATAACTTGTTTCGACAATATGATCATAGAGGTGAAATATCTTCATATTACCAATTATGTTTCATTCACTCAATAGATATGAAAAACCTTACTATTGTTTGTTACATTTATTTCACTCAGTTTTGAAGTTGTTTTATTTGTCTAACTCCCATGTATCGTTATTTATCGATCGGCAATAAATTCCTCTTCTTCTTATTTTTCAGCCATCTCTCCACTGCTGGATGTAGGCCTCTTCCATTTTTTTCCGATCCTCTCTTCTTTAGTTTCCGGATTCACCCACTCCCAACGACGGGGACAGTATCATCGGCTCATCTTTTCTGCGGCCGGCCTGTTCCTCTTTTCATGTCCCACGGTCTCCATCTCAGGATTCTGGGGTCCCATCTGTCCACTTCCTATCTAGCAAGATGACTGCGATCCATCACATCAGCAACTTTTGTCTGGCGTCTGATTTCCTCATTTCTGATTCTATTTCTCAGACTTACGCTTGACATTTGCCTCTCCATAGATCGCTGTGTACATTTTAGTTTCAATTTATCAATTGACATAACAATATACGGTAAGGATATGTTTCTTTTACAAAATGTTTCCTGGAATGGACCTTGATTGAAAAATCTGTTGCACTTTGTTGGTCGTGTTTGTAATGTGTACCCTTCTTCTATATATGAGGGTCCTTGTGGGATACGAAGAGGTCAGGAATGTTATGAAAAAAGCAATTGGAAAAGGTTCCATCTAAACAAAATGTAGAAAAATTATAAGATCTTCCTCACTTCACTTTATTATTTATCGAATCTTTTCGTAAAATGGCTCCATTAATTTTGTTTTTATTGATGTACATACATTATTAAATTATGTACTAGGTGAAAGCAGAAGTAACTATGTAGACATAGATAAGTTGCCTACACAACTAAGCAGGTACACATCTATATCACAAGTAGGGATTACGTAGTAAAAATAGCGATATCGCTATCAACTCATACATTGTTATTTGTGTCTTGTGACTTCCAAATTTCGCGGATGGTGATAGTACAATATTGAAAAAAAAAGGACTATGACCGGCGCAGTCATTTTGAGTACGGGTATTCCAAGTGGGAGATATAGGGCTCGAATCTCGGCGCTGCATATATTGTAAGTTTTACAACATCATTTTTTGCTTGATGTCAATTGTCCAGGAGTATTTGAGTCCAAATTCTTTATAAATATGATACAATTGGGATTAGCTGGCAGATATCGCAGTATTTCGATAAGCTCGTCCTAGTGAACAAATGTTTACTTGTAATATTGAGGCCTGGTACCAAGAATGACGTCACAGTCATTTCGCGTGAACCATCGCATGGTAATATGGTAAAAGTAGCGTTATTTTCCATTTTTTGGGGTTAATTTTGCGTCTATCAAAAAAAAATACGGTTATTCCCTAGATTTTAATGCATATTAACAGTAAAAAAAAAAAATTACTCCGCGACATTCGGGAAACGAGTTTCCGTCTTTCGGAAAAAAGTACAGAGGTTTTTTAATATATTTTTTTGCGAAATCTATACAAGATATAAAAAATCTATTACGGTTATTCCCTAGATAAAGGTTCAATGCATCTACCCTATTTTGTTCCAAAGCATATTTAGTAACGGTTGTCGAGATATAAGGTCTCCCGTTTTTAGAAATTTTTGAAATGTCGGTATGCATATTCTTAAAAGCGATATCCCACGGTGCGCGAATCCGGATTCGTACGTGATTTTGGATTTGTACGTACCGCCATACAAATTGCTACGAAAGGGTCTGTAGATTTACGGACTCACCCCTTCCCACGGCGTGTGAATCTACGTACGAATCCGGATACGCGCACCGTGGGATATCGCTTTAATAGTTTATCGAAACGTCGGACGTAAAAAAGTAAAACACGTTCAAGCCCGAAAATCAACATCGGAATTTATATAACGTTTCTCAAATGAACTGAAATATTGTGTGTAATGCCTCATCCACATGCTGTCCGACCTTCCACGAGTCCCGCGCGAATGAGTAAAAAGGCGTTAACCGTCGGTTACGTATACAGTTCAAGACAATCACCTCGTCCGTACGTCCTTTTACTCATTCACACAAAACTCGTGGAGGGTTGCCGAGCGTGAAGCGGCCGTATAATAGAACAGGTAGATAACATTCTGGCGAAGATTGGATTACGATGATGGATTTTCGGGAAATATTGTTCCTGTCAACATAATTGAGTAATAGGATTTCGCTCGCTCAATTTTGTTTTTCCTTATTATATTGAATTTGACGGTTTAGTATTATTTTTATATCAAGATTATAGGCAAACGTATTCGGTATTTGTTTTTAAGATATTTTATTTTATTCTGTTTTAGTACGAAGTTGAGATATCGACTATACAATACTACGTACTTCTTCGAATTTATTTTAAAAATTGCTGAGTTAACTGTGCTTCGCAACGACCCGGTGTCTCCCGATGGTTTGATCGAGACAAAATGTGACTTAAGATCTGAATTGCTTTTTCAACACTCTTTCATATGATACCGCAAGCATGACCCCACACAAATCTTGGATCCTCTTATCATCATGGCACCTCCCAGCAAAAGCTTTTTTTTTCAAAAATGGCGACGTCAAAACCTAAAGCAGATCGGTACAAAAATTTTTGTGAATTTTCACAGCAATCAATCGTAAAATGCGGGAGTTATGCGAAGACTTACAAAAAACCGACTTATTTTTATATAGATAGAAGAAGATAGATTCACGTGATTATTATGTCGTGCATCGAACGAAACCTGGGCTAACTAGTTATCCCACAGTGAAAAAATAACTCATTCAACATAAAAGGTTTCAGTGTTTTACTTTTAAAAATCCCGGCATTATTTTTCGATGACCCTGTATAACCTGTATTAGTAATTCATTTTGACTTTGAGACAGTGGTATTACATATTTATATTGGAAAAACAATTCATCATTCACATTGCGATGAGTTCGTTTTAGTTAAAAAAAACTGTATATTTAGTTTCCCTTAAAAAATAATTAAATACTTAGAATCTAGCTTCAAATATCTTCTACTCATTTTTAATTTCATTCGCGTAATCATTGGTTCTTTTCATAATATTTTTTCGTTTCATCCGATTCTCTCTTTATCACACAATTCGTTAAAAAAACTTAAAATTCCGTTAAAACGAATGAATAATTATATTTAATTAAGTTTCTTTTCATTAAACCCTTTCGTTTCTTTATTTGAACGAGTTTGAGAATTTAATTACATATCCTTTGTAACTTTTTCATTAGAACTTTCTGATATTTTCGGAAATCACTAGTTTTCGAGTTTAGATTTGTATCTACCAACCGACAATCAACCATTCTAGATGCAGATTCTAAAATATCTCTAGAATTAATAAACACTAACTAGAATCAGCAATTCAATGATATTAGTTTTTTTCAGTTTTTCACATCGTAATAAGGTACTCAAGAATTGTCTTCGGATTAATATGTTTTATCTCTGCTGAAAAATTTCCTATGGTTTTCATTGCACATGTGTTTAAAGGTCTAAGCTTGTGTTCACAATTAATATACTCGTAATTATAATGCGCCATTCATGGTAAGCTAAAAGCCAAGTAAATTTTCTTTTACTAATTATTGTCAATTATATAAATAAGTCAATATGATTTCATACGGTCTTCAATAGTATGTAGTATGAATATGTTGAGATATTTTTTTATGTAAGTCGTGAGAATTTCGTCTTGAAAATGTAAAAATAACTTATAAATGTACTCAAGTTCTTTAAGACATTATCAGTAAAAAGTCAAAGATTGTTTATTCATTTACACGTGTTTCTATTTCGGTAAATAAATACATAAAATAATTCATCTTTGTTTACTGAATTCATAATGCTAGCTCCCGATTACTTCTGGGTTTAGATTAAACTCGTAATAACCACATCCCACCCCCTCAACCATCAGTTAGATATGCCTGTCAGGCTTATCACTGTGATAAGCTCATCTTAAGAGAGGGGGCGGCTTATCTCGCAACACGTTTTCCAAGAGACTTATCAAAACCGAAGTAGACAATTTTAAACGCCATCTCTTTAATTGTGTTTAAGCAGGTGTGAAATATTACATTTCTCGCTTGTGGTCTAACACAGCTTATACAAAGAAGATACAATTTAAAATAAATTAATAATATTAGCATACACGCATGCATGTCAAATATATATAAATTGGTAATTTTTGAGCCTTTACTGGTCCACTTGTTGTTAATGTTGTACTGTATATGATTTTTGTAAGACTGTCTGTGCTCTAGAAAATTAAATAAAATACACAAAGTACATCTATCAAATTGGTATTCTGTCGATAATTACTTAACCATCCTCTCTTAGAAAATACTTATGTGAAGTGGAGACAGACCGAAATTAAAACTACCTGCCAGAAAATACATATTATTTGATCCTAGTTTTAGAATTATTTGAGTAATTTACCCAAATGGTAGTTGCCATGTGGTAGGAGTGTATGCACGATTTACAAAAAATCCCATTCTGCTGGTTGAACTATACTTGAACTCCAAACAACGCATTGAGTATATATCAGAGGGGAGGAAAAATATATAAAACTCTACACACTTGAAAGAACATGAAACACAGCAAACAATACGACACTACAGAATCATATAGGGATGCATACGACACTACACGATGGAATAACAGAAACATCGATTTTTATTGTTGCTTATTACTTTTCATCGGAGCTGAGAAGTGACTAAGAAAAATACTTGTTTAATGATTTTTCTTACAGTAATTAACATAAAATAGGAACAAACTAGGGAGACAATAAAAGTAGTCAAAAGTACATTGCAAATTACGCATTTTCTAATATAGTAGGTATATGTCATTTCCATGTTCTTTCTTAAACATTGTGAGAATTTGAGATTTATAATTTAAAAAATAAAAATAAACACAAGAATGACATACTTACTCCACTTCAGGACATAAGCTTTTCTTCTAGTATTTAGATGTTGTGTCATGTACAATGTACATACCTATATTAATTTGAAAAAAATATCTTAAGTATATAATTTTCGATGTAATAATTGCGATGAAACATCACTACATATTTAGGTAGAAAAAAGATGCGGAGTTTATTGTTTTTGCACGGAAATTTAATTAAAAACTCCATACAATTTGTATGTTTTTTACACAATAGAAAATATCATGCTTTGAATTTTGTATTGTGAAACTTGGGATGTATTTTTTTTATTCAACAATACTTCAGCCATATTTTTCTTTCAGTTTTTTTTTTACAATACTGTGCTGCGCTGTGTTTAAAACTAAAACTATTGTCAGTTCATGTTGACGGCAAGAATTTTTTACAAACGTTGTTGAAAAATGTATGAGACTCATGGGATTTTTATTTGTAGTGGTTATTTTTTATACCGACTGTTATTTTAATACGTACTGTTAAGTGGGTTTTATTCCATCATGACACAAGTTATATTTGTTTGAAAAAACCGAACGGAAGGACAATGAGATAGGATGAATAGAAATATAGGAAAAAGGTAAAAAAATATGTAGGTATATATTTCTATACCACAATAAATATGGGTTTATACATCTACATCTCTGTGCATTTCACAGAAAGCGAAGAGAAGAAAGCTTGTGTTGTAAGATGGGTTAAGGCGTATTGGACTAACTTGTGCTGACCAAATTCAAATTTCATTCATTTTGCACGTCAAACCATTCTATCTATCGACATATATGTATGTATTTAAGTGTTTATATTTTTTTGTACATGTCTGCACATTCTCCGGCGCAAAGGCCTAAAGGCTGTCATGCCGGAGAGTGGAGTTTTTTAGTTTAGTTAATAATAATAATACCCTCACGCCATGTCCCTTGCAGGGTAGGCAGAGAGGACAGAGCGCCAGACAGCCCTATCAGATTCATGCAATTTGTCATGTCAAACCAAACAACACAAAATTGGGAAAAATGCGTAGGTGCCACATGATGGAATCACAAGATTATTTTCTCTAGGGTAAACTTGTCGTATTCTTCCAGCAAATTCCCATTAAGTGTTGAAAAGAATTTAGTAGTATTATGTTGATTACATTATTTGGAAACCAATAAAATATTTCGTAATAAAATTACTGACGCAGAAGTACAGTAGTTCGGGAGATATATATTTCTGATTCATCTGAATGAATCTCTTATTCAGTGGGTAGATAGGTAGGTACTTCCAGTAAGAGATTTATTACTTTCTACCATCAGCTTGGAGGCAAAAGCGTGAGAAACAAACAGTACGAACCTTATCACTTGTGTGGAATGGAAGGAAGAAAGAAAGCTAGACAGAGAAGGAGAGAAAATCTGTGTGTTTTAAGAGAAAATGTTTTATGTGAAAGTGAGAAAGCAAAATGAATAAAATGCCCAAACGATTGGACTGTTCACTGCCGGGTAGAAAGAGAAAAAAGATAGTAGGTATAAAATAAATAAAATGTACGCTTTCATTATGAGAAAGCAATAAAGAAAAGGTCTGGAATGTTTTAGGAATGTTTGTATATTTATATAGTACCTACCTACTTACATAGAACTACACTATCATCCAAATTAATAGACTCTTCAAGAAAAATTTCATGCATTCCCCTTTTTAATTTCGATACCGTGTTTCGTCGAACACTTAAAATTCCTATACCCTGCTTTCATACAGAAGTTTTCGACAAGGTTCTCTAACTTTCAAATATTTGAAAAACAGTATTTTGGAGAAACGGAATGATGACTTTATTATGAAAGAAATAATTACATTGAGTACATAGTTGGCGCAGTTGGTTGAGGCGGCAGTCTCTCAAGCGGGAGGTGCCAGGTTCAAACTCCGGCGCTGGCGATGAATTCCACAATTTGCGATACAGGCTTTTAGCCTAGTGCAAGGTGTGCAGGAAAGCATTTGGGTTTGTGTATGCAAGCCCAGATCCTTTTTATATATATAAAAAAAATTAAACACTGAAGAGTGATATTAATAGGACAAATTGGATTTAGCATTTTAAATACATTATAGTCCTTGCATTAGTCTTTACATTATTCTTTACCTTGTTGATCTCCGCACCTGATAACAAATTCAACCCAAACTGCCCCATCACCATGATATTCCAACGTTGGGGGTACCTGCCTGATGACAACATCCTCTATGACTGCGGAGCGACCCAGGACGACAGCCACCTACTAATATGTCCCCTGATGGGAGAGAGCTGCACCCCTGGGGACCTGATTCTACGGAATGACAAGGCGATGTATGTCGCCGGATATTGGAGTGGCAGGGTATGACCCAACCGGACACATAAAGTAAGTAATAAGGTAGGAATGTCTTTATCAGCTTCCAGACTTAGTCCTAAAATTCTATTCAAAATCTCAGATTCACAAAATGTATGGTAGTCCCGTTAATTCGATAAAGCACTGTAGACATATACCATAATGAAAATCTGTAGATACTCTAGTATATCTACAACCTACAGTCTACACATAGAAGGACAAGTTTGGATTCACAATTCTACGATCCACTTCATGCATTCGACACTCTTGATTTATTACAACTGGGAATTGTCATGAATTTGTAGGATGTATTTGGTATGAATTTCAACAATTGGTTCAATGATTTATAATACAAGTATTCAGTATTTATTATGTTATTTCAGATTAAGAGTATACATACCGACATTTCAAAAATTTCTAAAAACGGGAGACCTTCTATCTCGACAACCGTTACTAAATATGCTTTGAAACAAAATAGGCTAGATGCATTGAACATTTATCTAGGGAATAACCGTAAAATATTTTTTTCGTCTTGTAAAGATTTCTCAAAAAAAAAATTGAAACACCTCTGATCTTTTTTCCGAAGGACAGAAACTCGTTTCCCGAAAGTGGCGGAGTAAAATTTTTTTTTGGAACTGATTATATACATTAAAATTTAGGGAATAACCGTAAAAGTTTTTTGATAGACGCAAAATTAACCCCAAAAATTGAAAAAACGCTATTTTTACCATTTTATCAAGCGATTGTTCACGCGATTTTGACCCCTAATGCCGTGGGAAATGACTGTGACGTCATTCCTGGTGCCATGCCCTTAACAAATCTTCCCTATAAAATACGTACTAGGTACTTATCCAACCAACAGGTTGTAGAGAGAATCGTTCTCTAAGTATTCCTTTATTTACGAAGGCCCAATTGTTTTGTCCCTTTGATCCCGGAGGTCATTGAAGGGCTTTCATTTGTAAAGCAATATCGTTCGCTCTATTATTACCGTAAGAAACGACTTTGTTGAAGGTATAGTGAATGCGTTCTTTTAAATGCTATGAAAATAAATTCTTTGATTTTGAAGGTTTTACTTTGTGGCGACATTATATTATAATTAAACCAATATTAATTTGTTTACACCACTTTTATTTTGACCAGAGTCAACATGTTTCGGGAACAATGTTTCCTTCTTCAGGACTTATACAAGAATTCTTAATACAAGACAATTCTTATACAAGAATTCTTAAGAAAGAATTCTTGTCTTAAGAAAGAAAGAATTGTCTTGTATTAAGAATTATTGTATAAGTCCTGAAGAAGGGAACATTGTTCCCGAAACATGTTGACTCTGGTCAAAATAAAAGTGGTGTAAACAAATTAATATTGTTTTAATGAAAATAAATTCGTTCCATCGCGTTTGTAAAGCACAACAATTTAGGTTGAAATAATTTCGATACGTAAATAAGATTGTATCAAAATTAAGCCATTGTTATTTTTGTATGTTTTCCAGTATTTCTGTGGATTCTTTGGGCTGAACGAAAATAGTTTTCTCTGAAATATTTATTTTTGTCGTCGACAGATGAATATAATGTTAGGATAATAAATAAATAAATCTTTATTGGCCAGAAAATATGTAGATATAGTTACAAACACAAGACAATCCAGTGTACAAAAAAGCGGACCTATTGCAAAAGCAATATCTTACAGTCAACCCGAGGATGCTACAAGCATAGAAAATTGGAATTTGGAATTTTTGTTTTTTTTTTCTGGACGAACGTGGAAGAATATGGTGTCTGATAAACGAGTGGAAAGTTATTAAAAGGGTATAAAAACCAGGAGGATTTTTTTGTAATTCACAATGTGCATTTCTATGTGTTTTATGTCAATTAATTAAGATCTTACACACAATATTTACGGTCAAAATATACTAATTGAAACTTATAGAGAATATGTTTCAATACTCGCAATACGGTAAAAATATACAATACTTTCTTTTTATTATAAAAATTTCATGACTTGTTTTATAACTAAAGTTTTTGTATGTTACTTTCAACTGAAAATTATGTAATAAAATTAACAATTACCGTAGAACTTTATACCGTTGTTACTGGCAATACCAATTAACTTTTATAGACGGAAGTTCGAAGTGTTAGTAGTAATCATACATCTTGCCCTATAATATTCTATAGTTGGATATATTATAACTATTGTTGTTAGTATAAAGTATGTGTGCTTGATGTAGATGTTGTTTTAATGGACCTGCAGAGAAAAGCGAACCTACACTCTTATAAGTCATCGAACTAAATATTTTACAAATGTACAAACATTGTACATTTTTCCTAAGTGATTAATATCACTTAGGGAAAGCGAACCCTAGAACCGAGAACCGGCTACAAAAATCCAGGCGGATTTGAGGCGAGATGCTCTGATGACATCAGGAAGGTGGCAGGACAGCAGTGGCACAGAAAGGCGATGGACAGACAGGGAAGTGTGGAAGTCGGAAAGGGAGGCCTATGTTCAACACTGGACGAGGGAGGGCCGATGATGATCAATATCATTGCCATCCGCATGTTCTGTTCTACGACATAGCAGAGTTCTGGATAGGACACAGACTATTACAAATGCCTAGGTACTACGGTTAAGGATAAAAATGTCTTTAATTAAAACAACGTGTATTTAATAGTCGTTGCATGGAACCTATAATTCAAGCGCAGGACCGCCGGCGCCGAGGTCAAAAACTTGTTCAAAAGAAATTCGTATCATTATTAAAAGATGGGGATTTTCCTTATTATTCAACTATTCATTTTGCCTTCAAGGCCCTGTTATCACAACATATAGATGAAGCCCACTTTTGTCGGGTAACAGATCTAGCAGTGGACTATGTTTTAGAGAGGTTATTCAATACCATGGGCGTCGCCAGCTCCGGAGATAGGGGGGGGGGCAGCAAACATTTTGGAAACCGATATATCATAAAGAAAGCAGCGCCGCAGGCGAATTTTTTTTAGACCGAGACATAGTGAAGAAGGTCGTGATGTGGTTTGGTTTAATTTTTTGCACAAAAATAATATGTATGTAAAATGCCAAAAAATAATAAAAAATTGCGCCGCAGGCAATTTATTTAATGAAATGACTGTATTTTGATGGATTTTTATGAAAATTTATGATATGATGAGAAAACGTGTGAGGTTTTATCATTTAGTATGAAAAAATATATATCTATTCCAATCTCTAGGGGGGGACAGGGGGGCAGCTGCCGACGCCCTTGTTCAATACTACTGTAGTGGGTTAGGTTACGCTTAAATCAGCGACATAATATATTAAGTACTACCTAGACAGAGTACTGAATGCTAGAAGTGTAACAAAACTGGTGCCCACAAACTGTCAAATCGTATGGAAAATTTTGACAGTTTGTGGGCAACGGTTTCTAAATTTTGCTCTCATAGTTAAAAACTGTATTAGATTTAACGTTATTTAGGACTAAAACGATAGTATTAAAGATGTTTTAGTTTTTATTATTGATATCTTGTTAATAGTGTGAGCTTTGCGACTCTTAAATACCATAAAGTGCCGTGCGTGAAATTGCGTCACTTCCGTTCTATTGAAAGTACATAGAATCAGACCTCTAGTACTTAATATGTAATCTCTTTGGCTTAAATATTATATCAAGTAATGTTAACAGCATCATACCGTACTCCTATATATTCTACGTTGTATAGCATCAACAATGTTTAAAGTGTCGGACAATACATTCGTATAAAAGACGAGGAAACATAATATAATAAATTTATTACAACCTTAATATGCTGGACTATGTGTTCAGTATAATAAAATCATGCACTTACAATGCTTTCTTTCAAAACATAACAGTTCGTATCGTATTCAAGAACTCATATTTTGCCTAGTATTGTAAAATTTCTACATGTCTCTCTCCTGAATTTTATAGAAAAATAACATGGTTAAAAACGTATCCGTAGATTTATTCAAATACCTTCTTCTATAGGCACTGAAATATGACAACATATACCGTAACACCTATGTACTTAAGAACAAATACAAAAAATAGCAGTTCCGGTCGGGACATGTTTTGTGGAAAGCATGCTGTTTTTCACGTAATACGGGTTCTTTACAGACTTAAGAAGAGTGCCGAAGTGTTAGTTGCATATTTCGAGTTCGTCTCTTTCGAATTCATTAAGTAACAATGTGTGTCAAATTTGTATTGGAGTTGTATGTTATATGGATGTTTTAACATTTGTTATTCAATTTAACGTTCATGTTAGAAGTACAAAATAATAATGGCTTTGAAATTACATAAGTATTTTTCATAAACTCGTAAAGTACACGTATTGTGCATATAGCAGAAAGGTCGAATTAATTTTTCTTCTTCAATACTTTATATATTTGTATAAAGGTAACCCAATTTACCCTTTTCTAGCCCTTTTTATCAAAATTCTATTATGAGGATACTATCACATTATATCTAAGGCAAGTTTTTTTTCTTTTCATTTTCCTACGTTTAATCTTTTTACTATTCACGACGGTGTCTTGCTTTACAATTTAGATAAAAAGTAAAATATTCTCTTTTACTTTTTACTCGTAGCTATACTTAGGCTGTAACGTGAGGTGATCTTTACGGATAAGGAAACTTTCACATATTATCCGATGTGGACGTGGACGATGTATCTTTATAATATCACTTTATTGTTATATAAAGGAATTATAAATTTTGCTTAGTAGATTACAATGTTGACAATTCATATTTAATAGCTTTGTCCAATATAACACCAAAACATATTAGTATGTCTAAAATAAGAAGCATAAACCAGAAAACTTTCCAATATAGTTCATTGTTCCGTCACCACTATAGAAAGTCCTTAGCGCGCTGTTTTAAATTGGCCCATATTCTCTTAGTCCGAAAGCCCGCTGCTTAATTTATGACGTATCTGTTTTTTGATCGAAATGTGGTATAAATGATAGCTTACTAATAGGGTATTACATCGCACTAGGGTTGCCTATCAAAATCTTGCCGCAACCCCCCCTGCCCCCCCCCGAAAAGGTCCCTCTTCGCGGTTTTTCGCATTTTATAGGAACATGGTAAGAGATAGGAGAAAGTAGTCAATGACAAAAATAATCCTTGCTAAATTCAATTCAATTCAATTTCAAGCTTACTGTGAAGTGAACAAAGGTGTATTTGGGTTTATTCCGATTAACCCAGATTCATTTATAAAAAAATAATAAAAAATTTGCGATGCGGTTCGCAACCCATTCTGAATGGATATTTGTGCATACATTATTAGAGATAGTTGGATGTTTTTGGGTGGTTTTAAACCAATAATGGGCTACATCGCTATCGTATAGTCGTAGCCTCGTAGGCACTAGTGGTATGCGGCCGCTTCACGCTCGCCGACCCTCGACGACCCTCGCATGAATGAGTAGAAAGGCGTGTTGATGAAAATGTTTGTCTTGACGTGTACGTAACCGACCGTTGACGCCTTTCTACTCATTTACACCGAGCCTTCACGACCCTACACGATCATGTGGCGGCCGCAGTAGTAGTCTCCTTTGCTGAACCTAGAATAAAATACTTGTCACACATATATCATACAATTATGTTTGTAAATCTTTTTTATTTTCATGAGACTAAACATCAGAGGACTAAAAAAGCTAGAATTCAATATGAGTCTTCTGAGAAGGGTAAAAGAGAAAACGAATTCTTTTATTAAATTCTGAGATATTTGTGAAACACTCATACTGCCTCATGAAAATTATGAGAAAATCAAATACTTACCTAACATTTTTCATCTTTGTTTCATATTTTCATTAAGTGCTCAGAATAAAGAAATCATTTCATGATAAAAATATGTTTTGTACAAAAGAGCGCTTAATACAATGTTTGAATATGAAAAAAGGCTGTATGTAATATTGTATTTGAACAACAAACGTTATAACGTATCATTGTTTTGCAGTATAATTATTACATGTTTCCTTCTGAAATTCTAAGAGTACAATTTAATATTAAAACATCAAAGATATTCCATATTATAATAAAAATATCACGATGGGAACATAATAACTAATTTCTACATAATATTGTGACGACGGACAGATCCAAATCGCTCAGACTTACTGAATACTCGGCGGAGAGATTCTGATTAGCTCGAAGAGCTAGGGAACGTGCGATGCTTGAAGAGATCATGATGGAGGTACCTAATGTCGGAATAAAAAATCTGAGAGCGGTTACTATATCATAAGAATAATTGTAAATATGTTTCCATCCTTGGACAAGGACACTGAAGGAATGTAATTTAGGGGTGGGGTTTATTGGGGGGCTCCTTTCTGGCTAACCATAAGCTCACCTCTTTAAAGATTTTACCAAGAAGTGCGGGTAAAGAGGACGCTGTATGCGCCAGTGCTGGGATGCTGGGGGCCTTAAAAGCCCTGGGAGTCCTTCGATGTTATATCATAAGAATGGTTTTAGAACTCTAACCCAGCAACGGTTGCACAAAGGATAGACAAAGCGTATAATCATGTAGCTTATGCCGAAGTGAACTGGAGAACCCGTAGTTCGATAATTATGTACGAGTATAGTAAGACGTCCACTGAAAGCAAAGATTCGGAATCTAGTTGTGTGGAAGTCATAAAGGTAGGCCTACGTTCCGAAGTGGATCAAAAGAAGCTTGAAGGAGTGAGTGACTTATTAATCAGCAGGCGATCTCAGTGAATTGAACAAAACAAGTGAAGAGGTTTGACATTTTGTGAATAGAATTTTCTTGAATATAATAATATTATTAATATTCCCATTTCTGATGTTCAATTTATCTGGTCGTAGGAATACTCCTTCACCCACACAAAAAGGACAATAGGTACGCTTCACTACAAAATCCATTATTATTAATTGAATTGGATCTTTTGATGTCGTACCGTTGGATTGACATTTAAATTAAATTTTAATTACCCATCTGATTGTGATAAAATGCCAATAAATTAGACGGGATCGAGATTTTTCCAGTCAATTATCTCTCTGCCGATCCTAAAGAGAGAAATAATGTTTGTATAGAGGTATTTATTACACAAGGTTGTTGTAGGCAAAGTACTGTTTATTGGTTTGTCAGCTTTTGTTACCCGGCGAAGTTCAGGTAAACAAACCAAAAGATTTTTATAATAATAGATACTTAAGTACATTTAGTTTCATAAAAATGTTTACATTTATTTTTATTTATTGATTACTGAAGGAATGTAATTTATGGGTGGGATTTACCGGGGGGTCTCCCTTAAGGCTAACCCTGTGCCCACCCCTTAATAAGATTTGCCTAGAAGTGCGGGTAAAGAGGTCGCTATTAATGCGCCTGAGCTAATCGGGGATGTAGAGCCCGCGGGATTTTTCTTCAATGCTTACGCTGTCTCTGTGACAAGGTGAGATACCTGTTGTTTTTGCAATTAATTAGTAAATTTGCCATTTTTTCTCACTCTCCCTTCTGTATCGTGTCGTTTTTATGCCTTAAAAGTTTTATTTACTTCTTCGTTTATGCAACATTTTTTTAAATAGGTAAACAATCCAACATGGATTGTACATTTAAGAGTGTGCATACCGACATTTCAAAAATTTCTAAAAACGGGAGACCTTCTATCTCGACAACCGTTACTAAATATGCTTTGGAACAAAATAGGATAGATGCATTGAACCTTTATCTAGGGAATAACCGTAATAGATTTTTTATATATTGTATAGATTTCGCAAAAAAAATAATTAAAAACACCTCTGACCTTTTTTCCGAAAGACGGAAACTCGTTTCCCGAAAGTCGCGGAGTAATTTTTTTTTCTTGTACTGATAATATGCATTAAAATCTAGGGAATAACCGTAAAAGTTTTTTGATAGACGCAAAATTAACCCCAAAAAATGGAAAAAAACGCTATTTTTACCATTTTATCATGCGATTGTCACGCAATTTTGAACCTTAATGCCGTGGGAAAAGACTGTGACGTCATTCCTGGTGCCATGCCCTTAAGTCGTATTTCAAGTAATCTTTTAAATTCTTTAATTGCTTTAAATATAGTTACTTGACTTTATGCCCATTACTTCACATATTTACCCAATTATTTTTCGAAAGTCCTTCATACGTCGTTTTAAAGCAGAAATACCGTTAACCTTGTTGCTTGTAATATAGGTATAACAGGATATTTTTCTAGGGGTACATTATAGTATAAAGTTATACATAAATGTAAAATAATTCCTTTGAAGACTAAGGTTCCTTGCGAGGTAGAACCTTCGTGAACTTTGAAGAAAAAACTCTTTAACCAAAAGCCACATGAAGAAAATAAATGCGAATAACCTTTTCTACAATAATTTCCAAAGGTTCCTCCAGTGAGCTCAGGTTGGAGAAACATTCAATCCAGTTTAGGATTTGTTTGGATGAAGTGTAAAAATTATTCGGGAGAGAAAATTTTATGAAGGATTTTGTTATGCTAGAAACAAAGCATAGTTGTTTTAAAAAAGAAAACGTCTAGTAAGTGGTAAGTCTTATATTTTTTATGAAAAAGTTTCACAAAGGACGAAGGCAATACATTTTAAACAAATCATTATTCGTGTAAAAATATGTTTTACAACAAATAACAGAAATCGTACAAGTCCCGTTCTTTTTATATTGATATAATAGTATACTAATATAATATGATTGAAAGTTTTCTTTTTCTCGTTCTCATATTTTGTTCCTATAAAAAAGGAAGCCATCCAACATCCCTTTGAAAGAGAATTTGTATTGAACCACAGACTTTTCAACGTCTCATTGAATAGTCAGACTGTTTTAAATACCAGACAACAGAAAAAAATGGTGCTTAATTCTTATCATTATTAATATAATCACGATGTCGAACTGGAGAACTATTCAGGAGTAATCTACTGTGTAAGTTCTTTTATGGAGTACTTTATGAGACGACAGAACAAGAAAATGAAGCTTCCTGTATCAAATTGGGCAGTTCCCTATGTTCGATTAATGCCCAGTGAAGGTCTAAAATAGGCCACATAGAACACAATTTCTTGAGTTAGGTACACTTATTTGTATCAATGTAATAGTAAAGTTAAAAATTAAAGTATCCAAAAAATGAGTTGTACTGTGGAACTAAATTAATGTTAATTTATTGGCATAAGCGTGTTTTAAAAACATGTTAAAACATAAGGGCCAAAAGAACTTAGAAAAAATATATTGCACTATTGTAGAAGCAATTGATAATTTCAGTCACTTCCATATACTTTTTTTTTACAAAATTAATTTGCGTTTATCGAAGTAAACCCAAATACACTTTTTTACACTTCACAGTAACCTTGAAAAGCTTCAAAAAGGATCGAACCCGCGCCCACTGGATTAACAGTAGAGCGCGTAGAGCGAGTAGAGTCTACCGACGACCTCTCTGGTACGAGTATATTCAATATTCTCTAGTGAAGACAGATCTTGTCTTATTTTGTAAGAGTTACGAATAAATTATGTGAGTATACGCTCAGTTTATAGGATTTTTCGTAATCTCCGTTCATGGAGAGGTGAATTTTTATTTTTATTTTTTTTTTTATTTATTCATGGCACACAAACAGACATCACCCACATGTAAACACAAATAAAAAAAAAAACAACACAGATTAAGTTCAAGCGATGCCCTATTACATGTGTACACAACTAGTCAATGCAGATAAAACAATATTATAATGAGAGTACAACAGTCAGTGCAAAAAAAGAGAAACAAAAACAGAAAAACAAAATAAAGTCAAGGCAATCAGTAGCAATATGCAGTCAAAACAATGTTTAGTCAAATTACGGAAGTCAGGAAGAAAATTGAAGCAAATCATTGAATACAATAAATAAGGTCAAAAATTGATGCAAGTCATAAACAATCACATGGAATTAGAATATTGCAAACAAAAGAAAGCAAAATAAAAACAAAAAATAAATAAAATTTTATATTTTAATAATAAAATATAAAAGTTCATCTATATGTGCGGAGGATGTTGCGTTTATTATCTCCTTCACATACATTACGATACGACATTGTTTGAGATATTGTTAAGTACAAACACCGAGTGATTCCTTTATAATAAAAATAAGTACGAAATATAAAAGTTTACCTGCAATAAACAACCTGAGAGATTTACTGCCAAGCAATTTTATAGCGAAATACATTTTATATATTTACTTTTTTCTGAATCACTGTGTACTACTTCCAATGTAGGTTTTCTTCTTTTCTTTGTTTTCAACATCAAGCGCCCTGTGCAATAAACGTTTCCAACACTTTTTCAATTACTTTTTCTAGAAGTGATGTAAACGATTGACGTATTTTAGAACATCGATTTTGTTATTACGATTTCCATGTTGTCCGTTCTTCGGGTTTCACTGCGGGTCGAGTGGTTTAGTAACCGAGCTTTCGGCAGCGATGATGTAGTATCAGATGGCAGTAGTATCGCTGCTGAAAGCTCGGTTACTCAACCACTCGACCCGCAGTGAAACCCGAAGAACGAACAACATGGAAATGGATTTATCACGCTGCGAAAGCCTACAAGATTATTTGTTATTACGATGTTTCATTCCAATAATATGATTTTTGCTGTGGCTGGAGTATCCAGAGGTCGCAAGAGACAGGGGTTTCTGGTGAAGATATATTGTTGCGACCCAGTCAAAGATGCAGAGAAGAGGATGTTTAAGCACTAATGTATAATTTTAATTTTTAAATCGATTACAGAGTTGAAGAAGTAGTTTTATAATGTATTTGTTTGTTGAACAGTATGTACCTAGTCATAATTTATGAAGCAGGTATTTTGAATATATGAGTTTGAAAAAATAAACTATTTATATTTAACAGTGAGCTAGTAGAACTTGTATTTAGTGGAGTCCGTTGGTCCGGTTGGTCTGAGGGTCCGAACCGCGATGATCTGTTGTTACAGTCGAACGCGTTCCAAATAACTAAGTCTACCGATCACATAGTTTTTTTTTTACTTTCATATAGTACTTACTTTGGTTTATTGTTTTCTAACCATCCGTAAACCTTATTACTAGCATTTAACATTTAAATCAGCTTGATCTATAAATTCATGTGACGTCGAAATATATAGAAACTATTCCTGTGCATCATTGATGATGTAATTTATGAACGATATTATCATCTCTATCTAAGTCACTATAAAATTCAACAATTCGTTTACTACTATCTGGGGTACAATAGTTTGACGGTTGATATTTTTATTTACTTTCGAATCGCTTTCGTTTAATTACTTTTCTGTTTTATTGAGGTAGCGAATCGATGATTCCATTGCAGTAACTTTATGAGAAATGTGAAAATCAAATAAAGTAAATATTTTCTATTCCATTTGATACGCGGAGGTGAATTCTTAGTTATTATAAGTTTGTTTATTCCATCACAGCTTTCCTAGTGTTTCTCAGTATTATATTTCTCTTCTATAGAATGTTATTATAGGAAAGCAAGTAGGTACTGCCCAGCAACAGATTGTATATTTATTCGCTGATTCTATGCACCTTCGTCACTATTGTATAAACCAGAGTGATTTGATTCTTAGAAATTTGATAAAGTTGCTTTTTTATGGCAAAAACCTATACCTAGACATTATTTATGTTATCTATCACCGTGTATGGTGAGTATAAAGCTTTTCCTTGAAACAATAAGTTTAGTCCACTTAAAGCATGAAGGCACTCCTCAGTACCCTTCGTATATTTTTAATTGATTTTCAGGATGACACAGTGTCTGGTCATAGTAAGAGCTTCTTTTCTGTATTGCCTGTATTAAAACTGTGAAAAAATAACTAACATAAAAAAATACATATCCAAAATAATATACTTTCTACTTCTAAATTTACTACCCTTAAAAATATACTAGCATATGGAAATAGTAAAACCAAATAGTCAGTTGAAAGGAATTCTGTATTCTGCCTGGAATCTCAAACATCTTGTCCTTTCGTCCTTCTGCCAAGACAAAAAAATGTCACCAAATTCACAGTTTAAATATTATTTACGGAAGAATATACTTGAACTATGTATATTATTTTGGTACTTAGAACATAGTAAACTAATGCTTTGGATATACTAATTGGTTTCTCAGATGGCTAGTGAAAGCAAGCCAATTATCACAATCGACTTGTACAAGTCGATCATTGTAGTCGGCTTGTAGAAAGCGATTATTATAATCGACTTTACCGAATACATTCCAATAGTTGCAATATTTTTTATTGGGTACCAATATAAATGAATTCACTATCGATTAACTGCCCATCACTATTTACGATGTAAAAGTTACGTCATTGTCGAAATCGAACGTTAAATCATCGAATAATACTTACACGCATCAGATTACTCCGCGATTGTGGAATGACCTTCCATTATCCATCAGACTCGCACCAACTATTTCTGCTTTCAAGAGTAGACTGAAGCAGCATTACCTTTCTATTTCAAATCCCACTACCAGTTCCTCCTGAACCCAGCATCCCTCCCTTACCCTATCCCATCCCATATACCATTTATGTATATATTTATATATGTATAATATGTTTATCTATGTATGTATTTATGTATTCAATTATTGTTAAGTTAAGGTACCCTTTTGGTACTAAATTTATAATTAGGTTTATCTCATTTTAGTCTCTGTTATGGGTTGGCTGGCAGAAATTGCTATTTGGCGTAGCTTTGGGCTACAATTAAATTAAATTGATTGTAGCTTTTGATGTCTGGGGATAAAATATTACTGTATTCTAATAGTTTTTTTGTACAGTCTTCTATTACCGACAAAGTATCTACTGAACACATTTTCTAGGTAGAGTTTTGTATAAGATTTCATTAAATTCTTCCAATTTCACTCCTAGGGGAAGGAAATAAGATATTTTAGAGAAGTTCTAAGATATCTTGACCTCTAAGAAAGAAATTTAATATTGTAGTTTCATCGTACACCACCGTTTATTTTCAAGATAGGATAACAATTTTGCTAGATGTAGGAGTGTATAGCTTTAAACTTTTCCCAAAATACGTTTATTGCTTGATAATAAACCAAATCTCTCTAAATATAAGTACTTATGTACATAAATTATTTTACCAAAACACGAATTCTTTGTCTTTTACATAAAACATGCAAGTAACCTAAATCATACATACCTACTGCATCCATTGCATAAAAAGGATCAATAAATTATTTCAGCCTAATATGAAAATAGTAACCGTATTTCTTGCCATATTGTCAATTTGACGAAAAAAAGTTCCCTTATGGAGGAATAATTTTGAGTGGGGCGGAACCTATAACAATAATAATTAAAGAACTGGGTTAATTACGTTGATTAAAAATAACTGAAGTTCCTCTGCGAACCCAAAATAACCAATAATGTTTGCTATTAGACTCAACGTAACTTTGTACAGTGGACAGTCGAAATTCGACAAAAACCTAGGTGACTAAGGAACCTGTATAAAGGTGGGAATAACTATTGAACATTGAGCCCCTTCTATGTCTATGACAAATCTATGGTGGACGCCATTTTCATTGCAAACATATGATTGCGTGTCATATTGGTTTTCCAGAATTGCATGAATCCTGGTGATATTTCAGTGATTTTTGCGACTCATTATGTATAATCAGTGTGGAAATTACCTTTAAAATATAACCTATGTAATCAAATGGTAAATTACCGTACTTTACATCGAGAAAAAATTGCTTATACCTAACGGAAATGCTGGCGGCGGCCAATTTTTGTCTTTGGCTTTATCCGTTAGGACTTCCTACATTTATACAGGTTCCCTATAGGTGACTAAGATGGAATTACCAACTGAACGTAACTGACACAATGTATTGTAATTTATAGACTTGTAGACGTAGCAAAAGAGCTTATGCCTAGATTTTTTTTTTCAGGATAAGCATGGTTTATGACAATAAATCTGTATATAAACCTGGAAGGTCCTCTGCTATGGACCGACAGACTAATTCACTACGATATCCTGCACAATCCAAGTGACGGAGGCCCGTAGTATTAAAAAAAAAGTGAATCCGAGAATGTTGCGAATGTGATGAAAAGATCTAAAGGGGCTGTAATGTACGACATTCCTTTCTAGAAATTCTCGTCATACACTTGCATAATATTTGTTTTGTTCAAACTTTTTAATGAAACTTACCTACCTATAACGATTTCATCGATCGTATGTTTTTATGAGTACATTTTCTTTCCAGTTTTTTCATGATTTCGTGTTGGTGCTGACGCGATCTTTAGGATGCTGTTATTTTCGTTATAAATTTCGCAGAGTCATTAGTCGTTAACTGTCGCAGCGTGAGCAGTCAAAGAAGAAAAATATACTCAGTTAAATTCGTAAAAACATACCTGTAATCGTCACGCTTCCAGGGATATTTAAATTTTAGCGATTATTTAGAGCCTACTGTATGGAAAAGTAGGTAGATTATCATATAGTTGGGTAAGTAAATATAGTACTCGTATGTACGTAGAGGGTCGCTTTTAATACTAATAGTATAATATTGTAACGGTAACGGGAACCGTAACGGTTTCCTAGGGGATTTCATAACGAATATAATTACGTTAGATAATATTACCGTCGTCTCGACAAACTACCCTCGCGTTCTATCTACGATACGTAACGTAACTACATACCTACCCTATACTATAATCATAATATTGTGTATCAACTAGCGTACTTTATATGACGCTCCTAATTTTTATCCTAATTAGTAGTCAAGAGAGAATTTTCTTACCATGATTTCAAGCGAATATTGTAAAAATGAATGCTCTAAATATTTTTTTTAAAGTGCACAGTCAAAGGATACTATGGATTGGTTCATTAGGACAAGCTTTTGACAATTCTATGAACTTGAAGAATAAATAAATCAATAAAAAAAATGTAGGTAGGTAGTTGTTTCAACAATGAAGGATGAACCGCCATCAAGGTAATGATTAATCGTCGGATGGGTTAATGTGATCACTTTATAGTGCAACATTTACCAATTCCAGTTCATTGTGGTTGGTTGGCAGATATTGCCCATGGCAATAAACCCGCAATTTGTTTAATGCATGTCATTACTTCAATAAAGTTTTTATTTATTTATTTGGAGAGGTAGTCGGTAGCCTAGTTGGTAACGCGCTCGACTGTTAATCCAGTGGGCGCGGATTCGATCCCCGATGCCGACTTATTCGACTTCACAACACAAGCTTTTCAAGCTTTCTGTGAAGTGTACAAAGGTGTATTTGGGTTTGTTACGATAAACCCAGATACATTAAAAAAAAATCTCATAAGTTGAGACCTTAAAAAAAGTGTTATGAATTTTACATATAAAAAGGGCAAAAGAGTTTTGCTGTGAAAACAATACCACGAACGCCGAGGGATCATTTACAAAATACTGCGTTTCATTTTAATCTTATTACAATTAACATTCACCTAGAAGCTTCGACTGAAACACTTTGTATTATATTTTGAACTCTGGTATTATTTGTCCGAGTTGAATATTTTCGTATTTAAATGTTTCCCGCTTAATTTTTTCTCCCTCGGGGGCTTCAAAACTCTCTATAGGAGTTAATTTTCTTTACATTGCGTGCAAAAGGATATTTGAGAAAATTGTATAAATTAACGACATAATTTAGGCTTAATTACAGTTATCAATTTAAATAATTGTACTATGTCTGTCTGTCGGTCCATCTGTGCGCAGCGCGCGACGAAAATAAATAGTACCGTGATTATTATGCAAACTAACGGATCGAATCTATGAAATTTTGAAAATGTTCTCTACACTAGCGCTTTACATCGGACGAAAAGTGTTGGTTCAACAATACGTTTGACGTAATGTGAATTCAAACTTTTTGAAATTTCGAATTATTGGTACTTGGTGAATACAGTAACTTATAGGTAGGTACGTACCTACTTGATACAGAATGCATCGAGTTTTTCGAATCATACCTACATACTATATATATAGTAGGTACGTATAGCCAAATGGAATGAAAACAGTTTTGAATAGGTACTATCAGTTGGTTCGTATGATTTTGAAACAATCAAGTACTACATACATACCTACCTACCTATTATATTAATTATTGATAGAGTCATTCAAATCATAATTACTGTAGGTATAATATAGTATAGGTACGTATGTAAAATTAGTATGGAAAGTAGGTAAGACCCTATATTTTTTCACACCAAATAGCGACCAATTCTCCACACCTCTTACCGAAAAGACGGTAATGTTACCTTAGATTATTTTTAGTGTTTATTTTTTTAACGTGCCCAAACCAGAAGACTATCAGACCGATCTTCAATACTGTGCGAAGTGCACAGCACATGGAGTGGATATGTATCAAATACATCCTATATAGTGAATGTGAAGGGACATAACGATTCACGACAACGAATTAGGGGATTCAAAGTAATCCATATACCTACTATATTCCAGTTCGCCAACTGTAAGAAGATGTTGGCTACGAAAAGTTTCGCATGGTCCTATATTCGGCATGTTCCAATAATACAAGACACACAGGGTTACCCATGCTCAGGAACCCCCTTGCTCTTTACGATACATTGTTCCTATTACAATGACATCAGAACATTGTCAGGGCAGCATTATCAACAGCAATAGCAGGGGCATGGGAAAAGACTGAACCTTGTGATTTCCCTGATGTGTTCCTTCGATTAACTTTAAAGACCGTGGTAGAGTGGCAGTATGAGTATGGGAATGACACAGGTAAAGAGGAGTCTTGTGGCTTTCACGGGTGGGTACCAACTAAGAAAGTCGACGATGTGAATCTGGTTCTACGACTTTCTTGACGATATTGGAAAGACGGGGAAAAGACGGAGCCTTGTGATTTTCCTGTGTTCTCTCGAAGAATTTTGAAGGGTGGAGTAGTAATAGTGGTTACACAAAAACATATTAAACCAACCTCCGTGAATTCACGGGTAGGTACCCACTAGTTTACATTATAATTGTGTAGATATAAACACACTAAGACACTTCGACGTGAACCAGGCTATAACGACAGGTGGGTGGTAGATATTTACAGAATATTAAAATTAGGTAATGAATTTTTCGAAATGGGAAAGTAGTGAAGATATAAAAATACGAATAATGAGGGGACATCACTTGAAGCTTAGCAAGACATCCTTTTCCTTGAGTCCCAGGAAGAACTTCATGATCAACAGAGTAGTGGATGCCTGGAACAGTTTGCCGGAGAAGGTTGTGTCTGCCAATACTCTCAACAGTTTTAAGAACCTTTTGGATAAACATTACATCAGCAGTAGCTGCCTGCCTGATAAATAATCTTCTTCTTCTGCTCGTGCCGTATCAGGTCTCCCCGACGTTGGCGATCACTCTAGCGAATGCATCTCTATCCTGGGCTGCCCGGAATAGCTCCTCCACACTTCTAATTCCGGTCCATTCCCTTACATTTCGCAGCCAGGACGGCTGCCTCCTACCAGCTCCTCGGCGCCCCTCTATCTTACCCTTCAGTATTAACTGGAGCAAATGGTACTTCTCCCCTCTTAGCACGTGGCCCAGATATGAAATTTTCCTAACTTTAATTATTGAGAGCAGTTCTCTGTCTGCTCTGGCTCGCCTGAGAACCTCTGTGTTGGTGATCATGTCAGTCCATGGAATCTTGAGCATTCTCCGGTGAAGCCACATTTCAAAAGCTTCTAACCTGTTCATTGTATTAACTTTCAATGTCCATGTCTCGCATCCATACAGCAAGACCGACCACACATAAATAATAATAAAATTATTTAAATGTGAACAAAACAAAGCATTATTACAAAATAATTTAGTTAAAGAAACACGATACAGTCTGTTAATATAGAGAGGGTTTTTGATGAGGGCGCTACTACTTGGCAACTTTTGCAGAAAACCAACAAAAATGTTGATGTTGCTAGCAAATAAAATGGTAGTTCTCAATAAATCCGAGACCATTTTTTTAACAGACTGTAAACGTATTTATTTTATATCAAAGCTTGATTTCATCAGTCTAAAAGCGTATGGAAATATCAACTTATAATAATTATACTGTCATCTAGCGAAAATATTGTAGACTCATTTAAGCGTTAGAAACAATCATTGTTTTTAATAGAATTATGTAAATTGTTAATCGCAAATAGCAGTATCCACTACTGATTACATAGATTCTACTTAGCGGTATTAGGGATGGGCGATTTATCTATATGGTACATTTGATTATAACGATAGTCAAAAAATACAGCATTTATTCGACTGTATTCGAGAAGGTCGATTATTAAAATGAATTCCTACAAAACATGTGGACTACAATAATCAATTGTAATAATCATCTTGTGCGGTTTACTTATTTAGGTATAGAAATCTCCAGTAACAGTGACCTGTACAATGAAGTTAGAAATCAGACTAATAAAGCAACAGCCGTAGCTGGTTGCCTACGGGACACTGTATGGGGGAATAAACACATGTTAACTACCAGCAAAGTCCGAATATACAAGACATGCGTCCGTCCCATCATGACATATGGGATAGAAGCGAGAGCCGATACCAACCGGACAAAAAGTCTTCTCAGAGTAGCTGAAATGAAAACCCTACGATCCATCGCGGGCAGAACACTCAGAGATAGGATCAGAAATGAGACTATACGCTCTGACTGCGATGTTGAGGATATAGTAAGGTGGGGGAGAAGTAGAAGACGCTTCTGGAGGGACCATGTCGACCGAATGGATGACACCAGACTGGCAAAGACAGTAAAAACTGAAAACCCCACTGGTAGAAGATTACCCGGAAGGCCACCCAAGAGATGGAAGGACAGCTGGACCTCCTCATCCCAGGACAGCCCGCCGTCACAAACAGGTCACCCGACCTAGGACAAGAGGAAGAAGAAGAAGAAGATCTTGTGCAATTGACAGTAATCGTTTTGCGGCAATTCGATTATTCTACTGTGTATTCATGTATGAGCAATGACTTGTTGAAGTGGTCGCACGTCGCGGCCGTAAGCAGCTGAAAAACAGCTGAAATATTGTAATACTTACCCAATTATCGTGGATGGTGCCGCGGGCATCTACCATATGACTTACACAAATAATCGACTTCAAAACATTTTATTTACAACCATCGACTTCCACTACCACATGGCTTGACTATGTAGACCAGGTTCTCAAGGACGGACGTGTTCTGAGTAAAAGGAATCGTAGAGTGTGTACGACGAATTGCATGAATGTGACGGAAACCCGAAGTGTATGTAAGGACAGGAAAGTCTGGAGATCTGTTCTCTCTGCCTACCCCACAAGGAATGCGGCTTGAGGTAATACAATAGACTTCACAGTAATCGATGTGCGTTTTTAGTATGAGCGCACTACAATCTATCAATGGTAGGTACTTCGACTATTCGATTGTTTAACAGATTGTTAGTCGATTATTGTTATCGATTGAAATTCTGTATTAATACGTAATGTGATTTTGGAATAAAGTTTATTTGAAGCGAGTGGTACCTGTTGAGGAAAATATAATGTATTTCCATCTGGGCAAGCTTATTTGAATTTGATTGCAAATTATGAACGACTTCGATTGTTTCGACTGTATAATATGGAGTGATAGGCCATCACTATCTCTGTTCAGTGTTGCTATCCTATATACTAACGTACTATACTTACTACAGATTCTACTACGTACAGCGTACTATCATTAAGTAACTACCACATTACTCGTATACTACCCTCGTACGAGTACTGTTACTATCGTTACTAGGCGATCTGCTGATATAGAATTTAATTTGTTATCGTTACATTGTACTGGGGTCGTATCACTAATGTTATTTGTGATTGTTATTTTGAAACTTTAGTTTAAATAGGAAACAATGTCCCTACGTAAGAGGAACAGTAACAACATTTTTATAGTCCTTAGTGGTCATGGCGCTATCGTAATATGAAACTGGAACAACATATCAATAGGAATAGTTACTAGAATAGATTTTAGAAAATTTTACAATTTTTTATAATGTTTATTTTGCTCCACAAACAGTGTAGTTCTTCTTCTTCTTGATGTGCCCTGTCAGGTCCCCCCGACGTTGGCAATCACTCTGGCGAAGGCTTCTCTGTCTTGTGCGACCCGGAACAGCTCCTCCACACGTCTCATTCCGGTCCAGTCCCTTATATTGCGCAGCCAAGACGTTTGCCTTTTACCTGGACCACGCTGTCCCTCGATCTTCCCCATGAGTATTAGTTGAAGAGCACTGTACTTATCCCCACGCAGAATGTAACCCAGATATGTCATTTTACCGACCTTAACATCTTTCAGCAGTTGTCTACTGCAGTTGGATCTCTGTCTCTCTGCAGTATAGTGTAGTTCTAACACGTAATATTCGAATAACAAGTAGATATCTCAACATGTTTTCTCAACAGATATACAGCCAAGAATGGACGATATACTATGACTAATCGTTGGTTCCAGTCCAGACTTTAATTGGTGAATATTTCTTGTGTAAGGTGATCACATTGAATCAGGGACCATCCTACGCTGTATATCTGTTGAGATAACTACACATATAAAAAGAACCTTATCATTACGACATACGACATTATTGTTAAACAGAAACATTCCCTTTACATAGTCACAATTCACAAAGGATTCAAAATTACATTTTTTTTTAATTTAATTTCTACTTGGGATTAAATTCTTCAGCTGTACTTTTTACTTGGCGTAAACAACATTTAATGCAATCCTCAATGGGGTGACCAAGCGTTGTTAAGTTGAGCATTTATTTCTATGGATGCTTTTTGTTACGTTTTATAAAGTTGGGCGTTTTCATGATACTAATAAAAGTCATAAATATATTACATTTTTATAATGTTTAAACATTATTTATCATTATACTGTTGACAGCGACTATTTATTTATTTATCAGCAAGGCACACTTACAGACATTGAACACAAATTAGCGTAAAGAAAAACATTACATTAAATATAGTTCATTCAAAGCCCTATTACAGTGTACACAAAGAATTCATATTATGGGGACAAATACTTGTTGACAATATAAAAAAACTACCTAATCTAAATTAAATTCTCTTAACTACTTTTTCAAAAACCTACCCATTAACCTATTAATTACAAATTATAGATAAACTAAGTCAAATAATTAAAAATAAAACAACATTATAACCTAAATGCTTTATGGGAACAATTATAAAATAAAATAATACCATCAGTAAAGCAAACTCCTTACTTTAGTAGTGAATAGTGATTCATTTGTAAAGAGGACGAATTTATTAAAAAAATATTATCAGAATTATATAAATGTGTTGTTTGACATATTTTCTTGAACATTTCTCTTTCATTATGAAACTAACCCAGTAGACATTTCGATAAGAAGATCGAATCTAGAACATTCATTCGACTGATAAACGATTAAACTATTAACTCAACTGTCGATGTTCACAATAGTGGTGGGCAAATATCGAATTAATTAATTAATTCGATACTTGATCGGTTCACTTTACACACAAAAAATATCTCATAGGGCCTCCAATGTTAGGGAAATCTGTATGTTCAGTTGGAACTATATTGTAATTTTCCTCGATAGAGTCGACAGGTACCTATCGACATAAAGTGCGATCACCCTTGGGGAGGATATACAATAAGCGTTCCTGTGCTAATGAAACTGCCCTGGCTGAATTAAGCTGTATTTTTTATCTACGGGGCGTAGTTTTAACAATTTTTACGATTGGGTATATATTTCCACTGAGAATTTAAATACGGAGAAACCTTCGTATTTAAAGTTGTCAATGATATTCGTAAATGCTGGTTAAGTTATTAACGTATAACAAAACGTAAAAATACCTTTTACAGAAACGAGATAGACTCACGTCACCGATCTCTCTGTCTCTCTCACGCACCTCTTGGGAGTTATTGTGAGTCAAAGAAAATGAGATTTTAATTTGTTTTTTCCTTACACAAGCTTTAATTAAATTTTACGAGTTTGCACAATGATCCTTCACATTCATCGCCTATTGCAATAATATCATGAGTCACATTTTCTTGAAATTAATTTTAATTAACATAATTGACGTGACGACGAGTTTGGGGTCGACTTTGAGATCGAGCTACGTTAAATCTGTAAAATTTCCAGATTCATCCAATTTTATTGGTACACATAGTTTTTTTCTAGTGAGAGGTAACTAAGACAGTGAACATTACTTTAACAAAGGTATTTGCGAGTGGTCAAATAACTGTGCCTTGTCGCACCGTAAATGGTGACGTTCCGAATCGGTAGTGAACCTCACTATTGAACTTAAAGTGACTTGTTAGTTTATCTAAATTCAAAACAGATATATCGACTCCAATTCAGATAAGATTTCCACGACAATTTTAACCAACGTAATTAAATTTTTATAAAATAGTATCATTTTACTATGATCATCGACATTTGAAGACTCAAAGAAAAATATCTTCATAACAAAGTGCTCAAATAGTCCTGACCTGACACTTATTTGAAGTTGAGTGAAGACATTATGAGATGAGAGGTCATATAACCTATGTCGATAGGTAATAATTCGTTCTTGTATTAACAATAGAATGATCTAAGACAATGTTCTCCTTAGAACAGTGCGAAGTATTTCTAATACACATTATATATTATTATATTACTGGGAATTTATACAAATTTCTGTTCGAAGTCCTTTATAGTTTCGTACGATTCAACATTATTAATAAATTATTCAAACATTCTCAAAGAAATAAAAAGCTTTTGCTCAGAAATCACCGTACATTGTGTCTTTAATATTGAAATGTAGAAGAATCCATAATAGATTAAATATTCCCGTTAATTTATTCTGAAATATAAAACGAATTTATTCTTTTTGATAATTATATTATGAACAATGGAATCAAAATGAGGGAAGCGTCTGCATCATTATTTTGTTTCTCTTGTAAAATTAAACCTAATTAAAAAATACATAATTGATGAAATAAAATACAAATCAATTGTAGATGCAATGGATAATTTAATAATTAAAACATTATTTTAGACTAGATAAATCCAATATAAAGATTCATTTTTGGGGCGACTGATATTAATTTTGTCTTTTTAGGATTTGGGCTTGTGTAAAAACGCGCAAATACTTTCCTGTACACTTTACGGTGGGCTAAAAACCTGTGTCGTGAAGTGCAGAATACATCGCCGAGATTCGTTCTTTTTCGAACTTACAGCATTATTCTTGATTGACCCGCACGGCGTACAAGTCAGAACATTGAAAATACGAGAGAAAATAAAGAATATCATAACTAATGCAAATACCTATGCGGCGTGACACTTGGATTTACACATATCTCGTATTTTAGTAACAGGTGTGCTGTATACAATAAAAAATAATGAAATACTTATATTACAATAAAAGTATTACACATCAGCATGCCTGTTACCAAGTTGTGGTAAATTCTGTGGCACCATGAATAAATGGGAAAATAATGTAACTAATATAAAAAAATAATGTGTTGGAAACAGTTACGAGTGAATTTCATTTCAACAATAACTATTTTCTTCCCTTCTAGGTATTAGGTATTATTTATAAGCTCGGAGATTTTCTCCATCGGCAAACACATCAATGAAAAACCTGCTTCATATAGGTAGGTCCTGGTACAGTGCAAATGCTGTGGGCAAAGCGTTCCCAAGGGAGCTAATAAATGATGACCTATTATTAGAGAGCCGCTTCATATAAATGGTTCCAGTACAATTCCAAACAACTGGCAATATTATTTCCAGTTCTTTCTCTCTACTCCTTTATTGTAGATTTACTGACAGGTTATTTGTCAAAACGTTTCTTGTTTCAAACATTTAAAAATTATTATTTTGCCCTTAAGAGTATGCATACCGCATTTCAAAAATTTCTAAAAACGGGAGAACTTCTATCTCGACAACCGTTACTAAATATGCTTTGGAACAAAATAGGGTAGATGCTTTGAACCTTTATCTAGGGAATAACCGTAAAAGATTTTTTATTTCTTGTATATATTTCTCAAAAAAAAATATTTAAAAACACCTCTGATCTTTTTTCCGAAAGACGGAAACTCGTTTCTCGAAAGTCGCGTAGTAAAATTTTATTTTTTTACTGATAATATGCATTAAAATCTAGGGAAAAACCGTAAAAGTTTTTTGATAGACGTAGAATTAACCCCAAAAAATGGAAAAAAACGCTATTTTTACCATTTTATCATGCGATTGTCACGCAATTTTGAATCTTAATGACGTGAGAAAAGACTGTGACGTCATTCCTGTGCCATGCCCTTAATATTTCTTTTAAAAATAACAATTAGTACACAACTTATAGTTATTTCTATATCGCTCTCGTTTTCGCGTGGAAAGCCCATATTTTTTCTTATATTTTATGATCGATATGTCTGAATTTATATAAAAAAATATTAGTTCACTTTTTTAAATTTAATAATACTTTTCACGGAATTTATTTAGAAATTCCGTTAGAGGCAATTATTCTAAAAAAAAAACAGACAAGGGAGAATTGAAAAATGTTAAGAATTTTCTGTTTTTTATCGGCAAATAATAGACCCGAGAAGAAAAAAATTGTTCCGTAAGTCAAAAGTTATTGAATTATTATTTTCACACAATTTTCTTCATATTTTCCGTTAAACAGACGGTGCCGTGCAGAAAATAAACTAGACTATAAATCTTTGTTAAAAATATATTGGAGAAGCAGAGGATAACTTGATAAATAATAACCCATCTATTATTTTACATGATAAGAAAAATAGACTAGGAATTATTATGATACGCATTATTATAATGTAGATATATTATCTACCTTTCTATATGAATGAAAAATAGACATACAGAGATTCATAATATCATATTTACCTTCATAGAAGCTATATTATGTGCTCAGTGCTTTCCAGGTGAATAAATCGACTTAATAACTTACTATTAAGTTACATTGATAAGAATATTTGCGTATACCGAATTTTTCGCGGTGTTTGAGTTGTAGATGATTTTTTTCTAGTGTCCACAATTTGACGGTCGTAGGGAGTGCGTGTAAGGATAGGGGCTCTGACGTTCTTTCCTCTCTGTCTACCACTCAAGAGGGGAATAGGGATAGATAGTATAAAAAATATTGTTCAAGAATAAGCCAGCCCATGTTTTGCTTCCCACCTATGTTCGCTACATTTCGAAGAATGAATTTGAACGTCAAAGTAAGCAGGCACCTGTCAGACACTATATCAAAAAGGCAAGCAATGTGGACAAAATTTCTTTTATAATGGAGACACTGTCGGAATTGGTGCAGGGACCAATTAACAGAATGCGTCTTGCTGACAATATCTGCTTAAAATGTGGACTGGACATAGAAATATAGATTTAGAGAAGACCGTGCGAAAAGGATAAAGGGTTGCATGGCTTTGCAGCCAACCAGCCTCAGGATTGAAGTATAGGAGAAAGATTCATTTTAACCATTATACAAATATTGTATTATTATTTAATTATTTATTTATATTGTACGAGTACATCAATTTACGACTTAATTTAACTGTAGGCATTTAGTTTATGAGCGCTCACAGCTCTTTGCTGTTTACAAGTTTTCCGAATTTCGCACCATGTAACATTAACAACTATTCAGGGGATGGTGAAAGAACACGCACCGAAAGCTCGGCAACAAAACATAAGGAATTATATCCGTCTGTATTAAATATTGTGTTTAGTTATGAATATCAGGAGGCACGTTAGTAGATCGGAGTACATTAATATTAGTAGTTGGAATAATAACTCTCACAAAGCATAGCAGCTTTCAACCAAATTATTATTTCACATTATCTTAAGTAAACCACATCCATCTTATTTATTCTTTATCGTCGTAATACAATCTCTTATTTTTTTCATTCTTTGCTTCATTCACATACACACACAAAACGTACACGCACACGCGCACACACATTCAGAATATTTCCATCCGAAACTATAGTGGTGTATTCTTATAAATACTACTCAAACTTAGAAGCGTACCAAAAGAGAAGTGATAGGGCAGCTGACGACGCAATAAGTTTATAAGACACTAGATGTGGCTTTCCCCGGTCCATTATATTACGGACCGACGCAGAATATTGTACGCACTCTGTAGATAAAATATTACCTCCTCTGCAATACCACGGACCGTGGTAAGCCACTTTTAAGATTTTCGACCGACGACTGTACTTGGTGGAACTATACGAGTACATAATAGTCGCTCATTTTATACTTTTTGCAAAATATTAGTTTGGTAATTTTGCCCATTTCACGGAACTTTCCGTGTCCTCAGAAAAACAACAATCCTAAACATTTTTGAAAAAACAAACACGATATGGTTGGTGTACCTACTGCGCAGACTGCAGTTAACTTATTCCAGGGTATGGAATTATCTTGCACGTCATTGTTAAAAAAAGTACCAAATCATTGTACGTTTACCTGTAAAAATCATTTTTCCAAACACTCGGTTCTTAATGATCAATGAATGAATTATACCTGAAATTTAAAAGGAATATCAAATGCCAACAAAACCAAAAGTGCGCATATATTGTAATTATCCGAAAAGTCTAATTTGAATTGCAAATTAGTTGAAAGATATTAATGATTTTCAGGTAGGAAGAATAACATTTTATGTTTTGCTAACAGTTTATCTAACTGGTATTATTAGTATTTATGATATAAGTTTTGTATCAACAACTGTGTACGAGTATTCGTGTATAGTTCTCATAGAACAAAATGTCTAGTCAAGGTAATTTAGATTAAGTCAATCTCCTCTAAATGAAGCACACATACTTCTCAATAGTCAAATATATTAGCTTAACCCCTTAAGAAAGTTTTTATTTTTTTTTTAATGTTTTGTACTGTGAAAAGTTTCAACAAATATTGTAATGCCATGAAAAAAATACTTATTTGGATGTTGAGGTGTAATAGTCCGAGAGCCCGCTGCTTAATTTATGACGTATCTGTTTTTTGATCGAAATGTGGTATAAACGATAGCTTACCAATAGGGTATTACATCGCACTAGGGTTGCCTATCAAAATCTTGCCGCAACCCCCCCTGCCCCCCCCGAAAAGGTCCCTCTTCGCGGTTTTTCGCATTTTATAAGAATATGGTAAGAGATAGGAGAAAGTAGTCAATGACAAAAGTAATCCTTGCTAAATTCTCTACAAAAAACGTTTAGTTTTCATAGGACTAGTAGTTTGCCCGTAATGGCCGGTCAAAAAACAGGATATTTTTTGAAAAAATAAAAAAAAAAGTTTGATTTTTTTTCTTTCACATTCTTCCACCCATTATTACTAACACTTTATGGAAAAAAATTTTGGCCTGCGGAACTATATCTCTGGTTATTTTATGAAAAACTAAATTTTAAGAATTTTCGTTACTGAGTTTTATTGTAATAACTCCGAAATTATTAAATGTATGAACATAAGTTATAGTTCGTTTTGTAGCTAATACTATGGTAATTAATTCGTTCTTTGACTATTTTCCTGTAGCTCTTATCAATTTTCAACCAATTTAGTTTAAATTCATTTTTTTAGTTTTTTAAATGAATTTCGGTTTTGGACCGGCTATTGCGGGTAAACTGCTAGTTCTACGAAAAAATTGGCATAAATTTATTTGTAGAGAATTTAGCAAGGATTATTTTTGTCATTTACTACTTTCTCCTATCTCTTACCATATTCCTATAAAATGCGAAAAACCGCGAAGAAGGACCTTTTCGGGGGGGCAGGGGGGGTTGCGGCAAGATTTTGATAGGAAACCCTAGTGCGATGTAATACCCTATTGGTAAGCTATCGTTTATACCACATTTCGATCAAAAAACAGATACGTCATAAATTAAGCAGCGGGCTCTTGGACTATAATATGAAACAGGAGGAGATAAAATTAGCCTCCTAAGAGTTTGTACATGTATGTCGATGATAACTTGTCATCAACTGTTATATTTGAATACATATTTAGTTGGCACTATTGCTTGAAGCTCCACATCCCTTTAGGGAGACGGTATAGTCGTTTGAATGTCAGTATTTACAAAGACACAATTATTGGCAATAGTGTAAGAGTCACACACATTAAAATTGACAAACAATTCAACTTTTGATTAATTTTATATTTGGGAAGTTTACGTAAATACATAATACACGAGTATTATATTTCGTGGAGCAAATTCTTTGCTTATTGACCGCAAATGTCTAGATTTTCGTATACAAAATTGTGGGATAGAATATGTTAGTTTCCATGAATCACTCTAACATGTACTACTTTTCTTAATCATACCTAAGTATATAGTTCTGTAGGTAAAGTAGTCATGTATCTGAATAAAGTAGTTATGTGGCTAATAATGTGAAAAAAGATAGAAGAATTTGTGGGTTAATAATACTAAGGAAGAAGGATAAGTATTGTACGAAGTATAATTCGTAGATTGAAATGAAAGATAATAATATAAGTGTACTTAATACGTAGTAGAGATTGTTCGTTTATTGTTTGAAAAGATAATAATTGTTATGTTGTTTCAGATACAGAAGTTTCTATTGAAAACTCTTCAAGAGTATCTGATCAGCTGTTTGCCATTTTCATCTATTGCTCATAGTCTGAGATGATAAGGCAAAAAGTGACAGTACGCTTCAGAAAAAGTTATATGAAATGAAAGAGATAAGTTGATATACTCGCATAGAGTATCGCAAATAAAAAGTATTCAGTGCCAATGTTTTTATTAGGTAGTATTATATTGAGTAAATTGTAGCTTAAGGCTCGACATTTTGGCGTAAACCGTGTTATTTGTGGTAGTTAAGGTAAATTTATATTTTCTATATCTAGTGTAGACACATCAACATAGATTTGGACACTATAGCTATAATTACAGATAATTCGGAGGATACGAATTTTGCAATTATCCACGCAATTGAAAACTATGAGTACCTACATAATTAAATACCTAATGATATCTGATGTTGATATCATTTTTTGAGTAGACGGTTGGCTCGTCCGCTTAGAGCTCCATCTCTTCACAAATTGACTGTCGTGGTTTTGAACTTTAATTAATGACAATCAATTTTCATATCTGAAGTTTGTTCCTTTTAATTATTTTTTACGCCGTGGCATGACTTTCCCAACACATCATATCAGCCAGAAGAGTCTACATATTATCATTCATGATTCACATATAAACTCATCAGCCTGGGAAAAATTCACCTATCTAGATATCACGGATATCACAGGATTAGGCTCAACGCTGGGCCTAAAATACAAGCACAGTATTTAGAAATCGTCTTAAAATATTTCAAGTATTAATAATTACCGATTTTTGCATTTTTGTGTATAAATTTTCCGGTAAATCTAATGTTTTTAAATGATTTATTAGCGGTTTTGGTATTATACCTGTAGCTGATAATACTAATGGGATTATATAGTCTACATGAGTCTTCTTATGTAGTGGAGAATACCATGGCTGCTGATAATAAATTTGGATTAATTTTAAACACCCTATCGTTAAGTACAAGTTAATATCCCGTCACAGATATTAGAATGTTATCCAAAGAAGATTTCTATCAAGATTTGTGTAATGTACTCGTGTGTACTCAAATAATACGTATTATGACTTGTAATATCTTTATGTTAAACACACGCACCCATTTCGAATGAACAAAGGTAAACGTTTTGACTGAAAGATAATAAGTAAGAATATACTCGTACATTTTACCTACGCACTTATTATATGTATATAAATGAGGAAGAAGTGTTTTTTTTAAACTTACTTAAATTTGCCCATGTTTCTCAGTATTAATAAAAAAATGAGAGATCTGTACCATCTTCGTATTAAGGTACCTACATGCCAGGCGCGAAGCTATCTAAGAACACGATTCCCATCGAGTTACCTTTTTGTTAATTGATAGTATAATAGTGTCATCCTATAAGAAATATTAGCCCCGGCTTCCCTTCTGCATAAATCCACCCTTCGCCACTGTACTGCGATTCGCATCACTGTACTGCGAAAAAATCACCCAATATCCTGGGAGACACAGGCCCAGACAATGTATACAGTAACTTAAACATTTCGTTTGAAATTTTATTGGTGTAATTTTTTACGACATTATGAAAACTGTGTTGCAGATTTGTTATTTGTCATTTTCGTGTTTTATGAATGCTATTAAATCGAATTCATATGCATCTTATAAATAAAAACAATATTAACCTGATTTGATAGATGTTAGTTCTGTAGTAAGTCTCGTGCCGTGAAGTGCAGAGGAAAGTCTTTCGATTTTTTAGTCATACAGAATCCCAAATCCTATAATATTTTTTCTGGCTATGCTTCTTACTGAATATACTTAAGAACTTATTTCGATTCCTGAGCCAGTCTGATCAATGTTACTGATCTAGTAACTATTATGGATGAGATGAAATTTACAGATCAATTTATTTATTTGTTTCAGTTCTTCATCTTCCTTGGACGATGACAGCTGGTACGAATGTAAAGAAGGGGTCTCCCACGGATACAACATCAAATTGCACAAAGAATTGTGAAGCCAGTCCAGAAATGACTGAAGAAATATTTTGTACTGAAGTCAAGGAAAGAGAAGAAATCCAACTAAATGACTCAATGATCGAAAGGTAATTAATTTTGTAATTATTTCATAGTTTTATAAACATGTTCTAGCGAAATCAATCGATTGCAATTGTGTTTTTGGGGTTTTTTTCACTGCGTGCATTCTTCTTTCAAATTGTTCGAGCTTTCACAGTAAAATTCAAGCTTATGTAAAAACGTAAAACGTATATTTATTTAGAAATCCGCGAAATGATTTTCATTATAGCCAGTTATTAAAAACTGTTTCAAAACTTTTATTATAATAATGTTTCTGTTATAAAATTTTGTAATTATTATTTTACATCATCGTAAAGTTTACAGTAGTGTAATAATATTATCTACGGAACCACAGGTACGGCGCTGGCGATTACGATTACTACACCGTAAAAATATTACGATTTTTTTAATGTTATCTCCTGTCCACATACAGCATTTGGTTCATTCCGAATTAGCAATAGTCGCTGCATACCTCATAATTATTGTTCTGGGATTGACACCATATCTGAATTTTATTCATGAAAATAACTAAAAATAATGTATAAGTCATTCCGAATATAAAAATTCCACACTGAAAATAAAATTACGATTTCTACCACAAACACTTAAATCTAAAAAAAAACTTGCGTTCATCCGTCATCAGGAAAGTTCGTACAAGTAATTAACGACATGTGTGTAAGTCTAAGGTAGGTATGATTTTTTTTATTCAAAGATCCACCACTTTTTATAAATATTACATTATTCAGTTTGTAAATGCGGCTGCCATTGCATTGTACTAATGTCGGCAGATAAATAAATAAATAGGTACATAAATAATTTATGTGTTTCTTGTTTCGAAACACAATTTCATATACTAATGGATGTAATAGTATTATTACGTGCTCCTATTAACCCGTCAAAATGACGCCCTTGTTAAAAAAAAATAAAAACAAAAACACATAACTACTACTGTTAAAAACGAAAATTGTAGAAACATTATTTTTTGTACCTATGAAAACTCCGTGATAATATTTCTGAAGCATTTTTTCCCTTTGGCGTCGTTTTATGGATTCCTCCAATAATTTCCATAAGTTTCCCTTATCGGAAGTTGGCTGGGCCAATCTGACAAGAGTCGTTGCATTCTAATGTATATTGTTTATAGTCGCATACACCGTCTACCATATATGTATCTTCTTCAAATATATGGTCTTCTTATGTTAGGCCCGGTGGCCTGTCTTTTGGGAGTGGTCTGGTCAGTCTCTTGCGAAGTCGACTCCCAGATAATGTATGTATGGTCAATACCTTCCAATATATCGCCAGATTCATAAAAATGAAAGTCCATTATTCCATATATCGTTAGACTTAAGTATAGTCTGTTGAGAAATTATGTATGGATGATTATGCAAAGCTGTGCGATGGCATACATTGATAGATTTAACATTAATGCTCACATGATTTAACTATATCTATCTATAGGTAATAATAGTATCCTATATCCGATCCTATAGCTGCCCGTATTATAATAGTCATATCTCTTCCTATTTCCTAGTTTCTGCCTGTTAGTGTTATTATAGTTTCATGCATGTAACGTAGGATAGGACAGGAATACTTGTAATATGTGAAATCACTGTATGTATGCCAGTTATGGATTGATTTAACTCGACGCGATGGGTGTTTTGTTAAACAAGTAGACACACGATTATATTTCCATGACGTAGGAGTGTTACAGGGAAGCAACATACAAATGTTTATAAAGTTTTACTAAAGTAATCGATGAATTTATTTTTTTGGTTTGGATAAATAAGACAAATCAGAGTTTAACCAATTAAAATTTTATAACATATATTCTTCTTTCTGTGCCTTATCGGGTCCCTCTGACATTGGCGATCACTTGTGGGAAAACCTTTGTGTCCTGTGCTGCGGAGCAGATCTTCCACGCGTCTCATTCCGGCCATTCTCTGATGTTGACTCATAAGAGCAATAATTAAGAACGTAGATGCCTTGTACTAAATTCTTCTGATTCTGAGTAATATTAGAAAGCAATCATACTCCAAAAATATTATTTGATTTTTCATTCAACTGCTATAAATTAAATGCCAGAGGGCCGATGATGAGTGTTGTATTGAGAGGATATTTTACACGGTTTTTCTAACCAATTGAAGGTTCGTTTGGTTCATTTGCTTGATTTAAAATCACGATAGTCATGATAAGATTACATGATTTTGTCAATTATTTGTCTTTAATTAATTTGGACTATTAATGTATTTATTGTTTTATAGTTTGCTGGGCACAGATGGATTGGAGTTGATGCTTTGTTTATGCATGCCGATTGATTTACTTTTATTATTTTTTGATATTTCTATGAAATATGAATTATTATTATTAACTAAATGTTTTATTGATTTGTTTGAAATGGTAATGTTTTTTGTATTTGATTATGTATGTGACAATATTAAGATTTGACATTATGTATCAACAAGAAATTGTTAAGATGTGTAAATAAATAAATGAATTTTTAATTTTAATATGTTACGGACTTTTTACTATCATAAATCTCGTTTTGGGAAAAATAAATCATCATAGCGATGTCTGTGGACATACGCATATTCTCCTGCATACGAGCGTACAGACACAAATGAATAAAAAAATCTTTTGCTTCCACAAAGCCTTGGTTTACGATATGATGAATTTTCTAATATCTTGACTATACGTCTGAGTAAAATGCGGTGTCTAAGCATTGTCACCTGTCAGTTTAGGAGCTCTGGTGAAATGTGTTATTAATAATACGTGTATTTAAATATTTCAATGATGTAATACACAATATCCATGTTTATAATATAACATTCAACATTATTGCTTTAATAATAATTTATAACATGATTAACAGACGGATTTTGACGACATTACATAGGATACTCGTGTATAATTTTAGTTTTAGTAGGTTGCGTACTAATATCTTGAAGAAAACCTTAAAATTCGCCACTTTTTTATATCTTGCAATATAACTTTTTTGTTTCGAGTTTAAGGTAAAAAATGATAAATATTTGGATTCTTCATTACCACACCGACCTGTGCACCATACGAAAAATTCACGACTGCCCGATATTGGGTCTCTATATCAACGGTTTGTCTTTTAATCGGCGAAAATAATTTATTTTACGTATATAATATATGGCGATTGATTTGCCTACCAATCAAAAGAGATTCGGCATAGTGAGATAAGAACTTGTCTCGTGAAGTGTAGGTACATGGATTTGAATTCGGCTATTCTCCGTCCATTCTAGACCCGTCCTGCGCCAACAATATACTTATGACCTCTCTGTGTTCCCACAAGGAAAGGAAAGGGGAATCGCTAAAAGCAGTATACTATTATACAAAGAAGTATAGTTTATACCTTTACAGGAAAATATTGTGTACCTACTGCGGAGCTGATTCGAAATTTGTAAACGGTAAAGGATACGTAATATGAAACAGTTTTTAAATAACATGTCAATATCGAACTTTCGTCCTGTGGATGACAGCAAATATCTACGGAATAATATCTAGTAAAGCATGTAATATGTTTCACTGTAAACTCATACAACATTTTGTTGACAGACAGATGAGTTTTTATATGGGGCTCTTCGTGTAAATAGGCGCCACATAAAACATGATCGAAATTATTTCAATATTTGCATGTGATTGTGAGGTTGCATAATAATTAGGTGGAGTATTTACAAAGGCGGGGCATATGCACTCAGCAAAAATCGTTCTATTGTTGCTTCAACTTTTTAAAATTTTGTATGAGAATGTATCGCTAAATAAGTATAACGTAAGCGACAATGTGAATTATACCTGTTTAAAAGAAACCAGGGAACAAATGAAAACATCTAACACAGCCGATTTGTTAAGATTATAATTACCGGCATTTTGGCTAAATTATACTTTTATATCTGAAGCAAACCATGCAGCACATCTTGCGTGATTGCCCCATACGTGCTTACCCCGGTACCATTGACAGTGCTGCCAGCCTGTCCCCTGAGTTCCTCCAGTGGCTGGAGGCGCTGGATGTCAGACTTTAACGATGTGACAATACTTCGACGTTGCCAAACGATAAATAAATAAATATCTGAAAAACTGAATGGAAAAATTTCAGATCCCGTAAATTTTAGGGGTACTTTAGTAATATTTTTTATTCAAGGAATTTCCAAATCCTGTAATTCTAAAACATCCGATCTGTAGTCCATGCTTTCATCTATCACTGTCTTCAGTTTCAAGACGATTCCCTCAGTATTGGCTGAGTAAAATTCAGGGCGCCGAAGTCGGCTGACAGCATATGCCCCCTTAATTCACTATATAATATTTACTATACATAGAGACAGAGTAATCCAGATTTTTAATGAACTTTGTTTATATTACACTGAAATACGATTTTACTTTAACTGTATTAACACTGTTTTCAGATGCCCTAATATAATGAGTATTAGTACATGTTAATAGTATTTGTACTTTGTAGGTATAATAAATTTTAATATGTTGACTTGAAAGAAGAAGAAATTGAAATTGATTTTGAGTTATTAAAATAGAGTGAACTGTTATGGAAACAGATTCAATTTTGTTTCCATCTCATTTAATTTCCATTAAAAAATTAATGGAATTTAGAAAATATCTTTGACTTTTTTCAAACACAGTACAAGTTTTCTTAAATTGAATTTATATCTGAAGATAATTTCGATTGGATTCCATTTGATTCGTACAAAATTCAATGTAATTTAGTTAGGGGGAACCACAAACACTTGAACTCGAAGGTGGAAACGCTAAAGTGTAATATTGAGGATATTTTAAGGTGAAGAAAGGAGATGACGTCATTGGATTCAAAAGAAGTAATAATGGATATGCCTAAAATTATTACAAAAAAAGTGATATATTAAGTTCTTCTATAATTTCGGGTCGAGGAATACGAGTGTTAAATACAGGTCTTAAAAAGCTTTTTGTTACTTAGATTTACTTTGATTCAGTAAGCAAGTACATTGTTAACTCTCTTTATAATTATGATGGCACCCTGAGTTTTCTGCCAAGATTCTATGCTTCACTTGTAAACAACAACTTGATTCACTCAACATCCAAGAAATACTGCTGCAGCATATTAAACCGTAATGATATATGAAATAACATAAGAGGTTGTTCGTTTTGCAGTGCTTTCTGATTTGTATAAACCAATTCTGAAACTATGATACAGTATATCACTCTATAGTTTGACACGCTGTGTCGACAGACTTGAAATTAAACGTCACTAATAATCAGCGCACTCTAGTGGCAGAGAAGTAAACTTTGATAGTAGCGTAACAACCTAACCTAACCACAGCTTCTGCAATGTTACGGTACTTAATAATTAATCTTACTAATAATACACTAGAAATTTACGTGAATAATGATTCTCAAGTCTTTGTGCAAAAGCAAAATACATACATACATTCGGTACAGAGGCAAGTGTTTATGTGATAAATGCTGGATTTCACCAAATTTTCAGGTGAGGAATAGCGGAGATAGCTTCCATTTAGGTATAATGGTGTCTAATCTGACGTTATCCAATAAGAAATGTTAGCCCCGGCTTCTTTTCACGGCGATTTTTCACACAAAATTTGTGCTTGGTGGCTCCTATCTTTGCTATTTTTAACCTTAAAAGTTGGCGAAATCAGCATAAGTTGTTTAAGGGAGACAGCCCCGATACATCTTTTTGGGTCTCCAAAGCGTGATATGATGATAAACTATGAAATTAAGAATCATCATGAGCCACTGGAAAAAAACGGATTTCACGGATTCGGAATTCGTTAAATTACTCGGAGTTGAGACACCATACATACTTTACGTACACAAAACCAGAAGCAGGTCAACCATCTAAAAGATATCCACAATAATTATTATCTACTGATCTTATAGCCTTTTAAAATTCGATTGCATTGGAAGGTTTTTGGAAGGCAGTGGAGGCCCTGGAACAAAAGGAGAAGCGTCGGAAGACCTCCTAAAAGGTGGTCTGATGACCTAGTCCAGCAAGCCGGAAGAACCTGGATGCGGAGGGGGAGAAACAGAGATGAGTGGAGGGAAATGGAAGAGGCCTACGTCCAGCAGTGGAGGGAGGAAGGCTGAGGAAGAAGAAGAAGAAGATCTTATAGCCTGCTTCTTACCCATTGCGGTCATGATTTCTAACTAGAATTAGCCAACTCGTAACATATCAATTACTTGTAAAGACTCGGTACGCATCTACGATATTAACGCCGCGATTTAGAGGTGATGCATCATTAATCAGCTTTATGAGTGCAAGTCCCTGAATAAGAATTCTATTATGAAAAAAAAAATGTAAGTTTATCATTCGACAAATTAATTTGGTATAACATTTTGACAAGATTCGGAAACGACGACTGACGATTCTCATTTCAGCAAGACGGCAGCGGTAAGTCAGAGCAACGTCGTCGTAGTTGAGTATTGAAACCTGAACTACATACTAAGTAAGATATACACTATACAGTTACATTTCATTTCAAACTTTTAATTACTTCTCAAGATATCTTCCGTATAACTAGCCGAGGTTCACACAGAGAGAATAATATGATGTACCGAGAATAATGAAATGAACTTTATCTTGTTGTGAATTTAATATTATCATTACAATATTGTCATTACCCTTATATTGCAACTTTGATTCTTCTTCTTTGTTAGTCGTCCCTCCCCTGCTGGATGTAGGCCTCTACTAACTTTTTTCCATTCCTCTCTCCTTCGGACTTTTTTGATCCACCCACTTCCATCGGCCCGTCTTTTCTGAGGCCGGCCAATCCCTCTATTATTGTCCCATGGTCTCCATTTCAGGACTCTGGGTGCCCATCTGTCGACTTTGATTAGTAGTACCTACTAGCTAGATTATAAAATATCACCATAATTCTTTAGCAAAGCTGCATAGGTACTGTGTCGCCTCTGTCTGGGAATCAATTAACACTCTCAGACTACAATTTTTGAGTTACTATCCAGCGAAAACAACGTGTATGAAACAGTGATACATCTAACCTAAAATCCAGGCGCAGCCCTGCTTGGCACAAAGGCTAGTTATATAATATATTTAACCGTTGGTTGGAAGATATATCTTCATCAGCTAAAACTTACGAAATGGTACAGAAAAAAACAATAGTAGTGTGCTAAAAAGCGGACTTATTGCAAAAGCAATATTTATCAGTCAACCAATGTCTAGGCAATGAGTCCACAGTTTGGATATGTTGTGTCACTTTTTATTCTGTGCCAATAAATATTTATTATAATTATTATCTTATACAAAGTCATTCAGGTGTGAAGAAAATCTCAGGGGATATGAAAAATAACTAAATGTATTCTGAGAAAATTCTTTTCCTATTAGTTCTCCTAGATATTCGTTTCAGTTTATATGAAAGGATACTTTACTATATAACGTACCCGTACCTATTAATGAATCCTTGATACTTATATATATATATTGTAATTATAGCTTGAATTCCCTAGTTGTTTTCACAAAACATAACAAGATCTAATACAAATATTCAGTGACACTCACTTAATTATAAAAGGGTGATGTGGATTTATTGAAAATGCGTAAGATTGGGAGAAAAAATTGAATCGTACTTATGACTATTTTAACCACATCTATTGATATTGACCAAAACAATATTTTTTTGGATACATTTTACCGACTATCATCATATTATGGCAACCAAAATGAAAATTATCACATTATCAACTCATAAATGAAACAATAAATGCGCTTTTCATTTAAGTTTCACGATCTAATCGAGTACTCGCGCAAGTAGGTATCTTGCTAAAATTTGTTACGTGAATGTATGTGTCTAAATTATGAAATAAATATAGAGACGTAAGAAACAAATATGATTTCAGATTTTCTTGTATATTCAAGACAATAATTTTATTATCTCTTGAACGTTTGATGCGAATAAAATAATATGATTAAAAGGAAAGTTTCGTATGTAGCTTAACTACTGGAACATATTGTAATGTGACAAAAATATGACACTACTTGGCATTATTCCAAAAACATTACAATACGAAATTTATTTGACATTTTATAATATGTCAAGCAGATTACTGAATATTCCATGGTATGATTAAATACAAAATTACTCCTAATGAATAATTAATTATATAATATTCACATATGACACAATAATAATTACTACGTGGTTGTAAATTGTAAAAGTCTCCAACGGAAATTTACTATTTTAAGATTATCGACCGTCGGTACATGGTGGGAGTCCATGTAAAAATGAAAGACTATTATTCATTTTAAAATCCACAGTATGATTTTTATTACACCTATGCCCAATCGCACCAACTTTTACCTAGAAAGGAGAGCCCTAAGAAATTTCTATACAAAAACAGTGATAATATTCTATTTATTGAGTTATGGAGCGTACGTACTGCAATAAATTCATGTGAAATGCAACATGCAGCTCACCTACTCTGGGCGGAGATATTTGGGCACCTAACGTAGGTGAGTTGCATGTTGCATTTCATATGGATTTAGGCTGTGGTATAGCTGAAAGCTGATGTTCTTTATTCAATAAATAGAATACGAGTATTATCTCTGTTTTTGTATGGAAATTTCTTAGGGTTCTCCTTCGTAGGTAAAAGTTTGTGGTATTGGGCACTAGGCGACTAGTGTTCACAGATTTCCATCCTTATCGTCAGACGACTACGAAAAAATAAAGGTTTTAAATAAAAATAATGTCACAACATGAGTAGTAGATAAGATTAGAATACGATACGACTAATCAAGTAGATTATATACTATTCTGTTACAGAATATTCACTCACCCACGGGCGATGATTCGGGTTCAAGTTCAGGATTGTTACATTTATTTCACAAAAAGCAACTAAATATTTGTAAATGTATTATTTCATTTTGACTCGGAGCTAAGTACCTATTTAGAATGTGAAAAAAAACTTAGTTCGTCATCCTGCCACTAATAACATTTAAATGTTATACTCTGCTGGTCCATCCATCTGGTCTCCACTCCAGAAATCTCCTCGTCCATCTGTTGTCCTGCATTCTTGCAATGTGCCCCGCCCATCTCCACTTCTGCACCGCTATCCTCTCTACCACATCAGTCACTTTAGTCTGGCTGCGTATCCAGTCATTCCTCTTCCTGTCGATATCAAGAGTGCCAGACCCCAGTGATGGGAATCGTACAGGAGCAGGAGAAGCGGAGGAGGAGAGGGGAGGCCTATGTCCTGCAGTGGGAAAATGCGGGCTGATGATAATGATAATGACTCTGCTAGTTTGATTATTTATTATTCAATGCAGTTAACATGGACGAGATGATTGTTTTAGTGAACCCGGTAATAAAGGTTCATAAATACTGCAGACACCTACTTTGCTAGTAGCGTGGGCAGGTCTTCAGTATTTTATACGAACATTTATTTTCTAATGTGCCATAAAGTATGTTATTAAATAATTACAAAGCCCCTTCTGTCACGTAAATCATAAAATTTTATTCATAAATTAGTTTCAGGACCTTGGTTGGTTTGTAAAGGTGGCGGTATATTAGGTCAACTAATCATCACTATAGTATGTAATATAATATAAAGGGTAACACTATGTTAAAAAGTAAACTATTTGATTAAATACCGATTTGACCGTAATACTGGACAGGAAACACGGGCCTATATTTAAACCCAAAGCTTAGCTTTATAATAATCCTTCATCTTTCCAGTGGAATTCCTAAATATTTGCACGAATACTCGTTTGTTTCTACTACTCCAAATTGGACAGAACCAATTCTAAGGATGCGATACTACCATTTTTTTAATGAGGGTAAAAACATATTTTTAACTGGATTTTTGCAACCGAAAATATTGTAAGGGGATTTCTAAATACTGATATTTTAGGCACAATGCTTGTATTTTAGGCCCCGCAATCGTTTGATATCGGTGATATCTAGTTAGGTGGATTTTTCCCAGCGGGCTAATAAGTTTATATGTCGATGATTGTGATAGCTGATAGTACTGAGAAGCGTGTTGGCAAGTCTTGGCTCTGCGTAAAAAAATAAATAAAATTAGTTCTTTTCGATTATGGATTATCAATTTAGGACTGTGCTTTCTAATTATGCTGCATAGAGTTTAAATATTTTATTTGAAAAAACTCGCAAGCAAACTTAAAATAATTTAGTTAAGATGGTAGGAATATGAATTAACCGGTGATTATTGAAGTACTTAATCAAATATTTTTTGTCATACTGGAATTAACTAATAAAAAAAAATAGGAACTTTCATGGGTTCGGACTTATACTCGTAGCTATTAGGAACAAATTAGAAGACTATTGAAATATCAGAATACTAAAATCATTTATGTTATTATCAATACTGAGTAAACAGGAATTGTCCCGTGATCTTTCATATTCGGGTTTGGGTTATGAAGGAAGGTTCATAATACATAACTATTTGGTAACTTGTGGTTGCGTTAAGGAGAATAATATTACGAGCTTTCTTAATAAATTGGCTTCAGGGATGGTTATGTAATAACAATAATAGTCTATCTATTATTCTACCTTCTACGAACTACAGAATACTTCATAGAATACAGAGGTGGGCACCGTTAATCAAAAAGTTAGCTTCGTTAATCGATAATCCGTTAACTAAAAAGTTAACTTCGTTAATCATTAAAGCGTTACGTTTTGAAAAAATGTTAATCCGTAAAAGCGTTAATATAAAAAACGTTAATTTAATATAAAAAAAATCGCTGTTAAATGGCATGAAATAGAACTACATAAGTACAACTACTATCACATTTACACTATCGCGATGTATCCCAACAAAGTGAAATTTCTTTTCCAACTCCCAACCCACATACCACACATACCCTTGGATTATCTTATGCCAGCGCCGCCAGTGGATGATAGCTATGCAAATAATCAAATATTAACGGAAGTAAAATGTAACGGAAGTTAAATAATCCGTTAACAATTTTTGGAGGTGAGAAAAGCGTTAAATCGTTAACCAAAATGTTAACTTCGTAAATTAACGATTAACGGATTAACGCGTTTCTGCCCAGCTTTGATAGAATAGACATAAGTCTTACAACCACATCTATCTGCCTTTAAACTTAAGGCTCACCTATGTACGTTATACAGGATGTGATAATGAGAAAGGTCTGATAGAAATCGATTAGCAAGCAAGCAATAAACATAGATTAACTAGGAGATAATTGAGAATTGGGATGTGGGACACTTTTGCGAATATTTTTCTTAAAATAATCTTATGATGGAATTTGATATTGAGATAGATAACTGCATAGAATTCTCTTGAATAAGAATAAATCCATGTATATACATGTTTAATGGCGCCTCTGATACCAACCTTCATAGCACAGTGGTAGAATACCGGCTTGTTCGGTTGGAGGTCTGGGTTCGATTCCCGACCGCGGCAGATGGATGGACTGGAATTGGTGAGTGTTACTTAAGTGTAAAGTGATCACATTAAGCCAGCCGACGATCAGTCATAAGCCTGATGGAAGGTCCATCCTCTGCTGTATATCAGTTGAGATATAACTACCTGTTAAAAATTCAACTATAAACATGTAGAAAAATTCCGTTGACCTCACAAAGAAATTGTGATTTCAAAAATAATAAGAATAAATCCATTTGACTTATAATTAAAAGGTTGTATAATTTTTTTTAATGGTTATTTTTTTGTGAACGCGTGTATCTATACTTACTTGAAAGACGTTTTTATTTAAAAAAAAAAGGTTTCAACCGTTTCTAAATTCACTAAGGTATTACTATGATTAGGCATTGGTAAAATATTGTAAGCATATTTGTGATCTTCATACTTTCTGCCTGCATCAAACTTCTCTGAGATGGCGAAACCTTGTCATTATTTAGCGATTTCTTTCAGCCCATCTAATACTTCGGTAGGATTGTTTTTGGACGTCTTCCAATGCCGCATCCTGTATTATCTTTCAATTCTGTGTATGTTCATAGTAGTGTCCTTCTAGTCTTGCTATAATAATATATCTACCATACAAGAGTTGAGTATAACGTAAATATTAATTGTTTCAATAAACTTGAGTCCATTTCCTTCAAGTAATCAAACAGACCTTGCCTAATTGCCTTCGGAACATTAGGTTTAAAAGCTTTTTCTCCTTTATGTTTGTATAGGCGATGGGATATACGTATAATACGTTCTCTGGCGAGTATGTGATTCCAGTATGTATGTTGGTACAAATAATAATAGTAGTCGGGCTAGTTATAGGGCAGTTTACCAGTACATCGATCAATTGTTATTTATATGCAATTAAACATGATATAGAGATATTGCAAGATTCCTACTCTATAATAAATTTACCCATACTATTTACATTATAAAGATAAACAACCATATTATTCATTCTCCGAAGATTCTTTTCCAAAGTTTAACAAAAGAAATTTCTTTTGTAAGTCTTGTAGAGAGGAAGATTTTTTCATGACTGACATGATGAACTGTTTTTCACGTGGCTTTGGCACACAAGATAATTTGTTATTGTACGCGTTATTTGATTTTTGTAACTGTCCGTTGTTTGTTTAAAAAATACCATCTTATAAATACGCTATAAAACAGATTTTAATAAAATAATGCAAGACTATTGTGTGGATCTTTTTTTTTATGTTGTGATTAGTATTATCACGTTTTAAATGCATAAAAAGTGTACACCCTATAAGTATAGGAGATATACAAGACTTTGTATAGAGTTTGAAAATTGTCAAATAAACAGAAATGCGTCACTGCTAATAACAAAAATACCTAATAAGTAGAAGTCTTGTATGTTGATTTGAACTATGGAGTTCAACAAAATAAATCCATCATCAATTAATAAAATAAAATAGATGTTACATAGTAGAACTGTCGTTCAGCATCACTTCTCCTACGAGTGGAGGTATAACAAAGTTCCTTTAATTTAATCATCCTGAGTGTATCTCCTGTATCGTGAGACGTAATTCCTAGACGTGGGTTTAGTAAGGATCCCTTCATTATTCCATGATTTCAACACTAATCAAGACTTTTGGAATTTTTTGAGTGTTTCTCTTTTTATGTACCTACTTAAGTCTTTCTACTTTATCATAATTTCGTTAAGGAATCCCGCACGTGACATGTAGACCGAAACTTCCTTGTAATTTACTTAAATCAATCACCAACTTTTATATCCCAGACCCCTCTACGATATATTTGTATCAGGGACATTACATTTTTAATAGTATTACGAATAAACGAAAAAGTGCTCTGATTCGGCATCGTACTTATTTTTATACTTTTGCTTTTTAGCATTTTCTAAACATATATTTGATTTTGACTAGTCGATCTTCTCTGTTAGTTGGAATTCATTTACAAGGAAAGTAATTTTAAACATATTTTTACTTAATAAAAAAGCTTTATGAAAAATGTGGAAAACGATTTCAAAGACAAAAGAATAGTTGCTTTTCAAAGCTGTATATTCTCTCATTGCTTCCATATGAAGTAGTATTCGTAAGACCATTTTGTAATAAGTTAAAATATTTATTCTGTTTTCTAATAGAAAAATTATAAACTTTTGATTTGTCCATAAACTATATAAACTTACCATGCACCATCTACAATAATTTTTCAATGAAAAACGTTGAGGTTTTATCACATTTCACCAAAAAATTTTCTATGCAATATTGCGTACCGCTTTATTTTTCTGCCACGTCATTTGTAATTCACTCTTTATGACCTTTATCAGTTGACCACACAACACAGTTTTTGGCCATCAATCGTCCGGTATCCTCAAAATAGGAAACGGCTGGCTTTCTTGGTCGTTGAAGATAGCAGAACTCTTCTAAGCGTACGGTCGCACCGCTGTTTTCAGTACCTATATTTTAATTACTATTATAAGAATTAATGTTAGGTATACTATTTTGTTCACGATGGTAATGTGATGCTAAAAATATGATTTGTATCTGTGATTTAACTGATTGATTTTTTGTAAAAAAGCTTGTATATGAGTACTAAGAAAGCTTCAGGACTACTTTAACGTTGATATTAATGAGAGATAGGGTGGGCTTTCAATAATCATCCACCAACCCCTATTCAAATCAAAGTCCCTTTGAAGTTTCTTGTATAAAAAGCGAATGAAAATATTGGACATAGGTACTCATGCAAGTCAGTGAAGGAAGGAAAAGTAAAATTTTAATATCAAGTAATATCCGTTATCAGGAAAATACGAAGATCCCTGAAGCAAATGCTTCCGAGAAAACATCTTTGTGTAAAAATATTTCTAATTATTTAGTTTTATGTAGAAAATATCAATATCAATAACTTTAAGATGCTTCTAGCAGTACCTTAATTATACTTTCAACAAAATATCTACTGAACAAAATTGACAGAAAATGATACTTTTCTTACTAGTTTTCATTACTTACTAGACATCACGAATCAATGCCCAAAACATTTCTTTAATGATATTAAATGTAAATACTATACTCGTATTTCTCAATTAGCATTCGAGAGAATGTATGGCGATATTTAATACTTTTGCGTACCTTCCAGAAAATTGGAAGTAACTTTGTGTACCTGTAACGGTGTTTTGTAACACTTTTTTTGTTTATGTACTTACTTGTGTGGTGGTATTGTTTTTAAGCTTTTCGATAGTTCGATACTCGTTATTATAAGGGGTGGAATTCTGAGCTATTAATTAACAATAAGGAAGTAATTTTCAATAGTTATTGAATCTTGAATTACAAATAAATTGAATAAACAATTTATATACAATAAAATTTAATTAAGGAAAGGAAAACTAATTTAACAAAAATGGTGCTATTTTGCTATGGTGCTATGCTGCTACATATTAATGTACTATAGATAATTTATATGAAAGAAAGTATGAGAAACTCGTAACAATAAACTCAAATATCCGTAGTTATTAATTATCTATTATAGAAATAAATACTCCATTACACTAACTAATAATCTATTAGGTCCTTACATATGAAATTGGCGTTTTGCCGTACTGGCCACTTTGATCTCAAATATCTCCTCTATGGTTAGGAATTCCAAATTCAAATTTATACAGCTATTTACTCATATATTTGTGTTTCGAAAATTATAATTCATTTGTTTTTTCCTCAATTGTTTTTTTTCTTTGCGTCACTCAGTTTACAAAATGGAAAACTTGAAATATCGTGTTATTTACGAGTACGAGTTCCACCGTGGCACCAGTGCTGCAGAAACGACTCGAAGGATTAATTATGTGTATGGCGACGGTGCCGCAAAAGAAAACACAGTGCATTTTTGGTTCCAACGTTTTCGTTCTGGAAATTTCGACCTTCAGAACAAGCCCCGTGAACAGCCGGAGACCAAAGTTGATAATGAAGTATTGAAGGCTATTGTGGAAGCGGATTCATCGTAAACCACGTCCGAGTTAGCTGCAGGCTGCGGTGTTAGTGATAAAACTGTGTTAATCCACTTGAAGCAAATTGGGAAGGTGAAAAGGTTTGAAAGGTGGGTACCCCACGAATTGAGTGAAGCAAATCAACAAACGCGCGTTGACTGCTGCGTTGCATTACTCAACCGGCGCAATAATGAAGGGATTTTGAATCGAATCATTACCTGTGATGAAAAGTGGATCCTGTACGATAATCGGAAGCGCTCATCGCAATGGCTGAACCTGCCGAACCAACCAAACCATGCCCCAAGCGAAAATTGACTCCAAAAAAGTTACTTGTGGGCGTTTGGTGGACTAGTGCTGGTGTCGTTCACCACAGCTTTCTTAAATCTGGCCAGACGATTACGGCAGATGTCTATTGTCAGCAACTGCAAACCATGATGGAAAAGCTAGCTGTTAAACAACCGAGGCTGGTCAATCGCTCTAGGCCACTGCTGCTTCATGATAACGCTAGACCACACACTGCACAAAAGACGGCTACCAAATTAGAGGAGCTTCAATTGGAATGTCTAAGACATCTACCGTACTCTCCGGACCTTGCTCCAACAGATTACCATTTTTTTCGAAATTTGGACAACTTCTTGAAAGGAAGAAAATTCAACTCCGATGGGCAGTACAAACCGCCTTCAAAGATTTTATTGATTCCCATCCGAATGGTTTTTTTAGTAAAGGGATCGATGAACTACCTATGAGACGGCAAAAGTGCATAGATAGCAATGGTATATACTTTGATTAAATAAATATATTATATTTAAAAAAAATCGACTTTATGTTCCTCCCATACAAAACGCCAATTTCATATGTAAGGACCTAATATAAAGTTTTCTTCTACATTGTATTATTACTGAACAAACAGAAAGGCAAATATTTGAATAAACTCAGCTTTTACTTCTACTAATAGATGTAATCTGCTTTCACTGGAATCATTACTGTGTAAGCACTTTTTTTTAATCAACTGAATATGTGACCTTTCCTAAAGAAACTAATCTATATATGTAACTCAAGTAATATCATTATTTTCATCTTAAGATTCAAATATAATATATTAAAGTCACATACGCAATCCTTTTAGGCAGAAATAATAAGACATTCTCCATGTATTATTAGTATTCTTAAGGAGCTCTTTTTGGAGAGCAGTTTTCTTTATACGATTACGTTTCGTAACACGTGTAGGTAGAGAAAAACAAAGGCTTACAAGAAAAGCTTTACATAAATCACTTTTTTCTCCCAGTGCCCCATCAGGTCCCCGTGAAGTTGACAATTACCGTGGAGAGGTCCTCCTTTTCATACATTTTTAATGTATTTTTTTCACCACACTATTTTTTATTGTTATTCATTGTAGCAATATGTATTGTTATTGTGAATACGTACAGTTTTACTTAGTTGGTTCTGAAGCCTTCTGTTTCTGACACTGTCACGCTTTCAGATACATGATTACAAAAACCATTCAAAGCCTATTTGTAAAAACCTTAATTTATACTTTAATCTATCTATGGATTGTATCGTGTGAATGAGAGATCTTGGTTCGAATCCTAGAATCTCTAGATCTCTCACGAAAGAAGTTTCTCCACAGCAACAAAAGCCACCTAGGCCAGGGAATATTTCGCTAACAATTTCGTATTCTGGGACGATTTCTGCCAAAGTCCCGCTTTTGTCTATTTATTTATCAGAAATTTTGTATTAATTTACTTAAAAGTAATTTAAATATGAAATTAAATTCTATTGACAAAGTAAATCGACTGAAAGTCCAACTTTAATTCTATTTTATCGATGCAATTGTCTGTAGGCTTCACGTTATTTCCTTTTTCTTGTCAATACCCATCCTCCGTCCTACAGCATTACCAAGCAAAAAGTTAGTTCGTATTGTTTTCCTATCAAAAAGCTTGTAGAGGAATTCTGTAGAGAGAACCCCATATGGTATTTGTATTATTATTGTCCATAAAGTTTGACAGTTGATAGAACTTTATAAGTATCACAATGAAAACGGGGCTTTATGTTGTTAATTCCCTCGTTCCAATATTGCTTTGACTAGGATTAAAATATTAATGGCTATACGCGAGAAGATACTTAGGTAAAAAGTTTGCAATTTATCATAGCGTTTTATAGTTTTAAAGCTGATAAATCATCTTTTTTGCTTATTCTAACAATATTTTGACTGTGTTTTTTTTATTATTCGATCTGTCGTATCGTATTTTTTTAATACTGTTGTGCATATTTTGAAATGAATCGTAAAGCCATACATACTCGTATAAGTAATACTGTTTGATAGTACTAAGGTTGAGTATGCTGTAAAAGCCGGGAAAATGAAAATACAAATATGTCATCTAATGAAGTTTGCTAATGTGTGTACTTGTGTGGAGACCCCATACAATGCTCATATGCGTACCTACGCTACACACTGTGTAGCGTATATGTTTGTAGTTTTTGTTCGATTTTTTTTCTTCCACTTCCTTTTTCAAAGATAGCTTCGGTGTCGCCAACTGATATCCCATTCCCAACAGTGTACACCACTATATAAGGTAGTAAACACCCGCACAGTTGACGCTAGTTACATCATGTCGAGTCATCTAAATTGTCATCTAAATTGTATGGGAAAAATATTCCGTAGTTCAAGTGTTTGTCACCGAGACAAGGTGTTTGTCACCGATACAAGGTGACGTCATTACTCGTGGCGGTGGTGGAATTCGAGGATGTAGGCTTGTACTCTACTATCGCAGGCTTCGATCATGTTTTCAAAAATATGGTATAGAGGGGTGGCAGAGGAGGCAGTTTAAATAAAATAATTGGGAAGGGAAAAACGGAATGAGTATTGAGTATACGAACCAATAAATGTTCAGAACTAAATGAAATCCTCCACGATAGGTAGGTACTTTTGTATGTCTTCCAGGTATTACTTAGGTAGTTCTTCTCGGTAGTTAGGAGTACTTATTTGAAGTAAACTATACTATGAATAGAGTACTCGTATATTCTTAGGAACAGTTAATAATGGCAATATCAGACCGTTCTTAATACGAGTACAATTAAATACCCACCTGTATTGTATTGTGTACCTATTTAAGGGCTTGACATCAAGAATAGCGTCGCAGTCATTTCCCACGTTCAACTGCATTAAGGTTCAAAATTGCGTGAACAGTTGCATGATAAAATGGTAAAAATAGCGTTTTTTCCATCTTTTAGTGTTAATTTTATTTCTATCAAAAAACTTTTACGGTTATTCCCTAGATCAACTGCATTAAGGTTCAAAATTGCGTGAACAATCGCATGATAAAATGGTAAAAATAGCGTTTTTTCCATCTTTTAGTGTTAATTTTATTTCTATCAAAAAACTTTTACGGTTATTCCCTAGATCAACTGCATTAAGGTTCAAAATTGCGTGAACAATCGCATGATAAAATGGTAAAAATAGCGTTTTTTCCATCTTTTGGTGTTAATTTTATTTCTATCAAAAAACTTTTACGGTTATTCCCTAGATTTTAATGCATAATATAAGTAGAAAAAAAATGTTCTGCAACTTTCGGGAAACGAGTTTCCGTCTTTCGGAAAAAAAATAAGAGGTGTTTTAAAAAAAAATCTTGAGAAATCTATAGAAGATATAAAAAATCTTTTACAGTTATTACCTAGATAAAAGTTCAATGTGTCTACCCTATTTTGTTCCAAAGCATACTTAGTAACGGTTGTCGAGATATAAGGTCTCCCGTTTTTAGAAATTTTTGAAATGTCGGTATGCATACTCTTAATACAGTGGCGGTTCCTTTTTTATCAGGAGGAAAGGTGGTCCAAGGGATGGCCTTTAGCCATTTTGGGGACCCCGTACAATGCTCATATACGTACCCTTATCACTTTCTTATGAACGATTTTATTTCGTCGAAACAAATTTTATTACCGCCGCAGACAATTTTCTTAATCGAATGGTTGTAATTATATAGGTTTTAGGTAAAAATATAGTTCTGAATTGGCGACGGTGAAGGGGTCTCTTGTGTCCCTGGCGCCGCTAGAAGATAGGTCCAGAACTACATACACTAAGAACAAAATAAAACGACGCTTAAAGACTAATCTAACGTTAAGGATAATAATTATTATTGTTCCTGCAATAACGGAAAAAGAAACGTCTAGCCCGTGCTATTATACTGTCTTAGTACGTAATATTATATGTTACATACTCGTAACACAAAGGAATATTACTTACATCACGAAGTATTGGATCCATTATTATACGTCGTAATTATTTTCCTTGAAAGTAGTCGGAATGATTATTACATACATGGATGAAGTATGAAATGGAACCAACAGTTCCTGGAGTAACAGAATTGGTCCTGTAGATCATAAATGAAGTATCCTTTTGTATTCTATGGCCCTAGACTAGTACCGTCCTCATTTGAAAAGTATTGACTGAAACATTGGAAACGATCGATGTGTCAATTTTTTTCTGTTGGAGGTTATGGGTATTTTTGCTACTGACGAGGCCCATGCAGAATAGTAAAAACCTCTCAGCTCTGTTGAAAGAAAATGTCATTACAACTGTTCGCATGGCTCTGCATTTCGTAGTTATCTAAAATTTAGTACGTAACACGTAATTGTGTAATGAGCATAGTTGTATACGACTGTAGTAAAGTAAAGATCCTATAGTGGGAATCTTCTTTCAAGGGACATTAAGAGCAATATGGGTAGTTTCGGGAGGGCTTTGCCGAGGGGAGCCCGTTTTGGTGATTAGCCCCTCTCATTTTTTCGCGATGAAGTTCCTGACACATCCAGATCTAGAGATGGATTTGCTCATAACGTTCATATGCCCTGAATCCAGTCGTAACACCTAAAACTATCTGAACAATAATACGAAAACTTAATTGGGTCTCTTCTAGTAAAAACAGTCATGATGATCAATGATCATCCCTCAGGTGATGTTTTTCTTATTTATTTTGTTATGCAATAAATAAAACAGCTTTTCATCCGGAAATAATAATTTTCCAACTAAAATATTATTATACAGGTAAAATAATAACGGAGCAGATTTTTTTTATTTCAAGTAAAAATAAGCAGATACTCGTAGTACGTAAGAGGTCGTATCTTTTATATTTCACAATTTTCTTTTTTACAGATAAACCTGATAATATCCGGCTTTGTACCGAGTTAAAGAAAAAACAGTTTTCTTTTAAAAAAAAAGGATTTAGGCTCAGCACAAATCTTACTTATATATTACATTATTAAACCTAAACAACTTACCCCCGTTTTCACCAACTTTTACCTAAGAAGGAGACCCCTAAGAATAGAGACCCCTAATACAAAAACAGAGATAATATTCTATTTTTTGACACGCAGGCCTACCAACCACACCCTAATTCCATACAAAATGCAACACGCAACTCACCTACGTTAGGTGCCCAAATATCTCTGCCCAGGCTAGGTGAGTTGCGTGTTGCATTTTGTATGGAATTAGGGTGTGGTTGGTAGGCCTGCGTGTCAAAAAATAGAATATTATCTCTGTTTTTGTATGGAAATTTCTTAGGGGTCTCCTTCTTAGGTAAAAGTTGGTGAAAACGGGGGTTCATGCACACTTCGCGAAACATTATTTGGTGTGTTTATTTAACCATTAGGATTAATATCTTACTTTTATTAATACGAGACGAAGTTCCATTGATTAGTATTGACAGATTCATAATGAATTTGTAATTTCGAAAGGGACTGTTGAATATCGAAGTGGATGGTAGTGTATTCGCCTACCAAGCGATCCCCGATACTAATTTACTCATTATTACACCATAACTTTTCTAGCTTACTGTGGAATCGTCAAGAATAATAATTTAGGATTGCTTCAAGGCTTGACTATTGAAAAAAAAACTCCTAGTTATAATTAAGTGTACCCAACACAATCAAGTTCGCACCGGTTTATTGTTCAAACACAATTAATGCTGAAGTAATAAATATCAATCCATTATTTTTTACCATCACGTTATTTCCCACAATGTTGATTCATCATCATGCCATAGAAACTATTTTTTAATTAGAAGAGCGTAAGTTTCACAACCGCTGTCCACAATGTGAATATTTTTAGGGCTATGAGGCCATGGTCCTTTGGGATCCATTGGGTAAATAACGGCCCTGAAAATAATTATATTATTTCTGAATTCACTTTGTAAAACTCTTTTATAAACGAGATAAAGTCGTCACAGAAATAATAGACATAAAAGTTATGTACATAGATTCAAAGAATTTTATTATAGAACCGTAAGACGTAAGTTGCCTTGTCCTGTTTCTACTCTCTCTCCATCCACCATTATTCATTCTCTACACTTGATTGCCTCGCTTGCTTGCTTTGTATCGCCTTTGCTTTTGTATTGAGAAGAGTAATGATGTCTGCTCGACGCAAAGTACAGACACTCATATATTTTCTAGTCGACTACAGTTTTTTCCCTGTTATTCTTGTTATTTGAAAGATAGCACCTATTTCATTTTTTGTTGTTGCTGCGAATCGATAATCAGCATAAACGAAAGAATGAAATACGCGTATAACATAGACAGGGAAATTTGAATAATAGCTTTTGCATTCTTGCCGTAATTGATTGAATACAATACTTTTGCAGTCTTGGTATCAAGTGACATATATAGACTACAACTGCTACTACTATGAAATCATGGTATGTATCCGAAGATAGGACACCCGGCAATAATAATAATAATTACACCATGTGTATTCAGAACATTGTCTTTGCGTATAGGTATATACTTCTAGATTTTAGCAGTTTAATTTTTAAGAGTCATGTTACTGAATTTAGTAGGTAAATGAATTCAACGCACGCAAATTACTACCCAAAGCTTTTGTATAAAATAAATAAATATTATAAGATAATTACTAGATTTAAAATTAAATCTGTCGGCTCTTACTTCGCGTTATTTAGAAAAATATTGTTAAAAGTTATCTCTTTCAGAAAATAATTATAATTAGAGTAGTGTTTTATACGTAAAGTATACGAGTATGTGTATAGGTATCTACAATATTAATTATTTCTTTCGTTGGAAGATATTTGCGTACAAATTAAACAAATTTATTACTCCCAGCTGGGTTTATAATGTTATTTTGATAAAATAACTGTAAATATATCGTGTATTTTATTATATCCCAAGGAATATACTCGTAAACCTTTTTTGCGCAAATTAGCGATAGTAAACCTCCCTAATCCCAAGGTGTAAATAAATGGTCGTATTATACACCGGCACAATTCAGCGGTTGCCCAAACATTATTTTGTAAATTCTCTTAATTTAATCTTAGATTATTTTGTTGGTAAATTCATTCCCGTTAAATTAGATTGTGTAACCGAATTCCGCAACGCAAATAATATAATATCATTAACTTGATAAGAAACGAAATCTTTAAATCGCGAATTTCTTTGAAATAGTAGCCAACCCATTAGAAATATCCCTAAGCAAGTAAAAACCACCAATCTAGCTTGAACCATCTTGCACAGTATCTACTGGGATGAGTAGAGGAGAAGATATTATAGGTCTTGACAAAAATCGCTCTATTGTTAGAAGTGGGTCCAGAGTTCGTGCTTTCTTTCACCTGGTAAATATTAACGTAAAAATGATATGCGGAAAAAAATATACGAATCTTTTTATATTTCACGTGAAGTTTCACGAATTATTTTGTCAGTTATAAAGTACTTCAAATCATCTTCATTCATGTTGACCAAATATGTGGCTATAAAAACTGACTTGAAAAATAATGCAATGTTGATATTATAAATTACTAATACGGGTGTAAAGTGGATGCAGCGCCCCTAGCGGTGCGTTCCAAAAAGCTCCGACAGTTTCATACAAATTTTCGTTGAATTAGGTTATGATTTATTTAATTCAAATTTTCTTACATTTTAATGCTAATTTATGTTCCCCTTATAAAATAATGATATTGTGCCACACTTTTAGGTGAAATTACAAAGTAAAACACATAGATATTTGACTTTAAAGTTGCGCGTTTAGTATAGAAAATCGCTGTCAAACTTGACAGTTGGAACGCAAATCGTTTGTGACGTCACACTTTACACCCGTATACCCGCACGAATACCTAACTTAAATTATGTAAATCTAGTAATAATGAGTTACCTACATATATAGGGGTTGTCGATGGCCGGGTATCGCGCTCCACTGTCAATCCGGTGCGCATGGACTTGATCCCCGATGCCGACTTAATCCGCTTCACTAAAAAACCATTTTGTGAAAGATGTATTTGCATTCATATTATTGTATTCATTAAAGCAAATACTAAGAATCATACTATCCTTTCTAAGCACAGGCTTCGTGATAATTCATGTTTTGATAATATGAGAATAAGTTCACTCCATTAGGTACTACCAACTAACTTTAAAGCGGTTCGAAAAATACTCGCAAGTTAAATCTTTTCTATGCTTTTATGCCTTCGTACAGTAATATAATTCCACCTCACATAATAATTGTAGGTAATACGTAAGTTTGTATGAAATCATGCAGGTAGGTAAGTAGTGACTGCATTCGTAGAGTTCTACGGGACTTAAGCTTAAGCTGGGCTTAATGTGAAAACTAAAGTAGAATTTTCAGTCTACAGTTGCAGTTGAATAGGGTTGTTGTATATTGTATGATGTATGTATAATATACCGATGTGGGAAAAGAAGATAAACCGTCAGAAAGAATTTACTGCTTTATTAGACTTCACGAATTCATTTTGTGGAGGTTTTAAACAGATACATATACTCCGACGTAATATATTTTGCGGCTTCTTGAAAAGAATCTCATATAGTACCGTATAATAAAGATGCCTTTGGTTTTTAAACTAGATATTTTTTATACTAGATAAAGTTATTTTTAACTAGTTTTTAATTAGTAAGCAACAACGTAGCTTGTAATCAGGATAATTCATTACCAAAACCATAGTAATTAATTGTAGAGAACTTACATTATCCCCTTCAATACGGTCGACCAGGCAGAGGAATTCGAATCGAATCTTAATTCTCGTGATAACAACGCATCTTTACTTACATCTTACATCTTCTTCCTCTTCTATCATTGGTTGGGTAGGGGGCTCAAAGCATCTGTATATCTTCGCCAGAGGCCCCTGTCACTTGCAGTTTCCAAGACTTCTGGCCACTTCAACCACACACATCACGTTCTTTGGTAGTGATACCAGAAGAAACCCCCACAAATTTTAATTTATAAAGAGGACAATTAGTTTACAAATACCCACTTTGTCAATACATCTGATATGGTCGAAAAGTGATATCAGTTCATCGTTATTTAAGGAAATAAGAATAAAGTTTATTCCGTATACCTCTATACCCCACTTTGCATTGTTGTGTGGGCACAGTGGAAAACGTAGAAACGTTATTCCAAATGCAGTCTACGCTTTTACTAGAACTACTAGTCGCTTCTACTACAACCAATACTACTTGACGTACAAACTGTATATATTACCTACGTTTTGTTTACTTTTAATAGCAACTTCCACGTTCCATACACATGGATGTTGATACTCGCATGCTTACTAACTACTGGCTTATGCGGAATTTACAACTACTAAAAGTTAGCATTTAGCATTCCGGTTTCTGTTTGTATAAGTCTATAGAAAAGTTACATAGTAATACTGTTATTATTGTCTTAAATATATACGAAGTTAATACTTACATTTTAATGAAGTTTACTCTGTTAACGATTCTTACTTCATTTTGTATTTTTAATGTAAATGTATGCAAAATTAATATCTACCTGCTCCTATGCATATTAAGGTATAAATTGCTTTTTATTTTCTATGTGAATCTTTTGCAATAAACTTCTGCCAAGGATTTTTGTTCTAGCAATTCATCAGATCGGGTTTGTGACACTATTGTACACGTATTTCGACAACTAACAGGGATCATAATGATCATATTATGAATTGAAAAACAGCGCTTATTTAGAAAACTACACAATACTTGTCTCTTTTAAAAAGTACATATTTTTTAAGGTATTCCTGCTTTGAAATACTTCTTATCGTATATCTATTTTCGTTGGAATATATTGATTTATTTTTTATTTAAAAAACTAATTAAGTACCTACCTACTAACTCTTATAATGCTGCATATCGACATAAGGTTCAATTATGTAACTTTTTGAACTAAAATAAGTATTTGTAAATTATTTTACTGCGAAATAATTGCAAAAAAAACGTCTTTTTTTAGTTTGTACCTACGCACTTATTAAGTTACAGAACTGGAGAATTGGAGAATCGAATATAATTTACCTGAATAGGAATGTCTATCACATGCGAATACTGACTTGGTTCGCTTTTGATTTACGATTTAATTTATTTTAACACTACGCGTTTGAAGGAAAGGAAAGGGAGAGGGGGAATGGGGTTAACTGGAAGAAATCGCAGTTCTGCGATAAGTCCGCCCTAGTGAACAGCGATTTATAATCTGTACTATGTCCATTTTTTATATTTATAAGTATTTGTTGTTCACTTAAAGATTAAATAAATAAATAAATAACAAGAATGACGGTCAATGGTTTATCACCGGAAAATTTATACATAAAAAAGAAAAAATCAGTATATATTAATACTGATATTTAAGGCACAATGCTTGTATTTTAGGACCCGCGATGAGCCTCATCATGTGATATCTGGGTAGGTGAATTTTTCCCATTAGGCTGATGAGTTTATATGTCAATCATGAATGATAATATGTAGACTCTTCTGGTTGATAATACTGAGAAGTGTGTTGGCAAAGTCATGCCTCCGCGTAAAAAAATATATTTTTTAAGATCAACACACAGCAGAGATAAAAATATGAACACATGAGAATAGAGATAGAAAATATAAAGAATATAAGAAAATGACGAGATATGAGCCTGGCTATAATAAAATAAGATATGATTTACTCAGAATTTGGACACTATGGCTGTATATTAATATACTATGAAGTAATATTATTAATGAAGGCGGAAATAATAATCGAAATCCTTTCATATGAATATAACCATTTCCCGCAAGAGGCAATTAGATACAATCGTGATTAAGATTTCTAAGGTAGAGATATTTACTAAGCTGGAGTATATTGCGAGTATTATTAATGTAATAGTATATTTTGAAGAAGGGTCGATCCAAGGGAATCTTCACCGTTGGTATTATTATTATTAATAACCCCTCAACAAAGATCTATTAATAATATCTTATTATTTTTTATTTGTTTTTTGTCTTCTCATTAAACATAGATTTCCTTTGTGAATTTAATGTGCTTTCGAGTGGTGAATATTATGCGTATTTTTTGCTAATGTTTTGCGAACAGTCGGTACTTATAAATTATAGCCATATGAAAAAGAAAAGAAAACACACATTTTTTATCTTATTTATCCTTCAAAGTCCTAATTATTGTTAAAGGCTTTAGCCGTTGATGTGTAAATAAATAAATAAATAAATTATTATTATACGCAGATAACTGATTCACTCACTCACTCTGTAGACGCTCTGAAATTCATAATTGATTTATGATTCTACTAAATAATAAACCTTTCAAAATCGTTTAACCGTGAAGTTTTGACGCATAAAGTTAGGAACTCATATTCAAATATAGCATTCATAATTCAAAGGTACCAAATAAATACGTTAGGTAGGTTAAATAAAAGAATTGTTAGCGGACTTTCAGGACATCTAATCAGGAGGAGTAGGGTTCGAATATCGATGTTGACGATGTATTGTACACTTCACGACACAAGCTTTCATCTTACTGCGTGAGAATTAGAAAAACCACCCTGTTTGGTCACAAGAAAATAAACGACGACGTGACAAATATCTAGGAAAGTAAATCGTCTATAGTATTTGACAAATTACCATTGAATGTGTTGAAAGCAATCAGTGTGTGATAGAGATAGTCCACCCCCAAAGGCAAGCAGGGATATACGAGTATATAAATATATAAATGGCATCTACCTCGATGCTGCTGTTGTAATGGTCAGCAATAAAAATAAAAATAAATCTTTATTGGCCAAAACAAAATATGCATACCTAATTACAAAAATAGGACAATCGTAGTGTGCTAAGAGGCGGACTTATTGCAAACCCAATATCTTACAGTCAACCCGAGAAAAGAAAGAGATAACTTATATAATATAAATAATAATAAAGTGAATAAATATATAGATAGAGAGATATAAATATATAGAAAGATATAGATAGATATATACATACAGACAGACATAAATACATACTAATCGATAATAAGATAAAATAAAAAAAAAATGAGCTTTTAATAAAAATAAATATATACATATACAATTATACACACACGAGAGGGAAGGGGAAAGGGCGGGATAGGGAACAAGGGACCACTCGCTGTGAACAGTTGGACCTGAGGTCGACGACACAGAGAAGAAGAAGACGGAAAGACTAGTGAGCGATTAGCATCGTTTCCTCCCAATATATTTGTTCAATATTTTATGCATAAATAAATAAATAACGAATAAAGATGACAGAACACCGACATTTTTGTGTAAGCTTATACACAGGTAGGTACTTTCCTTCTGTGACTTGTAATACATTTCGAAAATAATTATTTCTCATTGTTCTCACAAATCTGTCAGAAGCAATTTAATCAAAGAGATTAGTTTAATTAATTATACTTAAGATTCTCTTACCCCAGCAGTTTCCTGAAAGTAAATTCTTCATTTTCTAATTGCCTTGTTTCATAATATTACACCCATACATATAATACTCGTGTATATATCGTCGACCATTTTCTTTTCATTTTAAAGCATAGATTTTTTATTAAGTAAATTGTTTGAACTAAGTTTTTTCATATTTTGTGTGTACATATCCTTGTTGTATTTTATTTCACAATTATTTGCGTAGAAATCTTAATACAATTGAAGACGAAATCTTTAAAAGCAAAGGTTAAGATTGACAATACTAACTAGAAAAAAATGAGATTTTTGGCCTGAAGCCTTGAGATTGTGGATGAACCCTATTGAAATTTGTTTTAAATTCATGTGACGACTTATATACAGTGAACGTCTCTGAAGGAGAATTTTTGAATGTTATTGAAACATAGAGAAAATAATCGGTTGGAAACTAACTTACTTCAAAATCAATTAAGATTACAGTTTAACTGTAGGTATGCCTTAAGTATATCATTTAGGTAGCTCATACCTTTTATAGAAAGGATCTGGGATTGCATACACAAACCCAAATACTTTCCTTAACACTTTGCACTAGGCTAAAGGCCTATATGGCAAAATGTGGAATACATCGCCAGCGCCGGGGTTTGAACCTGGCACCTCCCGTTCGAGAGACTGCCGCCCCAACCAATTGCGCCAACCATGTACTCAATTCTGAGTTTTTTTTAACGTAATTGTTTGTAATCTTGTTAAAAGTAACGTATGTATATTTAAGAAATAGTTACTTAGTTAATTTTTAGTAAAATTATACTTTAATTACAAACCGAACGTTAACTCTCGAGGATATATTCTTGCACCTGGTGGCACTTAATCTCATACACATCCTGTAGCGACCTATATATTAAATTACTCTGCATCACAGGTAAGATAGGAACTAACCATGGATGAAGAAACCCAGCTTGGTAATAAATGTTACGTCTATACCTACCACTTGGAACATAGATCATCTCATGTATACAGAGTGGAACACGCTTGTGGTCAAACTCTTATGAAAGAGATTGTAAGTTTTATTCTTCTTCAGTTGGTCCAATTCTGTATATTTTCAAAATAAAATAATTTTTACTATGAGATAATTAAAAAAAGTGTCTTATTTTAGTTATGACGCACTTAATTTGTAGCGCAATCGGACCTATACGTATCTACCTACCTTATTTATGTTATAGATTCATCCATTATTTCGTTCAATGCATGAACGTGAGCACAGCGAAATTAGATGTGTCTTATAAAAACCTTCGCAAGAACTTGAATTAAAAACTCCACCTCTACGAAATGCATGATGTCTTTTAATTTTCTGGTGTTCAAAATAACATTTTTCTATATTTTGGAACATATATACCTATTTTTATACGATGGCCATTACAAGGACCTGTGATAAACCATTCTTTCCTTCCATTCAACAATTTTCTTAACAATGATTATAAAATTGACAAAATCGATCGAGAAGAGAACATCTCCGTATAGGCAATTTAAATAAGTCCTCTAAACTTTTAATTGTGCGCCAAATATTCAATTTTACTAAGTTATGAAAGCCGAATTCTTTATACCGATTCGTTGGTGGTTCTTGATGTTGGAAAGCCGAAAATTTGTCACTTCTTTTACGAAAACGTGAATACAAGTTTGAACATATTTATGTAAAAGAATCGGAGCCGATGCGTTGGAGCGACTAAGTGAGAGCAGCCACAAAATGCTACTTTACACGTAGCCGCACATCTGGCCATGGACAGAGGGTCATGGAGGACGTTTGTCAACTGCGGGAGTGAGAGTCAAGACCCTCAGTCATGAGGATAAACGACACCAGCACCATGTAAAAAATTGTAGGCCAACAAAACATCCTGGATATCATAATACAAGAATACCTGTGTAGGATTAGTTTTGTCTTTATGTTAGAGAAACTTTAATCAAAGTAGTATTAAAGTTTCACATCGTAGCACTCAGCTACCCCTTCTTCTTCTACTATACTACAGTACTACGATGTAGGCGGTACTACAATATAATATTGTCCTAGTAGATTGTAGATTGCATTAAAAGCAAGTCAACCAATCAAACATTACTTGGAATCTTGTCAAATTGTTAGGAAACCCGCAGTTTTGTTTGATTAATTCGATTACTGTAGTTTGAAATACTATCTATCAAAGTTCTAGGCTAGTCGAATTGTATTTTCACTACAAATATTATATAGGTACCTACAACCAAGTATGGCAATATAACAAACATTTATCTTACTGAATACCTACTGTCGATGTCTTAGAAAATGCACATAAGTATTTGGTTTGATGTAGACATAGTCCGAGAGCCCGCTGCTTAATTTATGACGTATCTGTTTTTTGATCGAAATGTGGTATAAACGATAGCTTACCAATAAAGTATTACATCGCACTAGGGTTGCCTATCAAAATCTTGCCGCAACCCCCCCTGCCCCCCCCCGAAAAGGTCTCTCTTCGCGGTTTTTCGCATTTTATAGGAATATGGTAAGAGATAGGAGAAAGTAGTCAATGACAAAAATAATACTTGCTAAATTCTCTACAAAAAACGTTAAGTGAATTTTTTCATAGGACTAGTAGTTTACCCGTAATGGCCGGTCAAAAAACAGGATATTTTTTGAAAAAATAAAAAAAAAAGTTTGATTTTTTTCCTTTCATATTCTTCCACCCATTATTACTAACATTTTATGGAAAAAAAATGGCCTGCCACGCTATATCACTGGTTATTTTATGAAAAACTAAATTTTAAGAATTTTCGTCACTGAGTTTTATTGCAATAACTCCGAAATTATTAGATGTATGAACATAAGTTATAGCTCGTTTTGTAGCTAAGACTATGGTTATTAATTCGTTCTTTGTCTATTTTCCTGTAGCTCTTATCAATTTTCAACCAATTTAGTTTAAATACATTTTTTTAGTATTTTAAATGAATTTCGGTTTTGGACCGGCCATTGCGGGTAAACTGCTAGTTCTACGAAAAAATTGACATAACATTTTTTGTAGAGAATTTAGCAAGGATTATTTTTGTCATTGACTACTTTCTCCTATCTCTTACCATATTCCTATAAAATGCGAAAAACCGCGAAGAGGGACCTTTTCGGGGGGGACAGGGGGGGTTGCGGCAAGATTTTGATAGGCAACCCTAGTGCGATGTAATACCCTATTGGTAAGCTATCATTTACACCACATTTCGATCAAAAAACAGATACGTCATAAATTAAGCAGCGGGCTCTTGGACTAACATGTCCACTGTTCAGTAGTGGTAATTTTTTATTGGACACGTCACACAGACACATACTTTTTATTATCATTTTTAGTAATTAATTTTCTAGACATTCTGAAATATTAGTTGTGTGAGTAATGGCCATAGCCAACGCATGTGATATATACTCGTATTTTAGCGAACTTTTTAGTTCGACTTTATACATAATTTTATTGTAACGCCTCAAAATTTTAGGCAAAAGTAAAATTATGATTTAAGAAGGTAGGTACCTTGCTAGTGTGTATTATAAATGATTACAATATTATGTTTTATCGTGCCTCGGTGTTTGTTTGAACATATCAAGTTTCCTACATATTTTATGATATATTGTTTTTTTTTTTTTAATATATCACTCGTATGGAAAAAAAGTGTGATAAATGTATTGTTTTTTATCAGGGCCTCCAAATCAGTGTTCCGGTCACGTACGCAGGGTCGGAACCAGTCGCAGGAAATAACGTACGTTTGCCGAACTGGAAATGAATGGAGGAGTGGCAAAAGCGTCAGTTTCAATGGTGAGTAAAGAAATATTTCCTTTTTCATTCATTTTATATACAACCCAATGAAATGTATTCATCAACTCTCTGTGGAAACTTTTCCCAAAACTTCTATTCTGCTTTATGAATACATTATTCCAATCAAGCTCTTTTTTTTGTGGAAATCTCAACTCATGTTATTCGTATATAAATAAGGGAAAACGAATTGACCATAAACCATATTTCTTGATTATATTGCTTCTATAATAATATAACCAGGTCTTACATTATTTACTTTTCTGAAGATATACGGCTACATGATTACTTGTTATATGATTGCCTGAGAAAAATACTGAATTACAAGGAATGGGAGAATATGTACCTGAATCTTTATTTGAATTTAACATTAAGATTTTTTGGGTGAGGTACTTTAAGCTACGTTTGCATCATGATTGATAATGTCTCAAGTAATCATATTTTTTAATAACACCAAGATTTTGAGACTTCACATTCTAGATCTGTTTTTCACGGCCTTCCAAACGATTCCAAGAAAGGCCTTCCGGGGTGCTTGAGTTTTTTCACTTTAATGGCGCTTCCCACCAAGAATTGACAGATTAAAAATTTGTAAAAATATATGAGTTCAGCTCGTGAAGCACTTTCGTGAGATATCAAACACGGCGATACGCGGTGACCGGATCCTCTCGATCGCTCGGTGTCTTTCAAGGCTGAAGTTGGACAAAATCTCACTTACTATCTGGATTTATTTTCCAACGCCCTTTCATAGGATATCACACACGACCCTAGGCAACCCATGGATCTCCTTTAAACGCTTAATTTTTTTTTGTCTCTGGTGCAGGCTGGTCCAATTTGATACAGAATTGTATTAAAGAATTTTTCAAAGGCAGTATGAATATTGAAGAACATTGAATAAATTCAACTCGTAGGTATTTCTAGTACATAGTTCCCTTTCCACAGTTTCCCTTTACGTAGTTGGTGCCGGATACATGTTCAAATAAATAAACATATTATGCCGTAATATATTAAACTAATACTAAATGCGTGAAACTCTTACGTGAATGGAAATGTTGTGTTTTAATCCCAACAGTTGGCCATTTGAAGTAAATGTTTATATGATAAGTTATTATTTTATTTGAAACCGGATCCGTGAAATGTTTATTTAGGTCATGTAGTTGGTTGTTGGTAATATTACAATCCTTGATCATTACATTGTATACGAAGTACCAATCATCATAACTTATTGCTGATTCGATTTACATATTTTTGAGGAAGATTTCTGAATTGAAGTACTATGTATTAGAAAATGTCTTGTTTTATTGAACAGTTTACATAGTATTCACGCAATCATAAGTTTCAAAGTTAGGCAAATGTATCCATCATAGTGAAAGAAAAATCTTTGTTTCTTTTGTCGCTCATTTCCTGTAGGTAGTGTTACAAAATTTAAAAAAAATCGAAATCTTTAAATTTTGTATCTAAACGATTTAAAATATTTGACCCCCTTCGTATCCACGTTCTACCGGCTTGTTGGACAATGTCATCAGATCATCTTTTGGGAGGTCTTCCAACACCTATTTTAGAGAATTCTGAGTGCCCATCTAGTATGTCTAGCCCAGCGCCGTTTTAGATTGTCTTCTTCTTCTTCTGCTTCATCTAGGACTGCGTTCTTTCATTGCTCGGAGTCTGCTCCTGGGACACAGATGCTCAAATATCTCGCCATCTTTTATGTGGTCTTCCTGGGAATCTGGTACCTGACGGCAGCTCGTTCGCTGCTACGCTCAGCACTCTCTCAGAACAAGCTCTCTCCAAATGATCTCTCCAGTAGCGTCTTCTAGATCTTCCCCATCGTACAATGTCCTCGACGTCGCAAGTCCTTCGTATTTCAGAATTCCTCACTAGGTCTCGGATTAGATTTAGATTGTCAACACGGTCTATTATATCGGCAACTTTTATTCGACGTTTATATTTTAATACGGATATCCGAAACCAACATAATCGAGGGTTAATTGTTCCTTTATCATCGACCGTAATACGACTTGGCATTACCCGGTAGATTTGAAAGTTCTGAGAGTAGGTATAATGTACGAGTATATTCCTCCGTGACCGTTTTACAGGACTTGTTTAAATTAAACTTACATTACGTTAGTATATCAAATACAAAATCCACTGAATCGGGATTAGTATGAAACTATTGACAATCTTAAGACTTTAATTAAATTTGTATTTACTTAAACAAAACTACGTACCCATCTAACTGAAACGTGATTGTACTATCTTCCAGTGAGTTACTCACTGTACGTAGATAGGTTAAGCCTTTCTTTGGGAGATAACGTCGGCAAGAGGTCCTATATCACGAAAAGTCAAGCTTACAGCAGAGCGATAAAAGTGAATCTTTTTCATATGACATTGTATTGAAAATTCGTAGTCATTACCTACGATTGTATGAAATACAATATGAGGACCACTATATGGATCATATTTAGCGGAAAAAATTAAAAATGTTCTATGTACATGCAACCCATTTTCATATCACTAACGATTAAGATTTTTGTATGCTTTTTTATGGATATTAATATGCTCTACATTAAAAAGTTTATGTTTTCTTTGAGGGGCAATATGAACAACACCCAATTTCTCTTTGTTAATACCACTTTTATAGTTTTATTTTCAAATGTATATAAATAATTTAAAGAATCATTCATGCATTCACTTTGTTTCACGATATCAATCCCTACGTACTCGTAACTCTCATATAATTGTTAGAAGAAAAAAAAATATGTGAAAGATTTTTTCGAGATCCTTTCATAAAAGATAATCCTGTATTTTCCCCTAAGCATGTGATTAGTTTTAGTTAATACTGTATTTTCTCTCATGCGATGAAAAACAATAGGCAACATTTATTTTGTAAAGCATGAAATGGGATGCGATGAGGTATTTAGTATTCCTCATAAGTAAATAAATAAAAATTAAGACCAAGCAGTAGTAGTAAAGTATACTTGGATAAAGGAAAGTATCAGTAAACAGATAGGTGCTGAAGTATTGGTTTATTTAACACATTCGTGCTGAATATGTGATTGGTTCTCAGCATTATTTTATGAAATAGTTGGACCATTTCTGATAAGGTGTGGTCATTTTTAATACTCCAACACTGAACTTATTTCTTAATGACAGGGCATGGCGGCTTATTTGATTTTTGTGACGTACATAAATAGATATTTACGAGAATATGATTTTAAAATAAGATTCTGTCCAATAGTGCTCCAAACCCGGCGAATTAGGAGAAAAAATAACATAACATTTCGACAGATTCATCAAAGAAGCCCATGAAATTCTCTATTATTTTATAGTTTATTCTATTGCCAATTCCTGGTATTAGGCGTGCATAAGTTAAGTAGAGTAAGAATTGTGTATTTTCTTTTGGGTTTAATGAGAAACAAGGTTCTCACGTATAATCTCTCTGGGTCTAATTGTTTTTCCCTTTTACTAAATCAATGCGTACTTCTATCTGAAAAGCCCCTTGGCGTGTTTCAAAATACTTTTTCTTTTTGAGTGGATTTATTTATCACACAGTCTTTGCCCCTTTTTTTCCCTCCTAAGGGTGTAGCTCTAAATATAATAAATAATCGTGTATTCTGTTTTTCCACGACTATATCGCATTAATCGTTTAACCACAAACCATCCCTTTGTCTACACACTATCACTATCAGAATGAGAGTAGTACCTATCCCATAATAAAGCCAAGAATATATCGTACTTATATCCGAGCACAGTAATGAAGAGCATAATCCTCAGTAGCCACCATTCACATCGGCTTTTCTATCTTTTACGTCTTGCGAGTATTTTGTAATTATTTTAGATGCATAAAAAAGTAATTTTTGTCTTCGTTTTGCAAAGACTCTTTCTTAGTTCTCATTATCTTTATCATTAAAATTGTTTGAATTATTTTTGTTTTACAAATTAGCCTTGTAAACCGTTGGATTTTTCTACATTCCGTAGTACGTATATAATATTTAGAATAGCTTTTATAGTAGTACGAGTATCCAGTAAAAATAATTAATGTGCCTGTATTCCGCAATTTTTAAATTTAACTATTTTTTGGGTAAATATTCACAACGGGCATCGATATTGTCAGGTTTTCAATATGAGACAAATACAATTTTAATACTCTGCGTTTACAAGGGTGAAATACTCAAAATATAATAAAACACTGTTTATTGCACAATGCCAAAGTCAAAAGGTGGGCTTTAAATTAAGTTAGTTATAAGGTACATTGGCATGCTAAATCACTCGTGAACGGGTGGAGGCCAACATAGAAAAAATAAAAAAAGGGGCATTAGCGTTAAAAATATTAGTGGGTAAAAATATCAGACATGTAAATAACATTCCACATAGGATTTCAAGTTTACTAGATAGTTTCGTGAATCATCAAAAAGTATTTAAATTACCGATTCATTATTTTTACTTCTTGTGTATCACTGAGCAATGTTTGCTAGTTATGTAAATGTATTGCTTTATTTCCCGCCCTTATTTATAGAGGCGATAATGTTATTTTTTCGGTCTTACATAATAATATTTTATTGTGTGTTTTGCTTATTTTGGGTCACTTTCATGAAAGGACAACCCTAAAGAACGGATTTTGGAGGTAATTTATTATAGGTTTATTTTGTATATTTACTGAACTTTTGGTCGGCATTATTATGAAAATATTAGGGTAGTAATACTTCACTTCATTTTGACAAATTTTATGGTAATTTTTAGGTATCTTCTACATAGCTATAGGTCATGATTAGCGTTAGGTACTGAATTCATTGTTGAATTTTTTTTTAAGGCTTGCTTGTGAAAATACAAATATTTTCCCGTACACTTTTCACTAAAAGCTCGCGTCGTGAAGATTCGAACTCGGATTAGAACTCTTCGATACGCGTTCCAACCTATGCCATCAGCCATGTATGTATTTGTCTCTTTCTTTACATACGCCACATCGCTCATAACAATAATTTTAGTAATACTTTAGGGGAAGCTGAAAGAGATCGCTGTATGTATAGCGATAAGCTCGCCCTAGTGAGCATTACTTATTATTATTATGAGTAAATATTACCTTGTTTCTTTTTATGTCGAATGCACCTAAACTAAAATGGCAGTGGGCGGGTCATGTGGCAAGGCAAAAGGAGTACCCAGAGTACTGAGCTGGAAACCCTACGAAAATAAGGGAGACCACAAAGGAGATGGGCCGATGATTTCATCGAGGCGGTGAGACATGGGTGGAGGCAGAGCTCCCAAAACAGAGAATTGTGAAAGAGACAGGAAGAGACCTATATCCGGCAGTGGAGGGATAAGGGCTGAAAAGAAGAAAAAAAGAAGATGTACCTAATGTTTACTTAAAGAATAAATAAATATCTAATAAGGAAAAAACGACATTGTCCAAATCGCTGGAGGAACCTGGATGCGGAAGGGTCAGAACAGAGACGAGTGGAAACAGATGGAAGAGGCCTATATCCAGCAGTGGAGGGAAGAAGGCTGATGAAGAAGAAGAAGGAGGAAAAAACGGCAAACAGATCGTTAAAAATTCGTCCAGCAGCCCTCATTAATCACAATTGTAATAATTACATTAATTTCTTTTCCATACAGTTAATTAGTCAATTCTTGTTTGGCAAACAAAAAAAACTTTGTCTTACAAATCCCCTACGAAAGGATTTATTTCACATAAGATAACTTTATGTTTTCTGCTGATTAACAAAATAGTTTTTCTCAAAAGTAGTACATAAAGTGCGTACTTGACTCTTAATATGTAGTTTTACGAGTTTATACATAATGATAAAATCAAACCTTTTTAATCTAAATATATATCACTGATCAACTAAGTATTAGTTACAACTTATCCTTTCATGGTTGACTTTAATTGTTTCTTGTGTGTGTTTGATCCGTTTATTTGGGGGGGATTAGGTTCAAGATTGTTTTGGTTTTCAAAGTTGGGGGCAAGCCCCCCAAGGGGGAGGGGGGAGTGAGACAACGTGTGAATGTGGAGCGCAGGCGAGTTGGGAATAAATAAAATCTTTAAATTTAAAAAAAAGTTACAAGTCCATAATAGTTCAGGTTTTCATAACCTCAAAAAAAATCGAATGCGGCGCTCTTCACTTTTACGAGTATGTCCTGATAGGAGTTTTTTTTCCAAAATGTTAGGGTGGAGGCTCCTGAATATCTTAATCCGGTACTAACAACAGGGCGTAGTGATTTTAGGAAAAGTTTAGGGGAGGAGTGATGGTCAAGTTTTGGGAAATCCTAGTTTAGACCGAATAATCCTAAATTAATACCGTTTTGCGGTTTAGTGACCAATGTAGGGCCTATGCCCCATATTCATGACTACTATGAGATCATTATTTCAAAGCTTAAGTAGCCAGATTTTCTTTATTTAATTTTTGGTAGTAAAACCAGTTCTGTTTATAGGGTAATTAAATTTGTATAGAATAATAATATAAACCCCATAAGCGATTTCCTAGTTTATATTAGCGGGCCCTTATATACCTCTTTTTGAAAACATCCCCTTTTATTGGTCTATCTGGTTTTCAAGTTTTTCCACCGAAATTCCTTTCAGTTTCTATATCAAAGTCTCGACTTGAGATATTTTAATGATCCTAATATTTAGTTCGCAATATTATAATGCTTAGAAATATCAGAGAAAACAACGTTGAATTAGAAGACTAAAGATAATTAAATTCATAGAATATTTTCTCCCTACGCTCATAGGGGGAGGTCTTTCTTACTAGATGTTTAAAAATAATATTATTATATTACGAATGAACGCTACACGCTCGCGAGTCACCGCGACCTTTTGGTGTTCATGAGTAAAAAGGGGTGTGAATGGAACGTTTGTCTTGACGTGTACGTAACCGACCGTTGACGCCTTTTTACTCATGAACACCAAAAGGTCGCGGTGACTCGCGAGCGTGTAGCGGGCGCATAAGAAATTAGATATTTCTCTTTCTTTATGAAATTTATTCACTTGAAATTAATTTGAGAAAGTTATGTGGTATTTTTGCTTTCTACGTATTTTAATTTTCGCACTCAGGACGTACAGTGGGAATCATCAGACTTCCTCACCCTTAGCGACCAAAATACAATACATATCTAGATTCTAGTCTCTGACAAGCAGGAAAATTCACCCTGCGCTTACAACTTTTTATACACTTTGACATAACGAATGTTAAATGATATAGGCGTGATGTTGGCCATGCGATAAATGAAATAATACAACGCACACTAATTTCTAATTCTTATTTTACTTTTTTTATACATATTTTGTCAACAGGTTTAATATATGATTGATTATTTATTTATCTTATGGCCAACATCACGCCTATATCATTCAATATTCGTTACGTCAAAGTGTAAAAAACAAGTCAAAAGCACAGAGTGAATTGCTTATCAGAGACTTAAATCTAGGTTTCTTAAATATTGTATTGTTTCGTCGCTAAGGGTGAGGAAGTCTGATGCATTGATTAATGATTACAAACAAATAATACAACAGAACCCAATAACAGACAGACCCAAACGCATTACAAATATAAATGCAATGAAGAGTGTGTATTACTTTTTGATAACCATTAAAATTGCCTTTGAGTAAAAAATGTTATTCTGATGTACTAATAATACACATATACAAAATTTCATATCGCTGGCTTAACCATTTCATATTCTTACTCAAAGAAAAATATTTTTCTGCTGACATTGTTATTTTAAGATGCAAAGTTTTTAGTAAATAAACTTTTTTGTTCTCTCACGCTACTCCCCTCCCATCTCTCTTCCTCCCTATTCCCTCCTTTAATACAATATCTCTAGTAGGTAGAACTTTAATAAAATTTGCAAGTGTAATATTAACCGCACTGTACTAGAATATCGCTCTTAGTAATACACCACACGGCACAAGCGTATCTTGCTTTACCAACTAAGGTTATTTTTCATTTTAGACCAAATTATAAGCTCTATGGTCGTTCAATAGTTAAGCCAAGAATACACGGTTCGCATTTATGGAATAATACCCAAAAAAATGTGAAATCATCCAAGGATGAACCGTTTAAACACAGAAGTGATGCAATCACCATACGAATTGTTATACATGTATTTAGGGATGGGGGCAATTCCTTGACTTATAATAAAATAGTCTTTATTTTATACAAAAAATAAATAAAAAGGGCTTATTGCCCAGTGACAATTTTTGCTAGGCAACTCAAATACGGGTGATCCACGCGAAAGTGAAGCGGGAATATCACCACTATAAAGAAATTTAAGGAGGTGACGCTGGGAGAAATACACATGAAAATAAAAGCGAGAAATGTAGCACAATATCAGAAAACTGTTACTAAATGCCTCGATACCATTGTTTTCATAAGATAATTAGAATTACTAAGTCTAAAAGATTTATTTATTTATTTGACATATACGGCTTGCACCCTTAAAATGCATTACAACAAAAATTTAGATTCAACATAATAGAACAAAAAAAAAAATACAATAAAATTATGCAATTTTAATGTAGATTGCACCCATGCCCTACGGCCATACGAATGTCGTGTGAGGAGACCGCAGGCATGCTGCTGTAAAGTATGAAATAACGCTACGCGAAGCGTTGTACGTACCAAGTATGATTGTATATGGATACAACATTGCTCATGAAAATGTGGTAAGTATAATATTATGAGTAGTTTAATATGTTTCGCTTTATGCACCAAGTGAATAATAAGGATTGTATAATATGAAAAAGTATTAATAAGAAGTAACCGCGTACCTAATATAACTGTCTTCATAAGCGCGGTTATTTTAATGCAACGGTACGATAGGTACCTAGGGCTGCCACCTCTCCGGGTTTGAACCGGAGTCTACGGGTTTGAATGGTGATCTCCGTGCTCCGGGTTAGCATGGTTTGCCTCCGGGTCAGACTGGGTGATGAGACAGAGAGGCTTAACTATCACCGGGCAGACCCTTGCCGACCATTATGAAAATCCGTTAAATCTCATTCACTCATCAAATCACTCATCAAAAATTCGCCTACGGCGCTACTTTTTGGATGTATTTTGTATTATCATTTCTTTTTATAGAAAATAAATTTGTTTACACCACAACTTTCTTTGCTCAATCTCACAAAAATTTTCCACCTGCGGCGCTATTTACGAGTTTTTCTTCCACATTTGTACTGCAAATAAAAAAAATATAATAATACATTTTTTTCGAAATCTCCGGGTCTGCCCTCTTTAATAGGTGGCAGCCCTAACGATACCTAATATTATTACGAACCAACAATGCTCCCAGAAAAAATAAAGCAGTATTAATTAAAAGAAAATAAAAAGGAAACTCATCCAGTTAGGAGAATTAATACCATTGTAGTGGCGTATTAAAGAAAACTGAGAAAATTTGTACCAATATCGTCTTATTGAAGAAAGAACTCAGAAAATCTGCATCGGCATATTGAAAAAGAACTGAGAAAATTTGTACGCGTACTGGCATATCGAAGAAAGAACTAAGAAAATTTGTACCATTCTACCGGAATATTGAGAAAGAACTGATAAATCTTAGGCCAATATGTTTTGAAGAAACAAACTAAAATGAGTAACAAAGTGGGAGACTACTGAAATAATATTTGAAAAAAAAGCAAAATTGGGGTTAACTGGAGAAGATCGCAGCATTGCAATAAGCCGAATAGCTGTTTTACCCCCGGGAGGGTAATTACCCCCAGGTTAAGGCCCCAGGCTCCAAACAATTATTATGTTTTATGTAAAGTGTTAATTAAAATATTATAATGTAAATTAGTTTATTGCGAATAACATAAAGTAGTTTATTGCAGTTGGTAAAATGTTTGGAAAATTAAAATAATATGTTTGCTGGATGTTCATTTACATAATGTATGCAACTAGAATATGTTTTTACACTATAAATATTATTTTTAGAATAAATGAGAATAACAATGAAATATTTTTTTAATAAAATCATGTTTTGCATACCATATTTATAAAAATATTATAACTCCGATAACTATATTAGTTATGTTTTTTAACATGGGTCATAATTTGCTTAATCGTACTGCGCAAACAGACAAAAATATTATTTTGTTATTTAAAATTACACACGCTATTTTGATTTTTTTTGTAAAATATTATAATTGTAGCATCTTTTTAGAAGGTTGATAGAAATAAATATTTGTGAAGGTTATTTCTTACAAGCAAGACATATGATATAAACATTTTTACCTAGAAACTGCCCTAGCTAATTTAGTAGTTTAATGCCCAATCCCACCAACTTCCACCTAGGAAGGGGACCCCTAAATAATATCCATACAAAAACAGAGATAATATAATATTTATATATCGGTTGGACACTACCATCACCACCAGCAGAGCCGCGACTCTCCTACGTTTGGTTCCCAAATATCTCCGCCTAGAATCTCCCCGACTAGGTGAGTCGAATGTAGAATTTTGAAAGTGGAATTAAAAAAAATAGATGAAAAATAAAGATAATGAAAAATGTACTGCTTTGCATGTAGGTATAGTGTATTATATGAAGCAAAGTTTGCTTTACCTACTATTTAAAAAAGCAGATTTCGACGTAGAACATACCGCATAAACTATTAATCTTTTTACAGTCCGAATATTCCATAAGGAAGGGCAAAGAGCAAAAATGGATAAGGAAATTGATTCACATGGAAATAAATAACACGATAAAACTACGTATAAAAAGCAGCATTAAAGTTACATGAAAATGATTTTATAAATTCAATGGACGTTTCTGCTTAAAATTCACAGTACAATGTTTAATGTTGAAAATATATTGTGAACACGAGTATAAGGATTCATAAAGTATAGGCAGTAATAATACAAGTATATAAGATTCATATATAGGGTGGACCATAAGTCTTCGCACTTTTGAAATGGCCCTAAAAATGAAAATACAGTTTGTATTAAAAAAAAATATTAATTAGAGCAACAATAGATGGGAAATTCATTTCTTAAACACAATATCATCAAGGTATCATCCATCTTGCTGCTGGCCCTCCTCATATCGGACCCCTAAATTTTTTTAAACTTTTCCATACAAAGCGTTCAAATAAACATACATGTTCATACATGTTCAAATAAATAAACATATTATGCCGTAATATATTAAACTAATACTAAATGCGTGAAACTCTTACGTGAATGGAAATGTTGTGTTTTAATCCCAACAGTTGGCCATTTGAAGTAAATGTTTATATGATAAGTTATTATTTTATTTGAAACCGGATCCGTGAAATGTTTATTTAGGTCATGTAGTTGGTTGTTGGTAATATTACAATCCTTGATCATTACATTGTATACGAAGTACCAATCATCATAACTTATTGCTGATTCGATTTACATATTTTTGAGGAAGATTTCTGAATTGAAGTACTATGTATTAGAAAATGTCTTGTTTTATTGAACAGTTTACATAGTATTCACGCAATCATAAGTTTCAAAGTTAGGCAAATGTATCCATCATAGTGAAAGAAAAATCTTTGTTTCTTTTGTCGCTCATTTCCTGTAGGTAGTGTTACAAAATTTAAAAAAAATCGCTTTAAATTTTGTATCTAAACGATTTAAAATATTTGACCCCCTTCGTATCCACGTTCTACCGGCTTGTTGGACAATGTCATCAGATCATCTTTTGGGAGGTCTTCCAACACCTATTTTAGAGAATTCTGAGTGCCCATCTAGTATGTCTAGCCCAGCGCCGTTTTAGATTGTCTTCTTCTTCTTCTGCTTCATCTAGGACTGCGTTCTTTCATTGCTCGGAGTCTGCTCCTGGGACACAGATGCTCAAATATCTCGCCATCTTTTATGTGGTCTTCCTGGGAATCTGGTACCTGACGGCAGCTCGTTCGCTGCTACGCTCAGCACTCTCTCAGAACAAGCTCTCTCCAAATGATCTCTCCAGTAGCGTCTTCTAGATCTTCCCCATCGTACAATGTCCTCGACGTCGCAAGTCCTTCGTATTTCAGAATTCCTCACTCGGTCTCGGATTAGATTTAGATTGTCAACACGGTCTATTACATCGGCAACTTTTATTCGACGTTTATTTTAATATGGGTATCCGAAACCAACATAATCGAGGGTTAATTGTTCCTTTATCCTCGACCGTAATACGACTTGGCATTACCCGGTAGATTTGAAAGTTCTGAGAGTAGGTATAATGTACTAGTATATTCCTCCGTGACCGTTTTACAGGACTTGTTTAAATTAAACTTACATTACGTTAGTATATCAAATACAAAATCCACTGAATCGGGATTAGTATGAAACTATTGACAATCTTAAGCCTTTAATTAAATTTGTATTTACTTAAACAAAACTACGTACCCATCTAACTAAAACGTGATTGTACTATCTTCCAGTGAGTTACTCGCTGTACGTAGATAAATTAAGCCTTTATTTGGCAGATAACGTCGGTGATGGCAAGACGTCCTATTTCATGAAGAGTCAAGTTTACAGCAGATCGAGAAAAGTGAATCTTTTTAAAATGATATCGCATTGAAAAATCGTAGTTTTTACCTAGGTACGATTGTATGAAATCCAATAAATACGTATGAGGACCACTATCATATTTAGCGGGAAGAATAAAAATTGTTCTTCATTGTACATGCAACCTATTGTCATATCACTAGCGATCAACATTTTTGTATGTTTTTTTTTTAAGAAAAGGCATACACAAACCCAAATACTTTCCTGCACATCTTGCACTAGGCTAAAAGCCTGTAAGTATCGCAAAGTGTGGAATACATCGTTAGCGCCGGGGTTTGAACGTAACACCTCCCGCTCGAGAGACTGCCGCCTCAACCAACTGCGCCAACCATGTACTCAGTGCCATGCCAATGCGCCAACCATGTTTTCTTTCAGGGGCAATATGATGAACAATACCCAATTTCTCTTTGTTAATACTTTTATAGTTTTATTTTGCATATAAATGTTAGTGCATATAAAGAATCATTCATGCATTCACTTTGTTTCAGCATAACAACCCCACGTACTCGTAGCTCTCATAAAATTGTAAGAAGAAAAAAGAATATGTAAAAGATTTTTTCGAGATTCTTTCATAAAAGATAATCCTGTATTTTCTCCTAAGCATGTGATTAGTTTTAGTTAATACTGTATTTTCTCTCATGCGATGAAAAACAATGGGAAACATTTATTTTGTAAAGCATGAAATGGGATGCGATGAGGTATTTAGTATTCCTCATAAGTAAATAAATAAAAATAAAGACCAAGCAGTAATAGTAAAGTATACTCGGATAAAGGAAAGTATCAGTAAACAGATAGGTGCTGAAGTATTGGTTTATTTAACACATTCGTGCTGAATATGTGATTGGTTCTCAGCATTATTTTATGAAATAGTTGGACCATTTCTGATAAGGTGTGGTCATTTTTAATACTCCAACACTGAACTTATTTCTTAATGACAGGGCATGGCGGCTTATTTGATTTTTGTGACGTACATAAATAGATATTTACGAGAATATGATTTTAAAATAAGATTCTGTCCAATAGTGCTCCAAACCCGGCGAATTAGGAGAAAAAATAACATAACATTTCGACAGATTCATCAAAGAAGCCCATGAAATTCTCTATTATTTTATAGTTTATTCTATTGCCAATTCCTGGTATTAGGCGTGCATAAGTTAAGTAGAGTAAGAATTGTGTATTTTCTTTTGGGTTTAATGAGAAACAAGGTTCTCACGTATAATCTCTCTGGGTCTAATTGTTTTTCCCTTTTACTAAATCAATGCGTACTTCTATCTGAAAAGCCCCTTGGCGTGTTTCAAAATACTTTTTCTTTTTGAGTGGATTTATTTATCACACAGTCTTTGCCCCTTTTTTTCCCTCCTAAGGGTGTAGCTCTAAATATAATAAATAATCGTGTATTCTGTTTTTCCACGACTATATCGCATTAATCGTTTAACCACAAACCATCCCTTTGTCTACACACTATCACTATCAGAATGAGAGTAGTACCTATCCCATAATAAAGCCAAGAATATATCGTACTTATATCCGAGCACAGTAATGAAGAGCATAATCCTCAGTAGCCACCATTCACATCGGCTTTTCTATCTTTTACGTCTTGCGAGTATTTTGTAATTATTTTAGATGCATAAAAAAGTAATTTTTGTCTTCGTTTTGCAAAGACTCTTTCTTAGTTCTCATTATCTTTATCATTAAAATTGTTTGAATTATTTTTGTTTTACAACCTTGTAAACCGTTGGATTTTTCTACATTCCGTAGTACGTATATAATATTTAGAATAGCTTTTATAGTAGTACGAGTATCCAGTAAAAATAATTAATGTGCCTGTATTCCGCAATTTTTAAATTTAACTATTTTTTGGGTAAATATTCACAACGGGCATCGATATTGTCAGGTTTTCAATATGAGACAAATACAATTTTAATACTCTGCGTTTACAAGGGTGAAATACTCAAAATATAATAAAACACTGTTTATTGCACAATGCCAAAGTCAAAAGGTGGGCTTTAAATTAAGTTAGTTATAAGGTACATTGGCATGCTAAATCACTCGTGAACGGGTGGAGGCCAACATAGAAAAAATAAAAAAAGGGGCATTAGCGTTAAAAATATTAGTGGGTAAAAATATCAGACATGTAAATAACATTCCACATAGGATTTCAAGTTTACTAGATAGTTTCGTGAATCATCAAAAAGTATTTAAATTACCGATTCATTATTTTTACTTCTTGTGTATCACTGAGCAATGTTTGCTAGTTATGTAAATGTATTGCTTTATTTCCCGCCCTTATTTATAGAGGCGATAATGTTATTTTTTCGGTCTTACATAATAATATTTTATTGTGTGTTTTGCTTATTTTGGGTCACTTTCATGAAAGGACAACCCTAAAGAACGGATTTTGGAGGTAATTTATTATAGGTTTATTTTGTATATTTACTGAACTTTTGGTCGGCATTATTATGAAAATATTAGGGTAGTAATACTTCACTTCATTTTGACAAATTTTATGGTAATTTTTAGGTATCTTCTACATAGCTATAGGTCATGATTAGCGTTAGGTACTGAATTCATTGTTGAATTTTTTTTTAAGGCTTGCTTGTGAAAATACAAATATTTTCCCGTACACTTTTCACTAAAAGCTCGCGTCGTGAAGATTCGAACTCGGATTAGAACTCTTCGATACGCGTTCCAACCTATGCCATCAGCCATGTATGTATTTGTCTCTTTCTTTACATACGCCACATCGCTCATAACAATAATTTTAGTAATACTTTAGGGGAAGCTGAAAGAGATCGCTGTATGTATAGCGATAAGCTCGCCCTAGTGAGCATTACTTATTATTATTATGAGTAAATATTACCTTGTTTCTTTTTATGTCGAATGCACCTAAACTAAAATGGCAGTGGGCGGGTCATGTGGCAAGGCAAAAGGAGTACCCAGAGTACTGAGCTGGAAACCCTACGAAAATAAGGGAGACCACAAAGGAGATGGGCCGATGATTTCATCGAGGCGGTGAGACATGGGTGGAGGCAGAGCTCCCAAAACAGAGAATTGTGAAAGAGACAGGAAGAGACCTATATCCGGCAGTGGAGGGATAAGGGCTGAAAAGAAGAAAAAAAGAAGATGTACCTAATGTTTACTTAAAGAATAAATAAATATCTAATAAGGAAAAAACGACATTGTCCAAATCGCTGGAGGAACCTGGATGCGGAAGGGTCAGAACAGAGACGAGTGGAAACAGATGGAAGAGGCCTATATCCAGCAGTGGAGGGAAGAAGGCTGATGAAGAAGAAGAAGGAGGAAAAAACGGCAAACAGATCGTTAAAAATTCGTCCAGCAGCCCTCATTAATCACAATTGTAATAATTACATTAATTTCTTTTCCATACAGTTAATTAGTCAATTCTTGTTTGGCAAACAAAAAAAACTTTGTCTTACAAATCCCCTACGAAAGGATTTATTTCACATAAGATAACTTTATGTTTTCTGCTGATTAACAAAATAGTTTTTCTCAAAAGTAGTACATAAAGTGCGTACTTGACTCTTAATATGTAGTTTTACGAGTTTATACATAATGATAAAATCAAACCTTTTTAATCTAAATATATATCACTGATCAACTAAGTATTAGTTACAACTTATCCTTTCATGGTTGACTTTAATTGTTTCTTGTGTGTGTTTGATCCGTTTATTTGGGGGGGATTAGGTTCAAGATTGTTTTGGTTTTCAAAGTTGGGGGCAAGCCCCCCAAGGGGGAGGGGGGAGTGAGACAACGTGTGAATGTGGAGCGCAGGCGAGTTGGGAATAAATAAAATCTTTAAATTTAAAAAAAAGTTACAAGTCCATAATAGTTCAGGTTTTCATAACCTCAAAAAAAATCGAATGCGGCGCTCTTCACTTTTACGAGTATGTCCTGATAGGAGTTTTTTTTCCAAAATGTTAGGGTGGAGGCTCCTGAATATCTTAATCCGGTACTAACAACAGGGCGTAGTGATTTTAGGAAAAGTTTAGGGGAGGAGTGATGGTCAAGTTTTGGGAAATCCTAGTTTAGACCGAATAATCCTAAATTAATACCGTTTTGCGGTTTAGTGACCAATGTAGGGCCTATGCCCCATATTCATGACTACTATGAGATCATTATTTCAAAGCTTAAGTAGCCAGATTTTCTTTATTTAATTTTTGGTAGTAAAACCAGTTCTGTTTATAGGGTAATTAAATTTGTATAGAATAATAATATAAACCCCATAAGCGATTTCCTAGTTTATATTAGCGGGCCCTTATATACCTCTTTTTGAAAACATCCCCTTTTATTGGTCTATCTGGTTTTCAAGTTTTTCCACCGAAATTCCTTTCAGTTTCTATATCAAAGTCTCGACTTGAGATATTTTAATGATCCTAATATTTAGTTCGCAATATTATAATGCTTAGAAATATCAGAGAAAACAACGTTGAATTAGAAGACTAAAGATAATTAAATTCATAGAATATTTTCTCCCTACGCTCATAGGGGGAGGTCTTTCTTACTAGATGTTTAAAAATAATATTATTATATTACGAATGAACGCTACACGCTCGCGAGTCACCGCGACCTTTTGGTGTTCATGAGTAAAAAGGGGTGTGAATGGAACGTTTGTCTTGACGTGTACGTAACCGACCGTTGACGCCTTTTTACTCATGAACACCAAAAGGTCGCGGTGACTCGCGAGCGTGTAGCGGGCGCATAAGAAATTAGATATTTCTCTTTCTTTATGAAATTTATTCACTTGAAATTAATTTGAGAAAGTTATGTGGTATTTTTGCTTTCTACGTATTTTAATTTTCGCACTCAGGACGTACAGTGGGAATCATCAGACTTCCTCACCCTTAGCGACCAAAATACAATACATATCTAGATTCTAGTCTCTGACAAGCAGGAAAATTCACCCTGCGCTTACAACTTTTTATACACTTTGACATAACGAATGTTAAATGATATAGGCGTGATGTTGGCCATGCGATAAATGAAATAATACAACGCACACTAATTTCTAATTCTTATTTTACTTTTTTTATACATATTTTGTCAACAGGTTTAATATATGATTGATTATTTATTTATCTTATGGCCAACATCACGCCTATATCATTCAATATTCGTTACGTCAAAGTGTAAAAAACAAGTCAAAAGCACAGAGTGAATTGCTTATCAGAGACTTAAATCTAGGTTTCTTAAATATTGTATTGTTTCGTCGCTAAGGGTGAGGAAGTCTGATGCATTGATTAATGATTACAAACAAATAATACAACAGAACCCAATAACAGACAGACCCAAACGCATTACAAATATAAATGCAATGAAGAGTGTGTATTACTTTTTGATAACCATTAAAATTGCCTTTGAGTAAAAAATGTTATTCTGATGTACTAATAATACACATATACAAAATTTCATATCGCTGGCTTAACCATTTCATATTCTTACTCAAAGAAAAATATTTTTCTGCTGACATTGTTATTTTAAGATGCAAAGTTTTTAGTAAATAAACTTTTTTGTTCTCTCACGCTACTCCCCTCCCATCTCTCTTCCTCCCTATTCCCTCCTTTAATACAATATCTCTAGTAGGTAGAACTTTAATAAAATTTGCAAGTGTAATATTAACCGCACTGTACTAGAATATCGCTCTTAGTAATACACCACACGGCACAAGCGTATCTTGCTTTACCAACTAAGGTTATTTTTCATTTTAGACCAAATTATAAGCTCTATGGTCGTTCAATAGTTAAGCCAAGAATACACGGTTCGCATTTATGGAATAATACCCAAAAAAATGTGAAATCATCCAAGGATGAACCGTTTAAACACAGAAGTGATGCAATCACCATACGAATTGTTATACATGTATTTAGGGATGGGGGCAATTCCTTGACTTATAATAAAATAGTCTTTATTTTATACAAAAAATAAATAAAAAGGGCTTATTGCCCAGTGACAATTTTTGCTAGGCAACTCAAATACGGGTGATCCACGCGAAAGTGAAGCGGGAATATCACCACTATAAAGAAATTTAAGGAGGTGACGCTGGGAGAAATACACATGAAAATAAAAGCGAGAAATGTAGCACAATATCAGAAAACTGTTACTAAATGCCTCGATACCATTGTTTTCATAAGATAATTAGAATTACTAAGTCTAAAAGATTTATTTATTTATTTGACATATACGGCTTGCACCCTTAAAATGCATTACAACAAAAATTTAGATTCAACATAATAGAACAAAAAAAAAAATACAATAAAATTATGCAATTTTAATGTAGATTGCACCCATGCCCTACGGCCATACGAATGTCGTGTGAGGAGACCGCAGGCATGCTGCTGTAAAGTATGAAATAACGCTACGCGAAGCGTTGTACGTACCAAGTATGATTGTATATGGATACAACATTGCTCATGAAAATGTGGTAAGTATAATATTATGAGTAGTTTAATATGTTTCGCTTTATGCACCAAGTGAATAATAAGGATTGTATAATATGAAAAAGTATTAATAAGAAGTAACCGCGTACCTAATATAACTGTCTTCATAAGCGCGGTTATTTTAATGCAACGGTACGATAGGTACCTAGGGCTGCCACCTCTCCGGGTTTGAACCGGAGTCTACGGGTTTGAATGGTGATCTCCGTGCTCCGGGTTAGCATGGTTTGCCTCCGGGTCAGACTGGGTGATGAGACAGAGAGGCTTAACTATCACCGGGCAGACCCTTGCCGACCATTATGAAAATCCGTTAAATCTCATTCACTCATCAAATCACTCATCAAAAATTCGCCTACGGCGCTACTTTTTGGATGTATTTTGTATTATCATTTCTTTTTATAGAAAATAAATTTGTTTACACCACAACTTTCTTTGCTCAATCTCACAAAAATTTTCCACCTGCGGCGCTATTTACGAGTTTTTCTTCCACATTTGTACTGCAAATAAAAAAAATATAATAATACATTTTTTTCGAAATCTCCGGGTCTGCCCTCTTTAATAGGTGGCAGCCCTAACGATACCTAATATTATTACGAACCAACAATGCTCCCAGAAAAAATAAAGCAGTATTAATTAAAAGAAAATAAAAAGGAAACTCATCCAGTTAGGAGAATTAATACCATTGTAGTGGCGTATTAAAGAAAACTGAGAAAATTTGTACCAATATCGTCTTATTGAAGAAAGAACTCAGAAAATCTGCATCGGCATATTGAAAAAGAACTGAGAAAATTTGTACGCGTACTGGCATATCGAAGAAAGAACTAAGAAAATTTGTACCATTCTACCGGAATATTGAGAAAGAACTGATAAATCTTAGGCCAATATGTTTTGAAGAAACAAACTAAAATGAGTAACAAAGTGGGAGACTACTGAAATAATATTTGAAAAAAAAGCAAAATTGGGGTTAACTGGAGAAGATCGCAGCATTGCAATAAGCCGAATAGCTGTTTTACCCCCGGGAGGGTAATTACCCCCAGGTTAAGGCCCCAGGCTCCAAACAATTATTATGTTTTATGTAAAGTGTTAATTAAAATATTATAATGTAAATTAGTTTATTGCGAATAACATAAAGTAGTTTATTGCAGTTGGTAAAATGTTTGGAAAATTAAAATAATATGTTTGCTGGATGTTCATTTACATAATGTATGCAACTAGAATATGTTTTTACACTATAAATATTATTTTTAGAATAAATGAGAATAACAATGAAATATTTTTTTAATAAAATCATGTTTTGCATACCATATTTATAAAAATATTATAACTCCGATAACTATATTAGTTATGTTTTTTAACATGGGTCATAATTTGCTTAATCGTACTGCGCAAACAGACAAAAATATTATTTTGTTATTTAAAATTACACACGCTATTTTGATTTTTTTTGTAAAATATTATAATTGTAGCATCTTTTTAGAAGGTTGATAGAAATAAATATTTGTGAAGGTTATTTCTTACAAGCAAGACATATGATATAAACATTTTTACCTAGAAACTGCCCTAGCTAATTTAGTAGTTTAATGCCCAATCCCACCAACTTCCACCTAGGAAGGGGACCCCTAAATAATATCCATACAAAAACAGAGATAATATAATATTTATATATCGGTTGGACACTACCATCACCACCAGCAGAGCCGCGACTCTCCTACGTTTGGTTCCCAAATATCTCCGCCTAGAATCTCCCCGACTAGGTGAGTCGAATGTAGAATTTTGAAAGTGGAATTAAAAAAAATAGATGAAAAATAAAGATAATGAAAAATGTACTGCTTTGCATGTAGGTATAGTGTATTATATGAAGCAAAGTTTGCTTTACCTACTATTTAAAAAAGCAGATTTCGACGTAGAACATACCGCATAAACTATTAATCTTTTTACAGTCCGAATATTCCATAAGGAAGGGCAAAGAGCAAAAATGGATAAGGAAATTGATTCACATGGAAATAAATAACACGATAAAACTACGTATAAAAAGCAGCATTAAAGTTACATGAAAATGATTTTATAAATTCAATGGACGTTTCTGCTTAAAATTCACAGTACAATGTTTAATGTTGAAAATATATTGTGAACACGAGTATAAGGATTCATAAAGTATAGGCAGTAATAATACAAGTATATAAGATTCATATATAGGGTGGACCATAAGTCTTCGCACTTTTGAAATGGCCCTAAAAATGAAAATACAGTTTGTATTAAAAAAAAATATTAATTAGAGCAACAATAGATGGGAAATTCATTTCTTAAACACAATATCATCAAGGTATCATCCATCTTGCTGCTGGCCCTCCTCATATCGGACCCCTAAATTTTTTTAAACTTTTCCATACAAAGCGTTCAAATAAACATACATGTTCATACATGTTCAAATAAATAAACATATTATGCCGTAATATATTAAACTAATACTAAATGCGTGAAACTCTTACGTGAATGGAAATGTTGTGTTTTAATCCCAACAGTTGGCCATTTGAAGTAAATGTTTATATGATAAGTTATTATTTTATTTGAAACCGGATCCGTGAAATGTTTATTTAGGTCATGTAGTTGGTTGTTGGTAATATTACAATCCTTGATCATTACATTGTATACGAAGTACCAATCATCATAACTTATTGCTGATTCGATTTACATATTTTTGAGGAAGATTTCTGAATTGAAGTACTATGTATTAGAAAATGTCTTGTTTTATTGAACAGTTTACATAGTATTCACGCAATCATAAGTTTCAAAGTTAGGCAAATGTATCCATCATAGTGAAAGAAAAATCTTTGTTTCTTTTGTCGCTCATTTCCTGTAGGTAGTGTTACAAAATTTAAAAAAAATCGCTTTAAATTTTGTATCTAAACGATTTAAAATATTTGACCCCCTTCGTATCCACGTTCTACCGGCTTGTTGGACAATGTCATCAGATCATCTTTTGGGAGGTCTTCCAACACCTATTTTAGAGAATTCTGAGTGCCCATCTAGTATGTCTAGCCCAGCGCCGTTTTAGATTGTCTTCTTCTTCTTCTGCTTCATCTAGGACTGCGTTCTTTCATTGCTCGGAGTCTGCTCCTGGGACACAGATGCTCAAATATCTCGCCATCTTTTATGTGGTCTTCCTGGGAATCTGGTACCTGACGGCAGCTCGTTCGCTGCTACGCTCAGCACTCTCTCAGAACAAGCTCTCTCCAAATGATCTCTCCAGTAGCGTCTTCTAGATCTTCCCCATCGTACAATGTCCTCGACGTCGCAAGTCCTTCGTATTTCAGAATTCCTCACTCGGTCTCGGATTAGATTTAGATTGTCAACACGGTCTATTACATCGGCAACTTTTATTCGACGTTTATTTTAATATGGGTATCCGAAACCAACATAATCGAGGGTTAATTGTTCCTTTATCCTCGACCGTAATACGACTTGGCATTACCCGGTAGATTTGAAAGTTCTGAGAGTAGGTATAATGTACTAGTATATTCCTCCGTGACCGTTTTACAGGACTTGTTTAAATTAAACTTACATTACGTTAGTATATCAAATACAAAATCCACTGAATCGGGATTAGTATGAAACTATTGACAATCTTAAGCCTTTAATTAAATTTGTATTTACTTAAACAAAACTACGTACCCATCTAACTAAAACGTGATTGTACTATCTTCCAGTGAGTTACTCGCTGTACGTAGATAAATTAAGCCTTTATTTGGCAGATAACGTCGGTGATGGCAAGACGTCCTATTTCATGAAGAGTCAAGTTTACAGCAGATCGAGAAAAGTGAATCTTTTTAAAATGATATCGCATTGAAAAATCGTAGTTTTTACCTAGGTACGATTGTATGAAATCCAATAAATACGTATGAGGACCACTATCATATTTAGCGGGAAGAATAAAAATTGTTCTTCATTGTACATGCAACCTATTGTCATATCACTAGCGATCAACATTTTTGTATGTTTTTTTTTTAAGAAAAGGCATACACAAACCCAAATACTTTCCTGCACATCTTGCACTAGGCTAAAAGCCTGTAAGTATCGCAAAGTGTGGAATACATCGTTAGCGCCGGGGTTTGAACGTAACACCTCCCGCTCGAGAGACTGCCGCCTCAACCAACTGCGCCAACCATGTACTCAGTGCCATGCCAATGCGCCAACCATGTTTTCTTTCAGGGGCAATATGATGAACAATACCCAATTTCTCTTTGTTAATACTTTTATAGTTTTATTTTGCATATAAATGTTAGTGCATATAAAGAATCATTCATGCATTCACTTTGTTTCAGCATAACAACCCCACGTACTCGTAGCTCTCATAAAATTGTAAGAAGAAAAAAGAATATGTAAAAGATTTTTTCGAGATTCTTTCATAAAAGATAATCCTGTATTTTCTCCTAAGCATGTGATTAGTTTTAGTTAATACTGTATTTTCTCTCATGCGATGAAAAACAATGGGAAACATTTATTTTGTAAAGCATGAAATGGGATGCGATGAGGTATTTAGTATTCCTCATAAGTAAATAAATAAAAATAAAGACCAAGCAGTAATAGTAAAGTATACTCGGATAAAGGAAAGTATCAGTAAACAGATAGGTGCTGAAGTATTGGTTTATTTAACACATTCGTGCTGAATATGTGATTGGTTCTCAGCATTATTTTATGAAATAGTTGGACCATTTCTGATAAGGTGTGGTAATTTTTAATACTCCAACACTGAACTCATTTCTTCATGATAGGGCATGGCGCCATAATTGATTTTTTGCCTGAAACTGCTGTTAGATTGTACCTGCTTACATTTGTGAAATAGTTCAATAAAGTACAATAGATTTACGAGAAAGCTGTTTTATTGGAAGATTCATCAAGAATCTGTACGATAGTATTTTGATTGCTCCAAAGCTGGTATACATATAGAAAGATTCATCAAAGAAGCCCATGATATTATTATTTTATAGTTTATTCTATTGCCAATTCCTGGTATTAGGCGTGCATAAGTTAAGTAGAGTAAGAATTGTGTATTTTCTTTTGGGTTTAATGAGAAACAAGGTTCTCACGTATAATCTCTCTGGGTCTAATTGTTTTTCCCTTTTACTAAATCAATGCGTACTTCTATCTGAAAATCCCCTTGGCGTGTTTCAAAATACTTTTTCTTTTTGAGTGGATTTATTTATCACACAGTCTTTGCCCCTTTTTTTCCCTCCTAAGGGTGTAGCTCTAAATATAATAAATAATCGTGTATTCTGTTTTTCCACGACTATATCGCATTAATCGTTTAACCACAAACCATCCCTTTGTCTACACACTATCACTATTAGTATCTATCCCATAATAAACCCAAAAATATATCGTATGTATCTCCGAGCATAGTAATGAAGAGGATAATGCTCAGTAGTCACCATTTACATCGGCTTTTCCATCTTTTTCGAATTGCGAGATTTTTTAAATTGTTTAATATGCTGAAAAAAGTAATATTTGACATCGTCTTCCAAATAAGCAGTGTTTCTTAGTCCTCGTTTGGTTAAATTGGTTAAAAATTAAGAACGGGCATCGATATTGTTAGGTTTTCATTATGAGACAAGTACAATTTAAATACTATGCGTTTCCAAAAATCACTCTGAAGGTGAATTAAGTAATTCAAATATAATAAAATACTGTTTATTGCACAATGTCAATCTCAAAAGATGAGCTGGAAACTAAGTTAGTTCTAAGGGACATAAGCATTAAAATCTTTTTCATCTTTCGAGTGTTTTGTAATTATTTTGGATGCAGAAAAAAGTAATTTTTGAATTCGTCTTCCAAATAAGCAGTGTTTTTTAGTCCTCATTTTTCTAATCATTACAATAGCTTTTATAGTAGTACCAGTATCCAGTAAAAATAATTTATGTGCCTGCTCTATCTCGCAGTTCTTAAACTTTTTACAATTTATTGGTTGAATATACAGAACGGGCATCGATATTGTTAGGTTTTCATTATGAGACAAATAAAATTTTAATACTCTGCGTTTACAAGGGTGAAATAATCAAAATATAATAAAACACTGTTTATTGCACAATGCCAAAGTCAAAAGGTGGGCTTTAAATGAAGTTAGTTATAAGGTACATTGGCATGCTAAATCACTCGTGAAAGGGTGGAGGCCAACATAGAAAAAATAAAAAAAGTGGCATTAGCGTTAAAAATATTAGTGGGTAAAAAAAACTGCCACGTAAATAACATTCCACATAGAATTTCATATTTACTACATAATTTCGTGAATCATCAAAAAGTATTTAAATTACCGATTCATTATTTTTACTTCTTGTGTATCACCGAGCTTAGTTTGCTAGTTATGTAAATATATTGCTTTATTTCCCGCCCTTATTTATAGAGGCGATAATGTTATTTTTTCGGTCTTACATAATAATATTTTATTGTGTGTTTTGCTTATTTTGGGTCACTTTCATGAAAGGACAACCCTAAAGAACGGATTTTGGAGGTAATTTATTATAGGTTTATTTTGTATATTTACTGAACTTTTGGTCGGCATTATTATGAAAATATTAGGGTAGTAATACTTCACTTCATTTTGACAAATTTTATGGTAATTTTTAGGTATCATCTACATAACTAAATGTAGGTCATGATTAGCTTAGGTACTGAATTCATTGTTGGATTTTTTTAAAAAGGACCTGTGCTTGTTTGTTCAAATACAAATATTTTCCCGTACACTTTTCACTAAAAGCTCGAATCGTGAAGATTCTAACTCGGATTAGAACTCTTCGGCCATGTATGCATTTGTCTCTCTGTTTACATACGCCACATCGCTGATAACAATAATTTTGGAATAATTTTGGGTCAGTATGTATAGCGATAAGCTCGCCCTAGTGAGAATTACTTATTATTATTGTAAATCAATTCCATTATCTTGTTTTTTTATGTTGTACGAGTATGTGCCTAAACTGAAATGGCAGTGGGCGGGTCATGTGGTAAGGCAAAAGGAGTACCCAGAGTACTGAGCTGGAGACCCTACGAAAATAAGGGAGACCACAAAGGAGATGGGCCGATGATTTCATCGAGGCGGTGAGACATGGCTGGAGGCAGAGCTCCCAAAACAGAAAATTGTGGAAGAGACAGGAAGAGGCCTATATCCGACAGTGGATGGATAAGGGCTGAAAAGAAGAAAAAAAAGAAGATGTACCTAATGTTTTATTTTATTTTATTTATTTTATTTTATTTTAAAGAACACACGGCGCAAGGCCATTAATACATAAAGTTAACAGATGAAAATATTAAATGAACACATGAAAAAAAAAGTATGGTAAAAAAACAAACATAAATAAATAAATACCTAATAAGGAAAAAACGACATTGTCCAAATCGCTGGAGGAACCTGGATGCGGAAGGGTCAGAACAGAGACGAGTGGAAACAGATGGAAGAGGACTATATCCAGCAGTGGAGGGAAGAAGGCTGATGAAGAAGAAGGAGGAAAAAACGGCAAAATCGTTAAACATAAGTACAGGAGCCCTCATTAATCACAATTGCAATAATTACATTAATTTCTTTTCCAAACAGTTAATTAGTCAATTCTTGTTTGGCAAACAAAAAAAAAACTTTGTCTTACAAATCCCCTACGAAAGGATTTATTTCACATAAGATAACTTTATGTTTTCTGCTGATTAACAAAATAGTTTTTCTCAAAAGTAGTACATAAAGTGCGTACTTGACTCTTAATATGTAGTTTTACGAGTTTAATAATGATAAAATCAAACCTTTTTAATCTAAATATATATCACTGATCAACTAAGTATTAGTTACAACTTATCCTTTCATGGTTGACTTTAATTGTTTCTTGTGTGTGTTTGATCCGTTTATTTGGGGGGAATTAGGTTCAAGATTGTTTTGACCATTGGTTTTTAAAGTTGGGGGCGAGCCCACCAAGGGGGGGGGGGGGTGAAAAGGTGTGAAGGTGGATCGCGGGCGCGTTGGGAATATTTTTTTCTTTATTCAACATAAAATACACTTTACAATTTATAATTATTATATAAATAATAAGAATATGATTTAGCAATGATCTTGTTACTCCCCGGATATGAGTAAGTTACTCGTGTTCCGAGGAAGATCTCAATAGCAACATAAAATATATAATAGAAAATACACAATTACAATTACACAATATGCAATACATCAGCAGAATGACAACACACAAATATAAATATTCAATGTAACATATCTACCATATCTACCAAAAACAAATTCTTGAAAATTAAAAAAAGTTACAAGTTCATAATAATTCAGGTTTTTGCAATAATAACATAAACCTCAAAAAAAAAAACGAATACGGCGCTCTTCACTTATCTGATACGAGTTTTTTCCAAAACGTTGATTTTAGGAGAAACTTGTGAGAGGCGTGATAGTTAAAAGTTTGAGAACCCCTAGTTTAGACCAAATAATCCTAAATTAATACCATTTTGCGTTCATATGTCATTAGTGACCAATGTAGGGCCTATGCCCCATATTCATGACTACTATGAGATCATTATTTCAAAGCTTAAGTAGCCAGATTTTCTTTAAGTATTTAATTTTTGGTAATAAAACTAGTTCTGTTTATAGGGTAATTAAATTTGTATAGAATAATAATGTAAACCCCATATCCAACTCAGCGATTTCCTAGTTTATATTAGCGGGCCCTTATATACCTCTTTTTGAAAACATCCCATTTTAGTGGTCTTATTGGTTTTCAAGTTTTTTCACCGAAATTCCTTTCAGTTTCTATATCAAAGTCTGGACTTGAGATATTTTAATGATCCTAATATTTAGTTCGCAATATTATAATGCTTAGAAATATCAGAGAAAACAACGTTGAATTAGAAGACTAAAGATAATTAAATTCATAGAATATTTTCTCCCTACGCTCGTAGGGGGAGCTCTTTCTTACTAGATGTTTACTAACATGCTAAAAATAATATTATTATATTACGAATGAATGTGTAATGCACCCGCTACACGCTCGCGAGTCACCGCGACCTTTTGGTGTTCATGAGTAAAAAGGGGTGTGAATGGAACGTTTGTCTTGACGTGTACGTAACCGACCGTTGACGCCTTTTTACTCATGAACACCAAAAGGTCGTGGTGACTCGCGAGCGTGTAGCGGGCCCATAAGAAATTAGATATTTCTCTTTCTTTATGAAATTTATTCACTTGAAATGAATTTTAGAAAGTTATGTGGTATTTTTGCTTTCTTCGTGTTGTAATTAGTGGCAATCATCAGACTTTCTTACTCTTAGCGACGATTCCATAAGAAATTTAGATTCAAGTCTCTGACACGCAGGAAAATTCACCCTGAGCTTATAACTTTTTATACATTTTGACATAACGAATTGTTAAATGATATAGGCGTGATGTTACGATGACGATAAATTAAATAATATAATGCACACAATCATCTTATTTATTCTAAATACTATTTTCTAAGATTTTTTATTTTATTTTATTATTTCTATATATTGACTGTCAACAGGTTGCAAGATCACCCGTAGACGGGTGCGTGCCATATATAAATAAGACTGTCAACAGGTTAACAATAATAATATAATATATGATGGATTACAAACAAATAATACAAAATAACCCAATAACAGACAGACGCAAACGCAATACGAATATAAATTATAAATGCAATGAAGAGTGTGTATTACTTTTTGATAACCATTAAAATTGCCTTTGAGTAAAAAATGTTATTCTGCTGTACTTATACACATATACGAAATTTCATATCGCTGGCTTAACCATTTCTTATTTTTACTCAAAGAAAAATATTATTCTGCTGACATTGTTATTTTAAGATGCAAAGTTTTTAGTAAATAAACTTTTTTGTTCTCTCACGCTACTCCCCTCCCACCCCGCTTCCTCCCTATTCGCTCACATAATACAATATCTCTAGTAGGTAGAACTTTAATAAAATTTGCAAGTGTAATATTAACCGCACTGTACTAGAATATCGCTCTTGGTAATACACACGGCACAAGCGTATCTCGCTTTACCTTCTAATGTTATTTTTCATTTTAAACCGAATTCTAAGCTCTATGGTCGTTCAATAGTTAAGCCAATAATACACGGTTCACCTTTACGAATAATACCCCAATCCAAAGTGAAATCATCCAAGGATCGACCGTTTAAACACAGAAGTGATGCGATCACTATACGAATTGTTATAGATGTATTTAGGGATGGGGGCAATTCCTTGACTTATAATAAAATAGTCTAAATTGCATACAAAAAAAAAACATAGGGAAGGCTTATTATGGCTAGTGGAAATTTCTGCTAGCCAACCCAAATACGGGCGATCCATGCAAAAGTGAAGCGGAAATATCACCACTATAAAGAAATTTGAGGAGGTGACGCTGGGAGAAATATGTACATATGAACAAAAAGCGACTAATGCAGCACAATATCAGAAACTGTTACTAAATGCCTCGATAACATTGTTTTCGTAAGAGAATTAGAATTACTAAGTCTAAAAGATTTATTTATTTATTTATTTGACATACCTATACGGCTTGCACCCTTAAAATGCATTACAACAAAAATTTAGATTCAACATAATAGAACAAAAAAAAATACAATAAAATTATGCAATTTTATTGTAGATTGCACCCATGCCCTACGGCCATACGAATTTCGTGTGAGGAGACCGCAGGCACGATGCTGTAAAGTATGAAATAACGCTACGCGAAGCGTTGTACGTACCGAGTATAATTGTATGTGGATACAATATTGCTCATGAAAATGTGGTAAGTATAATATTATGCCTCATCCACATGCTGTCCGTCCTTCCACGAGTCCCGCGCGAATGAGTAAAAAGGCGTTAACTGTCGGTTACGTATACAGTTCAAGACAATCACCTCGTCCGTACGTCCTTTTACTCATTCTCACAAAACTCGTGGAAGGACGCCGAGCATGAAGCGGCCCCATTATGAGTAGTTTAATATGTTTCGCTTTATGCACCAAGTGAATAATAAGGATTGTATAATATGAAAAAGTATTAATAAGAAGTAACCGCGTACCTAATATAACTGTCTTCATAAGCGCGGTTATTTTAATGCAACGGTACGATAGGTACCTAGGGCTGCCACCTCTCCGGGTTTGAACCGGAGTCTACGGGTTTGAATGGTGATCTCCGTGCTCCGGGTTAGCATGGTTTGCCTCCGGGTCAGACTGGGTGATGAGACAGAGAGGCTTAACTATCACCGGGCAGACCCTTGCCGACCATTATGAAAATCCGTTAAATCTCATTCACTCATCAAATCACTCATCAAAAATTCGCCTACGGCGCTACTTTTTGGATGCATTTTGTATTATCATTTCTTTTTATAGAAAATAAATTTGTTTACACCACAACTTTCTTTGCTCAATCTCACAAAAATTTTCCACCTGCGGCGCTATTTACGAGTTTTTCTTCCACATTTGTACTGGAAATAAAAAAAATATAATAATATATTTTTTTCGAAATCTCCGGGTCTGCCCTCTTTAATAGGTGGCAGCCCTAACGATACCTAATATTATTACGAACCAACAATGCTCCCAGAAAAAATAAAGCAGTATTAATTAAAAGAAAATAAAAAGGAAACTCATCCAGTTAGGAGAATTAATACCATTGTAGTGGCGTATTAAAGAAAACTGAGAAAATTTGTACCAATATCATCTTATTGAAGAAAGAACTCAGAAAATCTGCATCGGCATATTGAAAAAGAACTGAGAAAATTTGTACGCGTACTGGCATATCGAAGAAAGAACTAAGAAAATTTGTACCATTCTACCGGAATATTGAGAAAGAACTGATAAATCTTAGGCCAATATGTTTTGAAGAAACAAACTAAAATGAGTAACAAAGTGGGAGACTACTGAAATAATATTTGAAAAAAAAGCAAAATTGGGGTTAACTGGAGAAGATCGCAGCATTGCAATAAGCCGAATAGCTGTTTTACCCCCGGGAGGGTAATTACCCCCAGGTTAAGGCCCCAGGCTCCAAACAATTATTATGTTTTATGTAAAGTGTTAATTAAAATATTATAATGTAAATTAGTTTATTGCGAATAACATAAAGTAGTTTATTGCAGTTGGTAAAATGTTTGGAAAATTAAAATAATATGTTTGCTGGATGTTCATTTACATAATGTATGCAACTAGAATATGTTTTTACACTATAAATATTATTTTTAGAATAAATGAGAATAACAATGAAATATTTTTTTAATAAAATCATGTTTTGCATACCATATTTATAAAAATATTATAACTCCGATAACTATATTAGTTATGTTTTTTAACATGGGTCATAATTTGCTTAATCGTACTGCGCAAACAGACAAAAATATTATTTTGTTATTTAAAATTACACACGCTATTTTGTATTTATTATGATTTTTTTTGTAAAATATTATAATTGTAGCATCTTTTTAGAAGGTTGATAGAAATAAATATTTGTGAAGGTTATTTCTTACAAGCAAGACATATGATATAAACATTTTTACCTAGAAACTCCCTAGCTAATTTAGTAGTTTAATGGCCAATCCCACCAACTTCCACCTAGGAAGGGGACCCCTAAATAATTTCCATACAAAAACAGAGATAATATAATATTTATTTATCGGTTGGACACCACCATCACCACCAGCAGAGCCCAAATCAATATGAAATTCTACATGCGACTCTCCTACGTTAGGTGCCCAAATATCTCCGCCTAGAATCTCCCCGACTAGGTGAGTCGAATGTAGAATTTCGAAAGTGGAATTAAAAAAAAAATAGATGAAAAATAAAGATAATGAAAAATGTACTGCTTTCCATGTAGGTATAGTGTATTATATGAAGCAAAGTTTGCTTTACCTACTATTTAAAAAAGCAGATTTCGACGTAGAACATACCGCATAAACTATTAATCTTTTTACAGTCCGAATATTCCATAAGGAAGGGCAAAGAGCAAAAATGGATAAGGAAATTGATTCACATGGAAATAAATAACACGATAAAACTACGTATAAAAAGCAGCATTAAAGTTACATGAAAATGATTTTATAAATTCAATGGACGTTTCTGCTTAAAATTCACAGTACAGTGTTTAATGTTGAAAATATATTGTGAACACGAGTATAAGTATTCATAAAGTATAGGCAGTAATAATACAAGTATATAAGATTCATATATAGGGTGGACCATAAGTCTTTGCACTTTTGAAATGGCCCTAAAAATGAAAATACAGTTTGTATTTAAAAAAAAAAATATTAATTAGAGCAACAATAGATGGGAAATTCATTTCTTAAACACAATACAGTACTGGAAAAAATATTATGGATTTTTCATATTTTCTATCAAAATGTGTGGCATACTCTCCATCAAAATTTGGCATAGAGTTTTAATTTTTTCAGAGTGAAACCACACGTGTATTAGTCTCTCGATCAGCTGTATCTTTGTTGTGATTGGAGTTTCATGAATTTCATTTTTCAATTTTGTTAATTTCGTTTTTTTTTTTTTTAATTTCGATTTTGTTTTTTCATTTGTGAAAAATGTGATACCCAATGAATCTCCAATAAAAATAATAACAATAAATGTATATTCTTGTTAAATTCTTAAATATATTGAAAATCTTGTAAAAATTCCACTGTTTTAAAAAATCCATAATAATTTTTCCAGTACTGTATCATCAAGGTATCATCCATCTTGCTGCTGGCCCTCCTCATATCGGACCCCTAATTTTTTTTAAACTTTTCCATACAAAGCGTAGGTCTGTTTCGAAAATTTCAAAACCAGATTTCCTCTCGAATATTTGATTTCAGTTGGAGTGTTATCACTAGTTTATTTACGTAGACCCTATTTTTGAGAGAAGCTCATAAAAAAATAGGTGGGGCTGAGTCTGGGTTGCAGGGAGGCTATGGAATATCTCCTCTCCGCGAGGTTATTTTATTCTGGAACTTTTCTCACATTACTCTAAAGAGATATTCCATGGCTTCTCAGCAGCCCGGATCTAACCCCACCTGGTTTTTTTGTGAGGTTATTTCAAAAGTCAGGTCTACGTGAATAAATCAGCGACAATACTTCTACTAAAATCAAATATTCGTGAGGAAATTGTTAATACCTCAAGATCTTTGTCGAAATGTTTTTGAAAATCTTAGAACCAGATTTGATCAACATCAGCGGCAAGATGGTGAACATCTTGGTTATACTGTGTTTAAAAAATAAATTTCCCATATATTGTACGTTTGTTTGTATAAATACAAACAGTATTTTTATCTTTAGGGCCTTTTCAAAAGTGCAAGGTTTAACGGTCCACCCTGTACATTCTGCCCTACATTGGTTTGCTTGGAGCATTAACGAGGATTTGAAGGGTCGTATGAATGAAAAAATGAATGAAATGTACCTATACAATATATATCGCTACTTTCTATTTTGGGAAGTGCTGAGAGCATTCCAGTGAAATTAAGCAAGTAATATTAAAGTCAATACTTCGACAGTGGTACCATTAATTTTTTTATTGCATTCGTACACGTGAACCTATGTTGCACACAGTGTGCATACACAGTGCAAATTGGCCATATAACAAGTTCGTTCACTAGAATGTGAATGAAGATGACATGTATCTTAGATTACATATTGCTTTTGACTTTCTTCCCACTCATTGTATTTTGGTAATTCTTGAGTGTTCAATGGTTTATTTTTTGTACATATTTAATGTGTTTATACATGGTCTAGGAAAAGTATTTACTCGTCTTCTCTAGTTTCAATCCTGCGGATTGGTTTGCAGCAAATTCCTACAACTTGTTCTCCACTCCTCTCTGTCTCCCGCAGCTCTTTTCAGTTCGACATATGTGGTGCAGTTCATGTCCTCGTACACCTGGTCCAGGTCCTGCCGTCGGGGGCGCCCCCTGTGGTTTGTTCCCTCAGCCAAGATCTATAAAATAACTAAATTACTACACTTCTTCACTTATCTTGGCTTCCACCATAACCAATGATAAAATTACAATACAATACAATTAATACAATAAATTTACAATGATCTTATTTTATTGAAATAATAGAATAATAACTTTATTGTAACAATAATAATAATATTAACATACACATACATTGTAACAACTGTGAAATATTTACTAATTACATCAAGCAGTGTACAGTGTGCATGTTGATATACAGAGTCACGCCAAACCTTATCCAGGTTTGTCGGCGCGTACTCATTACATCAACATTGCACACCACAAAAATACTCATAGGTATAACATATATAGGAAAACAATGAGAAATGATTATGTATAAATAAAGTTACATTTTTGCAACCATTCTTGTATGAGTTTCTTTACCATACGTTTACTCTTACAGTTCTTAATGGTAGTCGACAACATGTTTAACAATTATATATTATATCTTGCACAATGTCCTTATGTCGTAAAACCTACAATAATTCAAGTTTCGGCAAACTTTTAATTTAGGTACATAGCTTAAAAATATTTTATCACTTAATTAATTTCTACTACATGTCGTCGATAAGTTTGGTTCTAGAAGACATACTATTTCACTCTAATGCGGCCGCTTCACGCTCGGCATCCCTCCACGAGTTTTGTGTGAATGAGTAAAAGGACGTACGGACGAGGTGATTGTCTTGAACTGTATACGTAACCGACGGTTAACGCCTTTTTACTCATTCGCGCGGGACTCGTGGAAGGTCGGACAGCATGTGGATGAGGCATAAAAAAGTATACGTTATAAAAACCGTATTGAAATATTCTACATTTTTTCTTTTCAAAATCCTTCCTCCAACGTTGAACGATTTATGTAATGCCGGATGTATTTGAAGCTCGTATTTTTTCCAAAGAATAGTTGTCTTAAATTAATACGTTCATCGAAATCCTTGAGTAACGCAAAATATAAAATATAAGTACCTACACTACCTACCAATGTAAAATTCTAAACAACTTTTTTCTGTATTCGAGCAATATATGCACTATTCCAGTTTTGTCATTTTGCCCAAAATTTCTGGAAAAATATAAACTATGTTAATAAAAAACACAAAGACTCTTAATTTAGAATTATTGATTATGTTTTCTTAACAGTTAATATCTACTACCCATATGTGGTGTAGACTTTTTTTTCTTGATAGATAGGGGGACCGTTTGTCTCCCGAGTCACTGCGACCCATTCCTTTAATATTACATTTCGTCTTCAAGGCCGACGTGTCTCATGTAGCTCACGATCTGTCTTGGTGCGAGTAGTCTTGCCTTCTCGGAGTCCAGTAGGAGTCCTCTCGGAGTCCAGTAGGAGACTTACTGCTATGCCTGAATTTATCTGCAGTGAAAATCTGTAAATACGTTATACATTATTTGCTTTGGTTCTTACGAAAGATACGGGTTCGATCCCCGATGCCGACCTACTCCACTTCACGACACAAGCTTTTCAAGCTTAGTGTGAAGTGTACAAAGGTGTATTTGAGTTTATTTCGATAAACCCAGATACATTAAAAAAATATATATATCTACTATACCAGCTATGGAATCAAATCCTTTATCTTTTTTTTTTTTTTAAATATAGTACATTTACTTTTTAAATTTTTAATCCATCATTTAGTGACGGGTGTATACATTAATCGGTGAAGTCTTTACTCATATATCAGAGGAAGTTAAGCGAAACAACAACAAAGTATAGAAAAGAAAATAAAAATATACGGCCATCTCTTTCACGCATCATGAACTTCAGTACGTTTTCAGCGAACAACTGTATAAAAGTGCTTATTGCTTCAAAATATTACCTACCTACCTAGATACGTTTTTGAAATGGAGATGCTGGATATTGTTCTTGATTTAAAAATTGAGTTTAATAATTGGAACGAAATCGATTGTTTTGCATCGACTTGTTGCTGGCATTGAAAATTATCAAGTTCTTTATGTATTTTAGGCCCCGCACATCTGAGCCTTACTCTTTGATATCCGTGATATCTGGATAGATTTTTTTTTTAAGTATTACGCTGATGAACTTATAGAATCAATCATATCGCCTCTCTTTTTTTTTACTTTGGCTTAAGCGCCACTTGGTCAACTTTACAGGAGAGGGACTAAAAGTTTTAAAAAACAGAAAAACCCTCATAACTTTTTTATTTATGAAACGATTTAAATAAAAATATGGGGGTTTTGTTCACGGATTTTCTGTTTTTAGTATCACTCGCCCATCACTATTTATTGAATATGATATTGAACGAATATTTTCATGAGCGAATTTATATATTATACTACAACACATGTTCTAATAAAATTTAGTGAAAAGCATTAAAGTACCTCCAACAGACTTTGATTAATCGACCAGGCGACTAGTTTGTGAATACTGACTTTGTGTTCAGTATTCATTTCTTATCATTCTCACTTTTTCAACTACCGCAAAAAAATTGGTCGAAACTCTTAAAATTTTTATCCAGCTAATAAATTTACGTGCATAAAAAGATTACGTAGATAAATACCTAAACAAAATTAATTCTATTCTCGCAGACTGCTTTTTTATTAAGTCAGAAATTGTTGATGAAAAAATGCGGCGAGGAAAATAACAACATTCCTGGCATCTGTTTCTAAATAATTATAATATTGAGGTAAATAAATTACATTTTTCTATGAAAACCTCATTTTCCTAAACCAGGAGACCAGGAGAACATAAGGAACATCATGATGTATGATCCTCCTTTAATATGTATTTAGTACATTAGGCACTTTTGCTCACAGGAGGTATGAATATGAATATAATACAATCTAGATGAAATTATATTTGAACAAGATGTAGTAGGTAGGTACACCAGCGTGCGTCAGCTTATATAAAAAATACGATTTCTTAATGCTGTGTATATTATTATGGATAACGTCAGGTTTATATAATTTATATAACAAAGCAGTTAAGTCGATGTGTTTTTGTATTTATTTTATTTTTAGTCACTTTTGCACGCATATTATGTATTTGTATGATATCTCAAATGGTTGTTTAGCAGATATTGTCCATGGCAATAATCCCGCCATTTGTGTAATGCATGTAATTATCACAATAAAGTTGTTTTTATTATTATTATTAAGTCATTATAGAAGTTGATTAACATAGTTTTACTTAGTGGTTTTGATATGCATAGGTTTTTTTGAAAAGACAAATTTAATTTGACAAATTCACTACTAACATTCTACTACAATATTTCATTCGGATGCCATTACATTTCACTCTAAACGCGACCACACACGCACTACTGATGTTCAGTTAACTGAATCGACCGTTTGCAAAAAAGCTCCGACCAAACCTCTCTCTGAATTCAGGGTTACCCTGATTTTGAATTCAGAAAGAGGTTTTGTTCGGAGCTTTTTTGCGAGTGGTCGATTCAGTTAACTGAACATCAGTGCGTGTGTGGCCGCGCTAAAAGTTCGCTTCTACGAGCAACTAAATTGCTCCACTCACGGCAATTTTACGTCACAATGACGTAATATACTTGATGTTGCCGTTACGCGAAGTTGCAGGTAGTGAAGCAATTTATTGCCTCGTGTAAGCGAACCATTACTGTAAAATTGTGAAGCTTTTCGTAACATCCAGATAATTAAGAAAAACGGTGTGAGAGAGATTTTAATTAGAACTAGTGGCATATTTTTTAGAAGTGATCAGCTTCTTGCGAAGTCGACGTGACTTGACTCCCAGATATTAATCCATTATTTGACGTAGGTCATAGGTATGTCAGAAAAAGTCTCCAAACACCCATTTTTTTTTACTCTTTGTATGACTACTTAAGTTGTATGTTGAGTGTATGCATGTTTTCATAGGTTATGTTAGCTATTGTGTTCATACTGATGTGTATTGTACTGTATTGAGTGGCGAGCAGGATAGCATATGTAATTCCATACCCTGTTTCTTTAGCGAAATAATATTTTCGTCAAGATTCCACTTGCAGACGACATTTTCTACTTAATTAAAATAATTTCCAGAAACTGACTCTGATTTATGTGAAAAGACTTGTGTGATTTGTTAACTTTACCTTACGATACAACAACAATGTAGTCTTAAGTAGTATATTTCGTTTTCTTTGTGGTAGGAATTACTAGCCGGGAGTGTTGAGTAAATAAGGTAAGGTAGAGTGAGATGGTAAACAGCAATTTAATCTACAAACCACCCTCTCAAGTTCCTTTACTCCTAATACCTAATACCCAGATTATCAACAATATATACATACCTAGTTTTTCATGCTTATTCCCTTTCTCCATATCTCTCTCTTTCACTCTTAGAGTTCGTTCTAGATTCTCAACATAGGTAAGCACCTACCGGCAAATTATTTTTTCTAGGTTTGAATTTTATTAATTAAATGCGCAAAGAAAATATTTTAATACTGTGAATAAAATTTAAATTAGATTTTGATGTTGTGTACTTACTTAATACCTGCTTATGTTTTTATGAAGCTGGATTTAAAAATAAAAATGTGATCTCGTGCCAAAGGAATTAAACTCTCGCATTTCCATTTCTTTGTAATTTTAATGAATTACTGTTTTTTTTTTAATTAGAAAAGAATTCAAATTATTTGTATGAGTTCCTGGAAAAGGTATACGAGAAAAAAATATGAAAAACGTGTGGCTGTAGGTTTTTCTTCTTCTACGTCGCCATCCTCATTGCTGAGGTTCTTGACCATCCTCTCTCCTTGTCCATAACATATTATGGATTGTTGGACACCGCCTTCTTTACTGCCTTCTCCTCTTCCCATGACCATTAACTTCTCAAGAATGTTATCGTTTCTTCTTTATTGTTCCTTCTCTCAAACATACACGGTCCTGTTTTTATTACGGTTGCGATGAGGAAATCGTTTAAGTACCTATATACAAACGCTAGTGAATAACATCCTAAACGCCAGTGTGGGCAGATAGAGACAGTGGATCACATTGTGGGGCACTGTCCGATCAGGAAGTTCGAGAGGGATATTTGGGAAATCCATGTGGTGACGCCAAGGGCAATTGAATATCTGAGAAATATCTGAGCTCTGACTCCCAGATCATTTGTACAATGGTTGTATTCGCATGCGAAAGAAGAAGAAGTGAATAACAAACGAACGAACACTTGTCCCTGATTTCCTCACACTGAAAAAAGTCGTGATGGTATAGTATATACGAGGCTATACCTAATATAACCAATGGTATGAATAGTAATGGTACATAGTAATGACGATGATATAAACGATTTCACTGCATACGAGTAACTACTACAAGTAAATAAAAAAAAGCATTTTGCAATATCGGTTGCAATGCAATAGCAATACATGAGGCTGATTCTTCCCGAACTCTATCAACCTCCATATCAACATCTTGATAGAATGTTTGCGAGAGCATATGAGCTAACTCCGATAGGAAATGTATTGCAAGTCAATATAAATAACTTCATTTATTTGCCTTGCACCACAAAGCTTAGGTACTAAGAAGTCAATTTCCGTTCTAGATGTTGAGTTTTTCGCTCTATATGATTTCACACAAGTTTGCTGTAAGTATCTCATTGATCTGTGCGGTGTTTGTGTGTATTTAGATGATAGATTATTTATTTAAGAAAACTGAAGAAGATATAATTTATCTGAGAAAAAAATATGACTGATTGACGCACTTACCATCCCACATTCAGTTATTTTAAGCGTTGCACTGACTCATGCGTCTTGATGTATGTATGAATCTGGTTGTTGACGATGTTTTCTAGGCTGACAAATTTGAGATACAAAAACAGTTATTTTTTAAGATCATATAATCAAGCCAATTATGGAAAAAAAATGATCATGCACGAATACAGTAACGGCCATCAAACTAGTTAAAATGTTGAAACTAGATAAAACTATAATTATCATTTTCCTTTTTGAACTTTTTTTAAACACATTAAGGGTAAACTCACCTCCACTCCTGGATGTTTCAGAAGATTATACCATCCAGTCTTTTACGTAAAATAGTTTTTTTTTCGCGAGAGGACTAAAGGTTTGCCGGAACCTTTCGCGGAAATACTCTGAACACCCTTAATGTCCCTTAGACCTTAGAGGACCTGATTTCAAGGATCTACACACTACTACATTTCTTAGAGACTATAAAGATCTTACAGTTACGTTTTACTACGTACTAAAGTTTTACCTAGAGGACAGCGTTGCACAATTGAGACAGCACAGCACAGACAAAAGAATATAAATAATGGACATTTTTACCCATACTCATCAAGTCATCAATCTCCATACCATCAGCTGATGCCCTCAAGGTACATGTGGGGGAGAAGCTGCATTTTGAGAAGCAGAAAGAAAGTGGTAAAATGATTTCGGATATCCCTAATTTATTTTAGGTATGGAACCGAGTATGGAACCGGTATGGAACCAGGTATGGAACCGGAAGTTTCTAGCTGTAGCAAATATACAACTTCCAAGAAAAATGCACAATTGACAGCATGATGTGGTGGAATAGGTGAACGTTATCCTAGGCATAAAGTGATTACTTAAGCCAGCCAAAGCCGACTCGTAAGCGTCGGAACACCCATACTGCTTCCTCCTCAAGGGAGTTCACATAACGCTACATTATGTGAATGAAGATGCCTCTCGTTTCTGTTGAGGAGAAAAAAACTGTAGAGTGGTAACAATTTGAACTACGTGATTCGAATACTTTGATAAGAGGATGTGCTTGTAATGATATATCATAATAATATATTCCAAAATTACAATAGTTCTAGACTGCTTGTTATGTGTATAATGCATGTTTACATATTCCTATACATAACAAAACAATAAGAAACTTATAAAGTTGATATTAAACGAGTTAGGAAGTTTACAGCGCAAACAACGTACAACACAATAGTTCACATCTGATATAGTTTTACATTCAATTCTGTTAGAATCCGGTCCGGGTTAGACCACCACGGCCACCAAATCCTACAGCTGGACTTGGGAGTGAGAAATACAGAGAAAGGTAAGACTCACCGTTTCCTCAGGGGGTAGGTTTCCACCTTCCAGGGGTTTATCTCGATGAGAGGCCTGGCCAAGACCCCACGCGCTTCCCCAACCCGGAATCTAGGTCGTGACGGTCGGGGGCGTGCTTCCCTTGCCCAAACCCCTCAGCGGTGCGGCTAGAAATTAGAACACGATTTGCAAATTTGATACACTTTAATAATTATATCGGAACATGCTTTACATATAACAAGAGTTGGCTTTAAGAAAAATAAAAATTACACTATACATTCGTGTATCTATGAAACTTATCTCCCGGTATGGCGCTTTATGACTTTTGATCTTGATTGTGGCCAGCGTTCACCCTTAATTTTGGCGAGACGTTATAATAATACAAAATGAATCCGACCTGATATGATTTGGGTCCTTCTTTATGTGTCCTTCGTCAAGGTTATTTATTGGATTCTGATACTTCCTTCCTTCTCAGTTGGTTGGTTTTAGACAATATGTCCTTCATGTAAATGTCACCTTATACTTGTTTGCTGAAAATGGTTTCAAGGTTCACTGACTCTATTGATCACAAAATGTACTGTTGTCGGCAATTAACCGACTGTTAGCTTCAGATTCTCGCTTCCTCGAGATTTAATATTTATTTAAATATATTCTGGGCTTAGCCCTCTGCTCAATCCAGAGCGTATATAAAAAACTGACCGCTTCCGTTGACCCACGGAAAAGAATGCCGCTCTCGTGTCTTCTGAGTTTCTTCGCTTGTATCATATCTCCCGTCTTATTGGTTGACAGTTTAATTGTTGCAAGTACGTTCGCCTATTTCATAGTCATGCGACAGAGGCGTCGCTAGGGTTTATTGCCCACAACTAATTAACTAATTATTATTTTTTTAATAATATATTTTCATTAAATCGGAATCGGGCGCGCTTCCCTACCCAAAAGATCCGTTCCAATTCCCGCTCCGCCCCGCTAAAAAAAATTTTGCGAAGCGAGATTTTTTTTTTTTAAGTTACACTTAAACGATTCGGACATGGAGACACAAAAAGAAAACTAAATTAAACCAAATTACTAGGCGACGGTTGGTGTAGGGAAACGCTCGGTACTCCGATAAAAATCACAATGTAGCATGTTCCGGACTTAAATTCTAATACACTTTCTTTTCTAAAATAATTGAAATAATTGGGGTTGAAACGACAATCTATCCCATAAGCTAACTCTAAACCTAACTAACTTACATACTAACTATATACATTTACAGGTTTTTGTCGTGAAGACCATTGCCTTCTTTCTATATTCATTATCAGTTGCAATATAAATTGGATCAGTCTGATCTCCCTTGATTTAATAATTACATTAAAACATGTTATTTGAAAATAAAATTTAATTACAACATAGCAATTGCATTCGTACTAGATTTTTCTACATTAAGAAAAAAATGTTAAAGAGAATTCAAAAGAAAGGAGCTGTACTTACATGCTCCATTGTACAAGTATTCATCATTGTTATAGCCTGAAGGGCGCAACATTAAAAACAAAAGAATAATAATAATGAAATAAAAAATTATAAAAAAAAAACCTTTTTTTTTTTTTTTTTTCTTTTTCCACTGGTCTCGAATATGTACATACAAATAATAATTCAAAATTGATTCGCAACAAGGTGCTTTCTTTATAAGAAAACTCAGAGAAAATTTTACATATCTCAGCACTATATTTCTAAATAATCTACACTGATTACCTAATATAAATCCTAACACTAGTACAAGCTAGCTGTTGTACACTTCGCGACCTCGCAACCGCGCGATCAACAAAACAAAAAAAATCATATTCGATTTTTATCTGGCCTGACACCGGCCCTTAAAATTTTCCGAAATAATACCATTTTCGAAACATTTATTTCTGTTGTACAAAACATAATATCGATGCTCAGTCAAGTATTTTAGCTCTCAACACGTTTTTTTCTTTATGAGATGTTAATATTGATCTCATTTTACTACGAGACTCGCTTATAAGTTTCGCTTACTGTTTAAAGTAAACAGTTTATTTCCCCACGATCATCTACTTTTTATTCCAATCATCATGCATTCAATATCACATACCTCATCATACATTAGTTATCTTGAATTAACTCATTTGTCCTCATTCATAGCCATACATTAATCTCCATACAATTAATTCAAGATTGGATCGATACTATAACCCTTGATTGAGTATCGTCGACCAATATTAATTGTCCGTAGACAAAAAGGCTGGATGCGACTGTACATATACTCGATCGTGTAATTTCCCGGGACATTCGTCCTATTTTTTTTTCTATTCACAACAGGCGTGTGAGGGCCTGTTATACTCCTTTTTATGTGTCGGTTAAATGCCGACAATGTTAAGAGCCTGGGATACCTGACTGAGTTTTACTTAAATCTGTAAAATTCTTTCCTTTAATTTTTTTTTCCTTTTAAACGTCGCGTTTTTGGATATCCTTGATATGATATCTGTTTATCGCGCTGGACTCGCAATCTTTGATGACGTATACTACGTCACTTACTTTTTCAATAACTTCGCCTTTCACGAATCTAGGCGCTAATTTTGTACTGTAATAGTCTATTGCACTAGACTGTTTAAAATTCTTTCTCCATATCTTGTCCCCTACATCGTACACTCGGTGTACTCTTCCCGAATTATAATATTGCGCGTTTTTCGTATACGCCCACCATAAATTTTCCTGAACTATGTCGAACAATGTATTTAAGTTTTCTAAGTTTTCCCTATACGCTTGTCTGTCCGAGTTCAGGTCGTTTTGACTCAGGATTACATTGTCATCTACATTTCCGAAAGTCGATCCGTTTAAAATAACTTCCCTACCTTTCATTAATAATGAGGGTGTATAACCCGAAGAGAAATTCACCGTATTGTTCATAACGCATTGTACTTTGTCGAGGTGATTATACCACGTGCGTTGATTTTGATCTGCATAAATTGCCAGTGTGTAACCGATTACCTTATTATACGGTTCAACTGTATTGTTTTGCGGGGTATACAAGGTGTTGTAAAAAATTTTCCGGACGCCATAACCGTATACGAGGTCCTTAAATGGTTTGGATATAAATTGTTTTCCATTGTCGCATACTAATATCTGGGGAACTCCTTCATGGAGGAAAATCTTATTTTCTAATATTTTATTAATCTCATTTGCCGTGGCTCTTCGTAGTCCAAAGACCCAGCAGTATTTAGTAAAGACGTCAACGATTGACAGAATGTGCATATGACCGCTTGAGGCCTTAGGAAGTGGACCGATTAGGTCTATAGACAGCATTTTCATTGGTCTATTGACTCTTTTTTGATTTGTTGAAATACCTAAGGGTGCTGTTGTACACGGTTTATAGGCTTTACATGTCTGACACTTTCTTATGAAATTCTTTACGTCTTGGAAAAGCTTGGGCCAATAGTATAATTGCTCTATTTTCTTATACGTTTTGAATGTCCCAGGGTGACCCTCCGCGTGATTTTCCTTTACAATTGATTCTCTTTGACTTTTCCGGGGGACGATTTTCCATGCGAATTCATCTAATAAGGGGTTATCTATTCTCGAATGTCTATATAACGTATCATTTTCGATCTGAAAGTTTGTGAATCTTTGGGGTTCGTTAGTACATCCGTTATAAATTCTTGTATACCAAGGGTCGTCGTCTTCGTGACTAGACAACTCGTTGATATTCATATTCGAGCACGGGGGAATCCTAGATAATGCGTCAGGCACATTATGACATTTTCCTTTACGGTGTTCTACAGTGAATGAATACTGTGAAATTCGCGTTGCCCACCTCGCTAATTTTCCGCTTGGGTTGGATAATTTATTCAGAAACTGTAGAGACGCGTGATCCGTTATGATTTTAAATTGCATCCCGTCTATGTAAGGCCTATAATGCTCCAATGAATCCACGATTGCCAAAAGCTCGCGTTCCGTAACACCGTAGTTTTTCTCGTGTTTATTCAACGACCTTGAATAGTACCCTATTGCTTTTTCCACGCCGTCAAACTCTTGATGCAACGATGCTCCAATCTGGTGCATGCTAGCATCGGTATGCAGGATGAAAGGTTTCGAGAAGTCTGGGCACGCTAATACCGGCGCCGTAATCAGAGCGTTTTTCAATTCATTAAACGCCCTCTCCTGTTCGTCATGCCAATGGAACTTTGCTACCCCGTGCTTTACCTTGAGTATACTATTTAAGGGCGCTGATATTTCTGAGCAATTTTTTATCAGCTTTCTATAAAATCCTACCATACCCAGGAATGTGCGTAGTTGTTTCAAATTTTTCGGGCTCGGATAATCGTTAATACACTGTACTTTACCGGGATCTGGTCTTAAACCGTTGTTGTCTACAAGATAGCCTAGGTATTTTAATTCACTTTTACAAAATTCGCATTTTGATAATTTCACCGTCAAACCAGCGCTTTTCAACCTGTTTTTTACCTTGTGCAATAACTGTATGTGGGATTGAAAATCTGAGGATAGTATTATAAGATCGTCTACATAGCAGAAAACATTATCGTCAAATTTAGGTCCAAAGAGGCTGTCCATCAATCTTTGAGTCTCATTTGCTGCATTACGCAACCCAAATGGCATGCGCGTGAAGGAGTACATTCCTCGGCCTTGAATCGCGAAAGCTGTCTTTTCCCGAGAGCTTTCCTCCAGAGGAATCTGCCAAAAAGCTTTCGACAAATCGACAGACGATATGTATTTTGCGTTTCTTAAGTTTGAAAGAATTTTATTAAGATTCGGCAAAGGGTAAGTGTCACGTTTGGTAACATCGTTTAATTTACGTGAGTCTAAACAAAATCTACCTGTTCCGTCCTTTTTTTGTACAATGAGCGTAGGACTAGACCATGGCGATTTACTTTCCGTTATTACTCCTAGTGCTAACATTTCATCAATTTCCTTGTTTAAAATATCCTGTTTTGCCGGCGATAATGGATAATTTCTCTGTTTTATTGGTGGGCCTGTGGTTTCTATGCGGTGTTCGATCAAATGGGTACAACCTAATCCTTTCCTCTCGAAAGAAATGTCCTCAAACTCCCTTTCTATTTCCTGTAACTCTTTTAGTTGTACTTCGGACAATCTTTCCCTTGGCTCTATTTTTCCTAATTCGAGTATGCTATCGGATTTTTCTGTGACTCTGTTTCTGGGGATATGTGGTTCTACATTGAACTGTATTAAAAAATCAATTCCGAGGATTACGTCCTGTTTGAGAGACGCTGAGACGTAAAACGGGACAATACGAGATATATCCGAGTAGTTTATAGGTAAGTTTAGGGTACCAATTATGTCGATGTTACTACCGTCGGCTGTAGATATGCCGTGGAGCGGACGCGATAATTTATGACCTTTTTCTAAAAATTTTTTTGCGATATTGACGTTCATTGCGCTTACCGAAGCGCCTGTGTCTAACAAACCTGTTATCACTTCTGAATCTATTGATATGCTTAAGTAGGGTCTGTTATCGGTAACGTTATGTACTAAATTAATGGATCTTTCTCTTAGCTGAGAATAAAAGTTGCTAACCTGACTGAGCCAGCGACGCCATTCATCGCGCCGTTGTTGAATTGACGGCTGGCTCGCTATTGGTTTTCCGAATTATGTTGGTTCGACCGTGCCTCGGTACATTCGATGTTGTTGACATGGTTTCTGGAATTGGATGGTGGACTACCTGTTTTCTGCCTATCTAACATTTTTTTATGCGCAAAGCAGTCCGCCTTATAATGACCAGCTTTCTTACAGTAGAAACAGGTTATGTCCTTTTTGGGTTTCTGTTCGTGACCACCAGACGGTCTACCGCTTGAATAATTATTCCGGTTTTTGGGTTGTTGGAATGCCTTCTGGTGCCAGCCTGAACTATATGTCGTATTGCTATAAGTGGGTCTTGATTGGCTGTCACCCGATGTCGATAGAGACTCAAACTTTTTGCACGTAAATGCCAGGTCGTCCGCCCCTTTGAATGAATTCGCTGCTAAGATGCTTGCGTACTTCTTATGCAGTCCGTGTACTATTATGTCTAACAATTCCCTTTCGGCGAAGGGCATGTGTAACTGTAGGTTACGCTCGCGCAATCTAACAATAAAGTTTCCCGCGGTTTCACCCACCTCTTGTCTAGCCGACATTATCTCTAATCTAATTTTGCGCTGTGCGTCCGGGCACTCGAACTGTCTGCGCAGAGAGCTCTCAAATGAATTCCAATCCGAATGTATTTCCACGGACCTGAACCAATTCAATGCCGTGTCCTTAAAAAATATTGGCATGAACCGCACCAGTTTATCCCTGTCGACCTCGAACACCCTTGCTAGCTCTGTTAACCTAGTTAAAAATTCGTTTGGGTCTGTGTTTCCGTTGTAAGATACTTCCCATCTAGAGGGGTCAACTGATTTTAATTTGAGTGTTGATTTTTTCTTTGGGTTCGTTGTTTTTTTTTTAGCCTTTGTTGTCCAGCTTGACCGTTTTGTGAGCTTCCCTTTGATGGGTATGGTGGAATGTTGTATTTCATTATCTGAGTCGTCATTTTGCGATTGAAATACCGATTCTGCGTTGCTTGCGCGCCTACTGGTGGCCTTTTTTTCCGTATCTGACATTCTTAATAAGTTATTTAACCGTTAATACTGTTAAAGTAGAAGGAAGGACCAAAAAAAATTAACTCGGTTTTACTTTCTCAAATTTTAAAAAAATATGTGCCGTAGTGTGTCGGGTTGGTTCTAGTTATAAGTTATGAAACGTTCGTAATAATATTATCGTAGATAAGATTGGCAATATAACGTTACTATTTATATAGCTTTATATAGTAAGCGGTGTTTCGTTTCCAACGCCCCTGGTAATAGATCGTCGGGTCGCGTTCCCAATGCGATTATAAATTATCATGCAATTTATTAAAATACAATGACGATGATATCAAAATTTATAAAGTAAAAATAAAAAATTACGACTCGCGACTGCAACGGGTGCAAGGTGCGTAAGTGACTATCTAATCAATTTATCCTACACTTTAAAATACCTAACGTTACTAACTCATGTCCACAGAGCAATACAAGAAAACTGTGTCCTGAGAGAATGTTCGGAAAAAGCACATATCAAGAAGGACAATTAAAATGCAGCAAAAATTCACATATATTGTAACAAGATTTCATGCAATGTTCATTGTATACTTTGTTCAATAAAGAATTTATTTAATTTAATTTTTTATTTTTCCAAAAATAATAATAAGTATAATTATTGCATGAAATCCTGGTACCAAATCACAAATAAAATATATCAATCAATATTATACATGGCATATAAATTAAACTTCGAGAGAGAATACGAATATTACACTTGCCCCGACTGTTTAATATCTCTGGCGTATTTGTTTGCGAGCGCCTATAAGTACATATACTTAAAATTCGATGACAAGAAATTAAAATAATTTAATATTCCCCGTACCCACAATACAAATGTTACCAACTGTATTTATATATACCCGGCTATAAATTATCGCAACATTACCATATTTTTTCGTCTGGATTTATATAAAATAATTTATACCCACACTGGTAAAATTAGTTCTTTTACAATTGAAACAAATCTTTGTACACATTAACTTAAAAAATTTCTCTCTTGAATTCAGAATTCCCGGTTTTTTTTAATAACCCTTAGATTCTTAAAGACTCAAATGGTGGACCCTAGTATAACATATACCCAATCTATACTAACCTATTAACTATACTACACCTAATTATACCTATACCTAACTAATAATAATAATAATAATAATAATCGGACAACTTTAGGCGCCGTTTAGCGATAAAATCGCCCCAAGGGCACCGTACATTTTTCTTTTCACCATATAGGATCGTCAGAAACAGTAAAAATGATAATTAAATCACCACATAGGATCGTCACAAAACAAAATAATAAAAATGAATTAATCTAATCAGTTTCGGCTAACCTGACCTATCATTGGCTAACCAGTGACTGACCCGTAGGTACGCACAAAAAGGTGAGTCTTTAGCAACCTCCTGAACTCCTCCAGGCTTTTGGCACACCTAACATCGAGTGGAAGGGCATTCCACAGGCTTGGGCCCGCTGCACAGAATGCACGGTCACCATAACCCGTAGAAACTGCCCTCCTCGGCTCTTCTAGTTCATGTGCTAGACTCATAGCCGACCTCAGTGTCCGATGCCTCCAGCCCATATTCTTTTTCACACACATTTCTTTAATATAGTGGGGCGACTCACCATGGATAGCCTTATATACCAACACGCATACTTTGTATTCAGTTCTGGCACACACTGGAAGCCAGTGTAGTTCCCTGAGTAGGGGAGTTATTCTACAATATTTATTACCATCCATAATGAGTCTAGCGGAGGCGTTCAAGAGGCATTGCAACCGACTCACCTGTACACCCGGCAATCCAGTATATATAATGTTACAATAATCTAATCTTGATATTACAAAAGCATTGACCAATGTCTTAAGACTATCTTTTGTGAGACAACGTTTAACATATTTGATTTGTCTTAAGTGAAAGAAACCATTCCTAACCGTGGCACCGATCTGGTCAGCCATTGACAGGCTACTGTCAACAATCACACCAAGAACTCTAAGTGAAGACACAGGCTTTACTTGAGTCTCTCCAACCACAATCTCACTATTTCTGATAAGATGCTGTCGTCTATTCGACGCTATCCACATAAATTCTGTCTTATCAGCATTGAGGCATAGTCTATTTGAGGCCATCCATCTGGCCACTGCATCGATGCAACGCAGAAAGGTACGTTCAAGCTCATCCTGTTCACCCGGTGCAACAGAAGCATATATCTGTATATCGTCTGCATAAGCACATACATTCAAACCAAAACCCTCAACTATGTTCTCCACTTCATCCACATAAAGCACGAAGAGCAGGGGTCCCAGCACGGAGCCCTGCGGTACGCCTGCGTTAAGAGATCTTGGCTCCGCCTTTGCGCCTCCGAAGTTTACAATCTGGGAACGGCACGTTAGATATGACTTGAACCATTCGATGACCTTCTCACCAAGTCCAAACCTCCTCTCCAGCTTATTTAGTAATATATGGTGGTCCACTGTGTCAAATGCTGCGCTCATATCCAGCAGACATAGCAGGGTAGCTTTACCCTGTTCGTTTGACACAGTTATATCAGACAGCATCCTTGTGATGCTTGTCTCCGTTGAGTGATTCCTTCGGTAAGCAGACTGCCTCGCAGGCCACAGGGCACTCTCATCCAGGTAACTGCCCAATCTTCTGGTTACAACTTTCTCCAGCAGTTTCGAGAGATATGGAAGATTAGATACTGGTCTATAGTTTGTTTCAACATCTGGATCATGTGTAGGCTTCTTAAGAATTGGTGTCACATGTGCACACTTCAGGAACTGTGGCACACGAGATGCCAAGAGCGAACTATTTACGAAATGTACAAGAAATCCCATGATTGCATCCTTACACTTTTTCAGCAACCAAACTGGTATAGGATCAAGCTCACACTGTTTGTTTTTCGTGCTCATAATAATTGCATCCATTTCAGTCAGTGTTGTCGGTGTGAGACTATCCAAGGAGCTTGTTGCCCTCTCACTTGGTTGTACACTACATGCATTTTCCACTTTACTTTGAATAACATCTATCTTGGTCTTGAAAAACTCTGCAAGATCTTCAGCAGATTTAGTTGACAATGATTGTCCCTTCTTCTGTTCGCATATTACATTAAGAGATTGCCATAGTTGTTTGGGATTTTTCTTTTCACTGTCAATCTTATCTTTCCAGAAAGAAGACTTCTTCCCGTTTACTTCATGGTTGTAATCCTTCTGCGCAGCAATCCAGTTATTTCTATCCGTTGCATCTCCACTGCTTCGGTACCGTCTCTCCAGTCGCCTCATGGTTCTTTTCTTGTTACGGCACTCATCATCAAACCAGCCGTCAGACGCACGAATTCTCCTCCTAGTACTTCTAAATGGTGCATGTTTATCCAGTAATGTTGTCAGAGTAGAGTTATATATTGATACAAGCTCATCAGCGTCCGTTGTGAAACTCGATACATCCCGACAGATAGAAGTCTCCCTCAGATCAGCCTCAAATGCATCAACATCAAAAGTCCTCCATGAGCGAGTACTTCGTGCCGTATAGTTAATCTGTGGAAGAGGCACGTCAACATCGGCATACGCAAGTCGGTGGTTAGAGAAACCCACTTCATAGATAGCACTTTTCATAGGATAATCCTGTTCAGATATCAGCACGTCCAGGGTTCCACCCAAAACATGAGTCGGCCCATCCACCCACTGGCAGTACCCAAAATCCCGGAGTAATTCCCCAAAGCGAACCGCATTCCCGTCCAACTCCCTGTCCAACCTAATGTTCATGTCTCCCATAACTAAACCTAGTTAATCCTTTTTTTTTGATTCTGTGGCCTCCTACCACACATTTCAAAAAATTAAGATAATAAAAAAAAATGGAGTTTGCCTAAATTATGTTACTGGAGGCTTTGCCCTATTCTGTCTTCCCGGGACTCAGGGGGAATTTGAAAAATTTACAAATTTTCGTGCCAATTTCTGCCAACTATACCCTGGAAGTGGATGGTACGTTTGAGGCGCCAATTGGAACAGGTGTCCTTTGACCGGGTTAGACCACCACGGCCACCAAATCCTACAGCTGGACTTGGGAGTGAGAAATACAGAGAAAGGTAAGACTCACCGTTTCCTCAGGGGGTAGGTTTCCACCTTCCAGGGGTTTATCTCGATGAGAGGCCTGGCCAAGACCCCACGCGCTTCCCCAACCCGGAATCTAGGTCGTGACGGTCGGGGGCGTGCTTCCCTTGCCCAAACCCCTCAGCGGTGCGGCTAGAAATTAGAACACGATTTGCAAATTTGATACACTTTAATAATTATATCGGAACATGCTTTACATATAACAAGAGTTGGCTTTAAGAAAAATAAAAATTACACTATACATTCGTGTATCTATGAAACTTATCTCCCGGTATGGCGCTTTATGACTTTTGATCTTGATTGTGGCCAGCGTTCACCCTTAATTTTGGCGAGACGTTATAATAATACAAAATGAATCCGACCTGATATGATTTGGGTCCTTCTTTATGTGTCCTTCGTCAAGGTTATTTATTGGATTCTGATACTTCCTTCCTTCTCAGTTGGTTGGTTTTAGACAATATGTCCTTCATGTAAATGTCACCTTATACTTGTTTGCTGAAAATGGTTTCAAGGTTCACTGACTCTATTGATCACAAAATGTACTGTTGTCGGCAATTAACCGACTGTTAGCTTCAGATTCTCGCTTCCTCGAGATTTAATATTTATTTAAATATATTCTGGGCTTAGCCCTCTGCTCAATCCAGAGCGTATATAAAAAACTGACCGCTTCCGTTGACCCACGGAAAAGAATGCCGCTCTCGTGTCTTCTGAGTTTCTTCGCTTGTATCATATCTCCCGTCTTATTGGTTGACAGTTTAATTGTTGCAAGTACGTTCGCCTATTTCATAGTCATGCGACAGAGGCGTCGCTAGGGTTTATTGCCCACAACTAATTAACTAATTATTATTTTTTTAATAATATATTTTCATTAAATCGGAATCGGGCGCGCTTCCCTACCCAAAAGATCCGTTCCAATTAAGCTACATTTCTGTTGCCAAAGTTGTAAGATGATATTTTGTTTGAGTCATTTATACATGTAGTTCAAAAGTTAATTCAAATAAGACATGTGTGGTGACAAGATGATGAACTGTTTGTTGGTTTGCTATTACAAGTGCTGTAAAGAATACGAAACAAGTATTTTTACGCAAGAAACTCTACCAATGAAAACACAACTTTATTCAGACAAAGTATAATATCTCGTATATCGTACAGTTAGTTGTAGTTTAGTCATTTTGTTTATAACAAAACATGTCATGAACATTTCTTCATTGTTTTACATTATTATTTCTACAAGTTTATTAGTTAAAACTATACAACACTCTTATAGAAGAGTATGCGTTTATAAGAATAATGATTCACTATGGCGGGCAGTGGGCATGTCGCACATACATAGTTCTGCACTTATTTCCTTCTGATAACTTGCCACACAAAAAAAAAATACTCACCCCGATGCCAAAACAAGATTTTTAGTTTTTGATCTTAAAATTCTCAAAGATATATTGAGTGTATTACGATAGGCCAAGATTTTTTGTTAAATGAATCTGGGTTTATCGAAATAAACTCAAATACATAGTTGTAAGCTTCACTGTGAGCTAGAAAAGCTTGTGTCTTGAAGTGGAGAGAACGGCATTGGGGATCGAACCCACGCTTACCGGACTGACGGTCGACCGCCTTACAAACCCTGCTACATCTTTTTTATTAGATGCATAATTATTAAAATAATTGATTTCTATTATTATTTTTATATATATTTTTCTTTTTTTTCATACACTTGTATGTACTTATTGTGTATATCAAATGTATGTCACAAGTGGTTGGTTGGCATTGTTGGCAGACATTGCCTACGGGAATAAACCCACCATTTGGAAAATATATTTTTTTTTCAATAAGGATTTTATTTATTTATTTCTAAAATAGTTAATAATATTTTTAATAATTTATTTATTGATGGAAGATTAACTTTATGGAAGGCCATTGTAAATTATTTGTAAAAATAAAACACTGTTTTTTACTTCCACTATTTATTTGGAGTACATATACCAAAGATCTTTCGAAGCTAATGCTTCATCATCAGTGGTTATCTATGAACTCTTATGAAGTTCATAGATAACCACTGATGATGAAGCATTAGCTTCGAAAGATCTTTGGTATATGTACTCCAAATAAATAGTGGAAGTAAAAAACAGTGTTTTATTTTTACAAATAAAATAAATAATATTTTTGTTCAAATATTTTTGAAAACTGAAGTAACATTGCGATCAACAATGTGAAAAGCAAATCTCAATTGCATCGCTTGAAGCAATATCCTATGCCAATATATTTTGTAAATCAGGTACAGACAATAATGTAGGTATATTATTGAGAATAATATTTCAATACTGAACTGAGATCAAACAATCTAAGACCATTGATGTACTGCAAAACACAAAGAAAAATATAAATAACCTTTACTATGTCTTTCCATATCATCTGTCCTTTATTTCTGTCTTGAATTGTTTCTTATAGACGTAGATAGTAGTGATGGGCTGACGATTTGGCCGACTACGACTTGTTGGAACTCAAATGGTCAGTCGGCCGACTAAAAAAGTCGGCATTTCGGCCAGATAGTCGGCGACAATAGTCGGTACGTATTTATTTATTTATTTATTTACATTATTAACGGCATAAAGCCTTTAAAACAGTTATACATATGAAATGAAAAAATACACATAAAAAAACACAATGCACATTACATGGCAGGTATATAACAAAAAAAAAGAGAAACAAAAAAAAGAACAGTGCACAATTACTATCCCCAAACAAAACAATAAATCTATAATAAATAAATGTATCTACTTAATATAAAAATTAATTACTTAACTATAATTTTTTTTGGAATCCTATTCTCAAAATTACAAAACGTATTGTATTTACTGGCGAATTATTTCATTTATTTTCTCTAATTTTATAGCTATTAGGTACCGACTATAGTCGGCCTGTTTTTCCCACTGGTTGCCGACTATTATAGTCGGCATCTTGGGCCGAATAGTCGGCATTTTCGACTAGTCGGTACATCTCTAGTAGATAGGTAACGTAAAATAAATAAGACTCTTAGTATGGTACGACGATTTTATTTTCGTACGGGTAGGGTAGAATACTATTAACAAAATGACGTCAAGATAAAAGGGAGTCTGGTTGTGTGGGAAATTGCCACGTATATACGTAATGGTCACTTTAATATGCCTACCATTCGTGTCAGTGGTCACAAACGTTACAGCATAAAACTGTCTTTCGAACTCAGTGCTCGCAACACTATGTAGGTGATTCAAAGCACTTTTACCAGGCATTTCTTTTTTTTTTGGAAATCGAAGTGAAAAATTCATAATTTGTGGAGCCTAAATCACTATGTGATATTTCAAATTTTCTAAACTGCTGGTATCCGGAGTCAAATTTAGATTTTCTGATCATAAGGTATTTTTAGATGAGATTTTTTTTATTATCTTTTGAAGAAAATTTTCTCAGATATCTATTTCATTTCCAGGATAATGATACACAAAAAGTGATTTTTTATTGATCTTTGAATGATCATGGGTTGGCTGGCAGAAATTGCTATTTGGCAATAAACCCGCCCTTTGTATGTTTCTGTACAATAAAGATTATTTTATTTTTTATTTTATTTTATTTTTTATGACTAATTTAAGAAAAGGTGAGTTAGATTCTAGGTAGGTTTCTTAAAAGCACATATTTTAAAAGGCATTTCTCATAACGCGTGATAATTTTATTGTATGTAGGTATTTTATTCAGTTGAACAATATATAAATCAATAATCAGGGCATTTTCAAACCTTGGGTTTGTTGAATTAAAGTAACGCTTGTTAGTATTGATAATTGACAGTCCCTGTACGTACGTAAGATTTGATATTAGTAGTAGTAGATATTCCGGAAGTAAATGTTCCATCCATCCTCCTCGCCTGCGGCCATCCTTTGGTCGCCATATTACTTATTATTACATTGTCATTATTATTTGTTGACCGGATGTTCCACACCACACGCACCCCCCCTTCCCTTCCTCGTCTACCTCATTACATCAGATTTCCATCCCTCTTATCAAACTATGGTGTAATCTATACAAGCGTATCTCTCAAAACTTAATAATCCTATACAGGATATCACTTTATATTTACAGTTTACTCGTAGTTTGGTTAGAACTTTAATATCTTCTCTCTCTGATTGTTCCAGGAATTGATCGTAATATATGTCAAATGATTAAATAAATAAATAAATCTTTATTGGCCAAAACAAAAATGCATAATAATTACAAAAATAAGACAATCGTGTGCAAAAAGGCGGACTTATTGCTAACGCAATATGCTAACGCAATATCTTACAGTCGTATCTTATCTTATTAAAGTAGTACACAAAAAAGAAAAATGTACTAACCGTGATTGAATGACGTGAGGCTGTGGAATGATTTCGATAGTCCGCTGCCGAACGGGGTTTGGTGGAAATTTTAGATGATGATGATGGATAACTTTTTTGGTGCCGTTTAATGTGTTCCATCTCAAGGGCGCGGGAAGCTGGCCTTGAAACTCTTGGTTTTCAGATTGCTCCTGAAGCTGGTGATGGGCTGGTCCCTTGGGAGTTCGTGCGACAGCCTATTCAAAGTGATTGGTCCCGCGACAGAGAAAGCTCTCTCGAAGAAACCAGACTTGTTTGCTGTAGACACAGTAGAACAATTGTGCCATCCTTAGTTCAACAGTGCTAGAAACTCAGAGACCAAATTGTACAGATCCTGAAAACAGTAATAAAATAAGGGGTGTATTTAATACAGTGATTATACTTACGAAAATATTTATTTAGACAGTGGCCCAGCCAAAAATATGAGACGTGTTGCATAAAAAAAAATATTTTAAAATATCCTCTAAACTTTTTACCTGTGTTATTTTATGAATCTAAAAATGTCTAATGATTTATTCATTAATCTGAAAAACTAAAACCGTTCGGTCTTAAGAAAATATGATGGATGACTGAGAATGGATGATTTTTATATAGACCTCCATCTTTTTGGATGATTCGAATATCATAAATTATTTATATGTCTATTACGCTCAACGGGGTTTCGTTTGACAAAATCTCAATGTTTCCGCGAGTTTTCCTAGGAATTCCAATGATTCTATGAAGATAATGATATTACCTACCTACTTTTGTTTATGAAGCACACACATCATGAGCAATTTATCTGTTTTCGTAGGTGTGCCTTGAATCATGATGTTAGGTCGTAAAGTTTTCGAAGAAGACAATGAAGATAGTATGCTATATACATTGTAACTTTAGCTTAATTCTTGCCGAAAGTCTAGGTATACAGTATCAAAAAAAAATTCTTTAGAAGACACATTAATAGTTTTTTTCAAATATTTTAATATTTTTTATTCAATTTACGTATTGAAATTAAAATGAAGACTTTTGCCTTTTAGTACAATAATATCGTATTTTCGCGGAGAAAAAACTATAGACATTTTTTTCTCCATCATACTTTACGTATTTGGGTGCGCTGAATCCGAATTTCAACTTTGCCACCTCGTAAATGTGATGCGTTCTGAGATATCTCAGAAAGAAAGAGAAAAAAATGCTTTTTTTACATACTTTGACTCATAATTCAAAAAGTATTAATTTTAGAGAAAAGAAGCTCAGGACAAGAATAAACTTCACCAAATTTCCTACAAAATGACATATAAATCTTTTTTGTGGCGTAAACCGTTAAGGCATCAGAGCGAGCTAAAATAGAATTTAATTTTCTTTTATATTTTTTTCATTAAAAGTACGTACCTTCTCATCCGTGGGCGAGAAACCAAAGAAAGTACAGTAATTGGACGATTTTTCCATTTTGATTTAATTTTAAAGCGCTCTGGCTCTTGAATGGTTCATCTGATTAATAAAAATGTAGAAGTGATTCATAGATATTTAAATGTAGTTTACTTTTTCAATAAAATAATTCCTTTAAAGTTTTAAATTTTTAAAATATGGACAAAAAACAAAGAAATAGCTATTGTTTCTGAGTTATTCTGACATTTCTATAAACGCAGCACTATTAAGTGGTGGCAAACCTTAAAATATAAATATAACAGCCTTTGTTCTTATATATTCAAGTGCACTGCCTACAATTAAGTATTTTTTGATCGTTATATATCAGTTTAAATAATAGTCAAAACTGCTTCTATTGTACTATACTAAACTTCAATGCGCTCTAGCGCCTAGACTGTTTGTCCGTCAACGAAACACTGGTAGCATAAATTAAAGAAAAAAATATGCAATTTATTTTTCTCTTAGATATTTTTGCTCAAAAGTTTGAAGGTTCTGAGTTATGAGCGAAAAATTACAAACATATATAATTTTTGGCTGTAGGGTGAAAATAACGCTCTATTTTAGCTCGCTCTGATGCCTTAACGGTTTATGCCACAAAAAAGATTTATATGTCATTTTATAAAAAATTTGGTGAAGTTTATTCTTGTCCTAAGCTTCTTTTCTCTAAAATGAATAGTTTTTGAATTATCAGTCAAAGTATGTAAAAAAAGCATTTTTTTCTCTTTCTTTCTGAGATATCTCAGAACGCTTCACATTTACGAGGTGGCAAAGTTGAAATTCGGATTCAGCGCACCCAAATACGTAAAGTATGATGGAGAAAAAAATGTCTTTAGTTTTTTCCTAGAAATGCCATTAAATTTCCTCTCCTTACTGCACTATTTATCTAATTCTTGTTATTGAAATAAAATACAAAGCCCAAGATTAAAATGAGTTTTGTAAACCAACAATATAATACGTAAGAAGTCGATGGCCGAATGCCGCGAGGGTCTGTTAGTGCAGAGTCTGCTGCCTCTTGTGATGTGAACTTCCAGCTGTCTTTCCATATTTTAGGAGGGTCTTTCAGGGATAGGACAGGGTGGTAGTTTTTGGGAGTGAATTCTTTCTACGTGGTTTCTCCAGTAGGTTCTGCTTTGTCTTCTCCATCAGACAATATCCTGGATATGACACATATCTCTGATGGTGGTGTTTCTAATTCTATCGCATCCTGTTATATCTGTTATATCTCTAAAAGTTTGATATTAATGTGATATTACTAATGAATTCAAAAAGGTGGGTATGATTATTTACGATCTTATAGTAACCCCATGCCTCACTTTTTGTATGGCTTGAAAATCGGAACATGGGAACATTTTGCTGAACCTCGTCTATATAAAATATAGTTTTTATATTGAATATTTCTATATGCTTTCAAATACTGAAGATTCATCCAGCAATTGGAAACAAAGAAAAGTCCATTATTAGGTATGTCTTATTTTATCAGGAGGATATAAACTAAAAGGAGATCATTCTACATTGTTCATAGAGTATTCAGTTACCTACCTACATTCAAACGTCCTTTGGATACAAATTGTATTTGCTGAATTCCTGGCGTCATCTTCCCATGCTGAAATAAATTATCCATGTTACTTAAGAGACATTTTATTACACGTCATATCTTTGCCTATATATGCAGTCATTTGTAATTCAGTTAATCTTCCTTGGTTTACATGTATGTGCTATACATTACGTAGATATCTCTCCTTTCGATTTATCCATAGAGCTGATTGTTCCAAGTAAACTTAACAAAGGTAGTTACTAATGAGAGCATAATGAATTCATTATAATGCACACGAGATCTCAATTAAGAGATTTGTTGATTAGAGGTCCTACATTATTATGTATGCGCGAGAGTTTCTGTCATATGGAATGAAACTCTCGTTGCAATTCAACTAAAAACATCTATATTATGAATTTACAGTGTCATTCAGAATACAAAATAATTATGAAACGTGTAATGAACAATTTAGGTTTATCGAAATGAATCCCTACAACTCCTCATGGAACAGAAAAATTGCTTTCTATTTGGCTTTTTGGCTTTAGACTTAATGATATTCGTTAAAAGAATCTGTCGGATTTGAAGATTTACTCCTCAGAACCGTAACACAAAACGTAAAATAATACGTTTTGGTCTAACGCCTAAATTACAATAATTACGAAGGTTTGGTTATTCGATAAATCAACAAGAAACTAAATAACAAAAATGTTGGTAGACTCATTTACTTCAAGGGCTCGAATTTACAAAACGCTTGACTTTGGTATTACTACAAAAATCATATTTTCCATATCTTAGAGTATTAAATTTTTTAGAGACAAAACAGTATTTCCGTATATTATGCCGCCAATAGTAATTCTATTACTCATTACTTTCCGACCGAGACCGGTCTCAACACGTGGGATCCTCCACATTTTTAGAGATCTGGAGTTGTGTATTTTCTCAACTGATACTTGTGGTGTAATCTTTAAATTAAAAACTTACCTGTATTCCAATTCCCATCACCTCTATCATTATTACAGATAGTTGGGTAATAATGTTGCGCAACCTGTCCTACAACCGACACTTAACTCTTATCACTACCTGATATCCTAATATTAACAAACCTTCCTTCTAACACGATATTATTACACCTAGCAGATAGATAAGTAACGTTGATGAAACTGCTTTAGCGTCATAATCTCCTCACATTCTCTTACCCTTTCATTTCCCTCTCTCTCTCTCTGTCTATCGTCTTCTGATACAACGAGATATTGTGGTGCTATAATCTCCATCAACCACCAGAGTCCTTCTCTATCATTTCAACTAAAAGAGCCACCCCTATTATCCAGCCCCAACACACCCACCGTGCTATGTTTAGTCTCACTACCCCCTTGCAATAAGTCACAAGACCGCACTGGTAATTAACAATTGACGAAATTATTCTCGGATATTTCGACCTCAGACATTCAAACTTAATCTTTTATTCATTTAACTTTGGGATTTTTTATTCCTGAATACATGATTTATTTCATTAGGCTGCTGGAAGTAAAACCGAGACTTTCTTTTCAACAATAAAATAAAGTTTTATTATTTTATTCTTTTTACTTTTCCAATATTTTTCTTTGAATCGTAGAGAGGTCGTTGGACTCAGGTAAAAAATATATCATACCTACATACGCTAATGTAATTCGTCTTTTTACGTAGCCCAATAAATATGTTGAATCTATGCTGTGTAGTATGTTCATCCACTTAAAGGATTCAATTGTGTATTTTATAGTATTTTCCTTTACTTATAACTTATAATATTTCCTTAGTACCTGATATATTTACGGTAAACCCTGAGGCCGCTCGAGTAAGGGTTGGAAAAAATCGCCTCTACTATCCGGCGTGTAGTGGGCATATTCATTCAGCTTTAAAGTCTTGCCTTAAATTTAAGTAGGTAGTTTTTTCCAAGTGTCTCTTGAAATTATACCAAAAGATATGCTAATTCTATGATCAGGTCAGATTACTGATAATTAAATATAGGTTTCAACATCAATTACCATTAAAATACTCCTCACTAAAACCTCTAATATTTCAAATTTCAATTAGCCTTTCATGAATAATAATCGCAATAAAAAACAGGTTTGACATCTTCCATCAATAATAATTATCAATTCCTCTTTCTATTCAATATCTACGTCTTCTTGTAAAGTGTCTTGCAAATATTTTCCGTCGAAAATACATAAATAAGAGATGGTAGATTATACCTTAATCGTTTATGATTGATTCGATATCAATGTTCGTCTCGATATTATGGAATGTTCTGACATAATGCTCCACAGTATGGTGTAGTAGTGTAGATAATATAAAGGGAGATATAGGAGCTACCTAATGTATGCAGAAGATATTATCTCGTGTGTATGATAAATTATATCGTAGGTAATCCGAAATTGAGTGAAGGGGATAATGATATGAGCATTTTAGCAACGAGACGACAGGAACAGTAACATATTATGAATGTTGTATGATACTTAATATTAAAAGCAGCACCGATAGATTTTTCAAGACATATCCCATTACATCGTGTTTTAGATTAGAATACATAGAATGTGATACAAAAATATTAGTTCGTTCCATAGGTGATATGATCAGAGTATACAATGTAGAATTGTTGTTCTCTTTCAGTTAAAATATAAACAGTAAAAACCAAAAATCCGTGTGAAAACCGCAGTTTCTTAGAGCCCTTTTAGTATGGAAAATCGCCAATTTTGCTTATTTTGCCTAACTGGTCATTTCCCCAGGATCGCAGTAGGTACTCGACCAAGAAGATAATCCAGTTTACTAGTTTTATTAGGTACATCTATGTTTAAATTGTTTAATCCGTAGAATAATGATATAATAATACCTGCCGTATCTATGCGGACCTCCATTTACTGCAGCGCACTCTGTTGGCGAAAAAATCGAAGACACCCCCATTCCCATCATACTTGTATGATTGTGAAATATAGAAGGGATTGAATAGAGACAAAAATGAGATAACTCGCAGACGAGTGGACAGCTGTAAAGTATAATAGAGACATAGAAGTTTGTGTATTTCTAAGCTCACTTTTTTTAGATAAGTGCACTTATCCAAAAAAAGTGAGCTTAGAAATGCACTTTGGACACACAAATGGATTTTTTTTTAAATATTTTAAACAAGAAAATATGCGCAGGATACACATAATGTTTAGCACGGTAAACGACCTTATACTGTGACTAGCCTACCACGGTAATGCGATTACTATCGGAAAAACTAAACGGGCTATTGGGTTGTGATTATAATTTGAGTTTTTGGAAATTTGGTTCTCTATCGTCCACTCGGCTAGTAATATTTGAATCGAGTGACCCAATGAACGTGAATATCGATACCTTTTTTATTAAAATAAACAATAGGGGATAAAACATCAAATATACTCGCAATTAGATATTAGCTATAGTGACAATAATTTTCATACTTATGTGCCACTGTTCCTTTTCCCAGTTCTTTCTGCGATCACAGTTGGTATTATTTTTATTTCCTTGGGTTGATGCTACTCAAAATATTCAGTATACTTATACGCCACACTAGATAGGTGTCACCGTACCATTATTATGATTACTGTTCGTTATAATATTTAGTACTTCGCTTTACAATATTGTGAAGTAACAAACTCCTTGTTTTAGTATGACATAATACATTAATATTGACAACGATTAATTGATTAATAATAAATATGTAATCTTATGATACAACGTCATTCATGGTGAGGTACATAGGTAAGAAATTGTACAATTACCATTTACATAACATACATACATCTTCTTCCCCTTCAATCCTTGGTTGGGTTGGGTGCTCAAAGCATCTACATTCTACAATATCTACATATTATCTTCGCCAGAGGCCCCTGTTACCTGCAACTCGAACCACAGTCTCACACCTTTGCCTCCTGCTACTGCCAGCTATTTTTGGGGCGACCCACCGGTATTCTGCCTGCGCTCTCGCCTTTCAGAGCATTTAATGGTTATTATATTGTTTCAGATTCAATGTTTACTGGCCTTTAATTATTTCCGTATGGAAAAAAGATGTACAAGTGAGAGTTTATAAGACATCCACTGGTCGGTTATATTCTCATTCTTCAAATAAAGAATAACCGGGCATATTTGTCTGGATGCTTGGTTGGGGCGCGAACTATTAATGGAGGTGCCAGGTTCGATTCTCAGTACTATCGATGTATTCTGTACTTTTAGACACTAGTGTGTAGGAAAGTATTTCGGTTAGCGTACACAAGTCTAGATTTCCTTTTAAATATAGCGACATTTTCCCGTAGATATACCGTAATTCATTATCTATGTTTTTTGGTCTAACTATTTTCTTACTAAATTTTCCAACAACAAGGGTTTCCTGTGTAAATTGGATTCATCTATAAATTTATGGCATTATTCTATGTCCTAGTGACTAATACTTTACCTTCATACATATCATGCCTTAGATGTAGTGCGCCTCCAATATTATTTAATACCCCCAAGTCCAATAATTCATCAAGCCGAGAACCCACACCGCCACCCAACAGATGGTGAATGGATCTTTCTTCGTCAGCTGCCTTCTGTCTCATGTAACATTACTAAAAGATGTTATAATTTAAATACAAACTTATAGTTCTACTAAAACTACGAGTATGTTGATTTGCTTTAACCGCTATCTCGTTTTGAGCCCCTAATTCCCTGGATATTTTCTGGAATGCTTTATTCCAGAAGATGACATGATTATTTTATCGAGAAGTTATTACAACAAATGTATACAGTGAACGCTAATCTTACATCGGGCTGATGACTTTTCGTTGTCTGCGCTATTGTGATCACTTACTTTAGATTAACGGATTCTTCTTTACTCATCTATTGAGATGTGTGTTTTCTGTTTTAAGTCTGTATTGTTTCGCGATTTTTATTTTACTGTTTTTTGTCAATATTGTGTTTTTACATACTGTCTTTATTGTGATTCTTTTGTCTTTGTTGCTGTGTATTGTTTGGCTGTGTACTTTTGTTGTATTGATATTTTTAACTTTATGTATTGTAACTTTCCAAAGGCCTTGTGGCCGTCAAAACCATAAATAAATAAAGATAATTCCTTTATATTAACTACAAGATCTAGTCAATCTAATGTTCCACAAAATGGTTTGTGACTTTAGTATTCAAGGGAAGAATATTTAAAGGCGAAGTAGTTGTATTAGAGAAATAATACCTATCTACCTATCACTTAATAACTCATAAACTTTTTTCATTGTAGCATCTGAAACACTTTGAGAAAGATATTGAGCTCTTTAAGAAGTCTATCGAACATAATATACAATAAGAAAAAGAAAAAACTGATATCAATAACCCTAAAAGAAGAAATGCTGTACGCGTAAAACAACATTAGAATATTTCAGAGACCACTAGTTATAAATGTTTCAGTATTAAATACATATTTTATTGTCCTATGATACTATGACGATAATAATATTCTCCCTTTGTAGAGCTTTTGATGGTGTCTACTACTTCTTATATTATGATTTATGAGGATTACATTCTTCTGTGTATTTGATAGTTGTTTGATATTATCTCTCTATAGAAGAAGTCATTGCGTGTAGATTTAGGAATTTTCTTACAATGATATCAAACAATAGGGACAATATTAGGCACTTACATAGTTACATGTTATTTTCATTCACTTTTCTTTTATGATTCTTTATATCATTGTCAATCTTTTATGACTTCATTTCTTCACTACATATCTACCCATAAGAAGAATTCACTACAGAGTTTTAAAAATACGTTATCTCTACAGATGTACAGTAAAGGATGAACATAAAATTGATTTGAAATATCGTCGTGGATACTGCAATAGGACGTATGTAAAAAAAAAAACGTTATTGGTTTTATTGATAGAATGCAATCAAAATAGCCGCGGCTACACACTGCAATTTGTCTTAAGTCTCTCGGCCAATCAGGCCAATCATAACATTTAAATTCACAAATTTGATGTAGTACTAATAGTTGAAAAATAAAATAAAGTTTTTTGTTCCTCCTGTAAAATTGCAATAAAATGACATACACCCTATTGCAGTATCCACGACGTTATGGTATAAAAACTTTAATAGAATGTAAAATTTAAATACAACGTATACACCTTTCATACCTATATTATGTAATTTGTTTTGTACTTTTTATAACTATCGATTGGGTTTTAAATTAATACTTTAACTTGTCCAATGAAAACCTTCAAATTGACTTGAACAAAGAAAAATAACACGTAGGTAGTAAGTATAAGGTAATACATTAAAAATAATGAAAGTGCTTATTTTTCAACAATTATAGGGCACATGTTTAAGGGAAACTTTTGTGTCTTTAGGTTCGTATGATGTATTATAATACATTTTATTGATCGATGTCAGGACAAGAGACCTTTCTCAACCTTTTTCAACGCGACCCTCAGTAATAATAACAAAGAAACTAAAACATAACAATGGAGTTGCAAGGTTGTGGAGTTTTCCATTAATCACTTCATAAATATGTTCGCTCTACACCTGTCACAGCTATCTATACAATGTAAACTACATAATTCTAGGTTGTTCACAATAACTCATTTTATGAATAATATCATGTCGACTATTTTTACATCAACTTTAGTTACCTTCATGGGCGGATAATTAACTACTGAAATATTTTATTACAGCTACTGTTTTGCCCTTTTAGTCATTCTTCATAATAGCACTAAGAGATCCTAAGGCTTCGTGCGTTTTTATTCTTCTACACTTTTCGATATGTATTTTTTATTCTTTTATTAATTGAAATTTTAACATTAATAACAATACATTTGTTTAGGTTCTACAGCGATTATCTGAAATAAATATAATAACATTATACCCTCCCTTAAAAAGTGACACTTGTGTAAAGGGAGGGGATGTATGTATGTTTTACTAACTTCGTTTTCTCCATACCAACTTATTCATAAGTAGGTACTTATTATGTAGATATTTGTACCTACATTAGACACAGTGATTGATCCACTGAAATTATTGCAATAATCTGACGTGCAAAGCACAGATGGTTGATTATAGCAAACGTTTTTTTGACTTCAGTTATTTGACTTTTTATTGAGCATTGCTTTTTTTTCGTTAAAAAACAAAAGAATCTGGGTTTGTATACACAAACCCAAATACTTCCCTGCACTAGGCTAAAGCCACCACCTCCTACATAGAGTAGGTACTCTAGCCGTGCTGTAACGGTTGCCAACATAGCATAATGATCAAAGAGGACCACCACTCCTGTCAACTTAGCGACGGTGATGGCAACCTTGCCTATAACGTTTTATGTATTAATCCTACATACAGCATGCCTAAAGAAAGAGAGAAGTGTCAAAGTGTCGGTGCTAAAGCTTGTGTCGCAAAGTGTGAAATACATTGCCAGCGCCGGGGTTTGAAACAGGCACCCTACCTCAACCTACTGCGCTAACCATGAACTTTTTCTTTCTTACTTTCTACTAGTCGCTTGCGTACCACTGCATATAGCCCGCTCTTCTAAACATTTTCCATTATTTTCTATCTTCTGGCGTCTACGACCCTTAAGTTAAATATTGCGCATTAATCCATTTAAATCTTATCACTATATTGTCATACCTGATATAAATTTTATAAATAGCCATTGTATCCATTGTAACTAATTGTGTACACATGTAATAGGGCGTCGCTTGGATTTACTGTTTTGTGTAATTTTTCATTGTTCCATACACAAAGGTGATATTGGTTATTGGATAGCGGTTAGCGTGTCTTATGAATAAATAACTATACTATAAAATAATGATATACCTAGCCATATTATGTAATAAGGAAGAAACGAAATTCACTTGGTGTGTTATTTTTATATTGAGACGACGCTGTAATCTACGTTAAACCCGTCTGGCTTATTGCCTGAATTTCGTAACAATAAAACCTCTTCTCAAAAGGCATAATATTTATTACATATTTACATAATATCAATACTACAATATCCTACCGTTTATGTAAAAAGGAAGGGAATGAGACGAGAGGATGAATGTGGCATAATCATAATAATCCCATCTACAGAGGAATATTAGTGTTTGAAAAAAAGTTATTCCTTTTTAATATTTTTATTCAATTCTTGGAAAAACTTTTTTCCTATTTTCTCATTATAGTGATACCTACACGATGCTTATGAGAAGATTTTTACGGTAGTCTGAAAATTTACCAGACGAAGGATCGAATGATATAGATCACTCGATCATAAGTGGATTGATAAGGTTATAATAGAATAGGGTCGAATGGTGTTGCCTATATCAAATTATGATACGTCATTTATATAAAATCTATACAAAAAATCTAAGTTGCCTTGCATAGCTACCATCAATATTTTTTTTGATAACTTAGCAGTGCAAAAGTACAGTATGTGTCTTGATATCCGAATACATCGTCGTAACCAAGGTTCGAACTCGGAATCTCCGGGTTGGAAAATCTGAGCTCTATTCAACTGAATCAACCTATACGAACGAGAACAATTCACATTCTTTTAATTCACGATTTGTTGTGTATTAAAAATAGGAGATCATTCATTGTTCTTACGTCTCCAATGGAACCGACAACCGAGCTAACCTTTTCATTTTCGAGCAATCGATAATAACGACTATTGAAAGACAATCTAAGATGATTTTGTCTACTGAAAATATTACCTAATACTGATGCTTGGTTCGATATTATTACAGCAAAGATACTAAGCCAATTCCATAGAAACTACAGCACGTAGAAATGTTATTATTTATCATTGTCTGATACAGCACAAAAGCACTTTACTAAAGTATAGGATGGAGTGTACTATTTGCTACCTGTACTGAATATAGTTGTTGTAATACGGCAACCAATAATAATAGTAACAACACCAGGTAGGGTCCACTCAGTCCACTGTACTGAGCCAGGATTCCGTCATTCAAGAGGGTATTATCGTCCTATCTGATTTAATCCAAATATTAAGCGGATGAATACAACCGTAATACTGCCAGGAGTACAGCTAAACCTATAGAATATTATATGAGCGATGCTGCAGTACACTCTTGCTAATTCGAGGGTATCGTGTGATGAGTATTTCTCAACAAATCCCATGATGTTGTCGGGAGGTGTAATATCGTAAAAAGGTACTAAATAATTAATTACAAAACACTCTACTCTCTGTGATATATGTTTTGTTTTATTTGCGGAAACAAACTGGCATTAAGAGTGTGCATACCGACATTTCAAAAATTTGTAAAAACGGGAGACCTTCTATCTCGACAACTATTTCTAAATATGTATTGGAACAAAATAGGGTAGATGCATTGAACCTTTATCTAGGGAATAACCGTAAAAGATTTTTTATATCTTGTATAGTTTTCTCAAAAAATAATTTTAAAAACACCTCTGATCTTTTTTCCGAAAGACGGAAACTCGTTTCCCGAAAGTCGCGGAGTGAAAATTCTTTTTTGTACTGATAATATGCATTAAAATCTAGGGAATAACCGTAAAAGTTTTTTGATAGACGCAAAATTAACCCCAAAAAATGGAAAAAACGCTATTTTTATCATTTTTTCATGCGATTGTCACGCGAATTTCAACCTTAATGCCGTGGGAAATGTCTGTGACGTCATTCCTGGTGCCATGCCCTTAAATTGTTAAAATACGAGTTTACTCACCATACTACGTGGGGAGACAATAGATTGAATGAATACAGCATTCTATCAATTATTCAGTGCTGAAAAGTAGATTTTAAATACCTACATTTAAGGGCTTGGCACCAGGAATGACGTCACAGTCTTTTCCCACGGCATTAAGGTTCAAAATCGTGTGACAATCGCATGATAAAATGGTAAAAATAGCGTTTTTTTCCATTTTTTGGGGTTAATTTTGCGTCTATCAGAAAATTTTTACGGTTATTCCCTAGATTTTAATGCATATTATCAGTACAAGAAAAAATTTAACTCCGCGACTTTTAGGAAACGAGTTTTCGTCTTTCGCAAAAAAAATCAGATGTGTTTTTAAAAATTATTTTTTGAGAAATCTATACAAGATAAAAAAAATCTTTTACGGTTATTCCCTAGATAAAGGTTCGATGCATCTACCCTATTTTGTTCCAAAGCATATTTAGTAACGGTTGTCGAGATAGAAGGTCTCCCGTTTTTGGAAATTTTTGAAATGTCGGTATGCACAATCTTAATCTCAATATGTTGAACGTATGTCGTTGCTGTCGTCAGCATTCAAACGTAACTAAACGAAATTTGTTTTATTAATATATTCTTATTAGAGGAAAGCATTTTCTTTCCAATATCCAGATATTGAGAGTTCACTGTACTTCCAAATCCCATATTCTCCTACACATTGCCCATATATATTCATAGAATTATAATACCCAATCATTAGACCACTCATATAGATCTACCTAGGGCTAGATCTTATGGCTTCTCATTCATACACCGCTGTGCTTAATGTAATACAATAACCCCTGATTGGCTGAGAAGATATGGCAAACGGTTCACGCTAATCAATCAACAATTCCCGACATTAGCATAATTTTTACAGCTTGTTGTACCTATAAGTCTAAGATTTCTTTTTAACGATCGCCGGCATCCGTCTGTAATTTGCATGTAATGTTTCACGTAGGAAATCGTTAATACTATAACTTTGCCCTCTAACGTTTCTAGAGGGAACACAAGGGATCAATAGGCTCTGCCACTCAGAGCTGTTTTGGGCGGTGCGTATTAAGTACCTATACATACGTTCCTTAGCCTTCGCTAAAATTCTCGTAGGTAAAACTGTGTATCATCTTTTTATAATTGCCTGCTTCTTTTCTTGATAATCCTTCCAATTAGTACCGAATAAGTTTGTATAGTTGTATGTCTAATATGACCGTAAATGAAAATTAAATTTTCTTTAATTTCAGATATCGATGATATGTCGTTTAGCTTTGAGATTATTCAAAAGCCACTACGACAGAGGAATTCTTCGAAAACATCTTGGTTTCCAGACATACACGCCAGTCCTAATGATGATCGCGTCTCTTTTAAAAGAAAGACGATATTGTGCAACCAAATTCACCATAATGACATCCCATTCGTGTGGAAGACAGATGACTTCAGTCGCAGAAGGTACATAAGTTTATACAACTTTTTCTTTGAATATATGTTTGTGGAGATGAAATGTGACGCAGAGAGGTAAAACGAAATTTAATATGACAATTTAGTAACAGCGTGTTTGTAGTTGTTTGTGTAATATCGTATTTGTATACATTTTTTTGCAATAATATTAAATGTAAGAATAATGAAATAAGCTTTTAGAGAGTTAAATCTGGGGTCAAAAGAAAGATGTAAGGATATAATGGAGTATTAAAATGCCAAACAATAGGTATTTATTTGCTCATTCTTTTTACGGATATTATCTTAAAATATCAGAACTACCAATACGAGTTTATATGTAACGTTTAGATCCCTTCTAGCTTTAGTAGTTTCAATATTGCCTTGTCGTCAATCAAGTGTGAAATTTATAATAGTTTCAGGCATAATGAATAAATAAACGAAATGTCTTTATCAGTGGGGTTTAGAATTGTTTTCTGATTTCTCTAGTCTCTGATTTTCAAAGAGAATCGATTATATGCATCCTCTACTATTATATACATGTTTGATTCAATATATAATTCAAACGCATTACGAGTAATTACAATCAATGCTGTCTTACAGCATCTAGTCAGAAATCGTTTGATTTTCATTCAAATTTACAACAATTATCTTACAGGGATTCTACTGGAAAGGTGCTGTCTAATTCTCTGAAGCCAGTTTTGAAGAAGACCTCCAAATCTAGACGAAAGGAGAAGATTTTTCGGTGTTCCGGTGGCGAAATAGGCAGTCAAAAAAGTGGTGAGTTTTTTTTTTTTTTAGTATATCGTGTTTATTGGTGAAGGCGTTTTGATGTTCCAACCAAGACCGTCGTCTCTCATGAATTAGGGAGTCTTTGTACGTATGTGAACCTACTACATAAATAAATAATTTATGTTATGATATTCGAGAATTACTTCGTGAAAACGACTAAGAATTAATTATAGGTACAACTTGAAATCATTAATAGAACAATAGAATTGGGATGAAGTAGGAATGATAAGATGAGTATTATAATATACAGATAGCTAAGCAGGTACTTTAGCTACAAATCAATAAATTCAATAATGTTTCATTAATTTTTATTACGCTCATTAAATGGTGATTGTTTAATCATCCGTAGGAATCGTGAAATCGTCCAAGTTAACTATTTTAATGAACTATTATGATAATAATAAGTATTTACAATCGCACGTCTATATACTTATAGATATTTGTAGGCAGATATTCATAAAGGTTCTCCTATGTCATTGCCGTAAGAACGGGGTACAGTAAAAGAGAGCAATAAATAAATAAAAACTTTATTGATTAAAAATATTTTCTCCAAATGGCGGGTTTATTGCTTTAGGCAATGTCTGCCAACCAACCACCTGAGACATATAAGTGTGTGAAAAAGAATAAAAATAAAAATAAATATAAATAATAAATAGCAATCTCGACCTGTATTATAAAAAGTATCTCTTTTTGGTCGGTTGTCATATGGTTTCCTCAAACACGTTCGATAAAATGTGTAGGTATTTTTTCTTTCACCATTGTCGGTTTCACCACCCCAATATCGCATTTCTTCCAGAGCAGTAAAAGAAAAAAGGGTGCTACTTTCATATCTCTGTATACCTTCACAGCTTCTCTTTTCCATCACATTCGTGTAATTCTCTTACACGCTTTTCCCATAGTATTCAGATCATTATTTCACATATAGATTTACTCAATATTTTTCACATATTCTTAAAATTACCCGGATTCAAAGTAAACTTAATTATATAGCAAACACGAATCTTATAAGAAATCAATCAATATGTTTGTACGTGTATATACGTTCATAATATCAGTAGGTATAATAATATTGAATTTTTTATTTAAAAAAGACTCTTGATAGCTTCTCCTCCTTTCAATTTGAGAAAATAATATAATGGGTACAATATTATATTATGAATAATATTTATGAAAATATTCCTTTCATAATAATAACTTGTAGAGAAACGAAATAAAACTCTTGAATTTTTTCTGCTACCTACCTTTGACATTCTTCAGCTTCATTGGCGAGAGGAAGGACTGAAAGAATTGGCGGAGAGTGGAGAATGAGGAGTTTCCAGGGCAACAAATCAAAACATCAAATCAAATAATTGTAAAGTATGTCGGTACGGCAATATGAAAAGATTTTATTAATAAGGATGTTAAAGATAGGGAGGTACGTTTAATTTAAGACTAAACATAATTTTTGTGAAATGTATAAGGTTATCTATCCAAATCATTAATGCCGGATTTCACCAACATGTTATGTGAGGAATAGCAGAGATAGGAGCCACTTATCATTATGTTTCATGCAAAATTTGTGCTAGGTAGCTCCAATCTGCATTATTCCTCATCTAAGGAGTTGGTGAAATCCAGCATTCGCCGTTCAGTCCAAGTGCGCGGATGTGCATTATATTTTCCAAATGATGCATGTGATAGGTACGACAACATGTCTCTATGCCTACGACTGTTTCGTCCTGTCGCTTCACAGTGGATGGTGGACCTCATTGGTGAATGTGATGGTGAAGAGTTGTTTTTATTAATTCTTCAAGTAAACGAAATATGTATACTTATGCAATACAACGTAATAATAATAATAGCCGTGTGCCCATTGCCGAGCATGTTTTTAGCTCCGAAGAATCGCCGTCATGCTATTACTGATCCTGTCGATGATGCCATTGGAGGTGACTATGAAGGCCGATTCTGGACTACAAAGTGGATGCATAGCAAATCATATAGCATTTTCACTAGGGCGAACTTATCGTAAATTTTCTCTCAATTAACTCCAGTATGCAACCTTGACATGCAGTAAATATGGGATTTGTCTCTACGCTCTTTAATCTCTACAATCGACTTATTTTAGCTTTCATTATTTTGTACGTAGAAACTTGAACACATTCATTCATCGACATAATTATGTTATTGTAATTTAAAGAGAAACATTTTCTAAACTTCGTTGTAAGTCCTCATTCCCCATCCCTAATCGACAACGATATACCCAGGCACAATGGAAGGTACTTAATGCTTTCGTACAAAGGGCACGAGTTTCATATCTGTGTAAATTTTTTATCACGTTTATCACATCTTCTACAAAACAGTTGTTAATAATTTCTTAGAAATAATTTAAAACTAGTCTTAGAATATTTTGCTATAAAGTACTCAAATATATTGTTTGATGATAAATATTTTGAAGGCTTTACATATTGTATAGAATATAATTTGATTTTTTCTTTTTTTTTCTGAGGATAATTAAATAGGTTAGTCCGTCTCCTGAGGCTCTTCAATTCCTGAGTTCCAACGATCTTAAACTCTGACTCTGCCTTCGAAAGGCTATACGATATAGTATATTTATTTATTTATTCATATCAACATATACATGACATAAATAATACATACATCAATACATCTGTACACAGTATAGTATGTAATTGCCAACCCCACTAGGTTATGACCTGTATCGGGTTGACAATTAATCAAAATGAAGACATCTTCATTCCACAAATGCTCAACAAAAAACAAAATAAAATTTGTCAGTCCCCATCATGACAAATTAATAACATAAACATACATACTAAGAAATACTAGGTTGCATATATTTACGAAACTGAAATATTGTCTTATTTAGGCTATCCGCTAGACCAACCTACCTCAATATCCAACCTCAGCAGCAATTACCTCGTCATTGGCTCTATTGAACTCCACATTAACGCAATCCTCCACTATATCTCAGCAGATGAGGAGGTGTCCGTCATCTTGGATCTCTCCACAGCTACTAAGATAGATACATAGTTATGTAACGTTCAGCGAATCCAGAGTTCTTATATACCATTTGCTTTGATATGAGAATTACTTAGTGTTTCTGTATTATCTACGGATTTGATGGAGGTAACAAGTTTCTTGATAGATTCTACGGCGCTCGACAAATTCGCCTGTTGACAATGTGAATTGTATGAATGGATATCTATAATACGTAATATTATATTTGAACGAATTCAGTTTCATAAGAAAATCATTTATAAAGTACAAAGAGATTTTAATTATATTATTATCTCATTGTTATGTCCAAAGAAAAGAACAGAAAAATTCCCAGATAAGGGAGACATAATAAAGAAATCCTTTCAAATGTTTTAATTATTAAACAAGAAGAAATCTGTAAGAAAAAATCATTTTATGAAAAAGTCATTGATGGGAAAAAATTATTTCCAGGAATTTCCGCTGTTTCATAATTTCTATTTCCACAATTATTAAGAATGCGAAAACACAAGTTAATCCGGTGTTTCTTATCTCATTCCACTTATTTTTTGTTCGAGCTTTGGTTTTTCAGATACGAAACTTTTTTCATCGGTTTGAATGCTCGAAGATATCATTGTCTAAAACATACTTCAGAAGTATGAATATATCTTTTTGTTTTTTAAGTGAACTGAATGCTAAGATAGAAAAAATAGACATTCTGTGGTTTTTTTGTAAAACGTTTTCAAAGATATGAAGTTGAAAGTATGTAACAGATTTCGTGTCAAGTGATATTTTAAATTTTGTTAATGTTGCTTCAAAAATTAAAAAAAAACACATAAATTCACTGTGAATAAAATTCTAGATCAATTTGTTCCCATATCATTGTTCCCGCTGATCTGATTGTCAAAGTCAGAGTTTTGTTCGTTGATGGGTACCTATAGTCTGAAAAAACATTATCATGATTTTTGAAACTTAAATCACTTTTATTTTTAAATACTTGATGCTGCGTATGTTTTATAATACAAATCGTTTAGGCTCCTTTGATTGTAACACATACGTTAGCTTTTAACTTAAAATTCCAATAACAGCATTTCTGTCGTTTAAAAAGTCGTGTACTTAGGACATCAAAGTTCAACGAACGAAATTAAAATTTTATAATGTTTATGCACCACTAATTTGCTTTGAAAAAAAAAATCATGAATAGAAATCGTTTCCTACTCATTTCGTAGTTGGGGTATCCTAGTAGTTCTGAAAACATAAAAAAATCTTCCATCACTGAAAGAAAGAACTTGTGTAATGAAATAATAATCACGTTCAAGATTCGAATCCGCCCTTTCCTACTTAAAAGTTCGCATCCCAGCCTGAAGCGATTAGGTACTTGCTTTTTTATAATTATTTATGTTGGATTACCCAATGAGATATAATTACAAACAAAATAGTTTACTAAATCGGTGGAACTATTCTAATTAGTGCTTCATTCGTTCATATTCAATTTCATATACAAAATGTTTGTTGAAATGTTCTCTGCATTTCTGTCAAAAGAATACGCATTTCACTAGGTATTAATACAAAACATAATTAGGAACTTAAAATTGCACTACCCTCCAAATACTCTATAATTATTTCCATTCGGGCACCGAATACTTACAGTCAAAACGATGTGTTTTTTAGCCTGACATACGCTGGGTACGAAGTCAGTTCTGAATACAATTTAATAAAGTATCATAGTAGATATAAGGAAACTCTTTGAGTTATTTTGATAGGCAAAGACATATATTATTTTAGTGGATACTTTTATGCCGAATATAATATTCCTTTTATTGTTTTTATGAGCGCAATTTGAATAAAAGTCGTATCATAAAGACATAATCATATTTTTATCTATGAAATCTTCTCGCTCGTGAAATGAAAGAATGTACCTATGACGTATAAAAACCATATTGATCTTACATAAGTATACCTATTATACAGCTTCTTCCAAATAGTTTTGCGTGCATTGGTTATAATATAAGACCATTGATGTAAGAAGAAATCTGAGTATATCCAATTCAATTCATTGTGAAATTTTTCTAAGAGAACAATGTTTGGATAAAGGTTAAACCAGGTTAACCTTATTAGCAATCATCATAAAAAACTGCTCTAAATATATGGCTTGGTGATCACTCTGTAACTATTATGATAAAAAAAAACTCAACTACATCAAGGATTCTCCAAAATCGGATTTAATTTTTTGATATTTTGTTCACGTACAGTCTATCAATAATATATTATTTCAATTTTTCACGGTAAGTTCCCTAAAAATTTTCTAATAATAATTTCAGTTTCTTACCTCAAACTTCACATAAGACGTGTTCCTCAGTCGCGTGTTACCTGGAAACTGGAACGATACAGATTTCCAGCACGTTCTCCTCGTCCACGTCCTCCGTGTCCTGTCAGAATGATAAATTCTATTACCCACCTGAGGTAATATGTCAAAATATCCCCAAATCTTACTAGGCCTTACACAGATTTGATTTTTTTCCCCTAAAATATTGTACATTATCACGCACAGCTGTTTCATATTATATCTAGGGACATATTGTTTCATGAAAACATAATGTCCTTTAGATGTTTAAGATTTAGTAGGCAATAGCTCATGTTATGTCATACACAGCTCAGGTAAAAAAAAATCAGTATTCATCCATTAAATTGAATAAATATGATACTCGTATAACTCTAAGAACCCGACTCTTAAGGAAATTGAGGAATCTTAAGGACTATTGAGATTGGTGATAGAGAGGATGTTGGCCATAAAATCGCTCTTCGACAGTTTCTCCCATGTCTGGGAAAATTTCAGTCTACGTCGTTCATATGACAATGACATCTTATAGTCACATGCTACAAAGCACATCATCATAATATGTTTCAATTGGCTGGACCATGTGACCTTCCGTTATCAGGGCAAAGTTAATTTAGTATGTCTACTCTTTTATATCAAAGAGCATCTATTTTGGCTCGAAAATCTTCGACAGTGGTTTGTAATCCGGATGCAGTGACACTCATCTGATAAGGCCAAGATCTTGAGGAGACTCGAGTGATGATCGCCAACTGACGATAGAAACTACACAAGAAGAAGATGTAAGGTATACTCGTATTATGTCTTTACTGTGTTTGATATAGTGTTGTGTATCTATGAAGATGTATTTTAACACAACCATACTAGCAGATTATCACCAATACGTACTCGTATGTGCCAGTACAAATAACCTCACTTGAAATTCAAATAACGTACTGTTATATTTTTCTGACCATTTTTGGAGATAGAATTTCGTTGATTATTTATTTTCCTCGTCCGGAATTCAATAATACAGTCCTGTATTTACTTACCTACAAATATTTCAAGTCCCTCGTACTTTGCACTGTTGGTGTTTGGTAGCACAACACATATATTATACCTACGTATTGATATACGAGTACTTACTTAGGTACATATAAAATACAAAGGGATTTTTGTGCGTTATTTATTCTAAGGGTGTTTGTTATAAAGCGTTATACCTACCAATCAAAATACTACCTAAAGGCCTTTATTTTTTATCATAATACCTTTCTTTCATCTATATTTATACGATTTCATTAGAAGTAACTACGTCATTACAGGCAAATCCTCTACACCTGGATGATTCAGGATCCTATCTACTAGGTGCGGGCCAGATTTTAAGGAACAGAAGAAACTAAGTGAGGGCTTAAGGTTCAGAGTATCAATAATTAAGAAATAGTTTGAAAAAGTGACAGATCAATATCAGAGATTTGTCAAACTAACCTAATAAACGAATCGTCCTAACTGGAATCAAAATAATAATTGACCAAAGGAATTCAATTCTTCATGTTAGCGTTGACAAGTTAGCATTGGCATATTATGTACGAAGTAGTATAACTTATCTTAAATAGTATTCGAATATGAAAAAATCGAGACGAAAGACGAATTATTCGTATTATATTTTTTTAAATCAAGTAGGTACAGATTTTTTCTTTGAAATATTATGACATCTCCCCTAATCTATCTATTCATGGTTACCTAGCTGTATTACTGTATGCATCCTTATTTGTATAACCCTTTCAAAAGAGCTATCATGACGATACCGTTGTATGATTATATCCATATTTTTTTGTCAATCGCTAATCTTTTGACATTGTGAAAGACTGGGATGTTTTCATCTATTAATTTCGCCTAATACTTCACCTCACGACATAGTTTTTTAGCTTTTTGTGAAGTGTACGAAGATGTAACTATTTAGTTTAATTTCAATAAGCTCAGATTTATTTTTTGAAGTAGTAAAAAAATGTAGAGATGGTGATCAAAGGCTTGTTTATATTATAGTTTGTATTAGTAGAGAGAGACGTTCTTACAGTGATTAACATAGAGGAGAACCAAATCACTTCGGGGAGCAGACCTTCCGGAAGCCCTCAAACGGTTGGACTCCGAACCACAATAGAACGAATCTCCGAGAAATAACAGGACCCAGTCCTAATAAAAGAAGAAAAAGAAAATAATATTATTGATATCCACATGTGTAATGGGTACTACTGGGTGTGGTATTGATTTCATAGAAGATACACAAGATAATAACGATCGTTAAGTACTCTTAACGGACATTGTTCTTTCTTTTGATTAGCAAGATTTCAAAGACTGGTAACATGTCCTCAGGGATTACTTTCCTATCACGAATGATGGGATGAGGAGTGAGTGATTGATTGGCTTTCAGGAGAATAAGATACAGACCACTTCAATTCAGAATACTGAAAACTTAATACGCATATAACTAATTCATGATTGTATAAACCTAAGCGTTTTCCCCCGGGATTACCCACTCGGGGATAAGTTTATTCCATCAAGCGTTTTACTCAAAATTATTGATAAATAAGCTAAATCGTTTATGCTCGTGTATCTTCTATTATATATAATATTATATATACTTACTCAAACATTCCGCTCTTTATCTTGATAATGCAGGTATGTAAAAAAAATCACGACGCAATTCAGTTCAGTTTCGTGGGAAAGCGAAAAATATCTTCACATGGATCTTTATTATGTAAAAGGTAGCAGGTGAAGGAGGCTGCTGGAAATTTCGTTTTGTGGTAATCAGTTGCTAGCTTCCCCAAATCCTGGAAAATGTCGTAACGTTTTAGTTAGATAGAACAATAGATTCTGAATTTCGGTTGAATTGTTTGTTGCTTTATATACCGACGTTGGGACACCCTTGGTGATGTCAGACAATTTCGTTAAAATAATACGACAATCAGAACCAGTCATGTCAAGCGTTCACCGGGAAAATCTTCAAAAATAGATTGTTGTTCCTATTATATCTTTTTAGGCGAATACAGCTTGTCGACGCGTGACGCAAAAATCAGTCATAAGCCAAGTAGAAGTCAACTATTTACTGTATGTAAATCATTAAATCTTTAATAATACTCGTATGTATTTGTATGTACTTACTTTCAAACTACATCACGTAGAAAATTCAATTAAAAATCTATACCACAATAATGTATTGTCAGTTTCGGGTTAATTGACATTTAAATGAATATTTTGAACCTCTAATATACCTTTTTGTGAAATAATTTAAGGAATATTCTCTCAAGTTTTATATTATTTATTCAGTCCCCATTTTTAATCCGTGCACGAATTCCTGATGGCAATTCAGTAAGTAATAGGCGTGCGAAGGACGAGAGGAAACACGATTTTCTAAGTAGAAAAAGAAAACACAAAGGAATTACTTTGGATTTGGTGAATAAAGAAAACAAGTTTATCTCGAAAAATCTAAGAAGTTTAGATTATAAGGCGGTTTATATAAAAAAATGATTTCGCATAGCGCAGTTTTAGATAAGTGTCTGTATATTACAGATTAAGATCAGAGGAGTGTGCTCAAATATACTGTGGAATTGGAGTAGAGAAACCTGGTTTTAACATTGTCTGAGTGAATCATATTTATTACAGGTACCAATTAGTTATGTAGAAATTAATTATACAAAGGTTTTTTGGCGCGAGATTATAATATGTTGTTGCCAAAAGTGAATGTCTAAGGATAGAGAGACGTAACGTGGTAGTGATCAGGCTTATCTCCAGCAGTGGCTGGAAACAGGCTGACCATAATATCTAACGTGGTTTACCTAAAGAGGTAACATTTTAATGTGTAGTGTCGTAAAATCCATTTTATTTTTTTATGCTGGGCTATGCGGGGTATAAAAGTTTGATTTTGCACAAAGTAATTTTACAAAAGTTTGTCTGCTAAAACATTAATAATTCACCATTTATTATAAATTTTAAGAACAATATTATGAGTTAATTATTCCCCACATTCATTGTGGCCTTTTGTACAAAGAAAACAGATTCGAATCACATATTGTTTGATGCTCTGTAATGTAGACATTGAGCAGCTCTTTAAAACATTTTTAATTTTGGTTTCAATACTGGTCCGTTGGGCACAAAGGCTAGTGAAGAATAAAGTTAAAGGGAATAAATAGTCCGAATAATGTTCCCTAATGTTCCCAAGAAAAATGGCATACTTGGGACACATTCTCCGCAACCAAAAATATGATCTGCTTCACATCATTATGGAGGGGCAAATTGAAGGAAGTCGCGGCGTGGGGAGAAGGCAAATGTTCTGGTTAAGAAATATAAGGCAATGGACCGGAATCCAGAGGGTGGGGAAGCTGTTCCGGCTAGCACAGGACAGGGAGACCTACGCCAGAGTGATAGCCGACGTCGGGGGGACCTGACATGGCACCCAGAGAAGAAGAATGTTCCCTACGAATTTTCAGATTAAAAGCAACAGCTGGCTTGTAAATAGATGGGCAGATAAAATAGATCTGACTGTGTAACTAATTTTAAATGCGTACTGACTGAAATAAGACATGAATTTTTCAATCATGTAATAGTGAAATAAATTAAAAAGAGAAAAATTACAGAAATGGACCTAATAAAAATGTAAATGTACTCGTAACTACGTTATTTACATCAAATAAAATTATTTCCTGACAGATTAATGATTTTGGAAATGTCATCTCTTTTATTGGATGTGACAATCAAATTACAATGTGACGTTTGGTTATATTATTTATTTTATTTTTTTCATGTCTGCAGATTCGCTGAATATTGATCGTTATACGCTACAGTAATATTTCATACATAGGAGTATTATTATTCTAGTTATTTGTGACTGACAACAAATTAACTTTTTAATTTGAAGAGTCTAGCTGTAACTACTCTGCCCTCTTGTAAATACTACGAGTAGTATAGGTTTATTAAATTTGATTATTTAGGTATACAAATCATCTACAACAATGTATTTTCACAAGTGTGGGTACAAAATACAAAAGTGCGGGTGTACACTGTACATGAACCAAGTTCAGTATTTTATCACGTGTGTCACTCGCATCTCTTGTAATTGAAAATAGTTAGCTAAAAGTTGTGATAAATATGCGGCACTGTGAGTTGAGGGAACTGGGTCTGAATTCCTCTATGGTGAAGGATAATGCCGAGGCCGAAGGCAATAGTATTATCATACAGGCCTGGCTCAACTGGCATTTGACGATGATGACGTCACCAATATTGGGAGAAAATGTGTGGAAAAAAATATTCCGTTTGTCACCAAGATAAGGTGTTTGTCACCGATACAAGGTGACGTCACCAATCAGGATTCGTGTGTCCAGGCTTGTTTATACTATCATTGGCTTCGAATATGCCAAAATTATTACAACTGGATTCTGCAGTTAGAATCATATTACAGTTTTCCTCAACAGAACCAAGGATGGAACTTACTACATGGATGGGCGGACTAGTGGAGTCATTGATAACCTACATCAACAAAGGTGGTCACCAAGACGCATCCATTCCTTAACAGATGGCGAAGATCGAAAAATGGATGAATTGCGAGCATTTTTTGCAGCATAGATACAACTCCCCAAAAATACACTTTAGGCAGCAGCAGGATATGGCGGAATAGATTAACGTTGTCCCATATGTCTCTCCTACATCCTTCCCAAGGGAATTCACACCACACTGCTTTGTACATTTGTTGAGATATTTTTTTCCAATCTTAGAAGTACTATAAATACTGATGAATATAGGTAGGTTTTGGATTTAAAATCTAGAGTTAATTATACCGTTAACGTGCTACGCCTCTACTAGCCACGCCACTACGATAACGTAGAACATTATTAATTCCTCTTTACGGCTAGACGTGGAAAAAATATATCCAAACGTTAGAGTTTTATCTCTTCAACATTTTTCACCTCACTAACTATCCTAAATATTGGACCACATAATAATACATTCGTTGTTAAAAAATAGTAATTTCCCCAAATGAATGACTCAGATATATCGTGTTTTCCTTGTGTGGGTTTTTTTTTATTTATTTATTTTTCACTACAAAAATGTAAATAAATGATGGGAAGTAATCGAGGCTATAAACATTTTTCAGAAAATAACGAGTGGTATCCTATTACCCCGTCTATATATTCACATATCTCAGTGAACAAAGTGTAGATGTCAAATTAACATACCTATATAATTTTTCATTTCTTTGAAAATCACAATTTATTTTTTGTGAGAACACAATTTTTTTACACGTCGTAGTTGATTCTTCTTCTTCATCATCATCAGCCTATCCCGTCCACTCCTGAACGAAGGCCTCCTCCATCTGCCTCCATGTTGTCCTGTCCTATACAGACTGCATCCAGGTTGCACCGACATGTCGGACTAGATCGTCTCTTCATCTCAGCTGTGGCCGTCCCATTTTTACTAACAAGTGGTTATCTCAACAGATATATAGCAAAATATGGGCTTTCCTTCAGGCTTATTAAATACCAAACACAATCTCAATGGAGGCCGGTGTACAATATATATTTACACGCTATTTTTCTTCTTCTTTTTAGCCCAATTTACTCTTGATTATGATTATCGCTGCTGAAACGTTTTCCTCACAATTTTCATGCTGGTTGGTTCAACATTTTATCTAATGATATTTATCATTTGATTTAATACAAAATTGTCATGGATAGAAGACAATTAATAATTCGAGTGGAGTTGAAAACAAATAATACGAGGAACTCATCTAATTGACATTTGCAAAAAATATTTATTTGTATTTTAATGGACAATTTGAAAAGCAATTTCCATTACTTTTAGTAAAATTCATTTCTTTATTAACATACCTCCAATATGATTTGAGAAATACCTAAATTATTCAGGTATGAAACCGGATTTATCTGTACCTCTTGCACAGACGGAATTACATTAGGGTTTTCCCTCAACAGAGACGAGAGGCATCTTCATTCACATAATGAAATTTGGTTGATTGTGAAATCGTTTCCGGCTGTAGCATATTACATATACAACTTTCAAAAAATACACGATTGACAGCACGATGTGGTGGAATGGGCATAAAGTGATCACTTAAGCCAGCCAAAGCCGAATCGTAAACATCGGAACACCCATCCTGCTTCCTCCCCAAGGGAGTTCGCATAACGCTGTATTATGTGAATGAAGATGCCTCTCGACTCTGTTGAGGAAAAAACTAATACATAATTCTCCTATCGCAAGAGCAGTCCGCTACCTGAATGAGCTCGCAGTACATGTTGACATGTTTGGTGTCACTTACTCAGTGTTCATCGCGCATGTTGATGTGTATTTATAGATTAGTATTTGTAGATTTCTACCTTTTTGTTTATGTTTTGAATGTTGATTTTGAACACTCTTCTTCTGTACACAGCTCAGCACAAAGGCTAACGCTGTAACGCTGAGCTGTGTTATATTGTAAATAAAATAAAAAAAATACTTCCAATACTTTTATGAAATTGTCAGTTATATCTTGTATTTTAGAAATTATTTTTCACCGAGACACAAAACAACCCCATGGTTTCAGTGCCGAGTGACAAATTACCCTCATTATATAAACTGAATCTCTATACGTTCTGTTTCATACAACAGTATTACGTACCTACTACAACACACCAACTAAATATATCACGTCACAAACAAAAAGCCTCTCAAAACGCACTGTTGTGGGACTTTTCTCGCTAGATGGAGTGCATAGCTCGAGGAAATTATACACTCAAAGAACGCAATTTAAAGACTGAAACACGAATATGTATCTACTTTTATTTTACACTCTCAATAAGACGTGTAGGTAAACTGTCTTGGCTTTCTGAGGGCGCACGTAACTCATCTGTTCAAATAGTAAGTCTTGTAAGTGACCGATAATATTTGCTAGTCGTGTGTATTTATTGAAAGTCCTTTAATAATACTTGCGTTCTGAACCGATAATTGAACTTTCATCAGTTTTTCTATGGTGTAGAATTGTATTGAGATATATATGGATTAGCTAACCAGTAAAACAATCACATATTATCTACCACGCATCTTCGTGTTCGCGATTTTTACGCGCACAGCTTTTTCAGCCTGTTCTGTCTTGGCTCGATTTTGCTGCTTATTCTCGAACTATGCCAACTAATTGAGGTTTTCAAATAGATATTTCAGGATCATTTGGTAAGCCATTTGTTAACTGTAGGGGATAGTTTTAGTCAACAGATTCATCAGTAATATGAAAAACATGGAGATTGATAAAGATATGGATATCAAATGATGCTGTATGGATATTGTATGTACAATGCGTTAATAAACGCATTTAAAACAGTCATTTAAAAACGCTTGATATGAAAATTTTTTATTCATTCTTCATGATGTATTCTTGTTCTAAAACAATAAATAACCGCCACGTTAAACTGTATCAGATTTTAATATAAGAGATTTCTTCCTGTGTTTTCAGATATTCTCCACAAGTAATATTAAAATAGACCGCAAACATTCCTTATGAACATTTTCATTTTTTCATCACTATAAACATACGAGATGACGTTAGTTTGCCACTATATATACATAGATATATAACTTTTCCTTCATAAAATATTCCATCTTGTTTTTGTTAAAATATTGCCAGAGAGACAGCCCCCAGTCTTCATTATTATTTGTAATTTTAACACTTGGGAATAAAGTAAAAATAATATATTATAATCAGAGCGTTGTCACTTCCAGACCGCGGAATTTTCTTCAACTCTTGAAGCCTACGAGTGTACTAAGAAATGTCTTTATTTAAATTAAAATAATTTTGGGGATGAACATTAAAAAATCATTTCATTTTAGTAGACGGTCTTTTAAGAGCTCTAAAAATTCCAACACACGTTACTCAAAGTCCAAGAAATGAAAAAGAAACACGCTGAGAATAGGGTGAAAAATAAAGACTATTTAATTCAGCAATCTAGTTCCAGACGTTCTTCTGAGATATTGCACATACGATTTTTAATTATGTACATTTACTGTGAAGCGTACAAGAATGTAATGCAGATGATTCCGTTTAATTAATAAAAAAAGGATGTTGATTGTAGCTCGGATATAGTTTGAAGTTGTTGGATACTTTTTTCTTAAGCGGTAGACTGTAGAAAAAATCCTTTTTGTTCCCTCACATGATATGGTTTTACATATCACAGAATTAGAAATGGAGCTACTTAGAATTTAATTATTCTCGTCTCCTCTAGTAGAGCACAGCGAAAATATGCATATTTACCCGAGTTTTTATTAGCTTCTGTCTGTTTACAAAAAAGTCTCTTTTCCGTAATAATATTATTATTAACTATCTCCGTTGCTTATTTTGTATGCAATATTTATTTTTCAAATCGGGTCACTTCACAATTCGTTCACATCGTGTCCGGTAGCAGAAAATACACCCTGGATTTACAAAAAGCAAACTCGTATATCGTATCGAAAATATTGGGTCTAATACAGAAAATCCAGAAGATGAACAGGAGAAGGAAATATTTTGTACCGAACTGGACGATGAAAAATGTACCGCTCATTATTATGAATGATACTCCTAATATAACATCTTGGGGACATCATTTCCCTTCCGGAAGTTTTCCTACATTGACACTAAGGAATCTGATGGTGAATTCTTTCAATTTCAGTTTAAGAACTACATTAGTCATCTATGTTGGGTTGCAATTTTGGGCAGATTCTCAGAAAAAATCGAATATAATGCTGGTACCAGATGTTGGCCGAGCCTCCACAAGTTTTGTGTGAACGAGTAAAAAGACGTGCGGACGGGGTGATTGTCTTGGATTGTATACGTAACTAACGGTTAACGCCTTTTTACTCATGAGCACAAAAAATGTGGTAGCTCGGCCAACATCTGGCGCCAAAATTATATTCGATTTTTTCTGTGAATCTGCCCAAAGATTGCAACCCAACATAAGAAAAGCTTTTAAGAAAAATGTAAAATCTTGGACTTTTTAAAGTATTACTTATTTATTTATCTATCTACGGCATAAGCCACTTAAATAGTACATATCTAAAATAACGGTGTTCAGTTTTATGATCAAGCTTTTTATGAGCATTTAGAATCTGCTTCTGTGCCCGATGATTATTTATTTATCGTATGGCATTTTGTTATATCACATCTTAAAATCTTAGAACAAGGACATAAAACAGAAACAATAGGACAGGTAGGTCTGATTGTCAAATATTTAGGTCAATGTTTAAAATTTATTCAGTCGCTGTATCCGATAGCGCTGGATCTGGAGTTGGCCAATCCAATGACATGATAATAGAAAATTTAGTAGTAAACAACTTATAGCTTAATTACATAAAATTATAGTCATTTTATTCAGCTTACGTCTTTGGCCAATAATTGTTTCACACGACTAAAGATGGGGGTAATTCCTAATGTTGATATCTGATATGCGAATAGGAAAATGAATAATAATTACAAAAAATGATATAACAGTTTTATCTCTGTAATCAGATGACATAGAACAGATTACCAGAAATGATTACATGAAATATTTCATGATATACTAGAACTAGATGATTCACTGTGTATATTAATCTTTTTTCATTAATTTACCCGCTTGTTAGCGATAGACACTTTTAGACAGTTGAGAAATACGATAAGGGATAATAACTACAAAAATTAATAATAGGTATTAATTTTCTAACACAGAATAATTTTTCACTTTAGTTCGAAGCAAAATCTTCACCACAAATTAATTATATATTTATGTATGTATTTTTATGTATGTATAAGTATTCTATTATTATTATTATTTTCATATTTATTTATATTTTTCTTATTTTTCATACACTTGTATGTAATGTGTATATCAAATGAATGTCACAAGTGGTTGGTTGGCAGACATTGCCTACGGCAATAAACCCGCCATTTGGCAGATATGTTTTCTTTTCAATAAAGATTTATTTATTTATTTATCTAATAATATACAGCCAGCCCGTGTCTCTCCACTCTTGAACATAAGCCTTTTTATTCGTAGGTACTACCTTAATTTATTATATCCATCTAGTTCCTTTTCGTTACGGATACCTACGGGAAATATTTGCAGGTTCGGGGTTACCTGGAAGAGCATTCAGCATTGAGATAAGTCGTCCTAGTTAACAAATATCATGATATCTTATCACTTGAAAGTATAACATGCTATTATCACATGAAATAACAAATTATAACGTGAGGTAGTCGGTAGCCTGGTTGGTAACGCGCTCGACTGTTAATCCGGCGGGCGCGGGTTCAAACCCCGATGCCGACGTACTCCACTTCAAAACACAAGCTTTTCAAGCTTTCTGTGAAGTGTACAAAGATGTATTTGGGTTTATTATGATAAACCCAGACCATTTATTAAAAAAAATCATGGTTTTTACTGATTATGTTTTCCCTCGTTTATCATATTTCTACGCAGTTTCATAAATTGTAGACCTGGATTGTTTATTACTTTTCATCCATCATCGATGATAACAAGCTTTAGAATCTATAAAAGCTTATAAATACAAAGTATGCGTGTTGGTATATAAGGCTATCCATGGTGAGTCGCCCCACTATATTAAAGAAATGTGTGTGAAAAAGAATATGGGCTGGAGGCATCGGACACTGAGGTCGGCTATGAGTCTAGCACATGAACTAGAAGAGCCGCGGAGGGCTGTTTCTACGGGTTATGGTGACCGTGCATTCTGTGCAGCGGGCCCAAGCCTGTGGAATGCCCTTCCACTCGATGTTAGGTGTGCCAAAAGCCTGGAGGAGTTCAGGAGGTTGCTAAAGACTCACCTTTTTGTGCGTACCTATGGGTCAGTCACTGGTTAGCCAATGATAGGTCAGGTTAGCCGAAACTGATTAGATTAATTCATTTTTATTATTTTGTTTTGTGACGATCCTATGTGGTGATTTAATTATCATTTTTACTGTTTCTGACGATCCTATATGGTGAAAAGAAAAATGTACGGCGCCCTTGGGGCGATTTTATCGCTAAACGGCGCCTAAAGTTGTCCGATTATTATTATTATTAAAACACCCATTAAAATTCATTCGAGAAAAGAGTAAGAATACCGATTAAAATGTTTAAAAAGGAACATTTTTCGTAAGACCCAAAAACATCCTACAAAATAGTTCGCCGCATAGAAAGTATACTATGTTTGTACAATATCCATCAACTTGGCACGGGATATTCGGCACAATTATATTTGAAAATGTATAAAATGTAGAGTTCAATATACCATAAGATGTCCGTGAACGTTGATAATACTAATCTCTTCGTTACGATTTATGTACCGACTTAATGAACAAATAACCTAACTTTATTTTTTTTTAATTGTTAAAATAACTTAAGGTTTTTATTTGAGGAAATCTTATATTTGTGGTGGTGTGGTAATGGACAGTACGATTGAAAACAAATTTAACAGTTTTATTTTTATTGCCAGAAATAAGCTGTCATTTAAAGTCCCAATGGTAGGTATTCCATGACATATGCTCTTCCCGCATAATTTCAAATACTTAAATATATTATTAATAGTAATCGTATACCTTCGACATTTCTCGCATTGTTAGAAATCCTATAAATATTTAGAAAAAAATAATTGAGGTCGACTGTAAACCAAAATGTTCAACTATCCTATACTTTAAACAAAATGAAATAAAAATTGTTTTAATCTACATTAATCATTACGGGCTAACGAATTATATTGAATACGAAATAGGGAATTTAATCTTTTCTATTGTATCTGTGCTGAATTTGACTCTTCATCTCTCTCTCTCTCTCTCTCCGATGGCGCTACAGCCCATATCGAGCCTTGGCCTCCCGCAACATTCGCCTCCAACTTCCTCTGTCCTCAGCGGCTGACTTCCAGTTGGTTGATACTGTACCATTTAAGTTGTGCCTTATTTTGTATTACTTAATGAATTGTGAACAAATATTATATAAAGGCCGTAGGCCGTGAATTATCTTAAATAAATAAATATTGTTTGCTGGTATTTTTGCGATCACTGATTGGTTTTGGTTGTTATTATTATAATTATTAATTGACAGCTTTTGTTGTTGGTGTATGCTGCGAGCGCCTTTAATTGGAGAGTCGACATGAGATTTTTTTGTATGATAATGTATTCATGTATTGTCGATATCTCTGTGGGTGTCACATATAAAATCAATATCATTCAAAAAACGTTCAAAATACAGTTAGGTGTTTGTTTATTAGAGGCATCAGATAGCATGCAGCGTGTCGTGATTGTAAATATGACTTGAATTTGCCGGGAATCGTTGAGCTGTGAGATTCAACATTCACAGGCGAAATATTAATAACGGAGTCACTGTATTATAGGAATACCACTCTATGTGTGCAATCCATGTTTGTATGTAAATAAATAGTAGGAGCAGAATTGCATTAACCTTTGACAGATCAGCTGTGGATAATATGTAGCTACCTAATATAATATGATTACAGTCAAAGGAGATCCTTATGTCCTATAGAATTGGATACAGTCAATATACAAGAGAATGAACATACTGAAGCCATACGTACATAATACTATCATGAGATTCTTCAGTTGGTAAATATCACTTCTTATGATATCAAGATTTTCCACCAACGCGACTCCGACGGTACATCGGGAAATTGGATGAACTATCAGAGATATCAATAAAAGTTTCGTTTTGATTGAATTTTAGTAATCGAAATCTGGAGTGCAAAATTTTTCAGAGGATGTGAAATACTTTGATACATAAAAGTAACCTAGCTAGAGTTATTCAATACGTACTTGTACATGACCAACAAGAACACTATTAGGGAATGTTTCAAAATGCTGCAAAATTGTTGGGAGAGGTGTCACGAAAGAAAGAATGAACATTTTCCCAAAAAAGCACTTCAATTTTCCGAAAATTTTCTATGTGAAGAAAACGTGCCAAAAGAAGGAATGTGAACATTAAAGTGTTGGTAAATAGTGAATGAAGTAAGATTAAACGTGTTTACTGTTCCTGTGTTCCAGTTCCTAATAACAATATAAAAACTTAAAGGTTCTAAGTAGGTTCTGTTGTATTTAACATGCGCGGGTTGAGTACTAGTTTTAGGCACCTAAGTGCTTTCTACTGAAAATGGACGTGAATAATAAAAGAAGATACTCATGTTGTTTTGTGTTCATTTCTTCCTTTACAAAACAAAAGGAAACGCTGTTGCTTATTTACTAAACAATCCATGTACGTACCACAACTAAATGACAAAGCTTTATGTGTATTGTTCTGTTCAAAGCTCAAAAAGTTCGCAAAGGATTGTAAACACTATCACTAAGACAATATGAAGTGAATTATGTTAGTGGTGGCTTGAAAAACTTTTGACTTATTGAATTCACCAATCCTAAATGAATATAATGTCTGGAAATTCATTGTCACCTTGTCCGATTTGCACCACATTTTTAAACCAAATCGTTTTTTTAATTACTTCAAGGACAATGTTGTGTATTGATGAAGAAGTCAAAGTACGTAATAATATTTTTAAACATGAAACACTCATTTTTTACATTAAAATATGGGGTAAAATCATTCAATATGGCACAGGTAGTCACAGATATGTAGGTATGAAATAACTTACTGTCTTATTAAAGGACGTACGATAGGACACTTACGTAGGTTTATAAAAAAAATATGGCAAGTTTTTAGCGTTCATTAAAAACTTAGAAACTTACAATTTCTTTGACTCACAGCAAGAACAGAGATTCATAAATTAATGATACAGAAATGGCCAAATACGAAGTACAAGAAAGTCGAAGTCAATCGAAGTGACGAAGTTTTCAGGCCTCCACTTGAGAAAATCGCAGTATTTAGGGACAAAAATTACAGGTAATTTCCATTATACATTGCATGACTTTACTATACTTATCGGGGAAATTTGGCGCAAATAATGCTGATGCAACTCTACTTACGAGTAGAACAAGTACGTGGTACATATACAATACATTCAATATAGACATATAGGGATGTGCTCGAAAGAATTGTCGTATATAACTGTTTCATACGTAGATATAGAATGATAGATACAGAGTAGGTAAGGTATATAATACACAGGTGACCTAATTGGAAGGGAGCGTGGAGAGTAAAACCAGGCAGGTACCTGACTAATGGTAGTGTGACTGTTTTTCATGGTTTCAATTTTTTATCTAGTGTTGTTTTTACTATCTACTTACTTTAGATTGTAGAGGCTGCATACAGTACGTGTATAATAATAGGTACACTAAAGGGTATTAGAATGAGACTGAATAACGAAAAATACTACTTATAAAAAGGTAAAAAGTGAAAGACTCTAAACTCTTTGTTTACTATACTTTATTTGTAAACGCAACATGTTGATGATGTTGAAAATCCTAAACACAAACATCTCTCTTTTTTTTAAATGAATCTGGGTTTATATACCCAAAAACATCTTTGTGCACTTCACAGAAAACTTAAAATCTTGTGTTGTGAAGTGGAGTAAGTCGGGGATTGAACCCGCGCCCACTGGATTAACAGTCGAGCACGATACCAACCAGGCTACCAACCACCTCCTGATCTCTATTTCCATTTTTTTTTCAGTTTTCCATACTCCGCTGTTTTCAGTGTATTATCGAATGAACCATAACGAAGTTATCGTTATGTTAAATGGAAAGAAACTCAAAAAAATAAAATGGTCAGTTTGATAGCTCTGCTGATATTTATTTAAGAGCAAAATTCTACATGGATAATTAAAAAAAAACTATTTTAAACACCAATGCGAACGATCTATAAAAGTGTCGATTTTTAAGGTTTTTGCAAGATGTTGGAGGGTCGAAGGGAAGAAAATTGTGTAAAATTGTATTCTCCACTACCGTATCAACTATAAAACATACTCGTACCTACCAAAAATTCACGAATACTTGATTTAATGTTGGGTCTCCATACTAACCATTTGTCTGTTCACAGGACTAAAAAGTCAACTCTATATTTGGATAGGTACTGTTAGATTATTCTTTCTCTTTTTGAACTAAAATTTAAACCCCCGAGGCGCGGAGGCAATTGTTATAACCAGGAAACAAAAAATGTTGGAAAATTTTTAATTGAAAATTTGAATAAAGTACGACGAACAAAAGGTAGGCAGGATTAACTTCATCTGTTAAGTTGTTTGAATGAAGGAAAGTAAGTAAGTAGGTACCAGGTCCCTATTGAAATTATGTAGGAAATGTTGCTTCCGAGGTATATAATTATACTTTGGATTAACTGGAAGAGATCGCTTCATATCATAGCGAGTAACTGCGTATTTTCTTGTCAAATTTTGTCATCTGTAATATTCGCTCAAACAATATAAAATCGTCAGGGTATATCCCAAAAATGGGGTAATCAGTATATGCTGGGTGTATAAAAAATATACACAACGTTCTCACTGTGCAAACTTAATGTGACATTCACAATACGTGGCGAACCTGTATGCTGAACTAAAATATGATTTTTCAATAATTACAATTCGAATATTTTTATTATACGATTGTATTGTAAGATGAGAAAAAGTGTGTACATACCTAACTGACCCAACGGTGAGATGCATAAATGCACAACTCTCACTGTTTACTCCTTATATTTTAATATCGTAATTTTGTGGATTTGTTGCGGAGTAATGTTAGACTAACGGAAAAAACCAGGTTTATTCAAACATTTTTTCTTTAATAAACTCAGTTTTTTTTCCTAATATACTTTTAATATAGTGCACGAGTCTATAGGTAAACTTAAAATTACCTTTTTTATTGGATAATTCTAGGTTTAAAATTCGTTAACCAGGGTAAACTTAGTTTTACCTATTCATCTATCATTCCCTCTAACAGATATATTCGTCTTGTCGTTTGAAATGAAACACATTCAGCACACTATAAAAAATATATTTTTCTTTTTTTTTCAGTATTGGCTTCACTTTACGTTGCGCAGTCATCAACCAAGCATCGCAGAACTTCTGTAAAACATTCAGTGCCATCGCCTGCGGTGATCCTTTCTGTTAGGAAACTAGTGTATCATGATGTGACCTGCTTGCCAGTGGGAAAACAAATACTGAATACAAAGAGAAGTCAAGCTGGAAATAAAGGAGACACTGGAAAAATTGTGAAGAGGAATAGGTAGGTGCCTCAGTTATATTCTTTACACTTAAACGTTTATTTATACATTTTGATGATTTAAGGATGTTCTTCTTCGTCCCTTATTCCTTAGCCTCTTATGTTCATTTATTGGATAAAGGTATCCCCCGTTGGTCCACCACAACACATTGTCTTGCGTACACTTGCATGCATCTCGCCCGACACATTTCTTCATATCATCAGACTACCTTACTGGGGTTCATCGACGCTTCTTCGGGTTATTCGCCATCCCATTATCTTTTTAGTCCATCTTGAATCCTAGCCTCTGAAAGCACGTCCAGCTCAGCCTGCTCAGCTACACTTAAAACCCATTCAGTCACATCGGTTACCTTGGTTCTCTCTCTGATCGAGCATTTGGTACTCTGTTCCATACATAAATTGATACAAAACTAAAAAAGAAAGAAAAGAAAACATCAGCGCACAACTAACAGATAATATCTCAGACATACCCTAATAATTTAAGTTCATTTTCTTTCTCCGTGGTATTATTTCATGGCCTCTACAAAATTGCAAATTATTGCCAGCGATGTTTCACTGGCATTACTTTCTTTAATAGTTCAATTATTCATTTATACCCGGCGTAGTTCATAACGGTGCCTTAATATGTTTCAACGCCAGTGGCGTAACTAGGGGGGGGCGGGGGGGGCGGTCCGCCCCGGGCGGCACATATCAGGGGGCGGCAAAATGGCACAACATATAAAAAAACATCTTGATAAAACACACAGATTAAAAAATCTCTCTGAATTTTCTAAAATTATTATAAAAATCTATTAAATTACAATAATTTTAATAAAAAAATTTGCCTGCGGCGCTAATTAATCCTGTTCGCGTCTTAGGTACATATTATTTATAGGTGCTCAAATAAGTTAGATTTACGATATCTAATGCCTAAAATTTCGTCACTTCTTGCATGGTCGCTTCCCCTATACAATGCCTGTAACCATATGTGTTATTTAGATACTATAGAAAGATAACCAGGTTCACCATTTCACCCATTTTTCTAAAAAATTTCGCCTGCGGCGCTCTTTTTTGATATTTTTTTATATTTTTATTTTAAGAAAGTAAGCAAAACTACAACATGACCTTCATTTTCACTTAGTTTAATGAAAAAAAATTCGCCTGCGGCGCTATTGAAGTGCTTTATTATGCCACATCTATATTAAAATTTTAATTGCTCTCGCCTAGCTTCAAAACTGCAGACACCAATGGGCAGGTATGTACTTGTATAGGTACTTTAGGGGTCGGGTGGGGCGGCGTTTTCAGAGTCCGCCCCGGGCGGCACTTATGCTAGTTACGCCACTGTTCAACGCTACAAAAAACAATATTATTTATAGAGAAAAATAACTGTGTATGAAAGAGTTGTCTTCACAGATCTATGTTGTAAAATGTACAATTTTTGAGCAGTTTCCAGAATGAACACCAGGTGGCAGTTCACGTGTAAGGGTCTGTTGTCAGAGGTCACACATAGACTCCTCGTATTTCTATCGTAAAAGCACGTATTTATGGCAATCCGTGCGACTATCTAATAACGCGTGATACGTATTGTGACATTAAATTTGACAATAGACCCTATTTGTCAGTGCGCCCTTAGTGACAAAAAAGGAAAGCAAACAACCACCGCCTCCTAGAGTAGGTACTCTAGCCGTGCTGTAACAGTTGGCAACAAACAGTGATCAAACAGGACCACCACCCCTGTCAAATCTCGTAACAGAATATAATGCGTGGTCTGTCATACTCGTTGTTAAGGAAAGCTGTTATATCAAACATTTCCTTAGCGATGACGACGGCAACCTCGCCTATAACTTTTTATGTATTAATCCTAAATCGTAGAAATGTCAAGGTGGCGCTGAAACAACTCATTGATGCCCAATTATGATACTGTCCTAAAGTTACGGACATGCAATTCAAAATATTATGTTGACTTTTATGTTCTCATAATGACGGTTGGTTGATATAACATACACTACCTACTCTGAGTATTAAAAGCGGCGAGGTCTGCAAGTGAACTCTGCTGATTGATGTCGTTAGCTATTTCTATTGTTTTTATCATCGCTCCATACAAATCATAATGATGAATAAAATAATGGCATCAAAATCCTACTATAATTTATAATTTTCTGCTGTAATAAATTAAATCATATTTGATTAATGTGACGCGTAAGTTAATGGAAATCGGCGATTTTTTATGACAAACTTTCGGTACCTACTTCAGAATCGTCGGTTTTACTAAATACATGGGAGTCGCCAGGGTTTGCCTAGAGATTGGTATAGGTATATATTTTTTCATACTAAATGATAAAACCATACACAATACTTCCACACATTTTCTCATCATATCATAAACTTTCTAAAATTTGTAAAAATCTATCAGTTTCTAAAAAAAAATTGCCAGCTGAGCTATATTTTATTACTTTTTTATAAAAAGCATATTTTATTCATATTATTGTGCAAAGTTACCAAGCATTACCTATATACATTTTCGAATAAACAAACCACATCACAACCTTCTTCGCTATGTCTCACAAAAAAAAATCGCTAAAAAGGCGCTATTTCCTCATTTTTGAGGGCTATACCATTTTCCAAAAATGTTGTTGCCCCCCCTAGCCCCATGACTTAATACCTAATCTGCTGCGTGGCTGCGATACCGATTTAGTTAGTTTAATTACTGCCTACTAAGTACATAATCACCATATATGAAACAGTAAATGCTATGTACGAGGATTTGTATAAAAATACACGCAACTTTTTCGTTTGGATGAATTGATTGAGATGAGTTGAAAAAGTATAACTGTGGTAGGAAGTAGTTTCACCTAGAGCTTATACCTATTCTGAATAAATGTGATGTCTGTTCCATACAATTTATTCACACTCGTATTAGTATTCGTAGATAAATTGTTTATTCGATATAATGAATAAACAGTTATCGGGGGATTTCGCGCATAAACCAAAATAAATCCGAAAAAAGCGTAATAGCGGGGTTGGTATTATTCTATAACGAAACATAACATATCCCATTGATTAAATTTGAATGGGATTTTCATCACTTTTTTTTCTATGTGAAAAAAAATCGCGCTACCAAAACAATAATATAAAACCCATCTATGGACGGCTTTTTGGGTGACATGGCGAATTAATTACATCTAGCACGAACAGATTGCAATTTTATTCATAGAAGCCGAGCTCATAGTGATGCTTTTTTTTTATTTTAACAAAATAAAACAGTGTATCGGAAATCTATTTTAATTTCCTTTTTTTTGTTAATACTTTGCAATACAACAGAGTTAAATATATTATATACCGTGTGTTACATATATTATTTTCAGTGTTTTTAGTTTTATAACAAAATGCTTACAGCTACATGCATTTTTTAATTCTAGAAGCTGAGTCAATAGTTTCCAATGTGTTATATAATATATTGGATATAAAAAAAATCTAATTGCTATATTTATAACAAAGAATTACAGCAATGTCATATCATATAAGTGTAATTGTTTGCGACTGGTTGACATATAAATAACGATTTTGGGATTTTTATCAATCATAACATACCTACCTAATATCGAGGGACTAGAAAAGAAAAAAAGAACGTAAATTCTACTGACTTTGGTCAATTATGTCAACTTTGAAGATGGACGCGTTTTGAGTGTGTATAGGTAATAAATTTCGTGAAGGTGACGGAAGCACGGAATGTATGTATTGTGGAGTAGAGCCATATGTAGTTCTGTTTTCTCTGCCTACTCTGTAGGGGACGATAAGTAAGCGTATAATTCCTTTTGGAATGTGTAATGACATATGTTTTTATGAATAATAAATTTATGTACTTATACCAAGCCTTTATTTAAAAAAAGTGTAGTATCGCGTTTACTGTAAATCAAAATTTCTTATATTCCATTCTTGGGAAAGCATGATAGTGTATGGATGGATAAATAAATAAAAAGGGCTTAAGGCCAGACTTATTCCATAAGCAGTCAACCTGAATACGATACTATAAACAAATCATATTCTATTAATAAAATAATGTGATGTGGGTCTAAATTAAAAAGATCAAAAGAAAAATTCAACCGTACGTCTCTGGCTCCGGCACTTTTTTTATTCAAAATTCATACAACGAAATATTACAAAGCTTTTTCGACAATCATTCCGTAAAATATTACATAGGAATGTATTCATTAATAGGTATAACGTAAACATAAAAATGGGAATTTTAAAATTGCCTATTATTGAAAATATTTCAACCAATAGTCATGAGTCATGACTTTTTATTTGGAATGGAAAATCTATTATAAGAGTATTGTATATTGTTGGTGACCCCATTTTGTTTGATCCCAGGTGCATTGTATTGTCCGGGGTAAACATCTTCCATCGGATGTTTTATTCAAACATTCCGATCATTATTTAAATGTATCTGACAGTTTGTAATCGGAATATCAGTGATTTATTATATTTTGAAAATAACTGCTACCAACCTATTCAATAGCAAAGCATAAAATTTAATATCGTGAGCTATGAAAGCGCACTCTGTATATATATTTCTATGGTTTTATGCTTCAACTATACTCAATACTACCTATGTATAACCCAATTACTTTTTTAATAAAACGAATACAGTCAGATCGACATATTTTCTATTCTATTCTATTTTATCACCTCACGCCGCGTCCCCTGCGGAATAGGTATAGAGTACAAATCACCAAAATTTCCTATCCTTAAACACACTGCTTCTATAACATTCGTGCAATTTGTCATACACGCTCTAAGATTTATTTTACTCACGTTTCAATCCTTGTGGATTTGGTCGACTTGATCAGTCCCTGTTAGTCTCACACCTTTTATGTCTTTTAATTCATCTCGTCTTCATTAATTGTCTCAACATTCTCAAACCTACTTCAAGCAGCGTGCTCCTTTCTGCGAATTCGCTTATTCAAAGATTATTTAAAAGTATTTTATTTCCTTAAAATTATTCTTCATAAAAAAACAAAATAAATGACTATTTTCTTTTCACGTTGAGGATTGATTATATACTCGTATGAATTTTGGTTTTTTAAAAAAAAAACCTTATGTTATTGTGGGAACATTAAAGTTTGTAAGAGAACATATTTTCGTATGTCTCATTTTTGTGAGATAAATAAAGAAATTCCAATCGTAGGCATAATTTATCTATCACTGTCCTTTTTATATAAATTACTCGTAAAATACGAGTTTAACTCAAATCGAAAGAATATTGTTAGGGGTAGTTATGTACCTATATAAACTTCAGTATTTTATATACCAACGTACATCGGTACATATAATAAGACTCATGGTTTATATAAATGAGAGAAAAAAAGGCAACGTCCAATAAATATATCCGGTATCCTTCTATTAAACCACCCCTCTCCCCCCACCCTTAGAGGGTAGAAAACCAGGCCACCAGTCCAGGCAGATTTACAGTCTGAACTTTAGACAGAAAGTAGATTTGTGACTTTTGTAATTGACATTCATTTATTTATTTCCAACGACAATGAAAAAACAACTAAAATGTTTTTTAATTATTTGATATAAAACGGAATTAAAATATATACATACATATTGTGACTATTGTGAGTAATCGTTGGCTCATCAAGGGTTTTGTAAGGGCTTTGTAACCCGAATTTGGCTTTTTTTAAATTTATTTATTTACTTTTAGTGAGCAAAATCAAAAATATATTAACAATACAATACAAGTAATGAATGTTGTATCACTTCTTTACTAGGACGAGCTTGCTTTCACACTTTTTTTGTAACAAATGAGTAGGTATTTTTTTTATTTTGAATAATGATCTGGAACGTATTACAGCACACTTCACAGTAAACTAAAAGCTTGTGCAAAATTCGAATCCGGCACCTCGTGATTAGAAGTGCCCGTTGTAATCTATTTTACTTATTTTAAAGATATTGTCCATCTTTTCCAGGTTAACAGCAACGTCTCCGACTTTTCCAATGGACGCCCTAAATTCTCAGTCATCCTTTTATTCATGTGAATCGAGAGTGCAACCAATTTTCGTGAACATTAAAGGTAAGTGAACGTACATCATTCCAAGAACTCGACGACTAGATTAAACTCTAATCAAAGGGCACTGACTGATTAAATGTTTGAAAAGTTCCCAACAAAGTGAACGTTCAAAGGTGAAACAGAATATAATAATGGTGATAATGCATGTAGGTTTTGCAATGTTTTTGGGATACCATACCTTATCTATTATGTGTTACTAACTGGGTTTGATCTGCTTCCCTGGGCATAATAAAATGATCACCTATGGCGCCAATGCCGACTCATAAGTGCCGGAACGCATATCCTGCGTCCTCCTCAAGGGAGTTCACTGTATGAATGTATGTACTGATTCAAAAAGGGTGTGTGCAGATTACTGGAGTTGTCGTAGGAGATTGCAGCCCGTGTTTGTTTGTTTGATTCTTTATTCCATTTCTCCTGTCCTCCTCTCCCTTCCTGTCCTGTAACTCCCTTATTTTTCTACTATTCACTAACTTGATTCACTCACTTTTTATACCTATTTGTTATGTCTGTGTATGCATGTGTTTGTTTTTGTTGTGACTTCCAATTCTATCTGATTATTTTTATATGAATGGACTAGTTTTGCGCTAGTGTTAATTAGATGATGTATGAATGAAATGAGATAATTTAATTGATTCACTGACTATATTTATGTATGTTATCTGTAAGAAGAAGTCTTCTTTCTGGAAAGATAAGATTGACAGTGAAAAGAAAAATCCCAAACAACTATGGCAATCTCTTAATGTAATATGCGGACAGAAGAAGGGACAATCATTGTCAACTAAATCTGCTGAAGATCTTGCAGAGTTTTTCAAGACCAAGATAGATGTTATTCAAAGTAAAGTGGAAAATGCATGTAGTGTACAACCAAGTGAGAGGGCAACAAGCTCCTTGGATAGTCTCACACCGACAACACTGACTGAAATGGATGCAATTATTATGAGCACGAAAAACAAACAGTGTGAGCTTGATCCTATACCAGTTTGGTTGCTGAAAAAGTGTAAGGATGCAATCAAGGGATTTCTTGTACATTTCGTAAATAGTTCGCTCTTGGCATCTCGTGTGCCACAGTTCCTGAAGTGTGCACATGTGACACCAATTCTTAAGAAGCCTACACATGATCCAGATGTTGAAACAAACTATAGACCAGTATCTAATCTTCCATATCTCTCGAAACTGCTGGAGAAAGTTGTAACCAGAAGATTGAGCAGTTACCTGGATGAGAGTGCCCTGTGGCCTGCGAGGCAGTCTGCTTACCGAAGGAATCACTCAACGGAGACAAGCATCACAAGGATGCTGTCTGATATAACTGTGTCAAACGAACAGGGTAAAGCTACCCTGCTATGTCTGCTGGATATGAGCGCAGCATTTGACACAGTGGACCACCATATATTACTAAATAAGCTGGAGAGGAGGTTTGGACTTGGTGAGAAGGTCATCGAATGGTTCAAGTCATATCTAACGTGCCGTTCCCAGATTGTAAACTTCGGAGGCGCAAAGGCGGAGCCAAGATCTCTTAACGCAGGCGTACCGCAGGGCTCCGTGCTGGGGCCCCTGCTCTTCGTGCTTTATGTGGATGAAGTGGAGAACATAGTTGAGGGTTTTGGTTTGAATGTATGTGCTTATGCAGACGATATACAGATATATGCTTCCGTTGCACCGGGTGAACAGGATGAGCTTGAACGTACCTTTCTGCGTTGCATCGATGCAGTGGCCAGATGGATGGCCTCAAATAGACTATGCCTCAATGCTGATAAGACAGAATTTATGTGGATAGCGTCGAATAGACGACAGCATCTTATCAGAAATAGTGAGATTGTAGTTGGAGAGACTCAAGTAAAGCCTGTGTTTTCACTTAGAGTTCTTGGTGTGATTGTTGACAGTAGCCTGTCAATGGCTGACCAGATCGGTGCCACGGTTAGGAATGGTTTCTTTCACTTAAGACAAATCAAATATGTTAAACGTTGTCTCACAAAAGATAGTCTTAAGACATTGGTCAATGCTTTTGTAATATCAAGATTAGATTATTGTAACATTATATATACTAGATTGCCGGGTGTACAGGTGAGTCGGTTGCAATGCCTCTTGAACGCCTCCGCTAGACTCATTATGGATGGTAATAAATATTGTAGAATAACTCCGCTACTCAGGGAACTACACTGGCTTCCAGTGTGTGCCAGAACTGAATACAAAGTATGCGTGTTGGTATATAAGGCTATCCATGGTGAGTCGCCCCACTATATTAAAGAAATGTGTGTGAAAAAGAATATGGGCTGGAGGCATCGGACACTGAGGTCGGCTATGAGTCTAGCACATGAACTAGAAGAGCCGCGGAGGGCTGTTTCTACGGGTTATGGTGACCGTGCATTCTGTGCAGCGGGCCCAAGCCTGTGGAATGCCCTTCCACTCGATGTTAGGTGTGCCAAAAGCCTGGAGGAGTTCAGGAGGTTGCTAAAGACTCACCTTTTTGTGCGTACCTACGGGTCAGTCACTGGTTAGCCAATGATAGGTCAAGTTAGCCGAAACTGATTAGATTAATTCATTTTTATTATTTTGTTTTGTGACGATCCTATGTGGTGATTTAATTATCATTTTTACTGTTTCTGACGATCCTATATGGTGAAAAGAAAAATGTACGGTGCCCTTGGGGCGATTTTATCGCTAAACGGCGCCTAAAGTTGTCCGATTATTATTATTATTATTAGTGCTTATAAATAAATAAATAGATACATCTGGGTTCTGCTGAGGAAAAACTGTAATGCACCTGTGTTTCTGTAATACAACTGTGCAAAATTTCTAGTAGAATTCCGAATTCTGATCAACGAATTGAGTCACATAAAACAAATTTCACAAACTATACGCTTATGTAGGTAGGAATCGTTTAGTTTGGATGGATAAAGAAAGAGATAATAAACTCTCTGGTTCCAATTCCAATGAATGAGGTAATGTTTTCGAGTCAGCATCAATTCTTCTTTAGTTTAACTTTCATCCAAGTGGGTGACCTTTTTACAGCGTTTCATTTAAACTTCGTGTTCTTAGATGCAGTACTGACTAGAAAATATACGAAGGTGTTCAGAATTTTCAAATACAGTGCATTTCGTGTTGGCGAATTAAGGTACATATCTACATTCTACATACCTATATTTCTATCCACCCTAAGTAGACGACTGTAAACAAAATTGGTATTACTGAGTTTGGTGTTGTCCGATATACTCGTAATAATAAGATATGGTTATATTTTTTTGCTACTTTCAAATTATATTTTAAAAATGCTCTAATTTTTTATTTATTTTTTAAACCTGCAATGGCGTTAGTTCGGAATAGCGCATTATTCGAAGAAATTCTTGGTGCATTATGCTATTTTCTCTCTGGAAAAACTCTCTTGCCTTTAAATTAATTTCTCTAGCCTTATCCTGTAATATTTTCGGCACAATAACTTGTAAAAAGTACTTCTTCTTAAACTGGCCGAAGGCCACTTGGACCTGTTTGTGCAGAGTCTGCAAGAACAATATGAGAAAATTACGGACCTTTGACATATCTTCTGACCAAAGAGATTACATATTAAGGACTAGAGATCTGATTCTATGTATTTTCAATAGAACGGAAGTGTCACAATTTCACGCACGGCACTTTTTGGTATTTTAGAGTCGCAAAGGTCACACTATTAACAAGATATCAATAATAAAAACTAAAACATCTTTAAAACTATCGTTTTAGTCCTAATAACGTTAAAACAAATACAGTTTTTAACTATGAGAACAAAATTTCGAAACCATTGCAACAAACTGTCAAAATTTTCCATACGATTTGACAGTTTGTGGGCACCAGTTTTGTTACACTTCTAGCATTGAGTACTCTGTCTAGGTAGTACTTAATATATTATGTCGATGCTTCTGACAAATTTTGACAGTTAGGGATGTCTACCAATAATACAATATTGCAACATTTCATTTGCAGATAACATTCGGATTGACAAGTAAGGGTAAATGATCTGTAGTAGTACCTACCTGGAGTTCTAAAAGTTCTATTTTCAAAATGCTGTTACTTACTATCACCCTCATTTAGATGGCGCTTCACATTTACTATTCACGTATAAATGGTACAAAACATTTTAGCTGGTGTTTTGGTTATACTTCAAACGTCATATAGTCTATTTTACGTTTTCTAATACTTATGCGATTGTGCATTAACATTTGCAGACTTCAGTGTAATAACTCTCTTATTATTACATCTTTGCAATACTATTTTCAGTATAATATTTTCTACGGTGACAGGCAACCAATTACAAAAAGTTCATACGATCTGATCATAAAACACTGCGTTTTCTTTCGTATTAATTGATTCTTTAGGTTTGGTTGGGAACTCTGATGTACTCGTACATCTTCGCCAGAGATACTCTCTTTTGCAGTCTCCTTCGCAGATCGCATTTCCTCAAATACGTTTTGATAAAAATGCCGAAGAATTTTATGTTTAAATTGAACAAAGAATTGAAATCATGCAAATATGAATACATATAGGCATAAATTAATAACACAGATAAAACAAATGGCAGTAGAACATCTGATTGTTAGTAGATTTAGTATGTACCAATTAGAGTTAGTTATTCAGACTTTCTTTACAGTATGCCTTTAACTAGCATTGACATGCATCAATGGGTACATTATACACAATACGTTCATAAACTTGCAGATAAAATTAAAATTATGTTATCATGTTTTGGCCTAATTATAAGAAATAAATAATATTCATCAGGGTCACTGACACGGAACATTAAGAAAAGGGGAAGAAATTTAATCATTGGTTTCTGTCCCGAAAAAAAAACATTAGAAATCCACCCAAAATAGTCTGCCATAGTAAATACAGTAAAGGCTTCCATATACTTTGGCAAACTTTTATGAACATACCTTGCTATAGTGCATTCTTTATGGTAGTGTTTGTCTGAGAGCAAAAGCTTATAGCGTTCGTAAAGTAGTTCCGGAAATGACGGAGAAACCAACTGTTCAACACGTCAAGAAGTTCGATTTTTGAATCGTTTGAAATCGGTGTGTTCTATTCCCTCTTTTAAACTTTTGAAATTGTTTGCAAGTTTATGAGATCGTACAAAGAGATCGTATGAAAACATTGAAAATTAAATATTGAATCTGCTCAGGTTTATGAAGATCCGGTTCCAAGCCATGGATTCGCTCCTTAATATATGTAATATCTAAATCGTTTTAAAACATATAAAGGGCAACCATAGTATTAAATTAAAATACTGATTAACGAATCAGTTTACTTACCTTAAGTTAGGTACTTTGTCTATCTAATATATAATTTGCCAGACCTGGGTATGTCTAATTTTGTTCAGAGCTATTTTTCGCATGGATCACCGTGGATACAAGATTTGACGATAGATTTACTACGCATACCTATTTTTATAATCAAGTTCTCAACTGCCACATTATAATAAAATAGTCTATACCGAAAAAATCCGAAATATTTCGTGCACACTCGGTTGTTGTTGTATGTTGTAATAATTTTAAAAAGATGTCGCTCGTTTTTTAAAATATTAATTTCATTATTTTCCTCAGTACCCTACAGATATTGGCGCCTGCTTAGTAGACTGTATAGTAAAGAAATAAAATCCTATAAATTACTTCATCCCTAATAAATTTTATATTATATAATAACGTATTTAATAGTTATTTCACAAAATAATATTCCGAAACACGGATATGTAAAACGGCTTTCATTTCCTACAAAAGTAATTGAAATAGCTTCACATACTGAAACCCGAACTTAGATCATTTCCTTTCATTTTATTGTATTTATTAGGCAATACCATTTCATATTTTAAGTAGCTATGTATGATAATTTTCACATTTCCTCTCATACAAATCTGAAGCCGATTCATAGATGTAAAAATATCTTATGATAGAAGATTGGATAGTTAGGTACTTCTTATTGGCATTTAAGCATTTATGGCTATACCGTGTTTTTTTAGTATCTCTATGTCTCGTATACCAGTTTAAAGGGATCTGTGAATTGTATGATATTTTTAGCTATACATATGCATCTAGTTTTGTGTGTAGAGTGATAGAGCTTTTGCTGGTTCGGACCACATGCAATAGGCAATATAGTATCAACTGTCTGGATCTCCATCAAATTGATTCTAGCTCGGACTTATCACAGAACAGGCGCGAAGCTACCTAAGAACACGATTCTCATCGGGTCATCTTTTGGCAAAAATGATAGGCATAATAGTGTCCAATCTGACGTAATCCCATAAGAAATGTGAGCCCCGGCTTCAATTAAATTATTGTATAAATAGTCTTTGTGTCTGACGATCCTACGCCTGGATTTAAGATTTGAAGCAACCACTATTGCATATAATATACCGTGTGTTATCAAAGTAATTTTTCTCTTTAACCTTTATTTTTTAATAGCCTTTTACCTAGCCAGCATTCTGCCCTATCTTTTGTCAAAGAGTTCACCCATATAAAACTGATTCCTGGAGATAGGACAATTATTTGTAGGTTATATATGAAACCTTACTGAAATATTGCGGTGATTTTCATAGAACTGTAAAAATATATTTTATAAAGGGGATAGTAGATTATTCATTTCAGTTCATTTCAATATAATCTATTTCTATTTGATTATCGTTCTTTATTCAAATCGATTCGTTTGATTTTAATATTATACGATTGCCATTTCATAATACCTATTATTATTATGAAGCAGTACGGAATAAAATGTAAAGAGAGGAGCGGCGCATATGTGAAGAATATTGAGACAATAAATCGTGATTCAATATCCAGATAAGAGCATCAAAGATTTATCCTGTTCCATATTCCGTTCATATATACACCTACTCACTCAGTAATAATAGAAGTCGATAATAAAGTAGAGATGGAATATCGAGATCCTATTTCATAAAAACTATTGGAACATCTGCCACCAGGGGCGCTAGTGAACGTTTATGAGTTAATAATACTATTTTATAGAAAATAAAAGTTTATTTCTATTGAGTTCTACATATCTCACTTTATCTGGTCTTCGCATGAATAAAATAATAAGAGATTGTTTGATAATTTGTTTATTAATGTACGTTAACAAAATTTCTTTATTACTTACTTACTTTACTTTTCGTGTGGCGCGGTGATTGAAGTATCCTCACACATTCGGGCTGAGTCAAAAAGTCCTCGCAGAACTACAGTCTTGGATCCAGTGCTGTCAACCAGTCCACTACCTCCGGCGTCGCCTCATGGATGTCTTGGAGGCTTCCACTGAACTTCTTAATGTGGCACTCTTGCACTACGTGTCTCACGGTCTGTTCAGCTCCACACTCGCAATCAGGCCTGTCCCTCTTCCCCCACCTCCAGAGTGATTAATTGCAGCACCCATTTCTTTATTAATTACGATAACAAGGTTTAGTCCCCATTTTACATAACGTATCTATTTAGATTATTACTTAATCTGTTTTGATGACTGTGTATTTTTAACCAAATGCGGTGACATTCGGATCATCGTAACAGAATGTTAAGGATTCGTGTGTCATGTAATTTTCAATAGATGTTATGAACCACTGCCTCCTAGAGTATGAATGTTACAGGTTTTCCATGAGTTTGTAATAAACTACATTTATAAATGTATAAGATTTGATTTCGTATTATATGGCACGTTTATCCAAGGACTATAATACAATAGTAATGCAAAACATTGTTGCTCAGTATGCGAGCGGTTTACCAGATATCACTCCTTTCACATTTAATTATTCCAAGCAGCCCATGGAGTCTTCCCCCGTCTCGTCTTGTGTCAAACTGCGGTTTTTCAAGCTTGAAGCGACCGCAAAAATTATAATGAAAACCTTTCATCGGTCGGCAAAGTTAGACCGCACGCTGAAGTATCGAAATTCATGGATTGAAAACCAAAATCTTTATTTTATAACGATAAAAATACTAGCATATTGTACGCGTATATTTACAACACTATTTTACTGAATACAAAGTTCATAGTGTCGGGTTCTCAGTTGTAGGTTCGAATCTCTCTACTTTTCTGTACACAGCTCAGCACAAAGGCTATTTGATTTGCTATGTTACGTTGAGCAGTGTTATATGTATTATAATTAAAAAATAAATATATAAAAATACTGCGCGTTTTGCATTTCACACAACCCAAATGTGTCTCTATGTTTTTTTTTATTTGAGACCCTCCACTCGTCTGCGAGTCATCTAGGCCACACATTGAGAGAGAAAAGAATTCATTAATTCAAATATCTCATATAAAGAGGTCTTTATAGGATTTGTGTCCAAACTCTTAAAAAACGTATTTACTTAGACAATATTAATACCATTAATACTCACAAAAAGTACTCAAGTTTCCACTATAAAAATCTTGTGTAATTCATCCTCTTTCCTCTAGAATTTCAAAATCACATTTTTTCTTTTACTAGTAGAGAACGTCAAATACAAACTCAGTCGCTCCTTTTGAGAATGCATATTGCATATCCTTTATATTCTGAAATCATACCGCTTTAAAGTGATTCAAAGGCGTCAACAAGCAAGCAGAGAGAAAGAAAGAAAAACAATATTATAGTATGCATGGATAGGGATGGGGATATACTTACATAGACCTACCCTTCTCTTGCAGTGTCTGATTACATGTAATATTGTTCTGTGTGTATGCAAAATGCATGGCGTTATTTTCTGTATATCAACTATTGATATTTTTTCTTATTACGTATTCCATCAAATCTATACGTGCAGCATATTTAGGGGCATTTATTTACCTTAATTATTGTAAGTAATTATAATCCGTGACATTCGTCTATAAATTGGGCTTTAATTGTTAAGTTAATTGGATTTTAAAGTGATAAATTTATTTATTTGTGTACCTTCCGAAAAATTACGTAAGTGTTAAAATTGAGGAGCCGTCTGAGACCACAAAACTACGTTTTAATGTCCCCGAGTGCACAAATGTAAAAACGACAAAATGATCACTGAGACCTATCGATGGTCCTCTCAATACAGTAGGAAATAATGTTAGGACACCGATGGGTCGCACGGCGCATGGATGTAATATTCAGTTTAAATGAGACTAAAAAAATACGTTTTAAAAAGTCGGCGAGTGCACAAATGTAAAAACGACAAAATGATCACTGAGACCTATCGATGGTCCTCTCAGTACAGTAGGAAATAATGTGGTAAGGACACCGTTGGGTCGCACGGCGCATGGATGTAATATTCAGTTTAATGAGACTACAAAAATACGTTTTAAAAAGTCGGCGAGTGCACAAATGTAAAAACGACGAAATGATCACTGAGACCTATCGATGGTCCTCTCAATACAGTAGGAAATAATGTGGTAAGGACACAGATGGGTCGCACGGCGCATGGATGTAATATTCAGTTTAATACGGCACACAGAATTTGGACTATTTTTATATACGCGGCAACCAATATTTTAATATAAAGTAAAAAGACCGCCCATTTTGAGTATTTACGCGATGAACTTGTGTGGGCATGATATGTGGTAAAGTGCACAATTGATAGAGCAATGCACACTCACTTACCTAAGTAACTGAATAATCCCGGGTTTGTATGGAATGGATGGGTGAATCAACGATAATAAATAGCTAGTTATATTTTAAGAGATTTGTGTGGGTAGAATAGGTGAAATCACCTGTACCATAATTCAAAAATATTTCACCGTATGTGGATAACTATAATACGTACATTGTTGTATAAATTGGATAAATTTTCTGTACCTTTTAATTCCGAAATATCAATTGTTTGAAATACGATCTTTCTATTGTTGATACTCGTAACACTAATGCTGTTGTACTCAATAATGTTCAGTTGATAACTGCATTCACAGAGCTTTTAGTATCCAACAACAGAGCTGATGCAAGTCTACAACAAACAAAGCACTTGCTACAGACACAAAATTCTTTTTTACTTTAGGTTTGATGCAACTACTATTGCATAATGCTATTTTATAATTAAATTCATTTGTCTTTGCCCCAGGATAATTTTCTATCGGTACTAATTGTGAAGATGTGCAATGTACATAGCTTCAATTTTCTTTCATGTGTAGTGCGCATGTGCATTCACGTGATACATCTTCACACATCATTTACTAGTTTTTTTTTTTACATTAAGTACCTACAAGAAATGGTAAGGATGAATGTGGATGTTTTATTGGAGTACTTTGTCCATTTGTAAATACATTAGAACTTACTTAACAGAAATATGTTTTTCATTCTCGTAACAAACAAACTTGTTTGAACATACGAAATAAAATTAAAAAAAAAATAATGTAGGTAGTTATTTCAACACATTTATTCATTTACCGTTTGGTGACGTTGAAAATTGTTACATCAAGTAATGTTCCTCTTTATAATAATAATAAAAAAAACGTTTCAATATGCATTTCGTTGTAAAAAAAAGTTGTGTTGGGATGAGGGGTGCGTTTTCAAATTGTAGCCTCGGGGCGGCGAAATTCCTCTTCCCGCCTCTGCGTTGGTAGGTAGGTACCATCCCATTGTTGGGTATAAACTGAAACGTAATACTGTTTACAATCAATAAACAATAAAGAGATATATATATATATATATATATATAATAGAGAAATTGGCTGATTTTGCAAAATATTGTATTATTTTATTACAGTACGGATTGTATTGTATGAGTCTCGTAGTAGGTAGGTATATTTGTTTTGTTAACTCAATATAACTTTTCTATCACAAAAATTTCAGGGTTTTCACGTATTTAGTTATTTAGTTTATAAGAGAAACCTTCAAGATGTTTTGTGTTTTTTATTTATTTAGGTCTATATTCGTAGTTGCGTTTCACTCACTTTCGGATTAGATACGCGGTAGAAGTAGAAAAAAGCAAGGTCACTAAAAACGAAAAACGTGAACAGTTTTCTAAAGTATTCTTTCATATTATCGTCCTACCGTGTTTTGCTTTTCTCTCTCATGACATTTTAAATAATGTGGTGTAATCAGCGATACGCTTAGGCACATCCAAAGTTGTAAGTAAATTCATTTTATCTTTAACTGTATAGGTATTAGGTATTCGATTTTTTAATAGCTTATGTCCTACCCAGGATTCTGCTCTATCGCTACGTAAAATATGCAGTCTCTCGTGTAAAAGTGATTCCTGAAGAAAGGCGATTCCTCCTATAACAACCTATTATACAAAAGTTTCCACTATTATAACATTAAAAGTACTGATTGACAGTAATGTATAAGATGAAGCCTTAATTTTAAATCTGTTATGCATATTAGTTTAGCAGGATATAGGCAATAGAAAATTTAGGGCATCAGTTAGTTTTGGTACTATATTGGCTGTTTTCGAAAATAATTTATTCTCATCTTATTGCTCATTTTTTGATTTAGCCATTATGATGACATCACAGAAATAATTATAGAGAGAATGGACAAATTCAACCTAATAAAGAATATTTTTTCTATAACTATATACCATGTTTTCAGTTAAATCTCCCTTAAAATTACGTTATTAAAACATCGGATTTTTCCTTTTTTTTAATATTTTTTTTTTAAGTATGTTATTATTATTATATTAAGCAATGGTTGTGTTTACTCAGCACAAAATGGATCAACGAGGAAAATAATAAAATACAGGAAATTTTGCTGATTTTGTGAAAAATATTTTGCTTTATGTGTGTAGGGTTTACACCCATTTATGCGTAGGTACAAAAGTGGTATGTTTCTTGTTTAGATACCTATAAAGTAATATATAAAAATAATTAATTCGAACAGAATAAAATTTCGTCGATCATGGCGAGCCTGCGCCTGGATTTAAGTTTAATGCAACCACTATCGCATAAATATTGTAATTAAAGTCATTTTTATCTCTTTAACCGTATATTTGGTTTTTCAATAGCTAATATCCTAGATAGGATTATTCTCTAGTCACTTGAAATATGTCTTCTGATAGTTCTCCCGTGTGAAACTGATTTCTGGACATAATTTAAACGATTTAGTTACTTACTAGAATTAGAATATTATGGTGATGCAATCCTTGTTGCAAACATAAACAATATCTACATTGAATTGTATCTAATTGTGGATTTGTATACCTACTAAAATTTCAATGATTGATAAAAAAAAAGTATAACTTTACTCTTCTCCATGCATCACGTCATTCTAGTCGATAGAGTAAAATACGATACTCTTATATTTTTGTAAATACCTCTAACATATTTTCTGAAGCTGGTATTGGCAGGTTCATACTGAAAACATCCTTGCATTGTGATATGAAAAATAAAACACATATTGTTTTTTTCTTTCCACTATTTTTACAGAACAATATGTTGAACAATATTCCTGGTATTATTTGTATTTTAATAATAATTCTGCACAGGTAACGAGCTTAAGTATACCGTAAAGCACGACTTTCCTCTTATACACTCTGGTGAAATATAATACACAAAAATAGCTGCAACGTTTAACCCGCTTCTTTCTGCAACGCAAATATAAAGAAGATAATTTACCTACAACGAGGCTTTTGTTTGTATTTTTTCGTTACTGTAAAACGGTATACCTACTTCCAGAAATGAAGCATACATATTACGAGTACAAAATGTATCATGAATGCCGTATTTCTAGCGGAAACTCAGTACAATTATTATTATGCAACATATTATTACATTCTTTGTTTCATTTTTGAGTGTATAATATTGTGCAACTAACAAAGGCATACAGCAATCAAGAAATCGTAAAAGTAATGACACACCTTTGTACAGGATCTAACAGTATGCTTTAGCTACATTAGTACTTATTACATATTTTCGTGTAATTACTAAACTTATAAAAAAAAAGTACACGATAGCAGTACTGGCACGGATATACAATACAGTACATTATACGCAGCTGTAGGTATTAAGCTATCTACTCTTGACATTTTTTTTTGCTGTTAATGGAGGAAAGCATATGGATCTCTTTAATCTACGTGCCTAATTTCATAAAAGAATATGAACGTTAGCATATTTAATTCGAAAGATTCAACCAAATATCCGCAGGGTTCGATTCTGAATATAAAGAATTTTATAATGTTAGTCTTATGCTCAGAAGAGAATTATTTTTCAACAATAACTACACGACTTGGACATAAAATCTGTAAGGAGATCTACGCTGAAACCTAGACCTTCTATTACTTATATTATTATGAAAATTGTTCGTATTATCAATGACAAGTTCTTTTTTATTTCAGATTTAAAAATCAATAAAGGAAACCGAAGCCAAACATTGAACGAAACCATTCAAGACGATGAACAGAACTTGGAAGAGATTGTTCTCTGTCCTTCAAAACAAGATGTATATGGAGAAAGGTACATTGTCGCCTAAGAGAAATCTTATCATAAAAATTAAATAATTAACTAAACAATCGGAAAACATTACATTGATTCTTTTTTCAGGTGGCGTTCTGAACAGAAGGGCAACAAAATACATAAATCAGCCGATAGAAAATTGAAAAATACTTACAAATACTTTGAAATCCATTCCATGAGGAGCAATTCAAGTCTTATTTGTCATATGACAAAACATCACATTATTTCACAGAAGAGGACGAGGCGGAAACGTGGGATAAAAGGTGAGATAATAAAAGATTTTGTGAGATTTAAAACTCCACACTCATTGCTTTCCGTGATGTCTAGAGCAGCCCGTTTCACCTGCATTTTTCGTATATACCAGAAAATATTCTGCATCTAAGACAACTCCAGTTATGAGACATTTTCTGATGTTCGCTCCTGAAGTTTGTACCTCCTCATAGTATATGGCTTCTAAGTCTGCTCAGAAATTTTCCGATGCCCTATTTTTCTTGGGTCTCCTTAGTTGTTAAATGACTTCCCTAATTGTAATATTTTTGAAAAATAAATATGAAGTTGCTTCATCTAGCCTTCTTGAAAGTTCTTTTTTGCGAGAATGAAACTAATTTTCAATTCATACTAATGTTTCTTTCCAGGTTCCCCACCACAGATTATGTACACATTTCTGGAACAAGCCGTGCAACCTGGGGGTCACATATCTCTAAAATGTTCTGCAGCAGGTGACCCACCTCCAAGCTTTGAATGGAAGTTGGACAATCAGGTTTTATCAGCGTCATCTCACAGGTAAGTCTTAGGATAATATATCTACACTCACATGTTGGACCTTCTTCTTATACTTTACTTCTCCTAAAATTGAGATAATCATAAATAGGGTCAAAATAAGCACTATTTTTTCCAGATATCTTATTGGTCAGTACATGGAGCATACTGGTTTAGTCATCTCTCATCTTAACATGAGCAATGCAAGAGTGGAGGATGGAGGACAGTATGAATGTAGAGCTGTAAATATCAGAGGAAGCTCCTCACACGTTTCCAGGTTGAATGTTTACGGTATAAACTATTTTCCATCTTTTTTTATACAGAAAAAATCTCCTCAAATATACATATTATTTACAAGAGGATGCGAATAATGGTTACAGAAGTCAAAGCGATTTGGTCTTGTTCAAAATTATTAAATGTTTAATTACAGGAGCCCCTTACATCAGATCCATAGGAACGATCAAAGGAGTAACTGGAAGCGATATTTCCATAATTTGTCCTTATTATGGATATCCAATTAGGTAAGGATGCATCTTACTTCAGTAAAAAAAAAAAACAGGATAACCTCATCATTGTATATTTGTGATCTTTGCAGAATGTAATAAAGTCTTTTTCCAGTTTCGTCAAATGGGAATCAACTAGATTTGATTTACCATCAGATTCAAGATATCAGACTCATGCGGGAGTTTTAAGAATATCTTCATTGAATCCAACCAAAGATGCTGGAAGTTTCGTATGCTCCGTCGGCAGTCCAACGGGAGAACTTGCAAAAAGGGAGATTCAATTAGTAATATCGAGTCCCCCAGTTTTGTCTCCTTTATCATATCCACCAAATTTAAAGTCGGGGGAAAGAGCACAACTTTCATGTACGGTGATATCTGGAGATATGCCTGTTTTCTTCTCATGGCAAAAAGATGGCCTTCCAATATCTTCTTCCCTACAGGTATTCAATCGAAAAAATCCATGGATTTTTATTGAAATTCTGACATAATGATTCTGGACTTTGTACATAAGTGACTTTGTTTCAGATTGAAGAAAGGAGTACTGAGTTCTTTAGTTACTTACTTTTTAAAAGCCTTTCAGAGACTCATAGTGGTACCTACACCTGTGTATCATCAAATTCTGCGGGAAAAGTGAACATGTCAACAGAATTTGTAATCAAAGGTACAAATGCGCCGTATGAAATATTCTCATCTGTCCCATGACCAACACATACTTGCCTGATTATCCAATTTTTTATTTTTCTCAGTACCGCCTTATTGGAATGCTGAACCTCAAGATACTTCAACGCTATTAGGAGGATCGGTCATGATTAATTGTGATGCGAGAGGCTTTCCAGCTCCAAGAACTTATTGGTCGAAACAATATGGTAAAAACAATCTTTCAACCTTCCTTCATAACATATTCAGAAACACACTGTGTAAATCAATGACAAACTCGTAGTACAAAATAATTCTTTATATTAGTTTACCCGAGGTTTATAAAAGTTCCTTCTTTTTTCCAGACAAATCAAGAGACAATTTTGATCTAATATCCCCTTCAAGTGATCATCTCCTGGTCTTTAGCAATGGATCATTTCTCATCAACACAGTCACCACGCAAGATAAAGGGAGATACAAATGCACTGCTGAAAATGGCGTGGAACCAAACCTTGAGAAGAGCATATTGCTTGACGTTAATGGTGAATATATTTTCATGTACATAAGTCACTGAAGCTACTGAACGCTTAGGATTGTCTATTTTTAAAATACTTCTTTTCTTTCAGAGCCAGCAAGATTTGACGTGGCATCTCAGAATGTTTCAGTCAGAAGGGGTGATTCCATATCATTAATTTGTGATATTCAAGGAGATAATCCAATTAAAAACATTTGGACACACAACAATAATCTCATTGATAAAGTCCACTATGGGTAAGGATCGTTCAATTTCTCTAAGGTTTTTTCTTTCACAAGGACTTCGTCTGCTTATTCTTACTTGGTGATTTTAATTGATTTGAAGAATTTTTTATTTTTTGGTATTAATTATAGGACGAGTGTCTCAGAAAGTAAACGAGAGAAAGGCCTAAGGTCTCAGTTGAACATAGAGAGAGCTGATCGCCACCATTCTGGATTATACAGATGCCAAGCTAGTAATTTATATGGAAGAAGTGAACATTTCGTTTATCTTGCTGTACAAGGTAAATATTTTTCCAATATAGTCTTCCAAGGCCTTAAATGATCTGAAATTATCCCCTTCGACTGTACAATTATTATTCTATTTTTTAGAAAGACCAGATCCACCGAAGCAATTAGAAGTGATACAGGTTGGCAGTAGATCCTTGACACTCTCATGGCAGAGACCGTACGATGGCAATAGTCCAGTTCTGGGGTATCTGTTACAATATCAGTCCCTGAGATCAGGAACCACTAATTCTTGGGATGTGGCTAATACTGTGAACGTTACCATCTCGACGTCAAAGCCGAGCTCTGGGTAAATTATACAGACTACACCTTTCACAACTTTTAGATTTAAGGGAAGCCTTTTAGGTTTATAGATCCCGCCATATAACTTCAGCGTTACAGACTGAACATTGGGTACACGCAAAATTTTAAAAATATTGTTTTTTTATTTCAGGAACCATAAAAACTCGATTGAACAAGGAGTAGTGAATGGGCTACAACCTGATACAACATATTCAATGAGAATGTTGGCAGTCAATCAGATTGAAAGCAGTTCATACAGCGAAACTATTGTTGCCAAAACACATGAAGAAGGTATAGAGAATTTTAAGTGCATGCTAAATTAACCGTGTTTTTAATCTCTTAGATATTAGGGAGCATAGTTTTTTTTACTGTGTAAAATGATATTTTTCTCCATGCAAGCTCCCACGGAACCACCTCAGAATGTCCAGGTACAAGCAGGTGATTCCAGAGAATTAATAGTGTCATGGCAGGTAGGTACAGCAAAAAAATAACTACAGAAAAATAGTCTTTAGGTGCCTAATAAAAATCTATGAAAACTTAATCATTCTTCTGATGAAACCAATATACAAGGACTTTCTGCTATTTTAGGCCCCTCCAGCACAATCATGGCACGGCCCTCTTCTGGGTTATACAGTGCACTGGGCAGAAGTCACTGAAGCAGATCTGCCAACGCAACAGGCGCCTGTCAGTAGTTCTGCTACTGTAAAGGGAGCTACGTCCACCAAATTTACCATCACAGGATTAGGACAGTTTACAAAGTACAGAATCACAGTAACGGCCGCCAATAGAGCTGGAAGTGGACCAACCAGTACTCCTGTCTTAGGGAATACGAAAGAAGGAGGTATGGAAAATGCACCATTGAACTATTTGCCAAAATTTGTTATGGCTATATCCCACGGAAGGTGAATCCTGCTTCGTCCGTAGATTCGCATGCCGTGGGAAGGAGTGAGTCCGTGAATCTACAGACTTTTTCATAGCGATTTGTATGGCGGTACGTGATATCGCAGACGTGCACGGATCCGGATCGTGGGAAATAGGTTGCCTGTGAATCCGCGGACACGCCTTGATGAATCCAGATGAATCCGTCTAATCCATAGCGTTTGGATAACTTGCAATACAAGTGTTGAATCCAATATACATATACGTAGATATTTCTTTAGGAAACATCCCAAACAGACAGTTTTTTTCATTTTATTTCTTCTTTTCTATTTTAAAATGTATTTTAATTAAAATTAAACTTTTTTTTCAATTATTTCAATGTTAATTTATAGTTTGATAATTACAAAATGTGTGTGTGTGTGTGTGTGTGTGTGTGTGTGTGTGTGTGTGTGTGTGTGTGTGTGTGTGTGTGTGTGTGTGTGTGTGTGTGTGTGTGTGTGTGTGTGTGTGTGTGTGTGTGTGTGTGTGTGTGTGTGTGTGTGTGTGTGTGTGTGTGTGTGTGTGTGTGTGTGTGTGTGTGTGTGTGTGTGTGTGTGTGTGTGTGTGTGTGTGTGTGTGTGTGTGTGTGTGTGTGTGTGTGTGTGTGTGTGTGTGTGTGTGTGTGTGTGTGTGTGTGTGTGTGTGTGTGTGTGTGTGTGTGTGTGTGTGTGTGTGTGTGTGTGTGTGTGTGTGTGTGTGTGTGTGTGTGTGTGTGTGTGTGTGTGTGTGTGTGTGTGTGTGTGTGTGTGTGTGTGTGTGTGTGTGTGTGTGTTGATTCTCACAAAATAAAAAACGTTTTATTAAAAAATATAATTATGTAGGTAACTATTAGCTTATTACGTTACTTCATTTTCTATAGTATAACTATTAAACGTAATACATATATATTCCATTTGTCGCCGCCCACAAGTTTTTTGTGTATATGAGTAAAAAGGCGTGTGGATGGAACGTTTGTCTTGGCTCGTTTACGTAACAGACCGTTGACGCCTTTTTACTCATGAACGCAAAAAACTCGTAGATGCTCGCAAGCGTGTGGCGGCGACATTAACTTTTACTTAAAGTATTATACCGAATCGGTAGGTATTCCCTATATAATTGGCACCAGGAATGACGTCACAGTCTTTTCCCACGGCATTAAGGTTCAAAATCGCGTGACAATCGCATGATAAAATGGTAAAAATAGCGTTTTTTTAATTTTTTGAGGTTAATTTTGCGTCTATCAAAAAACTTTGACGGTTATTCCCTAGGTTTTAATGCATATTATCAGTACAAAAAAAAAATTTACTCAACGACTTTCAGGAAACGAGTTTCCGTCTTTCGGAAAAAAGATCAGAGGTGTTATCCATTTTTTTTGAGAAATCTATACAAGATATAAAAAATCTTTTACGGTTATATACGGTTATATAAAGGTTCAATGCATCTACCCTATTTTGTTCCAAAGCATAATTAATAACGGTTGTCGAGATAGAAGGTCTCCCGTTTTTAGAAATTTTTGAAATGTCGGTACATGCATACTCTTAACATTACTTACTGTAAATTAATACTGATTCAAAAGTTATTCATAGGTACAAAAATACATAATACAAGAATATGATACTAAATTGATAACATGTAGCTACCCACATTAACTGAAAATAACGTGTTGTAATTTTTGCTAGTCGGGTAATTTGTATATTTTTGTAACAATTTTACAATAAAAATAATTATTATTCGATATATTTTCGGATATATATTCACTAACAACGAGGGTTGTCAACCGTACTAGAGTATAATAATAATATTGAAAGTGAGTTGCAAGAAATATATGGATCGCAAAATACTATATATATATTTTTTGGCAACATTAAAACTAAGAAAATATCAACCAAATCCGCTTCACTTGTAAAATTTAAACGCAGTTTAAGAATTATATCATTGCCTGCAGTTTTCGACTGACGAATGAGTGTGTAATTTACATTAATTTGAAAATTGAGAAAACCACACTTTTCTAGCAAATAAAAATATTATAAAATTCAAGCAGTTCATAAAATGACAGTTTTTATTTAAATAGATAAGTAGATATTTATTTATTTATTGCACATGGAACAGATACAGTCACAAAAACAAACATTGGCAGGTACATTAATACAAAAATATCAATACACAAGACCAATTACATCCGTTCACAATTAGCACACACGCAAAACAAATAGATTACATTACATAGTTAAAAATATATATCTTATATCTATAAAACATTTATGGTAGGGAAGGAGGAAGCATGGGAAGAGGAAGAAGAAGAGGAAGAAAGGAGGGGATAATGAAGGAAGCAACAAAAAAAGAGTTAAGAACTGATATCAAGAACAATAAGATAATGTGTATGTTTTCTTTTATTTTCATAAAATTATCGAATTACACCCTGATACATATTTGTACACTTCATAACAAGCTTAAAAGCTTGTGTCGTGAAGTGGGGTATGTCGGCATCGAGGATCGAGCGCGTTAGCAACCAGGCTTCCGATAACTTTTTAAAATTACTTATTGATGCAGATGGAATAATCAGCTGAAAAAATGTTGACAACCCTACTTACATGTTTCAGCGCGTGTATACACAACGGTTTCCGAAGAAGAACCCATAGGAGTATTTACGATGATGTAGTATGAACCCCAAAAAACACAAAAACCCTTCAGAAATATGACGTACTTAATGTAGTTCTGGACAATTTACATCCAGACCTGCATTAAATTGTACCACAAATGTGTTATAGTTTTGTATTGTCTATGTGTTTATTGCTTTCATTCTTTTTTGTTGTGTTTAGTGATTTATTGCATTTGATTTTGTGTTTGTAAACCTGACGATTCCAAGTGCCTTAAATATGGTCTACAGATGATTAAAAACCAATAAAAAATCCTCAAATAATAAAATCTTAAACTTTTTAGTTGGATTTCAGTAGATGAATTATTTATAAAATGTTGAAATCATTGTCTATCCCATTTTAGATCCGCTTGCTTATTCGTATTTTTTAATCTATTCTAGTTCCTAATATAATTTACTCGAATACTAATCGATACAATTAATTTTATTTACAAAATTCAATTAGATTTGTGCTTTTATCCCTAAAAAAAATCCTGTGTGGCTTTTGTACGGCTTTTGTGGGGTTTATTTATTTTGAGCAATATGCTTATGGGTTTCGTACTGTTACAATATACAACGAGAGTGAGGGAGACAGACACACCCGCATGATTCGAAAAATGAAAAACAAAATAAATAATGTATAAATTTAGATTCCCCAGTTGCCATAGAGTGGGGAACATTATATTTTCTTATTATTTATTGAATTAATTTTTCTGGAATTTTGTTACATCGAATTATAAGTCCATGTGGTGCATTTTATCAGTATGATGCCAATCTTTCAAATGTCTCCCTTCAAAAATTATGTACCTAATCTATTAGTCTAAATAACACACGAATGATAAAGAAATTATAATTTTATTTAAAATGAAAAAAAGTTTAAGGTACCAATCATTATATTTTTCTAATACCACGGACCTGAAACAGCACAATTTTTTCACTGTTACTGGGCCGGTATTCTTTTATTCTGATAATATCGACATTAATAATATTAAAAATAAATAAATAAATTATTTAATTTCCAGTTATGGCAGACATTTTTTCCCGTACAAAATAAATATAATGTACACCCCGACACATAATGCGCCCGCTACACGCTCGCGAGTCACCGCGACCTTTTGGTGTTCATGAGTAAAAAGGGGTGCGGATGGATCGTTTGTCTTGACATGTACGTAACCGACCGTTGACGCCTTTTTACTCATGAACACCAAAAGGTCGTGGTGACTCGCGAGCGTGTAGCGGGCCCATAACGGGACTGAGAGAGATTAGTAGCTAATTTGAGAAAAACCGGTGTTGAAAAATAACGCGTGATACAAGATACAAAAACTCCGTGTGACAAACTTTAAAAAATATCACCCACAAACAAGTTTAATTAATGCCGCAGGCAATTCTTTCTTTTATTTTTTTTTTACTAAATTACAATTAATATTGGTGTAATGACAATAATTTATTCTCGTACCTGATCGATCTAATTTTTAAACACAAAAACAGAATTAGTATCTATTCAACAGTATGACAGAGATAATTATTATTATCTATTTATTATATTATATATTTATTTATTTATTGCTTCAACGGACTCAAGATATTTTCAAAATTTACAACGTTAAAGTTAAAAAGTTAAAAATATTAATACAATGAATTATGATATTATTATAAAAATAGGGAACTATTTCCCCATACCCCGTGCACGAAATCATCCATCCGGAAGGGATTAATCCAGATTCGCGTACGAATCCGGATTCACTTGTCGTGGGAAGGCACCCTTATACTTTCAATATTTTATCTACACTATTATAAAGAGGATAGTCATTTGTTTTTCTATGCAAGTCAATGTACGCTAAGACAAGCTACCGATTATATCGTGTTATATATCAAAAGATGCGTTAATTTTTTTCCCGTGACACAGGCTATTTATATTTTCAATATATTAATCGACAACTTCAGAAAAAGGCTTTAAATAGTATATATTTTGTTTATTTCCTTACAGTTCCTACTGCCCCTCCACAGGGAGTGCGTTGCAGTCCACTGTCATCACAAAGTTTGAAGGTTGAATGGTCTCCTCCTCCAAGGACGCACATTGGAGGAAATCTTCTAGGATATAAAATTTTATACAAGCCTCTTACAGATATTTACTGTAAGTACTTGAGGTTCACGTTAAAGTTTCCTAATAACTGCTTTCGTGGGACCAAATTTGATGATTTTTTTTTGTATTTCCAGTGGATGACAGTGTCTCGGCCGCTGAAGTGAAGCGTACAAGTAGCAGTGAGACATATCTTCATGCCCTTCTTAAATACACTAACTATTCTATTCAAGTCATAGCTTATACTGGAGCAGGTGATGGAATATTGAGTCCTCCTGTCTACTGCAACACTGAAGAAGATAGTAAGTAATCCTCACATAATAATCCATGAAAACCTAAAGGAACTTGACATAGATAAATAATCCAAAGCGTATTCCAATACTTGTTCAAAGGTTATCCTAAGCATTAATCTTGTTTTAGTTCCAGGACAACCTTCCGATATAAAGGCAATATCTCTGACTACAGATACTATACTTGTCAGTTGGCTTCCACCCAAGAAGCCAAATGGAAAGATTGTGTACTACACTTTATATTACAGAGAAGTTGGAAGGTAGAGTTATAAAGCAGTATTCTTATTCCTAAAATTTACTATTTATATTATTATAATTATGGCGAAAGCATCCTGATTTGTGAAATTCATATTAACCTGTTATTCCAGCGGGTCTCCAACTACCAGACAAGTAAGTCTTATGGAAGCAAATTCATTGGGGGGAATTGGTCTTGGTGGTGCGATTGAGGTCAAAGGTCTGCTAGATAAAGCAAGATACGAATTCTGGTTATCAGCCAACACTGGAGCTGGCGAAGGAGCCGCAATATCTCCCGTGACTCAAGTTACATCAAACAGAGGTACCTAATTTTCGTGAAGCAATAATTTAACAATTCGTTTTTATTGTAGTGGAAAATATCGTTTATACTTCTTACAGCTGGTGCAAGGATTGCATCCTTTGGAGGTATCACAGCCAGTGGAGTTGGACGGCCATTGACGTTGGGTTGTTTGGCTGTTGGTAATCCTCAACCCAGAGCAAGGTGGTTACATGAACACAGACCAATAACTCATAGCCATCTCTATCAAGTCACGCCTGAAGGGAATCTACTGATACACAGTAAGTTTCGACAGTAATTCTGTAATTGATCATGACAATGAACAATGCGGTGGATAATAATTGATTAATTTTCCAGGTATGGAGCCCACTGTGAGTGGTAATTATACTTGTTCAGCCAAGAACCTATTTGGTTCTGATGATATAACTTACAAAGTCATATGTCTTCTTCCCCCTGGAGCGCCGACACTTCAATTGCTCTACACGACAATGTCTACAGTGCAATTACAGTGGGGACCACCTTCCAACGGCGGATCACCAATATTAGGTAGGCTCAATATTTTTTATGAATCTTCTTCGCAATCTTTATTCATTTAAGAGAGCTCCGCAATAAATTGAATATGTTTGTAGGTTACACCCTAGCATATAGAAGGAAGGATGATGGTTTTCACAACATCGACCTATCAGCAGAGATTCTGTCATATAAAGTAGACAATCTCATATGTGGCTCCAAATATCACTTCCAAATTGTGTCTCATAACAGAGTTGGTAAAGGACAACCCAGCCAGACCATCACAATCAATACTAAGGGAGACTGTAAGTGGATTTGTTTTGATAATTCTGTATATTTTCTAAGTCATCATAATAATGACTATTACTATCAAATCCTAACATTTTTATTAAATTACAGCACCACGGTTCCCAGATGATTGGTCTCCATATTTGTGGAGCAATTCTTCTTCTATAATAATGGAAGTCCGTAGAGCTTTGAGCAGCGAAGGGACGATATGTCCACTCTTAGCTGTGGGGGCAGAATGGAGACGAGACAATGAAGGAGACTCGTGGAAAGCCACTAGTGTCCCACTAACGGGACCACTTATCCTGAATCCTCTACCAGCTGCTCAGTGGTATGAAATAAGGATCCATGCTGAGAATCATGCTGGAAGGAGTGAAAGTGTCTTTAAAGCAGCTACAACAACTTTATCTGGAGGTGATTTTTTATTCTTTATGACGTCTTTAAAACCAAAAATCATATACTCCTTGACAGTAGAATGACAGTTATTCTGGAGAAATTAGATAATAATGTAATTATTTGCTTACAGCTACACTTTCTCCGCCAGAGAACGATCCAATAATTCCAGCACATCCTCACGAAATAGAAATTACTCAAGAAAACAATATATTCAATACTATTTCAATTATATTGGCAGTCATTGCAGCATTGTCCACACTGTCTGTCATTTATTTACTTATTCGGAAACGAAAGTAAGTATTTCAGGAAAAATATGTTAATGAAATATATTCTATTTACTTCAAACCTGCTCAGTTTTTATCCCTAGCTGGATAGCTTATTATTTTGTTTTTGCAACCAACGTTTTTTTGACCGGCTGATTGGACACTATTGCATCTTCAGTGCATTTCTTCTTCATCATCGGATACACCAAAATATGTCACATATCCTGAATCTAATCGCAGCAACAAGATATCTTCGTAGGGGGCTAAGGATGCCACTCCTCGGCAGATTTGTCTTATGTCTTTATTTTTGAGGCATCTTAAGCCCCAACTTAGACACTTATTGTTTCTGTAGTGCAGTCCAGGATTCGGTGTACATACTGAAATTTTTGTTGATAGCGAATATAGATAGCACTCTAATCGGTTCAATCATTGCTAGACTATATTTATGAAAATATTTCAGTGTGGTATGCAATTGTACTGGAGAATCAGAATACGACGAGAGACGAAGAAGTCAATCACAGACTAGTGACGAGAAGACAATATGTGCAGAGCAGCAGAACTTGAGAAATTCACAACACGATTATTCTCCGCCAAAAGGACATCCAGAAAAGTTACGCAGAGAACAAGAGGGTAATTCTACTCAATGTTTACCGATTTATCTATCCCCAATAGAATTTTATCCCATAATTATGCGACCATGCCTTCAAGTTTGGTACATTGATTGTACACGATTTGTTTCTTTGTCGAGAGAGTTATCCACAAATTCCTTATTTGTAAATATGTAGAAACATTGTCGAGTTGATTAACAAGTTAAATTACAGGTTGTCCAGGAATGCACTTTTCTGATTTGATATCCTCTTTTCGATGGCGGTTTCTTTTCGTCAAGTTTTTCATCTAAAGACCAAGATTGACTATTATAAATTCAAATATATTCTTGCGTTCTTCACGCCAAAGCATATTATTATTATTTATGCTTATTATCAAAGATTATGAACTTTAAATAAGCAAAGATAGATACCATCCAATGTCCATGGTAAAAGTAGTTGCTAGAACATTTCTGTACTTTCATTTATGAGAGAACATTTTTCAGATATGTACGAAATAAGTCCGTATGCTACTTTTCAAGTAGGAGCACCCCACAGGCCAGTGGTGGCTTCAACATTGGATCACACTCTACAGTTTAGAACATTTGGACATATGGAAAACGATTCTCCGCCATTACAAGCGCCTTGTAGAAGACACTATCCACAAAAGTCCCACCGTCATGAGACGACCAAAGGTAAAATACTTTATGAATTTTTAATTCATGCAGTAAATAACCTCCGGCTTATATTTCGACAAATCTTAAAACACCTGAGGTCTTAAATAGGCTTAAATGGGATTTTGTTATACTATGTTTTGACATAACGATCCATACTAATCAAGGACCAGTGTGTTCGATCACGAATAATGTGGGTCATTTTTTTTCTTCTTTCCTATGCCTACCGCCATTATATAGGAAGTTATATAGTAGTCATATCTCCGTGTCAATGTTTTTGAAAAATTCTATTGCCATTGGCCTCACCTTGTGGATTTCCTTATGAACCCTTACAACTTCTTGTCAGGACACCTCTCCTGGCCACATTCACAAAGGGAGTGTCAGGCCTGTTGTCTCTTTTGTGGAGAAAGTATGTGCTCCTACCGTGACCAGTTCGAATCCTGAAGGTGTAACATTGTCAATGGGTTTAGGTTGAACCTAGGCTGTCTCACTGTCTGCGATCAGGGTTCCGGGTGTTCCATTCTTCTAGCCATGCCGCTCGATATTATATCCTTCCCTAATAAGACAAAATGTATTTTTCCAGGTGAAGATAGTGGATGTGAATTATTACAACCAATAAGAATGAGGAGTCGGAGTCGACAAGGATCCGGTCCATCTTATTGTGTTCCTCTCACGCATTCGGGAGAAGGCTTCCAGGCTGTCTTACATTCTAATAATAAAAGTGATATTTGTTAATAAGTAAACAAAACATGACAATAAATCCACAGCTACAAAACATTGAAAAACAATTGATATTTGAACTGCTAAAAAAATCATACACTTTTCATTAAAAAGGAAACAAACCTAAACATATCCATAAAATTAATAACCATTAACCTAGTTAAAATATTAAAGCAACTGGATTGAATTTATATACGAACGAAATAAAAAAAAAAACATTTATTCAACAAAAGGACAAATTCTCAATTCTAGAAGAGGAATGACGCACAACAGAAAAGAATTCCCCGAATTGACTGTTGCTGTCGAAACTGCCGGATTAACTATATAAAAACTATAGAAAGAATTAATAAAAAAAAAAAAGATTTTTCTTAAGACATATCAACGTTTAGTAAACTAACAAATAGAACCAACAATTGGTGAAGGGTAAATGTAGTTATCGATGTATCAAAAACTTTTTCATACCGAAACACCATGAACCAGAACGCCGGATAGCCTACGCTTGAATGGTTTATAGCTACATTTGCCTCTGTAGTCTTTCTTTACCTTGTAAACTTGCCGAGGTTCAGAAATCTACCACATACGAGTATTTATGTATAATTATCAAGATTCTCTAGCTATGGATGTCAATACTAAAGTGATTTTACCATCATATGCCTTTATTTATACAATCTGCCATCCGTTTACACAAATCCAATGGCATAATATTTTTTCTTCTGAATTTGCCGATCCACTTGACGCAATGGCTCTGGCAAACGTTATCGGTCTTCTTCTCCAGATTCAATCCTGCGGATTGGTTTGCAGTAAATTCTGATACCTCGATATTATTTTCTGTCTTCTGCAGCTTTCTTAAACTCGACATACGTGGCGCAGTTCACGTCCTCGTACACCTGGTCCAGGTACTGCCGTCGGGGGCGCCGCCTGTGGTTTGTTCCCTCAACCATTCCCTCTGTTAAGTCATGTAAGAGACCCTCGTGGCGCATGATGGGGCCAATCCAGTGGGCACGTTTCTGGGAGATGAATGAATATCGGTAGCTGGATTGATTACGCGCCTGACTGTAAATCGGGAGAGCGCAGGTTCGATCCCCGATGCCAAGTTACTCACGACACAAGCATTTATAGCTTACTAAGTATTTGGGTTTATTTTGATAAACCTAGCTTCTTTTAAAAAATGGTTTCTCTATTAGCTCATATATATGGGTTGATTGGCAGAAATCGCGAATAGGCGATAAATCTGCCCTTTGTGTGTATATTTATGTGCAATAAAGTTTTTATTTATTTATTAATTATTTATAATCTGTAACATCCCATTTTTTATTCGATTTTCATCAAAGGAATTTTACGAAACTTGTAATTTGTAAAACAGGTATTAGGTCTAAATCTTTAAATAGCTCAAATATAGGCATTTAGTGGAAAAATCACTTGAATAAAACAATGTAAATTATGTAAATGTTCATAAAATAATTATAATAGTTAATATTATTATGTTATTGATTTTTATATGTCTAGTTATAATAAATATATATAAATATATTTCTAATTATATTATCGTAACCAGAAACGAATGTACCTAAAATAATAAAGAAAAACAGATGATTGGTATTTAACTTGTACAATAAGAAAACGACTTGTAAATAATTCAATTAAAACAACATTATTCAACAATAATGTGTTTTTATTCAGCATTTTCCTATTTTATAATTAAGTGAATCTGCCGTACAAAAATAAACTTCAGTGGCGGCGGACTTGTTACATTATTTTGTTGCGTAAACAAAGGTAGATGGAGTTGAAGAACGGTGAGCTTATGAAGCCTGAGATTTGGGAAATATAGAAAGATATTATAGATTTGTACAAATATTGGATGACATAGGAACTAGCGTTCCTTCATCATCCAGGGTAAGTGGGAGGGAGCAGCCCTTAACGGGTATAGAAAGAATGACTTGACCAGGGATGGCATTTTGTAACTCTACTCGCTCGCTATGCGACGTGTATACGACTTCGTACAAACAATTATTGTGCGTCGTGTACACGTCGCAGAGCAAGCGAGTATGAGTTACAAAATGCCATCCCAGTTGGCAAATAAATTGAATTACACTCGCTCAATAATCTACCTTTATTATTTTGATTTTTTTAGGATTTCATAAATTGTGTAAGAGGTAGGTATTAAATCATACATATTTCTTGCAAAAGATATGCTGTTGCGAATATCCACGTCATCAACTTGTCTGACCTCAAAACCTCTCAAGCACGTCATTCTTCCTGCTTTATTTCAGTTCTAACAATTTTATAATCTAAAAGAAAAATATTTCTTGTAGCAAAAGGTATGCTGTTTCTAAATCTCGAATCACACTGAACACCTAGTTGGAATTTTTCTTGAGCAGATACAAATTTATATTTCGATTCCGTAAAATGTTTCCAGGCTTCGAGCCAATCAGAACGTCCCTGTTCGGCCAAACCCAAGTCAACAAATTTTTTCCCTCCATTAAAATAATTATTACCTTCAATTTTTGTATTAATACAATTCAATATTTTTTCATATTTTCTTCATCTTCTCTAAGAGCCAATATATTGAGGATAATTTTCTTAGCATCAATAAAGAGTTTTGTTGAATCAGTAAAGTCTACGGTATTGGCGGAACTATTTATTTCCATATCCCAAGCTTCTTTTATTATCTGATCAGCGTATTTTTTTAGATAATTTAATTTCAAAACGTTTAAATCGTTTTGAGTTGTAGTACTGATGGTAGCCATTTCAAATGCCGTATCGATTTTTTTCAAGGATTCCTTGAATAAACCAGAATTTGCTAAGTTCATCGCTTCTCCTTTCAATACATCGACAGATTGAGTTGGTAAATTTATCATATCCCCCACAGTCATAGTAAGGAGTCCGTTCTCTTTAGTAATTTGTATGTCATGGTGTTTGTCATTGTGTGTAATTATTGATGGTAAGAAAGGATGGACACAAGATTGTTGAAAGGTAAATATATCTTCAGATCCATCCGAGAATGTTAAAAGCATATCAAAATCAGCACTGCCTTCATTCTTGATTATTCCCAACTCTTCTTGTAACGAACCTCCTTCAGCATTAACTGATTTCCCTCCAAACTTCAAATCTGGTCTCAAATTATTTGCTCATTCGGTTGCCAAAAGATTTGTAATGGAAATGTTATTTATTTTTGGTTTACTCAAATTTAAAATCTTGAACTGAAATTGCTCCATACTGAATTATTAAATACAACACTTAGATACTTACTAGGTATTAAATTATGTTTAACATTTACAATACTTTTATAGCGTAAAAAAATTCATGCATTTCGTTATACCTTAACATTTTTGTGAGCGCAAATATTTTTACTGCGGTAGGTAAATATTATCATACTATTTTTGTAAATGTATATGCGGGAAAACTAAATACACAAAAATACTGTGGTTCTAATTTGGTTGATTGATAAAAAAAAACTAATCAATAGATAAACGTTTAGAAGCAATATACCTATATTACCTATGTACTCTTATCTGCGAACTAATTTTAAATTTTAAAGATGTATCTACGTTTGGAAAAAATAGATTTTTTTGATAAAGAATTCATGAATTCAAAAGACAGAAGGATAGTTGGTAAAAATAGAAAATCAATTTTTAGCTGTATTGAATAAATTTATTTATTGCATTGTTGATGAGAAAGTGTTTTATAACAATAGTTAAACGAAAAAAACTACATAAATATGCAACGTTTACTAAATGTTTCAAAGTTTTTTTATGCCTCATCCACATGCTGTCCGACCTTCCACGAGTCCCGCGCGAATGAGTAAAAAGGCGTTAACCGTCGGTTACGTATACAGTTCAAGACAATCACCTCGTCCGTACGTCCTTTTACTCATTCACACAAAACTCGTGGAGGGATGCCGAGCGTGAAGCGGCCGCATTAAGTGTGCTTCAAATTAGTCATTACCTTTTTTACCACTCAGCCTTTACTATCTATTATTAACATCATGTAAAAACAGTATTTTGCATGTTGATGAACACGTTATAGATGTCAAAAGGGTATTATGCATGTTAATAAATACGTACTCCTTGTTTCATATAACTTGGCCACTGGCTGCATAGTAATTCTATACAAAAAGTGTGACAAGACGGATGAAACGAAATGTAGGTCAAAAGGGTATTGTGCATGTTAATAAATACGTAGGTATTATATATGTCAAAAGGGTATTGTGCATGTTAATAAATACGTAGGTATTATAGATGTCAAAAGGGTATTGCGCATGTTAATAAACACGTAGGTATTATAAGATGTCAAAAGGGTATTGTGGATGACATTTCTAATATTTAATATTTCTTTGGACATGTACTGACTGGGATACATTTACTAGATTTTTCATTTAATCTAGTATATCCTTTATTACACTGGCATCCAATGGGAGCCGGTTCTGCACAAGCCCTCTTACATGATTCATCGATGTTTGGATTAGCACAAGTACCACCACCACATCTGTAAGGACATTTTACAGCTTTGGCGTTTGGATCAGTACAGCCTGGAAATGAAAATATTAATTGAATGAATAAGATCTGTAATTAAATAATTAATCTAAATATCTTGAGAGTGTAACACTAAAGGCGTCGTTCAATACTTGTCAGCGGCGTAGCGTGGGTTTCTGCCGCCCGGGGCGGAAGTCGAATCGGCCGCCCCCCTTATTTAGGAACATATATCCAAAATTCTATAATTTTCAGCAATTATAGAGAACTTCTATGCACCAAAGTGGGACAACTTAAAATTATATTTTGGTTTAGAATAAAACGAGAAATAGTAGCGCCGCATGTGAAATTTTTCGATTTTTTAAGGATACAAATGTTATTCAATAGATTTTTGATATTTTTCCCAAAAATTCCGCCCCCTAAAAAGTGCCGCCCGGGGCGGACAGCACCCCTCCCCCCCACGCTACGCTACTGATACTTGTTTAACCTCGTTTAACACAAAGAAATTTGTAATTTTAAAAATATTATAGATTTTAACTTGTATCCTACAAAATTGAATCTAGATTTAGATAACTACATTGTTTTCCAGTGACTCGAATGACCTCCCAAAATGTTACTTACAGTTTTCTGGTAAAACACATTCTCCAGTATCCTTTCTGACATAGCCCTCGCTACAGGCACAACCTGGTTTACAAAGTTCTACGAATTGTGATGGGTAAGTTCCGTTAAACACTTGGGAACAAGTTCTATCTGGTGGAGGGCAAATGTCGAAAACTTCATTCTTTTTAAGGCATTTTTGTGGTACTGAAATCATACAATTGCTATAGATAATAATTATAACCTCTCAAAGAAAAACCGATATCGAAGAAATGAGTAGATAGTTGGCGCAGTTGGTTGAGGCGGCAGTCTTTCGATCGGAAGGTACCAGATTCAAACCCCGGCGCTGGCGATGTATTCCACACTTTGCGATACAGGCTTTTAGCCTAGTGCAAGGTGTGCAGGAAAGTGTTTGGGTTTGTGAATGCAAGCCCAGATCCTTTATATAAAAAAAAACTGATAACGAAAGAAATATTAACGGAAATTCTAGGAATTAAGGGCTAAAGGGAAAGAAATGCTCTTTAATTTGAAAGCTGAGGCTGAGAATGATTCCAATGTTCCAAGTGCAATCAAAGAAGAACCATATAACGGATTTCGCCGGCGATATCCTAACCTAAAGTAAGTATTTTATAGAACAGACCTTACAACATTATCCCAGCCTGTTAGAAACATTAAAAATATAAATTTGATTAATGGTAACATTATAGGTTAATTGTTGAGTTAGCTACACTGCATGTGTAATTGTATGAATATGTTGATACACTTGACACCTTTGTTAACCTAAGTTCAGTCAATAAAGTAAGTTTCCACAGCACGCACGCGTTTTTTAATTCATCTTAGATTTAAGTTTTAGCACATCTCGGGACCTGAGAGAAAATATTTTAAAACCTTAGAACAGCTTTTTCATTGGTCCTTCGAGCCGGATCTGAACCAGCGACCTATGGATTTGATAAGTAGGTGTAAGGGATGGATTTCCATCGTTCACTGTAGGTACTGTCCACTTAACAGTTGGTTAGTATGCATTTGACTCTCGAGGTGTATTGTTTTCCTTACCTGGCTTATAGCAGTTGCCACGTGCATCCCTGACGTAACCTTTAATACACTCACAAACTGAGGGTCCTCTACATACTATTGCTGCACACAACATTCCTCTTGGACATGGCCTACAAAACAGATATTCTTCAAACTTCTTGCACACACCCTCACCTAAAATAATAGAATTGCATAGGTAAATGGTTGACTACATGGTTGGCGCAGTTGGTTGAGGCGGCAGTCTCTCAAGCGGGAGATGCTAGGTTCAAACCCCGGCACTGGCGATGTATTCCACACTTTGCGATACAGGCTTTTAGCCTAATGCGAGGTGTGCAAGAAAGTATTTGGGTTTGTATATGCAAGCAAAAATAGATCAAAAAACTGTTGTATATCGAAGAAGACAGAGAGAAAATATACTCGTAAACCAAGTCATATTTTTTGTTCCTATGGTATAAAAATGACTATGACGAGACTCCCCCGAGATAGAATTTGATAATATTTGCCGGAATGGTAAGTACGTAGGTACTTCCATTTTCCTTTAGTCTCGCCAGTGGAAGCTCTCGGTCCGATTCCGCCCATTGTCCTCACCACACAATTAATTGGGCTGTTCCTCCTTGAAAATCCTCAGATCCCGTAAATTTCAAGGGTACTTTCGGAATATTTTTTTATTCAGGAATTTCCAAATATTGTAATTTCAAAACAGTCAATCTGTAGTCCATTCTTTCATCTATCACTGTATTCAGTTTCAAGACGATTCTCTCAGTATTAGCTGAGAATAATTCAGGGCGCCGAAGCGGGATGACAACATATAGGACCTTAAGTATTGGGGGATCTGTTGTGCAACCTGAGGTTCTCATGGTATAAATCTCTAAATATTTGAGTAGATAGTAGAAGCAAGACTTACCGCATTTGTCTGGTACAACACAAACACCCAATCTGTTTCTATAGTATCCTGGGGCGCAGATACAACCAGACTTACATGTGTCATCACACCTACCCTCAGACCATTTGTAATAATCGTCACAAGTTTTCTGGCACCCGTTGTTTCCACATTCAGACCATACCTCGTTTATACCAGTACAAGTGTTGGTAACTATGAAAACGAAAAGTTAAAGATATACTTAATGATTAGTCACAATTACCTATTAAAACGTTATTACCTAAAAAAAATCTATTAAAAACGTTATGAAATGTGTTGGGGAGCCCTTATGGTAGCACTCCTCCTAAAATATTTTGCTTGTAGTCTGGATTCAGGATTGTCACAATTAAAGCTATGAAATATGTAGAGGAGCCCTCATGGTAAACTTCAAGCCTTCCTTCTGAGAATAGAAAATATTATTTGCTTGAAGTCTGATGGACTGTTAAAAAGCATAACTGTGAACTGTCAAATTTCTCTCGAATACGATCATAAACGATACAGGAAATTGTACAAAATACCAATTACCTCGGCCCCCCATACAAATATAATACACGTCTGTTTTCGCGTAACGTGAGGAATTTTAAACAACGAATGGCAAGTGTCGGTCGATTGTGGAACTCATACACATCGTATAGCGAGCGACAAAAGTTACAAAGTACTGATCCAGATGCTATTGGAACATTCAGTGTTGGAGGTGGTTTCACCGTTATATAGTTTTGGACTTTTGACTGGCAATATTATTGTTTTTTTTACACGTTGAATTTAAACTTACCATTAGCGCGACAAGTATGAGTTTCTGAACTTCTGCAATATCCTTTGTCGCAGACGCATCGTGGGAAACACGTGTATGGTTTATTTCTTTCTCTGTCAGTGCAAACAATAGATACATAGCAATAATCTGTATCACATGGATTTGGACAGAAATCGAAGACTTCATTGTCATTTTTGCAATCCATTGGAGCTGAAAAATTAAAGAAAGATTATTGGCATTCGTCAGTTGATATAACCCAGTAAAAATAAACATTATGCTATGGTATGCTTATTATATAGTAGGGTGGGCCGTTTTCCTTTTCTTGGGAAATTCGATCTTCCCTAGTTCCAAAAGGTTGCATTTGGGTCTCAAATGAATAAAAATCATCTTTAAAAAAATAAAAAAAAATGTCCTGAGGTTCCGCAACGCGCATTTATGTTGGGAAGAAAATGATGAAAACGCCCCTTTTTTTAAATTATTTTTTAAATACTGTTTAGAATTTTTCCACGATTTTTTTGAGTCAGGAACAAATAGAAATAGTGTATGTACTCTTTTTTATAGTTTTTCCCACAAAAATATTTATTACTCTGAAAAAATATTGACCACGAAATCTATGAAAATTCGTACTTTTTTTTATCTTAGCGGAGGTGTAACATTTATACATTTCTTTGATAGTAGGTAGCAGAAGATGCCCAAAGTACATATTTAGCATTTTAAATATTGTTATTTTTACCTAAAAAATAATTATAATATGTATACTCGACAGCTAAATGCCCAATAATAGGAACTTTTGAATTTTCAAAGATACCTACGTATGATCACGTATTAAAGTGTTATGAGAATTAAATAAAAACTTGGAAATCATTACATGGAACCCATGACCCTCCATTTGGAGACCAGGACCCCCAAATACATACTTGGTGACAGTATTTCTTTATATATACGGAATAATGCTTCATAACTAAGTCTCTTTGAAACAAGAGTTAGATCAATGACCAATTATTTTCATTTGAAGTATAAAAATACGATAAACTCTTTTGAAGGCCGAGAAACATCTGAGAGCTTCTAACATAAGGTGCGTAAATTTCATTAATCTAGCTCTTAACTTTTCGATGAAGCTTTATGTAAATGCAGGATCACATGCCTGTGCTCCAAAGATTTAAACGTGTCATTAAGATATGGAATTGGTTCATGGGGTAATTGCGCGAATACGAATATTAAACGGGTTATGATGGCTCAAAAGAGCATCCTTCGGTTATTCACTGAAAAGGTTAAACGTGATAAGCGTTCTTTGCCAAGTAGAAATGACGTGTCGGTTGCTTTCAGGAAGCTTAAGGTGCTCCCCGCCAAGGGCTTGTTCTGGCAGAAGATAATCCTTGATCACTTTCTGAAAAATGTTTATAAGAAAATCCCGCGTCATAGTCATCAAACAAGATTTAAAGTAAATTCCGGTTATTGCATTCCAAAATTCAATAATAAATATGGTAAGCGCACTCTAGAATATAATGTCCCCAAGCTGTTTAATATGATGCCGTCATCTATTAAAAAATGCACAGGGAAGTTGAAGAGAAAGGGACTTATCAAGGAGTGGTTGTTGAAGTGTAGCTTTGTATATAGTTGATACCTTTTGTATTTGTATTTATATAGGATTGTATTATACATAAGTGTCTTGTTATTGTGTTGTGTATGATAGTATGTATTATACATGTATATAAGATAATGTATATAGTAGAATTAGGATAGTATTGTTACATATTTATTAAGATTATTTGTTTAAGAGCACACGCCGACAAACTTGTTAGGTTTGGCGTGACTTGATTGTTGTAATTTGTATATATTTTATGACTAATAAAAAAAGATTAAAAAAAAAAAAAAAAAAAAAAAAGGAAAACCATTCTTATAAGACCAAAGGGGTCCTATAAAAATGATAATAGTCAATGGTGACAAGAATGAAGATAAGAAAATAGAAAGAAGGACACCTGGATGGTATTTACTGACAGCAATTTATCATATCATAGCAATTTAGATTCATCTGATCGTAAAACACCTAATATGATATTTTCTACTACAAACAGAAAACTATTCAAATAATTTCGACAGGTACACACCAGAATTAATCATAAATCGTGATAGGTATAATGTTTCTGATAGAGCTGGTTTTGGTCTATTATAATGTTGTGTGATACAAAAGCATGTTGCCCTGAGCTCTTCTGTATAAACCATAGACTTTTATATTAAGTATCCAAGTACCTAACTTATAAATCTATAAAAAACACTCACGAAACGTTCAGATTTATGAATTCTTTTTTTGATGCTTGAATAAAATTAATAATTAGTCGAATTAAATAATCAAATAAACGTTGGAAAATTCTACAAAATGTATTAATCGAGGAACATTTTTCATTGATTCGCAAACCTGGGAGTGATAATATAACACATATTACACCTGAAACTGGATTTGCACTAGATATAACTATCGGTAGGCTATCGCACAAAATTTAGAAACTGAAAATATATCTCTACAACATCTTACAATTATTGATTGTGATGCGCTTGAATAGGAGGGATTATTTTGCTATATAGAAAAATAAGTAGGGTGATGTGTTCGATGGTTTAATTTGTCTAGTACATGGAAACTATGGCACTTATATATTTAGTTAAATGGTGAAATAACTGAACCCTGTGAATTTTTAAGCTCAATTGGTTCATCACTTCGCGATTGCAACGATTAATATGTACACTTTTTCAGAAAATCAATCCAGAGTATTTTAATTGCAGTACAATATTTGGACTTAACTATACACACCAAAATATCTACTTGATATGTTCAAAACAGTATAATTTGGACAACTTTATAATAATGTGCACAAACTTAAACCAGAAACAATCGCTAAAACGGTTTCACTCGCCCCATTTACTTCGTAAGTGATTCTTTATAAAATGTTGTTACTTATTTTGTAAGCACGTTTTTTAGTATGTTTTCAATATAGATTATTATTCTAAAGCAAATGTTTATAATGAATTTATTGCTGTTTTAGTGTTGTTTTATCATTTTAAGCATTCCTTAGTAAAAATATTATTAAATACTTTAGACAAAATGCTTTTTAGAAGACCTAGCACATATTAGAAATTTACGGAAATTTTCATTTTTTTCAAAACTCGGAGGTCGTTGCGGAACCTCAAGATGGACTCCTAGGAAGCTAATATTTGGTGTGGTTAACACTCTTAGTAAACTGCATCTTTTCCGCACTAGGGCTATTCGAGATTCAAAAAAAAATTTTTTTTCATACATCAGGTGATGCACCCTATTATATAGTCCAGTTATTTGGTATGTTATCCTACTTATTAGTGTCGGGAGTGAAAATAAAAAATAAAAAAATAAAAAATATGACCATTTCGGACCACCGCGCAGCTCACTTGGCGGAGAAAAGACGTATTTTTTTCATGCCATATTTTCCTATTTTCAAAATATCTCCCGGACACTTGGTTTAACAGAAATAATAACTCGTCTTAGATATGATCGGCAGTAAATTTTCTATAAAATGAGCTATTATAAACCAACTCTTAGGCTCAAATGGCGACATGAACTCTAAAAAACTCGTGTTTTCTTTAACAAAAACAATATTCCGGTTAAATAAATAATTAAGAAATACTACTTACCTATATCGATGCATATATAAAAAAGAACTCTACGCAGAATACACTAGCGCATTCCCCCCCAAAAACGTTGAGTGACAGTACATTTAACCATGTGACGACATTCAGCCGCCCCCCAAAATTGAATCCTGGATCCGCCACTGGCAGAATACATACACAATAATTACTAATTACCATACAACTCCTAAATTTAATAATAATAATAATAATAATAATTTTATTTAATTAAGTGTACACTTTAAGGATATAAATATTTCACTTGTCAAATATAGTTAAGTTCATTATGGTAATATGAATGGTGCCTCACTGGACTTGCGTCTGTATTGAGGCTACCTTTTACATAGTTATAAGTATGTCACTATTATTGTCTTTATTTTTTTTACTTTTCTTTTACCTAGTATTGATATAAATACGCAATTTGTAAGAAAAGTATATATACCAGGTGTTGGGCACGATATTGAAAGCGTTTTTACTTACGACATTCATAAATAGAAACACATTGTCCTGATTCGTCCCTTCTGTAGTTTGTTTTACATCTACACCCTCCTTCGCATTCATCTGGTGGAATCACCCGACATTTCTCTCGCAGCATGAGGTCATCACAAGATTCTGATGGGCAAGTACTGTAGCAGGAAACATATTCTTCATTTTCTCCACACCCATAATCTACCGTGAAAATACAGTTTAACAACATATTGACATTTCCAAATTTTCTATAAACGGGAGACCTTAGATCTCGAAAACCTTGCTTAATATGCTTTGGAAAATATAGAGTAGATACATTTAACCTATATCTAGGGAATGACCGTAAAATAATTTTTATATCTTGTATAGATTTCTGAAAAAAAAGTGAAAAACACATTTGATCTTTTTTCCTAAAGATAACAACTCGTTTCCCGAAAGTCGTGGAGATCTTTTTTTGTATTGATAATATGCATTGAAATCTAGGGAATGACCGTATTTTTTTTTATTTGAAGCGAAATTAACCCCAAAAAGTGGAAGAAAACACTATTTTTACCATCTTATGATGAGATTGTTCATGTTATTATAACTTTATATAGGTTCCTCAATTATGACTTAATTATGACCGTGACGTCATAGTTTGGTCACGAGCTTTAACAAAATCGACAGTTCTGTCGTGAAGGGACCAATTTTAATTTCTTTTGCCACATAACTATTTAATTTATAAAAAAAGTTCGCATTTGGTGCAATTGAAATAACTACCTACTGAAGTTACTTACTCTTAAAGAGAGTCTTACGAGCTCGAGAAAGATACCTAAATAAATTTGCTTAGAACATACCAGAATCTGCTGTTGTGTTTCTGGATAACACAAAAAATGTAAGCATTCCAAGGAATGCCACATATTTGTAAGATATCATCTTTGTAAGACCTGTGAAAATAATATTAGATTTAGTAGTTGAATATTGTGGTACTGATAAATGATAATACACCAATCATAGATAGGTAGATACATAATGAAAATTCTTTGTTACGCAGGCGACTTATTAAGGGCCTAGGACCCCGGGATCTCTAATTCCAACCCCGTCAAAGACTAACCGGCACAAACCAGCTGAGTTCCTCGAACAATTATACTTAATTAAGAAAACGTATGAGCTTACCTTGGAGATCTGTCCCCAACTGATTCCCAGAAGACAATAAATTGATTTTTTGACAGTCTTTATTCAAGAACCAGAACCTACAGTCGCATTAAAGATGTACAAACATTTTTAAAATGAGGGCTAGGCTGACCATAGTTTTTGATCTAAAAACAGAAAAGAATCAAACAGAACCTTCCATCTGTGGAGGTGGTGGAAAAACATTTCTTTTTCGAATTAAGAACCAAATATACCCCCTATCTGGAATAGGGAAAGTAGGTATTACTCGCACACGAGGTGTAACACCCGAATTCAAAATTTGTTTTGCACTATTTTAGGCATGTGTTTATGAAACTGTTATTTTTTTTAATACCCAAACACTTACGAAATAAGGAACAAAATTGACAGATTTTTACGAATTTATTGGCGATGTCAAAAAGGCGCAATGTATCATTAGAAATAGGTAAAATAGAAATCAATGCAACAGGATTTTACTGTACCTATGCAGCGGCGAACTGGCTAGGTACCTCGCTCGATTGCAAGTGTTATCTAGCCACAGAAGGTCCCCAACCTAAGAGTAATGGAAATAAGTAACAATTGTAACTATAAACCTCTTGGAAAAAACATTATTTGGAACACTGGCCAAATCTGTACTACGAATTTCTTACTTGAATTGAAATTTTTAAAAAATTAAGTAGCAAGTATGTACCTATCTACTTGGCTTTGAAATTGCTGTCTGGTCTCATGCATGCAGTTGTTTTGAAAATTCTTATGAAATTGTTTAAAAGACTGCAGGGTTTCAGCAGTTTGAGTTCCATTGAAAGAATGAAGTTTGGTCATCCAATTTATGAGTTGATTTATAGCACAGGCATAACACTTGAACAATTAATTTAGTAGCTAAACTAGTTTAGGTACCTGTGCTTCTCAACAGCAAAAAAACAGTTTGAATTCCAGAACTCAAAATGATACTCTCTAACAAGAGGTTTGAATGGTAAAGTAGGTTGGCTGCGAGATCCAAAATGTAATCATCCATCATCAGTCAAAGTAGTGATGACTCAAATATGCCATTAGTACTTCTATGCCCAATCTCACCAACTACCATCTAGGAAGGAGAGCCCTAAGAAATTTCCATACAAAAACAGAGATAATATTCCATTTATTGAATAAAGAACATCAGCCTCTAGCATCATCAGAGCCTAAATCTATACGGAATGCAACACGCAACTCACCTAGTTAGGGAGATTCTGGGCACCTAACGTAGGTGAGTTGCGTGTTGCATTTCATATAGATTTAGGCTCTGATGATGCTAGAGGCTGATGTTCTTTATTCAATAAATAGAATACGTATATAGTTTTTGTATAGAAATTTCTTAGGGGTCTCCTTCTTAGGTTAAAGTTGGTGGGATTTTGCACTAGACTTTTAATATGGTAGAAAGGTATAAAATGACAAGTGGATGTATTTTAAATATAAAACCTTTTTATTCATAATAATATTGATACATTTAGTAAAATAAAAATTTAATAAGTAAACCGAAAACATAAAAATATATTATGCAAGTAATATGTACAAAATATATTTAAAAATAAGTTTTAAAAAAAGTACATAAATAATAATGTATCATCATCGCACAATATAAAAATGAAAAATGACAACCTGTACTAATAATTATCATACTCCACAATAATAATTATTTATATCAATAGAGTTAACCCTCATAAATCACTCGCATTCAAGTAGATTGCCTAAGTATTCAAATAGCAGAGTTAACCCCGTAATACTTGGCTACAGCAGTGCAGTGCTAATAACATAACCTAAAATGTTGCAATTTTTTTTAAACTATTGTCTATTTCTTTAATATGGCAACCCATTAGAAATATTTACTCCTTTCAAATATTACAGCAAATACAGGTTTTAAATGTTGCAAGAAAGAGATGGTCTCTAACTCATTTGAATTTTGTTTGTCGGCAACAATTACATTTCTAGAGAAATTCTACAAGTGTCGCAACTATCATTGTCATTTTTTTTTATGTCCCTTTAACAGTAACACTATATTGGCTTGGCAATCGCGTTAACCATACCGCTGTCAAAAAGTTACATGTATTGTCCTCATCGAAAACATTTTTTTTTGCTTGTCTGAGTGTAATAAAAAAATACTAATAAGATTTAAAATCCAAATGAATAGTTCAATAAAATCAAACATACAACTATATTGCAAGAATCAATTAACACTGTATGCAATGGGTTGCCTAATAGTCAAGTCAAAAACATAAAAACACGAAGATGATTATCTTCTAGCAGGTAGTTCTGTATGGTGCTACAAATACAAGACAATAATACTTGGTGTTTCTACAACATTACACGACTGTACTGTGAATGGGAAATAGTACAAAGTGTGTTCTACAACATTACAGACAGTACTGTGAATGGGAAACAGTACAAAGTGTGTTCTACAACATTACAGACAGTACTGTGAATGGGAAATAGTACAAAGTGTGTTTCTACAACATTACAGACAGTACTGTGAATGGGAAATAGTACAAAGTGTGTTTCTACAACATTACAGACAGTACTGTGAATGGGAAATAGTACAAAGTGTGTTCTACAACATTACACGACTGTACTGTGAATGGGAAATAGTACAAAGTGTGTTCTACAACATTACAGACAGTACTGTGAATGGGAAATAGTACAAAGTGTGTTCTACAACATTACACGACTGTACTGTGAATGGGAAATAGTACAAAGTGTGTTCTACAACATTACACGACTGTACTGTGAATGGGAAATAGTACAAAGTGTGTTCTACAACATTACACGACTGTACTGTGAATGGGAAATAGTACAAAGTGTGTTCTACAACATTACACGACTGTACTGTGAATGGGAAATAGTACAAAGTGTGTTCTACAACATTACACGACTGTACTGTGAATGGGAAATAGTACAAAGTGTGTTCTACAACATTACAGACTGTACTGTGAATGGGAAATAGTACAAAGTGTGTTCTACAACATTACAGACTGTACTGTGAAATAGTACAAAGTGTGTTCTACAACATTACAGACTGTACTATGAATGGGAAATACATAGTACAAAGTGTGTTTCTACAACATTACAGACTGTACTGTGAATGGGAAATAGTACAAAGTGTGTTTCTATAACATTACAGACTGTACTGTGAATGGGAAATAGTACAAAGTGTGTTTCTACAACATTACAGACAGTACTGTGAATGGGAAATAGTACAAAGTGTGTTTCTACAACATTACAGACTGTACTATGAATGGGAAATACATAGTACAAAGTGTGTTTCTACAACATTACAGACTGTACTGTGAATGGGAAATAGTACAAAGTGTGTTTCTACAACATTACAGACTGTACTGTGAATGGGAAATAGTACAAAGTGTGTTTCTACAACATTACAGACAGTAATATAACAAGGAAATAGTACAAAGATGATTAAATTAGTAATCATAAAACAGTTAGTAGGAGGGATTTATATTTATTTAAGTCAATTGTAGCCACTATGAAAATAAAAACCATTTACAAAGAACATCAGTTGTTAAGTTACCTTATAATCAATTTTTTACTTTTTGCACGCTAGTTATTTTCTAGCACGGCAACACTTTTAGAACATCAAGAATTTCACATCTGAGCAAATTATTATCAAGACAATATGGTGGGCTATTGACACAAATTGACGGCCAATGTCAGGAAACAGTTGTTCGACATTTAGAGATATGAGTTGGCTAGATTCATAACAATAAGTGTACCACGTCTCACTTTTTTAGATGAGCTGAAGTTGCCCTAAGCCACCACAAATTCCGCTGCTGCTGCGAAATATCGTAGTAATTGCTTGAGGGGGCTTAAATTTAAGTGGGATACTATAATCTTAAGACTATCGGTGAAACTTTTGTTTGTCTCTTTCTTATAAAGTGTTTTTGTGAAAGATGGGATGTCAAATCTGGCTTACCAAATCTTTGTAAAAAACAATTTTTGTTTACAACGCATGTATCGTTTACGTCTAAAAATTCAATACAATCAAGACACTTTACATCTAAACACCTCCAATACAATCATCGCACCACATTTTATTATGAATAATTATGTCACACTGATAAACTTTTGTGATATGCCGACAGTCGTAATATGAAAAGAAAATAAAAAGTAAAACGGTATGTCGTGACTGTAACAAAACAACATAGTACATACACAATTATTTATCGAAACACTACTTGTAACTTAATTGTAGAATGTTTTACAAAATGTTTGTGTTCGAGAATGTGATTACTGATCATTAGGACTCCGAGTCGGCTAAATTTAATGGTCCCACTTATTATTTTATAAAAAAGACAGTTTCAGTTAAAATGTTTTGCTACAGTCAACATTCAATGGACGCTTTTTTCGTGTAGAAACATAACCTTATACAAATTGTCATCGTACCATTTGGTTGAATGAATATGAGGTTTTGAAAATATTTTTTAAATAGTAATATGCAGTAACATATTGAATACATTATTAGGAGAAGAGATCAGTCCAATGCCATAGTAAAATAATAGTAATACTTCTAATTGGGTGTACAAAATACTTTACGGCAAAATATTGAATACTTTAGACATTAATCTGATGCTGTGATGAACGGACAAAACTGGAAACATAAAAAAAAGTTCTTTTGTTGATATCCAAACGATACAACCAATGAAAGTTGTTGATTCGAATACTATTCCCACATGACCATTCCGCAATCCGGTCACAAACTATTCTAGATTGCAACAAGAACAGTCACATGGGTTGAGATAGTTCTATATTCAAATTGATTAAACGTAGCAAAACTTTTTTTCGATCAAATCAATGTACACAGGGACAAGAAATAAAATAGTATAGAAATATGTACATACACCCTGATTACAATAAAACGGAACCAAAACTAATGTAATAAAAAGTATAATAAGCTCTACTACAACATATTGAATACAGTACGTACATCAATCAATGAATAATTATCAATAGTATTTTATATAAAAATGTGTACAAATTGACATCGAGTACTAGATTAATTAAATAGGTTCTCTCTCAATAATACAAGACCCATTCCTAGCGGTTAACTTCAACAAGATAATCTTTCAAAAGGAGGCTTTATTGTTAAAAGACACCTTATGGGTATAATACTTTTTGTGCTGAAATAAAATAAAAAAACAAAACACATTTAGAAAAGTGTGTAACAAAACAGATGGACTTTGTGTCGAAGAAAATAAATATTTGTAATGATTATGGTAATTCATGCAACACTTAGAATAATCCAAACATCCCACACATCATACGTATTTACCTAGTAATTATACACATGTAGTAGTATATTGTCAAAAGTTTATATCAAAGTATTGTGTGTGTTGACTCTTTATTACGAACAAGATATTTGTTCAACCGTATAAAAAATGAATGATTATAAATTCATAGGACGAGGATGTTTCCTCACGCAAGAGAATTAATGAACGATGGCAGGATTAATATTAACAGAGTGACACCATTTGACGGGTCAGAGGAGGGAACAGCGAGATAGCCATGCTGGTGGACGTCTCGGAGGTTCTGATCGAAGCTGTGTGGTAGTGCCGACACCTTTGCCTACTGTTGGATTACTAGCCTCCTATGAACATAAAACAAATATATTAAAATTAGTACAATTATTAATATTACCATATAACTTCACATACTTGTCTACGTTATAATACATTCTACTACAAACTTAAACTTTTTCCTGCACACTTTTAAGTCAAGCAAATTGTTTGAGCTGTAATCTGAAGAGTTTCGAGTATAATATTAAATTATTTTTATGTGATTCTCTTTGCATATTTTGTGACAATTAATAAAATAAACGAAGTATTTAAATTTGAAAAATAAAATTAAAGCGATTGCAGAGTGTGTATGACGAATTGCACCAATGTGACGGAAGCACAGAATGTATGTAAGGATAGGAAAGTCTGCAGAACTTTCTCTCTGCCTACCCCACAAGGGATACTGCGTGAGGGGATAGAATAAAAAGATTTAATTACAGTGAACTAATATTAGTATGGATTAAATTTAAGTTTCACGACACTCTCATGTTTAATCGCAATTCAGTCAAACACACTACTTTCATGTACTTATAGATTTCTTTTGAGTTATAAGCAATGTTTACAAATAAGTTTAACTCAATTTGATTGTCCTTAAGTACTAAAAACAATTTGTTTCATAAAAAGTTTTTTTTTATAATTTCTGATATGATTCTGATTATAAGCTCATAATATGTACAATTTAATTTCACTATCTTATTAAGCAATACAAGATAAAAATAAAAATCTTGTCAAGCAATAAATTTTAAATAAAAAAGAGCACTAACATGCTACTGTGTACTTTGGCAAATCTATACCTATAACTAAAATTAATGTACATACATACCTACATGATGATAAGATACTAATTGCTACGATACTAAGATGATGTTATGAACCTATGTCAAACGTCTAGAATTTTCATGCATGTCATAAAGAATTTAAAACACTTTCAGTGTTACCATGCTAATTCTAATTATGTATAACAGCAAACATAATGAAGTGTGAAGATTTTTATATGATTTGTTGGAATCATCGATATTCATACTATACTAGTAACTTGATTACTCTCTTCGCAACAAATCGGAAGCCGAGCGAAAAAATATTTGTATGGAGCTTGCCTAATTCCAAATGTCAAATTCCATACATTGTGCCTAATTGGAACTGTCAGATGGCAACAAATGCATCGGAGCGCGTAACATTTATAGAAAAGGACTCGAGTTAGTAATCAAGTTATTATAGGACATCAATGGTTGGAATGCATGCCTGTTTCATTATAATTATATAGTATTTGAATATGTTCACTAGAAGAATAAATATCATGGGGCTCGCTGGGAGAAATTACAGAAATACGATAAGGTTACTCCAGTGAATAACTTCTAATGAAATGTTTCCAGCAACCGTTGGTACATTATTCACTCAAAAACAGACTGACAAAAGAAAAACATTATTAATGAACAGTTAATGACGTAAACACATTAATTTATATTGTAATAAAGCAAAACATATTACATACATACATAATAAAAATACTACAGCAGAGCCTCGATAATCCAACCGCCTCTATAATCCGAATGATCCCGCAACCGCCGTTTCTCACGTAAATTAAGGGATAAAGCATTTTCTATGTCGCTAAACACTACTCATCAAAGCACTATATTGCGATTCCTTAAAAAGTGTGATTAATAGCCTTGTATCTAACATATATACTTAAATAAATACATTATAATCTAAAATACTTTTGTTTTATTTAGAAAAATGCCTTTCTAAATATCAACATATAATCCAAACGCTTCATAGATCCAAACAGGGTATAAATTTTCGGTGTTCGGATTACAGAGGCTCTGCTGTAGATATGAATGAGTAAAGAAGGCAATATGAAATCAAGCCGTGACAATTACATATTACAGCATACAAGTTATTTATAATATATCCTTTACCTTCTGCCGAGTCGACAATGCGATAGGAAGAGAGCACAGACAAAAGAAAACACAATATATTAAAATCATTGTGGATATATGGAGACACATAATAATAAACACACATTAGACATAACAATATTGCAAGGGAGGCATTGAGCTCAACATTTCACCAAGAAAATGATGATAGGTTAGGTTAGGTTAGAAATTTAATTTCTGCAAATTTTCTTGATAAAAAATAATTCCCAAGTTACCTCCGAAATTTACTGAAACTTGAGATTATGTCCCTATTTTAGTTAGATATAATTCTGTAATTTCGTTGATAAAATGTTTGAGGTAAGATGCAGTGGGATATTTTTTTGATGTTAGGTCCCCTTTCTTATACAATAAGCCAAGACAGATTTTGTCACTTATAAGATTCTTATTTTGCACTTACATTCTAATACAAAAGGTGAAGTGATAATAGAACAATTTTTGTTCAATGCACACCACCCCTAAATTGGATACACCTTTTTAAGTCATTTGTACTTGTACTGCATATTTTTTAAATATGGGATTTTGGACTCAATGCCTCACATATAAGTTAGTTCACAAAGTCCAATACATTTGATACCATTTACCACATAAAATTCAATTTAGAGCGTAGTTTTTGTTGGGTTAACTGGAAGAAATTGTAGTTCTGCGACAAGTTCGCCCTAGTGAACAATGCTTTATAATCTATATTATGTAAATTTTTTATATGTACTTAATAAATACTTTGTTCACTTAAAGACTACATAAAAAAAGGGCTCGACAGAAAAACAAAGTGACAAGATTGGTGGGTCATCCAATATAAAAAAAAAAACAATTTCTCCACTACCTAGATTCGTTAAACCACCACCACAATGTTAAATTTCCTTTACACAGGAAAGTGGACAAAAATATATAACATGTATTAAATTAGATAATTTTTGAAATGAAACTCACCAATTTCTTTTCGACCTTTACTTTAATATCTCTAGCTAATGTGAAGAAGGCGTCCTCAACGTTGATTGAAGACTTGGCTGAAGTTTCAATGAACTTTATGCCGTACTCCACAGCTAACTGCTCCCCTTTCTCTCTTGAAACCTGAAACCATAATAGTTGAGCAAGGAAATACCTAAACAACTATCAAGTTAATTTTTTACTGTAATTTCTAACAAGGGACTTAAATAAAATAATAAAAAAATTACAGAAACTTTTTTGTTTCAAATGGCGGGTTTATTGACGTAGCCAATATCTTCCAACCGACAACTTGTGACATTCATTTGATATACACAATACATACATATAAGTGTATGGAAAAGAAGAAAAAACAACTAAATAAATAGGTGGATGGGATGAAGGACAAGGAAGAAAACACGGGATTGTCAGTTAGATGGACTATTCATGGAAAGGTAATGATGCCTCAGTTTTGAAAGAAAGAATAGTTGGAGCTAGTCTGATATGAAGTGGAAGATTATTCCACAATCTGAGGTTTACTTCTTGCTTAGGACTATAATTCTTGGCAAAACATATTAACGGATTCGATCTGCCCCATAAATAACAGTCGATTTTGAATAAGATCTGAAACGGAATGGAAGATGCGGAAACTTGTTCCATACATAAATGGAGTATGAGGGACCAGACCCCTTGTGGCCAAATGGAGAGGCGTCCTGACAAGAAATTTGCACAGGTTAGTCGGGAAATCCAAGGGTAAATGCCATGGGTAGTCGACTACTTGAAGAATATTGACGCAGAACTATGACTCCTAGATAAGTTGTAAAATGGTTTATGTATACGAAAGAATAGAATTAGGTATTATACAATGCCACCGGTTAGATTAGAAAATGAATAAACACAATATACGAACCTGTCTCTTATCATTAAGATCACATTTATTTCCTAATAACATCTTCTCTACATCTGCGCTGGCATTCTCTTCTATGTTTCTAATCCAATTCTTTATATTCTCAAAGCTCTTTTCATTTGTAACATCGTACACCAGCATGATACCCATAGCACCACGGTAATACGCCGTCGTAATCGTGCGAAACCTTTCTTGTCCCGCAGTGTCCCTGGGAAAAAATAGACAAATTAATTTTGAGTACCAATATAATGGAGAAGAATGCTAGATAGATAGGTAGGTTATTTAAGGGATATTGCACACCCAACGATGATCTTCTATTTATCAATGCCATCTCAGCTCTTCACAATGAGCGGTAACTAGTTATGCAGTGCATAATAAAAAATCATTCTACCCTCTCCCTGCGGGGTAAACAAAGAGAACAGATCGTCACATTCATGCGATTAGAACATGGACAAGCCAGGTGGTACTTGGACGGCCACGCTTCCTTACACCTCTTTTTTCTCCCAGGTGTCTATATTTTCTTATTTATCCTTTCATCATTCATTCTCTCTACATGTCCCAGCCATCTCAACTCAAAAAAATAACATAAAATTATGAATATAAAAACCTACCATATTTGCAGTTTTATTTTCTTTCCGTCGAGATCAATAGATCTGATTTTAAAATCTATACCTGTAAGAAAAATAAAAGAAAATCAAATTAATAGTTGCCCTAAAAATAAAAGAAAACCAAATTAATAGTTGCCCTAACTAACAAAGTTGTGGAAATGTTCCAAGAATACTACAAAGTAATGCACTGTTTTGTCTCATTGTAGAAGTCATCAATCAAACTAAATACATAGAGTGAAAAAATCTTACATATGACCTTGATTTTAAAAATAATGCAGCCAAAGTTTAATTGGGTGAAATGTAAAGAAAACTGAACAGTAAAATGAGATGTTACTTAATAAATAATGTTGCCACATCACATTTACTTTTAATAAACAGGAATACTTGTGATTCATTGCTCCCTCATTCCAGTCAATTAAAATCAATTATAAACACAAGCCTTACTCTTATTATAAGTTAGTATTAGTATTATAGACACGTCTCTCCTTTACCTTATGTAACTATGTGCATATAATTAATGATTTCATTTCAATAACACAAATAATAACAGGTTTTAGACTTCGCCCTATTTGTCCATCTCCTGGTTTTATAATACACCACAATTACGATACAACCTTACATTTGTAATAATTTGACCTACACTTGGACCATATTTGAATGAATTCGTCAAACATCACGGATTTGACACACCTATTTCATAGGTAATGTTGAATGTATTATCAAAATAATAACAACATGTGGAAGAAAACACGGAATTAGAAACCTTTTGTCAAAAATCGTCTATTGAAAGGTGTAAGATAGCATAGATAGCGCAAAATGACTCACCAATTGTCGATATAAACGTCGTATTGAAGGCATCTTCCGAAAATCTGAATAGTATACAAGTCTTTCCGACTCCCGAGTCACCGATTAACAACAATTTGAACAAATAGTCATAAGTTTTTGCCATTTTTCACGATATTTATTTCACCGGATGTTACATTCGTCCCTCTTGGCATATTTTGCAATCCATAGATAAACAATCATTATCGACATCGAACAAGACTCAGAGAGAACCAATTTATTTTTCTAAGCATCAAAATAATGTGGACACCGTGGCAAGGCAACTAGGTAGGTAGGTACCTACCTACCTAAATTAAATTAACAATGTTCTTAGGAAATGTGAACCGAAATAGTAGGTAGGTAGAATAAAGTACTTCAGTAAAGACGATATTAACTTTTAAACATATCTTTATTAAATAAAAAATACGGATAAATTAACGTCGATATTAATGTAGGTAGTGGGCACAAAATAATATATTAGGTATTAACGTACCTGGTACGTTAATGGGAAAGCAGGGAAAGCCTTGGGAAAGTTAGTGGGTATAGATTATTTCTTGTCTATGTTTTGGACCGACGTGAAGTTAGTTCTGTTATTTTTGCGCCATACTGTTCTGTCAAATTTTTCTTCATTCGTCGATCGGAAAGAATGTTTTCGTTGTGCTAGACTTAAAAATTAAAATGTACAGTTTGTCTACTTTACCGCGATAATTTATATTCAAGAATATACATGTGACTCTTCGGAATTGGTGCATTCTGTGTAAATATATATTTTTAAACAATGCGTCGTGGGGCTCCCGATAACCCGTGGAGTAACCCACGTCCAGAGAATTGGGTTTCTCATGGTCAGCGATTCCCTCGCGTTAACCCTCGTCCAAATTTTCATGGATACAATCAGAGGTATGTCATAACTTGTATATAATTTGGTTTACAAGATCTCCTGTTAATATAACCCCGATTTCACATTGTTTTCCTAACCATCAACTTATTGTTCAGCTAGTTGTAAGCTAAAAGTTTTTTTTTGTGATTACTGGAGATTATCTCCGAATATATTATTTGTTACATGTATGTACTGTATACTCGTCCACATTATTGTGGCATGGCCTATGTTGTTCCATTTAGAATTACAGTGTTGTACACAGCTAATCAGTGCTTTAAGAATCTTCTAATTTCTGTACATATTTTGTAGGACACCAGGACCCAGACATTGGCGACCTGAGGGAGGCTTTAGACCACGAAATGTAGGGTGGAATGGGAATAATTTTAAGGCCCCATTGCTTCGTTTACCAAACAATGATGGACATTCAGGACCCAGACCTGGTGGCCCTAATAGGTTTCCATGGCCGGATTCAAATAAACATGTACCCTCCCTAATGCATAATATTCCTCCCTCTGGATCACAGTTCTCCCAGAGGGAGACATATGGCTTGAAGGGTGAACAAAACTTACACGAAACAATCAACACCGTCAAACAGAAGTTACGGGAACGTAGTATGAGTTCAGATTTTACAGCTGAGCCAGTGCATGATACTCAAATGGAAGATGATAGTAGTAGTTATAAACCTGGGGAGAGAAGAAGAATAGAACACTCTAAGACCTCCAATAAGAGAACCACAGCCAAGAAACCCGGCAAGAGGGGAGATGGGTTTACAAACAGACCCAAAACTAATAATCAATCACACTCCCTCAGTGATGTGTGTAAAAGGAAGGCGGAGCTAATGAGAAGGAAAATATTAAAACAGCTGTTCAAATTAGATAAAGAGAAACTTAGGAATCTTTTGAATCAGTCTGAGAAATCTACCAAGTATGAAATTGCTTTGAATAGTCTATTCAAAGAAACCAGAGACGCCATCAGTCGCGATATTCGAAATGCCGCCGAAAAGTCTTTACAAGATAACACGAAGAAAGTTGACGCAGAAGGAGAAAAGGTTCTCCAAGATGAATTTTTAGGACATTTAGGGACTATGCTGGATAAGGACGCTACTTTGGAACTGTCTTCTATGGAGCCGCAGATAATAGCTCAGTTGAGTAGAGTGTTGCAAGCGGATTTGATGGGACCACTTACTGATGAGATGTCTGTGAGAAGTTTAGCTAACGCAATGAGTGATTCAGTGAGAGATGATTTCTATAATGATTACCCTTTCCAAGGGCAAGATCCCAATAGCTTCCAATTGGAGTTTCCTCATAATTCACCACAAAATAATTCATATGGCAATCCATTTAGTAATTATCACAATATGGAGGGAGATATGAAGAATGAACACAAAGAGTATTATGATCCAAATTACTTTCAGCCTTATAAGAATGAGCAGTATGCAGATTTCAAGTACAACCCGGAAAATAATTCATTTAACGATCCGGATTACCGTATGAGAGATAATTTCTATCCACACCATCCAAGGGAGAACATTGTAGATCGTCCCAGTGGGTCACCACAAATGGCTTTTAATCCTCCATTCCAAGGACCTCAAGATGACTACAGTCGTCCCAGTGAACCTCAATATTCACTTAAAAATACTCCAAATAAAGTCTCAAGTAAGTCAGCTGGTGATTCACCCTCCATGGAAGACGGTAGAGTAAAGTCACCTCCCAAGAGGAGTGACGATGCAAGTATGAGTAGTGACGGCATCGGCAAGAAGCGTGATGGGCCGAGTAGATGGGGCGATACCAACAGTAAGAGTAGTGACAATGGCAGTAAGAGGAGCAGCAGCAGATGTGAAGCAAATGAATTATATAATGAAACTCTTCTTAATACTGAACCAATTTCACCTGTTCATGATGAAGATCTTAGAATTATGTTACCGAAGAATGTTGATGCAAATAATAAAGTCCCATGTGTGATGGATACTAAGGAAGCACCCGCGTCTACTGTTGAACAGGGGGAAATGAAAGACAATGTATCAGAAAATAAAGTTGTGAACGATACTTTAAATGTTACTCATTGTGGCAAAAGAAAGTGTGACTCTGTAAGTGAATCAGAACACTCACAGAAAAAATGTAATATTGTTGATTCTAATATCGCTATTAGAAAAGATCTTTTTTCAGTTGAATTTGTTAATAAAACTTCACCGGTACCCACTGCTGCCACAAAGATTGAAGACATTACAGTTGATATTAAACAGAAACCTATGACAGTGGTTTCTCAAACAGAAAAAATAATCAAGACTAAAAATCAAGGTACACAATACCACATGAAGAAGAATGACGCTTCCTCACAAGTTTACGAATCCCTTTTTGCATCCAAATCTAAAGGCACTCAGACATTGGGAGACAATATGAAAGATAGAAGTTGTCAGACTCTCAAAATTGATGGATTGTCATCACTCATATTGAGTGACCATAATGAATTGTTGGTGAGTGTTGAAACACAAACAGATGAAAGTGAAAAAGTTGAAACTAAAGATACGGAGACCAGTTGTAATCTTATCGATGAATCAAAGTTTGTTAAGAATACCAGTGCCACTAATGTTGTAAAGTCTGAAAATGTATTAGAGAGGATGAAAGAGATAGACAACCAAATATTAGAACTAATGAAAGAAAAACTGAGTTTATATGATTCTCTGAAACACTTTGCCGGGGACGTTGAGACAGGGAAGAAAGGTGAATTAGTTAATAATACATCATATCATATACCAATCATTAGAAATAAATTAAGGAGTGGGAGCGAAACCTCTAAAAAATCAGATAGACACAGTTCCATGTCTAAACTTGTGGAGGCTATTTCAAAGAGGCATAATAAAGATAGGGAGAGAACACACACAAAGGAAGGAACTGACAATCGCAGTGGGAAAACAATTCCAAGTACTGCCAATACTTCTTTAAGACAGAAACATAGTGCCACTGTGGATTCCAGTAAAAATCTGAGGAATTCAACAAGATCACACAGTAGACCGAAAGTTAAAGAAGATGATCATCCCAAAACCGATCGACACAAAGTGGATAATAAGAAAATTAAACCAGTTACAGTTAGTGAGAATAGTAAGACTCTCCCATACAACGTAGTGCCGGGTAAAGATATTAGTAATACTATTCAACCTCAAGATGTTGTCAGTATAAACACAGAGGAACATTCAATAGACTTGAGTAATATAACTAGTAGTGTAGAGTCAAGGTACATTGATTCCTCTGGATGTCCCGTGCCTATGGACTGCCAAGTCATTGTATCTGAAGAAGTTGTTATCAATAGTGAAAGTGATACTATTCTTTCTGAGGACTCAAAGCCAACTCTCGGTAGTGCTAATGATAATCGAAGAAAACGATCTGAAACAAGAAGGAACAGAAGTTCCAGCAATAATAGCTGTAATAATAAGAGTTTCAAGAGTGACTGTGATATGGTAGTCGTTAAGAATAGCGCTTCTAGTAGATTACCACACGGTGGTAAAAGTGTACCTCCGATTAAGATTAAGAAACGAACATCTGTCTCGGGTTCCCCTGCAAAATCTAGCCCTCTGTATAATTTAATATCACAAATGAAAGACAGCGACGAAGAGATCGATGCGGATATTGTGAAACCCAGTAAAGAAAGAATTAGTAATAGTAATATGTCAGATGATATCATAGATGCAAACCATAACTTATCTCTTGTACAGAATACTTGTCAGTCAAATAATATTAAGATTCAAGATTGCATTGTACAATTGGAACGATTAGATGTAACAAAAATACCTACAGACTTGAGAGTCAGCAATGATTTAAATTGTCTAAGCGGTTACAATAACCCGAGCCTGTCATTTGTAGAAGAGGTTGACCCTACAATTTTAAACGATGACGCATTGTTCTCGTCAAAGAATTATGAAAACGACGAAGATTGTATATTACAGTCTGAACAGTTTGAAAGTTTCTGTGATACGGATCCTGGGATCATAGAGAATATTGAAGTAGATGAGACATTCAATATTATAGATCAGTGGGATTCCAAGCTGTTTGAGAATGTTTCCTTATTAGAGGACAGAGAAATACTTCAAGATAAGAATTTATTAGACAGTATAGAGTCCCCTGCAGGTGAAGAAGTAATGCTTAAGGAACCTCTGCATTATTCCAGTCACAAAGATCCTATAACGGCCCTTCAGGTTAGTACTACAATATAGAATTATTTATTTATTTAAGTATACAATGGCAAACAGAGTTGCTGATAAAATATTTATTTGAATTATTGTTTATGATTGAATGAATCTTTTTTGATGGTCCCACATATTTTGAAAGTTTTTTTTTTCTTTTTTTTTTTAAATAAAAAAATGAATCTAGGTTTATCGAAATAAACCCAAATACACCTTTGTTCACTTCACAGTAAGCTTGTGTCGTGAAATGGAGTAGGTTAGCATCGGGGATCGAATCTACGCTCACTGGATTAACAGTCGAGTGCGTTACCAACCAGGCTACCATACATATGTTTAATTTATGAAAACATAGGATACATATGTTGAATTTCTTACACAAAAAATAAAATTTTATAATTAATCATTAAAAAATCACAACTATTATAGGTACTAGTAATTACATAGTTAAAAAAAACGTGTAATTTTTAACTCATAGTAAAGTGAATGTCTCATTTCACACATGATACTTCGATCTTTCTTATATTTCAAATAAAATTTTACTTAAGAAATCAAATGCTTTTATTTTTGTAATGCATATAAATATGCATAAAATATTATAACAGTATAATATACATAGTATATTTTAGCAGAGAGTATAATAAGAAAAATTGTTCCCTTTTCCGCAAAAAACAGAGGAAAAGAAAAATGACAATATCCGATGTATAAAATTGATTTGCGTGAAGTCTGAATCATGTCACAGTTTACTAAGTAGTATATTTAGACCTACATTTTTGCTATGTTTGATTTTCTTCCAGTGTGTAGGAAACGATTTCTTGGCGGCGTGTCAAGATGGCTGCATCTATTATTACGACGGCACATGCAGCAAGTTGATTTGTACCATCAGGGTGTGCAGCGTCCCTATAACTTGCATGTCTCTGAAGGGAGAGTCACCACACGTCTTCACAGGATCACACGATGGAATGTTGAGATGCTTTAATTACGAGGTGATTAAGTTAACATAACGTTTCAATATTCCAACACAATATGTAACATACATACAGTATGTCGAGAAAGAGATGGTTTAAAATTAATGTGGAATTTGGTACGATTTTTTTGAATCGATCATGTCGACCAGATCCTCAGAGATGGACGCGTTTTGAGCAAAAGAAATTGGAGAATGTGTATGGCACCCTGCATGAATGTAACGGAGGCAAGGAGTGTGTGTAAGGATAGAGCAGTGTGGCACTCTGTGTTCTATGCTTACCCCGCCAGGGAGACGGCGTGAGGGGATAGATAGACAATTTTGTTTGCTTACCCAAATTTTGCAAGTTTTGCCACTATCCATTTTGCCACAGAAATCATCCCTTTCCTAATAGACGTAATCAGTTTTTTTGTCTCTTAATTGGTTAATTCCAATTTAATGCTTATTGTTCATTGTTTTTTTTTTTTTGTTATAGACCGGTAGAAAAGTAATGGAAGACATACAGACATCATGTGGTGCAATACTTTGTATGTATCAAGAGTGGAAGACTATTTATATTGGGACACAAACTGGATTCGTCATTCAGTTTGATGTTGTGGTAAGGCTATAAGAGCTATAACTAACATTAATATGTGTTTCACCATTAAGCTAACAGGTGCGGTCTAAGTCTCGCTGCCAACCGACTCCACAGTCACCACAAATTGGGAGTGGTCACCAACAAAGCTAGCAAACAGAGACTTTCTGTCTTTAGTTTGAGTTGTACTTGATCCCTAGCTTAAGACGAATGTCGTTTAAAAACATTTAAATAAACAATTTTTCATTCAAAATGATAATCTTTTACAGATTTCAGCTTAATTTAATGTCAATATCATTTAAATGAGTCAAATTGCATTCAAAACCCATCCACGGTCATACTTTTTTTTTCACAGAAAGGTTTTTTTCGTCTCCCGTGAAGTTACTAGTTCCTTATGACTTATGGGGTTTCTCAAATAATCAATTCATTTCTAATGTGTATTTTAAAATCAAAGTTTATTTTTATATATTTATTTACAAAAAATACTCTTTACTATATTGGACAACTAGTATGTCAAAAGGTGGGCTTATTGCCTAATGGCAATTTCTACCAGTTGACTCTGTGTGCACCAAGGAATTATTTGCAACAAATGTCTTTTGTAATGTAATATTTTCATATGAAGAATATGTCGCAACTTTTATTCTGGTAGCCAGTTCATACTATATATTCAACCAAATTAATATTGCATTTTGGTTTTGTGTTTTTCAGACTTCAACTATGTTATCCGACGGCACAATCAAGTTCTCGGAGAATCCAATATTGGCCCTTCATGCGATGAAGGAAGGCCCTAGAAAAGTACTGCTGATTGCGTCGCGCTTCCAAGAGGTCACTGTTAAAGATGCTGCCACTGGTTTGTTACTGCGTAGCTTCCACGGTCACAACAACGCAGTTTACAGTTTGCTCTTTGATTCGGGTAGTGTCTACTGCGGAACCAGCGGCCCCGATGTTCAAATCTTTGACTTTGTGGTAAGAAATATGAACAGATGTGCCCGTTATATTATTTTGATATGTACTTATTTAGTCTAAACAGCCTCATGTTTGTTGTCACAGATAATTATCTTCTTTCAAAACACTTTTGTTTATTACGAATAATGCAATGCTTAGAAAAAACGGTAGTTTGATAATTAAAATGCATCAACACAATTGATTTGTCTTCTTGAAAAGTTATTTTTTATATATTATTGTCAGTCACCAAAATTACACTGCGTGATTTACGATCTCTCACAGATACAAGAAAGTTTTAATCATGATACTTATCAATGCATATGTATCTTGATAATTATCCCTTGCAACCCTGATTGTCTACATTCTCAGACTAACAATTCAACCAATCCACCACAGAATCTAAAATTATCATTTTTTTTTAAAAAAAGATCTGGGCTTGCATACACAAACCCAAATACTTTCCTGCACACCTTGCACTAGGCTAAAAGCCTGTATCGCAAAGTGAGGAATACATCGCCAGTGCCGGGGTTTGAACCTGGCACCTCCTACTTGAGAGACTGCCGCCTCAACCAACTGCGCCAACCATGTACCCATGTACTAAAATTATCTTCATTATAAAAATATGTAGTCTTCAATGTCATAGGGTGTCTTATTGTTATGAATTGCAGACAGGCGACATAGTTGGAGTTCACACGGGAGGTAGAGGTGCCGTGTGTCTTCAGATGTACCGCGGTCTCATCTTTACCGGCTGTTATGACGGCTTCATTTATGTGTTCTCCAAATCAGGCAAGGAGAAACCCGTGGCCAAGATACGGGGGCCCGGGAAGATGCTTCTTGCCATGTCCGTTGTTAAAAATAAGGTAAATTAAAATTGATAGTATGTATTTCACAACACTGGTATTACTGCTTCTTTGCACTTCGCTATTCTTCAAGGGAACACAGGGATGTCAACCTGTAGCCTTTGTGATCGTCTTTGATGTCTTATTGTGTAGTGCACTTTGTTTTACACAAATGCAAGTTAAAAGACAATTAGAATAAAGATAACTCACAATGGGTATTTCCACCAAATAACATTATTATAGTCCAATTAATTCAAAGTGGCGAACGCAGTAATAAAAATGTGACCGAGAAGGGACGACTAACCTGCTTTATTTGCACTTATGGCTCTGACATCACATTTCACATTTTTACTACTGCGTTCGCCACTTTGAATTAATTGCACTATTGTAGCGTTTTGATGTTTCGCATTAGTAGGTTCTAATGAAACAACTTGCATATGTCTGCTGGTTACTCCATATTGTATGGTGTGATAGTAATTTTTTGGTAAACAAATGTATGCTAACATTACAATTATAAATTACCATAACATTCATTCACTAGGGCGAGCTTATCACGATGCAGCGATCTCTGCCAGCCATCCCTAATATATTTACATACATACATATATAGAAATAATGTAGTTGTATAAAAAATATTGACATGATTTTTATATTTAATTTCCAGATCATAGCGGGATGCAAGGATAAGAAACTTTCTATCATCCCTATACCCGCTGATGTCACGAAACTATTGGACCGATGATTCTGTGATTCCATTACAATAATATCGATAATAGAAGGTAGAGGGCTATATTTTATTATAGACTCAAATACACTACATTTTTGGACCATTTTGTAACGATACTTTGTTTCCTGGAAATTAATTTGTAAATTCAGTGAGAGCTCGGTGATAGTTTGATAAATAATTGTGATTAGTCTTGAAACGTAAGGGAATGGACCGGAATTAGAAGTATGGAGGAGCTATTCCGGGTAGTCCAGGATAGAGATGCATTCGCTAGAGTGATCGCCAACGTCGGGGAGATCTGATACGGCACTAGCACACACAAGAAGAAGTCTTGAATGTCGGCTTCTCAAAGCAAATGATGGTAACCACCAAACTGATCCATTGTGGCCTTCGTAGTGCTTTCCCATAGTATCTTTGACATAGTAATCGGTCCACCGGCCTCCATTCTACCATGAATTTGATTTATAGTCGTATGATTTTCGCAGGGAGCTGAACCTACGTTTTATTTTATACTCGAACTTACGCTGATTTATTTTATACTCGTGTAAATTTTATGTTTTTTTTTTGCCTGTTGAGTATTTGTTTTTATTTGCTGTTAGATTTATGCCATTGTTAAGTTTACTACGTTACAGGTCCAATTCAATAACTCTTCAAACTAAAGTAAGTGTTTTAAATTTATTTTATTATGAAATAATCGAAATAAGAACGCCTTATTTTAGTTAGTTATCATTAGAGACCAGATTATATGCAACATAAAGTGGTTGAAATATGCATCATAAATGTTCGAAATATGCAACAAAATCACCAAAAAGACAGTACCAAAATATGCTACATAAATTTAAATAAATACAAGAAATTAAAGTTACTACAAGATTTTATTTAACTTGTTTTATTTATTTTATGCTTGGTATTGCTTGGGAAGACCGCGAAAAACAGTTCTAGGATGTGAAGTCATAAAATCTTTTTTTTTTTTTTAAAGTACAAAAGATTAGTAATTATCTTTAATTAAAAAAAAAAAATATGGATGATCAGTTCATATTGGTCGAAATATGCAAAATCTTGAATAAATTGCCAAAATATGCAAATGCATGTAATCCGGTGTCTAGTAATCATTTCTGTAGTTATAGAATTGGACCTTATGGCTGGCCACAAACGTCCCGAAGTTCAGTTCCGGAATCGACCGTGTTGCAAAAAGGTTCCGACCAAAACCTCTTTCTGAATTTAAAATCGGGGTGACGCTGAATTCAGAGAGAGGTTTTGATCGGAACTTTTTTGCAAAACGGTCGATTCCGGAACTGAACTTCGGGACGTGTGTGGCCAGCCTATATGTACGATCTATTTATTTTATTGTGTGATTTTGATAACAATAATAATAGTAATACGATGTACAATTTACAAAAGTGATGAATTTTCGTACATATATACCTAATATTAGTGGTATGTTTACCAGTGAATTAAAAATTAGGTACTAATTATTCAAATATTTTTACAATGTTTTTAAATATGAGATGCTTTACGTAAGTTAAGGTAACGACATCTGTAAATAATTATTTGAATACTAGTATTATACACGTACAGTCTGTCGAGAGTGATATGGCTTTCAATGAGGACATGTAGCCACATGGCAACCACAGAATTTCAATACAAATGTTACTGTTGCCGTGAAACAAAATTGTGGGTGGTTCTCAACTTATCAGAGTTCATCTCTTTCGTGACAGAATGTGTGTACTATATGCGCAGGATGCGTGATGCAATACCTTGTAAATTCAGCAATGAGGTCTGCCACTCCTTTTTGCATGCTGTTATTATTTAAGGTGCGATGAGGTAGTTGTATGCGAATACACATGCATTCTTAAAAATATCCTGCAGGGTAGGTATACCCAAATGAATGAATGGATTTACTATGATCTAGTTTTGTTAATATTTTAATAACAGTATTGATTTGGTATGTTATACATAGTATAAATCAAATCATTTGATATTTTTTCTCCAAGACAATTTCTCATACTACTGAGTCATTACTCGTCTTTTACTATATGAGTCGAGTTATATACCTGCTGTGATAAATATGTACGTGATAGTTGGTTGAAACTCAGATGTTCCGAGCCTGGTTCGAATCTCGGCGCCGACAATATGTTCTCTACTTTGCAACACAGGATTTTAGCTTGTTACTGGCGGGAAAAGCATTTGGGCTTGTGTATGCAAGTTCAAAAGCCATTTTGAAAAAATGTATTTTTATTCTCTCTGGGTTCTTTCCTCTTTCCCAACCCAGCAAGGGTCGCGCGGTAAACAGATAAGTGTTTTTATTATGAGATGAACGGTTTCTTTGTGATCATATTTTGTTTTTGGTATTTTTAAGTTTGATTACGTTTCTACGATTAAGTAGTCTAAAATAATAGTTTCTTCTAGAAATATGTATAACGTTTGTAAATATTTTTCATATATTTGGTATATCTAGTTAATATAGTGATACAAAATTTTCTAGGGTGTTGATTATTTTTAACCAGAAATATTTTTATACAGCGTGTTTTGTATACTAGACTATATTGTTTTCGTTTGGTGAATGTACATATTATTACATACATATTATTATACAGTGTAGAAAACTAAAGATGTATTAAGTACTAAATATTATTGTGCATTAATTTTTATGAATAAGAAGAGTGTAATATTTTTAAGTACCTTAAATTATATCACTGAAAATAAAAATTGTAAGTAAAACATTTATTAAAATAGTGTTTTTTTTTTGACATATTTTTTTTCTCCTAGTACTTCAGTCCAAATTCTTTTGTGGTATTCTGGATTCAATTACTTAACAAATTACAATTATTTACGAAAGGCACACATTTCGTACATACTAAGGGTATAGCACACAGAATTTGTATGTTTATTTGAATACACCAGCTGGCGTGGCAGCTCAACACATTTTCGCCCACCGGTGTACGGTTGAGTTTTCTCCCAGGTGCATTAGACTATCTCAGGTACAATAATACCTTTTTGCCAGAACAGAGAAGCAAAATGATTACACAGGGATTTTACCATAAAATTTTTATTTATACACTTTAATATTTAGTTAGTATTAAATACTTATAACAATAATTTAATAATACCAGTACAATTTGCATATATCATAACATTACAATTATTTATTTATCCTAACTATGGTTTAGTTATGCAAAAATATGCTACAAAATGTTATCTAGTGCCACAAATAATATCCACAGGCAAACTTTGATCATATTTCGTAATATGTATGTGAAATAAAGATTTGACAACTGTAAACACCATGCACATTATTTATGTCGTAGTATTATACACAGATATTTTTTGACCAATCAAAAGAGTTCTCAAACTTTAACAGTGGATTTTGTTCCAAAACACCCTAGCCATTCTTCATGGAACCATGTTGATGAATCAATTTGTATACTTACCTATCTGCAGATTAAAGAGTTGTTTTGCTTTGCTATGTTGCTGCTCAAACAACAGTTTATAAAATATAAGTTTCTTTATATTTCTATGCTGAATCTTTTAAGGATTCTTCTTCTTGTGCCATATCAGGTCCCCCCTACGATCACTCTGGCGAAATGTTCCCTGTCCTGCGCTGCCCGGAACAGATCGTCCACCGTCCTCATTCCGGTCCACTCTCTAATGTTGTACAGCCATTTATAAGGATGAGGATTACTATTTAAGGATCAGGTAGTGAGAATTTCCCGATATATCCGGATTACTCACTTCCCTAATATTCATGCAATTCGTGACGAACAACGTTTACCAAAACTTGTATTATTTTGTAGCATATTTTTGCCACTTTCGTTCCCATATTTTTAACATTCAAAATGCACCTATAAAAATTGTTAAAATGCGTCATTTTTGCTGGAATGTACGACGGCTTGGAAGCCTTCACTTTGGTGTGCGAGAGGGACGCAGTATGACGGACCAGACCCCTGTCTACTTCGTCCTCTCATCCTTAGTGGTTGAAGAAGTTCACATCCATTTTCTATACTTTCTTCTCCTGAAATGTACAATTCTGATGAGTTATAAACAATTGGAAATAAGTACAAAATATTAAAAAATTGTATATGGTAAAGTCTTGTGGCCCTATGTATCAGTTCTCATCAGACGCCTGACGTTTCCTCAGTTCAGTAGATTAGATTGGTTGGGTTATGTTTATAGAATGTTGGAAGGTAGTTGGATTTTTCACTACTGGTATAGAAAATGATCTGCAATAAGATCCACCCCTTACAAATTAAGAAGTACACAGTTTGAAATGATTAGTGGAAGTTTAAAACTTTTGTACCTATAATCAAGGCCGAACGCCATCATACAGGCCCGGCTCAACTGACATTTGACGATGATGACACCACCAAGATTGGAAGAAAATGTATGAGAAAAAATATTCTATAGCCCGAGTGTTTGTCACCGAGACAAGGTGTCTGTCACCTATACAAGGTTGCGCCACCAATCATGGTGGTGATGTTGTTCGTAGGTCTAGGCTTGTATACTATTGTTGGCTTCGCTATAATTAATCAGTCATCATCCAGTAGTGATGGAGAGTGTCAAAAATAAAACTGTTCTGAATGAGGAACTTTCATAAGTTCTTTATATTGTCAAGCGAAACATTGCAGGGTGTATGGCATAGAAATATGATAGCTTTCAATTACCTTTTGATTTGGTGTATCTGTGTGTCTTCTGTGAATAATGCTTTTTACAAGGTGATGGTGACGCATCATTATCTACAATTCCAAATGTTCTAAACTGTAATGTGTGGTCTAATGATATAGCTGGGGACTGCCGAGGTGGGCCCGCAACTTGGAACGTTGCATACGGACTTATTTCATACATATCTGGAAACAAAAAAGGAGACAGATTGGTATTTAATTTCCAATAGCACAATTTATTTTTGGTGAGAACATCGGATTTTCTACATGTCCTGGTTAAATTATAAGTAGTTATCTCAAAGCATGGACTTTACATCATCAGGCTTATGCCTGATTGTCAGCTGGACCAGTGTATAAGGTTGGAGGTCTGGGTTCGATTCTCAGTTGCGGCAGATGGCTGGACTGGAGTTGCTGAATGTTACAATTGTTGTGACAATACAATTTTGTGCAAAAATGGATCAACTTTCTCCAGAGACAAACAAGATAAAAGCATTTCAAGGGGAATCAAGGGTTGTGTGGGGTCATGTGTGGTATCGTAGGAAATCCAGATCGTAAGTCAGATTTTCTTCAGTTCAAGCCTTGGAAGACTCCGAGCGATCGAGAGGATCTAGTCACTGCAACCCCACCATGTTTGGTATCTCACAAAAGTGCTTTACGGGTAGAACTCATCCTTTTACAAATTATGATTCTGTCTATTTTTGGTAGGAGGCGCCATTGGAGTGAAGGAATCTAAGCATTTTGGAAGGGCATGTTTGCATTTGGAAGACTGCAAGTTCTAGGATGCGAAGTCATAAAATCTTGTTTTTAAAATAAAAAAATCCACTTAAAATTGACAGTACCTATAGCTAACAGACTTATGTGTAGTGATATCAATACCTTCACTATTATTTTTCTCTCTCCTAATATTTCCAGGCGATGTGCCATAATCATGTTGGTAATTCCTTATATTCTGTTGCTCGGCTGAGCACATTGTCTTTTCATCGCTGGCTTGAGACTGACTCCGTTTTCTATCAACATATTCTGGCTGTGTGTTGTGGCTACAGAGAACACTGCAAAAAATAGTAAATAAATTCTTTATAGGATAATATATGAATTTCGCAGGGCTCTCTGAATGAGTCGAGAATACTATACGATACAATTTACGATACATATTATAATATTTATGTACTCGCCTTCTTTTCGCCACGAGCAAATACACAACACATACAGTGGACAGCCCAGCTAGTGTTGCTAGTGTGATGGAAATGACATTGAATATGCTGTCCTGTGACATGTCAAAGTCTACAGGATTTGATGGGACTGGTGTGTAGGACCCCGATGAAAGAAACTCTGAAAGAATTATGCTCATTTTAAATTCAGTTATTGATTATAATAGCAAAATTTTATAAATACAAGGACATAAAATACCTCCTGAAAGAGTTGTTGTAGCTGCTTTCAGCTTTGCTTCTGCTTTCCCGGCATGATTTTCCGCTATTAATCTGATCTGGAACCATTGTGCCGAGGGCAGAGGGCCGATAATCAATGGTTCTTTATTATGCTGAACACTGATCATATTCCAACTGGCTGTTGACCCTCCTGGTTCGTCTTTTCTGAATTCTCCAGTCAGTGAAAGCAAAGGGCACACCATTCCATCATTCATATTTAAAGCCCTCTGCACGTTAATATTTATACTAGAAGAATTGCTGCTAACTAGATGTGACCAATCCTTAGGAAATGATGGTCCTGAAAAGATACATTTGTCTTTATGAGCCCAATCTACATATTCAACATCCCTAACAGAAAACAGAACATATTAGTCTTTCCCATACAGTAGTGCCTACTTTTGTTCAACCCAAATGTGTCTGTGAAAATCTGATGGATTTAACTCAATCCCAGATAGTCACAGAGCTTTGCTCACTCTTTTCACACAAATTTCTTACAATCACCCATGTTCTTTAATTTACTGCACTTTTCTTTCACACAATTAAATGTTCATATGTTACCTTCTCCTTTAGTGCTGGCTTGAATCTGCTTACTGAACTCTCCTTTCCCGACTCTGTTATATGAAGCTATCTGGAAAAGATACTTAGATCCACATTTGAGGCCATCTAATTTGTATGAAGTTATATCTGGAGATAACTCCATTACTTGGACGCTCTCCTCTGCTCTTTTGTAGCTTAAAGTATAACCTGAAAAATATTCACTGATTATAAACTGTAATACAAACTATAACCGTAAGGAATTCCGTTGACCAAAGTTTGACTGTTTCTTATGAGACTAGATAGTGCTGTAAAATATGCCTTTGGATTTACATCTTACCTAATATTGGTGATCCTCCATCATGTGGTACAGACCACTGCAGTTGGGCACTGGATGGAGTGGTGTACAAAAGTTGGAGAGATGGAGGATCAGGAGGCAACAAGCACACGACGTAATATGTGATGTCGTCAGAACCGAAGAGATTATCGGCTGTGCAAGTATAGTTGCCACTTACAGATTGGTCCACACCTGTAAATTTTTGTATATTTTAAAACTGTGCTTTGAAATTTATGTGTCGCATATTTTCGTAAGTCCTATGTAATTCTGAAGTCATCCTTACTGTGTATAATTAGGTTTCCTAATGGTGTCACGCGATACTGATGCCCATGACTGATGACTTTCTTAGCGTGCATCCAAGAGAGTCGTGGGCTGGGATTTCCCGCCGCCACACATCCAAGAATTAGTGGTCTTCCAGCTTCGCTTCGAACTACGGAGCCAAACGATGCTATTTTCGCACCAGCTGAAAATTAAATTCGTGTTAAATTTTCAGTCCCAGTGTGATTTAGGAAGGGCTTCTTTTCACAACATTCTTTTTCATCATAAGATTAACTTTTTAATAATTTTGAATTATTTTTACCTTTTCCCGAAACTGTTTCACTAACAGGCAATGTGGCACTGCCTTCTCCAGCAGTAGTACTTGCAGACAGCCAGAATTCATATTTCCTTTTCTCTTTAAGTTCCTTGACTTCCAGAGCTCCACCCAACCCTGGACCACTCCATTTCTCAGCCTCTTGTAAAGATACTTGCTTCGTTATCGGAACTTCGTTGCTGGAAATAACAAACAATCACTTTGTTTAAAATGCTTGCTGGAACTTAAATGTTAAAAGAAATTTTCCAGTTGTTGAAATTAAATGTGAACAAACCTTCCAGCTTCTCTATGATACAGTGTATAGTACAAGATCACTCCGTTTGGTTGTTTGGGAGGCAGCCAGCTCACTAAAATTGTCTCCGAGTTGAGGGAATTGGCTTTGATATTGGCTGGTGGTCCAGGGACTGGAATATTAAAATCATCGTTTGAAAATTGTTTGGTTTATAATTCTGTTGATTTTAGTTGGAAGAGAAAAGATCATTTTACTTACTGTCTTGATCAGTGGTGCAGTAAACCGCTGGACTATGTATTCCGTCTCCAGCCCCCGTATAAGCCAAAACCTGTATGGAATAGTTGGTGTATTTGAGAAGAGCGTGAAGATATGTTTCACTGCTGCTGGTACGCTTTACTTCTGCAGAAGCTGCGGTCTCTTCAGCTAAAGATACATAAACATATTTAGAGTGCAGTAATAAATGATATGAAACATGTAAAATTTGGATCTCTTGTCGGAATATTGTTGCTTTTTGAGCCAAAAGGACATATAGACATAGGATTAAAAATGTTGAAAACAGAGCGATAATTTCGAAAAATATGAATAAAGCAGCTTAGTTTTTAGCAACGCTTCAGGAAAAAAAATAGTTATGAACCTTACTATAAATATCAATGAGTGGTTTGTACAGGATTTTATATCCGAGAAGATTCCCTCCGTGGTGATGTGCTGGCGGCGGAGTCCACTCTATCTTGAGACTTTGGGACGAAAGTGGAGTGCATTTCACTGATTGTGGTGGAGAGGAGGGGACTGAAATAATAAAAGAAGAAACACATATTATGCTGCACCCATTAATAATGCCAATTATTTACACCCAATTCCAGTTATGGAATAATGGATCTTATGTACCTCCTTCCTTGGTAGAAGCCAACACAGGTATGCTTTGTGGCCCACTGCCAGCTCTATTTGTCGCTGTAACTGTTACTCGGTATTTGGTGAACTGTCCTAGGCCTGTGATTGAAAACTTGGTGTTTGTAGAACCTTGGACAAAATGGGAATTGGTTCTGGACTTGTGGCTCGATGATTCCACTTCTGTCCAATGCAGTGTGTATCCCAACAAAGTACCATGCCAAGAACTCACGCGTGGAGGCTGAAAAGAAACGAAAAAATTGTGTTCGAGAGTTCAGCAAAATGAAAAAGATAAAGTAATTTTACTTCAAGCAGACCCTTGCGACATATGTTTGCATGCAGTGTGGCATAGATAATATGGACTGCCATCAACTCTAAGATGATTGCTCAATTACTCCATAATGGCTTTAGATACATATTGAACAGTATTTACCTGCCACGTTACAAGAAGTTCTCCGGATTCTCCAGGCTGTACCTTAACATTTTGAGGAGCTTCCGATGGTGCTAAGGAAAAAGGGAATATTTTTAATATTGACAATTTAATTTATAATTTCAAAAACGGGGAGAGTAGCGATTTAAAATTTCATATAGGTGGTATTTCATGAGGTCAACCCAAGTTGAGGGCATCTATATTGTATTTGGCTGAATCAAATTGTAATCTATCTAAGATTACAACCTACAAATGCCTAATTATAAGTTACCTTCTTCATGTGTCTTGATCATTATGACTTCGCTATACACGCTCGTGTCTATTTGGTTCACAGCCAGCATTCGCATGGCATACATGGTGTCAGGTTGAAGCGATGTCACTGTTCCTTGCTCGTAATCCATGGAGTCATCCATCAAACTGAATAACAAATCAGTAAAATAAAAATCAAGCATGAACATTTAGGGAACCAGGGACCTTGTTCCGATTCAAACTTAAGTGTTTATAAAACCAGCCTTTACTTACTTTTCCGGATCTGTTGGCATTGGATTTTCTCCAGTAATATTGATGATACTAGCAGAATTCCATGTCGCCCTGGAATCTGAAGTGACCGATTCATACTGGAGTTGGTATCCGACTATTGGACTATTTCCGCTGAAGGGTTTCTTCCATCTCAACTTTACTGAACGGGTGTCAGCTTGAATCAGCTCTAGTTGCCTTGGAGGGTCTGGTTTCTCTGAAAGTGATATATCAAGCTAAAATTAGTGAAGAAACGTTAAGATAAAATCTATGATTGTGCGGCTGGTTCATTTGCCAAGTACGGCCGAAGGTTTGACATTCTAATCTTGGTATCGACGAGGTATTAAGCCCTTAGCGACACAGGCTTTTGCTTACTCTGATAAGGATATTATAAAATGACAACTAATGTAAATTTACCTAAAACTGAAAGATGTATCAAGTGTTCACTCCTTCCATATGAATTACTCGCTTGACACCTGTAAACACCTGAATCTTGCCTGTCTGCTCTAGAAATGAGCAATTCTGATCTCAAACCATTGTCTTTTTTCATATCGTTGATCTTTATCCTGAAATAAATATTAATCATTCACATACAATAACAATGGTTCGTTTTTAACATTATTTACCAGTTTTTTTTTTGTTATTCCCAATAGGAACCTAGGTTAGGGTGAGACAGTGCTTGGCCATCATGAGAGAACTAGTGTAACCTAGTATCTGCTTCCTATGTCATGAGGTTCAAACCAGAAAAACGCGATTTAGGTACTTCGTCGGTTGTATAAATTATTGCTCCACCGCTTTTTACAAAGCACTCAATTGTATTCCACTTACCGATGATTCGACACAAGTTCCCTAGAATTTTGCATCCACGTATTCTTTATTGGGTTATCTCCCAAAACATTACACACTAAAATTACTGAATCTTTCCTTTTGATGGAAACATTCTGGGATGCGGCTTCAAATCTGGCCGGCTCTGAAAGAATATAAAATAATTATAAATTCATGGTAACACAACGAAAAGAACCTTAGATCAACATTTAACTCACCGTTAATTTTAACAGCTACATTCTTGTATAAAACAGCACCAATTCCGTTTTCTGCAGCACATCTGTAAATACCTTCGTCTTGTTTAGCTGTAGATTCTATAAGAAGGGTTCCGTTTGGAAAAGTCCTTCTGTGACCATTCACAATTGATAATGGATCAAAAGCTTTTGAATCTTTTGCTGCAAAACGAAAAAATCTGAATAAAAAACCTACTTTTTTTGAGAGAATGAATTAAACCAGTGTGTAGCATAGATAATGATCTTACCTCTCTGTTTGTACCACGACCTTTTGGGTTCAGGGTAGCCACCAGCATCACATATTAATCTTAGAGGATTGGCAAGAAGAACTGACACATCTTGTGGTTCGTTGTTCCAATATGGAGGCACTGGAAAAATGATAATTGAAATCGACAAAGTACTCTGAAGAATACTCTTCCCAGAAAGCAGCCGATGTAATGTTTATTGTAACCACTAAAGAATGATGATATACCAACATATATTAAAACATCTTGCATACCTTTAACAATGAGTTCAGTTGAGACATTCACTTTTCCAGCTGGATTGGTAGAAATACACGTGTATGTTCCACTATGAACTGACGATAAACTTTTTATAATAAGTAAACTAAAAAACTCTGAATTTCTAACATCGATCTGGAAATAAATTCAAGTGCTTACAATCTACTTCAAATAATTATTTAATTAGGTATAAGTTGATAATTACCTGCATTGAAGCAGAAATTGGTCCCCCGTCTTTCATCCATGTAAAATATATTGGCATATCTCCCGATATTACAGTGCAAGAGATCTGTGCTCTTTCTCCAGCTTTTAGAGTAGGAGGATACGCTATAGGAGACAAAACTGGAGGACTGTTAATTTGAAATTGGACCTCCCTTCTTGCCAATTCTCCACCAGGACTTCCTACCGAACACGTCAAAGATCCAGCATCTTTGTAAGTATCGACATTATTGATTTCTAATTGTCCATCGTTTTGAATGTATCTGGGATCCGATGTGAGATCTAATGTACTCGATTCCCATTTAACGAAGCTGAAAAGTTTTATTCATCGACTTATTATAATATTTGGGTTGAAAAGTAATCTTATGCAGAAACTGAACTTCTGAAACGCATAGGTTATTATTAATGAATTTACCTCACTGGATATCCATAATACGGACAAAGTATCTTTACATGATTTCCACTAATGCCGTGAATTGTGGTCATGGGTCGAATGTATGGAGGCCCTGAAATACAAATCTATGTTTTAAAGTTTTTCATTACGAGTATTCACATCTGCAATAATATAATTTAATAACATTCAATCTGCTTACGAGACATAATTGTGCAAATTATCAGCCTGTCCTTTGCATTTTTTTCACGTGAGTAATAGGTATATCAAATAGCAATAAAAATATTAAGCGTGTTATTACAAAAACATGTCTAAAAATTCATTTTGGGCAATAGGAGTTTGCGATCTTGTCCATTCAACTTTTGGTTTTAAAGCTATTTTTCTTCTCTCCATTGTACTCATTGCCCATATGCTATTTTGTTTTATATAAGTTTGTCTATGACGCGGAAAAAAGGTTGAAAAAAGACCCAAAAGAAGTTACCATAAACATTTAGCCTCGCAGAATGAGAGACAGCCCCTTTACTATTACTAGCCTTGCATTCATAAAGACCCCCATCGTCCACTCTTGCACCAGATATATTGAGGTGTGACACCACAAAACCAGAGTGATCTACGTATTGTCCAATGGAATATCTGGAATGAAAACAAAAAATATATTAAAATAGCCGGATTAATCATGAAAAAATGCGATGATTTTAGCTGTTTAGTGACTGACCTGTGCGTCGATGTCAATATGACATCATTATCTAACTTCCATGTAAATTTAGGAAGAGTGTCACCGGAAGCTGAACATTTGAGGGAAATGTGACTTCCTGGTTGTACTGCTTGCTCGATGAAACTGTACATCAACTCTGGAGTCATCCCTGAAAGGAATATTTCAAAAATATACCGGGAGTGTACTGCCCGCAGCAGCGAACCTATAAGGGCAAATTGTTTTAAGCGTCACAAAAAAACACTAAATCCCTATATAGAACATTTAGAATCAATATGTTTTCAACCTTAAAATCAAATGATTCTCACAAAAATTTAACATTCTCAGTGGAAATTATACCACCTACATTATATTTGTTATCTAGTTCTATAATTTAATTGGGTAGGAATGTCTGTAAAAAAGAGTAATTTAAACGCGGATAAAGCAAAGAATTTCGCAATTTCGTTTCTGTTTGAAGACAAAGGATTTTAAATGGTTTGATTAAAAATCATTCGTTTATTTTTAGCATTACAATAACAGGGTGGTAAAATACATGTTACCTAACATTTACAGTATGTGCTTTTTTTGTAACAGCTATTTTGAACACTTAATAAAAACCAAATAATTGCTATTATTCTTTAAGCCATACTGAAAAATCTATCAGAATTTATGCACCAAAATTTTCAGTCATCGATGACCGTTCTTTTAGAGTCACTGATAGTTTGAAAAACGTTAATGTTACTTTGAGAATGATGTGCCAAACATCTCTAAGGTTTTGTTTGTTTGCTTGTCTGTCTGTGAGTCCAACCAATTAACTTCTACAAGCTCTTTGACCAATCTGGATCCATCATATTATTCAAAACATTTCCCGCTATTCTCCGGGAAATGGTGGCTATCCGATAAAACTGGGCCAGTAAATAATAATATTTTTCTCTCAATTGGCTAATTTAGGCCACACCTTGAACTCTAGGTATATCTTATGTTTGCTGTATATCTAAATGAGTACGAAAAGAAAATTTTCTTTTAATAGCATTTAGCAATTCTTTGATACCCATTTTTTTTATTAAACAACCAGAACCAGATTACCGAACACCAAAAGCGGCTAAATTAAACTGGTACGATCCTTTATATGATATCGGTCAATCACCAAGAAGAATTAGTTTTTGTTTTAGCAAACAGTTTTTCCAGCCTCTTACAAAGAGTAGATATAATACAACTTTTAAAAAATACCTTGTTAATATTGATTCAAATTCACTTACCAGAGCTTCTTTTCTTCCTTCTGCCATACGGCCTTCGTGTTGCACAAATGTTTATTCCAGTTTCTTTGTCTATGCATTGCGATATCCTTCTGTCCTTTCTCCTAAAATGAAAAAAAAAATACTGGATCTTACAGCTACTTGTATAGTGAAATGGCAGTGGGAAGGGCACGTATCAAGACAAGATGACAGTAAGTGGACACCCAGACTAATAAAGTGGAGAGTATGGGAAAACAGAAGAGGTGTCGGAAAGGCCCAGAAGAGATGAACGGACGACGTGACCTCGGTAGCGGGTCGACAGTGGATGTGAAACGCCAACGACAGGGAGGTGTGGAAACTCTTAGAAGAGGCCTACATCCAGCTGTGAAGGGACAAGGCTAATGAAGAAGAAGATTATCCTTATGGAGTATCCAGCTATCAAGCTACTTTTTGATATACGAATCTATATTACAAACTTCATACTAGTTCACAGGTAGTGAATGTGTCAAACAAGTATTTTGCTTACCGCTCAATAATCTTTTTACTATCCTTCTTCCAGCAAATATTGAAGCAGATTTTATCCAAGGAATGTAATTCATCAATGCTTTCTTCTCGTTGCATTTGCTCTTCTGAAACAATTTTACACAAAAAAGTTATGATACATCCAAATAAACATCATTCTCTTGGAAAGTGTCGAGAGTGTATAAAATATATCTTTGTACACATCACCATACATGAGCTCGAAAAATCGTGCTATGATATGGGTGGAGTACGTCCTCCTTCTCAACTTGTACGGCTGATAGTCAAACAAGAATCCACTCAGGTCATCGACGACCTTATTTTTTAAAATTATTTGTTTGGAATTAGGTAGGCAATCCGTAACAGGTAGAAAAGAACAGTTTTTCGTATTATAGGTATACCTCTAACTCCTATGTTATTATTCATATAAATGCTAGCTTTTGTGCCCGGCGGGCCTGCGTCTGGATTTCAGGTTTATGCAACCACTATTCACAGTGTTGTTTTGTAATTAAAGTTATTTCTTATCTTTAGTCGTAAGAGGTATGTGTGATTTTTTAAATGAACAACGTCCTAACTAGGATTCTGATGTTCTATCCTGAATAAAAATATTTAGCAAGTAGTTATATCTCAACAGATACACAGCAAAAGATGGAACGTCCATCAGGCTTGTGACTGATCGTCGACTGGCGTAATGTGATCACTTTAAACCTAAGTATAACATTCACAAATCTACGGCAGTTGGGAATCAAACCCAGACCTCCAACCTAACAAGCCGGTACTCTACCGCTGTGCTATGAAGGCTGGTATATATAAATGTAATGTGAAGTTTAAGGAAAACACGTCCCTTGCGAGAAATAATAAAACTCCATTGAAAAAAATAAACTAAGAATAAAAAAGTTAGCTGTTGAAATTTTGTCATAGAATATATTAATATTTTTAATTTCAGTGAACTTGAATGAAATATTCAATTATGTTAACCGGTCCATGTTGTGCCATTAGGGAAAACTCGAGATATTCACAGAATGCTTAAGAAGAGAGTGGGGATAAATTGCCCCGATGTCAATAGCCGAAACAGTGTGAAATGAGAGATGGAAAATTTTCCCCTTAGAGGGCCATTCCAGAAAAATTATATTTTTACAAGATTTTTATTTTCTTTAATTACACTTCTCAAAATTTGGCGCTGAGACAATTATTAATCACCATCATACATCAGACAGCATTTGCTGGTTACCCCATTATTGGGATAAAGATGATCTAGAATCAAATTATCGTAAAAGTTTCAGAAGTTTAGAATTCATTATCCAACCATTTTTTCATTTGAGTTGTGCTTGGTGTTTTTCAGAAAGCTCCTCTCAACGATGTGCGACTGGTCGATACATAGTCCTGGATCCACCATGTTGATCAGATCCTCAATGACGGACGTGTTCTGAGTAAAAGCAACGGAAGTAAAGCATGATTGTACTACGAATTTATTCAGTGGCGGATCCAGGATTCAATTTTGGGGGAGGCTGAATGTCGTTACATGGTTTTAGGTGTCTCTACTTTTTCCATTCATCATCTTGTATATAAAGTACTGTCACTCATGGTTTGGAGGGGGGGGGGCTTCAGCCCCCTAGCCCCCCCCTGGATCCGCTAGTGAATTTATGGTATTGTGATAAACGTGATAAACGCGTACATTCACGAATACATTGTTGGTGCAGTTGGATGGAGCGCGAACTTCTACCAGTCAGGAAGTGTCGTCGTGTTCGAATCTCGGCGCGGGCGATGTATTCTACACTTCACGAAACAAGCTTTTAGCTTACCGTGAAGTGTGCAGGAAACTCAATAGTATTTGAAGGTTTTCACGATGATCCATATGTAAATTTGTTTTTCGGGTTGATCGTGCGATGTGATTAGATGATCCGACGTTTCGGCGAACCTACTGCCGCCTTGGTCACGGATTGTGAGTAATCTATTTGGGTTTGTGTATTGTCCATTGCCCATTGTCCAGATATTTTTTAATATTTTTTATTACTAACTGTGAAATGGGTAAGATTTTGATTGACACTTCAACACAAACTTGTGTGTTGTTCTTCTAGAAGAAGTTCATTCATAGAGAGATAAATAAATTAGATTATTGATATTAATTGGTTCTAGTAACTTATTACCAACATTTTGTACGTGCTGTGTCGATGTTCATCTGGTCCTTGGTATATACTCGGATTGGGAGGATGGTTGGTAGGGGGTGCTGGTACCTACCCCGGGGGGGGGGGGGGAAGGGGGTGCCTACCTATTGTTGTTGTCGAAATAATGATAAGGAAATTATTACGCAACGTCCTTGAGTATATGACTGAAGTGAATTATATTGTTATATTCTCTAATCAACAAATTATTCGTATATCATAATATTTTTTTAAGTTTATTTTTTATTATTTATTCACAAATAAAATATACCCAGTACATCAACATCACCGGGATTGCCCAACTAGGTATAACCTGTATTTGGGTCAATCCCACCAAAAATATAAAATAAAACAAAAAAATTCAAAAATAAAAAAGAGCAAAGATACAAAACAAAAAAGGAAGAAAACAATGAAAAAACACAGTCACACACAACAAAACTTCCTGGCAGTGCAGACATGATCGGTCACTCACATATATCACATCACACATCAATACATACACCAACACACACACACAACTGAATTTGAAATAATACACAGAATTGCACAATTAAAGAAGGTTACTATGAACAGTTTTAAGCTTTGGAAATGAGATGCAGTTATCTCAACCTCAACAGATATACAGCGAAGGATGGACTTTCCATCAGGTTTATGACTGATGGATATACACATTACACACAGAGTTTGGTTTCAATTTTGACAACCACTGGAGATGAGTTTTTAAACCTTGAAAGATCTTTGGTTTTAACTCGTCGTAGGTACATATTTTTACAGTTAAAATTAAGTTATTTGACATCACACAAAATAAATCGCTAAAAATGACTAATATTAGGTAATTATTATTTTTTTATAGTAAAACGCCATGTATTTTAAATGAATATACTTCAATATATTATTTATTTAAAATGCACGGTTTTTGTGTGTGACACAAATATTTTGTGCGTTACGTATTGCGTAGATACAGCTGATGTAATTCTGACGGAGTATGAGAATTCGTGAGATAATATTAATATAGGTAAAGGTACCTACACTATACAGTGTACAGTAAGAAAATGTTAATTATTTTTGACAATTATTATTCTTCGCGTTACATGTCTTCAATTAGACTTAGTCGTGTGGAGGGAAAATACACCATTCTATATAGAAATTATAACAACCGTAATTCAGACACACAATTTTCACTCTTATTTTCGATCGGATGAACTTTGTCCTAATCAGCTTAGTTTAGGAAATATTTAACAACATTCAACGACTTGTTTCACAGTTTTCTAGTAATGCTAGTTTTAAACGACTGTAACTTGATTAATTGTAAGCAACATAAGTTATTTTTAGATCGCTGTATAAAAAAAAATCGAAATATATATTTCTCTAGCTCCAACCCTTACAAATTTTTTGATATAAAATATTTCGCAGTGATGTCTTCCAGTCGATTTCTGTGTTTTCATAAGGAATGTGAAAGGGCGAAGAATCATCACAGAAGTTAGTAGGAGTTTTCTTACAACATTTCAGAATAATTGTATATGTGTATAAAACAGTATTACAGAACTTAATTATTACCTGAAGCAAACCATGCAGCACATCTTGAGTGATTGCCCCATACGTGCTTACCCCGGTACCATTGACAGTGCTGCCAGCCGGTCCCCTGAATTCCTCCAATGGCTAGAGGCGCTGGATGTCAGACTTCAACGATGTGACAATACTTCGACGTTGCCAAACGATAAATAAATAACAGAACTTAATAATTTCAATGACGAATGTTATGACGAATTTACTGCGGTAAATATGGAGAGGATGAATAATTAAAGAAAATATACCCGAGCCAAAGAAGACGTGTAAGGAAGAACCACTTGCATAGTTAACTATGTCGACCAGTTGCATAAGGATGGAAATATTTCGAGTATGAATCGGAGAATGTGTACGATGTATTGCATGAATGTGACGGAAGTAAGAAGTGTGTGTGTAAGGATAGTTTATCAATCTGTTCTCTTTGCCTACCCCGAAAGGAGCCTTTGGCGTGTGGGGATAAAATATAGAATCTAGCCCTTCTCCGTATGTGTAATATACCCGGAAATAAATGTCACACAAAAGTGTAAACTTATTATTTAATTATTGAGTAGGTACTACAATATTCCTAACATGTAATTTCTACCATTTATTATACAAAAAAGTTAACCTATTAAGTTCAAGCATGACGTTTTTCTCACATTTCCCTCTGCTTTTGTGTCTTATTTTCCAACCAAGACGTGTTTTGAATGGTTAAAATATGTTCATTGTCCAATGAAAACTTCTGTCAATGCATTTCCATTCGATGTAATACGAATTAAGCGCGTGTCCCTAAACATCTTCACCAATGGGACAAAAGGGAAAATTACTACTAGGCATGCGACATCACGTCATCATTACATCGATTTTGCGTTGTTAAAATACGATTAGGTATAGTTCTTGGGCACATTCTTATGAAAGTGATGTGAAACAACTGATATTCTGAAACTAACGTATTTCATCACATGGATATTGAGTATATTGCAAAATATAACAATTTTATTTATTAGCACAGAGAAATATTGGTATTTTTTTGAAATTTTGTAAATTATTAAAAAGGGCAATATTTTGTTCCGCTGCAAATGTTTTGCTGAAATTAGCCTATATAAATATGCTTATACCGATCCCCTCATGCCGTGTCTCTTTCGGGGTGGACAGAAAGGCCATCAGAACACCAGACTGTCCTATCCCTAGAGATTCTCATTGTTTCTGTTAGATAATAACATCTTGCATATTAAAACATTAACCTGACTTATTAATTTGTTAAAGACCTATATCTCGAAAGAGGCAATGCGAGGATAGCGCTGGTCATCATAAAACGATTTGAGTATGAAACAAGAATGTGTTCAGAAATGCTTCAGCGGGATACTGACTCTTCAGAGGATGAAGTGTCATTATGAGAGTCCTACTCTAAATTACACGATATTCGTACTATAAAGTGATAATAATCATCGAGACAATGACAATAATCGTCGTGTTTAAAAATAATTCGATTATTTTATGCGGTTGTCTTTTGCATCTCTCGATGACGGAAAACTTGAAGAGAAAGGACGACTGCTGGGAACAGAATGACAGAAGAGAACAGACAAGGTATAGAAGAGGTAGGTAGGTAGGGACTCGTGATAAAGTTGTATTTATAAGGAGACGGGGTGGTACGGAGTGAGAGAGAGAGATTCGTGCCATGAATTCATATTGTTTGTTATTGCGTTTCGCAAACTGTTTGACTTCACTACCTTATTAAGGCCCTACTCGTATATGCTGTCAATAGGCTTCGGCACCCTGAATTTTCATCAGCCAATACTGAAGGCATAGTCTTGAAACTGAAGACAGTGATAGATGAAAGTATGGAATACAGATCGGCTGTTTTAGAATTACAGGATTTGAAATTCGTTGAATAAAAAAGTGTGCCGAAAGCACCCCTAAAATTTACGGTATCTGAAGATTTTCCGTTCAATTTTTCAGATATATGAGTACAAGTATAATTTAGCCAAAATACTGGTAATTATAATCTTAACAAATCGACTGTTTTAGATTTTTAAATTTCTTTCCAGGTTTCTCTTAAACAGGTATAATTCACTTTGTCGCTTACATTATTCTTATTGAGCCCCAATTACAAAATTTGAAAAAGTTGAAGCAAAAATAGAACGATCTTTGCTCAGTGGATATAAGCTCTTAATAAAAATTGTTTCATTATTTTCAAGGTCGAGCAACAAATCATGTCTTTTAATATAAAATGCTTCAATATTTTCCAGATTTCATAAATAATAACGCAATTCTTTGTTTCTCATTTCTTTTAATTAAAATTAATTTTAAGAAATTGTCGTCTTCCAAAATCATTTTTTAATTATGAAATTTTAAAAAGTGTCTGTAGAGTACCTACCTATAAACATCAAATGAAAGCGAAAACATCATATTTTGTTATAAGGATCTGTTATAATTGGGTAATTATAGAGCAAGAAACAATTACAATTTATCAGCTTTGAAAACAGTGGAAAATATGACTTTGTATTATTTATTTTTCAAAATTATAGTATGGTAATTCAACGAATACATCCATTTCATCTGATTTATCTAAATATTACTTAACAAGATAATTAGTTATAGTTCTCACAAATCTGGCTATTGGGCTTTTTACACGATTTTATTAAACTCCATGGCGTTGTTGTGTCAAAATTTTCGTATTATACCTCATTCTCATACTACCTAGAGCTCAATATCTTTCACCGATTTTGTATACTATATGACAATACGATTCTGTACCACATGGAATCAGCCTTCTCAAGAGACCAAAAATCTAAAGCATTTGAGAGGATCCAAGGGTTGTGTGGGGTCATGTGTTTCATCGTTTGATAGAACGTTGGAAAGTATTTTCGAATCGAAAGTCAGATTTTCAGTTTAAGGCTACAAAGATTATTCAACTTTATTTTAAATTAATTTGTTCATACATTCTAGTTCACTAATTAAATAGCTGGTCTTCCACATCCCAACAAGGAGCAACAAACTCCAATACAAACAAATCCCAGGTCTAGCATAAGCGGAAGAAGAAGAAGACATTCCAGCTCATTTCACACGCCTTTAGCTATGATGATACGAGTAATTTGCTTATTCTTAAGTATTTTTGTTTTTTTTTCGTAGGTAGTTACACGTAACCTTGAACTGTTATATTGTGATTAGTGTTGACCCAGAAGAGGCTATCGCCTAGTGGGGCAATAAAATCTAGTGCTTTTTTTCTAATATTGTATTTTGTAAATCTTTTGGATATTAAATAAATGAAATGAAATGGAAAAAAATAGGAGAGGTAGCTTGTAGAGCGTAGCACAGTTTGACAATACGTAGTTTCCTTATAATATACCTCGCAATTATTATTATTCCTAGGCAGGCCAGTGAAATGACTTGAGTTTGAGTCTAATAAATTGTGAAAGCAACAATAATAATTAAGAGACATGAATTTATCTGTCAAACCCTTTTGTTTCTCTTTTCATATATTTAACTCGGATCTATGGAACTTGATATAATTATTAAGTTTCTCGATATTGTATGTAAAGCAGTTGTTATTGTGAAGAAAATTATTCATCACATACGTAATCTAATAGAATTATTATTGTGGAAATAATTGGACCGAATTCATTTTATTGAATACTTTTCTGTACATTACATTGAAAACTTAGAGTTCCTCAATAGTGCAGAATTCCTATATGTTCAGCAGCGAGATATCCTTACTGCATCTAACTGCACTGGTCATATTAAATTATATTTTATTTAAATAGTAGGATTACAACAATGAAGTTTAGACGAAAGGTAAATTTCAGCAAAATATCTGGATTTTTCATGATTTTTATAAATCAACTAGAACTTCTTTTATAACTTAAGTATAGGAAAGAGTCGTTTGAGTTTGTGAGCGGTAAGTAATTTCTTCAGACGATACAAACTATCGAAATAACGGAATAGTCATTACTTGAAACCATGGCATAGGTGAGCTTCATTAATTTGAAGTATATTTACATTCCCTGCATAAAAAATACAAAAAATTGCCATCAGTCGACTGGGGCAGTCTATTAAATAGGGACAGTATATCAAACTCCTACAAAAAATAATCAGTTCCAAAACTTTCGTGTTAATAATCTGGCCAATTTCTTATTATCTTCGATGGCTATCTCGTTTATACGTTATGGGACACATAAATAACTTGTAAAATCTCCAACAGACAGAAAAAACTGTTACTAACCATAAAATATTCCCATTACGTTGGAGAGTGATGGTGATTTTATACAACCACTCTATAAGATGTTTTCCAATTAAGTCATGTAATAATCGATATTATTGGAGCCATTTATTACCTTTAACTTGTATGGATTCGATAATAACCCTGTCAATTGAGTCTAACAAAGGATATCATAAAGTTTAACTGCCCCAGTGAAGGCATAATGCCCTGTCTTGCCTTACCCTAACTATTAGTAATGATTCAAAATTCTAAACGCTGTTGTTTTCGATGTGTGAAATAAATTTCACAGTGATTTTAATTGGTAGGCAAAGGTACTGTGGAAAGAAGCGACTCCGAAAGATTACCACACCTTGCCCTGGGAAACCAGAGGATTAAAATGCTTGGAAGACTCCCACGAAAAGACGGAAAAAGGGAGTCCAGCCCACAACAGGTGGTATATTCTGCAGAACTGGCTCTAGTGGCATTCATTTGGGAACAAACTGTGATTAAGTCCTGCTTCAAAATTATGTGGAAGTCTGTCAATACTTGTTTCACAAATTGGTTTATACCGATGAACCTGATAACGTCTGAAAAGCTTCCGAAAAAAGTACTTAATACACACTAAAACAAAATAAATATAGCTTTAAAATGCCCATAAATTCTTTAAAAAAAATGAGTGACGATCTCTGCTAGAAGTATGAACCATTGTGATTTATCATTTAGTAAAATAATAATAGGTATTAGGTTTTTTCACTAGACTGTTATGTCACCGTTATTTTTACACTTTCCGTTCTTTATCACTGCTACTGAATATTGTATGTCTGCTACGTGTTGTACCTGCTATCCATTAACTTCAAGTTCCTAATACTGCCTTCTACTAAATGTGATTGCTGATCGTGTATGATGGTAATTTATACTACAATGAACCTTAGAAGGATTTCAATAAATATATTGTTCAAACTAAATCGATGGCATGGAATTACCAAAATAGGTTTCGACGAATTTAGGCGAATCTAACGACTCGATTGTTGAAATTGAAATTTTATTCCTAAGGTTACCACTTTTATTGTTACACTTTTTAGATCGGTATTTTTTCAGGTTTGATTTCCTTTTTCTAAGAGTTCGATCTTTTTTATATTGTTAGTTATTTATCTTACTGCAGTGGCGGGTCATCAAACAGATGAAGAAGGCAAAAGCCTAGTGTCTCAAAGGTCGGGCCTTCATAGTAACTGTGGACAAGTAAATCATTATACGAAAATAAATTGAGCTACTACTTTTCAGTAGCAGATTCTCCAACGGGCAAGCTAGGAGATTGTGCGGGACCTTGATTATTTGGGAGCCTGAATATTAGGTCTGACATAATTGAATTGTATTTTTTTACTATTTATTGTCAAGGAAATTTCATGGGGGTAATGAAAAATTTTGCCTCCGGCGCTGATGCTTAAAAGTTAACAATGATTTTTTGAATGTCATTTTTTTGAATGAATGTAACAACTTATAGTCAAAATTATTTGGTATGTGGTCCTTATATAATTGTGAGGTGTGACTGCTCGACTTGTACCCTTCGCGGATCTGCCACTGATGTAATGCGTTATTTCATAATAAACGCAGATTTTTGGAAGTTTTGCTATTAAAATACCTTATAATTGCCTCGGGTCTCTAGGTGTCTTAATCCACCATCGTCTTCGCATAATCTTCGTGTTTGACAATTTTGAAGTTATGACTTATGTGATAAAAAGTTTATCGTACGGGGAATATTAAATAAATTTTAATTTCACAATATCTCTAACCTTTGTGTTCATTTTTATATTGAATTTTAATATCATCTTTCAGAGAAAAGGGGTTCCTTTTGTGTTTATAATATACGTTATTGCACGTAGAAGACATATAGTATTTAACCCCACGTTTGAGCGATACTTTTTAAGATGTTTTATTATGGTATTCAAATAGGTAAAGGGCACACATTTTACACCCAAATTTTAGGCGCAAATGTATAGAGGAATAATATTATAATAATTTAGTACTCCCTTTGGAAAAGTGCCTCAAATCAGTAGATGAGTTGGAAAGTTGTTCAGTAAATCACATACAACAATAATGCTTAAACTTTACTACGGTAACAAAATTTTGAATAAGGACTTTCTCTATACCTACACCACTAAATCCTATTTCTAAATGTAACGGGCACTTAACCAAAAGGGATTGTTACAGTTTCCAATGAGTCATTGTTATTACATTGTCCTACTTTACTAGAAGCTTCTAGTGCGATTCGCACTAACTAGGTGTTTGATCGAGAAATAATGAAAAAAGTGAGGTGCGATGCGAGGGACCTGATGATGGTCACTGACAATGCTGTTATGGCTGCTAATTTCTGGAGTGGGGTGGCCTAGTGGAGAGAAGCTCGGACCCGAAAATGGATGAATGAAAAAATATCTTTTTTGTACATTTGTGATTTATTTTTTGTACAGATTTCTTCACAATTTTGATTCATTATTTTATTTGACTATTATTTTTGTAGTAACAATTTCACTGTATATGTAACCAGTAATATTGAAGCCGCAACTGAACTAATCGTTAAAAATGTTTTTGATTTATGAACTACTGTAAGACTGCCTGCGCTTTTTGAAGAAGGAAAATATAATAGGTATAAATTTATTGTTTTATAAAGATTCTTAATACCTATATAAAAACTGTCCGTATTAAAAAAAATGGTTAGTACCCACGTAAAACATTTAAATAGGTACATCAGTGGGTACGTCTTGTGACTGCAAAAATGATGAAAATACATAGTAGTGACGTAGTAGAGTGTTTTTCAGATTACGATAATTTATTATTGATTGACGAACAAGTGGATAATTTTATTGGCTTACGACTAAACAAGATTGTGTCGTATTGTTGCGTCACTAAGTGACCCTTGTGTATTATAGTGATATGACAACACTGAAGGGATTGTGTTATATTAGAAACGGGCTGTTCCATTATTACTTGTTCTACTTATTTTACTACTTAAGTGTTCAAATTTACATATTGAAAACGTGTTTTTGATAGAATGTTGACATTACAAGATTCCAGCTTTACAAGGGTTCAACGGAGGTAAAATACATAAAGTGAAAATCACTTTTTCAAAACATCAAAATGAGTAATTAATCCTAAATATAAACAAAAATTTCTTCTCCTTTCATCGGATCTCAACGCCCATTTATTACCTGAAAAGCTTTTTCGAGTATTTCATCCTTTGAGGTAGGTAATTCGTTGAGTTAATTTTTTTCTATAACTCAGGGCATTGAAATTTCTGAAAGTTTTATTAATGTTAATGTCGAGCATATGGTTGGCGACTCGGTTGAGGCGGCAGTTTTTGACTGGGAAATGCCAGGTTCAAAAGCCGGCGCTGGCGATGTATTCCACACTTTGCGATACAGGCTTTTAGCTTAGTGCACGGTGTGCAGGAAAGTATTTGGGTTCGTTTATGCAAGCCCAGATCCTTTTTATATAAAAAAAAAATGTGACGATAATTTTACCTGTCTGGGACCAATCAGGAGCCGAGTAGCAAGCTATATTCAAATTGAGGTTCTCAGCAATTGGGAGCTTGTCCATTTCCCTGTAAAGACAAGAAACATAATACCTGTTAATTATATTGTAGTTTAAAAATTGCTTCAAATAATATAAATAATAGCAGAACGATACATGGCTTTTGTGTCATATAATACCCCAAAATTATTCACAATTATTGTTTACTGCTGTATAATACATTTTTTGTAGTAACAGAGGTATAGATAGGTATTTCTTGAGTTTAAAATTTCGATGATGGTATTAGTAACCATGATATATTATAATTTATAATATTAATTTGTTAGTGATAATGGAACTTCAGAGGTACTATGAAAGTTGGCCCGATTGACCATAAAGCGCGAGAGGCCCGACTTCGGTGGTATGGACACGTGCAGAGAAGGGACGAGGATTCCGCTCTGAGGAGGGCAACAAACTGGTCTGTGGAAGGACAAAGAAAGAGAGGACGGCCGAAGAAGTCCCTTGAGGAGACCATCAGAGGGGACATGGAACACCTGGAGCTTACTCCAGAAGACTGCCTCGATCGGGGAAAATGGAGAGGGAGTATCCGAGCCGCCGACCCCAAATAAATGGGATATGGTGTGGAGAAGAAGAAGTGATAATGAAGCATATCGTACTTTATTACAGTTTTATTTGTAGTATTGGTGATTACTAACACCATAAACGAAATTTTTAAATCAACAAACATCCATAAGTACAAGTAAGTTGGCATTTAATTTTGCACAGCAGTAAAATCTCCAACGCCAAATTAATGTGAGACATTTTTGTAAAATTACCCAGCAATTCCTACGGTGCCTCACGTTTTCCAAAGCTTTTTAGAATCTCTTCAAAGCAAGACTAAATTTGTAAAATAGTTTTTACACATATAAAAATCAGTTAATCAAATAATAATCTCCGTCAACTGTGACGCTTTTGATATTTTTTTTATGATAAACGTTGAATTCTATTTAACGCTCGGTTGCAAAATATAATTTGCGGTCGGCGTGCAATTTTTGACTTAAAACATTTCATATGCAACCTGCAGTTAAATTAATTAAAACACACATAGGTACTTGGTATTTTATAATTTGATGCAATCTGGGTGCGGTACACAAACAAAAACAAAAACACAGACCAGGAAAAAGGATTTTTTGCAACAACATACTTTTCAGTTTTCTCAACCAGAAAAGTTCACATATTTTCTTTTTTTTTATTTCGTAATAAAACATAAGTACAATTATAATTTATCAACATTTAGGTAAAAGGTACACATTTTTTACGTTGTACTATTATATAACTCGTGATTCTATCTAACTATCTATAACCTCACGCCACGTCCCTTGCAGGGTAGGCAGAGAGGTCAGAGCGCCAGACATCCCTATCCTTACACACACTCTTAGTTTCCGTCACACTCATACTCGTCATAACTCGTGATTAATATACATAATATAAAAACTCATCATTCTAACAATAAGAAAATGGAGTTAAATTAGGAATTTATAGGTACCACTTGTACCTCCATGGAAAGAGTCGTGTATATCAAAATATTAGGCTCAGGTGCAAGCGTAGTGTCCTTATTAATAAATATATTATTGGTTGATATTATAATGTCAGAACACAAATCACCCAGATAGGGTGGACTGCATAATTAAAAAGAAAAAAATAAATAATCAGAGATCGCAGCACTCCTATAAGCTCCCCCTGGTGATCGCAAGTCTAGAAGTCCCACACAACGATTCAAATTTATTTTTTTCACCACTCATTATTAATTTCCAAAAAATAGTAATCATCTTAATTTTCTTATCTTATTCCGTCCCTGTTCGATATTATTACCTACTTCAATGCTCTAGTATGCGCTATGGATATTTATTAGTAGAGTATGTTAGTAGATATTGTTAGTTAGGAACCATGTTATTATTTTACTATGCGGTTTATATTAAACATCACTGTTGTAATATTTTGCGTTAAAAAAAATATGTCAACACACGATTTTTTGGTCATAGCGTACAGCTGCATAGAACAGTGAAAAAATATATTTAACTGTACCAATTATATTTGAGTTCATGGTTGGCACAAATAGTTCGTGCGTGGATTTCTATTCTGGAGGTGCCGGTTTCAAATCCCGTAAATGTGATGCGTTCTAAGAATACCGTGAAAAACGGAGAAAGAAACTCATTGTTACAGATTTTACATACTTTGGACAAGAATAAACTACAACGAATTTCCTACAAATGTAAGTTTTTTGTGAGGTAATCGTACAAACGCTAGAGTGCGCTCAAAATGTACCTACTAATTTTATGTAGTTATGTGCATGGATTTTACAGAAACAAAAATATTTATAACCTATTATACCGCAATCGCATTCTTCTAAAGTCATCTTCCGATTAAATTTTCTGTAATAAGAGAATGTCTTTTTTAATTTAATTTAATTTTAATTTTATTTATTAATAAAGTTACAAATACAAAATTTATAACTTAAAATTAACAATTACAGAATACAATATACATATTTTTTTAATAACTATAAAAATACACTTTCAGACGTCGTTATCTTTCATTCATTCATTCACACAGGTTGTCACGCGACCAAAGCCATTGATCTTTTTTCAAATAAGTAATTGTAACATCTCACCCGAAAAGTCGAGAGAGTGGCGGCCCCCCTGACGTCCAATGGCAGATTATTGAACAGCCTAAACCCCTTATAGAATAGACTGTTCTCAGTGGCCGATAGTCTTGCCACCTGGAGGCGGAACCCCTCCCGACCCCTCGTGCGGTATCCATGAACTTCATAGTTGTATTTTAAATTTTTGCTAAGGTAGCGTGGCACCATATCATTCTTAATTTTGTAAATAAATACCATAGTATTTAAATAAATTTGTTGCTTTATATCTAGAAACTTTAACCTTTGTAGCATTAATCGAATTTTTGTATATCTGTTGAAATTCAAAATTGTCCGCATTGCCCTATTCTGGAGAATTTGTAAGCTCTTTAATTCCGTATCTGTAGCAAGAAAATGTACTTTTTACAATAATTTATCTTTTTAATTGACTGCTTGTATTCCAGTATGGCAACAGAATAATTTTATAGGTCAAACTTTATAAGTGCGTTCGCTCGCCGCTCTGTCCAGGTTATGGTTGTAATACATAAAATTATAGCCTTTATTCATTGACTATAAATCAAATTATTACATTAATAATTTTCATCTCCCGACCTCCTACCCTCTCCATACTTAGTAGATATTGTATAGCCATAGTCTCTCGATAACAAGGTCGTAAAGAAAATAATTGGAAGAACCAAATTACATGCGGGGGATGCTGCTTCGTGAGAAGGGAGCTTGTTAAATTTATAAGATAGAGGGATTGATATTTATTGGCCCCTTATAATAATACCTACTTATTATACAACACAGACTACGTAGTACCTACAATGTACGCGAACATAAAATGAAAAAAAAAGCTTTAAAACATAAAGAATCACAGCTTTTTCTCAGCTCCAGTCGATAATGAAACTAAACCTTATATTAGATTTTAAATAAATTGGGTAAAAAAATACAAAATAAGTCATTTTTTTTCAATTATTGTGCAACACAAGTATTTTAGTTAAAAAGTTATATTGAATATAGGCAGGTACACTTAATTACTTATCCATATGGATTGAATGGAAGATATCGATTCTGCGGTACTGTGGGAGCTGCTGCCGGGTTCAAATATCAGCTTTAACGATATATTGTACACTTTACAATGCAAGCTTTCAGTTTACCGTCATAGAAAAGTTTAAATTTGGGATTTTATGTATGTACCAGCCCACGTTCTTAATTCGTTAGTCTTTTTCTATAATAGGTGGGCGTTCTTTCATTAGAGTGATCCTCGTTCGAACCGGATTCGCAAACTCTCTGAAATAATGACAGGAACGAAACCCAATATTGTACCAGAGAGTCAGTCAACAAAAAATCGTTTGACTGGGAGTCTTGTAGATTTTTTTAGCACATTTAAATGTGTGATAAAGATTTTGTCGATCGCTTTTCTCTAAGGTCAAAGAATCTAATTTTAGCGGACAAGTGGAAGGCCCAGGCACAGGTACAATGGCGATGAAATATGAGTCACACCATTCATAGATATTTTGAGTCTTTAAGCCAAAACGATACGTAATAATCAAAGTAAATATTATTGCAAATGTCATAACGAATTCACATATACGTATAATAATATAACCTCAAATATACATTACTTTACATTAGCGAAATGCAAATTTACCGCAAATATTGCTAGTGGATAATATGTTACTATCATACATACAAGTAATATACAATAAACACATTCGCCAGTAATATTAGTGTACAATTACTATTTACAATCCGCTGACGTCGAGTTTTGATATCAAAATTAAAATTAATTACGTACCACTCGTACGAATAAATGGACCATCGCATACCTATTACCTATATTATGAAATGTTTAGTTATACACACCAATTCGTAGATGGCGTTAGTAGAATTTGCTATTTGCTATTAGTAGTTTTGATGCAGGCGTGTTCGTAAAACGATCGCCAATAAATGAAATACATAAAATATACAAAAAGAGTAGAGTCAAAGAATCAAAACATTTTACATATTAGTGGTGATCGTGATAAACATTACAAATAAACCATTCTTATCGTGATAAAAAATGGATTATTTGTAATGCGCTATTTAGCGATAAAAACAACTGAATATACCCCCAGAATTGCCATTTACCAGTCATTGTAAGTTGTAATATAATTGTCTATTTAACCCTTATTATATTGTAATGTGGGAAAAATAAATAAATAAGAAAACCTTAGACACCAGGGAGTTGGTACTTATCCACGTGGATCAGAACGCTAAATGCTTTGCTAAACATTTCACATCCTCACCACATTCACACTTCTTGTGATGTTACATTTTTTCTATCTGTTTAGGGGATATGGCATATTTATATTCGTGTACGTTTAAATAGTATTGATTGTATAAAGTAATTTAGGTAATGAAAACATTATTTATATTATGAAAAGCCATCGATTCATTGTATTGCAAATGTGGTTAACACGTAACTACACCCAATGATAAAATTATTCATTACACAATTCATTCAATATTATAATATCTTTTATTAGGTGAAAATTGTTCCCCTAATAAAAGTTATTCTATTGGCTCATATCCTCATGTGGAAACATTCAACCTCTATAGAACATATTGTCCTTAAGAGATGAATCGTGCTTTCTTTCGTAGGAGGACAAGTCGAATAATAAAACGTTGTCTCAGAGGTGGCGATACAGTGACTGATGAAGAAATTGCGCCAATATTATAAGGGGTGAACCCGCAGGAAGAATATTCGTTTTATTCGTTCGATTAGATGATGCCGACTTGACTTACACGACACAAGCTTTTCACCCTCAACAGGATCAGATCCGGGGTCGGCCGCACTAGGAAGAACCTCCAGAGATGGGGAATAGCTGAGGACGCGACGTGCGACTGCGGGCAGCTGCAGGACACTGAGCACCTCCTGGCCTGCCCAATGGTTCCTAGGCGGTGCACATGGGAGAGCCTCGCGGAGCGCACCCCCTTGGACGATGACGCGGGAGAGGTTGAGGCTTTCTGGGAGCGGAGGGAAATCTGATCGAGTGCTGACCGACACGATAAGAAGACGACAAGCTTTTCAACTAGTATGAGATGTATTTTCATTTCGATAAACCCAGATTCATTAAAAAAATGATTTGAATAAGTAAAATTATAAGTTTGAGTTGAAAAGATTTGGCAAAAAAACCGCGCTATTCTTTATAAACTATACATAGATATAGATGTATAAGAGAATTGAGGAGAATAATAAAATATTCGTCAACCCCTAAGGGTATTAGGCTAGTAAGTGTTATATTTCCATTTTTCTTGAGACTTTTGTCACTTGGAAATAAAGCGACAAATGTTTTTCATAATGTTATTAAAGTTAGAGAATGTTTATTTGCTTATACGTTTTCTTCTTTTGACGAAGTTATAGTGTTTGCATACACCCAGGAGCAAAATTCCTTATCAATGTTTTCTTCTTTTACGTTAAGTAATACCAGACAAAATTATTATTGTACTTTTGTTATAAAGTGAGAGGGAAAGTATTACGTATAATTATTAATGACATCATTCCGATGTGGCGTTACTAATTACGTAACACGAATCCAACATTATGAATAATTTCAACACATTTTAAAATTAACGAGGTTGTGAATATCTAATTGTAAGTGGTCCCATATGCCAAATTACTATTTTACCACGCAATGTCCTTAACAAGAGCACATAAAGCACACAAGAGTTCGCCATTTAGACTAAGTTTGGTGAATTGGTCTAAAGGCATAGCTTTGAACTTGTAGAACTAGGAACCTTGCAATATGACAGAGTAAGTATTTACGGCTATTGAAAACTATTACCGGAGTAGTACTATGTAATATTTTAGTCACGTGAGTTTAGTCACTTTTTCTTCTTATTACATATCACAATCGCTTGCAATTGGTGTTGAAATAGGAATGATGTTTGAAAAAAGGATTCGCACTGCCGAAAATATATAAAAAATAAGATATTAAATAGTAGTGGTGCCAGTATATTATTAAGACTAGGTATAGAACTACAGAATTCAGTTTAGAACTAAATAAGAATAATGTCGTAAGTAATTAAGGAGTTAGATAACCAATTATTTATTATTTCTCCTGTGAGGGCAATTCCCTTTTGTTCTTTATGAAACAAATTGAATGTGTAAGATTTCCATTGTAATGTGACGAGGGATATGCGAAATGTCATAAGGTCTAGATGTTCTACTTCTACAGTTCCATATTATCACAATAAAGCAGCTAGCAAGCTCTGAACAACATAATGAAATGCATTATTGTTATTGGGTGAACTCAAACAAACTTTAATTGTCAAATACCCTGGAGGCAAAATCCGCAGGACTCCAAGTTATGCAGGGTCGAATGGATAAATGGAGATTTTTTTTATTTATTTTTTGTATGTGTTTATCATTACTTAGAAATGCAAAAATAAATTAAAATAAATTACTGCATACCATCACGCCACGTCCCTTGCGAGATAGTCAGAGATAACGGACAACATACACTATTCCTATCTTTACTGACACATTTTGATTCCGTCATGTTAGTCACGTCACCGACGAAAAATATAAGTTTACATTTTAAAACTCCTTTAAGACGTAAATAACTCAATTATTGGGGTTTTTGAATAAAATTAAATTCTTTTGGAATTGAAACTGGATAATTCTATGACATTGAAGTTGGTACGAAATAGTATTTTCAGAGTTAATTCTATTTTAATGTTACTTAAGAAATCCATTTATGAGCGGGTGATATTTTCAGAGTTAATCCGAGATAAGTTCTGGTACATATATGTTAAGCCAAGGATAATCATATTACGGTTTTAGAAAAAATAAAACTTTTCTGGTGAGCAATTTAAAAGAAACTATTAGAAAAATCAGAGCAGTATAACTTGAATCTCCTTAATTCAGACCTGATCTCTTACTTCATCTTAATGAGGTATTCAAGTTCTGTTTGCATCCAAAGTGTGTCGCCTCTCGTCCTCGACGTCCTCCTCTAGATTCTAGAACACATACAGAGAATAACATCTCATGACAGAATATCTCACGGAACTTTCAAAGCAAAGGTCGGGTCCTACTCTAACTAACCTACCTTTCTACTACTTACGAAGTACCTTTAATACAATGAATTTAATATTACGAAAATACGGTTAGCCGACGAAGGAAGTTCGTCGGTTATCTCTCGGTCTGGTGCCTTAGAGGCACTCATGGTAATAAAATTATCTGATGCATATTTATTATATTTTTGTAAATTCTTCTTGTAGAGCCCTCTTCCATCCACTCCTCGGTGTAGGCCTCTTCGAGAAGACCTGACATTATATATACCAGTAAGTATAATATTTAATATCTGTGAGGCACGGACGGCTGGCCGAACATAAGGTATATCGTATATTAAATTTGATGTTAATTTTGTATGTATATTTTCAAATTTTGACATGAATCAGTGCAAGACATGAATGAGTTATGACTATAGAATGAAAATGAAAGTGTACAAATTGAGATTATTTGTATATGTAGAGGGGATAAATGATGAAAGGTTAACAAAGAGACTATACAAGAATGACGGAAAGATGGAAAGATACAGGAGCGTACAAAAATCACTTGGCTCGACTATGTCGTTTAGTTTCACAAGAATGATCGTATTTTATTAACCGGTTCGTAGAGAGTACGAGTATATGGCGAATTGTTTGAAAGAATGGAGTCAAACGCCTCTTCGGCACCAAGGTTAACCGTTTTTTTTTTAGCCGGAGACTCAGTTCATTATACAAACGTCTTATACTGTTTGACTTGTTTTTTTTTTGTATTGAAATAAAACATCAACGATTCTTCAATCCGTTTTGTATCAAGTTAATGAGATGAAACGCTTCAAGTATTCCTTCACGTGAAGTGTTTTGTAAATCTTCAGCATACGATGGAAGACAATGTCATTATTTTATAGAAGAAGATGTAGTCCATTATTCTGCAAACAAACACTACACCTACATACTGGTATGTGTATATGAACATTCTTGTTTATTCTTGAACTATTATTAAAACACTTTTCCAAATGAGACAAGAATTAGATTTCTTATTTCGTTTATTATTCTTCGTTTATGTTATTTCAGCCATCTACCCCATCATTTTACTTCACATAATGTTAAGGAAATAGCGAAAGCTGTGCAGGTATATCTTTCTATATATTCAAATCTATATCTATCCATATATTTATTTACTTTATTATAATTTGTATTGTGTGGGTTATCTTTTTCTTTTCTCGGGTCGACTGTAAGATATTGCGTTAGCAATAAGTCCGCCTTTTGGCACACAACGATTGTCTTATTTTTTGTAATTAATATGCGTTTTTGTTTTGGCCAATAAAGATTTATTTATTTATTATGTATGAAGTATACACAATACAATATGCATGTGTCAATTGACTCAACGCATAACTCTAACAACAACTGACTCATCTTTTGCTTTAGATACATTATTGACAACATCGAGATTTATCAACAAGTTTCAAATCAAGTGTTTTAATCCTCACATGAAAAATGTTGACACAGACACACTTATACTTCAGTACAATCTAAATGAGGACAGTGTCGGAACATACGAGTATATATCCACTTCAGAAGAATTGGATCACACAAAAAGTTGGGAGACAAACTTATAAAACACCTATACCACTTGCATCAGGTTCATGAAAATAGTCATACTTTGTAAATACCTACTCTTTTCCAAACTCTTTGAAAACGACTTATTGAAAAGTGGGCATGGTTCACATAATCCTTCACAAAACGTGTAATTACATGCAATCGCTTGCCGTATTTGTATCGTAAATATTGTATGATTCTCAGAAATATAGAGTAAACTAATCGAAATAACAACAAGAAGTTTGTTTATCCAAAACATTGAGTTGAGATGCTCTATATAATTTCTAGAAACATAGTTCTCTTACATACGTTGTGTTTTGATAACGGAGCATCATAAAATGATAGGTTAATTTAGTACATACAGCTACATTCTTGAACTAAACTGACAAACAGGTACAAGGGCGGACTACCTACTTGTATATCAATACTAATAATTTCAACTACATTTCAGAGCGTTTGATGGATAATATTATGCTTGTTTGTTGTTAGCATAGTTTTAAGTTTAGAGAGTTAGGTAAACTTCTAGCAAATTCTAATAATATATTTCATAACGTAGTCAAAGTTTTGTTTGTACATTAAAGAATTAGGCTGGCTCTAGGTGCTTAAGTACTAAAGTAAATACATACTATTGTCATTAGAAGTAGTAAAGTTCTTCTGAACAACCAATCGATAACTATACGTACGTATGTATTGTTTTCAGGCGGGTTACTTATGAATAAGGGTACTTACTATAATTTTAAAACATTTTTAGCTTTCCACTGATATTTTTCCATAGATTCCCTGATAATATTCCTACGTAACGACGTGTTGAAGACATGAATTGTTCCACCTATGTATTGTATAGAATATTGTATAAAATCATTGATATTAATGATGTAAATTCAGTAAGTATCTGGATAACCTCATTAAAGTCACCCGCGTAGCGGTTTAAAATATAACCATGTTTTATTCTTTTAAACAAATGTTTATGTTTTACTTTGATACATAAAGCATGTAATACTCGTATGATATAAATTAATGTCCTTTAGTCAGACAGCTTTAATAACATATTTACGAACATTTTGTATCCCTTTGAATGCAGCGCTAGCATAAATAATAATTCGTCTAAATTGTTTCCACTTTTGTTACAGAAATTCCATGAAATTACATTAAATTAAACATAACACGAGATATCTAGATATTATATTACATTGTACTAACTTTTCTATCCAGCATAGTTCAGGTTAGATTAAGAAACTTCCATACACATGCCTAAATAATTACTCTAAACGCCTTGTCTAAGCAATTAATAATAATTGTTGCATAAACTTTAATGTATACACGAATCTACGGGGACACAAATGTATAACGCATTCCTTGATGCACGACCTCACCTTACCCGCATTATCTTACCCGCCCTATCACCGGAGAAGAGATGAAAAGCACATTATATAAAATCGTTCTGATGAACGGCGAGTCCTATGATTTGGGATAATCTACTTAAATTATTTATGTATGGAACCAGATTTATCTGTACCTATTGCACAGACGGAATTACATTAAGTTTCTTCCTCACCAGAGACGAGAGGCATCTTCATTCACAAAATGCAGTGTTCCCAGCAACTCCCTTGGGGAGGAAGTAGGATGGGTGTTCCGACGCTTACGAGTCGCCTTTGGCTGGCTTAAACATTCACTTTATGCCCAGAGCAACGTTCACCCATTCCACCACATCCTGCTGTCAATCGTGTATTTTATTTTGAAAGTTGTATATATGCTACAGGAAAAGACTTAAAAAAAACCTAAGGCGAGTCCTATGTTTCCATAACGGATGTTTAAGGACTACCTATTTAGTTTCACGTCTTGCTAGTTACCACACATTGTAGAAAAATTTTGAAGACCCCGTCGGTTAAAAAAATCATTATTGTAGAATGTTTTGCTTAGTGAAAGTGGCAAAGTAAAAAAACAAAACAATTTTAATATGAATGTAATTAAGGACTATCAAAGAGAGGCCATAGAATATAGTTAGCTGGAAAGGGACGCCCAAAGAATGAGAGGAATGTAGAAAAGAAAGATTTAAAAAGTCTAGAAAAAATAAGGAAAAATTTGAAATATTCAACCGAACTAATACTTTTTTAAATATAATTTTTAATATAATTTTTTATTATAATATCTACGTACAATTCACATGCCCAATCCCACCAACTACCACCTATGAAGGAGAGCCCTAAGAAATTTCCACACAAAAACAGAGATAATATTATATTTATTTAGTTATTGACCGCAACTGCAGGAATAATGCCATATGAAATGCAACATGCAACTCACCTACTCTGGGCGGAGATATTTGGGCACCTAACGTAGGTGAGTTGCATGTTGCATTTCATATGGAATTATTCCTGCAGTTGCGGTCCATAATTAAATAAATAGAATATTATCTCTGTTTTTGTATGGAAATTTCTTAGGGCTCTCCTTCCTAGGTGGTAGTTGGTGGGATTGGGCAACAGTCTATCTATGACATAATATGAGATAGAAATTACTAAATACCGAGAGGATTTGAGGAACTAATCGTCGAGATTGAGCAGGAAACGACCTTATCTGAGCCAGATTGTTTAAAAGATTGTCTGGATATGGTTGGATTAAATAAAACAAGACGCGCTTGGCCAACTTGCGTATATTTTTACTTCAAACACAATACTTTTAATGTTCCAACACGACGACAATAATCACATCCATGAATAATCTTAACAATGCTGAAGTCATAGAATAATAATATATAGTACCTAGCTGAAGTGTCAAACGGAAACAGGAAGAAGAGAAAGAATGACAGCTCTCTGACAGAACGTGGTCATAGACAAAATCGTCGACCAGCTCTGCCAGAGACAACTGTAAAACTTAACACAGATTTTATTACATTATTATTAGCCCTTATGGTTTATTCATATAAATTTAATACAGACATACCATCATATTTTGTGAAATATAATGTTGATGATATTTAAGTAGTATTTGTACATTTTGCAGCGCCATTGTATTTCCCACATACCGAATAATTGCATTCTGTTCAAGTGGAAGCATTTTGAATAGTTGGAAATTGCATTCTAGACATAGATGTTCGTTGAATTCCTAAAATGTTTCATTCATCTTTGTTCCCACACGATGTAGGTACCTACGTATAATAGTCATATAGTATTTAGATACATTTTCTCGTTACGTATTAAACATGACATAGTTTTCCCAGATGTTTTGAGATCGAAACAAAACCACTATCGATTCTTTTTTTCTGAATGTCACAATTTATTTTTTGTGGAACATAGGATTTTCTACATTAAGTCGTATGTAGTTGATTTTAACAAGGGATTAACGATTACTGTTGCAACATTATACTTCCGTCACAAATAGATTTGGCGTCTACTGTCTCAGAACAGACTCCGGTCTAGTGAGGCAGTAAAATATTTCCAGAAAGTTGAGCGACTGGTGCCACGCGGCATTTTTTATTTATTTATGTTTATATATGTGTATATCAAAATTAATTGTTTTTGTAAGCTGTATGTACATATCTGGAAAAATAAAATTTCATTCATTCATTCATTATTTCAACAGCGAAAGATGGAATTTCCATCAGGCAGACTGATCGTCTTCTTGTTTAATAAGTTCTAGTCAATTCATGCATCGTGACCGGGAACCGAACCCAAACCTAACACAAGGTGTTATGCTACTGAATATTTGTGTACCTACCTTAAAAACTGAGTCTAAAATTGTTTTGTTTCCTCACTGTATTTTTAAAAGAATCGAAAGGTAAATAACAAAACAAGAATACAAATAGGTAACTAATTATATTATATAAACTTCTGTTAATTATTAGACATCTTGTAAATATTTTTGAAATCTCGACTAATTAAAATGGCAGTAATTAGTATAAAAGTTTTTATCGTCACGTCCATCAGGAATTATTTCAAAAAAATACGAGGCAATTCTTTCATGAAGTATTTTCCGTTTTACGCTGGATGAATTTTAAAAATAATATCCTATTTTTGTAGAGGAATTTTTTATACAAATGAAAAGGCAAAAGTAGATGCCTAGTTATAAGAGTAGGGACAGGTATTTCAAAATATTTTTATTCAGTAGCACAAGTCTAGTTTATCTCACAGAGAGAAAGAAATTGTTTTAAATTTTTAATTAGCAGCGTACTTAGTATATTGCTGAAGGGCGAACGTTTCTTGAAAACTTGAAATAATAATATTGAGCTCAAAAATTTTAACTGTTTAATCATTGATTGTTAAAAATATTTAATCCTATTTGAGCAGCCTTTTAAACTCTGGTAGCTATCAAGTATTTGATCACAATGTGTGTAAATTAATACATAAATTGAATTAAGGCCCTATATGCTGCCATTGGGCTTCGGCGCCCTATTTTTTATTCGGCCAATACTGAAGGAATCGCCTTGAAACTGAAAACAGTGATAGATGAAAGTATGGACAACAAATCGTCTGTTTTAAAATTACATGATTTAGAAACCTAATATTTGTGGGATCTGAAGATTTTCCGTTCAGTTTTTCAGATATAAAAGTATGATTTAGAAAAAATACTGGTTATTATAATCTTAACAAATCGGCTGTTTTAGATTTTTAAATATCCTCCCAGGTTTCTTTTAAAAAGGTATAATTTACTTTGTCGCTTACGTTATTCTTATTGAGCCCTAACATTCTCATACAAAATTTGAAAAGAATGAAGCAAAAAATAGAATGATTTTTGCTCAATGCATATGCCCCCTAATACATTAGTCCGAGAGCCCGCTGCTTAATTTATGACGTATCTGTTTTTTGATCGAAATGTGGTATAAACGATAGCTTACCAATAGGGTATTACATCGCACTAGGGTTGCCTATCAAAATCTTGCCGCAACCCCCCCTGCCCCCCCCGAAAAGGTCCCTCTTCGCGGTTTTTCGCATTTTATAGGAATATGGTAAGAGATAGGAGAAAGTAGTGAATGACAAAAATAATCCTTGCTAAATTCTCTACAAAAAAATTTAAGTCAATTTTTTCATAGGACTAGTAGTAGGCAACCCTAGTGCGATGTAATACCCTATTGGTAAGCTATCATTTATACCACACTTCGATCAAAAAACAGATAAGTCATAAATTAAGCAGCGGGCTCTTGGACTATATGGTATTATTTGCTACTATAAAATGTGTGTACGACAAACTTCCACAAACTGTTTAAGAATGTAATGGAAATATGTATGTAGGTACGTATAGAAGGTAAACTTGGATATAAGGACTCTTGAAAAAATAAATTAATTTAATAAACGTGCTTTTAACCCATTTTGTCCGTACTTGGTTTTATTCGTATCAAAAGAAACCTCTTCTTGAATGTCTCAATGACAAAATTTACGGTAACGCGGACACAAACAAAGAGACAGAAAAGAGATGTTTTCCTAGGAATGTTGTACATTTTAGATGTGTATACCTACATAAGTAACAATATACAACATGTATTCTACAGAGATGGGTGACCCTGCTTTTAAAAATATTGACAGTTATTTTTCACAGACACCTACCTACATTCAATACCCTATCAATTGCACTTTTCTAAAAAATGTATGCTAGCACAAAAGCCAAAGTATTATACTCTAGGCTACCACGAACCAATTTGCAACAAGAACCATCATTATTAAGATAGGACACGAAACTTATTTTAATTGATAACGAAACAGATATGTAGTAATTCAAATCTGAATCACTGATTTCGATAATTCACGCCGATTAAAAAGACTAAAAATAAAAGTTCCGTGGGTCTAGCCAATTAATTAAGTGACCAAACTCACTGCGCTTTAAAAGTCTATAATCTATACAAACTGGATGTCAAAGAGAACGATTTAGGTCTCGAAAACGACCGCCGAATATTTGTGTCAGTCCACTGTTATGTGACTATGAAATATACTAAGTTGCAATATAAATCGCACAACGATGTTCATCATCAATATTTGATGTTGACTGTTCAAAAGTTAAGTACAAATTAACGTGAATTAAACTGCTACTTTTGACTGTTACTTTTTTACAAAGTTTGTCTTATTGTCGTCGTTTTTTCTCTTATTTAATACAACTTTAGTTTGAAATGCAATACATAGGTAAGTAATAAGTATACAGATATACTCGTAGTATACGAAGACAGAATGGAAGTAGTATGCTGGCGAGAGGTAGTTCAGAACAGAACGGGTATAGTAACATATTTTCTCATTTCCGTCCAGAGTAAAGAAATACAAATTCAAGTTTATATGGAACTAGAGAGATTGTGGGAAGAATTACATATAAAATGGATATCAAGACAAGAGAAAAAGGAAGGTAGGTAATATAATACCCGCACTTTTTCTATCAACTCTGTCTAGGATTCCCATGTTGAAGGTAAACTTAATAAGACATTTAATACAACATGAAAACTATTATTTAGTAGCAACTAGTAGGGAGTGCCTTGCAAGATAAACCTGAGACTAGTGAATTTTACATGAGGTCCCTTTGAATATCATTCAGATATTTAGCCCACAATGAGATACGTTTGAACATACATGGGAATATTATTATTAACAAAATTTAGACTGACTAAATCGTTTCAAGACGAGAAAAAAGATAAAGGCTGATGAAATGTTGCATTAACTTTGATGATTTTTAATGTGCTGGGAACTAAAGGATATAATAAAGTTTTCAATAAAAAATCCATAATATTTCTATATAATAAACTGGATTTGTGGACAGTGGTAGAAAAAAAAAACTCCGGGAGCTTCGGTATTAACAATATTTTATCGAAAAATGACAGATTTCTAAAATCATAAACTATTTTTTACAGCCATATCCACAATTCATATGAAAAGCGGTCAACAGAAGGCGTTTTTGCTTAAATTATTTGGCTAAAAATTTGCCATGTTTGCCCCTTTTTTCTAGATTTAAAAGGATGCGGCGCGTTTATAGAGATATTTATTACACACATTGGGTGAAAAATATTTTTTCAGACCAACAAAAAAATTCTGTTTACCTACATGTATTATAGGCCACTAAGGATTATGGCGTCGGGTAAAAAAAAGTAAAAAGGGTAAAAAATACGATCACAGGTGATACTGAAGGTTGACATTTCAACTATTGAGGATATCAATTACCTTATCTCTAAACCTTTTTACTGCGAATTGCTTTGTATTATGTTTAAAGTGAAGTTTTATTGAATACCTACATTAAAAAAAGGGAATTAAATAAGAAAGATATCAGATAACTGTCTACGTGCTTTTTTACTTTCAAAAAAACGTGTACGAATATATGTACATAGCCTAGCAAAAAATTCAAACACAATTATTTGAAGGTAACCTAAGGTGCTATAAAAAATGACATTTTCAAACACTTGTAATACGATTTCTTTCTGTAATGCTCCAGCCTATAACTGTTAAACTTCAAGTATTAAAAAAATGAATTAAATAAATTTTATTCACTTACATCAAAGTTTCATTTTGTACAAAGGTACTGTTGAAGCGGATACAAAAAGCTCCGTAGTCCCAAATTTCCGTGAACTTTGCGTCGGAGGCTTCCCTGGAATTCTTTCTTGTTTTATTTGAAGACACAGGATTCTGTTCAGAAGCTTCAGAAGAATTCTGTTTTGTTGTACTTTGTTGTCTCGCTGTTTCTAACTTTCTTCTGCTTTCTACGTATCTTCTTTCATGACATAATTCTTGCTCTCTCTGTAACCGTCCAAGCAGAAGTTCAACAAGGGCTGTAAAACAATGGAAAAGAAATATATTATTTTCACTTTCATAATATGGGTAAATATTTTTCAGCGTTCTTTGGTTTCTTTCTTTGATTGTTCAATTTCAAACATATTATGTTATGTAAACTGTTTCATACAAACAAATTATAATATAATATTATTAAACTACAGAGGACGACCAAGGAAATAATACTTGGTCGACCTGTGCCAGGATATGGGCTTCGACCCATGAAAAGAGTTAAAAAGAACCGCACAGGACAGGGATGAGTGGAGAAGGAAACATGGGGCTTTGCTGCAAACCAATCGTAACGATTGAAACTCGAGAAGGAAAGAATATAGTATCTACCTACTATTGGACTCATTCAGTAATATAGTACTGTGAAATTTATAATGTGCTGTAAAAAATGTATTGTTTATTACAAAACACAATCGACTGTATTTAATTCTATGTCTTTACGTCATTTGGGTATACGAAGTGAAACATAAAGTCGATTTTTAGTTTCAATTCGTCAAATTATAAAAATGACAAAATACATAAATATTCGATTACGAGTATATTGAAACAATGGCCTTTTAATGTAAACCACCTCATCGATTTGTTTGTATACTTATTACCTTCTACCATTTATTTATATCCAATATTTTCATTGATAGAGTTTCTATCTATTCTACCATTTCCTAAGTGGATGCGACATTTTCATAATGAAATATTATAAAGAGCACACTACTGCACGAACAAATGTTAAGAAGTAGAAATAAAATAGAATAACTTCAATAGTACCGTTTATATTTCCTCATTTTTAAAGGAGTTCTTTGCGGGTGGAAATTGAAAGCGATCAGTTAAGGTTTATGAAAAGTAGTATAAGGTTTCCTTTATAGAAATCAAGCGACAACTTTTGCTGTTCAGGAAATGGAGTAATAATTCTAAAAATATCATAAGCAAGACGTTCATTTTAGGACTTGCAATCTCTTAATAAAAATTTAGTACCAGCTATTCGAAAATTTATTGTCTATGTATTAATGATACTTCCTTTTCAAGGACACTATGCTTGTACTTTTAGGCTCTAAGCTTCAGTAAAATATTTTCCTAAATAATCAATTTAGGAAATTGATTCTCACGATGAAAGTATATCATATATTATATTTTATTTAATAACATACTTATGCAATGGCTGCCGTCTAACGCCGATTGCTTCGCCTTCAGTAAAGTAGGATAAAATATACAAAGAAATGTTTATTCAAGTATTTCTTCTTGTAAATACAAACCAGATACATTTCAGCATACTTTACTGAAAGCGTAGTATAAAAATATAAGATCGTGAAATGCAGAAAACATAGTTTGTTATCGAACTGCCTTCCAGAATTAGACAAGGCACTGCCAAAGTTCGAATTTGCCGACTTAAACATGCAGAAATAGTTTAACACGAAATACGTTTTTTTAAAGCCGAATCAAACTTTATGGTCGCTCTTAACGAATAGTTTAAAAATGTAGAAACTCTTGTACCGAAAATATATAAGGGACATTGATGGTTGGTGGCTTACGTGATCACTTTGCACTCGAGAAACGTGCGTCATGTCTAACACATCGTGATTTTAGTTGTTAGTGTACTATTTATTATACGCTCTAAAAATCCTTCCATGGATTCAATTCGAACCCCGTACGCTTCAAGTCATTTGAAGTATAGGTCAGCATCCATATATATCACCAACCATCTCTATGTTTTTTTTCTATAGGTAGGTACGTCGTTAAGAGTATTTATAAACTTTGTATATGCCAGTGGCGAAGGGTGGATCTCTGCAAAAGGGAAGCCTGGGCTAACATTTCTTATGGGATGACGTCAGATTAGACACTTTTATACCTATATTTTTTTTCGAAAGGTAACTCGATGGGAATCGTGTTCTTAGGTAGCTTCGCAACTGGTATATGCTAAAAGTTAGTAGACAGCAATCATAGTCCCATTTTCCGTATTCACCTCATTCTACAATCTAGATGGAAATTGCCTCCGGACCACGTTTTTGAAACCACAAAGTGGTTTGTAGATACTTTGTGTTGTGTCGCATGTCAATATAGAAGAAATGTTTATTTTTTGGCTGAAAATCATTATGATAATAAGTTAGTAAATTGCAATGTCGAAAATCCTTATGTTTTGTTAGTCAAATGTATGAAGCTGATAATATTGTTGTTGAGAATTTAACTCAACAGAAGAGACGTGCCGTGGAAACAGAGAGTCGGATCAGTGAAAGGTAGGTAGGTACGAGTACTATCAAAGATTCTGCCTAGGGTAGAGACCAATCGGAATTTCGGAATCGACTCATTTAGAAACTTTGGTCCTGTTCGAACTCAGTATTGTGTATATTTTAGTAATGGTTCATATAGTAGCGGAAATAGTTGTTTGAATCAAGAATGTGTCCAAAAAATCCCAAATTTTTCAATGCAAGTTCAATATTTACTGTTTATTGATGTGAATATAGCGCGGGAAGATTTTTGATATCTTCGAAATATTAAGCAATTTTTTTTTATTAGTTAACGAATGTTGTGATTTATATTTGAAATGTTTACATTTCTCTTTATGTTATTCACCAAAAGTGTTAATAAATAAATAATCTTTTTTGGACAATTAATAATAATATTTACGATTCCCGGTATCGGGATAATTCCATAATAAAAAAGATATTCCGATTCCGGCCTCGACAGAACCAACTCGAAAGATCATTTCAGCGACTACTTCTATATTCTCTTCGTATGATATGCACAGCAGTAGATGACTATTTGAATCCATCAAGGAACTGACGACGATAGAAAGAATTTTACAATCACCATACAAATATCCACCATTTATAGAAAACAGAAAAAATATTCGGGAGTTATTTGCGTGTTGCCAATCCATATTGTTAGGTTTTGTTCAGACAAAAGTTTTCTGAATTTGGACCGCTGTTTTCGTTTAAACATTAAAAAAAAAGTAGAAAAGTGCCTAATTCTCCGCTATTTACCAGAACGGTATGTGTTGTTTGAATAAAAAAAATCCAACCGAAAAAACATGCCAGTACAGAAAACTGAAAAACAATGATGCATGCAATATTTCATACGAGATTTTAAAGAAAAACAAAGGGACAATTTTAAACAAAATATTGTCCTCACAGTCAGTTAGTTTCTGGATATATTATTATCATTTTGTTATTTAAAGTTGAAATGACTTTTTATTTTTATAACAACGGGAACAAACTGCCCGTATGGTATAATAGATTTTCGTACGCGATAGAAAAACATTCACTTTGGTGAATACACTATGTTTTTGATAAACAATATTTCGTTTAACGTGATGTATAAATTACATACATTAATAAAATAAACACAATAGGTCAAATTCCTTAACTCATCGAAATGAAATAAATGTATTTTAAATTTATTTTGCTATGAAATGATTGAAAAAGGATGTCGTATTTTAGTTATTTTGCACTTAATTACTTTCAGAATTAGACCTTTGCCGGAAGGGCTCACCTCAACACTAAATAAATAAATAAATCTTTATTGGCCAGTAAATATAAATAACAACAAAAACAAGACAATGCAGTGTGCCAAAGGGCGGACTTATTGCAAAAGCAATATCTTACAGTCAATCCAACCCCTCCCATAACTCTTAATATCCATTGGAAAAGATTCTAAGTCTTAGGGAGTACATTTCTTAAAAACTTTTACGTATTGAAAAAACAAGGTTGTTTGGTTAGCGACAAAATGATAAAATCGAAAAGCTTAGTTGGCAAGTGTTAACACATGTACAGCGTGGCGCAAACACGGAAATTTATTAAACTTTAGAAATGATTTATACAGACATTTGAATTTTAAATTTACTGAAAAAATTCAAAATGTTACCCAACTTTTCATTTAAAATTGAATTCAAACTTAAATTAAAACAATCGCTATCAGCTGTTGGAAGTTATTTTGCGGCAAAACAAGAAACAAAATTAATAATAAAATAAATCTTCAACACAATATTGTTACTCTAGCGATTTATTAAGTGTCACATTGAATTAAATAAATAAATGCAATACAATTTTCAAAAAAAGCTATACTTACTTACTTTCCTGTCAAATAGAAAATAACAATAATTGAATCGTGATCAGCAAAAACCACACATGCCGCATTTTTTTAGAATTTCGTTTTATTGCATAAAATGTTCCTAATTTACGCACCTATTACGAACATTTTATGCAATAAAACGAAATTCTATTAAAACGCGACATGTGTGGTTTTTTCCGATCGCGATTCAATTACAATTAGAGGGGTCATATACATGCAAAGGGAAAGATGCTTTTAATAATAAAATGGTGTATTTTCCAGTGGCGAAAAGTAGATTTCTGTATTCTGCATTATTCTCACTGGAGGTACCTAACTGTTTAACCTCTAAAAACGGGGTTCGAGATAAGAAGACACATATGAGTGTGGTGCTGTACAGGATTGCCAGGCGCTTTTTTTCATGTTCACAAACAGGAGTGACATATTCGTCCGACTATGACTACAGCACTACCGACGAGTGCCAGGGCTATCCGGGTGACTGAATATAATTGGAGTTAAAAAATATGATAGTGTTCTGGACAGGTAAGTAATATTGGACTTTTCGTCAAGTTTTCTGTTCAAACATATCGCATTATAAGTATCATAAGAAAATTAGTCAAAATTATCCCTGAGATCTACATAATAAATGATTGGTTGTTTTATATTTAATGAAATTTGAAATAGAGAGAAGAAAATTAGTACTTGTAATTTTACTGAAAAGGCAGTAGTCGTCAAATGGAAATGAAAATAAAGGAGATTCATTTACAACAAACTTTAAACTTTAGTTTTCCTTTTAATGTTGTGAATCATTCGTAGTGTAGCGTGCCAATGATTTTAACTAGACTCTTCATCATATTACAGGGGGATACTGAATATCATTGATGGAATCATGGAGCGTTGAATATTAAAAAAAAGTTACAAAAAAATGGTGGACATCTACCGTTTTAAAATTAGGTCCAATTCTATAATAATTCGATGTGTTCTAAATTTATTTTTCTACGAACGTCTTATAATAGTTAGTACGCACTTAATTAGTAATAGAACTGACCCCATTATCTATTTAATTATTTTATTTATTCTACAAATCAAGAAAGTAAGTACGTATAATAAAATTAGCCATATAATAAAATTTTAATACAATTTTTTGCACTATGGCGAACTTATTGCAATGATTACTTCACTCACAGATGATTCGTTTTAAGATGGTCTAAAAAGTGATAATTTAATGTCACTTAAAAAAGTGACTGTTTCCGAATCTTAGTGTTGACGACGTATTATATTATATATAGCGCCATATAAGGCTTTAATTTTTTGCTTATTGGGGTTTGTAGTCCGGTGGTGGTATTCAGGTGCCTTGAAAACTGTGTTTGAGCCAAAGGTAAGTATATTTTTTTTGCTTGAGTTCACGGCACTGCCTTGCTTTGTTGTGCAAGGCTTTTTAAAAATCTTGTTTATTGTTTTATATGTTCAATAACTATTTCCACTCTGCACTACACAATCACTCTCAGGGTTCCGACAAACTATTTTCCCTCATTTATTATTTTAATACTTCTAACAATGCAACACAAAAAGTCCAAAAAAGGCCTTTTTAAATATTTGATATGCAGAACTAATCACCCTGTAGATAGTAAGGTACTATTTTACTGTAAAACACATTATGTTTAGCACGAGAGTGATCTACTTAATATTCTAAAGGAAAAACATCATAGGAAACTTCTTCGCCTAGGTACTGGCACCACCTCCATAGTTCTTGCTTCAGTGGCGGTACTAACTTTCTATCCTATTATTTGTTTCATCAGCAAGAAATGTGAAGTTGCTGGTAAGCAAATAGACACTAAGTCTTTTACATAATGGCATCTTTCATTCAGGCAACTTTTTCTTTGGAAAGATCTTAATACCTTTACGTATGTTCCTACAGTTAGCGTTAGTTTATGTCTTCCTGTTCTAGTCGTTCTAACTATTTTAGTTAGACAATATTAAATATACTCGTCATAAATTAATATAGAAAATTTAGTTTTTTTTTTTAAAGTTGTGTATAAGCATATAAACAACTTTAAAAAAATACACGATTGAAAGCAGGATGTGGTGGAATGGGTGAACGTTGCCCTGGGCATAAAGTGATCACTTAAGCCAGCCAAAGCCGACTCGTAAGCGTCGGAACACCCATCCTGCTTCCTCCCCAAGGGAGTCCACGTAACGCTGCATTATGTGAATGAAGATGCCTCTAGTCTCTGTTGAGGAAGATAAAAAAACCTAATGTAATTCCGTCTGTGCAATGGGTACAGATAAATCCGGTTCCATACCTAAATAATTTACTTATATCTCAAATAATATAGCAAATCTTTTATGATAGTTCATTGACCGTAGTGATCATATTGGAATCGCACTTTTTCGACTATTCGGAACTTTTAAACATCCAGTGTTTAGTTGGCAATATCTAAAATTCGGTTTAGAATGTACGAGTCACGCGAAGTATAATTATTCTGTCTGGAGGTATTCGTAACACATGACCCAATCATCTCTTCATAAATAGTGCAAACATTGAAAGCAAGTATGTATAAACCTATGTATTTATGCTTTGAATGTCACGAAATGACATACTATGCATATTATGAGTAATACATATAACTTTTTAAATACATAAGTGTAGCACCATCAGTACTAAAAAATATGCAGTATGTAGTTAGAGAGAAACAAGTCACTCGTTATCGGCTGAATTTCTTTTAAAAAAAGTATTACCGTAAGTACCTACCTACTGTACGAATGCTTAAGGGCTTGGCACCAAGAATGACGTCACAGTCATTTCCCACGGCATTAAGGTTCAAAATCGCGTGAACAATTGCATGATAAAATGGTAAAAATAGAGTTTTTTTCCATTTTTTTGGGTTAAGTTTGCGTCATTCAAAAAACTCTTACGGTTATTCCCTAGATTTTAATGCATATTATCAGTACAAAAAAAAAATACTCCGCGACTTTCGGGAAACAAGTTTCCGTCTTTCGGAAAAAAGATCAGAGGCGTTTTTCAAAATTTATTTTGGGAAATCTATACAAGATATAAAAAATTTTTTACGGTTATTCACCAGATAAAGGTTCAATGCACCTACCCTAATTTGTTCCAAAGCACATTTAGTAACGGTTGTCGAGATATAAGGTCTCCCTTTTTAGAATTTTTTGAAATGTCGGTATGCATACTTTTAAGCTTGAAATATCTTTCTCTAATACATTTTTTCATAGTACCTAAGACTTGTTATACCGAATTCAATGGATAGAAGAGAATGTCGTATTTTTCATACATCTAATAATATACCTACGAGCAGAGGTGGGCACCGTTAATCAAAAAGTTAACTTCGTTAATCGATAATCCGTTAACTAAAAAGTTAACTTCGTTAATAGTTAAAGCGTTACATTTTCAAAAATGAAACGAAAGTTAACGTTAATCCGTTAAAGCGTTAATGTAAAAAATCGCGGTTAAATGGCATGAAATAGAACTACATAAGTACAACTACAATGTCATATTTACACTATCGCGATATATCGCAACAAAGTGAAATTTCTTTTCCAACTCCCAACCCACATACGATACCACACATAACCCCATACAACCCTTGGATTATCTAATGCCAGCGCCTCCAGGGGATGATGTATATGCAAACAATCAAATATTAACGGACTTAATTAACGGTAGTAAAATGTAACGGAAGCTAAATAATCCGTTAACAATTTTTGGAGGTGAGAAAAGCGTTAAATCGTTTATCAAAATGTTAACTTCGTTAATTAACGATTAACGTATTAACGCTTTTCTGCCCAGCTCTGCCTACGAGTTGCTGCCTAGATATAGAGAATTTACGTATAATACTTGTAGTCTACGTATCACATTATTCTCATTTGAATTTCTGTTCGTATTATTTATTCGATTTTTTCCCTAACTTATATATCTCCTTCGTTCGTCTCCTCTGCAAAATAATAATATATCGCTCGGGTAAATTGTATTGAAATTTTTCTCACCCGAACGATTTTACGAAATCCCAGTGAGATTTCAATTTTACCGTCACATACACGGCGAATGACTCTAGTGATGGGAATCCATACATATGTCCATCGATATTTTGGCAAATCATCGTACATCGAACGTTTGATTAATAATAGCTTTTGTACCCGGCACCTGGGTTTAAGGTTTCATGAAACCACTATTGAATTCATGTTGTTTTGTTATTATAGTCATTTTTCTCTTATAGTCTTTACGACTACCAGGAGTGTAGGAAGACTATCACTACGGTGGAGAGAAGACCTAGTAAAATACGTGGGTGCCAACTGGATCCATAGAGCCCAGGATAGAGCGGCGTGGAAGCAGATGGAGGAGGCGTTTGTCCAGGAGTGGGCGGGAGTGGGCTGATGATAATGAAGAAGAAGAAGTCTTTTAGCTATCCATTTCTAAAGATCATTTTGACATAAATTGAAAACTATAGATCAAAGTGAGAAAATGTTAATTTGAGTGGTAAGTAATTATTCTTGAAATCGATATTATATACTTAGTTAGGAGTTATTTATGCATTCAACTATCGTCCTAGATAACTAAAGTATCTGCCTATGTGCATTGTACACGCAAGGCTGTTTCAAAAAAGATATTCGAGTCAATTCTGTGACAAAAATAAGACGTTCTTCTTTCAATTATTGCATTGTACGTAACCACCGCCTCCTAGAGTAGGTACTCTAGCCGTGCTGTAACAATTGGCAACATAGCATAATGATCGAATAAGACCACCACTCCTGTCCCGTGCTGTAACAGTTAGCAACATAGCATAATGATCGAATAAGACCACCACTCCTGTCAAATCTAGTAACAATATAATACGTGGTCCGTCATACTCGTTGTTAAGGGACTATTATTCCATATATTTCCTTAGCTACGGTGACGGCAACCTCGCCTATAACGTTTTATGTATTAATCCTACATCATGGCTAGAGAAAGAGAGAAATTTCAAGGTGGCGGTGACGTAACACACGTATTTTAGTTAAAAAAATTGGATCTATTTAATTTTGAGTTTTTTTATGGATTCTCAAACAAAAAAACAAAATTTAAATATCGAATGGAACGTGAGCTTCACTACGAGTACATTTACATGGAGAATAAGATGAAATTGAGCTGTGTATGTAGAGAAAAGTCTATGTCGTGATAGATAGACGATATTGAAAATTTTTAGAAAACAAAGGATAATACAATACCTGAGAGGACAGGGAAATTCTTTGATGGGAAATTTCTTTTTTTGTGTGTAAATAAAATACAATAGGAAAGCCAAGAATATTTCTATTCAAACAAGTCCTTTTATTGCGTTACGAGTACAGATCCACGTGGGAATAAATTCCGTCCATGGGAATTTTTTTATTGTCGTAATTCACATTTTAAAGGACAAACAAGGTTGAATTGTGTGAGAACACTTTTCTAAATCCAGCGCTCCTATTTCACCATATTGGGAAACTAAATCGGACAACAAACTACTACTCGAAAGGATAATTACTAAATCATTACATTAAATTGATTTCGAGTAGTTAAATAAATATAAAAAAAAACATTTATGATTTACACTTTAAGTGAATAAAATACAGAAAAATTACAAGTAATCGATACTTTAGACATTTTGTTCACTACGTCTAGCTTGTCGCAGTAGGTACTGCGATCTCTGCCAGCTAACCCTAGTACAACATACTAAGGCATAATACCATCACAATATTTATTTATCTTTTTATTCTTGGCGCAAGCATTTAACAATCGCAATACAAATTACAAAATATCCCCATAGTAAGGTTACTAGTAAATCTTCTTTCGTTTGTGAGCGACCATTGTACAAGATATCGTGAGTGTCAAAGCTCTAATAATTGCTTTGTGTATGTAAAAACACACACAACGTTCTCTTTTCGAAAACATGACAATTGACACGACAGGATTGGTATCCTATTTTGGTATCACATGGTCTTGTGGATGATTTACACACATTTGACTTTTACAGGACACTCGAAAAAAACGCGTAAATAAAAAAAACGTAGCACTAAATACTGTAATAGTTTTCACCACTCATTCCGAATGTCTCCATTTACCGACACCAGGCAAATATATCCTGTGTATTTGGTAAAAGTAAGGCACATTCACTTTATATTCTCAGCAGGCGATAGTATATGGGTGGCATAAAATGTTTTACATAAAAAAATACATGGAAAAGAAAATTGGAATATTTTTATTCAATTACGAGTAGATTAGTATGGGTGGGTAGATTGGATGAAATCGATTTATTGGTTACTAATCTAATATTGATTTCAGAGTAGAAATGGGAGGACGTTCTGGGAAGGAAATTAATGATAGCAATAAAACAACTAACAAAAAATAATTAAGCCAATAAATATGTTCAAAGGAAAATGTGTACGATATATGGATGATGGGGTGTTGTCGTGCTTTCTTTAGTTCACTGCATTTCCCATAACGAGGGGTAACATTAATTTCAGTTTAAAATATTATCTAGATATAATATGTGCACATAAACACATTGATTGTAGTAAAGGTCGTAATGATATGAATAGAAAAATGAATTCATATGTTGTGGTTATTTTTGCACGCCTTCTGCTGGTAGCTGGATTCCCTCCGTGTGACTGCGGGACGGAGAGGCAGACTGTGGGTCAAGTTATATTTGTTGCAGGATAGGGGACACGGAGAGAGCTTCCATGACTGGACTGTATATCTGAATGAGATATAGCGTCTCTTTTGACGATCATGCCCGCTTGCAAACTTGTCTTTACCCAATGTTGATTTTTTCTCCTTCCTTTATTCAACTAAAGGATTTGATGTACTTCTGTGATCATACGATAAATAAACAGCAAGTTGCAATAGCATATCGCAAGCGCAACATGTTTGTTCACATCCCAGTTAGTAAGCTAAGTTAGTAAGTGCAGGATACATTATTTGCACCGAAATTCATGCACAGCCACTTCCATTTAGAAGTTTGCGATTCAATCGACTACGACAATCATGTACCCAAAGCCAAATATTAGTTTTTTTTATTCTGTATACTCAGTGACAACTCCCACTATTGTTGGCTACAAATAATTCAACTTATAACAATTACTGGGTAATCAATCAACTTGGCAGGGGTTTAGCCAATCAAATCTATTGGCTATCGATAATTATAATGGACGCGATGGTGATTTTCTCCAACAGACGGGGGATGAGAATATTATTAAGTATTTTATTCCACGCATGAAATAATGATATCTAATATATTCCCTAATACAAGATTTTTCTACGCAAAGTGGTTCTACTGTACCAGTATAATCTAACTCATTTTCCACTGTACTGGATGGATTACTTGATTAATGAAAATGAACGAGTTTTTTTTCTAAATATACCTACTTTATTGAAAAGGTTTATATAAATGATCAGGGTCGTGTTGGTTTTATTTTTACAGAGCTGGTTCTAGTAGGTATCGTTTTTGTTTATCCATGAACAAATATTTATTTAAAACTTAAGAGTATGCATACCGACATTTCAAAAAATTCTAAGAACGGGAGACCTTATATCTCGACAACCGTTACTAAATATGCTTTGGAACAAAATAGGGTAGATGCATTGAACATTTATCTAGGAAATAACCGTAAAAGATTTTTTATATCTTGTATAGATTTGTCGTGAAAAACACCTCTGATTTTTTATCCGAAAGACGGAAGCTCGTTTCCCGAAATTCGCGGAGTAATTTTTTTTGTACTGAAAATATGCATTAAAATCTAGGGAATAACCGTAAAAGTTTTTTGATAGACGCAAAATTATTAACCCCAAAAAATTGAAAAAACTGTATTTTTACCATTTTATCATGCAATTGTTCACGCGGCTTTGAACCTTAATGCCGTGGGAAATGACTGTGACGTCATTCTTGGTACCAACCCCTAACATTTATTTTTAGAATAATTGTTATTATTGAACAAACGGTAACTAGTGCAGGTATTTTGGTAATTATTTATAATCGCTCATTAATCATAGGGAATTAAAGCAGAGTCTAGTGAGTAAATATACAAACTTTCACCTGATAAAGGTAGTGTAGTAAGCAGTTCATATAATAATATAATATTCTTACTTTGGGGTAACAGCCCCTAGAGGTTAAGTCATTTGTGGTTGGCCTTTGTTTGGTCAACTGCTCACGAGTTGGTACGTGGTGTACCATAATAAATTACCTACATAATACTTACGGCACTTAATTTTCCTATACAACTAAGTGTACCTACCGAGTATCTACGTCAGATTTCTGATACTATAATAACACGTTAATGAAATCTGACTCTTTACCGAAATTATACCTGTAACTAAATATACTAATAGAATTATTTATTACGAACTGTGACGTCATAATTATTTTAGTCATTTCGTTCGATAAATAGTTAGGTGAACACGTGGAATAGTTGATAGATTGCTAAGTGCAAACTCACTTTGCACTTTCGCAGTCTGTTGGATCCCGGAGTTTGATGTACTGTTATGTTGTTCTATTTTGTATCTCATATTGATTTAATTGTGATTCTTTTGTCTGTTTTTTGTCTATGTACCACGCTTGAATTGATATATTTGATTATTTGTATTGTAAATTTTCCAAAGGCTTGAAGCCGTTTAAACAATAAATAAATAAATAAATAGATAACAACAATTTAAATAAAAGTTTAGATATTTCACAGTTAAAACCCGTTTTATGTTAAAACTAGTTTTCCCCCAATTACCTTTGTTACAACTAGAATTTGCTGCTGGTTAATCATAAATGTCAGTTGAAACTGTTTTCAACTAGTCAAAAATAAAGAAAAAAAACTAGTTTAAACTGACATTCTAATTTGACCAGCAGTAAATTCTAGTTGTAACAAGGGAACTCAGTCTAAACTAGTTTAAACTAGTAATAACGGGTTTAAACTGTAATAGATATATTATCAACGGAATAGAATGAAGTGACATACGAGAATATTGTAAATTCTATACATTAGTAGACGGGGAATCAGATATAAAAATTAGATCTCACGTGAGTCTCAAGAAAGATCGTTTATGGAAAGAGTTTTAAAGATTGAGTTTGTAAACCGTGTATTGAGTAGCTTGATATACGAAGTGCCGCGGCCAATGCCTTGAGACAGATTTCTGAGGGCGTAAGTAGGGTCGGTAGCCTGGTTAGTAAAGCGCTCGACTGTTAATCCATTGGGTGCGGGTTCGATCCCCGATGCCGACCTACTCCACTTAACGACAAAAGCTTTTCATGCTTACTGTGAAGTGTCCAAAGGTGTATTTCGATGAATATATTTGCCTGTTTAAAATCATCGTGGTGCAATTTTAAAAAGCCTTAGATACCTACGCAGTTTGACCTACCATGTACGAGTAGGTTGTGCATGGTACGTTAAATCGTTATACAAATTAGTCGAGTGAAAAAAGGATGATTATGTTATCCTAATAATGTTATCTCTCAAAAGATTAATTAAAGTTATCTCCAGGAAATAATTAACATTTAAATTTTAGGTAATATTTGAATAGAAATATAGTAGTTAAGAATTATCAACATTCATGGAAAACCTGACAGACACAAACACAAAGAGTAATTTTATCATAACTACTACTAAAACAGTTTTAACTTTATATATGCGAAATTAATTTAAATAAACCGTTATATAATTAAATCTATTATGTGGTGTGTGAATAAAACATTGCCTGTTTCAATTTTAATGAAACATGTTCTGTTTCCTCTGATTTTTTTGTTAAGGGGCTAAGAATGATTCATAACCACCCTTGACTAACGAAAGTTAGTCAATAGAATAATTTTACAGGGGTAGGTATCTTGAGAATATTTTTTTATTAAGAGATTCTAAATAATATACCTATTCCTATTAATTTAGGAGAATACTAGTGTTAAAAGTCAGGCTAAAACAGGGGAACACATTTTCCTAATGTTATACGTATCAATTGCTTGTCGACTGCTATTTTGTTCACGCGGCTCCCTTTCAACTTCAACATAAGTGATTGTAGAGTTTGTATATTTACACAGCGAAAATACATTATTTCTAAAGTTCAATAGATACCTCTTTACATCCCTTTGAAATTCTTTTAAGATTCCTAGGTAAATCTTCAAGAAAACTTGCATTAAAATGTTTTTATAATTGATCAATTTAACGATACCTATCGGAAACTTTTACAAAACGACACACAGGTTGTGAGCATTTATAATGCAGATTTGAAACCACAATGGAATAGACCATTTACCATAATAAATGTAAGTAAATAAATTAAAAACATTTCAACAAGGCAGGTGAGTATCTAATAGCATCTACTTCTCTGGAGAGAACAATGCGAACATTAAAAGGTTTCGTGATTTTTAAGACTTCTTTTGTATCGTTACTTAATGGTCACACCTCATACTTTTCATTACAAAGATAGGGGATAATGCTTTGAAAAAGCGAAAGGGTTTCCACGAATTTTAATATCAGGCGTTTTAAATCTATTAAGAATAATGTGCTTTATGAAAACAAAACACACCGGAACAATTACATTATGAAAGCAGTTTCAAAAAAACGGGGATGAAAAACTTTTCAGCAGGTATGTTTCTGCATGATTTATATCCTTATTTAATAAAAAGGGATCATCTGGTGCCGGTTAACATTATTGCGGCAGACAGATTTACGGAAAAACTTATTACCGACTTTCGCCGTAGGATGCGCCATACTGGTGGTGATAATGCTGGTTCGCATAGTTCTGAGATTTAGACTTTATGGAAAAGTCACATTCTTCAATTTTCAAGTTGTTTTATTTTTCAATAATCAATTTTACAGTTCTTAGAAAAAAGGTAATTTATTCTGCGCTGACCTGACCTGATATGCCTCGGTTCTTCCGAATTAGGGGAATAATAATTATTATAGATGAGCACGTTCATACATATTCATAAAATATTGGACTTGGCGCAAATAGATTTAAATGTTTATGTAAAAATCATTTTATCGGGAAGCATGTTTCCCCTTTCTCTTCTACCAAGTCTCTTTGGACGAGGTATTATATCTAATCCTCCTTTTAATGGTATTTTGTTATTACTGCCATTCAAATAATTCTTTTTTTTTTATAAAACTTTATTAAATTTATGTCGCCTCTGCAGAATATTACCCTGTCAACTATGGAGTCGTGGATAATTGAAATCAACTATACTCGTATACCCTTTCACCGTAACATTTTAAAGTGATATTTTGTTATGCTTAAAACATTCAAAATCATAATAAAATATCAATATCGATAAGTTTTGACATCAATTTAAAAATATGAAACGTCACACATTTCTTTGATACATTGTATATACTCGTAGCTGTAGAGAGACATATTTCTTAGAAAAGGCTTGGCATACTCGTAGTAAGTTCTGCAGTCATTAGCAAGAACTGATCTGGGTTTAAACCAAAAAGTTGAAACCGAGATAATCGCGAAAAACATCTTGTATCGCCTGTATGTATGGAATTAGGAACTTGAACCTTATGTGTTGCGTATGAAAACTCTGACTTTTTATAATATGTCGATGGATCTACTAAGGTAGAAATACTAATTGCGATAAAAATCCAAAACACCTAAAGTTGGTCTACCTGCGGTTTTTTCTTATGACGACAGAGTTGCTCGTCTGTAGATACAGATTCATAATATTAGATATTATTATGAATATTTGCAGACTACTGATTCAGCAAAATATTCCTGTGATCTGGATGTTTAAACAAATCTTTCAGCAGATTTGCATGATCTGTTTTTATGAGTCTTAAAGAAAAAGGAATTTCTAAATTATCCTAAACATACGGACTTAAAAATCCTTAATAAGATATTATTACAGTTGAGATAAAAATCTTATAGACAATAAACATAAATAAATAAACATTACCGAAATTGTCACATCAATTAACGATCCGAGAAGTTTTTAGATAAACACTTTTAATTTAAAATTGTCTTGTATACTTTTGTAAGACAAGACATTCCTTAGAAATCCGTCTAGCAGAATTTAAAGGACAGTTTATGGACAGCTGACTCGAGTTGACTTGCTGTCTGATTCAAAGAGATATAAAACAACAATCTTTTGTGATGTGGAAAAAATTCAATCTCGCTTTGAGATATGTGTTGTTTAAAGTTATTTTTACTTCACAAACTTCAAGAAGGTGTATATTATACCTATCTAAGGATAAGATTCGAGATTTTTTCAGCAGAGAGGCCTACACCTATGCACTGCTGGATATAAGACTGATTCCAGCTAGATTCTTCTTTGTTCCTTGCCATTTTCTTTCATCCTGTCCCGCGAGTTTTACGATGTCCCTATCCATTGCCTCTGTAATCTTCCTACCTCCCTTTTACATTCGTAGGATCTCCAGTATTGAATTTTGAGAATAAGGCTATAGACTTTTCAGTAAACAAAAAAATGTACAGTGAACACAGGGGGGATTTACTCCTAGATAATAAAAAAATGTGGCCACCTGACCATCTGAAATGGAAAAGGATTGTCTAGAGATTGTTCAGTCAAAACTTGTAATTTTGTGAGTTTTATCGCAAAATAGTAATTATTTATTTCAGTCAATATTGTTGATGACCGGATATCTTCAATAAATAATTTAAATTATTCAATTCACGTTTTAAAAGCAATAAGATCTCTAGAAAATTTTAATTGGTTGGTTCGACAAATCACTCTTTGTATTCATTTCACTGGGAAGAGAAGATATTAAAAATTTCGCAAAGCGATAAATCTAATTAATGATTAAGAATTTATTTTCCTCAGATAGCTTGAGAAAGACATTAGTTACCTATATTTATAGGCATAATTATTGGAAAACGAATATTTACTTGGAAATTGAAACTTTGTAGACATTGGAAATATAGTATGTATAGCTAAATATTGACTAATATATTCTGTTACCATGTTACTTCCATACAAACATCTTAAGAGTATGAAGACATGTTTGTAGGTATGTATTTGGCCCAAAATACAACATATGTAGGTATGTAATTAATCCGTCAGATAGGTAAACTTCACAATTTTACTGAAAACTAGTCCGTTTCCAAGCATCTTGCTGACATGGCCGAGAGAAGGGTTCTTGGACGGCGGCGTTTCCTTACAACTCCTCTTTCACCCATGTACATGTATTTTTTTGTTATACTTTTCTCATTCATTCTTTCCACCTGTCTCAACCATCAAAGCTTATTCGCATTCATTCTAGTTACAATATTTACTTTAGGGTCGGCTCTTCTAGTCCTCATCCTCCAATTCCTTCTGTCTCCTGCATCCTCCGCACGAAGCCTCGCCTTCTTTAGATCTTTTGCGATTGTGGACATTCATGCAGTCATGGGTCTGCCTGGTCTTCTGGGTCCTACTTCTATGCATGTGCATTGTCCTTTTTATTTTATTATCCTGTGGCAGTATGATAATTTGTCCGTACCACCTTAGCCTATTTTCGGCCACCTTTTCTCCAACGGGAGCGACTTTGAAACTGCCACGGATATGGACATTTTTCATCCTGTCCAGCCTCGTAACACCACCAGCTCGTCTGAGAACATCGTTCTTCCAGTCATTAGTTTGTCTAATCACTTCTCAGGTTACGGCTAGTACAGTGTTGTAATAAAAGCTACAGGGTGGTCTATTATAGCGTGTGGGTGCCAAGCAGGTACAAACTTTACGAGATGAAATAAAAAACACGTTATTATAGATGTGGAAAATAGCGAAGAAAATAATATTACTCTTTAACAATGTGAAACGAGAAAACTGAGAAAAGATATTATTTTTATGAAATAGAATTTTATACAGAAATATTGTTACCGGAAGATCCGATTACTTCTGTATTACCTACCTACGTGCCTCATTGTATGATTATAGGAATGTTACTAAGGGGACAATCAATTCACCCTCGACGGGAAATCAAATTTTTATTATTATATTTCTATGAATCGTAGCAAAGTTGACGGGTGATTTATAAAAAAAAAAATATTGACAATATTCTAGGAACACTCTGTATTTTGGAGCAATTGTCAAACAATTTACTACGAAAATTGAAAGAACATTTTTTTTCGATTTGCCTTCTGTGTTCTCTTGAAGAAAAGGTTAAAAGGTGAAGCAGTAAACTATTTTTTTAGTAAACTTACTAGTTTTTAGAGAAGTGCTCGCAAACGATGCTAGAGTAGACATCGAAGTTAGAACATAATAATTACTAAATCGAGCAATTTCTATAAGTTTCTTATACTAAACTTAACTGTTAAATGAACCTATGCATAAGTTTTTTTTTAATAACTACACCTTAACAATAATGCCATGGAAAACCTTAGAAGCACACATCTGTCTATACCATTGATTTTTTTAAAGGATTTGGGATGGTATGCATTAATTCAAATAATTTCTTACACACTCTTCACTGGGTTTATGTAAATCCTGAAACGTGGAGTGAAAAATACTTCGTTTACGCCGGGATTCAAACCCATAAAAATCCACTTGAGAGACCCGCATTCCTACCAACTGCACCAACCAGGCTTTTAAATTAATATAACTCTTTTTATCTCCATCGGCAAGGCACCCGATCTCGATTAATAAATAAATCGACACCTATTATTATACGATTTGTAACTACGCTTCCGTATTAAAGTCTCCGAAAATAATGATTCCTGTCCTGTCTATATATTAAAAGAAATAATTTGACCCTCAGTTCCAGAATATTGATAAAATAATCTATTCACCCTATAAAGAACACTACCTGGAGCCTGGAGAAATGTGCAGATATTCTATTGTTGAATGATCTGAAACCTAGTGAAGACAACTATGTGAGAATTAGATCGATGCACTGAAAAATACGAGTACATCGGTAATGGTCTATTCATAATAAAGATATGAATTTCAGTGAAGATTTTTATTATAATAAATATTCAATATCGATTATTCAACCTCGTCATGTTGCTATTATATATTTTTAAAAATCAACTCTACATTATTTCTTTGACCTTCACTAAAGAATGGTGTAGCTAGCATGATAGACTATCATAAATCCAGTAAAATTATTATAATTATACGGTTTCATTATCACCAAACACTCTTTAACAAAGGCGCGAATAAAATAATGTATTTTCCAAAAATAATACATACTAATTACTTCTTTTGTAATAAATCATGGATTTTAATAATTTTAATTTCTTTGAAACGTTTAGTGTTGAGGCCAATGTGGTGGGAAGTCCATTTTGAATAGAACAGAAAAAATGAAGCACTTGTTTTTAGGTCTTCTTCTTCATTAGCCTTCTCCCTTCCACTGCTGGATATATGCCTCTTCCAACTGTTTCCACTCGTCTCTGTTCTGACCCTTCCGCATCCAGGTGCCTCCAGCGATTTAAACAATGTTTTAAGGTCTATTCAATTTATTATTTTTGGTGACTGAATTTATCATTTATTTTATTTTATTTAGGTAACGATATCGAATTGTGGTTTGCTCATCCCGGTGATTGTATATTTCAATGAAGATCTTATACCGTGTGGTGAGATACAGGGCAACCAGCTCTAGTTCACCCACGGTTATGCTCTTAAACGTAGACAAACTATTCATACATATTAATAAATGTCGCTATATTTTGAATTGTAATACCCATCTATGTTTGTATGTGCACTAAAAATGACTAAATAAAAGTATCTATCTATCTATCTATTTAAATTCTCGATTTTGTGATATGTATGTAGTAGTATATGTATGTTTTTGCTCTGTGGCTTCTTAGTAGATGTTAATAATATATTTTTGTTGCTTTTTTGTAACAGAGTACTAAAAGAGGCAAAATAACTAAGTACTTAATTATATGAAATTCCAAATCGACGTGTTTACGTTCGATTAGCAAATTATAAGTTTATGTCCGTCCACTTTTAATCCCCAGTGAATTGTTTTATTTTTTTTCAGTATGTGTCTTATTATCGATGTGTCTATGAAAGAGTTGAAATCCATACAATTCTTACATTCGCCTTTAGAATACGTGCACGTGCGATATTATTGCCATATGAAAGGAATTGTACGGTAAGTGATTTTGTGCATTACATCGAAAATATTACTTCAGAAATATTATTTCTATGGAATCTCAATGCAAGTACTCACCTACCTACCACCATACGTGTTATATGATGAACACAAAAGAATGAAAGTTTCTTTGTATGAAAGAACGAAGAATTAATATAAAATAGATGGCGTAAAATTATTAAATCCCTTTGAAAATTATGTACAACCTGTTGTTCCGTGGAAATAGAAAATTATGTAAATCATAGGTATTCTCTACTCATTTATGCAATACTGGTAAACTTATGGTTTTGCTCGACTTCAGCAACTCCGTTAGCTCAGTTGTCTTTCAAGAAACAAGTTAAAATCATAGTTTTAACAATGTACCTCTCTAAGAAGTTTGTAACAATTACGTTATTCTGTTCTCGTGTTATCCTTACGGTAATTTAGGTAACCCACTGCGAATAATAATATGCTCCAATATGCTCGTTAATTCTTCTATTACTTGTGAGTTCTAATTGAAAAAATCTGGTCTATTAATGGTATTATACAGACTCGTCCCTTTCAGCAAAGATTTATGAGTTTCTTGAGGTAAAAACTTCACTGAATTGCGTGTAGCTCATGTGACTACGTATTTTGTAAAGGTACTTAATGTAATACCTATTAATTAGTAGTAGTATGTTCGATGGTCCTTATCTATAGATTCATAAGTCCGTGGAATTCTTACATTGTGTTCCTGAGTTATGTGTTCTATGTGCCATTCACCTGTTAGAAAAATATATGTGGCTTTTGCATAATATCGAATGTGAATGATTGGTTTCTGCATCACAACTGATGTGAAAAGTTGCGATGTACGTCATCTATGCAAAGAATAAAGCCGATTCTCTACAAAATGTTCTGTATAAAATGTATAATTCACAAAAATCTGAATGAAACATATAATACGTAAGTAGTTATTACGACAGAAATTTATGATAAATGTTAACTATTGTTTGACTTATTTTTATTTATTTTAGTTATATACATTATTTTCCCCTAACCTTTTGTTCTTTTTTGTTTCCTCTTTCTCCTACATGTAGATATGTACAAAAAATATGGAAATGTAATATCACAAATGGTTGGCTGGCAGTAATCGCTTGCAGCAGTAAATCCTCAATTTCGCGATATTTTTTTTATAATTTTCAGATTTATTTATATGTTTGCCATCCATTTACGCAAAATATAATGATTACTAAATGTCATAAATCTTTCAATGGATATTGGATAGATATAATAAATATTAATAACCCTTCTTACTCACCAATATATTCCTTGAATACGTCACTATTTTTGACATTTCCACTTCGCTTATTTACTTCCAATGCTTCTGGCTTCCAAAAACAGTTTTCCACAAAATGTGTCGCTATGGATTCGATGGGACATGGAGAGAATCTGAAAAACAGATAATTAATCATTGATAGGTATAACTTAAGGAAAAGTTACAACTTCTTTCAAATTCATAAAATTATACACTTATGATCCCTATTTTCACAACTTTCAAAATACCTAAAATTATGTCAATTTTCTAGGGTAAAAACCTTAAATGTACAATAATTGTAAATATCCTTCTCAGCCATTTCAAAGACAATAATTCGCCGCTCGTTTTTTACTTTGACTAAAGCGCCACTTAGGTATAAAATGAGTTATATATATCGTTGGAATCGTCTCGGCGAGCTTTATCGAATGGTCCAAGTTCAAGGTCAATTAGACAACTTTTTTGGTCGTTTAGTCAAATAAAAAACCAACTTTTATCTTTCAAAAAATAGGTAAAGCGACGAAAATAACAACTTATAAATCGCGAATGGCGCTTTGTTTTGCCAAATTTTCACAATTCATGAATGTTTGGTTTATAAGAAAAACAAACTTAACACATAAAACAATGCGAGTGGCGCTTTAGCTTTTTTGACTTATCAAAATTATTTAGACAGATGCACTTTAGTCAAATCGTATAATATTAAATCTAAACATGTCCTTCGTTTAGTCACATTTACATGATACTAAATAATGTTAAGTTGTCGTTTAGACTTTTTGAATTTTGGATATTACTCTTTACATGTCTTTTAAGTCATTTCTACTTAATACTGAATTTAATTGAAATGGCCATTAGTCACATTGGATTGTTACTTTTTAAATTTATATTATCCGTTAATCGTTCTAACTAATTGTTTATAATTGAATTTGCACTTTAGTATTTTTGCGGTTATAACGATAGCTGATATTTGGTACATCTGTCGTCGTTTAAGACAAAATGTTTAAGACCGAATTATAAGGTTTGAAAATATTATTATCGGTCGTTCAACTAACAACTTCATTGTCAATACACGTGTTGGTTTTGTGTGCGATGGGCGCGAACGTATATACCTATTTAGAATATATTTAAGAAATATTTATAAATAATATATTTAGAAAACTTTTTCTTTCCTTCTTTTTTGAAACAGATATGAAGATGAATACTTAGAGTTCCAATACATTGAGCTTCAGCTTTTATTACTCACAAAATTGTATATATAATACAAGAGTTTGTGTGTTAGCCATTTTAACTTGGAAGTGTTTGGAAAACTTGGTTGCATTAATCACTTTGAATTATAACGATTTTATTTTCAGTGCTAATTTAGACGTTCTGCTTGATACAGTTTGTCACAAAAAGTTCTATTAGCCATTTTGAATTATTAGAAAAAATATATAAATGACGTGTTAGTCATTTTGATATTTTTGAGGAAGAGTACAAATGGCGTGTTAGTCATTTTGAATTATTAGAAAATATATATAAATGACGTGTAAGTTATTTTGTTTTTTTGGTGGAAGAGTACAAATGGCATGTTAGTCATTTTGAATTTTCATGATTTTAAGGAAAGTGGTAATTTACTTGTTTTGAATTAATAAATTTCGAATTATACTAAATATCAGGTTAGGCATTAAGGGATTAAGCGCCATCTAACTCACACAAAAGAGACTATATTTATTAACATTATATACTAAAAAATAGAAAAAAAATCCATGAACAAAACCCCCATACAATTTATTTAAATCGGTTCATAAATAAAAAAGTTATCAGGGTTTTTCTGTTTTTTTAAACTTTAAATCGCTCTCCTGAAAAGTTGACCCTGTGTCGCTTTAGTCAAAGTAAAAAGCGAGCGGCGATATTAATCACTTCGTATTTCTACAACTTGTATTTTTGAGACTAATTGACGAAAAGCTCACTAAATATAGACCCACTTTCTCCATACCGTTGGCTTCTCACTCAAGACATCGGGATATCCATGTTTTTGTTATGCATGTCTTATTACTAGGTATACCTCGTGGGACTATTTTTGGTGCCACAAAATTTATCGCTAGGACGAACTTATCGCAATGCTGTGACTTCTTCCAGTTAATCCTTTGAAATCACTAATATTATTATTTCTGTGTTGAAAGTAATAGTAATAAACTCTTTATTGACATATAATACGCACAATGGGCGTGCTTACTGCTGAGAGGCAATCTCTTCCAGTAAAGTAAAAGTAAAATGAAAGTAAAATAGACAGATTAAATGTAGAGTCAAACCCCCCTAAAACAACGACTAAAAAGAAATAAACTAGTTCATAAATAAGTAAAGTTTTTTAAATTGTTCAATTTCACCATGCTTGCTTCCACAAAAAAAAAACTATAAAATACTATATGAAAAATAAGATCTGAAACCAAATGATCGTATAATACGTTCGCATCTTGTTTTCCATAATGCATGTATCATGTTACTATTGGGAATAGACGGAGTAGATTTGAAAGCATTTTGCCTTTTTTTCTCGTTTCCTCTCAAGCCATTGGAAGTGTATTATTGCGAAGTGGTGTTTTCTTCAAACAAAATAACATAACGTATAATAATATTCAATAAAAATTATGGAAGCTGTTGTATAGTGTTACACACTCACGTTCAAACAAATCCATATGAAAGTGCCTACGCAGTTATATCTCTATTATGTTGATCAGATAGTCTGTATGTCTCTTTACTTTTTTCATGTTATTTCATGATATTCGTCAGTGAATACCAAAAGTTTACTTGCTTCGGATAACTTTTTTCTAATATAAATATACTTAACTTTCGCAAGATCATTTCCAATGAATTTACTAAAAAAATCCTTGCATTACTACAAGTTCGCCCTAGTGAACATTTTTTGTGATTTAAACCTAATACTGGCATTTCTGTTTTACCCATAATTTAAGTGGACTTTCATAATATAACAATGCCGGTAGAAAATCTCATAAGTATAATGAAATGTTTATTAAATCCTAAATTAATACATATATTATGTATGTATATTCAAATAATTAAATAATATTATTGTTTATTGTTGTTTACCATCCGCTGGCCCATCCGGTCACCTGGAATCGTCATTTGAACATATCATGTGAAAAATATTTATATATATAAACAATTGTACATATAAATATATAGAATTATACATCAATGAAACAGAAAATATGATCCAAGATCAATGCTAATCGGAGTCTTAAAGGTTCCGACCAGCATTTCGTCAATTTGTCAAAACAAGTCAATACATAGAACAATAATTATTTCACTATATAGCTACTTACTCTAAATTCATGGAATCCTCAAAATCAAAATTTCCCTCCGTTTGTTCTTCACTCGTCCCTGACTCCTGCCCATCCCTACAGGATAGCATCCAGTAATGATTGCTTCCTTTCACATACACAGCTGAAGATGAAATCGATATGCATGAAGTTGTTATAATAATAACAATGCCTGAAACAAAGATAGGAAAAATATATTATAAGATAAAATAATATCGATTTTAGGATTAAAAGTATGCATACCGACATTTCAAATATTTCTAAAAACGGGAGACCTCCTATATCGACAACCGTTACTAAATATGCTTTGGAAAAAAATAAGGTAGATGCATTGAACATTTATCTAGGGAACAACCGTAAAATATTTTTTATATCTTGTATAGATTTCTCAAAAAAAAAAAACACCCCTGACCTTTTTTCCAAAAGACGGAAACTCGTTTCCCGGAAGTCGCGGAGTATTTTTTTTTCTTGTACTGATAATATGCATTAAAATCTAGGGAATAACCGTAAAAGTTTTTTGATAGACGCAAAATTAACCCCAAAAAATGGAAAAAACGCTATTTTTACCATTTTATCATGCGATTATTCACGCGATTTTGAACCTTAATGCCGTGGGAAAAGACTGTGACGTCATTCCTGGTGCCATGCCCTTAAAAAGAAAATGTAAATTGATACGCTTTAAATGAAAGGAAACCTAGAGAAAAAATATTTTATTTCAGTCTATACCATCAGACGTAAAACATAATATCGATTTATAAGTATCTACATACATAATTATTTCCACAGGGAGCCTAATTATTTAAATTAGGTAAATTGAGGCTGAAGAAAATAATCTAATTTCGCCCTTCGAAGTTCCTCTTGGAAACACAGATGGGTATGTTGAAGGTTTTCACGGTGTGTGATTGACATTGTTTCTTGGTTTAACGGGTGAACCGTGTGTTGATAAACTTGATTGACGTTTCGACACTCCTACTAACTGGTGTCTTCCTAGTAGGAGCGTCGAAACGTCGATCAAGTTTATCAATACACGGTTCATCCGAAAAACCAAAAAACAATAGATCGGTATATTATAATAAACGTGGATTCAAATACTTTGTTAATTTTCCTCTTATAGATTTCTAAATACCTACTGATATTTCAGTTACAGTGCTTGTATTTTAAGCCCCGCGCATCTGATTTGAAATTCCACATCGTCGAGGAATGTAAGTTCACTAGCTTCAGCAGCACAATGGAAGATCCATAACTTGTCACCTGAGGCACTTCAATACCTGAGCTCTATCGAACTTAGTCTCTGACTATGGTCTCTCTAAGGCCATACGATACATATCAAATCACCTCTCCATGTTACCTTGGAGAGGTGATTTTTTCCCGTATTAGGCTGATGATGTTTTATATCAATCATGAATGTAGATATTTCTGGCTGATAATACTAAGAAGTGTTGGCAAGTCCTGTCTCCGCGTAAAAACTTTAAGTACAGCTTCAAACCTAAGATTCTTACGAGCCCTTACAGTTGTTTGCTGTGAAACTTTGAGACTCGCTGAACTTTTCGACTTCACGAGAATATTAATTTAATTTAATTTAACAGAACTGTACCTTTCTTCTACAGTTTTTTATTTCATACTCCTAACTATCTCTTTCTGTAATTATTAGCTAGTAACTTTACACCACCGGCAGTATTCAATCAATTTTACTTAGTTATGGTCAGATTAGATGTTGGCCATCTTAAGCTAAATAAAAAATAGGGTCAGAATAGGTCCTGAGGTGAAGGTAGGTCTTTTAACTTACAAGTAGGTCTTAATCCAGCTCTACAGTGGTATAACCTTGTATCCTTATTATGAACGCTGATTCCTAAAAACTAACACTGAAAAGCGAAAAAATACCGAAATATTTTGTGAATTGGTTTGGAAAGTCTCAAGCCTACCTTTACTGCTTTATTATTGGTTGACTATTTAATGGCTACCTTAACAAGAAGGTGAATGGATTCTTTTGAAAAGGTTTTTATAAGGAAAAAATCTTATCGTTAATTCTCTTATTCTTTATCCTACAAGTAGACGTGACCTGGTGCGTCAAATTACTTTAATTTCATCTGAGACTACGCGGATTGCTTATTTTAACTCTCGATCAATTTGCTGGGTTGTAGGAACCTACATAATATAACATTTACCGTATACGTACCTACACTTTCTTTTCCTCGTATGAGAAAACCTAACGAAAGGTTCATAAAAACGTATACACAAATCATATAGAATCGATATGTCAGAATCAATTCAATGTGGCAACAACAAGTTTCATAGGTAAAATCAGTTCCTTCATACGTGGATTTACGTAACAAAATATAAGGTTGAGCGTCAAGTATAAATGAGTAGTGTACCAAATAATCGCGTGTGGAAAGCTCCTTAAAACTGTATGTTTTTAGTTATTCGGTGATGGATGAATGAAACAAATTGAAATAGGTGATTACTTTACATGAAATGATTTTGTATTTTTCTATCACCTGTCGCAAATGCCTTCCAATAAAATATATACAGCGAAGTGGTTTGTAGTCGTATTGAAAATCATCGACTATCTTTTTTGAGTCGCACTTCCGACCAGTTCAGTTCTCACAATACAACGTTTACGAGTTTATTGTAAAGTGTATAAGCTAAGCACGCATCAACATTTGGATCTTTACAAATTTCATTGAGGAAATTTGTTTTTAAATTGCTTAACAGTACACGGTCATGATTTTTAAACTTCTGTTATATTATCTACCAAGTTATTGTTCAAAATCATGTTGGTTTAAAAGATTTACATAATGTTTTCCGAAACGTTTAAACAAACAGTATTTTTGTGTTGCTTTGGTGTCTGATTTTGATAAATAAAAATCAACCAAGCATCTATTCTCACACATTATATTATACTTACGTCATTGTTAGAACCAAGTCAAAAATTATATATTGTTTACCGTTTGTAGGTTAGTTGTGCTAAAAGCCATTTCTTCCACCACAGCATTGTTCCATCATCCATGAGGAAAAATCAGTTAATAATAACATAGAGAAATAATAATAGGAAAGCTGGCAGCGCTGATATAATAAGAAAACCCTGAAGACCAAACACTGACTCTGAAGATAAGGATGAGACCGTTGATGTGAAAAATTTGTAAATCCCAGTGATTACCAACCACAGACAAAAACATACAAGATGTACAATACAGATAATTTTCTAAATTATCTATTAGATTTCTTGTTATGTCTTTGTCTCGGCTTGATGTAATCTGATCCCTTATTATCCCAAAATGGTCCTTCTTTCCAAGAATAAAATTTGTAAGTAGATAAACTGATTTCATCTAGAATACGAGATATAACATATGAAATAATTAAATAAATAATACGAAGTATTTATTTTCATCAAACTCGATCCCTAGGGATGAGAAGGAGGGCAGAAGAAACCGTACCCGTGGACATGATGTACATATTATAATGTATATCCCAAGTTCAATGTAAAATAATTGGTTCAAAATTATGTCGGTGTGCGAGGATTGAAACATTTTGTATTTGCATTAATATTTTGTAAATCCTTGAATAGCGAACAGAGGTATTGTAAACTGTTATACCTAATCGAAAAGAATATATTATATGTGTCTCTGGATTCTACTAGTCTAGTGGTGAGGCAGGACATGAGAGAGAGTGATGTTCTACCGGAAGATGCGCAAGACAGAGCGAAGTGGCGGCGAAACATAAGAAAAGCAGACCCCACCACCATGTGGGATTAATAAATGCTAAGGAGAAGAAGAAGAAGAATTCTACTAGTTATGAAATTTGACAAAATACGCCTAACGCAGAACTATATTGTGAAGCGCAGCAAGATATAGAAAGCCAACTATAAAGCCGCGTTGAAGATTGGTGGAGAACATCCCAAAATAGAATGCGGATGATTATTGGAAGATAATAAGGGCGATAACGGGCTGAAGGGCCTCTAATGATGATGAGGTAAGTAATATTAAGTAACCCCTACTTATCTAGCTGAACGTTGTATGATAAAATACGATAAAAAATACCTGCATAATTCGGGGAAGACTATATAGCTCAAAATTACTTTGAATGCGTATTAGTTTATACAAAGTTCTCCAACACAAGGCATATTGAATTTTACGACGCTAAAATCTCATAAAAAATAGAGTTCATTTTGGCATTAACAAGTTTTGAGTAGATTGTATAAAACAATTTTCACGGAGGCATTATGTTTTAGGACACAAACTTGTCTCTTACAGAACTGATATCGATTTAGTTCGTGGAATTATTAATGATAACAAAGTTTTCCTATTTATCTACATATAATAAGAAGCTTCTTGCGACCCCATCAGACTAAGAAGTTTATAAACTCCTGACGGTCAGATTATATCTCAACTTTATTTTCCGGACAATTGAGCCTGTGAAAAAAAATCGGCTATTCCTTTTTTTCTGTGATAAAAAAGTACTGGGTGCCTCTTTTATATTTTACATTACAGAGTCATTGAAAGTTTAACTTTTGACTCAACAAAATATGGGCCCTGTGCCCTGGGCCCACCTCTTAATAATATTTTGCTAGAAGTGCGGGTAAAGAGGTCGCTATTAATGCGCCTGAGCTACCCGGGGATGTGGAGGGCCTTAAGCCCGCGGGATTTTCCTTCAACAAAATATACAGAAGGTTTTCTAAACATTGTGTAGTGCAACCACTAAAAAAACTGTTTTTAATATCTTTGTAATGTCACTGAAGAAAGATTAGAGTTTTGTGGACAAATTATTATATTTTTATGGAGTTTTTATATTTTGAATCAGCCGGAATTTTTAGCGAGTTGTAATAATCACATGTCAAGAGTTTTCAGTTCATGTGAGCCCATGCTTTTGCAATCTCAAAAGAAATGATAACGACACAAAAACAACTTTTGTTAAATGAAGAAACTGCATGGGTTTGTTAAATTTTGTATAAACAAAACAAAACACGTTTTTTTACATTTCGCACTAGGCTAAAAGCCCGTATCGCGAAGTGCACAAACATTGCCAGCGTCGAGATTGGATCCTGACACCTCCCACTTGGCTTGAGCGGGCTGCGCCAAAATGAATAATATAATATTTGGTGTATAGTCTGATAAAGAGACCTCTGGCATTCAATCTTCAAACTTGATACTGCCCGTCACTTGGTTTAAGCCGAGTAGGGCGCTACAAACAAGTCGATAATGTAACTCGATTCGTAAAAACACAGCGAATTCTACACGAATTGTAACACTGAAACGATACAAGCGCCCCCATTTCAAGTCAGCCGTATATTATTATGTTGGCTTGTCATACATAAATCTTTAAAAATAATAACGCCTATAATATTGCCTACATACATACACAGGTATTGTGGAATTGAAGGTTGGTAGGTATATTTTATTCGTAGAGGTAGGTTAGTACTGAGCTTTATGAGCAGGTAGGTGTAGGTAGGGAGAACCTACTTTAAAACCTCGAAGCCATGAAAATCCAATAAAGACTAATATGGAATTTTTAATAAAATTCCTGGAGAAAGAATTTTTATATTTTACTAATAATATTATAATATCGTTGGAAGCGTGTGCTTTCAAAATAGAGATGTTAACTTGACATCGAGATTCGATGTGTGAATATAGTCATAGGCTCCTATAGTTTTTGACTGATTCGTCATACCGACAAAATGACATATCTTTAACATTAGAATTGTGGTTCACTACCCTCATAGTGGAAAAAGAAGCTTATTCTTTAGTAATCTTCAATATTAGGCGGACCTGACATGCTACCAAACAGTGGGATAGAAGAGCTCCGCTCTATCGAAATATTTAAGCGTTCAGCAATTATTTTGGCAATGTCATATCATAAGCAAACCAAAAATATTTTTAACCTATTTGTTCTTTTTAGTCCTTCAATTTATTTAATTTATAATACTTAATTACTTAATCAAAATAATATGTATATTGTATAATGTGTAGAACATCGTGGGTATGTGGGAAATAGTATGAAACGCTATGTCGATGAATTTACGACCGATTTTAAATCTCTAACTACATACTACCAATAAAGAAAAATATTATTTAAGAAACATGTTTACATTATTCATATGTAAAAATGTTTTTCAAAATCATCGTTGATTTGTTGGTTGTTCAATTCTGGTGAATAATTTTATATCATCTATTATATTAATTATTATTTTTTTCCTTGTTAGGTCAGGCGTCAGGGGACCATTTATCCCCTGCGTCACTGCGACCAGAGTAGGTCTATTGTGACACCCTTCAATGTTATATCTCGTCTTCAAGGCCAACGTGTCTCATGTAGCTCACGATCTGTCTTATTGCGAGTAGTCTTGCCTTCTCGAAGTCCAGTATGGGCCCTCCAAGACAGCGACGACTTCTTTTGTGAGCGAGTGCGTCACATTTACAGAGGATATGAATAGGTGTTTCGTAGTCCTCTGAACAGAATCTACAGACTGCGGTGTCTGAAAGTCCAATTTGTTTATTATATTGTATGCCTAACATTATTGTAAGTACCAATATACTTTGTTCACTTGAAAAACAAATAAACAAATAATTGTTAATCACCACATTTTATTTGTGGGTCTCAATACTCATAACATATAATTTATTTATAAATTGTTTGTTTATAGGAGTATTGCTGGTAATTGCTATGAAAAACAAACAAAACTATTGAATAAATTATTCGTATTATTATAAGTAAATGGAGTGAAATTAATACACGATTAAGGGTAGTTTACTTACTTCACAAAAGTCGTAATAATTTAGAAATATAAATTACTGTAACTACAAGGGTAAGTTTCAATTATTTTACTTGATACTTGCCTTAAAAATATTTTATCTAGTACATAACCCGGTATGACCCGGGTAAATAAATAAACGAACAAACGTATAACAAGCTGTGCCTCTATGAAAATTGCACAATACACATGTACATGCATACTTTGTCTATGATTTCCTAATCCTACCTATCCTAATATAAATTCCATTCCTAATTCAAATCCTTTTGTTGTCACTGAAGAAATGGAACAAAGGAGTGAGTTTTTTGTTTTGAGAAGATTGAGTATGACATTGAAAAAACATGGTTGAAAATAATTGAAGATTATAGTTAGTTGTTTTGTGAAAATCATCGTGTGTTGAATTTAGTGAATTCCCGTAGGGGAAATATTTAGTTTGTGTTTTCCTGTAGGGGAGAATAATAATATTGAATTGAAAGTTGAATATCTGTTAAGGCTAATATGATCAAATCAGTGCACTGAATGACTATATAAGAAAACTGGGAATCAGCGGCAAGGTAGGTGGCAACAAATCCTAAGTTCCTACAGTCCACTTCCAACATCATTAATATTTCACTTACCTATCCTATTTAAATGTGCGTACAACACATTCAATATTGTTTTCGACTATCAAGTAAAAGCCGGGAAATTGCAAACACAAGAAAAATTATAAACTCATTAAATTTAGCCACTCATTTTGAATGTCTTAATCCCCATATTGTGGGGAGTGCTGTAATGGTAGGAGATCTTATTAACATTTTTTGTATATTTCAATTTCATTAGTGGTTCGTAGGCACATATTGCCTACGGCTATAAACCCGCGATTTGGAATTATGCATTCAATAAAGAATGCAGGTATTTATTTATGCAATTAATTTTTTAAAACGAATCGAATAACATTCCCTCTTTCACTGTAGACCGTCACAGTGGTTAAAGAATAACGTGACATAGAGATGAAATCTATCAGTGTAGCAAATTTCAGATAAAAACAATGAAACAATTCGGGCAACGTTGCAATCGAAAACATGAAAATGCAACATTGTACTATGAGAATTATTTTGAAAATTTCAAATCAATAATGCAACCGAATCAATTTTAGAGAAATTCTATTTCCTGGATGTTTCCAGAACCTCTCCACATGATCTGGCAATATGCTAGTATCTATAATAAGTAGTTGTAGAATCACATACAAGTATACAGTATATATTGGACTATTATATTTTCATCTACGTTACGGAGATCATCTTTACAGAAGATTGAGTTTTTACATTCTTTCTATTATCTTTTCGTTTAGTTCCGTCTGATATAATATTCAAACAATTCCAGCTATCAAAGAGTTCAAGATATATAAGAAATACTTTAGCGGTAATCTTCACTTCGCTTCTTCTTCTTCTTCAGCCCTGATCTCTCCACTGCTGGATATAGTTTCTAAACATTTCCATTCCTGTCCACGCGCCATCGATCTTTTCTGTGGCCCTTCGACACCTCTTTTGTTTGCTCGTGGTCTCCGTTTTATAAATATAAACCCGATAGGTGTCATCATCTTGTCTTGCTACCACACAACAATCTAGGCTCAAGAGCCTGGAGCGATCGACCTGCCTTCGGTATCGATTTAGGCACTTAATAACAGCATGCTTTTTGACTTTATTAACGCACAAACTACATATTATCCCACCACAAAGCTTCATCAACAGTAATGGGGAGATACTTGTCGAGAACTACAATCTGTGAGAACTTTCAGCTCTGAGAATGACAGCATTGAACTTCTCTGCACCTGCCATCTTCCAGATGTCAATAAATGTGAAGTATTCTCACGTGTTAAACTTTTTTCGTTTTATACAATTGGTGGCCAATTTTTCGAGCGGGCTGTCTTGAATTCTGGGGGCTCTTTACAGCTGTCTCGCTAACCTAGAGATATAGGGCTTTAGAGTGTACGTAAAGTAGATCAATAATATGACATTATGTAGTTACGAGTATTTTATCCGTACTATATAGTGCTACATAATATATTATGATCTCGGAGTTAGACGGGGTTATGTTATGTTTGCTATAACTGGAACCACCGCATTATATTTTTATTGGAAACTCATCCATCCCAAAGCAATAAACCATATCGCCTGTATGGAATTGCTTACAAATATGTGGTACAAGTACGGTCTAAACATAATGCAAACAAATTCGTATTCATCTAATTCCCTAGCTATAGTTATCTAGATTTTGATGTTATTGCTTAATCTTAGTACAATTATTGTAATTTCATAGTTGTTGCTAGACAATCTAAGTATTTATTTATTTATTACACATGGAACAGATACAGTCACAAAAACAAACATTAACAGGTATATTAGTACAAAAACATCAACACACAAGACCAGTAACATCCGTTCACAATTAGCACACACGCAAAATAAATAGATTACATTACATAGTGAAAAATATATATCTTATATCTATAAAACATTTATGGTAGGGAAGGAGGAAGCATGGGAAGAGGAAGAAGAAGAGCAAGAAAGGAGGGGAAAATGAAGGAAGCAACGAAAGAAGAGTTAAGAACTGAGATCAAGTATCGAAATAGATTTTTTTTATTCTATACGTAGAATAAACAGATGATGTTGAAATAATCATAAAATGCTTATGAATATCTCAGTAGTTGGATAATTATGAATTAATCCTTCTTCTTATTTGATTCTCATGTTCTTATTAAACAATACATGTCTATCTTTGAAATAAATAAGATTGTGTTAAACTTCTTGCGAAAGTAGTCCGTATACCTGACCTGTTTTTTAAATTTTCTTATTAGCCTTTTTAATTTATTTATTAACGACCTACATAGAATTCAAAATGTAGTTATAAATGGCCTTTGGAAATTATTTAATAATATAATCTGGCAGCAATTCGTAACGAAATTTTGAATTTAGCCGATCAAGATTAACGCAAAGGCAAATGGAAAAAATGTAGGTCCTTTTTTTTAATACCTCGTATAATAAATCCTAGATTGTCGCTTACACTACAATTTGATAAACTGTCTTTTTAACTGTTTTTAAGAGTAAGTGTGTATGTAATAATATTATCGCATATAACATTGAAGCCCCTTCAAACCCTTTAAGATCACATATTATATACTCGTGGGAGAGCTTATTTCACTGTGGCAGTATATAAAGGAGATCCAATAATATATAGCCATATATTCTAATGCTACATTTATTATTAAGTATTAGTCAACTAGAAAATATGGATTTTGTATTGAGGTCACAGTAAACTGGAATATACAGTAAAGGAATTTAGTTGGCATTCCTTGAAATACTTGAAATTTTCTAGTATAACTTTACCTACAAAGTGATTCTTATTTTGCTGAATAATTTTATTTTAACTCACAATTTTCTATTTTATTCTATGTGTTGAGAATGGTGTATTAGGTATAAAATTATACTAACCAATTAGCCGCCTTTCAATTTAGTCAAATTCTGTTTCCATCACTATAAATCCCTCATTATCTTATTCTATACACACCAGTACTTGGGAAGATCGAAGATCTCTGTTGAACAACCGTTCCAGACTCTGGGTGAACTCAATCGCCACCATCCATTGGCAGCCAATAGATTTGGGGGACAAAACCTTCTGATACTATTCCATTTTCTCTCCGCAAGTAGATTAGGTCAACACCAACTCATAGCGGGCCTAATCACTTCAATATAAAATTTCCGACAATAAATTATTAATGTATTTGGAAGAGCTATCTATTTGTGAATATCAAATGATAGCGAATCTACTCATATTTACTTATTTATTTAATCACATAGGCCCAAACAGTTATTACAGCACGTCGTATCAAACAATTCAACAAAAACAGAAAGAAAACCAGTGAAGGCCTGTCGAGCATCGCGAATCTCATATTATAAGCGAATGCAAGTATTTTTAACACCCCTGATGTTTCGTAGTAATAAAATATTTTGATGAAACATAATTCCCAATCGTGCGTAATATAAAGATTACTGTTCTTGCAAAAGTTATTACATTCTGAAAATAAAATTTTGTAAACTTTTTATAGCTTCACGGGAATTTCTTTTTTCTTAGACATACTTTATATCTTGTATTTTATTAACAGTATTTTTTTATTTTACACACACCTATAAAACTGGATCATTGTATTTTAAAACAAATTAAGGCACCTGTAAATGTTACGTGAATAAATAACACACGGCGCTTCGTCTGCGCTAAACTTAATATGACATTCAGAATATGAAAAAAACATCGCTAAAAAAAGACAAATGTCTTGTATTTATGAACATCTGGCTCCTATAGAAGACTAAAAAATATGGAGGAAAATAATGGTATCCTACGGGGTCCTAGAGGGTCTTGGTATGACTTGGGTATCAAAACATTCTTCTTCAACTTTCCTCCCTCCACTGCCCGTTCCACCCTCTCTACTTTTCTCTGCTTTTTCCCTTTCGCTTCAGGTTCAGAATGTCAGACCACCTTTTAAGAGCAACACTTCTGTTTTTTGTCTAGGGTCTTTATTGGAGATTTCTGGGTGCCAATCTGGCATTTTCTTGTCTAGCCATTTGTCCAGCCTACTGTCAATTTAGTTGAACAACCATTTTAAGATATCAAAATAATAGAACCTATTCAAAATGAAAAAAACGTGACACAAAATCGGTCAGATATTCTGAAGATACTTATAGTCAACCTGAATACTTTTTTAATTATATAAACGATTGTGACAATTAAAAATACTCCTGATCTTTAACCTCGAAAAGTTCATCAACCTTTTATAATTAAGAAGTGAAAATGAGCCAGTAATTTTATCCTGAGCCTTAGATAATTGGTACCTACCTTCTTGAGGAGATGGAGAAATTTAATGGGAGATATTATGAAAACATAAGAAAATTATAATTTACGTGCGTAGGTAAGGAACATAAAAAACATATCTACATGAAATAATGATTGGATCATGTATTTATAATCCTATTTGCTAAAAAGCTACCTCATTAGTTGCTCAGCAGTGGGACGTAGGTAATCAGAAAGAGAACACGCGTATACAGTAGGCACTTATCTGAATACTGTGCGCATGATGAAGGTAGGTAATAGATTGTATTATATACGAGTACCTACACTATAGAGTAATACCTGTATAGGGAGACTGAGTGATGCTTTTTGCGGAATTCGGATCACATAAAAATCGATGTAATTTTGTAAAATACCGTATTAGTCCGAGAGCCCGCTGCTTAATTTATGACGTATCTGTTTTTTGATCGAAATGTGGTATAAACGATAGCTTACCAATAGGGTATTACGTCGCACTAGGGTTGCCTATCAAAATCTTGCCGCAACCCCCCCTGCCCCCCCCCCGAAAAGGTCCCTCTTCGTGGTTTTTCGCATTTTATAGGAATATGGTAAGAGATAGGAGAAAGTAGTCAATGACAAAAATAATCCTTGCTAAATTCTCTACAAAAAACATTAAGTCATTTTTTTCATAGGACTAGTAGTTTACCCGTAATGGCCGGTCAAAAAACAGGATATTTTTTGAAAAAATAAAAAAAAAAGTTTGATTTTTTTCTTTCACATTCTTCCACCCATTATTACTAATATTTTATGGAAAAAAATTGGCCTGCGGCGCTATATCTCTGGTTATTTTATGAAAAACTAGATTTTAAGAATTTTCGTCACTGAGTTTTATTGTAATAACTCCGAAATTATTAGATGTATGAACATAAGTTATAGGTCGTTTTGTAGCTAAGACTATGGTAATTAATTCGTTCTCTGACTATTTTCCTGTTCTCTGACTATTTTCCTGTCAATTTTCAACCAATTTAGTTTAAATACATTTTTTTAGTATATTAAATGAACTTCGGTTTTGGACCGGCCATTGCGGGTAAACTGCTAGTTCTACAAAAAAATTGACTTAACATTTTTTGTAGAGAATTCAGCAAGGATTATTTTTGTCATTGACTACTTTCTCCTATCTCTTACCATATTCCTATAAAATGCGAAAAACCGCGAAGAGGGACCTTTTCGGGGGGGGGGGGGGCAGGGTGGGTTGCGGCAAGATTTTGATAGGCAACCCTAGTGCAATGTAATACCCTATTGGTAAGCTATCGTTTATACCACATTTCGATCAAAAAACAGATACGTCATAAATTAAGCAGCAGGCTCTTGGACTATATGTGCTGTTGATCGTATCAGTGAGTGATTTGTCCATTTGTCTAATGGCTATATCCCACGGAAGGTGAATCCTGCTTCGTCCGTAGATTCGCATGCCGTGGGAAGGAGTGAGTCCGTGAATCTACAGACTTTTTCATAGCGATTTGTATGGCGGTACGTGATATCGCAGACGTGCACGGATCGTGGGAAATAGGTTGCCTGTGAATCCGCGGACACGCCTTGATGAATCCAGATGAATCCGTCTAATCCATAGCGTTTGGATAACTTGCAATACAAGTGTTGAATCCAATATACATATACGTAGATATTTCTTTAGGAAACATCCCAAACAGACAGTTTTTTTCATTTTATTTCTTCTTTTCTATTTTAAAATGTATTTTAATTAAAATTAAACTTTTTTTTCAATTATTTCAATGTTAATTTATAGTTTGAAACAAAATGTGTAATATAATTGTGTGTGTGTGTGTGTGTGTGTGTGTGTGTGTGTGTGTGTGTGTGTGTGTGTGTGTGTGTGTGTGTGTGTGTGTGTGTGTGTGTGTGTGTGTGTGTGTGTGTGTGTGTGTGTGTGTGTGTGTGTGTGTGTGTGTGTGTGTGTGTGTGTGTGTGTGTGTGTGTGTGTGTGTGTGTGTGTGTGTGTGTGTGTGTGTGTGTGTGTGTGTGTGTGTGTGTGTGTGTGTGTGTGTGTGTGTGTGTGTGTGTGTGTGTGTGTGTGTGTGTGTGTGTGTGTGTGTGTGTGTGTGTGTGTGTGTGTGTGTGTGTGTGTGTGTGTGTGTGTGTGTGTGTGTGTGTGTGTGTGTGTGTGTGTGTGTGTGTGTGTGTGTGTGTGTGTGTGTGTGTGTGTGTGTGTGTGTGTGTGTGTGTGTGTGTGTGTGTGTGTGTGTGTGTGTGTGTGTGTGTGTGTGTGTGTGTGTGTGTGTGTGTGTGTGTGTGTGTGTGTGTGTGTGTGTGTGTGTGTGTGTGTGTGTGTGTGTGTGTGTGTGTGTGTGTGTGTGTGTGTGTGTGTGTGTGTGTGTGTGTGTGTGTGTGTGTGTGTGTGTGTGTGTGTGTGTGTGTGTGTGTGTGTGTGTGTGTGTGTGTGTGTGTGTGTGTGTGTGTGTGTGTGTGTGTGTGTGTGTGTGTGTGTGTGTGTGTGTGTGTGTGTGTGTGTGTGTGTGTGTGTGTGTGTGTGTGTGTGTGTGTGTGTGTGTGTGTGTGTGTGTGTGTGTGTGTGTGTGTGTGTGTGTGTGTGTGTGTGTGTGTGTGTGTGTGTGTGTGAGGGTGTGTATGTGTGTGTGTGTGTGAGGGTGTGTGTGTGTTGATTCTCACAAAATAAAAAGCGTTTTATTAAAAAATATAATTATGTATATATTTATGTACCTATTAGCTTATTACGTTACTTCATTTTCTATAGTATAACTATTAAACGTAATACATATATATTCCATTTGTCGCCGCCCACAAGTTTTTTGTGTATATGAGTAAAAAGGCGTGTGGATGGAACGTTTGTCTTGGCTCGTTTACGTAACAGACCGTTGACGCCTTTTTACTCATGAACGCAAAAAACTCGTAGACGCTCGCAAGCGTGTGGCGGCGACATTAACTTTTACTTAAAGTATTATACCGAATCGGTAGGTATTTCCTATATAATTGGCACCAGGAATGACGTCACAGTCTTTTCCCACGGCATTAAGGTTCAAAATCGCGTGACAATCGCATGATAAAATGGTAAAAATAGCGTTTTTTTTATTTTTTTGAGGTTAATTTTGCGTCTATCAAAAAACTTTTACGGTTATTCCCTAGGTTTTAATGCATATTATCAGTACAAAAAAAAATTTTACTCAACGACTTTCAGGAAACGAGTTTCCGTCTTTCGGAAAAAAGTACAGAGTCGTAGACATGAGCGCCGCGCCGGCGCGCCGCCGCTTATCATGGTCGGCGCGCCGCCGCCGACAAAACGCTCACGCCGGCGGCGTGGGAACTGCGTGACCAAAAATATTTATCCTGTGTTTTTTGAGACAGAAATCGAAATAAGTACTTTTCCAGGTAAAAAAATGAAGCATTCAGCTGTGGCGACGCTAGGATTCAGTAATTATATAAGATGTCGAATAATAACTAATGCATTGTTAACCCACTCCTACGTCTCACATATTTTGTTCATTTGGTTTGGAATAAAAAAAAATCGGGGAATTTTCTGTACCTTATTTATTTGATTCTAAAACAAGAAATAGGATGGGATGGAGGCATTAATAATTTGGTTCTTCATGGTGGAAATTAAATGAACAAACGTTGTTCTATGTTAACTGGGAATCACAAGGAAAACTCAGAATTTATAGTTGATCGATTTTTAGGACACCGGTCGATTTTATCATACCACGCTGAAATTTTTAAACCACGTAAATTTTAGCAGAAGGCTATATTTTTCTTCCAGGAATATCTGACCAAAATATGCGGCCTTTCGTCTTTTCGGTCAACCGTTCTATCTTTTCATTAGTTTAGCCTTTGATTTTATCGAAGTACCTAATCGAAATTATTTTCATTCCACTTGACTAGATTCGCTATTCTCCAGATAACAGGTGCACTCACTGACCTGGAGGTTGTCGAGAGTTTCACATACCTCGGATCCGTGCTAAATAACGCAGGAGGATGCGAGGCGGAGATCAGAAGACGGATTGGGATGTCAAAGAACGCTATGACACGCCTTGATAAAATATGGAAAGACCGAAGAATATCCAGAGGGCTAAAAATTAAATTGGTGCGGTCGCTTGTGTTCTCTATTTTCCTCTATGGGGTGGAATCTTGGACCTTGCGAGCGAGGGACAAAGCTAGAGTTGACGCTTTCGAGATGTGGTGTTAGAGGCGCATGCTGCGGATCCCATGAACTTCAAGAAGGACAAATGCCTCTATCCTTCAGGAACTTGGAATCACATCTAGATTGTCATCTCCATGCTTAGAAAGAATTCTCCAATTTTTTGGACACATCGCTCGCAGAGGGGGAGATAGTCTCGAGAAGCTAATAATCACGGGAAACACGCCGGGATGGAGACCCAGAGGACGATCACCTTTGCGATGGACGGACCAAGTTACGCAGACTGTTGCCCCCTCCATCTACAGGGCAGTGCATCTTGCCGAGGACAGAGCTGCGTGGCGGGGATTGGTCAAGCAACGGGTGTTTGGGCTTGGAGATCGCGACCCTCAGCAGTGAGGAAATCGACAGGAGAGAGAGAGATATTATATTTAATTTATTTTAATACAATAAGTACTGTAGACATAGTTAAGACTCCTCTTCTCTTGACAAAAATCGATATTCATTTGGTAATTTTTACGTTTACGATCTTCAAAGTGTCAAAATGTGATTATATTTTGATATTAGATATTTTAACGTTAAAATCCAATTATTTCGCTCATCCAAGGCTGCATTTTAATAAAAAAATAATAATTTACTATCCCCTAACGTGGTTTCTCGGACTGTGATTACAGACTACTCTCAAATTGTAATTTATATTTCCACCGGTAATCATTACGTATTTTGGTTGATGTCATTATTAATTTATGCACCTTTCGACTAAAAACACCACAATATATCTTTATTTATTTATTTTCCTTATTTTTACACCTAAAATAACATCCAAAATAAGTTTTTTTTTAAATAAAATGAATCTGGGTTTATCGAAATAAACCCACATACATCTTTGTACACTTCAGAGAAAGCTTAAAATCTTGTGTTGTGAAGTGGAGTAGGTCGGGGATTGAACCCGCGCCCACTGGATTAACAGTCGAGCGCGTTACCAACCAGGCTACAGACCACCTCAAAACTTAAATTAGATAATTTTATTAAATTACCCTTCCATTCCAAGCAACAGCACATATAACACTTATGTTTTTACAACTTATGCTGAACCGTAGTTCTTGGTTACATAGGAATTTTGCATTTTGTGGAAGGTCGACCTCGTCATCGCAATTCTGGACTTTATTCCAGAGTTTGAATTCCACTCACCGTTTAGCTAACAGCCCAAATATTGCCAAATGAGAAACCTGTTCGACTGCACTACTGCCCATAGTTAGGCTCATTCTGACGCGTTTGACTTTATGGATCTGTTTTTTTTGACCTGCCCTCCAGCACCAAAAAACGGCAATAATGAATTTTTCCATTATTTTTCAAATATGAGCTTTTATTTCACTTTATTATTGAAATAATCATAGTTTTTCAAAATAAATAAATCGATTTTATCATTATCCTTTTCACATATGCGTATTTAATCATTTAAAACAATATTGCAAAAAAATCCAATGCTTCCCCCCACTTTGGATCCACGCCGCCGGCGTGGCGCCGCCGCCGGCTATTTTAGACATGGGCGCCGCCGCCGGCTTTTTTGCAGCCGGCGCACATGTCTAAGTACAGAGGTGTTTTTAATTTTTTTTGAGAAATTTATACAAGATATAAAAAATCTTTTACGGTTATTCCCTAGATAAAGGTTCAATGCATCTACCCTATTTTGTTCCAAAGCATATTTAGTAACGGTTGTCGAGATAGAAGGTCTCCCGTTTTTAGAAATTTTTGAAATGTCGGTATGCATACTCTTAACATTACTTACTGTAAATTAATACTGATTCAAAAGTTATTCATAGGTACAAAAATACATAATACAAGAATATGATACTAAATTGATAACATGTACATTTCGTTTCATCCGTCTTGTCACACTTTTTGTATAGAATTACTATGTAGCCAGTGGCCAAGTTATATGAAACAAGGAGTAGCTACCTACATTAACTGAAAATAACGTGTTGTAATTTTTGCTAGTCGGGTAATTTGTATATTTTTGTAACAATTTTACAATAAAAATAATTATTATTCGATATATTTTCGGATATATATTCACTAACAACGGTTGTCAACCGTACTAGAGTATAATAATAATATTGAAAGTGAGTTGCAAGAAATATATGGATCGCAAAATACTATATATATATTTTTTTTGGCAACAACTAAGAAAATATCAACCAAATCCGCTTCACTTGTAAAATTTAAACGTAGTTTAAGAATTATATCATTGCCTGCAGTTTTCGACTGACGAATGAGTGTGTAATTTACATTTATTTTATTATTATATTTATATTTTATTAATAATTGAGAAAACCACACTTTTCTAGCAAATAAAAATATTATAAAATTCAAGCAGTTCATAAAATGACAGTTTTTATTTAAATAGATAAGTAGATATTTATTTATTTATTGCACATGGAACAGATACAGTCACAAAACAAACATTGACAGGTACATTAATACAAAAATATCAATACACAAGACCAATTACATCCGTTCACAATTAGCACACACGCAAAACAAATAGATTACATTACATAGTTAAAAATATATATCTTATATCTATAAAACATTTATGGTAGGGAAAGAGGAAGCATGGGAAGAGGAAGAAGAAGAGGAAGAAAGGAGGGGACAATGAAGGAAGCAACAAAAAATGAGTTAAGAACTGATATCAAGAACAATAAGATAATGTGTATGTTTTCTTTTATTTTCATAAAATTATCGAAATACACCCTGATACATATTTGTACACTTCATAACAAGCTTAAAAGCTTGTGTCGTGAAGTGGGGTACGTCGGCATCGAGGATCGAGCGCGTTAGCAACCAGGCTTCCGATAACTTTTTAAAATTACTTATTGATGCAGATGGAATAATCAGCTGAAAAAATGTTGACAACCCTACTTACATGTTTCAGCGCGTGTATACACAACGGTTTCCGAAGAAAAACCCATAGGAGTATTTACGATGATGTAGTATGAACCCCAAAAAACACAAAAACCCTTCAGAAATATGACGTACTTAATGTAGTTCTGGACAATTTACATCCAGACCTGCATTAAATTGTACCACAAATGTGTTATAGTTTTGTATTGTCTATGTGTTTATTGCTTTCATTCTTTTTTGTTGTGTTTATTGATTTATTGCATTTGATTTTGTGTTTGTAAACCTGACGATTCCAAGTGCCTTAAATATGGTCTACAGATGATTAAAAACCAATAAAAAATCCTCAAATAATAAAAGCTTAAACTTTTTAGTTGGATTTCAGTAGATGAATTATTTATAAAATGTTGAAATCATTGTCTATCCCATTTTAGATCCGCTTGCTTATTCGTATTTTTTAATCTATTCTAGTTCCTAATATAATTTACTCGAATACTAATCGCTACAATTAATTTTATTTACAAAATTCAATTAAATTTGTGCTTTTATCCCTAAAAAAAACCTGTGTGGCTTTTGTACGACTTTTGTGGGGTTTATTTATTTTGAGCAATATGCTTATGGGTTTCGTACTGTTACAATATACAACGAGAGTGAGGGAGACAGACACACCCGCATAATTCGAAAAATAAAATCAAAATAAATAATGTATAAATTCCCCAGTTGCCATAGAGTGGGGAACATTATATTTTCTTATTATTTATTGAATTAATTTTTCTGGAATTTTGTTACATCAAATTATAAGTCCATGTGGTGCATTTTATCAGTATGATGCCAATCTTTCAAATGTCTCCCTTCAAAAATTATGTACCTAATCTATTAGTCTAAATAACACACGAATGATAAAGAAATTATAATTTTATTTAAAATGAAAAAAAGTTTAAGGTACCAATCATTATATTTTTCTAATACCACGGACCTGAAACAGCACAATTTTTGCACTGTTACTGGGCCGGTATTCTTTTATTCTGATAATATCGACATTAATAATATTAAAAATAAATAAATAAATTATTTAATGGGTTCTCTAATTTCCAGTTATGGCAGACATTTTTTCCCGTACAAAATAAATATAATGTACACCCCGACACATAATGCGCCCGCTACACGCTCGCGAGTCACCGCGACCTTTTGGTGTTCATGAGTAAAAAGGGGTGCGGATGGATCGTTTATCTTGACATGTACGTAACCGACCGTTGACGCCTTTTTACTCACGAACACCAAAAGGTCGTGGTGACTCGCGAGCGTGTAGCGGGCCCATAACGGGACTGAAAGAGATTAACAGCTAATTTGAGAAAAACCGGTGTTGAAAAATAACGCGTGATACAAGATACAAAAACTCCGTGTGACAAACTTTAAAAAATATCACCCACAAACAAGTTTAATTAATGCCGCAGGCAATGCTTTCTTTTATTTTTTTTTACTAAATTACAATTAATATTGGTGTAAAGACAATAATTTATTCTCGTACCTGATCGATCTAATTTTCAAACACAAAAACAGAATTAGTATATATTCAACAGTATGACAGAGATAATTATTATTATCTATTTATTATATTATATATTTATTTATTTATTGCTTCAACGGACTCAAGATATTTTCAAAATTTACAACGTTAAAGTTAAAAAGTTAAAAATATTAATACAATGAATTATTATATTATTATAAAAATAGGGAACTATTTCCCCATACCCCGTGCACGAAATCATCCATCCGGAAGGGATTAATCCAGATTCGCGTACGAATCCGGATTCACTTGTCGTGGGAAGGCACCCTAAGATTTGTAACTACCCGTTTCATTAAAATTTCAGAATAGAGATACTTCAGATAGAGAAATTTTAATATTTATGGTTAGTTCCGGAGGTTTTCACCATATATATATAATTATTTTCGTATTTCTCGTGTATACGCCGTGTGAGATCGAGTTTTTGGCTTTCTGATGCTAGAGCCATCTTCTAAAAAAATGTAATTAAAACTTTTTGCCTTTGATAGACGAAGACTGATTTTTAGGAAAGAACCGAAATTTTGATCTCAACATTTATACATTTAACTAAACACGCAACTCTATGGTATTATACCCAGTGGCGTAGCGTGGGTTTCAACTGCCCGGGACGGAAACCTAATCAGCCGCCCCTTATTTGAGCATTTAAATAAAAAATGCTCGAAAATATAGAGGAATTCTGGAGAACTTCGAAGCTATAGTGGGACAATTAAAATTTAGATATTGATATGGCATAAAGAGCGAGAAAATAGCGCCGCAGGCGAATCTTTTTCGAGTTTTTAGTGAAACGAACGGTGGATTTTTGTATTTATGCCCAAAAAAACCGCCATTAAAAAGTGCCGACTGGGGCGGACTGCCCTCCCCCACGCTACGCTGCTGATTATACCAGATTTTTATTAGGAAGGTAGGTACCAGGCGCGAAGCTACCTAAAAACACGATTCCCATCGAGTTACCTTTTGGATAAAATGATAGGTATAACAGTGTCTAATTTGACGTAATCCAATAAGAAATGTTGGCCCCGGCTTCCCTTCTGCAGAAATCCACCCTTCGTGACTGGTAGTACACAGTCGTAGGTAGCAGTTCCTCGGTTTATTTAGAACATAATGTTATTGCTGTGTTGTTATTAAGAAGATAAGTAGGGAGGCAGTAAAGAGGAATAAGATGGAATTATGATAAGATCTGTATTCTGTATGAAGTATATCTGATGCAACTACAGTCCTCCTATTTAATAGCTCGCTTGTCATAATCCATAACAAACTGTAAGCGTTAGTGTTGTCTCGAACTAATTGTATCACTGTGAAAAGTAACAGGCATTATGTATGTAGTACGTACTACACATACTATAAAAGAACCGGTTAAATTGTTCCAATTATTTCACTTGAAGTGTGTAAATAGATAAATGTTATTCTTATGCCTCATCCACATGCTCACCGACCCTCCACGATTTTTGTGTGAATGAATAAAAAGACGTGCAGACGGGGTGATTGTCTTGGATTGAATACGTAATCGACGGTTAACGTCTTTTTACTCATTCACACAAAAAAGTGGAGGGTCGGCGAGCATGTGGATGAAGCATTAGGATGTTACACACGAGTCAATTATTTTGACACTAGGTACATACTAATGGACACTTTAGTATTACTCATTATTATCTTAACAAATTACAATTATTATGCCCCTTTACCAACAATAAGTGAAAACCTGTCACAGATTAACATTCTAAAATCACCACAAACAACAAAATTTTACATTTGACAAAAAAATAGATAAAATCATTAAGAAGCTAGTTATAATAATTAATAATTAATTTATTTTGTTTGTTGCAGGATTTCAATATAAGTATAAATAATACGAAATTCATTGTCTTATTTTCACACTAACGATTTCTAATGTTTTTTTTAAATCACCGTGAAACAGGTTTAACACATTTTGTTCACTCTATTATAATAAATAACAAGTATTCACAACGCGTCACACCCCTAGAGTGCTACAGAAATAAAATTACTAATACGTTATTAGTTTGTATTGCAAAGTATATAAAATAATAAAATGAAAATAATATCGTAAACTAGTTCATCTTGGTACAGCTTATTACTCGTATACATAGTTTAATCTTCTTTCTGTATCTCTTTCATTTCTCTTGCTTACGGCTATCGATCATTAATATGAAGGAGAATACAAGATGTCTGTGTAGTACTAAAACTTTAATAGTTTAGGTATTTTACACCAAGTAGAATAAGATGTACATATTATTTAACGATGTTCAAGAAGTAGGGAAAATACACTGTGAAGAGTTCGTGCAAGGGATGCGAGACACCTACGAGTACACTTAGTTTACGCCTAAGGCATTTCGATTCAAATACAGAGAGGATTTATACAAAGGCATAATAGTGTACACCTAGGTGTAAGTAGTTTATACTGTCTGTATTCACGAAACAATTTATCTGAACCTACTCATTATGTACTACCCACTCAAAGTTCTGTGTAGTCCGCTAAAAATAATCCCCTACTCCCTAACTAAGTAATATCACACCGTGATTTTCCTATTTTATATTTCCCCGCCGAAGACTCACGTATAAAACCAATATTAAATAAATAAAATATGAACTTTATTGATAAATGAATATTAAGGGTATGGCACCAGGTATGACGTCACAGATATTTTCCACGGCATTAAGGTTCAAAATCGCGTGACAATCGCATGATAAAATGGTAAAAATAGCGTTTTTTTTTTTCATTTTTGGGGTTGATTTTGCGTCTATCAAAAAACTTTTACGGTTATTCCCTAGATTTTGATGCATATTATCAGTACAAAAAAAAATTTTTACTGAGATTTCTTTTGAGAAATCTATACAAGATATAAAAAATCATATACGGTTATTCCCTAGATAAAGGTTCAATTCATCTACCCTATTTTGTTGCAAAGCATATTATTTAGTAACGGTTGTCGAGATAGAAGGTCTCCCGTTTTTAGAAATTTTTGAAATGTCGGTATGCACACTCTTAAACATGAGGTGATAGCGTAGATGTAAGAAAGAAGAAGAGCGGCGTGTAGAACAGGTGGTTGAATATGAAGAATTACGTGAATGTAACATCAGTAAGAAGTGTACTAAGAGAACTAGTGTAGAAGTGAACTAGTAAACAACCTTTTATAATCTGTACTATGTCCATTTTGTATATTTATATGTGTTTGTTGTTTACTTCAAGTTTAAATAAATAAAAAAAATAAAAAGTGTGAGAAGAAAACAAGGTTAAAAGACGCACAATGTCCCTCGCTTTTATTTCCTTAGTATAACTGAAATTCGATGTTCCTGATTAGCAGGAGAAAATGTTTACCGTTTCTTCTTGGTTATTTAATATGTATCTTATGTCAGTAAGTGTAAGTCTATAATTCAAATAAGATAGTAACAAGTATACAGGGTGCCGAATTATAATCCGTACTTTAATAATTCATAATAATGGTATCGTTTATTCAGCGACTTATAATAATATACTCGTAAGATCGTGATGTTGAGTTAATTGGGGTATTTATGCAAAAGCCAACTAGGAGGGATATAACAAGTCAACATAGTCAACATATAATTACTAATTAGTGTTACACAATAACAGCGCCTTCTGTATCTCACACCGCGTCCTCAGCGGGATAGGAAGAGACAACAGAGCACTAGAATGACATCTCTTTACACAAACTCATGCAATTCGTCAGAATATAATATACTCTACATAGCACGTCCCTCCTTGATCATTTAGTACACTTTTTTTTTTTTTTTTTTTTTTGTTCTACGCAACAAAGTTGCATTTACATTTCACGTTATAACACAAGTACTTATATTATACATAGAAAATATAACAAGAGAGAAAAAAAAAACAAAATAATTCATACACGACAGAGCAAATAGCAAATAATATTTGTCGAAGGAGCAATCACAAAGACCGCGAATCAAACAACTAGATATTAAAAACGTAAGAAAGTATAAATAATTCATTATATATTTCACCAGTGCATCGGATGATTAGGCATTACTGCAACAAAACACAGAGAAAGTACATACATCAATTCACTCCCACCATGCCCAATCCCACCAACTTTTACCTAGGAAGGAGAGCCCTAAGGAATTTCCATACAAAAACAGAGATAATATTCTATTTATTGAATAAATAACATGTTCCTCCAGCATCATCATAACCTTATTTTTAGGTGCCCAAATTTCTCCGCCTAGGCTAGGTGAGTTGCATGTTGCATTTTATATGGAATAAGGTTGTGATGATGCTGGAGGAACATGGTATTTATTCAATAAATAGAATATTATCTCTGTTTTTGTATGGAAATTCCTTAGGGCTCTCCTTCCTAGGTAAAAGTTGGTGGGATTGGGCAATAGTCTAGCCCAGTGTTTCTTGGACGACCAGGCTTCCTCACAACTGTTATTTCACTATTCTCCTCTCTATCTGCATGTCCCAACCATCTAAAATAATAACATTTAAACATCATCTTAAAGGCACTCATCACTGATCACTTCATTTCTTATACTGTCTCTCAACATTTTGCCACACATTCTTCTTAGAGATCTTATCTGAACGGCAATAAGATCTGAATTGTCCATGTCCACGTCTGACTAGCTTAGGCATACCTACATCAGAGAGAGGTGGTTTTCTAAAACGGAAAATTTATTGAATTATAATTGTATGTTGGAGATTTAAGATGATTTATATAATTGGGGTAAGGCACAGTAATGGTGTGATTAATGATCGGCTGTTTAGAAAGCAATTTGTATAAGACACCTTACTTTATATAAATTTTCTTACAAACCTTTGTCACTTACAAAGTGGAATTTGTGAAGAATAATAATATTATGATTCAGCTTATACCTCTACACGTATTTCAACTAAAATCGCACCGTCAAGTCTATAGTAGGTGGCAGAGGCGGACAATATTTGGTTAAGAAAAGATAGAGAGACATTTAAAATACTATGCAGTGATAAGCAAATTGTCTGTTTAAGAAAAGTTTAACGAATTCAATCATAATCGTGTACAGGAGTTTTCTCAGGGTGGGGAAGAAAAACCTTAAAAATGTTAAAAAAATAGTTAAAATTAGCGCCATCGGTATTAACGGCACATTCTACTTGCTTTTAAATGGAAAAAATCTTTCTTCCTAAATTCTTCACAAATCCCAAATTCCTTCTCGCACACTTTACAGAAAGGTTGTGTCGTGAAGTGTACATACATCGTCAGCACGGAGATTCGAACCCCGCCGAAAAATATTAAAGCTCGCGCTCCAACCAACTGTACCATGTACCTACTCAAAAACGTAAATTATGACTGTTGGAAAGAAATAAAATGCGGTAATAATGGAAACTACTATAGTAAAATTATTTATAACTGTCGAACGCAGTCATAAAATTAGACCGAGATGGGACGACTACCAGCTTTATTCGCATCTTATGGCTCTGTCGTATGTGCGAATAAAGCCGCTAGTCCTCCCTACTCGGTCACATTTTTATTAGTGCGTTCGACAGTTATAATTAATTATATTATAAGTAGAATGTTAACACTGATTGTTTCGACTCACAAACAACCGGATTTCTCATGACTTTTCACCAAAATTGTCTTGACGACATCTGTAATATCCATAATACGGTACAAGGCAAGTACAGCATATTCTTGTATTATGATACCCACTACTACCCAGCAGTAGATATATTATACGTAGAGAGGCTGTATTCGTATCACGTCGCGTCGACGACTCAGAGAAAAGTGGATTGTTGTTAGAGTATACATAGGAAGTGGTACTACGGTTATAGTAAGTACATAACGTGGTACCTACTTTATTTATGATAGATATACCAGTACTCAGTAGGTACCACGTATACCCAGTGTTCCTACCTATGTTGTTCTACTACCCCGGTACATAGAAAATCCATCCCTGCTATAATGTGCGAACAAGTGATGCGAGAAGTGTCATCGTCCTTACAAAAAAACATCGTCATTTTTATTGATAAAAAAACAGTTGAAGATTTTCTATAGAAATCTCGCCAGCAAACAAGATTGCAGTTTCATCAGACATTTGTGGATTTTTTTTAACGTTTTTAGTTAAAATAAAATAGAGTTCCATAGAAAAATGTTTGCAAGTATATAACTCACTCTCATTATCAGGCAGAAATATCCAGGTGCTTAGAAAATATATTTAGAAAAATTAGGTATGTATTCACTGGTTGACCTGCAATGTAATTTCGGGATTTTTGCATGCGGCAAAATAATTTCACAGTTATAAACATCGATGTATCGTTGTCAATCGCTGGCATTGGCATCCCTGAGAGGGTGAAGTTGTTCAACATCTGAAGCTATGTAGCTTCAGGCAATAAGTCTGCATGTTTTAATATTCCTGTTTTTTTATGCTTTGCTCAATTAACATTCTTTTGTGAACAAGTAGTACCTACTGTATCCCTACACGGTACACATTTAGGGTTACATATTTTCTAGTAGTACTTAAGGTAACTACGAATTTTTCTTGTTTATTTATTTATCGATAATATGGGAGGGTATTCTAGTATCAATATATTTCTCAGTACATTCGATAGATTTTCAATTAAGCATCTCGTAAAGTCGTAACTCTAATGGTACTTTTCCAATTAAGAGAAATATTATAATGACGTATCCATAGAATGTCGAAAACGATATAGAAGTGGCAATGTGATTAAAATTTAATTTATTATAAGTTTGCAAGGATTGATAGCCAATTTTTGTGCCTATACATTTTTAGAATCAAAATGTAGATAAAACTACGTAATTGATAAGGGTTTTCTAAAACTACGTAAACTGTGCGATACTTGAAAGTTATAATAGAATCTTGGCGTGGACTATAAAAAAATCTAATACCTACTACAATACATAATATAATGAGGATATTTATTAGCTTATAATTTGGCACCAGTGGTGTCCGCCCGGTATTCGTCCATTAAAGTAAGTATTTAATTGAGCTATATTGGGCACACACACCTGAAATCTTTATCTCCGAGTTCTTTTTCACTTTCCATAATTATTAAAGTTGTTAATAATTGTAATTTACTTTAAACAATTATGTGTCCATAAATTCTGTTGTCTATGCATAAACATTCATTTCTTATCTTTATTTTAATGAGTTATTAAAACAATAATTTCTCATCAAGGAAATTTCCATTACGGCCTACAATTGTTTACGACGAAATCGAAATAAATAATTGATCGCCTTGTTGCCATTCGATCACAATCAGCTTTTATTATAAAGCAGGGAGCTTTCCAATTTAAAACAAACCTAGAAATTAATTCCACAAATTTTAATAATAACTTTAATTTCCCAAACTATTTGACAACTCAATTCAAATCAAATTATTTGGATTCTCATCGCGATACATACAAAATTATACATCACGCAATTGATAGTAATATAATAATTTATAGTGATATAATAAATAAAATAAAATAACCTCAAAAACTACATAATATGACATGATGACCTTTAGTCAAATAATTGAAGATGTGGATCTATACTTTGCAGTGCGTTATGCAAAATTAATTGAAATTATGATTATCTGAGTGATAAAAACAATAAAATATAAATAAAACAAAAACTCCCACCCACCATTTCTACTTTGAACCAGACTTTTCAACTATTAGCTGGGTACAGCATTGGCATTTTATAACTCATACGCACGCTCGCTATGCGACGTGTACACGACGTACAACCATTGTTTGTACGGCGTATGCACGTTGGGTAGCGAGCGAGTAGAGTTACAAAATGCCATCCCTGAGATCACTCGTTCTTTATGGATGGAATGCCGATAAATAAATAAAACTATTAGCAGGAAAGGGACATCCAGTGTTGTCACCAAAACTGACATAAGAATTCTTTCTAAATATCTCACAGATGATGTGGCAAATTTGGCCCTTTCAAAACCTGACCCCTTTATACCGCTTTCACCCCTAAATATTAAGATAAAGTTATTTCATTACTGAATTACAATAAGAATCCGGTTAATTTATTAAGTCACTAACTACATTTACTTAATCTAGACTCCATAGAACCACAATTCACTGAATTGATGTAAATGTTAATTCAGTAGGTAACTTGTGAAATTAATTTAGACATCAAAATGTAAGTACAAATTAATCTTTTTACGAAAATACCTATAATAAAGTTAGGTAGGTACTTCAACAACAGTGGTAAAGTTATCGCTGTTTTCGAAGTTGAAAACCAGACGATTAAATTTACGGTATTTGGTGAATAAAATTTTTAGTCCCAGAAATTTACGAAATAAAATGTTTCACAGGGCCGGTTTCTAGATATCGAAATTCAGATATGTTAATTATTCCGAAACTAAAATTATATCACAGCCTGTCACGAAAGAAGGTTTTCAATGCTGTTTGTAGCTTTTTTTTGGTAACCATGGGGGCAAAACTTGTAGAATTTGAACAGACTTACCCTACTCTCTAACACAAGTTTTTAAAGCTTTTTGTAAAGTGCACAAATATGTATTTGGGTTTATTTAAATATACTCAGAATCACTAAAAAAAGTCATTGTTACCAGCACATAAAACTGTAGATCCAAATTAATCCGAGACGATTTCTTTCTTGACCGTCTTTAGGTATGTGGTTTTTAAATATGGTTATAATAAATAATAAAATCTTTTGATTTTTTTCTTCTTCTTCTTTACTTATTACGGCTTTGCACCCGATTTACACTTTTGATTTTTTTAGATGAGGGCAATAGTTTAAAAGTGGCTTTTGTCTAATGCAAGAATTACTAAAATATTCGTCCAGGCAGTCGTGGTATGAAAAGTATAAGTAATAAACCAATACAATATGTGATAAGAAGTGTATAATGCGATTTATTAAAGTACGTGCACCAATAATCAGAATATATACTAAATATTTACCTGCTCGTACTTTTAATAAATTGACAAGTTTAATTGTTCGTCCAGAAGTGAACCTTGTGATTGGTTTTATGCTAATCATTACGAATCCGAAACTGTATCATAACTTGTCAAAAACCGAACCGTGTTGTCGAAATGCCTAAAATAGTACTAGATGGTAATGTTATTAGATAAGTAGGTGTAGGTAGGAAATATTATTAGCGTCTAAAGTATGTAGTGGGTAGGTGATGTGAAATTCGCAGGTAATACCACAACATTATTAGTTTTCTGCAAAACCTTCCCTTAACTTTCTCCCCACACGTCACTCACAAACGTCGTTCTACGCTAATTTCTTTCGCTTCGTCTTTTACAACCAATATTAGGTATATTTTCTCGACTCGACAACCTTACAACTAATATTATATTTTCTCGTCCTAACAAAATTTTGGCCGATGGGGATAACCGTGAAAACTGTGTATATTTACATGTATTTCAGATTTGCGGGTATGAAATCCTTCATTTAATGGTTCTTTGTCTGAATTTACGATGTATAAGTCAATGTGTGGAGAAGTGGAGATGGGCGGGGCACATTGCAAGAATGCAGGACAACAGATGGACGAGGAGACTGCTGGAGTGGAGACTAAGGGGCGACAAAAGACCACAAAGGCGACCACCTACCAGATGGATGGACGATATCAAGAGGTTTGCCGGACCCCAGTGGATGGGAATCGCACAGGAGCGGGAGTGGAGGAGGAGAGGGGAGGTTGACTAAAATGAAACGTTCTTTTTTTCAATTACTCCATAGTAAAATAAATTCAAAATACAAAAAACTTATTTCAGTTAGAATCATGTAAATTGTTTTAACCGCTTGTTGGATAATCCGGCTAACCGGAACTGATGTATGTGAAGTGATAAAATACATAACACGATACAATAAGCAGACACGCATACATAATAACATAATATTGTATACAGTGTACACACTACACAGCACAACACACATAGATGAGCACGTTCTTATATTAATAAAACTGACATGAAACATTAATAATAAAATAAGATATTCCAAGTAATCACAACGCGTATGGATGGGGTAGGAAGTTGGGTGAAAACGATTCATCGACAAAATGATATCGATTCGATTTTTCGATGCTTTCTTATAATACTGCAGGACACTGAGCACCTCCTGGCCTGCCCAATGGTTCCTAGGCGGTGCACATGGGAGAGCCTCGCGGATCACTTCCCCTTGGACGATGACGGGGGAGAGGTTGTGGCTTTCTGGGAGCGGTGCTGACCGACACGATTATAAGAAAAGAATACTCGTATGTTATTTTTTATGAAATTAATTTATTTATCGTATGGTTACGTTCACATCTTTTACAAGGGAATTCAACATTGGGTAAAAATAAAGTGCGCCATCGTTCTTGGTCTTCAGAAACAAAGGAGGAAATGACGATAATTGTGACGAAAATAAATCCATTATTAATTATAAAATATACTCGTACATTTCGCTTCAGAACCTTGCTAAATAATCATGAGGTGTAGATTTTCAAAATGAATCACACATGGGTTAAAATATTTTCCTGACTCACTTGTCCACTTTTGACTTTCACGCATACCGGTCCCAAGTCCTACTGCATTCACCCCACGCCTGCTATCGTCCGGGCGTCATCCACACATCTTTTAGGTGGGCTTTTCACTAGTATGTCTTCAGTTTAGCTTGCGATTCGTCCATCATTCGTGCGACTGTCAGTTTATGATCTGCTAGCCACTCGCGTTCCACTGCTGGACATAGGCCTCTTCTAAACTCATCCACTGTCTTCTATCTTGGGTTATCTGCTGCCATCTACGACCCGTAAGCTTGACAATGTCATCTGTCCACCTTTTCTGTGGTCTTTCTACGCCTCTTTTGTTCTCCCAGAGCCTCCACCTCAGGATTTCAGGTGCCTATCTGGAGCCAAGCAGGACTCCTTAATTGAACTATCATATTTTAAACATCGATATTTACAACCACGTAATGCATATGAGATATCGAAGATTACGACGTATCTTTTACATCCTTAAACAAAAAAAGCAATATTTATGTCTGGCACTGTAGAGGCAAATTAAATTCTACGTCATCGCCAAATATTTGCCTGAAGGACACATAACCAGAATTTAGTGTGAGAATCATGTCGTAATAAATACGACGAAAGAAGTCATTCAAATGTCCTTGACGTGACGACGTACATGACTGGTAAAAATGACATATGAAATGAAGTTGAAAATTTGTACAAGTCTACAAATATGTTTGTGGTAATATATTTTACAACAAGAAAGTGTTATGTAGATTGTAGGTACATAGTATAATAAACACCATACTGTGTAGAATGCCTATATATTATATCACTCGTAGTCGAGTCTAAAATTAAGATTAGAAAATATAATAGAAAAATGATCCGATAATTGCATTACTTATTATTGTGGATGTATATAATATCTAGCTTATTTTTTTCATGTAAAGAATAAATAAGTAAATGAAATAAAAATAGCTTTTCGGTGGCTTTAAATAGAACAAGAACATAGCAACAAACCGAAACACCATGGTAAGAGGGAGCAGTATATATAGTAGGTACTAGTGTTCAGAACCGGGAAATCCCGGTCCCGAAAGAACCGGGAATTCCCGGTTCTTTTGAGGTTACAAATAACCGGGATTTAAAATTTATGTCCCGGTTCTTTCGGTACTTTCGGGACTCGACTTCGAAACGTAAAATTTGGTTTATGTGGCGTGTGCAGACTGCGGGCTCTGCAGACGTGGTGTGATGCGGTTAGCAGGGGAAGGGGTCGGTTGTTTTGTAATCGAAAACTACAAAATTCGGACAACTCAAAAGTAAGTCTTATTTTTTAAACATAATCTTTTTGGTAAGGTGTTTCTTTATGATTATGATCATATCGGTTAGTTTTTATAGTAGAGTGGACGCACCAATCCCAAACCAGTTAAGGCAAAAATTCACATTGCAGTACCTAAAAATCATTTTAATTATTTGGTAGCACCACTTTCTACTCCCTTCATAGGCTGGTATCCTAGTACCGAAAGAACCGGGATTTCCCGGTTCCGTTGAAGGCCGGTACCGAAATCCCGGTTCTGTAAAAACACACCGGTTCCGGATACCCTAGTAGGTACATAGTAAGTAGGTACAGATCTTCTCTGAGGAGTGAAGGGTTGTGTCTTAATTACACGAAGTAATAGTACCAACTCTTATATTTCACAGAAATGTTAATCAACGTATTCCAGGAGTCTTAGTTCTACTGAGTTTTCCAGGAGTTGCTTCAATATCTAACAGTTAGTTTTTTGATATAGGTGGGTTTTTATTTATTTCGTATGGCTTCTGCCACCGATGGGCGGCAACGTCAGAAGATAAAGAGAATTATGCTATCTGTTACATACAGGAGACACGCACCCTACAGAGCAACATCCAGGCTTCCAAGCCATTCAAGGGCATTGGGTGTGGCATTGTGGATATCTGCATACGTTCCAGGGAATGCTCTTAGAGGACAGTCTTCGACGGTGTAATTGTGTACGCTTCCAAGTAGTGCACCCCGGGCAACGTCTTCATAGACGGCTGAAGTACACACTTTTCCGGCAGGCGAACAGTGCGAACAGCATCTCACGCTATCAGAAGAACAACAAAGAGAAAAATGCAAAAATAGGTGGGTATAAAGTTGAAAGAATATACCTGGTATACAAATACCAATGCGATGATTATATGAATAATCCTTTCTCTGTTGAAAAAAGTGTTAGCGTGTAATTGGAAATGTTATGATTTATGTTACAAGTAATGGTATTTAACACAATTTCACACGTTATAGTATAGGTATGCCTATAGTTTCATCACTGATATTCATTACTAGCAATCCATTCAACCCTATAAACCTTTTTGAATTAATTTTATTGATACAAAGTCATCAGCTTAAAAAATATATCGAAATATTATTATTTATTAATAACAATTTTCATTAAACGAACGCCAAACGTATCGTGAAATGAAATATAATTTTAACTCGATCATTTCAATGATAATTATTTTATTTTATTGGGATATTAAAACATTATATCTCATAGGTCATCAAGAAGTATTGGGCAAATATTAAAATCTGGTATCAATTCAAATGGCTAAATAATTTATCAATATCAAAAATCATTCCCATTTTTGCTACAAAAAGACTAGAATTACTTCTATGTACGAGTATAACAAGTAGTTATGTCTGCTAAGATACTAAAAGCACGCAGGAATTATTTTGAAAGGTAACTACCTGTTTATTTCCCACAGGTAATTTTCATATAATATTATCGGCCGAGATTGTGACATGATTTGAATAATAATAAATCTAAGTTTCGGTAAGACAAGAAAAATAACTTTTTCACGTACCAGTTTCTAACAATATTTTAATTTATAATTTAACATTATAAATCCAATTACGTGCCTGTCTAAACTAAAATAGGACATTCATTTTTCCAATTATTTCATAGTACCTAAATCAACTTTATTATGATAAGTTGTCGAAGAGGGTCTTAACCTGGAAAGCTATAACGACTACCAGGAGCGTAGGAAAACCACCACTACGATGAAGAGACGACCTAGTCAAGTACGTTGGGGTCAACTGGATCCAGAGAGCCCAAAATAGAGCGTTGTGGAAACAGATGGAGGAGACCTTTCTTCCAGAAGTGGACGGGAGTGGGCTGATTAGAAGAAGAAATTTAATTTCCGACACACTTGGTTTAGTTCGAAAAGTTACATAATTGGACCTATCAAAAATATTAATAATTGCTTTTTGGGAGTGTGATTTGTTCGTATGCTTATAAATACCTACAAAATATCCTAACTCAACTAGCTTATACAAAACTTTAGAATACAAAACATTTTTTTTTATATAAATCAGTTTAATAAATTATCCGTTTCCGTTTATTTATTAATAAAAAAAAATACATTTTCACTCAATATTTTTTAATGAAAAAAATAAATAAATCCTGTATCACGTTTAAATTAGTAAAATATATTTGTATTCAGAGTGAATGGATTAATCTGTTGATAGAAATCAATCAATACTCGTACGGAATTTCGTTATGAATTATAATCTTTACATCTTTGATTTATTATGGATGTTTACTTTTCATTTCATATTAAAAATTCAATTTTACTTACGAATATATTAAACCGATCGATGGCCTGTCAGTCACCCTTCAATGATATGTTGGGTAAATAATATTCAATGTATTTTTTCGCTCCTGAATAATTCAATGTCCCCGATAAAACCTGTGTTTCTTTGGTTTGAATATCTGGAAAATAAAACTCCCCAAAAACCTTTGGTCAAAACTTCTTCATTAAAAATATATGTACTACGAATTGGAAAACAGTTCATCGCGAAATTTTAGTAACCACCATGGGAATCTAAAGAAAGACTTAACCTAATTTAATATAACGTAGTACTGGTTGGTAGCCTACAATTAAACTATGTACTTTACACTAGCTACAAACATTACCGATCTACAAACTCAGCTTAACCGCATGTTTGTCTTAAAATAGCACGAGCAAAAATCATCGGGGGATGTATCTGCTTGTCTTTTTCTCGGCATTGTTGTATCGCTGTCAAGTTCTTGATATCAAAGGTTATAAAAAACATGGACCCATGAAGATTATACCTATAGGTAAGCTTGTAGGCTTTCGCAGCGTGATGAATCCATTTCCATGTTGTTACTCAACCACTCGACCCACAGTGAAACCCGAAGAACGAACAACATGAAAATGGATACCTTAGGTGTTTTCATTCTCTCTACGATACATTATTTGCGACCCTCTGCACAGCGCGTCATACGATTTTTGTCTAATCGGCAGTGGTTACGACTACTGCAAGTGGTACATGACATACCTATTGTACATCTTTTCCTAAATAAAAAACGGCGCGACCTAATTTAAATTATGCAAAATACGTCAGTATTCAGTAGTTGGCAATATATATTCCATACAATATTATACAAACAATAAATTTTGTGGAGATATACCTACTACTGCTTGCGTCTTGCGTTTCATCATCTATACAAATTGTATGCACGCTTCGCCTTACTACAATGAGAGTAGGATATACCATACCTCTCATACTTTGTAACGTTCCCCCATTTGAAATTTCAGCTACGTGTTTCCATATTATTTCCCAGAAGATTTAACTCATAAAGTCATCCATTTGAATGGAGGCAATCATTGCCCATATCAATCAGACTCCTTTCTCCATACATTATTTCAATACGCAGGTATCTTTTGTTACGGAAATAAACTGATACAGCCAGAGGTTTCATTTTATTTTGTGTGAGTGACTCAAGTACTTCATTCGTGATCCGATCTCATAAATAATATAAGACTATACTAATTCAGAACTCGTAATATTGTATTACGAATTAATAATGTATGTAGGATTATCCCAAAATCAATTGACATACATGTACTCGTTATTATCCTTTAATAACAAATTATTATTTCTTCTCGGTTCTTCAAAATTGATTTAATATTTACGTTATTACGTACCTACATAATAAAGTAGTTAAGCCAATCTTTGGTATTACTCAAATTACTTCTAGATCAGAGACACACACTGGTAGGAACAGTTAAAGATTGTTCTTTCTGCTGAGGAAGAGGGCTAATGAATAATTCCTCAGGTTCATAGGTACTTTAAAAAATACCCATATTAAAACTTGCATTGCAAGAGAGTCTAATTTAGTATATATTAGACAAATAAATCCCTAGATTGATGATAACTCGATGGTTTATCCTTCCCCTAAGACAGAATTTGATCATACCTACCTATTTTTGTATCGATACAAATCATAAATAACATCTACTAGGTTATTTGCTTGATTAAATTACGTAGTCCCGGAATTTTTCTCGGAGGTTTTCATAAGCAATTGTTTGCTAATCGTATGTTGTAAAAAATTGAATAGATAAAGTTTCAAATATAAATATTTTTTAATGATTTTGGAAGCTATAGGTGGTGCTTTATTTGTACCTATTTTATTTAACCTTTCAAACAATTAAGTAGTTACTTTTCTTTCTCTGTTGAAGAACGCAGGCTATATTCCAATGTTGCTCCTTCTTTGCACGCTTTTGGACTCTAGTAAATTCTATAATATGTATGAGTATGTACGATTACGTTGCGTAGTATTTACATAATATGCTCGTAATTGAATAAATAATACCCGTTACCCACTTCTACGATATTTTTCAATCCTACCTACCTACGACGTGTTGAACCACAGTGCCTGTCGTATCAGGTTATCAGGTAGTGTAGGAGATATCTACGAGTATAATGTGTATGTAGGTGGGATACCCTCAGCTAGCTCTCTATCATTAGTAGTTGCTCAAGGGAGATGCGATGTTTATGACAGATCAATTCATGTCAATAAACAAGTCAGGTATGAGTGCCTACTATACTCGTACTCAGTGTTGCCACACTTTTAAAATCTAAATCTGTATTTCAAAGTCTAGAAATCTGTATAAATCTGTATGAGATTATAATAAGCCAAAATCTGTATAAAAAGGCATAAATAGCCAAAAAATCTGTATAAATGAAAATTTCAAAACAAACAAAATATTGTAGTTTATTGAAAAACTAACCTTTGTTGTGCCTTTTTGAGAAAATAACAGTACTCGTGCTTACATAAAATATACTAATTTCTTTTAGTACATATTTTTATTCATTCTATAAATGAGATTTTCATCTATTTACTAATTATCAAATGACAATTGTGATCGAATCTGTTAGTTTTAACTTTATTCTTCTGATTTATCATAGAAAATTTCCAAAATCCCAAAAATCTGTATAATACAGATTAAAATTTGTTATCTGTATTTGTCCGTTCCCGTTGCCTAAAATCTGTATAAATACAGATAAATCTGTATATATGGCAACACTGCTCGTACTAGGTAGATGCTGTGAGTTGAGTGGGTATCACAGTGATATGTCATTATTATCGATTCCAAGAGATGTCTCTCTTTGACGGTGATGATAATAATACCGATCAATAAATAATATATTTCGTATTTTGTTAGTACTAACCATGTATGTGATATTCCTTATACATTTTGGGATTGGGTTTTATACCACTGAGTAGGTAATTATTTTAAACGCTACTGATTTCGATGCACTGCACTGGTAGTACCATAATGAGCGTTAAACTAAAACTTAAATTTTCATAGTATGTAACAGCACAGTGGCGTAAAACTTTTTCTCTTTTTATTCGGTTGATTCACTGAGCGTGGGTAGTTTATTGTTAACGTAAAAGTATTTAATAATAGCATACCTGATGTTCCAGTTTTATAATAAAACCCGCGAAATTTTATTGACAACAAATTGCGAACGCGGAAAAGGCATTATTCAAGCTTATTGACAGCAAAGAGTGAGTGTTCTTTACTGTCGGATCTTATTGTGAAATAAAATAAGCATGAAAAGGTTATGACGCAAAACATGCGCCTATAAAAAATCGTAATATTTTTCATGATAGTCATATCAAAAATATAGAAGGTAGCAAGCTATGGATATTTACTACATTCTCTATACTAAAATTATATCGTCAATATGTAGTATATCCTCGACTATGCCCATTTTGGTGAGGTTTATGTTTATCTACGTGTATGTATTCAACATATTTTTTTATAAGTCTGCATATTCTTGAATATATTAGTAATCGGAGTGAGAATTTTTCACACAAGTTATTGACTTAAAAAATAGCAAAGGAAATGTAAAAGATGAATGATTTTTCCTAGCAAACTAAATCTCATTTATCAATTAGTTTAATCTTTCAAAGTATTTCATACAATTTGGCATCACGAGTGGTACTGTGAGTGCTCATTACCTTATCAAAGGATGATCTTATTTTACATCGGTATTCGGCAACCACCCACGGAAAAAACTAAATAAAACGATATTATCTGACTTTTTTTATAAAATCGTCAATATTTTATTGATTTGGAATATCGTAGGTGGTATCGGCGGTATTTCGCCTAACTTATATACGAGGCGAATGCCCAATCCCACCAACTTTTACCTAGGAAGGAGAGCCCTATGAAATTTCCATACAAAAACTGGGATAATATTCTATTTATTGAATAAAGAACATCAGAGTGCCCCACCATAACATCCAAAATCCATATGAAATGCAACATGCAGCTCACCTAGCCTGGGCGGAGATATTTGGGTACGTAACGTAGGTGAGTTGCATGTTGCATTTCGTATGGATTTTGGATGTGATGGTGGGGCACTCTGATGTTCTTTATTCGATAAATAGAATATTACCCCTTTTTGTATGGAAAAAACTTATAAAAAAACTTAAAAGTTGGTGGGATTGGGCATAAATGACGTAATATTAACCGCTCTCAAAATTTAAGCATACATTATATTGAGAAGAAAAATTGGTTTATAATTATATTTCAATGAGTACCTACAAACATCTTTGTTTTGGACATTGATCGATTCGAATTGTGCGTTGAAGAAAACAGAAGTAGATTAATATATTATTGCGGATCCTATATCTCCCGAGTACATCAAATAACTTTCTTTCTTCATCGTAATCCCTGTGCCACGATAATCCTTATTGTCCGAATTCCTTAAATTTATCACCGAATCCTGATTAACTTCAATATTAAAATCCCACTGGGAATTTGTTGTTGAGAGCTCTATAATAAAATCCTGATCGAAATTACTGCCTACATTTATAGGGGGTAGCGAAATTTGAATTTGAAAAACGATCTGAAAAGTCAATTGGACAATAAATTTGTCATCATAATATAGAATGTGCCTACTTGGGAACGATTGGGTATTTTGTATTCGTTGGTCATTATTTCCAAAAGGCAATTTCAACGCAACCCTTTCAATGCCCAATTTATTTGAAAACGGAAATTTATATGCGGTTTTAACAAACATGCTTTGTGTATATTGATATAAATAAAATTGAAATTAAAACAGATCCCACAATTTTATATATAAACGCTACCGAAGTTTAAAATAAATACAAAAAATTGTCGTCGTTTTTTTTTTTCAAAGTTGTAAATAAATATATGAATGGTTAAAACCGTACAACAGTTTACGATACTGATATGTGGCTTGTTCTAAAATGACATAAAAACCGTTTCATTTTGAACTTTGGTAGAATAGAGATTGAGGTCACAACTTATTTATAAATACTTATAGATTTTCATAAACTATGCGTAATCTTTCATATCGCTTTCAGCTACTGACTGTGTCTTCGTATAAGTGCAGATCGCTAAGTTAGTTCTTAAGTAACCGGGCAAGATTCTTTTAATGCTTTAATTGATTAATATTTCTGAAAAAAAACAATAGGTAAAGGCATATTTTTGGATTGTTTACCTTCTGCTTCGTTCAAGGTTATTTAGTTATCTATAAAACTACTTTTTTGATTTTGATGATGTTTGGCTTGATGATAAAATAAACCTGCAACATTTTTAACCGCTCGTAGTATCGAAGAGGTTAATACGAAACTCCCAGTATTATTTATGTAGGTATTATTACTGAAAAGCAATTTATTTTGCAGATCTTTTATAATTCTCAAATCCTCGAGTACTAAAGAAGGGATTTTTCGTTACGTCTTTAACGTAAATACTTACAGCTTCACTATTTGTTTCCATTTATCTGATGCTTCCTGTGATTCGTACACGTAAAGTAGAAAAGATATATCGTAGATTGAAGATATTGTAGAATATAATTGATTCTGTATATATAGCTAAGTATTTAATTATTAAATCAACTCATTCCACTACAGAGGTCCCAGCTGTGATGACTTGGCCAGTCATGCCAGAGGATCGGCCTCTAATAAAAGCAATAAAAACTCTGGAAGCCAAGGGAGCAGGCAGAAGACCGGTAATCCAGAAATAGCTGGCAGAAGCAGGTGGCAAAGGTATGTGAGGAGAGACTGTGGTTGGAGTGGCCAGAGCTTTTGGATTCTACTTGAGACAGAAGCCTCTGGCAAAGATATACAGATGACTTGTGCCCCCGACCCAGCTAATGATGAGGGGATAAAAATATGTATTTTGTAATACAAGAGGTGTAAATAACAAAATTGGTTGTCTAAGGTGCAACTAGGCAGATTTTTTGATAAAATAATGTAGGCAGTTAGTTATTTACACTTGCGCACTTGTTGGTAAATAAACTGAAAACTTTTTGAGACAATTGACTTAATGAGATATTTAATAATATTGTAGTATATTAATCTAACGTGGGTAACGAAAGGCAATAAACAATAATTTATCATTGGATTTGACATACATTTCGATTATCAAATAAAGCAATATATAAGTATTTATAATAATATTTTAATTATTCCATCAGTTACCATCATTATCATCTCTCCAATCATAACATCATGCATCACAACTCTCCATATTTTAATTAGTATAATATACCAGCTTTCATACCCGGTACGGTCCTGGTAAATAATGGATATAATAAATAATGCAGTGCAGTAGACGAGGCAGTGTTCTCGGCCGAGTGCTTGGCCTAGTAGGTAGGATGGCGAGACAGTCAATCGCAACGGGACTGGCTCGCTCGTCCCCTCGACATGTTTGAACACACACTCGGTGCGTATTCGCCACTCGTATTATTACTAGCATCCCCTTATTGCTTCATTAGTACGTAAGCACTCACTCGCCCAAGCACTTATCCAAGGGGGGGATAGTAGGGATCTATACCCCCCGAAGTTTGGCGCATACGCGACCCAGGGCGGACGGGACGAATTTTCTCTGCTATCTCGCCGCGCCTCATTTTTTATGTTACGACTTTTTATGTAGATATGATACATACAAAATGACGTAAAAAATTTCGCCTGCGGCGCTAATTATTTGGTACAATTATTATAGGATAAATAAATGGCAAAAACTCAGTGCCTATACAGAGAAAATTTCTTTCACATAGTCGTTTGATTGAATAAATGTCCCCTCCGAATCAAAAGTCTGGATACGTTCTTGGACTCGCCCACATCACTCTCTGCGCCTAGGGACTTTTTGATGACTCGTCACTGTACTTTTTATTACGCGTAATCAAGGCATGCGATACAGCTACATATGCACAGAGGTATAATATTTAGTAGATTATTAGGTGGATATTATTATATATCAATGATTATATTATACTACCTCGTCATTTATTCAACTGATAATAATTTTAATTAAAATCATAAGCAAATATAATCAGCGCTTGTGATGTTTACGCGTATCTGCGATTACATTGCGTCTATCTATCATACTGATGTGAAAATTATTAACAATACGCTTTGTTTACTGTACGTATAGTCGGTACAAAAACATACACCAGGTATACATTAATTATATACGAAACAGCTATCATTTAAACTCGGATAAAAACCTCGTAGGTATATTGTTATAAATAAAATAATCTTTACTGTTTTTATTTCATTACATACAACATCAAAAACAAGATAAATATATATTTACAATTCCATCTAGATCCACCACATGTCCGATAAAGAAACCTACCAAGTTGACTGTTTTTTTAATGAATATGAACTTACGAAAATGGCTTAGAAACTTGGAATACCTACTTCCCATAACATCAGCCTAATTTTAATACCCAAAACATAGTTTAGGTTCTGTGGCATTATGTGGTATATTCATATTTCATTGTGTAAATACATAAACCAAATTATCGATATTAGTTATAGTATGCTTTTGTTGCATTCAATAATAATCTATACATATAATAAAGAGGTAGTCATTTGTCTTTGTATGGTAGCCTTTCCAGGTTGACTGTAATCTCTAATTATATCATGTTATACCTCTTTAGAAACCTTAGAGGCTAGCGGGTGACATAGGCTATAAATATTTCCAATATATTAATCGAGAACTTCAAAAATAATTTATATAATAATAATCAAGTACTTATATGTTCGCTTTGGTACATATTTCCTGAAGGATTTAAAGTTCCCTTAAAGTTTCGCTTTTAAAGTCAAGTTTGATAATGCGCTCGACTGTCAAGCGGGTGGACTCGGTGCGTTAGATCTCCGATATCGATCCACAATTCTAGCTTACAGTGACGAGAAGTGTACAAATATGTATTTGAGCTTACTAATTTATAAAAAAAGACAATAGGGACAAAAACCTTTAACCCTTATAGGGCGTCTAGATGTAGGGGGGGAAAGGGGTGATGGCAAAAGAACATCATACCTTGCCGACCCAAATGTCATCCTCACCTGCTCGTGGTCCCCCCTGCTAGACAACTAACGAGGCTCTGACGACCGAAAATCACCTGCTTGGGCTTAAATCCCCAAAGCACATAAGGAAGGAGATCCAGAAAATCCCCCGTACCAACCCGTCTGGACAGCGTGGTATGGAGCTACTTAAAGTAGCCTTCCAAACAACCCCCCTATATGAAGGACACAAGAAAGAAACAAAACCCTTCTGGTTGCCATTCGGATGTCGGTTACAGCGGCGACCAACGGAAGAAGGCAACGATTCGGACACAGAAGAATAGTGAAGGCTGCAGAAAGACGACTTTGGCAAGGAATAAGGAATCGAGGAAGGTAACACATCAGCCAGTGGACAAGCCCCATACAAAGCTCTTCATTGCTACTTTTAATGCAAGAACATTAAGAACTGAAGTGAGACTGGTGGAACTGGAAGAGGAGATGACGAAAATCAAATGGCACATCTTGGGTGTTTCCGAGATGAAGCGAAGAGGGGAAGATTCCCTTACCTTAAAGTCAGGCCACACATTTTATTATAAAGGCAATACCAACGAAACAACTGGTGGAGTAGGATTTCTAATAAATAAAATAATTGCAAATCGAATTACATGTATAAAGTCAATATCTGATAGAGTCATATACTTGATAATGAGAATAAACAACCGATATAACTTAAAGGTGATCCAAGTGTATGCACCGACATCTACATGCACGGACGATGAATTGGAAGAATTCTATGATGAAATGAATCAAAGTATTAGAAATGACGAAACACATTTTACATGCCTTATGGGTGACTTTAATGCTAAAATAGGTAAAAGACTATCGGATCTGGAAACCAGTGTGGGAGAGTTCGGAATAGGAACAAGGAATGAAAGAGGGAACATCCTAGTAGATTTCCTGCAAGAGCATAAACTGTTTGCAATGAATACTTTTTACAACAAGAAATTCCAAAACAAATGGACATGGAGAAGCCCTGACAGTAGGACGAAAAATGAGATTGACTACTTTCATTGTACCCACAAATGTATTGTCAACGATGTGTCTGTGCTAAATAGATTTGCAGTAGACAGTGACCATAGACTGGTAAGAGGAACAATTAATATAAATGCAAGATTAGAAAGACTAAAGTTGATTAAGAAGCCTAAACACAATGTGTTTGAGCTGATATCCTCTAGAACCCAAGAATACCAGACGTCTATTGCAACAGAATTAAATAGAAACCCCTTTCCTACTTCAGGTACGTTCGAAGAAATGAACCAGTGTATAACAGACACAATACATAAGGCTGTTAAATCTATAACCCCTCAATCATTTTTAAAAATTGACAAATTAACTGACGCAACAAAACTACTTGTTAAGAAGAGAAATGATATGAGAGGAAGGCAAAATACACCAGAGTATAAAATATTAAACAAAGAGGTTCGTAGGAATATTAGGAAAGATGTGGCAAAGTACAAGGAAAACATAGTCAAGGAAATCATAGACAATAGTGGAGGCACAAAAATATTACAAAAGAAACTTAGCATCGGCAGGAAGCAAATAATGACATTGTGCAAAGAGGATGGGAGCGAAAGCAAGGATCGATCTGAGACTGTGCAAATAGCCAAAGAATTTTACGAAAAACTTTATACTTCTCGAACATCTGAGAATGAGGAACAACCAACTAGAAGTAGAAGAATAACTAACGTAGGATCCGAAGACATTCCAGACATAACACTAGAGGAAGTCCAACTTGCTATGTCAAAGATGAAAAATAAAAAAGCTCCGGGCCCTGACAGTATTGTTATAGAAACGATCAAATATGGTGGCGATGATCTCCAACAAGCAGTTGTAACACTGCTAAACAAATGTCTTGATAATGGGAACATACCACAGGAATGGAATAATGCAGCGATCAACCTCTTGCACAAAAAGGGCGACCATAGGAAATTGGAAAATTATCGACCAATTAGTCTGTTATCCCATCTGTACAAACTATTCACAAAGATCATTAACAACAGACTCTCCAACAAACTAGATAACTACCAACCAGTGGAACAGGCTGGCTTCAGGAAGGGTTACAGTACAAATGATCATATACAGACATTGAAAAATATCATACAGAAATACACCGAGTACAACATACCATTGTCTCTGGCCTTTATTGATTTTGAAAAGGCCTTTGACTCAGTAGAGACATGGGCGGTTATTAAAGGTCTTGATAATTGTAGAGTGGATCATAGATACTCACAACTCCTAACAAATATATACAACAATGCCACCTCCTTTGTACAGCTCCATGAATCATCCGAAAAATTCCAAGTTAAGAGGGGAGTAAGACAGGGCGATACAATCTCCCCTAAACTTTTCACACTGGCTTTAGAAGATGTCTTCAAATCTCTCGATTGGCAAGAAAGAGGTATAAACATCAATGGCGAAATGCTCAACAACCTCAGGTTCGCAGATGATATAGTCTTGTTTGCTAAAGATGACGACGAACTAGAAATTATGATAAACGAAGTCAATGCAGCATCCCAAAGAATAGGCTTAAAAATGAACATCTCGAAAACCAAAGTAATGAGCAATGCCAGCCGATCCCGCAACATTCAGGTAGACGGAAGAACCATTGAAACAGTTGATAGCTACGTGTATCTTGGCCACACCGTCAAACTTGGACGAGAGAATCAAGAGGCAGAAATAGATAGAAGACGAGGTCTGGCATGGGCAGCATTCGGTAAACTCTCGTATATCCTCAAGTCTCCAAAATACCCAAACTACCTTAAAAGGAAACTCTTTGATGCCTGTGTTCTCCCTGTGCTCACGTATGGCTGTGAAACCATTGTATTCACAAAAAGAATTTTAAATAAATTAGCCGTAACACAAAGAGCCATGGAGAGAAGAATGCTAGGGATATCACTAAGAGACAGAAGAACCAATACATGGATACGACAGAAGACGGGAGTCACCGATGTAGTCCTTAAGGTCGCCAAACAAAAGTGGAGTTGGGCTGGCCACATAGCACGAACAGCAGATGCTAGATGGACCAAAAAAGTTCTTGAATGGCGACCAAGAACCGGCCGAAGAAGTGTTGGGAGGCCCCAGGCAAGATGGTCGGACGACATAAGGAAGGTTGCCGGGGGCGGATGGATGCGGTCGGCACAGGATAGGGAGCAGTGGAAATATAAGGGGGAGGCCTATGCCCAACGCTGGGCGCGAGAAGGCTGAGAAGAAGAAGAAAAGATGGTTTGCAACATATGGCAATAACTTATTATTCACTAAATAAATAGTTATTACTCAATTTCGTTTATCTAATTACCTACTAATGACAGGTTTTTTTAATTAAAAAAAAAGCTTTCTAACCCTTCTTAAATTTCCACGGGTAGGTACCAACTAGTAATTAATAATCTAAAACAATTTTGAAGCCACAATCTATCTCTTATAATAAAATGAAAAATGTTTGCTTAGTAAAAGTATTAATATTACTCAAATACATTAATTTTAGGTGCCCACATTTGATTCTTTTCCATAGACATTTAACAATAATTTCTTCATAATTATTAGTCTTGACTCTTGAGTCAATTTAGACATTTTACAGAATATTGGGAAATAATGTGGGCTAAAAATTCTTAAAATATGATTTGACATCAATGACAAGAACAGAGTGAAAAGAATGTGGGGAAGTTGGATACAACACAAAACCATTAAGAGATGCATACCGACATTTCAAAAAAAATTAAAAACGGGAGAACTTATTTCTCGACAACCGGTACTAAATATGCATTGGAACAAATTAGAGTAGACGCATTGAACATTTATCTAGGGAATAACCGTGAAAGTTTTTTGATAGACGCAAAATTAACCCGAAAAAATGGAAAAAAACCCAATTTTTACCATTTTATCATACGATTGTTCACGCTATTTTAAATCTTAATGCCGTGGGAAATGACTGTGACGTCATTCTTGGTGCCAAGCCCTTAAGAAAAGGATGAAAATTAAGAAGAAAACGTGAAAAATCTTTGATGAAACGGAACTGAATATTCGAACCGAAAAGTCTTTGGGTACATTTGCGATTCGGAGACTTTTACAAGCGTCAAATGTTTGAATTGCGAAAGTTTTGTCTCTGCTGTCACTAAGTAAAATGAGTAAAACTAGGCTGATAACTATTCATCAATACAATGCAAATTCACAAAGGAAAATTATAAAGCTGATAATATTATTATTATTGTACGCCTAATTCAAACAGTGTTGGTACTATGTATTGTACCTAGACCTACACTATGTCGGTACGATGCATGCAAACCTGCGAATTTTAATTAAATAGCAAAACCATATTAAGAGTATGCATACCGACATTCCAAAAATTTCTAAAAACGGGAGACCTTATATCTCGACAAAAGTAACTAAATATGCTTTGGAACAAAATAAGATAGATATAGATACATTGAACATTTATCTAGGGAATAACCGTAAATGATTTTTTATATCTTGTATAGATTTCTCAAAAAAAAATTGAAAACACCTCTTTTGTATCGAAAGACGGAAACTCGTTTCCCGAAAGTCGCGGGGTAATTTTTTTTTGTACTGATTATATGCATTAAAATCTAGGAAATAACCGTAAAAGTTTTTTGATAGACGTAAAATTAACCCCAAAAAATGAAAAAAACGGTATATTTACCATTTTATCATGCGATTGTCACGCGATTTTGAACCTTAATGCCGTGGGAAAAGACTGTGACGTCATTCTTGGTGCCAAGCCCTTAATACTAGGTATATAGCACGACTGTGTACACTGCGGGCATACACAATGATTGCTTAGTTTTCGGGCGAACCGTGTGCAGATTGACGTTTCGACACTCCTGCTGATGTCTTCTCCTGATTATGGAGTCAACCTACCAATGGTTCGCCCGAAAACCAAGCAATCCTGCCAAATGTTCACCGTGAAAACCTTCAACAATTATATACACCCTACACATATTCAATGAAATTCGAATTATCTGGGTTGGTAACGCCTCTCACTGTTACGCCAGTTCGATCCCCGATGCCCGACTTACCACACTTCGCGACAAAAGCTTTTCTAGCTTACTGTGAAGAGTTGAAAGATGGATTTGGGTTGGAGGAACTTTTAAATCCTATGACGATCGAAGCCAAGAATTGTCTGACTGATAAATTTTTTATCACAAAAGCAACAAAATCTTTAAATAATAATTAGTCCAAAATCGGTTTATACATTTGGAAAACTTAACATAAATGCATAATTGTCTTGTGTAAGCGCACCATAATAATATTATCATGCGAGGATAATGTAAAAGATTAATAATGCTAAATTTTATGGAATATTTCATAATAATAGCTTAGGATATAATAATAAATTCTTAGCTATTCATCACAATTTTAATATTATAACATTACGAGCAAATTCTAAGAATAAATAATATTATCACCACCCACTGCAACAGATAATAATATCATAGGTTTTTCAAAGGGGTTTCTGTCAAAAAATATACCCCTTTTATGAAACTAAACCTGGATCTATTTTATAAGTTTTATTTATACCATTAAGTTTTCATAAAATTTAATTCTTATTTAGTACGTATACGCCCATACAGACAATTCCCTGTTAGAAGCCCCCTGGAGCAAACTTGGTCTAGTGTTGCTTGATGTGATAATACGATATGGTTAAATTTTTTCGCTACTTACAAATTATATTTCAGAACTGTTATTTAGAACAAATTGCCAATTTCTGAATTGTTAGAATAAACTGGCAGCATTGTTTTTCTATCTTGTGATGGCGGCTTGAAGGGATTATTGGAGTATTTTTTTCATTTTCCAACTCGTAAAACTATCTTTTCTTTAAAATGATTTCTCTAGCGCTACTCTGTAATATTTTCGGCATTGTAGGTTACTTGTAAAAGATAAAATGTGAGAATATTGCGAACCTTTGACAGCTCTTATGCCAAGATTCGACAATCAGGGCTACCAACAATACAATCTTAAACTCCACTTGCAGGTAACGTCGGCACGGTGGCCAAGACGGACGGAATTAATAATAGTTCAAGTTATCTAAGAGTCATAGCTCTGCACCAATATTCTTTATGTACCTTGGTGTCACCTTGTGGGTTTCCTCTAAAACCCATACAAACTTCTTATAAGGACATTTCTCCGCTGTACGTTCGAGAGATTCAATATGGCCTTATTCTTCCCTTAAAAAATAAAAATCACTTAAACACTCCTGAAGAATACATGGAATTGGCGTCCCAAAACCTTTCGTCCAAGACAACATTTCCCTAGGTCAAATCGACTGTTAAATCCGTAAATTATTGGTTTGTCTAATATTTTGCAATTCAGAAACTTATTTCACATTGTACCACTTTTAAGCACTATCAGCATCTGTTGATAATTTTGTGAAACTTTATTTTCACTATGTTTCGAAAACTAAATATGCTCTGGTTTATCACAGTTATATTAAATCCACACATAAAAACGTGCAAACAATGGAAAATTGTATAGAGATTATTATAATCAATAAATATAACACAGTTTTCTTGGACAAAAGGCCTTTAAATAATAATATTATATTAAAACTGCTATAAAAAGCAGACGTGCTGTTGGTACAACAACATAGTTTTAAATAATAATCGCCATTCATATAATATACCTAGTGGTTATGGATATTATTAGATTGCTATGATAACAATAGAGGCGCCGTATATCAATCATTTTACCACAAAAGCAGGAACACTGAACACTCAATAACTTTACATAATTAATTAAAATTTAATTTATTATAATTACTTAACTCAAAAAGTTGTGATTAACATGTTCCATGATGAAGTTACATAAAAATTACGTCAGATTAAAAATATGTATACCTATTCTGTACTAGATGTGCTCACTGTTACATCTCAGCGACTCAAGAAGCAGGTGCTGCAATGCTTACAGTCCAGATAAACCCTTCCTGACTTCCCACTCACTCCTAAAAACCATTCCTTCCCTCTTCATTTTATTATGTTTGTTTAATTTAAGGTGAGATATGTAAGTTTTTTCGGTTATCTATATGTGTGTACATGTTAGTGTGGAATGGATTCTTTCTGTGTTTGCCTGAAATCTATGTATGTATCTGTTCTATGTACTCATATGTATGTATGCCTAAACTAATTAAATAAATATACCTACTAGATTTTTTGGCAAAATCACCATTTATTAGTGTGGGGTCTACTTAAGTACTCCTGAATCAAATGCCTTGAATACACGTAATGAGTACAGTGGTGAGACAGTAAAATGTTACTGGCCTAAACAGGTTTAAACGTCATGTTATCACTAAAATTTGTGATGTATTTTTTCCCAGTTTTGAAGACTTTCGCAGGTAAGACCCTGAAATCACACTTTGTATTGATTGTAAATAAAATATACCAATATCTCAAGTCTCTTTTGCTTGACCATATCGAAAAAAATGCTCTTAATATCAATGAAATAAAAAGATAGAATATTATATTTTCGGTCTATCTGAAAATGTGGTATTCGAGATGATTCCATAGAATAAATGGATCACAGAACACTGAAAACAATGAAATTCAAACAAACCAATAGCGCGATAGATAGACACTAAACAAATAACAGAATGTAGAACGAAATAATAAAAAAGAGATTTTTTCGGAGGTAGGCAAGAAAATAAAATGGAAAAATTTATGAAAAATTGTATCGTCATCGGAAATAAACAATTGTACGTAAAATATTTTGAAACTAAATGGGTTTGGTTACCGGTGGGACAAAACTGATTTTCCACAGACATTCAAAACCCACGGAACTCAGCCGTGCTGCAGTATTTAATATTTACAGCGATCTGCGATAGGTGTCTAACCTGGATTGCCCTGGTTGAGTGTCAAATTATTTATATGCCTGTCATTCATCTAGTTTCCATAGAGAATTTGCCAGACCTCGATATTCAGAGTGGTTTTGTATAATATGCACATAATAGGTAAATATCTTTGTAACTGATCTCAATCCTGCTAATGACTTTAAATAGGTAAATAAATCTTTATTAACAAAAAATCGCAATCAATAATGCGACTGCGCCAAAGGAAGGACCTATTTCAAGATCCGTATCTTGTAGTCGACCCGGATTTAGGTCTCTATTTTTTTAGAGTAAGTATTAGTTTTTATTTATTTACTCTCTCAGCGAACAATCTCGTACAATAATTCAGTACAATATAATGTTTGGAATATAATTAAACAGAGAAATGCTCACCTAGTCAAGCTTATCGTGATCACTTCCAGCTAACGTTTCTTATTATTGCGATATTATCAAAGCATAATGAGACATGTTGTCCTTTGAATTCATTTTCTCAACAAGACAGGTCAATAGGACATTTATAGTAAAGGATGAACAGTTGGAATATCAGACTCACAATATTTTCCAGTCTAATAAAACAGCGAGATCTTTTGATAACAAAATATTTTTCATATACAAAAATCACTTTATTTAGGGGATGTATTTCTGAATATTCGTAATTGTATTTTTTTGTTTTCCATTTCCGTTACCATGAAATACCAAATGTTCTTGACATATTTGTATATCCGTTGTTTTGGGGATGATTAATTATTATATTATTTTCTCTTTGAATCGAGCCTCTGTTGTTTTTTGTTAAATAATAGCACTTTATAAAATATACCATTGTGTCCGACATAGTAGAGCTTTCAAAAAACAACATCTTATTTCAGTGATGCTTGTTGAACAATCATAAAAAGAAATAATAAAAAAAAACTAATTTGTGACAAAGTTTCACACTACTCTAATACAGTTCGTATAGTTTTGCATGTGAAGGTTAGTTTTTCACAGTGACTTTTCAAAGTTGTGCGGGTTTTGGATAAACGGCATGACGAATACTGTATACGGTGGTATATTTTATCCGACTTTTCTTCCCTCTCGTAGCGTCAGGACGTTCTCATCATCAATTATTAATGCGGTATAGAAATGTCAGAGGAAATTCAACAATACTGCCACTATATAATAACGACCTTAATCCTTAATCATTCCCATGTCGTCGTAACAAACACTCTGAAAGTCATTAGTGTACTGGAAAGATTCCGGGCTATAAAAAATTGGATGGGCTGTAGTATAAATAAATAATATTTTTATTTATCGTATAGTCATACAGTACATCACAACAATGTAATAACAATACATAATAATCAGACAGACATTACATGTATATTGCACAATGACAACTGTTTGTCAGAGTTCGAAATCAAGTGTCTATAATAAGATAGAAATAACAATTAACCAAATTTTACAGGAGACGAAAAAAACACAAACAGATGTGTATAAATTACGCGTTGTCGTATTTGAAAAAAATGCTCGAGATGCCAATTTTAAGATGAAGCGCGAAAATTTGAATATTTTGATATGAAAACGTCACTTACGAGGAGTAAACGATCATCAATGTATAACACTTACATTTTTCCCTTGTTATTACGGATCAATTAATATGGAAGTAACACGCCTAATAAACGTTGAAAGAAATTTAGCTTGTATGAAACTTTTTTACTAGCATTGTATGCAGTATGATGTAAAAAAATAAAATAATATGTCCGAGTTTACATACATCCCTAATACAGTTAGTCCCCCATTGCAGGTTTAACAATACAAAGGAACTTTAACATTTCATAGAACGTACTCGCACTTATATGATTTGGCTCAAATGTTTTCTACTCCCATACACACAACTAACCACAGCTGCTGAAATAGAAACTTAATTACATATTACGTTACTACTAACTGCTAACAATACACTACACTCGGTGCGATCAAATCAAAATGTCCTACATGAAATATCACTATAAGAGATATATTATTATCTTTTTTCAATAGTGAAGTCACGTGAAACACCTGGAGCTTGGAGCGTTTAGAAGAATGGTGAAAAAGTATCTTGTGGCTAAAGAATTATATTTAATTGACGAAATGCTGTCCAGGACAATAAGTCCAGTTTAGCATGGATCACTATCATAACGCTTAGCACCTATGTTATCAGTGTTATCATCTTCATGACGAAATGCAAACTGAGCCCTTTACACTCTGTTTGATTTTATTGTACTTCTCTGGCACATTGTCACTGTTGTTTGTTAAAAATTCCTTTTGATTGTTATAACTATGCAAATTTGACGAGTCCAAGTGCCCGAAATTAGGGCCTAGAAATTAAGGGACGACAATGAACAATAAACACAGCTAACTAAGAAAGTAATAAGTATTCAACTGCATAATATCAAAATATTAGTACGATAGAATCACAAGATGATCTGGATTGTCCGCGTGAAACGATCGAGTCGAACTTTTAACATGCTTGGATTCATTCCTTCGAGTATAAAGAGACTTACAGTAGAAACAAACAATCAGAAGACTGTGGGTAAATATCTAATATCAGGGAGTAGTGTCAACAGTCTTTAGATCAAACGTCAGAACTATTCACGTTCAGAAATACATTTTTAGTAAGACTTCTAGAAAATTATTTAAATCTACGAGTACTGCCACCTAACCTTGGAAAAAATTTTCAAATTATGCTTAGATCAATTAGCTTACCTATTATACTCGTACCTTTTAATTCGTATGTATAATATTATTCTGTGATATGGTTTAATGAAAAAGTGATTAAGTTAATTAATTCCTAATATGGCGCTATAAAAAATAATAACGTTTGATGTTAGGTACTGAACCTGTTAAATATTAAACGAAATATTTGGTAATAGGTCCTTATATTTTTATTTTATTAATCGTCAAATTATCCAATAAAAAATATGGCCTTAACGCTTAATTACTCAATTTAATTACCGGATCGATCGCTCTCGTTGCAAATTTCCTAAAGCAATAAAAAATATAAAAATTAATGTTTCAGTAGTATTCTGAAAATCTTTTCCCCATACATTATGTTATTAGTATTTTTATGTCGAACCGAAAAGAGGAGAGTTGGGAATTTACGTCGAGGATTTTTCCATCCGCCTGACAAACAATTTCATGAGCCACTTAACTTTTAACTGCCTGGTTCAGAGGCCGCCTCCTCCCACCATTCCCTCCTATTAACTCCCTACTATCGGGGCTCCTTAGTGATGGAAATGGTTTGAAAAATATCAGCATTGATTTAAATTAAATGTTTTGGTAACAAAATAATATTTCAATAATAACAAGAATTCACCTGCGAGATGTGTTTACGTGTGTTTGTGTCCAGGGGTGGCACTTTGTAATGTTTCCCACACTTTTCCCGCTGAATTCCCGTAATGAAACGTCAGTTTCGTACCTTCTAAAAACGATTTTCGTCAAAAAGTCGCTGTTACTGTCGAACACGTTTTCCAAATATTTTTACATAGAAAGTGGTTTTGCAGATCCTTTTCTCACACCTTTTTATATTGAATTCTTTCCATATAAATAAACACGCTATACTCATTAGCCATCCAACGATTGACTACTTTCCTTCCTACAGCATTTTGTCAGCTGATGTGACGAAATAGTATTCTAACTATCATACTATTTAAAATCCTCTCTAGTGAAGATTTCTTTTTGGGTCGAGGAGTCTACTGAATGGTCAAGTGTTACGTGTGGTCGGTTTTACTTTACGGTGTTGAGGCGTGGACACTAAAAGTCAACATATTGAACCGCCTTGAGGCGTTTGAAATGTGGCTCCACCGTAGAATGCTAAGAATACCTTGGACCGACATGGTAACGAACATTGAAGTTTTACGTAGAGCAAATACTAATAGACAATTGTCTAACACAATAAAGCTCCGTAAAACATCATATTTTGGCCATTCCTTAGAGGAGAAAAATACTCCATTCTCCAGCTCGTTATGAAGGGGAAGATAGAAGGCCGTAGAGGGGTCGGAAGGAAGCAGCTACCCTGAAACATTCGGCAGTGGACCGGGATCAGAACTGTGGAGGAGCTGTTTCGCACTGCCCAGGACACAGAGGCGTTCTCCCAAATGGTCGTCAACGTCGGGGGGACCAGACAGGACACATAGAGAAGAAGAGGAAGAAGTCTACTGAAAATTCGAATTTCGATGTTATATAGGTAATCATCAAGTGTCACTCTCTTTTGCTCCTATTTCTGCTAAAACTGCTCCCAGTATATTACACTGTAGTGATAGAGGTTGAGGGTGGTTGTCGGGTGGGATTGACGATGATGGGTGTTGCATATTGCGTTATGTTGCCGGCAATCCACCCGGTTATACGAGCCGTACACAAACTGTATAATACAACCTACTAACTGATGATTTTTGTATAGTAAGCACTCTCTAGCGATTAATTAAGGATGATGAATTACGAGTAAGCTCATGTAATTAATTAAAATAATATTATAGCATAATAAATATAACACTACTTGATTTAGTGATATAGATTTAGTAATACATACACCTCTATTGAACTACTTCAGATGGAATATAAGTAAACAGGAACATTGTTGATTTAATATTTTTGTTTATGATTTATACAGTTTCTTAAGGGCTTGGCACCAAGAATGACGTCACAGACATTTCCCACGGCATTAAGGTTCAAAATCGCGTGAACAATCGTATGATAAAATGGTAAAAATAGCGTTTTTCTCATTTTTTGAGGTTAATTTTGGGTCTATCAAAAAACTTTTACGGTTATTCCCTTGATTTTAATGCATATTATCACTACAAAAAAAATTTACTCCGCGACTTTCGGGAAACGAGTGTCCGTCTTTCGGAAAAAAATTAGAAGTGTTCTTATTTTTTTTATACGAGATATCTATACAAGACATAAAAAATCTTTTACAGTTATGCATCTACCCTATTTTGTTCCAAAGCATATTTAGCAACGGTTGTCAAGGTATAAGGTCTCCCGTTTTTATAAATTTTCAAATGTCGGTATGCATACTCTTGAATCTCAGTGTTGAAGACAACAAATTAGCCATTAGTATATTAGGTTCTCGACTATTATACTGCTGTTTACAGTTTTGTTCACGTAACAGTTGAATTGGAACAGTAAGTAAAGCTTAGTTTACATTACAGATTTTTTCCTCAACAAAAGCGAGAGTTTGCATAAAGCTACATTTACATAATGTTGCTTTATGCGAACTCTCTTGGGGAAGAAGGAGGATGGATGTTCCGACGCTTACGAGTCGGCTTTGGCTAGCTTAAGTGATCACTTTGTGTCCGGGGCAACGTTCATCTATTTATTGTCAATTGCGTATTTCCATCTGCGCAATGCAGAAAAATCCCGTCCCAATGCATAATATAATTTAGGTATATTTTCAATCATAATTTATTATTTTATAAAACTATAGTTTAACCTACATAATATGTTACATTGACTATGATAAGTCAATATCATAATTTCAAATGCACAATCAATTACTGTCTATATATGTTGTCCAAATAGTCCAAGCAAACATTATATCGAAAAAATGAATTTAATATTACTATTCTCTATAAGCCATACGGAGCACGATGTACGATAAATGGCCACTTATATGTTCTTAGTAAACATTCTCGAGCATGGAACGAATGTACTCGCCATAGAATGACCATACCGATCAAAGACTATAATACCTACTAAGGACCTACTCAGTAAAGAAGAGATGGTAAGCAAAGGTCTAAAGTTAACATTCGAATATAATAAGAAATTTACATAACCGACTGCATAAGTATTAAATGCATAATACCCCTTATAGTCCGAGAGCCCACTGATTAATTTATGACGTATCTGTTTTTTGATCGAAATGTGGTACAAATGATAGCTTACCAATAGGGTTTTACATCGCACTAGGGTTGCCTATCAAAATCTTGCCGCAATCCCCCTTGCCCCCCCCGAAAAGGTCCCTCTTCGTGGTTTTTCGCATTTTGTAGGAATATGGTAAGAGATAGAAGAAAGTAGTCAATGACAAAAATAATCCTTGCTAAATTCTCTACAAAAAATTTTAAGTCAATTTTTTCATAGGACTAGTAGTTTACCCGTAATGGCCGGTCAAAAAACAGGATATTTTTTGAAAAAAAAAAAAAAAAATTGATTTTTTTTCTTTAACTTTCTTCCACCCATTATCACTAACATTTTATGGAAAAAAATATTTGGCCTGCGGCGCTATATCGCTGGTTATTTTATGAAAACTAAATTTTAAGAATTTTCGTCACTGAGTTTTATTGCAATAACTCCTAAATTAATTGATGTATGAAAATAAATTATAGCTCGTTTTGTAGCTAAGACTATGATAATTAATTCGTTCTATGACTATTTTCCTGTAGCTCTTATCAATTTTCAACCAATTAAGTTTAAATTCATTTTTTTTGTTTTTTAAATGTTTTTCGGTTTTGGACCGGCTATTGCGGGTAAACTGCTAGTTCTACGAAAAAATTGACATAACTTTTTTTGTAGAGAATTTAACAAGGATAATTTTTGTCATTGACTACTTTCTCCTATCTCTTACCATATTCCTATAAAATGCGAAAAACCGCGAAGAGGGACCTTTTCGGGGGGGGCAGGGGGGGTTGCGGCAAGATTTTGATAGGCAACCCTAGTGCGATGTAAAACCCTATTGGTAAGCTATCATTTGTACCACATTTCGATCAAAAAACAGATACGTCATAAATTAAGCAGCGGGCTCTCGGACTAGTATAGTGTATAATACAACCTACTAACTGATGATTTTTGTATAGTAAGCACTTTCTAGCGATTAATCAACGATGATGAATTACGAGTAAGCTCATGTAATTAATTAAAATAATATTATAGCATAATAAATATAACACTACTTGATTTAGTAATATAGATTTAGTAATACACCTCTATTGAACTACTTCAGATGGAATATAAGTAAACAGGAACATTGTTGATTTGATATTTTTGTTTATGATTTATACAGTTTCTTAAGGGCTTGGCACCAAGAATGACGTCTCAGACATTTCCCACGGCATTAAGGTTCAAAATCGCGTGAACAATCGTATGATAAAATGGTAAAAATAGCGTTTTTCTCATTTTTTGAGGTTAATTTTGGGTCTATCAAAAAACTTTTACGGTTATTCCCTAGATTTTAATGCAAATTATCAGTACAAAAAAAAATAATTTACTCCGCGACTTTCAGGAAACGAGTTTCCGTCTTTCGGGAAAAAATTAGAGGTGTTTTTTTTTTACGAGATATCTATACAAGATATAAAAAATCTTTTACAGTTATGCATCTACCCTATTTTGTTCCAAAGCATATTTAGTAACGGTTGTCAAGGTATAAGGTCTCCCGTTTTTATAAATTTTCAAATGTCGGTATGCACACTCTTGAATTTCAGTGTTGAAGACAACAAATTAGCCATTAGTATATTAGGTTCTCGACTATTATACTGCTGTTCACAGTTTTTTTTCTCGTAACAGTTCAATTGAAACAGTAAGTAAAGCTTAGTTTACATTACAGATTTTTTCCTCAACAGAAGCGAGATGCATCTACATTGACATTCACATAATGTAGCTTTATGCGAACTCTCTTGGGGAGGAAGGAGGATGGATGTCCCGACGCTTACGAGTCGGCTTTGGCTAGCTTAAGTGATCACTTTGTGTTCAACGTTCACCTATTCACCACATCCTGCTGTCAATTGGGTATTTCCATCTGCGCAATGCAGAAAAATCCAGTCCCAATTCCTAAAATAATTTAGGTATATCTTCAATAATTATTTTTTATTTTATAGTTTACCTATAAAATTGCATTGACTATCATTACCTACATATATATTGACTATCGATCAATATCATAACTTCAAATGTCTATATAGTCCAAATAGTCCAAGCAAACATTATATCGAAAAAATGAATCTAATATAACTATTTTCTATAAGCCATACGGCGCACGATGTACGATAAATGGCCACTTATATGTTCTTAGTAAACATTCTCGAACATGGAACAAATAATGTACTCGTGATGGAATGACCATACCGATCAAAGACTATAATACCTACTAAGGACCTACTCACTAAAGAAGAGATGGTAAGCAAAGGTCTAAAGTTAACATTCGAATAGAATAGGAAATTTACATAACCGACCGCATAAGTATTAAATGCATAATACCCCTTAGTGTAGTTTGTGAAAACATCGAGCTTTACCTCTCAACTCAGTTTTGTGCTCCCCATACCGTTTCTAAAGGTCGATCTTATCAGAATACACAATGATGATCGCGAACTCGTAATCTGGAGGTGCCGGGCTAGATTCTTGGTGCTGACGATATATTCTGCCCTTCACGAATCACGACACAAGCTTTTCTCTTAGTGTGAAGAGGGCAGGAAAGTTTTTGGGTTTGTGTATACCAAGTGCGAAGATATTTAGAAGAACACGATTCCCATCGAGTTACCTTTTAATTTGGAGTGATAAAATAATGAGTAACTGACATAATAAAAATTGTGACCTATGATTTCCCTGTTATTGAAATCACTTCTGGCGTGTCCAAGCCTAGTTCCTAATGTTAAAGTTGTAAAAACTAATGTGACATGCAGAATAAGTGGCGTGTCGCATTTCTGAGCTTAAATGAAATGGTACTTTCTTGCCTCTTTTGACAAAGTCACAGATTTTAAAGGACATTCGAAAACGTTATTGATGAAAAGGAATGTAGGCACAGTTTTATTTTCGAGGCCCATATTCATGGTACAAAAACAATACTGGTTATATATCTATCTAGTCTATCTACGAATCTCACATAGATACTAATATGCTATATAAAATAAGTACTATGTGCTATCTAGTATAAGTTATATACTTATACAATCTAGGATAGGTTAGACATATGTACGAGTATTCAGTATAGTTGTAGCTAATATGTTAGATCAATGGTTCTATTAACATTAGCAAAGTAAACTTGGTAATTATTTTAATTGTATAGCAAAACAGAAATGATAATGTCTTTTTAGTTTCACATTGTCCCGTCAGACTTGTCACAATGTCCCATTTACTCCGTTGAAAAGTGGCAACACTTAGCAAGTACCTACCGACGGTGGAAGAAACCAGGTCCGTATTAAAGCCATGCGTTAAATACAAAATGTACCGTATAGACAAAATTCGTAAAATGGAAGAAACGATTTAGTTTAAAAATTATCTGTCGGTAATAAGCAAAATTAATATTTCTAATAATTAATAAGTGATAGTTCACGCTACTCGATATTAAGAAAATAATATCAGAAACCCCGCAATCGCCAGGATGATTAGACATGTGAAGCATGTTGCTATTTTTATACTAAGCGTCGAAGTCCATATAAAAAAAATAATGGTGCAATAATTGCTGACGTCACGATCGCCAGACGTCACTCTCTTTACGTACAGCCTTAATGATACAGTGAGACCAGTTACAGAATGAATTACGGAAAAGAAGAAAATTCATGATTTAGACAAATAATCTGTGATACCGAACGGCGAACACCCACCAGTTACTTTATTTGGCTTATTTTTAACGAGAAACTATTTCAGAACACAACATAAGAAATCAATAAGACATGCCTCACTTATCAAAGGTAAATGACTGAAAAGTGCGCGATGAAGGGAATTAAACCGTTATATCGGCCTTTTTTTACTCGTAAATATGTTTTTTTGATTATTTTTTTATTATCACATAATTTTACGAGCATGTATGTGTTACTACTTGTATTAAGCATGTAAATTAAAAATACATGATCATAAAAAAATTGCCTAATTTTACTTATGGGTTTACATTTGAAAACTTAAAAACATTTTTTTTCATTAGGGATTGAATGGGTAGGTCCCCTCTGAAAAATTTGCCTGTGGCGTTAATTATTGTAAAAGCGCTTTCAGCTGCTTACTTCTCTAAGGACTATCACGGAAGTTCTAACATTCAGTTTATTCAGTGTTACCTTGATTTTGAATTCAAAGAGAGGTTTACGTCGAAGCTTTTTTGTAAACGGTCCGGATTCAGTTAATTAAATGTTAGAACGTGTGTGGGACCCCTAAGAGAACGACAAGTACGTTCACAGGTTTGCTCTCAATCCTTTTAAAAAAATCAATGTATTGAATTTTTCAAAAACGGTCCTGGAAATAACACATTGTTGAATCATGTTTAATCAAACAAACAAAGCTAGGACAATAAATGGAGGACTCGCCGGATTTAATGTCGCCATCAAACGAACGAGGTTAAGTGATCTGAACCATTTATAACAGAAGTAGAGAGTTGTTCTGCAGCGTAGTTTCCTTTTGCTGTTTGTACTACAACACTTGTTATCCCGCTTTGTATTTACACGTTACACGTTGAAGCATGCAGAAATTTATTCTGAAACGTTTAATGGCCAGACACTTGTTATTTTCAATGAAATGAATAAATTTGTATATTTTACAAGGTACGGATTATCTTTCAGACGTCGCCCTTTACTTTTCTTATTGTTCCATACGCCATCAGCAGTTTGTTCAGAAGACAGTTTGTATTTCAGTATTACGGAGAATCTCGCGACATTTGAAAAACTATTTTTATATCAGTGTGAAGAGAAGGATGTCAAAGTTTTAAAGAATTGTGTTTTTAGCTCAGCTTCGTGTTTGTGTGAGCCCAGTGCGCAAATCTCCGGAATTCCGTGGGCATTAAAAAGCCCACAATAAATGTTTGAAAATTCTTGTTATAGTCCAAGAGCCCGCTGCTTGAATTATGACGTATCTGTTTTTTGATCGAAATGTGGTATAAATGATAGCTTACCAATAGGGTATTACATCGCACTAGGGTTGCCTATCAAAATCTTGCCGCAACCCTCCCTGCCCCCCCCCCCCCGAAAAGGTCCCTCTTCGCAGTTTTTCGCATTTTATAGGAATATGGTAAGAGATAGGAGAAAGTAGTCAATGACAAAAATAATCCTTGCTAAATTCTCTACAAAAAATGTTAAGTCATTTTTTTCGTAGAACTAGCAGTTTACCCGCAATGGCCGGTCCAAAACCGAAATTCATTTAGAATACTAAAAAAATGTATTTAAACCAAATTGGTTGAAAATTGATAAGAGCTATAGGAAAATAGTCAAAGAACGAATTAATTACCATAGTCTTAGCTACAAAATGAGCTATAATTTATTTTCATACATCTAATAATTTTGGAGTTATTGCAATAAAACTCAGTGACGAAAAATTTTAAAATTTAGTTTTTCATAAAATAACCAGCGATATAGCGCCGCAGGCCAAATTTTTTTCCATAAAATGTTAGTGACAATGGGTGGAAGAATTTAAAAGAAAAAAAAAAAAAAATTTTTTTTTTTTCAAAAATTACCCTCTTCTTTGACCGGCCATTACAGGTAAACTACTAGTCCTATGAAAAAATTGACTTGACATTTTTGGAAGAGAATTTAGCAAGGATTATTTTTGTCATGACTACTTTCTCCTATCTCTTACCATATTCCTATAAAATGCGAAAAACCTTTTCGGGGGGGCAGGGGGGGTTGCGGCAGGATTTTGATAGGCAACCCTAGTGCGATGTAATACCCTATTGGTAAGCTATCATTTATACCACATTTCGATCAAAAAACAGATACGTCATAAATTAAGCAGCGGGCTCTCGGACTATTACTTGTTGCAAACGCATTGAAACGTTTGTAAATAAAAAAAATAGTTCACGCGAAGGACGGTTTTTTGCTAGCTAAAATGTACACACCATAAAATAGTATGTAGATTTAAAAGTAGGAAAACTAATGTCGACAATATAAAACATACATACCTCGGGTATGTATCAAAATAATTTATATATAAGTATTTACATCTTACGTTCCTTCCTTATACATGGTGGCAGGTATACCTCATGTACTTTATATTTTCATGCGCGCTGTAAAAATAGTTTTACAATAGGGAATTAAGAGTATACGTGTATTCTTCGGACTTTCTAAGACCATAACACATAGAAATCTTTTACTTATTCATAAGTTTGCTTTCTTGAACTCATTCATATTACCCTTCAATGCTCCTTTAAGGAACACAAACAAGTCGCTACGTATTGACATTCGAATGTCTGTGAAAACGATTTTATTAGCCACCATGTTTCTATATAGGATAACTGTATACTGCAAAGTGCAAGATAATTTTTTGTAGGTATTTAGTTTTTATATACTTACATTTACAGACAATATTTACTGATCATCTCATTATTGGGATGTACCCAGGTGGTACATGTTAAACAATATAAATTTAAGAAACCCAAAAACCCTTTTAAAAGCGCACACCAAAAAAAGGAAAGTAGAATAACATCATGTAGTAGAAAAAAATTAGCCACATTTACCGAACCGATATTCCCTTTTTGTTTTGGAATATCTAGCATTTATAAATATCACGTATGCATTAGTGAAAAACGCGAATTTTGGCACAAATATTTTCAAATCTCATATCTAATATAAAATACAATATGCATTAGGTTAAATTTTCCAGCCATGCTCACGGTGAGGCTAACCAGTAGTTTAGTATAAAACAAACATATCTGGTCAATCGGGATAAGTTGCACACATTATTTATGTTATATTGCAAGTTGCTTCCATTCCCCCGTGCACGATTTTATCCGCATCGCCCCTGGACATGACTTCCATACTGCTTCCATAATAATATTTGAGTACGACGCGACTATATCGCAGAATGTGACGTCAGAAATGCAAAAGCATAAAATAACAAACGTATACAATCTTCTTAGAACCCTGCGCTAATCCAAAACAATGCATAAACTTTCTTCTCTTCTGAATCAAATTAGATATTTACCAAAAGTTCTAAATAATTAAGGTAAGTAAAACTGATTCAAAGCATTTGTAATCTTCTTCTTTTTTGGTTTAAATTTTGCGGATAAGTCTGCAGAAATGATCTGCATTTCTGCACTCCTAGTTTTAGCTGGTATTTTTTTTTAATGGATCTGGGCTTGCATACACAAACCCAAATACTTTCCTGCACACCTTGCACTAGGCTAAAAGCCTGTGTCGCAAAGTGTGGAATACATCGCCAGCGCCGGGGCTTCAACCTGGCACCTCCCGCTCGAGAGACCGCCGCCTCAACCAACTGCGCCAACCATGTACTCTCAAATGTTGTGTTTTAAATTTCATACAAAATCATACATTTAACATTATATCCTATTTCAGTATGCGTATGGGCGTAATCAAAAATAGAAAAATATTTTAAACCTATGAGAATTATCTAAAAATATAATTTATAATCGATTTTTATACTTTAAATTTCTACTAAGCATTAAAATATTCGTATGGCAAAAGGCAGAACTGTCAAATAGGTAGATACAGTACATATTTTTGTACAATACTGTACATACTGAGCAATATAATTTTATATAATGTATACAGGATTTTTATTACTTGAAATAAAGTGTTAAAAATTGAATATTGCCGCCCAAAATATCGAGGTATAGGTAAGTATATCGAATTCGCAGCATACTTGCGTAGGTATATCTTTCTCTATAACCTTTTCACATTGCTTATATGTGAAATGGCTTTCATACGTGTTATAAAGTGTGCAAATTACGATTTTTTTCTACGAGCTTCCGTTTCAATTACACGATACATTACGCCCTTTCATTATGACTTTTTGAAACCTTTAAATATCATAAATAAGTCGATATCGGTCGTTATGTTCGGGACATAGAAAAAGGTAGGAAAAAATGTTCATGAAGTGTTTTGAATTATGACAGCCATCGAAGGAAATATCCGATTTTATAATATGTATGAGGTCGGGTCTAAAAAAACTGAAAAGTAGCAACCATAACATGTGTTCTTGTTGTTCTAAAATACAAAAAACTAGCTGTACTGAATAGATACAGCAAAAAATATAATGAGTTTTATCTACACACTCCATGCACAGTTTGATTGTTATAGTGTAAACCCTGTGTAACCTGTACTACTGCCTAATTTCTATGTGTTGATAAATGAACATGTGTAAAGTACAGTTTTTTTACAGTTCCAAAACAATTCACTAGTGCGACTGTGGACACCCGAAGCAAACCATGCAGCACATCTTGCGTGATTGCCTCATACGTGCTTACCCCGGTACCATCGACAGTGCTGCTGGCCTGTCCTCTGAGTTCCTCCAGTGGCTGGAGGCGCTGGATGTCAGACTTTACCGATGTGACAATTCTTCGACGTTTCCAAACGATAAATAAATAAAGTCAATATTCTGTGTTGACGTCAAAATTTTCCAATTAATTAGAAGAAACTATTCATTTGAGAGGGTTTCCATTTATATACTATAATCACTTCAATTTCATCAATCTTTCTGTCAATAAAGTCGTAATTTTTTCCTAATATTTAGGCAGAAGTAAATTGTATAAGCTGCACCTGTCCATATAATCTGACCGCAAGCAAAAAAAAAACATGGGGTATAAGTAAATGAAAACTTTACTATGATTATGATGTTAAAGGGCAGATTTATCGCCTACTGGAGGTTTCTGCCAATCATCCCTATTGAAGAAGAAGAAGAGACACAAAGGTCAAAGGTGCGCCAACAAATACACTGGATTAAACCATAAGAATGAGGTTTATAATTTATTGATTGATGGAAGATTAACTTTATGGAAGAACATTGTAAAATTATTGTAAAAATAAAACACTGTTTTTTACTTCCACTATTTATTTTGAGTACATACACCAGAGATCTTTCAAAGCTAATGCTTCATCTTCAGTGGTTATCTATGAACTGATACATAGATAACCACTGAAGATGAAGCATTAGCTTTGAAAGATCTCTGGTGTATGTACTCAAAATAAATAGTGGAAGTAAAAAACGAGGTTTATAATGTTAAGTATCTCTAGTGAGGTAGAAAATTCAATGTGAAAATTCAATTTAAAGAGATATGAGGCGTTTTATTTATTTTTGTATATTTATTCTACAACTGGCATATAAATCGATACGATGCCTACATTTTAAATTTGGATAATATTATGAAAGAGAATTCCCTATGGTCTCGTAAGGAATAGAATAATATACGAGCTAGACTACTCTGCCTTGCTAAAACTATTTTTCTTTGCAAGTTTCATGGAATTATCCAGGTGCCTGTTGTAAAACAAACAAGCAACAATCTATATATATATATACAAACTAAACAAAGACTACCAATACATAGATTCACGAAACATTCATATAAATATTTGCCTAGAAAAAGTTCGTATGAGTGGGCGAAATGGCTCTTAGATTGCTATAATTTAAGTTTTGTTTAACTGAACAGAGTCTTTGTTTAACTATGAGTAGGCGATAGAGTGGCGACGTACATCGGCTTGTCATTCCCTGGAATCATGTTTCCAGGGATGCAGCTAGGATTAGATGACATATTAATAGTTAATAGTAAGTAATACTTCACCTACGGCTTAGAGACTATTTCACTCACTGCCAATACAGTACACAAACTAAAATGTGCACAAAGGTCCACGGAAAGACAAATGTTAGGCATGAGCCTGAAAGATAAAATAAAGCGCGGAACAAAAGTCGTAGACATCATGGACCGGGTTGCTAAACAAAAATGGCAGTGGGCGGGTTACGTTGCCAGACAGAAGACAGAACGATGGACTTCTAGAGTTCTAAGATGGAGACCGTGGGATTAAAAGAGAGGAGTAGGAGTAGAGTAGGAATAGAGGAGAAGAGGCCTATATCCAGCAGTGGATAGATGGCTGAAAGAAAAAGAAGAGTAAGTAATAGTATAATAATGTCTGATCTCAATAAAAGATTTTAACACCGGCTTTCCTGCTGAAGAAATCCACTCTCCTCCACGAGTTCATATAGTATCTCATTGTCTGGTCACATACGTCCAGCCCAGTGCCATTTCAGCTCAGCTTGAATTACACAGTAGGTAATAATTTCTCATTGATATTACGAGGCTTCGATTCTGCGAGGAAATTTTATATTTAAAATTTCCTTGAAATAGGCGAATCAATTATTATTATTTAACATCAATGTTTTCCAGAACAAGTTCTACGGGCGCTCGTACCAATTTCCTCAATTAGTGAGTAACTAATTTGTCTGTTAGCTTTCTGAAAACACTTTTCCTGTTTTCTCATCTCCTGCTAGAGATGAAAGCTTCCTGGACATTATTGTGCTAAATCTACAACTTAGATTGATGAAAATTGAAAAGTTAAGAGTTTCAGCATATTATTCATGATGTACTCGTACAAGAATAAATAAAATACATTTTTTTATTAAACCATTGTGAAAATTCCACCCAGTCTACCCAACAGGAAATGCGGAGGGAAGGAGGTAGGTAGATATATAGACATTAAGAAAATAATAATAACATTTTTTGTAGAAAGCCCATATATTTCCAAAATGAGCTTTTGCATTTGTAAGTACCGACTATGTATGTAAATACTTTCAACAAGTATGATGTGCAGTGACAGACCACCCACCCCAGGCTATAACAGACATTAGCTGGTTTAACTGACCACTTAAAATTGGAGTAACGTTCACCAATTCATGTCCATCTATCAGAAAAGGGCATAAGTATAGAGTATTTGAATTTGATCTGGACATTTCTTCATAAAGTGCAGAATACATCATCACCAAAGTTTGAACCTAGCACCTCCCATTTGAAAGACCAATTATTATTTCAAAATAATCTTAATTATAAAATACAACTATTTTTTAAATGTGGATATAAATAATAATAGTAATAATTGGACTATTTTGGGCGCCGTTTAGCGATAAAATCGCCCCAAAGGCAACTTACACACTGCATTTACTGGTTACCCCATTATTTGTATATACCGTGATAGTGGAGGAGCAAAAAATATTGTATACGTCAGTGTTTATGAAAGCATTCATTCAAAAACAGAATAAATACGGATATATCCTTTATACCTGAAAAATTTCATACAGAGAAAAATGCTATGTTTATGAAAAACTATTGTGTTTCAAACAAATTTTCAAAATATTGAAAGCATCCGAATAATAATAAAAGTGGAACACATCTGTTGGGTGAAAAAAAAATCGTCTGTCTGAAAAATTCCTGAAACTCGACAGGTGTTGTCAGGTACCTCCTCCTATTTATTTCTATTTTGTATTTGAAAGTACGGGTTGAATATAAGAGTCGTATTTCAGAACCTATTCGATATTTTCAAATTCAAAATTAATTTTCTATTAGGTAACAAAAAATATTTGAAAAGCCGTCCTTTAGTGTATCAACTTTTGCACATTTTCAGGAAATTTGCTTTCTCTCATCCTGTATTTAGTCTGTCTTTCATCCTGTATAACAATTCATCCTGTTAACGTTTTCGTCTGTTTTGACATTTCTCACAGGATAGTCACTTTTAGATGACTTTTTTTATTCATTCCACATTTCTGTACTTCGATGAAGAAGTAGTTAGCATCCAGCTGGCTTATTATTGGGCAATATACAATATCTGGTTTATGAAGGACAACAAGAGTATGGTGCTGAAGATAAAATCAAGAAAAAATTTTTGCTATCGATACCTCGACGTCATATAAGTACGAGCAAGGAAAGCAGATGTATGGATGCTGGACGGTAGACAGATGGTGTCAACACTGATGCAAACTAAAAAACTGGAAGTTTGTGGCCCTCACAAGGACGAAGCGAAGAAGATCCCTGTACTCAGCTAGTATCCGTCCAGAACTGTCGAGCTGTTGAAAAGACAGTTCCCAGTGTCCTAATTTTGTATTTTTGCCAATAATCCTCTTTCCAACATACTGAAGTGAATTATTTTAGCCCTGGCACCATGCAATCGTGACGCAAAATCTACCTAGGACTTTCCACCGAACTGTAATGAAATTAGAATTCCCACCGTTCTGAATTTCCTCGAATTGGTATTGTTTCCCAAGAGGTACTCTAGGATTGATAACAATGAGACAATGTATGTACCTAATTCACCTAATTGATAATAATATGATTTTTACAAAATATTTATTATTCCACCACTTACTTAAGGTAGGAGAGCAAAACATACAATGATTTTTCTATAAAAGGAAAGTAATTTAGTTCGGTCAGCTGAAATACATTGATTTATTTTAATGCGACAAGCAAATCTTCGGTAATAAATTCAAGAATGTCGTAAAGAATAGTTTACATTGCGTCGGAATCGGATAGCGGACAACCGGATAGAAAAGAACATTAATAAAGAGATTTATGTGGAAAAAAAAACTACACAGTAATTACTCGAATAATTTGTAATCATAAATAATTTGTGTTTAATTTAAATATAATAATCTTTGGACCGGATTAACAAATGTTAATCCGGTTAATTCCTGGATATTTTTCTTTTTATATTTTTTCTATTATTTCCGAGAAAATTAACCGCGCCTCGATTAAGCACGATTTATTTTCTCGTATTTATTACGACAAATCGAAACTCCGCACGTTGTTCAATATGTTATATAAGTGTTTATTGTACGGCGCCACAACAAATCTTTACCGAAGAGGTGAAGAATTTGTTGCAGGAACTCTCAAGAGAAATCGTTTCTGGGAGAAAAAGGGAACACAACACTCGGCTCTAACATTAGTGATATGTGTTAGTAATTTCGATCTATTGAATAAAATGTAGGAGTAGGTATCTAACAACACCTTACCTTCTGTTATATAATTCTTTAGACACACTATTCCCAAGGAAATAATATAACATTTCTACCACATTTCATTTTTTATTTTACGAGAAATTAGTTTAAAGGCGAATAAACAGTAGTTGTATGATAACTTTTTTATATCTAGAAATTATGAAAAAAACACATAAAACATTAACATAGAATATTGTGTTGTAGGTAGAAGTAGTATTTTTATTTCGTTCCGGGAAAACCTATTTAGGTAAATTGAATATTTCAAGTTTCAAATATTAGTTTCAAGCAATACTTTCAAATATATAATACAGTCTACGAATATGTACTCGTAAAATAGAACTGTTAGTATTTATAAGTTTTTATATATAAAAGGCGAATGTTATCAAAATAAATAAATAGATGTTTTAGTACAAAATTTGAAGGTAACTTAATATAAACTTAACTATGTAGAAAACAAGTTAAATAAATACCCACAAATTTCAGGAAATATTTTAGAAGTTTGAAAAAATTAAAGTACTAATTTTGTTTCTAATATTTTTATTTATTTGAGCAGATTATTTGTAACCAATCACTCCTCATCGTCTCTACATATTTAAATCATTTGATTAAACTTTTATTTTCTATTTCTGCTGTAGTTCATTTGCCTCGTGTATTTTGTACACACTTCTAAATGAAATATATTTTACGCTATTGTTGCGTATCTTGACTATTCTACGAAATTTTCCCGGAAAACATTTTGTCACAACCCGGAACAAGCCACCATAATCCCACATTCACGTGGGTAATATATGTAGGTATCAGTGGCAAAGGGTGGATTTCTGGAGAAGGGAAGCCGGGGATAACATTTATTATTGGATTACATCAAATTAGACACTATTATACCTATAATTTTATCCAAAAGGTAACTCGATGGGAATCGTGTTCTTAGGTAGCTTCGCGCCTGGTAGGTATGTACCAAGTCGGTTAGTATGGTTTGTACCTACCTCTTGTAATAAAATACATGACTATGGCACTTATGTGGTTATACTATGGAGGTTGTATGTATGTGTTTTATATATGGTGTTCAGAACATTTCCTGAAGTTCCTGATAACTCATTATGTTCACCTGGAAGTTTAGTTTACACCTCAACACAAACTCCCCAGAAAGTATCTAGGCTGCCTCCACCTCTCACCATAATTTAGTATGGCTACCTTGTTTGTGTGTAATTTAAGTTTTGACGAATATCTTGATGCTTTAGTACTTTCTTATGTAACCACTAACTAAAGCAGAATTTGTATAATTATGCAAATATTAATATGTACCATAATATTATTAAATTGTTTTAACAATCGCTTTGTTTAAAGTAAGTAGCTGGCAATTAAACTGTAATTATATGAAAATGAACAGTTAGATGAGTTACGTTTGATCTGACGTGAACGCTGTTCTGAACCTTATACATACACTCAGTTCAGCATTGCAGCAGTTTTTGTGCATCTTTTGTTCGGGAAATTCACGCCAGAACATCTGATGCCAGCGACCCCCACATTGATCAAAATTCTGCGTTGTCAATGCTGCAAAATGCAGAATTGACGATGTATGACTGAACATGACGCTATGTTCACTGTGTTGGATTATCAAACAGCGGATTTCTGTAGCAGGGAAGCCGTGGCTAACATTTTATATGTTGCATTATGTCAAATCAATCATTATTATACCTATTTTTTACAGCCTACATAAATACAAAGGTAACTCATGGTAATCGTGTTCTCAGGTATCTTAACACCAGCTGTTAAGTAGTGGCCATCGTAAGCAAGCTACAACATAGCACGATATACGAGTTGGTCTAGATCAAAACTATTATGTATTTCGAAATGTATGAATCTCGCGCTAGCATGACAATCTCGTCTTATCAGTTGAAGCGAAGTCGATTTATCGAATTGGAGTTTTTCCATAAGCGCAAACAAAACTTTTACACGCCACTAAATCCAGCATATTGTAAATAAATCAATTATTGAAGTACTTATTATATTATTATCGTTTTCTACTTAACATTTCATCATGACAGTTTGACATGACGACAATATGCCTAAGTAATAATAACGATATAAATATTTAAGGTTAATAATAGCTCTCCATGTCATGAACAAGCTTTCGCGATAACGTGCTCTCCGATTTGCTTACACGTGTAGATATTTTAAGCTTTCAAAACAAAAAGATAATAACGGTAATTTCAAGTATTCAGACGCAAATTTATGAATTATTGAAATCATTTTTCATTAAGTCATATTTTGATATTAACTTAAATAAATAACTTGTAATTTTCTTTATTTAGGTAAAATAGAAAGTAATTTACTTTAGTTATACAGATCAAAACATTTTAAAAAGAAGTTTTCCAAGAGAATATTTTATTCTTGAAAGTATATTTCGTTGGGACTTAGTCTATTTAACGGAATTACTCTAGTCCAACGCAGTTGTGTATGGTCTAAGGATGGGTAACATGGATCTTACTTGACGACTAACGTGTAGTTTCCAATTCTTAATTTCTTAAACGGAAGGAGAGCGTTCATATCCTGTCTTAAAATTCAACAAAAAATAATATATTCTTTAGCTGTAGTTTGTAATTCAAAGAATATTTTACATAATAGACGATCTGTTCTCTCTGGCTACCCGGCAAGAGCCGTGGCGTAAGGAGATAGAATATAAAATAGAATCAATAAATCCGATATGCCCGAGACAGACTTTTTTTGCTTTTGCTCAAAACAACACATAATATATAAAATAATGCTTCATAAAGAAGTGTATTGCTAAAGAATATTATGAATAATAATAAAACGTACGTAAATAGGCAGCATTCATGCGGGAATATTTTTGCAAATGGATCTGAAATTGAATGAACGTACAGTCGTACAAATTCTCCAAACCAATGATTCAAGAAATATTGCTATGAGAAAAGAATAACACATTTTTTCAATATTTAAATTAAAATATAATACATAATATTATTTCCACCATTGAACTGCCTACAAAGACTTTGATTCAAAGAACTCTTTCACACAATATAAACTGAAGTAGGCGCCATTGCGAAGCATTACGAGTACATAATACCCATTCCTATCGACTTATTTCTCTGTACACAATTTTAAGAGTATGCATACCGACATTTCAAAAATTTCTAAAAACGGGAGACCTTCTATCTCGACAACCGTTACTAAATATGCTTTGGAACAAAATAGGGTAGATGCATTAAACCTTTATCTAGGGAATAACCGTAAAAGATTTTTTATATCTTGTATAGATTTCTCAAAAAAAAAATTAAAAACACCTCTGATTTTTTTCCGAAAGACGGAAACTCGTTTCCCAAAAGTCGCGGTGTAAAATTTTATTTTGTACTGATAATATGCATTAAAATCTAGGGAATAACCGTAATAGTTTTTTGATAGACGCAAAATTAACCACAAAAAATGGAAAAAACGCTATTTTTACAATTTTATCATGCAATTGTCACGCAATTTTGAACCTTAATGCCGTGGGAAAAGAATGTGACGTCATTCCTGGTGCCATGCCCTTATAGGCAACTCTTTGTAGCCACCTATTATATGCAGTACCTATATTACATACATTCGCAGTATGAAATGTGTGGGAACGGAAAGTGTAAGGTACTCTTATATGATCAATATATCTACAAGATTTTTTCTTGTTCAATCAATCAGGATATTGACAACGTACCTATTCAGCTTAAGTTTAAGCTCCGTTTATTTTTGATAAATGTACGATCGAGTTTGAGTGTAAAATTGATTAGACATGTAAATAGAGGAAAATTTTTCTGTACAAAATCAAAACCTTTAGAAAATCCCATGGAATGACAACTTACCGTCAAGTTACCAAGAGCGTTATGTTTGACGCTCATTCAACAGTCAGGATGTGACGTTAGTTCAGTAATGTTTTCAATCTTCATTGGCGGGAAATACGGAATAGTGAAATAGAACATAAACTAGGTATCTAATATAAACAGTCAATCTGGTGAAGATACATGATGCATATTTTTTAAGGTGTTTTTGATTTGTCTTAGCTGTATAGTGCATTTCGTATTAGAAGTCCCCTGGTGCAAACTTGGATTAGTGTTGCTTGATGTGATAATAAGATATGGTTACATTTTTTCGCTACTTTCAAATTATATTTCAGAGTTGTTGTTTAAAAAATTGCCAATATTTGGATTGTTAAAATAAACTGGCAACATTGTTTTTCAAACTTAAGATGACGGTTTAAAGTAATTATTGGATTATTGTTTTCTTAATCCAATTCGCAAAACTATCTTATCTTTAAAATGATTTCTCTAGCGCCGCTCTGTAATATTTTCGGCATTGTAGGTTACTTGTAAAAGTTACAGTGTGAGAATATCGCGAACCTTTGACAGCTCTTATGACAAGAGTCGACAATCAGGACTACCGATAATACAATCTCGAACTCCACTTTCAGCTAACGTCCGCACGATGTTCAAGATTGAGGAAACCATCTGTACCGTGTTATTTATTACTTCTCATTGTATGCAGGTATATATCGTATATTTAAAAATCTACATCGTGCCAGAAAACATAAAATTAGTAAAATAACGAGAGTGCCATATGAGAGCAGTTAAAACTTTATAATCAACTTGTTTTTGTTAAATCGTTCGTGCATTGTTACGAGTAGATCTCACTTTGTAAAAAAGACATTGTTAGTAACTCCTATCAAATTTCCTATAAACTTTTCATACAGAACACTCCACTACTTCCGTGTCCTCCAAACTTTAGTCTTTAGTTCGGTATTCATTTGCACGGGACGTGACCCTTCACACCGTTATACTGACCCCAACATCCAGCCTCTTTCTTATATTATATCTCTCTCTCTTATATTATAAAAGGCCTTGCTACCATGTAGGGAACCTGTATAAATGTAGGAAGTCCTGACGGATAAAGCCATAGACAAAAATTTACAGCCGCCAGCATTTCCGCTAGGTATACGCAATTTTTCTCGATGTAAAGTAAGCTAATTTACCATTTGATTACATAGGTTATATTCCAAAGGTAATTTCCACACTGATTATGCATAATGAGTCGCAAAAATCACTGAAATATCACCAGGATTCATGCAATTGTGGACAACTAATATGACACGGCGTCATTGCAATGAAAATGGCGTCCACCATAGATTTGTCATAGATATAGAAGGGGCTCAATGTTCAATAGTACTTCCCACCTTTTTATAGGTTCCTTACTACCACGAGGCCAAACGACAAATACTTAATACCATGAATGACGTCACAGTCATTTCCCACAGAAATAAGGTTCAAAATCGCGTGAACAATCGCATGATAAAATGGTAAAAATAGCGTTTATTTCATTTTTTTGGGTTAATTTTGCGTCTATCAAAAAATTTTAACAGTCATTCCCTAGATTTTAATGCATATTATCAGTACAAAAAAAATACTCCGCGACTGTCGGGAAACGAGTTTCCGTCTTTCGGAAAAAAAAGACCAGACGCGTTTTTCAAAATTTATTTTTGAGAAATTTACACAAGATATAAAAAATCTTTTACGGTTATTTCCTAGATAAATGTTTAATGCATCTACCCTGTTTTGTTCCAAAGCACATTTAGTAACGGTTGTCGAGATATAAGGTCTCCCGTTTTTAGAAATTTTTGAAATGTCGGTATGCATACTCTTAGGCTGGCCACAAACGTCCCGAAGTTCAGTTCCGGAATCGACCGTTTTGCAAAAAGGTTCCGACCAAAACCTCTTTCTGAATTTAAAATCGGGGTGACGCTGAATTCAGAGAGAGGTTTTGATCGGAACTTTTTTGCAAAACGGTCGATTCCGGAACTGAACTTCGGGACGTGTGTGGCCAGCCTTAATCATAAAACTATATTATAGTACTTCTACTACAGCTGGTAATACAACTTTAGTGAAATAATTAATAGGTGATGTTTGAATATAGAAATGCTTGGACGAAGTGAGGAAATACGAGTAGATAATAATGAGTTTTGAAAAGTTAAATGTTGGTTGAAATTATAAACGTTCCCATGCTTTCAAATTAAAACTCTCGCAGTTTTTCCTCAATAAACTTCTTCTTTATTTATATATACTATGTAAAAAACAATGCGTACAAGACAATGGACATATCCTTATAAACATATTTTTTTTCAAGCCACAATTTCGACATTTTGTCAAAGATTTTTATAGTGATTATCAATACGAAAGCAATATCGTTTAACAATTAAGATATATCATTAAGAAACTTTGAAAATAATATACAATTACACACATTTGCTAGACGTCACAGAATGACAATATCTTTCCTTTTAAAATACAATAATTCATTGGAAATATTGGAATTTGAAGTCAGATCACTTACTTTAAGGGTCGCATTACAACTTGCTTAATTAACCTACATACCTTGTATAAATGCTCTCTTCATTTGCCAATTTTATGTCTTGCGATGAAAAATACGTTAAATGAACTATCGGCAAACATTGGAGAAGTGTACATTCTATCACCATTAAGTACTTCTCCGTAACATCTATCTATCTATACCCTCACGCCACATCCCTTGCAGGGTAGGCAGAGAGGACAGAGCGCCAGACAGCCCTCCGTAACATTGTGCTATGAAAATAATATAGTATAAAATTGTATACAAAAACCGCCTTCACTTGTGTGTAAATACGGAAAGAGACCATTTTCCGGTCTCATACCGGTTAAAATGTCACATAGGGAAACCAGAAAACCTATTCCGGTTCCTCTACCATTATATACCGGTTGCACAGATTTGCGTTTAACTCGCTACAGTCGTATGATAAATAATGAATTATGTAGGTGTATTGTCTAACCTTCGTGCAGAGCTTTAACTCTCAGATACACCGTACAATGGTCGTCCACATGCGAAATTAGAATATAGTCATCTCTATCATTTGACTAAACATTGTTTTGTATGAGTATTGTTATTGATTGCCTTGACTTCATTTTGTTTTTCTTTTTTGCACTGACTGTTGACATACAATTTCTCTAATTACCTGAACTCTCATTATAATATTGATTTATCTGTATTGACTAGTTGTGTACACATGTAATAGGGCATCGCTTGAACTTGATCTGTGTTGTTTTTTGTTTGATTTGTGTTTACATGTGGGTGATGTCTGTTTGTGTGCCATGAATAAATAAAAAAATAAAAAATAAAAAAATAAAATAAATCTATAAACCAAAGTGTCCTGACTGACTGACTGGCTGATATACTCACTCATCAACTCAGAGCCCAAACTACTAATACATAACAAATCTTAGATTGGTCAGTCAATAGTATGGTATTTCGTGTATATTTTTTCTGAAATCCTTATTGCTTATGAATGTAAGGATTAAACATGAATTATTCCTCAAAATTTTGTAGTATTATATACTGTACTGTATACCATACCATATTTACCCAACCCCTTATTCTATGAAAGGCCAGGCTTCAAAACATTTTCTTTTATATAAAAAGGATCTGAAATTTTCTACACAAACTTAAACACTTTCCTGCACACTTCACAGTAAACTGAAAGATTGTGGAGTGAATTTCATAATACACCGTCAGCCCAGAGATTCGAGCCCGGCACCTCCAGATTAGAAGTCCATTACCCAGCAGCGCCAACAATGTACTCTTCTTAATCACGTAATCTTTGTCAGTGATTTGACGAATCCAAGTGATAGCTTTTTTCTGAGGCGCCAATAGTTTTCTGTCTTCCTGCCATTGAATGTTGCTTTTTAACATAAAATGCCAACCTAATCATGTATTGAAATCTTTAGAAAAATAAAATTACTTTGTGATTCTAGGCCAAACACGACAGCAACGTTGCGAGAACGCGCTACCGAAGAAAAAATAATTTATTTAAATGAAAATAAATATGACATTCTCGTTGTGTAATATTAATTCAATTGCAACTGTGGAGGGGTTAAGCATAAGAGCACATTTCCCGGCCTTTCGATTTACAAATTAGCAGGAAATTCAGAGGCAGCCTCGTCTACGGATGTCGTGCCGCGGCATTGAGTATTTCCTGGGTCTCCGTCGCAACCTCCTCATAAGAGGCACTTGAACATAACCGACAAACCACCACCAACCGACTCGAGCTCTCCTAACCCTTTCATCCCTCGTACACCATAACACCACTTCACCAACGAGATAACGAAGCCAGAGTAGCAAATTGTAGAGAATTATTATAGTTGCCTTCTCTAAAGTACTGCGGGCTTGAGATTTTTTTAAAATATAATTAGGTATAATTTAATGAATATAAAAAGAAACGAAAAACATATTCAGAGTTGTATATAAATATTTCTACGCAATAAATTTTTCTTGAGGTAAAACAAATGAAGTGTAATGAAATGTCAATTTTATAATTATATTACCTTATTGCCTTGTACCGTACGTTTTTTCTGATAAATAAATAAAACTATTACACCTTAAAAGTATCCATTATTACTATTTTTAATAGCCTTTTTAAAGAAAATTCTCCGACTATATTTTTGCATGCTGCAATTCAAATCAAGAGGAGGTATTTATAAATATGCAGAATGCTGGAAACTATATAAAATATATCCAAAGCGTTTTCCTGTGCAATGAAAAAATATTTCTAGAGAAACGTAAACTATATAAAATTATAAAAACAATGTGTACTCTTGGTTGTCGAGGCCACTCACCTCAAATTTCGCAAATTGTCATTGAAATCGATTCCATAATAATTCATCATTGTCTCGCTAGATTCCACCAAGTATGAAAAAAAATTAATATTGGATCTACTCCTATTCTCTTTTTTACAGCATGATGGGACAATAACCTTGTGCGCACGAATCTTCGGTAAATTTTCCGACGAAAGTACGTATCCTTTCATGTATTGCAATAATTGTAGGTGGTACGCAAGCAGCCATGGCCATAGGACATACACAGTAAATAAGTAGATAAAACATTCAACAAAGTAGAGCTGTGTGAATTTTGGCTAAAAATTAAAAATGAATATCCATCGCTTGTTTCTGACCATTATTACCAGCATTAAAACCACGTATCTCTATGAGAGCGGATTTTCTGCTATGTTGATAATAAAAAAACAAATATCGTAATAAGCTTAACGTAGACCCCAATTTGCGCTTAAAATTAAGTACAACTGAGCCAGATATTTCCTATCTTGTCTCGAACATGGAGTAACATTTTTCGCACTAAGAATATTGAATTTTTGGCTATAAATAATAAATGATAATGTTGTCATAAACAGTTGCTGCAGTTTTTATTACTTTACCAATTTGAAGGTTTTTTTTAACGGTTACAGTTCAGTGGTACGCTACTGATTTATAATTTCGTGTGTGGTACGCGAAATTAAAAGTTTGGGAACCACTGATGTATTGGATTACCTGTCCCTAGAAATATTGTTTCATGAAAACGAAATTAATATACTAAACGTACCTTTAATTCCGAAAACGTTTTGAGGGAATTATAAAAATATGAATAAAAAACAAATAATACTTGCTTCTGGTATCTCTACCTAAAATATTAAATTCTTTGTACGAAAAACAACATTTAGATAAAATAATGTGTAGGAGAAAAATCTCAATTAAGAGTACTTAAAAATCTGTTTGTAAAATTCATTTTATCCAAAATATTTTTTTGTTTCTTTTATCATTCATTTCGAAATGGGTTTATTCTTATTATTACTGCTTATTATGAGTACCTACTTATGCCTACATAAAAATCATATTCAACAACGCGTCATCACGGCGTTTCCTCATTTTGTAATCAACGACATGTGTAGAGGATGCTACCTTTTACGGGGGGGTACCCAGAAATAACCGAACTGATGTTGTGGTGGGCGGAGTTTTCAAAGTTCCGCATTCTAACTCTAGGAGAGTTTAGAGCTAGCCTTTACGAGTCTGTAAGCCAAAAATCGTCTACTACTACATCCTAGTCCGTAAAAGCACCATACTATTTCAGTAAGGTTGCACAATGTACAGGTACTAAATCCCCTATGTCCAGGAGCCAGTTTTACACAAGAGATCTCTCATATTTTGAGTAAGATATAACAGTATCCTAGCTAAGGGATTAAAAAATGAAATATCTATTCTAATGATTTTTATTACAAAACAACACGAATATATATATAAAAATGGTTGCTTGAAACCTGAAACCTTAAGTCCAGGCGCAGAATTGCCGGACACTTTAAATTAATTTATTTATTGCATGTATTTCGGTTGATAATGCATTCAGTACAATTCTCTGTCCAACTGTCGTGTTTTGTATGGAATGTAAATTTTCATAAAAAAAATGTATATTACAATTTAATCTAGTATTGCCTCCAATACAAGAGAATTTATTTTAAAGTTATGAATTCTGCCGGGTAAATTAGGCTAGAAATTAATATTCAACAGTCATAACTATTGTCTCATTTCACAGAAAGGCACATTTTAATAATGGGTCTTTAATGGAAAAAAACGTAAAACCTTTTTAATAAAGATGAAAAATGTGGTTAATTAATTTGACATATTTATTAAAAGAATTAAATTAGACCCAAGCTGATTATATTATTAATCCCACTGTGTGTGCCAACCCTTAAACAGAATTCTACATAAACGCATTCATTCATACTAAATACGGCAAATAATTTTCGCCGTGATTACTGAATAATGAGTGTCTTTTGGAAAATGTATTTGAAGTTAATATATATTATATATATATAATTATATTTGAAGTTAATATTGGGGACTTTATCCAAACAAAGATTGTGATAATATAAAAAACAAGATTTTATTTTATATTTTTTCAAATGTCCTGCAAACTGTTAAAACTCGGGTGTTTGAAATGGGCCCACTACACGCTCACGAGTCATGACGACCTTTTGGTGTTCATGAGTAAAAATGCGTCAATGGTCGGTTACGTACACGTCAAGACAAACATTTTCATTCACGCGCCTTTTTACTCATTCACGGCGAGGGTCGGCGAGCGTCTGGCGTCAGCGTGAAAGTTCCGTAGAACATTTAACATATTTTTCAGCAGTGAGGTTCACCACCCATCCTGAATGATACTAAATACTTGCACCAAGATACTGTTGTGTTTTTATACCCACACAACATTTATTGATTACCTCATGGTTGAGATATACCGTTATGGAAAAGCTTGTGCCGTTGTGCCAGCTCCAAGAGTCTAACCTAGCACCTCCTGATAAGAAGTCCGCGTCCCAACCAAATGCGCCAACTATGTACCCCCAATATATTCCATTTATACCCCCATGAGTGTAAGTATCATAAGGCGTTGTGCGTTTCTTTTTAAACATCCTAATATTGCGAAACCTGAAAAAGTACGAGATTGACTAATAGTCTAGCAGCTCGTAAACTTTAGAAAAACTTGTGAACATTTACAATTTCTCTCACAGTTCGACTTGTCACGGAATTTATAAATTAGAAAGGTGAAGTGAGAAAATGTAGTTTAAAATGTGAGTTTTACATCGAAAACTGCAGTCATTAAAAGTTTCTAGATTATTTTTAAACCGTGAGATATAGAGTACTCTGTTATTTTTTTACAGAAGGTTCTGTGCCAGTACTGCCAGTGGATGAAAATAAAGAAATATGTGGATAAAGAAGATGTAAGCTGGAAACCTGGAAAGTTAAGACACAGAGAGAAGAAAGTTTAGTTGGAAAAACATGGAATTGATAAATCTTATCACGTAGATATCTTGCAACACTTCTATAATGCACTACTGAATGGAATAAAACTTCCTAACACCCAATTTGCTGTTTAATTTTTCACTAATCTCGCCTAAAAATATATTATTTCAATCATTTAATTACAATACTATTTTAGATTAAGAGGTTGTTGGCTGGCACATTTTGAACGTAGATCAAGTCTAATAATACTTTGGTATAATGAGCAATTTAATCCTCAGATTATTCCCAATTCGTTACGAAGATTGATTATCAAATAAGTAATCCTCTCTTCTAATAATGATATGTAAAATACTTTTCACGTTTGATGGGATAATATTGTAATCCCAGTTAAATAGGACTAATTTGAAAACTTTAAAGGTTCGTAAAACAGGTAGATGATTATACTTAATGCCAATTAACATTCAATTCACAATTAGGTGGTACTACTTTGGTTATTATCATCATCGTAATCTTTTCAAAAGGAAATTTAAGTTTTTTAAACTTTAAGGATAAAATTCCAACGGATACCTTTTTAAAGCCGTTCATTGGAATGCGTAGGTATTATCTTTTATGTGTGTGTGCTTTTATCTTTCACCGTAGTCCTGAATCGATTTTATCTTACTTATAAAACTTTGTAGATGAGACCTCGTTGGTTTGCTTGTTACAAAGCCGTTTATAAACTTATAATAAGGATTTGTCGATGTATTTACAGAAGTTTCATAACACCGTCTCTCTACCGACTGAAGTGCAGACCCGTTTGAAGTTGCCTTGAGAAAATTAATTGTAAGAAAAGGTGTTACATAAGCAAGCTGTAACTAAGTAGATAGACACGAGTACCTGATTAGGGAAAATGAACGTAATTAAGATGAGCAACTAAATAATGTTAATTTTATTCATCTCGAGAATAATGTAACAATATTCTCTTCGTGATATTCCTAGAGTAGAATAGGGCCCCCTCTTCTTTTTTAGTGTTCTGTAAGGGTCATGTGTTTGTTATCCTTTTTTTTAAATCTTATTATGTATTGAAGTTTGCCATCCATTTCGAATACTAAATTAATCTTTCGCAGACAGTAGGTATGTTGGGTGTGTTTTTATACACAACCCATGATTTACTGGTTACCGCACTATTGGGATACACCGTGATGACACAGTAGTATTGGTACTATAATATGACGAATTAGCGTCAGATGGCTTTGTTCTCACATCGCCATATAAAATTAAATATTTGGAAACAATTTAGACAACTGTACAGTGAATAAGAACCTGGTTCATCAGTGGACTTTGTAGTAATAAGTCCGTCAAACATGGTGAAGAACATACAATAATAAAATTGTTAAATTGGCACTGATCAATATAAAATTTACTAAGATATGATTTCTGGCATCGGCACTGTACCTCTAAGATTTTTTTCTTCCCGGCTCTGATGCCTTCCCGTCATTAGTTTCACAGGGTATAAAGTTTTTTCAATGGGCGCATTAAAAACAATGACATACCAAAATCCAAGCTGCGAAGGCTTCAACTTTGTACGGATAATTAGTTCGTTGATTTTCCATCGATAAACTACTATATTTTCGATAATGGCTCATCGGAGTTAACAGCGAATAATACCTATATGATCTTCCTTTCCTCAAAACATATGTATAAAGGAAGTAGAAAGTGATAATTCGGTAATCACCGAGAGAAAATTTCTACCAGTCAACGGCGTTTATTTGCTCTCGAGAGAAGAAGCTAGAAGAAAAAATGCTGTCGAATCCGTGTTTCCGCTTGCGACCTCAAATAAGTAATCTCCTTTGCCCTCGCCTTTGTCCCATTTACTTGGGGTCGGCCCTAATAAGTAATTCTATATTGTTTTATATTGTTTATAATTGTTTTATATTATTGTATGATGAGGAATGTGGAAATTACCGTGGAATTACTCTACTGAGCGTACCCGGTAAGGTCCTATCTCAGATCATCTTGAACCGCATCCAGAAACCAATCCTAGCCATACTGAGGAAGCAGCAATGTGGCTTTGTGCCTGGCAGGTCCTGTTCGGACCCAATTTTCTGTGCCAGGTGTGTCCTCCAACAATCACAAGAGTATAACTCGCCAGTCGCTTGCTGCTTCATTGATTTCGAAAAAGCCTTTGACAGCCCCCATAGAGAATCAATTTGGAAGATATTGGCCCTTTACGGTATTCCCACGAGGCTGGTAGCTATGATCGAAGCCCTGCACACGGACTCGGAGTGCAGTGTGAGAACCTCCTGTGGTCCAACTGACACCTTCAGGATCACAACTGGGGTTCGACAAGGATGTGTACTGGCGCCTTTCATCTTTGTTACCGTCATGGACTACCTTCTCAGAAAATCCACGGGGAATTCAGGGGGAGTGCCGTTATTGCAAAGACCTGCCAACGAAACAAACGTGGGAACTCTACACGATCTAGAATATGCGGATGATCTCGCCCTATTCGACACGTCTGTGGGTGGACTACAGCACAGCACTACAATGCTCTACAACAACGCGACACGCCTTGGCCTCAAGGTCAACACTGGCAAAACTGAGTACATCTGTAACGATGCATGTCCGGATAGGGTCACAGCTATGATTGTCAACGGCAATCAAATCTCCCAGGTAAACAAATTCAAATACCTGGGCGCCACCATCACCCCGGCAGGTGACCTCCGGACAGAACTGCCCATTCGCATCGGAGCTGCCAGTGGGGCATTCAACAACATGGACAAGATCTGGAAGGCATCCGGGTTTAGTATCCAGACAAAACGCCGCCTATTCAACGCCTGCGTGATCCCTGTCCTCCTCTACGGCTGCGAGTCATGGCACTTAACCAAGGCTCAAGAGCGTAAGATACTCAGCTTTGAGAATAGGTGTCTTAGGAGGATACTGGGTATCACATGGCAAGAACGTAAAACCAACGAATACGTTCGACGGCGTTCCCAGCAACGATCAATCCTGTCAGTAATACAGGAAAGACGTTGGTCGTGGCTGGGCCATGTTTTGCGAATGCCCAACGACAGCTGGCCAAAGAGAGCGCTGTTTTTCCACCCACAGGGGTCCCGACGCCCCGGAAGACCCTCTTTCACAGTGCACCGTTCCTATGACAACGAGATCAGAGCGTTAGGAATGACGTGGAGAGAGGTAATATCACTCGCACAAAATCGCTCTGAATGGAGACGCCTGGTAGCCTCCCTGTGCTCCCGAATGGAGACATAAAGGGCGTAGTAGTAGTAGTAGTAATGATATGAAAAAAAGAAACACTGGAGTTTTAGAAAAAAAATACTGATATGTACCAATAATGATGCAATAATATTGAATCAATTATATACATATATAGGCTACAAAATGTATGTGCCTTGTACGAACAATCTACTCTTTCTATTTTACCAATTGAAAGGGTTTTAGATGTACTTAATTAATCATAAGTTTTCATTAAATGATAAATTCACTTCATTGTTGGAGAGAAAAATAAGAATTAGTAAAAATATTAATATTTTCTTTTTCAACAACACACTAATCAATTATTGTTTTCCCATCATAGATAAATAGTTTCTCGAAAGGCTTTATAAGTTTTCTATTAAATAACTTTTAGTTCGACATCTCATCATAAATCAAATCTCGAAAATGATCGTATCATCTTATTTATAAGTTCCAAACCAAATATTCAATGGAAATATATTGTGGAAGAAAACAAAGTTATCATCATGAGTTTATACCTTACGTTTGTATATATTATACGGGAACTACTGCTGCGAAAAACACGTCAGTATTAAAAACAATAACACGAAATACTTCTACCAAATACTTTATAACAATAGTAATACGTGCAGCTTCTGACATTTTCCATACAAAGTAGCGATCATACTGTTACTAGAGCCATCTAGCGAACCGTAATGAAAATAACTATCCCCCCATAGATATTGTATGGACAGCTCGGGAAAATTAAACAGTTTTTAAATCCTCCCACAGCATTTAATTTGCATTTATGGTGTTATATCCTTATGAATATGAATAGAGGATTTATATTTCTCGTGTTTTATACTTCCAATTCTTTAAAATATGAACAAAATTCATTCAATTTTTTAATATTTTTAAAGTAATGATTTGTATGAAGTTTGTATTGAACGGCTGATCTCTTTCGAAAGCTTTCATCTCGCGCCGCATTTGTGCCGCGTTTGGCGCTAGTATCGCAATTATAAAAATCGAACGAAGCTGCACGTATTACTATTGTTATAAAGTATTTGCTTCTACTAACCACGAAAACCTAAATTCAGCACATATATAAATTAATAATTTGAGGTGATTCGTAAACGTATTGAGAATACATTCGACCATCAAGGATACTGACGTGTTTCTAGTCCTATGACCGACCTCTTTCTGCTGAAAAAACACAACAAATTTCTCAGAGATAACTCACAGTTCACTATATCAAAATAATTATCACGTATATTTCCTTCCAAACAATTACCTACATTGGTTATCTTGCTTCGTTATACAGACACGTCAAATAATACTCCTCTCACTAAATTTCATTTTCCCAACATCTATGACGGTAATTAATTTCACTACCAACTTATAACACACTAGTATTCAAAAGCCTGCTAAGCACACAGGTATTGTCAGTCCATTTCCTTTAAACAAATTAACATAAGATCACTTATCTAGTGCTAGTGACCTAATTATTCAGCAGTACCCTGAAGGTAAAATAAATTGTTAAAAAACCTGTTAAAAAAAATCTGTCATGCTAATTTTCGTTTTACTAATCGATTAATTCGATTTTATTTTACTTTTTCAAACTTCCGAAATTATTTAATGACAAGACCGACATCGAATGAATTTTCTACGACAGGATATAAGGAGGGCAACTCTCATATTTAATGATTGATAATCTTCAGCTGAAAACAACAAGGAAGAAATTAATTATTATTATAATCCTGAAACTCCTGAAAGATCTGAAGGTAAGAAATTGTATTAATAATAAAACAAGAATAACTGTAATACATGTTAAAATGATGGGCGTAATTAAATAACTCTAGATGAATGATGGTAAACAATGTTGGGTGAGGTGAATAGAAACATGTGGTATTAGTATGTAGTTCATTATATATAGTTAGTTCTAGGTGTTGTCTAATCTGTCATCCCAGGTAACAAGTAGAAAACAATATTAGGGAACACTAATAATATTCCTATACTAGTGGGTCCCGTGAATATTATATTCACGAAATTTGTATTTTTTTATTAACCAACTACTCATACTGCCACTCTACCACGCCCTTCCAAAGTTCTTCGAAGGATCATATCAGAGAGGGTCTTGGTCTTACCTACTTTCCATACTGATTCTACATACGTACCTACTATACATATGTACCTACAGTAAGTATGATTACGATAAGAATTCGAATTGTATTCTCTATCAATAATAGTAGTAGCTACACGTATGTATGTATGTACTTTTTCGCGGAAAATTATTTTCTTTCATAATTTCATTAGTAGGTAGTACACCTTATAAATTTCAAATTTTCGCGGAAAATTATTTTTATTCATAAAACTTTACGTCGAGACGTATTGGCCAACCAATATTTTTTGACCGATTTAAAGCGCTAGTATAATGCATTCAAAAACATTCCAAACATACCTACATACACGACTTGGATTCTACCAGTATTATGTAATGGAATTGAAGATGCTCATTGTGAATTATGTAAAAATTGGATAATGAATCTAGAAGACAGTGCCTGAGGGTTGAAGCGAAATGAGAGATATTTTGTTTCCTCCATAGATCCATGGATTTTCAACTCAAAATTTATAGAGATGAAACGTGTTGGATTAGAAATATATTGGAATAAAAAATATTGTATAGAAATGAGGAACATTCAACAACATAACAACATACCCGAAAGATTTGGTGTCAAAACTGTATCAACGTAACAATAGGTTTGCCGAAACGTCGGAATTACGAACAACCAATACGATCGTGCCAAATACAACTTCAATCACAGTCGGATGAATACTTTTCTTATTATACAATTTTTTTTTAAATTTCATTATTCTACAAAAAATTGATAAAGTCGTTTTTTTAAGTCACATTTTTTATTCATAAAAACATGTTTTGTGCCAGTTAATAGAATATGTGAGAGAATATGAAATTAGATAGGTTGTACATGCTTGTGATCAATTACAGATGCCTGATATCTCAACACATATTGATTTTTTGCTCCCTACATTATCCGATATCGGCTTCTACAAACTCACCTGTGTCACTCCCTCGATACTTATAGTCCGAGAGCCCGCTGCTTAATTTATGACGTATCTGTTTTTTGATCGAAATGTGGTATAAACGATAGCTTACCAATAGGGTATTACATCGCACTAGGGTTGCCTATCAAAATCTTGCCGCAACCCCCCCTGCCCCCCCCCCCCCCCGAAAAGGTCCCTCTTCGCGGTTTTTCGCATTTTATAGGAATATGGTATGAGATAAGAGAAAGTAGTCAATGACAAAAATAATCCTTGCTAAATTCTCTACAAAAAACGTTAAGTCAATTTTTTGATAGGACTAGTAGTTTACCCGTAATGGCCGGTCAAAAAACAGGATATTTTTTCAAAAAATAAAAAAAAAGTTTGATTTTTTTTCGTTCACATTCTTCCACCCATTATTACTAACATTTTATGGATAATGGGGGAATGGGGGCAGGGGGGGTTGCGACAGGATTTTGATAGGCAACCCTAATGCGATGTAATACCCTATTGGTAAGCTATCATTTATACCACATTTCGATCAAAAAACAGATACGTCATAAATTAAGCAGCGGGCTCTTGGACTATTATCGGGCTTGTAAAATATCACGATAATGATTGTCAATGAAGCTCTATTTATTACAACACAATCGGGTCAATTCTGTAAATAATTAATTGCGTACCAACTAAAACTACATAAAAAAATAAATTAATTAAAATACTTACACCTATTTTAGTTCGTAAAGGTGAGATTGAACCTACCGACATTTATAACTGTCCTCCTACCTACAAGAGGTGCACCATGAAAAAAATGTGAAGCATGAAATAATTTGTGTGATATTAGAAGATACATAAATGCATTGTAATTAGAAGGTGTTCTTTAGCAGTGTTATAACAATTAAAATCGGTTGATGTCAGTTGGTGAAGTGAGAGATATAAAAATCTGACGATTTTGATCCTATTCTATGACTTTTGTGTCAATTGGCTTCATTTTAAATTTATATGGACTTATTCAACTATAACAGCTACTTAACAACTATAACCTCAGCAATTCACTCGTGAAATGAAATCATAATAATTTAAAAAATCTGTGGTGGCATACTTATAAGTTCTCAATTTTCCTACTGCACGATACATGTTTTCATGTTGTTGATTCCACATTAGACCGTTGCGTTCAGTGACGGATCCAGGATTCAATTTTGGGGGGGGCTGAATGTCGTCACATGGTAAAAAGTACTGTCACTCAACGTTTGGGGGGGGGGGCTAAGGGCTGAAACCCCTAGATTTGTGGTATATAAAGTACTGTCACTTATGGTTTTGGGGGGGGCTTCAGCCCCCTAGCCCCTCCCCTGGATCCGCTAGTGGTTGCGTTCGTAGTATTGTATATAACATAGGTACGTAGGATAGTATTAGTAGTATACCTACATACAACAGTTTGAGTCAAACTCCTTCACCCCTAAATACACCCTTCCTGAACACTTCAACACCCACACGTATGTAGGAGTGTAGGTAGCTTAGGTAAGTTGTATGAAACTTTTCTAAAGGAAGCTAATCCAATCTTGCGAACTCATTCCAATTTTACTACTCAACTAACTAGTGTAGCCTGGAACCAATGTACCTACTACAACAGTGACCATTCGTTAAATAACTACCAACTGAACGCTCTTTATAGCACATAACGTATACACACCGCACCCCTAGCAGAAAGAAGTCTTAATGCTATTTTCTCACTATTTTCGGGAAATTGAATTCTATTTGTAAGAATTTTATGATTTTTATTTGTAATGCTAACATTTCTCTACTGTATCTTGTTCACCAAAAGTGTAAATAGATAAGTTGATATTTAAACAAATTCAAAATATAGTTATTCATTCACACGTTTGTCACAGAATATAATCAAATTGTAAAGCTTCTAGTTTTAATTTAAAGAAATCTAATCCTATGAAATCTAATAGTGAATCTTAAACGACAAAAATTTAAGGAAATTTTGTGGTGAATCTCTGAAATATTGACTCCGTCACTCGTGAGTCCGTAAATACCATCTAAATATTTTTTTATACTTGTGACACTTTTTTGTTTTGTGTACGATACAATCATTCTACTTCATATAGATAGTTTGTTTAGGTTTCTCCATTTATTCACAACTTTCTTACAAGGAAAAGGTGGGATGCGTGGATAGTAATTATTATTCCAACTTTGTTTATCTTTCATTCTTCAATTCAAATGCAAGAGACCAGCTTTTATGAAAAAGAACAACGAATTTAATTTTAGCCATTCAGTAAATTTAACAATGAAAAACAAATCAATTCTGATGGACTTTGGTGGTCTGTATGGGCGTGTACGTAAGGTGATTGAAGAAACTTATATGGTAAAACTAAATATGGTTTTTTATTGCCACTACTTCCAGGTTAACGAGATTTACTGAGACCCTTGATTTAGTAAGTAGGCATGTATAGGTACACAAAGAAAACCTAATTGTCATCTTGATTAAAAGCTGTAACGGGCAGGTGATGCCGAGTTTACCTACTATTCTTCTGTAAGTTATGTACATTGTGTAGTGTATACTATAATATTGCGTCGACTTCCACTTTATAAGTTTACCGTATTCATACTATAAGGTATAAGCTACCATCCCTGTTTACGATTTACTTAATTGCGGGCATTGCTCTATGAGGTGCCTACAATGATTATGAAACATTGTAGTACGGCATACATAATGAATAATATAATATTTTGTTTCTATGTAAGATATTACAGTCCTAATAAATTATTTGTGTCGTAATTTATAGAAATATGAAACCCGTGTAACGCAGACCTCAATCAAAGTAATAATATAACAATACAGAAATAAAATTTACGTAATCCGTTTATAAGTTTAATTTAATGGATCCGAAAAGAATACCTATTTATTATATGTACCTATTTCATACACAGAAAAACCAGTCTCTATGCGAAATTGAGCCTAATTTAGGATATAAAACTTGTTGCTTTTTATGTTGGTTATAATATTCTTGAATCACAATAGGTACTACACTTTACGCTGATTAACATCAAATAATTATTTATCCTTCTTTTTAAACCGGATTATAACAACCCTGATATGCGCTCTGTATCTACATACAGTTATGGTTTTAATTAATATTTAGTTTAAGTCCTCGATGTCAGATTGCATTAGACGTTTTATAATTTCAATCTTGAATGAAATTGACAAGCTCATATAAAATAGTCAGAACATAAAACTACTACTGAAAATCGTGTCGTATTTCGAATGCATTGTTCTCATTTTACGGTACAAATTGTAGACATTTTGTTCAAGTCTCATTCCAACTCCCTGGAAAGTTCCAAGATCTGATGATGATGTTATAAAAAAAACTTTAAAATTCAACTTTATAAAGAAAGCTCAGTAAAGGCAAATGGAAAAAGCAACAGCACGAAACGAGTATAAAAATACAATAAAAAGTTTAATGGACAACATAAGCTTTTCAAAATAACTTTCATTAAAGAAACAAATTTAAAAAGTAAATAGGTATCTCTTTGATTTTTTTATCTGAAAAAAATTGTATGAATTTGTTATTACGAAAAACTTTGTAGGTGATATTACTTTATTTATCTCGTGGATAAAACTAACATAAGGGACTATTTAATGCAAAATTGACTTTCAAATATTGCAGTGCTTTAGGATATTTTGTCAGAGGAGGATCGAAAAAGACCTGGTCACAGGTCATGGTGAGGTTGCAGGAAGAAGAACTCACGGACTTGCACCAACAAGATGGAGCACTTTATCAGCAAGACATATGCGAAGACGATAATTAGTATCAAGAAATATGTTGAGAACATTCGATACTATTTCTTATAAACATAAAACAACGCCGACAAACTTGTCAGGTTTGACGTGACTTAATTGCTTTAACTTTGTATATATTATATGACTAATAAATATATTTAAAAATATAAATATTCGGCGTATAAAAAACGACATCTCGAATTTAAAATCTCACCAATAAAATGCTCATCTAATAGTTATTATTGGTATTGCAACGTGATTCCATTATAGTCACATTCCTCAACACTCGCTTCATATAAAAACAGCACAATAAATTTTCAACCACTTCTATTCTCATTATCAAAAGTACTTTAGAGAAATAGACATTATCCTTAATTAGAAAAGTTAAAATGGGTAAAAAAAAAAGTAATTAGAGACCGACTGAACTTCAAATATTTGTACAGAAGGAAATTATTATATATAATTATTATAATAGAATCACATTTTTATTGCTACTTTCTATCTGTTGACATTTTCTCCGGCCAAGATTCTCATTTGAAGCTCTCCAGATATTCAGTCAGACGGATGCTCCAAGGTAAGCTGCCTGGCATCCGTTATGCCTCGGGCAATTAAGAGATCAAAAGAAAGGTTTTGAATTATTAAAAAAGTCTTAAGCAGCGGCGTACTTTACATTTTTTAAACTCTAGAATTGTTTAAGTTATTACATCATAATTTAAGTAAGTTAAATTACATACAAAATACCATTGGCGTAAAGACCAATGGTTTAATCAATATGGTAGGCTCAGTTGATAAAAGCTCTATGTTCTGCTTAATCGAATGGTCGAGATTCGAATCTCTTCTTAACGACGTGTTCTGTTCTTCAGAGAAAACTTGTTTAGTTTCCCAACTAAATAATCTATTCATCTGTTGCGAGTTTCATATTAGGTACTCTTCGTTGAACCACGTCGAAGTGAAATAAAATATTACTAATATTTTATTTTTATTATTAAAACATCAAATACGTACTTAGGTTGGATATGAACCATGTTCAAATACCCACCTAAATTAGGAATGAAGTATATCACAATAAAAACTTTTTACAATAATATTTTCAGTCTTAATTATAATTATCTATGACTACCACTGTTTGAAGATAATTCGTGTTAATAAAGAAATTTGAACAATGCTAAGATGTAATAATAATTTTAATTATGGAATTTGCCTCGGGAAAAGTAATTTTCCTTAGTCTGACTGCTAAATTGTGGATCATGTTATCATAATAATGCTATACGTACTTATACTAATTCACACGGACAAAACGCAATAATTTAATATTTATCTGAAACATAATCTAACCTAGCAATAACGCACATAACTATACTATAATTCTTATTATAATTGAGTAGGTATATATTTCTTAGATTCCTGACGATTCAATTATTAGTTTTAAAATTATTCAAATAAGAATTATAAAGCGTAGTACCTATTATAAAAAAATCTTTTAGGTACATATAGACAAAAACCAATGAATCCTACTAATAAGTTGACTCGCCCTTTACCTAGATAGTTTTATAACGTACATAGGATTTTGTTAAACTTTTTTTAAATAATTTTCAATTCTCAGGGTACTCTATAATTTAAAGAAACTTAGTTTTAAGAACTTTTCTAAATAAACATACATAGTTTTAAACTTTTCCAATAAAATGACAGTTTTTCTTATAATTTATTGCTGATTGAATTATTTATAATGTATTCATAATATGTCCAATAGAACTTCTTTACTTTACTCCCACAATTTTATCGGAAAATCTTTATTCGACATATTTTATAGTGCTTAGCAATATTATCTGGTCTAGGAATAAAAATGACTAAAGATAGCCCACATTATTGTGTAGTGATAGAGTATGTCCACTTGAATAACAGATGCTGGTGTCTGCTGTCAATGCGGGAACTTTGGCTCTTAAATTTATTTTTTATTTACATCTAATCAGCTACAATCCCTTTATATAAATAGGTACTTATTAACTGTGCTAGTTAGTGTGCAAAATGATCTTATATTTGAAAATAATTTATTAACTAACCATCATCGACCCGAAAGAACTATTTTCATCAAAATCCGGGAAATAATGACCTTGTTATAGGATAGCTTTTTTCCGACTTGAAGGAAGGTTCGGTTGTTTTCCCGGAATTATAAATTAGGGCTCGAATGTTTTTAGGAGTAGTGAAGAAAAACACAACTTGATTCTCCGTTCGATGTGTTTTCGTTTAATTTGATTGGTTGATCGGAACCAATCACAGTTGATGTTAAGCTGTTGAGATTCTAGTTTTAAAGAGTCGTAATAATCAAGGTATATGATGTTGTATTAAGGCGCTAGGGAACAACCTTTAAGGAAACCCTACGGAGTAAATGGAGAGAAAGTTTATTAAGACTTTAACCGCGTCAGGCAAGTGCCTTCTGCCTACAAAACCCGAAATCTAATCGAATATCTCAAAACTTACTTTTAATCCAAGCTGTTCGTAGTGGATATAAAATATACCTACGTTTTACCTAATTTCGAAACTAGAAATAATTAGTTATTGATGTGTTAATTTATATTAATTAAAAAAAATACTCATTGACTAGTATTTAAGAAGGCATGTACGGTTTTATCCGAAAAATAGGGCTTCGTTTAGTGACAAAATATTAAACAAGATCCTAAAGGTGTTGAAATGTTTAATAATAAAAATACCTCCAAATATCGATATCCTTTCAAAACTCTTTCAACATAGGTAAGTATAGGTATTCTGAACGGTTGGCAAGCATCTGTATTGGGAAAAGCGTGAAATGCCAAAAATCTGACTTTTACTGTGATGAAGAAAGAGAATGGTAGCTCAGGTCTCTTGGATAAATTTAATGTAATTATAATTTTGTGTCTGCTTCGTTTCCCATGTGTACAAAAGTTTTAGCCAACTGTTTAAGTAAGCAATTCACGCAAAATTATATGGAGTATAAAAGAAACTGAACAATCATAAACATTTATTGTTATATTTACACATTTCGTGAATATCACGTGCCTTATAGAAATAACTAGAATGTAGAATCAAGAGATACCTAAGTCTTGTACACACCTTGTGTTACAATATTATGTTTCGCATTCTAATAATTGCACAGTGGAAATTGCACGAATAACAAATTACAACAAACAAGAAAATATTTTACTGAAGATCAAGAAATAAGGGGTTAACTGGAAGAAATCGCAGTTCTGCGATAAGTTCGCCCTAGTGAACAACGTTTTATAATCTGTACTATGTCCATTTTGTATATTTATATGTGTTTGTTGTTTGCTTTAAGTTTAAATAAATAAATAAATAAAAAATAATAAAAAAAATTCCAATAGGTAATTTGCATTTCATTTCAAAACAATATTTTTCCTACAGAAAACTTTTACAGTGCTATGTAAATTAATATTTATATTTTATTGACTTTAATATTGTATTATTCTAATATTAAATTACATATATTTTTTTATTTTACTAGATTCTAACAGCTGAATTAACTTTCACTTTTTGTGCATAAATTAAACATATGAGTGTTGGGCGTTCATTTGAGACAAAATACCTTCTATGTAAGTACGTACATAAGTATTTATTGTTTAGAAATCACAACCTTAACCAACTAACTTTATTGACTTTAATATTGTATTATTCTAATATTAAATTACATATATTTTTTTATTTTACTAGATTCTAACAGCTGAATTAACTTTCACTTTTTGTGCATAAATTAAACATATGAGTGTTGGGCGTTCATTTGAGACAAAATACCTTCTATGTAAGTACGTACATAAGTATTTATTGTTTAGAAATCGACCAACATTTTCGACCAACAATCGACCAACATTTCGACCAACATTTTCTTCGTAATTACATAGAGGTCTTCTTTTTCATTTTTTATCACATTTTTTAAATGTATATTTTAATAGCGATGAATTTCTTTTTTGTGTAATTTTATACTGTGTAATTTTCCTTATGTGTGATTTCATTAGGAGAGTGTTAGGAATACGCTATCTACGCCATCTATATCGTTTAAATTAAGTACCCAATTTCCCTAATTCTCCAAACTTGTTCTTGTTTACCTGCTCTGCTTTAGATAATAAAGGTCTACTTAATTTTAGTTTCTTATCTTCCTTACGAAAGTTGGGGAAAGTTTCATTAAACAATTTTTAGATCAACTATTTAGACTAACTAGATTTCTTATAAGTAAGTACACTAAAAAAACAACTAGAGTATCATGAAGAACTTTAATTTTGTTTTCATTTTGTCAAAGCCTTTTAATTTTTTTCCACACTTATGCAAACTTCATGTTTTTTTGTATGATTTTTTTACTAATTTGTGTTGGAAAACGATTATAACCGTTTTTCATCTGTTTTTTTTCTACTTTATTAAGTTAAAACTATAAATTTATACTCTACCTTAAATCGTCTAATAACGAATTACGTGAAAATACAAATATTGATTGATCTAAAACTCTCATTGTAAATGTTTAAATCATTTCTCCCGAACTGAAACTGGTAATGATCCGGCTTCTTTGATATAGGGGGGACTATTAATAGTCCAAGAGCCCGCTGCTTAATTTATGACGTATCAGTTTTTTGATCGAAATGTGGTATAAATGATAGCTTACCAATAGGGTATTACATCGCACTAGGGTTGCCTATCAAAATCTTGCCGCAACCCCCCCTGCCCCCCCCGAAAAGGTCCCTCTTCGCGGTTTTTCGCATTTTATAGGAATATGGTAAGAGATAGGAGAAAGTAGTCAATGACAAAAATAATCCTTAATAAATTCTCTACACAAAATATTAAGTCAATTTTTTCGTAGAACTAGCAGTTTACCCGCAATGGCCTGTCCAAAACCGAAATTCATTTAAAATACTAAAAAAATGTATTTAAACTAAATTGGTTGAAAATTGCTAAGAGCTACAGGAAAATAGTCAGAGAACGAATTAATTACCATAGTCTTAGCTACAAAACGAGCTATAACTTATTTTCATACATCTAAAAATTTCGGAGTTATAGTAATAAAACTCTGTGACGAAAATTCTTAAAATTTAGTATTTCATAAAATAACCAGTGACATAGCGCCGCAGGCCAAATTTTTTTTTTCACAAAATGTTAGTGATAATGGTTGGAAGGATGCGAAAGAAAAATATCAAGATTTTTTTTTTTTTTTTTCAAAAAATACCCTGTTTTTTGACAGGCCATTACGGGTAAACTACTAGTCCTATGAAAAAATTGACCTAACATTTTTTGTAGAGAATTTAGCAAAGATTATTTTTGTAATTGACTACTTTCTCCTATCTCTTACCATATTCCTATAAAACGCGAAAAACCGCGAAGAGGGACCTTTTCGGTGGGGGCAGGGGGGGTTGCGGCAAGATTTTGATAGGCAACCCTAGTGCGATGTAATACCCTATTGGTAAGCTATCATTTATACCACATTTCGATCAAAAAACAGATACGTCATAAATTAAGCAGTGGGCTCTCGGACTATAAAGAATTAGAAACCTTTATAAAGAAGCCTTTTTTCAGTTTTCGATCGATCAATCACAACTTCTCCTTTCTTTATTCCCAAGTCGTTTCTAATACTCAGAATGTAAAATAAATATGATTTTTTGTTCATTTTATTTGAGATTCACATTTCTCACTTATCAATTTATCGCCTCTGATGAATAAGATTTCTCTAACTCTTCTTTCTTTATGATCACTCTTATTTTGCTATTGCTTTTCGCAATAAATGTTAAATACGTCTCTCTTTACTCATTTTACTACTTTTAGAAGAATGTGATATGAAAAATATATTGTTCCAATAGCAAGATACTCTGGACAAGTCCCGCCGAGCGATACTTTGATCATAAAATCAATTCATTTTGCTATTTGATAACAATTCAGGTAAATGTATCCTACTTAGAATTGTTTGTAAATATGTGTTTAATCGGAATTCACGATTCTGACATCGATACAGAAATTTGGACTTGTCGACAAATCAACTCATAAATCCTAGAACAGTATAAATTATCAGTTAGGTGATGATAACTGATTTCTTTCGCCACCGAGGGACTAACATTTTGTGTTTTACTTTAGACGCCCTACATACTTCGTATCAATATAAAAATATTTTACACGCTCCGTAAATTAAAGTATTCGTATTTCACACTTTGATAAATCTCGGCACAATGGTGCTTGCGATTGATGAAAAATCGTAAACCCATGTTATGACATACGATGTTTTATATTGATATCGACATACAAAACGTGTCTTCTTAGTGATGGGAATAAGAGTTCGAAAAAAATCGTAACAATAAATAAAAACTTTGTCAGGTATAAAGGGATAATTCGGAGGTACACCGTGAGAAACTCTAACTACAAGACCTCTCATCTCATATCTCATATCGTAACCTATTTTTTTGGTCTGACAATTTTTAATCATATTATTAACGTATATATTATATTAAGACAAAAATCCTAAACTTAACTGGATTAAGCATTATTTTGTTGTATATCGCGTTATTAAAAATGAAGTTCTATTGTTCCATCTACTTTCCACAAGTTCATAAACTTTTGTATTTTGCATCCCGTCACGTTCGTACGATTAAACCAAACTGACTATTTAAAAATTGGTATTCACTATGCATTTCAAGGACCAAACAAATAAATAATAGTACGCAAATTACATACGTAACCTCCAGTCCCTGCGGCACAATTAATGATAAATTTATTGGTTTTTATACATAAGTGTTCATGACGTTTTATTTAACTATAAGTACTTATTGTTTCTATTGTCCATGACAAATAGTGTTCATATACCTACTTTGTGTGAGTGAGTTTTCACTTTAAGGGCATGGCACCAGGAATGACGTCACAGTCTTTTCCCACGGCATTAAGGTTCAAAATTGCGTGACAATCGCATGATAAAATGGTAAAAATAGCGTTTTTTTCCATTTTTTGGGGTTAATTTTGCGTCTATCAAAAAACTTTTACGGTTATTCCCTAGATTTTAATGCATATTATCAGTACAAGAAAAAAAATTTACTCCGCGACTTTCGGGAAACGAGTTTCCGTCGTTCGGAAAAAAGGTCAGAGGTGTTTTTAAATATTTTTTTTGCGAAATTTATACAAGATATATAAAATCTAATACGGTTATTCCCTAGATAAAGGTTCAATGCATCTACCCTATTTTGTTCCAAAGCATATTTAGCAACGGTTGTCGAGATAGAAGGTCTCCCGTTTTTAGAAATTTTTGAAATGTAGGTATGCACACTCTTAAGATCGATTTTCAATCGCAAAACATTTCGATAATCTCGATTTTACTTGAAATATTATCGAATGGGTCGTCACTATGAGGACAGTATCTACCCAAAGGGCGATAAACGTAAGATCGAAATAAATTACTCTCCCTGTGGAGGTTAGGATTACACAATAGGACTGCCACCTTCTTTATTTTTTGTGTTATTACTATCAGATTTCATTCGTAAACAAGATGTCGATGTAATATTAAAGAAAGTATTCGTTTATACGCCTACACTCGAAAAAATATGAGAAATACCAAAGACGTACATAACACTTCTATTATTTCTTTTTTTTTTTACTTTTCGGAATCCTGAAATGGCTTCCAAACTTTTTGTATTAAGAAAATTTCTTTCAAAGTCTTCTTCTTGTTTTTTTTTTTGTACAGTTTTTGTTTCAAATTTGACGGATGTCGAATTTAAAAGTCCTCGTTCATCATCAAAACCAAGAACAATTTTATTTACCTTTTTTACAATATTTGTAGAAAAGTGTTTGCAAACACAACGAAAATATGATTTTTTTACGTTTTCAGAAAAATAAATAAAAATTGCGTAAACATGATATTATGATGGCAAAAAATTGTTATTGATGAAATTAAATCAAGGGGAGCTATTTGTGTCATTTTCCGGTCATTCTGGCACGAAACTGTTGACAATCTATGTTATAATACGCTATTTTTCTGAATTTAATTATCGAAGTAAAATGCGAAGTAATGTCAAAATGAGGAATCAAGTTCATAAGATATGGAGTACAAACTACAAAAAACATCTATGACCAATTTGATTTTTACCAGATTGAAGTAAAAAAAAAGGGTACCATTTACGAAAAAAAGAATTTATTTACTGTTACATAAACTTACAAGCATAAACAAAAATAATACCCAGGTAATGTACTAACAAAAAAAAGGTAAAAAGAAACATATACTTAATGCGAATTTATGATCAACAAAAACCTTAAAATCCCGGATAGAATTTATTGCTTTGTAAATGTGTTTACTAAATAATATTACTAAAAGTAGGTAAGCTAGAAAGTGGCGTGTGCTAAACACTCCTCAATCCTTTTATAATATTATGTTAAGGTCTGCCTGTGTTATGGCGAAGGTGCCTAGGTATTTTTGAAAAGCTCAAAATCACATTTCGCCTACGACAATATACTTTCCCTTAAGAGTCATAAAGACTGAACGCGAAATCATAAAGTTTTATTAGTTTAGAAAATTTTCCGACCTTGATTCGCATGTTGTTTAAATTGCGTATTACTAACACTCTGGCACTTGTATTAACATAAAAGGGAATACCTAACAAATTCTTTACACCCGTGCACAACATGTACTTAGTAAAAAACAAAAAGTATCTGGAATAAAATGTTAGATAATTATTACTCTCAAAAGTTTTGACGAAATGAAATAGAAATTAAGGTTTCTAAAATCAGGTGCATTATAAAATGTTTAAAATTATTTCAAATCCTTTCCAACATACTGAAAAATATATTTAAACTAAAAATTCTACAAAATTAACAATTAAATAAAATGTATTTTAAAATTTTCATGATAACTATTTGAGCCATTTCTAGTGATCTCTTTTACCAGCCTGATGAATTAAAACATTAAATTTCCAGGTTATGATGATTATGGCGTGTTTTGTACAGTTTTGACTGTCATTATTATATTTTTTTTTGTAGAAATGGAACTTGGAACTTGGTATACATTTATTTATTTATTTATTTATTGAAAGGCGCACACATACAGACATAACTTAAAAATCAATTACAATGGAAACTATACATTAAATAAAGAGTCAAAGTAACGCGTACGTACAGGTGCACACAATTAGTTCAATCGGTCAATATTAACAATTAGTATATTAGGATTTAATTACTGTCCTATAAAGTATTTACAAATAATTAGAGGACTTATATCAGCGAAAATTTGAAATAATGCTATATCATTTATGTTCAGAATTCTCGAGATAGTTAATTTTGTTATAAAAATTACTGCACTGTACATATTATGCCTGCAATTATAATTGTTCTGTAAGTAGAATTCTTCATTAGTAAGTAATATCTGTAAGTTGCTTGAATTCACGCGTTTGTGAGCTCAGAAAAAAAGATATTTATATAAATCAAAGAAGTTCATTTTTCTTTGATGTTTTTGTATTATAAAGCGTCTTTTGTAATAATAATATTATAAAGAGCTTTTGTGGTGCCTCTAAACGAACTGAAAGGAAATTATCCATTTATTATAACAGCACCACCCCGTAATAAAATGAATCAATCACATTACGTAGAAAACACTTTAAATTCCAAAATGCCTCTTAAAAGTTCCAAACAAACAATAGTGAGAATATTGTTTTAATGTAGAAAGTACTATGTGTGTGTGTATTGTATTTATGAATTATATTAATGTCAGAAATTTGAAAGCGCGGATATTTAATTTCAACTTTTCAAAGATGGATTCAGTCTCTGTACTATTGAATCCCATTACGAGAATGATGTATGTATGTAGGTATGAAAAATGCGAGAAATTCACAATAATAACCCAAGCTTAGCATTTTCTGGAAATTCAATACTTACCCCCCGTGTTACGAAATCCATTTCCCGCCACTCCAAAACACTCGCAGCACCTCCCCTTCCCCTTAGACCTTCCCTGTGTATTATAATATCTACGTACGTACAGAATATGTAGAGACCTTTATAATAATATACAGCCACCCACTTCTTGATAAACAGGACCGTCACTAGAAATGGGGAACGATAAACTTTTTGACATCTCACTTTAAAGTTTACAATAGAACCAAACTTGTAACAATATGTTTCGAACTTTGACATAATTTGCGCCGATCCAATCTATATCTCACTTACACTACATTAACACCAAACTCAAATCCAGACTTCTAACAAACTCGTATTACTTATACCTACTATATTTATATTTTCTCACTCGACTTATTATAAGACGGAAACATTGTATTTCGTTGAATCGAGAAAATAAATTTATAACATTATGCCTGAAATTTAACAAACTAAAGCCATTTTAATAAAATTTCATAGCGACGTACTTCATAATAAGTACAATTACTTTTTATTAAATCAGTCGCAAATGGAACAGGGAGTTCATCATTATCAAATAACTAATTTGACACAAATTATTAACTTAAATATACCATTTTTCAACAGTTATCTTGTGATCTCATTATATGTTCATATTGAACGTATGAAAATAGTAGGAATAACTGTTATATCTACTGATCTTCTAAAAATCAACTAGCTTCACTACATCACTTCTTCGGGAGAACATAGGGAAATTATCCTTTTTTTTTTTTCTAGAAATTATCATAACAACTCTCTATTGTGAATAAGGGTCTTCCAAGTTGTCGGAAATCATTTAGTCACTTTTATTTACCCAATATGAATGGGCAATGGGCATTGTCATTTTACTTTTCTATTATTTTATAGAGAATCCGTTACAAATGTTTGTTAAATGTGGTTGTGGTTGCCCTACCCACATCATCCTTCACATTTTAAGCATTGTTTCTAAGTGATCTCAATCGCCTTGTGACGGGTTTTCCCAACAATCACACCGTAAACCTATATTACGGCCTTTGTAGTTCTCTTCTTTTTTATTTATTGTATTATTATGTATTATTAAAGAGACCTTTTATCGGGAGAATTTTCCTCTCAGCAAAGAAAAATATTTATGTACGTATTTAACTCTATATAGAAAAACATAGTTAGGACAGTTGGTTGATGCGTGGATCTCCCAAACGATGGGTTCAGAACTCGAATCCCGGTGCATACGATTCGATACGATGTATTCTGCATAAGCTTTTAGCTGACTGTAAAGTGTACAGAAAAGTATTTGGGTTGTGATTTGAAAAACTTACCTATTTATCGTATTGTAATGATTACGCAAGATGTTAATGTATTTGATATCAGTATTTACAGAAGGAAATGATAAAATATGACTTCGGTATTTGAATCGAAAACTCGCGTTAATGAGAGTATACAAAAATACAGTTTAATACTGTTTATTTCTTATATGTGGAGATAATCTCTCAGTATATAATTATTGTGCACTCATCCATTGCAAAAACTATGAAGATGTAATAAATTTGCGAACGTTGCGATTTCGAACAGAAAACCATCGTGTTCGATCAAGTTCGTTTGTTTTTTCTATCGTCAATACCAATAAGTTATAAAAGTCTTTGTGAGTTACAAAAAAAAAATATCTATGAAAATACGACTATTAGAAATGGATTGCAGTTCCCAAATAATAAATCCTTTTGCATATGAGGCGGTGTGGCAGAAAGCCACCAGAGCATTACTATAAAGGAAAAAATTGGAACCCTATGAAGTTTACCAAATCATAAATAATACCCACCTAGCAAGGGTAGAGGTATTTCCCTTATCCTTTTTCCCAACGCATATCTAACATGACGTAAAGAGACTTATTACAACATATTTTCTATAAGCTAACCAGTTCGTCTCAAAGGGATCACGCATCCACCATAAAACCCTTCAACAACAAAATACGTACGTACTACTGTTGTGAATAATTTCATATATGGCAATACTAATTCTTTTTGTCCGACAACCAATTAAATGTGTAACTTATTATGGACACTGGCCAAAGCATTCGAAATCTAGTAAATAAATATATAATATGTTTTTTATTGCGTCACTTTTTTGTCAGTTGAATCTAAAATAATAGATTAAGAGTGTGCATACCGACATTTCAAAAATTTCTAAAAACGGTAGACCTTCTACCTCGACAACCGTTACTAAATATACTTTGGAACTAAATAGGGTAGATGAATTGAACCTTTATCTAGGGAAAAACCGTAAAAAAATATATCTTGTATAGATTGCTCAAAAAAAATTTAAAAACACCTCTGATCTTTTTTTCGAAAGACGAAAACTCTTTTCCCGAAAGTCGCGGAGTAAATTTTTTTGAACTGATAGTATGCATTAAAATCTAGGAAATAACCGTAAAAGTTTTTTGATAGACGCAAAATTAACCACAAAAAATGGAAAAAAACGCTATTTTTACCATTTTATCATGCGATTGTCACGCGATTTTGAACCTTAATGCCGTGGGAAATGACTGTGACATCATTCCTGGTACCATGCCTTTAAAGTACGTAGATCTGTATTGTAATATTGCGTGTCACATACTTCTTGACATATCTCTCACAGTGTTTTTAAAAAATATATCTAAGTAATAATAATACAAAATAAGGAGATTATATTTTAAGGACTTTTCATCAAAAAATCTCTAAGAATATGCAAGGCAATCGACGCAAAATTTTCTGTCTGCATTTCTTACATCCATCATATTCAAAATTCAATGATGTACTACATATAATTAGAAATGGTACCTATATTTAAATTTATGTAAACGTACAAGTTCAAATATAGTGTCAAATGTGCTACATTTATGTTTATGTGTTTCTCAGTTATTTTAACTTAATAAACTTGTTTTGGCATCACAACATTTATCTTATAAACACGATTAACTCCCATTAATCACTTAACATATACTAACCTAATATTATTATGTACAACCTACAAGGAAACACTTCCTATACTATACAAGTATTAGACAGCTTACCTATTTTACTAGTCGCTAATTTCATCGAAAACAATTTTATCGAATGACCAATTCAATATCAAAGATTGTGTTAGGAAGACGTACAAGTACAAGACTACACACACCTACAACTAATCATATTGATACACAAAATCCTAACAATTATAGATACATACCTATAACCTCAGCTTTTTGGCGAATTAGTTGGTTAGATTGATAGATTTCTGTGAATGTTTGTTTTTGTTTTTTGTTTTCTATGAATTTATCACTCGTTGAAATAACTTTCCGATTTCTTTTCACTCTTTAAATTAGTTTTGAACTAAAGTATTATATGTTGAAATTGTTTTCGGCGAAACAGTCATTCGTTAGAGAATTCCATTATAGTCCGAGAGCCCGCTGCTTAAATTATGACGTATCTGTTTTTTTGATCGAAATGTGGTATAAATGATAGCTTACCAATACGGTATTACATCGCACTAGGTTGCCTATCAAAATCTTGCCCAAACCCCCCCCCCCCCCCCCCGAAAAGGTCCCTCTTCGCGGTTTTTCGCATTTTATAGGAATATGGTAAGAGATAGGAGAAAGTAGTCAATGACAAAAATAATCCTTGCTAAATTCTCTACAAAAAATGTTAAGTAAATTTTTTCGTAGGACTAGTGATTCGTTGAAACTGTTTTCGGTAAATTTACAACAAATTCATTAATCAACTCACAATATATGTATAGATATATCGTAGTGCCTATTATGGCTCGAAGAATGTTATTACTATGTTCTAACTTTGGCTGTACGCACATAGCAAGTAGAGGTTACTTTTGTTTTAATCAAAATCATGAGATTGACAGCTTTCACTATCAGACAGCGAAACAGCAGCAAGGAAACTAGGTATAATGAATTTACATATTATTATGTAGAGAACTTGTAGTATAAAATAATATAAAAATGCGTATGCTTGATTTCATACAACTTCTATGACAGATACCACAGAATTTCAGAGATGAATACCATTTGAAGTTTTGCAGGGTATCGTTCGTGTCTGTGCTTGCAAACATAAGTACGAGTATGGAACAGTCTATCAGAGTTTTTTTTTCTCAAGTGTATATTGGGACAATGAGTTTTATACTTCAATCGCGATGTTTGTTGGGGAATATGATGTGTGTGACTTATTGTATTTGCTCGCAGATTGTGTTCTATGAATGAAAGGTACTATAAAAGGAATGTATCACTCGAAACTGGGTGCTTCGCCTAAAGAGAGAGAGAGAAAGAGAGACTCTCAGATAAGTAAAAAATACGAGAATTAGAGCGTCATGCGAGGTTTAAGATGTCGTCAGATGGGGTAGGCAACGAAGGAGATACTGGCATGCATATGTGAGGAGAATGGAACTATCCAGGCTCTCTCACATTGTGTTGCATGGTAAATCCAAAGTAGGTGGCCCCCGGGCAGACTACCAAAGAGATTCTCAAATAATAAGCAAAAAGAAGAAGATTCACACAAAAATAAACATTATCATATTCAGAGTGACGCCGGGAGGCCGAGTTTGTAGAATAATGCTTGCTATAAGTTGATATTCAAGAGGGTATATTCGCCGTCACCACTAACATTATTAAATTTATCACATATCATTATTATAACCCTTAGTGGAAGTAGAAATCTGAAGACGGGGTAGGCGTGCATATATATTATATGAGTATTATAGCTTATACATCATGTATCCTTATATTAGGCACTTGCCTCCCATCATATCAAACTAGTTGAGTGTTTTCAAGTATTCTTCCGGAAAATGGACCCTCAATGACAAGATAAGAAATAGTGAACGCCTATGGCTAGTTTTACAGACGTACATATGAAAAGCACATTTAAATTTTATGTTAGTAGGTACCTGCTATGATCACGTGGCCAAGCATTTAAGAGTGTGCATACCGACATTTCAAAAATTTCTAAAAACGGGGGACCTTCTATCTCGACAACCGTTACTAAATATGCTTTGGAATAAAATAGGGTAGATGCATTGAACCTTTATCTAGGGAATAACCGTAAAAGATTTTTTATATCTTGTATAGATTTCTCAACAATCAAATTAAAAAACACCTCTGATCTTTTTCCGAAAGACGGAAACTCGTTTCCCGAAAGTCGCGGAGTGATTTTTTTTTTGCACTGATAATATGCATTAAAATCTAGGGAATAACCGTAAATTTTTAATGATAGACGCAAAATTAATCCCATAAAATGGAAAAAAACGCTATTTTTACCATTTTATCCCAATAAAAAATAATTTTCGTCTGTTTAGACAGGAAGCTGTGGTTGTGTTAAGAGAAGCGAAACATTAATTTCAATATAATACGTTGCAAAGTTATCAGGTGTTTTTAAGTAGGGATTGTTTGTTTACTCTTAAAATATAAACTAAGTTATGCAAACACAATCTTTAATAACCGAAGCAAGATAAACCAATAAAATACACGGTGTATTATTCTGCCAAGTCATCTAAAACATTATATTATGAGTGAAATAATTACGGTACATTATTTACCCTATTTACCGATTTGCTATAATATTCCCATCTCGATTTTAATTAGGTAGATTAAAAGAATCCTGTTCACTTTAAGAAAGTTTCAAGTTTCATCATAACTTCTGCTAGTTCACCCTTTACTGTTCCTCAAGGGAACACAGGGAAGCCGAAAAGCCTCGATTATTTTGTGTTGCATATAACTAATTCTCATGACATTCCTTACTCGTTTATATCATCCCTACTAGAATAAACCATCTTTCTCGAATTAGGGAGATATTTTCCGTCTACTTATACCAACCGACCTGACCACTTTTTTCAACACACAAAGATTCCTACCCTAAGACATTTTCTATTGGTTGACATTACAGTGAAAAACACCTTTGCGCCGTCCATTGTAAAATAACCTGCTGCAATATATTTTATATTACGAAAGTTCCACACAAGGGTTAGGTGAATAACGTAGTAATAATTAACTGGTGGATATGAGTCAATATGACACATACATTTCTTAAATACTAGAAAACAAAAACAAGATAAAATAATAAGAAAGAAAAACTTAAAAAAAAACACTCATATTTTTTAAATTCGCATCAGACAAGAGAATATTCGTAAGGCTTCTGTTGGTAAGCGCATATTAATATATAAACTTTGAAGCTTGTTTGAAAGTTGGAATACGTAAGCTAAGCTTCCCATCTTAATGACTTAATATTATTATCTATTACCACACTCAGGTAGGGTACTTGACACATTCTACAAGATTAATAGTGGGAAACTTTCTTATCTATCACAATCCCGTATCTCTCTAACATGTTTACTATATTACCTACAACCTACAAATATTATTATTTTGGAATCCTGCACACTATGTAAAATCCTAAACAAATGTTAACTTACATTATTTACTAACGTTCAACCACACACACGTGTAGACCAAGTAAACAATGGACAAATAAACATAATATTGTATCGATATACTTAAGTAAGATTTTATTAATAACAAGGCCTGTCAGTTTATTCACGGAGGCCTCGGAATTCAAAATTGTGTCTTGTTTTTAGTCTTTTTCATGCATATTTTACAGCAATTCATTGCAAAATAAGGCCGCATGGCGAACGCTTACAAAAAAGACACTCTTCTTATAGGTAAGAGTTATTTTTTTATAGATTATTATGTTTAGTAATAACTGTGATGTTCAACCTGACTTTTATGATCCAACAGACAATAGGCAAAAATTTCATCGTGTGTGTTGGTGTTGATAAGTGGTCGATTTCTCTTCAATGATATCGCACGACAAATACGACATAGACAGTGGCGTATATAGGTTTTCATTTCGGGGGGGGGGGGGGAGAAAAAACTCCTGGGAAGTCAATGAAAATTTGGACATTTAGCAGATGGCACATCATTGTTTCACATTTCTATATACGCCACTGGACATAGATGTACGATTTTATAGAGAATAAGTTCGTCATTTTCCATCATTATATCAACGAACTGCCCAGCTGATCGGAGAGATACGATGCTCATAAAATATATTAAATCACTACTAAATTAAATAAATTAAAATATAACAATGAAGACTTACCAAATAGTAACATGCCGTGTAGATTGGAAAGGGTCGCCATCTTCTAATTTTCGTAATTTTCCAAACGTAACCAATATTTCTTCTAAATTACCAATGTCCAACGCCACAAGTGATATTTTTACGGAGGATTAATCACAAGACACCCTCCTACCGACATGGTTAATTGGTAGAACTGTAAAAAAAGAGAAAATAATGTTAGGTGAACTGCGAAAATATTATCGAGAAGTAGAATTTTAGTCGTTTTCCAATTTTGTAAAAGTAATCAGGAGCGATTCAGGGTTGTCGTATAACTTTGTAGGTGCCTAGGTAACTATTTATTTCAACAAACTTGAAGAACATTATGGTAATATTGCCGGCGTAAATGAGTATATGGTGAAAATTTACGACCAATTGTACCTAATAATTATTGTTTAGGTACCTACTAGTATCATTTACTTGGCAGTATGACATTTTTACGTCTTTTCGGACATCTATCAAGACGCGAAGAGACCAACCTAGAAAGAACGGTAATGCTAGGCAGCGTACAAGGCAGGAGACCGAGAGGCAGATCGCCGATGCGTTGGAGCGACCAAGTAAGGGCAGCCACAAACACCACTCTACACGAGGCCGCACATCTGGCCATGGATAGAGGCTCGTGGAGGAGGATCGTCAACTGCGGGAATGAGAGTCGCGACCCTCAGACATGAGGATATACGACACCAGCATGACATTTTATATGAATTTTCAAAGTGTATTGACAACATAATACTCATACTAGGTATTTTTCATTGTTAATAAATAAATCATTGACACTAAGTAGAAAGAACTACATCATTAGTAATAATCGAATAACTCCATCTATGCGTAATCTCCATGTTACAAAAAATATTATTTATCATCGTAGTAAGGTACTGAATCACCTTTGTCCAAGAAATCTTTTTATACATGAGAACTCCCAGACCACACAACGATAGAGCAGAATCCTGATTAGGATATACATGCTTTTAAAAAAATCAAATAACTATTACATATGAAGAGAAAAATTACTTAATTACAAAACAACATTATGCAATAAATGACGATTAGATAGTCTATGGTCAATGAATTGGAATTGACTAAAATCTGCGTGGACAAGGCGTGGACCCGTCTATATTCTATGGCGTACCTGTCATTGTAAATGTCAAAGTGGTGTCAACAATGGCGCCAAATAGCGCGGAGAAGCTTTCGTTGTTTCGATTTTATGATAAGTGAATGTTATTCTCCTTTACAGATGTTTACTTTCGTTCAGTTATTTAACTTTTATGGTACTCGTATCCTTCGTCGTGCGTTGCATACTACGTCTACACCAGTGACGGAAATAGTGATTAAAATAATTTCGAATGTCAGTGCGAATGTTAAAATCAATGGAAGACAAGAGTGTATAGTTACTAGTTAATTGTTATTGTTAAACACGATAGATTTCTATGTATCTATCTTCTGAGATCGCAGGTTTTGTCTATTTGTTGGCATGTTCTATAATTTTTTATTATGCAGGTGCATACTTCTCGCCAGAGAGTGTGAGTGTTCTGGTTCTGTGGTACATACTAGATCCTACATACACACATATACGTGCAACAAAATTTGGTTGACATAACCTAGAAATATACGCGCAACATACGCGTCGTTGGTCAGTATAAAATAGACTTTTCAGATTCGAGAAGTTCCTTCTGGATAAAAATTGTCAAAGTTTGATACTTTTGTGCCATTTTTAATAGAAAAAGTGTACCAAAAACATATTAAAACAGCCTATTGCAATCCAGTCAACACCTTCAAAGCACTTGACGAGAATTCTAATGATTGGATCATAATTCTAATAGCCCGGCAATAGTCAATTCAATAGGATGCGCGTTTAGAATAACCATCTGTTAAGATTCCAATTGCCGCCATCTTGAATTGACTTGATTCTAATCAGTCAATCGCTTGCATTCATTTCAGAATAACCATAATTTAGAGACTTTCGCTCATAACTCGAAAAGTATACATTTTAGAGAAAAGAACCTCGAGACAAGAATAAACTAGACTAAATTTCCTACAAATACCGATGATATTATTTTTTCTGAAATAAACCGCTTACGCGCTACTATGCGCTAAAAAAGGGCATAAATTCCACTCTTTTTAAAAAAATATTTTCTCTTTTAATTTATTGACTATAACTCAAAATATATACGCATCACATTTACGAGGTGGCAAAGTTGAAATTCGAATTCAGCGCCCCCAAATACGTAAAGTATGAAAGGGATGTAGACTACTGTATTTTTTTCCTGGAAATGCCATTAAATTTGCCCTCGTTACTGCACTATTATTATTTAATACTTATTACATCAGTGTACAAATCGGAGTATACGTAAGTATAATATATACAATGAACCGTTAATTTTTTTGCAGAATTTATGTAGGTACCTTTTACAAACGAATATCCACACAGACATTGTAAGCTATTTTGTTTCGATTAATGTGTAGGTTAGGTGTACGCATCTAAAGTGTGGTAAATAAAGTACCTATTTCATTGTTGGTAATTCCGTAAAATGTCTCGTATGGAAGGTTGGTAGTTACCTGAAACATGATAATATTACCTAAGTACATATTGCCGGTACTATCTACAAGTTTGGGCAACACTGTTAAGCTTTCTAATAGCATGCTTTACTATAAACCCAATACGTACATACACAGCAACACACTTACTGGTGTGTTTAGAATTTGTGATAAACACAACACATACACGTCAACATTTATGGGATATTTTCGGATGATGATTTGATGATGTTAGTGCTAATGAAGAAGTTGGAGCCATATCTCAGCACTTCATGATTCTCTTAACACCTTTATCAGGCAGTGTGCAAGAAAATATTTAAGGTCTACAAGATGTACAAGGTCAAATATAATTTTTGATAGTGAAAAAATGGTTTAACTAGTGTCGTCATCAGGATTACGCACTATCAATAAAATTGTCGTAATAGAAGTGAAATCAATTAAAATTAATATAGTTCGTCTGACTCCAACTTTGATTTATTAGGTCAATTGTTTACATCCTACTAACGTCCAATTGAATTCACAAGTTTAAGGCAGTTGTAGTCTTAGATAAAAAAAAAACTGAATAAGATTGTATGTACATCAGTAACTGCGAAGAAAACGTACTTTTCAGTCAAGCAAATTTCTTTGTTTTGGAACTATTTTTTTTAATAAACTTATTCCACAAATTGTAGACTAATATCCGTTGATTCGTGTGCTGCTTTCCTAACTATGTAAGTACTTCAATGTGTTACCATATGAGAAACCCTAATAAGATCTAAGTATAATTACCACTAATAGTTTAGCAGTATGGCAACCCAGATAACTATTTAACGAGTTTAGTAAAAGTTAAAAATTACTAAGTAGTGTTGATTGTAAAACTATAACGTTTAATATGAACGGTACCTAGGAATACTGGGTATTTTATATTGTCAATTACTCGAATGGAAAAGTAAATGGTTATGTTTTTCTACATCAACAGAAAAGGATGAACAAGAACTAATTGTATTTTGGTTTAATAAACCCTTTTCAGAAATTGAAAACCTGAATACTTAATAATATAATTCAAAAACCTAATTTACAATACTATTTAGACAATTTAAATGTTGTCTATATTTTCTGAAACGAATTTTCAGATAGGTTTGGACAAAGTTTAATGAAATAAATAAGGCTTTCCATCAAATTTGACAGGATGACGTAACGTAGGTATTAAATTTAATTGGAAATATGGAAATATTAATTAATTTTACTCGCATGTGCTTACACACATTCTAATAATTATATTTTATCCACAATAACCATTCACTTTATCTGAATGAAATTGCAAATCCGTTTAGCGGCGAACAGTCATCATTTGAAGTTTGACTAAGTAATTTACATTGGTAGCCCCATGTCGTAGTAGTCCATAATCCTACATATCGCGGCCAATGAAATCCCAGATGGTCACCGTCTTCCTAAAAAGCCACCAAAACGATGGAGGGACAGCTGACCTTCAGCTTCACCAAACAGATCACCAGATCTAAAAAAATATGAAGAAGAAGACACCTTATGAGATCCTATATTTATGTACTTATTATCTTTAAGAACATTCCTTTGGTTTTTTAGGCAAATCAATCGCTTGATACCATTAAAATCTATGAGGAAATAAACATCACTCTGTACGAATGTACTGAGTGTCTAACCGCTTACAAAATTCCATATTTCTGTAAAGTACGGGCAAATAAAAAAAATATAATTATTACATTAGATACTACACCTCATATGTTTTCCAAGATTGTAGCGGATGCTAAAAGACTAACCAAAATTAGGCAAATTTCTCTACCCATATAGGATGATTGGTTCTAATATAATTTGCTTACACATCGCCCAATTATAAAGGTCAACGCTTTTAGAGGCTTTCAACTTAACCCCTAAGCGAATACTGTACTACACCTAATTACAGATCTTTGATTAATTCAATACAATTATTGGGATATCGCCCGAAAATCAACTAGTATACGTTAAGATATTTTGTGCATAGACCTAATTGGCTAGACGGAACACTTTCAGACATTTGAATTAACTGAATTACTACTTTTAATAGTTAAAAATTGTATTTAATGTATGAATTTTTCAGAGTTAATAAGGAGGAAATATTACGTTTTCTTAAAAAAAATTCTTTCTAAAATTATATGACTAACCACGACGAAACTGTTTAGACAAGAGAGTTTGAGATATTATTGGTTGACTAATTTACGAAATTACAAAGATTTTGACCTCATTTTTACTAGGCAGTTTTCCATCTTGATAATATAAAAATGACCTAGTATAATATATAGTTCATGGTTTACATAATATTCAGATTCAGACATGATCCAAGATCAGATGTATGGAAGTCATCAAGGCAGGCCTGTGTTCAGAAATAGATTACGAGGGGTATGTCCATATAGCGCCGCCCCGTGCCAAAATATAATACTAGAATCAATTATGCCAATTGCCTGGTTATAAATAATTTGGTATAATGCTTACTCATAATAATGATTTTGGTTTGTAGGTATGTATGGAAGTAATTTTGATAGCATATTTCAATCAACAACTTCTGTATAAATACGGTTTTAATTAATAATTCGGATAATGTAGGTATTGCTTCATGAAAATGCCGTCAAAATCATACAACAAATTTTCTCTCAGTAATGAATAGAATTAGAAGGCTTAATTTTTCAATCGCGTAGTAAAATTGAACACACATACTTGACTAACGAGTGCCAAAACTAAAGGAATATTCGTCTCTTAGCTCACTACTAGTGTCTTGTTTTTTAACTCTTCGTGATTTTTGGCTAGTAAAGATTTATTTACTTACTAATACGTATCTTGTCACTTTAAAATTTCGATGATGATGTTAGTAATGACCAATAGTAATAGTAAGTTCGCCCTAGTGAACAACGTTTTATAATCTGTACTATGTCCATTTTTTATATTTATATATGTTTGTTGTTTACTTTAAGTACAAATAAAAAAAAAACTATTTCATTTTTAACTTTAATTTTTAACAAAATTTTAAAGTCATGAGAAATTAATTAGGTGTTATTCTTCAGTACAGACCTACCATAATAAACATACGTTGATTTCTATATCATATCGTCAACCAAGATGAGTAGTTATTTTCAAATTATGCAATTTGGGCACTTCTAGGTAAAATAGTGAATTCATAAATCTATGCTGAAAATTACATTCTGACACTATACAATATAGTGAGAGGTAGATAAATATCAGCACATTTTGTGAATAGACATTATATGAAGTGAATGATTAATTGCTATAATGCTATATCTAATTATAAATGTATTATTTCTGTTGCATGTTTTAAAACATAAAAAAACACGAAAAAAAATGTTGACTGATGCAAACTACTGCAGCTGGATATCTAATGAGGTAAATACTGTTATTCCACGATTTTTCTTGGAAAATTTTAAACGTTGCATAAATATTAAATAGGTCTATTGACAATAGATATTACTTTTATTCCAAATGTTTTCGCTACAACAGAACCTAATAATTAAGCTTGACAATTCATTGAAATTAATTTTCATCAACCCATTTAACAATGGAAAACCAAAGATGATTTGTGAATAGAATTTACGAGTCGTATACCTTTGTACCTACTAAAATATTTCATTATTTGTTGCCAGTGACTGTAGTCAAATGAAGATTATTACACGCGAAAACTTAAGCTTGTTCAGATAATGGCTACTGAGTACAATACAATGGAACACAACTTACAGATCAGTTCCAATATTATATAGAGTGTATACGTGTATAACCAACAACATATTGCGTTCTGTTCTGTACCGTCTTTGGAGTATGTCACAAGTTCCATTACCAACCATGTAAACCATATAATATTTAGAGTTATCCTGTTTCATATGAATTCAATACATTCGCGTCTAGAATCTATAAACAGTGAGAATCTTATTAAATTCATATCTTTATTAAACAAAAATTGTACTTAAAAATCTTGAACGAAATGGCGGAACTGAATTAATACCATTACTCAATACCCATACTTTTTCTTCTTCTTCAGCCCTCCTCCCTCCATTTCTGGATGTAGGCCTTTTCCATCCCCTTCCACTCGTCTCTGGTCTTCCCCCTTTTCACATCCTTCTTCCCGGCTTGTTGGACTATATCCTTAGACCAACTTTTGGGAGGTCTTCCAACACTCCGGTTTTTCGCCCAGGGTCTCCACTGGAGAATATCTATTTGTCTAATATCTTAATATTCCTGGATTTTTGGCTAGATTAAGATACATAGATGCAGATTTAGATACGTAAAGTAATTTAAGTACATAATAGTCTTTAGTACAAAATACTCAGTATTCTGTATTAGATTATACGTTGTCGTCTACCTACTACTGCTGTGGATACGAGTTTCTGTTCTCTAGGAGAAATATTTAGTGGATTACCAGTTCTATTACTCCACATTTTGTCATCCTATATATTATTTATTATTATGTACCGGAGCCGTATAGTGAGAATTTAGAATATATTCATCCTTAGGTAAACTCCACTTGCAGTCACGCAATGCTGTCACCAATCTGCAGTAAAACAGAAATTGTGTTTCATGTAAATTTTTGTGAGTTATGTTATTTGTTTAGTCATGATGAGTTTTGTGATATTTAAAAAAATGTATTATTAAAGTACCGCTTTCCTACGTTTACTAAGTTTGTATTATTTTTTGTGAATGTTGTAATTAAAAAACACCTTATTTTAATGTTTTTAGTTGTTTTATTCATAAAATATAAGAATCGTTTTGTCGTTGGCACGATATTTTATGCTTGACGAAATCGTCTAGGTTTCCCTAACTAAACTATTGCTATGAACGTATTTTCATGTGTGATTAATACTGTATTTTACTAATCCTATATACTTACTTTAGAAGAAGAAACGTTGAGTCGCACAATGCCCCCAGATCACGACCAGGAAACGCTCAAACAATATTATGAGACCGGCCGTGAAGGCTTCCGAGCATTTATAATACTTACATAAATATCATGCCAGAGGAAGGCATCAAAATTACCTCGTCAAGTACCATATTGAAGGTCGCTCCGCAAAGCCGAATAACACCTTCGCCTTTTTATTCGCTCTTTCAGCCCAAAGTTACTCAGACGGGCCCAGGGTTAGTCAGAAGGGCACCCCCCCAGCAACACCGACCATTTGGAATGACACCTTCAATATTCCTGTTACAAGGAGACTAAAAAATAATGAACTTTATTACATAGTAACTTAAGACTTATAACAAAAGACTCTGTACCAAGAGAAATCTATTGATTTTTACATAACAAAATACACAATTTATAACAGTAGGGTTCAACATATTACTGATTACACGTAAGCATCGCCTAATCTGAATTGTAATAAAAATGGAAACATATTTTATCTTGTTTGTTCATGTAGTCATATTATCTACAAACCTAATTACTGAAACTGTAATTTGTTACAGTTTCAGTAAACTTAAACTAGCGCTAGCATGAATTATTACAAGTATGTGTGCATCTAAGTTATAAGTTATTTCATATTATCTAGGTTTTGTTATGCATAAGACAGCTCACAACAATAAGTACATATGTATATAATAATATTATCACGGTAATGTTCTGGAGAATGTTCAAGACTTTTCAAGCGAGTCGAAGTCAGACGCTAAGTTTTGACATTTCCGTTTTGGGCACAGCGTCAAGATACTCGTACAATATAAAGTGGGTTACCATCAACAACTTGTACACCAGCAAGTAGGAACTGACTTCACCATAATATCATGGAAAGTTAAAATATTGAACCAATAATTCAATCATTGTCTTACTGTCGCCGGTTACTCCACATTGCGAGGAATGTCGTAAAGGAACGATTATTATTAATAGTAAATAGTAGTACCTAAATTTCCTTGTTGTTTTTTTTTTATAAATGAATCTGGGTTTATCGAAATAAACCCAAATACACCTTTGTACACTTCACAGTAAGCTTGAAAAGCTTATGTCGTGAAATGATGGAGTAGGTCGGCATAGGGGATCGAGCCCGCGCCCACTGAATTAACAGTAGAGCGAATTACAAAAATAGTTTCCCTAAAGTTTTTTTTTACATACCGCTCGGGTAATTAAACAAAGTTCGGAAGAATTCCCTTGGATATGGATTAAGTGATTACTTTTCTTAGCGTTCATACATTTCGGCATATCTTACTACCATGGCTTCTTCTTCCTAAGCACGCATTTCAGATGCATTCGACCCTCTCAGCATTTGGTGTAGAAATGGTACACAATACACAGCGAGTATAAAACAATATATTCAACGTATATAATTTGTAATATTTGGCGATCTACTACAACGAAAATCACCTCAAGCCGAACCCATCCAAGACTCAGGTCTGTGCCTTCCATCTCCGAAATAGAGACGCGAGAAGAAAACTCAAAGTGTGGTGGCAGGGTCAGGAGCTGGAACACAGTGACTTACCTAGATACTTGGGTGTCCACCTAGACCGCTCTCTAACTTTTAAGGAACACTGCGAAGGGGTCGAGGGAAAAGTATGCGCCAGGAACAACATCATAAGGAAACTTACCAGCACCAAGTGGGGAGCTCAACCCCATGTTTTGCGAACATCGGCCCTGGCACTGTGCTTTTCTGCTGCCGAATATGCTGCACCAGTATGGTACAACTCGACACATGCAAAAAGAGTGGACGTGGCAATAAATGAGACAGCTAGAATCATTTCTGGCTGTCTGAAACCAACACCCACCAAAGAACTCTACCCTATAGTGGGTATTGCCCCTCCCGCAACTAGAAGGCATGTTGCAGCAGAAATTGAACGAGGCAAACAGCGAGCAGACCCAAGACACCCTATGTACGGTTCCCAGACACGTCATTGCAGACTTAAGTCGAGGAGAAGCTTTATGGAGACGACACTCCCGATAGAAGGCCCCCCGGAGGCCCGCCGGGTGCACCTCTGGCGAGAAAGTACTGGGCCCACACAGTTACCTCCAATGGAGGGAATGGCAGCTGGTCACAGCCTGTCGTACCCAACATGGAGGTCACTCAATAGACTGAGAACAGGTGTCTCCCGTTGTTACAGCAACCTCAAAAAATGGGGTTACAGAGAGGAAGACACCTGTGAGTGTGGTGCCAAACAGGACCACAGTCACCTGTTTTCATGTCCCCAAATAGGTGCGACATGCACGCCCGAGGATGCGCTACTGGCGAACGCCAGGGCTATCCGGGTGGCTGAATATTGGGGGTTTCAAATTTGATGGTGTTCCGGACACGGAAAGTAAGTAAGTAAGTATATAAAATACAGCCGCCCACAATAAATAAGGAAATTTTTATATAAAGACGAATATACAATAACGTGCAGATATTTGGAGCGCGTAGAAAGAACCCAAACGACTTTATATTTTTTCTCGGCTTAAACTCGAGATATCGTGAGTTTAAACTCCAATTTAAACTCGTAATGGAAAATTAATAATACATGAAAACTTCAACTCGATGTAAAAAAAAGTGAAAGAAATTTCAAAGTTTACAAGAGAAGAATGAGATATCGCAAGGATATAAAAAGACAGTAAAAAGGATGTTAATACTCGTGGTTATTTTTAGGAACCATCGAAATGATAATATTTTTAACTTCAAACAACATTTTATATTATTAAAGACTATATTTAGCTATTTTACAAATCCTCTATCAAACTTTGGGCATATGATTTTTGTAGAAAAAAGTTCGCATATCCCTTTTTTACAGATTCAGAAACAAGTGAAACTAACTATTCTATCGATGTTCCATTATCCTAATCAGGTATCGAACAAAAAAAAATTTTATAGATGTAGATAGGTCTAGGTATATTCATTTTCCTAGCATCAATAGATGGAAATTATTCGATCGTATGGTGTTAAACATTCTGATCATTCCGTATTAAAGATGTTCCATCGATAAATTCAAAATATGTTCCATCGACGTAGATTAAAACGATCGATGTTCTGTTTTTATTCATATAATATAGAAACGTTTTGTATAACATCTGTATATAAATGTAACTAGATATTTTCGTTAACAAGAAGAGCAAAAGGTCTTGTGACAGAACAAAGCTAATCGTGTAAGAAACGAGCGATGATGTAAGGATACCTGATACGTGGATAAATAATTATCAACACTTAGCATTTATATCTGGCTTTGGCCAAATCAACAACAACATTATATAATCATTATAAAAATATATGAACTACACGATTTTAAGTTGAAATTCTATTACAAATTGGGTATCTAGTCGGGTAAGTTGAGTAAGTTCGACTAACAGGAATTTTTCATTTTTTAATTGAAGCATTCGAGGTTGCATAAATACTAGGAGTACCTCTTCACTCTTTTGAGTGGCGTACAAAAGAGGCTGAAAAAGTTGGATCTACCTGTCTAATAAAGTTATTGTTGTCTTTAAGGTTTGTGCCCTGAAAAAGTACCACAACATTCATTTAATCCGAGGAATAAATGGATACTGTCATATATGTATTATAAACACACATACACTCAATACTGTGACAATTATTTAATAGAAGACGTTCTGACATGTGATATCACTTCACAACCCTAGGATATCGTTTTTAGTCTTTTGACATCTGAAGCCATTATATGTTTTTTTTTTAGTGACAAGGGTGAAAAGGTTACCTGGAGATGGAGACAGAGTCACCAACCTACATATAACACGTGATAAATTATCAATGTCATATTGATAAAGAAATCAATTTGTAGGTATTAATTAGGTTAGGGGCATCAACTCTTATATGTATATTGAAACGAATGTCCGTACTCCGTATTATAAAAAAAAAACATTCAATAGACAGCGTTAGCCATATTCCATACTTATGTTTATAAATTATAAAAAAATACTGTCTCTTATCCGGACTGGATGATCTAAGAATGTGACCGCAAAGAACCTTTCGCCGTCCCGGTGATATTGGGATCAGAGAATCGTGAAAGAAATGGGACGAAATAAGATGTTAGTATACAAATATGCTTTGAGAGTCAAAACGTATTGACCTTCAGAAGTTCCAATTACGAACTACAAAAGGCGAAGTTAGTTTTCCAATATGTATACAAAATACTTTTAAGCTACATTCATCATTGTTTTAAGAAACGTGTCACTCTCATGAAAATACCGCATGATTAACCGTGAAATTTATTAAAAAACACCCTAGGGAAAAATAAAGAAACATCGTAAATATGCAATAATGGATAATACCTACTCTCAGTATTTTCACGTCGACATGTTATATTGAAATTTGTTACGGTGAGATTTCTGCACGTTTTGTTATTATTATTTTCTTTTTTCACTTTGTTTTTTTTCTTATTCCTCTCTTTTTATTCAGGTGAAATTCGCCATCCATAAATTCAAATAGGTTTTATCGGATTCAATTAAAGTTTTGTTCTCGTTCCGCTTCGCTTGAACGTGGGACGTGAACCAGAACCGGATTTAACACCCATGTTGGAAAAAGAAAAAGTTTAAAATGAGTATATTACTTTTCACAACACAGTTTAGTTATAAATTTATTATATTTTTCTTCAAATTGGATTTATTTCTAAGACCCTCACCCCTTAACCGAAGCGAGCTGAGTATTTTCTGATAGAGAAAAAACAGAATTAAGGGTTTGGATCCAAGAATGACGTCACAGATATTTCCCACGGCATTAAGGTTCAAAATCGCGTGAACAATCGCATGATAAAATGGTAAAAAGAGCGTTTTTTCCATTTTTTGGGATTAATTTTGCATCTATCATAAAACTTTTGCGGTTATTCCCTAGATTTTAATGCATATTATCAGTATAAAAAAAAATTCTCCGCGACTTTCGGGAAACGAGTATCTGTCTTTCGAAAAAAAGATCAGAGGTGTTTTTTACATTTTTTTTTGAGAAATCTATGCAAGATATAAAAAATATTCTACGGTTATTCCCTAGATTAATGTTCAATGCATCTACCCTATTTGGTTTGGTACATATTTGGTAACGGTTGTCGAGATCTAAGGTCTCCCGTTTTTAGAATTTTTTTAAATGTCAATATATATGCGTACTCTTAATATACTCGTAAATTCAAAACACTTTTATTTTAGTTTTAAAAGTTGTAGAATTGGACCTAGTACATATCTTGATTCGTCAGAAATGTCTAATTTCTCTCTTGTAATGCAACGGACCTGAGCAATTTTTTTAAATAATATACTTATTTATAAGTATTTTGTAACCCTTAATTCGGTCGACAACAAGTTAAACGCCATCTATGGAATTTAATAAAATCCACATCTGTCTTCAGAAGTACGTGAATACCTGTGATACCTAGTGTGGTTCGCACCGAATCGGAATAACATATTACTACTAGTGAAGAGTGTGCATACCGACATTTCAAAAATTTCTAAAAACGGGAGACCTTCTATCTCGACAACCGTTACGAAATATGCTTTGGAACAAAATAAGGTAGATGCATTGAACCTTTATCTAGGGAATAACCGTAATAGATTTTTTATATCTTGTATAGAGTTCTCAAAAAAAAATTTTTAAAACACCTCTGTACTTTTTTCCGAAAGACGGAAACTCGTTTCCCGAAAGTAGCGGAGTAAAATTTTTTATTTGAACTGATAATATGCATCATAATCTAGGGAATAACCGTAAAAGTTTTTTGATAGACGCAAAATTAACCCCAAAAAATGGAAAAAACGCTATTTTTACCATTTTATCATGCGATTGTCACGCGATTTTGAACCTTAATGCCGTGGGAAATGTCTGTGACGTCATTCCTGGTGCCATGCCCTTAATATGTTAGTATGAACAAATAAATGCGTTATTTCGAAACCGGAGGGAGTAAATTGATTGATTTTGAAGACAGGTAAACGGATCTTCAATTCGCACCCTCTTATAGACACATAGAGACATTATATGTATACACACGCACACATGCAAAATATACAAAAACATTTATCACCTATACTAGCTCAATTATTATTATTGAATTCTCGATATTATTGTTTGGAATATGAAATCAATACCAGATTTGATTCCCGGCATATTCAGGATGTATAGCATTTCAAGATATAAAGGAATATGGGGAAAATGAATACGGGGAACAAAAAAGAGGTAAATATTGTTTTAATAAGGACTTGTTTATTTTTTAGTGTGTATGTTTTTGATAGGAGAAAAAACGCGACGGTAACGTTCTATCACTATTCAATTACGGTGTATTCAAATAATGGGAAACCAGTAAATCATGTATGTAATAAAAATACTCAAAACAAGGTATGCGTCCTTACAAGAGACTCGTAGATCTCTAGAAGACTGATATCAGAGAAACCATACGGTTTTAGGTTTCTGAGTAATGAACCTTTCAGACATCCAGTCTCCTAACAGACTTGCAATCACTCTTAAACAGTATGAACATTGTCTTCTTCATCATCATCAGCCCTCTTCCCTCCACTGCTGGATATAGGCTTCTTCCATCTGTTTCCACTCATCTCTGTTCTGACCCTTCCGCATCCAGGTTCCTCCAGCGATTTGGACAATGTCGTCGGTCCATCTCTTTGGTGGTCTTCCGACGCTCCTTCTATCCGTCCATGAACTTCTATCTGTCCATGAACATTGTACCTATATAATATTCCCATAATTTATTCTAAAATTTTCAACATTCAGACCATAAAAGAGTATTATATGCGTACACCTACATTGTTCTCGATAATTATATGCGAATTTTAAAATAAATACTTACGTATCTACATACACTACATTAGAACATACCACACAGCTCTCAGTACTACTCAACATCACCGCATAATTGAAACACATTTCAATATCTGAACATATCAGATGCCTGTCCATTAACGTACCCAATAATGGGCTATCGTATATTATAATGTCTGTTGTCCATATTAATTAACATTACCAATAACGAGAACGAACAGTGAGAAAAAGCAAATATACAACATACTGACTCTTTGTTTCTGAAGCAAAAAGCCATCCAGCTACACGCATTAGAATCCATACAATCTTTTTAGTGCTTTCGACTATCCAGAATCACAATATTATAGAAAATACGCCCAATTGTGTAACTAATTAAGTGGGTATGACTAAAATAAGACTGTTTTTATTCCAATTACTCCATTGTAAAATTTGAAAAACGCTTGCGTTGGAGACGTTATTGAATTTGGCCTATAATATGCTGTCAATATTTTCTGGGACGAACCTAAAGTAATTTTGAAAATGGAACATAAGATTCTCTTTAGATTATGTTTGAACAAATAATTTGAAAAACGAATACATTCTCTCCTTGATATTAAATTACCATAGATAAATTTATTACGAATTACGCGTTGCCATAATGTAATTCCCAAAGGTTGAGGGCAATAATATTATTATTGTTATCTGGATGTCGAGATTTCCTCAAAAATATTATTTTCTATTTGACGTCCTGAACGATAGAAGATGGTGGCGTAATGAAATTGAGGGGAATTGGGGGAAACGAACGGCTGAAAGAATTCGCAAATCTGCTTTTGTAACTTTTGTCACGAGTTTGAGGTGGGGGAAGGAAATGTTTATCACAAAATTAGCGGGGAATTTATTCTTATTCCCGTGTGATCTCTCACGCATACAGAAATATATGTAGGAAAATGTTACCTACATTTGTAGAAGAGGTACATATAGATATATAAATAACTGCTGTTTTTTTAATACGGGTGAGACGTTTTTTCTGATTACATTTTTATTTTCAGAAAAATCAGTACCTTATGGTATCGTCAAAAATAACGAATAAGGCATAAACGTTCGTATATACTTTTCAGATACGCCAACGCCCATTAAACTAAATTCAATCGTGGTAAAGTATTCATGTTTAATTTCGAAAGGAATACATAGAACAACTTGCTTCGTCATACACAAATAGAGACAGACATGGATGGTTCGATTCCATTCTGAAATGTATAATAGTTTCTCGTATTTCCGATTACCCAGAAGTGAAAAATTTAATACCAACCTAAAAATACGTCAAAATGAATTCGTTTCAAGAAAACTTGGAAGAGATAGTTTTTGAAGAATTCGATGATGAACATTTGTTTCATAAACTTTCTAATACAAACTTTTCTTAGCCCTCGCTGTAATATATTTTCAAATGTCCTTGTGTGGTTTAAAACTAATAGCAAATCAATAAAAGTAATATTTTTCTCCGTCTTATAATTCTCAAAGTTTTATTCGATTTCTTTTCGAACCGTGAGTTTATGTTTATATTTTTGGAATAGTCGTAATATATTATCATCTATAAGATAAACTTTCCTATATTATAGAAAGTATTTTTTCTCGTTTTTCTCGACTAATCGGACATTTGAGTGGCAACTAGTCGTCTTGTCGGCTCATCACTTCTTCTTCTTCTCTCGTATGTGAGCGACCATTGTACACTGCAGTGGCGTATATAGGATTTCATTTCGGGGGGGGGGCCCGATCTAATATTTGACTTTGGGGGGGTGGAGGTAACAAAAATTTGAAGATAGACGTACAGTATAAAAAATGTAATAGCGCCGCAGGCGAAAATTTTTCGTGAATGTAAGTGAAAATGGTCGTGTTTTAGGTTAGGATTAATACTGTGTGCAGAAAACACAAAGAAGAATAGCGCCGCAGGCGAAATTTTTTTGAATAATGGGTTGAGTGATGAACTTGAGTAACTTTCATGTTTTAAAGTAACGTTTTTTAAAGAATTGCTCAACATTTCGGGGGGGGCCCGGGCCCCCTCGCCCCCCCCCCCCCTATATACGCCACTGGTACACTGTACAGTCTGAGAGTCAAAGCTCCGCGTCAATATTTATCAAGTATTCTATTGTCCTTGACGTCACCTCATGGATTTCCCCAAAATTCCTTTGGAACTTCTTGTTAGGACAGTGCCCCACGATGTGATCAATCGACTCACTCGCAGTAAGGATTTTTCCTCTTTCCTCACCTGTGGAGGAGGTGTCCACATCTTCCATGTCCGGTTCGAATTCGATTTAGGGTTGTCCATAAGTAGACCGAAGCCGGGCCCATCACTAATATTTTGTCAATATTATGCTCGTGGATAGAAAATAATAACTTAACCTAATATCATACGGCTATTATTCGATTCATCTTCCAATACGCGTACCATGTAATGTGGGTATATTTAATTAGTTAAATTCCTTTGGAAAATTATGGTCCCCGCAGGGAATCAACCTTGGGATTTCCTTAATAGCCCACCCCTTAAATTGAGATAGGTACATAGGTTACCTACTGGTACATCAGGAATAGAATTTTCCCTAACATTTCCTATTACACTCAAATCACCACAAACCACTCCCTAATGACTTTAAAATTATTAGGTACTCACTTGCAACTTGATTTGCTTTGAACATACAAGGAGTTAATAAACTATTTTAATATAAAATTACTTAAATATTAAATACTTGTAAATAAATGTTATTTGTGAAGTACGGAGTATGTACAGATCCGGTATTTTTTGGGCTTGTCGAAATAAACTAAATCACATATGTTTACATTGCTTAGTAAGCTAGAAAAGCTTGTTTTATGGAATGGCGTAGGTCTTCGTTACCAGGGATTGAAGATTTTGCTCGCAAGACAGAGCTATGGCAGGAATAGACCCAAATTCGTTTTTTTATATATAATCTACACCTTTGTACACTTCACAGTAAGCTTGAAAAGATTGTGTCGTGAAGTGGAATATGTTGGCATCGGGGATCGAACCCGCGTCCACTGGATCAACAGTCGAGCGCGTTACCAACCGGGCTACCGACCACCTCATATTACCTCATTATATTATTTATACAGTTCACACTATAGGTCATCCCGATTGACCAGACCTCCTGTAATCATAATATACTTTACTTGAGACCAAAGGACTAAAGGGTTTGGAAATCCACCATCCCATTGGACGTTTCTCGAGTAGAGAAAACACTTTACTGCACGAGTGCACGCTTTGCCAATACGCAGGATTGAAAAGCCAGATAAGCCCACAAGTACTTGCACGTAATAATACTTTTCTAAAATAAAGACTTATACCATCGTTATACAATTTATTCCTGAGTTTGTTTGCACGCCGGTACTTCTATTACCTATTTGTATTGTTACCTCAGCATCTTTGTGTTGTATAACCAGCCAGCATCTTAATTACTTTGATGTCGAAAATTTATTAAGAGGAAATTAATCAGTTGCCTTCCAAATCTCAAGTCAAAGAAAAGTTTTCTTCGCGAAAAGTAATTAATTATAACCAAAAATTAGCAAAGAACACAATTTCGCTTAACGCTTCTTGGGTTAAAAGAAAAACAATAAAAAACGAAAATTATTTTATATATTTATACGATATTATGTGGAATTATATATTCTTTCTTTATTTCATATGCACACGACCATTGTACAAGTTATCTTGGAGTCATAGCTCCGCGTCAATACTCGTATTTTGCAAGTAATCTATTACCGCTGGTGTCACTTCATGGATTTCCTCAAGAACCCCCGCAAACTTCTTGTCAGGACACCTCTCTACTATATGGTCAAAAGTCTCGATCTGGCCACATTCACAATTTTAAATAAATACTGCAAATTCATTAAACCTTTGATAAATTCTTGCACACCTGCACATCCTTTTATTGACAAGTAAATTACTCAAACACCGCAGGACTTTAATTTCAACGTAGAAATATCTTACGCCATACTGGAATTTGCGGGCAAGCTCTTTGAAATATTAAAGTATGCACATAGCTGTGTTTTAAGAATTCAATTCCCGTATTAAAACAATGAAATTGTAGGTGGGAATCAATAAATTTCAAAATGGTTTGTACGAGTATATGTAAACCATTCAAGAAATTTTCCGGTTAATTCATTATTATATTAGTATTAAATTAATATTTTCATGGTTAAGGAAGTGGACACTTGGATGATTAACGATTTCCTTGATGTAGGGAGGTACCTACGTCTATAATTCAAAGTTTTTGAAATGTCTGCTACACCTCCATCATTGTCAGGCTCGTAAGAGAAGCATATTAAACTAAACTAAACACAACAGCTGTGAATCTTGTTCTATAATAATGGATGTTAACGATGGATTGGGTATAAGAACCGAAGATAATCTATGAAGAACGTTATGTTAAAATTGATGGCTATAAAGTAACTTTGATTATTACTCGTAGGAACGCAGATAAGTCATGAGCATGAGACTTCGCCAAATTTCAGAGCACGCCGTTTAGTTTGTATTATCTATTCCCATCGCTAGTAACATTGTCATCGAAACAATGTGTAGTGAAAGAGGATCCTATCAAAGTAACAAAGCCCTAGCCAGGATCTCTGCTGGTTGCGCTAAAACAATTAAACCAATGTCTTTGTAAGTCATCCCACAGTTCACGACAAAATTAGATAGGTAGGTAGTTGTTACGGCAAAATTTCATCTGAAGATCATAGTGCCGCATCCTTTGTTATTGTCTAAATATTGATAAGAAAAATTGATAATGTACCTAAGTGTCACAGAAGCTTTGTTCAACTTAAAGTTTGAACTCCGCAATCTGAAAGCTTTAACAGAAGGTTAGAATAGTTCATGACAGCTTCTCCGCTTGAGACAATTAATTAATTTTCAAACAAGTTCATTCTGGGGTGAAGTCAGTCACTAAATTGAATGATATTCGAAACTAACTAGGTATTGTAAAAAACATTTCTATTTCAAAATTAATTAGGAACTTAATCTTTATAAGAAACCAAAGTAATGTATAGCAGGTGGGGGGAGGGGGGGTATCAGCATAAAATACTGTCTTCATTACTTTTAACAAAAATAGTTTTCTAGCGCCACAAAAACAGGAAATCGAGAAGTGGTAGAGACTGTGACTTCTTAAAGAGTTACTCATAATTGTTTACTTGAATGCTACCTAATTAAATAGAAATAAATATAAATAGAGTAATAAATAGATAGAGTAAATAGAGAAATAAATAGAGTACATGGTTGGCGCAGTTGGTTGAGGCGGCAGTCTCTCGAGCTGGAGGTGCCAGGTTTAAACCCTGGTGCTGGCGATGTATTCCACACTTTGCGATACAGGCTTTTAGCCTACTGCAAGGTGTGCAGGAAAGTATTTGGGTTTGTGTATGCAAGCCCAGATCCTATTATATATATATATAAAAAAAAATGTCAATTAAGTAGCTTTTTTACCAGCAGTCTTGCGCCTGGATTTTAGGTTTGATGCAACCACTACAGCATAATGCTGTTATGTAATTAAAGGCGTCCATGTCCTAGCCAGTCTTCAGAATTTCACTGATGTTTTTGGCATTTACCATGTGAACAGAACCCTAGTGAAAACATACTGCTGAAGTAAAATTGTGATTTTCATTTTCAGGCAAGATTATATCTGAAACTTTTTATGTGTATTCCAAGTATTAAACACCACATTACCAACTAAAGCAATAATGTACGAGTTGCTGTTTCAGTAATATTTAATAACTCGGGTGTTTATTTTAAAGGTATTATTCTTTGTTGTTTTCTTATATACTATACAACATATAGGTATAATGATAAGTTAGTAAAATACCTACAGCATATTTACCTTAAAGTATTTCCCGTTAAAAATGTATTTTGTGTTACAAACTTAATAGCATACTTGTTCTTTAAAACATTTATCAAGACAAAGAACTCTCGTTAAAGACGTTATTCGTTTGAAGCTTTTTTCTCTTGTGTTCTTGTATATCAATTTACAAAATCTACACCGGGTTACAAACATTTCACAACATATATATTATATATCATTAAATACACAATACAAAGTAGGGGTACTTGGCTTGACAAGAAATATGTACAATCTCAAACAGCATACGACCCTCAAAAATTAGAAATTCGACAACAGGATTAGACAGAATGGGAGAACATTGTCTGAGGCATAAAGTGATCACTTAATCCAACTACCAGCCGGAGTTCACACAATGCCGCAATATGTAATTAATGTATACTTATTCCTCTCTGTTCTTTTTTTTTGTTTTTTTATAAAAACTGTTGTGTGATTCCAACCGCACAATTTAGATAAATCCAGTTAGTATAGATACAATAATTAAGTGTATTCTAGTGTTTTTTGGACTTCGTAAGACATGTGGGACTAGAAGGGCTGCTGCAGCAGTATTCACCGCATGGGCAGAGTGGGTAAAATAGATCTAATAAGTCATTGTATATATTACACACTCATTAAATAAATATCATAATCACCATGTATGCCTTTGACGAAACGCCAATTGGAACTCTTTACACTCCAATTGGCATCGATAGATTTGATTTCTTTGTGTTTAATCTGTTCAGGTGCATTGTATAATAGTTTGTTTATGATATATATGATTGTAAAAATTGACGAGTACAAGTGCCCGACTCGGGCCTACGTATGATTAAATACAATAAACAATAAATAAGCAAGTTTTAAATAATTCAGGCATATCAATTCCTAAAATTTGTTTATTTCCATTTGACTCACAAAAAAAATTAAATGACTGCAATTTAGTCTTATATAATCTTGTGTAAAATGAAGATAAAGTTGCAAAATAATTACGCATATTACTTTACACTCTAAATTAATTAGTCAAGCAACTCACCCTTAATTGGGAACTTGCGATAACTTCGAGAGTAGAGAATTCCATTACATAATACTCGTATTATCCAAGTCATGTAGGTATGTAACGCTTGTCCATTGGAAAATTTTGCAAGTTCTATAAATATGTATGTAAATTTAAAGCAGCGACGCCTTCATGGGTAGCTAAAACTTTTCGTCGAAGTCTCACTTTGTATGAATGAAAATTTGAAATATCGAATGTACTTACCTACTAATGAAGTTATGAATGAAAATAATTTTCCGCGAAAATCGAAATATAGAAGTGTACCTACTAATGAAGTTATGAATGAAATAATTTTCCGCGTAAAGTACTACATACCTTATTATTATGCCTATTATTGATAGAGAACACAATTCTAATTCTATAGTATAATCATACTTACTGTACATATGTAGGTACCTATAGTAGGTACGTATGTAGAATTAATATGGAAAGCAGGTATGACCAAGACTCTCTCTGATATGTTCCTTCGAAGAACTTTGGAAGGACGTGTAGTATGAGTAATTAGTTAATAAAAAATGCAAAATTTCCTGAATATAGTGTTCACGGGACACACTAGTAATAAAATAATATGGAAGTTAATTTATATTAGAATATCGTGTCATTACTCCTAATTAGTTAGGTACACGATTGTAATTAAAAAGAAAAACGCCATTAGAAAGGATCCTTGTTGATTGTATTTTAAATAGAAATTTATATCCTGCCTTTAATAATATCTCACTTCTCTTCCTCCCGATTTTTCTTGCCCCTCGACAGGTAATGAGCTTCAGTTAAGAACAATGTAAAAAAAAGAGGAACTGATGAGCGCTAATGCGAATATTCATAAAAACGAATAGTAGCAGTTTTTAGCTGTTGCTACTTTTATAAAACACACAGGAGCTTTGTGTAGCAAGTTTAACGTTGTTTTTATTTCTCTCTCTTTAGCCAAAGCACCCGGTTCCGAGTGATACATACGTTTTTTTTATATTATACTGGATCATTAGTGTGTGAAATTAACTAAAATTTTCTCAATAAACTTTACTCTCTTAAAGTAATAAAATACTTTATCTTTGAACAGGCGATTAAGTACCAAATCACAGGATGGAAAAAAGCTAGCAGTTATAAAAAATAACAGGCTATCTAATGGTAATAATAGTTGAACGTCAGCGTATTTTAACAGCGATTGCAAAATTAAATCGACCCTAAAGCTCTATGCTTTTAAGAATTTGTATCTTCTACTCTTCAAAAAGGCCATTTTTAAATAATGTTGAACCGGTTTTCTTGCCTGTTATAAGAAGGAGTATAAATACCCATTATATTTAATAATTAATGGAGGTAATGAATATTTCCCTAAAAATATCTATGAGTTTCCTTGCTACTATATGGACAGGCTGGCCCAAAAATATTACTTTATATGGGCAGTTTTACCAAGAAGCAGAAACACTGATTTTATTTTTATTTTTTATTTTATTTTATTTTTTAGAGCACAGACAGTCTTACAAAAATCATATACAGTACAACATAAACAACAAGTGGACCAGTAAAGGCTCAAGAATTATCAATTTATATGTGCAAGAACAATAGTGAATAATATAATATATGGAAAGATCAGCATGCAATAAGAAAAATAAAACATCAGACAAAGAAACACAATATAAATATTAATAAATAAACAAATAAAATAAATAAGCAAACAAATAAATAAAATAAATTAGTAAATGAATAAATATATACCTAAAATGTGTTGAAAGGAAATATGTTGTACAGGACACATTGTAAGATGGAGTAGTGAAGAAGAAGATTCTGGCGCGACGAGGTGTCGAGACAATTAGAGTTCACCGTCCCAGAAAACCTTTGTGCAACAAACACATCTTCAGATTCCGATACAAGAGAAAGAAAAAGTGGTTTGTCATGGTGATCCATGAGTCTTTTAATTCTGAACAGTCTTGTACTATGTTTTAGAAATTTCAATAGTGGAATGTGAGTTGAGTTTTTTTTTTGTGTGGCCAAGTTTTCCTGCGTTTATTTCTTTAGTAGGCGATATTCCTCTATGAATTCCTGTATAAGTAACGCGACGAAAACGATCAGCAAATCCTTTTCAACCATCTTTGTAAAAAATGGTATATATCAAATTATTAGGAATATTATTTTTGACGTTGGACAAATTTAAAGACCGTAAGATGTCAGCCCATTTTCCTAAAGAGATCCGAAGCGACACAAGAATCAATGATCTAAAAAATCTAGAAAAATATCGCAACCGTTTATTTGTTATTTATTTTTTGACCACCCGGTATATCGTTATGACGCAATCACAAAGTGCTTATAAAATACGTAAAATATAATAGATGGGAATGCGAGGGGTGAGGCGGGCTTTCCATTACTTCTACCTGCCAACCTGTGATGGTGCTTGTATCTGCAAAGATGTTGTGGGAAAGATGGTACACGAAAATATTAGGTGCAAACGCAGCTTCTAAAACTTTTTTGCTCTTTCGATCCGCCATCAGTCAAAAAAAAATTCAAATCTGAAATTGGAAGGAGTTAAATACCGGTCTTCTTCATATTAATTAACTTTGGTAGACTTTACGGATGATGTATATTGTGTATTATGTACTATTCGCAAGTCCCAACAGAGCCCTTGAATTCGTTAATAAGCTTTACGAAACAAGGTCACTATTACATACATTCGTCCACATAATAAAATTTCAAGTCATTTAAAGTCAGAGTTTAAAGGGATCTGACTTGCAAATCGTCAACAGAACAGAAACAGAATAGAAACAATTAGATTCTTAAAAGACAGTTTTCGTTTAGATGAGTGTTTCATGCACTGTTTAGCATTTCGTCAATTGTTTCAAGAAAAATGTCCACGAAATCCTTCGTCACTCTCCTGCGAAACTTCTCAGTCTCGAAACGATTGAAAGTTTCAAATGTTCACATTTTTAAAGAATCTGTTGATAGATTAAGAAGCTGTGGTCCCCTGAAAGGAGAAAGACAAAGATAGTGAGCGGTTCTATTCATGCATTAATGCTCTCATTAATAAATCTCTTTACAAGAGAAGACAGAGAGGACAATATTTTACGAATTAGTCTCACGTTAGGAATAATGATTGTAACTCAGTGAAGAGGATTCACCTTATGAATGCTTGTCATTTTGATTAATTATTATTATTATTTATGGTACATATCTGAGAAGGTGGATACTTAAAATATTTTCCCATTTAATTAATCTTCTTTGTACTCCGTATTAGTGATGTACATTGGGTTTTCTCCCAAGGTAAATCCATTACAATAAGTATTAAATAAAAAAAAAATAAGGGGGCATATGCACTGAGAAAAAATCGTTCTATTTTTGCTTCAACTTTTTCGAATGTTGTATGAGAATGTTATCGCGAAATAAGAATAACGTAAGCGACAAAGTAAATTATACCTTTTTAAAAGAAACCTGGGAAGAAATTTATAAATTTAAAACAGCCGATGTGTTAAGATTTAATTACCAGTATTTTGGCTAAATTATACTTTTATATCTGAAAAACTGAAAGGAAAATCTTCAGATCTCATAAATTTTAGGGGTACCTAATTTAGGAATATTTTTTATTCAAGAAATTTTCAAATCCTGCAATTCTAAAACAGCCGATCTGTAGTCCATACTTTCATCTATCACTGTCTTCAGTTTCAAGACGATTCCCTCAGTATTGGCTAAGTACAATTCAGGGCGCCGAAGCCCAATGACAGCATATCGTTAAAATGACAGTAAAATAGAATTTAAAGTTAGTTAGAAGGTATCGTGATAATCTCGCATCGGTAACCAATTCTTACGTCGTAGTCGAATAAAAGTAGGTACATAGTTATCACAACAGATGTACAGCGAAAGATTAAACAAATCAACTACTATAGGTTTATTTCATGTATTTATAGTGGTTGCTATAAAAACGAAGCAAAATGAAAAGAGTGTAAAGAAAAATTTAAGAAAATTGTATACAAAACTAGTTTGAAAATATAAAGCCGTCATCACTGGTAACATTTGGTTCATAATTAATTAATCCTGTAAGAGAGAAAAATGCAAATTATAAAGTTGGAACATGGGTAAGTGATAAAACATAAAATCATCAAGCTCTTGGAAAATATTTCTCGTTTATTGATTGGAGTGAAGTGAGTACTAACTAAACCAGAAAAAATAAATAAAATTTCAATTCCCAGGTGATCTCAAGGAAAGAAAAATAAACGATAATGTGAACGTATATAATTTTCAAATATTATATAAATAAATATGTAGCCACATAGAAAAATACTTCTCCTAGTAGCAACATCCACCATTAACATCATTCTATATCAATATTTTTGTTAGTAACTACGATCATGAACTGAAAATTACATTCAGGTTAGTCCGTTCGTCAGTGTAATGCGTGTACGAGTATACAAAATTTTACAAAATACTATACTAAAATTCGGTACTAAAAAAAATAGTAAAACTTCGGTTAAAGAACATTTTCATTCGCAAGGAACTAGAATCTCAAAGAAAACTAAAATATCTGAGATTGGAATTCACAATAATGTATTTTTTCATTTAGACACGTGAATCTCAAATATTTTGTAATATATGTACATAAAACAAACTTTAATATTTTGAAAATTACGAATTCGTCATATGTCTAATGTGTAAAAACGTATGAGTTAACTCAAAAGATATAATGTACCTACAATAGTGATCAGTCATTATTAGTATGATGGAAGTTTATTCTTCAATGTATGTGAGTTAAGACAACTTCTTGTTCAAAATTACAGAATAATTTATAAATACAAGTATTCCGAATTTAAAAATTTGGTGAAAGTGAGATAGAATGACATGGATCATGTAGGTGTGGATTGTTTTTCTCATACGATATTCTTCCAAAGCAACATTCAAAGTATGATTTCTCATGGGGTGGAAAGTTAGGGAATGAATAGAACTTGTTCAATTCTATGCCAGATGGAAATACCTATCATGAGTTATCGAAACAAACTATAGTTGTATAATATTATCTAATGCATATGTTTTTTATAATATTTATTTTTGGACGTCACGATTATATGCTAAACTTGTTATTTTTTTTTTATTCTTTTTATTTTTCTTTAATATTAATGGCTATATCCCACGGAAGGTGAATCCTGCTTCGTCCGTAGATTCGCATGCCGTGGGAAGAAGTGAGTCCGTGAATCTACAGACTTTTTCATAGCGATTTGTATGGCGGTACGTAATATCGCAGACGTGCACGGATCGTGGGAAATAGGTTGCCTGTGAATCCGCGGACACGCCTTGATGAATCCAGATGAATCCGTCTAATCCATAGCGTTTGGATAACTTGCAATACAAGTGTTGAATCCAATATACATATACGTAGATATTTCTTTAGGAAACATCCCAAACAGACAGTTTTTTTCATTTTATTTCTTCTTCTCTATTTTGTGTGTGTGTGTGTGTGTGTGTGTGTGTGTGTGTGTGTGTGTGTGTGTGTGTGTGTGTGTGTGTGTGTGTGTGTGTGTGTGTGTGTGTGTGTGTGTGTGTGTGTGTGTGTGTGTGTGTGTGTGTGTGTGTGTGTGTGTGTGTGTGTGTGTGTGTGTGTGTGTGTGTGTGTGTGTGTGTGTGTGTGTGTGTGTGTGTGTGTGTGTGTGTGTGTGTGTGTGTGTGTGTGTGTGTGTGTGTGTGTGTGTGTGTGTGTGTGTGTGTGTGTGTGTGTGTGTGTGTGTGTGTGTGTGTGTGTGTGTGTGTGTGTGTGTGTGTGTGTGTGTGTGTGTGTGTGTGTGTGTGTGTGTGTGTGTGTGTGTGTGTGTGTGTGTGTGTGTGTGTGTGTGTGTGTGTGTGTGTGTGTGTGTGTGTGTGTGTGTGTGTGTGTGTGTGTGTGTGTGTGTGTGTGTGTGTGTGTGTGTGTGTGTGTGTGTGTGTGTGTGTGTGTGTGTGTGTGTGTGTGTGTGTGTGTGTGTGTGTGTAACTATTAAACGTAATACATATATATTCCATTTGTCGCCGTCCACAAGTTTTTTGTGTATATGAGTAAAAAGGCGTGTGGATGGAACGTTTATCTTGGCTCGTTTGCGTAACAGACCGTTGACGCCTTTTTACTCATGAACGCAAAAAACTCGTAGACGCTCGCAAGCGTGTGGCGGCGACATTAACTTTTACTTAAAGTATTATACCGAATCGGTAGGTATTACCTATATAATTGGCACCAGGAATGACGTCACAGTCTTTTCCCACGGCATTAAGGTTCAAAATCGCGTGACAATCGCATGATAAAATGGTAAAAATAGCGTTTTTTTTTTTTTTTTGAGGTTAATTTTGCGTGTATCAAAAAACTTTTACGGTTATTCCCTAGGTTTTAGTGCATATTATCAGTACAAAAAAAAATTTTACTCAACGACTTTCAGGAAACGAGTATCCGTCTTTCGGAAAAAAGATCAGAGGTGTTTTCCATTGTTTTTTGAGAATCTATACAAGATATAAAAAATCTTTTACGGTTATATAAAGGTGCAATGCATCTACCCTATTTTGTTCCAAAGCATAATTAATAACGGTTGTCGAGATAGAAGGTCTCCCGTTTTTAGAAATTTTTGAAATGTCGGTATGCATACTCTTAACATTACTTACTGTAAATTAATACTGATTCAAAAGTTATTCATAGGTACAAAAATACATAATACAAGAATATGATACTAAATTGATAACATGTAGCTACCTACATTAACTGAAAATAACGTGTTGTAATTTTTGCTAGTCGGGTAATTTGTATATTTTTGTAACAATTTTACAATAAAAATAATTATTATTCGATATATTTTCGGATATATATTCACTAACAACGAGGGTTGTCAACCGTACTAGAGTATAATAATAATATTGAAAGTGAGTTGCAAGAAATATATGGATCGCAAAATACTATATATTTTTTTTTTGGCAACAACTAAGAAAATATCAACCAAATCCGCTTCACTTGTAAAATTTAAACGTAGTTTAAGAATTATATCATTGCCTGCAGTTTTCGACTGACGAATGAGTGTGTAATTTACATTAATTTGAAAATTGAGAAAACCACACTTTTCTAGCAAATAAAAATATTATAAAATTCAAGCAGTTCATAAAATGACAGTTTTTATTTAAATAGATAAGTAGATATTTATTTATTTATTGCACATGGAACAGATACAGTCACAAAAACAAACATTGGCAGGTACATTAATACAAAAATATCAATACACAAGACCAATTACATCCGTTCACAATTAGCACACACGCAAAACAAATAGATTACATTACATAGTTAAAAATATATATCTTATATCTATAAAACATTTATGGTAGGGAAGGAGGAAGCATGGGAAGAGGAAGAAGAAGAGGAAGAAAGGAGGGGACAATGAAGGAAGCAACAAAAAAAGAGTTAAGAACTGATATCAAGAACAATAAGATAATGTGTATGTTTTCTTTTATTTTCATAAAATTATCGAATTACACCCTGATACATATTTGTAAACTTCATAACAAGCTTAAAAGCTTGTGTCGTGAAGTGGGGTATGTCGGCATCGAGGATCGAGCGCGTTAGCAACCAGGCTTCAAATAACTTTTTAAAATTACTTATTGATGCAGATGGAATAATCAGCTGAAAAAATGTTGACAACCCTACTTACATGTTTCAGCGCGTGTATACACAACGGTTTCCGAAGAAAAACCCATAGGAGTATTTACGATGATGTAGTATGAACCCCAAAAAACACAAAAACCCTTCAGAAATATGACGTACTTAATGTAGTTCTGGACAATTTACATCCAGACCTGCATTAAATTGTACCACAAATGTGTTATAGTTTTGTATTGTCTATGTGTTTATTGCTTTCATTCTTTTTTGTTGTGTTTATTGATTTATTGCATTTGATTTTGTGTTTGTAAACCTGACGATTCCAAGTGCCTTAAATATGGTCTACAGATGATTAAAAACCAATAAAAAATCCTCAAATAATAAAAGCTTAAACTTTTTAGTTGGATTTCAGTAGATGAATTATTTATAAAATGTTGAAATCATTGTCTATCCCATTTTAGATCCGCTTGCTTATTCGTATTTTTTAATCTATTCTAGTTCCTAATATAATTTACTCGAATACTAATCGATACAATTAATTTTATTTACAAAATTCAATTAAATTTGTGCTTTTATCCCTAAAAAAAATCCTGTGTGGCTTTTGTACGACTTTTGTGGGGTTTATTTATTTTGAGCAATATGCTTATGGGTTTCGTACTGTTACAATATACAACGAGAGTGAGGGAGACAGACATACCCGCATAATTCGAAAAATAAAATCAAAATAAATAATGTATAAATTTAGATTCCCCAGTTGCCATAGAGTGGGGAACATTATATTTTCTTATTATTTATTGAATTAATTTTTCTGGAATTTTGTTACATCGAATTATAAGTCCATGTGGTGCATTTTATCAGTATGATGCCAATCTTTCAAATGTCTCCCTTCAAAAATTATGTACCTAATCTATTAGTCTAAATAACACACGAATGATAAAGAAATTATAATTTTATTTAAAATGAAAAAAAGTTTAAGGTACCAATCATTATATTTTTCTAATACCACGGACCTGAAACAGCACAATTTTTGCACTGATACTGGGCCGGTATTCTTTTATTCTGATAATATCGACATTAATAATATTAAAAATAAATAAATAAATTATTTAATGGGTTCTCTAATTTCCAGTTATGGTAGACATTTTTTCCCGTACAAATAAAATATAATGTACACCCCGACACATAATGCGCCCGCTACACGCTCGCGAGTCACCGCGACCTTTTGGTGTTCATGAGTAAAAAGGGGTGCGGATGGATCGTTTATCTTGACATGTACGTAACCGACCGTTGACGCCTTTTTACTCATGAACACCAAAAGGTCGTGGTGACTCGCGAGCGTGTAGCGGGCCCATAACGGGACTGAAAGAGATTAGCAGCTAATTTGAGAAAAACCGGTGTTGAAAAATAACGCGTGATACAAGATACAAAAACTCCGTGTGACAAACTTTAAAAAATATCACCCACAAACAAGTTTAATTAATGCCGCAGGCAATGCTTTCTTTTATTTTTTTTTTACTAAATTACAATTAATATTGGTGTAAAGACAATAATTTATTCTCGTACCTGATCGATCTAATTTTTAAACACAAAAACAGAATTAGTATATATTCAACAGTATGACAGAGATAATTATTATTATCTATTTATTATATTATCTATTTATTTATTTATTGCTTCAACGGACTCAAGATATTTTCAAAATTTACAACGTTAAAGTTAAAAAGTTAAAAATATTAATACAATGAATTATTATATTATTATAAAAATAGGGAACTATTTCCCCATACCCCGTGCACGAAATCATCCATCCGGAAGGGATTAATCCAGATTCGCGTACGAATCCGGATTCACTTGTCGTGGGAAGGCACCCTTTACACATACAAATAAGGCTCACCACAAACGTCCCAAAGTTCAGTTAACGGAATCAACCGTTTTGCAAAAAAGTTCCGACCAAAACCTCTTTCTGAATTTACAATCGAGGTGACGCTGAATTCAGAGAGAGGTTTTGATCCGAACTTTTTTGCAAAACGGTCGATTCCGGAACTGAACTTCGGGACGTGTGTCGAGAGGCTATGGTTCCTTAAAACTATACATGTTTCGAATTACCTCCCCAATAGAGACAAGTCTCGTCTATGGGGAGGTCTTATGTCTTTAAGTAGAAACGACATTGGGACAAAAACCTGATGGGTTCGTAACATAAGTTTACCCGAGACTCGCACTTTGAAAACTGGTAAAACTTGGTATTATGATCAATAGTGCCAATATTAATTTATTATGAATAAAAATATTGTTGTATAATTTACATGTTAATATAAAAATAACTTAACACGTGACATAAAATTAACACGTGTCTCTCGAATCCGGGTACTTTTCCTGAAGAAATTAGAGAGAGAGAGAGAGAATATCATAGGCTTTGTGTTATTTTACATTTTCTTTTTTTTTTCTTTTTTTTTAAAAGGATCTGGGCTTGCATACACAAATCCAAATACTAGGCTAAAAGCCTGTATTGCAAAATGTGGAATACATCGCCAGAGCCGGAGTTTGAACCTGGCACATCCCGTTTGAGAGACTGCCGCCCCAACCAACTGCGCCAACCATGTCCTCAATTTAAACCATATTTAGTGCTTGATCGTACAATAGTCTGTTTAGTTGTCATATTTAGTATCGTATTTTCTATAGCGATTGTGTATCATGATTCTTGAATAAATAATAGGTAGGTTTTTATATTTATGATAGAAATACTTGAAGAAGAATGATTGTTGTTTAATGTAAAGGAATACTAATGAGAAAAATCCTTTCCTCCCCTGGGTAATAAGTTTAATAAACAACAATTCCTATCCATAGTACCCCCTCATACCTCAGCATCCACCACCCCTTTCTTCTCTTTCCAATACGTATTCCTTCCACCCTTCATTAGCGATAAGGATTCCCTATACTTATGTACCTACACATAACAAAGATATTTTTATGCTTGTATCAGATCTACCCTTCCATGAAAACCAATTCTTTTACTCCCCGCATACATAACCATCTACACAAGTAACAGACAGGTAAAGCTCTGGTACTTAATGACAGAAAACAGATGAAAGAAACTCTATTGTAATAATTTTACTGTTTATCGTACTGTTGTATTACTGTATAGTAGTAATGATGAAGAAAGCATACCTACCTTACCTAATAATGATTTTCTAAACAGCTTTTTCTGAGAAAACTCCCTATTTATAAACAAATAAGATATTTGGATAATGGTATTTAGGTGTGTTTTTTTTAATAAGACAAGAAATTCAACTAATAATTAAAATGCCCTCTCAATAATATTCAATTATAACTTCTATCGTGTAACTGCAAAGAAATTAGTTAACGTTAGTGTATTTATGTTTGTAGGTACGAGCATACGAGTCACGTGACAAACCCTTGTGATTTCCCTATGTTTCTACGAAGAATACCAGGGCGAAAACTACACAAGATTATGTTCAAGAACTCTAAGATCATATTTTATCTTTATGATGTTTGGTTTCGCCTGGTCCTACTTTGATTTATTTTTGATAATAAAGTATTCAAAATTCTCTCATTCGATTATTGTTTTAAAACACTACAAAATTTGTTCTGGTTCGATGACCCCAGTTGTAGACTGTTTTCGACTTTTGCTTGGAACTGACGTTTTTTGTTGATGTGAAAATCCTCTCTTGTTATCTTTGTGTTGTATTTTGATGAACTGATTTATTTTGAACTTCTTTATTTGTGTTATAAACTAATATTATGCGGGCGCGCCCCTTATACCTTTGAGTGTTTGAGTAGAAGTGATCATCGGTCCAAGTTTGAAGCTGAACAAAACATTTGGAAAAGGGTGAGTCAATTACAACTTTTTTTGTAGATGTGCGCGCCGGTAATAATTTTGGTATTTCAAAATTTAAAGAACCAGCTTAGAAATTAAAGTACTACGCCAGGCGTGGTCATCACCATATGGTCCTTCGTAAACGGATAATATTTTCTGACATAATACTTAAATAGTAATTTTGAGTTCAATAATTTTATATAAAAAATTCGTTATCTCAAGTCGTAGTTGCATATAGAAGGTTAGGAAAAATATCTTAAGCAAACAGTTGATTGATTGTTCGATATTGTAAACTATTCGTAGAGAAAAATATTCGAAAACGTCTACCTACCTACTTATTGATTGTTATGTTAGGTACTTGGTAAAGTATTACTTTGAAAATATCTACGTTAGTTCGGTAGATACTTACTATTGAATTTGGAGTAAGTACGTAGGCACATACATAAATTCTATTTAATATTGGAAATAGAATTCAATGTAGTTCAATAACTATAATTGAAACGCACCGCAGTATATTTAGGTACTTTCTAGATATATTGATCATTTGTTGTTGAGTAATTGTACTTAATTACGATTACAATTGCATTCTTGTCTGTGGGATACCTGCTTATATTATTGCACATACGCATGAGTTCGCATCGTATGGTGTAAATACTGGGTAGGTACATACCCGCAAAAATATATATCAGGTGTCTTTGCTTTTATATCAAATATTGAACTGACATCTGTATATACCAACGTGGATTATTGCTATACTTTTGTTAGTATTAAAATCATAATTACTGGATTCGGTCTACCTATAAAATGGAAAAGGTAGAGAAGAAAATAAAACTGTGTGAGGCAAAACTGGCACAAGTTTTTCGGTCTATTCAAACAACTTATGATTTCATCAAGAATTTAGAAGATTCTTGATGAAATCATAAGTTGTTTGAATAGACCGAAAAACTTGTAGCCAGTTTTGACTCACACAGTTTTATATCTTCTCTACCTTTTCATTCTTATAGGTAGACGAATCCAGAGTATGACATTAATTATGAATCGCTAACTTCTTTTGATGATCTATATTGTCGAATTAAATCGACTTTCGAAAAAATTACTGAAGTTTCTAAAGCCGAAGTAAAAATGTCGATAGAACGAAAGACAGAGGAACTGATTCGAGTTCCACGAATAGAACTTCCTTATTTTGATGGGGAAATTGAAAACTTTCCGTTTTTCTTTGAAACTTTCAAAAAAGTGATACATGATAACCCGAGATTGAGTGACGGGGAACGAGTTCACTATTTATTTGGACATCTAACAGGTAAAGCCAAGTCTATATGTTCTGGTATAGTACCAGCAGCGGACAACTATATAATAGTCTGGAATGCCCTAATAGAAAAGTATTATGACAAACGTGCTTTAGCTACATCATATTTAAATCGATTGTTTTCAATAAAATCTTTGAAAGCTCCTTCAGCTACTAATTTGGAAAAATTTATTGATGAGTTTACTGCGGTAATATCAGGTTTAAGGCAGTTACATATTGGAAATATGGAGGAGTTCATATTTGTCTATTTAGGTTTAAAACTTCTAGATTCAGATACTGCGCAAGCTTTTGAAATGCATATCAGAAGTTCGACAAACATGCCGAAGTATGAAGAGTTTACTCGTTTTGTTCGAGAACAATCCAAGATACTGGATCGAATAAATAATCGTGATTTTGTTAAATCCAGTTCGGGATTTGTTAGAGAAGGTAATCAAGGCCGTTCAGTATCTTCTCGTATTCAAAAATCATTCGCTAGTACTCAAAGCGGATGTATATACTGCCAGCAAGAAGATCATTTTAAGTTGTACGAGTGTAACCAGTTTTTGCAGATTACTCCTAATGAAAGATTCAAGTTTTCAAGGGATAAAATTTTGTGCACAAATTGTTTGAGTCCTCAACATAAGGTACGAGCATGTACTTCGAAGAGTACTTGTCGTCATTGTAAAGACAAGCATCACTCACTACTACATTTTGATAATTGGCCTTCAAATTCATCCTCTTCGTCTCCTCAAACTACAATCGCTAATACTTCTGTAGGACAACAGGAAGTGATTAGTGCCGAGCAATCGGTAGTTGCACCATCAGTATGTACTATGGCTGCTTCTGGAGAACAAGAAAAAACATTTGAACTTCTCGCTACGGCGAAAGTTTTAGTTGCTGATAAAAATGGAAACGAAACTGTGATTCGAGCTCTTGTGGATCCGGGATCACAAAAACATTATATAACCCGTCAATGTTGCGAAAGGCTGGGTTTATTAGTAGATCGTAGAGCCTCTTTCTCTGTTCAAGGAGTAGGGGGGCAAATGTCTCCAGTTGAAGGGAGTATAACGACCACAATTCGCTCTAGAATTCAGAAAAATCATTCATATGCAATTACTGCATTTATTTTGAAACAAATTACAAACAAGCTGCCAACTGGCAAATATCAAGTGAAAGGAAATAACTTCACAAATTTACAATTAGCAGATGATAGCTGGGGGGTGCCTGGCCCTGTAGATCTTTTAATCGGAGTGAGCCTCTTCCCCAAAATATTATTACAAAACAAGATAATTCGATTACCTAATCTCCCAAGTGCTATAAATACCACTCTAGGTTACATTATAATGGGAGAAACTATTGCAGAAATGCAGGAAGACAACACAATGTCTTTCTGTGCCATTCATGAAGTTGAAGAAAATCGTTTCCCTTTGGTAGAAGAAATTTCGACAAGAGATTTTCATACGGACGATATTGTAAGTTCAATGAATAACGAATCGGAAGCAATTCAAGATACTCTTGAATTAATAGAAATGTCTGATGATGGAGGTTTTCAATTAGCAAAATGGACATCAAATTCATCACAAGTTTTACAAACAATCCCACTAAATCTTCGTTTAACTCAATGCGTTTCTTTCGAAGATGATATTACACTAAAGATTTTAGATTTGAGGTGGTACCTATTTGAGAATGTATTCACGTTTGAAGTCATTCAAGATAATCAGCTATATACAAAGCGTAATATATTATCATCAACTGCACGATTATTTGATGTAGTAGATCTGGTATCTCCTGTCATTGTTTACGCCAGGGATATGAGTTTGATAAAGGAGTTGTGGATTGCAAAATTAAATTGGGATAATCCACCACCGTCTCATATTACGCATCAATTGAAGAGATCTAATAAGAAATTGCCATTATCAATTTTATTATGGATTTCTCGATATATTGGAATACAATCAAATTACACGTTGAGTTTACTAGACTTCGCCAATGTAAGTGCAAAGGTTTATGATGGGATCGTATATGCACATGTAATCTTCCCTGATAAACAAATTCAGATTCATCTTGTTTGTGCCAAACCCAAGGTGGCTCCAGTGAAGATCGTTTCACTAGCACGATTGGAATTATGCGCAGCGTTATTGTTGTCTCAATTATTGAAACGAGTTATTGAAAATTTTGAATCTAGATGTACAATACGCGAAGTATTTGCTTTTTCAGATTCCACAGTGGCATTTAGTTGGATACATTCATCTTCACATATATGGCAAACGTTTGTTGCCAATCGTGTTACAAAAATACAAGAAATTATTGCCAGCAAACAATTTTATCATGTGAAAGGTATTGAAAATCCAAATGATTGCCTTTTACGAGGCCACACACCTTCGCATTTTTTTAATACAGTTCCTCTAACTGATTTTCCTTCAGAAAATATACCGGACACCGCAGATCATTTATTAAAACGATACCAGTTGTTGGATCGGTTAGTACAATCGTTTTGGAAGAGATGGAGGGAGGAATATTTACATACGTTACAAGGTAAACAGAAATGGAATACTGAAACCAAACCTGTTGACTTAGGAACTGTTGTGGTTATAATGCAAGACGATTGTCCACCACTACATTGGGCATTAGGACGAATCATAGAGATATTTCCAGGAAAGGACGGAATACCACGTGTCGCTCTTGTAAAAACTAAAAGCGGAACTTATCGACGTCCCATTGTGAAACTCTGTCCATTACCTACACAGTAAATTGATTACTGATACCTAGAATATTTTCTTTAAGTAATTATCTTAGCATTAGTTTGAATTTTATTTGAGAAAACACATTGTGTGATATTTTCGTTATCTTTTTTCTTTATGCAACAACGAATTGTTTTTTGTTTGTAACTTTTTGTATATTTTATAATTTGTCAGAAATATTTGCGTTTCAATTGTTTTGAAAGGGAACCTTTCAAGGCCGGGGGCATGGTTTCGCCTGGTCCTACTTTGATTTATTTTTGATAATAAAGTATTCAAAATTCTCTCATTCGATTATTGTTTTAAAACACTACAAAATTTGTTCTGGTTCGATGACCCCAGTTGTAGACTGTTTTCGACTTTTGCTTGGAACTGACGTTTTTTGTTGATGTGAAAATCCTCTCTTGTTATCTTTGTGTTGTATTTTGATGAACTGATTTATTTTGAACTTCTTTATTTGTGTTATAAACTAATATTATGCGGGCGCGCCCCTTATACCTTTGAGTGTTTGAGTAGAAGTGATCATCGGTCCAAGTTTGAAGCTGAACAAAACATTTGGAAAAGGGTGAGTCAATTACAACTTTTTTTGTAGATGTGCGCGCCGGTAATAATTTTGGTATTTCAAAATTTAAAGAACCAGCTTAGAAATTAAAGTACTACGCCAGGCGTGGTCATCACCAATGTTCTAAAGTAATAAATTCATATAAGATGAAGTGTATATTAATATATGTATGGGAACAACAGCTGGCCAATACGACTAAGAAGAGTATTAACATTCTTTACTCTGTTTCAGTATTGTGATTTACTAAGTCTCTTTATGGCCGAACTATCCGATACATTTTTTATTAAATTTGCTCGTAAATTTACTAAATCTGCAACAAGGGAGTTATTTCAAGTAAATTAATTTAATGATGGAATATTGGATGAGAATGTAATAATAAAATCATATCTAAGATGTTCGGGAAATAAGGAAAATTCTTAAAGAAAAATCTTGTATTTGTAACAACATTTTCTAGATAGTTCTTCTCTCATTGTCAATAATTAAATACTACCTATAATTTATCTCAACAAACAAAACACATGTGTCAAGTTAAAAAAACATGAAAATCGACAATCAAATCAGTTAATATCATTTAAGATATCATTTTGTGTCTGTGATCTGAATAACTTTACCGCATTTGACATTATATATTTATTTCTATTTGAATCCTATTTAATGCTAACTTAGTATGATTCTCACCGCGCGAATCATTACGCAGGTTATGACATAAACAGAATTCTTGTATAAATACAAATCCAAAATTATCAAATATAATATTTTAATTTTCTCTGTATCTCTGACGTTACAACTTTAAGATCCGAAATAAAATACCATTTTTAAATAAAGATACACCATATCGCAAGTAGCATTTTATTCGTTCAGTAAGTTTAACCAGAAAATTGCAATCCTTTGAATTATAACTATAGTGCAAATAGCGTATTCCTTACCCTATCAAATTATTGCTTAACTCGTAAAATCTGGTTTGAAATATTGCATCAGGCATGATAGCATAGCACCATATAATGTTCTTTGGCGAAATGTTCATACAATTTCGCTCTAGATTTTTTTTTTTTTTGTTTGAGTTTATTGAAGCAATTCTTTCAAAGCATTTCACTCTGATTTTTGATTACCGTTTACTAGAAACCTAGAAGCTAAACAATTTTGGGTTCTCTACCAAATACTTATTTCATAGTTCATAGATAGATTTTGATGAAATATCTGAAATTCCATATATTGGTATTATATTATGAAGTCTGTGGAATGTTCCGTGCCCAATTATTATTGACGAAATATATTCGGTACGAAATAAATTATATTACTTACTTACTTTTTCGTTATATAATATTTTCTTCAACTATTTCTTGTTCCATTTAGTGGCTTAATAGAACGAATAAATATAATATGTGGAAAACTGTTAAAAATAGGATCTCTCTTTAGTACTGACTGGAAGTAATCACAGTTTTACGATAAGCTCGTTCTAGTGAACAAATAGCTATATTCAATGGTAAGCTTTGTAAAAAAAAATATTGAGCAATATAATTCCTAATGCCGTTTGGAATTTTTGGCTTAATATAAGATACGCATCAATAATATGATTTAAAAATAACAGACTAAAACATGTAGGTAGGTAAGATGTGAGGGCATTCAGATGGGAGAATATTTACGAGGTGCCCCCAAACTTTTCTTAAACGTGTCATGTTTTTTTTTATTTTTTTGGGGCAGGGAATTCCATAAATTTGGGATAATTACTTCAATTGTCCTTCGTCTATAGTTGTTTTTTTTTAATTAAGTTTCTTGGAGTTGTTTGCTAGTTTTCTATCTTGTTTTTCTCTCATGTGTTATTAGGTTTAATTGTTTTTTCTGTATAAAAGTTCTCTTTCAGTGTATTATATTTAGTCTTCTCATGTAATGGTAGTATCTGAAAAAGTATTTGGGTTTAAAATATATTATGAGTCTAAATCCTTTATGATAGATATATGATTATGTTTGTGATAATATGCAGCATAGGATAAAAAAAATCTATTCCAAATTTATGGGACCCTGAGGTTTGTATAATATGTGAATGGCTCGGAGAAGCTTTTAAATCAAATCTTTCCCTTACGCACAGTCATAGAGTAATGTATGGGACCATATTTCAAGGAAACGCAGAATATCCTTCCGCAGTTAAAGAAATAATAATAGGTAGCTACTACACAAGACGCTTCCTTAAAGGGATGAAATATGTCCCTTGCGAAACTTTCGTATAATTTGAGAAAATCCTGAATTTACCGAAGAAATTTATCGAATCTCTAGATCAACATATTTACCTAGTATCGATGATAAGTTTATTTACGGAAATTTAATTGTGTTGAAAAAAATATCTGTATTGTTAATGTTTCATAAACATCTAATATTCCACAAAGCATTGCAGGAAGCAGTAATCACTGTATTAAAACTCTTGCTCATATGTCTTTTTCTAAAGATTTCTAGTAGATTTCAGTACTGTTAAATTCAGAATTATTATACCGTAATGACATGTCTAAGGTATTTCGAAAAAATTATAAAAAAAACAATGAATTGAATGTGCCAAACTAATACCTGTAAATCCTAATAAAATCAATCGAGTACCTACGAATCAACCGATGTCTGACAAAATAATAACAGTCAACAACGAAAATCATTAGTACCTACTACCTACTAACTTAAGCAAGCAGATATGTATCAGGTCGAAAATGTGATCGAAAAAATGATGATGACATCGATAAGTGATCTACTAAACGAGAATCGAAATCGATAAATAGTGAGTAGGTACTTACGACATTTTTATAGGAACATTACTCGGTTATCGATAGAATATCTGTCGGCAAATTACGGTCAACAAAATAAACATCAGCGTCAGTAAATTATTTGATCGATAATGCGATCGTCAGCGTTTTCTACATACTGATGCCTACCATTATAATAATATTGACAATAAATTTTGATCTGCAAATTTCATGCGGTAAATTTAGAAATATTTTTTTGTCACGTCTCTACGTCTTTTGTAAGAGCGCACAACACAATAAAGGAAGACATAGCTATACCAGACAAGACTTGTTTCTTACATATTATAGTATTATTGTACTGAATGATATAATGTAAAGGACAATGGGAGAGAGTAATCGAGAAGAATACCTGCCGCTATTGTGGGAAGATTTATAGTGTACAATGTTCTTCAGGTTTTGGTGTTACGAGTATAATATTATATTATGATATAGGATTATTACTTCATTGACAATTTGTCTGTCGATTTCGAGCAAGACCGTTACGCCCGCCCGCTGAAACATTCTTCATCTATTGAACTTTTGTATGGAAATTTGATATTCTGTTTTGACGTTTACTTCTGATTTATTTTCTCACATCTAACAAAGTCTGCGAATAAATCCTCACTACACGATTTTGTTTTTGGGATTATTATAAATATTGTCAGACATGTTTCTTTTTTTAGTGGAATAAACTTAATAAACTAAAATTATATAACAAGTAGTTATCTCAGTGCAATCAGCAAATCAGCAAAGGACGGACTTTCCATCAGGCTTACGACTGATCGTCGGCTGGTTTAATGAGACCACTTTACTCTTATGTAACATTCGCCAATTCCGGTCCATCCAATCAGTCATAAGCCTCATGGAAAGTCCATCCTTTGCTGTATATCTATTGAAATAACTACCTACTTGTTATTTCACCTACAATATGTAGAAAATCCGATGTTTTTCACAAAATAAGCATTGTGATATTCAAAATATTGTAAAAATTATTTAGGTACACAAGGTGCACATGATTTCTGTCGGTGCACAATTGCACATATTCATTAGTGTATTACAATAATATACAATAATTATGTGTTCTTTATACAAGCGCAATACTCTGGGGTTAGATGCTAGAGGTCGTAGCACTGCGATAGGCTCGCCCTAGTGTCCAAATATTTTGACATCTACGAGTATTACTTGTGATGTTGACATGTTCCTTGTACTTGAAAATTACAGGATCGTGAAAAGAAATTTGGACTCACTCAAAAATCTTTTTGTATATTTTTACGTTAATCAAATTGTTTAAAGTTATGTTATAGGTAGTGTGTTTACAGTTGTTTCTTCTAGTGTTCGTACATATATTTACCTAGAACAAATTGTTCATAGAATCAATTTGTACCTAATATTATATTACATACTAAGTACAAGTATTTTATTACCTCCAACTAAACGTTATTTGCTTCTATCATGACTACATCATAATGTATGTAGGTATCCTTAGTTTGTACATATATGTCTCGTACAAAATATACAGGAATATGGCTTCACATCCAAACTTCCACTATAATTCATCCACCAAGTCTTACAGTATATTATTATACTCCCGTATAGCTATCTATTATATAGCAACCTGAGTAGTTTTATATTGGGTATTACCTACATTACGAACTGTATAGTGGAACATAGGTATTCTTATTGATATTATTGCAAGTATACCTTCTCCTATGTATTTTGTATTACTCTTCTTAACTACAAAATACAACATGATGTATCCAGAAGACTTGAAACTACTTAAATATTTTATTAATGCTAGTATCTTATGAACTAATTCTTGGCTAAGTAATAAGTATATAATTCACATGAGTAGATACTTAAGAGTTTTTGGAGGTAACACAGGAAGACGCAAGACCTGGGAGGACTCGAATCGATTCGTCTTGTATCCCATAAGATTCCTAAATATCATTGTCACAGAACGGTGTAAATTTAAAACAGAGGATTTTCCATCGCGACAGTGAGCAGTGGTTTGAATAACAGCCTTCTAATAAGCCAACTTCGTAAGTTTCAAGATCTTCAATACAAGACACAACAATTTGGACAAAATGGCACATCAAGAAACAAAAATATTTTATAATATACAACGGTAAAGACTTAGGTAGGTATATAACAAAAAATTCAACAGAAAAAAAGGAGCTCCCTCCACGTTTCAAAACCTACGCCTTTCCGCCTATATCCTTCCTTTTCAAAATACGAGTATATATGGAATATTTATTTTACCTACATAATCTGCGGATAAACGTCTAAAAATAAGACGTTATTTTTACAATAGGTTATTTACAGGCAACATTTTTGTTATGCTGATCTCCAAAATGTTGATCAGAGTTGAAAAGACGTTATTGAAAAGATCACGTGGAGACAGTGTGTTCTGAAAGAGTGGTAAAAATAGCAGCTGACAAGAAACTATCGGGTAACATCAACTCGAGATGATCAAAATATGATGAGACAGCTGGAAATCCGAGTCCTAGAAAGAGTCTCCAAGCAATAACATGACACAGTCCTGCAGAAAACGGAAGAAGAAATAGTTTTTTTTTTACATCAGAAGTACAAATTTATATTCATCGGAAGTTTTAGGTATAAAAAGCAAGTAAAATCATAAAACAGGAATGAGTACTAAATATTTAAATTGGCACTTAGGTTCTGTCTGCGTCGTAAAAGTAAGCAAAGAGAGACAAAGAAAAACCAGAAAACAAGGAATTTATGAATCAGTATAGATAAAGAATAACTATAGCAAGTCATTAATCCACAAATCGCACAAGTTCGTATTCAACACATCTTGAAATGTAAAGCACCGTTAGTTGAAAATTTCTCACGACTGCGCGGAAATCTAGATTTCACTAGAGAAGATCATAACATCGGATGTAGCCAAGAGTTTCACAGTCAATTCCTTTCTGTCAAAAGAAGAGCTGACTTGACTTAGGTTAAAACCATACAAATCAAAACACTATCTTACTTCATACCTTAGTATCTGGCATTTACAAATAACAACGATATTTTTCATTACATTTATCGTTACAATAAGTAAAATAAATAAATCTTTATTGGCCAGAGAAAATATGCATAGTTACAAAAACGAGACAATGATAGTGTGCCAAAAGGCGGACATATTGCAAAAGCAATATCTTGCAGTCAACCAATAACAATATCCTATAGATTTTACCCTCCCCCCATCCTGTTTTGAGGTACCTACAAGAATAAAAATGAAAGACAAAAAATTGGTTTTCAAAACAAAAGAGTTAATAAATGTTTACGTAATAACAAACTGAATAATTACATAAAGTTTTCAGCAGAATGTAGGTAGAGACAAGCGAAAGAAGATTAATTCCTTTTTTATTTTTGCAAGAAATGGACATGTTTGACTTTATTCGTAAGCTGAGATTGTGATATCAGGTTTCGATTATATTATGAATATGATGTATACTCGTAGATAGGAAATTGAATGTAGGTATAAAGAGAGGCAAGTCAGCCAATTTATTCTATCCATCTATTATAGATCATTTATCCGTGGAGACGATAAGTTATCGAATGTGACCTAAGAACCGAAAATAATAATACTATGTAGGTTCACCATCTATGTATGTACATGGATATACTATTACAAGATAGATTACGCCTAGAGTAGTTCGACGATATTACGTATTCGTGAATACACATTACACTCTTTTCAATATACTTTTGTACACATCAAGCCCTATCTATATTCTTCATTATATTTTCTTATCACTCATCCCCTAAGTGACTTAAGCATCAGGAGTTGTCCAACTGTTTCGTCACTATTTTGCCCACAAATATTATTAGGTAAATAAACTGAAAACAATCTAGAATTTACGGATCCAAAAAAGCGCTGTTTAAAAGATTGTCCTAAGATTAATTATTTATCCAGATTATTGTTAGATTTAGTGTATTTTTTTAAATAGCATATTTTTTTAATAGCCAAATCATACTTTCTTTCACGTTTGCCCCCAAGTAAGAAAATTGCTAGAATATACACTGCCTCTTTGTTAACGGAAAGAACCACGTGTGAAGACTTCGGAAAGAATAATTTTTAAAACAGATTATCCACTCTAAACAATATTTATCAGTTGTATGAAGGTCAATTAACCCTTCCTAGTGAATAAATGTTATGATTTATGTATATCCGTAATGTTAACAATTAGCTCTGTATTCTGTTCATCAAAAATGTAAATAAATAAATAAACATAAATAAACATAAATAATAAATACCTGAAAACACATTCAAGTGTTTACAATCTAGAGCTTGTCTCCCCACAGGGATTAACTTTATGTGTTTTTATGTCTCTTTATAATGGTGACAAGTTGATTGGCTCAGCAAGCGCATTCAACCATTTAATACCAACAAGTACGTAAGGACGGTGTTAACTTACCTCCTTAAGTAAAGCAAGGAAGTAGAAACGAATGAAGCCTTGGAGACTTTAAATAGTACTGCAGCTTAAGCGTCCATCATCAAGGACTTAAAACAATTAATGATGTTTTTATTGTCTGTACTTTACTTACATAAATAAGGTGTGAAACATTCACCAATTAGTTTGTAATACAGCGATAATGCTTATCGTGTATGAAACTCGAAATCTATTTAAATTATTAGTTGCCAATGAAAATTTAGACATTTCGATGATTATCCACTATTTGATTTCCTACTTTTTGTTTTATAAGCCTTTTGATAGTATAAAGAGTTTCGCAACCATTTTCGATGTTTCTATTTTTGAATACTTTGCTAAAACAAGTACCCGAAATTGTTCCATAGATCTGGATTACAGAGTCGTAAAATTAATAAGATGCAAATGTTATTATATCTTATTAATTCTACTGCTCTCTAGCCGTAAGGTTTATAGGCGAATACGTATTAATCTCTTAGAATCAATCTCAGAATCAATATTTGTATGTGGATATCTTTGAACAAGTAAGTTTATAATTGTCGCTTATTACCCCACCTTGTGAGATATGGCGTGACGAAATGATGGATATGAAGGAGGCTATAACAAAACTTAGTGGCAAATATCGGGATAAAAACAGTCCAAATCTACCTTAAAATTTTGTATGAAATAATGAAACACATTGTCAGATCCTAGATTAAGTACCTATAAAATAAATATAAATTCCACAGTTGTGAAAAAATGATTCGAAAGAATCTATCTTCGGAATGGAAAATGCATTTCCTGTTTGAATTCAATTTTCGAACTCAAACTACGTTCGAATTTATTTACCGGCAGCTTGCAGGTAGATTAGAAATATTTATTCGCCGCAGCATAGTATTCCATTTTTCAAATTCATCCCATAGCAACACTGATGGTGATTAGTTGCCACTGGTTGAATTTGAAATATCGAACATCTACAATAAAATTCATGAAGAACTAGAAATATTTTTTCCATTTAATTTCTTGTGTTATACACAAGACAAATAAACAAGAACTAAGAAAATATTTTATAAACCTTAATTAGACGTTTTTTAATAGAGACTAAAGTACCTACTCCAAATATATTTTAAAATTTATAAAAGAAATTCTTAGTACAAAAGGAAACCTGCGTATTCATGAACAAAAAAATCTTTTGAATTGAAAGCGATTGATTTTCGTATTTCACAAATTTGTCTCTCTTGTAAATACATAAACAATACAGCCTCAGGTTATTATAATTTTGGCAAATTATCAGCGAAAAGAATCGATAACGGGAAGCAAAAAAAAATGTACCTTTCTTACAAATATTATTATCCAACTCAAGATATGCTTTTTTTCTTCAGGTATAATATTTCTGTTCTTTTTTACGAGACTTCTTGGTATAAAAAATACTCTTTTATAACATTGAACTACCTTCGGGATAACTACTTTCGCAGGGTAATTCACAAATGTTGCCTCAAATCTCGAAATCTTTTTATAATAATTTCAGAAGTCTTTATAACGATTGGAAGTAGGTACTTACTTTTTTTTTCGAGTACAGATTTGATACTTAACACAATATCAGACCTTGATATTTTTTTTTCTTTTATTACTTATTTTATTGGAAGACACTCGTGATTTTTGGGAAAGTGAAATGGGAGTAATAGAATAAAGTAATAATATTTTACTATATGTAGGAATACGTAGGCACGCAGTCCTTGGGTAGATTGTGATCCTATTTTGGTTGTTCTAAATTGTTATAAAATATAGATTCATGGGGATTCATCATGTTTTCAATAGTAAGAACAGCAAACATAGGTATATAAAAGATTCACTAAATAGGAAGAAAACATAAGTAAAAATTTTGAAAAAAAAATATAAGTCTCTACGAAGTTCTTACTAAATTAAGAGTCAGGAAAAAAATAGGTGTAAACAAGTGCGGCCGTCCAAGAATCAAGTAGCTTGATTACGTAGGCCAGATTCTCAAGGACGGATATGTTTTGAGTTAAAGGAATCGTAAAGAATATATATGACGAATTGCATGAAAATGACCGAGGCAAGAATAGGAATGTCTGGCGATCTGTTCTCTCTGCCTACTCCGCAAGGGATGCAGCGTGAGTGAATAGAATAGAATAGAATATTTTAATGTGTTTATCTGTTGGTGGTTCATTGCATGCTAGGTAATTTGATTTTCTTATGGTATTGAAATAGAGGTAATGTCACTACGTCGAACTAACTTCCATCTCATTATATATTCCAAATCTTTAAAAATATTCTAGTGCTTTACTCAGTAGTCCTCAGGGAGCAATATTATTATGATGTCTTATATAAAGCTTCAATAAAACAGTTTACTGACATTAGCGCCACTATGGCACTATCAACATCGCATGAGGCATGCCGTAGTGCCACTAACAACATTATATTATTACAAGGCGAGTCATATAATGTGACGATAATATTATTATGATACGTACTAGAATTATTTCCATATTACTCTCTACTAGTCTCTACATCTACACTGCATGAGATAATAGGCTATTCTCTGCTCCTAAAGACTCCCAAGAGGACCTTCTATCGCTTTTTCACAAAGTCACCTTTTGTCCTTTTAATACGATATTAAAATTACTTTGAGTTTTACTGACTACACAATGTAAAAATTAAATGTATAATCACAGTACGAAATCGTTTTTAATGGGGGTGGAACAGTCTCTATGGAATACCTCTAAAGGATAAAGCATCTTACAGATTATGTACCTAAACTACAAACATTAACTACAAACTCTAGTTTGGATGAGGCTTTAAAATCAGATGATTCGCAGATGCGATCTACGTAAATTTTACGCAGGCTTCAAGTAAGTGACATAAAAAGCTGATGACGTTACCTTGTAGGAAGCAAATCTATGGGTAGAAATATTCCAAATTCCAAGTGTCTGTCACCGAAACAGGTGTGACATCATGTCGTCGGATGGTTGGTATGCTAGTCATCCAATAAAATACTTTAATATGATATACCTACCTATCTGCCGAATTCGAATTTCGAACTGAAAAAAAATATTTGATAACAACTGACATGATTAGTTTCGCTTGCAGCTCTTCACAGCTAAGTATTTTTTATATTATTTATATTTAGTTTTCTGAATATTTTGAACCAGTGAATACGCATGCATTTCACTCGCTTCACTCTCAAAAGTCACCATGCTTGATTCAAATTTTCTGAAACCAGCCAATCACATCAATCATTAAACATGATTGTATAAAAACCTATCAAAATTATTCTAAATTTGAACTATTGGAACTGGTCAATGACACCACACGTTTTAGATAACTTATTTTGTTTCAGGTTTAATATTTTGAAGATTTTCTTTGAGTATCTACGCGCGTCCATTTAGAAGATTATTAACTCCTACGTATTTCCCGAAAGGCTGTGATCTCCTGCGTACATTTTTAATTAATTAAACAATTTGTCAGAATATAATTATAACTGTTTTACCAAAATTAATAGTTAATTAATAATTTTAATAGCCAACGTCCTAATTCAAATGTACAACAAATTTATTCAACCCTTCGTAATTAATCATGATTATTTATTATTAACTAAATGAAATAAATATAAAAAAGTTATTAAAAAGCATAAAAAATTAAGTACTTATTTGTAATTTTTATTTTCAATGTTTTATGACACATTAAAAACAGAAATATGATTTTTCCAAGATGAGAATAGCCCAGAGCATTTTAAGGGCTTGGTACCAAGAATGACTTCACAGTCATTTCCCACGGCAATAAGGTTCAAAATCGCGTGAACCATCGCATGGTACAATGGTAAAAATAGCGTTTTTTTTTCATTTTTGGGTTAATATTGCGTCTATCAAAAAAAAAATACGGTTATTCCCTAGATTTTAATGCATATTATCAGTACAAAAAAAAATACTCCGCGACTTTCGAGAAACGAGTTTCCGTCTTTCGGAAAAAAGATCAGAAAGATCAGAGGTGTTTATCAAATTTTTTTTTTGAATAAATATACAAGATATAAAAAATCTTTTACGGTTATTCCCTAGATAAATGTTCAATGCATCTTCCCTATTTTGTTCCAAAGCATAATAAGTAACAGTTGTCGAGATATGGTCTCCCGTTTTTAGAAATTTTTGAAATGTCGGTATGCATGCATTGCATACTCTTAAAGAAAATGTTAGATACTATGCTGTTGTTATATTATTTCCTTGTAGGTACTTACAATGTTATGGGTAATTGGGTACTACACGTCTTCAAAATAACACACTCGTTGTATGGGCACTTAAACAGCGTGTCAATGTGAATTCTCAAGGGATAATGTAAAACCAACTACAGCCATTTTCATATACCTCACTACAATGATCCTTTTTACTAATGCGACTTTAATTAGGTGTAATATAAGTTCAAAAAATTAGTTCGTTTACAGCCCCATGAAGATTCAGATATTGTAGCGCTAATATAATAATTAAACAGAAAGTCATTGCAATACTAAAGTTCATATTATCTTTGAAAACTTCCATTCATTCCTGTCTGATAGATATCATTTTTTCCTATAAACAATTAGGTGAGACATTGCAAACAATCTGTTCTTTTTATGATATTATCGCATACTCTGAAAAACTTTCAACCCTTTTTTTCACCAAATTTGGAATTTCCAAAAATCCGTCTTAGTGGAAGGTTTTGTATTAAAACCTATCTGTCTTCAAAATTTCAGTTCTCTAGGTATAAACGTTTGTGCTCTGCATTGATGAGTGAGTATTTTGAGTCAGGCGCTTTGGATTATTATTAGAGATTTTTTATTCATTTAAAGCAAAAACAATCGCAATTTCATACATATATATTATATCTACATAGAGAACAAACTAAAAACTATACATAGAATGGCGTTTCTTCCCAGATGTGTTAATAATGAAATAATAAGGTGGCTTCTCACGGTTCGTGATACGACGAAGAATTTTGTAAACACTTTGTATAGAAAACGCCACGTCGGTTCGCAATATCACGGACCGTGGGGAGATTGAGAGGTTTGTCGGGGGAAGCCCTTCTGGCGAACCCTGAGCCGTCTCTAGAACTGTTTTTTCATAAATATTGGATGACTAAGAACTTACGAGTACCTACCTGGAAAACTGCTTACACTTGATGACAAAAATAAATGGTGAAAAATCTCTTGAAGTTTGACTAATAGGTAGGTACCTAAAAATACAATCAAAATGGATGACAATACGAAACTGGAGTTTTATTTTAATCTGCGGTCTAATAATATCAAAATGGAGCTGGTGAATAAAATCGATATTATTCAAATTAAAAAAAGTTTTTCCTCTCTCTCTACTTTCTGGTCGCTAATGGAATTATAATAATATAATATCTACGTATCAATTTTTCGTCATAAAACCTGGTCACCTCAAACAGTAGGGTACCCAACCATTACGTTCAATTTAAAAACAATTTATTAAAGCGTAGATAGGAGCGCTCAAGGGAGAGATTAGTACGAGATGTGCCGCAGGGGTAGAAAAAAGATGTAAAAAATTCAACAAAATAATGTACTTCTTACGAAGCCAAGCTTGTGAAATAAGGAACCGAGATTTTTTCACGAGAACTTAAAAGAAATTCATCTTACTCACTTTCACTCCTTCAAGGGACATAAGGAGGAATAAGACTAGGTCTTTCAAAAAAGTGTAAGTATGAGTAAAATCTTAGAAAGGGGAAAAATGTGAAGAATATACATATAATTTGATGTTCGTCAGATCATTTTTAAAGCCGCTGTATATAAATATCTTCACAGAATCCAGAAATTGTAGCAGAATGGTCAGAAAATGTCTACCTAAGTCATCTGACGTCAGACAGTATCTGCATCAAGAATTATTCTACAAGCACGTTCACCTGGGAGCGATAATAAGTCAACGGTTCTATGGCCAGATCACGAACTTTCTTTTCAATAAAACCTTAGACACACCACTGACTTAGTCCAGATACCTTTTATATAAAAACATGTACAGTAATTATATAATTTTGTGAGTGTATCAATTGGTTCAATTATTCAATTCTACAGAATTAGACCATCGGGATATTTAAACTGAATACAATCATCGTAATTGTATTCCCATGTGTAGATAAATATGGAAATTAATTCAAGGTATTCATTTCAGGGTCTCCTTTATACGGAGGATCTTGGAAATACACATTGAGAATATTTTTTATGGCGAAAATAACATAGAAATATTGTAAATGTTTTCGTAAGTAGATGATTTAGCAGCCTAAACTAATATTATGTTTGTCTCTATTTCTTTGGCATTTACAAATAATGAAATAGGTAATGCTAATATTTTTTTCTACTACTGATTGATCTTACATATTCATATTATATTCCCGTTTTCTCAACAATCAAACTGATTGCTCCTATATGCTCCAATGTTGCTCATGATTGTTTTACGATTTTTATTTTATTGTTTTTTTTTTTTCCATATTGTGTGTTTACATACTGTCTTAATTGCAATTCTTTTGTCTGTTGTTACTGTGTATTGTTTGGCTGTGTACCTTTATTGTATTGATATTTTTGACTTTTTGTACTGTAACTTTCCAAAGGCCTTGTGGCCCTCAAAACTATAAATAAATAAATAAAGGTTGATACACCCTATCCAAATCTTTCATTGAATCAAATTTCAACCAACGAAATATGCTATTAAATGTGCAAAAAAAACAACGTTTTCATAATATACCTAATAAAAACACTGATGAAACCATAGAAATGTTACGAGTAAAAAATATTACCAAATAATCTAAAATTGCTACGCAAACTTTTTCATCAAGGAATAATGAAAAAGAAAAAAAAAACATTTTGAAAACTCGAAATAATTTCATTTGGCCTTTGTGTTTTCTCTTCTCTCTAGCAATCCATTTTTTTTTTGTTCAATAATACGAGTAGCTAGTCCTAGTAGTAGTAAGGCTGTTGAAAAAAAGTTTATTAATTACCATCGCCAAGTCAGCTGAGATACTGGAGAACCTTACAGTTAGTTGGTATTATGTTGGAAACAAAGCCCTCTCTCCCATTCTCCTTTGTAAAAAGCTTTTTATTATAGAAATCTTTCAGGAAATCACAGAATGAATTGACTTGCTTTTTATTTCTACACATTAGAGAGTACAATGATGAAATGATATTTTATTAAAATCGATGGTATTATCATCGTTCGATGATCATACCCTATTATTTTATAACTCTAGATTTAATTAATTACTTTATGCCATATGATTCAGGGAAAAATTTTACTTTCTTAACACACTTCCAAGTTATAAACACAACTCTGATCAACGTTATTTTTTTTATTTACTCCAAGCTCAGACACGTCTCCTTATTAGAGCTTACATAGCTACGTTTTTCAGCTGTTGATATCACTTCCGCCACGGAAATTTCCTAGTATTTCATGTATAATGCAAGACAAGACCACAAATGCGTCAACATAAAAATCGATGTTGAAATTCATTAGAGTATTATCATTCCTACATCTATATCCATTCATTTCTCCTTTATTATTTAACTCCTTCACTGTTTTCGTCTCTCTCACTCAATTTTCCGGCTTTCAATGTCCCTCTGTTATCTATGGAAATTTTTATTATTACAATAACTAGTTATTAGCCCGTAACAATGACGTATTTTAATTATCACTTTTCCACGTTTGAACCGGATATATTCGACTCCGCGAACGAAGTTGATATTATGTATGTAAAGGGTGTTTTTCTTTTTAAGTACCTATAGACTTTTAAAATGATATTAAGCAAATATATTAAAATCATTGTGATGTTCATAAAAATGACTTAGTTGGAAATATTACTGTATTTCAATATGATTTCGGGCATACGAGTATATGGCTCGAGTGAAACGTAATATTGAAGCCACTTTTTACACGCATTTTTCACCACTTAGAATCATCATCATATATCGGCAATAACTCAGCGAATGTTAGCTTCCAAGTGTCCCATTGTCTCTGGTTTATCTAAGCAGACCAGCGACTTTGCACATTATCGTAGAAAATAATCCAGGGGCGAGATAACATGATTGCAGACGTCAATTAACAAGACCATTATTGTGAAATTAGCGCTTATCAAGTATTTTCTGCAATAACCTAATTGTGTTTTTTCTTTTACACATTTAAAATTTGCACAATTTGCGAATATTATTCTGGGGTACGCCTATTCATGTTGAAATGGCAAATGTCCCGAATATAAACCAGCTGTCAGTGGTCAAAACGGTTGCCACTAGAAACAGTGCTGCGAATTTAAAAATCAAACCTCTAAAAAAAACACCCCATATGTTGTATACCTATACGAGTATACCCAACTACAACGAATGGTGAAATTCGAATTCAAATTAAAATAATTACAGGAAAGAAACATACATTCAAAGAATGACTTTGACATGAAGATTACACCCTTTATATAATAGGTAACTTACATAAGTATATGAACACGATGATAAACAGGTTCAAAAAATTCACCTTGATGTTTTTGTTTTCAAAACAAAACACCGCACTCTATTGTTTTGCTGTAAACTTATTTCATATGTTTCTATTTTTACCCTTTTTTGTTGTTCTTTATTTAGTTTGTTTGAAATGCTCGCCCTAGTGAGCATTATCTATTGTTTTAAATGTGTAGATATGATCTTGTTAAATTCTGTGATATGCAATGTTCACTTGAAGAATAAGTAAATACATAAGTAATTTGACGGTAAATAAAAAGATTATTAAGAGATATAATTACTTGTGTTGGAAATTAAGCCCACCCCTGTTTTCTTCCTTAAAAAATACATAAATTTTGATAAACTTAATAGAAAACAATGATTGATTTATACATACAAACACACAAAATTATAGAGTACTATCAGCGACGGTACTATAATGAACTAACATCGATCTACGAATATAGCATGGGTAGATAGAAGCAATTATTTTTGGTACAATCTATTGGTACCACAAAATAGATAGTAAAAAAGTAGTTAGATATTATTACTAGTTTTACCTTTAATTTTACCCTTGAAAACTTTGTTCGTCAATCATCAAAGAATAACGGATCTATATTCCTACATAATTAATCTAATAAATTTTATATTAAAGCAGGTAAATACAAAAGTTCACAATGAGAATTAATAATGAGAATTGATGTTGGTACGTTATGTTCATTGTGTAACGATAATTGAAAATGATTCCAAGTTTCTTAATTTACTGGGAATAGGAATTTAATCAGTATAAACTTCGGATGATAATGTTTGCATACCCTTGATCTAAGACGGTTTCTATGTCTATTATATATGTCTATGGTATACAAATTCAAATACCTGCTGTACAATTCGCACTAAGAAAATAGCATTTTTTTTATTTATTGCAAATTATTATAACAAAGTATAAATCATTGGTGTGGTGCCTAATCCAAATGGATTTTTGGCTATATACTTATTCTAACTTAAAACTAAATATTATACTTATTCTACAAAAATGTCCCCGCAACACCACCGTTCGTCCAGTCAATCGTTTTTTTTTTTTCTTTTTTAAAAACTTTCCTCGGCTTTTGTGTTGTTTGACCGAGTCTGGCACCCCGTTCCACAAGGCTGGCACCATCGCATCGTCCGTGCGTTTCCCGTAATGATTGTTAAATTTATTTGTCCAAAGTCTTTTATTAGTTTGTTTGTTGTTGTTTGTTTTATTAGTTCATGTACACATGAAGTCTTCACTTTATTCGACACCAAGATTTGAAACTAAACGGATTGTTTATGGAAAAGTAGTGGCTCTTATCAATCAAATGCAAACCAGGAGAAATCATCACTAGTGTTTTTATCTGTAGTTTCAGAACGTTTGTGATCTATCCTATGAAACATGAACGAAATCAAAAAGTATTTTACATAAAACACTTCATATATTATTCAATACTAATATACTCTTTTCAAACGAGATAATGCGATTAGGTATCGTATCGTTCGCACTGAAAATAATAAAATAAGGTATTTCAAATAACAACTCCTACCAAGCAAATTCCTAAGAAAACAACAGCGCAAAAAAATATTATGAAATCAAACAAAAAGTGTTGCGTAGGTTGGTTTACAAAAAATAATAAATATTTTATTACCTTAATCTCCAAGCGACTTTCTAATATTATTAAATTCTTGGGAATTTCTTCTATATATTCACAACATAATTATTTTTTTATCTCGAAATAATATATTAGAATTACTCACAATCAAAATAATATGCTTTGCAATGATTTGATTATGACTGTTGCCAAATGAAAACTTGAACTTGTGTATCTACTTGCGGCATATTATTTTTTCGGAACATTTGTATTATTTTCATTGTACCAGGGCATAGTTTTATCTTCTGGTGTCAGTATCTTTGGATGGATGATTTTGCGATTGTTATTATTGCGTTAATTTATAATTAGTTCACCTATAATCATTTTTGTATTTCCCACTTATCTAGTGTCTTTTTATGGCGGCGACCAGCGCAAAGGCGTTTTCGTGCTGTGATTCCTTTACTATATTGTTGCATGTTTTACATACCTCTTTTCCTATACCTACTAATTGACGTATTGCAGCGATTCTCTTTCCCCATGCATTTACAAGTTACCCAATTGCTAGGATATACCGTGATGTTATAGTAGTTTTACATTCTTCATGTAACAAATTAAATGTCATATGTCTTGTACATTTATTGTGAGATTTTATGCCCGCTTTTCTTTCTATCACGCGTATTGTTCCGTTGAATCAACTACCTACATTGATTTCATTTCATTGCGATTACTATCGAGAAATTCCACTTTAAGGTATTGCAGTCTTTGACTTTGACAAGCTGACGATGAGGAAAAGTCGAGGATTTCGAATAAAATAATAGTTTTCTTTGATTTATTTTGTACTACATATATACTAGTGTGCTATTTGTACGTACGGATTTATAAAAATACTCCATCGTCTGTAGGGAACAGGGAAGATTTAAAAGTACTAGAACTGTTTTTTTTTTCACAATACCTGCATGTTATCACATTAACAATAAAACAATCTATAAGCGTGGGTACCAGACTATCAGCTCCAGGAAAAAACTCTCTATAACCTAAAAACAAAGCAACATATGAATTATTAAGGCAGTGATGCAGGTCGCAGAGCATTTGAGGTGGGACTGTCAATACTTTAAGAGGGAATTCTTCAATAAGAGTATTTGGTTTACTGAATAATTCGTACTAGATGTCTGTAGCCATAGGTCCAAATTTGTCATCTGTAAAACATCATGGAGCTCGGCAGCTCACATAGCCGACAGGCGGGCGAAAGATAAATGAAGCACATGCTGAACTGGAGACGAGAGATGGGCGGTTGACATCGCGCGTGGGGGTGGCAGATGGAAAGTGGATGCAAAGGACTCAAGATCGGGGTGTGTGAAAATCATAATCAAAGGAGGCCTTCTGTCAACAGTTGACAATTAATAAAAGGCTGGATGAGTGAATGAATGTTAAAAATAACAGTTCTTTATATTCTTGTCACTTTATTTATGTTGTATACAATCATCATTATGATAATTTTATCTGTTCTCGTGTCTTCACGGTGGCAGCACTACATTGCAATATTCGAGAATCATTTGAAGTCTCTCGACAAATCCTTCAAACACGACGCTTTAAGATATTTTAATTTATGTATGTCGTTCTAGTTTTGTTTTATCATTTCTTCGCGTGTTTTTAAAACTAAGAAAACAAGCAGAAATAAAAATGTCGTCTGTATACAAAGTGAAATACTTTTTTTGTATTGTATTATGTCGTGATGCCTGATGTTTTAAGTAATCCAATTATTACAAGTGTCCCTGTTGACATTACACAAAAGAATATAAAATCTGCTAAGAGTACGACAAAGGTATTTTATTATTTAGATACCAAGGTATTCGTACTCGATTACCATATTTCCTTTATTCATCCTTTGATTCATCGTAAATAAATGCAAAACTTATCGTCTATCGAATGAACGGATTAATTGAATAATTGTATAATGAATTGAATGAATTGAATATGTATTAACCATACCAATTTTATATTTTCTTTTGCATTTGTATATGTTATACCTTATGCCTAGGAGATGTTATACCTATTATGTCTTTTCTGTTGACTATACCAATTTTTTACATTTGATTTGACTATACCGTATTGAGTATGTATTGACCATACCAATTTTTATATTTTCTTTTGCATTTGTATATGTTATATCTTATGCCTAGTAGATGTTATACCTATTATGTCTTTTCTGTTGACTATACCAATTTTTACATTTGATTTGACTATACCGTATTGAATATGTATTCACTATGCCAATTTTTATACATTTTTTTTTTCCTTTGCATTTTTTAAATGCTTTTATACCTTATGCCTAGTAGATGTTATACCTATTATTATTAACTATACTGTATTGAGTATGTTGTGACTTTACCAATTTTTTATATTTTATTTTGTATTTTGTATTTTTATATGAATATGAATATGTATCATAATATGGACCTGAGAGGCTTGCACATCCCACCTCCAGATCTGGAATAAAGATATTATATATTATTATTATATTATAATGTGAACACTTTTGCTCCTAGATGTATGCAACTATTTGTACAATCAAAAATAGTTTTGATTAGGTAGGTACTTCTATAACAGTGGCGGATCCAGGATTCAATTTGGGGGGGGGGGCTGAAAGTCGTCACATGACCTTGTGATATTAAAAATGTGAATAGCGCTCTTCTCTAGCGTCTTTTTTACCAAACAATATAGCATCTAGTTTTAAAAAAAATATGACATGATGAGAAAACGATGTGGTAATAATGTGATTCTTCGGAAACTTATAGTTGTATATAGTACTGTCACTCATGGTTTTGGGGAGGACTTCAGCTCTCTACCCCCCGGATCCGCTAGTGTTCTATAACCAAAGGTACAAACCATAAATTAATCTTAATTTCTATTGAAACTATCGTATAAATTAGTGGAAGTACCTAATATTATATTAACATTACTTTTTATAAAAATTGTCGGAAAAGAATATTATAAAAGGTTAATTGAAAGAATATTGCGTACATGGGGACTTATTAATTATAAAAAATAACGCATTTACTTAAACAAAATAATCGCTGAAAATAATTAATATGGCTACAGAGAGCGTTATGTTGGGTACTGAAGTACGAATAAATAATAATTAGGAGAAATATGACTGAGATGGAAATTTCAAATTAATAATAATAATAATATAGCTCCCATGTCCTTTTTAATGAGATATTTTTCATTACAATGACATAAGAGCCTGGGGCTAAAAAGGTTAAAACAATTCTTTCTTGTTATCGTCCGCCAGCAATACGATGCCATGGGTTTAAAGAGGTTAACATTCAAGACCGTATATTCATTTTTTATTACTATAGGGTTGCCACAGATTAGATAACCAATCTAATATAAAAAACAAGATAGAATAAAAATGGCTAATTAGTTAGCCTATAATGTCACTCAGGAATTATTAAGACTTCATTTTTTATTTCATGTTTGCGTTTTTTCAAAAATGCAAAATTTATTTATTTACTGTGTGTATGAGTGTATGTGTGTGTGTGTGTGGGTATGTATTTGTGTGTGTTTGTGTGTATGTGTGTGTCTGTGTTTATGATTCCTCCTTCCGTCGTTCTTCTTTTGTACATTTATTTAATGCTTTCTCTTGATTTGTAATGATACATACATATATGCATAGATAAACTAATTGTTATAAGTTCTTATGTTTTGTTCCTCTCCAAAGCACGAGCTCTGCTCAATTTTGGAGAGTAGTTTTTTGTGTTATATTGAGTTGTAGTTTCATTTGTTTTTCTTTACAATTTGTAATTTTATACCCAATAAAAAAAATTGAATTTGAATTTAATTTAAAAGGATCTACGCTTGCGAACACAAACCCGAATATTTACTTTCCTGTGCACTTCATAGCAAATAAGCTACAAGCTTGTGTCGTGAAATGTGTCAATTATTAATATTTATTGGAGCATATTTTAATTCATTTATACTCGTATGTGTAGAAGTAGGTAATATATTATTTAATTTCATATGTATTTTAAGGGCTTGGTACCAAGAATGATGTCACGGTCATTTCCCACGGCATTAAGGTTCAAAATCGCGTGAACAATCGCATGATAAAATGGTAAAAATTGCGTTTTTTATATTTTTGGTGTTTTTACGGTTATTCCCTAGATTTTATTGCATATTATCAGTACAAGAAAAAAGATTACCCCGCGACTTTCGGGAAACGAGTTTCCGTCTTTCGGAAAAAAGATCAGAGATGTTTTTCAAATTTCATTTGAGATATCTATTCAAGATACTCGTATAAAAAATGTTTTGCGGTTATTCCCTAGAAAAATGTTCAATGCATCTACCCCTTTTTGTTCCAAAGCATATTTAGTAACGGTTGTCCAGATATAAGGTCTCCCGTTTTTAGATTTTTTTTAAATGTCGGTATGCATACTCTTAATACTTGGGTTGATCGGAAGATCCTGCTTTTACAATAAATCTATTCGACATATTATTTTTGACCAACAGTCCCAATAGAATTCAGTGTATTTTTAAACTATGTAGGCATATAGATTGTATAGCACTATCACCCCTATATTAGTTATAACTAGGGTATACATAATACACTGATAAGTAAGTACCTATAGAACGTAGTCGCGGAAGCGGAAATATGAAAGATTCTACTTTAGGTGTACTTCCATATTAATAGTAAAAGTACATCAGAACTACGGAACAACAGCTGTATCGAATAGAACTAACATAATAACATGCAAAATAATGAAACAAGAATGCTAAACTTGAGATAACATTTTGATACTTCGTTCTACATAACGAGTATTTGACGTAACTAAAATAAATATACATATTTATTTTAAAATTTTCCGTTATTGTAAATTGTTGTGTCTATGATTCTTTCGTGTCTGTGTAGTTTCTTTTTTTCAGATAGTAATATTTTCTTATTGTCTAAGGAACAAAAACTGAACCAAGCTTTTGCTTAATTTATAGATCTGAAATACGGGATCGAAAATCTCATTAAGTTACGTAATATTTTGAATGTGAATCAACTTAGAATGGTGTTGAATTGATATAGTAATGGATTGGAAAGCAATAAACAGAACTTAAGCACGTATAGACATAGTTGTCAAATTATTGCGAAAAGAAATGGACCCACAATAGAACACCTACCAAATCAAACAGAAAAGAACAAGCATTATACAATTCTACTTCCTCTGCCAATAAGATATTGTCTCACATTGTGGAGAATTCCGCGTAATGGACAATCATCAGGTAAGCCCTTTCTGACTTCCCACTCACTCCTAAAAACCTTTCCTTCCCTCCTCATTTTATTATGTATGTTTAATTTAAGTATATATATGCCAACAACTCGATAAGCCGAGTATTGTGAAGCGCTGGGGGTTCATGGTGGATCGCGTCGTAACTCCATTCTACTATGCCAACTCAGGTGGCTAAATAGGCCGATCCGAGACATACATATTTTACTGCATTTAGGGCATGGATGTTCTCCTCCGGGTGGGCCAGGGTGTCCTCTGTCCTTCGGTTGATATGTGTGGATAGCGTGTCTCCACTTGGCCCGGTCCCCAGCATCATGTATACTTAGATATATAAGTTTTTTTCAGTTGTCTATATGTGTGTACATGTAAGTATGGAATGGATTACTTCTGTGTTTGTCTAAATCTATGTATGTATCCGTTCTAAGTATGTACGTCTAAATTAAATAAATAAATAAATATTGTAAGGTTGGTTGTTTTCTGCAAAAATGCAACCGAGTCTCAGAAGATGTCAGTGAAAGGAAAACTATGAACTGACGCATGAATTGTTACTATTGCGAAGTGATCTCAAAAATGATCTTCCAACAGACTACATGAACGTTTTCTAATTCAAGTCAAACAGAAATTTCAAATTATTGTGCATATTTCTTTTCAGTACTTATGTACTACTCAATATACCTACAATATGCAGCTTCTACACTACAAGCATCATATTATCAGTACATACTCTACTCAGTACTCTTGCAGCAATATCAAGATATGAAATGGAAAAACAATAGTGTCTGCAATTCCAGCAGGAACAAAACAACAATCATAATGGGAGAGACTTGTACATATTAACCGATACATATACAAATCATACAGTCATGTGTGTAGTGTAGGTATATACGTTGTATATATTGTGCATTATGTAGGTATTGTTATCGTTTACAAGTGCCCTGATATAAGTTGGATATATTTATTACTCCACTCTTCAGCTATAATCAACTACATCTGGACAAGTTCATGCAATAATATATAAAATCATATATTCAAGATAATGTATCAAATAACTTTGCCTAACCATGTCGATAAAATGATAAAAGACGGGTACATCACGAGTATAAAAAAAATAATAGCATGTATGGGAATCTGGATGCTTGCGAGTCTGCGAGGGATATGGACCGTTTCTGTATAGATCGTAACGCGAAGCTTATTCCTCTATGGCAACCCGTCCTGGGACGTGGTGTGATGGTATTAAGATTGACTGCTTCCGGTTTACAACAAATATCGTGTTTTTCACTATTTCGCATGAGTTGGTTAACCGAAATTTAAGAGAAAAAATTAAGTTCCACGAAGTGTAGCAACGGGGTTCATTATCCGTTTTGAGTGTATCTATTTAGCGTGCGGTGAAGCAGTTTTGAAAGCCTAAATAGCATATAATAATGCACAATTTGTGTGCATTATTTATAGTAAGGGTAAAAATTTCAGATAAGTTTTTAATGAAAAAGTTAATTTAATAAATAAAAAAAAACACGACTGAAACCAAAGATTGAAGTGCCCTGAAATCTTTCCTCTAGTACGTATACGAGTATGTTAATTATTTATAAAAACGTTCATAATGCGTGACATTAAAAAAATAGTTAAGAAAAAATGTGCATTCCATTATGTTGACAGTATATGCGCATTTTTCTAGTACGTCCTTAGTTTTCTTCTATATGTCAAGTAGATATTTAAAAATATAATTTCCCTAGAGATTTTTATTGTACTTGGACCCTTCTCGTTTATTTTCCATTAGCATACTACAATTAAACATTCCTCGTATAAAAATATGTCCTTTTCTATGCGATAGAAATAAATTCATTTACATGCATTTAATAACACAAGGGTTCTTCGGAGATCTAGAGTCGGAAAAGATTTACTAATTGATGACTACTTGACTGATTTCAAAATCCAAAAAAAGATTGATAAGAAAATCCGGGTAGAATTCTATTTGCGTAGAGTACTCGTATTTAGAAGAGAATAATACGACTTGTTACAACAGGCAAAAGAGAAAAAGTGATTGGAGAAGCTTATCTCGTGGGTGTAAAACATGCGTATGTTCCATCCAATCCAATTCCATGTCGGACCGGCATAATGAGCGCTAAGGAACCTGGAAATGCCCAAGATAGAAACACTTACTCTCTGGTGATAGTCAACCTTGGGGTTAGCTGGCGCAATAATAAGACAAGAAGAAAGTATGTTTTTTATTTAAGTTTTAAGTGAAATTTAACGTCATGTAAAATAATAGCTCATACCCGCTTATAGCTATGAGCCCGCCCCTAACTCGTATTAAAATACTCTATGGTCCTAGAATGAGCATATCCCGTACCGTACTTCGATACATCACCAACACATAGTAAATTTTTCACATATCAGAATAAAGTACAATAGATTTGGCAACAATATATGAGTGTAGAAAAAATACGCATCCATTTTAAGATAGGACAGAAACCTACCTACCTCTGTTTGATATAAAAAAAATCTTGAAGGTTTTAGGGAAAATTACGTACAAGGTTTGAATTTTTAATGTTGTTTTTATGTTTAGAACGCGGGGCGAAATTGGGGCAGATTTTTAATTCAATTTATTTAAAAAACAGTAAAAGGTTGACAGTGACACGAGATAAAAAATATATAGAGTGACATGATTGAATTCAATTCAAGTAAGTGAATATAAAAAAGAAGAGGAAAGGATGAATGGTTCACGAGAAGACGAAAAAAATAAGGAAATTCACATAATGTTTCAGAGAGTTACAACGCGTTTTTATACCAGTTTTACGATTATTTATTTGTCAAATTTATGTTGCGTACGTTTATTTATAATCTTAAAATTAGAAATTCCCAAATACTAGAGAGGCTTATTTACACAAACCTGAATACATATATTCCTGCACATTTTACAATAAGAGTGTATATTGAATACAAAAAAATATGATGCAATTAGAAATGAAAATAATAAGTGAATCGAGACAGAATGAATAAGACAGATATATTTGAGAAACAGTTTATTTTAGACAGCCCAATCAATTTCAACTGAATTTTTCAATTTCAAAATTCTTTTTATTTTTCTTCAATTACACATACAAATATAGTTCCTTTTAAAACTATACATGTTTCGAGATACCTCCCCAATAGAGACAAGTCTCGTGTGTGGGGAGGGAGATATTATTGTTTAATTGACATATTTGTTTATCTATTTATTTACCTGGTCCATGTCGGGTACATATGCTAGTATAATAATATTGCGAAAAAAGTGTATTTTGTGAAAAAGTATTTTAACGTATTTTACTTCCAATTCAATTTGCCAACGTCGTTGTCGGGAAAAGTCGTCGTGATTTGGGTATAGAGAAACATCTTTATTCGTTTTTATTCTATCCGACACAATGGTGGAAGTTTTAACCTTTGTGTATGGTTTTCTTACACAATCTGTGACATTCTTTATGTAAGATTTAATAACAACGATTTTCAATTTATTACATAAACCCAAATACTTTCCTATACATGGACATCTAAGACCTCGTTCATTGAAAATAGTTCTGAACAACTCTCATCAAACGTTGTCAACGCAAACCTCAAACAAGACCATCGTCATTACATTCCCGATACGAAAATATTGGTATATTCTTAAACAATCTTGCACGCTTCACAGTGGGCCAAAAGTTTGTTTCGAGAAAAGCATAATATATTGTTAGTTTGGAGATCAGAATGAATGTGGTACCTCCTATTTGAAAGATCTCACACTAACTAACATACCTACTGCAACTATGAAACAAGCTTACATACATTAATTACTTTATAATGTGAAAGTAACATTAAAGGGTAATATGATTGAATTGAAATTTAATGTCGCGCAGTACCGTAAATGTGGAGGTTTTTCAGTTTAACTTCCGTATTGAATCTTGCAAAAGAGAGATACTGTGACCATATTTTTTTTATTATAAAGGAGAAACTTTTCATTTTCCAACAGATTTAAGAAGAAAAGCAACTCAAGCGCTTGCCGATAACCACAACCCATTTCAGTTAGTAACTTATTCCAATAGAAAATGGATGAGGAGCGAGTAGAGGGAGTATGATGGAAGAATCTTTAGTGGCGGAACTACTTTGTAATATCGATGCACATTTAACTCGATGTTTTTTTTTTCATTTTTCTACGCACCAAGATGCGATCATTTTGATTACAGCTCGATGCATGCTCATTGCTCAGTACATTTGATACATGCTCAGTATTTTATTACAGCTCGATACATGTTCAGTATAGATGTACATTTAAGTCGATGTTTTTTTTTTTCATTTTTTTATACACTAAGATGTGATCATTTTGATACATGCTCAGGTTATACACGTAAGTAGTTCATGCCCCATTTACCTCACAATGGTACAATTTAATGTTTATTCGAAGAAAGTTCTACATATTAACCCAAAGTTAACACACTTGAAAACTTAAAAGCACCAACAATGATTGTGCTAACTGTGAAGGTGTACCTACTTCATTATTTAGTTTCATCGCGTCTTTAGAATTCGATGGATTTTACGCGAGTACAGAATTTGTATGGAAAAAATAGAACGCAGAAACTATCGAGTTAGAGTACGGGTCATCCGGAAAGATGACGCCACGATCGAGTCACGGTTCTGACGAAGTATTTTGCTCTTTACGTCACAAGCTTGTTATGAACAAAGCGAGGAAGCGTTTAGACAGGCACTTGGAATTAGGCATCTGAGAAATGCGAGCGAAATGTAGAAACTTCGTATACGTGCGTTGATCTTGACACCATAGAAGACCAAAATCGATGAGGTATAGATGTGTAAAAAAACGATGAGTAGGTGCAGAAGAAAGCGATCGAAACGTCATAAAATATGTTCAAATATTTCAAGATATCGATGTGTCATTTGCATCCCTCTTGAAGAAGTTATTATCTATTTTTTATTGAATTTGTCAGATTTTTTTGCTTTTATATTAATATTTATCTTTTGATGTTGAAAAAAACTTCAATATCTCCACCGCACCGGAGCGCACGGCCGGCGGCGCGGTATTTTGAAACAGCTGAATCAGATTTATAAACATAATATTTCGGAACGATGTTGAGAGAAAATTTATGTACATGTTTATGAAATTATTCAATATCTTTATTATATTTACCATTTCTGTTAGTTTCACTTTACGAAATAACATCAATGAAAAATGGACATTCATAAATTTTTTTGATACTTCCGTTTAGTATATAAAGCCATGTAAACAAAAAAAAATGGCTTAAAAAGGTTTCATATTTATTTTTTCCCCTAAAATTATTGTCTACTACAAGATAATCGGAGCGTTGTATAGTTACAAGTACCTATTTGTATTTTAAGTAGGTACCGTTATTGTTTCTCAAAAGAAAACATCAAATATTTTTTTTAATTTTCAACCGATGCGACGTTACGTAATAAAAGTGTGATATTATTGGTAAAATTGTAAAACTAACAATTTGGTTAAAACCCACGGAATCACGATTTTTATCATTCGAGACTATAATGTTCGAACATTCTCATCTTCATCATCAGACTCTTAAATATTTCATACTAATTTTTACATATGAAAAATAATAAATTGCATGCATAGGTATTTACTTAAATATTGTAAATTGGGTGAAGCAATTATACTGGTGTATGGAAATAATTTAGTAAATAAAAAACTAACTGCAGTAGGAGCAGAAGTCATCCAAAACTAAAAGAAAGGAGACCGATAGAGTTAGTGTGCCAGAGGGGAGGTTTATCTCCAGCAGTGAATGGAGAGAAGCTGTCAATTCTGTAACTACCTAAGTGATTCACAATAGTGGGAATTTGAAAAGGTATTTTGTAACAATTTCCGCAGCAGAACCCAGAAATTTTTACTTTCTCAATGCAAAGATATGAAAGGATATAATATTTTGTTTGATATTATGTTGAAGATAACAATCGTGATATTTATAAAATAATTATTTCCCTTTACGAGAAAATATCAACCCGTGTGAGATTATTATAATGTGCGTGCCAGAAATCCAAATATATGTGTGAAAATAGAGATAAAAGAAAATAATATTCTGACACAAAATACAAACAACCCTGGCTCCTATCTTACAGAAATAAAAAAAATACTTACAATGTTTCAGCTTGTCTTTAATGGGAAGGTCGCGGATCATATAGCACTGGGAAAAAATGAGCTCCCCTTATTTCGTGCAATTCGATAAAAAAAAATCTGAGAATAACGTGTTTCTTACTGTCTAGGATAGAAGCTTATTTCAGATGTTCGTCCACTGTTGGAGAGACGTGACACTTAAAAGAAACAATTCTTCATCAACCTGTTTGTGTTTTTCAGATACCTGCTTGAATGCTTTTTTGAAAACGTTTTACGGACAGTCTAATAAACGGCGAACGACTGTAGGAATATTTAATACTGGAGTACCTAACAATATAATATATAGGAAGATACATAAATATGAAAGATGAATGCTGTGTGTATGTTGTATCCCCTGAGTCTCATATGATAGACCTACCCTACAGCTTGGTTCTGATATTATAGATAGATAACATTCATTGTGTACATTGCATACTACAGACGCACGGAAATACAACTCGGGACTTACGTCGTTTATTATAATAATGTATTATAAGCAGCGTCGTCAGAAACTCAGAAAGTTCAGTTCCCAACAACAAATGAAAAAACATCAAGGATTTGTGGGCACTGATTTCAGTGAAATTTGGCGAAACAATGAAGTTGATGGTGATAAATTAAAGAACAACAACACGAAAACTGTATCCATAGCTGTCGATTTCATTTCACGAACAATTATTGAGGATTTTGCCCTTGTATAGATTCTGTGTGGATATTTGGTAGGCCTAGCTGCACATGTTATCCTTTAATTGTATGCTTAGCCAAAAGACGATTTCATAAACATGTCTGCACAATTGTTCTTTCCGTTTCAGTATGGTTCCTAGAAACTGGAATAATATTCTTGAATGAAGGTTCAATAAAATCAGATTCTATTTATTGTTTTTTCATATTGTGACTAATGCTTAGATAAATAAACACAAAACAACCAAAATAAACAACAAATTACGTCGGAAGGACCCGACAGGACACATAAAGAAAAAGAAGAAATACCTGTATGAACCGGAAAGACAAATGAGACATGGAAGGGATTATTTAAAAAGCATGTTGCACAAATTATTCAATGGCCTGAATTTTTTTAGTTTTATAATTTTGACTATACAAGCAGAAAATCCAATCGCCCCAACTTCTTGCGTTACAAAATGACTTTAAGTTTCAAGAGGAAGGGTTATTATACAAAAATCTTTCTTTTTCTGAAGTGTATCAGTATATTATTGTTTTCACTGAATGTTTTCTTAGCGAAAAGGGATTTAAGAGCATTATATAGGTTGTGTAAACACGTCCAAAAATGTATACGAACATTATACAAAGTTTCAATAGGCTTTCCATGCCACGATTTGCGCTAAAATGAAATTGTAATGTAACGCAAACACTACATTCATATAATATCTAACTTCCCCACCTTTCTAGCTTTTGTTCAAACTATTTTTTACATTAATGTGTGCCATGTCATAAAGTGATTGAACTACAGTATGTTTAGTTTTATCCAAATACTTATATGCTATTTCTGGTAGGTGCTCGAACGAACTCGGTACAAATGGTACAAATATGTAGGTCCAATAAAATTTGACCTCGTCAATACATCTACAAAATATTTATTTATACTTACTCTATGAAGGGATGTATTAACATTATAACAAGCAATAATACTGACGAGCTTACCGCATTTCTGCCAGCTTACCCCATGCCCAGTGCCGGATTTTCCAATAGGCCAGCGAAAATGCCACGTCCTACTCCCGTGAAAAGTGAAAGTCCGGCTCTGCCCATGCCACAATACTTGATCTCTTTCTTTGTCATCGAATTGATTTGATTTTGATTTGATTCTCTTTACATCAACCAAGAAACATTAATATTTCAACACTTTTTAGTATTTGACGTAAAACAACTGGCGGAAATACTGGTTGTGTTTAACTATATCCACGTATTGTTCTCCTTCCTTTGTCAGACGACAGCAAACAATGGTTTTTGAACTCTTGAGAGACTTTTGAATTGACATTGCAGAGCTCTACTGTGAGAAACAAGATAAAAGTCAAATACGATTCATACACCGTGTACTACTTACGACTCATTCTATACTTGGATATTCATTTAAAAGCAGAAAGCTCTTCTCTTACTACCCATATACTCGTATCTACTAAGTTAAATAATGATTTAAGAGTATGCATACCGACATTTCAAAAATTTCTAAAAACGGGAGACCTTCTATCTCGACAACCGTTACTAAATATTCCTCGGAACAAAGTAGGGTAGATGCATTGAACCTTTATCTAGGGCATAACCGTAAAAGATTATTTTTATCCTATATGGATTTCTCATTTTTTTTATTAAAAACACCTCTGCTCTTTTTTCCGAAAGACGGATACTCGTTTCCCGAAAGTCGCGGAGTATTTTTTTTTTTACTGATAATATGCATTAAAACCTAGGGAATAACCGTAAAAAATTTTTGATAGACGCAAAATTAACCCCAAAAAATGGAAAAAACGCTATTTTTACCATTTTATCGTGCGATTCTCACGCGATTTTGAACCTTAATGCCGTGGGAAAAGACTGTGACGTCATTCCTGGTGCCATGCCCTTAAATAAAGACTAAAATACTACTAGTACCAGCAGTACGTCACAGAAACTACACAGAAATATTTTAATACAAGTGTGAAGGCGTTTCAAACGATTACATTCTGTACAAATAAATAGAGTAGGTGAACACTAGATTATTTATGAAATTTAAGTAAATAAAATTATTTCTGAAACGACCTAAAGCGCCCACATTAAATCCACAGAATCTTGTTTCATGCGTGTCCTCTCTTTGGGTTTAAAAATAATCCGGCTACATTTTAAGGCTAATGAATATACAATAATTCAAGATTTAATATTGTATTTGACATAGGCCGCATAATAAACGAATTAAATGAAATTTTAACCCGAAATCGATATACCTAGTTGTACATGTTGCCCATAATTTTACATTCCTCAGTGTGAATAAATAAGCCCACTCTACGTAGTAGAATGTTCTATTAACCACTCTAATCCCACTTGTCATCCCTTGAATATTTTATAAGGTGTTGAGGACAAATTTGGTTTATTAGTATAAATAAAAAGGTTTCTCTATCCTCAAACACGTACCTACACGACCACTTACTCATTCGTTTTCACTTATCCTTCGCCCCTCATCTACATATTTTCTGTTTACAAACCACTTTTATTATTCAATAGTTATGCTCATCTACCTCAACGTACACGTAGCGCCACTCGTGGAACTTGAAAAAAATTTTTTTTTTATTTATTTAAACTTAAAGTAAACAACAAACACATATAAATATACAAAATGGACATAGTACAGATTATAAAACGTTGTTCACTAGGGCGAACTTATCGCAGAACTGCGATTTCTTCCAGTTAACCCCAAAAATTATGCAACTAATATCTCCAAAGATTACTTTTACCAATCTTTCAAGTGAAACATATTGTGTCTTCTTTTATTTATTTTAAAGAACACACGGCGCAAGGCCATTAATACATAAAGTTAACAGATGAAAATGAAAATATTAAATGAACACATGAAAAAAAAAGTATGGTAAAAAAACAAACATTCAACAACTCGTTCATACATATCACACACTTCTTCTTCTTCTCTATGTGTCCTGTCGGGTCCAAATTCCGCGTTGACTGTATTCCTTTTTTGCCGCTAGAAGCGCACTGACAAGTAGGGTCTATTGTCAAATTTCATGTCTAAAAGAACTCATAACCTCAACATGGATACGCGATTTTACAATAGAGCTACTAAGTACTAGTAATACAATCAAGTACCAACCTGTCACGTTATGCAACAATAAAGTACACAAATTCCGTAGTCTACGTGTGATTTTTGACAATAGACCCTTAGACGTGTGATGCCACCTAGTGTGCATTGCTGGAAGCTACTCAGAAAACAATCCATTCGCTAAAAACAATCCATTCGCTAAAAACGTCAGAACTTGTAAATATTATAGGTATATATCTACTATCTGCCAAGATACAACGGTTGGCCAAATACTTCCATCTAAAAGAGGGAGAGAGTTTTCCAGATCGTTTTGTTTTCCAAAAACCTTATTTATGGTCTCGACCCTGAAATGGAGATAGAAGATAATCCCTGTATAATTAATTCTCCTACAGCTACTCCCAAATATCACTTCACTAATCATAATAAAAATTTAAAGAGTATTTCGCGTTAAAAATGTATCAAGGGATATTCGCAAGTAGCATCAACATTGTACGAATAACCTATGCTTATCTTTAATGGATGCTGGAAATTTTAGAGTACCACTATGCTGTATAGAATGTTTTAGTATGTCAAAGAATAATTTCCTAAAAAGGACGCTGTTTTTAAATCTCCGACACCCGAGATGATTCAAAATATTTGCACCATCAAATCGTTTTGAATCTCTCCCTGTTTACCCTCGTAAGGACGACGTAGTGGTAATATTTTATATTATTTATGTACCTATTTTGCTACTACTTTTACGAAGATCTAACTCGTACAAGACTCTCGAAAAAATATATACTTCAAAATAATGAGGAAAATTCTACAGCGTGGGGCGGATCCAACAGTGGTCTAGGTGTACCTCCAATTATTAAAAAAGAGGAAGCCTTTGTAGGTACACATTACGTTTGATTTAGTGCATCTTACTCAAGAGGGTAGAAATGATCATGCCACTATATTCGGATCGCTCAAGATCGCTGAATCATTCCAATATTTCAAATTCATCCATGGAGTCAAACCGCAGTAGAAATGTTGGTTCAACACAAAGATGCGGGTAATGAAAAACAAACCAGTTTAAAAAAAGAATTATCTCCCTCTGGTGGCGATACACAGTACGATGTTACAATAATGCCCGAAATCCCTTGCAAACAATTTACATAATATTGTATACCCTTGAAGTAAAACATTCAAAAGTAATATACGAGTGTGTCTGATCCTTAATAATGCAATATGTTTTAATAACCAGTACACCTGCTACTTCACCCAAAGTCCCGCCAATAACAAAACTTTTTAATTTACCCGACGGGGTTTTTCGCCGAATGATAAGTATACTTACCTATAGTCTGACCTCTAAATATAGTTTGCAGACTCGAATGTTAGAAGTACAAAAGTATTTAGCTATACTCTCAATACGATAGGCACTCTCTGCACTTATAGGTATTACCTATTAATGTTTTGTTAATTTAAAATTTCGTTGATTGTGTTAGTAATAAATAAAATTAATGAATCAATAGTACAGACTATTCTCTGTAAGAAGTCCCCTGGTGCAAACTTGGTTTAGTGTTGCTTGATGTGATAATGCGATATGGTTAAATTTTTTCGCTACTTTCAAATTATATTTCAGAACTGTTGTTTAAAACATTTTGCCAATTTTTGAATTGTTAGAATAAACTGGCAACATTGTTTTTCTAACTTGTGGTGGCGGCTTGAAGGGATTATTGGAGTATTTTTTCTTTTTCCAACTCGCAAAACTATCTTTTCTTTAAAATGATTTCTCTAGCGCTACTCTAGTAATATTTTCGGCATTGTAGGTTACTTGTAAAAGATACAATGTGAGAATATTGGGAACCTTTGACAGCTCTTACGACAAGATTCGGCAATCAGGGCTACCAACAACACAATCTAAACTCCACTTGCAGGTAATGTCCGCACGTTGGACAAGACGGATGAAATTATTAAAGTTTGTAAGTTGTCCAGTACCTATTCACATACTTTTTTCTTTGTAACAAACTAATACCGTCAACTAAATTTTAAAGTCAGGAGACAGGTATAATTAATTAACATCACATATAATTAATTAACAACAAAATACCCAATTCATAAAAACTCGAAATTCTTTATGAAATAACATGAACAAATATTCCAACCATCCAATTAATGTTTAAAAATATATCACAACAGCAAAAATGATACTGAGTAATAAGTACACGCTATGTAGTACCACGAATTGCATAAATGTAATGGAAGCAAGATGTGTCTGTAAGGATAGTATGGTGAAAATCCTTTATCTCTGCCTACCTCGCGAGGGATGCGGCTTTAGGGGGATAGAACAGAACAGTAAATGGTTTGAAGTAGAAAACTGTAGGTCTGTGATGAATGAATGATTGTATGAATGAATAGATTTTGTTTGCCAATACAAGTGACCACAATCTTCTGAGTACGTACTTAAATTATTTTGAACCTTGCGAATGTCAAAATGTTATGTTATTCCCTTTACGACACACAGTTGTAGAATATATGAATATTAAAAAAGCTCGCCGTAAAACGGGAATAAATAAAATTGTTAAGCAAACAACTTTCATAAAATTCGTCCGTCTTTTTTTTTTCATTTTTTTTTTAAATATACGAGAGATTAGGGATTACGCTGATGGCTTACATGCGCAGAAGATTAAATTAATTTAATTTGGAAAAAAGCGGCGTTTCGACTTGACTTGCATATTCAAACCATTATTTCATAAAATTTAAATTAATCACGAATCTCCGTAATGTTAGCAGTGAAATCACTCCACCCTTCAACTTTACTCTTGTGAACATTCTGACAACGAGAGTAATATTACCCCTGGATATTAAGGGCTTGGCACCAAGAATGACGTCACAGTCATTTCCCACGGCATTAAGGTTCAAAATCGTGTGAACAATCGTATGATAAAATGGTAAAAATAGCGTTTTTTCCATTTTTTGGGGTTAATTTTGCGTCTATCAAAAAACTTTTACGGTTATTCCCTAGATAAATGTTCAATGCATCTACCCTATTTTGTTCCAAGCCATATTTAGTAACGGTTGTCGAGATAGAAGGTCTCCCGTTTTTTGAAATTTTTGAAATGTCAGTATGCATACTCTTAATTTAGTTCCGTAAACCAAAAATATTGGTATTCTTAATAAGAGGACCCAAGGTTCATTAGAAGAGAACTACTCTATAAAACCCTCCAAAAATTATAGATGTGAATTTTCGTTATTTTTAGAGTGATTTTTAATGGTTCTATAAGTTCTTCAACACTGATCATCTTAGGTGTACCTACAGTTTTTTCCAAATGATATATCAAGAAAGAACAAAAAGGATATTTTTGTTCAATTTCTTTTTTTTCTGTTTTTTCCTGGGGTTAACTGGAAGAAATCGCAATTCTGCGATAAGTTCGCCCTAGTGAACAACGTTTTATAATCTGTATTATGTCCATTTTTTTTATATTTATATGTGTTTGTTGTTTACTTTAAGTTTAAATAAATAAATAAGGTTATTAGTTATTACATAATATAATCTTCATCAATAGGGTATATTTCTGAATATGTCATAAAGCTGAATAATAATATTATGTAGACCATAACTACATGCGTTAGGTGCATTCATATACACGCACACTTGTCGCAAATTATAGCTTCGATTTTGAAAATAATGATAGTAATGATTTTTTTAAAAGGATCTGGGCTTTGCATACACAAACCCAAATACTTTTCGGCACACCTTGCACTAGGCTAAAAGCCTGCATCGCAAGATATGGAATACATCGCCACCGCCGTGGTTTGAACCTGGCACCTCCCGCATGAGACACTGCCGCCTCAAGCAACTGCTCCAACCATGTAACAATTTATTGATAATGATGCAATAAACTTTTATTAAGAATCTTAATCTTCGATGAAAAGATTTGTAAAGTAAACATTATAAATAAAAAGAAAATAAATATTTTATGGTGTTTTTTTGTAAATGAAAAATAAATATTACCTCTTTAAGTTCTCCTTCGAAACCGCTGAGTTGCAAATACAAAATATATTTCGATCGTTGGGGGAAGCGAAATTTACAAAGTCAGCAACATCAACCACTTAGATATTTACCAAGACCAACAAACCAAAATACATAATATAGCTATCAATAATTTTCGCAAATTGAACAATTTTTAATTAATCCATACCACATACAATTTCCAAGTCATTTTCGTCCACTTAAATCTCAATCACGATTTCATTTGATTAATTAACATTTACAATCATAATTTCATAAACAACAACCCGATAAAAGTTTCTCCGCGGCAAAAGTTTTCAGAATGCAACGCTACAAAGGGCGAAACTAACACCCTACCCCTACGACACTCTACGAGCGACTGAATGGTACAGGAAAAATAATTTCAGCCGTACTACGAAACAACATAAGGGATGATAATATTCTCAAAATTTTATTATTCAACTCGCAAAACAAAACTCATCCGCAAAAAATGATAAATCAAATCTATTGCGCAGCGCTTCATGATTTATCTAAGAAATTGTACACTTTTATTAGGGTCATTTTACTGTTTGATGTTTTTTTTTCGGGTTTTCATAAGCAATTTTGAAAGTTTATGAATTCCCGAATAACGAAGACATTGTGTATCGAAAATATGAAATATGGACAATTAAACAAAATATACAAATTAAAGCATGATTAATGTTACAGTACGCTGCTAATTTATAACACCCTTTTCCAAAACGCCTTTATATTAACATCCCTACATTAAACCTACATTGAACATATTATTAGGTACCTACAATTTAAACTATAAAACATGATTTATGTATGCATTATAAAATAGTTTATTGATAATTCCATTCTTTATAGCACTAGCAAAGTTATGATATCACCTCCAAGATGAAAGAAAAATGGAAGACGTGTGCCTTTCAGGTGACGCTATTATGCGTATTAATATAAATCATAAGTTTTATCAAATTTATTGTTAATTTTTTTTTAATGCCCGGAATACGCCAGTAACCAGCCTCTTTCATGTTATTAAACGGAAGCTTTTTAAGTAAATAGAATCGTAAGGCTGGATCGATCATGTAGGACTGATCTTTAAGAATGAACACCTTTTGAGCAAAAGAAATCGGAGAGCGCGTGTATGACAAACTGCGTGAATGTGGCGGAGGCAAGGAGTGTGTGTGAAGATAGGGCAGTCTCGCGCTCTGTTCTTTCTACCTACCCCGAAAGGAACGCGGCGTGGGGATAAGGTAGAAAAATAAGTAGAATCATACGGCGGTGGTAAATAGGTATGAGGACAAAATCGAGTACGTATTCAAATTCACTAGCATTACAAAGAAGCAGTTTTGGTCCTCATTTGGCGCAACATGGGCGCAACACTGAAGATTGAAATCATTTATAAATGATGATCGAAGTACTGAAAAACATTATTCTTTTCAAATATTACAGTAGATAACAAGGAATACCTTTTTGCGCATTCGGTAAAGGTAAAGATAAAAATTACTCGGTGAAAGTTTTTCCATTATAATATTTAAATTTATATTCTAAACCTACACTTTTATCTTTTGTGTAAAGAATATAAAAAAATCAATCTCCAGGATATTCATCCTAAACGGTGCGCGGAACAAGAAAAGTCCCTTGAGATTATTGCATACATAAAGCAGTACATAAATTCAATGCCTAATATTGTAAAAGGCCTTCTGAAATATGGATTGTTTGTTACGAAAAAAATTCTTACTCATTGCTAGCATAAAATCTCAAGTGTACTAAGAAATGTACCTACAATATTTTTTAAATACGTATAAGTATGTGTGGTTTGTATTGTATTTAAATTATCTTTTGTGCCCAACGGGATTGCACCTTGTTTATATGCAACATTATTGCTTAAGTTTTGTTATCAAAGTCGTTTCTCTCTTTAACCACAATAGGTGGTCCTAGCATGGATTTTGCTATAAATTTACTCAAAACATGCAATCTGAGACTTCTGAGAGTTATCTAATATAGTTATAGCTGATTCCTGAACATATTTATTATTTTTTTTTAATAAAAAGGATCTGGGCTTGCATACACAAACCTAAATACTTTCCTGTACACCTTGCACTTGTAAAAGCCTGTATCGCTAAGTGTGGAATACATCGCCAGCGCCGGGGTTTGAACCTGGCACCTCCTGCTTGAGAGACTGCCGCCTCAACCAACTCCGCCAACCATGTACTCTATATCTTCTGTAATTTTGTTTCTGAATTAGCTATTTCATCCATTCAATCATTTAATTGTGCATATCTGTATATGAATGACAGCTGAACTAATGAACGTAAATAAAAGATATTGTAATGGAGAATTCTAAACATATTATTATAATTAAGAATTAAACATAATTTTTATAGTAAAAACATACATATAGTAAAATCAGAATACACGTTTGCCTAACAAATTTCCAATCGTCTTTCTTTTCCAGTTCTGTCGCTCTTGACTCCAAATCATAGAGTTTCTTGGTGAGATTTTGGAGTTCACTCTTGATGTCTTTCATATCTTGCATCAATCTCTTCACATTTTCCTCTGCTCTTGTGTCCATCATTGGTGGAATTACTCCACGAGGCACACCTTCCGAAGCACAACTACTTTCATCATCAATTACACACATAGGATTAGAAGATTCAGAATTAATATCACCCGCAGGAATACTTTTTTGAATGCGTTTATTTGACATGGTTTTAATTATTTTATATGTGCGACAAATGCCAATACTTGACTGTATTATAGAAACTATTCATTTATTGAAAATAAAGTATGAATAATTTAGATATTTGTCACTATTTTTTTTTTTTAACAACGGTCCGTAATGTTTTTAATTCGTATTGTCAAAATACAAAAGCGACAACAAATCGACTCTGGCTAATTTAATAATAATACGGTGCCTTTAGATTTCTCGATGGAAAGTTGTGGGGTAGTCTGTTATTCTTTCATTCTATACGTATTTTGGGGTGCTGAATCCGAATCCGAGGTTTGCCAACAAAATTTCGTGACGGAACATGGCGAAAAATTGGTAAAATGGCGAAAATATTCCTTTTCTGGCGATTTCTTTACAAGAACTCGAAAACTGACAACTTTCGTAAGTTATTTTTCTACGCAAAATTAAAGTACGTAAAATTTACTACAAAATTTCTGTATAAAATTTTTCTCTCAAATAACTAGCAGCGGAGCTGTCAAGCTCCAAAAATTGGCCAAATTTTCTCGTTACTTTAAATTGTGAGAATGGAAAATGTATGGAGAATAGGTCACCTTGTTAGAATTATCACCAAATTTTGACAATTATTCTTCAGATTTATGATACATATTTTTCAGGTTCTTTCCAAGGTTTCAGGACAAATTTTATTTAAAAATATAGTGAAATGTTTACGCTAAAAAGGTTTAAACATTTTTGGCCTAAACAAATTACTATATTTTTAAATAAAATTATTCAAACATGTCTAGCTCAAATATTTCACGGTGTTTTTAAATAAAAATTTTGTTAATAGCTTTCTTTGTATTTTCTGATTCCAACGAGGTAAAATATGACTCATGAATTTAAAGAATAATTGTTAAAATTTGTTTATGAAGGCAACAAGGTAAACTTTTTCAATACATTTTCGATTCTCGTAATGTAAAACAATAAGATAATTTGGCCATTTTTTGGACCTTGACAGCTCCGTTGCTATTTATTTTAGAGAAAAATTTTATACAGCAATTTTGTAGTAAATTTTACTTACTTTAATTTTGGTTAGAAAAACAACTTACGAAAGTTGTCAGTTTTTGAGTTCTTATAAAGAAATCGCCAGAAAAGGAATATTTTCGCCATTTTACCAATTTTTCGCCATGTTCCGTCACGAAATTTTGTTGGCAAACCTCGGATTCGGATTCAGCACCCCAAAATACGTATAGAATGAAAGAATAACAGACTACCCCACAATTTTCCATCGAGGAACTGTTTTGTGTTTAATTTCACCTGATTATAACCATAGAATAAATTTAACGTATGACATTTCCAATAACACTGCAGTTTCTTTTCAGTCTCCGTGGAAACGATATAACATATTGTTTACAATCTATTCCGCTAAATACAATGAAGTTCGCTTTATTAAAGAGTTTGTAAATCGAATTATTTTACTACACGATAACAAGAACTTCCAAATACATCGAGTAATTTATCATTTCTAATTTCATAGTAACAATGTTAAGTAATTAACTACAGTAACAATCTGAACCTTTCTGATAAAGATTCCAGTTTACAGAGTTAGCCGATAAAAAGCTAACCTACGTCAAGTGAAAGGAACGCCGAAATAGCGAACCTTAAAGTTAAACAAAACATTGCCTCTTTAAAAGCTCCAGGTACATTGGAAAAGCACCTCCTCCATTCAAAATAATAATGATTAGCAACCTACCCGGCCGACGCCGCTGTAACAACTTACTTCCATCAAAAACCTTTTACTTTTACTCTGTAAGAGGCTATTAATATTTTGAATTATGATTTTAATTAAAGCACAACTTTGTTTTCGAAAATACAACCACTTACTGTACAACTCAGGGAAACAATATTCTATATACGAGTATACAGACCTACACTACAGACTTCATAGCAATTAACACCATATTTTATTCCGATATAATACAGATACCTACAATCTACATTAATTAGTATTTTATAGTTTTTAGGCACACTATATGAAAAACTAGCTTTAGTGCCTGGTGGCCCGGTGGCACGGCGCCTGGACTTTAGGTTTGATGCAACCACTATTGCATACATACGAATATTTCTCTATTTTATTTTTAGTAACCCTTGTACTAGTCGGGATTCTGTTCTATCATGACTCGTATATTCGTTTATTTTATATTAATATTAAATATCATATGCAACCATACTAAAATATTAAGGTGATGCATGAAAAATGCGTGCGGCGCTAATTATATACATATACCTGTCTGCATAATGTATTCTTTACTTATATTTTTTTCTTTAAAGTTAATAAACTTATTCTAAATCATGATGTTTTTTTTCGTTTATGTCTAACATCAGGCGCCTAATCTGACATTATGCAATCAAATGTTAGCCCTGATTCCTGATTCCCCGCTGCAAAAATTCGCTTTTTGACACTGATTTTTAATAAGAAAACGTATTTTGAAATAACAGTTCGAGTCTCGTTTAATCTTCTTCAAAATTGAAAAGATCAGGTCCAGACCAGGTTCAAGGGCAGAAATTCTTCAGTAGAGTGAGATATAATTGTACAATAATGCAATAATATTGTTATTATGTTTAGATTTGGATTAGAATACCAATCTACTATACATTGCGTGCCACAAAGGCTGTAAAATAACAAGAAAATATATTATTGTAAGTATGCTGTTATTATTTAATAAATTTCCAACACGAATCAACACTCGATAATACAATTTGAGTTATAAATTTCTTTTTTGTACCACAAGATTTGTTGGTACTTTTAATCTAAGAGGGTTATAAAAAAATAAACTACAAAGTTGTTATCTAAGATTCTAGACATGCCGCTAAAGTTTAACTATGAAATAAATATCAAAATGGGGAGTAAAATACCCGTATGTTGTTTTTAAAACACTTCTTTCATTAGATTTCCTCGCAAGAAATAAAGAACAGTCTAACTAAAATAACAACTGATGTTCCTGTGAAATACTCGTAATTCAACTCATGAAAAATCATAAAATCCATTACATAATTTGCTGGACGTACGTAGTTCTTCCAAGAAAATCCGAAAGACCTCGTGCGCACAAAAAAGACCATTATGAGAAAAAAACAAGTAGATATGGGGACTGAGGTGGTTTACTTCGAAAGAAAAAAAAGCTTACTTAGACGCTCGTGAAATTTATCTGTTATTTTTACTCTTGTTGATTTATATGATGGAAATCGCAGTTCGCTTCATCGCCAATCACTGCTCCTCAAAGTTATACCGACTCTCGCATATATTTAGTTTATTTTTCGTAAAATTAAACTGGCAATGAGCCATTTCTCTTGGCGTATAACATAAGACCAGATATAATATTATTTATACTTACTTACATACTAACTTACTGGAAATTATTACCAAATATTTCCTATTATTACACTACAGTCCTCTTTTTTTATTCTTCTCAGCTATTACCTCCGTATAGTAAAGTTGATGGTCAATTTCAATAGAGAAATCATAGATAAAGTACCTACACTTGTGTACAAAATATATTTTTATATTTGTTCTACATGTACCTACATTTGGTGTTTATTTTTGGTATATCGTGTCAGTAGAAAAGGACACAAATCGCTGGCAATAAGTCTGCTAGCTGGGGACAGAACCACAGCAGTAACTTTGCCTTATTCTACGTTTTTATTCTTTCCTCCTTCCTAACACATCTACTCTGGTAGGTAGGTACTCACCTACGTGTTGTTTCGACTTATTTAATAGATGCATATTACCTATTGTATCGGGTTGACTGTAAGACATTGTTTTTGCAATAAGTCTGCCACAATGCTAAAGCATAATACTATTGTCTGGTTTTGTAACACTCTTGATACTTTGCTAATAAAGATTTATTTATTTTCTATCGTATTTTTTTTATTATTATTTTTAAGTTTAAAATAATGAAATCGTGACATTAGGATGGCTTTGACCCTATGTACTTTCGCGTACACTCCATCCAACATTCTATGTGCTAGGTACCTACTCACTTTCTCACATCGGACATTCTTAATTGCAGCACGTATCAAAGTCATCAAATAGCGCTTAAAAACGTAATTTTATTGATCGAGAAGGTTTAGTATCAGTTGTAAAAACACATAACCTAATTGGAAAACAAAAAAATCGAAAAGTATGCTACAAAACTTGTTTTCGACGAATTGGTAGGTAGCTCAAGTTCTCAAATTCAATTTGAAAAAAAAACATGCCGGTCCGGATGGAATTATCCAACTTTTCCATACGTTATCGTATTACTCAATACTCTCTTAGTCCGGGAACCAATCCACCCTCAGGCCGTGAAATACGATAGGGAGGCGGCGATGTAATGTCTGTAAGGGTGAGGTGGTGGGGAATTCTCTTTTCACGAAATTATTTCCGAAAACTCGGGAAAATTCTCTACACTTTTTTTATTCTTCGTCTTCCAAGTCTATGGAAGATGGATGCTTAAGATCGTGAGACCCATATAAAGACATCGCAGCGAACTGATCCTATTCCGATGATCAGTCTTTCGCCTGATAGCGTCATTCCCTCCACTCGTCTGCGAGTGATCTTAGACACCCTGCGTCTATGTACCTACCTACTGGTGAAAAACACCTACTTCAGATAGAGCAGTACGGTTATATTCGCATACTATTGAGCGTCTTCATAATTTAGGTACACTTAAAAATTATGACAGTAAAAGTCATGCTAAAAATTACAAAAGTTCTATCAAAATCAGTATACAGAAATGTAGGTTTCTACACCACGTGGGTGGTGTACACCGATTAAATCTCGCGAAATCGATAAACGGGGTCGATATGTTATTCTGTAATTCAATTTCTCTCTTATAAGTTTGGAATATGGAGAACATGGCATCAGACAGCATCCCCCTTTGAACATTGAACAATCAAACTGACCTTTGACAAGGGTTGGTTTTATGGGTTACACCACAGCTTCCATACAAAGATATTGAGAGAACAGAATAATTTATTGGTCTAGTACCTACCCCTGTATGTATACACTATACAGTACCTACTGCCACAGAATAAAATGTAATTGGCTATGAGTTATGTTTCCTCATTATTTTTTCTACATTTTTTCTTCTTTTTTGGAGCAGCTGAATAAAATTGGCAATGACATCATATTATCAAACGGGAAACAAAATAAAATAATATATTATAGAAAATCACACGTTTGGTAGAAAAATTAAACAGATAATTTATATTTAATTAAAGCTTTAAAACCTAATCAGCCTCAGATTCTATTCACCGAATTCATGCATTGTGTTTTGTACGTAGATCGGTAGTACGATAATTAAATTGTATTTGAAAGAACTCGTAAGTGAGCGCTATTCGCTTTCGTGTGTGAATTTGTCTGCATATTCACAAATTCAATTTCCGACTGTATTATCGCCATCTATGCGAACTTTTAGAAACTCAAGTTATACTATTTCGTCGCCATCGTTCATATGTAAACTTTTATGTACACTATCGCCATCTATGCAAGTTTTTGAAAAGCATAGTATTATTATTTTAACACCATTGTTCATATGTCGGCTTTTATGTACACTATCGCCATCTATGCAAGTTTTTCAAAAAGCACAGTTTTATTATTTCATATGGCAATTTTCATGTATACTGTCGCCATCTATGTAAGCTTTAGAAAATCTGATTTATTATTTTCACAATTTTGCAATGAAAATCTTATACTTACAGCACTTTCTACATATACAATCATTAACTTTATAGAGCTGGCATAAAATTAGGTAAAAAAGAGATTACTATAAATCTTTCCTTGACAAAAAAAGGATTTATAGAATGAATTATTGGGGTTAAGCATTAAGCAAAGTACCTTTAGTTTAAATTATTAGATTGAGTTTAATAAAATCAATCTTACTTTACTACAATGTGCAATCTTATGTAGGTACCTCATCATCACCACGTCAGCCCCCCTGCTGAACACAGGCCTCCCCTATATATAAGTTATAAATATGGCTACACAATCAGGGAAGAGATCTTTTCTTTTATTCAGCCGATATTATATAGCTCCATTATCCATATCAAATTATACCCTGTATTATCCTCTGCACAGTGAATACTATAACATCACAAATCATCTGTTACCAATGCACTCTATGGTTAGTTCCTTTTGGATGTACTATCTTACATGTGCCAGACAGCTTACAATATGCAGCAATATCTGACCAAGTAGAAGGCAGAGAAGCTGTGAAAAAATACCTACTGGCCAGATGAACAGACTGTGCAAAGAAGTGGACTGTAATAATGAACACTTGGCCCAGTGATGCACAGGTAGAATCACGGATGTCGTAATTTTCAATATTAAAGGACAGACAGACATAAGAAATAATGTGAAAAAAAATAAACACAGAAAATAATCAGTTCAATAATTTTTAATTTTCTTTGCTTTGGGAGATGTCACATTTGGTTTTATGTTAGCTTTAAACATTTCCTCTTCAATAGAATTATACTGAGGTACTAATTTTAACATTTCATCTACGGGAACATCAAAGTCTCTTTCCGCCCAATAGTCTTTCAACCTATTGACTATATTTCCTATGAGCTTTCGGTTCTGAACTCCACTCTGCATTATCATGACGCCCGTGATGGGGAACCTTGGGAGAGTCCAACTTTCAAACTCTTCTAAAATATCCATTCTATTTTGATATTTAAGAAGTTCACAAATGAATTCCCTGCAAATGGATGGTTTCAGATGTGTTTTTAGGAGTAATTTTTGATACCACCTAGAAAGAAAAAAAAAATACAAAATTAACTAAATCAAGTAACCAACTTTGCACTATTTGATATCCAATGATTAATCAACCTATTACAGTGCTCAATATTATGTAAAGTGAAGGAAAATTGTTCACATAACAAGTGTTTCGTATTAAGAGTAAGATTATGGAACAAATTTTGCTCATTATAAAAGGTTCCACTGTGTACTACTAATACTGTTTCACCACTAGGTCTCAATATTAGACATCAAATAGACACAAAATATCATAAAGTTCAGTACCGGGATGCACCACTCAATATTTTTATCTAACGTTCGAATAAATAAATGAATTCTTACAAGAGAGCTTTATCCATAGGTTCTTCGTCCCTATGTTCCACAATAAAGAATCCCAGATCTCGATCAAAACTAGAAAACTTGAGTCTTGCGTGTAAGTGTATTACATCATTCATATTATTCAACAGAGATGAAAGAAGAGTCATTGCTTGCAACTTTTCCGTCTTTCCTATTTCCCACACTCTCTCCAACTCGGAAACGTTTGGATTATCAGGTAATCCTATGAAAATCAACAATAAGTATTATTTAATTAGATTTACATAGATATGAAATCATTCTTGGAAATGGTGACAATAAGGGAATAAATATGTAGAGTTAAGATGAAATTCTGATTTCAATTACAATATACCTACATTATTTTTCTTTTTAATACCGGCATACTTCACAGTAAGCTAAAAGCTTGTGTTGTGTAGCCTGGTGGAAGTGCTTGGTAGCCTAGTTGGTAACACGCTCGACCTTAAATCTGGGTGGCGCGGGTTCGATCCCCAATGCTGACTTACTCCACTTCACAACACAAGCTTTTCAAGATTTCTGTGAAGGGTACAAAGATGTATCTGGGTTTATTTCGGTAAACCCAGATTATTATTTTCTTTTATATCTCAAAAATATTTACATTAATGAAATATACGAGAATGCTAGAACTTGGGAATAATAAGACAAATAATTGTTCTACTTGCCCACATATTTCCCTACTCCAACATGCAGCATAGTCTTTAGGATATCTCCAGAATAGTTTCCTTCCAATATCTTCTTAAGCTCCATCCATATTCTCTCCCCAGACACTCTCTCCAATCCTTCTACGTTTCTGCTGATCATGTTTAGAGTGTTGTCATCGTGACTGTCAGGTTTTTCAACAATACGTCCAAAAAACCTACAATAATTTATATTATTACGTACTGGGTTTTGTGAATAGAATGAGAGTGAATAAACTAAGATGGTTTGGGTATGTTGGGAGAAATAATGATGAGAGGATAGCTAATAAGATATATTTGGGTGAGCGAAGAGGTGTAAGGAAGCGCGGCCACCCAAGACTGATCTGGTCTGTGAGTGTGTATGTGAAATCGGAGTGTGTATGACAAATTGCATGAATGTGATGAAAGCTATGAGTGTAAGGATAGGGTGTTCTGTCCTCTCTGTCTACCCTGCAAGGGACGCTTAGTGAGGATAATTAATTTAAAGTAGAGCCCCATATCAACTCGTATTTGTATATTTGTATATTTGTATTCACCACTAAGAGGGCAAGATGTGAACCATACATAATTGTTTAATAGTATATAATGTCGTACACACACACATCTTGCCTGTAGGTGAGTCTCGGAAAATAAAATAAAAAAATAAATAATAAAAAAATATTCTATTTGGAGTATCAAGTTGCTATTTATATTACAAAACCTACCGTGTGTGATTTACCTACCTGAAATATCTCAAAATCCTCAAATAATCTTCCTTAATTCTTGTATCAGCACATCCGACAAACACTACCCTCCTTGCCATCAGATCTTCATAGCCAAAGAAATAATCGTAAACGGAACCATCGAAACCTAACAGAATAAAAAAATTATAATGTTAATTATTCTGTACATTATATCATTATAGGCCATATTTATCTCAACATTCCTTTCAATGTTACAATCTGTCAAAAAAGAGTTGGTGTTCGATGAGGGCGCCACATGTAGCTTTTTAGTAACCATAATGGCAACACCTGTATAATTTCCATACAAGCGGCCTCATTGTTAGCAAACAAAATTGCAGCTCCAATAGGGTCCTTGCACATTTTTTTTTTATTTTGGTTTTCGGTACACTAACTATAAATTAAGGTTTTCCGAAAATTTGAGATTTTAATTCTCTGTCTTTGTGGATATATTTATAAAGTCTCATATTGGATTCTAGCGCAAAAACAGGTTTTCGACTGGCCGCCATATTGTGACGTCACTTTCCCCAATCCCTCTATACATAACCGACAAACAATCAAATTTCTTTCTATGAATTTCATCGTGTCGTGACGTCACAATCACGTTAAACAATGGCCACTCGTTTCAGAGCACCATAGAAAAACTCGTCAAATTAACATTTTCAATTAATTATTATAAATTAACGGTAAATTAAAATTGCGTAATTTTATTTTATTTGTAATTCTAGTAAGTAGATCTATCGATTTAATATATTTTTGAACAATAAAAATAATGCAAGTACCCTATTTAATCCAACACCATGTAGGCATGTTATTAGAACTAACTTTCTATTCCTGTCGTTGATTACAAATATTACTATTAAATGTCTATACTAAATGCTAGAAGTTTAATAGAATTAAATACCCAAAAACATAGAATTGACTGTTAAATCTCTCCTATTAGCATCCAACTTCCAATCAGTTGTGAACTGCACATCCGCGTGTCTTCCATCAGTCACCATATCAATCCTTAATGTTGTGACTTCAAAGTTTTCTTTATCATTAATACGAGGTGTTATCGTTCCATGTTTCTCTCCATTCATATTGATCATTCTAATCTCTTCTTTATTGAACATGTCTTTCATTTCCTGCGGTGTCGCTGTCGTGGCAAAATCTAAATCTTTTGGTGTCTTGCCCATTAAGATATCCCTGAAAAGGAACAATATTTTGGTTTAATGTGTCTGCGAGTATTCTGTGAGGTCAGGGCAGCAAATCACGAACTCAATGAGTGTCGTTTAACATATTTATTTATCGTATGGCCAACATCACGCCTATATCATATAACATTCGTTATGTCAAAGTGTAAAAATAAAAGTCAAAAGCGCAGGGTGAACTGCTTGTCAGAGACTTAAATCTAGATTTCTTATGTATTGTATTGCTTCGTCGCTAAGGGTTAGGAAATCCGATGCATTGCCACTGTACGCTCTGAGTGCACACCCGGTAACTATGTGTTGAATGGTCTGCCTGTAAGATATTGTAAATCACTCACTATCAGGCCGATTGCCTTTTTAAAATATACCTACCTACCTATATAATCAAATATATATTATGTTCCCACAGCAGTAGACAAAAACCAGAGTGGTAAAATAGTAGGGTTGCCAGATTTCTCTGAAGTCAAACCGGGACAACCGAAATATTTCATGAGCGGGGGGGGAGGGGGGGTGTACCAACGCAGGATTTTCATTTTTTTAGGTATAGGCACAAACTTTTTGCGCCCCCCCCCCCCCCTTAGAAATTTATACCCTGTAGAAAGCGCATCAACAAGTTAGCGCCGCAGGCGAATTTTTTTTAGATAAATGGAGACTGCTTGTTTGTTTGTAGTAGGCAAATCAAATGTTAACATTATTTGTTTTTTTACATTATTTTGTATATAAATTGTCAAAATTACCACAATAAATGATTGGAATCCTAAAAATATACCAACTATTCCGAAAACCGGGACATTTAGGCTTCCCGAGAGGTTTGTTCGGGACACCGGGACACGAGGCACAAAACTGGTGACAGTCCCGGTAAACCGGGACGTCTGGCAACCCTATAAAATAGTGAACTATATTGTAATATGTTTAAAAAAAAGATATTTTGTTACCTGACAGCTCCACCTGCAATCCTAATTTCGTACCCATATTTATCAAAAACTTGCTTGAGATCATTTACTTCTGGAGTGAAAATAGAATAGAACTGAGGCGTGTCAACCTTCAGAACTACAGGATTTTCTCTACACTTCATATTGATATCCATCAGGGAACGTTTTCGTTTGATTCCTATAGATGAAGCCCTCCGCTGCAATTACACAAAACCTAGGTACATAACCTAACCTTGTATGTGAAACGTAAAACAACAAACTACTGAAGCCATTACATGATTTATTGTTAACTATTCAGTACCACAAAATAAATAAATATACTCACATCAAACAATAAAGCATTACTAATAAAACTAATTACTTTTCTACTTTTTATTAGTGTTTGTATAACCAGCACCATACTAATGTATGAGCGATTCACTACACTCGAAATAAATATTACATTAATAATATAATTATGAACAAACTAACTACCGTGTCGATATATCAATGAACTGAATAAAAACGCAACATTTCCCCAATTTATGATTTTCCAAACTGTTTCCGTCTCTATTAAAAAATCCCGAAGAAAACACGAATTATATCAAAATCAAAAACACAGAACACATATACTCTTGATCAAAAACATCACCAAATCAAATGTCAGGCAGTGTTGCCAACCCGACAAAGTCAAATGTCGCTAAGCGGAGGTTCAAAAGTCGCCAGAAGTCGCCAGATTCGTTTTTTTTAATAAGTTTTGCAAGAATGCTGGTCCGACGGGGGGGGGGGAAGGAGAGAAAAAATTGAATACCACAAAATGACATTATAAATCAATAAGAACGCACGACACCGAAAAGCCAAATACCTAAGAATATTGGTTTACGTCTCGGGAATTCCCAGCATCGAAATTCGCAGGGAAAGCAGAGTGCAAGGTTACTTAACCTTGAGCACGTGTATGTACGAGTATGTATTGCTATAAACAAAACACTGTTCAGGTCTATCGGAAGAAAGAGTGGATCTAGCTTTGATTAATTTGTACATTTCTATTAAAATACTACAAGCGAAACCGAAAAGCGCCATGGACCTAAAAGGCGCTAGGAAAGTCGCTAGAATATTTTGTCGCTAAATGAAAATTAAAAGTCGTTTTCCATGTCCAAATGTCGCTAGATCTGGCGACAAAGTCGCTAAGTTGGCAACACTGATGTCAGGGAAATGGAAATCGACGTAAAAACCAGAGACATTGCGTCGTTGATATTGCGAGTGCGACACGTCCCGTCAGGTCCCATACTATTTAGTGCATCCGAAATTGCCGCAAGCCGCCCGGAAATTTTAGCGCACCCGAAGCTAGTTGCGAATGCCTTCCGAGGCCTTCATGAATAAAATAGCAGGCCTTGTCTACATTTCGTTTCATCCGTCTTGTCACACTTTTTGTATAGAATTACTATGTAGCCAGTGGCCAAGTTATATGAAACAAGGAGTAAGTGACTCACGTGTTTCAAAGTTGGTTTCGATGGTTTCGAAATGGTTTCGAACGATGGCAATAACATTAAATTCACATCCCTAGTGTTTGACATTTCATTTTGTCATGTTGGTGACCCTTGTTAATAATATTTTCTTTGCGTTGGTAGAAAAATAAAATGAAGTAGGCCATTGGTCTCGTTACTCACGTTTTTTTTAATTTTGCGAATGATTTTCAACTTGCGTTGTTCAATTTTCGTCTGAAAAACGGAGTGTCATCGGTGCCGGTAACGGGTGATCTCGAGATTTTAATTAATTAATTACGGTAAAGAAACATTTTATGTTGCAATGCGAGTATTATCATTAGGATCTGCTTGATTAGTTATTTTATTGTGCATAGTTAAGTAGGTAATTACATTCAGTGTTTGCTAGAGCCGAATTATTGAAGGTTCGTGAGAGATTACTCGACAATGTGAACCAAATCCCGTGGTTGAATGTATACGATCCTGGGATTCTGTAGTTAATTAACGTCGTGCTTTTTAATTTCAGTAAATTTGATGATCTATACATTTGTAGGATATAATTATTGAAGATCTAGGGTGTTTTTGTTGATTTTGGCAACAACTTGTTGGCTCATTATGGAACAGGGAAATAATTGTACTCTGGATGCACTCCCGGCCACTCCCGCAGCTGACCATGTTCTTCTGTACTGCTTACCTCTGCTATCCAATGAGCTGCTAATTGAATTGGGCTGTTATCTGTATTCAGATCTGTCACTCTATACCTACATAGGTGTACCTACATACACACAATTGTATTTGTACATCAATTAATCTCAATATTTGTTTCAGGTAATCAGTAGTGATTCAACCTCCATAGACTGAATACCACTCTGCTTCTACAGCCACAATGGCTTCTAACTCTATAGTAAGTCTAACGTATTCACCCCTTCACATAATATTACATCTGTTTTTGAGAAATCACATTAATTTCCAATTATAAAAACATTCATTGGACCTTTTGTATTACTTAATATTCCTTAAGTGGAGGCTGGACTTGCCAACACACTACTCAATATTTAACAGCCAGAGAAGTCTACATATTATCACTCATTATTAATATATAGTCATCAGCCTAATTCTGAGAAAAATTCACATCCAGATATCAAGAATATCGTAGGATTTGGCTCAGGTGCCCGGGAAATATCAGTACATATTTAGAAATCTTGCAATATTGCATGTATTTACTGTTATTTATTTATTGAATCGAAATGCGATGAAAAAATAAATAGGTACTGTATTGAGAATGTATTTCTACTTTATACAAATGATTTGTTTTTATTGTTTTGTAGAAGGAGAAAGTAATTAAATGTTTCAAATCAATTGCACCAGTGCCGACTTTATCTGGCGGCAGAATATTGAAGAATGGTGCTGTGGTAACTTCCGTGTGGTCACAAAGGAATTTGGAAAGAGCCAAAACAACTAAAATATCACGCACTCAACATATTAATGAAAATCTTGAGCCTGTCATTAATTTTCCATTCTCGGGCGATATTACTCACGAGTAAGTTTTGCTAATTAAATTTTAATGTCAATAACATTACTCAAAAGAACACCTAATGCATTTAAGTCACTACCATCAACTTCAGCCACTAATCTTTGATAATTATTACAAGTACCTTGTTGAAACTGACCAATTTTTATTAATTTATAAAAGGCCTTTAACAAGTAGCATTGTTTCGCATGTCTAAAAACCGGACCAAAATTAGGTACAATGCAATCAAATTAATTTGTTTTTATGACATACATATTTGTACATATGTACATAGTTTATTGTGAATTCACATGAACGTAATGGAAAATATTATTGCTGTACAATGTACATAGGTTTTTTATTAGGTACTTCATTTACATTCATTAAATTAGTAATAAAGTTTTTATTTATTTATTTACTGTATCCTAAATTACTAAGTTATGACTTTCCTACAATATTTCCTCTGTTTAGAATTATTTCCTCCATTTCTCCCCACGAAACCTTCCGTGCTGTTGTTGTGAAGGATGCTACCGACGCTAAGAAGCAGTTTCTCGAGATATGGAGATCTAAATACATGGAGCGTTGCATTGATTTATCTGCCCTGGAAATACACGGAGAGGTCTATGCCGATTGTAAGTTATTAATATTGTATGAGTAGCAATAATTCTAATACCTAACTAAAAGTATTGTACGGATGTGATAGAAGTTAGAGTGTCTGAAAATAATGTCTTCCTTGCCTACTCCACAAGAGGATAGATGGATTGTTTCCAGGAAAATGTAGTTCAAGATATTTTTCTTTGTCCTAATAATACTATTAGGAGTTCTTTATCAGTGTAACAATTGTGGCTAATCATATGATTGGAATATTTGCATATGAGACATCAACATATTATTATATAGGTTTAAAGATAATACTATTCTTTGTGCCTTTGTCTGATAAACAAAAGATTTTACGATAGTATTAAAATGACAATACCATTGTTTATTTTATCAATATCAATCAATAAAATTAATTGAGAATAATATTAGCAGATAGAAATCAAATAATGTTGTGAAACCACAATTATCAAATAACACTCCACAAATATATTGATCAATGTCCCACATAGTACTTGTATAATACAATGTTGTCGAATTGTACGCTTAGGCTGGCCACACACGTCCCGAAGTTCAGTTCCGGAATCGACCGTTTTGCAAAAAAGTTCCGATCAAAACCTCTCTCTGAATTCAGCGTCACCCCGATTTTAAATTCAGAAAGAGGTTTTGGTCGGAACCTTTTTGCAAAAAGGTCGATTCCGGAACTGAACTTCGGTACGTTTGTGGCCAGCCATATAGTCTCAGATAGTTTTACCTGAAAATTGAGAAAACACTCTTTATAAATTAAAATAAAATCTGACATTGCTTTGTGACAGGCCCAACCTACGTAGAATATTATGCAAAATATGGCTACAGGACATAGAACTAGAGACCGACCGAATATTCGGTTTCGGTTACGGCCAGTTTCGGCCAAAATAGCCGGTTTCGGCCCCAGTTTCGGTTTCGGCCAAAACTAGAAGGGGAGCCGAATATTCAGTTACGGTTTCGGTTTCGGCTAAAAATCCAGTTTCGGTCGGACACTACATAGAACTATATTTCGGCTCTCCAATTACAATACGTTGTAACTCAAGAAATGGTTTAGATAAAATATTGTTGTTTTAATCTAAGAATTCTCATATAGAGTTCAGCATTACATTATTATGGACTTCCTTACAGTAGAAAATCTTTCTTTTAACTTATTTGAGGATGTTATACTAATCTAGTTTACTCTATTAAAATCAGAAAATTCGTAATAGTAAAAACCACAAGTGTTTCCTGGGACAACTGCATTACACTTACACTAAATTATAGAAAATATACAATAATTCATGCGTTATTTCTAGCCGAGTTTGGCTCATTAAAATGGAACAAAGAAGAGACAGAACTGCTTTACATTGCTGAGAAAAAACTTCCCAAATCCGAGCCTTTTATTAAAAGAAAATCTGTAAAAAGTAGTACAACTGATAGTGAGAAGGAAGGAGCAGAGGTTCCAAGTAAGGTATGTTCTATTTATTTATTTATTCTTACAGCCAACCTTTCAACAGCTTATGTAAATTAGTAATTATCCATAATCAGGACATATCAATAAAGATATGGATTGTAATTAAGTACATCTAGGTACTATTTTATGATAAAAATCTTATAATACAGAGATTTGTAATATAATAATCGAAATCACTAATAATAAAAAACTTTATTGCCTAAAAACTATGCAGATAAGTTTAGTAGAAAGTAAAAGAAAATCGGATCTAAATGACAAACTTGTTACTCAGTACCAACAGTTGTGTTAGGATGTTTAACTCACACATATGGTGATACAATATCTTATTATGATTATTCTCACTAAGCAACTGAAGACCAAAAATGTTCTATTGGAATTTTTGAAACATTTCTTTCTCTTTCACCGGAAATATATAAAAAAGGCTATAGAATTAGGTATCAACTTTGGTGAATATGTTAAGTTGTAATGTTACAGGGAGAGGAATATGTTTACAAACAAGAATGGGGAGAACAGTTAGTCGGCAAACACCTCTCTGTGATTGTAAAGGTAAATCTTGCATCAGAAGAGTTCACTATAATGGAGGGACTGCCTGATCATTGGTGCCCTGGACAGGTAATTGAATCGACAAAACATTTTCAAAATAATATCGTATGTTTTTTTTATTCCTATATCTTGCAATGTTTTTGGTTATGTTGTAGGTCTTGTGGACACCAGATTCTCAGTCGATAGTCGGAGTTGCATGGGAGACTGAACCTAGAAGACTCGGACTAATATTTTGTACAAATCGTCCGAGTTACATATTCTGTCTTGACATGGATGGGAAATATGGTAATAATAGAACATTCCATTAACATTACTAGTTTCACATTCGTCATGGATATTTGATTATTTATATTACATCTTTTTCAGATAAGATATCATTGGAAGGAATGGCAGTCCGTTCTCCACGATTCAGTTTAGACGGCCAACATTTAGTGTGGCTTCAGAGATCAGCCGGTGGACCACACCACGCTTGTCATCAAGTCGTTAAAACATTGTGGCCATTCCAACAAAATGTATGAAACTAGAACTGCATAGTAGTATATGGTGTAGTAAAATATAATCGACCTAAACGTATCAGATACAATAATTCTATATACTAGCTACATAGTACAAAATACATTCTATATTTTTCCTCGTTTTAGAATAAGATTGATATATTGTTGGATATTGTGACAACAAGTATAGATCTACCAGGCGGAGGCACTTACACGGGTTACTACGCACAATCTTTACCCGCAAGATGTTTTGCCAATGATGGGAATAGACTTATATTTTCTACGCCGCAAGCCGTAAAAGTCAACAGTTATATTCTGTATTTAGGTAAATCTTTCATTCCTAATCTACATTCCTTCCATTTTATCACGTTTACTGTTGTAATATTCATATAGTTTCCTTATGTGGTATTCGTTTTGTAGCGCAAATCATTCTCATATTTCATCTAGGAAGTGCAAAGAACATTGATGAGATTTTAGCATAGCGCCTATCAAATTAATTAATCAAAATGTATATTTATTAATTTTATTTTTCAGATAGTGGCAACTTGATTGATATATCAGATGAACAGAGTAGTTTGTCTGTGATAGATGTACATAATGATCTAATATTAGCCTCCAGAAATTCTCTGAAAAGACCCTCTCAGGTTGGTTATTCAGTCTTCATCATTTGGAATAGATACTAATTAAAAACATAATTTAATATTATTAAATTAATTTATATTACAAATTCAATAGTAGATACATTAATAGCATTGTCTCAAACATATATTTGAACAGAGTATAGTTTTCCTTCATCGTACATCATTGTCATTGTTGAAGAATAGCCTCATGTGACATATACCACTGTTACAACACAAGCTTTTCTGACTTAGTGTGAACTTTACAAAGATGTTCAATAGTTTTGTGTCATCCTTTACAGTTAGTGATTGGTAAATTACTCAACACTGGAGCGGAACGTTATATATCATGGACTAAATTAAGTGAAGATTGTGAATATATCCCCCGTGAACTAAATGATGCCACAGTCAAGTATTTACGCTTTGCTCATCCCAATAATGATCCCGTCAGTAAGTTCCATTATACTACTATATAATACTATATATTTGTCAATATAGATTAGGATAAACATCATTTGAACTTAACATAATTATTGTGAAACTATTGTTTTTTGCGTATAGTGTTTTACTAGCTGAGCTACCCGACGATGCCCGGGAAAAAACTACCCATTCCGCACAATTAAATTTATAGGTTTGTGACTCGGCTACTTCTGTAAATTTGTATAAAAAACCCTGGTTCGCAACCACTATATGTAAAATGTTGCCATATTGTGGAATTAATAAAACTTACCCATGTTAATCTAAGGTTGGTACTAATTGTCGGCTTTGCGCATGCGTCAGGCAATAATCTGTACATCTGCTCAGTCTGTCTACTGTGGCGTGACGTTTGTCATAACCAACATGGCCGCCTTGTTTTGGTACTGCCTCCGTATTTCGATTTCAAAGTTAAATATCTCTTAAAATAAGTTTTTTTTTCAAAAATAGCGCCGTCAAAACCTGAAGCGGATCGGTAGAAGTGATTATGTGAATTTTCACAGCCATCCAACGTAAAATGCGGGAGTTATGCGAACACTTACAAAAAAACCGACTTTCCTTTAGTTATGTATATAGATTGTGCTACAGTTTAACCATATTTATTCAATTTTTGTCTGTTATTTATTTCAACACATGTAATGAAAGTTCATACACGTATCCAGTAAAAGTTCAAATAATAGAACGTACTTATAAAATGTTCATGAAACATTCACAGCAGTTGCATGATCTTCTCAAACTGTATAATTATGTTTCAGATGAGTTTACAGCTTTGTATCTCGGAGGTAATAATTCCCGACCGTTAATTCTATGGCCGCATGGAGGACCACATTCTTGTTTCTCAGATGGATATAGTTTAGAGGCCACATTGTATTACTTATTAGGTATGCTAAATTTTAACTAAACACATTTTTAAGTTTTACAAATATCCAAAAATCTTCATCCAACAATTTACACAACAATAAATTTTGCACTGTGATTTTCCATTTTGATATCTAGTCAAAATATGACTAGCAATAAAATGAAATACATAAATCATAGATGAAACTATTGTTAATTTAGTGTGTTGTTTGAACAACTAAACTTACTAAGCCTTCTGCCCTGAAGTTGTTTCCAATATAAGAGATAATTTCCCAAAACATAATGAGAACATTCAGATCAACCACTATTAAAACCTATTTAATAACTTAGTATGCCACTTCCACATTATGGTTATAATTAATATTTACTTTGTTAAGGTTTTGATGTTCTGCAAGTAAACTACAGAGGGTCTATTGGAGATGGTCAGCTCACGGTTGAATATTTACCAGGGAAAGTTGGTGACGCTGATGTAAAAGATTGCGTATTGGCTTTGGAAAAGCTCTCAGATCATGTGTCGGTCAATCGGGAGAAGTGTGGCTTATTGGGAGGCTCCCACGGAGGCTTCCTAATCTTACATCTCGGCGGACAGTATAATGATAAGTTTAAAGGCATCGCATCTAGAAATCCCGTCACGGATGTTGCGTCTATGATGAACGCCACTGATATCCCTGATTGGTGAGTTATTTCATAAGAAAGATTTATAAACCTATCATGATATTTACCAGCGAGAAGGGTGCATTACCTCGTCAAAGGACAAACAACATAAGAATTTACTACACATGCAAGTCACTGTAGCATGTTGGTCATTCATTTCATTTGGTTATGGATTATATTCCCAGTTGTATCATTATGTGTTTCACGTTTATGTGTTGATAGTGTAATATAATTCTTCTAATAAACATGGCGTCTTCTGCGTTTAGACCTTTCTACCATGTTGGGATGTTTGATTGCCAACGTGAGATGTAGTGGATAAAAATATTAGACTATTGTTGACCATTTCCAGTGGATCTTCTACTTCGCTTTTTATACATAAATATAACTTATTCAATATTTCATTTTGGTCACCAAAATAATTTATAAGAAATAATTCATTTTGATGTTACTCATTAATTTTTATAGAAATACTATACGTATCTATGAATCGTTTATATAATTTTGAGATATGTGACAAAATATAGAAACAGTGTTGTTGTTTATCTATTCAGGGTTCTCAGTGTTAAAAGTGAATTACCGTGGATCCACTGGACAAGGCCAAGATAGTATCCTTAGTTTGCCAGGAAGAATTGGGATAAATGACAAGAACGATTGTATGTTCGCTCTACAACAATTACGTGAAATGGGTTTACATGAATCTAATAAGAATTATCTTGTGGGTAAATCACACGGTGGTTACTTAGTAACTTTTCTCTTGGGTCTGCACCCAAATGAATTCATTGCAGCCGTCGCTAAGAATCCTGTAACCGAACTTATTTCCAAATATAATACTTCAGATATTCCCGATTCGTAAGTTAGCCTTGTGTTGTGATATATTGTAATATAATGCATGTGTACAATAGCTCATCCATTATTATATACTGTCATATAACATGCCGTCTCCAAAGAACCCATACAAGATATTTTTTGCTCTTTTATTTCACTCATATTTATTGCTACATTTCTATGTTTTTGAAATCAAATTTAATTTACTAGAACTCTAAATATTATCATGATGCCTATAGACAACAATCCTAAGCTATCCAATTAAATATTGGGAGTGTTTGCTTGGCAGTAGTTATTTTCCAAGCAATTTTTAATGTTCGTAATGATTATTTTTTCAGGTGTGCCTATGAGGCCGGTGGACAATTCAATGAAGTGGGTCCAGTGAGCCACGACCTTCTATTAGCCATGAGAAAGGCTTCTCCACTGAGTCACGCGCACAATGTGAAAACACCCACCCTGCTCTGCCTTGGAAGTAATGACAAAAGAGTGCCATATTTTCAGGGAATAGATTTTTACCACAAACTCAAGGCAAATGGTTGCAAAACAAAGTAAGTATTACTACTATTGGACCATAACATTTACTTTGTGATATTTTTATGAATAAATTCACATGGTTTCTGATATTCCAGGGCATTGATCTACGAGGACAATCATGGCTTAGGATCCGGCACAACAGAGATTGATCAAGTTATAAACAGTGCAATTTGGCTGCTAGAACATGTCACTGAAGAATAATATTCACATTATTTTCATAGTTAAGTACACAGCCATCATCCAATACCAAAATGTTAACAAGGAATATTAAGATACACAAAAATGTCTCATACAGTTTTATCGCCGAACCAAAAAGGAAAATCTTGTCGACTATTTTTATACATACTTTTGTTTGGGATTATTATGTACCTATCTCGATGGTTCACATATAGATTTTTTATGTTTATTGGAAATATAACATTTTTTAAATACCTGCCTACATTGTTTTTTTTTTTGGTATATTCTTTAATCCTGATTTTCTACCGAGTAATTTTAAAGGACCAAAGAGGGTAGTGGAATGGAGACCTCGCAAAGATAAAAGAAATAGAAGGGTACTCTCCACGCGATGGTCAGACGACGTTAAACGAGTTGCTTGTAGTTGGATGCAGAACAGCGACATAATATATTAAGTACTACCTAGACAGAGTACTCAATGCTAGAAGTGTAACAAAACTGGTGCCCACAAACTGTCAAATCGTATGGAAAATTTTGACAGTTTGTGGGCAACGGATTTGACAGTTTGTGGGCAACGGTTTCGAAATTTTGCTCTCATAGTTAAAAACTGTATTAGTTTTGATGCAGAAGAACAGAGATATATGGAGGAGTACGAGGGAAGCCTACGTTCAGCAGTGGACAGAGATGACTGGATAAGTAAATTTATCACAATAAGAAGTAAGTGTGGTGACAATGTCCATAGCTGAGTTTATTGTAGGATTATTGGTTAGCTAAAGCTATGTAGAATCGTGAAACTAATGCTTCGTGAAGACTTCTGTGATAACTAAATAGTAATGTAAATAATTATACCAAAGTTGAGGGTGGGATCAACCTCAAACATCAGGTCAGAATAAACATCACTTGTATTGAGGATTAAATAACGAGAAGCCGTTGCTTGCTGATCCCTCTTACCATAATGGTGCTCTCGAGTGTCGAAACGACTGCAGAAGACTTCCGTAGTTTTGGTTTTGAACGTCATGCATTAGGTCTCGGTGGTTTTAATGATCCAAAATTGGCGCTAAAAAACTTTGTGACGCATGCGCACTAGTCAAATTTGTTGCCAGTGATAACACAAGATGTTTCACATCAGGCTAAAAAAATTTCACTGTTGCATTTAAAACGGGTTTAAAAAAATCCAAGATAAGTTATCAGCTATAGCTGGATATGTTAAAATTTCTAATAAACCTAAATTACCTTGGTTGATTGCTACATGTACCTAGATGGTGAAAATTTAATGTTGTATTATACATTGATTTATTTGATCTGGCGACATCACTGTCATCTGCTTGCTGTCAAACTTCGATTCGAGACGTCAAGTCGATCGCCGCCGACAGGAATAATAATAAAAAAATCAGATTAAATCATATCATAAATCAGAATAATTGTCGAGATTGCTCCGTGTGGTGTGCGGTCAGGTGCAATTATTTAGTTCCCCAACTTTGTTTACCTCTTTTAAGGTACGTGCATATGAAATATATAATATTCAGTAGATGTGATTTGCATGCGTGGGTAATATATTTATTTTCGATATTCATGAATATTTTCATTCATGATTTGAAACCAATTAGCCACCTGTGCTGCACGTGTGATAATAACATAAGTAGCATATCAACTACACGTTTTCTGTAACCATTGCAGTATGCTGAGTTGCACAGGTGGTGACGAAAAAATAAACTTTTTTGTCAACTAAATAATTAGGTAATCCAATTTCCCAATTTTCTTTCACACAGTTTGGATTCTAATTGGATAAAGTTATTAGCTATGTTCCAATTCCCTCCTAACGTGGTCGTGAAATGTTATATTCACCTAAGTAAATACTTTGTTTTATAACCTGTTTTTGTATTTAAATGTTAATTTTATAAAAGTTTCATTAAAGTCAAATAACTTAAAAATCTATTGTTACCTTTTACTATTCTTGAAGAATTTTGTTGACACAAATCGCTGATTTGGGCCCCTTGTGTGTAACTCAGCATTTTGTCAGTTATTTGAATAATGTACCTAGTCATTTTTTTGTGTTCAATTTAGAATATTGTTTAATCTCTTTGCTCTTCTGATTGCATAAAAAAATTCCTTCAGAATTGGCATGAGTTTATTTTAAAAGACTACTATATTTTTGTGTAGTCTCTTTATAGACCGGTGTTTTTACGTTAAAAAAGGGGGTATAGCGTAGATAATTGTCGGAAAGCTGGAAACTATTTGATTCCCTTCATTAACATGCAAATAAGGTTTCTTGAAGTTTGCACCAATTTTCCGCTTGTGCTAAGTACAGGGTGACCCATGAACCGAAAAAATAATGTACTTTTTTCAATTTTTCTGTAATAACTTCTAAACTATGCTTTCTACGAAAATGGTGTCTTTTTATAAATTAAAGTACATAATATTCTGCGTCGTTTGAGGATAAATACTTCTTTGTACCTCAAAAATCATTGTGATACAGACACTGTCAAGTACATATTAATTTTCGGAACAAATTGAAATATTCGTATTTTTCACTTTTGTTGTTGAATAACTCCCCAACTCAGGTATTTACGGTAATATTTTACTAAAAGTATTTAATTTTGGGTCAATTTTCTCTAACTTGTGATTAAAAGTTTAGACCTACGCCACACAGTTCAGGATGCACAGGTGTTTAAAGAAAGACGCGTGAAATAAAGAAATTTATTAAATGATAGATTTAGATATGTTAAAAGTAAGATAACTTAAATTTTACGATTTCATTTTATTAATGTATAGTTTTGTCAATTAAAATCTGATTTTTAATACTGTTACGCCACTGCCTAATATTTTATATCGAAAAGAGTATTGTTTTTACATTCATAGATTTTATTAAAATATCTCCTAAACGGTAAGTGTTAGGAATAAATATTTATCTCACAATTTATCTAGAATAATTTCTCTATATTACATTTGAAAAATAATTTATCTAATTTAAATACTAAGTGAGGTAGAATTGATTAAAAATGGTATATAAAAAAATAAGTTCATACATGCCGTCACTTTTTGTTAAATTACTTCTAAACCAAGCAATGTAGCGTAAATCTATTAAATTGCATTTAAATCGAAATAAATTTTCTATAAAATGAGTATAATAAAATTAATTTGTGATTTATAATAAAAAAGTACTAGATGATCAAAGTTGATTTTGTGTAGAGGCACATTGCTAAGTAAGAACATTTTGTATGGGAAGCGTTGAATTATTTTACTAAATATTGATATTGATCATCTAGTACTTTTTTATTACAACTCCCAAATTAATTTTATTACACTTAATTTATAGGAAATTTATTTGGCTTTAAATGCAATTTAATGAATTTACGCTACACCGCTTGGTTTAGAAGCAATTGAACAAAAAGTGACGGCATGTATGAACTTATTTTATATATACCATTTTTAATCAATTCTACCTCACTTAGTATTTAAATTAGATAAATTATTTTTCAAATGTAATATAGAGAAATTATTCTAGATAAATTGTGAGATAAATATTTTTTCCTAACACTTACCGCTTAGGAGATATTTTAATAAAATCAATGAATGTAAAAACAATACTCTTTTCGATATAAAATATTAGGCAGTGGCGTAACAGTATTAAAAATCAGATTTTAATTGACAAAACTATACATTAATAAAATGAAATCGTAAAATTTAAATTATCTTACTTTTAACATATCTAAATCTATCATTTAATAAATTTCTTTATTTCACGCGTCTCTCTTTAAACACCTGTGCATCCTGAACTGTATGCCGTAGGTCTAAACTTTTAATCACAAGTTAGAGAAAATTGACCCACAATTAAATACTTTTAGCAAAATATTACCGTAAATACCTGAGTTGGGGAGTTATTCAACAACAAAAGTGAAAAATACGAATATTTCAATTTGTTCCGAAAATTAATATGTACTTGGCAGTGTCTGTATCACAATAATTTTTGAGGTACAAAGAAGTATTTATGCTCAAACGACGCAGAATATTATGTACTTTAATTTATAGAAAGATACGATTTTCCTAGAAAGCATAGTTTAGAAGTTATTACTGAAAAACTGAAAAAAGTACATTATTTTTTCGGTTTATGGGTCACCCTGTATTTAGCACAAGCGGAAAATTGGTGCAAACTTCAAGAAACCTTCTTTGGATGTTAATGAAGGGATTAAAACAGTTTCCAGCTTTCCGACAATTATCTACGCTACAAAGCTAAATTTCCTGGGCTATTAGTGTTCACCTTTGATCATATGTTTATTATTAATTTAAAAAACAGTCTTTGATTTTTCGTAACGCAGAGTAACCATAATCTATACACAAGATGTCGACTGAAAGCAATATTGAATGGAGTAAAAGAGAATTTGATCACAAGAGTCCTGATACACCATCAAGATGCACTTGGAGACTTGGGATGGATCCTGCTCAGTCTCCTCATACCAAGAGACCAGCGTGAGTACTAACAACTTATGAATAGAAGTCGCACAAGTTTAAGACCCTTTTTGTAGTGTTCGTGAAAGGACCTGCCTCGAATAATGAACACATCTGAGTGAATTCTTGTTCATTGTGCCCTCACTAATACTACTATAACTGCGTGTACGGATTTGCGTGTAGTTACGCTGTCTCACACTACAAAAAAGGCCCTTAAACTTTTTAATTTCATTGGTCCTTATTAGACTTTTTAATTTCATTGGTCCAAAAAACTCTTGACTCTCAATTTAATATGAAATGAGATATTGACTACACATTTGGTACATTCCATCCTTTATAACTTCAATGTCATATTATGTAGATGTTAGGTAACGAGCGAACAATGTTATTTTTGTAACAATGTTATCTCTATCATAGGTGGGTGTTTGGTTTTGCAATTTAACTTGTTTAAATGTAATCTTGATTTCTGATGTGTTGTAATATTATTATAAAAAACTGTATGTAGGTGTCAAAGGTGGTAGTATTTTACTATAGGCAACCTACAAATATGTATTTTGAGATTAACGTCTTCAGAGCGTAGGAATTCAACCACTTCAGCAAAAACAAGTTCTAAATGTCTTACTGTGCCGCTGAACCTTTTATGAAGTGCCATACTCAAAATGTTTCAATATTAGATTGAGGAAAAAAAATAAAGGCTAACTGAAAGAAATAGTAAATTTCAATCAGTTCATCCTAGTAAATATTCGTGTTCATTTTATCACTTGGAGGAGAAACTACTAAAATTCGTCTAAGAGTGAAGTGAAATTTACTCTAACTCTTTTTAACTGTATTCTTCTGTCATTGATTGATCTCAACTTATATTAACAGTTGTTAAATTGAACTTTTCTATTCTTTTCTTTAGGAAACCAACTCCAGCTGTGATTCCAAACATTCTTCACTATATTGGTAACACTCCTATAGTGAAACTGAATAAGATTCCACAGTCGGAAGGAATTGAATGCGATATGTGTAAGGATTATTTATTTTAACTTTATTTTTTTGTAATTCTCATATTTTAATTCAATTTGGATTATTTATTATTTCTACTGTAAAAGTAAAGCATCTAAATAATTATGTCTAATAAATAATATGTTCCAATTATTCACTGTGCATTTTCCAGATGCAAAATGTGAGTTTATGAATCCGGGTGGTTCTGTGAAGGACAGGATTGGTTACCGCATGGTGTTGGATGCTGAGGAGAAGGGCCTTATAAAGCCAGGTTACACTATTATCGAACCAACGTCTGGCAACACGGGAATCGGCTTAGCTTTAGCGAGTGCCGTGAGAGGTAATGAGTAATGACAGACTATTTATTTCTCCCAAAACTTGTAATGAAATTTATTATAATTTCTTGTGATAATAATTGTCAATTGTTTAAAATGGTTGAAAGAAAGGGTGAAAATTTTATCCCAAATGAATCTTTTGTTACATAGTGAATTATATTGTTGTGGTATTTAGGCTACAGGTGTATCATCGTGATGCCTGAGAAGATGTCTAATGAGAAGGTGGACACATTGAATGCCTTGGGTGCTGAGATTATAAGGACTCCCACAGAAGCAGCCTTCAATGATCCCGACAGTCACTTCTCAGTCTGCTACAGACTCAACAAACAAATTCCAAATTCCATCATCTTGGATCAGGTCTGTTCTGTTTCTCATGTTGCACACTTTCCTATCAGCTGTCCTATTCAAATTATCAACAATATAATCGTCTGCTGAGAGAAATCTTTTTTGGAAGTTCTGTAATCTCCGTCCGATCACTCTGCATACAAAGTCCATGCGATTATAAATATGTATGTCTCGTCTCGTTATTTATTCATTATGGCACTCGCATTCATGAAAATGCATGAAAAAATATTTCATGGTAATAGATATTTCTCATTAATGTAATAGGGTGTAATCTGTTAGCAGTAACATGTACTAGATGTGTTGTGTAAATATCATATTTTCCATAGATACATCATTTTCAATTTAATGTTTATTTTCCTTATTTAATTGAAATCAACTGAGTATACAATTTGTCGAATAATAATAAATATTATTTGTTTATGATTTCTGATTAATTATTAACGATACTGACTATTGTAACCAGGCGTTGCTCAGCTAAAAAGCATGTAGATTTAAATGCCTTATCGTATTAAATTATAAATGTAGTAGACCTTCATACATACATATAAGGAAAGAAAAATTGTAATACAACATTTATTTTTCAAACTGTTGTTACTTTAGTAACCTCGTTTTATTTTACATTTATTTATGTTGATAAGACTTATCATTTTACTAATTGTGTATCAATAATATTTGCTTCATTAATTAACAAAACAAATTTCTTACTGTGTGTATATTGTATATGTGTGTGTGTGAGTTAACTTCAACCAAGCATGTGTCCAAAAATAACCAGTTGGAACATGTTTAGTAATATTATTGCAGTTGTAACATTTCTTTTTACTTCAAAATTTCGTCAACGATGTTAGTGATAAATAAAATTAAAATGAATGAATGGTGGTTCGTAGGTAGTTCAGTATTCTATTCGTATACCGTTTTATTTGGAGTATTGGTTATTACTAACACCATCAACAAAAATTTAAATTCATAAGACATCTATACCACTCCTATTTTCACAATAAGAACATTGTGGTGGAGGTGGAATAGGAGGAAGTTGGCATCAGGGATCGAACCCGCGCCCTCTGGATTAACAGTTGAGCGTGTTACCAACCAGGCAACTGACCACTATTTTTATTATATAATTCATTATTTTATGAGAAAATGAAACTGGGCTTATTGAAATACACCCAAATACATCTTCACAGTAAGCTGGGAAAGCTTGATTTGCAACATCTTCTTCAGAAAACTTTTAAAATGGAGTCGTGCCTGTTGTACGATAATTTGTAAAATAATTTTAATTAAATTACTACTAGTATACCCTCACGCCACGTCCCTTGCGGGGTAGGCAGAGAGGACAGAGTGCCAGACATCCCTATCCTTACACACACTCTTAGCTTCCGTCACAGTCATACAGTTTGTCATACACACTCTCCGATTCCTTTTATTCAAAACGCGCCCATCCTTGAGGATCTGGTCGACATGATCGGTCCAGTCCAGTCTCGGGCGGCCGCGCTTCCTCACACCTCTTCGTTCACTCAGATATATCTTTTTTGTCATCCTGTCATCCTTCATTCTCTCAACATGCCCAAACCATCTTAGTTTGTTCACTTTCATTAAATTAATTTAATTAAATTAATTGACCATTTATAATAATATATGAGGTCTTTGGTATATTCTAATCAGTTATTATGTTACATTAATTATTATATCAGTAGGAATGTATGGTAAAACACAGTGTAAAGTTAAATTTATTTATACATCAATTAATATAAATAAAGGTATTTTTAAATATGTTAGACGAGCCCCCATTATGCAACTCAATACATACAATATTATCTTTTATTTGATGTGAGTGTAGAAAATAAACTGTTTTACTATATTGTGTATCTGACCAAAGTCTTTAATGAAAGCCTAGATAGAACTCATAATTTATATAGACGTTGTTCCATTTTCTCACACCAGTATCCTTAACTTCTCACTGGCAAATAATTTGGCCATGACTTTTATTTTATAACGTTAATATAATCTTAGTACATCTTTCATACAACATACGTTCCAATGTTTCACATAATGAATTCACTAATCATATCTTTTTTCCTCATTTCAGTACCGCAATTCAGGGAATCCTCTGGCTCATTACGACGGTACAGGCAATGAGATCATGGATGCCTTTGACAACAAAGTGGAAATGGTTGTGATTGGAGCGGGTACTGGTGGAACAGTCGCCGGCACTGGAAGAAGGATAAAGGAACGCTGTCCCAGCTGTAAGGTTATTGGTGGAGATCCTGAAGGTTCATTGCTCGCCAGACCAGAGGCCCTCAATAAGTCTGATGTACAGTTTTACGAAGTAAGTATGCAAGTGCCTCCACTTCTTTTACTAATATACTAGTTTAAAAAAAACATATTTTGATATATTGCATCCTTTGATAAAGTAATGCACACCAGTACACCTGTCACTGGTTTCCCAAAACTAGATAAAACCATGATACATGGATAGAAAGTAATATCTCATATTGTTCAATAATGAGGTTCACCACCTACTACATTCAGAATGTCTGTATTTAATGCATGATGAGATAGCTGTCTATGAAGCACACCTGCACACCTATCCCTGGTCACAACCACACACAGCAACTCTATTCTTCTTGCAAAAGTCTAACAAATCTCTACATCACCTTATATTGTGATTGACTTATTTTCTGAGTAAAGGCTATCAAGGCGTATTATCACATACCTACATAGATACATATTACATAGATATTATATCTGCTGTGAAATAAACAACTTGGTGTATATTTTTTTGATTCAATACTGAGGACATTTACATCATCTTCAAGTACCTACTTTTTAATAAAATAAATACATAATATGATGTTTCCTCCGCATTATCTTATCAAAATAATATCCACTGTGCTTATATATGTTTATTGAATTATTTTAATGTGGTTTCGTTTCAATCCTTGCCAATTATATTTTGTTGCAACCGCAATATTGTAAATTCATTATTGATAATTTTCTTACTGACGTCCATTTAAATTATAGAATATCAATTAGATACATCATTAATAAGACTTATTTATATTTTTACATTGTTATCTCTTAAAAAGATTAGTAATTACAATGGTGAACGATTGTAGAAAATAAATTGAGGGCTCTGAATGTGGCTTTTTGTCAACCCTAATGGTGACACTTGTATTTTAATAGAAATGTCACGTCTCATTAGAGTTTATTACAAATTTTGCGAAAGGAAGTATCCTAATTTTTGAAGTCATCCCAGACCTAATGAAGGTACATGGTTGGCACAGTGGGTTGGATCGCCACTCTCGCAAGCAGGAGGTGCAGGGTTCGAATCCCTGTGCTGACTATGTAATCTGCACTTCATGACACAAGACCAGATCTTTTTTTGCTAATAAAAAATGTAAGAGTGTATAGAAACAAAATCTAGTTAACTTTGTTCTGTGTTCCTCCTCAAGTTTGTAATATGCGTTCATTATATTACTATTTGTGTGTAATGTTTGTTTCAGATCGAAGGAATCGGATATGATTTTATTCCTACCATCTTAGATCACAGCGTCATTGATGAATGGTACAAATCTAATGATAAGGAGGGCCTTCCAATGGCTCGAAGACTCATACGAGAAGAGGGTTTGTTGTGTGGTATGTTTCAATTCCTACGTATATAAAAGTTTGTGGCAACAATACAGAATATAATGTGATATTGACTATTGAACTTAGTTAGATGTAAAATTATAGTTTTTAGACACTGTGCTTTGAAATTACACTGTGACAATGTTTTTTTTTCGATTTGTAGGTGGCAGCAGTGGTTTTGCGATGGCCGTAGCTCTCAAAGCCGCCAAGAGCCTGAAGAAGGGTGACAAGTGTGTCGTGCTCCTCCCCGATGGTATGAGAAACTACATGACTAAGTTCATATCCGACAATTGGATGGAGGCCAGAGATCTTAAGGAGGTTCCTGAACTTGATCATTGGTAAGTCAACTCAATTTATTCCTTCCCAATTTCTTCTCAATTCAGTCAAATGTTTCATTTCATTGTGTTGTTCTTCGTAGGTGGTGGAACCACAAGATCTCCAACTTACAGCTGACTGCTCCTCCTACTTTACTTCCTTCCGTCACATGTGAAGAGGCCATCAAACAACTCGCCCAACATAATGTAGATCAGCTCCCTGTGGTGGACACGGATGGGTAAATATCATCTGTAAATTTTATATAATTACCATCCCTTCAAATATCACATATTTTTAAGTCAAAAATAGGAATCTCACAACACAAACATTTCTAGCTTTCTCCATAAATGTATTTGTTCTTTTGAAATCCATCAGTGAAAATCATTCACCTGCTCTTCTGTTATGTGTGAGCTAGCAGTTTTATGATCAGAGCGCAGTCTTGCATTATAATCACTGACACTGAGCACCTCCTGGCCTGCCCAATGGTTCCTAGGCAGTGCACATGGGAGAGCCTCGCGGATCGCACCCCCTTGGACGGTGACGCGGGAGAGGTTGTGGCTTTCTGGGAGCGGAGGGGAATCTGATTGAGTGCTGACCGACATGATAAGAAGAAGAAGATCATTTATTTTTATGTATTTCTATTTATTTGCAATATTTAATTTCAGAAACATCAAAGGCATGTTGACCAAGTCTCACCTGATGAAAAGGATAATCAGTAAGAAGACTTCTCTAACTGATGTTATCAATAACGCTCTGTTCCAACTCTATAGAAAGTTGGATCATCAGAGAACTCTGGGCCTGGCTTCCAGGATTCTGGAGAAGGATAACTTTGTCCTCATCACAAAGGATGTTAATGGTATGTCTATTAAATGGTTTATTTAATTGTTGTAAGACATTCAAAAGGGTTTATTTTATACTCTTCTTTGAATTTGATCTGAATGCAGTACAGACTAGTTTTCACAAACATTTTTAAGTATATAGGTACAGTGAAATGTGTTGAGATTATATTGTTTCAAGAATTAATTCATGAATTTCCATAATTTTCACTGAATTTAAGGCTATGACCGAATGTTTTGTTCTATAAAAACATTACCTTATTATGAACTAGCTTTAGTACCCAGCAGGCATGTGCCTGGATTTTAGTTTTAATGCAACCACTATTGCCTACATGCTATTTTGCAATTAAAGTAATTTTTATCTGAAACTGTAAGAGGCATTTGATTTTTTAATAGTCAGGATTTTGCTATATTGTTACTTATAATATGTGGTCTGAGAGTTCTCCCGCATATAACTAATTCCTGTACATGGGCGATTAATTCAACCTTAGGTACTAAAATATTGTGGCAATTTTTTACTTCCAGGTGTGGCTACAGTGTGTGGCCTGATAACATCTACAGACATCCTCGACTACGTCTCCAGTGGCCCCACTCCAAATGGCTCAGGACCCAATGGCAATTCACATTAACGCAATTACACAATAGTGGTGCAATCTGTTATAGATAACTGAAGATACATTTTAAGTAGAATAATTTTTTAAAAGTTTTATACAATTTTTAAAACAGTCGTTTTTGGCGATTGATTATTTTGAGAAAAAATTATATACAACATTGTTTCATTGAAATTTTTTGGTATTTTTATAAAATAAATCAGAGGTTATAAATGCAAAAGCTTGTCACAGAGGGTGATGCGATTAAACTGAATTTAGTAAACTTGATAGGCACCACCTGGTGGCATAGTTTTCCAACTTATAAACCTCTTTACTTAATTTGAATTAAGGGCATTATTTGTAAGATTTTTTTGAGATAACTTTTTGCTGGATGCATTTTCTATTTCAAGTTTTTGTAAATCTACAAAAGACTTAATTAGCCACTAAATGATTTTACGCTGTGAAATATTTTATTTATGATTGTATTAAATCACACATTTTCTATATGTACTTATTTACACGAAACTTAATTAAATTTACAAATAATTTAAGATTAAATCAACCACATAATTTGTTTCCCATAAACTGTGGGATTACCAGCAGAGGTGGGCACCGTTAATCAAAAAATTAACTTCGTTAATCGATAATCCGTTAACTAAAAAGTTAACTGCGTTAATCGTTAAAGCGTTACATTTTGAAAAATGTAACGGAAGTTAACGTTGATCCGTTAATGTAAAAAATCGCGGTTAAATGGCATAGAACTACATTAGTACAACTACATACTATCATATTTACACTATCGCGATGTATCCCAACAAAGTGAAATTTCTTTTCCAACTCCAACCCAGATACGATAACACACATAACACCATACAATCCTTGGATTTTCTAATGCCGACGCCGCCAGTAGATGATGTCTATGCAAACAATCAAATATTAACGGACTTAATTAACGGAAGTAAAATGTAACGGAAGTTAAATAATCCGTTAACAATTTTTGGAGGTGAGAAAAGCGTTAAATCGTTAACCAAAATGTTAACTTCGTTAATTAACGATTAACGGATTAACGCTTTTCTGCCCAGCTCTGATTACCAGTGACAAGTGTATGGATGTGCAATACATATTACCTTATTGGGTATTAAGTACAAAAATTTTGTGATATACCTATTTTTTTTTTAACTGCCATACACAATCAAGGACTGTTAAGTATTTGTAAGTTAGTTTTCTGAAGAAGCCATGGTTAGAATTGTGGAAATAACCAATCTTTATCATCCATTTGACAGAAAAAGTTCCTTTCTGTAGTACAAATTGTGTTATTATATTATGTTCCTTTCTTTATTAAGAGTAATATTTTTCATTCCATATTATCATGTACTAATTCATATTCTATGTATTTTAATTTGTAAGTGATGAAATGTTTTTATACCTACCTGCTCTCTCAATGTATTTTTTATTATATCTTAATAAATTTTGCAATCAGGATTTTCATTGTTTTAATTTTTTATCTCAGCACAAAATAAAATCATATTCGATCTAAAATAAAATCTATTCGTAACGTACTAATCCCACTGTCATAAAATGATAGAAAAGAGTTTTTAAGGGTGTTTTTTGAGTACATACATACGAAATAATTTATTTTTTTATTATTTCGTAAGAATTTTATAATAATCATGAAGACATTAAATAAGGACATTCAGTGTTCCGTACTTCATATTTACTTTAATAAAAATAAAAACTTAATTAATTAATATAAACATAAATGAATGGTAATTATCCCTCCATCTCAACGTCTTCAATTTCATTTTGTATTTCAGTGACTTGGAAATTCTGTTGTTCTTTATTGGGCTCCTCCTGTTTGCCTCCCTTCTTAGATTTCTTTGCTTTGCTTGGTTTCTCTCCGCCTTGTGCATCATCTCCTTCCTCGTCCGAATCTCTGTCAGCTCCGGGATGTTGCGGGACAAATCTTTGGGGTCCTTTCTGTATTACAGCTGTACCGGGCGCAGACCACTGCTTTTGGGCCTAAAAATACATGGCGCAAGAATATTATTATGAGAGCAAATCTTTTTTGTTTAAATTACTGTTTGTACTAATACATACATTGTACTGGCTCTTGAGTTGTCTAACATGTTGCAAGTAGAAGTCATACACGTATTGTGCCATATGCTGCATATCATTCACTACCATAATGGGGCCTGGGGGTGGTGCTAGATTGGGGCGATGTGTCGGATGGCGTTCCTGGGGGCACAACTCCAGGGCCAGAGGTCGAGACATTAACTGCAAAAAAATTAAATAATTATACAAACAAATACGAATTCGGGTTAGCACATAGAGAAAAAAATCTTCCAGAATGTACCTGATGGAACGTTGGTTGTAATTCAAAACAATTTCTGAATAGATTGGCCCTTGCAAAGACATAGAGGCCGAGCCTGGCTCTGGACATGGCCACCACTAGACGTCTCACATCCCTCAAATGTCCCACAGCTCTAGTCCTTACCAAAGACACTAGGACATAGTCATTTTGTTGACCCTGGTATTTATCTACAGTTGTGACCTAGAACATAAATATTTTTTGAATTTCACTATTTCGTTTCTTGTGATAAACATTGGATTTTCTACATGTCATCGTAGTAATCTCAACAGAGATACAGACTTTTCATCAAATACCAAAACTACATCTCAGCAGTTGCCGGTAGTACAAAATATATAGTGTTTCCATCTCGCTTCGATCGTCAGCCTTCATGTCATAGCAGACAGCCGACGATCAGTCATAAGCCTTATGGAAAGTCCATCCTTTGCTGTATATCTGATGAGATAACTACAAGAGATATTGTAAGAGGCAAGTGGATGTGAAATCTTAAGAATATGAATTGTTACCTTATGTGGTCTCCCAATGATTGGATTATCAGCACATCTTATATTGATGACATCTCTTATTAAATGTTTCTGTCCGTTATATGTTGTGAGGATTGATATCTTCTCAGCGGGATATCCGATCAGTCTCATGTACATAAACACAGCCACCACATACTCGGCTTCAGCAAGATTCTGTAATACATCAAAATACACTGATATTAGTTGTTTTCTTAAACCCTTTAAGCCTTTTACTGTTCAGTGTTTTCCATGTATGAATAAAAACCACCCCCGAAAAGTTAACATACTGGAAGTGTAAAGTTAGTTTAGTAGGTTAATTTAAAATAATGACTTTAGTGATGGCTTGGCATGACATTTTTAATCTCAATGTTTTCGACCATTGGTACTTGGTGGAAGTCCATTTTTATAATAAAGTTTATTCAAAATCGCCTGATGATGAGGATCCAAATCCTCGAATACTAGTCACGAAAGTAAAAGTAATATTTGTGGTATATATATTTAGCTTTTTCAACTTTTTTTCCTTAAAAATGGCATTCTTATTTACACTTTCAATAAATTTCATATAAAAATCCCTCGAGTCTTCTAACAGGACCACATTATTTAATCACGATACTCAAAATGTGTCGCAATATATTAGAATTTCACAAATGATAGAATATCTGCTAACATTATATGGGTGTAAACATAACTAACACAGAGAAAAGTGCCCGATTAAAATATTTATACTTATTAGTTACCTGATAGAAATATGGACTAGGTTCACTTTCTCCAACACCATTGAAGTCTTCAACATTGACTAATTGGAAATCATGACAGAATCCAGCATTAGCCGTTCTGTATTCGGGGAGATTCAATACGTGTTGAAGGTTACCTAAGAGCTTGTATCTCCAATTGTACAGGTTACATATACTGGAAGAAATAAAGAATAGTATTTTACACTGATTCCATCTCTACAGATTTTGTTCTCTAATGAATGAACTGAATGTATATTGTTTACCTAGCTCTAGCACGACCCTGAGCATCCAAATCCACTGTGGGTACTCCTAACCTCACCATCCTTGTGAACAGGCTCTGCTCCATGTTGGAGTACTTCTGGAAAGCCATGTTCTTGATGACTGGAGGCAACTGATGATGATCTCCTATCATGATCCATCTCTTCAGGCGGGAGAAGCCATCTTGTGGATTCTGCAGCAGCAGTGGAATGAAGGTTTCTATTTCGAGGATTTGAGCTGCTTCCTCCATTAGGATGTTGTCGTATTTGAAACCTGCAATGATTAAAACAATAGTTATAATATCAACGAAAACACAAGTCAGTAGAGGTCTCTTAATTGGAGCTGGGCACGTTGCCAATTGCCAAGATTCCCAATGAACAAAAAACATAATGGAATGGTAACCAAGAACAAGCCAAAAGTCGGTAGACCCCAGACAAGGTGGTCTGATGATGCTGGGAAATGTGACGGATTGTGATGGATGCAATGTGCCTAAGACATGGACTTGTGGAAGACCAAAGGGATCTGAGAGAGTGAAGAAGAAGAGGTCTCTTGGCAAAATTTCTATTACGCTTATTGCTGGACTTCCCTGGTTTTCATAGTTTACAATAATTACGGTACAAGAATAGGATTATTTATAAAGTTTACCCATGTCTACAAGTTCCTTCCTTTTCAAAGCAGCGTGTGTGCAAGTCATGGCAATAATCTTAGCCTCCTTCACCAGTAAATACTTAGATCTATCTAATCCAGATCGTAATAATTCAAATGCTCTGAATTCATCCAGTTCTTCAAATATTCTCTCTATGTATCTGTAAAATATTAAGACAAAATATTGTATCAAGAGCTTATGGAAATATATTATGTAAATGTCATAATGAAACACAAACAAATACTAAATATGTTTACCTAAAGCACCCTTCAGCAATGCCCATATCCTCTTCATAAGATCGTCCTTTGAATAAAGGTTTAGGAGCGTTATCAAAGAATCCATGGAATGGGAATTCTCCGGCAATTTTTTCAACTGGAATTTCCTGGAAAATAATCAAATATTTACATTATTAAATTTTCGGTGAATTCTACCTAAATTTTATTAAAGGGTGAAATATAGAACACTAATTACTTATTGAGAATACTTATGTCACAATGTCAAAATCACACTGAGAATACTTATGTCACAATGTCAAAATCACACTATGTAAGTTCTGTTTTTCCATTTACGCAGTTTCCAACTTTCCGTTAAAGTTCTTTTTCCAAGGTATACCATTTTTATGACAATTAGATAGGCTTAAAAATAATTTAAACTTTATGGGATTGGTATGGCAGTATTAGGTTAGTAAAAAAAATTCTAATAAATAACGGAATAGGTAGAAATAAACATGATGTTTCATCCCTTCTTACATTTTGTTTACTTCCGTTACTCGGTTTACAAACAGATAGGAATTTCTCCCATCTCGCCATGATATGATACAAGAAGAAGTGTGCCGCCGTCTCACATGTGGCTCCCACATCTCCGTGGCCAGATTGCTCACCGAGGCTCTGTTCCAATCGTTGCACAAGCTCCAAAAGTTCTAACCGTTTTGCCAACACATAGTTGACACGACCGTATCTAAAAAAATGGAAAGTATAGGTGAGTAGAATGGCACAAAAATTCATGAGAAAGCTACTTATGATCTAGTCATGAATTTCTCCATCACTCATCCTCTACACGTCACAACAATATAATATTGCATTGAGGATGAATAAAAAAAGCATACCTTGAGAAATCCTTATCAGTGTCAAGTGCTTCTTCACCATGTCCAAGACGCAGCAGATGCCTTTCATCCACATCCAAAGTCATGATTTTCTCAAACAACTGATTAAGGGCTTGATTAGAGTGAGTTACAATCAGGGTGCGTTGCCAGGGGAAACTGTGGTAGAGGTTGGATATAATTTGGACTGCCACGTCAGTCTTACCTGAAAATGCAAAGATTAATCAACATATTCTTAATTCAGTGACCAAAGCATCGCAAATGTAAGTTGATGTATCTCACCTGTTCCAGGTGGACCAACTACGAGAGTAAGACCGGGCTGCATACCGGCGCGTATAGCTTCCACTTGTGTTGGGGTGAACATTATGTTGTTTCTGTAACAAACCATGGAACATTGAATAATAAGGTCTGGAATCTAAACCATCAATAGGAGATCATAATGTTACTATATAGTTATGACATACTTTTTAGGTTCATTAAAGACATAAGGTCCCCTACTGAGAGGAACAAAAGGTTCAACCACAATACTTTTCCTTCCTTTCACATTTCCCTCACTATCTTCCTGATCCATTTCATCATCTTCCTTGTTCTTGTGTAGGACATCTTCAAAAGTCAGTCTGCAATATAACAAAAAAGATGAAAGATTAATTTTATTAAAACACATCAATGAAAGTAATGATATTTTATTGCATCAGATCTCCATTACAACGGCCATGTTGTTTTCATACGCTATCAACAAGATGGCTGCCATATTCGCGTTGCCATAACACAAATAATTGACACCAAAGTGGTGGCCATTTAATGTTAGTGATTTCGTATGAAGTAAAGAAATGAATGTTACACTTACTTAAATGGGCGCACGAGTTTCTTAGGATCATTGGTGACAGTTTTAATTTGATAAGTCGGAAAACTTTTACGCAGATGATCCATGTCTAGGAATGTATCATTAAAGTCCATATTGGCAATCTCATCTGGCATTCTGAAATCAAATCCATAGTATAAATACTAATAACCACAATCATTATGAATCGGGACATTTGCAATAATTGTAATATTATGTACCTTGAATAATGTGCTTGTCCAGGGTCTCCGTACCCTAGAATAATATCATGCAGCCAGTCAGGTACCACACACTCTGTGTTCATCAACTCCCTGATTGTCTCCAGCACGGCCTTGAAATTATTCTCCTTGGGTTTACGTCTCATTATAACACTGAAAGACTCATAAACATCCTGAAAAAAAAGGAAAATAAATTATAAATAACTATCTATTACGTAATTAACCACATGAATGCATGTCTAATCCCCGTTCAGAGTTAATTATAGCATGGATCATCATGGATACGAAATTCGACAATTGGGATATAATTTATTTTAGTTTACCATACCATATATTTCATCAGTTGGATAATCAAGAGCCCAACTGCCAAGTTGTAATAAACAGTCTATACCGAAAAATTCTGTAACGCTTTGTGCTTTTTTGTGTTTTATTTTCAACCTCCAATCAATTAAGCTAGTTATTTTGCCTTTAAGACTCTGTTGTAAAATAGAAGCCAATATTGACGCCTGTTCAGCAGGCCTGGTCTTAGCACTAGTAATACAAAAAAAAACGTGAAAATTTTGTGTTTGTTTATGTACCTCTTTCCCTTTACTAGCAGCATCCAAATCTTGAGCATACTGGTTAGGATCCAGGGTGACTCTAAATGTCCTGGTGTCTCCGTGTAGTTGTGGCTTCTCTCCAATACCATCTTCTATAACTCTTCCTCCTGCATCCAACATACCTTCCACTTCGCAGCCTCTTACACATACCACCCCCGTTTGGGCTAGGAATGGTTGGTGATGATCATACTTTGTACCTATAAAATGAATACAATTTGATTTTAAAGTTTTCCATTCACTGCTCAACCCAAATCTATAACAGCTGTCCTCATAACTTAAAACATTCCAAAGTTTTTCAGTTATGAGCAAGGTTAATTATTTAACTTACCAATAGGTTGTGTTGGCTTCACAGTAATGAGAAAGCACACGTCTCTTTTCCTCAATCCCTCCCACTCTGCTTTAATATCTTTCCTCACTGACAGCACAACCGTCACATCAGCCCTCACTCTGGATGGCTTCTTTTCTCCGATGTTAGGTTTGGCCACTTCCACTACAGCGAATCCCGTGATAGGTTGAGCCATACGAGCCCAACCTCCAAAGAATACACCGCCATCTTCAGATTTCCTAAGAAATTAAAGAAAACAAATCATAAAGAAGGAAAGATCATCATAATTTGTCTCTTATGTTTGCATAAAGTACGTAAAGCAATAAACATTTGGCAAATTGTTGAAATTCCATGTATTGACTCAGAGACAGAGATAATGAATAATCAATAAGTCCACCCTTTGTTACAGTGTTGAATACCTCATTTAACTGTATACATTTAAATATTTTTATTATACCATTGTTTAATTTGCATCCAACACAATTATATTATGCAAGGAATGTATTAATCACCACATAATTTAATGAAGAGGAAGATTCTCAAGAATACAACCAAAGAAGTGAAAGCATTGATAGGTGCTAATAATCCTTTGAACTAATAAGGATTGTGGTTAATGTATAAACTATTCTATGTTACGAATCATCATTAGTTATACATGTAAATTTAACTTACATCAAGTGTTAACTTATCACAAATGATAATGTAAAATAAATTAATAGACCTTACCATGGACATAACCTACTGATGGCATCCTCAATATCTTGTCGAATTTCATCTGAAATAATACAACATTTATTAAATTAATTTATACTGGAAGTGAAAAAAATATGTTAAAGTTTCGAGCACTAAAATTCCGTGGCTTCATTAGAGTGAGATTATTGCAATGCTGCAATCTTCTCCAGCTAACCCTTGATCATAATTATTTTTTATGAGTAGGATGCGAAGGGGGAGAAACAGAGATGAGTGGAAGAAAATGGAAGAGGCCTACATCCAGCAGTGGAGAAAGTAGGGCTGAGGAAGAAGAAGAAGGTATCTACCAATCAAAAAATACTTTTCTCATCTCTAAGACTCCTAAGAGTGGCAATTTTTTATATCGCTATTGTCACTAATGTTATTAGTTCCTGTGTCATCCAGCATTCAAACTTTTTTTATTTTCCGTGGTAGGCCTCAGGGTTAACCAGCATCCGGAGACCCCATCCCAGAAACGACTAATCTATCAATAAAAAATGAAGTTCGATGAATAAGAGATAGTTAACTTACATGTACTCTCCAGTCTGAATAGATTGAAGTTCCTCAGCAGATAATCATGCAGAGTTAGGAACTGCAGATTAAGCTTAGGGAGTGCCAGGCAACCTTCACCACTGTAATATTCTGAAGGAACTGCACTCTCATTCCATACCACTTCCTCTGTGGGGTACAAGGGCATTGCATTAAGTTCCTCTAGTTGTGATGCTCTCCTGGAGTGCCTGAATATCTGGAATAATGTACAAATCATAGTAGGTTATTAAAGAGATTATTGACTGTAAGAAGGGTGTTGTGACTAGGATGAAAGTGAATAAGCTTCGGTGGTTTGGACATGTTAAGAGTATGAATGACGACAGGATGACTAAAAAAAATATATGGGTTGAACGAAAAGGTGTGAGGAAGCGGGGCCGTCCGAGGTTAACCTAAATCGACCACGTCGACCAGATCCTCGAGGATGAAGGCATTTAGAGTAAGAGAAATCGGAGAGCGTGTATGACAAACTGCATGTATGTGATGGAAGCAAGGAGTGTGTATAAGACGGGCGTCCTGTGCCTATCCCCCAAGGGACGTGGCGTGAACGGATAGTTAAGATCCAAATGAGGTCCTAAAAATATATTTTTGTCCGAGATGGTTAGTTTGTATGCCAATGTATGTAGTGGTAGTACCAACCAATAATTCCCTCAGGAACTCCAGGTCTAGTCTGTGCCATTCTGCTTCATGTTCAAATCCCTCTGGAGGCACCAGGTTAAGATGTGTCGCTATGGCACGAAGTTTGTCAACACTGTAAAAATATAAATCATTTAATCGTGCAATATAAATATTATATATAAAATTAGATCAATAATTGTTGTTGGAAAATTGCTACATACGTTAGGTTTCCAAAATGTTTCTGCAAACTTTCTCTAGTATCAACGCTGGCAACGTTAGCCAAAGCAAACTGTCTTAAGTCTGGAAATTTTGCAAATGCAGCTTTCTGAAAATTAACATAATAATTTATTGATTACTTAGTGTATATAATGTTTGTGACATTTAAAATACTATTTCCGTAAAGGGACGGAAGATAAAATGACTTACCTGTAGAGATGTAATTCTGGAATAATGTTCCAGAGTCATGTCATGATCTGTGAGGGGATCGCCACTCTCATCACTGATCTCAAACCTGCTGTAGAACTTCAACATCTCGAGTAACTGGAAATAAGAAAAAAAAAACAATTTAGTAGGTAGGCACTTCAAAATATTGTGGTACATAATCTTAAGAAAAAGATAAGCATAAACTAATTTCAATTTATTTATTAAATATCATAACACTACAATCTTTCTTATAAGTATTACAAATAAAAGGTTTTCATAATTATTCCCCCACTAAAGCAAGACTTGTGTGTGGGAGAAGTGTGACTAAACATGGCTACTGCGTGTGCCTGTATGGCTATGGCATAGAATTATAATAATCTAAGGGCTATGGCTAAAAAGCCGAACGCATTGATACTAAAATAAGCTCCACATTAGAACTCGTCTATCGGTATAAAAAATGTACCACTTCCTTGGATATATAAAAAGGATAGATAGACCGGATGAATCAACTAGGGAGGCTGTGGGAATGATAACGTTTCTGGAGATGATTAATCAATATTCGGGCAAACAAATGTAAGTTTGAAGGACCTACTTAAATCAAAAGGACTAACGAATGGAGCAAATATATTAGAGTTAAAATTGCTCAGTGAATCTAGGAATCAAGCCCTGATTTGAGACTCCGTGGCCTCTGGCATCATTGCAAGAAGAGGCCCATAAAACATCGAGACCGATTTTGAATAGAGTTTTCTTGGTATTATACGAAACATTATTTTTGAAGAAGATGATGACTGATGACAAAAAGAAAGGATTAAAGCGGTGGGGGATACTGATTCACCTACTTTGAATTCGGACCTGTTTAGAATCAGTTAGGTGTACTGAATTCGTATAAAATTGCAGCATTTTAGTCTTCATGAATTCGCACGGCCTGATTCTGAGATATATTATCCAGATTTAGAATAAGAATGCGTCTCGATGGATGATTCAGAGATATGTGATATGTATAAGCGCATATATTGCAAGTGCAATAATGTGCATATATAGGATGGTATTCCAATCCATCGCATGTTTGGCGAGGATCTCCATAGTACAAAGGCAAGAGGTATGTGTAAGGAGGTATTTAGTAAGTACAGCAGTTCTCGTATACCTGCCAGGCTGCTCGTATCATAAATCTTTAAAAAGCATGCACCACCATAGTGCAGGGACGCCACATCAATGTGTGTATATAAAAACTTAAAAAACATACCTACATAACATTCTCTTTTGCGCAAATATAATAAATATAGAATTGGTAGTGCATAACTGAAATATATGTGAATAGTCTTATGGAAGCTCTACGAATATAAAAAAGTAGAAGCTTCGAGGGTATTAATATGGTATGAGGTTACAGGTAAAGAGGTAAGAGGACATTACAAAGACAAGCATTTCGGTTTTACACTCAACGAGCTGCCTGATAATTTAAGACAAAGAGTTGAAAGCCCTGATGATAATGCAATGGTAGGTACTTTACGTAACAGGAATTGCACAACGGAAAGTATTAAGTATGTAAGTAGTTGGGTTACGTAGGTACCTAGCACATCAAAATAAAAACATCACATTATTAGGGCATTACCCTACCCTATATATAGCACCACATACATACACGTTATGTAGATAATAAATCATTATTGTTTAATAAATTGTATAGGTTAAATCAAACTGGAAGGCGAACATTATTAATATCCTATAACTTATAGGATATTATTAATGTTCGCCTTCCAGTTTGATTGCCATTTAAAAATGTTCACGCAGAAAACACACAACGAATAGCGATTCCTGCTCAAACGTATTCTGAATTCTGCACTTCGCGACACAAGCTTTTAGCTTACCTACTATTAAGTGTGCAGGAAAGTATTTGGGTTTGTGTGTGTGCCCAGCGATCCTTTAAAACGATCGCGATTTTTATCTCAATTTGAGTAGGTAACAAAGTTATTGTATCCAAGGACGAAAAGTTCAGGAAAGCCCGCACTATACAAAATACAGTCATATACTTATACCTACGTTTCTAAGTTTACATAGTAATTCATAATCAAGCATCTAATCAACAAAATCAAAGTTGCCCTTGTCGATAAATTTACATGCATTTATTATCGACGACATTGAGTGAAAATTTGACGAGTTGACAAAATTCTCCGATCCATATTAGTCAAATTATAACCGGGTTCGGTCAATTCAGAAAAGATAAAAAAATCAGGAGATATTCCAACGATGGGGCATTTCTAAAAAAACTACATCGGTGCTAAAGAGTAAATGAGCATCCTCTCGCAGAATTTCATAGAGTATTCGTTCACATGCTTGTCGGCTGTTTCGGCCATTTAAAAACTGTAGTTTACTGTAAGATGAGTTTGTATTGAATTTTGTATCAACCCACTAATTAAGTAGTACCTAATAGGAACTTGAAAACTTTCATACAGCATCAGTTCTTAAGTTACTATCGACAGGTATTATACAACAAATTACAAAGGTAGGTAAGTGTTAACACGGTTTATTTATGAAAGCCCAAATTCGTAAAAAAATGGAGTTGGATGTAAGATTTCTGAAAAGATATCGCGTAATTAATAAAATCCAATATTACACCTAGTAAGGGAAGTGTATAGAATTGTAGACAGACGATTATTTCTTAGTTACTAGTTGATGGTATCTACCCGTAAAAATTCACGGAGGGTTAAAAACCCATTTTTTATTAGATAATTCCAGTAGTACGAAAATAATTTGAATAGGTACCTCATAATCAAAGGATAATTCGTACTTGGGTAAGTATTTACCTACCTAGAAATGCAGCGATTGCGATAAAATGAATATGATAAAATATAATATACCTGCATTATCAATACAAATCATTAGTACCTACTACCTTATATTCATATACTAATACGTATTGGGTCCAATTCTGTAACTTATTTAAGTGCGTGCTAACTAAAATAAGACGTTCCATTTTCAATTATTTCATAATGATATAAATCCAAAACACATTTATATTAGTTACAGAATTCGACCTATTGTAGGTATAGGTACCTATTACAAATTGAACGCGATATAACTTCTCACTGACTCCTAGGATTAGATTACATTCGATACTTAGTAATATCCATTATAGACATTTACCTATTAATAGATATCGGTGATAAGAGCGTGATAACAAAATAATAACACACAATAAAATCAATACAGATAACTAACTTCGTCCTTCAATGTTCCTTTTGGGAACTCGGAAAGGTCACCACGTAAAGGCATGGCCATTCAGAACCGGAATGGTGCGTACCTACACCAATTTCGAGTACATTGTTGGCCCAGCTGGTAGAAGAACGGTCGTTCAAGAGGATCCATTTGATGGTGTTCTGTTTGCTATCACTGATGCATACAGAAACGATATAGAGTATACCTACATTGTGCAGTATGTTAAGATGCCTGGCGTTTGTACACAGTAACATAGGCAATGAACAAATTTATAGAGTTTGAGAGAGTTACGATAAAAATATAAACATTTCTAAAAATTTGTTTACTTTGGGAAAATGCGAGGAGGAGGGGGGTGGATGGGCGAATCCCGTTGCTGAAAATATGTAAAATATCTCAGCTAGCCAAGTTTTACGGACACTCGAAAATATAATAAAAAAATCAAATTAATTAAACTTGTTTATGATAAAAAATATTACAGTATTAAACTGTCACCGCAAACCCATATGTATGCAAAGTTTCACGATGCAGGGACATTAAGAAGTTATTAAAATTTGAATCGGAAAATGTAGACGCAGATAACAACATGAAACGGAGAACGACAAGTGAAGCGAAAAACTCGGTTCTCTTGTTTTCTAAGTAAAAAAAAACTTATTATTCATCATGCGACACCAAGCACATATTATCTAAGTGTAAGTACAGTCGACAAGAATTTAATACGGTTCATCGCGAAATGTATTCAGATATTCTGAATTCACGTATTTTCGCACAAAAATACCACTCGTGTTGAGATGAAGCGCCGCCCCGCCTATTCAGTACGCCTGTATTATATTAATAAGACATTGCAGTGTGGATAGAGCAATGCATGGAACAGTGGAAATACATCATAATGAAAAGAACAGTCGGTTTGTGCGATAAATAATTGTAGCACAACATCATACTAACTGTTATTATGACTTGAAGATTAGGTCTAATGTATTGAAGAAGGGTATTTGTATTTTGAAAACTATTTCAGCTACCCAGAAGTAGACCAAAGTTCATAGAAAGTAGTCTATCCTTGGCTGTATACATGTTGAGATAAGAACTTGTTATATTCAAATAGTTTCTAACCATTTCCCACAGTTTTCAAAATCTTACACTTAAATTTACAAATAAATAATTATAATACGGGAAATCGAATGTAGGTTTATATAGTCATACTCTTGTTCCAACTCAAGTCTCAGCGTCCAAATATGTATTTGTCAAGCAATTTGTTTGTGGGGAACAATGATGCAATTTGTTTTGTTGTTATTTAGATTTAATGATAAGTTTTTGCTCTCAGACCACTTAATTAATTTTGCATGTAATTCATATTTTGTTTTGTTATACTTTTTGTTATTGTTCAGATTTATACATAGTTTAATTTTTGTTTTCACTATTAGGTACTACATGTAAACTACTTGAGTCTGGCTCAGAACACTCTAGTAGATAAAAACCAGTAAAAAAGAAGATATACACGATTATCAATTATTGATTCTAAAGACTTTAAAGAGTCATTTCCACCGTTCACTGTAATTAGTGACAGCTCAATAGTTCCACAGACTATGAGTAATATAATACAAATTATAATAACTTCACAAATAACAGTGATTCTTATCTCGGGTCAGGTGTGATATGGAGTAGTAAATATAGTTACGTGTACATAAAAATAACTACTAGCGTTCAGCTCTACATACATAACATTAATATGTAGTTTGCTGTTTGTTTTATACTCATTCAGTCAGTCAGTACTGTTCCACTCAGTCAGTACAAAAACAGCGGTGGCCGCGAGTGGTGTGTTAATTTTAATGTCGAAAGGCACGATCAAATTTAATCGGCCTCATAAAACAATAACAAAAATAACAATTCGTAAACTTCTGATAAATATTACTAACAATCGATGTGGAATATTTTGAGTCATTAATATAAAATTAGACATTTAATATGAATTATTCATAAATTTGGGTTCATTGAATGGAAACAGAACAGGTGACAATTTCAGCAAAGCGAATTATTGTAAATAACTCAAAAGGAATCGCAAACAATAAACAAGAGTTTTCATTAACACAATTTTTATAAGGTGAGCCATTTGTACTATATTTTACAATTTCTAGACACATTATTTTTCTTTCGTTGTTCTCTCAAGCATCTGTTTAATTTGTTCTGTATTTTTCACGCAGAACCGTGAGAAAAATAACATAAACAGCTAAATACCTACAACATTATATACTAGAAAAGTTCTTGGTGCTGAGAAGAATAGAATTTTTACACTGAAAATGATATCAGTGCATAGTCATTATAAGGATAAATCCACCACCATCACTGGATGTTTCAGGAGAGCTCGTATATTTCATCAAGCTTTTTCCTTAAAAGAAACTATTGCTGTTATCATCCAATTACCTTGTAGGAGATTTCGCTATTTTCAATGTACATGAGTCGAAAACTTGATAATAAGATAATATGTACCATCGGTTCACCTGAAAACACTAATGAAGGCATTAACCGTGCAAACCTGTATCCATACCTAAGTCTGAGACTGAAAACTTACCTTAGTATGGTAAGAACGAGAGATGGCTTCTTGGGATAAATGACTTTTCAGTGAGCCATACAGACGAACAATACTACCATAAGTATTACCTATTGAAATAGATACATTAGTCATATTATAGTTTATTATGCAAACTTGCAGTAGTGTTTCAGTGTTGTTGTCAATAATAACAAACACGCGTGGAGTGTGGAACGTTCGTCATACATTATGTAAATTGTACAACATACTCACACTACATACACCAAGCAACATACCTACTCAAATACCTAATCATGTGGATTTCGCACACCTAGTGGATTATGTTGATTTATTTTGTTTTGTTATAATACGATTATTTTTTCGCAAGCAAACGTGGGTAGCTTCAAAAAACATTCAAAACACAGTTTTATGAGTAGATAGTATAGACAGTTATTGAGAAAATTTTTGGAGATATTACCCATCTAGTTATTATTTATTTGTCACCATCACCTTGTCAAAGACGTTAAATACGCAAAGGGATTTTTGTAGACACAAGTATTTTGAACTGGATGTGTTCAAATCGTAATCGTGCAATGTCTGTAAGAGATTTGGACCCAACAGCAATTCAAGATAAAAGTTTAAATAAAAGTTCAATAAGGCATAGACCTTTCGCCTGTTACATGCTCAGCTCATTGCTCCATAGTCCATATTATCTACTAGTGTTATACTGTTAGTGTATAATATTATGAATACTATACTGTGATAAAGTGATAAACAATCATATGAATGTAAACAATGAAGATATTGATAATAATAGTGCTGTATATTTAATAGGCAATATGCATATTAATATATCTAACTCATAAGTAGATACATTGTTATCATTTGACACGTCATGTTGCTTTAATATTATAATGCCCATAAAATAATAAAAGCAATTAGTTTAAAACTAGATAGATGTTAATCACAATTTAAATTATCTCTAAAAACATCTTTCATGTGAATCAATGCTGAATAAATAATATTGAGCAATAGCTACTTAAAACACATTTCATGTCTATCGAAATCAACCCTAAAGTTCGTAAAACAGTAGTGATTTATGTCCGAACAATACAATATTAATATGAATACTATATTTAACTCCATAGGATCCAAAATATGTAAACAACCAAAACCGATTCCTAAGCGTCGGAACGCCTATAACACGTATATTCTCAAGGGAACTTACGTATTCACAAATGCCTTTTTAGAATACTTGCGTATTATATTAAAGCTTCTCAAATGCAATCAGTATGCACAATTCCCATTTGAGTCCATCGCTTCAATATAGATTACACGCTCTGCGCTTTCTTGCATTCAGAACATATCAGTCATAAAAAAATTGCACATCTTGATTCATTGGCGGCCACGTTTCTCTCAGTGAACAATCGAACTGAATTGATAAAATTAATATTTACTCAGGTTGCATATTAATACATTTATTTATTTATATAAAACATATATAAATTAACGTGCATATATATACATTACCACGCTATAGAATCTGCATCGTTAATTTATTCATCTACTATAATTATAAATCATACTATCACATTTCCCGGTGTTCAAAGACATATTTGCTAAAAGAAAGGCGTTAAGTTTTCGTCTACAGTCGTTTTGGATGAACACATTAGGTATGCACTAGATAAAATCAACGATCAATGAATTATTATCTATGTATTTTGCAACGTTAATTTCGTAATGTAATTCGCCAAATTCAAATTCCGATTTCAATTTGTAAATTGGAATATAATCTTTTCCCGCGAATTTGTGTTGTTCTGTCTGTAATCGAAATTCATATTATTATTATCAGACAGGCAGGCATTATTATAATTATATTTTACTATCTACAGATGTTTAATTTACAATAATCAATTCATTTTAGATAAACGTCACTACATAATTATTCACTCCGCGTTTCTTAGAAAAAAAAACTCCAAAAAACAACATGACACTTGTAAACAAAAAAATATATAAAATACGTACGTGTGTGATAAATTAATTCTTGCAAATTATATTATTTATTTACTATACAAATTAAATTATTCAATTGAAAAAGGATGATAAACCATGAATGGAATATATATCTACGTCAAAAGTCAGCCGTTTTGAGATTCTATATTTTGGGTTTTTTTCCTTGTTGGTGATGTCTCCTAAAATAATTAGATAGATATGTCGCGTAGATAATAAATATAAATAAAAACAATAATGTTGTACATATTCTTCCAAGAAACTACAACTTTTAGTAAACAGAAATTACGCGTCAATAATACGTACATGATAGAGTAATATTAAAATATACTAACCTTAACGATACTACCTATAAGAAACGTATAATGCAAATATTATTTCATTATAAAAGAAAATCAGACCTAGGAAGTAGATCCCAAAAGTTATTTTCTCGGTCTTTTTCGCCTTCGTCTCCGGCATTTACTTAACAATACGTTATTTTATGTTTCCCCACCACCCTTTTTTAATAATAGTCGTTTAAAAGTTTTTTTCGATGGTCCATGATGTACCTATGTAGATCTTTCGGGATTGATTGTGTGTAGGTAGAGGGTCATGATTTCCTCTGACGTTTTAGTGAACCTACGGCTGACTTGGAACAGGTTCACTGAAACGTCGGAAGAAATTATCTTCTGTACACACAATCAATCCTGGTGTACATTGTACATACAGTTTATATTATTCTTCTTTAAAAAGCTCGAAGCTTAAGAGTGGTAGATATTATTATAAATACCATCAAGAGATATAGTAAAGTTACCTCTATTAATTAATAAAGTATAAGTGTACGTAATGTCGAATGTTATATTTACCGTAATAACAAAATTACAGTGATTACTGATTTATTGTAGTAGCAGATAGTTGATGCAATCTTCATCTCTCCAAGCGATGTACAATAATCACTATATTTATGTAATAAACTGTAACGCTACGTAATATTATAATTACAATGCAGGATGTCATTAGCAAGGGACGCACAATGAACTCGCATACAAAACAAGAAACGCGAGATAAATACTGCGAAACCAAAAATCTAAATATTTGCAATGTTGTGCATTGTGCATCATAGAAAGGCTACAGTTCTGGATTTTTTTAATTTGACCATATTTGAATGCGTCTTTTCAGGAGTGTTAATCAACACGATAAAATCCGAAAAACTATCACCCTGGCTTCGTCCGTCAAAAACACTGTATTCCGTTTTCGTCTATCAAAAATAGAAAACGGCATCGTCGAACACTGTATGTATAATGGTAAACTATATTACACAATGTCTGATAATTTTAAGAAAATTAGGAATATCGGAAGAAATTGACGTAATGTCACAATTATTGTTGGAGATATCCCGTTAAATTTGTCAGCGGTCATACATACATTCATCCGGTTAAAATGTAAAACGCCTTCAGGTTTTCGTCGACAAATAAATTGTATAATGAAGTAAACCTGTGAGATGTTTAAATAATATCCTACACTCGTAATACTTAATAACATGCTACTTAAATACGTTGAGTATGTTTGCTATAAGAGTAAGTGAGATAATAAGTAGGCAGATAATTCATTATATAATAATTTACTATATTATAATTATAAAGACGACATTGATACTACGTGTAAGAAATCGTCTCTCGATATAAATAATATTAAACACGCATGCAGGAACCTAATAATCAATTTATTAAGCAGGTATTTAACGACACGATATATACAAATTAAAATATCATCAGCCAGAGGGAAATTTAAGTTTATTATATTTTTCGAAACCCCTACAAAGTGAGGAGATAAGAGTTTATAATACTCAATTATTATTTTTGTTCTGTTTCAACTCTGATTTCATACTTATTGTTTTTTATTTATTTTACGTACTTAATGTGAATGATTGATTTTTAATATGTTGTACCTATCTATCATTTATAAAAAAAATGCTGTGGAGGATTGACCAGAATTTTGTCTATTGTGTACTTATGTGTGTCTGTTGTGAATATCCCATAAATAAATTAATAGAAACTAAATAAAAAAAATCGACGATTCTGGATTAATAAAGCACGCAATATGGGTTGGGTGGCAGAAATTGCCATTTGGCGATAAGCCCGCCCTTTGTATGTTTCTTATATGCAATAATGATTTTTTTTTTTTTATTTTAATATGTGTAATTACAACCTGTGTATGTGCAACCTGCCAATATTCATATGAACAAACTCAACAGACGACGGTAATATTAAAGTTGCACAAAGTGGGTGCCTTATATAAATTATTGCTGTCTTTTGAGATTACTCGTTTAAATCTTTCAAAAATTATAAATTGGTATTGCATTTTTAACCTTCACATAGATAATATAGGTTCCGGGTTATGATCCAATAAATTTCCACAATTCGAATATATAACACGACCTTTTTTATTGATGTGATTTGACGATAATAAAGATATAATAATAAAATTGATCCCACATTCAATTGAAATAGCGATAATCATTACTGAATTAAACATATCCTAATTCCTTTACGATTTTGTTAATCCTTTGCTAATCAAAACATAAAATAATTTAGGGATCACTATATCGTAAACGTATTACGATATTATTGTGAATTTAATTTAAACAATGATTTCGCTGAATCTTTCTGAAAATTGATAAAAATTAATATTTTTATGGGTAAAGTTACGTATTATATTACAAAATATTATGCAGTAGGTACTACATACCATGGGTACTACATATTATTTGGCTAAGCGCTGGGCAGAGAACGAAGTATTATCACGGAATGGAGTACAAGTACACACTAAGAAATCATGATTGGTTGGAGTGCAAGTCTTTCAAGTTGACGGAAAGGGATGAACCACATTATTGACGAATTTGCATAACTACTGTACGCGAAGCGTGCAGTAAAGCGGTTTGCGATAATAATACCTGAAATTCTTCCTTATAATGATTGTAAAGAAAAGACGTCAAACTTCCAGATGAGATCCAACAAATATTATGAAACATTGAATGTCTACTGATTCATTCGACCGAGTAGGTACTAGTAACTAGTATAGGTATAGATGATATTATTTAATACATATTAGGTACTATAACATAATACGAGCTAATGAAGAGAAATTAGTATACGTGTGTACACTGAACAGAACATATCTGATAGTAACACGAGTGAGGTTATGTTAGGTTAATTTAATAAATTAATGTAATGATTTCTCGTTGTCAATGAGATGACAAAAGGGGGAATGGACGATTAAAATAATATGTGTACTACAATCTATAATAGATTTAATATTTCGTATGTAATATTTGATTAGGCGTGTCTCTACTCTATACTTAAATAAAATTGTAATTTAGTAGATATGACAAATGAATATCCACTGTCTGAAATTGTGTGCTCTTTTCAAAAGACGATACCTTAGCCTTTTAGGGTGTTATAGAGTTTTAGAAATTGAAACACCGCTAATACTTATGAGTACTTTACTGAGTGGAGCATAGCGACACCGTCCGATCACCTGGTGATGATAATATATAATATCTCATTAAAATTAATGCATGTAATTAAAATCATCAAAGTAGTCATAAAATAACCTTTCATAATGACAAAAGTTCATCAATAGAGGCTATCGCTAATTATTATTCACTATCTATCCAAATATTACAAGCCCGTAGTAGGCATCTAAAACACAATTCACCAAAAAACTTCGATAATTTATTATTTGGAAATAATACCAGAGTAAAAAAAAATAATTGACATTGGTACTCAGGTTTGATACGAGTTTTTTTAAAGTCTCATAAAGTGAGTAGATTGTAAGATTGCAGATTCTCATCGCCTATTAAAATATTCAAAACGACATTGCACGCAACCACTCCATCAATTTGAAAGCAATGGACAGTAAAATTGAATGGATACTTACATATTTAAGTATAATTTTAGCGGCTTTTTACTGCAAACTATACACTAAACCACCCTTATCTTATCTTACAATATCAAGGTGAAATGCCACGTCAGTATAATGTGGTAGATACTATGAATTCAAATGCTGAATTTTCACTAAATACATTTTATTTCACTGCGGCATCTCTTCCATAAGTGACAGGTGAACCACTGTAACTAGATTGCGGTATACTGAACTATTATTGTTCTACAGAGTATACATATTCCAGTATAATAAATAATGTAAATGCCTCCGAATATCGATCTCTTCGAGAACTGATTGATAGTCATTGTGAAACCAACAACAGATCGACAACAAGAAAACACACAAGAATCTCCCGAAAATATTTATGAAAAAATCGATATTAACGACAGTTCAAGCCCGCAATGATCAGCTGTTTCTAAACAGTTTGATTCAGAACTCTTGTGAAATATGTACTGATATTTTCATCTCCTAATTCACATTCTAAATATTGTACTAATACTCCTGGAGCGAAATCCAATAATTGTAATGCAATATTACAAAATTAATATGTTGTTTGGACCTCTGCCATATAACTTAAATATTAAGAATATTATACCTACATATTTCTCATTTGCAAAGTTCAGATACAAAGCAATTTGAAACAATGTATTTATTTACACTATACGAAGATCCATTCATTGCAATAGTACCTATAAGACACCAAATAATCTAGCGTAAGTTGTAATTAGCAGAAATGTGAGACTATCAAGGATTTCAACTTCCAATCGGTACAATTAATTAGTAGATAAGAGTCCACACTCTATGGTCGTACATAGTAATATTATGCTGTATATCGCATATCATGTATATCTATCTATATTAACAGTGACGGTTAAAACTTTAAAAGAATGACGATTTATTACCCGCATTTACTACAGGTAGATAGTATTAGATATATTATATTTACTTTCAATCAGAATTAATAAAATTCTGTACCAATTAATCTTTACGTATACGTAATATTGTATGCTAACCGAAAACGTATAGGTATGGATATAATAATCCAAATAGTAACACATTGAAATGAATCAATTCAGGATAAAAAATTATACCTAATTAACATTGAAAGTTATTTATTACCTAAATAATTATTATATAATTTGAATATCATATACATTTTTTGCAATGTGGGAAAAACAAGATATTTTATATTGTAATATCATGAATATGTAACGATTATTTTAAATTCGGGTAAAGTTAGTTTGTTACTAACCTACCGTAATAAATTCATTCTATCAATAACCTTACATTTGTTTCTCTTGGATACGCACAAGGCTCTGACGTTCGTCTTTATTTTGTGCGATGTCCATTTTTAATCACCTTCCACGTTAAAAATAATGTACAAACACACTAGTAAGCTAAAAGCTCATTACTTTGTTGTAGTAACCGTATAGGTTAAGCTCGCTAAGCTTATATTTTATGTACAAACAACCTACTTGAAATTTTACACTTTGATTAATTTAAAAGGAAATAAATTTAATTCCACGTGTGTGATGTTTTATGGTGGAGTTTTATCAGCTCAGCTATAAACCATATATCGCTTTATGGTCAAATCCATTTGGCTTCGTTCCAAATGCAGTTTCAAGTGTAAAGAAATAGGTTTATTTATATTATTATCTATTTTGTAAGTGTTCTTAGTTTTCTCATTATCTCATTGTACATTCTGCAAATGTACGAGCTACGGACTCGGTGGAATTCCTAGTGAACTTATCAAAGTTTACGAGTAATTCCAACAGTTTTCTTTATTCCTGAAATAGAATACAACTTATGTGTTGCAAATATAACAGTCCTTAATTGACATTCGATGATTCAATGTGTCGCCTTCTGACATTTACCATTCGACCATTACCATTACAGGTAGTAAAGTTATGATGAAGATACCCCCACTTTATCTGATTCCGACTCCCCAAATACACGTGAAAAAATGGAATTGATCACATTATCAGAAACTATTTCTTCTATACGTGACATAACCATAATATCGCTTTATGGTGAAAATGATGACAGAAATTTCCACGACAATCCATTATAATGTTGAAAATATGTAAGAAATCGCAATAGACGTAACAAATATCAGTCATTTCCTTTTTTTACATTAGTTCTGGACTATTAAAAGTACCACATACAAATGATTTGCTTTTGATCAAAATGTATTGGCGTGAACAGAATGTGTTATATTTACGAAAGGTGTAATAAATATTATGATACGAAGATGACGAAATGAAATTAAATGTCTTGCATTTCATCAACATGCAGTCTATATTTCAGACATATTTTTTCTATCTCCGCTTTGATACCGTTTGTTTAATGTAGGTACATAATATGTCGGAAAATATTTGAAGATGGATAATACACTAAATACGATGACCGGTGAAAAACATCGAAATTCCTGGGAAAATTACGTTTGACGATAAAGCAAAAAATATTATTTAAACACTTCGTACGAAAAACACATTAAAAAATAAAGCCTTGAAATCTCTTTATTCTGATGAAAAATAATTATAATAAATAATCATGTAATTTTTACGAAAACATTATTTTAGTTCTCAAACTCATACATATTTCGTTATTATATGTAGATCATCAAAATTTTAAATACCTATATTATATCTGGGGTTATTGAAATCCTAAAATACATTTTTGTACAGTAAACTATAAAAGTTTATGTCGTGAAGTCGAGTAATCGATTAACAGTCTAAAGCGTTCCCAACAGACCACTACAGTTTTTAATTTTCAATTATAATTGACAATTTATGTAAGGCCATACATTCTAATTCTCCATAATAATTTGTTGGAACATGCATTGAGGTACGTTTTTCGGAAAACAGGAAGTGATGGGCAGGGATTGCCAATAATCGGACATCGAGACATACGGGAATCGTTTACACTAACGAGTATATTATACGCTTCAAAATACAGGTAGTAAAACAACGGGTTGGGTTAGGCTAAGTTATTAATAAAATCATATTAGATAGTATGTTTTTATACGATGTCACGTCACATTTAGAGAAATGTATAAGCTTCGGCATTAACATCATCATGACCTACATAATCCACGACAATATCGTAAACATTGACAACCATAAATAAATTTCACATAACACAAGACATACATACGGAAACCGTGCTTTTTCACATTTAACTGAACAGATATATCTACCAAGTTACATATAGTATATGGATTGATGGATTGATAGTAAGGAACATTTGTGAAATACCTTCGAAAAAAATGAGATAGAAAAACATATTTAGGGGAAAAGAAAAGAAGCGAGTTCAGGTGTTAAAGTCAAATGAAATAATTAATATGTATTTATCACGTGCGGTAGAGGCAAATAAAAGTGATATTAAAAATAATTATAGTAAATATTAAACTGTATGATCGGCGAAAGAGAAAACGTACCCGCCAAAAGGCATGTGCTTTATATTTAAGGGTTTGGCACCAAGAATGACGTCACAGTCATTTCCCACGGCATTAAGGTTCAAAATCGCGTAAACAATCGCACGATAAAATGGTAAAAACAACGTTTTTTTCCATTTTTTGGAGTTGATTTTGCGTCTATCAAATTTTTTTACGGTTTTTCCCTAGACTTTAATGCATATTATCAGTACAAAAAAAAAAAATTTCTCCGCGACTCTCGGGAAACGAGTTTCCGCCTTTCGGAAAAAAGAACAGAGGTGTTTTTAATATATTTTTTTGAGAAATCTATACAAGATATAAAAAACCTTTTACGGTTATTCCCTAGATAAATTTTCAATACATCTACCCTATTTTGTTCCAAAGCGTATTTAGTAACGGTTGTCGAGATAGAAGGTCTCCCGTTTTTAGAAATTTTTGAAATGTCGGTATGCATACTCTTCAATGCTCGATGCATAAAGCAATATATAATATTAGCGAGACTACCATATATTATTACATAATACCTACTAGGTTCATAGTTTTCGTGCCAAGTAACGACAAAAAATACACTTTCTTCGATTAATTTGTGCGACCTTCATATATGCGAATAATCAAATATACTTCTAACTAATATTATTAAAAATTGAATAGAGATAAGGATGACATTACATAAGAAACATAAACACATTAATAATAAAAAACACTGCAGTAAACTGTGATTTATTTTTTATGTTATAATGTCGTTTCAATAATTATCCAGTAGGTATTTTGTTTTACAACAATTTTATGACAGTTTGAGTTTGATTTACAACCTGCACTAACATTAATTATGTACATATTTATTATAAATTAGAAGCAAATGCTGAAATGTTATTAATATTGCAAAGTACATGCAGTGATAATAATTATACGTACATATTTAATAGTAGCGTGAAGAAAATACACGGGAAATTGTTTTTAATTAAGTTTAAGTTTAAGGTCATAATATGTCAAAGTTGTAATAATTCATATACGCTTTTTAACTTAGTTTTCCTATTACTGTTGTTTTACATACGCTAAGGTGACTTAAAGGTAATAGCTTTTTTATACAAAATTAATTAACTTATAACAGTGTGAAGCCATATATTTTCCGTATTAATTTTACGACATTCTTGTAATTGCTTTATTCACCTTTTAGAGTTACTCGAGATGTAATGAAATTATTTTTCGTATCATAATACTGCTACACCTAATTGTGGATGAGTTATTATTCTATTAAGGGCATGGCACCAGGAATGACGTCACAGTCTTTTCCCACGGCATTAAGGTTCAAAATTGCGTGACAATCGCATGATAAAATGGTAAAAATAGCGTTTTTTTTCCCATTTTTTGGGTTTAATTTTGCGTCTATCTTAAAACTTTTACGGTTATTCCCTAGATTTTAATGCATATTATCAGTACAAGAAAAAAAATTTACTCCGCGACTTTCGGGAAACGAGTTTCCGTCTTTCGGAAAAAAGGTCAGAGGTGTTTTTAAATATTTTTTTTGCGAAATCTATACAAGATATAAAAAATCTATTACGGTTATTCCCTAGATAAAGGTTCAATGCATCTACCCTATTTTGTTCCAAAGCATATTTAGTAACGGTTGTTGAGATAGAAGGTCTCCCGCTTTTAGAAATTATTGAAATGTCGGTATGCACACTCTTAAAACGCATCGTTTTTTAATGAATACTGCGTAGAAGCAGCAACGTTAATAAACAGCATTGCTTTTAATATCTTCTGCCCTCCAAAGCATAACTGAGGACAATAAGTGTGTATGTAAAATATTTATCGTTACATTGAGAGAGATATTATAATATTTAAAATAGTCCACACACTTTACAACAACAAAGGGAATATTATTATTAATGTGCATCATGTTGTGTATTAAACATATCAACATAATAATGTCATTATTAGGTATAATAATTCTAACAATATAACTGAATACATCTGGCCTTCTCACTGTAATAATATCATTCATGATAATATAGGAATGATTCATATTCCTAATATAATGCATACCCCCAGGACTCGCAATCAACACACTGTTCATATAAAGTTTTCATATTATTGTACGTCAACTTTGAAAAAAATCTGCACAATCATGGTTTACGTACTAATGGATAGTTGCAGAGGTTTTCACAGTCTTTACTTATATCGTTATACCCGAGAAATACGAAGATACGAAGAGGATTTACGGTTTACTAATGCTTTTACGCGTGAAGAATCTATATTCTACGCGCAATAAAAGCTACGCCAACGACTGCATACACAACGATTTCCGTTAATCTCTTGGCGAATTTGTAACGGAAAGCTTACCAGATTCTAGTTTCATTTCAACGGACTAAAAATGAATTATATTTTAATTAAGTACCTAAAGATTAAGATTTCGATAACATAATTCCCATGAAATGACATACGGAGAAAAACTTATAATATTGTTATTTACCTACATTTTTTATACATAAAAATACATTATAATCTAACCACTCGGCAAATATTGACGCCAAATAAATAACAACGTAGATAGGCACATAGATAATATCATTAGTTAGGTATCGTACAAAGTAAGTACTTATGTAATAATATCTACAAAAAATGTAGAGGTTATTAACCTCGTAGGTATATACGCATCATCGTAATAATATTACATTTTAGCGCCGTTCATATCATGTAGATATATCTCAATATGGCACGCAACAGATTTTGATTGCGAGATTTTTCTCAAGTACATATGTTAACTACTATTAAACTTGTAAGTGCACACATGTGTTGTGTTGAAAGATGAAATTCAGACTTAAAGAATGTTAATAGTTGAGAGTAGTAAGATCAATACTATATGCCATCCTTATTTTAAATAAAAACTTATATGACATGTTTCTTTATTAAATAATAATTACAATGTATAAATCTACACATATAAATATTAAACTGAGTAGGATACAAAAAAGGAAATTTAAAAAAGTTGGAGGCAACCAAACGGATCCAGGATCGCACATGAACTCGCAACAAAGTTAATACTTTTACTTTTCATATCTAAATAAATATTAAAATAGCAATAATATGTATTGAAAACTTACACAACTGTACTATAGATACGAAACGGCAGTTAACTTGGACCTGAATGATATAGAAATAGCATAAAACAAGGAGCAAATCAAACGCAAGACTTTTGTAACTTTGCTAGAGCGTATTTGATTTAAATATCTCATGTAATCCGTGTGCGAATTCCGAAAATACCGACATTTCAAAAATTTCTAAAAACGGGAGACCTTCTATCTCGACAACCGTTACTAAATATGCTTTGGAACAAAATAGGGTAGATGCATTGAACCTTTATCTAGGGAATAACCGTAAAAGATTTTTTATATCTTGTATAGATTTCTCAAAAAAAATAATTAAAAACACCTCTGATCTTTTTTCCGAAAGACGGAAACTCGTTTCCCGAAAGCCGCGGAGTAATTTTTTTTTGCACTGATAATATGCATTAAAATCTAGGGGATAACCGTAAAAGTTTTTTGATAGACGCAAAATTAACCCCAAAAAATGTAAAAACGCTATTTTTACCATTTTCTCATGCGATTGTTCACGCGATTTTGAACCTTAATGCCGTGGGAAATGACTGTGACGTCATTCCTGGTGCCGAGCCCTTAACACACTAGTGACTAGCACTTGCTAGCACTGTACCTAATAAACTAGATATCTATTCCAGAAGAAAAATCTAGTCAATATTAAATTGTGTTTAATTTTGTTTATCAATTACTCATCTGTATGTACACATAACGTGTAGATGGTGAAATAGCTATACAAGGCGTGTATGTATGTAACGATAATATCTGATCTGTGTTCACGACCCCTGACCTGAGACGAGACGCTCGTTTAGTTGGGTACACAATATGTACCAAGTTTTATCAATAATTCTGTATACGATCCAAATAACATATGAATTTATCACCGAATGCATGTAAGAAAGGTCAGGTTAATTTAGAAAGTATTTCTTCTTTTTCTTCGTCATTTTAATGGTTATATATATTTTGGCATCACGTTAAATCGTCCTATACTTGATACGCCAAATAAATAAAGAAAATCTCAATATTATGTGGCGTACATAATATAAACTCTTCCTTGTTATCTGACATTACGAAGGCCGTTTCTATTTCCCCTTGGACATTCAAAACGGATGGAAAAGATGAAAAGCGTCTTATCTTATGTTATATATATCTATACCTCTGTATTGATTAATTAAAGGGTTCCGTTTTCTGGTTCATATGTTTAATGTTCGACGTAAAAGCATTCGTTTAAAAATCATGTTTTAAGTGCTAAAATTTTGGGCACATGTGGACATTGGACAAGGACAGTAGTGAGTAATGTCTGTAGTCACCAGGTAAGTATCCTAATATTCCATATGGTGATAATGCAGGTTAATTAATATCGATTGACACGATTATACTATCGCCTATTTAGTTCAATGTGCTAAATAATAAAACACATTATGATATTCGTGGGCCCAGTGGGTCAACTTAATAAAAATTGTATCAAAAAAATTGGAACATACATTATCTAATTGTTTACCTTTATGTCTATCTACATATCTAATATTTAAATTGGATCAAAAAGAGGCACTGATGATATTTAATTTATTCTGAACTTCTCATAAATTCAGCAGTGAAGTTCACTATCCATTACGAATGTTTAGTTGAGGGTGAAACATTGTAGCTATACTGCCATACATACACCTACACGTGTCGTAATCCTTTGATGTGTTAGTACTTAATGCACACCACACACGGCACACCTATCGTCGATTATGATAATGATGGATAAGAAGGATAATAAAGATAGACATAGATAGATAGACAATTGGCATCGCTTAGCAATTACTACCGCCTCAAAGGCACCTTACATGGAGCCAAAGAAATCCATCACTGCACGGGTTCGTTTCTAGATATTGCGCAGAAATGTTGAAAAAAAAAATATTAATAAATGTTAACAAAAGTAAAAAAAAATCATATCATTTAATTGAAATTAGGTATGTATATTAGGTAATTAGGATAATAAAGAAGATTTTTTTAAACTTAAAAATCAATACTTCCCACTGTGAAATAAGAAATAGAGTAACAATATTATATTAAACAAAAATTTAATTTACTATATTTTATTATTAATAAATAAATAAGCGTACGTTTACGTAAATATTATTAAATAATTTAATATTCTATTTAACAGTGTACACATTTGTAAACATAGAGAGACCTCTGACATTGCGTTACAGATATTTTACAATTAAAATTACTTATTTTAAACGTCTTATACTTATTTCTACATACCTATAGATAAAAGAATCTGAACAGCACAATTTACGATTTGTCAATTACAAACTACTAAATTATAAATGTAATAAAATTGGTCGAATTAGTATCGGACTAGTTGGTTTTATTTTATTTATTATTCAACTGAACAAAGTGCATAGTTAAGAGTGTGCATACCGACATTTCAAAAATTTCTAAAAACGGGAGACCTTCTATCTCGACAACCGTTACTAAATATGCTTTGGAACAAAATAGGGTAGATGCATTGAACCTTTATCTAGGGAATAACCGTAATAGATTTTTTATATCTTGTATAGAATTTGCAAAAAAAATATTTAAAAACACCTCTGACCTTTTTTCCGAAAGACGGAAACTCGTTTCCCGAAAGTCGCGGAGGGAATTTTTTTTCTTGTACTGATAATATGCATTAAAATCTAGGGAATAACCGTAAAAGTTTTTTGATAGACGCAAAATAAACCCCAAAAAATGAAAAAAAAACGATATTCTTACCATTTTATCATGCGATAGTCACGCAATTTTGAACCTTAATGCCGTGGAAAAAGACTGTGACGTCATTCCTTGTGCCATTCCCTTAAAAATTAGGCGCATAATAAATCATACAGAATAATTCACTAAGGCGACCTTATTAAATTGTCTTGTTTTTGTTGTTATTTATATTTATGGCCAATAAAGATTTATTTATTTATTTATTTATCGCAGTAAGAAACTCCATATTCTCACCTTTTAGTCATATATGTAGGACACCAAAACACGGAGCAATTGAACAGTCAAATGATAACATAAATCTGGAATAGAAATATCTCAGACAGGCTAAACGTATGCAACATTTGCATGCATGGTAAGCACTAAGCAATTCATAATAATAATATAGATACATTGTAACGAGTGCAGGACAAACGTCATAAATATAGGTGTGATAATGGGACCAATCATGCGAGATGCGCCAGCATAATGACTTGCACATGCACACTGGGTAATATCATATGTCCTAACTACATGTGCAATAAAATAATTATTGCAAATGTATGCACCATTATGTATATATGTATGTATGTATGTAGAATACCTTCCACTTTAATTGATTAATGAAATCACCACCATCAAGTCACCTTCCCGTCCTTTGCAGAACATTCTCGTATACTACTTACAAAGACTTCAAATACACCGACTTTATAATATACCTACCTATACTGTATTAAATCATTATTTAATTAAACGTTACACCAACAAATCCGAGTTGTTTTTTAAAATACTCATAGACATATAGCCCAGATTATCATATCGATTAATAAAAGGTAATACCTATGAAATATTTGTTTCCACACACCACTAAATAAATCCAAACTATTAGAAGAAAACTAGCGACCGAAACTCACTTCTATCCAAGTTTCCTACTAATAAAAAAATATTCGAACTATTCATATTCATATCCTATGAAATCATTGCTCCAGATTTTTTTCTAAATATAGCTTTTTTGTGGAGGTAAAATGTAAATAACGGTAAATAACATGTCGTAGATATGAAATTGTAATAAAAGAAATAATCGAATTATAAAAAAAAAAAGCAGTTATTATTAATTACTTCAAAAAAATCAGTGCTATTATCAGATTGCCTGTATCGACTTCACCCTTATTTTATTCTGTTGGTAAAGTTTATAGTTCGTGTTTATGAATATGGAAGCACTTACCTACAATAACTTTACAATATATTCCAATACGTAGAATTGTTTTTATTAAAACGATTGAAGAAACACGAAGATAATAAAGCTCCCAAAATACTTTTTTTCCAATAAAAACGAGAGCGGCACTTGAAAATATAAATCAACGGCACAACAAAAAGCACAGTAAATATTACAAAAATATTGCACAATAAACCTACCAAGTATTTGGGAGCGCTAGCTCTCTGTGTTTCCGTAAGGAACGGCAAAATTAGATAGTTGTATTGGTGCGGTCTAAAATAAGAATATGTATAACTTTCCGAGGAGTAATTAAATTTCAACTTTTTGGTGGTAGTACTTGAACGAAATTATTTTCCTATTTTTTATGAAATTTTATTCAGCAGTGGAATTATCACAACCTACAAGTAAGTATAACTACGCCACTAGGTGAAAAATAAGACCCAATCTGATAATCGAACAGTATTGTCCACAATCTGCATAATAACAATTTTAACGGCACTGAGAATTTTCAGTTATCGTAAACAAAATAAACGTACAAAAAAACGGCACATGCAATTTCGCAACTAGCCGTTTGCGACGGTTTTCTATAAATAGAAAGTAAGAATCAATTATATATTAGTATTGGGGGAAATTGAAATATCAAATCAAAAGTATGAAATAAAAGGATGTTTGTATATTTTATTTATAAGATTTAATTGCCCCAATTATGCGGCAAAAATTAAATCGTTCAGTCAACAACATAATCCAGAAAACAACATTATTAATAATGTTCAATTGGAAATAGTAAGAATATGGTTAAATATATTTACCTAATCTAATAATAGCGGTAAATAATACTTCATAGGGTAGTTTTACAAAAAAATGCAATAGTATATTTCCGATGTAAAAATAGTTAGTCACAAAATACCAAGTTTTCCCCAATCGTGTCAATTTTTAGAGAAAAAAAATATTTTAACATAATAAAATAAATATAGAAGTACCTAATAAAACTTTACGCAATCCATAATTTGTAATGTTTTGCAAAATAGTTCTCAACATAAATGATTTGAGGACAGGTAATCTAATTATAGGTTATCTTGCACGTAGTTTAATGACATTTAATGAAATAAAGATATGTTTTAATGAATTAAGACTAAATAATCGTATATTGATGTGTAATATGGTATCGGTATCAATTCTTATTGTGTGAGCAGGGCGTGGATATAATAGCAGGTGTTGATAATTGACTATTCCAAGTTCCAGGAAAGGCATCGCAACTTACTCAAGTAGCCACTCCTGTCTTATCTCATTCACAGGTAATAGAACGGGTAACCGAACGTCTCAACCTATGAGTAATAACTAATAACAGTAGATTTTTATCCATCAATAGTGTCGGGATATTCGCGAAAAACTTGCATAAAAGTCGTCGAACTAAGATAACATTTCTCCATTGCTGACAATGATTATTCATTACTATGATATTTTAATCATAATCAATTGATTTTCAGACGATAAGGTTTAAGAGAAAGTCTATCATTCTACTTTCGTCTGCGAGTGTTCTCAACCCTTAATAAAAAAAGGTACCTACGTCTGAGACTCTGTAGTATTATACTTTAATTAAACATTTTACATCTGCTCTTGTTTCAGAAAGGAAGGTGGATCAAGGAAGATAGGATATCAAAATGATCATAAAAGATTGTATATTTTTAACATTAATTATAATATTATACATAAGAAGTTCGCACTCGACAGAATATGACGAATCACCATGCTGCCAGGGCAGTAATATTCTAACCAACACAGGATGCCTGGACTTGGCGAGAGAAGTGAGGAAGAACAAGAAGGCAAACGACAATTATAGCGACAATGAAGGAACTAAATATAGGACAATTAATCTCAAATGTCCCAACTCGATGTTTCTGCTGGATTTTGCTGAAGAGCCGGAGTCATACCATGTGGATAAAGATGATGAATCATTTTATTTAGGAAAACATCAGATGGCGGTCAAAGGACAGTAAGTAAACTCATCAATACTTGTTTTTCTGCATATAAAATTGAATCATTAGACTATTGTAAGATAATATAAAGACATACGAATACCTGGTCCAGTCCTCATTATCTGAGTACAAAAATATTAATTTGCATTATTTTCCAGATACTGCATCGCTAACAGAATAGAAGCAAACGACTCAGTTAATTTGCTTGACATCAGTGACGAAGAATTGCTATTAAATTCAAAAGGCGTAGCCATTGTATGCTTCACAGAAAAGGGCGATACTTTCTTACCACCCACTATAACTGGAATCCTGGCATTTATATCTGTGGGATTTCTGGTTCTGACTATACTGGTTTACGCGATAGTTCCACAACTCAGGTAAATATCAACTCTATTCATATTCTCTAAAAATATCTTATTATTTGTACACAAATACAAATTAAAATCGAGGAATGAGAGGAATTAATGGCTAATGGGAGAGGGGTTAATAATTAGTACGGGAGGACTTTAGTAGTGGGAGGATCAAATGCCTCTACTATAGGGTATGGTAATGGATAATATGGGACTTCTCAACACTAGTAATCCTACACAGCTATATACAAGGATATTTCCGTTTATTATTTTACAGAGATCTCCAAGGGAAGTGCATTATGTGTACAGCTATATGCCTCTGTCTTGGATTCTTCCATTTGGCTGTGGCACAAATTTTCACCTATCCAAATCCTACAACATGTCAAATATCTGGTAAGATTTTCCTTAAATTACACGTTCACCCTGAATCGAAATTAGTTTGTGTATTTTAATTTATTGATTATTGACGTTAGTTATGACAAAAAGTCAAAACAGGAACTATACTTTACTATAAACTGAAACTAAATGTACGAATATTGGGTATTTACTATGTAATAATACAAATTTACGCCATGATTGAATCTAAAAACAAATCATATACAAATATTTTTATGTTTTATTTTCGAGTTCAAAACATTTCAGATGATTGTAAATAAAACCTATACTTGAAGGAAAGGAAATAAATAAAACAAGAATTCTAAATAATTATTTGTTAATAAGCAAAGTTATATTTGCTTTTGTAAAACGGGTTCAATCAAGGTCTTGTGCTACAAGACAGAAATATCCACCAAACGTTAAAACTGCACACGTTCTCAAAGAATTTCTTTAATTAACATACTCATCGTGAACTTAATTTAGAATGTAACCAAAAGGTGGGTGGTATGAAACGTGTGTCTTTCAAAAATGCGACCACTAGAGCAAAGGGCCATAGCCCAAAGATCTTCGTTAGAATTGTGTGACCGATCGTGAAAGCCGACGTTATTTCGCGAATACGAGTATATTTTGCAAATAAAGGAACCATCAATTTATTATTTTGAGTATGGTGATGCAAATAAAATTAAGATGGGTGGACGAGGTTGAAAAAAATAATGAATGAAAATGAGTACTTAGCTGTTAAAAGTAGTCAGAGAAAAGGGTAGTTTCAAGCTCAAAAAGCTGCATTTGTTCCTACGATTGGTATGATAGAATTATATAATATACATGTACCCAAGAATCGGAGAATATAACAATGTCAATTAAATAGAATCGGATGCGGTATATTGGAGAAATAGGCGAACGTCACAAACGTTTTTCATTTACGTAGGCACTTTATCTATCGAACCGCGAAAGAAAACCACAAAAGAAAAATACAATCATTATCACCTCAATCAACCCTCGATACAATACGGTAAGACTAGCGTGCGATAATAAAGTAGGTAGGTACTAATGATTGCCATTCACCCAAACTGCCACATATTTTTATCGTACGATTAGGTACACTATTGAGGCATATCGCATCGTAGAGATAAAATATATTTGATAAGAAAACGCCAACAAACTTATAAATATATTAAGGTCACTTTGCGGTACCGATTCACTATTTCCATTGATGTCAAATAAAAACAATTTTATGTTGGAGCAATTTGGGACTTTCCGCATGCATACAATTTACCAAATTTCATTTAGATAAGGGGGTCTCCATAAGAATTCGTAATTCGTAATGACCAGTGGATTATAAGCTACCAACTTACAATTCAAGTCCAGACACTGCAACGATATGGGGGAGATCCATCATAAATCGCAATTCAAAATAACACTTCATAATCTGTTTTTATGAAAAAATTGTGTTCAAATGTCACTTATATTATGTCATATATGTAATCAATGGTCTCGTACGAACATTACCTATTGATAATTCGGCATTAGCGCTATTACATTATAAAGAAATAACATTGTAATAATATTATATTGCTAATATTTATCAGCTGTATTACTACAACAGGCATTTGATAAAATATCAAAGAGCTGCTTGTGCGTAAATAATAACGGCTCACAGTCAGTGGCAGATCCAGGATTCAATTTTGTGGGGGCTGAAGGCCGTCATGACGGCATTAAAAATGTGAATAGCGCCGCAGGCGACTTGAAGGCGAGTGAAGAGGGTCATGATATCAATACCTATCGTTTGATTTATTTTCTTTAAATAAAAAATGTATAAAGAATAGCGCCGCAGGCGAATTTTTTTTTTTGCTTGTTTTTCTATAGCAGGCCTGGGCAATAAACTTTTTGGATGAAGGGCCATTTGAAATTATACGTTTAATAATTATACGAAATTAGCGACGGGCCGCAAGTAAAATACAATTTTAGATTATTTATCAGGGTTGAAATAATGCACCGCAGGCGAAATTTTTTAGGAAAATCAGTTAAGTGCCAAGGCAAACGCAACAGATTTAATTAGCGCGGCAGGCGATTTTTTTTACCAAATAATATATGTAGTAGTTTAAGAAAATTCATGACAAGATGAGAAAGCGATGTGGTAATAATGTGATTCTTCTAGCCCCCCCCCCCCCCCCCTTGATACGCTAGTGCTCACAGTAATACGTAACAGTTGAAGTGCGTCTACACAACGGATGTTGTGGGCTAGGATGATAATATGAATAACTTAATACATAATCATTATATTACTATTACATGCAATTATATACTAAATAATAATAAGTCCAATTCTATAACTAATTAAATGTACGCTAACTAAAATAAGACGTTTTTTTATTGTAAAATAAATTTAGAACACCTTTAATTAAGGTCGAAAAGATACAGAATTGTCCCTAATACAGCGGTTTCCAACCTGGGAGGCGCGCCTCTCAGGGGAGGCGCGGACCATTGCTAGGGGAGGCGCCAATTTTTTTTAATAAATTTAATTTTATACCATAATATCTGCAAATAAATAAAACTTAATATCTTAACGTAACAGTGAAAATTCAGTGCACGAATGTTCATTTTTTTTACATTAGCATATTATACTTACTTAATTGGTACCTATTAAAAATATGTATGGAGCGGAGAATGGCGCGTTTGCAAACGCTCTGTTTCGGTAATGCACAAAGTTGCATGAAAACAATAACCTCAAATTTAAATGTCACTCGTAGCTAAAGTGTCAACTGAAGCGTGTCAGTAGGGTGTGATATTGTTTTTTAATTGTTTTTGACGTGATTTCGGGACGCCTGAATGTACCGATTTACGGAAATCTTGGTATATTTTCAAGATCTTCATCATTTTGTGGTATTTTTATTAAATTATCATTTTGTGGTATATTTTGCATATAAAAAGTTACGCATTAGCGGTTCGTAAAATGTTCGATTTGATGAAACTTATTTCCACCATCACCCCCCCCCCCCCCCCCGTTTTTTTTGGATTTACTTTCAAATAAATAATTTTTCATGGAAGGGGGGGGGGGTCCCGGGGAGGCGCGGAGAAAAAATTTTTTTTTCGGGGAGGCGTAGTAGCATAAAGGTTGGAAACCGCTGCCCTAATACGTACTCTACTTACTATAAAAAATTCCGCAATCAGTGGCGTAACTAGCGTTAGTATACTCCGGGGCGGACTCTGAAAATGACGCCCCATTCCTGACCCATCGAGTAACATCTGCAGCTTTGAAGCTAGGGGAGGGCTACTTAAATCATAATATATATGTGCAATAAAATAGCATGTAAATAGCGCCACAAGCGAATTTTTTTGTGAAACTGAATGAATTAAAAATAAAAATGGAAAATATAAAAAATTGGTCTATGAAAAAGAATATAAAAAAATACACCAAAAAAGAGCGCTGCAGATGGATTTTTTAATGAAATAATTGCAATTGCAAGATTTTCGTAAGAATTTTAGAAAATGCATAGATGTTCTTTTTATTTCTGTTTTATATATAGAGATATTTTTGTATGTTGTTCTATTTTACCCCCCCCCCCCCCCCCTTCACATCGTCTAACTTAATGATGATTGATTACTAAAGATTATTGGCTTAATGAAATAATTTAACTCAATATTTTTTTTTTCAGGTTATCTTCTATATTTCTGGATGTTGGGTGCCTTCTTCTGGATGAACGTCGTTTCTTTCAATGTCATGAAATCAGTGGTGTGAGTATTTAACTAGAATATCAATCTCTCTACTATGTTAAAATTAAAGTTCATGGGGTTTCATTTGTCGGAAGCCATATCATTCGAAATATAATTTAAATTACTTATACCAAGTCGTAATTCCTAATTCAAATGGTTTAATTTAAAAAAAGAACCAAAAATAACCGTAAACAAACAAAAAGAACTCATGGTTCATTACATAGGTTCATTAAACACTGAAGGTCAAGTAAATTACAGATGCTGTTGTATGCAGTCAATGTGTTAACAAAAAAACAATATATATATATAAATTGATAAATTACATTAAAAGCACAAAGAGGTGTATAAATGTGTTAAAATGGTAATAAAACCACATAATAATATAAATCATTGTGAAGTTGGTTGGAGCAGAATAAATCAATTATATGGCACTAATTAATGTCGGGTCCAAAACTACAAATCGAAACACATATTGACATATAATATGGAAAACTGCTCCCAACTTCAAACATTAGCAAACCGAATATGTTTATCCCACAGTTTCTTTATACAATTTGTTGCAACCTCAATATCAGACAATTGGTTGAGTATTGTAAATAGATTGAGGAGTGTTGGAATACTTTTTAATTTTTCATCCTGGGTAGTTTCAATTGAATTGTCCATAAAAACCGGAAGTTTCATTAACATTTTGTATGTTGTTAAACAGTTTCAGAACATCTACAATATCAGATAGAAGGACCTTCATTTACTACAACATCTATGGATGGGGTGCACCATTCTTGTTCTTCTTAACAGCACTGATTGCTGAGAATGTAGAGGGTGAACATGTGAAACCAGGATTTGGAACGAGTTCCTGCTGGTTCGAAGGTAAATATAATATATTCACAATTACTATATCTTTTAATTAATGACATGGCTTCACAATTTAGTGTGAAACAAAGCAATGTATTAATAAAAACATATCGCATTTCCAGCAAAAATCGAAACTTGGAGTTACTTCTACGGACCAATGGCAGCACTGATTGCGTGCAATATTGTTTTATTTGTGATAACTTCAATCAAATTATGGAAACAGACAAGTTACGAAAATGTCACAAAACTTCGTAGCATGAGATACAGGTGAATTATAAAGTATTTAATAACTGAAGCACTTTTGAGGCATAAAAAATTAAAACAATGAAATGAAAATATAATTCATATTATATTGTTTCTTTTAGATTCCTCCTATACTTGAAGATATTTTTAGTGATGGGCATATCGTGGATATTTGAGATTATTAGTTTTGTCCATGACACGCGACACATTGTTTGGTAAGTGTTTTACATTATGTAACATAATATATCACTATGCATTTCTAAAATATCATAGAAAATAAAGATTAATTCAGGAACCAAATAATACCAATTAATAGGAGCAAAATTTCTTAGGAACCATACAATAAATGTAACCAAACAATGACTCTATTCAGTGTGTGCAACATTCAGTTTTCTGTCTACTATAAACAGAATATAACACTGTGCGAGACACAGATTAAATCCTAATTATATTTGTTTATTTCAGGTTAATGATGGACACATTCAACTCACTTCAAGGACTTGTATTCTTCCTTGTATTAGTCCTGTTCAGAAAGAGAGCTCTGAAAGGTTTGGCAGCTATAGGTATTCGTTTGCCCTGTGCTCCTAATGCACATACCGGACCCGATGATGAATGTGACGAGATCGTGTTGGAAGAGGAAGCACCAGCCATGACAACATTATCATAGCTATATGACAACGTACTCAAGGAGTATCAAGACACTCATCGAGATAATCTTACATCGCACACTAGTTCATACAACATTTGACAACAACAGTCTTATTTAATGGAAGAAATACCACTTAAGAATCAATTCAACACGATTAAAATGTATGAAATCACCATGTGAAGAACACCAACGTAATCATACAACAAGTGAAATAATAAAATATTACTCGGTAATCTGACATTATCGGTGATGTTGTTGAAAGAAATATAAAAAGAAACATTCCTAATATGTAATGTAATAGAAATAACAATACATATATTATAATCCCTCAGTTAGTTGGTGGGTGTGTAGTGCCATACTTGTTAATAAACTTATTATTGACATTTAGAAAAGTAACCACCTTTATTAAAGAACAACTAGAATTAACACTTAGAAGTAAATTAATATGTAGTACGTATGTTTATGCGAAATTGTCTTGTGACAAATATTTGCAGATTTTACCAAACAAACTAAATGTTTACTTACTTTTAGTTTATTATTAAATTAATATGTATTTTTGTCTATGATTTAGTTTTATTAAATTAAGATAACCATAGAAAATATTGCCTGTAGTAAAAAAGTGTCTTTGTAGATAATATTAATATTGCTCTGTAAAATATAATATTCCTAAAACTTATTTATAAAGTAATTGATCTGATTAAAGTAGTTTTCAATTATTATATTTACTGCACAAATAGTTTAAATTAAATTTTCTGTAATTACTCTTATAAGATATTTTATTTTTAACATAGCATGCCCTCGAAGTTAAGTGAGTTTAACTGTATCATTTTTATATATTAGGGGTGCGATGGAGGAAAAAAAACTCACACTTCTCTTACTTCTTGACTTCAGTAGCGCCTTTAACTCTGTCGACTTTGACATATTACTCGCAAGACTCCAACACTTCAATCTTTCAGACGTCTCACTCTCCTGGTTTAGGTCCTATCTAAGTGGCAGACAACAATGTATCAAAACTCAAAATAACAAATTGTCTAATTGGCTGTCACTTAGTACAGGAGTCCCACAAGGTGGAATCCTTTCTCCACTTCTCTTCTCAATCTTCATCAACTCTGTAGTTGAACATCTCACCGTTAGATGCCACCTCTATGCTGATGATCTCCAAATTTACTCTCACTTCGAGCCGAATCATACCATATCCGCAATCGATCTTATGAATGGCGAATTAAGTCGCATCTCTCAATGGGCACAGCAAAATGGATTGTTACTCAATCCTTCCAAGTCCCAAGCCATTCTTATAGGTAGCTCTCGTCTTCTCTGCAAATTAAATATCAACTCTTTACCCCCTCTTCTTCTTGATAATGTTGTCATTGAATTATCTGAGAAGGTAAAAAATCTCGGTATTATGTTCGATCAATGTCTCTCTTGGCGACCTCAAATGTCCGAAATAAATCGTAAACTATTCTACTCTCTACATTCACTAAAGAGACACCAGAACTTTCTCCCGAAACCGACAAAGATTCTCCTTTCTCAAACCCTTCTCCTACCTCTACTGGATTATGCGGACGTTGCACATATGGATATTACATCCGAACAAACCATGAAACTGGAACGTCTGCAAAATGTATGTATTAGATTCATCTTCGGTTTGAGAAAATATGACCATATCACAGACTTTAGAAATGAACTAAAGTGGCTAACGATGACTCAGCGTCGTCATCTCCATATTCTCTCTCTTCTTTTCAATGTTCTGAATAATCCTGCTTCACCTGATTACCTTAAGTCCAACTTCACACCCCTGGCATCTCATGGCTTATCTCTACGTTCAAGTGGACGCCGTTTGTTAACCATACCCTCACATCACACATCTTTCTTCACTTCTTCTTTCACTACACACGCGGCTAGACTATGGAATAACCTTCCACTTCCTATCAGACTAGCTCCAACTATTCTCTCTTTCAAAAGTAAACTGAGGCATCATTACCTTTCCTTAAATAATCCATCTAACTGACAATCCCGTGGTTCCTTCCTTGTCCTTCATCCCATCCACATTTATATATGTATTTTTATGTATGTATAAGTATTCTATATATTATTATTATTTTCATATTTATTTATATTTATTTATATTTTTCTTATTTTTCATACACCTGTATGTAATGTGTACATCAAATTAATGTCACAAGTGGTTGGTTGGCAGATATTGCCTACGGCAATAAACCCGCCATTTGGAAGATATGTTTTCTTTTCAATAAAGATTTTTTTATTTTATTTTTTATTTATATTGAATATTTCAGTTAAGCTCCGCCTAACTTTCAAGCTTATTTTACATCCAGAATTAAGTACAGCTCTTTATTTAGCAATGAAATTCAAAGCAAAAAGTATAATTAATTAAGTCCCACTTAAACATTTCAATCGCCTACAAAAATAAAGTACTTAACAACTAGAAGATTACTTAATTTCATTTCTCTGATAAATAAACATTAATTTAGCAATAATTACTACTATTTACACAATAATCAATACACACATCTATTTTTATTTGTAAGTTATTATTGAAATATTCATTACGCATAACTCACGTAGAGTAAACACATGAATCATGTAATGAGATTGATGTAAAGAAATTGTCACATAAATTTACCAGAGTAGAAAACTCATAGCATTTAGCATAAGGAAAACATTAGTTATACATTATACGAATAGGCTTAACATCCAAAGCACATCCTAGATGGTGCTTCAAGTTTATCTTTCCTACCAACAATTTATTGAAATTTAGTATAGGAGTGTCAGTAATAGTGCAGTTTATTTTTTACTTTACTTTGGGCATATAGACCCTTAATCTGCAACACCGTAAGTAGGCATATCAAATTTTATATAATGAACGCTAAGATCCTACACCAATAATTTTGTCAATCGTATCATCTCGTACAATAAAAGAAACTCGTATGGACAAAAGGCTTAGCTTAAAGCAAAGTTATTTAAAATGGAAAAGCTTTTATTATACTGTGCATTTCTCATATTCAGTCATTTTGTTTGTATTTATATAATGTGGAAAAGGAATTATAGTATCACAATAAGTGTGCACCATAATAAATATTGCGTTAGTTGATTAGTTTCGTTGTTCATAATTGTGACATTTGAACAGAGGCAGCTTAATTAATATATATGTCCAAGATCCTGTGTATTAATATATTCAAACCTTCACAATGCAAATAACTAAAACTATGTATATTGAAACTTGTCAATTAATTATGTTTACTTGAGTAAACTTCAAATTTCCTCTGTCTGAGACCTCGTGCAAGATTAGGCTGCCTTTGTAGTTTAAAATACCTACATATTATGTATCATAAATAGTAAATGTAAATTGAATGCCTCGCATGTAAAATAAAATAAAGAAACAAATATAAACAAACACAAATTATTTTAATTACCTACTACCAAATCTAGTTAAAGTAACGGCCAACCCCTTAAACTATTAGCAAAACCATTACTTCCCCTAGAAAAATATCAGGTCGAAACTGAAATTAATATTCTATATGTAGCTAGGAGATAAGAATCGAGTGTCTTTTGCTAGGTGATCAACATGTCTTTTAAAAAAAAACTAGGGAGATTTTAGTAACTGATATTCAGATATTGAAACATCGAGGAAAATCATACCAAATCATAAAACTATATGACGAGATATAATAGGAATATAGTGGAAAGAATATAATTGAAAAGTAGAGTGGAAATAATTGTCCAGTTTGGCAACACAAATATTTAATTATCACTTTAACCATGTCTTGTCACAGTCATCTGGTATGAAACATAATATTCTAATTAGTACAATATGTTTGTGCTCAGCCTCAGGTAGGAATGTATAATTATTATAATGAAGATTGATGATTCATCTCAAATTAACAATGCGTGAACAGTGAACGTGAAACAATGCTATTTACATTTACCGCCAAACAAGTTTAATGAAATGTTGCCATTACTCGTGTGGACATAAAAATTATATAAAATAATTAGGTACAAAAAAGAATATTAGAAATACTATTAACGCATACAGACCACATACGGATGATTCATTCGATTATCAAATTAGAAAAGTATAATCAAACATAATGATTTGCGTATATAATGGGGTCCAAAAATAATTTTATCTCGCGTAATATTATTTCATAATGGTAACACAATGACACAAACTTCACAAAAAGTTGTCCGTGACGAAAACTGTCAGTTGGAGACTGAAGTTGAGCGTGATTGTGAATTCGGTGCCTTCCGTTCGATGTTTTGTCGTGTAAAGGCTCAAAAATGTTATAAAAAGACTGATTGTTTACTTAAAAATTGTTTAGATCGTAAAAAATACACAACAAGTATCGTGTGTAACTTATTAATGTAAACGACTTACGAAAGCAATAAACGTAGTAATATGAGATAATCCGTAATAATGAAGAGTGATAAAGTTGTTGTTATATTGTGCCTTTGTAGTTTATATTCTTTGTATAGAGAAATAGGTGCCGCCACAACTTCCGTGGACCAAGATCTGAACGACATTTCCGAAAAAATAAATAGAATAAAAGTAAATAAGTGCTGTGAGAAGAATGAGGTTATGATAGACTTGAGATGTACTGACGAAAAGGAAACAAATATAAGTAAGTTGAACTGGTTTTTCCAATATGGGATCTCTTCACCATAGTATCTACGCAGTATCCTCTTTTCGTTATTTACATTGCACTCAGAATAATAATCGTAGCAATGTCCAAGTTGGACTTGGAATGCAGTGGAATATAAAAAGTTGAATAGACACTCTAGTCATTTTTCCATTTAATTTATAAATCGATAAAACATAATTTAATAAACAGCAGTATGAAAATAATGTGACAACATGCGTTGAAAACATTGTGAATCAATAATATTCCTAATTTCAGGTGCATGGACTCCAGTATTTACAAGTGAGAATGGAGTAGATAATGTCCAAATCAAAGGTTATGAATTTGTCATTGGAAAGCCAGCTTGCGATACAACACAAAATTGGCCTATCTACCATTTACCAGACTCGGAAAATCCAGAGGATAAGTAAGATTAATTATAATGAGTTTTTAAATGTAATTAAGTATAGTTCACCAGTAAAGAAATGCTATAATAACAGTTTTATTGAACAGGTTAGTTCTCTTACCGAGTGGTAAACTGAGACACTACATCCATCACCAGAAATATTTGCAAAGTTTAGAAGAGAAACATGGCATTGGGATCAAGAAATTCGGAAGAATCAATGAGCCTGTACCGGTGGAAGAGGAAGTGGAAAAAGATCCATTCTTTTATGATTATGAGCAGGGAAAATACTGTATGGAGAAGGTAAATACATTTCCACAACAAAAAATTGAACCCCTATTGAGATCTGCTATACTAAGGTTTATCCTTTAAGAGGTCACAGTTTGAAGTTAAACAAACACAGTTCTAAACAGAATCCCTGAAAGTATTTGTTATCCAGTAGAGTTGTGGATGCATTGAATAGTCTGCTGCCAGAGCTTGAGCAGAGTTGTTGCAGAAAGTGTGAATGTGTTTAAGGCAAACTTGACAGACTGAATGAGTGAATACTGTTGTGAGATCAGACATATTAGCATAGCTGCGTGTCTGATAACATCAGATAATATTATGAATGTGCTGTGTACAATTTGATACAAATTGTAAATTTTCTAGGTTTATCTGACAAGAAAAAGTGTGGTAGCACAGTACGCTTTAGTGTGCGCTCCTGAAGTGAATATGAACTGGAGTACTACGGATTTCCTAATGAGAAAAGTTATAAATCCACTCTTCCATGGAATAGCAATCATCTGCTTCCTCATTGTGTCTATAATCTATTTTGTGTTGCCAACGCTCCGAGACTTACACGGCAACATTGTGACAACTATAAATGTGTGTCTAATATTCAGTCAAGCTGCAGATCTTGTGAGGATCTTTACACAGTTCAGCAGCCACATTAGTTTCATGGTTGCAGGTAAGAAAATATTACATAAATACTATGCCGTATAGTTTACTAGTTTATATATACTCCAATACTTAACTTACATTACTGCCTCAAAACTTTACTATTTAAGATTGACATCCTATTTCGAATAGGTCATTGACTAATAAATCATTTTTACCCCCTACTATGATATAGAACTTGTATACGTACATTGCTGTAAAAAGAACGATATCAATATAAGCTATGCTATTTGATTGCGATCCTTGTTCACTGTGTATCTTTTTATGACAATGTCGGGAAACTGCTATTATGATAAATACTGGGGACAAGCCTCTAAATCCCAGATCGCTCCAGCGAATATTCAATTCAATGCATTCTTTCCTTAAGATACTTTCAATATCAAAGTTTTAATGAAATACATAAATATTCAATCATATTAATGTGATCCATACTGTCTCAACTTTTACCTTCGTCCGTGGATTTTGTATTGCATTGCATAGCATACTTATGTTGTATTAATTATTACGTACAACTTTACGTACATGTAAACATGTGATTTGTTTATGCATCAATGTATGTGAGGGTAGGTGTGTGTTGTTTATACAATATTACTCAAGTAATATGTTTGTTTACATTGATTTATTTTTAGACTCCATCCTGTACATAAGTTTACTGGCTGCTTTTTTCTGGCTCAATAGTATGGGATATTATATTTGGAAAACTTTCAAGTGAGTATAGTATTATCATTTTTAACTGTACAAAATAAATTCTACCCTAGGCACAATATACTGCAATGTGAGACCATAAAAATGTTGGGCCTTGTTACTTAATAATAATTAAAACTGTTTATATTCTCATTTTGAGATTACAACACCACATTCGGTAGTAGGTACATGTTTAGCGATTATTCATGCATTGCCGTTTTAACATTTTGTCTAAATTATATTTCAGATCCCGTAATGTGTTTCTACGTGTCACGGATGGTAGAAAGTACTGTTATTACTCGTGCTACGCGTGGGGCTGTACTCTATTGATGGCTTGCTTGGCTCTATTTGCTCACTTCATGCTGGATTTGGAAGGAGCTAACAAACAGTATGGAAAATATAAAGCCAATTCTTTTATAACAAATGGGAACCAGGAGACAATAGGTAACGCATATTAATATTTCCACTCATTTACACGGTCAACTTAATGGTTTTCTGCAATATAAACTGATGTCTAACTCGTATAAGGCGTAATACAACTTTCTATTGATTTTGCAGGATGGCTGGGTATTGCAGTGTTTTTTACACCAATTGCATTCACTGTTATCATCGATATATTCTTCTACGTAACGACAATGAAAGTTATCAACAGAATGAACACATATGGACGAATACATCACAAACTCAAACACAAGTAAGTGGACATGTAATAATAGGTATATTAATCAAGAATGAGTGTGATTCTTATGTATGAGCTAATACCCTATTTAAAGAATCGCGCACAAAATGTATTTAAAAAATGCAATTTTTTTACAGCTTTGATATGTTCCTGTTACTATTTCTGGTGATGGTTCTCGCTTGGCTATTCCTACTGATGTCCTGGCTGAATCAAGACGGACTAATGTACGCACACATTATTGTCAATTCTCTACAAGGCCCTCTGATTTTATATATTTGCGTCTTCCGACAGAAACATGTCATGTTTCTGCTCCGCAAGAGTTGTTGCTATAGTGAGCCGGTGCCAACAAGCGATTGGGGAGATGAAATGACTCAGATGAATGGTAGCTCTTACTAATACTATTATTATAATGTGAAATGTGTAAGAAAGTATGTTGAGACTGCGATTTTCCATTATGTAACAAAGTTTTACACTACTGCCAGCTTGTCTTCTAGGATTTTTTTACTCTTAAAATCCTAATAGTTTGCCAGTCCATTATTTGCCAATAAATTGTTATTAGGTATGATACATTTGCTGTAGCATTACGATAGATGAAGGAAAAAAATACCGAAAAGCATTCGAAATATTTACATTTGTAATTTTATCAAGGTAATTGGTATCACACTCTATTGTTAGATGGGTGGACGCGAGTTGGATCCCAACTACCGACTTACTCCGTTTAATGGTACAACTTTCGAGTTTACTGAGAAGCGTACAAATATGTAAAATTACGTATCTGGGTTTATATTGAAAGTATTATGTAATGCTTACTTAATTTTACACAGTCGTAAGCTCGTAAGACAAATGACGTGAAATATTTTTTGATGTAAAAAATAATTTGTATAATATTTTTAACACATTACTAACTATTGTATAATTGAATAATTCTTATTTTTCTATTAATTTATACTTTGACCACTATAAGTATTATTACGTTTATACTCAAACAACATGAAGACAATTATTGATGATATTTTATTTAATATTGCATAAGTATTAACATTTAGTGATTTATTTTCATTCATCAAGTATCCATTCCTTCTAAAATTATAAAAAGACTTTATAAATGACGTCCATTTTCATGTAACTAGATACATATTATATTATTTAAGACAAATTTCTCACTCTTGATATTATATTATTTATTCATATTAAATCTTTTGTACTTAATATACTTTAATAAGTAATTTTATTTATTATGAAATTCTTGCCATTCCTTTTACCCTCACTAAATAATTTCTTTTTCACAATTATTAAAAAATTTCTGAAAAAATTAAAATTATAAAATTACTATATAAACAAATCATTCGACCCATTACTATAAAGTCTGCTATTTTATTTCACTGAAAATATTAATTTTTTACATAAAATCTCTATTATTATAAAGAGAGTCAACTGTCGGCAAATCTTACCATTGATGTGAATCCGCTTGTCTTTCTACATATGTAGTAGTATTATCATCAGTATTATGCAATAATTTACATTTTACGCAATACATTCTTTACTTGTGATAAATCTTTAATTATTTATTAATATTTTATTACAATTTATCATTCCAATATAAACATTCTTCATTTCTTATATTTTTAATACAATATATTTTACATTCATTGTCATTTTGTATGATTAAGACAAGGCACGTTGTATTTGGGTTTGTACTTGCAAACTCAAATTATTTATTTCTTATTAAATAAAGTTACAATTCATTGTAACCTGTAATACACACATCATTTACTGATTACCCATTACTAGGATATACCATGATGATGTACCTGTAGGAGATGAAATGTATATTAGAAACGGTAAAAGTTTCAATAAGGGCATTTTTAATATCTACTCCTTAGACGATATATTGTATTAATTCAACACACCTATATATGTTTATAGTACTTAGAATTGCTCATTTTTACAATAATAATAAATTATTGATAAACTGTATAGTATTAGTATTTCATCTAATAATCTACATAATATACTATGTGGTATATTATTCTATGAGCTATACCAGTGATTTTTTTCACTTCATTTTTTATTCACCCAGTTTGTGTATTACCAGAAATTAGTACATGGTAATATTCGAATAAAGACACACCGTAACAACACATTACACGACAATGCTGGTAATTTAGCAGCTATTGTTATGAATGAAACACAACCGTAACGCATTTAAAGGCAACTAACTCGACGCCAAATTTTCTCCAGTAGGTTTGTGATATTTTTAAATAATTTTTGTAGTGGACTTATGATGTTTTCTGAATAATCTACTTAACTCAATTGTATGTATTTATGATTATATTTTTTTGTATATTATTTTAACCAATGACATTAAAAAAGAAACTCCCAAAGAACTGTTATAAATTTCTAAAACATGTTTTTTCTTGAATCTTTTATTACTTTATATCGATTTTTATTAATTTTAAGATACATAATTAATTTAAAGTATATATTATTATTATTATAGGTAATTGAAATTATTTTTAGAGTGCATTTAATTTATAGTATTTACATAAACATTTTTTATTCGGTATTTTGGATTATTTAACATATGTTAGAATGAGCGTTGAGTAATTCTCTGAGGTCATGGACTATTGGAAAGTTTTTAAGTTTCATTTGAGTTTCAAGTAATAATAAAATAAATAAATAAACCTTATTGCATTAAAATATTTTTACACATTTTCATGTAGACACCAATTTACTGAAAATAGTATTTCTTCTTTTTTACACAAAGTATATGTGATATTATTGTATCACCCTATTTCTTATTGTAAAATTAGAATTGTCTCACAATAATAAATAATTATAAATACTAACATTATGTATTTCATAATCTCGTAGATTGTAAGACAGAAAATTGAAAGACCAATATTGTTAAGTATCTTTCTTGAATGCCAATCGTATGAAGTGTATGTATCACATAGTCTAGTCTATTGTAATAAGTGTACAAATAGACAATAACGTTATTGTGTGTTATACAAACAATTGGGAAGAGACTTGCCTGTAGAGTTAGGGAATGCAGAAAAGGCACGCATGTTTTAAATATTGATAAATTTGCCAATCCAGAGCTTATAATGAATTGTTCCTATCCGGAATGTGCCTCAAATTTTTAGCACAGTAGTGGCAAACCTTTTGCATCAACGAGATAATAATTACGCTGAACATGGAAAAACAATATTATATTCCGCATTTTATCTTGCAATCGAACCTATAAATGCACAGCGAATACCAAATTACCCACATAATTTGTGTAAAATATGAATTGCGTTTTTTCATCACCCGAGTATTATTTGCACTGTTGTGCGATCTTTGAAAAAAGGTTTCGCCAATGCTGCTTTTCTAAATTAAGTAATTTTCTAATAATGTCAATTTTTATCGATAGGATGCTAAAAAGGTGCTCAGAAAAGACAAAAAGCATAAAATAGTGAAAATGTAAAATTGAGTAACGTAAATTCAAAGTTTCACTGTAATACGAGTGAGATTCTTTGTGGATATACGAATGTAAAACATCAATTAGTGGCCTTTTTTATACACACAATATACAAAATGTAATAAAACATTCATATACACTTATCGCACATGTATGATATATACCTACTTATATATTAAATAAACATTCAAATTCTTTAATGACTACGTTTTATTCTACCCCCAGCGTCACATGTAACACAAACTGACTGTATTGTGCCAAACTCCATCTTCACTGTAAACAGTTCATATGACTACGAATATGGAATTACGTAATGTGACTTACCTGTCCGAACAATCCTCCTTCAGGGCGTCTCAGTAGACTAGAGAGTTGACACCTCACCACCAGATGGCAGTCATCCATAACGGCATTGAAGAAACGTCTAGTTGGCAGCAAAGCTTCCAAGTCTATCATCAACTCCAGGAAACGTTCACAGTACCTTTAAAAAATAAACCGCAATAAGAATCATCACGATACTATTATATACGTTATGTTTGAATTAAGTCTCCGACAAGCGGGAAAATTCACCCTGCATTTTCTATTTTTTTTACACTTTGACATAACTAATGTTAAATAATATAGGCATGATGTTGGCCATACGATAAATAAATAAGGTGTTATAGTCCGAGAGCCCGCTGCTTAATTTATGACGTATCTGTTTTTTGATCGAAATGTGGTACAAATGATAGCTTACCAATAGGGTTTTACATCGCACTAGGGTTGCCTATCAAAATCTTGCCGCAACCCCCCCTGCCCCCCCCGAAAAGGTCCCTCTTCGCGGTTTTTCGCATTTTGTAGGAATATGGTAAGAGATAGGAGAAAGTAGTCAATGACAAAAATAATTCTTGCTAAATTCTCTACAAAAAATGTTAAGTCAATTTTTTCATAGGACTAGTAGTTTACCCGTAATGGCCCGTCGAAAAACAGGATATTTTTTGAAAAAAATTTTTTTTATTTTTTTTCTTTAACTTTCTTCCACCCATTATCACTAACATTTTATGGAAAAAAATATTTGGCCTGCGGCGCTATATCGCTGGTTATTTTATGAAAAACAAAATTTTAAGAATTTTCGTCACTGAGTTTTATTGCAATAACTCCTAAATTAATTGATGTATGAAAATAAGTTATAGCTCGTTTTGTAGCTAAGACTATGGTAATTAATTCGTTCTTTGACTATTTTCCTGTAGCTCTTATCAATTTTCAACCAATTTAGTTTAAATTATTTTTTTTAGTTTTTTAAATGAATGAGAATTTAGCAAGGATTATTTTTGTCATAGACTACTTTCTTCTATCTCTTACCATATTCCTACAAAATGCGAAAAACCGCGAAGAGGGACCTTTTCGGGGGGGGGGTTGCGGCAAGATTTTGATAGGCAACCCTAGTGCGATGTAAAACCCTATTGGTAAGCTATCATTTGTACCACATTTCGATCAAAAAACAGATACGTCATAAATTAAGCAGCGGGCTCTTGGACTATTAGAATTAAGTGAGCAAAGAATAAGTATTCAACTTGGGATGAAAATGATTCCCAGACTGAATACTAAACTTCGATGTAAGTTTACTATTTGCGAAAACATATCCCACCTATAGTATTAAATAAACTATGAAGCTCTTGAAAGAGGATGGCAAGGGTTATGGAATTATTGTAGAAGCCTATGTTAAAACTTTTAAAATATTAGAGTTCATGATACACATAATAATTAAAGAGCGATTTTGCTTACAACTGGTTCTATAAATGAATAATACTTAGATATACATACCTTATCTTATTGAGATCCACGTCTCCATATTCTGGAATACTTTCTAAAATTCTCATAAACTTGATCATTAATTTTTGTAAGAATGTTCTCTCCCACAAGAGTCTCTCTGCTTGATCAGGTTTGTCCTTCTTTTGTATTGCCTTCCAGTATTTCCGCCACTTTGGTACAGCACGGAACTCTTGCTCTCTTCTTCCTAAGGTAATAAATTAAGCACTTTTTACAATTTATATTAAAATCTACCAAATATTTATTTACCATGCAATTGGATATGAAGTAAACAAGACACAAAGGTTTGCCATAAAAATGACAGAAGCCAATAGTAAAAATAAATCAGTTAAACGCTTCCCTGTGGAAGCTGACTAAACTCATTTGCAAACACAAGTCTACAAAGCGGGGGCTGACTATAAAGTCAATTTGCAAATGTATGGAATTTAATACTTCTGGAGAAGAAGACACCAGAAGGGTTGTTGAAACAACGATCAAAAGTTAGTCTACACACGGTTCGCCTGAAAACTTAGCAGCCATGTTAAGTGTTCACTGTTGAAATCTTCAACTATTACTGATAATCATATTTCTGCAGCGTGCTGTTCTAGTTGCCGCGGTCAAAGGGTCAATTAAACATATTTGAAATCAAACCTAACATTTACTGGTGGTTAGCTGGCAGAGATCGCAGCACTGCGATATGCTCACCCTAGTAAACAAATGTTATGATTTAAATTCGTAATGTTAGCATATCTCTGTATTTTATTCAAATAAACTTACTGGGCTGTAGGCTGACCCACATACTGAGTGACACTAATCGTTTGACTTGATCTCTACACAGCGTAACTTCCATGCTTCCACAACACCTGTTGAACAGAACTAACTGTGCAGTCTGTTCTCTGATGTCACTCTTGTTTTCATCATCCAGACAAGCGTGCAGCAACTGGGCAAACAATCCACCAAAGTGATCTGAAGTCTTTTGTAATGCCTGCAATAGTAAAAGAATGTATCATTTATCCGACTCTTTTCATTATAAATTGATGAGATATTAATTTGGAAGAACTCCATTGAATTAGCATTTTTTATAAAGATGTTTTTTTTACCTGCCACACTGGAACTCTCTCCCTGAACTTCTCATTAAGCATGACTATAATAGACATCATGTGAGCATATGAAGACTTGCCTGTTTGATAGTTAGGCCACAGAAAATTCTCCAGATACTGAGAAAATTCTAACATCATAATACGCCGAGTTGAAAAACTGAAAATAACACGAAAGTAAAGTATTATTTTGATTATAAACCAAAGCCATTGCCACCAATTATTATTTAGAGGTAATGATTCTATTCAAAATTACAAGGTAAACTAAAGATTTTGGTGTTATTCTATAAAACTACATCATTTTTTTAGAAACATAGATAAGGATGACAAAACACATACTTGGAACCCACAATTTCTTGATTGTAGACGTCTTCAATAACTTGCGGATCAAATGGCATATGTTCATCTTGAGTATTTGGAGCCCAATATTGATTGGCCAACTGAAATAACGTTAAAATAAATTAATATACATTAAGCCGGTAAAATAAAAACGGAAACATTTGTAGGTTATGTTTTACAAAATTGCGTCAATTCTAATACCTGAGTAATTCTGTCAGCATTTATCTGAGAAACCGTTGGCGGAGGCAATTTTTGCTTCTCGCCAGGAGTCGCTGCAGCGGCGGGGTCCACTTTCATTGTTTTTATTGTAACACAAATATTCGAATTCAAACGAAAACAAGCACACGAATGACAGTACAAGATGACATTTCCTTCCATAGAATTAAATACGGCGTTATCTTTGTCTATGTCTCATTTTATTAGGGTTGGAAAAAGTCTTGCGAGTCGGAGTCAAACCGGAACATAAATTTCTATCTCTTGTATCGTTGGGACATGAATAATTTGCATGGAAATTAAAAAGTAGGTAGGGAACCTCTATAAATGTATCTACCTACCTATCTACATTAATATAGGTAGGTTCCTTAGGAAAAAGTTAGGTACCTATTATAAATAAAATTATAAAAGTTCCTACCTACTACCTACCTAACAATAATAATATTGGCGATGAAGTGAACTGATCTTATTCGATCAGTCCATTTGTAATAATTTATAATAAAAAACAACAGAAGCTAACCATCCCTTTAAAATTATGTTCAAAAACAAAATTTTCAATAGATTTTAGTGGGATTAATAAAAATGCTCCTGGAAAATAGCATTTCCAGTGTTTCACTTTTGTTTATGACTCAAAACACAAATTATTATTTATTTTTTATTTTGACGTTTCACTGAGTCGCTCGCAGTCGCTCGTTTCAGGTTTTATGTCAATGTTTTTGTGTATTATGTAGTTTATGATTTAATTAACTTGACTTGTTGTTTTAAAAATGCAAGAAAATAATACTACGACTGTCAGCGTAACGCTTAAGACTGTTTTTGGAAAGTATTTAACTGTAGAGGCTTTGCCTCGCGAGACATTAAGTGATGTAGTTTCGCGTGTCCAGAAAACTTGTGGATCGTCGATTGCCTTAGAAAACTTAAATTTATTTGGAAAAAATGTAGATAGTTCTGAAACAATTCTACAATTATTTAACAAAGGTAAATTACTAACGCTTTTCACTTTCCAGCAATAATTACAACATTTACCTCCCATTTTTCACTGCTTAGACAGAGTTTATACAAGGTGATATTCATCTCTTTCTTTTCAAGGATCAAGAGTTTCGCATTTACGTAACTAAGCTGCTAATTATACCCCATAGCCCTATTAATAAAAATCCTTCCAAAATTATTATTTTAATGCCATGTAGTAGTAACAGACTTCATGTAAACTAGCAATACAAATAGTGGGTGTCTTTATGTCTTACTTAAAACAACCTTTTCATTTTTTTATAGCTAACAAAAATAATCCATCTCCAAAGATATCTAATACAACATTGTGTCGCCTCTGTGCTCTGGGTAGTAAACATCTAATGGACATTTTCACAATCGATAAAGATTATTCAGAAATGATTCGGACATGTTTATCTATAGAAGTTAATGCAAATGACAAACTACCAATCAAAATATGTAGAACTTGCCTTGAAATATTAACCGAATTTTATAAATTCAAACACAAAACGACAGAGGCAGAATTGAAATTGAAATCTTACTTTAAGTACTCGGATAATTTGACATCAAGTTTTAGAAATGCTTCCGTAATGTTAAACTCAAATGAATTATTCCAAACTTCTGAAGTGGACTATTTGGAGGAAGACTTTAACACGTTCAATGAAGCGTCTGATAATTTGTTTGGTTCTTCAGAAAATAATTTGAGATCGGACATGATTGAAGATGATATGGAGTTTAGTGAGGTAATATTTATTTAATTGATATTTGAGTAGGTGTAATATTATATAGAATCTTGAGTAGGTTTAATGTTTTAGAGAATCTTATGATAGATGTATTTTTTGTATATTACAGGATGAAAATAAATTGTTACCGTGCAAATGGTGCAGTAAATCATTTGATACGATTGAGGATCTATATAAACACTCCCTATCTCACAATATCCATGCGATTCCGGGAAAAATAATAATGACTAGAAAGCCTATGATTAGGATGGCAGCTCCCCCCAAGATACGAACCCGCACTGAAAGGCAACAAACATGTTTTTTGTGTACGATATGTGATCAAGTATTTCCCGTAAAAGAATTTCTTGTAGAACATTGTGATGGTAAGTACATTACAATTTATGTGCCTCCATATTTATTTATTCTTTGCGTGTCTCAAGTTATCACACAAAATCATAATGCATACTGATACAGTCCACAAATACAATAGACAAGTGTATTACTGTAGATTTGTTTTTCGGGTTGATCGTGTGATGTGATCAGATGATCCGACGTTTCGGCGAACCAACTGCCGCCTCGGTCACATCAAGGTTCGCCAAAACGTCGGATCATCTGATCACATCACACGATCAACCCGAAAAACAAATCTACATATGAATCATCGTGAAAACCTGCAACTACTATTAAGTGTATTACTATTTGAAATAGTTCTAGCAGGCTGATGGGGTTGTTATTCAATTCGTATTAGTTGGTGGGGTCTAGGAGATGAGGTATATTAATCAACATTCATACATGCAACCAAATTGTAGAATGGCCTGTCACTTTGTTGAACTAGTGTTTTACTTTTTGAATTAATTTTTAATTGAGAACATGAGAAGGTTAATGGCCTCTATCTCTAGTTCTAATAGTTTATCTACCTTTTAGCTTTACACAGAACACTGGAGACTAACTTGTTGACTGGGTGTTTAGTGAAGCTGTCTCGAGTCTTCTCGTGCCACATGTGCGACGCTAAATATTTAAGAGTAAAACAATTACGACAGCATATCCAGAAATGTACCATATCATCTTCAACAAGGAGTTCAGAAATTAAGGTGAACATATTAGTACTTTATATTCTTGAGACGATTGGTAGTCTGACTGTAATTGAATTTGCCTGTTGTCTGAACACATTGCCGACTTATTCAACTACGTATTAAAACTCAACCTTTTCTATAATTATTGAAGGTTTTCAAATCATTCCATATTGTTGGAAGGTTTATCGGGCTCTATTGTGTCGTAGATTTTTTTTGTCTTCCAAAATTTGGAGTATTTTTTAGTGTACTACGAAGCGAATAAAGAAGTATTTGAATTTAATTCCATTAGATCGGCTTCGTTTATTTAAAAATATAATTTATTTATAAGCACAATTACCAGTATCCATTACATTAAAGTTTTCATTACAATATGTACCTATAACTAATTAAGTACATAACGTTTTATTTGTTCCAGAATGAAAGAAAAAAGTTATGGTGTATTCCATCAATAATGGTAGTTAGACATGTCTGCAAACATTGTAACAAGAGCTTTGGATCTCTGAAGTATGTCTATGCAACATTTTCTTTTATTTATTTACTTCACGGTACACAAACAGACATCACCTACATATAAACACATACTTACTAAAAACAAAAATAATACAGATCAAGTTCAAGTAACGCCCTATTACATGTGTATGCAACTAGTCAATACAGATAAAACTAGATATTGTATGTTTACAGTCAATTAATAAAAAAAATTGGGCAAATGTATGTTTACAGTCAATTAATAAAAAAAATTGGGAAAATGTATGTTTACAGTCAATTAATAAAAAAAATTGGGCAAAAGTCAAAGTAATCAGTAATAATATGTAGGCAAAACAATGTTTAGTCAAATTATGGAAGTCAGACACAAAATTGTCGCAAATCATTGAATATATAAAATCATTAATTACCTTTACAAACTTTAAAAATAGACAATATTTTATTTATCAGCCATCTTCAAAAGCATCAGCGTGGTACAGACGTTGAGGTCTCGGAAAAGAATTTTGTGTGCGAAGACTGCAACAAGTCTTTCTTCACCCAATGTGGTCTCAAATGGCACTTAAAGAGCCATAATGAAACCAAGGTAAATAATTAATTATGATATTTTTAAATATTTATTTGCGCGTGACACAAATCCTTTCTTTGAATGATGTATGTACATATTTGTTCTGTTTAAGACATTCATATGTGAAACCTGTGGAGAGACGTATAATAAGATGGCTTATCTTCAAAAGCACAGAAAGAAACATTCTGTTGAGACACCATTTCCTTGTGATACTTGCAGCAGAGCATTCAAAACTAAGGTATGTTCAATATTAAGCTTTAGGGTCCTATATGCTGTCATTCGGCTTCGGCGCCCTGAATTGTTCTCAGCCAATACTGAGAGAATCGTCTAGAAACTGAAAACAGTAATTGGTAAATGAAAGTATGGACTATAGATTGGCTGTTTTAGAATTACAATAATAGGAAATTCCTTAAATAAAAAATTATTCCAAAAGTACCCCTGAAATTTACGGGATCTGAGGATTTTCCATTCAGTTTTTCAGATATAAAATTATAATTTAGCCAAAATACTGGTAATTAACAAATTGGCCGTTTTAGATTTTTTTAATTTGTCCCCAGGCTCTTCATAAAAAGGTAAAATTCACATTGTGGCTTACGTTATTCTTATTTTGCGCCAACATTGTCATACAAAACTTAAAAATGTTTAAGCGAAAATAGAACGATTTTTGCTCCGTGCATATAAGCCCTTAAGTCTAAAAGATGAGATGCATGGTAAATGAGGATCTGTATGAATGTGGTTGAAGTGTAAGATGTATAGAACTATGGGGTTGTAGTGATAATTTCTATTCGTCTGGCCCTAATAACATGTGGCTGAGATAGATAATTATTTTACGTTTTGTATTTCAGGAAGCCCTCAAAATCCATCAGCGGCTGCACACGGGAGAACGTCCTTACTCGTGTAAATTATGCGACAAAAAGTTCAGAACAGCGGGACAGATTTCTCAACATAGGAAAATACATCTCGATGTGAAGTTTGTATTCCTAATTCAGTTTTATATAATTATTTATACAAATGCTAAAATAGTTTGCTATAAACAAATACACCATACCAATGATCTCCCCTCAGTAACACGGGAAGGTTGCAAAGCTTTCCTATTTACAAAAATTATTGCGCAGTATCATGCGTAATTTTTGTTCACTTTTTTCTAATTGTCTTATAAAAAAATTTGTACACTAGCAAATCCTGACTACTGTAATATTGTAAAGTTTGTTATGTATTTACTAAATCTCGTCCCCGTGTTCCCTTAAAGAACATTAAAGGGTTAAATTAAATTTCTGAAATATTGTATTGTGGACTTTTTTTGTCACCCACTAGTAATGCTCATCGATGTTCGCCTTGGAACAATAGGGAAGACACAGTTTTACTGTAAAGAGATTAATGCAATGTATTTCTGCCCATGTCAGTCAGGAACATGAAATAGGATGTTGCAATTAAAAAAACTATTTTTTGTAGACATTCATACCACACCTTACATATCTAATAATTCCGTTATTTTTTCAAGACCTTTCAGCTGCCCCGTGTGTCCTTCATCCTTCAGGAAATCAAGTCAACGAACTGTTCACATGTTAATACATACGGGACAACGCCCTTATAAATGTGATTATTGTGAAGCTACATTCAGGTTAGTAAAATGTGCCTACATTACTTCTACCACACTACCATGGTATAACCCAATTATGGGTAACCAATAAGAACTGTCATTGTAATAAAACCTTATCCTAGTACTACAATATACTGATTCATTAACTTATCCACTTCTTGTGTTAAAACTGTAAGATTTTTGCTTGAATTTTGGTTTTATTGGTTTTTAATACAAGCTATTTGCTTATTTATTTATTTATTCTAAAATATACAGGAAAATAGTGCATTCTACATTGAATATGCATTGTTTTGTTTCTCTGGATTTAAGTCGTAGGATGATATTTGTTCACTAGGGTGAGCTTGCTTCAGTGCTGCGATCTCTGCCCGCTAACCTAACTAAAAATTTCATTAATAATTACTGTTTTTTTTAGATACCGAGTTTATATGAAGACCCACATGCAAAATTGTCAAGCACGCCCTAATACAAATTTAATATCTGAATAAAAAGTATTATCTTGGTAATCCTGACTTTGTAAAAAAATTGTAACGAAAGACTAAAATACAAAAATATGGATGGAAAGGTTATTGAAATCAATGATGTTTTTCTACTTTTTACTAAACTGCATTTTACACAGTTACACCCATTGTATGTAACAGTGAATTTTCATAATTATTTGGAGTATTCTATTCTACTTGCAATAGTCTTCCACTCTGATCTCAGCCATCATTTAGAGAAGGTAATACAAAAATTTACCATATCCTATAGTAGATTGGTAAGTAGGTTTATTTTTTGCATTTCTTTATTACGAAAAAGGACAGGCAATCATACAATATTTAACATTTTTTTCTATGTTGATGTTTTTGACTGACAGTTTGAAACTAATGGCTATTTATTTTAAAATCCTGAAATGAAACTTAATTTGCAAACACCCTAATTATAAACCCTCATCGCTGCATCCATGGCCATCTTTATGGCCAACTCGGGCACTTTAAGATAACGCAGCCCCCTTACTGGCAATTATGATTTGATAGAATTTCACAACAAATGTTGAGGAACTAGGGGCCCAAAATTGCAATAAGAAATGTGGGCCTGATTGTTACGCCCCCTTTTTCATTAGAATGCCAAAAAGCTGATAAGATTTAAGGGTAATATAGATTATCTGTTTGTGATCTAGCAGGAACTAGGGGGCCCCTTGAGTCGCGGGCAAGCAGTGTTGCCATATATAAAGATGTTTGGGTGCGATTTATGTATTTTAATATGAAAACTGTAAATCCGGCATAGCTTTTTATATAAATTTTGGCTTATTAATCTTATACAGATTTGTTGACTTTGAGATTCAGATTTTTAGCTTTGGAACGTGGCAACACTGTGAGCAAGTGCCCTCTGTGGCTAATGGAAGAGAGGGGCCCAGGCCCCTGCATGTAGTAAAAGTCATCTCAGATTTTCGGCAAACTACTTTTATATCATTGTTGCCATCTATATAAAATAAATTAAAAAGTATTTTACTGTAGTATGTAGAACATAATTTTTGTACTAGTATTACATTTTCTAGATATAGTATGAATATAGTATAGTATTCACCAGGTAAGTAAGTACTAGGGTATCCGGAACCGGTGTGTTTTTACAGAACCGGGATTTCGGTACCGGCCTTCAACGGAACCGGGAAATCCCGGTTCTTTCGGTACTAGGATACCAGCCTATGAAGGGAGTAGAAAAAGGTGCTACCGAATAATTAAAATGATTTTTAGGTACTGCAATGTGAATTTTTGCCTTAACTGGTTTGGGAATGGTGCGTCCACCGTACTATAAAAACTTACCGATATGATCATAATCATAAATAAACACCTTACCAAAATGATTACGTCTAAAAAGATAAGACTTACTTTAGAGATGTCCGAATTTTGTAGTTTTCGATGACAAAACAACTGACCCCTTCCCCTGCTAACCGCATCACACCACGTCTGCAGAGCCCGCAGTCTGCACACGCCATATAAACCAAATTTTACGTTTTGAAGTCGAGTCCCGAAAGTACCGAAAGAACCGGGACACAAACTTTAAATCCCGGTTATTTGTAACCTCAAAAGAACCGGGAATTCCCGGTTCTTTCGGGACCGGGATTTCCCGGTTCTGAACACTAGTAAGTACATACCTGTATGATGATGATGATAATAGGTAGGTACATAATATTATTATTATTATTGTTGCTATGTATTATTATGTATCTATATTATAGTGTTGTGTACAAGGCTTTACATAGTGCTTGCTATACATACAGCACCACAATAATTGTATATCAATGTATATTTATATATAGTGGTCTTAATATTAATCAGAATTCTAAAACTTTCAAACTAGCAATGAATGTAGTATGTGTGGATGAATTTTTATTCACTAGGGCAAGTCCTATCCTCGCAGTGAAATCCTCAGCTTGTAGAATAGCCACTAACTCATTTTTATTTTCATTGAGCATCCTATAAAAGCCAGGCATTTGTGAAACTCATTATTAATTCTCAAGGGATCCTAGTAGACTGTGGTTAGAGGATCATGGTGTAGTTTTATATTTTGTTGTCAATATTTTTATCCACATGGCAATCAAGGGGCATATGCACTGAACAAAAATGGTTCTATTTTTGCTTCAACTTTTTCAAATTTCGTATGAGAATGTTAGCGCCAAATAAGAATAACGTAAGCGACGGAAGTGAATTATACCTTTTTTAAAGAAACCTGGGAAGAAATTTAAAAATCCAAAACAGCCAATTTGTTAAGATTATAATTACCAGTATTTTGGCTAAATTATACTTTTACATCTAAAAAACTGAACGGAAAATCTTCAGATCCCGTAAATTTCAGGCCTACTTTAGGAATATTTTTTTATTTAATAAATTTCCAAATTCTGTAATTCTAAAACAGCCGATCTGTAGTCCATACTTCCATCTATCACTGTCTTCAGTTTCAAGATGATTCTCTCAGTATTGGCTGAGTACAGTTCAGGGCGCCGAAGCCCAATGACAGCATATAGGACCTTAATGGTCACCCCTTTATTGCGATATTACTTTCACTGCCAATGTCCAGTAGGATAGAATATTTATCAAGAATCAATTTAGAGCAAGTTTACATACACACCTATATTTTTTACACACCTATACCTTGACTATCAATTTTTTCTATATTATATGAGTAACTCTGAAATGGAAAGGGGTGGTTTTTTTAAAATGGTAAATTTGTGCTAAAATAGAAGTAATAGTAACACTCAAATCCGATTAGTTTTGCACCTGAGAGCGACAATATTTTTATTTCATTAGATGGGTTGTGTTATGTACTGCAATGTATAAGAATGGTATAAGATCTATTGTACTAACCCATCTGAATTTTTACCAAAACAATCGTAATTTTTTGATCTGTAACATCCAATTTATCAAAGTTTCACAAAAATTATAGATAGAACTTAAAATATGTTTAAACAAATCTATGTTTATTATGTCCAAACCAAGGTACTTCGATAATCAAAGTTCCAAACCATAGAATTATAAGGGATAATCAGCGACATAATATATTAAGGGATAATCTAAGTCCAAACAGTTTCACTTGGTACTGCATATAAGTTAATTGAGTAGGTTGTCAATAGTATTTTAGTTTTTACATCACAAAAAACACCACATAGGGAGCTTCTAGAATATTCTTCCAACTAACCAGCGAAGTTCTGTAGTGATTAGTGACCTGAGACATTTGGGAAACACTGTTTGAATGGTATAGACACAGAACAGCTAAGTATAGAGTAGGTTACTTAAATAGTGAGTCAGTTTTAGAGTTGTAAATGATTTCATCATCTTTTCTTTTGAATGCAACTTCATTATAGTATTTAAAATCACTTCACAACATACGCTTTTCTTGCTAAATGTGAAATGTATTTAAATATGTGCTTGATTTTTGGTAAACCCATGTAAGAGAATCATTTCTATCTATAAAATAATATATGGGTAAATGTTTCAGCAGATATCTATTACATATTTTACGGATCATTGTTCCATACTAGAATACTGATTAGTGGATATGGATAAACTTTTCTTTTCATATTTATAACGAGTATATCGAAGTACAATTGATGATGGACTCTTAATGAGTATATTGGATCCAGTACTGTACATTTGTCCAGATCATTTTTAGTTCGGTCATTTCATAATTTTACTATTAAGTTCCCGCTCGAATTTCCCACTACAGCATTTCATATATTCCTTAATTGTTTGTGGAAATATTTCGTAACCAGAGAGTTCTGTCAACAGTTAGTAGTTTTCTTTCGAGAAAAATAACTTTACATCGATTTTTTTAAATCTCTAATCCATGTAAGTTGGTTGTATTAGTGTTGTGTACCTATCTCAGTACGATATTCTTTCCCTGTGAGGTTATACCTAGTCGTATACTGTGTACATTGTATATAAGTAGATGTATAAAGAGTAGGCAGTATATATACTGCTACAGAACACTAGGTACCTTCTACAGTAGGTATTACCTACCTACATAACAGGAAAATTTCCCAACCCAACCTTCCATGACGTTCTTTATCGGCGATACGATGTTACCTTGAATGTGCGTTCATCTACTGCTTTATAAAAATACTATCGAATTGGAATCGAGTTCAGAATTTGCCATGAAGCAATAATATAGAACAATAAGTTCATTTCCTTGACTCACATGGAATGTACCTGTCCAATAATAAGTATTTTTTAAGGATCTGGACTTCAGCACACAAACCTAAATATTACCCCACATTTGTCAGTTTAAGCAAATTGCTTATTTTGTGGATTGCAGAACACTTTCATTCAGAATCGTTCGCGGAGAGACTACCAGTTTTTTTAGATTCGTTTGTGTTTTTCTTGCTCTCAGATTTAATTGCCATCTTTGATTATTGAAGTACGTAATCAAATAATTCTCCACACAGTTGAAATTGCCATTAAAACGGTGTGCGGTAGAACAGTGTCTTCCAGATTTTCATGGCGGAAAACAGTTTTTTTTTTATGTACACTATTCGTTGTGTGCTTAGCTTTGAATTAGTATGCTAACAAAACTCGATAATTACGTTATTTATCGTCTTCGATTACCTACTTAGGTACTTATTTACATTTGAAAATAGTTTTCGTCTTAAATATCTTTGTTCCCATTCGACTAGCTTTGGGTCTTAATATTTAGATTTGTCCTAAGTAAGGACAAACGAAATCGGCAAAGATTCAGCCGGATGTTGACCTAAAATCTCCTTCATCAGTTTTGCTTTATTTCCATTTCATATTTATTCTGTCCCCTCGTGTTGCATCCCATGTCTTGTGGGGTAGGCAGAGAAGGAACAGAATACCAGATTTCCCTATCCTTACACACACTTCTTGCTTCCGTCAAATCATTAAACTCGTCATACCTTAGAATCCTTGGATACTACTTTTGACAATAGTTCCAAGTATCCATTTACCCCGGCACCAGCTAACTTTCCTGTTTTTATACCATTATCACACGTCATGTTGACTTAATTATTTTTTTCATTGCATTATACAAACATATGTAGAGCTCAAATACCTGCACCTTTACAGCGGAGTGAAATAGTTCCCTGTTATTCCTGGTTGATTCACTATTGGCAGAGATGTTTGATGGGACAGCTACTTTTGCATTATATTACATACAATACAGTGAACACGGGACTTTAGTTTGCCTGCTTTTCTATTATTCTCGTACGTAGTTCGACGCACGTCCAACCTTACATCGAATAGTCAGCATTATTCTTGTTTTATAAGTCTCAGGGCTTGGAAACCAGTGAGACGAGAACGAATGCCTATTCGAAAGTTTTTTTTTAAACCGATGTTTTATAAAGTTCAAATATTGTTATGTATTTCCTTTTGAACAATATATAAAGTGGTTGGTTGGCAGATATTGCCTACGGCAATAAACCCGCCATTTGGAAGATATGTTTTCTTTTCAATAAAGATTTTTTTATTTTTTTTATTTTATTTTTAGATACCCATTAATTAGAGGAATTAATTGATTTGTCTCTGACAAGCAATTCACTCTGCGCTTTTAATTTTTTACACTTTGACATAACGAATGTTAAATGACATAGGCGTGATGTTGGCCATACGATAAATATATTAGAGTAATAAGCGTTCAACGTCTAGGTACTGTTAATTTTGTTATTGGAATTTACCATTGTGGGATAACTTGTTGTACGTCTATGTGGGTTTTACTTAACGAGATTATAGACTTATAGACCAAACTGTTTTGTACCTACAATGTACAGTCTGTCGAGAAAGATATGGTTTTCTATGAGGGCGCTACTTGTAGCTTTTTGCAACTATAGTGGCAACACTTGTAGAATTTAAACAGAAATGTCGTTGTTGCCAAGAAACAAAATTGTAGTTCTCAATTAATACTAATGTACATTGAATATTACTAATTTGAATTTGTTTATGATATGTAGATACGTAGGTTAGGATTGGGTACTTTTAATGCAATGTATTCAGACATGTTACTTTTTAGTTTTTTGAAATCACATCTTCATTTAATGTTATTTGCTTTCAGCCTTCAGCAACAAGCATGATGATTATATACAAAGCTTGATTTTTATTATTTTTAAGACAATGATAGGTGCGATGTATGTGAAGGAAGGTATAAGGTTGTATGTTATATTATCTTATAGTAAAGTAGATATGTGTATTGTGTAGTTGCCTACATCTAAATATTAATAATTCAAGAATGTAATGTGGTATATGGTTGTGTACACCACACACATTGTAGTAGGTATGGGATGACTGTAGTATGGTAGGTAGACTGTAGTATTAGTATAGAGCAGTATAGAACAGAGAGCGATTTGAGTGCACAGTCCGTTCCCCAGTCCCCTCTCTACAGTACGCCGTGCTGTCTCTCCCCGCGCGCCACCCTCCCCTGCCCCCCCCGGCTCCGGTATATACCCTCATCAAGCTGTGTACGGCTTCCCCTTCCCCCCTCGGTGAATAACGTCCACCCACTCTCTCCCTTCCCCCCTCCCGCCCACTTTCAAAGTCCCCTTTCGAACTGTTTTTATGTTGCCTTCTCCCCCGCCTCCCCCTCACCTCCTCGCCCCGTCTCCCTACACTTCGCCCACATAACCCCTGTCATACTCATTGGACGGTGAGTGGTTGCCACAACGAAGGTTTCACAACTTTTCAGGTCATGGTTCTTCTCATTATTATAACAATATTTTCCTTATTCTATAGTCTTCTTTCAAATGCTGACCATATTGACCTGCCTGACTATCCCACCACGATGTGTTCCTTGTGGGGCAGGTAGAGAGTAAAGCTCCCACAAGCTTTTAGATTAATTTTCTCAACTATCGTTCTAATTTTTCACATTTTCTTGCCATCAAATAAATCCCTATTTTTTTTCCTCACTCCGTTAAATTTACTTTTTCATCCATTTATGTAGCAGTCCGTATCCTTCAGCTGTGGTTTGATCCCTATACCCCATTTCACCCCTGCTTCATGTGGCCGCTACACATAGCTTGCCTTTTTGAAATGGCTCATAGCAGATTTTTAATTTTTATATAGGTTCTTTCCATTTAGACTCCCCGGTTCTCAGAGAAAAAAACCTATACAAGAATATTGCTCGTAATAAAATAAACCACAGAAAAGACAAAAGCCCAAGAGACAGAATAGAAAAATCTGAAATACCCCAAATCATAAATGAAAACACCAACAATATGGAAGCCATTAGCGTGACATCAAATAATAGTTCCGTATTCCTTACTAATTTCAGAAAATCAGATCACAATTGAGTGAAAACGCCTGGAAACCCCGAAATTCAGACAGACATACTTTATTTAATTACATATATGACCTACACATAGTTATTCGCATTGGTAAGTTGTAAATTGCGAAAGTGAATAGGTTAGCAAACAGATCTTCGTAATATGGTATGGTCATCCTTCATGCAATCCCAACTTCTAGATTCATCGGACATTAAATTTATAAATAAACTTTTTTTTAAAAAGTCACCTGGAGGATTAAAACTTATTAGGTTTTTTTCTTCTTGTTGGTCGGTAATCCCTTACTCAGTCTCACTGGCGAAGATGCTGCTATAATTTTACTCTCTTCTCTAAAAAAAATTGAAAAGGCTGAAGAAAAACCCTACTCCAGACTCCAGAGTACCTACAACGATGGCGACCCAGTTTGCTGAATTCTGTCCGGCTCAGAGGACTTCAACAAGGATTTGAAGATATTCATGCTGAACTGCCAAATAGGAAATAAATGGTTAATACAATGAAGTATACGACCCACAGTTTTAGAATAAATTGCTTTTCAACTGTTTCGTAAGCTGCGCGCGCAGTGAACGTCCAACAGCAGAACAGAACGCTAGCGAGACTAAAATAGCACAAAGATACATCGTTATTCTGTAATCGATATTTTCTATCGATTATTCACTTTATTATTCGTAATAAGAAATGGAACGATAAATATCACATATACAATTTATGTCATTCTATAATACGAAACTGAGAAAGAAAATAGAAAGAATTGCTTGTATAATCATAATTAGTCTAATTATTCTTATAGAGATGGGCCACGAAGGGATTTGGTTGGAACTAAAACTTTCTGAATTTTCTTAGATCATTTTACAAAACGTGAAGAACACCCTCATCAATATTCTTGTACACTGACTCGCAATATTATGGAAACTTATAATTTCTTCGATTCTTTACGTTCATCCCTAACCCTTAAAAGTGACAAGGGATTTTTACATCAGGTTATATAGCTACAGCTTTTCTTACAACGATGTCGTCTATTTCAAAATTGTGATTAACTATTAAAAAGTTTACATTTAACTATTGAAAAGCTATTGTTTAGGTACATTCTGTCATGAAAGAGATGGTTTTTGCCAACCGTGTGGCAACGCTGATTGTAGATTTTTATGTCATTGTTACCAGCAAACAAAACTGCAGTTCTCAATTAATCCGAGACCATCTCTTTTTTCACAAACTGTGTTGTATATAGATAGCAATATTTTTTAGGAATGGTACTCATGTTTATATACATAATTGACCGCTAATATTTACCTGATGTGCAGTCTCATTTTCTTTTCATGTCCATTAGCCATATGGGTAGGTATCTGTTTTGTATGATCAAGATTTATGAAGTCAAAAGAACTGTGAATTTCACTGTCTTAGGTGAGGCATAGCGAGACACCTGTCTCCAATTTAATATGAAAATCTACGCTATATTCCTGAAGTTGGTAGGCCAGAGTTACAAATCGTGAAAATGGAATTGCTAGTGAGGAACTTCGTAGATATTGTTATCGTGAACTATCGATTCTTTTGATGTGCTGCTTGCCCATCCCTACGACATGTTATTGTCTACGTTCGCTTGGCACTGCCGTCACAGCGCTAGAAGGACGCAACATCGTTTTAAATAGAAACGCCAGCTACGTACGTTTATTGTTTGGTACTCTTATAAAATAATATTACCGTCTACTAGTATCATACATTAGAAAATTCAGTTTTGAATTTAGGGTAAATAGATCGCATACACATCAGGCGCATGGTTTATTTATCACTTCAGCGTCGGATTTTCCGACGCACGTTAAGATAAATGGATTTCCAATATGAGTTTTAACACATTCGATCTCACAATAGATCACAAAAGAAAAGAATAGTTTGTACCGCCAATAAATCGTGGATAGTAGTCGCCTAAATTCCTAATTCCCATACACTCTTGCACACCACTATACCTTGAATATTCTACGGATTGCCTATACCTACCGACTCACAGTAGGTACAACTGCTTCAGAATCCCAAACCAGCAAAGCCAGTTTACCTGTAGGTACTATGGAAGTTCAATATCTCAGTTGGTTTGGATCTAAGATTATTTTATTTAGTAATTTACTTACAATCAACTGCCTTCATACACGCTGAAGAAGTGAAAACTTTATAGGTTTACGAATTACTTTTATTAAGTCTCACTATAATCCCTAAGAGACATGAATAAATCAAATTTAGTGAAATCTTCTTCACAATCTAAGTTAAATCCAGAAGTCTTAAGATCCAAAACAAAATCTCACAATTACATGCAAGTATGTTTCATAAAAAAATATAATGCAGAGCAACATTAAGATATTTTTGTAGCCCCCAGCGCAATCGCCAAACTGAAAGATTCCTTAGACTGCCCCACGCTTCGCAGCAAAATATCTACCTACTAAAAGTCTTGGGTGTGACTCCGATGACTCAGAATAACTGAATGATGCCGCAAGCGGGAGCCTTCTCAAATATAGAATTTATATAATGAATGCTAGTTGGCAGGCAGCCAGGAAGGAAGGTGGAGAGAGAAAAGGATTTTTCGGAAATTATGTCTAAATGCAGAGGTAAAAACAACACGCAGTAAAATATAATATGAGATGTATTAATTAAAAATCTGCTACGTAATTAATTAGGTAGGTATTCATAATTTGGGTTAGTGCTTTCTTACAGATGGGCGTGGTTAGTTGGTGGAAATCGCAATAAACATCCTCACCTCTATACAAATTAAAATTAACTGTTTTCAATTGCAATATGTGCCATAAACTAGTAACAGTAGTAACTGAAAAAAAAATGCTGAAATGAAAAACGCTGAATGTACAAAATTTATTTTGTGTTATGTCGGTCGCCCGCAAAATTACCGAAAAATACATTACAATTATAATTTATCAACAAGATTCAAAACACAAAATAATCCAGAAAAAGGAGATAAACATATCCATCAGAGAAGGGAATGAATCCCTAATAGAAATCGTCAGATCTCCGGGTTTTAAGATAAATAAATAGAATAGATAAATTATTTCTAATTTCTCCGTCTTATGCCAGAAGCTTTGTACTCTATACTAAAGTGCAAACTTTTTCATCATTCGACTTGGATAATAATAAATTTATATCCATTTTGAGATCAAAAACCTTGACTGGACCTAAATAAGTATTCATTTCATTTCATACTTCGTACGATAATAATTCCAAACAAATTTCTTCTTATATAATGTTAACTGCAAGTATGCAAAATATCTTTCACGAATTATTTTGTCTTCCGCCTGCAATAGTTTATTATTGGTTGTACGCTAGCGACACACAGCGAAATGCATCGCAGTTGACACAATCACAAAAATAATAATGTCTGTAAAGTGATTTCCTTTTGGAACCGGAAATGTGGTGTGGACCTCTGCTAAATGAATTTAGCTTTTCGCGCAGCGACCCAACCTACATCCTACCCGCCCTATCTCTACGTGATACTCTATACAACGTACAACCTAATATGTATGTATATTGTATAGTTAGGATATACATTTTCTTTGTTCTCCTTCGTTATCTCGGAAAAACAGGGAGACAGGACGAATACGGAGCAAAAATAATGAACAAATACGTTGAAATGTTTCATGTTTTAGGATTACCTAAGTAGGATTCTTTCATCTACTTTACTGATTTTTATATTTTCATCTGAGTTGGTGTTATACAGGTGTATATAATAATTATTTATCTATAAGATTTCTTCCAGTGTTCATGAAATAATTCTTTGAATGTCCAATGATGGATTATGTAGCAAAATGTTTTTTTTTTCAATGTCCTAAGACTTTCGTTGACGTGTCATCCAAATGTTATGAAAATACTTCTCTAAAAATACTGCACTAAAATGTTGGATTAAATTCTGCCTTTTGGCCTATAGTGCAAAGTGTGCAGGAAAGTATTTGATATTGTTTATAAACTAAAAAAAAAACAATCTGTAACTATTTATGTAAGTGCTTGCTAACTAAAATAATACTTTTTTTTTCAATCAAGTATTTCGGAGTAAAATAAATTTGTAACATCTTTATTTTAGTTTCAAAGTTTAGGAATTGGACCTGTTGTTCTCATTACATAACTTTTTTTACACAATTTATATTACTTCTAAGTTACATCTTCATTGCTCTGTAAATTAATATCAAATTCAAAGTCGTAATTTCCATCATACGTACATAAATAATAAAATCACTAAAGTACGAAATAAAACCATTTTTAATTGTATAAACAATATGACTTTATAAATAATATATTTTCTTTCAATGCGTCAAGAAATAATATTATATTTCAAAGTTTGAAAGCGCGCCAATCGACGAGTGCTGTCAGTTAAGCACAGGATTCCCCGTGAATAATATGTAAAAATCTTCGGAAAAGTGTTTACCACTTCCGGTATAAGCAATTGGCGGGAAAGTAATGTTCAATGCTTATCGAATAATAATGGTTTGTAATCTCAAGACATGTGTCGCTATCTATCGGCAATAGGAGGAACTTATATGACACACGCCAGAGCAGTGGAATAATAAAAACGCGCCATACAATAATTAACCCAATCATAGAGAATCGATTCACATTTTAACGAACAGAAATTTCTACCAAAGCTTGAACTCAATTTCAACACCTTTGATTCTTTTGAAAAATTGTATTAAAATAACAATATAGAAACCAATAATGCTGTTTCTATATTGCCATTTTAGTACGATACTATAGATACGTACTTGCATAATTTTAAAATACAGGTTCTAGCCAACTACATTATATAATAACTAATAACATCTGGGAAAAAAACAAATTCCCTCGTGCCAGGTTCTACGCTTTCTTTTGCTTCGATTTTCGTTCTTACATATTTGGAAAATTATTATGCATCGTTCATCTATTTATTAGCTGAAGAGATGTTTCTGTTGCTCTTGTTGGCACATCTCCCTGGTAATACCTACTCAGCCTTGTTGTTCTGAAGAATGAATCTTATTAGCGGACTGGAAGAAACAAACGTCATTAATTAAACGCACTATCAGAACACGTAGGCAGTTAGTTGACTATACGATATATGTATTGTTGAACTATTTAAAAGATCAGTAGAAATAATAATAAGTAATATTATTAGCAAGACATCGTAGTGTTAGAGTGACTACGAGGACATTTTAATAAAATGAAGTGTTGTTGGTAGGTTATGTCGTCTTGTTAGGTGGTTGTATCATCAAGCAACACTCGGCACAGTGACGCGGCTTATGCAACAGGCAATAGAGGCAAAAGCCACGAACCTCGAATTTCGGGGGCCCCAAAAAATAGGTCAGACTTCATATCACGTAAAAATTAATTTGCCGCGCCGCTTCTAGATGCGTTGAATTCAACAATTGTTTACTACTTTCTTTAAAATAAAACCTCTCCTTCATGGACTTAATAAAAAATGTCGCATGCGACTCTAATTTAACATGATAGTCTGATATTTTAAGTCAAGGAGGGAGGGCTTTAAATTTCGATAACTCGTGGTCAACATCTCAAATTCTAAATATGTATTTTGTTGTAGGTAGTTTTTTGTGTTGTGAATGTGGACCATTATGTTCCTTGCCCCGGTAAAACAAATCCTGGACCGCTGCAGGTGTAATCCATTCTTTTATGTTGATGAACAGTGATTTTTGGCACATACGCAATCAAATTACTTCACTATTTATAAGTGGCCTCCTCCTCCTTATTCGGGGAGTTCAAAACTCAGTTTGGCTTCGGGCCTCTGGACGACTCAATTCGCCACTGCCTCGCCATCAGACTTGTGACGCAGGCAGCAGGTTCACTATATTGTAGCAACCAACAGCACCTATTATAATCTACAATATGTATAGTATGTATTTCTCTAGATATCATAACGTGTGTAGATATTACCCATTGGGTATACTCGTACTTACACATTGTATGATATTTAATTTGTGTGCTTACAGCCGTGGTGATGTCATGAAGTTGTGACTTGTTGTGTATTGAGGATGCAGCAGGTTGGATGCAAAATTAAATATAAAGTATATTAGCATGAGTAGTGGCTGTAAGGAATATATTTAAGTAGCTACCTATAGTATATTTATGAATGCCTATCAATATTTCAATACATCCACCTACTTAAGAACTACTTAGGTAAGTTTTGTAGATGAAGTAGGTATTGCCTAAAAAAACTAATAGGTGATGTCTCAGTATATAGTGTATTGACCGTTGAGTCATCTAGGTGAACTCTATCACCTGGATATAAGTGAATTGAGATCTACATCATGCACTGTATAGTGTGTTGATGCAACTGGAAGGAAATTTAGTCCAGTATGGCCTGGTTCCACATTCCACAGGAAGAGAAAGACGCGATGTGGATGTGGAATAGAATGACGTCAGATGTCGTGGTCAAATAATTTACGACAGCACACGACACTTCTTCTTTTGTTTCTTTCACAGCCTTTTTAATTCCAATGCTGGACATAGGCCTCCCCTTTGATTTTCTACGAACTCTATCCCGGGCATGCTGCATCCACTTGCTTCCTGCGATTCGCCTCACATCTTGCCTGAGGTCTCACGATGATTATGACGACACACAGGTCTTCAATTCTCTCCATCAATGCAGAAGCGAGCAGGAAGACTCCTAATAAGAGAAAAGGCTTTCCAGTGGGTATGGATTATAAAACCTCATCTCCATTACATCAGTCTTTGTGACGCTATACCTATCTATATATTTACAGCACTATTTAGAAAATAATCCTTTCCTGATTTTAGTTATAGTAAGTCATCACTTCATCAGACAGTTTTCAGTTAGTTAAGTCTTCGAGTCTCTCAATTAGTTTATTTTCTATTCTATTCTATACCCTCACGCCACCTCCCTTGCGGGGTAGGCAGAGAGAACGGATCGCCAGACTTTCCTATCCTGACACACACTTCGGGCTTCGTCACAGTTTATTATGCATTTATTTTAATTGTTGTGAGAAATAGTCTATGGTCCGTTATTTACTGGGTATTATTGTATGTGCATGTCGGGTTATCGGAAGACGTTTTTGAATTACGCGCTATTCTGCGATATAAATAGCATCCCTGTATTATTATGAAGCAACTAGGTATTTTCAAACAACGCATTTGTGTGTCGCGAGATACGTACTACGTAAGAAGGGCTACCTAGCATGTTATGGAACATACCTAATGTTCATGACGATCAGCGAATTTCACATATTTTTACGAATCTACATTTGCAATTTTGGAATAATTCAATTTCAAATTTAGAACAATCTAAGTTTTACACAAGAATATAAATTATCGGAGAATATTATCAACCATAAGAAAACTAAATATAGGAAAGTCATTGTATCTTCTGTAGATAACTCCTACTAAAGCAAACTGTTCTTGGAAATTATGAATTATCGAGTAGGCATATTCGTGAAATATTTCTCCATCAGCGGCGCCGGCAAAACCCTTCTTCACATTCCTTTTCAACATCAATCTGTTAAATAATGTGACATTCAAGCTAACACGCCAACGGAAATACATTCTCAACGGACTCTTCGATCAAGAGTAAATTTCAAAGGGGTTCTTCGTCCTCAAATCAGCTCTATTAAACAACCTGTAACTAGTATTTCATATTTCATCCCCATTATAAGAATATTATTCATTTTGAATACATAGGTATCATTTTAATAAAAAAGTATAGAACGTTTATGACGTTGTAAAAACTACAGGGAATTTTCTACGAGTCCGTTTTTACGTCAAAGTAATAAAATAACTTGTTTATCGTCAATTCACTAGACGTTCGCTAGAGTTTCCGTCCAAATGGTCGTATAATAATAGAGGAGTACATTGTACAGTACATACATTAACATTACCATCCATGCGGCGCTTTTTTCAAATTGTGTTTCACAGGTTATCTGAGTGATAAGAGGAGAATGATTAAACTCTTCCATATTGCGTTCTAAACTAGATTTTATATCTCAATATATTTGAAACATATTCTCATTTAGTTTTCCTATAAATGATTTGATTAGGTAGACATAACACAATATTATTTTACTTTATATTTTCATCATCGTTAGTATTATTATTTTAACTTGGACTTAGAACTGGCTCTTTTCATACAAAACGCAGGTGGGTAGCTCAGAAATTGCTATCCAAGTTTCATATGGCCCGTTTTAACTTTGCAAAAGATCGTCTATTAATGTTTACCACGTAAATAAAAAGGTTCAAAGACAATATGCGTTAGTATATAAGGCCGTTTGGTTATTGGTTGGAAATGTTTTATAAAGAGCCACATAACATTTCTATGTTTCTCGCTACTTCAAGGTTGTATAGAGCTAACAACGAAGCACACCGATTACGACCGATCGGACCGGTCCCGAGTCGAGCGCTATTGTACATAGCTAAAAGGTCTTATGTACAATACTTAGGAAATTTACCGCTCTTTAGTATTGAAAAAGCTATAATACACGTTGGGTGTGTGTCGATTGTGTGCGTTAGACATAATTTTGACAGTTCGCGTGTGTGAATATTGTGTTTTTATAAATCATGCTGTTATTTCGGAACGATGTTTCCTTGTGGTGATTACATGTAACAATGTGGGGAGATATACAGGTAAATAATACTATTCTTCATCTATTTGTGTAGCCTTTTACGAAATTTCCTATACTAACCTCACTGTTCCATAAAAAAACTTTCAGTTGTTATCCAACTCGGAGAATTCTACTTAAATGATATCGTTAACTAATACTGAACTCTGTATCCAACATGTAACATAAATGTCATCCAGATTTTATTGAAATTAACCTGGCAAATTGTAAATCACATTTCCAAAGGTTGCGAAATCTGTATGGAATCATGTCAGGCAAAGTAAATCAGTATTCCTATTTCTCTATGTATTATAATATCTATAGAAATACATAGGTACATACCTAATGAAAAAATATCATTAGAAAATGTAAAAATTGTACAAAATCATAGATAAATTTACAAGCAAAGATTAAATATAGAAGTAATGCAACACCTACGTTAGCATCATACATTCTTCAGTATAATAATTTTTCTTCTAATACTACCTACACTTACTTTTTTACATTATAATTCTCAACATAAAATTAAAAGGTATTGATGAATGAGATATTATGTTTTCGTATTATTTATTCTTATTTTGAAATTAAGAACAGATTTTGGTTAATTCTAATGAATAATGTTCATAGAACAATTTGAATTTCCCGCGATTACAATAACTGAAGTTGTCATTACTTTATTATGATTGCATTACATAGGTATACAATTATATCGGAGCGATCTGTCAAATGACCGACCATGTGATTGGCTGATAGGTAGTTATGTCGCACATGTTTTGTTTTCTTCTATTGAGTTTTAAATTCTAGCGGGTTTCACCGCTTTACTCCCCTCGTCTCTCCTCACCCGCCCCGCCGCATCGCCCCGTCGCTACATAGTGTTTCTCTCGAAACATTTATTTAGCGTTGGTAATGTTGGGTCGGAATATTGTAGGCCGTTCTATATCTACATAGTTAGCTACGCCACTGTACACACGTACACACACATACAGAGGTATGATAGTATATAGCAGCTGCCTTCGTGAACCAATCTACCTACTAAAATATTTCGATCGTACAACATTTGACAAGCGTCATGTGGAAATTTCACCCAAATTTTTCTTTCCACAATGAGGCAGTAACGCATGTCTGAAATGTGCTTTCAAAATATACTAGAAAAATCAAGAAAAAAATTACGATTACCAGACTTTTTGAATTTTTCAAAAATATGGAGTAGTTCCGGAGATATTAGGCGTCAAAGTTGGGGTTGCTGAAAAACGCTCGGTTTTATCAAATTCACCTCGTGACGTCACATTACCGTATGGATCTCAGCCTCTATGTGGGGCTAGTATGCGCTCCATACGTTAACATTAAAAATAGTTATAATTGATTGTAATTAGTAGGATGTTAGTCCTTAAATTCAAATTGGATGTGATTTTGTTTTGTTTTCTGTGTTTTTTTTTTATTGTTTAATGATAATAAAGCATAATAAAGTAAAGATTTGTAAGATGACAATCTCCCAAAAGCAGATTAGTATGTAGCATAAGTAGAAACGGATTTTGTTATGAATTTCAGTTTCATGAGTGCCGAAATTCGTAGCGTGAAATTCGCAAAGTGATTATAGTACTTACTTGTATAGTACCTATTACTAAATCTTCAAATATTTTTGCTAACTTTCGCTGTTTAACAACGCTTCTCAAACTTTATTGAGATTTCACAACCTAGAGTGACGCTCAGAAATCTTAACTTGGTTGATAGTAAAAAAGTGGGAGTAAAATTACTTAGAGCAAGTATTTTTTTTTATACTTAGTGAAAAAGGTCGTGATTGATTTATTATTTAATGAACACAAAAATACGTTTCGCAATAATGAGTATGAAAACTGTTTTCTTATAGGTAGGTACATCATGTAGCAATATTTTTTAATGAATAAAATAAAATACGAGTATAATAAAAAAATAAAAAAGATAGCGCCGCAGGCGAAAACTAAGACATACAAAGCCTACATAAAAGAAGTAGTAATGCAGAATTAGTTTATTTTTTTGTAAAATAAAAAAATATTACATTCAGAGTAACATGGATAACTAGCACCGCAGGCAAAATTTAGCTTTATAGTAAAGATTGTTTTTTTTTGCCTGGGCGTCCTCTCCGTTGTGCTTTTTGTGTTCATATATATATATCTTTTCAATATAAAACAAAAGTCAAAACGAATACTAAATAGGTAGTTATAGTAAAAGTTTGAGAACTACCGTTTTTTGCTAGTGACAAACTACCATTTTTTTTTAGATATTGATGCTGAATGTAAAATACAATACATTTTAAATGACGGTACAATATTCGTCCTTCCACACTGCGGGGGAGAGACATACATAATACAATGCTATTGTATTATTAAAATATAAACAATGCAATAAAAACAACAAAAAAATAGACAATGTTTTACAACAATACTACCTAGAGTTAAGCATATGTTCATTCATTATATTTATATAATAAGACATGGTTATAATATTAAGAACTCTATTCTATTCTATACCTTCACGCCACGTCGCGTCCCTTGCAGGGTAGGCAGGGAGGACAGAGCGCCAGACAGCCCTATCCTTACACACACTCCTAGCTTCCGTCATATTCATGCAATTTGTCATACACGCTCTCCGATTCCTTTTACTCAAAACGCGTCCATCCTTGAGGATCTGGTCGACATGATCGGACCAGGTTAGTCTCGGGCGGTCGCGCTTCCTCACCCCTCATCGCTCACTCAAATATATCTTTTTTGTCATCCTGTCATCATTCATTCTCTCAACATGCCCAAACCATCTTAGTTTGTTTACTTTCATTCTTGTCACAACACCAGTCTTGCAGTCACTCATTTCCCTATTAATTCCCTTTCCCATTCCCTATTCCTAATATTAAGAACACCTATGTAATAAGCAGAAACAGCTTCAAGGATAAAAATCTCCCTAGAAACAATAGGTACTTAAGTGTACCTACCATATTTTTACTATTTATGGTTTTATTATTAGTAGATATTTTATACCAGTTTTTTACAAAGCACATTTTTGTATTATACCTATCGAAAATCGTGACGATAACGTATGTCCAAGTCATCTCGTGGACAAAATACTTCATAATACTATACTGGCCCGCTGTATGGAGAACAGTACGACAGATAATGTGACGTCATGCGCTATTTAGGTATAATCCGACCGTTTTTAAAACAGTCAACTTTGAGCCTCTGTAACTCTGCTGTTTTACAAGATATCGAAAAAATTCCTTCAGTTTTGTAAATGTGATTTTTAGGAGAATTTTATTGAATGTTAAAAAAAAATTGCGTTACTAGCTCATTATAATTTAACGTCGAAAGTTGCTTTGTAACTCGATTAGGTACTGCAGTTCTACAATGTTCTATATATGCAGATCCACTGGTGTTCAATGTGAGTTGCGACATTGTTTTAATGAAAGAATATATTTTTATTGACAGAACGTTCTTACATGTTCTAGTCAAATCAAATTATTAAACAAATGTCAAATATGCCTTCAATGAAATACTACCCCGAGTGAATTTATACCAATTTATTACACGTTTTCTCATTTTAACGAAAATAGTGTATTAAACTTACACAATTTACACTTACTTACACAACTTTTTTAAAATAGATAATGCGGCACCCATACCCAGCCAGACGTAGGTAATATGGGAATGTATTGTAACGCACGTTCAAGTCGATACCGTCGAATATTACCTCGGGTGAGGATGGAAGGGGACGGCGCCAGCTTACATTTGCCGTCTGAAAATATACGACATTATTTACGACGAGAGATAGATAGATACCTAGAGTACAAACAATATCCTCCTCACAGTAGGGAGGGAAAGAGAGAGGAGTAAATTAGTTGGTTCATTTTCTATTGAACAACACGTAGAACATTTTCATAAGTTTTTCATGTGTAGATTAGACTTCTCTGTCTCGAATATTTTCATGAAGAACAAAAAGGACGCACTGAGGGCATATGTCGTATTTTGATTCCTCGAGTTTGGAAACCTGCCAGTCAGGCAAAATTGTTAGGTGCCTATTTAGTATTAAGAAGTTCCCGTATATTATTATTTTTGTGGAGGTCCACTGGTCTCTATGGCAACTCGCGAAGCTTTTGGGGGCGTTACCTCATATTTAACTCTGCACTATTAGGCACTACTTGTCATTGTTTTGTATGATCCATTTTTTGACATTTCAGTCTGGCGTGTAATGGGTAATGGTTGTCTGGTGCGGCTTGCAATGCACGCTTAGTACCTAACTCTGTCTGATAAGGAGGACTTCGCACTCTCTGTTAATAAAGTGTTACGTACCAACGACCAACATTTCGTACTAAAATTATATTGCCTAGACTAATATTTATTTGAAATAATTCGTACGCTTCGTAGAAAGACTATGATTTTTCCTTTTTATTCTTTTTCTTGTATTATTTCCTTCTTTTCATGTATACCTTACCTACTACCTACTTATATTAAATATATTACTGATGTAAAGTTCGAACTTTTCATTTCGTTACGAAAATTTGAAATAAGAATAAATGGAATGAAACCATAGATTCAGTAAGCTCGCTGGCTGTAAACACACAGGTCGTATAATGCCACAATATTACCTTGATGAAAAATATAATACATAGCTAGATACATATTACCTATTATACTATACCGAACTGTACATACCTACTCAATTAAATTATATTTAGGTATATATGCTTGTATTTATACATAATGAACTTTTGTAGCTTTGACTAGTAGCTATTAATTTTAACTGCAACCTTCCAATCTCTTCCTGAACTATATTGTACGGAGTTTTTTTTAATCAGTTGAAGATATCAGACGACCAAGTCTTATTGTAACAAACATTGCAACGGTAATCAATTGCAACATCTAAATGCATTTGGTATTCATAAATTACTACCCCAATTATATTAATTTCTTTTACACGATGGGGATAGTTTTCAGTACTGTCGCAAGTACAGTGTCAAAATGTCTCATAATATTCCTAGAAACACCAACGCAATAGAAAAGAAGCGATCTAAATCCATCATTACACTATCAAGTATCAATAGATACATGTCCCCTTATAAAAAGTTGCTTCTATATCAGAATGTATCTAGGAAGGTGGCTATTCGTAATACTATAAAAAATCAATTGATTCTGTTATGTTGAGAAACTGGCTTGGGAATTATACACCAAGTCTCAATATTTGCAAAAGTTTTCCGATTGTAGCTTTAAGACTCAAAATGAGTGGACAAAAAAGTGGATGCAATATGCATTAGATAAGCAAATTATTCATTCAAGAACTTATATACTTTGTCAGACTAAGGATTCTCATCCTCATCATCAGGCGTTTGACAATAACTGTTTTGTCAAACGCCTGATGGTAACACTATAAGTCTCGTGTAATTGAAGTTATTACGTGGATTTTAAACTTCACACATAGTTTTCATTTTTACTTTTAAAATGGACTTCCACCATGTACCGTCGTGTTATACCTCAGTTACCTTTTTGCTTCACGATTCATTTACTCATCATCTTTGACAATCGGGTCGACAAATCGAATCTCTGACGAAGAATTCTCTGACGGTCGCCTTTAGACACTTTTTTTTATTCATTACTATGATTTCATAACAATATGTCAGCGAACCTTCACAGAGTTCTGGGGAACCGATGAACCGCTTGGATACAGGATAGCACATTAGATATTTCAATTATTTCCTGTAAGTAATATAAGTTACTAAGTTCTCATACATTCACACTCTCAGTATAATATGTCTATACATGTTTCATTTCTGTAGGCATACCTCCCTTCTTTGTAGTATTACTAATAACATCGCTAGGGGACCCAATACCCAGGATATGGCAGTCCCTGGTTGTAGGGTTGCCTGTAGGGTTGCCTGTACTGGGGTAAAGGTATTCCCCTAATATGTATTGTTGGAGAGAATGATATTCTATAGTACCTTGGTTCGGTCCCTTCTATGAATGTTACATTAGAAATTCACATTCATATTATTATACTTACCTTATATTATTTGGTTTTAGTCATCAAGTATGTAGATGTTTTATAGGACCTTGTTACTATAACAGAATGCATAGAAATTGCTATACCTACCATTAAATTTTGACTTTAATTTATGCATTTCAAAATTTTCGAATACCTATATGTAATTGCAGTCAAAGTTCTTGTTGAAGAATGTGTACAAATATTCATTGGAAATATCTGCATAAAATGTCCTTTTGTCTCGTACGTACAAAACTGTGATAATGTTCCAGAGAAAATTGGCGTCGTCTGTGGATATTGAAGCTGGATAAAATATAAAACCACAATTAGTATATTTTATAATGGGTACCTGCATTAGGTAACATCTTCCTAGAAAGCCGTTCTTCCTGTGTCGTTTCAGAATACAACGCCTCTGTAATATACAGTCCATATTTTCCTCATTGCTTGTGTGTTGAACCTAATTTATCTACCTTTTTTATCCATAAAATTGGTACAGGCACCTTTGTATTATTATAGTTAGGTATAATTTCTTAGCAGGTTTAAAGACTTTTTTATTAAAGTCATTGTAATAATAATACTGCAAAATAGAAAATTAAGTCCTTTCTTCTGTATTATATCATAGCAAAAAAATGATGAACCATCCGTATGCGAATATTCTTAAACTTTTCGAACTAGAGTAAGTAGGTATATATCTACCTACATTATATTAAAGTTATTTTTGTATTGAATAATTGAAAAAAATAACGCCTTATTTTAGCTAGTACGCGTACGCACATAACGTTCTCCTGTAGCTTCTGTTTCTCCTTTTTGGTTTTCATACTGTCCTAAGAATGCGTACAATTTATATCATTTCAATGTCACAAGTGGTTGATTGGCACTGTTGTCAGACACCCGCCATTTGGAATAATGTTTTATATCCAAATCCAATAAAGATTTTATATATTATTTATTTATAATTATTTACGGAATTGGACCTAATGTATTGGGTGTGTCATCAAGTCAATACATTTCCATCTTGTGGAAAAACATTATTTTCAAATTATCTTTTAAAAAGATTGCAATGGGTAGCGGTAGCTAATACTTGCACCCACTATTGTTAGATTGCACACACACCACAGAACACTTACACGCACTCGGTAAATTTGACAGCCAGACTGATAGAAAACCATTTCCACTCAATTTAACAAACAGTTGCTTGTATGTGTATACTACTTAACTAATTATTACATAGTAAATATAGTAGTATCTATACATCTCTTTCCATCGTACACAAATAGCATGTGTGTTGTTAAAATCCTTCCTGACCAACCCTCATATTATATTATTAAGAGTTAACTGTTGCTTTCTCAATTTACCCAATCAGCTGTGGTTAATCACCCGCGTATATTCACAACTCATTCATAAGTTTATGTTCATTTCTCTGCCAATTAGATCCACCTCTCTCTTTTCCCACACTGTAGGTATATTTGTACATATATGTATCTAAGTACTTCTTTTATACATACACCTTTTTTCACTTGATAACAAACCTAAAACCTACTCCTAATGTTGCCTAGGGGTCTATAGTTAGCTACTGCAGTGACGAGGAGTGAATTTATGCAGCAGGGAAGCCGGGTCTAAATTTTTTGATTGAATTATGTCAGATTAGTCTTAAAATATTTTGCCGCCCTAAATCTTTCTTAGGACCCCTGGCTTCTGAATATCTGTATATTGTGACTTGTAATAAAATTATAATAGGATATCAGTTTGTTTTCTCGATGTTTGCGACCGTTGGTACTTGTTGGAAGTCCTTTTATAAGGAAAAAATGAAAAACGAAATATTTAGATTGAAATCCACAAAAAAATGACTCTAGACTCCACCCTCATCATCAGAAAGTATTTATTCAAGAATATTGGAACTTTATTCACAATCGCCTGATGATGAGGGTGCAAATCCTCGAATACGAGCCGCGAAAGCTAAAGTCATTTTTTTGTGGATTTTAGTGGTTTTTAATTTTATCCTTCAGATTTTTTTTATAAATTGATACAGAATTCAATGCAGCTTCAGAAAAATGAGCATAAAATATGAAAACCACCATCATATACTTAATTAGTTATAGTATGTACAATGTACATTGCATGTAGTACCTGCCTCTATCTGTCATTTTACAATTTACATAGAAATAGTGATAAAATAGATGTAAATCACGTAGGTACCCCACTGATTATTTTATTGTGTTTAAAATGAATGTACAGCAACTGCATTAGTCTATGGAAAATTTACATTTGCATATTGTGATAGATAAAGTGTAAATGTAGATACATACCTACTCGTGTGTACTATTCTCAGTTTATATTTCATACACATGTTATGACTATTTATGAAATGATAAGGGACTGTATGCGTATAATATTGAATCTGCAATTTGAATAAATTTTCTTGAGTTGGAGTGTTAATTTTATTATTAGGTTAGAGCCATTTTTTTCTACCAGAAAGATACTAACGAAAGCAGCGAGGAATTTAATGTGAAAATTATTTATTGGTTAGTTAATATTTGCTGCTGACGCTGCCAATTGGCTAAGAGATTTACCACTAAATTTGTAATTGCCGGGTCTTTTGCCATATGCATTAAAAAAAATATTTATATACTTAATTTACGAAACTTGTTGACTATAATTGAGGCAAGGAATCTACTGAAAAGGTTAATATCCACTGTAGAAATAGGAATTAAGGTGTTATTTTTTAAATCTAAATTTAAGCACTGTGCAATTCTGAGTGTTTGATTATGAAATAAATAAGAAAAACGTTGAATGTATTTTTAATTTCATAACATATTTCACCTACCTACCTTAATCAAATTCAGTGCATATATTAAAGATAGGTACCCCTATGTAGTGTAGAAATATTAAATGTTTTCTATTTAAAGTTTCAAAGTTTTCGGTTAAATAAGATCAAAAGCTGCGTAGCTATTAAACAATTTTCCGGCATAACAAACAACTCAGCTGTGTGTGCGTAGGTACTCTGGTATTCATCTACCTGTCATTACTCATTGCACACAGTGTTGCAAGCATTATGATAACTCTACGATAATAACAAAACGTTATCTCGGTGCATTTTTCTCGTTTCCCGCCTTTATATTACTGCACACAACACTTTCCCCGATGCATCTCCGATAGAATAATAATAATGATGTGTGTGTGTGTGTGTGTGTGGACCACGTGGCTTCACAATATAATGTATTATCACCCGTGACGTCAGCAATATTCCCCTTCAAAACTAAATTCACTCCACGAAACTTTGTATTCCACGCGGGTTCCTCATACATACACTACATTCGCCATACTTTACCTTATAGTTGATATCATACTACATACTATAATACGCTTCACAAATTCATACTAAAACCAACATCCTATGCCTGATGAATCACGCATAATTTTTCCCCATACCTTCATGAAATTTGACGTCCATGCGTTGAAATTTTACGTCTGGCAACTTTTAAACGTTTTTCAAATATCGAATCTTTTGAATTTTATTTCATGTTCTATCAAATCTCTAAAGGTTTTCGTCTGTTATTCCTTCTTATAGGTATACAGTAATTTTGTTATGAATTTTGAATAAAAAAACAATGCATGGATTTACTATGCAAAATCCATATTGTTCAGGTTCAGGTTGCACTTATAATTTAATTAAAGGAACAATTAACTTGTCAATTTTCTTGTATTTGCCTATTGTTTATTGCTCATATCGGTAGGTAACCAGAGCTGTAACTAGACTCCCGTTATGAAAAGAAAATCTTGAAAAAAAAAACGTATGCAATGAAATAAGTCAGATGGCTCATAATAAAAAGGTCGATATAAATCCCTGTCTCATAATATTAATAATATTATCATCCATTCTGTAGTGTAGTACGTTTCATAACGTTACAATGGAATGCAGTATAGTGTACGATTCAAATCCGGTGTCGTCCCTAAAGAACAAATTCCCGTGCATCATTTCATATCGTCTTATGAAAACTTCATATACATTCCGTAACATTGCCGAGCGACCTTTGTTTCAACGTACTGTAGTGTGGCAAGCGAATATGATCTTTAGAGGTATTACACAGAGCTCACAAACAGCTTGTTGATAAGAGAAAGGCCGATACTGAGTCGAGTATAGTCGAGTCACTACTCACTATGACTTATAGCCAAGGTTTAGTCACCGAGAACAAACAAATAACAACATTTATCTAAAAGAATAATAATTTAATTTTTTGAATTTAGAACATGCAGAAGCCGTTTGTTTTGTGCAAAATTCTTATAAAAATAATTCTGATAAAAAACGTAAGCACCAATTAATCAAATATTAGACTCTCTGTTGATCCTTTTTCAGATTTAAATTTTGTGAAAGCTTTCACTTTCCTGTTTTCAGCGCCCTGTCATAGATACTTTTATGATAAAAGTTATTTTAGGCAGGTACTTAAATATTCTATTTTTTGTTGCCAATATTTTCCTTTGTCAGTTCTCTCTGTTTATCACAAAAATGCGTCAGTTGCCTTACCTGATGCTCCCCGCAACCTTTTAATTTGTGAGTAATATACCTGCGTATCCTACCTTTCCATAGCTTGGGATAATATTATTGTTCGATGCGATGCGATGAATGACGTACGTTAATAGTCTGTGTGTATTTTATCTATGGTGGGTAGTGGATACATTTCCTTTCTCACCCGCAAAGTTTTATTTTCCAACTTTCCTCCGTGCGGTGTACTCGCTGCTCGCATATTGTACCGTGTGTTTTCCCCCATTAGTTTCAGTTTTTCTGTATGCTTCGCGCCGCTTAGACGCATGTAGCATTAACCAAACCAAGTACAAACTACCAAGTAACATCAAATGTAGAAGACGTCAGTTTAATTTATCTCGACTTTCGAAATAATTCCCCTGAAAAACATTTCTAGCATTAGCATATCATGAACACGTGTGTATACCGAATACGAATACTCCGCTGCTACTCGAACAGTATTCTCTACTTTTATCACAATTATCTTTGTTACTCGTGTCTCGCTCTAGCTCGTCGCGTGACGTATAGTGGTTCTCTCTCTATCGCATTGTACTGGGTACTGGGTGGTAGTGAATACGGTCTTTATTGGAAAGAAGGCCAACCAACCTAATGGGTAGGGGGCCGTGGGTTGAGTGAGGGGTGGCGGTTGTGTGGAGAGGTGCGGGGAAGCAGGGAGAGGCCGCGGCTGTCTGCCTGTCTCTCTACCTCTACCTAACTAATACATTGACATGCCTCACATATATTACTCTACTCGTATATACACACACCCATATAACACTCGTCGTTATTACTAACAAGGATGTACTTTCATGAATTATATATCAGAAACAGGAATAAGAAGTTCCGTAGTCAATTATTAAAAAATAGACCCAATATTCCATCCCACAACAGTTTACTCTCACTAGGAGCATTCCCTCAATATACGAGTAGGTATCCTTCATACAAATCGTACAATTAATTAATTGCGACGTATGACGACTCAACGTTCGAAAATTCCACTCATAAATACGGTTATCTTGTGGGAAGAAAATTATTGGTAGAATAATGTCGTTGAATTTGAACAGAACAATTCAAAATTTCATGACTCTTTCAGCCAAAATGAAATAAAATTTATCTTCATCCAGCGGCCTGCAAAATAAAGTTCTAGTTTTACACAATACGGTTTCATCAATCTTCTTAGCCTAACCCTCAAATAATACCCGCCATTAGAGAGAATACTACTTTGAGTAGCTAAATTTTATTAGGAGAGCAGACAACGAATCAAGTTCTGTAGCTAATTAAGTGGATACTAACTACAATAATGCTGGATTTCACCAACTTTATAGGTGAGGAATAGGGGAGATAGGAGTCTTCTTCTTCAGCCTACTCCCGTCCACTCCTGGACGAAGGCCTCCTCCATCTACTTCCTCGCCGCTCTATTCCGGGCTCTTTGGATTCAGTAGGAGTCACCTAGCACAAATTTTGTATAAAAATAATAATAAGTGGCTTCTATCTCCGCTGTTCCTCACCTGAATAGTTTGTGAAATCCGGCATATGACTTTCTTTTTTCAATTGTTTCATAGTCAAATAAATTTAGAACGCATTTGTTCAAAATAGAATACAGAATGTTTAAACATTTAGGGTTTCGTGTCTGTCTATTTTTTTACTGTATTTTCTTTGCTTAATAGTTTAATTTATAATAATAATTATTGTAGCTTGAGTTAGTGTTTCTTCTGTTCTATTTATTTATCTCATACTTATGTAAAAATTGTAAAATAATAATATGTACAATTTAAAGCGAAGTGTCACCCCTGCATCTATCGTGTTTTGTAGTCAGTACACAGGGTTACCAACACACAGATGGGAATTGTGTTATATTATATATACGTTTACGTATACACCTATACATAATTACTATATACTCTCAGTAATAATAATAATAATGTAGAGTTGCCAACCTCACCATACTTGTTTCCAATGCTACCAACACACGGACGGAATCAACATCGTATACAGAGTGCTGTAGCGTGCTATAGCAGTGTATGTGAATTTATTATATATTGCAGTCGGTATACAGGGTGATATTATCAACTCATATAATTCTGACGGATATCGGGGAAATTTGTAACGCAGGACCGTGGCAACTTAATAATAATTAAAATAAATTTATTTCGGGTAACTAGGGGTATTTAAAATTAGTTCGAATACATACGGAATATAAAACACTTCGCAATGCCTTCAGCTACGGTCGAAACGTATCTTTTTTTGTCCACAACCTTTGGTAATATACAAGCCTATAATTTTTTTAAGTGGTCATCGATAGATGTAGAGCTCCTTTATATCAAATTTGCACAATTTGATTTATAAATTAAATTCGTAAATATTGCAGTACTATTATTAAGTAGAATAAAAAATACTACGCTAAATAAATATTTAATTTGCTATAACGCTAAAAAACCTTGAGATTACTATAAAAACTTACGTACGATAATTATACATGTAAGGATAGGGAAGTCTGGCGATCTGTTCTGTCTGCCTACCCGCAAACAGCGTATTTTTTGATTTGGAATATACCTATACTATATTAGGTATGGAACCGGAATTTATCTGCATTGCACAGACGGAAATACATTACAGTTTTTTTCACATAATTTAGAGTTATGTGAACTCCCTTGGGAAGGAAGCAGGACGGGTGTTCCGACGCTTACGAGTCGGCTTTGGTTGGCTTAAGTCATCACTTTATGCCCAGGGCAACGTTAACCCATTCCACCACATCCTGCTGTCAATTGTGTAATTTTTGGAAGTTGTATACATGTTTCCATCCTTGGACAAGGACACTGAATGAATGTAAGTTAGGGGTGGGGTTTTATTTTTATAAATATTTTGCTAAGAAGTGCGGGTAAAGAGGACGTTATATGCGCCTGTGCTACCCGGGAATGCGGAGGGTCTTAAGCCCGTGAGAGTCCTTCAATGCTACAGCTGGAAACTATTTCACAATGAACCAAATTTCCGATGCTAACGTCATTTTTTGTTGGGTCCCAGCTAGTATGTATATATGTGTAGTATCTCGTATATTATATGTAGCATGTTGTGTATGGCGTGTTGGTTATACTATACGATATATGATTGTATGTAGTAGGTACTAGCTCATACTAGCTCCAGTCTAGTGTAGGTATGTTAGTTATTTTCATATATTATTAGGTATATACCTACTAACTAACTATATTATTATACTCTCTACCAGTATGTACCTAGTACTGCTACTACTAATCTATGTGAATGCTAGGTGGCTATGCTAGATAATGCTAAATGTATCTAGAACCTAACTATTATATTATTTAGTTAGAAATTAAAAATATATATATATAAAGTTTCAGTTTTACTATGTACAAGTGTGTAGGTATTTTAACTCTAGCCTACTTTTTTTATCCATTAACAATTACAACTCACCTTTCCTAGTTCTATTTTAAACGCTTAAATATTATGTAAGTATGTATTTTTCACTTCTAACGAATGTCACAAGTGGTTGGTTGGCAGGCATAGCCGACGGCAATAAACCCGCCATTAAAAAATGTTTTTTTTTTCAATAAAGTTTTATTTATTTTAAATATTTTCCCATAGAGTAGATAAAATATAGTGCCACCTGAATCGTTTTGCTTTTAGAGGTACCTAGATGTTTTTTTTTTAAATTTCAGGTTAGGTACATATTACGTTTACACAAAATAGTCTTTTAGTTTACAGTCAGGGCTGGCCCGTCCATATAGGCAAAGTAGTAAATTGCGTAGGTCGCTCATATTTGAAGGGTATCAATTTGTATTGAAATTGTAAACTAGAAAAAACGTTAGGTACTCGTATGTGTAAATATATTGCAACATTTTTGTATAAAAATAAAATCCTTTACTTGTCAACCTCTCAAAACTTAAAAAAAAACTTACTCAAAACTCACTAAAATGGACATGTACATAATATCTGCAGTCTGTACAAATAACAAAACCCATGGATATACTCGTATGTGCAAACTATACAACTATAAAGTAGATAGGTATTCCTACTATTATGCATTTTATCCACAAATGCCCATGCATTTTAAATATAGTAGATATCTATATCACTACATAAACTATGTATCGCATTAATTATTGCATCATTATATAATTTTATATACCCATCTATCTATGTACATTGTATTACACATAATACACTTTTAAGCTCGATGCATTTTCAATGTGGTGAATTTTTTAATGCTAATTTATTATTACTATCAGTGGTTTTGCTAAATTTTCTCTCAAAATTATAATAACTGCAGAATGGACAATGATATGTTTTTAGATAATTAAAAGCTTTAGAGATTATGGAAATTTTTAGCGAGTAGATATAAATTTTATATATGAAAAATATCTATGGATTAGGTACAGTTTTACCTACCAATTTGTGAAAATATTCGAAAACACGACGTGGTATATTTTAAACATTGCTGTATTTTTTTATGAAATATAAATAAAATAAAATAATCTTTATTGTACAGAAACATACAAAGGGCGGGCTTATTGCCAAATGGCAATTTCTGCCAGCCAACCCATAAATATACCAAAAGTATGAGTAGATTTAGAGGAGATACGTGAGAACTTTCAGTATATTTCGTTCTTTTGCCGTCGGAATGTGACATCTTGTAGTTTAGTAAGCGAAATGTAGGAAATTTTGCATTTTCCAACATGACTAGTAGGTACCTACTCATAGATGACAAATTAATTTATGTACAAGCTAAAAAAAATTTTTTCACTTCATCATTCCTCTCAAGAACATTGGTACCTATTCAACTGTATACGACATCTGCACGTATGTGCGTTGGATTTGAATGGAATAAGATTATGTGCGATGATGTGTGTGGATGAAGTTGTTCTAAGGATGAATGTCATAGAATACCTAATAATAAACAGCATAAAATAATTTTATTTGAATTCTCTTTGATTTGCTCATCAAACAATATTTTTTTAGATATTTACGTAGAAGAATAATGTCAGTTGTAGCTAATATTAAAAGAAATGGGAAATATATGTATAATTTACATTGTGTATGCAAAGTAAAGGGGATGTAAAGTTTTTACGTTAAGTTTGAGACACTTCTGCGTCGGCTGCCGGCGGCCGACTGTTTTCCCGTCTGTCGATATGATAACACGGGCAGTGCATCACGTCTTCACAACCCACCCCGGCTGTGGAGAGATCGCCAATAAAAAAACAATTTCCATGAGGGAAATTTACTCACGTCGGTCTACTGTAGAGAGTAGTCTCTAGTGTTCTGATGGGGAGGTGGCGCAACGATCGCGGGGTGGGTGTTCTTTTTTCAAGTTTACAATGACGACATGATGCGTGATATGTTTTTCTTTTTTTTATTCAGCATAAATCTCCGATGTTGCGTAGGTTATGGTATTTTGTTTAAATTTAAAACACTTCGCTTCTTAAAATTAAAACGTTCGTCTTAAAAAATAATAATTAGAATGCTGATGGCATCATATTATTACAGTTTTAGGAGATCCGCGTGGCCTATTCCAAAATACCAATTCATTTCATTTTGTCCGAAATTACCTACGAAAAATTGAATCCAGTATTTTTTTTATTAACATATAATTTTAATTAGGTACATTGTGTGGTTTTCAGCTATGGTTATCACAAAATTACGTAGTTTGACGTCGGTTTTTCACATTCAGTATTCATGATCCATAACTATTAAGTATCTATATTTACCTATATAACTAACTAGGTTTTATATTTTAAATAAATACATACATATATGCAGTTATGTATGTACATATAAAGCATCGCACGTTATTTTGGTGTTAAATTTATCGTAATTTTGTTCGATTAAATTGGTAGGTATTACTAATTTATTTCATGCAAATACCTACTTACGATTTTTTATACTATCTTAATGTGCCTAAATTTAAGCAGGTATCTACTTACTTTATACCGATTTTTCAAGTCTGAAAGTTCTTTTATAATATTTACCTAACATTAAGGAGATTATTATAAAACATAAGGGCGCAAATCTGTAACTTCTAACCTTTACCTAAGTTTGCGAAGAAATGCGTATCAAATACTATCGATAGTGTATTCACTTACTCAATCAAGTGCTTCATGAATACTTACCTACATGGTATACTATTCAATATATTTTCCTGTACATAGTAAGAATAAACAAATAAAAGTGATTGACGTATCGCCGCTATTCATTCATCTGATGAATTATAATATCGAGTGTGGACCATCAAGCTACTGATGATACAGATACCTCTAACCATAATATTACTATGTACATATTGTTTATTCGCTATGTTAGGTAGGCACATACAGACCTTTACATAGTTTATGGAAATTGTATCCTATTAATCTCAATCTACTTTAAATATTCATTCATACACGAGCGTGGCGCCTAGGAAACATCCCCACAGGTTCAAGAACATTTTGCTTCTGATTTCTCTCCGTCTTCCTCTATGACATGTCCTCAGTCCTCTCCTTAGATATGATGATCATGGTATCATCGTGTTGATATAAAACTGATACAATTGTAATTGCCTAACTAAATACTTCGACGTCGCCTGATGACATAGGAATTGCAATTTTTTGTATCTTTATTCATTTTTCGTTTATCAGGCATTCTATGATACTGGTACAGGCACTGACCATAATTTGGTGCAGGTGAACAGCTGTTATGATAATAAGAAAACTTCTTCTTTTCTGTGTCCTGTCGGGTATCCTCGACGTTGACGACCACTTGGGAGAACGTCTCTCTGTCCTGGGCAGTGCGAAACAGCAGCAGCAATAAGAAAACTAGTAAAAGTAAATCGAAGATACATAACAAATTAAAAAAAAGTTAACACAAATTAGTAAAGCTGTTAACAAAAAATGACACTCACTTATTTTTTTTGTGGGATGAAAGGCATTATACAAATTTTGCTTCATGGATTTACTTAAATACAACCTTACACGTAATAACTTACATAATCCATTAAGTACTTATACTTATATTATACGGGTGAAGTATTAGGTAATAATTTCATTCATGTAACAGTAATAAACAATAACAGTAAGGAATCGTTAAAGTGAAGTATATAAGACCACAGAAATGCATTGATCACACAATGATGTAAAAGGGATTTAATAAGAAAAAGTAAGTTCCACTAATATCTATACAGCACTGTAGGCTGTAGGCCAGACGTTTGATCTGTGGTGAGAAAGTGTTTATGGGTTTTATATAAGTTCTTGTATAGATTTATATCCACACAATCGTAAACCTACATTTTACATGGCGAGGGGCAAGGTCGCTTACGATTTATTATCATTTGGCATCTGGTCACCCCACCTCATATAGTATGATACCCCTTCTCACTTCTCATATTGAATCCAAGCTGACTTTACAGTACTACTGTACCTACATTGCATAATAATATTGTATAGTACCAACACTCCATTGCAAGTTATAATTCGGCGGGATATCACACATATACCTACACCTATATTCTGCCTGTTGCAGACGATATAATGTATTGTGTAGTTAACCTACAAAACAAAGCAGCACGACGACGCGACGCTTTATATTGTTTTGTTTTACACACACATATGTAGTTTTGTTTTGCATTTCGTACTTGATTTTTTCAGTGGTAAATATATTACACTGCACAGATAGGGTTAACAGGATTCCTGGTTTAACATTTTGAAATACTTACGTTATTTTATAGATCCTAGTTAGTGGTTTCAATAATATTTGGATTTTTTTAACGGTAGGATAATTTATGTAAACGTATTCGTTGATCTGAGAAAAGAAAATATCTAAAAATATATTTTTTTTATTAAGCCAATAAAAAACGGTTCACTTTTGCGGAATCACTCCCCAATCAAAAGTGATCTCATCCACTGGTGTACCATCTAAACACATCAGAAGTGATGCGATCACCATACGAATTATCATACATGATTGGGTGAATTTTTTGATTACCATGCAAAAGTGAATCGTATTATCTTAAAAATCGTAACAATCTGTATTCTCAATAAATAAAAATCTCGCAATAGGTACCGATTTCTTACGTCTGGGAATCCCGTCAATGGTGTACCTAGAAATATAATTATTTATAGCGTTTTAAACCTGTCATAAGTAATTATTATGATTAGTCATAGATGGTATAGTGGAAAACAGTAAATAAATATAGAATTTAATTGGATTATGTAATAATAAGCCTACTTATCAATAGTCAGGCACATAAAAAATGTAGCATTCGCCAAAACATGAATGAAACTGGTTTTATGTATTCCCAAATAAGGATTAATAATGTTATTATGACGAGACTGTTAACAAGTTATGCCGGTAGGTACTTACTTGTTAATATAATATTGTCATGCCGGACATCATAGTACCAATCCAATACCAACTAGCAGATATACGATAATAAACATTAAAACATTAAACTACACCTGTCAAGGTAATTGCGCGACATACCATAAACAACAAACGTAAATAACAACAAACTGCAGGTAATTACTTTACTATAATGTCTCGGTAGGTCACCGATCTTGTTTCGCGAACACGTGGTTGTTCCCGCCATAGATAAATCACTACCGCCTTGTCACTACTCACTTTCAACACACAGCTTGACAGATTGCTATCATAACATCATATACCTACCATATAATAATAATACCTGCCTATTATATTATTATTTAGACACGGCCGCGAGTGTGACATCCATTGATGTGCACCTCACGCATTTAGTTAGTCATTCAACTGTAAAATAATAATAATACCAATAGGTAGATGATGCTTGAGTGTTTTATTTTATATACCCATCATTCATACGTACATAATATGTTACACTTACAATGCTTTCTGAATGATGTTACCAATACGTCAACACTATCAATCTTATAAATCTATAAAGTAAAATGACTTAGTTCTGAGAACACACGCCAGGCGGCTTTCAGTTTCAAACGTTCCATAATGTGTTATTTTTCTCGTTTTTCTTGTGCAACTTTTCTCTTTCACTTTTCTACTTTTTTCTTAGATAAACTATCGACTGATTTTGCTTTTGTGAAACAACTTTATTTTTATATACTTGTGTGAGTGTTGTTCTCGAGAGATATAAAAGTATCTGATAAGGAACAACTCGTGCCGTCAGCCGTATACAATGAAGTAGATATAGGATAGTCGATGCTTCAAGTCATAGCTTATTATGTAAACTTTGTGTTACCTGTAAAATTTTACCTTACAGATTTAGATCATTGAAAGATTTCCTTCTGATCGTGTTCCTAAGTAGAAAATTAGAGTAGGGCAAAATAATTTATAATATACCTAGACACATAGCTGTAATAAAAACTCAAAAAATGGTACGTAACTATCTCATAGGGAGTGCCAATATATATAAATTCTATTGATAAATTATGTATATATTTTGAATTACATAGGTACGATGTGTCAACATTATTTTAATCAGAGGGGCGACCGACTGTCTCGTAAGATCGGTAATTAATTACTACAAAGATACTTAATTATTATTAATTGTACTAGGTAGGTAGGTAGGTACCTGCCTCTATAATTCAAGTTCATTGATAAAGAACATAATGCTAGTAGGTATATATAAACAATGATGCTAATGAGTTAATGACATTTAGTGGGATTATGTAATACTATTAAATAATTATCTACGTCTTAGTGGTTTTAGTTACTAAATCGTTCATTCATAATGTAGGTTTAGTAAATAGATACTAGTTATTTGTTTGCTTGTTTTTCTATCGCAGCATTCAGCTATTTTAGCCGAGAGGTTTGATTCTAAGGTTTGTTCCTACGGAATACCGAGTTAGTACTGTAGATACTATAGCGAATTTTATTGCTTTCGACCCCTGGTGGTAAAATTTCATACCTCTCTCCAAAAATTGATTTGAAATTGGAACTGTCAATACATTTTATAAACGATTATAAGATATCATGATATCCTGATGATATCAATGCACTTATTGTGGAAATAACCTATACTTCAGCAGTTAAAATATCATAGAAACTGATACGCCGAGGTTTTTTCACTATGCGAATTTTCGGTAAGTCGTAGGTCAACATTTTTTCATTACCGGTATAATACATCAGAATAAAATGAAGTTTAAAAATAGAATTATCATTTTAAAACGTTCGAAATGATATTCTCTGTCAAATTCAAATCGTAAGACGTGTTTACATCGTGATAGTCGACTTGAGAGTCATTACTTAATAATACTACTAAATGATATTACTATATTATAGGTAATTATGTTGTTCATTCATTCATTCATTCAACTCGCCTGATATTCAGAGAGATTATTGATGTTATCTTCACCACGTTTGTTATTATTATTATTATTATTATGACTGCTATTACATCTAAATTAATTATGTAAACACGTTAATAAATTATATTAAACATCAGCTGTTCTGTAGGTAGCCACGCGGTATTTCAATATTTTCATGTTATTATCGGATACACAACAAGTATTTTGACAGCGGGCACCAGAGCTGGGCAGAAAAGCGTTAATCCGTTAATCGTTCATTAACGAAGTTAACATTTTGGTTAACGATTTAACGCTTTTCTCACCTCCAAAAATTGTTAACGGATTATTTAACTTCCGTTACATTTTACTTCCGTTAATTAAGCCCGTTAATATTTGATTGTTTGCATAGACATCATCCACTGGAGGCGCTGGCATTAGATAATTCAAGGGTTGTATAGAGTTATGTGTAGTATCGTATGTGGGTTGGGAGTTGGAAAATAAATTTCACTTTGTTGGGATACATCGCGATAGTGTAAATATGATAGTAGTTGTACTTATGTAGTTCTATTTCATGCCATTTAACCGCGATTTTTTTACATTAATGCTTTAACAGATTAACGTTAACTTCCGTTACATTTTTCAAAATTTAACGATTAACGAAGTTAACATTTTAGTTAACGGATTATCGATTAACGAAGTTAACTTTTTGATTAACGGTGCCCACCTCTGGCGGGCACGTATATATTAAACTCCTGCAATGCCAACCCGTCGATATCAAAGATATATTAAATAAACAACTTTACTCTCTATAAATCTATCTGATATTGTATAAGTACAAATTTATAAAATCTATTTTGTTATTGCTATGTAGTAATAGATAGCGTATTTTATTAGTTCTATTTGAAATATTTAGTAAAATTTGAATGTTTAAAAAAATCAAAATGTTAAATTAATATGTTGCATACAATCTGTCAAGAAAGATATGGTCTAGAATTGAGGTATGAGAACTACAATTTTGATTGCTGGCAACAATGACATGACATGGTGGCCAAAAATCTAAAAGTAGCACCCCTCATTAAAAACCGTATATTTCTTGATAGACTGTACCTATATTTATTTATTTATTTAAATTTAAAGTGAACAACAAATACATATAAATATAAAAAAAATGACATAGTACAGATTATAAATCGTTGTTCACTAGGGCGAACTTATCGCAGAACTGCGATTTCTTCCAGTTAACCCCATTCTGTAAAGACTCTTAAATATAGATTCCACAAATTCGCAATAAATCCGTGTTAGGCAAATTTTCTCTACAAGCAGTTCGCCACTTCTACGTTTTTTTATTCTACCACTTTTGTGTTTCAATTTGGTTCTATACAATCGTATGAATGATTGGAACGGTTTTAATAAGCTTTCAACATATCGTAGTGTAAGGAGACGTTTAATAAAAAAAAGTTTACATAAAAAAAAAGAAACTGGCATACCTAATATACTATTACGTTTAAATGGTACATTGTTGAATGATGGTTGTGTTTTGTTTGTATACAGGTATGTTGTATGTGTATATATTGTATATAAGTTGGTTTGTTGTTCACCCGACTTGCATATCAATCGAAGTACGAAATATATTTATTTATTGGCATGACGCGGCATGGATTGGATTTATTACACTCGGAGAGACATTCACGACAGACGGCTTCCCCCGTTCAGGGGTCCATAACAATTTACCACTACCATTCTTATTAATTATTTATTTATTTATTTAAAACATGTTTAATTACAATAAGTTGACAGATTATAGATAATTTACAATTGAAAATATAGATCATAAACTATAAAGTTTTACCCTCCTTATAAAGTAAAAATTATGTCAAGGGGGGGAGTATCCTGTAATCATCAGGGTTTGAAACATCATGACATTCAATCATAACCTACACAGTAGGCGTCAACTAAAAAATAACAAAATCTATACAGCTACACTGCTGTAGGTACCTGCTGTAGGTACTCATTGTAGAGGCACCATTCTTACAAACTATTTCAGTACAAACCTAGTATCAACACAGTATAATATATGTAGTAGACATGGGCGCCGCCGCCGGCTTTTTTGCAGCCGGCGCACATGTCTAATATGTAGTACTACAATACTACACCAATTAATTGAATAATAGATTGGAATTATCTTTCATTAATTTCTTAGTGTACCTACATACATAATGGATATATTTTATAAAAAATATTCGTAGTTTTTCGGTGTAAAGTTCCGATGTTACTATTTTAATTCCAATGAGATTCAATTCTGTAACTTTGCGAGCCAAACAAAATGTGTTTTAAATCTATTTAACTATGAAATAATTAAAATTGAAAAAAAAGTCTTATTTTACTTAGTGCGCACTTAATTAGTTTCAGAATTGGAACCTAATACTCCCCAAATGCTATGAAAAAATAAATAAGTCTGGCTAATGGCTTGATGATCTATTTACTCTGTAATTTTTGTAATGTGTTCTGAACTTATAAATATAATTTGAATTTAAAGGTAGGTACTTACCTAAGTGCAATAATGAAGCATTTTTATTTAAGTACAAATGTTTTTAGACACTGTAGATTGCATTATAGTTAAGTACCTCCTTCACTGAACTTTGTGTCGTAACAAAATAATATGCATTTAATAGGAGACCAATGATTGTCGACAACCGTGTCACGACACAGTACCACTGAGACGTCGTGTTAATAATAATAATAATATATTAAATGATGGCAAAATGCAAAGGAATTCCCAATTACCCATAAATAAAACATACGACTTGACAATAAAATACTTACATTGATATACGACACCTACATAATAATATGATTTATAATAGTACCGTGGAGGGGGCGTTCTCTAAACATATAAGAGAGCTCATTATGAATTACTAATTAAGTAATTACTTACGCTACAAGTTTGTCAGAAGACGTTATAATATTATGAATGTTTATATTATTTATGTGTTTACCCAAGTCCATTGATGTTTAGTCATCATACGAGTATAATAATAGTAATATTTAGTTTAGTTATGAACGTGTTATGTGGTGGTGAGGTCGTCAGCTGTTCCGATATAATACTGTAACCGATACCTGGCACGATGTTAATCGATAAATAAATAATTACTTGTATAAAAAATATACTTTTGTATTATTTTGATTATGTAAGATTATACCGCTGTAGTTGAGTGACATAATAGTATTATTATTAACTGATTTAATAATCTGATCCTTATAACACAGTTAGGTAACAATAGATTCACCTTTATAGGTAGAAGAATGCCTTTAGAAATATTTTGACTAAACATTTTTTTGTTAATCAATCGACACCTATAATTGATAAGAAGGGATGCTGTAATATGTAATAAAGATGTTTTTTCTTTATCGGGTTTTGAACCTCGGTACTAGTTTAAGCAGATCCGTATACATTGTATTTTCTCAGGCTTTTTGCTGCATATTTTTTCTTCATCCTGAAGATGGCCCCTGCACAGGCGCTTATTAGATTAGATATCTCATACTTGTATTATTAAATTAGTACAACTTATACCTACCTAGGAGCAGGTTAAGTACAGACAGATATGTTAGGTAGCTATTTATTCTGTATGTATTTAATGTGGATAGGTAATAGGTGTTGATATACAGGTATTTTGATTCCGACAATACGTAGCGTCGCAGTAATTGATGGATTAGGAATATTAGGATTGTCTGACAGTTTTACCCACACTCTCAATTCATATTGAAATTTTGGTACAAATATAGGTAGGTTTATTTAATACTTGATTTATTAATGTACTGTTTTTGTACATATCCAAATACCTACTTAGATATACTCAGACGTCCTTCATTTGATTTGTATGTTTCTATTTATATACAAAGACCGTCAATGAGTAGGTAGGTTCTTACACCCGCAACCCATATAAAGAAAATAAAAATCTGGAAACTTAGTAAGAGAACCTACCCATGAGTCTTAATGATTCCTTTGTTTCAAAATTGAGTTTTGGATTCGTGTTGTAGAAAACATCTCCCAAATATCTTATTTGGTGACACCGTGGATGGTGGATGAAGGGGAGGGGTGTAGACGGGAGTGAGGGAGAGTAGAGAAGAAGAATATTCAGCCTACGAGTTGTGTTACAAAGGCCTCCACCTCAGTCGGGCCCCAACCCAACGCCGATACTCCCAACCCTCCTCGAGCCCCTTTTACTTTAGGGCATTCTTTCCCCGAAAATATCCTCCCACGCTGAGCCGGAATAACAAGCAAGCCTGCTTATTTTCCGGCGGGAACTTGAAACATTTTCTCTCTTCTCTCCAGTCAACTCTCTGCCATATTACGTACATTATGTACCATTGTACCTACCACCAAGTTCCAGATAGAAACGAAGCATTACAGAACAAATAATTATATCTCGAAGTAAACCAATGTGCTTATATAACATTTCCTTACACCCACCTTTTAGATATCTACTTACAGATTTGTTTTTTCCAGGAATTTAGTATTAATTTCTGATTTAGTCTCGTATTATATCCAGACTGTATAGACACGTATGGTGGGTTATTGAACTCCGTGGTATCAATTTATTTCTACCAAATAACCACTGTTCACTTTAAAATTGTCTATAGCCTATACCTTGTCCAGTAAATTTAATGTTTCTCATATTTATGATAACTTGACAAGATTGTCGGAAAAGTCTCCGGCTTCATCCATCCCATAATGTACACACAGTCAAAGGATTTCTTTGATTTTGATAATTCAAAGTGTTGTTTTTACTCGAAAATTCCTTTGCTGTCAGGACAGTCCGGATATATCGAGCCCAAAAATGAAATATAAAATAAGCGTTTGCTAATAACAAATATATTTGGTATATTTTTGTAGTATTTCAAGAAAGGGAAATTTGTGGTGTGTTAGTAAGAAATTAAATAAGATTTTAATGGATTTTAATATTATCATAATATGTGTATGTAGCTGCTAGGTACTTGGTAACTACCAAAATAACGAGGGTAGGCTTATACTTCATAGTTTCCTAAGATACCCACTTTTGTATAAGAAATCTGGCTAGGGTCAAAGAACATGCAATCCAATATACTTAATTTGGATTTAATACAACAGAAAAATATTTCACCCTTTTACTATCTTTTTTTTACTATTAAAGAATATAGAAATTGACTTCACAAACTAGATTAAGTATAGGTACTTATGTTTAGGACTTAGGGACATGATTTAGAATAAAACTATAATAAAAAATCTAACCAATATATATTGCAAGTAGGTAAATAGGTAAACGTTTAATAAAAAAAATCCAAGATTTTTAATATGTGTTATTTACTGTAGATATGTAGCTAATTAATTTCATTGGCTAATATTTTTAATCTTATCTGTTGATGTAGATATTGTCATACACACGCTTATCAAAAATGACTCATCAGATATCTACACTTACCTAGAAATATTATCAATAAACTTATTGTTTCTGGTGTACCTAAATGACAGCATTTAAGTAATTTAATACACTTTTCTGACTGAAATAGCGCATAGAAATTTATAGACTTGACAAGAAATCAAAACGCGAAAAAAGCGCGGGAATAGTAGTATCAAGGAGCATAAAGTTCCACGATATTTGAAATAAGATAACGATAGCCATCTAAAGCAAATAGTACTGTGGCGCCGCCTAGAAGATTTTTCTCGAACTACACGGCAGGAAATTGTTAAATTTTTCTTCTGAATTGTCAGTGCGTCTTTCCGCAACACACGTGGAAACGTAGTGAACTATGTAGGTAGAACTTGTACTGTATTCAAATTTGAGATGTTTTTCATTCATGCTAAGATCATCGGACATGCCTGACGAACTCTTTTATTTGAAAGTTTTTTCAGCTTGTTGCAGTCATGCTAGTTTTTATTTCTTCTAGAGAAAGAATCGCCTTTTTGTGCTAGACTGAAATTAATGCTTTTTTTTAAACCGCAAAAAAAGCAATGTTTAGAACATGAAAAAAAATATGGTTTGATATGACGTTGTAAACGGGGCTTCATATTTTGGACGTGATGCGTTTTTTATTAGACAATTAAAATGCATTGTTAGATATACCTACTGACTTTAATGATTTTTACTTACCTACACATCGCAGTAGATACATACCCAGTACCCAGCTATCAGATATGGTATAATATTAGTTCATATAATTGCTGAATTCACAGTTCGATGTTGTTGTCACAGACTCCTTCTCGAAAAGGTTCTGTTTCAAATGACGGGTGTACGACGAGTTGAGTACACTCTCACAGGATTCTCCAAGGAATGAGGGTTCCAACCAAGCAATCTCGTATGTTCCTTGTCCCTCCTACTGCTCCTGAATACAGTCAGAAAGGGATGGAGTATAATAACGATGATGACTAATGCGCAAAACGAATCCAATTCCGTAAATGGTGTAGTACGTCGGTGTATGAGAGTGTAGGTGTATAATATTGTGTTGGTGTGCGGTACATAATATTGTATATTATATAATGGTGTGTGTGTGTGTGTGTGTGTGTGTGTGTGTGTGTACGTGAGTGTGTGTGTGTGCTCATTTCTACCATCAGAAGGATAAAGTCGCCAGATATGGATGGTCCTCACCGACACTCGTTTTTAAAGATAACATTTTCTTCAGCCATTGATCATCCTTATCTCTCTCATTTCAAGCCACAATATATTATGAGTTATTATGATGCTTAATGATGATTAGTGCTATAATTAGTATATAGCTTTTCAGACTAACCTGGATCGATAGTGTCGTCCAGATTTTTGAAAGAAACATACCAGGTAAATGGATCCTTGTTTGAATGTGGATGGTGACGTTAGTTTATCAATGTGGTTGAAGAAAAATATGTGGATAGAAGCAGAACAGTCTGACGTTCTTATTTTCTGCATGAAGGTTAATTATACAAAACACTTTTCCTGATTGCACTTAAACTACATACATATATCTTTTTCCCCTTCTATCCTTGGTTGGGTCAGGGTCTCAGAGCATCTGTGTATCTTCGCCAGTTACTTGCAGCTTCCAGGACCTCTGGCCACTCCAACCACAGTCTCTCCTCGCACAACTTTGTCACCTGCTTCTGCCAGCTATTTCTGGGGCGGACCACCGGTCTTCTGCCTGCACCCACCCTTTTAACGAAAGCCGCTCCTCTGGCATCCGAATGACATGTCCGAGCCATCTCAGCTGAGACCTCTCTATGAAGAGGAGCGTGGGTTCCACCTCGACTGCGTAATAAAATTTAGAGCGAAGAATGAAATCTCGTTGATGCGTTGAAATCTAATTACGTAATTCTTGAGACACGAAAACTGATTGTTGTACACATTTATACATCGCCTGTCCAGACGACAGTTGCACAAAAAGAAAAAAAAAGTTTGTTTCTAATTCAACAGACAAAAAAACATTACCCAATTTTCCGAAGGGTATGTAATAATGTTCTATGTATACTTAGTCGTAATAATATCATGTTGTACTTAGTATAGGTTGCTTCGTTTCATATATTCAAAATGTAGGTATAATGTACATTTGTATAAACCTACCAGTGTTACTATGAACAGAACCGATGGCGCTAGCTTTGATATCAACAATCTGTCAAACTTCGCAAATTCGCAACCGTCGAAAGCGAGAAACTTGATTATTATGAAATTGTTGAACTTTACTTATAACTTTTACAAATACATCTGATCACTTTTTGAGAAAACACGGAAAATGTACCTTCCTCCTTAGTGTTCTTGCAATATTTCACCTTGTGTCCAATGTTAAGGTGGAAAATTTGGATACCTAGTTCAAAAATTTCCCAACTATGGCACATTATGTTTGCGGCACTGTGTTCTTTACCTAATGTAATATCTATGGTAGCGTATAGTATGGCATGGTGTAGAGAGAGTGAGAGGGAATTGCTTGCTCGTTCGTTTTCCAGCATGGCAACTCCGCAGTGCTGTGCTGGATGTGGCGGGGGATGGAGGGTGGGAATGATTTTAGTACGTGGTGAAGAGGTCTTGGAGAGGGTGCGGGGGGTAGCGGAGAGGGAAAATTGCTTTGTTCATAACGGGGCCTGTATTCGCCGTCTCGTATTTCAGAAATATCAAATTATATGAATGAAGTTGAGTGGAATTTTCATTTTGGGTAATAAAGGACAAAACATCCAGTACTTGTACCTACCTAAAGTCACTGTACTTCACGTGCGTTCCTATCCTATGACAAACAGACACTAATAATACCTTAATTATATTACCTACTTTATATTTACATCCCTTATATTATATTTAGTAACACACGTACAGTACATTCTACACATGCAAAGTTTCAATAACTTTGAAGAATCAACCGTTGTTTATTCATTAACACAAGCCCAAGATGATTCTACAATTTTTTTAAATAAGTAATTTTGGGTTAGCGTGTTTTTTTTAAGATTGCGGAGAATAATAATTAAATTATCGAAGTAATGAAGTAACTGTCAGAACGGTGACCCTGGGGTATTATTGGGATCATCAACCTAAAATCATCTGACATTTTTAATTAGCTATAAGTTTAAGAAGAAGACTAAGAAATATTGAAAAGTTTGCTCTGTATCGTGACAAGAGTTTTCACCTTTTCTAAAGTTTCAGTATCTATGGGAAAACATACCCGTAAATTGAAATGATATTTTTTTCAATTCTCCCTGTATAATCTGATGCTAAAAGAATCATACATATGAATTTTGTAGTTCTGATTCATAATTATTATCTATTTGAACATTATTAGTATATAGTACCTGTAGTGTATTGCAATTTCCTCGTTTATTGTTTTATTATTGCAATGTTTGCAAAAAATATTAAGTAGGTATATTAGATACAAATCACATGACATGATTTACTGAATAAATTGATGTCTTGACGGAAATATAATGATGATGTGATGGCAATTTTTTGTTTATATTTATTTTCAAATAACTGCAACCTAAATTATTGTGGCTCCGGTTAGAGTTGCTATATGAAAAAAATAAATTCAATTTTAAAGCTTTCTTATCGCCTTGCATCATTAATAAATATTTTTATTATTATTAAATAAATAATTAAGTCTTATGAAATGGAGTTATTAAATAAATGTTCTATAGATACGCCATCACACATAATTAATTGTCTGAAATAAAAAAAATAAGAACATAGAAATCAACCCTAAATTAATTATGAAAAAACACAAAATTATAGGAACCTAATCTATGAATAATATTAAGGTTATTATAGTAATTGAATTACTTAAAGAATATTATTGTGGATATTTTAGTCTACATGCACTATAATATAATAAGTATATGCACCTATCTAGTATGGGTGGTATCTATAGATTTATATGGAATGAATATGAAACATCACAGTCCTCAGAAAAGTGACTTACAATCGACAGTAGGTAAGTAATACTAACCACATTCTGAGTTGCCTTTGAATTAAAATTTTCATCCCAAATGAAGTTTCCCCTGTCGGGTGGAAAACGGTTCGCTAACAAAGTCCCTGGCTGGGCGGGAAAATGTAGTAGTGTATAATATAGGGTGGTCGGGGGCGGCCGCCATTGCGGCGGCGTCGTCATGGGAACGTGTCGCGCGGCCCGGCCATACCCAACCCATACCACACCATCCCCTCGCCACCTAACACCCTGATACTCCTATACAGCACACCATACTACCAGAGAGAGTACAGACTACAGTATCCATATACCATCCACCTTCTCTACAATGCTTAGCGCCTGTGAATTAGAGAGACGTCCTTTGCTGTTTGTTGGAGCGTTTCAAATGAAGAAATTCTTCCGAAGGTCCTTTTTGACTTGTGCCATTCATAATGAAATATTTTATACAACTCATACTTTGTACTTTGTATAAATCAAAAACGAAATATCAGATTATCAGAATCCTGGATATTTCACGAATTTCTCGTTAAAATTAAGGGGATACCTTTTCGTAAAAAAAGGTAGTGATGTTAGATAACCTAAAGGACTTAGGTATGTATATATCTGAACATTTTTGAACCTTTAATTTTAATTCGACTAACTGTACAAAAAGTAACCATGGGATCGGTGAAATTGTTGGAAAATTGGTATGATTTAAATGCATTATAGTGTGAATTTGTTCAAATAAACAGTAATACATATTTTGTGTGAGACGCAGTTGGTTAGACCGTTCACAACATTCACCATCATGGCAGGTCGCCTGGTACGGCCACTCAACAACTGACAGAAGTCTACAGAAGGAAAGTAAAATGTATGCAGATGTATTATACTATACTATGCTCCACTGTCTACAATACTACGTTTCTCTATGGTACCACCAAGTCACATTGCGTGTGGAAGTAATTTCCAAACGAATCTATTCTTAATTTCCCGACTTTCTTTATGACGGATGCGTTTCCCTTTGTTTGTTTCTTTCCTCGAACATAATTTAAAGACTACGTTGCAACTTAAATCGAAAAGTGCTTTCGAAACACGAAAATAATATGACTTTTGTAGATACACTTTACTTCTCTTTCTTTATACATATTGTGCGGTGATTTTGACAGTGGCAGTGTTTCTGATGCCAGATGCCCTTTCAGAATGTACTGTACTGTGTGCTGTAACTATGCTTAAGAAGGGCAAAGGTTCGTCCACCGGCCAAAAGGTTGGTCGTTGGTTCTGTTATGGCAGGGTAGGTACCTGAACTGTATAGCGTGAGCCACTTCTACTACTAATAATAATAAAGTAGGACCAGAGGTGATCGCGTGTTAAAACCTCCCAACATTTCATATTTTTCAAAGCTCAACTCCCTGCACCCAAATATTACTAAAGTTACCAATACTGTAACCATTAGACGACATGCACACCGTAGGAACTGTAACCTGTACCTTACTAGTGACTAGGTACATATAAAGTTATAATTAAACCTAATCTACCTAAGAGGTATTATTACTTAAAGTTTTTTATTTTATTCTGTTTCACAATATGCCAAAGTATTTAAGTTATTTATTCCTACGAGTATGATTTTATTTACTGATGCTGGGTGAAACATTTTTTTTCTATATCTCAGGTTTCACAACTACATACATATTCTTTCCTATATCCATTCTCTGACTTCAAACTTCACTCAGTAATATTTGTGCATTAGAAAACACAGTTTAGTATACAGTTTGTCAAAAAAGAGTTGGTGGCGGATTAAATTGGAACTACAATTTTGTTTGCTGGCAATTGAAATTATACAAGTGTTGCCATTATGGTTGCCAAAAAGCTACATGTGGCGCCCTCATCGAACATCAACTCTTTTTTGACAGATTATACATTGAGTTATTTTCATAAAAATAATATATAAAACAAACCAAGATTACGACATTCTGTTAGTTACACACATTTCCACCACAACATTTGAACCTATATCATCAGAGTTCATGTCCTCTGTAATTATTTAATTTTAAGTTCATACACAAGAGTAAAAACTGTTTTATTAAGGATTTGAAGTTTTACAATAAAAGAACTTCGTATAAAGTTAGAGAGATATTATGTATATTGTTTACGACCCCTAAAATCGTTTAAGTAGTGAATATTCTCTTTACATTCCCTTCAAGGTTATGCTCACGTCACAACTACGTCAGTTTTACGCAACTTCTCTGACATTTAAAAGATCTAACGGCCGTCGTAACGCAAAGTTTTATGTAAACTACAAAATAAAACCAAACCACACAATAATCCTATTGAGAATAATAATTCTGAATAAGTAGTCTTCAAAAACATCTATCAACAATGACTAAACATATTGATGAGAATAACCGACCTTACAATAAGTATGTAGTATAGGTACTCAAGGTAGGTACTTCACCGATTCATTCACAAAAATAACATAACATAATGTAATGAATTGCCTCCATTTATCATTTTTTTTATTCCTATTATTCATTTCGTCAATGAGTACAATGAACTTTTAATGACGCAGGTAGGCACTTATCCGACAAAAAAACTATTAAAAGTTTAATATTCTTTACCCTAGTCTATGGTAATTATCGTTTCCGGGGTTTCCCGCCGAATAGCGACTATCGACAACTGATCATAGACAATACGGCGCTCTCTTTATAGGTTGCGTTGTTTACATTTTATTATTATGATGACATTGATGACTATTCTTCGTCTATTCTCTTTTTGACGTTTTCGTCAATAAATAGTATTATACACGTCTCTGTATTTTTATTGCTACAGCTGATTTTTAGTAGGCGTTGTTTCATTTTTGTTTGTTGTTTTATTACGTTTATGAATGAAAAAGCCAATTTTAATGTTTTATTTATTTGATCTTGAATAATACGGCAATATAAATACAATACAACTACTCATTATAAACACTTTTGATAACTTTGTAAACATTACGTTTTTTTACAACTTACTATTACTACGATATTATTATTATTTAATAATTAATGGCTACACAAACGTGATCGGGCATATAATCGTTTTATTTTCGTTTAAAACGTAAACAAACTTAATAAAATACTACATATTTTATATGGAGGTGTATCTCTTTCGCTCACTCTACGATATAGTCCGAGAGCCCGCTGCTTAATTTATGACGTATCTGTTTTTTGATCGAAATGTGGTATAAACGATAGCTTACCAATAGGGTATTACATCGCACTAGGGTTGCCTATCAAAATCTTGCCGCAACCCCCCCTGCCCCCCCCGAAAAGGTCCCTCTTCGCGGTTTTTCGCATTTTATAGCAATATGGTAAGAGATAAGAGAAAGTAGTCAATGACAAAAATAATCCTTGCTAAATTCTCTACAAAAAACGCTTAGTCATTTTTTTCATAGGACTAGTAGTTTACCCGTAATGGCCGGTCAAAAACAGGATATTTTTTGAAAAAATAAAAAAAAAGTTTGAATTTTTTTCTTTCACATTCTTCCACCCATTATTACTAACATTTTATGGAAAAAAAATTTGGCCTGCGGCGCTATATCACTGGTTATTTTATGAAAAACTAAATTTTAAGAATTTTCGTCACTGAGTTTTATGGTAATAACTCCGAAATTATTAGATATATGAACATACATTATAGCTCGTTTTGTAGCTAAGACTATGGTAATTAATTCGTTCTCTGACTATTTTCCTGTAGCTCTTATTAATTTTCAACCAATTTAGTTTAAATACATTTTTTTTGTATTTTAAATGAATTTCGGTTTTGGGCCGGCCATTGCGGGTAAAGTGCTAGTTCTACGAAAAAATTGACTTAACATTTTTTGTAGAGAATTTAGCAAGGATTATTTTTGTCATTGACTACTTTCTCCTACCTCTTACCATATTCCTATAAAATGCGAAAAACCGCGAAGAGGGACCTTTTCGGGGGGGGCAGGGGGGGTTGCGGCAAGATTTTGATAGGCAACCCTAGTGCGATGTAATACCCTATTGGTAAGCTATCATTTGTACCACATTTCGATCAAAAAACAGATACGTCATAAATTAAGCAGCGGGCTCTTGGACTAATATTTCTTTAGTCTTTATGGTTTTATTGACGAGAATTATTGAATGTAGGACAATTAATTATTACTTTGTTTTCTACATAGTGCATGATATACAGATAGCATTTCTCTGTTGATTTATGTTAATACTAAGTGATTCGTTATAATATAACAACATACTCGTATACCTATAGTAGTATCTAGTAGATAATATAACCATCAGTTTCACTCTCATTGATCAGATGGAATCTTTATCTATCAATGAATTTCTTAGCATGCCAATTCTTATAATGGTTTATTCATGATGTAGGTTTTATTATTATTATATTATGGCTGATTTTATCGGTCAATGCTTTTATATAAATACATAACATAACTGTCAAAACTACTATGATAGTAATATTTATAGTGAACACATAATATTCTACATGTTGTGACGCATCTTTGGAAACTATAACATTCAGTTACATAGGTGATTACTCGGTTTGGATATAATTTTATTATATGTACAAAAGGTTACGTTTTCGCATCAGAGAGTGATAGATACCAAAAATATTATTGACTAGGTTGAAAATATTCGCCAATTTATATGTATACAAGATTATTTTGAAATCAGAATTTTATATTTTTGTGAGACCATCGGAATTTTCTACATGTCGTAGTTGAATATAACAAGTAGTTACATATATCTCAACAGATACACAGCTAAGGATGGACCTTCCATGGATGGACTGGAATTGGTGAATGTCACTTACGTGTAAAGTGATCACATTAAGCCAGCCGATGATCAGTCATAAGCCTGATGGGAGGTCAATCCTTTGCTGTGTATCTGTTGAGATATAAGTACTTGTTATATTATATGTATACAGTTGGGAGGAATAAAAACATCATATGGAACCGCCCCGTAAGCGGTTTATCGTAACGATCCTATATAAATATGAGTGCTTTCATGTAAACAGTGAAAATATGTCAATGAAAAAATATTGTTGTATAGTAAACATACATACCAGATGAATGAAAAGTGAAATCTTGTATGTAAGCGTGTCTTATGTATAATGTAGGTATATAAGTTGGGTCCTTCTCTAAACATTCGCCTTACCTACATTATGGAGATTTACGCTAGCTACTCACTGCGTCTTACTACGAAACTTTCAGCCTTCACTTTTCAAAATATATACATACACACTTACCTACTGTACTCGTATAAAAAGACGTCAGTTGAATTCAGAATGTTTTATGTATGAACAGCACATTGTACACTTACTATTTGTAACACAAACATCGCGTCGTTTTCTTAGACAAAACATTTCTTTTCTCACTTCTATATCAGAATCTTTATTTGCTAAGTCATTTCACACTCACAATTGCATTTACTTCTGGTAACGAGTGTAGTATGTTGTTGGTTTGGTGGTTTGGTGGTGGTGGATTATCTCTCAAATAAATGTTTCAGATTCGAACTTTGATCATGACCATTAAGTATTCTTCAATACGAATACATACAAATGCTTTGGTTTTCTCAGTTTTTTGTGAAATACTTTGCAGGTAGGACGAGCCTAAGTGCTTGTCCAATGATTTCACGAGACTCTTCTTGTATCAAACGTTTTACAAAATATCCTCAAACTCAAATTTTCCTCTTTTCCCTTTGACAGAAGTACGCATCCGTGATTGTGTAACGTCTGCGAAGTTTGTTTCTTTGTAAATAGTTATATAAATAAACTATATTTCTATGATACTCGTAGAGACAAAGTTTGTTATCTATAGGAATTATTACACAAACTAAGACACTTTATACAAATATTATTTTATGTAGTGGTATGATATAATAGGAAGCCTACACAATGTATTCAATTTGGTTTATACATAAGTTGGCGAAGGGCAAGAGTATAATAATAATAATGTTATTATTTGATCACTAGATAAATCACGACCGCGCCATAATAATAATAATAATAAATAATCTGTCAAACTGTGGCGGGACCACGTGTCAGGGCATCCCCGGGAATTCTGTTTATCTTCTTCTTATGTTACATTCCATTTTATATAAGCAATACATAACATAGTATGTGAACAATAAACAATGTTATATACACATGACTTGATGTACAACACTATACAGCTACACACACATTCTTTTATTTATATAATGCATTCTTTTCTCTGTGGTTGTACTTCGCGGTTTATTTTTATTTTATTGATCGCCTTTTGTTTCTGGAAGTTGCTTTTTTTATGTTAGTTTTTGTTTTATCTGATAGTTATTATGAACTTGATCTTATTTTTCGGTGATATTCACCATAGTACACTTTATGTAGTTCTTGTTGATTTTGTGGATACGAGTTCGTATTTAATTTCTTTGGGTCTGACGTTTCGAAAAAACTATGACAAAGAATTGATGAATTATTTTGTGCTTCATTACCGAGGCTTATTATTTTCATTTTTAATTCATATTTTGTAAATTAATGCTATAAACTTATTTTTCATTTTATTTTTTTCTAGGTTTGCATTCTCCATTTTTTTTCGACGATCAAAACGATTCATCTATTATTTTACTAGAAATCGTCAATTGAACCTAGGTACCTACCATGAAAGACTGTCAAGAAAGCTTTGGTTTTCGATAAGGACGCCCTATGTAGCTTTTTCGAAATCATAATGGAAACTGAAAACACTAGAATTTCAATAGAAATGTCATTGTTGCCAGCAAACAAAATTGTAATTCTCAATTATTTATTGTTCATAATTTCGGGCACTTGGACTCGGTCAAATTTACATAGTTATAACAATTACAGTTTTTTAACAATCGAGAGGAGCAACAGTGACAATGTGCCAGAGAAGTAGAATCAATGCAGAGTGTAAAGGGCTCAGTTTGCATTTCGTCATGAAGATGACGAAATGCATCAATAATCCGAGACCATCTCTTTCTTGACAGACTGTGCTTCATAGTTCATTCTGATGGCGAATGAAATGAGTCAGCGACTACGTGCATGAAGAGGAGCGAGTACATTGTAACATTTATATTGCAGCATTGAAATAAATACGTCGATTATTCTATTGTAATACATAATATCGATTCTCCCTTTGAAGTTCAACAACGCCATTTTATACATTTGCGGTCAGCTGATTCGAGTTGAAGTTCGTAGGTAGGCAGGTAGGTGAGGTAAGTACCTCCTCTCGTGAGAAGCGCCGGCCATAAATCACTCGCGTGTTATTTTAATCTGTCAAACCGGCCGGAACAAAGAGAGAGAGTGAGAGAGGTGTATCCGGGACCATCGAGAATTAATATAAAGGCCTAGTCCATGTGAGATTTTAACACGATTTATGGTGAAGTAAATACAACAAGATTAGCGATTTATTCATGCTTAAAAGATTATATAATTTACTCTTACCTATTCAGTATTATTTATTAGTTTACTTTTTGCTCTAGAAATAAGGTTTTTGTGTGATTTTCGTAAATATTTTTGCTAGTTTGTTGCGTAAATGTGAGGTCGTTTATTATGAAGCTAACTGCAAGTGTATCACAAAAAATACATACATAATTAATAGATACCAATATTACAAAGACACTACTAATATAATTCACAAAAAATAGATTTCATAGTGTTATTTCTGATAACGATTTATGGTGGAATTCGACATTTTGTTTCAGTGTCAGGGTTTGAATTCACGACGGTTACGGTGAATCCTTTTGATAACACAATATAATAGTACCGATAAAAATATTTACCTCTCGCTTCATCTCCGATTCAAAGTGAGATGCACAATAATAATAATAATATACATTTTTATCAAAACAATGTTGTTTTCATCACGTGTTTTAAATCGTATTTTATGTTCTCGGAAGTAAATGGCGGGAGGCGGTGACTGCGGCGTGATACGATTTACGATTTGTTGCCATTGTATTTTATTATTATTATTACTATTATTGTATGAATTTGCTTTAAAAACGTGTTCACCCGATCAGCTGATTGCGTTTAATAATAACCCAAGTACACACGATAATAATATCATTCATACACATTACACACGTCTTGAGACGTTTTCATAAATTTTATCGATTTGTATTTTATTGACGGCATACCTACCTACATAACCTTACCCACTTAACAGAACGAGACAGACTATACGGTTGTTTCACTCGTTACTTGTTGTATTTAAGTACCTACCTACTTCAATCGAAAGAGCGTTGACTCATAAAATTATGTAGATTTTGTTTGTTTTATTTATGCAAATTCATATTATAATAATTACAATTATTATTATGGTTAATTATTATTGTAATTTGGTTTCTTTATATACGCGTACTTTATTATAAAGTGTTTATTTTATTTTATTTATTTTTCAAGTGAACAAGTTCCTAGGTATATAATAAAAATAAGAAAAATTAGGCATAGTACTGAATCAAACAGATGGTTTACAAGATCAAACTGACCGAAAGCTATGCGATTCTTCCAGTTATGTATGTTTAGCGAAGTCTGTTTTTTATATTTACTTTTTTCATTTAACATTTCCAGAAGGCGCCCTTTAAATTTTCTAGAAAATGATTAATGAAGGTTTCCATCATAGGACATTTTTTTCCATACCCAACTTAAAAAAAAACGATATAGTGTTCTCAAACAAAATATATGGCGTCTCTCCGGGTTTTACCCTATTTTCATTTTTCTGTACAAGTTATGCTCCGCTTTCATATTCCTTGAAACGACGGGGTCGGGACTGTTCCGTAGTTTTGAATGTTATGGATATTTTATCAATTGTACCTATCTAATCATGTACAATGGTATTGCACTACATTATTTGTTGTGCTGGCTAGATACATATAAATAATTATTATATATGCCCTAAATATTAAACTGGTAGGTACAACGTTAGATATGCTTGTCTATGTCATAAGAAAATAGTTTCGTCATAGTGGATGATGTTGTACACTCAATTGTCTATGGTGGGTGGGTGTTAAGTTCATAAATATCAAGATGAAATAGAATTTTAAAATAATTTGCATACCACAAAAAGAGTAAAAGGTATGTAGTTAGGTTAGATACTCATAAATGTATTAGCCTATTAATGTTCACAATATTTTTGTCCATTACTATTCCATAACACCTAGGCACTTTTGGAATGAACAGAGAGGACAGAGCGCACTACACACTTTGATTCAATATACATCATTTCTTGCTTCATCCATTGATATATTTACATAAAAATGTTTACTGTATTTGCCTGTACTCCTTAGCATTTCACAAGCACCCAATTAATTGTATTTTTTTCTGTTGTTTCAGGTATGGAAATTAACTTCTTCAATAGGATGTTCACAAGTTATTATTGGATTACTATGAAAATATTATTCGTGCAGGCAATACTGTCTCTACCCATTTACTGTTTTGATATTCAGAAATTCGATGTATCTAGAATCTATAGGTGAGAAATACTTCAATACTTTCAAAATAAATTGCATAGATATCGATAATTTTTATGGAATTATCTTGTATGGATGAAGTTTACCCTCATATAATTTTGTATGCTTCTGTTTCTGTATGCTCATATATCTGCATAAATAAGGTCCCTTTCTCTCTCCTTGTTGTTCCTCTTGCGAACATAGAGAAGCTAAAAAGGTTGATTCTTTGCACGATGTAGGTGTATGCTCTCTCTTATGTTTGACTTTCTGAGAGGTCTAATAATTCATGTTCTCGTAATCCTGATAAGTTATGTTAGGGTTAGAGTATTGTTAGATTTATCCCTTGATTTCTTTATCTTTACCAAACGTAATCCATTGCAACTCCTGCGCAGAACAACACGTCTATTGGTTATGCAACCACTTTATCCATTTAGGAATGTGAATGCGATTTACTTACATATTTTAAATTTGTCAAGTATGGCAGTGCTTAGTACGTTTCTGAAAATGATATTTAGTTTGTAGGTAGTATTATTTCCAACTAAATAATATTCCTCTTCAGTTGGCTCCATTACTTAGTTGGTATACTCGTATTCTGCATGACGGCGGAGTTCTGAGCAACAGAAAACACCGTTGTTGGTTGATTTAGAAAGCGTCTTGTACCAGCAACTGTATGTATGTGGGTACCTACTTACGTTCCCACACATTCAAGGCAGTTGGCTCACAGTATTAGCTATATAATAATATTATCTACTACAAGTATATATCTTACCAGCATAATAATACTACATATTATTATAGTCACTGGCAACATCGCTGTGCTGTCATTACTAAATATAAAATGCGACTCCACTGCCATAGTACTGTGGTATGCGTACAACATTACCAGACGTATGAGTAACAAGTATCGGAGAGATATGAATATCTTATAATAGTTTACGTTCAAATGGTTATACCTTCTTACTAGTGTCGTTGTATAGTTCAATTCTTGTTGGTTGGTGTAATATGGCCTCGAATAGCGGACGTATGGCTAACTTGAAGATAGTCGCTCTAAGTCTTGTTGCTGGCTCATGGCTGTTGAATGTGAACAGACCCATCGCTACCACTAGGTGCTGGTTTGGTAGTGCCAGAGAACGTTCGAGTCAATAACGCAGTGATTTCTTCTAGTCAACCAGAATAACGTACATTCCATTTTCCTGACACAACACACTACGGTGTTGGTTTTACTCGTTAAATTTCCCACTCTTTGTGTGAGTCAGTCGACCCTTTTAAGAATTCCAAAGTCGGCGACGCGAATCGTTGCATCGCCGCCGGTGGCGACTGCTTGCTCATGCATATTATAATATTATGAATGCTTTTACATAAGTTCATGCTTTTAGTATCTACCTTGTACCTACCTACTTAACATTTAGATAAAACTATGTCTTATCGATCTTGTGGCAGGATATTTGCGAAAAATCTGTGACAGCGGTTTACCATACGATTTTTACGTTTCCCGGACTACATTGATACCATCATGGCATTTTCTATAATGTGGGTAACTTGCGATTTTTGAACCCAAATGAATTCAATTTATTTAACTTCAATAATTAATTTTCATAAAAAAAAACAGTCCGCTTCCATTATGCCCCAACTTAAACTTAATTTCCTTCCAGGGTCCATCCATTTACAGACTGTTTAATGAAGAATAGAAATTTGCTAGAGATTCTATATGCCATCATTGATGGACAACAGTTAATAAGGGAATAGGGAAGACTGTTTTAATTTAATTTTTAATGAATTATAGTAACCTTTGAATATAGGTATAACCAGCGCAGATACCTGTATAAGTTCACATGTATTTATCTAGGTACTGTACGTATATATAGTATACTTAACATGTATTGCATGAGTATATATTGCACAGTTTCAGAATACTACTTCCAAGAATCTTGTAATGTTCCAAGCAAAGTTAAAAACCTATACAATTTACTTAACGACCGGTAGGTATAGAATAACAAACATGACAATTTGAAACAAAATAAAAATAAATTACAATTTATGGATTGGTTGACTGGTTCCATATTAAAACAGAATATATAACAACACCGCGACAGGGAACGTTCAGGTGAACTAACCGAGATGACTTGTACTATAGCCGCGTTAGTTGGCAAATTTAAGTCATTTAGCCATTAGTGAAGTACAGTCGATTAAATTTTACCGAGTAAGTTTGCAGGTTTCTATATTAGCAGTGTTGATGGGTTGGAATCAGCAAAAAGTGGTTATTTATAACCGTCACGTTTTCTCACTACATAGGAACTGTATACCTACTTAATTTCTATTATTGATTTTATGAAGTGGACATGTGGTATACCAACGTCCTTTAACCTAAAATTTTGATTTGGTGAGTAAGATGATGGGGAAGAGTACTATAGGACTTCAGATTGTAGGTGATAAAGAGGACAGTTAAACAGTAGGCTAGGCAGTCGTTGTGATGGCCTGATTCCATGTTCTGCCAGCAACACTGCGTTACATAGCCGAATTTTCTCTCCAACGACCTCGAATATCTAGCTATATACTACCATATTATAACTACCTACTTACCAAGTAAGTATAATATAATCATAACTACTATAACAGAAGATATGTACTATATATAGCATACTTGTTTGCCTGACTTCTTCTTCTTCGTCTCTCATAAAATGCCGAGTTTGTGAATATAACTTACATTTCGCTACGAGAATAGAAACATTCGTACAGTCGCTCCTTAAATTCAACATGTTCATGACGAAAAACGAAGATAGATTTCATTTTTCGTTTCATAAACAATGGTAGTTCAGCGGGGAAATATATCGTTTTATTTGTAGTATTGGAAATTAATAACACCACCAACGAAATTTTGAAGTCATATGAATTCACCAGCCACCAACTAAACTGCATATTTTTTCGCAAAGATGTTTCTATGAAGAACTTACACTAGATTAACAATATAGGTTTGAATGCAGGGTGAAGAATTCATAATGCTCTTAGTATATAATATGTAGAATGTATGGAGTAGTGTCGGTTCATATCTTGGATGGTTTCATTGCAGAATCTAGAATAGATATTGTGTTAGAAGCGTGGTGTTGTTTTCCGTTATTTGGCGTCCGCCGGTCGGGGACATAAGTTCTCTCTTCTCTCCCTGCATACATACAAACATTTCTATTTCTTCTTATAATAACAACATGTACGAGTATAATGTGTGCTGGTTCTATTCTTATTCACTACATTCAAAATAATACGAATTAGGAACTCAACTTGCATCTGGCAAATGTACGAATGCTATTATAAAGAGACGCTTTTCAGCTTACAGGCAATTCACAACATATCATTGTTCACAATCCAAAATATTGCTGTCTAAAATTATTTTTGAATGTTGACAATTAATTCAGGTTACTCGGAAAATAAGGTTAACTGAAAGAGGTGACAGCATGGCGATAAGCTCCCCTTAGTGAACAGATGTCATAGCATCTTAAGTTGTGTAATTTTAACATGTTTCCATATTTTGTTCACGTTTAAGATACATAAATAAATAAAATAAACTCGGTTTAAGATAGATGTTATCTTCATCATTTTATTCCTTATGTTGGATCTAGTTTAAAACGCAACTTTCAGAATATGTGGCCCGACAGAAAACTCATACATCAATACGAAAAGTCTATAGACTCGTTATAAATAATAATTCGATCCTTTCGTTTTATTTCCGCAATCCCCATGCTATACAACACTGTAGTGTGTAACTGCTCATAGTCTTGTCTTGATAGCAGCTTGCGTACACCTGTCTCTGATGGCTGTCTACTGCAACTCATTATAAGTCAGGTGGTTCCTACAATCCTACACCACTGAGCACTGCCAGTCTTTTGTAACAAACTGATCGAAAAAATATACTTTGTTTAAATACGGTGCAGTAAATTTAACATTTCAATAACAATATTTTTGCTTACTTTTTATATCACAACCTTGTCATTGCAAGCAGCACTGTTTTGCCTCACTTCACTTGCCATTATCTATCGTACCATTATTAAACGTACATAATTTTAACATTAGCCGTTGATCCAGTGAAGGTTTGTCTCCAGACAAATGCACGGTCAGAGCAACTTGGCCAGCGATTGTCTAATGCCTCATCCACATGCTGGCCGAGCTGTCACGTTTTTGTGTGAATAAGTAAAAAGGCGTTAACCGTCGGTTACGTAAACAATCCAAGACAATCACCCCGCCCGCACGTCTTTTTACTCATTGAGACAAAAAACGTTACAGCTCGGCCAGCATGTGGATGAGGCATTAGATTTTTAAAAATCAATTTATTTTTACCATAAAATAGTACAACAAACACAAAATCATCTTACAATATTAATTAATGCCCTAGTGCCCTCCATAAGCAACTGAAAGCTTGAGTGGTGTGCAATACGAGTATATTGTACAAGCGCCTATTCTCCAAAGCTAGTTAGACAGAAGTATATAAATGCTTATTACCTAAATATGATATCAATCTTGAATCGACAATATTTATTAAATAAGAGATATTGATCATTACAAATTGAGACATAGGCCGGTGGTTACTGACTGATTAAATAATATTGACATAATAGTAAAGTGACCATATTTTTAGAAATAAGAAGGAGGACTAAAAATGCGTAAATAGCGCCGCAGGCAAATTTTTTTTTTTGGACATCGAAGAAGGTCGCTTTGTTTGATTTATATTCTTGAAAATGTTTTCCATAATGGATGTATCAAAAAAAATAGCGCCGCAGGTGAAATATTTGTCATAAGACATACCAAATTACATATACACAAAAGGTAAGTAAAGGTAATTAGCGCCGCAGGCAAATTTTTCTAGGAAACAATTGCATTTTAATGTATTTTTATACTATAGTACAAGTCAGTACTAGTTAATTCATGGTGTGAAGAAAAAACGTGTGGTTTTGAGATTAACAGATTAGTTTTAAAATGTTAAAAAGTAAAAAAGGAGGACAAAAAGAAGGACACTTTTGGAGGGAGGACAGAACCTAGAAAAGGAGGACTGTCCTTCCAAAAGGAGGACGGTTGGTCACCTTAATAATAGTATTATTTATAAACGATTTAACCGCTTTATGGGCAGGTAAACACTAACCATCACCAAGTCACCCAATATAAAGTAGTAGGTAATTGTAGGTGTAATATTATAATATGGAATGGGTGTCGTGTATTGTGGTAGGTAATGTATTGAAATGTTAATCAACTTCTAATCTGTTATTATTATCTTCACAATCAGTACGGCCCATTACAATAATTAATTATATAACTATTATATAAATATTTATAACAGTAAATTAATCATTAACAACTTTGGAATCAATATTATTGTTTTTATTATGATTAAGTTGTAAATAATAATGTGTACGAAACTTGTTTTTTATATTAACCCGGTATTGCCGGAATTAAATTTTATGATGTGTTTTCTAAACTTTGTATAACAAAAAGTATTAACTGTGGGGTCAATTCTGTAACTAATTAAGGGCTTGGTACCAAGAGACGTTATTTCCCACGGCATTAAGGTCCAAAATCGCGTGAACAATCGCATGATAATATGGTAAAAATGGCGTTTTTCTCATTTTATGGGGCTAATTTTGCGCCTATCAAAAATCTTTTACGGTTATTCCCTAGATAAATGTTCAATGCATCTACCCTATTTTTTTTCCAAAGCATATTTAGTAACGGTTGTCGAATATAAAGTCTCCCGTTTTTAGAAATTTTTAAAATGTCGGTATGCATACTTTTAAGTTCAAAAAGTTCCGGAATTTGACCGGATACTTAATTTAGTCTGTTTCCGAAATGGAATGTTTTGTATCGCTGAAAAAAAAACTATACAATAAAGGTTTATTTTTGAACAATATTTTTAAATTATTTATCTAGGCACGTAAACGTATAATACGGAGATTGTAGATAAGTACTAATTATTGTTACCATTCAGCTGTTCGATACAGTAATATTATACAAACATACGTACAGACAATTTATTTACTATAAGAACCTATCACCTGTATCGCTATTTGTCTAATTAATTACAGACATTATGTGAATAATATGATCGGGTTATTAAGTTAAGGTAATACACACATAATCCACAAAACGGTTGACTCATTGATTTTACTTGATTTAAATATTTCTCACGATAGATAGTTATTACGTACGTACCTATATGTTTCGATTGATTCATAAAATAGTATTTGATTGTTTTATCCTAAGATCTATGATAATTTATCTGTTTATTATTCAAATTAATTCAAATGCAGTGATAAATATTTGAGATAATTTATCCGATGTAAATAAATACTTACCCAATATGTTAGAAGCGCGCGCGTTATGTATTGGAACTTGTCTTCATACATTGTCTGTCTCATTACGATTCTCATATTTTAGTATGAACAATAAACAAGTTAGAACTTATTGTTGGTTGAACGTAGTGTGGTTGTTTTGTATGGAAAATGAGAAAAAACAATAGTCATCATTACGTTAGCTGAAATTATTGCAAATCATTCTGGGGTAGACACTATTCCCTTCCCTTCTCCCCATCATATACCCTCGACTTGTAATAAATCTAACTACCTGCTGATAAAACAAGCAACAGATGATTATTGGCCTCGTAAATGCCGATATTTCTTATACCAAATAGCGTATTGACCTATGTGGTGTGGCAAAAAAAAAATGCTGGAACATAGTGCTTGTTGTATAATGCATAATTATGACTATACATAGGGAATCTGGATGCCTGGGTGCCATAAATTATTACTAATCCTCTAATTCCATAGACGGCTCGTGACCAAAAGTATTATTTCTCTTCAAATTTAAATTACGGGGATTTCCATCTTTACCTGAATTCTATACAACCATCAATATCTATAGAGGAATACAACAATAGTGATTTGTAAACAACAAATTCCACGTAACTTGTATCAGTATTAACAAAATTTGCGAAGTAAATAAACTGAATAATATTTTTGTTCACTCTACGTCCCTGCACCCAGGTACCTAGAGAATCCAATCTCCCGATGTATGATTATGACATAATTATTTAGTTCATATTGTAGGTACCTACTTTACCTTCCTCATGTGAAGAGGCAAAGGTCAAAAGTTTCGTCTCTCATTTAAGTTTGCGAGATTATTCTTGCGTTTGACGTCGTATAAAGTGCATAATATTGTCGTAGATTATCAAAGTGAATTTAGGGTTTTAATTTATGGGCTTTAAAATATATGAATGAAAATAATGAAAAATAAAACAGTTTCAGACTATTTCGCAAACAATGTGTTCCACAATGCATTTAGTAGATATGTAGGTATATCATTATTTGGTTAACTATAATGTTGGTCTGTTAGGTATCCAATCCACTCGCAGGATTTAATTTATCTATGAAATATAATGCATAACTAGTAACATTATGTAAACATAGATATATATATACAGCATTATGTACAATCATAAATTATATACAGGTGTAGTTAGTTATTGGAATAGGTATATGTATATAGGATGGCTGATGTGTTATGTATGTGATTAAAATGGTACAATACATAATGCACAGTGCGTGATTGTATATTATATACTCATAATGTATTCCAATGGTTGGTATATAATTTAGGCATATGCCTATATGTGGGTATATTATACGTATTAGCTGTGTCAAAGCCTCCCTCATCAAACCGAACTCCGAAATACATCATTATATTATATATCCATAAATTTGTTTAGGTATGTACCAGATATGTAGGCAAATATATTCGAGTACCTAGACAAAACTACAATGTACTTGTAGTATATAACTAATACCTGTGTTATGTAGTGTGAAAATTATGTAATTTGTTAGTGTACAGAAATTTGGATAATATGATGTTAAATTATATTTTTGCTAGAGGACTTTGCAATATATATTTTTAAAAATAAAACCGTAGTATTGTATAATATAGAACGAATAAAATTTCTAGTGACACTAGTTTGTGAGGTTAGTTTTGGTGAGGGATTGAAAATCTTCAATTGTTAATTCTCTGGTGGAAGCCTGCGTACTATAAAAGAACTCTTTATTTGTTTCGAACTAAAAGTTAAACTATGTGAGTATCCATTTGGATACCTACCTACGTTTTCTTTACTCTGTAACAAAATTAACCTTTGAATGTGGATATTTTGATAAGAGGCCTTCAAAAAACTTAATGAATGAATTTATAATCTATACATAATCATAATACAGTTGGAAAAAAAAAGTTTTTCGTTTTAATTTCGCCATAGATAATAATAATATCCAGGTGAAACAGTATAACCTGTATGGAGAGAGATAGCAACATGAGTGTCTGGAACATTACCCTCTACGTATGACGGAGAGGGAGGATTTGTCTATACCTACCTAGTTCAATTTCAGGATGTGATATAATACATTGCTAGAATGAGATAGCATTATTCATTATTATATAATGAACTATGTAGTGGTGTGAGATGGATGTATTGTGTATGTGTATCTACCTATCTAGAATCTACGCAATTAACATAAATGAAATTGATTACAGTGTCCAACATTTTGCTGAAAAGTTTATGCACATTGAAATTATGCAAATTTCCTTTTATATATTTTTTATTGTATATTATTATAGATATTGCATCATTTTAGTTTATTTTGCACCATAATTTGACACATCCAATTTATTTTCATGTGAATAATAGATAGGCATTATTTGTTTTAATTTGTAGCATTAATTAATTAAGTATAGGTATACCTTATATAAAGTGTGGAAGTTAGAAAATCAGATAATATAAATCCACTGGGAAATACATTGGAAATAACGGATGAGGTTGATGATTTTCGTTTTTCAAATTAGCTTCACTTCGAATTTTGAAATAATGTTTCTTTTGTTTTTGACTTTTGAATTACCTGTTGGGAAAGTATTATACTCGTAGTTCTACCTCCAGCCCTACGAGTAGATATGTTATTGTTCAGTTCAGATTTCAGACAGAAAGTAAATTGTCATCTCGTGCCATATGAATCAAATATTTACCATCATCTCGATATTGATGGACGTATAATATTTTGTAATGAATTGGCTGTTTGGTGTTTTAGTTTCACCCCCTCCTCACAACGCCGACACTGAGTCGTACCTGTAAGTTGTCAAACTATAACCTCCATAAGCTTTTAACAAAATCGGCTTCATTATTTATTAATACCGCTGGAAATAAACTACAACCTCCCACTTCCACCACTGGTTTCACCCTAACTCCCCTCCCCTCTGTGGGAAGACTGCCTCCCTGACACCACCCCCCCTTCCTATTAGGCACAGTGGTGGAAATGGTAGAATTGATAAAACTTTTATACAGGCTTAAAGTTTCGCCGTCGGGTACGCACTTGTCTGTATCCATCATGATTAGTGCTGATTATTCCAATTGTTCTGTATTTTCAGACGAATCAAGTAAATATATAACTAAATTATATATACCTATATTGTGACTGACCATACCAATGATCCATTCATATTAAATTCATTTATAACTTATTATTAAAAAACGTACATTTTTTTCTTACATTGAATACTCCCACAATTAATAGCTAAAGAAAATCTGTCTGAAACTAATTAATACCTACACAATATCATATTGCGATTTTTTTTTTTTGATATTAGGTATATGTCTAGAAATAACTAGATCTGTCAAATGTAGAGGAGTGTGTAGGGCATATAATTACTTAGAGAAGAAAAAAAATGAAAACTTCATCGTTTTTTTTATAATATGTGTTTTCTAATTTTAGATAATTATATTAGATAGATTAGATAATTCTAAGATAATTTTATAAAATTTCAACGTAGCTAATAATCGTAATCAGTGGTAACGATACTTTGCTATATATATTTTTTAAATTTCGTTCGAAAACAAATGAAATCTTTCATATGAGATTGTGAACTACTATATAGAACAGTCAAAACACTGCATAATAACTACAACGAGAGGGTTGCTATATTATAATATAACCCAAACTACTTTCTCCTACTGAATCTGTGTTACCAGTAGAAAAAATGCAGTAACCGCGATAGTAATAACAATTGAATATGACCTTGTCACTTTCATCCATGCGGGATAATCCGTCTGCCGAGTAGGTACTAGACTATGTACTATACAGAGTATATAGTATTATGTATGGAACCTACCCACATATCTAGCAAAACATTCGATATGTTATATAAATATTTAGGGATGTAAACATTGTTCCGAAACTTGCGTGTGTTGGGTTTTAAAATCGAAGATTTGAATATAGTACAAACCACACAAGTTACCATTTTCGAATAGTTAGCGAGCATGATGGCTCCGAGGTTTCAAAAGCGTATTATTTTTTATTGACTAATACTTGTAATTTGATGATGTACTTTGCTACGGACTGTAGTTTTTTTATTTTTTAATCATTGCATTTGTGGTGGCAGCAGGGGCGAAAAGTGGATTTCTGTAGCAGGGACGCCGGGGCTAACATTTGCATTATGTCAGATTGGAGATTATTATCCTTATTATTTTAAATCCAAAAAATATTTCGAGGGAAATCGCGTTGCCACTGGGTGGTAGTTCAGTATGAAAGAAATATGAAAATTTTCGATACACATCACAAAACGGTCGACGTTTTCCATCGGTTGTAACATTTACCATCTCTGAAATTTCCTCTGCCTCACATTAGGCTTATTATTATTATTATGAACTTACACCACTCCCCTGTCCACCCCCTGCCTCCCCGTGTCTCCAGCCCCCCCCTACTTCCACCCCCGGCTGCTGCATATCTTCACACATCATATCACTTGTACTTTCTTAGTCCTCGTCTGGTCTCATTAATTTATCTACGTAAGTTAAGCCTCTCACAACTCTCTTACCTCATAGAAGTATTGTTATATCTCAGAATAACTCACTTAGTTTTAAATACCATTTAGCAATTTGGGAAACCCTTGTTATTTTTTTTTATATTCCATATTTTCATTTGTACATATTTAATAGGTCCGATTCTGTGACTACTTAAGTGCGTAATAATTAAAATAGGTTGTTCGTAGTAAAATCATTTTAAAACGCCCTTTATTTTAGTTCAAAAAGTCACAGAATTGAACTCACATGTACTGACTGCTGATATTTCGAAAAAGGTAAAAAGAAATTATATGGCTTCCCATTTTTAAGGCGTATAGACATAAATGCAATTTTTTTTTTTTTTTACATAATTAAACACTAAATTTCTGTTAAAAATAAACTCGCCAATTTGAATCTCAATTCATTAATTCAATATCTGCCAAAATTTTCATCTAGTGGGGCAATTTTTTGGATGATATTTTTTGTGTGTAATTTTTGGATAAATAAAAAAAAAATACTCCAAAGTTTTGTTCTCAAAACTGGGCTATAGTATGTCTTGTATTATCTATGTATGTTATGGCTAGTAGGAATCTTTAAAAAGTAGTATATAAACTTTCGAAACAGGATTTCAAAAAAGCATTATGCAACCCAGTCCATGAGTTTGCAGTGGAGCCACCATCGCCTCACTGCAACATTCGAGCGACAAAATAGAACCACATTAGGAGTTAAGAGTCGTTAGATTTCTGAAGTAATATAAGAATAGAATGGAGTTAGAATAAGAACAACAAAAAGTATCTCAAACGCCGTACCTACGTTTATAACTTTATAATAGTTAAAAGTATATAATAAAGTTGTTTTAAAAAAGTAACTTTTCAGATATGTCAGTAAGTATTGTGAAGTTTGTATGAACATGAACCTAGTGACTAGTGAGTGAGATACTTACAACTTATTTATACTCGTGTATACCGCACCGCGTACACATAGTTGTAGTGCGCCCGTCCTTTCACTCTTACTAGTATTACACCCGAAATTTCAAGGGCACACTTCTCTTGCTTTATATACCAAATACATAATGTACGAAACATATAACCATGTTCTATACGTATATCCTTTCAGTTCTTGCCGCGACATCCATTCTATCTTACATATTATTATTATTATCTATGCTGTGTGGCTGTGGCAAAATGTGCCGTGTAGTGGAGTCGAGGAGGAGAGATGAGAAAAAAGAGAATTCTAGTTATTATATACAGCAGAAATTGTAAGAGAAAATGCTTCGTACATTTTGCCTTCGAGTCCTTTTTTTATACTGAACGGTAATCTCGTGTGCGGCTTAATGCCACCTCTCTCCACAGTGGGGAAATTGTGGAGTGGAGTTTCCTTTCAAACTCCCCCACCCACCCCCACCCCCAGTCATCCTGGAGTTCTCATTCCATTCACCCCCTTGTGACGTTGCTGAAGCAGACAAGTTTTCCTCCCCCTCCTTGTCTCTTCCCCGCCCTCATAACCTCCCTTAGCCCTCTATACTACTCTTGTTTTCTTCTCCTGCTGTGCATTTCATCAACATCATTAAGTGGTGCCTTAACAAATAAGTTCAGTTTTTCACTCAGTTCGTAGGTTATCAATTCCTTTGTTCACAGTTATCCATTCGTAAATGAGTCTAATTAGGTACTGGTTAAAGTCAAAATTCTCTGAAAAACTGAAAAGAAAAAACTGCGTGAAATACGAAACGCCATTGCACATGTACCATCTGAGGTCGCAACTTTTACCACACTTGCATGGCAGAATCTTACAACACATACCTAATACAAGATTGCTACGGACACAAATCACTGGTTCGCGATATTATTTTCATAAGAGTCTATCTGAAATATAATTTTATAGGGAGATTGACTTAACTTAAGTAAGTAACACTTAACATTTTATCTGTGGAAACTACCAGTCTGTGTATATTGTGAGCTCAACGTACAGTAAATGCATACATACCTAGAAATTATATTGGGTATATAATATGTATTATATATCACTCGTTTTATATAGGTAACTATGTATATCTAAACATTTATGATATAGGGCGATAAATAAGGATTCTATAGATAGAAATTTTATTCAATTGTAATGTCTAGCCTGTTAAAAAATAGAATATAGGATACACTGACGAATTGTGGAATCTCTTTTTTGAAGTCCAATTTATGATGATAATTGGACAGGCACCCCCATTGCATTGGTTAAGAGAGAACAGCATATCTACGCTTTTCTCAGTACAACTCTGTTCTTAACATTCAACCATTCTCTTATATTTGTGTGGGGGTTTTTAATCAACATCTTGTTGTTGAAACTTGCTTGATCTTTCTTTCAAATATATTTTCGTTCAGTCCACGTACACAAAAATAATATTACAGTTATCTGACAAAGAACTCATTTTTGGTTCTCCTACCTATCTATATATCTACACCCTCACGCCACGTCTCTTGCAGGGTTGGACGAGAGGACAGAGCGCCAGACTGCCTTATCCTTACATACAATCATACCCTCCTACACTTCCATCTATATCTATACCTACTAGTGGAAAAGGATGGATTTCTGTTGTAGAAAAGCTGGGGCAAACATTTTTTATTTCGTGATTTGTGTTAGACCTACTATTATAATTTTACATCAAAATCAAAAAGTATAACTCGATGATAATCCTGTTCATATGAGTATAGGTGTCTTCTTAGTACCTTTGTAACATTTTTTTTTATTTATAGGAATGTAAGTATTTAATACAAAGCTATATGAACATTGAACATATTGTCGTTTGTCAGCATATCATCGTGAACAGTCACATCTAGGTATCTTATCTATCATTTCATTTCATTACACATATTATAATCTTATCAATACAAAGTCGTATCTTGTACCAGCCAGTCCATACACTTATCTGTGATGAATAAAATCTGTTACAATCCTATACATAGTATTACATATTAGTAAATTTTCTGTGTATCGATGAATCGTTGAAGTATTTCTACAAAATATGACATGAAAATTTAATAAATTCGTAGATACTGAACATACTCGTACAGTAAAACAGAAATAAAAAATTTCTATGCTAAGTATTTCACGAATATGTATATAGTATATAAGTATTTCTTACACACCTACTCGACGTTTCAAACTAGATAGGTACGTATACAAAAGTTTTTTTTTTTATGTACTTAAATGTAAAATAATGTACTTATTTCCCAAAACATTTTCAATTGTTTTGTTTTTTTTTTTGTAGAAGTAGTATAAAAAAATATATGTAGGCGAATGTGAACTATGAATAACAAAATATGTGGTATTGATATAAAATATTTTGCACTATTATAGCTAAACTTCTTAGTACAAATTGTGTAAAAAGTTCGCATGGTATGTAGTGATGTTATTCCCGAAAGATTATTCATGTTAGAAAATGTTCAGAACATTCAAATATTGCAATAAAAAGTGTGAGTCTTACTTATAAACTAAAAACATACTGTTCCCGTCGCTAATATTTTATAATGTTAATAGGTATGGTGCCAATAAACTACGGTGAAAATTTTTAAGAAAAGGTTTTGTTTGTTGAAAATTTTTTAGCATGTCGAATATAGCTCGTATAAAAAACTCAAATTGGAAAATGTTACACAAAGGTTGCATAAAACCAGGCATAAATTATTTCAATAGTTTGTATTTTAGACGTTGTGTGGTATAATAATGTATTATAAATCCATATGTTTTTCCGTAATTCCTTGTATACCTAAACAATACACAAAAACTGCTATGTAATATTTGAATATGTACCTATTTTGTAGAAAAGGCCTAAAGTAGCGACAAAATTCCGTCTGCGTTTTATGGTTTGATGACGAGCGTGTGTCTGTAATAATATTTCCACTGTGAGTTCAGTATCACAATAACACGACAGCAAGTCTGAATTTCAGGAAGCTGAATGAGTTTATATCCTTCTCTACGGTGGAAATAAAAATACTACATTGAAAAGAATCGAGACGTTCGTTGTTGTATATATTATGATTCAAAGTAGGTACTAGGTACCCACCAACCAACTCTCTTATTATAGTGTTGCTATTCATAAAAATATTCCCGTAGTCTGGTCGTTCGTAGCCACCTACCAAGTACCTACTACAAGTTTAACGTACTGAGGTACTTATTTATACCTATCACAAGGACGGCGAAGAGCGAAAAAAACAAATAAGGACGTATCGAATCAATTGTGATTCAATCCTAAATATACAATCTGTGAAAAACAACAGAGAAAAATAATATCTAATAGTTTTTCGTCATTACTTTTCCACATTACGTACAATTTCTTTTACTCGTAGCTTCGTAGGACATTCTTTAGATAGCGTTTAAATAAATATGAATTAACTTGTGTTTTTATAATTCCTCATTGCTTTTCTGTTTATTATAATGTTAGCATATTTTGGCTGTCTCGAGACTCAAACACATAAAAGTTGCTCAATTAAAGAGGTGGCTTATGAGGATAAAGAAATAACTTCCTTTATGCAGGATTATTCAGAAACGATTGTGTGAAACAGATGCGGTTTTCAAGTATTAAAAATAGCAGTGATTTGATATTATTTCTAGTATGTATAATGTCGTCTGGCCTAGTAAGTACGGCCTTGGTGTGTGATTTAGGATCCGCTACTGCTACGAGCATAATACAATCAGCCTGAAACACTGTAGTGGTCGGAGAAACGAACCTTACCGAGGTATCTTCCATCTCCTTCATCGTAGAGTAGGGTACAAGGGATGGAGAGAGTATTACATAGACATAGAGTATGCTGAGGGAGGCAACCATTATCAGTAGATAATATTGTATACTGTGTAGGTAGTATTGTATGGTGGTGTGGTGCGTACTGCGTAGCACTGCGTGGGACTACGGCCTATATACAATACTAGTATTACTAGGTACTCTCTGCCTAGCCCACAGCCTCCCCCCTCCCCCACACTGTGGGCGGTATATTATATACACCCGACATGATGAAACAGAATATGGTAACGCACCAAAACGATATTTTCAATATTTTCTACAATAAGTTTCATCTATTAAATTTATCGTGATTAATTCTATACTGAATTTTTTGGTAATGTTATGTTTGACTTATGTACTGTGACTGTGAGGGAATAACATCATTGTTTCTTTTAATTTTACTTTCCTGCTGTATTACCTGCGTATATATCATGGCATGCTGTACCTAACTGTTTATTAAATTCTTTGTAGGCAAATATGATATTGTAAAAATAAAATGTTTTGTTATTAGTGTACGGCTATTGATATTCTTTCGGTGAAAATTCAGTAGCAGTATGTATTTGTATATTGAACAATTACTAAATACTTTATTGATAACTCATATTTTTAAAGCAGTTTTTCCGAATTTTTTTTAAAGAGACAAGTATTTAGGTGCCCATTCATCATCGGTTGTTTTAATGTTTTCCATAGTTTTCTTTCATAGTGAATTGTAGAATATAATGTTGCTTACGTTATTCGTTCCATAAGCCGGGTATATTGTCAGAGCAGAAATGAGGCCAAAGCCGGCAGACTGGATCCTAGCTGCGCGCGATTAGGCGGCCGGGAGACAAATGGAGTGAGACCAGCAAACACGAACCAACCTCTCTACTTCCATAAAGTCTAAATTACTTTGTACCGAACAATGCGTACAATGTTACCAAACCCCCCACGCACTTCTGTGATGAAACTTAACAGACGCGTGTGTTGGTTGGTCGTGTTCGTGGGATATTTTCACAAAATGAAAACCCAGCACCCCGCCTACTAAAACTTCATATCGAATGTATTAAAGCAAGAGAGAGTATAGACTCCTGTTATATTATTCCTCCCGAATTTAATTTTTGCTAACACTGGGTGAGCATTATCAGTACCAAACCATTATTCCAAACCATCTTCCTAATATTATACACTCTACTCATAGCTACACCTACACCTACATACCTTACCTAATAACATCACAATAATAACATAACCTTGTATACTTTACTTTGGTTTACCTAAACCTATTTATATCTGTTTAATTTCTAAAGGATATCCACTTAAAATATCCCTTTCAAACTTTAATATCACAATTTCTCGTATTGTGAAATACTTAGAGTCATTCATAAACCTGCAATCGTAAAATAATAAATAAATTTACCTTATAATTTATTTGTATTTTATGATCGCATGACAACCGCACCTCCTCGTCGGTTTAGCTCCGACGAATGAATGAAATGAAAAATTATTTACATAATTGTTATTAAATCGTAATCTAAAATCAATCAAATAATAATATTATTACATAAGAAGTATTAATAATATCTAACAACATAATCAATATGGAGGTTAATGACATTGACAGCCAGGAGGCATAGATTAATTTTCCCGCCGAATCATGACCACAGATTGCGGAAACAATAATTTCATAGAGAATAGAAACGATTTTCTTTTGTTTGAAAACGTATCAACAAGTAGGTACCTGCGTGGGATTCCATCATTTTTAAATTTGTTACGCCTACATAGGAGTATGAAATACGGAGAGAGGAACAGGTACTTATGTACCACCACAAATTTTCTATTCAAAGTAAAATTATTTTCATTTTATTTCCACGCTAGAGGTTGAAGTGAGCTTTTCTTCTTAAGTTTTGTGTTGTTATAAAACTTTTGTGAAGGACACCTAAGTATTTGAAGTATTTCATTGTTTTGACTAGAAGAATTTAATTTTTTTATGAACTTGTCATCGACCTTAGAAAAATAAAACTTTTATAAGTTGAATGCGATAATTATTATATCGATTTATCATTTTTATTATTAACTTGAACTTTGAAGTCGTTACATTCCTATGTGGGTCACTGGGTTTCCCCACGAATATTTTTTCTTTATTTGAGTTTATAATGTTGTGACCTTGTTTATGGGGGTTTTGTAGGTTTAGTTAGCATTGTGTCGCTTTATTAACAGCCAGGAAAAACAATTTTTGTTCTTCTATCTGAACCGTGTAACAGTTTTTATTTGTTTACGTAGAAACTTTTATGTAAGGAAAATATTTGTGAGACAGATACATAGATGTTCGTATATCTATACGAGTACTTATGCATCTCATTTCTCGTTTCGTATAATCGTATGATACAATCTAAGTTATCTTAGATCACCTATATCGTATATACTCAAGTGCGTATATAAGGGGGGCCCTAGGGGGCCATCCCCACCCCCCGGAAGATAAAATAATTATTTAAAACACGTTATTTTAAAAAAATATGTTAACTATCTGGCATCACTTCTCCCATTTAAAAAAAAAAAATCTCCTGCGGCGCTATTAATTTTTTAATACGTCTAGATAGACCCCCTCCGCACTTTATATCATATTGTGAAATATGTATTTTAAAATTTAGGTTAAATTTATTTTATAAAAAAAAAACAGCATTAATGTCCACGTCGTCCAATCGTTCACTTTCCCTAGAGGTTCGTTAAGGGGCGAAGTCAGAGTAGTAAATAATCTTTGTAAAAAATACATACCTACTTATACGCACTAAACTATATTTAGGTATATTTCTCCGATAGATGTGTAGTTTTATGCGTAGTGTGAACAATTATTGTCTTATATCTAATTATATTATGTATGTAAAATAAAACGGTATTTTTTATTCTTTGTTTTCATTCTGAAAGTATAAGTCTCTAGTATTTAGATACCTACGTATATTACGAGTATGTATAGGAGAAATGGTTGGTGTATTTCGCTTCGGGCTCTCCCAACTAAGCCATCCCCTAAAGACTGAGAACAAAAAATAAGCTTGGAATTGTATGAAGCAAATGTAGGGACGTAAAATTACATCGATGAATATGGCACATCGAAAATAAATTAAAAAGACAAGACACAACAATTTCGCAATACTGTGATTCTCTTTGCCTGTTTGTAATTCGCAGAATATTAATTTCACGTCACGCGTCTAAAACAAGCTACATACATCACGCTGCGAAAGCCTACATTATTGTTGAAGCTCTTTGTATACTCCTATATAATTTTATTGTTGTTTTAAACTCTTTTACATATAAGTACAGTAACAATGACGTACATTGTACTCAAATCGATGGAACATTCATATTTACAAATCGACATCACATTCCGTTAGGAGGATCTCTTTTTATCCATCTTATCTCTATGGAATTACTATCTAATACGATTCATAATATTATGTCATGTACTGTTTGTATCATTGTCGATGTTTTGTTGTGTATATTTTTAACCCCTACACTCGCAATAGAGTGAAGAGAAAACCTTGGGTTGGGTTGCCGGGTCGCTGGGTTGGGTATTCACATAGTATACTTAGATATTATTTTGGCTGACTGTACTGGGTTCGAGTGAACCATACTACTGAACACTGAACAAGGGGATGGTTGCTTGTCGGTTAGTTGGAGCGAGGAGTAGGATAGGGAAGGGATGTAGCGGGGTGAAGAGGGTTCGGGTTACTATACTACTCATCCCCTGAGTGTAAGCTTCTCAATAGTTGTCTACCCTACCTATATTTTACTGAAATATACAGAAATATTCCAGCACTTGTTCTGATATTCCATTTTACTTAGCTTATGAATCTCGGTTTGACTAATCCATTCTTTCGCACTTCTCTTTTCTTCTTATTTTTTAGTATTCGTGTCCTATGATGCTATGCTAGTAAAGAAGTTATCGATATCTATTCTATACAGCTTTCTTACCAAATATGTATTTATTCTCGTGAACATTACAATACATCTTTATAAATAGGAAGTGTTCAATAGGGCGAGCTTGGCGCTACGCGATCGATGTAGCGGCCTCTTCAAGTCGACCGTTTTCTGTTTTATTTTATATAAGACTATTGTTATTTTATGTTCTTCAATTTTGTACATATAATAAAGTACACTTTCTTCTCAGAACTTAGCTTGCACGGATTTTTCTAACATATTCAGAAAGTTATATTTTCATATAATTTTAATGAATTTTTACTAAAGTCTGTTCTAAGACAGGGTATATTGCAATATTAGAGCTCCTGTGAACGAAATAGATGTTTGTTTGGTTTTCTGAAAAGAAAAGCTAAAAACGTAGTATTCCATGATGTGAAACAGTTTGAGAATCTTCTCTAGCATCATACCACGTCACCCCCCGAACCTCTCATGTTTCCCTCCCCCGCTCCTACCCTTTGTGTGATCCCCTTATAGTAAAGTATCTAATAGGGGAACCTTTCTGTCTCTACTATAATGGAACACGTCTATGTTCTTCTATTTATATTTCCTTAAATTTTATATTATATGCTTCCCACCTGAATTTTAGAAGACGTTTTTGTACAACAGTATTATTGATAACTGGAAATAGTAAAGTTTATGTATTCCACCACCAAGCAGAAATAAGACTGTCAGTTGCTACGAGTTACAAATCCCAAGTTACAAAAATGCTGGATTCATTCCTAGACGACTATAATAGATGACTAATACCACCGCCTCCTAGAGCAGGTACTCTAGCCGTGCTGTAACATTTGGCAACATAGCATAATGATCGCATAGGACCACCACTACTGTCAAATCTCCTAACAGAATATAATACGTGGTCCATCGTGGTCGTTGTTAAGGGACTATTATTCCATATATTTCCTTAGCGACGATGACGGCAACCTAGCCTATAACGTTTTATATATTAATCCTACATCATGGCTAGAGAAAGAGAGAAATGTCAAGGTGGCGCTGCTAATACATAATAGAATAATATGTAGAAAAGTTAAACCTGCCGCCGCTTTAACAAGTGGATGTCATTTTTATAGTAATTTTAATCTTGTGTCTCTGCAGCTTTACAGTTAGATCGTCCAAAAACTCTTTTTAGAAGTTTAATCTTTGCACTTTTGGTAGGCATATCGAATATTGCAAAAACAAATAATTGCATATTTCGTCCTGCACCCTTCACAGTAAGCGAAAAGCTTGTATTGTGAAGTACGGAATACATCGTCAGTATAGAGACCTCCATAATGGAACTTGGAATACCTCGCTCTAACCAACCGCGCCAATCATGCACTCAAATTTTTAGTAAGTTTTTAGTATATCTTGTAGTAGTAGATTCCTTCTGTTCGTAAAATATGGTCACCGTCTAATTCCTCGATTCTACTTCAACAGTATACTCGTAGGTAGGTACCTACCAATCTACAGAATTATAGGTATATAGATACGTATGTATATATACATACAATATAATATTATGTCGGTAGGTACCTACATATCAGACTATCTATCTATACTAGAAAAGGTACGTCGCTATCTACCTATGTTTTGTATTTTGGGTTCCCTAAAGCTCCAACTTCACGAACAAAAATAACATTTTTGATGCATCCCGTGCATATTATTTTCTACACAATAACAACGTCCTGTCTTGGGTGCACATTATACAAAAAAACTCCATTAGATTGACAATATAATATAATACCTGGCAACTCAGGTACGCTACATTATTATTGGAATTTTGTAAATTCTGTCGAAAAAGTATTTATCAAAAAATGTTGCACCTTTGTTATGTTGCAGACACATGAGTCATAATTCATAATATGCGAAAATTTTGACCAAGCTGGCTAGAAAAATAACTTAGTTGATTTACTTTTTTAGCTAGGCAAACATTTTTAAAAAATATTGTTAATGTTTATACCTTCTATTTTCTTTATTACATTTTTCTTTGCTTTGTAATTTAAATTATGGAGTGTATTATTTTTCTAAATTAAATAATATTTTATTAGTGTGTAGGTACTTTTTGATAACTTTGTATTTAGTAGTGTACCTACAGTTCGTGTTATTTTTTTATTTTTTAGACCTGTTAATGGTGTGAAGAAAGAAGTTTATCCGATCTTCTCTGCCACTACTGGTTGCTGAGGATCGTGATCTCAATGGTCTGCATTCATTCATTATTATAATTTAGGTGTATTATACTTTTGTATATAAAATGTTGCACCAACGCGCGGTAAAATTTATTCAAATTAAGTACTTACCTAGATATTTGTTTTGGAATGTTTCGATTTTGAAAAACTTTTCGAAACGGGTTTGTGTTGCCATACGATTAAAATAGTAAAGTTATGACGAATACTAGGGGTGAACTTTAACTGTATGCTTGTATGTATGTAGAATGTAGATTTCTACTGTATGTAGGTAGATATGGTGTAGTTTGGGTAGAGTGGGTAGAGTTGTGTCGGTGTGACGCCCGCATAATGTTCGTTTAGGACTAGGGGAAGTTGTATATTGCGCGGGGCTGAAGTACAAGGAGAGGAGGATATAAGAGAGAAAGGGAGGATTAGAGGACGAGGGGTGAGGGCTTTATGTTCCCAGAAATGATTTCAGAAAAGGGAACGCGAGGGTCTGGTAACTGGTATGATGGGATAAGCAAAGAGGAAAATGGAACACCATCAACGCTTCCCTATTCCTCTATACTTACTGTAGTCTCATGATGATATTGTGGCTATCTTCCTTTTAATATTAAATATCTTTCACCACATTTTTGCTCCATACCTATACTGCTGCAAATATGAACTCAGAACTGAGTATTGTTAATAATCTCTCTAAAATTCAGCATATAATAACTTACCTATTTAGGGTACATAATATCATTTTACCTATAGGTATCTGCATAGGTATAATTACAGGTTATGTTCAATACCTTATCTAATTGTAACTATACAGATACTTACACTAGTAGGAAATATCTTTTCACAATCAAATCACTGAACTTAGGTGTGCCTGTACTACGTACTACATACATTAAAAAACTCGTAATGTAAAATCTTATGACAAACGGTGACAACATCTCGGTCGGTGCTACTTACTTACTAGTATATGTGATAGAAGTTTGTCTCTGAGACTCAAGAGGTTGCTCTTTCTGACATTTTGTAGTGTACCTGTTTCTACGTTTTCTTATTTTATTTAATCAATAAGGCACCTATTGTTATTAACACTAACTAATAAATGAAAAAAAAACTTCATTTATTAGTTAAAAATTAAACAAAGTTGACAGAATAAACTTCTTCAGTATAATACATAGGCGATATTTTGTTTATATTAGTAAAAAATAAACTATTTTGATGTACATAATTACGTATTAATAAGATGTCAAATATATACAGGTATAATTAATTGATTTAACGTAGATGTAATTGGCTAATTACTGGTAAGCTATTTCATATAAATATCTTAATTAAATGAGATATCGAGATGTATATAGTAGATACATAATAATATTAATAATAATGTACAATCAGTAAAACTTGAACAAATCATCACACATCTTATTGACTAGACTAGGCACTAGACAGGTACTCGTGTATCTAGCCAGCACCTCCTCTCGAGGTAATTAATTATACAATATTAAAACATGGAAACGTTTCAATAATAATTTATCACATGACAACACTAGGTTAATAACTCATAATATTATTAATTTTATGTAGGTAAGTACCCGTGTACGTCTGACAGCCGGGCTTGATGGAAAAATCGTTTTAATAACAATAATTATGGTAATGAATGAATGACTCACTCACATTTTTACAAATCTCTTTCATTATTATACTATATAGTAGTAATAATAATAACTAAACATTAATATTATGTAACACTACTCGTAATTTGATGTTATTGCCTTATCTTGAAAACAAATAAAAAAGAGCAAAGTGAATTAAATTATTTTAATAATAACGACTGTATATTTATTATTATATTAACATCAAGCATCACTGACCTGCCTCACGCTAATACGCGACGTACACCCATAATAAAAACTGGATATAAATAATATTATCGATTACTTTTATATTATGTATTACGTTACATTATATTCCTATAAAGAGAGCTTATTTATGTACTCAGTACTGTACTACACACACCATATTATATCACACACACATACATCAAAGCAATTCAAAATAATTGCCATACGCAATCTGACACATCAGCTGATGCCTTATGATAAATAGATACCTACCTCCATACATTTGTATAGTATTACCTACATAACCTCATGTTAAAATATTAATTTGTGGCGGGAAAGCAATGAAGGAAACTTACAATTACCATGCGGTTACTTTGAACTACTTTCGTAGGGGAATATCGGTGAACTAAGGTCTTGTGATTTTTCTCTTATATTGCACCAAGTTTATTTACATAAGATCATTTTGTTAATAACTCCTTCTCAAGGGTATATGGTTGGCGCTGTTGGTTGAGGCGACGGTCTTTCGAGCGGGAGGTGCCAGGCTCAAACCCCGGCGGTGGCGATGTATTCCACATTTTGCGATACGGGCTTTTAGCCTAGTGCAAGGTGTGCAGGAAAGTATTGGGATTGTGTGTGCAAATCCTTTTTATTAAAAAAAGTACCTAATTAGTTTTTTGAATATATTATTTCTACAGAATGGCCCAGTAAAAATTGGCTATATAATTATTGTTTAGTATATAATATTGAATTTCGATTGTAGAACGTCGAAAAAATGTGTTAAAAAATGTAAATTCTTTTTTCAAATGCATCGTGTCACTAAGTAGGTTCTTCCCCTATTTGTATTTAGAATGTAATTGATCAGCTATTTTGTTTTGTTTTATATTTGAAATACGAGTAGGTTTGTAGAAATAGCTCTAGACTCGTAAATCAGCATCGTTCCGCTTAGAGAATGTTACCTCTTTCAAAGTTGGCATTAAATTGATTTAAAAAAAAGAGACAAACTGTTTTCAGTTGAGTGTTTTGAAGACTTCTCGTGTGGGGGTGGATGGGGGTTGGGGGTAGTTGTAATATGATGATTGACGGAGCATGCGCTTTGCACCGGAAAACTTTTCCCATTCTGAGATGCCATTGAAGTGTAAGTTGTTAAACTCCTTAGGCGGATATTTCCGCCCACGGTGGCCACTCAACAAGTGGGCGACCAGGGGGATAAGGAGGAAGACCATGCACCCCGTGCAATGCACTCTGTTACCACACACACACACACCCACACACATATACGTACACAACACAGAGACAGCAAGTTTGAAGAAGTATAATACATACATACACTATGGTGTATTATTACAATAGAAACAGCTGTTGAATTGCTTTGATAGTCACGGGAAATGTCCTTGCCGCGTGACGTCACGTACTTCAAGACGACGAAATAGAACGACATGTACTAAATCGTGAATCGATCACAACATCTCTATACATTACACACATACTGTACTCTGTACATAGTCCCAGCCTATATAACTCTATTACCTCGTACAGGTAATCGCATTCATAGTAAATACACCAAACGACACATTTGCACTGGCATAAGTTGACTGCAGAAACAGACTCAACAAACAACGATTTTTTTTTCTTCTACGACAACAGATTTTATTCGTTTTTTTTATTCTGTAGGTAGATATAAAAAACATAAATACGAAAGAGATTTTTCGTACATACAATAACTAAATTTAACTTACATAATGCGAAAAGTTGACGGATTAATTATTGTCATCAACCTATTTCAACAAATTGAGAAAACCACTTTATTTTTTTATTGTATCCTCTGCGTTGTCTAATTAAAAGATTTTCTAATTTTATAGTAAAGGGCAGATATTAAAATTAAAAAACACTATAGATTATATAAGTCATAAAGAGAATTTTCAGCAAACTAGCCATAGAATATCTATCTATATATAAAAGAAAGTCTGATTATTTGTAAGTGTACCTACAGAGAGTAAAGTGCGAAGTAGGTGGATGGTTGCTTTATAGTATTCCACAAGTGAATGTGTAAAACCATTACATCAAACTAATCTTCTGGATAATAATAATAATGGAAGAGTAGAGCCTTCAACCCCCACAACCCCACAGCGCGCAGTGCGGTGGCACAAAGGTCACGGAAATGGGGACAATGATAATGGCCTAGTGTCTCATATTAAAGTGCTTCTGAAACTTTCCCCAAGAGTTTTGAATGTTTGCACACATCCATATACTAATACTATTACACCACAAATATAATATACCCATACACTTACTATTCTACGTGCGCCCAATACCACAAACCTTACAATGATCCTACCTATATTGCATTTTTTATTTCTCTATATCCTATTTTGTCGATAAGTTTCGATTTTCAACCTATCGACAAACTTTTTAGACTGTGAACTGCTTGTTTTTTGCTGTGTGTTCGTGTTGTTAACTTTTAGTAATGACAAAAAGTGCTCATTAAAGCAGCCTAATTTCTTCCAACTAACCTCATCTTAGACAGCTGTTAGTCTGCTGAGCCTGTATAATTTCTAAAATGTGTTATTTCTGTATTTGTTTGATGAAAATTACCTACGGTCTGCGGTACCATGGTTTAGTTTACATTTTAGCAATTAACCTCCTGGTTACTCCATTTATGAAATATTCATTGAGGGTATGAATAAATGCATCATAATATGAGCTTGATAATTTGGCAGTTACATGTATATACCAATACAATTATATCTGTCTCTTATTTTATACTAGCTGAGTTACCCGTTCTTCGCAACGGCAAATTTAACAAACCAACCCGGCATACATTATAGGCTTGAACTGGACAAAATGTGACATAAGATCTGAATTTCTTTTCATACGATACCACACACGACTCCACACAACCCTTAGATCTCCTCATTATCATGGCATCTCCTAGGAAAAGCCTTTTCTCCAAAAACCGGCGAGCCTATATTATCGCAAATGTTATTCTAAATTTTCGCAGCTATCCATCGTAAAATGCAGGAGTTATGCGAACACTTACAAAAATCAGACTTTACTTTATATGTATAGATCATATATAGATATACATATGTACTTATGTTTATGTATCACTCGAACGTGTTTCTTACACAGTAAGTATCCACTGGCTATAGCCACTGTATTGTACACCCCTGCATTATAAAATCAATAGGTATGTAAACTTCTTCATATACCTACTGCGTCATTGATAGAAATTTATCAATTCATCGATGGTTTTATAAATCAACATCGATGTTAAATGTAATTTACTTTGGTATAAAAAAATGATCTGAACTCGTATACGCAAATTGAAATAACTTTCCTAAACAATAAACTAAAAACTTTTGTGTAGTATGTAGCGCAGAATCTGTCAAATTTTAGGGCTGATCTATTGAGACACATTACCATGTTATATTGAAATGTCAATGAAGATTAAAATATTTTAATATCTACATCGAAATACAACACCTTTCATCGCCCTATTTATCGTCTGTTTTAGTTATTATCTTGATTTCAAAATTATGAATATCTATGTTTTTACGGCAATATTAAACTCTGCAGACATTCGATGTAATGTTATATTGCATAGATGTATAGTTTCCATGCCTAACCAACTCAGGCTGTCTCTCTTACATAAGACACAACTCAGTTTCATAACCATTCTGTCTCTAGCCAACATTCACCAATCTGAAGTGAACATATAATACATAAGTCCAATATACAATATTATACAATCCAGCAACCTCCATATTACACTACTATACCTACATCACTTATACATTTTACCACTCATTTTATAAAGGCACTTGTGAAATTTTAACAACACACATACAGGTATTTTTTTGCAGAGCTCACCCAAAATTTTCCTAAACAAAATAGCCAATATTTACACCCACAAACGAGAAATATGTCCATTTTTATCGAGAGTATATTCGACTATCTGCCACTGCAAGGGTAAATTAATTTGATTTATCTGGAAATGACACTTTTCAGTGTAGGCATTGATAGATTTTCTCGATTTCTTATGTAATATCACCAGGTTGACTGGACGATAATATTTCTACAATAAGGAAGCCTTTGACCTTTATCATTTCCATATTTTTCATTACCGTACCATGTAAATTTTATTTATCATTTCAGAGACTCTTATTTGGGTCTCACATTTTGAAAGAATAACCCTCAACATCTAAAAAAAATGGTCATATTGAAATTATTTATTATTTTTTACTTCTTTTTCTTCTTCCGGTGTCGTGTTAGGTCCCCCCAACGTTGACTATTACTCGAGAGAACGTGCTCCTGTCCTGGGCAGCTCGAAACAGCTCTTCAGCACTCCTTATTCCAGTCCAGTCTCGCATATTGCGGAGCCAAGAAATCTGCCTTCTCCCAACCCATCTACGACCCTCTATTTTACCCATAATGATCAGGTGGAGTAATTCATATTTAATTTATTTTTGACCACGATATATATTTCAGACGAGCTACGAGACGCCGACGCTCTGTATGTAAACAATTGTTAACGAGTTATCGCGACGCTCATCTGTAGATCTGTTTTCTATATCTGTATCTGTAGTTATGACGTAGAATTCGTTTTGTTATTCGCAAGTTACGAATATCATATCATTGCATGGATTTAATACAAAGATCAGTTTATTTAGTATTGGTGTATTGTGTGTACCATTGCATACTTCCACAGGGTATTTGCATATTACTATATAGATAGGGGTAGATTATGTATTCTCCTGGTTATGTTGAGAAAGTTTCTTGTGTGTGGTAGATCTACGTGCATTTCACAATAAGTTTACTATAACCTACTTCCCGCTTCTTTGAGAATAGTTTTGAACTTGAAAATTTATAATCTTCTTGAAACCTGACTGGGAAAATGAAGGCGTGCATGGAAAGTTACAACATCCTATACATTGACATTATTTTTCTTTAGAAATGGATATATGCAATATGCATCTCACTAAATGTTTCCATCCTTGGACAAGGACACTGAAGGAATGTAAGTTAGGGGTAGAGTTTGTCGGGGGGGGGCCCTTCTGCTTAACCCTGAGCCCACCTCTTAAAAATATTTTGCCAAGAAGTTCAGGTAAAGAGGATGCTATATGCGCCTGTGCTACCCGGGGATGCGGAGGGCCTTAAGTCCGTGGGAGTCCTTCAGTCTCACTAAATCAACTATCTTCTGAGGTTCCTTTGATGTCGGCCCATCATTTTCTTCTGCGGCTTTGCAACAACATTGATATAGGTACATTATAAGATATTATTATGGAGCCAGTAATTAACACATCGAATATATTTTCTTCATAATTGAGGTATACAAATCTGTACCTATTTGGATACATAATAATTAAAGTGAAGCGAGCTTATGACTGATGGAAGAATGATATAGTAATGAATGATGCAGCTAGAAAAAAAGCTCGGCTTTCTGGTTGCTGTGTTAAATTATGGCTTTTCTCGTAAACAGTGATTTAAATATTTTATTCAACTTATTAAAATATAACTTTACATATAACTACATACTATATGTACTCTTCTATACTTATATTTATATATTTACTGTGTTGTTTATCAAACTACGGTGTTTACGTTGTATTCCACATAAACGTAGATACCTACTTGCATTACGTCATCGAATAAAGTGGTTGCTATATAGGTACCTTCTTACCACAATAGAAATAATATAGTAAGTGTTATTTGTATTGTACGGGTACGTTTCTATACAATATTATACAGAATATTTCCACTATAGATTGGCATAAAGCCTGCCGGACGTGTAAATATATGAAAAATCTTAGGCGTGTGAGTACATTGACTTGGGAACTATTTTTACATTGATGGTAAACTAGTAGTCGATGTTAGGTACCAATCTCTAATTTGAATTTGAAGCCAAAATTGATACAATTTTTAAACAGGGCGACAGTAAAAAAAAATATTAACATTTTTCTTGTTAGAAATGGCACGATCTCCGCGAAAATTTAAACGTCAATGTGTAGATTTCCTGTTTTTATGCAATTTACTAATTCAAATTTAGAAACTGTTCCAATTATACATTTTCAAATCTAGCAAAGTGTTTTTGAATTCTTCTTCTCCGCTCTTAATTTGTTGGTTCCATTATAGTGTTGTAACTAGCGCATGTTTCAAAATATTTACCGCTATGTGACTAGCAACACCGTGCAGTACCTACAAGAATACATCTGCAATTAATAATAGAAGACTGTAAAACATGCTATACTAACAATATGTAAGAGAAAATAACAGTACACTATGCAGAGAGGTCATAATAAATACATACGTCTCAGACACTGTACAGAGTCAATGAATAAACTTTTTGGTATTAGATCCGGGGTATTTACATAAGTATATTATGTCGTAGTTACTAACAAAATGTGTGTTGGAAAAAACTTCATCTATATTTTCGTATTCGGTTCGAATCTCGGGGAATTTTCCGGAGGCGATTTGTAAAAATGCCCACTTTGGTCACATAAGTATAAAGCTTCATGCATAGATTAATTAAGAACCTTTCCACACACTTTGAATAGATTTTTCAATAGTGCTTCGATGTACGATTATTAGCAAGGTAGTTTAACCGGTTTTGGGACGTTATTTTGTGATGCTTTAGACTGCCGGATGTGTGATACTGTATTAGAGAATATTTTACAAGTATTTATTACATTCTTTGGATATATTTGGCACCAACTTCTCGGAACGGAGCCTTAAAATAAAATAAAAAAGAGAAACAAAATTAATTACATCAGGAATGATCCTTTTATTTCACATCTAAAACTACCAGACAGAGACTTTCAATAAAAATGTTATTATATCTTTAACCAAATATGTCCATTGTCCATGATAGAGCTTTTATATAATCATCAGCCACATCAAACTCAAAAGCGCTACGATTAATAATTCTAAAAACATAACTTAAAAAAACATAATAAAATATGAGCTCGTCCTAGTGAACCAATGTTATTTCTGTACTTGTACCGAGTGATTTTTATTGATCATCCAATCTACTGACTGACTCGGATTTAAAAGAGCTTTACTAAACCAATAACTCTCAAGCGGGAGGTGCTAGGTTCGAACCCCGGCGCTAGCGATGTATTTCACACTTTGCGATACAGGCTTTTAGCCTAGTGCAAGGTGTGCAGGAAAGTATTTGAGTTTAAGTAAGCCCAGATCATTTTTCTAAAAAAAAAGTTTCTGAATTGGTATTAAGTGAAGTACGATATGTCTAGCCGAGCTTTTATTACGTGAATCATTAAATAAACAGGCATCGATGGAAAAATCTAGGCGCAGGCTCACCGACCACAGGAGCTGGTAAAAAATAAAAAAACTCGATTGTTTTCCAAAAATTTTCTTCTGATTGAAGTATGGTTCAGAAGATGATGTTTCGTAGAATAGCTCTGAATAGATATTGGAGTTGGTTACCCATACTAAAATAGTTTTAGATCCGCGACATGGCTAAGTATTCCAACGTTTCCGGTGTTTGTCATCATGCAGTAGTGGCTGAATCACAGTGTTGTCTGTGTTGATGATGATGCTTCGTAATATAATTAGGTACCTACTTATTCTCCTCACAGCCTACAGTATATAGGTATGATAAATTATAAGTAGTTATCTCAACAGATATACAGCAAAGCATAGACTTTCCATCAGACTTCCAATGACTGATCGTCGGCTGGTTTAATGTCATCACTTTATACTTAGTAATATTCACTAATTCCAGTCCATCCGTCTGTCGCGGCCGGGAATCGAAGCCGACGATCAGTCATAAGCCTGAAGGAAATCCCATCCTTTGGTGTATATCCGATGAGATAACTACTTGTTATTTCAACCACGACATGCAGAAAATCCGATGTTTCTCACCAAATGGAAAATTGTGAGATTCAAAATATTGCGATAAATTATCCTAAATTCCAATTTTTTCTAAAACATTTATTAGTTTTCCATCGCATTGAATTACTTGTGTAAAATAAGGATGTATTTATCAGTCGTGATCTATCACTGGTGCCTTGCCGTCTGCCGATGGAGAAAAAAATAAGGATTTGTAGATAACATTCGAGTATAAAGGAGATGAAGGATTACAGAGGAGTTGAATACAGTTTCCTGTTTTGGATGCCTCTATCTGAGTAGCTCGGTCAACCTGTTTTTTGACTCACATCATCCAAGCATGGTACTCATGATTGTATCTAATTATGACTGCTTATAGAAATTTCTAGACCGCAGATCTTTGTTAGAACAATTTCTTCTCAAAAATTTTGCTAACAGAATTTAATAATTATTTTTCACGACTTTCGCCTACATTTGAGTCACTCCATCCTAAATGTACATTGTACAAGAATGTAAGAGCACAAGTAGGTGCGAGAGACGTAGTAAATTCACGTTTCTGAAGACAGCTTGCAGTTTTTATGTAAGTCGTATTATTATGAAGAAACAGAGCAGGCATTCAGCAGATACTTAGGTAATACTAATTATGTATTATTTTATTTATTATTGATAACACAAGCCCGCCAGCTTGCCGTCGTATCGAGGTGGTAGTCAGCGAATGTACCCAGCTCTACCTAGATATTGTGTGAGGCAACTAGTCCGAAGGCCGTACACCGGTCCACTCAGAGGCGACTCTCAGCACCATTACACCAACCTCTGATGTTTCATCATTTCATTATACAAAAATATTACATTGAAGAATTTATTTTAGAAGTATTCAACCATTCATCGTCATCTAAATAATGCTTTCTTTAATTATTGGTATTTCAATATGACCATTAACTTGTGTGGTTGTGTCAGTATCTTCAAATAGTATGACACTTTGCAGTTTGCTTCTCCCTGATCATCCTCACACATTTATTTTAGGTGATACGTTCTTTCGTATCGGAATTTGGGTCCAATCTTGTGAGGTTCCGCCTCTGTGTCTTGTGTTGTAGAAATAATGCCAGTCAGCCTTTTGCGCAGCAACAGCGCCCGACCTTGCGACGGACCCTCGAACGTTCGTTGTTGGGAATAAAAAACAATTACTTCAGTGACTTCAAGGTTGCAATAGCTGAGAGGATTATGGATACAAAACAACATAACATAGAGACTAGACTTCATGTGAATGGCTTGAGAACTTGCCTTGCCTTGGTGTATGACTCTTCTAACCTAAGAATAAAATTCTACTTCAAATTTGTAAACGGCGCGTCGTCCAGTTGATTTTACATTAAAATAGATCATTCCCCCTAGACATGTGCGCCGGCTGCAAAAAAGCCGGCGGCGGCGCCCATGTCTAAAATTGCCGGCGGCGGCGCCACGCCGGCGGCGTGGATCCAAAGTGGGGGGAAGCATTGGATTTTTTTGCAATATTGTTTTAAATGATTAAATACGTATGTGTGAAAAGGATAATGCTAAAATCGATTTTTTTATTTTGAAAAACTATGATTATTTCAATAATAAAGTGAAATAAAAGCTCATATTTGAAAAATAATGGAAAAATTCATTATTGCTTTTTTATGGTGCTGGAGGGCAGGTCAAAAAAAACAAATCCATAAAGTCAAACGCGTCAGAATGAGCCTAACTATGGGCAGTAGTGCAGTCGAACAGGTTTCTCATTTGGCAATATCTGGGCTATTAGCTAAATGTTGGGTGGAATTCAAACTCTGAAATAAATTGCGATGACGAGGTCGACCTTCCACGAAATGCAAAACTCCTATGTAGCTGAGAACTACAGTTGAGCAAAAGCTGTAAAAACATATAATCCGGTGAAATTAAACACAAAACAGTTCCTCGATGGAAAAATGTGGGGTAGTCTGTTTTTCTTTTATTCTATACGTATTTTGGGGTGCTGAATCCGAATCCGAGGTTTTCCAACAAAATTTCGTGACGGAACATGGCGAAAAATTGGTAAAATGGCGAAAATATTCCTTTTCTGGCGATTTCTTTGTAAGAACTCGAAAACTGACAACTTTTTGTTAGTTATTTTTCTACGCAAAATTAAAGTAAGTAAAATTTACTACAAAATTGCAATATATAATTTTTCTCTAAAATAAATAGCAACGGAGCTGTCAAGGTCCAAAAAATGGCCAAATTTTCTTATTGTTTTACATTACGAGAATCGAAAATGTATTGAAAAAGTTCACCTTGTTGCCTTCATAAGCAAATTTCAACAATTATTCTTTAAATTCATGAGTCATATTTTACCTCGTTGGAATCAGAAAACACAAAGAAATCTATTAACGAAATTTTTATTTAAAAACACCGTAAAATATTTGAGCTAGACATGTTTAAATAATTTTATTTAAAAATATAGTAATTTGTTTAGGCTAAAAATGTTTAAACCTTTTTAGCGTAAACATTTCACTATATTTTTAAATAAAATTTATCCTGAAACCTTTCTCCATGTTTACTGATTCCAACGAGGTAAAATATGTATCATAAATCTGAAGAATAATTGTCAAAATTTGGTGATAATTCTAACAAGGTGACCTATTCTCCATACATTTTCCATTCTCACAATTTAAAATAACGAAAAAAATCGGCCAATTTTTGGAGCTTGACAGCTCCGCTGTTAGTTATTTTAGAGAAAAATTTTATATTGCAATTTTGTAGTAAATTTTACGTACTTTAATTTTGCGTAGAAAAATAACTCACGAAAGTTGTCAATTTTCGAGTTCTAAGAAAGACATCGCCAGAAAAGGAATATTTTCGCCATTTTACCAATTTTTCGCCATGTTCCGTCACGAAATTTTGTTGGCAAACCTCGGATTCGGATTCAGCACCCCAAAATACGTATAGAATGAAAGAAAAACAGACTACCCCACAACTTTCCATCGAGAAATCTAAAGGCACCGTATTAATATGTGTTATATGTGCTGTTGTTTGGAGTGGACGGGTAATTTAATAAAATTATGTAATTTAATAAAACTATCTTATTTGCGATGTTATTTTAGGTGTAAAAATAAGGATAATAATTATTCAATAAGCATAAATTGTGATGTTTTTAGACGAAAGGTGCATAAATTAATAATATCAACCAAAATACGTAATGCTTTCCGGTGGAAAAATAAATTACAATTTGAGAGTAGTCTGTAATCACAGTCCGAAAAACCACGTTAGGGGATAGTAATTTCTTATTTTATTATAACGCAGCCTTAGGTGAGCGAAATAATTGGATTTTAACCTTAAAATATCGAATTATAATCACATTTTGACACTTTGAAGATCGTAAGCGTCAAAAATTACCAAATGAGTATCGTTTTTGTCAAGAGAAAAGAAGTCATTACCTTTTCCACAGTGTTGTGAATTCAAACTCTGAAATAAATTGCGATGACGAGGTCGACCTTCCACAAAATGCAAAACTCCTATGTAGCTGAGAAATACAGTTGAGCAAAAGCTGTAAAAACATACGTGTTATTATGTCTTGTTGTTTGGATTGAAGGGTAATTTAATAAAATTTATGTAATTTACCTAATAAAAGTATCATATTTGCGATGTGATTTTAGGCGTAAAAATAAGGATAATTATCAAATAAACATAAATTGTGGTGTTTTTAGTCGAAAGGTGGATAAATTAATAATGATATCAACCAAAATACGTAATGCTTACCGGTGGAAAGATAAAATACAATTTATTTATTTATTTTCAATCACATACGGCTTTTAAGGCCATTAGTACAAAATATACGAGCATTATAACAATAAAAAAGTAAATCAAAACATAAACAATTTGAGAGTAGTCTGTAATCACAGTCTGAGAAACCACGTTAGGGGATAGTAATTTCTTTTTTTATTATAGTGCCGCCTTAGGTGAGCGAAATAATTGGTTTTTAACCTTAAAATATCTAATTATAATCACATTTTGACACTTTGAAGATCGTAAACCTCAAAAATTATCAAATGAATATCGTTTTTTGTCAAGAGAAAAGAAGTCATTACTATTTCCACAGTACTGTATTGAAACAAATGAAATATAGCGAATTTAGTCAAGTGGAATGAAAATAATTTTGATTACGTACTTCGATAATCAAAGGCTGAACTAATGAAAAGAGAGAACGGTTGACCGAAAAGATGAAAGGCCGAATATTTTGGTCAGATACTCTGCCAAAATTTACGTGGTTTAAAAAATTCAGCGTGGTATGATAAAATCGAACAAAAAACCATAAATTCTGATTTTTCCTTATAATTCCCAGTTACATAAAATAACGTTTGTTTTTTATTTAATTTCCACTATGAACAACCAAACTATTAATGCCTTGTGGCCGTCAAAACTATAAATAAATAAATAAATCCCATACTATTTCTTGTTTTAGAATCGAATAAATAAGACTCCCAATTTTTTTAATGCAAAACCAAATGAACGAAATATGTGAGACGCCGGAATGGGTTAACAATGCATTAAGTAGTTATTATTCGACATTTTATATAATTACTGAACCCTAGCGTCCCTACAGCTGAATGCTTCAATTTTATTACCTGGAAAAGTACTTATTTCGATTTCTGTATCAAGAAACACAAGATAAATATTTTTGGTCACACGGATCCCACGCCGCCGGCGTGAGCGTTTTAACCGGCGGCGGCGCGCCGACCATGATCAACGGCGGCGCGCCGGCGCGGCGCTCATGTCTAATTCCCCCCCATTTAGTTCAGTATGACGCTTAAGGTATTGTAATATCCTCTGCGTAGACTTCTACGTTGGGAGAATTGACCCATCTTCGAGGTAAAAAGCCTTCCCTTTCATCCAATTATTCAGCATACCGCAGAATGTACATGTATCCGATGTCGAGTTAGCAAAGTGGTATTCAGTATTCGTTGAGTAAGTAATGGTGCATTGTGTTTTACTCTGATGAATAAGAAAGCGTTGTTGGTTAGTGTGATCGTTCTCAAAAGAAATGTGAATGTGTTCCACTGGTAATACAGCAGTGAGCAGTACCGTACTTCTTGGTGCAGTGTACTGGCTGAGCTGTATAGTGTATGTTGTATAGAGCGTATGGATGGTATTGTAATAGTCAACTAATAAGTACAGCTGGCGGCAACACACACTTTCACCTGGTTGCTATGTAATGCTGTATGTATGTATGTGTACCTAGTACCTACTCCTACTAGAACATCAACTCCATGTACTCAGCACAGTATTGATATCTATCTACTTTAGATTCCTATGTTCTCTGCTTAGACATGACTTGTGGGAAATGGCCTGTAAATTTTAAACAACCATTTCGTTATTACTGTTCCTTTTCACCAATCAATGCAGTAGCCCGGCCGGCTTAGCCCAAGGAACTAGTTTCCCTGAAATTTCCATAAGTACCTAATGTAATAGAAAACTTAATTAGTAGGTAAACTAATATGATTATCATTTGATTGTTACAGAACACTGGCATGATGGGAGCTGGAGGCAAGAGGAAGATGTGTGGAGCCGGGGGAGGAGGAATGAGCCAGGGAGCCAAGGTGGCGAGGTGGGAGGAGAGTTCCCTGGCGAGATTACAAGCTGTAGCTGTACCAGGGGAACCCTGGCCCGCGTGGGGACCCGAAGAATGCGGGTGTCGAGGAGGCGCTAGAACTCCGCCACCTTACCAAGAGACCATTCGGTGCGCGGAGAATGGAAAATCCTACCTAGAACTTGGAAGCGGAGGATGGCCTAGGCGGAGGTGCTGCGCGAGGCAGTGCCATCGGGAGAGGAGATTAAAAATAATGAACCTGTGTGTGTACAAGTTAAGTAGATTCAGGCAATCGGCGGATCCTTCTCTCAGGAGATCAGTGCTAGTCTGTAATACCTTAAGAAGGATGGAGAGAGAAGCGGAGAGAGAGGCAGCGGAAGAAGCGGCTAGGGAAGGTAGAATACCTCCGCCCCTAAGGCCGCCCGCCGCACCGCCTCAACCCCCTAATCCTGGCCGAGTAACCCCCTTCCCCGCAGCACCTCAAGATGCCGATTCAGGCTACGGTGATGAAGAGTGTACGAGACCTATAGATTGGGGCTCAGTTTTGAGTCTCAGTAGTCAATCAGCGTTGGACCCCTTGAACAACAACGAGCCGTGCGGAGGATGGGACGGAGTGGACATGTCGGGTAGTTGGAGTACGTGGGGGGCCGAGGAACGGACGGAGCCCTCGGGAGCCGCGGAGTTGGACGGGTTCGTGCACATCCTAGTTGGGGGCAGTTAGTGGCCGGAGCGGGGGCACGGCGCGCCTCCGCTGTCTCCCACCACCCTCAGGTTGTGAGGCCTCCACAGTGAGGCCACCCCCTCCCCTCCTACCCCCCACGCCCTCATGCAGACAGACTTTTATGATAATATACCTATGGATACACTCCAGTATCTATAATGAGATCGAATGCAGGAATTGCAAGTGATGTACTTTAGTGCTATACTTGTTAGGGAATTATATTTACGAAATAATAAACAATATTATACATGGTACCTACCTAATATAATATTCTACTGAGAGAAGAGGATCTCCTCTCTGGTCCGATATCCCCCTCACACATGCCCCCCCCCCCCCAACACTACTTAATGTAGGACATTATTCCGTCTCAATACATTTTATAAAATGCTCATTATATTTTATTTTGACCGATGATACTTACAATTACTATATTTAAATATTTACCTACTTATTAAGTGACAATTATTATATGCTTAGTCATGAAGATTCAATGTAAATAATAAAAAATATTAAAGAAGGATATTGTACATAAATAATTTTTACAAAAATTCTATTGGTGAGTGTAACAACTGCTATAAAATATTTTAAAACTTATTTCAATTGGGTAAACAAAAAATGTACAAAAATATTACAACACAGTCAGGTTATCTTTCCAACACATAATATAATTTTATTAAAACCAAAATTCCATATTATAAAAATAATTATAATTAACCAGAATATAAAGGATTCAGTGCCATACATCCTAAGAACTTTTACTACATAATTAATTAATATATTAAAATATATTTCTGGTTATTATTTTATGGAAAATTGTATTATTTAATATGGAGTCTAGTCCTATAGTCCTGTATGAAAACAGTTGAACTTAAAATTCTCTAATTCTCCATCAATTGTGGTTGAATATAAAATTGAAATGACAGCTAAACTAAAAGTCGTGTGAAAACTGTATTTCTCTTATTTTCTACCACTAAACTACATAACTATTGACTATTTCTAACACATGGCCTATTGTATTTCAGAAAACATTTTTTTTAAATACACATACTTACGTAAAATTATTATAAACGATTTGACATTTTTATTTTGAGTTCTTAAAATGCGGCTAACATCTTTGTTAAATTTTGATTACTTTACACTTCATGATGATGCATTCGTATTTCATGTTTTTTTTTAAATTTTAATTTAACTGGTTGTCATAATTCCTGTAGAGTATTGAGACATCAACACAATTTAAATTTTGGAAAACACAAAAAAACTTTTGTGCTATTTTGTGAAAAGCACAAATCTGTTTAGTTATACATATTTCTTCAATTTCATTTGCCCAGAGTCTCGAATATTGTAGCTCGCTGAACTATGGAGTCTTGTCAAATCCTTTACCCAACAATAACTTTGCTTAATAAATATTTATTTTTAATAAATTGTGTAAAAATCAGTGTGGGAACACTGTTTCCTCCACTACACCATTGATTTGTAGAGTATTCATAATAATTTGTCTATTAAATCAGGTTGTACATACTCATAGGTGATCAGTTTGCTTACAGATTCTAAGGTTTTTTTCATTATCCTTTTTATTAATTTTTGGCAACTTTATATGACCTATTTTTGGCAACTTATGATTTTCACGATATTCATATTAATATCTTAAAACTGTGTGGATTATTTTGAATTCAACAGAGATGTTAGTTTGCGAACAACACCAATTGAAACAAAAATGTTTTAAGGACACCTGATAGTATTTTACCTCATAGATATGAAATGTTTCCTCATAAACTTATTGTTGTTATATTATTAACTAGTATTGTTGTCTAAGTGGAGAGATGAGTGAATGTATGGGGACAATGGAGGTTAAATATTCACAATGAGAATCACTTCATCAAAAATAGTCTCAGAAAAGTAAAACACTTTAATAAATTTATAAAGAATTGTTTTGACCACCTTCGCCGTACAATAATACATAAAAGTAATGTGGAACCTTTTATAGGTCTTCAAATTTTTAGATTTGAAAAAAAAACTTTCTCAGCACCGCTGTTTTCTTGCCAAAGGTCAGAATTTTTCTCTTAGTATTGAATGTTATTCATGTCCTATGAATTATAACAATTATTAGTAGTTCATATTTCTATAACAAAATCCAATGAAACGTAATGTACCTACCTACATAACATTTGTAGTGTAGCTTTTCAAAAATTAGTTTTTTTTTCTTTGGGAATGCCCATTCCCACCAACTTTCACCTAGGAAGCAGACCCCTAAGGAATTTTCATACAAAACCACAGATAATTTGAGTGATTATTGTAACTGTCATAACCTTTAAGATATAAATCCATACAAAATACAGCATGCAGCTACTTAAGTGAGGGAGATTCTGGGCGGAGATATTTGGGCACCTAACTAAGTAGAGCTGCATGCTGTATTTTGTATGGATTTATATCTTAAAGGTTATGACAGTTACAATAATCACTCAAATTATCTGTGGTTTTGTATGAAAATTCCTTAGGGGTCTGCTTCCTAGGTGGTAGTTGGTGGGATCGGGCATTAGTCCATTAGCTAATATGTCTTTGCACATAACATAACAAACCATTGAAAATTTTAATTCACATTTATAACAGTAAAATTATTATTTTTGAGCGTAAATGATATTTGTAAATTAATTGATCTCGAAAGTCTCTACTGAATAATGGGAGTTAAGTACCTACCAGCTACCTACATTGTGAATAAGAGGCTTCTGTCTCTCCATACAATAATACCTAAATATATTCAATACGTAATTTGACAGACTCTGAAAATCAGAGTGAATAAATACTATAAATAATAAGTGTATGTAATATTAGATACATGTGTAATTATATAAATATATATTTATGTTAAATTATAATATACCTATATGAGATGTACATAACTAGATTATATGATAGGTTAGGTTAGGTATGATATGTTAGTGCTAACTATTTTGTGTTATATTATAATTAGGTATAGAATATAGAGTATGGATGTGTGGAGTGTGTCGCATACAGAACTGTGATCATAACTTATTTTTAATGGATAGCCTATTTTATCAAATAGTTTTAATCTTGTATAAATGATTAAAATATGAAAATATATTTAAAGATAGGATGACATGGTGGATATGTTGCGCTTGTGGCAGCAAGGAGTACGTAATATTATAATAATATTGTCAATTTATTAACAGTGAAGTATTGTTTAAATTTAATTTACTTATAACTTTATTAATAATAATTTGCTTAACTTATATTATTGTGACCACTCCACACTTCCGACTTTTGCCCCTCGACTTGCGACCAATTCTCTCAATTTACAAAATTCAATGTTAATATACATAATATTAATATTATATGATAAAACCATACAACAAATACTTTAATATTATGATTCTATTAGATGTTCAAAATATGTACAATCATTATACTGTGTATTCTATATGCCATAGTCAATACCAATATCTTATCTCTCTTATCATTACATTATACTTGCATCATGGATTCCATAAACTTTATCTTTCTCAACCTAATCATTCTTCCATACTGTTTCTTTATCATAGTATTGCAATCATTCTAAGAAATTTTCTTTCAGACTAACCAAAATGATCATATTACCTATAAAGTTGGAATAAATATTCAATCAATTTGTTTATACAAAGGTACATCAATTATTTACTTTTTATTCAATGATTTGAACTGATTTGTCCATTAAATTTAAATGTTTCGAATGACTCCAATTAAAATAAACAGCAATGAAAGTTTAAGAAATAAAAACGAAATATTGATATAAAACTTCACAAGCATTTACAATCTTTCCATTTCATTTAATATTTAGGTACACAATTTTGTGAATACGATTATAAGCAATAAGTAAAGTCCTTCTACTATATCTTATTTGTGAAATTAAATTAGCCAATGAATTGCACAATTTTTAGTTTCTACTATAATTTATCTGCTAAGGTCTGCCCTTTGATTTCTGTTTTGTGTAATGAGCGAAGCATTCGGGTTCTTATTTAGTCCAATATTTTATTTGATGATTCTTTGTGTCAAATGTTACTACATTAGCTATTGAAATACTTGCGTGATTTTTGTTCCTATTTGTGAAATGATGAAAGGATCTGCAGCATGAAACCAATTGACACTTCAATATTTGGACATTAATTTAGTTTATTTCACTTTATTTGATTCAGTGTCCAGCGTACAGTGCATTACAGAATAGTATTTAATAAAATAGTTATTAATATTTAAGTAATATTTTCGTGCATTAAACACTCCGTCATCTTGTGTTGCTTGTTTTTCAAATAATAAGAAATATTTATAATTTACTCTTAAACCAAATAAGTCTGATATTAACAAGGATTGTATTAAACTTATCCAGTTTTAATATTTTATGTTGATATATTTTTCTAATTTAATTTTTGTGCTTTCACATTTTTATGGTGCTTCATAATATTATATTATTGTATACTAATTATTTTAATTGTAAATAATTTTGTGAAGACTGTGTTATTTTTATAAGTTAAATAATTGAATCACTCTGTGGAATTGATAGTTGAATTAGAACAAAACATGTTTTATTGTGCACTGTGAAGTTATTAAGGAATTGCAACTTGCAAATAATCAACATGTTTTAAAGTATTGATTGGACAGAGTCGTTTAATTGTTTTAGCTCAAATAATGGGAATAACTTACTGTTCAAAGTCATTGCACATTCATTTTATTTAATATAATAATTTTATAAATGGCGAGCAGCAGCACTGTACGTAATGTGAATCTTTTCATAATTTGTTCTTCTAATAATTCAATCGCATTTATTTATACAATATACTCGTATATTTTACTTGTAGGATCTATAGTAATGTAACAACTTATACTCCTGTCTGATTTTCATAATTTATATTTCAATATAAAATACTAAAATAATTAAAGTATTGGTTATATCTTTTCATTGTTTCATAATTCGCAATGGTTGATTGATAATTTAACATATAGCTAAAAGATAAATTATATTTAGTTAATATATCTGTTCTATGGACAGAGACATGCATGAGTGTGTGGTGAAACACAAAGCATTGTGGAGACAGTGCGTCAAACAACAGGAGAGAAGATGATACATTACTATGGGAACACTATAATATTGTATATGTGTATTAATATGATTAATAATGAATGAGGTTGTTATAAACTATAGTAGGTATGTAATATAATATTATTATAATGAGAGAGACTTAACATGACGTACCTGTTGCTTGCACTTACACAGTAATAACAGGTGTATCATTGGGCATTGTTACCTCCTTAGCTAATTGAAAGGACATACACAATATACCTACTTATACCATTACATGTATGGAATAAACAAAACTTTACTTCTATCAGATAATTTTATTATATCTACTACACTCTCTTAGAACCTGTTATATTTTAAACAATTCCTTGGCAGTTTTTCAGGATTAGAAATCAGCAGCAAAATATACAGCTAAATTATCGGTTTGATATTTTATTACAAGTCAATACCATGACATTCTCAGTTAATATTTACATAAAACATGTTTAACACCATTTAACAAAGATATGTGATTTTTAGCTAAGTTAGTAAAAAAAAATTACCCTTTCCATTTGTACAGCATTTATAAAAATATTCTTATAATAAATGTACCTCTGCTATATGACTGCTACCTAATGATACCATTTTATAATATTGGGAAAGAAGCAATATGGAATTGAATTTAAAATGTTGCAGGTTTTATTATTATAATATAAACATGAACATGTATCCTTTATATTATTACATAATAATTATTGATTAAAGTCCTAAATATTTTGATCCCATTAAATATTTGTGGGATAAACTATAAGTATTAACTGTTTGTTTGATTTTAAATGAATAAAAATAATTCTTTCGGGATAACATCAACTGTGTGGCCTGCAATAAATTTATACTTGTTCGTTTTGAAACCCTTCTTCAGTTTTAATTTTGATCAATTTTCCACATTTTTCAAACATTTGTTTTCATTATAAATAGCCTGCCTTATCATTATTGTTATTCTTACAGCTTATCTTAATTTTCTTCACAATAGTGTTTTTTAATTAATGTTGTAATGCATTTACATTCTTATGACATATAATAAATAATATTGGGATACAATGTTCTTGAGTATATGTATTAGATATAATATAATATACCTACTACCTACAGAGTAATACATTATTACTTATATAAAGAAATAAAGAATTTAATGGGTGTTAATGATTACTATTATGTAATGTTGTTGTATTCACAAAATATTTTTGAACATAATATTATAATAATATTAATAAAATAGTAAATTTAAATTAAATAGCAAATCACCAGAACAATTATGTTTTATTGATGAAGATGATGAAAGACAAAGTAATAATATTAATTAATTAATGATATGTCGCGATTGAAGGCAATTTTATACAATAAATAATAATTACTGTTGAAGTATACATATTATATATATAAAATAATGGAAGTTTCATTTCTATACAAATCCCACACCCTGAAATATCCTCTCTATATCTTTTACAGGAATTATTTCTTGAAAAATTAACGCTGGGAATAAAAACTGGATGTACTAATCCCATTACATATTAAAGGCGAGTTAATAAACTTGAGATGCTTTGGATCACTTAAGAAAATAACTGTTACAAGTTACAACTTGTGACCACTAAAGAATATGTCATTTATAATTTCTCACCTACCTATATGAAAGAGAAATTCCTAATAAAATGTTTGTCTAGAAATAAATTTTCATATAGACCGTCACACAAGTGCTGTGTTATGATTCTACTATGAATTTTCTGGATGAAGGGAACAGTAAATTTAGAGCAACCAAATTGTCACATTTTTCATGACATAAATTTTGTTTAAAGCTGTTAGTATACTGCCATCTATGAAAAATTTCTAATAAACGCTATCCAAGATTCCAACCACAATCGGTTGTGACAAGCATTGCCATCTATGAATGAGTAGCAAAAACAATAGCTAAGATTCAAACCATTGGATATGTGTTCTTGTTTTCTATTCATCGATAGATGTCTCACAACCTCCGTAAGGTAATGTTATCCAAGGTTCAAACCATTAACTGTATCATAGTTGCTTATTCTATTTATCAATAGATGTCTCACAACCTCCATGAAATAATGTTATCCAAGGTTCAAACCATCTATGAAAGAGTAGGGACAAACAATAGCCAAGATTCAATCCATTAGTAATTTTTCTATTCATCAATAGATGTCTCACGAGTTATCGAAAGTCGTAAATTTACCCAAGGTTCAAACCATTTTCTGTATCATAGCTGCTTATTCTATTTATCAATAGATGTCTCGCTACATCCATAAAGCACCTCACCATAATAGGAACTCGATATATTTATACCTGGTTATCATTATGTGCGGAGGACCGGGGGGGGGGGGGGGGGGAGTGGAAAGCGAGGTGTTCTTTGCTGCAAACAAATCCATTGGATTGAAACCTGAGAAGAAGATCATTTGATACTTTAGAAATGATGCAACTAATTTTACACCACATTAGGCACTTCATTATACTTTCAGCAGCCAGCCACAGAGATAAAGACGGAATAGACTACATCCCATGAGATTTCAACTTCCAGCTTAGGAGTGTAAATATGGTGCAGCCCAACAGTGGAATGATTTACCATAGTTAAGTGAAATAATAACTCTGAAGTACGTTTTTATTTGCTTTTATTTTTCAGTATGTAATTACAAATAAATCAGGAATGTATGACATGTAAAAAAATCCACTTGTGTTGCAAATATGTAATACATAGTAATGATATAAGTAGAGTGAAATGTATACACAGGAAGTGCTTACATATGGAAGAATGTAAGTTACACTAGTCACATAATATTGTCATCCTTACAATAATATAATCATATGTACTGTGTGGAGATACAGGGAAATACTTATTATATTACATAATCACATTACATACTTTCTTAATAAATTTTTGACACATTGTTGAACACAAACATAGTATTTTTACTGATAATAATTAGAATTAGTGTCACATTATAAAATGCTGGGAAAAGAAAGAAATGTGAAATGGTAAAACACTGCCAGTGTTGAAAGAAAAAAGTTTCGAGTGTGTACCAGAAACTTTCCAGTACACAAAGAAATATTGTCATATAAGGCCAGGTTTCCACATGCAAGAACACTTGCAGAGGTTTCTTGCAATACCGTTTACATATCATATGAATTCTTGCAATTTTTTTCTGCAATACATATCTTACGAGGAGCTCACGGATCGTACTATCTCAACTTATCACAGAGGTATTTACACACCAGAGCTGTAGAGTGTATATGTTAGGAAAGCTATGGCAACTAGTTTATACTCCAGCTGGATTTATGTGTACTCTAGATCACTTCCACTCTTCTTGATCTTTGATTTTTTAAATTCATTCTGCCATTGGCTTCTTAAATTGTAAGTTTTCTGGACACTTCCTTCTCAGCTTTAGAGAACTCTTTGCGATGTTATTAAGCGTGGATTTTTTAAATTATATTTTTATAATCTATATGTCTGTTGTCCCACAAACAAGGGCAACTACTCGCAAGAAACAATCGACAGACTGTTGGACACTTCTTGCAGAAGTTTTCTCACAGGTGGAAACGCGGCCTAAGAAATAGATCTTGCAATGATAACACAAAGTTAGTGGACAGCATATTAAATATACTATATTATATCTTGTTATTCAGGGTGCAAAGTTTTCTCCATTTCGTAGTCATACAGAATAAATAATTTAATTTGTGATAAATGTCAAGTGTAAGTTTGGAAACAATCATTAAAAATTCAACTACAAGGTAAATCTACAACATTCCACATCAAATAATGAAAAAATTTCCATTCAAATAATTTTTCATCAATTCGTTTCAGTAAATAACATTTAATCAATAGAATACACAAAATAAAAAAATAAAGAGAATAAATGCTAGAATCTTAATACATCCTGCAAGATAATATTATTACATCCAGTTAGACAACACATACTAAATACATTCTGTTAATAACAAATATAGTTGAATTAATAAAATCATTAAAAACTGATAAATACATTAAATATAAAAGCCTGAATTCATTTGTCTAGGTACAGTATTATAAATTGTTCCAGAATCAACTCCATATATTAATTAGTAATTGAGTATTCTTTCATCACAATAAAATGTTACATTGTAAAAACAATTGAAAATGCATATCGTAAGTACTGTTCTTAATAACTATGAATACTAAATTATCAAATTTAAAGCAAGTGAAATGTGTGAAGGTAAGTTAGACTTTCCGCAAAACTACAACATAAAATACATATTACTAGTATTGCCTACACACATGAACAAAATCAGCAACGGGGTGAAACATTTTGTTGCGGGGCAATAGAAAAAATAAAACTAGAAAACCTTCAAAGCATCGTATACAATATTCTCCTTCCAGCCACTCAGCTCACGTCTACAACAACCACAATATCACATTCCATTCACAAGCATCACAGTCCGAGCAACACAATATCACCACTTGGTAAATGAATATCACTATTGTGCTAGTTCACATATTATATTGTTGGTAGATACAATACAATTAATCAGTACGATTCAGTCATTTGCATTCAAAAAACAAATATGTACTACATGGGGTTATACATTATATCATTACTGCCCATGAGAACAGCTACATGTCTGGTATATATTATACATAGTACAGTAATACACAAATCAATTCTGCATTTCACAAACACCACATAATGAGATTGTAAGTTAATATGCAACGGATATTTCAGTCAAAAAATAAATGAGATTCACATTCAGCCGGCAACACTTAACCTTACAAGAGTATGCCTTAAACATACTCAAATATATCAGTCTTCAGCTCTTGTTCATAACCTTACAGTACTAGTGTCAAATGCCATACAACACACTGTGTCACATGTTACTAGAGTTAGGCCTACATTTTATCACATCAAAGCAAAATTATCCAATACTGGCATCATAAACAATACAAATGAAATCAAAGAAAATATATTAAGTCTAATTCTCTCTCGACGACATTAATCCATTCCATAAAACGACTCATTACCACCAACTAACAGAATCAAATACAACAAAATTATGCAAAAACATATAGGGTGTTTCTTTTGAATAGGCACACTTTTAAAATGAAATTAAACGTATTAAAATCATGGTAATGTTCATGAAATTAGCTTTATTTAAAAAATTATTTTATACCATTTATGCTTAAATATGATTTCGGGCATAAGTGCGCCTTGGTTGGCTCGAAAGAAGCATAATCTGGAAGTCCAATTTTCGACGACTTTCTCGAGCAGCTGAGGCCGTATATCGCTAATAACTCTGTGAATGTTGGCTTCCAAGTAATCCAATGTCTCAGGTTTATCTGTGAAGATCCCCTAGTAGACTTCACATATCCCTACAGAAAATAATCCATAGGGGTGAGATCACACGATCGTGGTGGCCAATTAACCGAACCATTACGTGAAATTATGCCCCGATCGAATGTTTCCCGTAATATCCTGATTGTGTCGCTCGATGTGTGGCATATTGGCCATCGTGTTGAAACCAAAGTTGTTGCACATTGATGCCATAATTAGGGAACAAAAAAGTCTTTAATAATGGACCTAAGCGCTCTCCATTGACTGTAACTTTCCGACCGCCAGCATCTTTGAAGAAATATGGGTCAATGATTCCACACTAAACAGTGAATTTTTGTGGATTTGACGGCGTCTCTGAAATGGCTCCTAGAAAGGAATACCCGTGCATATATGCCCGAAATCATATTAAAACATAAATGGTAAACTTCCATCTTTCCAATGAAGCTATTTTTATGGACATTACCATGATTTTAATACGTTTAATTTCATTTTAAAAGTGTGCCTATTCAAAAGAAACACCCTATATTATATAATGAATGGTCGATAGTATCCTAAATGTTATAGTAAAGTAATTAGAGTATGTTGGTTCTTCATGTACCTACACTTTGCAAGTGATGGTGAGCACCATATATGTATTACAATATCCTAATACATCACACATAGTAACAACATTACACATTACAGAGCTGCTCTTATACAAACATAAACAACTACAGTCCTTCCGTTGATATTAGTATTAAGTCGCTCAGTACCACGCCACAGCCATGAACCCAAACATTTTATATAATGACAATACAAAAGAACACAACCAAACTTTTGTGAAAGGCACAGCACTAAAATAAATAATAATGCAACACCACAAACACTTGACACAATATGTATAAGAATTTCCGAGTGAAGAAAAATTAAACAAACAGTTCACACATATAAAACTCCATAAATATTATAATACATATAACATTAGAGCCTCCAGAACTCTAATAGTTGACTCCAGCGAACTCTCCAGAGTGAATGAGAAGTCAGTAGAGGATAGTAATAGGATCAGATAGGAATAATTATATAAATGTATGTAAAATGTCTAGGAACTAAATACATGACTTAAACCTTATAATACTATGTAATTATATAATGATGTATGTAGTAATTATATTAATTAATTCTCAATGTATTTATTATGTAGTATTATTATGTATGTATGTGTAAGTTATTAATCTTAAACTCTAATGTAGAAAAAGTCTCTTGAAATTATTCCGTATTCATGTAATGACAACACATTGGAGATGATTCTTCTGTGGAATTGAGTGATGGAGTGATCACTAATGTATTAACAAACTGTTATACATTATAAAGCAATACAACACTAACTCTACATTCCCATCAGTATCAATACAAGTATGTAAGATAGTTTGAGCTTGGTGAGGAGTTGAAGTTAATTATTACAACTTGTGACCACTCACTCCTAGATTGCTAGGTATTGAAGTAGTTAGAGTAATGTCTAGGGCGTATAGATAGAATCAATAGTAACATACATAGAAACATTCACCTAATAGTAATAGTATGTAGTAATATAAAATAACAAAGTCTGTCTGTCAACCCATCTCTACTAATGTCTTATGAATATAATGTGAATCCTAAACGCACACACACTACCTAGCAACACACACTTATGTCTCTGCTTGTACTGGAACATTCTCCACGGTAACTTCTTCAGCAGAGGGGAGCTTCTTACTCTTAATGTCTGCCGCCTCATTCTCTGTTGGGACTTCATTGTTGGAATTTCCATTAGCACCATTTGTTTCTTGTTTTGTGTCACCATTACTACCATTCTGTTCTACACCATTCTCAGATTCCTTTCCATTTACTTCCGACTTGGAACCATTCTCTAAACATTCCTTAGAATCTCCGTTTGTCTTTGTTTCTTCCGAATTACTATTTTCTGTGGCGGGTGTGTCTTCCTTTGTAATTTTATTGTCTACAGATTCTTCTTTAGCAGGTTCTACAATAGCTTCTTTATCAGTATCATGGGAATTATTTGATGTTTCTGTCACAACACTCTCACCGCCATTAGTTTCACTCTCTTCAACTTTGTTATTAGAATCAATTACAGGCGACTCTGTAACTTCCTCAGACACTTTGTGAGATTCTTCTGTAGAAGGTTCTTCGTTAATCACTTCCAATGCATCGTCAAGTATTGAATCTTTGCCAGCAATCTCTTTTTCAATAAAAGGTTTAACTGCCAGATCTTTGGAAGTGACTTGATCAACTTTAGATAATATATCATCACACTCTTTGTCTAATGCTTCACCGGCTCCTAACAGATCTGTGATTTTTTCTTCCTCATCAGCATCTACTGCAATGTCTACATTAATATTATCCAGACTACTCTTAGATTCCTCATCAATAAGAGTTGGAGTGGTTGAGATATCCTCACTAATAGTTTCCTCCACTGGTTTAGCTGTCTCTACTTCTTTTACAATTTCTTCACTGACTGGGGTATTGTCTACTTTGTCTTCTACTACATCTCCACTGGCACTAACTTCATCATGTTTCTTCACTGTGTCATCTTCGTCAACCTTAATATCATCCACAACAGTTTCTCCCTTTGCATTATCTTCTACTACAGCTGTAGATTCTTTCTCTACACTCACTTCAACTGTTTCGTCTTCCGGTTTGTTTTCCTTCTCTGCATCTTCTTCCATCTTCTCTTCCACAGCCTTATCTACTACTACAACTACATCAGCTGACTTCTCTTGGGCAACTTCAGTCTCCATAGTTTCTGGCACTGTTTCACTATTATTACCATCAGTCTTTGTCTCTTGATCTTCAGTCTCTTTCGGTTTGTTTTGTTCATCAGTCACTTGTGGCTTTGTTTCTTCTGTTTCCATAGTCTCCACAACATCTTGCTTTGTCTCATTTTCATCAGTCTTTTGGGAATCTTCTTCAGTTTTAGCTAATTTTGTTGGCCTCAATTCCTAAGGAAGATAAACACACATGTTAATTATTAAAGAAAGCACAAATGATTGAAACGACAAAATACACTGATTCAATAGGTACACCCAATTGTGGCATTTCCAATCGTGTAGGCAAATGTTATATTTAGTTTTTCACACAACTGACCCATCACACCCCAAGCAGAGACTATGGTTAGATTTTGTTTGTTTTTTATTTTCAGTTTCCCAGCTTTCACAGGAAAGTCAAAACAAGATTAGTTAACGAGTGGAGCCATTTTCTTCACCAATGGTCCTATGGCCAAACAAAATCAGTGGAACAATATATATTTCTACATGTCTCAGTTACACTCATGTTGGGATGATTTGTGGATTTAGTAGATTAGACAACAGGACAGAGTCAACTAGAAGAAATTAGCATTCACATTCACAGGATATTGCTAAAACGGATGTCATGCAATGAAAAAAAAAAAGAAAAGTTAAATGTTAGATATGATTTTATTTACAATATAATAAATAAATACTACACAGTATATAATACATCTACACCAAATAGTATTAAACTAACCAACACCAAGCAACAACTAGTCTACTTAGGAACTAATGAAGCAATTTTAATATTCTAATATCATTTCACAAAGAGAAACAATAAGTTAAAAGAGTTGTTCAAAGCATTAAGATTAGATATTAAATTTATAATAAACATTTCAATAGTATGTACAAGGCTTTAAGAAGCTATAAACTCATACATACTATGTACACACAATATACATTACTACTACATAAAAGTGCTTCATTTAGGATTAAACATTCACCTCTTGTTCCTCATCCTGCTTTCTCTTAGAAGATGGTGGTTGGAGATTAACCTCATGGAATGATTTGATAACATGGAACTTCTTAACATCATCTTCTGTGAGTGCGGCATTACCTTCCCTGGCCACCAGACAAACATTCATTCCAGCCCCATGAGCTGCCTCAGCCTCTGTAATGTATAGTTAAGACAGATTTATAATAATCCTGTATTCCGTTCACGACTTTGCAGTAGTAAAATCTTTCAGTAGACTCAATGTACTCACAACACAACATAATAGGTCTGATTCTCTATCTTTTAAACATGAGCTAAACTAAAATTAGAACGCACTAACTTAGATAAGTTCATTTGCTATTCTGTAACTTTGATTTTAATTTGTTAAGTCTTAAAGTGTTCTCTTATTTGAAATAGTACGGCCACTAGTTCAACATAAGCTCATATCGTATTCTGTAACTTATTTTTGGAATAGTTTTCTGTCAAAATGTGCTTATTTAAGTTAATTTTTAACTTATTTTAGCCGCACCTATGTTGCATGCGGCTTATTAATTCTACCTTCTGATACGTGTTTTAATATCGAATTTTATACGTTTCACAAAAAAATATGCTAAGTACTTATGTGTTACGTTATTTTGAAGTTGAAAATCAAAAAAGGGTAGCAAAATAAATATTCTACAGCTGCCTACACCAAGACCTTCGTGGAAGAAGTTCATTTCATCCCAGCAACGTGAAAAGTAGCTATTCCAACTGTATATCTAGGCCGCGTCTCCTGCGGGGTTGTCAGAGAGGACAGAGCGCCAAACTGCCCTTTCCTTACACACACTTCTTGCTTCCGTCACATTCAAGCAATTTGTCATTTGCTCTACGATCTCTTTTATTTAAAACGTGTCCGTCTTTGAGGATGTGGTCGACATGATCAGTCCAGGTCTTTCTCGGATGGCATCATTTCCTCACGCCTCTTCTATCATCCATAACTACTATACTTTAAGTCCTCCTGTTATTATTCATTCTCAACATACGCAAACCGTCCAATCATTGTAGTCACTACACCCGTCTTCCAATCACATTTTTTTAATAGCCTCATGGGATTGAAAATGCGCTCAGACCAATTGTTAGTGTCTACGAAAGAAAAAGTGCTGGTGCACAGTTCTGTCTTGGTTCCAACCCTAATTATGCTAGTGAGACGTGGACGGGCTGAGGACGAAACAGGGTTGAACGCAGTGAAATTGAGGTCCTTGAGAAGAATGCGTGCTTAGAGAAATGAGTAACTGTAAAACTGGGGTTGTGAAAGTTAAGAAATCAGGGAATGTGGATAGAATGAATGAAGACAAGATGGCCAAAAAGTCAATAAAAGAAGAGATGCGAGAAAGTGAGACCACCCGAGACTGACCTGGCCGATTATGTTCTCAAGGACGGACGCATTTTGAGTAAAAGCAGAAGTTGAAGGGTGTATGACAATATTGTATTAATGTTTTGGGAGTAAAAAGTGTGTGTGTAAGAATACAGCGGTCTGGCTTTATGTCCTTTATGCCTACCCCGCAAAGGATGAGGCGTGAGGGTATAGGAAGATGGGTTAATAGATAGGTTTCCTTCAAATATACCTATCTACGAAATTATTTTATAGTAAGATGAAAGTGATTTGAACAAAATTAGTTTAAAAGAAAAACCTACAAAGGTATTCATTTATTCATAAGAAAATATAGCAAACAAAGAAAAATATAATAAGTATTATTTCGTAAATATTACCCACAACACAATTAATTATTACAAACGTATTATGTACTAAATAGAAAATTCAACATGTAAATGATTCTGATAAGACTTTTTCTTCTTCCGTCTGCGAATACGATATTTGTGCAAGTGATCCGACACAAAGCATTATTTATTTATTTATCGTTTGGCAACGTCGAAGTATTGTCACATCGTTAAAGTCTGACATCCAGCGCCTCCAGCCACTGGAGGAATTCAGGGGACAGGCTGGCAGCACTAATAACACAAAGCATTAATAAAACTTTATTACACACGAAGAAGATGAAACTGATTGACCATCAGCTGTCGATATACTTTTATTTAGTCCAGGTCGAAATATTCTTCTCATCACCCTCTTTCTACCAACTGCCTAGCTACGGATATAGCCGTCTTCCAGATTAATTCCACATCTCCGCATCTTCTCTCAGAATCCCAGGTTCACATAGAGGAGTAAAGCGTTTTTTACCCGTGATTATCTAATATCTATCCCTCCGCGGAAGTTTTACAATGATCCTATTTGAATTCCTCGAAATTGCTGGGAATTTTTCGAACAGTTGCTTTCGATTTAATGTTTCATTTTGTAATATTGACAATACCATCTGTCAAGTCAAAATAACAATAATATTGTAACTAATGGATACATAACAACGCGCATGCCCGATGTACAGTAGACAATAATATTGAACTAAAATTGTTTCTGGTTAACTTATTTTAAAAATTGTTAAGAATTAAGTTGGGCCAACGATAGAGAATAGGGTATCAAACTAAAAATGACTTAAATTTAAAATTTTGGAACAACCTTATCTAAGTTAAAATACTTACAGAATCAGACCTAATATTGTCGCAAATCTCATTACTTTATTACGTTTAACATTCAAATACTCTGTTTCTCCAAAACAAACTACGGTTTGACATGCGCTGCGTCATTTAATGGTGGACTTTCTGGCTGGTGGATAATGGGATACATTATTTTTAATTTACAGTAGAGTCTCACTAATCTGGCTCTATTAAAAACCAGAGGGTGCCGGATTATTAAAAAGTTCGGATTACTGGATTGCATAGCAACACTCAAGAAAAATAAAACAGGGCACTAGATCTGTATGTAGGAAAGGGATGTGTTTATTTACTAGTTAATTCAATATGATAATAATTTACTGAACTAATTTATTTTAAAATATGTAGACATGAATTGCGAGTAGGGAGCAGCGGAGGGGACGCGAGCGGAAAGACCAGTGGCCAAGGGTGCCGGATTACTGGACGTGTCGATTTACTGAAGTGGCAAATTAGTGAGACGCTACAGTATTGGTATTGTTACTAACTAAAGTTGGGATAAATAATAGGTGTTGTAGGTGATATTATACATTACAGTTACACAATAGAAACATGTCTCTGTATGTGACATACCTTGGACAATATCAGTAAGGAAGAGGGCTTCTTCAGGTTGGCATTCAATGTTCTTGATAATATTCTTGTAGCTCTCAACTTCCTGTTTGTTGCCAACAACCGTGTCAAAATTAGAAGTGAAGCGAGCGGACAAATCTCCCAACTCGGTGTGTTTCATCAACAACTTCTGAGCGTGAACTGATCCTGAGGAGTAGATGTAAATGTGCTTGCCCAGACTTTGCCAGGATTCAAGAGCTGGTGGGACATCATTGTATACACTGGGAAACAAAAGCAATTCATATTATTAAACTTCCTTCATTAGTATAATGATAGTATTATGGTATGTAGTATACTCACTGTCCCTTTATATCTCCACACACATAGCCCTTCTCCCATATTAGTCCAGAGAGTTTCTTCATGAATGTTCCTTTATTATCAATAGATATCAACCATTTGAGATTATCAACTACTCCTTTGATTTGGTCTTCTTTACTGGCATCCTGTAATATTATCAACACAAGGTAAAGGTTTATTGCATTATAACATCTAGCCCAGTCTCCCTTCAAAGGGTTTGAGGGAGTGCTATGGAGTTAATCAAAACATTAAGTATATCGGGGGATTGAAGGCCGTCCCACTAAATATTTTGAAATGGCGGACAAACACCCCTTTGTAAAAGGCCTGTGAAGGTATCTATTTGGAAAATAATATTGCCCCTTTGATAATGTTGTTGGGAACGGTGGAAAAATTGGTTCACATTGTGTTGTGGCAATTGATATTAAGATCTCTACTGATTCCAATATTTCATTTTACCTTATCAGGAATGGGCACTGCTCCCTCCACTTTATTGAAGACATCCTTATCTGCTTGTAGTCTCATCCCCTCTACAGCTTCCTGAACTCCTTCCACTTCCCACTGCCCCTCCAGGAACTCTCCCACCTTCTCACAAGCATATGGGAACAAAATATCCTGAAACAAGACACATGCACATCATGAGTTACTAGTTAGGTAATATTAAAACACCGGGATGGATGACATTACTAAATTGCTATCATTTTTTGGAAGGAACTGGGACTTTTATCAATATTCATTTCTGATTAGATTCCAATAGAAGACAATCTTGAAAATATTTCAGTACTGCTTTGTATGGGTTTCCTTTCGATATGTCAATTTTTTTCTTCTTGTAACTCAATGTAGGTGCAAAGTGGACCTGTCATTGACAGATATGACTCTCTCAGACACAATCACACATTGGGTTGCACAAAACTTTTTTCATCACACAATTACATGACCTACTGTGCAATTGTCCTATTTCGTGTTAAAAGTACTTATATTGATTGTCTGTCTATCCAAAATGATATAAATAAAAAAGCAGTCAATGTGTAGTGTACAACGAACACAATGTATGCATTACTAGAGATATACAAGAGTGAAAGAATTTGAATCGCACACTTCATGACTCATGTCAGTTTTGAAAAAAATACTCTATAATACTAGGTAGTATAATAGATATCAACAAACAATTCTCCAACTTACTATACATATGATCAATGACTACGAATTACTTGTATTCATTCAACACTTTCAGTATTGTTTACAAAATTATTATAAGGTATAGTATGTAGGTAAATAATCATACTACTATATAGTTATTAGTAATAAACACTGATAAAAACATTCATTCATAAGGAAATCATAAACAAACATAATCAATAATCAACAATGCCATGGGTAGGTAGTAGGTACTGTGTCAATAAGAATATGATATTTTTATAGCGTTTTTTTGAGTACAGACCAGGCGCGAAGCTACCTAAGAACGCGATTCCTATCGAGTTACCTTTTGGAAAAAATGATATGAAATAATAGTGTCTAATCTGACCCAATCCCATTAGAAATGTAAACCCCGTATTCCCTTCTGCAGAAATCCACCCCTCGCCTCTGGTACAGACCCACCACAAGGGCGCATTGTTAACCTAATGTTGTATATAAAATATGCCTACATATTTTACAGTTTTTTAAAAACTCTGTGAGATAATATAACTGTGACAGAACTTAAAGCAGCATAAAGAAGAAAAAAAGATCAACTAAAAATTGGCCATGCAAAAAATTTGTGACACTGAGACTAGATCAGTGATATCACACTTGCGTGATACTACTGCAGGTTTACAAGAGATTTTACTAATAATTGGGTCCTTAGTCCCAAAGATAACAACATCAAGTTCGGCACAGGTTAATTATTTCTAAAACACTAATTCATCTGTTGATTGCATTAGATTTTTTCCTTTGGTTAACCAAATATTTGTTTGACAAATATGTAGGCAATATAGACAAATATGTAGGCAATATAGACAAATATGTATATGTAAATTGTAATTAGGTAGGTAACACTAGGTTAACTAGGTATATGTAAGTATATTCAAAATGATTTTATATCACTGGCTTGCTTGCTTGGAAACTCCAGGCATGCTACATTATAAAGTTGGGAGTCATGTCTTGCTCCTATTATTCTATTACAACAATAATAATAAATTATAGTGACTTTGAATACGATATTGTGCAGGTAGGTATAGTACTTGTACATACTCCACATGAGTGAGGTTGGTGACCTTTAGCCTGACGTCTGGCCAAGTGCATTCCACTGCGAAAAGTCGGTAACTGCCACATTATATTATTATACGTGTGTAGGTAGGCACCTATATCAAGACAAGACAGTGTACTGTACAACACACTACACACATATAATATGTAGTAGGTTCATATCATATGGTTTCAACTTGGATACTTAACTTGAGAAAGCGGAAGATAATATGTTAATATGGTTGCCTATCAAACTTGTGAAATGGAAGTTATCGTGTGTAAACTGTAAGAGATGGGTCAATAAAGCAGTAAGCACCAGCCACCTACACGCCTATTATAATTGTTATTATCTTAAAGGTCGACACAAAACTGCGTTGACTTTGTTTATATTTATATACCCTGTGTGTCCTTGCACCAGTGCCATAATATTGCATCGTATTATGAGTTTGTGGTCGTATTATAATAGTACTTGGTAGGGATGTGGAGTACTTAACTTCATAGATAGTGGTTAGCCTAACTTCGGTCAAAAACACCTTAGCAAGTTTCTTCCATGAAGAAAACATTCTCAAAAACAAAAAAATTACAAAGGAAGAATCAATACTGTGCAATATCAAAATAAGACGGTACACAATAGTAATAAAAATACGAAAAAAGAAATTGGAGAGCGTGTATGAAAAATTGTATGAATGTGACGGAGGCTAGGAGTGTGTGTAAGAGTAGAGCAGTCTGGCGCTCTGTCCTCTGCCTACCCCGCAAGGGACGCGGCGTAGGGGTATAGACAGATAACAGATAGAATGAAAATAGTATACATACATAGTTATTTACGCCTCTGTCTGGATACAACTCTTCCACTCCAAATATTCTAATGAGTAATTTTCCCACAGTATGTTGCAATCTTGCAATACTCGTATAAATAAACTACAACAAATAGGTACCTATAACAATAATGTTAAAATTTGCGTAAAACCAAATTCACACGGATTTAAGTTAATTTCAAGGCTATCTGCATAAATACACGTATTATACGAGTATTCAGTAGTGTGACGTATGTGAGCCTTGAGTACTAACTCTAATCGCATTACATATATACCTGGGGCTGGGGGTAACAGCTGATTAGGTCAATGAGCTTATCTTGTACATAAGGGACTACGCAGGGAAACATAATATGTATTAGCTACAGATGTAATTTGTAATATACTAATATCTGTAAGCATTTGGTAAAATATTGTACCTATATTATTATGCAGTATGTACTTATGGATAGGTATTACATTATTACCTAGTTTAAAGTATTCTTTCATATTGGATCGGACACAAACCATTTCCAGAAAATCAGATTCTACACTACACTAACGCATTTCAGGCAAGCAATGGATTTTTATCATTTTAAGTTCCGAGAGTTTTTAAAATATTTTGTATAAGTAGTATTATATTTAGAGTTGAAAAACTGGTTCTGGTTCTGATGAAGGGCTCGCACCAAACACCATAAATTTATTTGTAATCAGAATTATGGATTGAATTGAATGGCAGTAAACCAGCTCAGTGACCTGAGGAAATTATTAGCTCAGCTGACTTTCCGCTAACATCATACCTCATTTAAACCCAAATATATCAATACCTACATTATTATATTACAACATACAAATTATATTAGAGATTTATTTCTGATGCACGAAACATGTCTCTATTAATTTTGCATGAATGCCTATTCTATTTATAACATACTATAATATAATCTAAGATCTATAAATAGCTACATACTAGACATTCCTAGAATTATTATTAGTTATTATTAGCCTTGAATTTAATATACCTACGTGTGTGGCGGGGAGAGTATGGCTATATTATCATACAACCGGTGTATGGATATGAATATGTCGGGAGTGCGATGGCCAGCAAACCCAAAACAGGTTTCAGGTAGGTAAATAGGTGTATCCAGAATCCTTCATTATACAAGGATGCATAACATCGCACATACTACGAGTATACACATATCCAATATAATATAGTGCGTGTCTTAGGTAGACTCCATATGATATAGGTACCTACACCTACCAGGTATAGAATGGAAATAACTAGGTACCTATACCAACCCAACACATTAATTAATTACAATCTCAATCGAAAGACACAAGATCATCAGGTAAATGAAATGAAGGAATTTATGTCTCAACCCTTTTAGAATAATCAAGACAAATCTTTGGTATTAAACCGCCGCTATGTAAGTCTATAATTCTCATTATACCTACTTCACAATTCACGTTCATCATAATAAAACTTTAATTCAGTTTGATTACAATTACAATTCCATTTCACTTCCCAGATGAAAAATACAAGACTGTAAAATTTCTCACGGGCGACGTAGATCGTCTGCGCATATTTACTCTTTGGAGAGTGTTAGGAAGCGCAAGTACCTTGTTGATTCAATCATGTCGACCAAATTCTGAAGAATGGTCGTGTCTTGAGTAAAAGTAATCGTAGAGTGTGTATAACAAACTGCATTAATATTTACGATATCTAATATGTACAGTTACTTTGTTAATAATAACAATAACAGTGAATGAACTCATCTCATCAGTCATCCCACCACATAGCTCAATCAGCTGATGTTACCCTAATTATAATACACAAGTCCCACTTCGTGCCGCCGCATTTTGATGACGATTGTATGGTCATCCACATGTACGTCATTCAACAAATCAATAATAGTGTCATCCCACAAAAAATCACTATACTATGTATGCAGTATGTACTTAGATCTTTGCGATTAGTTTTTTTCCGGACTCACATTTTTTTACTGCAATTAGATTGTTCTTTATACTGGAGTTTTTTTTTATCTAATTTGTATTTTGAAACAGTTCAGCTTTTTGTTTTTCGTCGTGATATTTTTACAGAGCGCTGTATGTAATGAATGAGTAGGAAATATTTGAGACTACAGTGGTCCACTCTATGAGTCCATTTGTTGTTGATGTTTACATTTTGCCGCAAGACTATTATTGTGCCTCATTAAATAAAAAAATATCTACAAAAGTGTTGGCCGCAGTACCGCATTTTTTATACAGCTATTTTTGTATAGTAGACATCAGGCGTAAAGATACCTAAGAATACGAATTCCGAGTTAAATTTAAATTAATAAAAATAACAGTGTTAATCTGACCTAATTCATTAAAAAATGTCAACCCCTCAAATTATAGATAATAATAATAATAATAATTGGATAATTTGCTAAAGCGCAGTTTTCGCGAATTATCGCCTCAAGTGCGCTGAGCTACCTTAAGACTAAAGCATTATTGACTAATAGTAATTATTGAGATGTCTGCGTGGAATAACATAATCAAAACAAGTGAGTCTTTAATGCTACTTTAAACTTATGAAAATCATCTATGTTTCTTACATCTATTGGTAACTTATTCCAAGCTGCAGGGCCGGCAAATGAGAAAGCCCGTTCTCCCAAGCAAGTGAATCGCGTTTTATCTGGTTCGATTAACTTTTTAACAGCGGACGTTCTTGCTGACCGAAGAGTGGACTGTCTGGCATTTGGTTGCACAAAGCAGCAGAGCTCAGATAAGTAAGTAGGTGCCATGTCATGCAATTAGGGAATCCAATCCCGCATCAAAATCGCAATCCCGCAAGCCTGCGGGATTGAGGTGATCAATCCCGCGGATCCGCGGGATTTGCGGGATTGCAAGATCACTCGATTCTAATAGAAAACTAGATATTTACGAGGTATGCGATTAGGAAAAAACCCCTCTTTTCGTCATGCCTTGATATTAGATGTCATCTAACAGAAATTAACAATGTCAGATCTATAACAGCTCTTGGATTTGCAGTACTACAGGGGTCAATACTGGTCCCATTAATATCAATGGTCTGCCTAACAGTGTTGATGAGGATGATTTTATTGTAATGTTTGCGAATGAAACATCCCTGTTACTAAAAGACAATATTCCAAATAAAAAGGATACCTCGATGAAGACCTTGAAATTGAACGGGGTGAAAAAATGAACGGGGTGAGAAGGTAGTTTAGTGACAACGGTCTCGAATTAAATATGACGAAGACCGGTGATATTTACTTCTCTGTTAAGCGACCGTTGGGAGCGGATCCAGTGATGGACACACTTTCTAGTCCATCTTTTGAGCCAGTTGACTAAAATATGTTTCTTGGATTAACAATAGACCGAACGGTTCAGTGGTCTCCGCACATTGAGGTACTTTGAAGGAAGTTAAATCCGGCTACATTTGCTATCAAAAAAATAGGCTCACCTGTGGACTTGATGCTGCAAAGTCTGTACATTTTACTTACATGTACTTCCACAGCATTGTCCTATGTCTGGGGGAGGGGGGCAGACGCGTGTTTTTATATTGCAGAAACGAGCAGTGAGAACCAGGCGCGGATCCAGCCCTCAAAAAAGGTTGTGGTCACAGGCAGTGGCGGATCCAGGATTCAATTTGGGGGGGGGGGCTGAAGGTCGTCACATGCAAATATGACCTTGAGGTATTAAAAATGTGAATAGCGCCGCAGGCGACTTCTTTGAGACTGGGTTAAAAGGGTCATGAAACCAATACCTATCGTTTGATTTAGTTTCTTTAAACATAAAAACGTACCATGAAATAGCGCCGCAGGCGATTTTTTTTTTTTAAATGCTTGAAATAATGAACCTTAGTGTTGAAATAATGCGCCGCAGGCGAAATTTTTTTAGAAAAATGCTTGAAGTGATATAAAACACACAGTAGACCTGATAAACGCCGTAGGCGAATTTTTTTTAGAACAATTGGATAAGTGATAACATAAAGTGTGACGTTACAAGTGTTGACATACAAAGTGTGACGTTACAAGTCTATTAGGGTTGTGGGCATGCCCACCGTGCCCACAACGGCGGATCCACGCTTAGTGAGAACCATGCTGGGCATGAATCGCAGAAATTCCTGTCGAGATTCCTTTAAGGAACTCCTCACCAGTGCTCACCATGCCTAGCATCTTCATATTAGAGTGTTTATACATAATACTTCTCTGAACTCAGAGTACCACAACTCAAAGGTCAAAAGGAACCAGGTCAAAAGAAGACATATGACCTTTGAGGCACAGACTAGCGAAGATGTCTAAAAGCTTCGTGTGTCTCAGTGTGCGGATGCTAAACGTGCTTCCCGGAGAGTTCAAATCGCTGGATGATAAGGCTTTCCGCGGAGGGGTGAAGAAGTACCTACCTCGTTGGTTAACTATTTTACTCAATTGACGGAATGTTAAAACGATTGATTTTTACATTCTGATTGGCATTGATCTGATAGCATAGGATTAGGAAAGGTACTTCCGAGCTTTCTAACTTTATGTCTGATAGTGATGATGCGATTTTCTTCATTTTTTGTTAACGATATGAATTGTAGTAATGTATATTATGCTGATAATTGTAAAAACTAACGACAGCTGCCCGGATGGGCCTACGAACGATGGAAAATAATAAACTTTTTGGATCCCGCAAATATGCGGGATCCCGCATGACTAATCCCTCGTTTTGAATCCCGCAAAAAAAGGCGCGGATCCAGCATTTGCGGGATCCCGCGTTTGCGGGATTGGATTCCCTACATGCAATGCTTTGAAAATTGTAATGCAGAGCTTATATTCAATCCTCTGCGGGCTTTTGAGCCAGTGAAGATTGAAAATGTGCTCAGTGATGTGATCTCGTTTCGACGCGCCAGTGATCAGTCGAGCTGCCGCATTAAACGCCAGCTGGAGCTTGTCTGTTAAGCAGTTAGGTGAATTGGCATAGATCGCATTACAGTAGTCTAGTCGGGATATCAGGTAAGCGTTAATTAGTTTCTTAGTGGCTTCTAAGGGGAGATTTCTGCGTATTGATTTGATTTGTCTTAGATGGAAGAAGGCAGTACTTACTGTTTTACTTATCTGAGCCTCCCACCCGAATTCGGAATTCAAGAGGACACCCAGTAGTTTTGCGGACTTCGCTGGGGTTATATTGCTACCCGACGCGTGTATGTCACTATTGTTAATTAGGTTTTGGCATCTGCGAGTTGCTACCCAGAGCATCTCTGTTTTGCTTGGATTAAGTTTGAGACCGTTTACTGCCATCCACTTATTCACTTCTTCAATACATTCGACTACTACATACATACATACATACAACTCTCGTTTTTCTTGAGCAAGTACCCAGTTAGTGCGAATCACACTGGGGGGCTTCTGGTGTTAAAATACATAATTTATTAATATTTAATATTGTTTGTTTGTATGATAAATTTAGTATCGGACAGCGGTGGGAAGAGGGACAAGCATACAGGTGTCAGTAATAATACAATATTCTCATTCAATGTCTCAATGCTCGGAGACAGTAAACACAGAAACACTGAACACACATGCCACGTTCAACATAAGTCAGATGTTCATTACTTTTTTTTCGTTGTCTTCCGTATGTCAAACATTTGAAAGGGTGGTAGAACTGGTAGAGGTGGGAAGGGAACATAGAGGGTGGGAATTAAATGTTTTCTAAATATGTACGTATGGTCACGAAAGTTTTGAAAAAAAAAAACTTTTTAGAATTACGGTCATTTCAAAATACGAGTTTATAAAAAGAAAATAACAGATTTGTGGGGTTATCAAAAAACCCTAAGCTCGGTTTTTAAAGATCAAGATCAATCGAAAAGTGATTGAAAATGAATCGGACTTTCGACCAAGACTATTTACGTAGGTTGGTCTTCATTTAAGGGAAATTCATATGAGTATTCTATTACCTTAGAAATCCACTCGTGAGCGAATGGTATATAAAAAAGAAGAGTGATGTTGGAATTAACCAACTTCTTGGGTGCAGAATAGTGAATATAGGAGCCACTTGTGATTATTTTTCATACAAAATTTGTGTCAGGTGGTTCCTATCCTATCTCCGTTATTCCTCACCTAAAAAGTTGGTGAAATCCAGCATGAATCCTTTTCCAATCAGATTTAAAAAAAAAATCATAATCAAAATTGCTTTCCTATACATTTCATTCATTAGTAATGAATCATTACATTACATACATAGATTACATACTTGATTTTTTTAATGTCAGATGAATGGTTAGGGCTATTACTTCTAATCTAATAGTCGTGATGCAATGATTATTCCCATGTTCGACACAGCTGTTCAGTGTTCGTGTGTGTATGTGTGTAACAATCACCCCTCTGCAAATACTAATATAACTAGACATGCACGTGTTGTGAAGGCACTAGTGTAGTAGGGATAAAGACACAGCTACAATAATAATACCATCGCCATATGATCAAAAGGCACCTTTTGCAGAAGTTGACTCGAATGAATCCAGACATTGACAATGAACCATCACTGCTATTATTAATTGTGCCTTAGCCGGGTACTTTTTTTTTGCACAAAAAAACATGTGTTGTTATACGGCTATTCAATAATAATAAATAATAATGCTGTATAGAACAGCTGATTGTTACGAAGAATTTGAAATTACGCATTGAATAGAAAATGATAATAGAATAGGTACATATGTTCCATTCTTTACTACCCAAACTCCGACTCACATCTATCAAATGATGTCAATGGAGCTGTAGAAATTAGACTTTCGTGTTTTGTGCTACGTGTAAAAGTAAGCGTGCGTAGTGCGTGTGTGAACTCTGTAAAATTACCGCAAAGTTTATGAAATTCATATAAATTGAATTGGCTGTTTCTAGCAAGGGACGTTTGATCCAAGTCAAATAAAATGTATTATGACTTGTATCATCATCAGCCTCCCTCGTCCAGTGTTGAACGTAGGCCCCCCTTTCCGACTTCCACACTTCCCTGTCCATCGCTTTTCTTTGTATAATTTTCAGAAACAATAATTTTAAGTAGGTTGACCTTTTTTGTCAGGGTTCTACCTACCTATGACGAGTTTCTGGTTCCTGTTTTATAGGTGTATAGGAAACTACCGAATTATTATGTACATAGGTAACAACTACTCTACTACAATTTTCTGTAAAGATTTGCACAATGGTGTGCTCAAATGAATGAGTAGATTTGGGGAGAGGTGCTATTCATGGAAAACCATCTGCAGAAATTGTTCTGAAATTTGTGATTTTCTATCATGATGCGAATATAGGTAGGTACTCACGAAGTGAAGACATCAGCCAACAATGCATTTATGCGGCCGACATTTTGTTTTCGCTAAAAGGACCAACATTCTTCTTGGAATAAATTGAGAGAAAACGAGATTTCGTCATGAAGATTTACAACTTATAATGGATTCGTCAATTCAACAGCATAAAACGAAAGCCTACTTTTATTAATCTCTAACACAGACCTTAAGGGTTCAGGAGGAATGGCGAAAAACATGTAAATTGCTGAATAAAACTAATAAATGGCAAACACTTTCTTTCTGCACACACCCAGGCATTGTGCAAAAATTCGTTGCTAATATGAAAATTGCGCCAGAAAACAGCTGATGTGTGTGCGTGTTTAAAAATAATTATGATTGTTTAATTCCCCGAGTTCAATTTGCTGCAGCATCCATCCGTTAGAAATATAGCAGTGCCGGCATCTTCAATCTCTTACACCACCCCATTTTGAATGCAGACCACCATATTGCAAAATCCTCTACGCGTTGCATTACGCCCTAGACTCCCCGAAATATTACATGGAAATAACGTAAAATATGATAAATAAACGTAATTAAGTGTACACACTACATTGTAACAGTAAGTACAGAGATATTTACGGTAATAAAAAGAGCCGGCCGGCGAGTAAAGCTGTGAAAATAAGTGGACCTACCTTAACAAAAGTTATCGAAGTCGTCGTTCCCTCTACATCGACGATGACGTGCTTTATTTTAGCCAATTTTTCTTCACTAATCATAGGTGCCATTTTTTTTAGAAACAATTTCACTCACACAAAATATAAAAATGTATTATTCACTTCAGCTGACTAGAACGGAAACACGACACGAAAAAACGTCACCCCACCGCCTGCTTGGTTTGTCTGAAAATGAGGAACAGAGAAAAAAACTCGAGTGAAAAGTGCTTCACTACTGCCATCTAGGCAACAGCGAACTATAATCTCAAACCAGAAAATGATATTAAATAAAAAGGAAAAGTTCTTCAACATCGCAGAAATAATGTTACAGTTAAATGGTACGACCTTTTTCTATAATTGTGTAATATAGCTATCCTAATGGCAACTACTGAATTAATTAATATGCACAACTTAAATCAGTGTCGTAACATAAAAAATGTATGTATATAGGTATATTTAGTGAATGTATTTATTTTAATCACATTGGCATCTGCGATAATCATAATTAATAATTCAATGCATGTCGTCGAATCCGCGTCTAGGGCCCATTTGAGAGCGTTGCCAAAGCCCAGCTACCGACCACTTCTCGTACTAAGGATGGCTTCATTTCATACATTCATTATGAAATCCATAGTCTGAAATCGGATTGTTTAACAAAAAAAGGTTCGACTAAAAGTACGTAAACAAAGTATTTCAAGGTCGCATTGTTACCTCAACTCTGAATTCAGAGGTTTTGGTCGGAACTATTTTACAATCAATTTCGGACTATGAATTTCATGATGTATCAGGCCACCCTAATTCTTAGCTTTCATAACTAGAAATGGCCTTTTTGGGGAGAAAAATAAAGATTGGTTCTGTTTACAAATTTGCAGGACTGGTGTAGTAAAAAAAAAACGAGACGCACGTTTGCGCTGAAACAATAGAGATAGAAACTTATTTTGTTACGTCAATGTCTGACAGGGAGCTCATTACAGCTGAGTTTTGGCGCGCTTTTTAAACTTGGTAAAAGATGCCTTTTATTTTTCCACAACGAATCAGGTACAATAATAATGTAATTACATAAAATTGATCCATAAAAGTTTTAAATAAAGTAAACTTTGTTTAGGATAGTCAAATTCTTTACGAGAATCGCAACAAACACTGTAACAAACATTTTTGACAACAACAAACATTCAAACACCATTGTAACAAACATTTTTAAAAACTTTATCATCAAAGTGTTAAAAGGTCAAACTAATGATTAAACAAAATATGTAACTCACTACTGATAATTTCACTTCCTGGATTATATATTATGTACTGAGGTGAGGAGGAGGAATGAAACAAGAGGGTTTTTTATTTTCATTTATTTAATAATTTACAACATATATTTCACTTAAAAATACAGCGAGGCCACAAAACTTTTTAATTAATTCGCTACTACTAACAAATATATGTACATATTAAACAATAGCATGCAAACCTACATCTTATAATTCTCTAAAATCTCACGGTGGAATATGTAGTTTGATATTAAATATTTTTAGTATAACGTTTGTTTATGGTTCCAGCCCGAGGTAATGAAGGTCAGATCTTCGATCAAATACTGAAGTAACAAATATTTTTAACCAAAAATTGAATGAAGTTACAGGGGGGCAAAAGAAATCCAAAATTTTGGTTTAGGATGAAAAAGCGTAAATAGCGCCACAGACGATTTTTTTTGTGAGCCATAGGGCAAAAGGTTGTTATGTAGGTTTATCTTCTTATAAAAAATGCACTAAAAATAGCGCCGCAAGCATTTTTTTTGTGAAACCATTGTATTTTAATGAATTTTCATACTAATTTTAGAAAACTTTTGATATGGTGTGAAAAAGAGCGGTAATATGATTTTTGTGAGGTTTTATCATTTAGTATGAAAAATCATATACCCATTCCAATCTCTAACCCCCCTCCCCCTCCTTGACGACGCTATGCCAGGGTACAATACTGAGAAGAGAATAATATAAATCATTTGATGGATCAATCAATATGATCTATCAAACTCTTTCTAGTTTTAGGTGTTGTTTCCTCTATCAGTCTTGTCTTTTTAATTAGTATTGGGGTCGACATTTCTGATGTTGCTTTCCTTTTAGCCATCTGTAAAAAATATTTATTTATTTATTCTTTAAGTGAACATTACACACAATATAAAAAAAAAACAACACAACATATATTTACAATAATAATAAGCAGGGTGATAATTATCAACATCTTTCATGATACGATAATGATAATTTTCGATATACATTGATAATTATCGTGATAAAAACACTTGTGCTTGCGAGAGAAATTGCATCGGACATAATAAATAAAAAAAATTCAATTTTGTTGTAGCGTTTTAATTTAAAGTGATTGATTTTTCTAAGCATTGCATCATTAGTAATAAATAAAAGAATCTTGAAACAAGACAGACGAAAATTACTTTTCAGTACATAATTGGATGATGATCAATGAATATAATTATCAGGATAACTTTCAGCTCTGATAAGAAGCAATGCTCACTTCTTCTTATCGTGTCGGTCGGCACTCACTAGATCCCCATCCGTTACCAGAAAGCCACAACCTCTCCTGCATCAGCACTAGGGTGAGCTTATCTCTATACATCAATCTCTTCCAGCTAACCCAAGATTCTTACTAATACTCTACTGCATCAATGACCGCATAACATATATCATTAAGAATAAAATTATCCTACCTTCACTTCCTCGGAAATTTCATTTTTAATGCAAGGCGGGCTGACTGTAGCAAACACAAAGTTCTTCTTTTTTCCCGGAGCTAAAGAGCTGAGATTAGTAGGCTCCCCTTCTTCCTGGGCTTGTGGAGCATTCTTTGTAAGCATTGCCAATCTGTTTAACGAAGCTTGCCCTCTCGACAGAAATGAGCCACGTACATTATGCTGAAAGAAATTAGATTATCAAATAACTAACCATCTTCTACAGGTAAAAGAAAGAAATAAAAGTAATATTATACAATTCATTTTTGTACAGATCACCGGTATTATAAATCAGGGAATTCCCCCATCCCTAAATACATGTACAATTCGTTTAGTGATCGCATCACTTCTGTGTTTATCATGATTGGATCCCAGGTTGACTGCAAGACATTGCTTTTGCAATAAGTACGCAGTTGATCATTTTACTACTGTCTTGTTTTGTAACTCTTCATGATTTTTGGCTAATAAAGATTATTTATGATTTCGCTTTTGATTGCGGAATTATTGCATAAAAGTGAACTGTCTAATGTTGGTTTAAGTAGTTTCATTTAGAACTGCATTACCTTCAAAAGGGTGAATGGTTTCTTCACTGGACTAGGCAAATCTTTGGTCACCTTTTTACTCTTTTCCAGGAATTCCGTATCATTATCCTTAGTCTCTTTATTTTCAGCAGACTTCACGCCTCCATTAGAGGTTACGTTATCTTTAGACAGAGATTTCCTGGTTAATAAAGATGTAATGGACGTCCGTGACACAATCTTTAAGGTACTCGATTGACTGTCTTGAGAAAACTGCGACAGCTCTTGTGTATTTTCTTTTTCCTGAAAATGAGAAATTATATAGTGTTGAATCATAATCGACCGTGTGGCAAAATTAAAATGGCAGTGGGCTGAACAGAAAGATACTAGATGGGTTCCAAGATTTCTACAATGGAGACCCTGGACAAAAAACAGAAGACGGAAGAGGGCTGAAGAAGATGTTGAATCTTGTAAAATAAGCACAGTATGACATAGTAACATTAGTGACTTGTTGAGATTAATACAGAAGACTAACCATCATTTGCCTGAGGAATGTTTCTCTCTCATGTCTCTGCTTCCTCCACTCCTCTTCTGTTTGTATTTCTTCAGTACCACAGTCCACATCATCATCTCCTACAGTGGCTCCAACTTCTATAGTAGAATCTGGAATTCATTACCAACTTTAATTACTTTGGATTTTTACTATACATTGCGTCACTGTATGAATGCATTTGTAATAAAAATTCCAATCAGAGAAAGATCCAAAAAGTATGTCATAAAGATTTCTATTTTCCTTATTTATCATTTTTTTATATTTATCGAAAGCCAAGCCACTAACCAACATTCCTCCATCTAAACTTTCTTTCCCTAGTTCCACCTTCTAAGTCATCTTCCAATAGGATCTCCTGTAGCAGTCTCACTTCCCTCTTGTCATCATCCAGTATCGTACGACTGGAAATATACAAAACAATTACATTAATTTATTTCCTATCACCTAATAAGTGTATAAAATCAGAATAATATTCTATTCTATCTAGTCGCATCCCTTGCGGCATAGTCGGAGAGAACAGATCGTCAGATTTTCCTATCCTTACACACACTACTTGTCTCCGTCACATTTATGCAATTCGTCATAGACACTCTACGATTCCTTTTTTTTTTCTTCTTGAGAATCTGGTCTACACGGTCAAGCCACCTAATTGTTGGACTTCCTTGCACCCCTTTTTTCTCCCAGGTATATTTTCTCTGTTACCCTTTCATCATTAATTCTCTCTACATGTCCCAACCATCTCAACTTGTTCACTTTCATTCTTGTCACATCTGTATTACATTCACTCAACTCTTTGATCAATTCATTTCTTATCCTATCTCGCAACGTTTTTCATTAAGCGTTCATCAAGGTGAATCATATTACAAACTTACAGATGTATCCTTTCTAACTGCTTCTTGACCTCCCTCTGGTCCAGCTGATCAGCATCTCCCTCCTCCCACTCCAGTTTGTCCATCCCCCTTTCATCTTCATCCCCTGAACCAATCCACTCATCTTCTGAGGTCAGTTCAGCTTCTTGATCAAAGAATTCTGAAGCTTTTTTCTTCTTCTTACCTTTATTGATGTTGATGGCTTCAGTCTGAACTTCAATCTGAAACAATATCAAACAATTAAGATAGATGAAACTAAATAAGTTAAGACGATTTATGGAAATAAAATATGTAGTATTAGGGGGCTATTAGCTGGCAGAGATGTGAACAAGTGTTAAGATTTATATTTGTAATGTTAACATGTCTCTGTACAATAAATAAATATCAATACATAGATGACTGAAAGAACAGGTGTTTGAAACAAATTTACCTCATTTTCTTCAGAATCATAATCTACAACTCTATCATCCTCCTCCCCCTTCTTATCCTCCCCAGAGACTTCATCTTCCTCATCATTATCTTCTTCCGACTCGTCATCTGCAAAAAAAAAACAATACCCTGTGAACACTAAACAACTACTGGAATAAGTTTCTCTCTTCTCCTTGGAATTGATACTCACCGGAAAACTGCAAATGAATTTTCTTCTTTAATTTCTTATTCCTTTCCTTTTTCGTTTTCAAAATTTTTGTTTTATCCTTCTCATCACTTTCATTTAAGATATTGACGTCATCATCGGAAGAAATAATAGCAAATTTTCCACCACGATTAGACACAGCAATTTCAGGTACATCTTTAACGTCATTATTAACTTGAGAAGAAACTGGATTTTCCATACTATCACTCTTAGTACTTTTGAAAAACGAATTGATTCTGGAATCTTTTGAATTTGGAAGACTTTTGTTTGAATTTGTTCCTCTCACATCATCTGTATTTTGTTCAGTTTCTTTTCTAGATAAAATATTTTCTACAGCTTTGTTCAATTCTTCGGTATTTTGTGTTTCAGATAATGATAATGTAATGTTTTGAGAATCATCTACAGGAAGGGTAGTCTGGAAACAAAACGAACACATTATGAAATCATAAAATTATGAAGCAGTCCTATATGAAATAAAACTGATTATTATAAGTAGTTACTAGTAGTCAACAGATTTACAGTGAAAAATGGACTTTCCATCGGGCTTATGACTAATCATGAGATGGTTTGTATAAATTTTTCCATCTCGCTTTGGTCATTTGCTTTCATAGCACAGTGGAAAGAATAGCGGTGTGTTAGGCTGGAGATCTGGGTTCATTTACCGGCTGCGGCGGATGGATGGACTGGAAATGGTGAATGTAAAGTGTAAAGTGATCTCATTAAACCAGCCGACGATCAGTCATTAGCCTGATGGTATATCTGTTGAGATAACTACTTGTTATTCAACTACGACATAGAGAAAATCCAATGTTCTCACAAAAATATAAATTGTGACATTCAGAAAAACCTTACAATAATACAGTCATAATGTAGTAATTTGTTATTTGCTGTTATATTTCACTCACCATTGCTTGACTCTGTGTATCATTAATACCAACAAACTTTCCAGTACAAAGTCCCAGGAGCTCATTTTCCGTGTCTTGTGTGAAACCGTTTTCTTGACTGAGTCCGTCTCCAATGTTATCGAGCAATTTGTACAAATTGGACGGCCTAGATGAAGAGTGGGATGTTGTCTCTTGGGACGGAAATTTACCAGAACATAAACTTCCTAGATCTTCTAGATCCTAGAAAGTATGAAAAGAAAATCACATTAAGTACTCAGTTGACTCAGTTCTTTAGAATGTGGATCTTGAACTCAGATGTGTAAGACCAAGAGGTCAGAGTCCTGGAAACAGTAAACTTAAAGTGGTTCTTACCTGTGAACACTGAGTCGCTTCAGCTTCAAAAAGAAGTTTCTTCTGCAAGTTGTTAATCTTTTCATTTTCATACTGGAATCTACTATACTTGCTGGGTGAAGTCAGTTCTTCACTGTGGTCCTACAAATAAAAATAATATTTTTCAAACACATTCTGAAATTTTGAATTATATTTAATTTTGAAATGCATACTGGGACATGTGAATTATTAATATTACTGTTTCGCTCTTTAACATTCTTCAAGGGAACATAAGGAGGTCGCGAGACTCCACCACTTAAAGCCACACTTTTATTTCGATACAAAGATGATAGTAGGTGCAGCTGACAGACTTATTTCTGTTAAATAATCTCGATCCAGTCAAACAGATCCATCTGCCTTTGATTGAGATGGGAACATTCATTCTCAAAGATCTATTTCTTTGAATAAGATGGCAACAACATCTCTCCTTTGGCCTCTCTTTTCTGCCTTTTGACATTTATTCATTTATAATGCTCATACAGGCGACAGGATATAAATAAACACTGCATTAATACAGCATGTTTCATTCACCCATCGCCTAACAATCATAATCACACGGCAAAACCACTCATAGCCTGGCCACACACGTCCCGAAGTTCAGTTCCGGAATCGACCATTTTGCAAAAAAGTTCCGATCAAAACCTCTCTCTGACTTCAGCGTCACCCCAATTTTAAATTCAGAAAGAGGTTTTGGTCGGAACCTTTTTGCAAAACGGTCGATTCCGGAACTGAACTTCGGGACGTTTGTGGCCAGCCATAAAGGATCAATTATTCACACACATTGACAATACACACCAACAAATAAACAGTGTACCTACACAATTGTTTGTACAGGAGTCAGAGAAGGTAATAGGGTAGGTACTTACTAGAATTACAAATAAAATTATGAAATGTAATTTTAATTCACCGTTAATTTATAATAATTAATTGAAAATGTTAATTTGAACAATTTTTCTCTGAAACGAGCGCTCATCGTTTAACGTGATTGTGACGTCATGACGCCATGAAATTCATAGTCAGAAATTGGATTGTTTGTGGGTTATGTATGGAGGAGTTGGGAAACGTGACGTCACAAAATGACGGGCAGTCAAAAATCTGTTTTCGCACTGGAATCGAATATGAGACTTATATAATTATTAAATATATCCACAAATACACAAAATTAAAATCTCTAATTTTTGGTAAACCTTAATTTATAGTTAATGTACCGAAAACCAAAATAAATTAAAAAAACATGCAAGGACCCTATTAGATAGGAAAGATGTGGAGAGGATAATGATGGAATTACACAACTAACTGTCACTTACATTCTCCACAGAAGACATTCTCGGTACTCCAGACAGCTTGATGACAGGTGACACTAGACTTGCCAGGTCAGATCTCCCCACTCCGCTGTTGTTTGCCTTGTCCTGTGTTAGAGATATATTGCTTAACCTCTTAACTGACGTCGGTGTTGGAGTAGTTCCAGCTATCTTCTGACCAAGTGGAATATCATCCCCTACAAACAAAACCAATCACGAATATTATACATAAGTACTTGAGATTTATCAAAACCTATTTGACTAGAATGTAAAAGTGAACAAGTTCAAATGGTTGGGACATGTAGAGAGGATGAATGATGAAAGGATAACAAAAAAAACATACTTGGGAAAAAGAAGAGGCTGTCCAAGAATCACATGGCTTGACCACGTGGAACAGATTCTCAAGGACAAACATATTCTAAGTAAAAGGAACCGTAGAGTGTGTACAATGTATTGCATGAATGTGGCAGAAGCAAAAAGTGTGTAAGAATAGGAAAGTCTGACCATCTGTTCTCTCTGTCAACCCCACAAAGGATGCAGCGTGAGGGAATAGAGTAAAATAAAACCTATTTAGTTAATTCTACTGAGACTTTATGAAACACAATATTTTTGCCATTACACTATCAATTTTATTTTCATAATAAGATGTGTCTATATACTTACAGTCATAAGAAAGGCTGTTATTCTTTGAAGCACTTTGACTATCAAATATGTCAGAAGTGCTCGATCTCTTCAAACCGTTTTCCTTAATAGGTGTAGTTAAATCACTATGCAATATATCATTTTCTATTGTAATATTTAGATTGACTTCTCCACAAGTTGTCAGTTCTTCAGTATCATTATTTTCTTTAGGTTCTTGAACCACCGTCAATGTATCACCATTTCCTTCGTCGTCAGAACTATCAGAATCATTGAGAGGTTTTATGATTCTAGTCAAAGGTTTTTTAATTCCGGTATCTGTTGTTAAGTCATCACCCGAATCATCACTACTATCAGTATCATCATCACTACCATCCTCCTCATTGCCTTCATCACAATCTTCTTTTTCATCAGCAGAGACAATATTTTCTTCATCATCAACCTCTGCCTCCTCATCCAGCAGACCACACTTCTTTCTCATTTTCTCTTTCGTCAAATCTACATCATTTTCTTCAGGTTCCTCTTCTTCTTCACAACTTTCATCTTCATCCATTTCATCCGCAATTTTCTCTTCGATTTTACCCGATTCCTCTTTTTCAAGGATCTCCTCATAATCTGACAAATTATCATTTTCTTCCTTCTTTTTCTTGGCCAAATCTTCTAACCTTTTAGTCCACTCTTGTGTTCTATTATCTATGATCTTATCTTCCAGATCTCGTTTCAATTTCTGAAGTGCTGAACCAGGTAATATTCTGCAAAATAATGATTTAGAGAACATTGAAAAAATGTTAAACTTAATCCTATCCCTGTCCTCTCCACATCTTCCCTATCTAATTGCATTCTCTGACTCCTGTACAGACATTTGTATTCATTTTTTATTTGTTGATTATGTAGTGTGTGTGAATAATTTATCTTTTATGTATGGTTTATCTGTGTGCTTACGATTGTTAGATGATGGATGAATGAAACATGTTATATTAATTCATAGCATACTTTTTTTTTAAATGAATCTGGGTTTGTCGAAATAAACCTAAATACATCTTTGTACACGTCATTGAAAGCTTAAAAGCTTGTGTTGTGAAGTGGAGTAAGTCGGGGATTGAACCCGCACCCACTGAATTAACAGTCGAGCACGTTACCAACCAGGCTACCGACCACCTCGATTATCGACCTCGACCACTTATATCTGTTATTTGTGTTAGCGCCATAAATAAATAAATACACCTTAACTGCAGACATATTTTATAGAAACATATCTTACTTTCGTTCTTGTTCCCTCTCCAGTTCCTCGGCTGTTTTGATGGCTGAATGAAACATAAATTTCTTTTTGAGTAGTTCCACACCTGACTGGACTTCTCCAGAAATCAAATCAATGAATGTACCCGGTGTGCCTGTTAACTTGGGCTGAAGACTAAGTACAGGTGCACTGCAAGATATCTGCTGAGATGCATTCAATGGCCTTTCTCTGTCTAACATAATAAAACAAATAGAATATAAATTATTAATCTATTACAAACCAGATTTAGTTGGTCGAAAATATCTTTCCGATAATACATACCATTAATCTGTGTCCTACTAATATTATTGCGAGCATCACTATTTATATCAATTTGTGCCTCATTATTTTTAGAATTATAATCATTATTAGCTTTATTGATAATTTCGTCAATTTTAAAATCAAAATCCATATCTGTATCTTCAAACAGTAACTCAGACTCTGGTAATTCTTTATTTTCCGAATCTAACATTTTGTCATTCTTTTGTGCAGACTCCATGTCCACATTTTCCAATTCTTTTTCATGGTCGGTTCCATCATCCTTACTGCAGTTTTCAATCTCGTCTTTATCAACACCTTCGGTATTTTCTTCTGAAGAAACATGTTTATCTGAATCCATTACAACATCTTCATTTACATCATTGTTTGAATTTATTGACAGAGTGTCACCTGTATTTTCATTGGCCTTTTTAGTATCATTAATAAGTTTATCAGTCTCATCAAGATTGTCTATATTTTTTTCTGTATCAACATCACAATCATTGGTTGGTTCTGTATCATTCATTGCAACAGTGTTGGCAGGTTGTTCATTTCTGTCAAATATATCCAGTAAATTTTTACAAGCCTTTTGTATTGCCGTAAAATCTTCACTTTCTTCTTGTATAGATTTTCCTTCGCCTTCTGTATTCATAGTCTCAGACACTTCTGACTTCTTCTCCTCGTTCAGTTCAGTGGAGATTGGTTCTTTCTCTTCGTCGCTTTCACTCTTACACAATTCAAGCATTTCTTTTTCTCTTCTTTCAAGTTCTTTCCTGTAATGTGAAGTAATATTTTGATTACATAATAATACAACTACAGAGAAAATAATACAGTTGGAGCATAGTATTTCCAGCATGAAAAACTTTATATTGCCCGCGACTATGGCATAACAAATACACAGGGTATATTTTAATAACGTGATTTAAGAAAAAAATGTACTTTAACACTTGCAACACAAGTCATTGGTATAAGAAATAACATTATGAAAATATATTTTGTCACAAATCACCATAATATATAAAATTGCCTATGTCCAAAGAGAAAAACTACTTTAACTACAAAACAACATGTATCTAATAGTGGTTGCATCAAATCTTAAATCCAGGCACAGACCAACCGGGCACAAAAGAATAAATTTTAATATAAAAAACACATTGATCTTGTATTAGTAATTGAATATTTATTTCCATAAACATTCTTCTTCTTCTTTCGTATGCATGCGACCATTGTACAAGTTATCTAGGAGTCATAGCTCCGCGTCAATGTTCCGTAAGTAATCTTTTGTCCTTGGCGTCACCTTGTGGATTTCCCCAAGAACCTCTCTACTATAAACATTAAAATATACATAAAAGAGTAAACATATAATGTTGTATAAACTTACGCATATTCCTTTAATTGATCCGAATTCATTTTGAATCCATATCTTGAATTACCCAACACACTGGTGTTTCTTCTCTTCGCCATAATATCCTTGAGAGACATTTGCTTTGGTTTATGATACGGCAGGGAAACTTGCTTCTCTCTCAACATTCTAGTCGATTCACTTTTTATTTTCTGCATTTGCTCCATGGCTTGCTTTGCAGACATCTGTAATAAACAAATCCATAAGCAATAAGCTGAGATAGTGCCAGGAAAAAGAAGACGATAATTTAATAAACAGAATCCACGTAAACAATTGAAATAAGTTTCTTTTTAATGTAATTTTTTTTATACATCTGTTGAGATTTCTGCTAGAAATCTGTTACCACCTTAGTTGGATCTACAGTCTGTCAAAATAAGACGATTTCGGATTAACGTGGAACTACATTTCAAGCGCTGGTTACAATGACATTTCTACTAAAAATCTATAAGTGTTTCCACTATTGTTGCCAAAAAGCTACACACAGCACCCTCATCAGACACCATATATTTTTTGGTATACTGTAGTTATATTTTATTATTCTAAAACATACCCTTTGTACTTTTGGGTTATCTTTCGGCATCGGGTGTCTCTGTTGTTTTCCTTTGGGTTTAGTTTTCTTAGCCGAAACATCCTCTTCCTCTGCACTTCCCTCACTCCTCTTATCACTTACTACTTCATCATCACCACTGTCAGAGTCATACAGATCATGCAAAGAAGATTTTACACCAGAATTCCTCTCTTCATTTGATTTACATTCATTATTTTTCTCTTCAGCGTCTTTAGTTAATTTATTACGTTTCGAAAGCATACTTTTGAATTTGTTCTCGAATTTAAAACGTTTCTCTTTAATTCTACTTGATTGTGAATAACTTGGAGTTTCTTTTTCGCTTTCGGATGAGCTATCACTTTTGTCAACAAGTGGACTTTTATTGAATTTAATGGTTTTAGTTTCAGACTTTTTTGGGCTTGATGTAGACTGATCAGAGTCACTGTCCAATTGTTTGACAATTCTTCTTTTATTTTTAGTAATTTTTAAATCATTTTCTATTGAATTTGTATCAGAAACATCAGACTCTTCGGATGATTTGGGTTCTCTCATTTGATAAGCATTATTATCTAAAGATGTTTCTTCCTCATCACTATCGAGAATATTATTTACACGTCTGCTTTGTTTGGGTTTGGATCTCGAAAACATTTCTTCATCACTGCAGTCACTATCATTAATTCCCTCGATGTTCTCGTCAACAGTGGTTTGGGATTCCACTGTAATACTAGAATCCATTTTGGTGTATTTGTTTAGTACGTCATAAATTAAAAATCATTTGTACAGTTATTTACCGATATCACAAACTTCTAATTTCCGCTAAATACAAATAATTATAAGTAATTTTAAAATAACTCAAATACAAAACAATAAACATCCATCTATTGCACATTGGACCACCATTTGCAGCTGTCAAGGACCTGTCAATAATTCCCGCCAAATCGAGTGTTGCTACTGTGTAAAGCACGAATTCGAATAAAAAATGGCCGAGAGGGAACTTTGAAATACGATAAAAAAAAAAACAAATTGGTAGGTAGGTAGCATCAATAACTCTTTAATTAAAAGTACGTAATAAATTATTTCGTTCGTTAGGTAATTTCCATGATAAAATATTACATTATTGTTAAAGGTACAACATTTTATTTTGTAACTTGAATATATTTTACAGTAGTCAACACTTCAAAGTTCCAGAACCCCGACATCTCTTGAAGAATAGGTAAATTTACTATTTGCAAGAATTATGGACATAGTGAGACATCTATTGGTGAGTAGTATAAGCAATTTTGTGGTTGAAATCTTGGGTTATGCTTATAGAAACTATTTTATAGATGGCAGTATAAGCATATTCTATCAACAATAGCTATCAATTAAATTCTATTTAATTTGGATGCACAGTGCACATTCGCAATTTTTATATCTGCTTTTATGTCGAGAGCGGACTTCTGAACGGAAGTTACCCAGTTCGAATCTCCGTGCTGCTGATGTATTTTGCACTTCTCAACACAAGTGTTTAGCTTACTGCGAAGTGTGCATAAAAGTATTTGAGTACATTTTGTATACATTTGCCCAATTTTATTTTCTTTTACATAAGACATATTTCCCTCTATTCTTTCTACTTCTTCTCCAACTTCAAGGTGAGTTAATGACAAGACATGAATCAATGGATATACCCGGATGAAAACCTCGCTGAAAACTTACCAATCAGCCAGTAATAACAATTATTTTTTAGTACTAACAAGAATGATTTATTTATTATTTTTTTATATTTAAATGCTTTTATTGCATATAATATAATACTTTGTACCTAACAATAATTATATTATATATTATGTGTATACAACGATAATATCTATATGATAAGGCATGAAAATTAATTTGATCATAGTTTGTGGAAAGTCAGCCATAAATTACCAACGGCCCTATTCCCCACGACACTTGGATCAACTTGTATTGGTGTTTTAGTTTGTGGAGACACTCTGACCTCGAAGTTTCTTATAATGTGAGAAATGCAGATTTTCGAGTTTGTTAGTCCAAGACGCATTCCTGAAATTAGAAAATAGGAAAGTCTATATTACTTATTTCAAATTTTAGCACAGTAGTGACAATAAAAGTCAGTTTATTTAAGTATCTAAATTTCCTGATTATTCAGGTTGACTGTAAGATATTGTTTTTGCAATAAGTCCACCTTTTGGCTCACTACTATTGTCTTATTTTGTAACTCTCCATGTTTTTTTGGTTAATAAAGATTTATTTATTTAATTAATTATTTTTGCATAAAACAAACCAATATTTAAGTAAGCAAGAATTTCGTTCAATGAACAGTTTTCAGCCATTGTGAAATTACTGAAGTATAGTGTTTTATATGATTGCCATACAGCAGTTGATACTCACCTACACAAATCCTTGGCCCATCTCCAAAGGGTAAGAAGGAAAATTTTCTAATATCTCCTTTATTTTCTTCAGAAAATCTTTCAGGATCGAAGCATTCTGGATCTTTAAAATATTGCGCGTCTGTTTGTGTTGCATAAGCTGGTATTGTGACAGTCATACCAACAGGGACATGGAATGGCTTCCCTCCAGAGACGAGGGGTGGAAGTTCGTAGGATTTAGTGCACACTTTACTGAACACAAATACAGCGGGATGTAGTCTTAGGACCTCTAGAAAATACAACCAATATTATACAATGTTTTCAGTATTTGAATCACTTAAGATAATTGTATTATTATATTTTATTTTACCTTGAACAACCTGTTCCAGATAAGGCATTGACTGAACTAAATCAAATGCAAACTTATTCCCATTTTCTGAATAAGTTTTTTGCAGCTCCTTACGTAATTTTGTTTGAATTTCGGGATTGGCACCTAACTGCAAGACATATTATTACGAAGATAAAATATATATAGTTCTTCTTCAAAAACATAAATGATAAAATAAATATTGAGAATTTCTACCTCATATAATGTATAGGAGATGAGAGTACTAGAAGTCTCGACACCTTCGGAGATCAATCCAAACACCAAGCTGGCTACATCTAACTCCGACACTGAATATTTATAAACAAATAATTATCTTAAATGAATTAATTGTTATTGAATAATTATAATAATATTATTTAAACAATTAATTAATCACCATTTTCCTCCTTTAGTAACATTTCGAAGAAATCATTTTTGTTTGCACCATTACTATTCTGACGACTTTCAATAATCTGTCTTGCTAAATCAATCAACTGCTTCTCTACCTTTGAACTTAAAACTCTGCGAAATAAATAATGCGATATTAATAAAAAATACTTCTGGTAATAGTACATGTCCAAGATATAAATAGTATAATCATGTACAAGAGCATTTACTTTCACTAGCATCTTGTTCTAATCATTGTACAAATAAAGCTACGTCATATTATGACGTTTCAGCCTTGTGCATATTGCTAAAATATTTCATGAGACAAATCATTGAGTTTTTAATACTTCAGGAGGGTATTCAAGTAGGTGAACATAAACCCTACTCCCTGGATAGATCATCTTCAACAGACTAAGAGTGGGTGTTACGCGCTGCAAAAAGAATCTCTAACGTTGAGCGGCCCAGGACGACAGCCACCTACTAATATGCCACCTGATAGGAGAGAGATGCACCCTTGGGGACCTGATTCTAGGGAATGATAAGGTGATGTATGTACTGGGAATACTCACAAGCTACATAAGATGCACCCATCCACTCAACAAAACTATGTAATTTTCAAACTTACCCACTTCCAACATATTTGTGAATCCACGGTGCAAAGGTATAACATATCTGCTTTATTCCTTGCCAGAAGTCAGGAGCAAACAGATTAGAAGCAATGACTTTTAGAGAATTATTTGGATCCTCAAAACTGTTTATTTTGAAACCAAAAATGGCTGAGGCGATTGAATCTGTGAGATATTTCATTGCTAACTAAAAAGGTATTAAATTTGTTAATTTAAAGGTAAGTGTTACCTAAGAAGAATTACGTACTAGAGAAGAAACTGAGCATAAAAACTGGCTATTAACTATTGAACTTTTGCCACCCCAGGTACTTAGTCCTTAGGTATCGTTAAAAGGTAAGTTTAACAAAGTGGTTTAGCACAAAAAGGGTCAAATTATTTCCCTTCTTCGCCAAAAGAATCTTTACCGGTAGTTATGAATGTGTCTAAATTATGCTTCTTATTCGGTGGATGCAAGTTTCAAACTGATAATTCTTATGAAATTGCTTCTCTATTACCTATAATTCCTCTGAGAGTGTTACACAATTTGTATATAATTATTTCATGTTATTTACTTCTCTTGCTTCTAGAGCCTCTTTGGGGTTTTCCTTCACATGTCTGTCAAGATATTTAACAGTTTCAAGGGCTTTATCTGTCATTGAATCAAACATATTTTTTAATTTGCTTTGTGTTAATCCCGACGACCATTGTGATCTCCTTATTCTCCATTCTTCTCCAGTTAGAACGAATGTGTTGCCAGTTAATATTGGTTCTTCTTTTTGATCCACCTGTACAATAAATTTAATTTGTCTAGAAACTCCAAGAGTAATACAAATATACTTTACAAGAGTAAGTAGATGGACATACGTGGAAGTCATTATTGGCAAAGCTACTGAATTCTTTAACAATAACGTCTCGGATTATGTCCAAATCTTTTACAACGATTGCAGGGTCCCGCATTTTGAAGCATCCAAAGTAAGGTACATTTTGAAATTTCCTACAAAATAAAAACAAGGACAATAACTACAAGAATAATTTCTAAAAATCTTCTTCTTCATCTCATTCTAGATCATTGATCTGTTAAGAACGAATGCCTTCCTCTTGGGATGTGGAACATCAACTATCCTTCTACCTCTTTGGCGGTCTTCCTGTCTGACGTTATCCCACGGGTGTGTTATGGGCAACGATGTGGGGTATTCTGCTCTCATCCATCCTGTCCACGTGGTCTCTCCGATATCGATATATTCCATCTGACAGGTCTCTCTTATTTCTGTATTTCTCACCCTGTCTCTGAGAGTTCTCCCTGCTATTGTTAATTAAAAATGTGTTTAATAAATTAAAAAAATAAAATTATATAAGTTCTTACTTGTACAGGTTACAGTATATTAAATGCAGATGTGTTTTCCCAGTAAAAGCATCCTTGCAGTTTCCGAAAAAGAACACGGGTTCTTCATACGGAATTCCTAATTTCTTCCAATAATTAAAATTCCATGTGTAATAAAAATAAACACAAGTTATGACGGAAATAATTACACTTCCAACTATATAAAACCACATCATGGTTCCGCCGACTAACCTTAAACTTCACTAAGTTGTTCTAAAATTAATTTGTGAAAAGAAGATTGTTGAATGTTGGAATTACCAAATAATAATAATGTGTTCCAGTTTAAACAACAGATATGAATTGGAAAAAAACGTAATTTAAATATTGTAGGTATCTGTATCTCATTGAGGGATTTGTAATCAAATTTTAGTAGGATAGTTTTTACAAAATTAAAGATATTTCGAGTTGGCTGGTAGAGATTGCGGCACTGTGATGAGATTGCCCTAGTGAACAAATATTATTATTCATATCACTGTAAGTAAATAATTCACTGAAACGATACGGCAAAGAACAGGAGTAACAGATATTGCCCAGCAAATCGCATCTCTCAAATGGGAGTGGGCAGGTCACATGGCTAGAGATCCAGACAATACGTGGTCGAAGAGGATCTTAACCCGGAAACCCAGAACGCGAGAAATAAATCACAATAAACAAGATTGAAAATCCATACATCAATGTACTTTGTTTCCAGAAATAAATTGCAATAAACATGACAGAAAATCAGGGACTGAAGATGGAGTGAACAAATTTGGAAACTTCAGGAAACACTCTGAAAATTGAGAATCAATTTATTTGTAATTATATGAGGTTTATTCTAAATCTTATACCAACTCTGTACTACAAAATTATTTTATTGTTGTCCTAAGATTATTCATAATATTTGTATGAAGTTTGATAATGTGGATACCTACCTATAATTATACATAGTATATACCAACAAACTCGTTTTCAGAGTGAAAATTAAATATAAATTATGATTTGTTTATTTTGTTTTATTGTACAGAAGTACAATATGATATCACGCTGGTCGACTTGATAGCCTGTTGCCTAAATCATCTGGTCAGGCAGTTCTCAAACTGTGTGATGTTAAAATGTTTGTTATCAAAGAAAAACACATTTATACAAAATGTTGAAATAGAGGACTGTAAATATTAATTTTATTCACCGCCTCCTTATGTACATACATAGCCATGATATAATAAATAATCTTGTAGGGTTTCGCAGCGTGATGAATCCATTTCCATGTTGTTCGTTCTTCTGGTTTCACTGTGGGTCGAGTGGTTGAGTAATCGAGCTTTCAGTGCGATACTACTGCCATCTTCAGGGTGAAGTAGTTTTTGTATGTAAAAGTCCGTCTAGGTATCAGTAATTTATTTAAGCTCGGTTACTCAACGACTGGAGCCGCAGTGAAACCCAAAGAATGAACAACAGGGAAGTGGATGGTATTACAACATTGCGTAGGACCATCAGTCCTGTCAAATCTCGTAACAGAATATAATTCGGACTTTTATTTGCTTCTTAAGACTTAGTTATTCCATAGTATCATTATGACATATACTTAGCAATGGTGAAGGGAACGTCGCTTAAAACTTGTCCTACATCATGGCTAGAGAAAGAGAGAAAGTCAAGATGGCACTGATTCATTGCATTTTATTACATAAATAGAAAAATCATAATCAAAATAAGTTTTCTGCTGGATTATATAACACTATATGTAACTGTAATCATAAGGATAAAAGTATTCCACGAGACCGAGTGGTTTCTTCAGTCGGAAGAAGCAATGGTTGCATAAGTACTACTTCTTCAGAGATTTTTATGTACTTTATAATAAAAACATTACACCTAGATGCAATGATTTGCAATTAGATTAATTTGTTATCATTGCGATAATGTCGATTAATGCGAAGTATCAGTAACACAAATACATAAACTTCATTTCATACGAAATACGAGACTTGTTATGCAACACTTTTTTGACAGGTAGCATCTTAGGATATAAGGTACCCATGCAAAGAGTGCCATCTTCAAATAGCTTATCCTTATTTGCGATTAAATTATATATTAGTAATATCTTCTTGTGTGTAAAGACTAGCAAAGAATACAATATCTCTCTTGATAGCAACAGACACCTCCTCCATCTTGGATTGTAACATTGGGTCTCCGATTATTTTGGCTGCATCTTTGACATTTGACAGCACCTACAAAAAAAAATATAGCATAACATTATCAAGCAGCATTACAATAAATACGTTTAAACGTAAAACGGGACAGAAACTCACTTCATGAAGTTGTTGAATATTTCTCACTATAATTCCCTCTTGAACATCCGTAAGATTCACAATCTCGGAGAACGGCTTCCCTTTGGCCCATTCGTAGACAACTTGCACCAAACCAAAGTTCAGTCTTTCAGCTAAACAAGTTGGGTCGTCAAGTCCAACCTTAGAAACAAAACAGAAAGACATAAGTAAATTAGAATATAGTTAAAATTTAAACAAAGTTTTTCATACATATGCATAATTGTATACTGTCGCTAATATTGCAGAAACACTTATCTTATGTTGCCCAAATTTTACAGAAGAGATAAAAATGAATTTGTCGCAACCATAAAGATATGAGTGAATGCAAAAATGTGACAATGATCTATTAGTGTCGCATCAGTAATTCAATAAACTAGACTTAAAGAAAGAGAACAGAACATCATTAATTTATTAGCTTCTTTTTCTTCTTCCTCTTCCTTTAGCTCTGTTTAGGTAGAAAGCTCCTCTACTCTTGGGACGTCCCGAACCAGCTGCCCCTCCATCTTTTATGCAGTCTTCTAAGAAGACGATAACCGGGTGGTATTTCATTTGAGTCGGCCATTCTATTTACACGATCCCTCCAGAATCTTCTTCTTGATAATAATAATAATTGGACCATTTTTGCCGCCGTTTAGTGATGAATATCACCCCACGGGTCTGCTCCATCAATATCTTCGGCACCACAGGTCCGTCTTATTTCTTCCTTGCAAATTCGATCTCTAAGAGATCTCTCCGCGATTGCCCTTAAATTTATTAGTTTTTTTGAATAATTTTTACCATATATTTGTCTTCAACTTGTCGTAATTCGTTATCTATATCTTGAATGGCCTTCATGGGAGCCAGCAACGACTGTTCAATTGGTGTATCAGAGTTGGTACGAGCTTGAAAGACTAGACAACTGAGTAATGCTGCTATCTTCTCCGGTTCTAAATCTGACAGAATGTTCCTAAATACTAACTCAGTTATGATGAGTTCGTTAGTTTTCATTTCGCAGGCAACACGCCCTTTCATTGCAACACGATTCTGATCATCAACATATCTGAAAATTTATTACACACGTTAAAAACCGAGAAAATACTATAAAGTGTTTTATCATCTTCAACGTGATATACTAAAGTAGGTACTTACCTCAATTCTCTCAGGACTTCCAATCTCCTTTGGTAATCTGGATACAGAGCCATAGCTTCGTAAGACAAGAGTCTTTTTAATTTGTCGTATTTCCTTTCCTGTTGTTTTTTCTTAAATACAATAGCAAATTCTCTTTCGAAATTGGCAATGTCCGTCGAAGACCTTATTCTTTCTAATTGTGCCTAAAAAATAAACAGAATTTTTCTGTAGGATGAATTACATGGGGGCATATTGGTGGACGAAGATGAACAAAAACTTAAGGTAAAAACTTGTTACCTTTAAATTTTCAACCCTATGGAATGAATTCAATATTTCACCGTTTAATATCTTAAGACCATCTTTCAAATTAATATAATCTATTTTCTTGGTGCCAGTATACGCCCCGAACGACAGTTGTGATAATTTCATGACGGCATCTTTACACGTATCACCGGGAGAGTTGGATCTAAATCTCGGCATCTGTCGCTTGTCATAATCTTGTATAATCAAAGCACAGTCTGTTTTGATAGTTGTATTTGTTATAGCAACAATATTTTTCGCGGCGATACAAATTATTTGGTGTTTTAAAGTCGTGCGGTCGTGTCCAATTTTATTAAAACTTTTAGCCAAACCACACATCATATACCAAACATCTGTTTTGTCAATGGGTAGCGGTTCATCCTCTTCTGGGATCTGAATATCTAATATTAAAACTTTATATGGAGTTATTCTTGGACCTATAAAACAATAAATTAATGAGACAGTCTTTTATAATACGTAGTAATAATGTACAGAATATTGTAAACAAACTTTCAACATAAATACCTTGTAAATTCAAGAACAAAGCTAATTGGTTAACATATTTCCCGAAGCTAAATACCAGAACTCTTCCAGGTAAAATATGTTTAGTTGGTTGTTCCAATATAACTGGCATGAGGTCAGACATTTCTTGGATGTAATCAGCCGCAATATCATGGAATTCTGCTAAAGCGGATAAATGCGGCTGGAGTGGTTTTTTATTCTCTTCTTCGATGATTTTCTCCAGATCTTCCAGCTGTTTTTTATATGCGTCGGCTTTACACTGCTGACCAAACTCCCTGAATGATCTCTGCATGACGCTCTCAACAGAGACGCTAGTTGCCCTGAGGAGACACAACATGGTGGAGTATGTGACGCGGAATTGTGATGATAGTTTCATGGGTTTCCCTTGCATCATTGCCTTCAGTACATAACCCTCAGGGACATCCTTTTTACAAAGAATTATCACAGCTCCGGTGTCATCGAGACCTGCAGAGAGAAAACAACACGTTAGAAAAAAATTACATTATTCTGTGAATAAAAAATAAAATATGTCCTCCATTACTTACCTCTTCTTCCAGCTCTGCCAGCCATTTGAATATATTCAGCGGGAAGTAATGGCCTCATTCCCACTCCATCAAACTTAGAAACTGAGTCAAATACAACAGTTCTAGCTGGCATATTGACACCCATTGCAAATGTTTCCGTAGCAAACAATATTTTGACCTGCAGAAATAAATATTACTTGTAAGACTCCTGATGTTCAAGATTTGCTTCAACTGGTTGTAAGATATAAATAACTAACCAAACCACACTGGAACAACATCTCTACAATTTCCTTGAGGATTGGTAAGATCCCACTGTGATGTACTCCAATACCTGATGATAGAAGAGAGGCCATCCTCATTACCTGAAAAAAAAAACAATACCGGTTTCATTCTGGACAAGTAAGCTCAACCCAGCAGATAATAATTAAGCTGTAATCGGGATAATCATGATTCTAGCGGAAAAACCTATGAGCTCTTTAGTAGAAACAAAGGTATAGAAATGTTTACTGACTTGTGGAAGTTTCCTGTCTGGTTCCTTTAGTCTCCTGAGACACATTTGTATGAAGGTGTGTATGCGACCTTTCTCTCTCGCAGTTGTGAGATCCACTGAACCCAAAGCTTCCGAGATCTTGTCACATCTAAAATACATACATTCATAAATATGTAGGATGACAATTGAAAATATAGGAGACGAACAATAACTTAAAAGTTGAAGCGATAAAGTTTACTTCTGAATGTTTCCACTTAGCTCACAATCACTAAATATGCACTAAATTGACTAATACTACATGGTTTACTCAGCCAATACTGAGAACGTCATCTTGATAGTGAAGAGAGGTAAATATGATAGTATTGACTACAACTTTACAGAGCTATAATTACAATATTTGAAAACTCTCTGAACAAAAAATAGCTTTGAAAGTACCTCTGAAATTTGTGCGATACATGGGTTATCTGCTCAGTTTGCAAGATGTTAAAGTGTAATTTAGCCAAAATATTGGTATTTATAAGGTTAACAAGTTGACTGTTGAAGATTTATTAATTTGTTCCCAGGTTCTTTCTAAGAAGGTATAAGTTATATTGTCGCTTATGTTATTATTATTTTGCGCTTACATTCTCATACAAAAGTTGAAGCGATAATAGAACTTAAGAGTATTTCGTAATGGATCAGTTGTGAAAAATGATCATACCTGTTTCTGGATAGAACAAATGCAACAACAGGCAACATATTGTGTTTCTGCAGATGACTGATGAATGCAACCCACATTGTTTGCTCTTGATTTAGATTTAAATGATTTCTTGTTCCTGAAAGTAAACAAAATTGTTGATTGTTTTACAGGCAAATGTCGTGCAAGTTATATTAAAAGCATATGGAACTTTAAGAAAGTATACCTTTAACACCAAATTCCTTATTATAATTGGAAGACCTTTCTTTCTTGGCTGCTGTTGCCATATCATAACCTTTCTGAACAAAGACACCATCCTGGTTGACAATTAGGAACCTTTCGTCTTTTGAACTTCCGCTTGAACCTTAAATTGAAAGCAATTTTAGCGAAAAAACATCAGTATTCGTTCATTGTATGTACTTTCAATATCAAAGTCCTACTTAGAAATGTATGGAGAGCATTAGGTTTTACTATTCACAGTGGGTTTGTAGCATGTCTTTCTGAATCCTGTTCTAATCTCTAACCTTGTAAACTAAGGAGATTTTACCTGTATAGAGATAATGGCAGAGTGGCACAGGTCTCTTTAGTGTAGACACCACGTATACCTTTCTCTGTTTCGTCCTGCCAACCCAATCTGCAAACTCTAAAGTGTTGGGCACTGTGGCACTTAACATCACAATACTAACATGGGCTGGAAGTAGGATCAAAACTTCCTCCCATACATAGCCTCTCTGTAAATAAATAAACAATAAATATAGGACACACACGCTGCATCCCTTGCAGGGTAGGCAGAGAGAACTGATCTCTATGCTTTCCCATCCTTACACATACTTCTCGCTTCCATCACATTCATGCAAATCGTCATACACACTCTACGATTCCTTTTACTCAGAACATGTCCGTCCTTGAGAATCTGGTCCACATGATTAAGCCATGTGGTTCTTGGACGGCTGCGCTTGCTCACACCTTTTCTTTCTCCCAGATACCTATATTTTCTTTGTTATCCTTTCCTCATGCATCCTCTGAATTTTTGTACATCATAAAACAAACGCTAAATGCATTTCGATTCTTCGTGGAAACCGAGTAACACAATCTACTGAAAACAATTCCATAAAGTAACTAAATATTTACCTCAGCATTGTTAATGTAATGAACTTCATCAAATATCACATATTCCAAGTCTCGGACAACATCTGATCCACGGTATAACATGGAACGAAGAATTTCAGTCGTCATAACAAGACAACTGGCTGTCGTATTAATCTGTAAATCACCCGTAAGAAGCCCGACATCACCAAACGTCTGACAGAAATCTCTATACTTCTGATTCGATAAAGCCTTGATCGGTGATGTATATACTGTCCTAAAAATGGAAGCATTAATTAAAATGGATTATGTGTTCCTACGATGCTATGAAATTAAGTCATCACAAAAGAATGAATACCTTACCTAGTACAATGTTTCTTAGACAATGCAATGGCATACTCTGCTACTACAGTCTTACCAGCTGAAGTATGAGCTGCTACAAACACATGACCCTGTTCTTCCAGTTTGAGGATTGCCTGTGAAATAAAAAATATGTCTTTAAGCGTAATTATGTGAGAGCGTATTCTAAAGTGATGTATGATATTAGATGGACTTCTAAGAAACAGGATATTTTAAAAATGTGTACAAAATTGCACACCTGTTTCTGAAACGTGTCCAATTCAAATGGAAAGTGATGCGCCATGTTGGGAATACGTTTGTAGAAGTCTTCAACAGGCTTGGAGACATCCAGCATCTCCGCCCATTCTGTGGAGCCTAAGACTTGTTTAACAGCGCTCTCCGATATCTTCAGTACAGGTAATTCAGGCATAGGCTTAACAGGTTCTATAATACATTCTTCAAACATTCTCTCATCTTCAGAGAGCTGAGGTTTAGATTGAGTCTTAATTTTCTTATCTTTAAGGTTTTGGTCCTCATTGTCAGTCCAAAGATCTAAAAGAATATTGCAAATTAATTCAATAATTAAATTTTATTTGGCAGAAAGAAGTATGAGGTGTGTGAGGAGAGACTGTGGTTTGAGTAGCTAGAGGTCCTAGAAACCACAAGTGACAGAGGCCTCTGGTGGAGATATATAAATGCTTCGAGCCCCTTACCCAACCAAGATAGAAGGGGAAGAAGACGATACCAAAAAACAAAAATAGGAATTATTCAAACTAAAAGGTATACAATGTAACACTACAATGTCGTAAATCTCTAAGCTTCCACACTGATTCAATGACTGTCAACATCTCTGGATATAAGAAAGTATTAAATAAATAAATATTCATTGGCCAAAGAAAAGTATGCAGCGTTACAAAAACAAGACAATGGTAGAGTGCTAAAAGGTGGACTTATTGCAAAAGCAATATTTTACAGTCAACGCGATTACTAAGTTATTCCTATTATTTTGTATTGCAAAATAAAGATTCATAGTAAATATAAAGCGATGGATGAAAGAATAAAATATTTACTTCCAAGTACATCATCCTTCTGCACAATAGTATTCATATCCATATTCTCAATCTCCAGCACAACATCTTCATCAGGTTTACTTTCCTCCTGACTTGCAGTCTGTTTGATTGTTACGTCCTTATGATCTACTTCTTTAATTAGTGTGAAGCCGTCTTCTTTAAAGAATATGCCATCGTTAAATGTAGGAGCAACGCACATAATTTCTGAAAAATAAATAATTAATACAATAATCTCAAGGACTTGAAGTCTACACATCTTACAAGTGACATGGCTGACCATAAAATGTATATAATACAGTCGATAGTTATAACAGTATGATGTTTGATGTTCTCAACTCTAGGCAAACATTGAGAAAGTGTGTAATCAATTTCTTCTAGGCTACTTTTTATTGTCTTGATCGAGGCCTGCGCCATATTGTTACACACGCCGGGCATAACTGACATTTGACGATGATGACGTCACCAAGAGTGGGAGAAAATGTATGGGAAAAAATATTCCGTAGTTCAAGTGTTTGTCACCGAGACAAGGTGTTTGTCACCGATATAAGGTGACGTCACCAATCATGGTGGTGATGGAATTTGTGGGTAGGCCTGTATACTATCGCTGGCTTCGTCTTGATTTCCGTTTTGGTTTTTGTTACTTATTTAAATTACGACTGAACTATATTTTGAATATCACAATTTATTTTTGTTTTGTTTTGTTTACAAGTTGTAGTTGAATAACAAGTAGTGTGAGTTTGATTTGGTAATAATAAGTCTGGGTTCGACTGAAATTGGTGAACGTTACTTAAGTGAAAAGTAATTACCTACATTAAACCAGCCGATGATTAGTCATAAGTCTGATGGAAAGTTCATCCTTCGCTATATTTGAGATAACTACTTGGCACTTTGTTTTACAAACAAAAATACAATTGTTTTTGTCAAGCCATTTTAAAATGTGTACTAACCTTCTCCCATAAAATACCCTGGTTTATCATCATCAATATCCAACAATAAATTATTAGAATCATTTTTAGTTCCTTCTTTATTTAACACTTCATATCCGGCAGGTAGGAATGGAAGGTGATTAGCATTCCCCCGAGTGGCCAGCTGTGGAGGTAATGGGGCCCTCTTCATGCTGTAGTCTTCAATGTTTATATTCACATTGCTGATGTCTTCTTTCCAACCAACTATCTGGCCTGTACCATGATCACGAATAGGCTGTAATGTGTAGATTAAAAAACAAAACACAGCTATAAGTTGTATGTTTGATGTTGTGACTAAAATGACAGTGAACATGTTGAGATGGTTGAGAAAAATGAAAAAAATACACCTGGGAGAAAGCTGTCTGCGGCTGTCCAAGAATTACGTGGCTTGACTATGTAAACCAGATTCACAAGGATGGACGTGTTGAGCAAAAGTAAATAGAGTGTGTATGACAAATTGCATGAATGTGATGGAGGCAAGAAGTGTGTGTAAGGATGTGAAAGTCTCATAATCTATTCTGTCTGCCTACTCCGCAAGGGATGCGGTGTTAGGGGATAGAATATAAGTATATTAAATTACTAAAATAATGGTGAGAGAAACAAAAAAGAATTGCCCAACCGATTATAATATGTATATTAAAATAATATAGTGCAACACTGCCAGCGCCATAACAGTTTCAGTTTGCGTTTGTTTGTGGGATTTGTGTGTAAGATTTTCTGTATTTTCGTACCTTAATTGAAGACTGCGCGGGAGGAGTCTTATAAGAAAAAAGACTTTGGATATCCACTCTTCGCGGCCACACATTGTAAGTATTTTCCCAATTATGTATTGGAAGACACTCTGGATTAAGTAAATAATCTGTAATTTCATCTTCTATGTTACCAACGATAGGAGGAATCTGAAAATAAGACAATTTGTGAAGTGTATAATGCAGCATAATTTATATAAAAGCGTGATATATAAAAGTAGTTTATAAATATGTACTTTTAAAAGTTTTCTTTGTTCTTTAAATTCCATTTTAATACACAAACTATACAAATTAGGCTATAAACGTAACCTAAAAATATATATTTTGACAACACAAAACTCAGCTGTCACTTTGGATGTTGCCATTTTATCGCGAGATTGCCAGTCTATAAAAATGTTTGTACCTACATTTTTTCGACCATTTTAAAACAACTTTTAGTTGATTTTAGTTAGGTAAGTAGGTAGAATACTGTAAAGGCCGAAAGAGTAATGCCCAATCCAGCGACATAATATATTAAGTACTGCCATGTAATCTCTTTGGCCCAATCCCACCAACTACCACCTAGGAAGGAGAGCCCTAAGAAATTTCCATACAAAAACAGAGATAATATTATATTTATTTAGTTATAGAGTGCAAGTCCTGCAATAATTCCATATTGTGAAATGCAACATGCAGCTCACCTACGTTAGGTGCCCAAATATCTCCGCCCAGAGTAGGTGAGTTGCATGTTGCATTTCATATGGAGTTATTGCAGGACTTACACTTATGACTTACAGTGGCGGCTCGTGCTTTGGAGGGATAGGAGGGCAATAATAAAATCCAATATACCTACCTAAAACGATAAATACCTAGTACCAGCGCCATCCATCACTTTTTCTCCCAATACATACATTTCAAGCCGTAACACTATGTTTCCTACGTAATATTACATATAAATCTGATATAAACGAAACGCTATTGACGAAAACTACAATTGTACAACTAATAATTGATTATTTTATTTTTTTGATAAGCAAACAAAAGACTAACAGTAAATTAAAAGACTTACCAGTTAGTCACCAGGCAGATACTAGTTAGAATATACTAATTAGTCACCAGGTAGGATACTTATTAGAAGATACTTATTAGAATAAATTTGCCGAATACTTATTAGAAGTTACCAATTACTTCTCCGATCAAAACTTGGACCCCTCCACGAACACCATTCATTGTAAGTCTGGATAAAATAGAAGACGAGTATTTTTAATAGATATTTCGATTCAGAGTATGCATACCGACATTTCAAAAATTTATAAAAACGGGAGAACTTATATCTCTACAACCGTTACTAAATATGTATATTTTTATATCTTGTATAGATTTCTCAAAAAAAAAAAATTAAAAACACCCCTGATCTTTTTCTCCGAAAGACGGAAACTCGTTTCCCGAAAGTCGCGGATTACATTTTTTTTGCACTGATAATATGCATTAAAATCTAGGGAATAACCGTAAAAGTTTTTGATAGACGCAAAATTAACACCAAAAAATGAAAAAAAAACTGTTTTTACCATTTTATCATGCGATATTTCACGCGATTTTAAACCTTGATGCCGTGGGAAATGACTGTGACGTCATTCTTGGTAGGTACCAAACCCTTACATTTGCGTGAGCAGACTTTTGACTTACACGACTATTCCTACATGCAGGGGAAATGAGGTCATTGAGAAGAAATGGGTACGAACTTTCAATACTAGAAACAGGTCACCAAACACTAGATATATAAAATTCAAATTAATCACTGATAAATAAAATCGCATTTTTTGCATAGCCTATCTTGATCCACCGTGTTTCTTAAAAATGTTATTATTGTTCAGACATATCTCGTTCTCAACTGTGGTCATCAAAACTAATTATTATTGACAATACCGAACGCACAATGTTTGTTTTCGTGGCTTTAGGTATAGAATCACTAAATCTTCAGAAAAGCACTTATCACTCTATCAGTATCACACTAAGATCGACGCATTAATAATACATAATCTTTTACGTATTAACAAAAACATATTAAAATAAACAAGGATATCATAGGTTTCATTTACACATTATGTACCTATAGTATAGAAACCTACGGGACGCATACGCTATAACCTATAACTAACGAAATGCTTACACTACTCTCTACCATACTTGGTATCAAAGACTGTTAATTCATTGTGGGGAATATGACTACATCGTTTTCAAAGCAAATGCACAATATGTACTGTAGAAATTCAACAGTTTTCCGAGTTTTGCAATTTTGGGAGTCAAAGTTAGACTATAAGTAAGCGTCCATTCATAAAAGCATAATCATTGTATTGCAGCTAAGAAATTAAATGTATCCTTTTTGTTTATGACCATCTGCTAAACCTCGTACAAAAAATCTGGGGACCCGTACGGGCGACATCCTTGTTGCCCATGGATGCCTATACTAAGCGCGTTTGAAACCATCATGAAGCAGGTAATATGTACAATACGAATTCGGGACAAAAATCTTCGTTGCCCCGTCGGCATTATTTATTGCAGTTCTCGTCATAGACATTTCATTCTCGTAATGTTACGGCTTAGGGTCTCGTAGGTAGTAAGGTAACACATGTTGCACACTTGCACCATGTTGATAGTTTCTAACGTCCCCACACAATACACATTGTTTACAGATACAGAACAGAGCCATTCTCAGGAAAAAAAATCAGATTTAAAATATTATATACTTAAGAATATTATACACATATTATGCGCAAAAATGTGGGTGGGCGACGCCCCGTTGCCCTGTAGGACGAACCGGCCCTGATGACTTACACTCTATAACTAAATAAATAGAATACCTATTATGCGGCCCGGGGCAGATATTTGTGCGGTCCGCGACATAGCAAACAAATTTAGCAGACATAAGACAATAACCACCAAAACTGGTTTCAGTAAAATCAGTTCCACCCACATATTAAATATATTTCACCGGAATCCTGTAATTTTTGGAAATTTCTGGTATTTTAGTTAGATCGTTCATTATATAATTTATCTCGCATTCTATCTAATAATCGTCCAGTAGGTATATGTTAACCGTAACCAAAGTGAAATATATAATATCAGCTTTTATAACAAGCAGAGGTGAGTAGGTATTTATTTAGTGTGGTTATCTTGTTATATTCACGCCTGAGATGGCTGACAAGAGGGTATAACCACACACCTAGTACTAGTAGTATCTTGGTACCTACAGGATAACCACAGAAGAATGATATGGGTGAGTGGTCAAGACTAAAGTTTGTTGCAAGGGTTGAAATATTTCTAAATAATTGGGAAGTACCTACTCACCTAGTTGTAACAGGAGCTGGAAAATGGTACCTAATAGTGTCTACGTGTTTTTATACCAGGCCTTTTCTTGTAATGTAAAGGTGTGGAATTATACTCCACTTCACAACACAAGCCTTCTGTGAAGTGCACAAAGATGTATTTGGGTTTATTTCGATAAACCCAGATTCATTAAAAAAAAACGTTTTGGCACCTTGTTCCATTGTATTCTCGATGTACTTATCCATTTTTGGGATATATGCGTAGGCTGTTTTAAAAACAAAGCTACTTTGGGATAAACCTTCCCAGTTCTGTCATTCCGGTTCAAAGCGTCGTCCCAAGGTTGGAGACAGGTCTGGGGTCTGGTCTAGTTTATTTCGCTGACGGAATCTTGTGTTCTTGAGCCTTGGTTTGGTTGTTGAACTCTCATCATCACTAAGTATAAGACAGTCACATTATTTTTTATTTGTATCCATTTTTTGTGCAATCATGTAAAACATGTGTTGGTTGAATCATCTTTTTAAATAAGGAATTTTTAACTACTTATGTGATGTATTATTATTATTTCAAAATTATGGCGTTTGCGTGCCAATTTTTTAAAAACAATTTGCCGGGAAAATCCTATTACGAATCTCGAAAGGCTGTCGCGTTTTTTATGCAGTGAATTATATTATAGGTACCGAATGTTTGAACTCCGCGTGAACCTGTATTTTATTACTGTATGTATCTACACCAGCCACCAGCTAGCACAAAATTAAATAATAATTATATTGTGTGCCTTCCCACAACCTTTATCTACAATATGTATGTTTCTTAGTAATTATTCACGATTTCTACCCACTATAAACTTGATTGACTCCTCTGATTCATTTCTGAATTCTTCAGACGTTTTTTTATTCAGTCGTATTCAACCAGATTTTTTTTCTTTACGACTCTATAAGGAAATTCAAGGGAACGTGAGCATTTTCTATTTAAGTAGGTACTCACATATAATATCATAAAACTTTGGTAAAAAATAAAATTGGTGAAATTTGATTACAAATTATTTATTATAACTGTTACGAGTATACCTACTACTGATGTTTTGCCAAGTTTAGTTGAATATTCGTGTCAACTATTCGTCTTCTGGACATTATTCACAATTAAGGGCTTGGCACCAAGAATGACGTCACAGACATTTCCCACGGCATTAAGGTTCAAAATCGCGTGGCAACCGCATGATAAAATGGTAAAAATAGAGTTTTTTCCATTTTTTGGGGTTAATTTTGCGTCTATCAAAAAACTTTTACGGTTATTCCCTAGATTTTGATGCATATTATCAGTACAAAAAAAAATTTTACTCCGCGACTTTTGGGAAACGAGTTTCCGTCTTTCGGAAAAAAGATCAGAGGTGTAATTAAAATTTTTTTTGAGAAATCTATACAAGATATAAAAAATCTTTTACGGTTATTCCCTAGATAAAGGTTCAATGCATCTACCCTATTTTGTTCCAAAGCATATTTAGTAACGGTTGTCGAGATAGAAGGTCTCCCGTTTTTAGAAATTTTTGAAATCTCGGTATGCACACTCTTAATTTTATTTGAATGAGGGGTTTTGAAGGCGAAAATAAATTGTTATAATAATGTATTTATACGACCAGCCAAGTGATGGTCAGTTCACATTAACAAATGGCAAATAAGTAGTACTAGGTACCTACTGGTAGTAATTTGCCAATAAGGAAGAGACTTTGTAAATTATTTATCGCGATTTTAAAACTACAGTAAAATCCGTATTATTTATATATCAACATTGCGTCAAATATAGGGATCCCACGATGATATCAATCTAGGTCAGCGTTTCCTAACCTTTTTCAGCCACGGACCCCTAGGAAATCAAGCAGACTTTTCACGGACCCCCTTAATAAAAAAACAGAAATAAATTTCGGACCATTTATTTTAATATTACAAATACAAAAATACAACATCAACATCAAGATTCACGTTGATTAATGTGAAGGTTGGTGTTGTTTTTTTGCAACTAAATTAGTAATATTCGGATTGATGTTAGTACTAAGTTGTAATCTCAAATCGGATTCCACTTGTAATCTGTTTCTGTATTTGTTTTAATAATAATAATAATAATAATATACCGTACCAAATACGCAAAATTTAAGACAAAAACACCAAGACAAAATTACTAAATACACAAATTTGGCTGAAGAAATACGGGATATGTGGCATCAAAATTCAGTAAGGGTGGTTCCGGTAATAATTTCATCTACGGGGGTCGTACCAAAAACGTTACACAAAGCAATTAAAGATTTGGATTTGAGCAAAAATATATATAAAGAGTTTCAAAAATCAATTATAATTAGCACATGTTCAATAGTCCGGAAATTTCTAAACAATCATTCATAACCACAAATTTGATAGAAAGCAAGGACTTGGCTTTTGCCCGTCCTTGCTTTCTTATACTACCGGCTTTTTAAAAAGCTGAGATGGGTAGGGTATAATAATAAAAATCTTTATTGCAATAATAATACATTACAAATGGCGGGTTTATTGCCAGTGGCAATATCTGCCAACCAACCAATTTTGATATTACAATTTTAGTATATACAAGAGCAGAGAATGCCTTTTCACAGAGATATGTGGTTGAGAAAAGCAGCAAATGTTTCAGTGCTTCTTCTGATATTTCCTTATAATCTTTCTTTACATTCACCCAAAAACTTGATAAAGAGGATTCTTTGAAATTACGTTTCAAAGCTGAATCACAAGATAGTTCTATTAGTTGGTTTTCTTGTGTCGTTGTCAAGCTAGTAATATCAGTGACATCTGTGTTGAAAGGGTCTAATATCCAATGTTTATTTTTGTCGGGTACTGGAAAATAATCCCGAAACGAAGACCTTAAAGCGCGGAGGTGTTTGATCATTTCGTCTTGTACTTGAGTTGGTAACATCGCTCCACCAGAGGATTCTAAAAACGCTGACAGTGTAGGAAAGTGATTATATATTTTTTTTATTGTACGATTTGTCCAAAGGTCAAGCTTTTTTACCATCGTTTCAATTTTGTCTTCAGCTTGGAAGATGTTATTATCCCTCCCTTGTAGACCTAAGTTCAACTCGTTCAGAGCACTAAAAATATCAGCTAAATATGCTGCCATTGTGAGCCATTCAAAGTCATTGAAGTGATCAGCATGTTTATTGACGCTGCCTGCAGAATTCTTCAAAAAGAACATTCTTATCTCATCTCTCAATTCAAAAACACGCGACACTATTTTGCCACGAGACAACCAACGCACTTCAGCATGCAATAACAACTGTCTGTGAATGCTTCCCATTTCTTCACAAATGATACTGAAAATACGGGAATTTAGAGGCCTAGCTTTAATAAAATTCACCACCTGCACTATGTCGTCTAACACTGTTTTCAATTTTTCTGGCATATTTTTAGCAGCTAACGCCTCCCTATGAATGCAGCAATGATGCCAGATAATAGATGGATTCATCTTCTTTACGAGCGCCTGAAGTCCTATTCGTGTACCGGTCATAGCCCGAGCTCCGTCGGTGCTAACTGCCACACATTTATCCCACGTTATTTCATGAGTGGACATAAAGTTGTTCAACACTTCAAATATCGCTTGTCGTGATGAGTAAGCGTAGCGATTACGAGACTTTTGGTGCCATATATTTTATTAATAATGGTCCAGAGATGAGACCGCGGACCCCCACACATACATTCGCGGACCCCCAGGGGTCCGCGGACCACAGGTTAGGAAACGCTGATCTAGGTCATTATTTTTAAAAAGCGTTATTTGATTTCTATCATAATTTATCAAATGAACTTCTAATAAAAATGCCCTTTTATCAAAGTCCCTATATTGCTTTGGCACTCTTATTTGATGCGAAATCTATTAGCTTTCGTTCCCGGTGGATCTGAACATGGGTTTTAGGTTTTATGCAACCATGATTGTTGTTGTTTTGTATTTAAAGTCGTTTTTCTCTTTAATTGTAATGGGTATTTGATTTTTAATAGCCTATTTCCCAGTAAAACCGATCCCTGGACAGAGACAAATTCCTACTTATGAAATCTTCTAAAATTCATTGTGGTGATAAAGCATATGAAAAATCCTAATGCTGATGATAGATACTCGTTTTGTCAATTCTTGTTTGGAATGAAAATGAATTACTTACCTAATTATTAATTTAATTGTTCCAACTATTTTAAATAATGCACCTTACATTTTAGTTGCAATAATTGCAATTATTCAAGAGAATTTATATACAAGATAATCCAAGATAAAATAATTTAATTATACAAGAATTATTCTCACCTTTTTGTTCATACCTATTTGTATATAGTCCTAATTTCAAATTTGAAAGGGCGCAGACATTTCATTACCATCAATATACATTATACACCACCGATATCTTCTCCATTCTTCTCGGGTGTACCGTGTGCAGATTGTCGATGTTGTTGAATTTTCGGCCTACTTGGTGAGGCCATCAGTGATACATTACATACCCACAATAGTCCTGAAGATGGCCTCACCAAGTAGAGCGAAAGCTCGACAACTGAACAAAGAATGGAGAAGGAGAAGATATTAATAAGGACTGTCAAAATCTACAAAGTTACACCACCGAAATCATGTAAAATAATTGGTGTTTCATTGTATGTGGTTATGTCATTATTTTTACTATGTATTCGCAATTGAGAAGATTTCCCAGCCTAGTAAATGTGAAAATTATGTTAGTTCCTATTCCTACCTAGGCTAGGCGTATAACAACTCGTTTATATAATCTATACTATACCTTTACCTAGGCGAGGTGAGTATTGTAATTTTTCCTTAAAATAACGCTAATAATACTACTTATCATTACCTGTTCCATTTTTGTCGACGATACATACGTACTTTGCAAAATTATTTTCAAAATTAATAATTGAATATCTACATCAGTGGGTTCGTGTCGTGTTGTGTCAAGTGTTATATTAAAAAAAAAAGGATCTGGGCTTGTATACACAAAGCCAAATACTCGCCTAACACACGTTCTGTACAGTAAGCTAAAAGCTGTATAGAATACATCGTCAGTGCTGGGATCAGAACCAGGGGCCTGCTCTTGATAGACCCGCGTTTCAGCCAACCGCGACAACAGTGTAGGCACTCGTTTCATTATTATTTGGTACGAAGTATATGTTTCTAAGCAGGTACCTGGTACATCTATATCTAATTAACATCAGTGCACATGCGGTTTAACCTGTAGTAAAGGAAAAGTAGGGATTCCCAATAGAATGTGTACGTGCATTATAGGTGCGTAACTACTATACGTAACTTCTTTTATCTTTTTAGTTAATAGTGTTTATATTATATTTATCCCATTTACGTAACTAGTAACTACTACTGCATGTGATGCATTATTCTTTTTCTTGTTGTGCCATATCAGGTCCCCCCGACGTCGGCGATCACTCTGGCGAAAAGTTCCCTGTCCTGCGCTGCCCGGAACAGATCGTCCACCGTCCTCATTCTCTCTAATGTTGCGCAGCCAGGACATCTGTTTTCTGCCAACTCCCCGTCTTCCCTCTATCTTGCCCTCCAATATTAGGCGGAGTAGGCGATACCAGCTTTCTCCCCGTAGTACGTGATGCATTACATACCTACAATATAAACGTTAAAGGATGTTTTCTATCGTCTCATAATATCAGCAGCAGGGTATTAGAAAATCGGTTGATACTAATTTTATGTAACTAGGTAGCAACGTAATATACCTACAGATAAAATAAAATGTGAGTAACTAAGACCTATATATACTTATTTATATGTTTAAGTTATATGTAAGTTACCATAATTAATAATATTCATATACATACGAAGGAAGCAATTGTGGTTCAGTGACTTTCACAGCGAAATCCGGGATCCCCTCGAACTCTACACTTAACCGTCATTATAATGAATGTGTATTATTATAATAACGTTATTATAAATCAGAAAATGATGTATTGATGACGTCTGATGTGGGCTCGAAATAAAAACTCTTATTTCTCTGACGCAAAATATTAACTAAGTTTTTTTATTCACACTCGCATACCTCTGTAATCATCGGGTGATTTGTGATGGTATGCATAGTTTAGAAAAGGGGAAATTTTATTTATTTATATATACCTATATTAGATTCTTCACGTGAACAAAATTTAGTTATAATAATAATTGTACCTACCTATCTATGAACGTTCGCGATCCTTCAAAGAATGTGCTGTATTTCTTTATAACGAGTTTTTCAGCTATGTGCATAGAATCAAGAAATTACATAGGACGTTTTCGCATCTTACTCAGCAAAGTTTTTCGCCACCCATTCTAAATGGCATTCACCGGTTACCCCATTATTGGTATCTATATACCGTCATGTGACGGTATTATTATTATTATTAAATAAACTAAAAAACTCCATTCTCCGACATAACAGCTTTCAAGCCTTTGCGCCGGAGAATGTGCAGACATGTACAAAAAATATATATACATATATCAACAATCAAACAGATCAAATAACCAACAAACAAGGGATGAACACATATCAACCACCCTCATAATATCTCTCCAACGAGCTGCCCCAGCACTGTTAACAATGAGGGACAGTAATTCGGCTTCAGTGGTATTCCATTAATTTGACAAGTCCGCCGTAGCTAACGGCGAAAATGTCAACATGCTGTGACAGCTCGTTGAGACAACGGATCGCCCTACCTATCGGAGAATCACGTACGATGTTTGTTCTACTCGATGGTGGATAGAATAACATGTGTGAGCGCGCTCGACCATATGAATTTGGAACATAAAAATTCATCTCAGCAAGAATCGTCGGATTGGAAATAATCCCATTATAATCCCGGTATAGCAGTTTTAGTAAATAATTACATTATCCTCAGAAGTTGCTAAATGATATAAAAGGCTAATTGGCCTGTAGGTAGGTACAAATAAATAAATATCATCTGCTGTATCCCTACTGATGTATATTTTTTTGTTCTTAAATTTTACAAATTGAAAACGGCTAATACTCGTAGAAAAAAAAATGTTAAGAATTTCGGACAAAAAACTGAAGCACATGATTTTAGCAAGTTGCGAAGAAGCCAAATGAGCTTGTAAAAAAATCCATGCCAATGAACTTATTGAAAAGATCAAGTCATCATCACAAATTATTATCTATTCTATTTTTTCTAACTCATTAACAAATAATAAATAAAGGTGTTGTAGTTTTTGTATGTTTATGTTTATGCCTTCAAATGTTTTATTTCCGAATCAAATTAATCAGTTAATCACCTTTTTATATAAAAAAAACTATTAAACATACTCGTAGGTACATCATATATGATATTATAATAACACTGTACCAGGAATTATTTTTATTTCGGCTTTGTATTGGTTTTGCTCGTTTAATTGTAGCGCAGGGGTCAAGCTGGAGGTCTGGGTTTGAATCTCGGTGTATGTACATACTTACATAGGATAGATTAGCTAAGCTTCCTTTGAAGTGATTAGAAAAACATTTGAAATCGTTATTTCAGATAAGTCAATCCGAGAACTCACTTGCCAGGATTTATTCTTGAATCTTATATGCTAGTGTAGTAAAAGGGCAATAGAGAGAAACTCACATTTAGACATCTCTACACATTTGTGAATTTAATAGTGAATATGGCAGGAGTTACGAGTTTGGGTATGAGTCTTGGAAAATCACACTGATATGTATATTATCTTATATGGGATGTATAATTTGTTACATATGTAGGGTTTTAGTGTATAACATACCCCTCCATGAGGATAAAAAAATGTGTGAAAAATAATTCTTTATTGACGTCAATAGCCATGGTGTTATGACGATGATGGACATAGCATTATCTCCAAAACACAACTTACATGCGATTCAACGTTTGCCATCAATGATTGTACACCGTATAGAGATACATAAATATATTATAGTCTAGTATTTTTATTAATTCGGTATTTAATTACATTTCAAATGAACAAAATGCAGAAATATGTCAACATTTAGAGCAACAAGATATTTTGGAAGTTTAGTTGAACAAGTTACTACGTATATACATACCTACATAATTACTCATATCCATTGCCTGCTTTTAAAACTATGATCCTGACGTGTAGCTACATATGTATTTTCATAATATTATTATCATTAAAATATCATTGAACTTTTGTACCAGGAAAAACTATCATCTATTGATACTATATAGTGACTCTTATTAAATGGAATTTGGTAACCCTTTCTTAGAATTTAACAGTACTTACCTACCAAAGTACCTAAGATAAGAATACGAGTTTTACGAGATTTTAGTGATGTTTATAATATATTATCATACTAATCCGTTACTAGAATCAGGTCTCCATGAAAATAGTATCAAAAGTTGTAGGTACTAGGATGGATATTATTATAATAAACAAAAAAAAAACTCGTCAAAAAATCCAACATCTATTTTCATCAGACATCAACGTACATTATTCTACAAAAAACATCTTACGTCCACTCTCGAATTAAGGGCGCCCGCAGCATACACCAATAACAAAGGCTGTCAAAAAAAAAACAACTAAAACCAATCAGCGCTCTCAAAAATACGATCAAACAACGATGTCGTTATACAATAAAACAATACCAAGTTAATACAAGTAAGTTACAGTAAATATGTGAACGGCTATTGATGAAAAACTCCTAGGCTGGAGGCGACGCTCCTCTGTTTCGATGGACGATGGATCATGTAGATATCTACGTAGCCATTGACGTCATTTTCGCGGAGATTTAGATAGATGATTCAAAATAATGGATGCTGGTTATATGAGCGTGACTAAATAACGCCCAGTAACATCTACGAGTATGCGTATCCACCTCCAACAAGCAGGTTGTTGCTAGGTGGATAAATTTATTTATCTCTTATAATAATTGGTTTAACTAGCGACACAGGTAATTTTATCTATAAGTATAATACGAATTATAAATACCTTTGATACTCTTAATCCGTAAATAGTATAGTATTCACAAATTCACACGAATCTAAATGATTAACTAAAGGATATGCCATTATAATACTTATTTAGATCATTTATATGTATTGACTTCAATTTCCGTCTCCGATTATCGAATTATTACGAAAATTAGATGAATTCTGAGTTATTATTGAAAATTCACACATTATTTATTTATCATATGGCCAACATCATGCCTATATCATTTAACATTCGTTATATCCAAGTGTAAAAACATACCATTAATTCACACACTTTCGTGTATACATAATATGATTGTCTAATCGGTGTATGGTGACAATCGTATTAATTTGGCACGTGTCTTCAGTCATGTTTCAGCTTATATTTACAACCATATTTCTATTTTTTTATAAGTAATTGTTCGCTAGTTTCTTCAGCAGTGTTTATGACGCAAACGGGCAGACGGCTGGCAGCTCATCTTTTGTTACACCACATAACCTCAACTTGTCTAGTTTGTACATTGAAATAAAAGATATTGTGCGGTGCTTGAGAGAACTGGGGGGGTACTTTGTAAGCTTTCTCACCCAAAACACGCAGATAAAATATTTATGGAAAATGACCCTTATGGCCCTTATACATAAGGGCGTTTTTCGTGTGCAATTTATCTGCGTGTTTCGGGTGAGAAACCTTTAGAAAGTTTCAGTACTGGTTCCCAAAACAAGTTCGGGACCAGATGGAGTGCCACCTATTTTTCTTAAAAACTGTCTCTATAGTTTATCATATCCTCTTTATGTTATTTTTAATACTTCATTATCCACTGGTTACTTTCCTGATAGATGGAAGTACAGTTTTTTAACGCCCATATTCAAGTCTGGCGAGAAACAAGATATAGCTAACTATAGACCAATCTGTATACTGTCAGCTATTCCTAAATCATTTGAGAAGATAGTATTGAGTAAAATATCAGACTGTCTATATTCAATAATATCACTTAATCAACACGGTTTTGTACCATCGAGATCAACACAAACAAATCTGATGATATATACAGATTACATAATGAATGCCATGGGGGACAGAGTACAGACGGACTCAGTGTATACGGATTTTTCAAAGGCATTTGATAAGGTCTGTCATAGTCTGCTTTTGAATAAACTGTCGGGGTTGGGTTTTGCTGGTCCATTACTTGCGTGGATCGCGAGCTACTTAAGGGATCGCAAACTGTCAGTTCGGATTGACGGAGAAGTGTCATGCGTTTTTGATGCTACGAGTGGTGTCCCTCAGGGATCCCATTTGGGCCCAATACTGTTTATTTTGTTCATAAACGATGTAGTAGACATATTCACTGATGTGAATGTTCTTGTGTTTGCGGATGACATAAAAATTTTCAAGGCAATAAAATGTGTTCAGGACTGCTATGTTCTCCAAGAGAACCTAAATAGACTTGTCACATGGTGCGAGGAAAATAAATTGGTACTGAATTCTGGAAAATGTCAAATAATGCGCTTTTTTCGAATACATAGACCTGTATTATATAATTATGTTATAAATGATATAACGTTGGAGTCAGTTGGTGTGATTCGCGATCTGGGGGTAACGTTCGACAGGAAGATGAGTTTCATAGATCATGTCGAGGCTATTTCTGGTAGGGCCATGCGTCTTCTGGGCTTTATACTTAGAATATGTAAACCATTCCAAAATGTCTATACACTGAAATTATTATATGTAGCCCAAATAAGAAGTATTCTTGAGTATGGGTCATCAATATGGAACCCCTGTTTCAGTGTACACATTGACAGTCTTGATAGAGTCCAACGTAAGTTTTTGCGCCACATAAATTTCCGATTGGGGATTCCTATAGATCAGTTGAATTACGATTATCTCATGTCCATATTACATTTGTTAAAACTATCCGATAGACGTATGTTGCTGGATCTCATATTTTTGTACAAAATAGTTCACGGGGCGGTGGACTGTCCCGAATTACTGCAAAAAATTAACTTCCACGTGCCACGTAGGAGCGCTCGGCAGGCATTACCGTTTTATCACCCTGACTCTGCCACCACTTACGGCCTCAATTCGCCACTAGTAAGATTACAGCGAGCGGGAAATAATCATACTGAAATAGTAGATATTTTCGGCGTAAGCCTCAATGTATACAGGATGAGAATGTCTCAACATTTTGGTTCGCTACAGCCCCTCATGTAGATGTGTAACAACAACAATAGTGCGAATTGATGTCAGTCCGTTACTGCTCTGTGTGAGCCTGTATTTTGTTAGTTTGTTATTGTTAAGTAAATAAAATGTTACAATTTGTAGTGGGTATGTTGCTTAGTACATAATTTTTGTTTTTGTAGGTTATTGTATTTAAATATAATATTGTAATATGTAAATGATCTACATGATCGTATATTAATGAATAAATAAATAAATAAATAAATAAATAAGTAGGTAATTCAAATGTTCAAGGTTTTAATAATATTCATAGTGATAGAGATGTACATTTACTATCTTGTAAAACCGCGAACCTCAACAAAGACATCGTTTTAATTTGTTGGTTACATAATATGTACCTATAGGCAATGCACGTATTAAATTTATTTTATTCTGTAGATGAATTTTCTTTATATACTCTTCATTCGCTAGTTGATAATTTGAGGTATTGTGTTATGTAATGCGTTAATATTCCTACTGTTTATGGAGAAGACAATTATTATGTTGTCAAAATGGATACCGATTTTTTTTAGATTTTCTTTAGTCACACTAAACATAGTCAGTAATTAATTGGGAATGACGTGCCTTCTTTTAAGTGCATTTTTTTACTTCAGCATGATTGAAAAGTAAGTAACGTGTTAGACCTTTAGTGGATAGAGTACACTTACAAAACAAGTATACATAAATATCAAGTTTCTTAAAATATGAATCAATTTCTACTAATTTCTTATTTTATGAGTCTACGTTTTGAGTCATATCCTAACTAATATTATTACTTCATGATCTATAATAATACTGTACCTATTTCCAGTTTCATTGACGGATGTACGTATGCAAAAAATGCAGAGGTTGTTAATCGTCCAAGTATTATGAGACCCTATAGTCATAAGTAAGTTAATTATAATGGGTAAGAATTTGGGAAACTTTGAAAAAAAAACTGGTATTTTGATATTACTCATGAATCAACAATTTTCGCTATGATTTAGTCCTACCTCACTAGTAATTAACCTGTGACGGGTACCTAACCTATTTGTTGTTTCATTACTATTATTTTTTTGTATTTGTACCATTTAAAAGATTTTACTCACAAGACAAACAGTGATTAGTATACCTATCAATTATTCGATCTATTATAAGACACCTCTGCTAAGCAACCCAATTAAATAGTAAGTAGAAAATGTTTTATTCATCCCTATACATCAGTAGGTATGTACATATTTATTTATTAATAGTTCCTTATTTCATTATCCATAACCATGATGCTATTTTGCATAAGTGTGTTAATTGTTACCTATTCGTAAAATAATACGTTTCGTAAGACGTTTCTCATATTTTTAGCAGTGAGATTCGCCACACATCTGAATGCCATATTAATTTTGCCCAGGGAAAATATAATAATAATTATGCTGCGTGCGTTTTTATGCACACAATTTATGTACTGGCTACCTCATTATCTGGATATACCCATATTTATTTGTTTTCACCTTTGGTGAATAAGATACAGTCGATACAGATATATGTTAACATTACAAATATAAATCATAACATTTGTTCACTCGGGCTCTTTACCTAACGGACACTAATGGTTAGTTTTTCTTTCAGTGATCGAAGAGTGAATTTCTGTAGCAGGGAAGCCGGGGCTAACATTTTTATTAAATTAGACATTATTGTACATATTATATACCCTATTATTTCATCGTCCTAAATCAAAGGGTAATTTGATGAGAATTGTATTCACCTGGTACCTTATGAAATAATATTTCGTACATCAAAGTTTATTTATCAACAACAAATACAATATAACAAATACAATAATAATATCATTACGTACTAATCGTAATTATTCGCATGATTTGTACACCAATATAAAATGATTAGGTACATACACAAAGTATATCATAGTACCTATAGTACTGTCTGATTATGATATAATATGTGTGTATAGGAATCTATGTGTATGGACAACCTGTATTTTAATGTTTACCATCATAATAATATTTCATGTGCGTGCGGACTGTGGAATCCCCGTTGATGACACATCCATAGTACCACTACTCGTATACCATCATCTACCAATACAAGATCCTCGCTCTAATCACAACGTGCGATTCGTAAGCTATTAGATTTTCGCATGAAAATGATTTTCGATTTAAATAGAACTTGCAGATTAAATTATAACTCATTCATTAGCAAGTCTCATCTGTGGGAAGGTGTTTATTTGGGCTCTTCTTACACTCTGTTTAATTTATTTATTTAGTTACGTTATTATTGTTTATAGTGAGTGAACATTGTTTTTGTTTTATATTTTTTGGTGTTGTGGTTAAGTTGTGTGGTGTGCTGTGATAAACAAATTGTTAATTTTATTAATTTGTGATCAGGTATTTTTAATTAACATTAACCCATATCTTTTAATTATAAGTGCATTGAAGACTTAGTGATTTAGCAAGGCTTATTTAGTGTTCAGATGTCTAGTTAATATCGTAAATCACTCAAGAACACAGGTGTCTTGCTCTTTCAAAATAAGACAAATGTATATGCTTTTTGATTATTATTTATTTAAATCATTTGGGCTTATACTTTCCTGCACACTTTGCACTAGGCTAAAAGCCTGTATCAAAGTGTAGAATACATCGCCAGCGCTGGGGTTTGAAACTGGCACCTCCCGCTCGAGAGACTGCCGCCCCAACCAACTGCGCCAACCATGTATTTTGGTTTAATAGCAAATGTGGTAGACCGCCTCGTGAACGCTCTTTTTGCATTTGGAAACGTAATGCTGGATTTCACCAACTTCTTAGGTGATGAATTGCGGAGATAGGAACCACTTATCATTAATTCTCATACAAAATTATTATTCATAACTTAAATCATAGGTGGCTCCTATCTCCAGTATTTCACATTTAAAAAGTTGGTGAAATCCAGCATAAGAGTTTTTATGCCTGGATTTTAGGTTTTTATGCAATCACTATTGCTTACGCATTGTGTTGTCAATATCGTTTTCTCATTAAACCATGGGTATCTGATGCCTGCGTTATCCTATTTTAAAGTCAGGATTTTATCATATATTTACTTAAAATTAGTGTACTGAGAGTTCTGCCACATCAAACTGATGCTGTGACATAATAATTATGTAATCCTACACAGATAACTCTCACTCGATAGATTTATTATACTCGTGATTTCCGATAAAACAGCGATATAATAACTAGAGGACATAATACTCGTATTTCTGTAATACAATTTGCAGTGCAGTTATCCAGAACTGGCTATGTCTTACCGAGATGCGACATCTGTGCATGAAACAATCTATAAAAAATGTTTCCTCTCCCAACCGGAAATCGAGCCCATGATTTAATCAAGTACCATGTTTTGTTTTATTTCAGACACAAGTTATAATAATTCACCATGAAGGTAGCTGTAATTGGATGTGGTGTAGCAGGGCTGTGTTCTATTCATCATATTAGTGATGCATTCCCCGATGCAATTATCGATGGTTTCGAAGCTACAGGAAGCATCGGAGGGACTTGGGTCTACTCTGAAATAACAGACAAAGACGAGTACAATGTCCCCGTCATGAGCAGCATGTATAAAAATTTGAGGTAGATGCATTAATACTTTGATATTAATGATTATAAAATTCCTTAAAGGTCTTTTTTAAAGTTATTGGTCACATCTGTATGTAATTACACTATTAGATAAAATATTCGTTTGGCTTTGCTAGTAATGCATATCAATAATAGGTTCCTACGTATATTTTCTTTACAGGACGAATCTTCCAAAACAAATCATGCAGTTCTCCGACTATCCCATTCCTGAAGACTACAAGGAATTCATGGAAAGTGGGGAGTTTTTGACTTATCTCAAAAGTTATGCTCAACGTTTTGATTTAGAGAAATATATAAAGGTAAGACTTTAGAAACAACTAAGCACATATTTACATATTCAAATATGAAAATTTAATAATAAATATATCCACTCAGTATATCGCATTGTTTATCTACGGATTAATATGGCCGTCGACTTTTCATTTACTGGCTCTGTATATCATACCTAACAACTGTATACAAGACGCCGTATGTATAACTACGAGTATATTGTTTGAGTAGGTTTTCAAAAATAGCATTTGCATTTGCAATGTAGTATAAAATTTCTCTGAACCGCTGAAGCGATGTTCGGATTTTAATGCTTTATATCTTTTATAATGGCATTCATAAATAATTTTAGGAAACCGCAAAATGGTAAACGTTCTTCGAGTAGAAATTGATTTCAACTTACCAAAACTTTTTTCTGTTGAAAATGTTGATAACCGTTGACGAAATAGTATCAAAACATGTAGTTATTTGTGAATTTTCATAACAAAATCTCTCCTAGATCCCTTGGAAAAGAAAAATTCTCATTATGTAAATGGGCAGACTTCATAACTTGTGGAATCTCGTATATGAAATTTATATTATTATTATCAATATGGTATTATAATAGACAAATGGTTATTGCTATAATTGAGTTTTATTAGTGCATGTGGGTATCAACACGAATATAACCCAAGTGTTAATAAAAACAGCAAATACTGTCGTGCATGAAACCAGTATTTTTGAAAAGTGTTTGCAATTAACTATACCTACCTAGATATTTATTAAATATTAGGCATGTATATAATTTTAAAAAAACACGGATTTATATCCATGTGTGAGATCTATAGTATGAGATCATCATCCTAGTTACTAGCCAAAAATCCCAGACGGGAGTAGCCATTATCTCGTTATAAATTTACAAAAAAAGATGTATTCACGTCAACGCGTATTTTCATTAACAAGAGAATAATATAAAAAAATGCAATTTGACTGAAATTTTCAATGGATTTATTTTTCCAGTTCCGTCACTTGGTAACAAACGTAATGAAACTATCCGAGGGTTGGAAGGTTGAATACAGAGACGTGAAGGCCGATGAAGAGAAGAGTGGGACATATGATTATGTGGTGGTGTGCAATGGACATTACAATCAAATGTTCACGCCTCAATACAAGGGACTGGAACGGTTTGAAGGTAGGACTATACAAAAAGATACAAAATAATAGTAAAATCTTTTAGTTTTGTTTTAAATTGCTTAGATATCCGCTCCAATTCACCTTTTGAGGTTTTGGCCATTAAAAAACATTTTTCTATCATGGTCAGTTTTTCTGCATCTACCTTTTTACGAGTTACAGTCGGGTTGACTGTAAGGTATTGCTTTTGCAATAAGTCCGTCCTTTAGCATACTAGTTGTGTTTTGTAACTCCTCATGAAAAGATTTATTTATTTATTTACTCGGGTACTTTATCCCAGGGAAATTGTAATGGTTTAATTTTCTCAATAGAGATAAAAATATCTGTGTGATATAAAGTAATGTCTACATGTATATTGTATAATGACAATTATTGCTAGAATGGCATTTTAGAAAGCATTGTTTTAATCATTATTGGAAGTTTTTTTAAGTATCTTTGGACTTGTGTGTTCTTTTATTCCAGGTGGTCAAAAACACAGCCACTCCTATAGAATACCAAACTATTATAAAGATAAGACAGTTCTTGTAGTCGGGGCTGGACCGTCTGCTCAAGATATCTCTATCGATATATCCAAATGTTGTAAGAAGCTCATCATAAGTCATCATAGCCCAAGGCTATTGTCACCATACCCTTCACATTACATACAGAAACCTGATGTACTAGAGTTCACTGAGAACTCTGCGATCTTCGCTGATGGCTCTAGTGAAGAAATTGATGAAATTGTATTCTGTACCGGTAAGTTATATATAAATCTATTGCAAACTTCATCCTCCAACTTATGTATCGCCACCTATCGCATCATATCTTTAGTGACATCGTCTGAAAGAGTTCAGAAATACTTTCTTTTTATATGTTGTGAAGAAATTGCGAAATTTGTTATAGCCGCTCCCATATCGTTTTCCTTTGTCCGATTCATTCTACTTTATAAATACTGTACATCTATACTTTTTTCTAAAGACCAATTGTGTCAAAAAAATATTTGAGTAAGTATTTTGTTTTCTTTCTAGGTTATGCATATAACTGTCCCTTTTTGGACCCAAACGCCGGAGTAACAATACAAAGAACACATGTATCATTCTTATACAAACACATTGTGAACGTAGCACACCCCACCATGATGTTCATAGGCATCCCTCAACTGTGTTGTGCTGTCCCACTCATGGACATGCAGGCCATGTATGTTGTGGCTCTGATGAGAGGAGATTTTCAGTTGCCTTCAAAAGAAGAGATGTTAGAATATTTGACTCAGGAATATCTGAAAAGGAAGAAGCTTGGAATAAAGAAATACGACACTCACAATTTGGGAGAGTTTGAGGTAGAATTTCATTAACCTTTCCTGTAAACAGTGACGTATTTTCTTGTGCTTTATTCCTGAACACTGAAACAAGTTTACCTATTTTTTCAGGATGAATATTACGAATCGCTGAGTTTCGAGTCTGGCGTGAGAAAAGTACCCAAGGTGTACTGCGATATTCGTCGCAGCACTATGCACACTAAGAGGAATCTATACACTTATAGAAATTATAAATATACACTTCTGGATGACTACACCTTCATCATGAAATATGCGGGAGAAAATGGGATATTAAATGGAGATGCGCGAAAATGTTCGTAATTTTTTGCATGGATACTAAAGAACCGATTCTTTTATAAAACCTAATATCTCTGTGTTTTTTGGTTGCTATTTTGCCTACTTATTCAGCAATAAGCCGAACGTTAAATAAAAAGATTACGGATTGTCCCCTGCGATGTTTAAGTAAAGGAATCGATTCATAAGATATCTTGTAATTTATTTGAAATACACCATTGAATGTTCATTTTTCATAATGTTAGTGTTAGTGTTAGTTTTGAATAAATTCACTGTATTCACTGCTTTAATTGAATTTTAGGATGTATTGTTTAATATGTTTATTATATGATTATACATTTTATGGTATATTTACCTATTTTATCATGTTAAGTAAACAAGCATGAAGGCTCTGAAGTGATATTTTGATTTAGTACTTATAAATGTTACAATATTTTATTATAATTTAACTCTAAGAATTTATAAATAATTGTTTTTATTTATTTTTCAAATTTGTTCCTCAAAAATCTACCCGAAAAAAACATCAAATCATACAAAAGAGATTAGTGAACGATATTGTTACCAAAATTACTAATGTTCTAACATTTTACACCAGATATATTTTACACCGTGTGGTGATATACAGGGCAACCAGCTCTAGTTCACCCACGTTTATATTTTAAACATATTATGAAGAGGTTATCGGCTATTAATGAATGCCTAATATAAATTGGACCTATGTTTCTATATTGCACTATAATGACAATAAAGAATCTATCTATAAAGAATATCGAATATCGTGAATATTACTTTAAATGAATTGCGACCAAGAATCTTCTATCAACCTATATCCTGCCTACCTAATAATAAAAGCTGCTTTGCGCTAATAAAATTTTCCTCTATCTAAGGTCCTCCACTCGTCTATGAGTGATCTTAGATTAATTAAATTTATACACTGGAAATAAATTACTGTACTTACTGCAGAGCCAACTATCAATATTGCCGGTAATATCTGAGTAGGTGTCTATATTTTGTTGAGTTCGAATAAAGATATAAATTCTTAAATAGGTGATTTTCTCCTATCGACAATGGTTGAATGAAAAATGAATGATTAAATATGAAGAAATTCCAAGCAAATGCGAGATTCTATTATTATCATCTCTAGTATTATTCTCATAATCCTATTAGTGAGAATAGATAAGCAGAATACTCGTATTATTATAAGAATCCATCTATTCTATAGTGAGCGCATTATTCCAGTAGATATTCCATATTGATATCGGAGCCATATTAAAATCATACCTATGAGAACGCCAAATAGGTGAGTATGCGCATCATAAGTATATTGAAAACAAAGACAATACATGTATAGGTATTAAATGTATATTAAATGTATTATGTATACATATGTATTTGCAGTCGGTTCAGTGTATGTTCGTGAACAAAAGTGACCACTAACGGATCCAGACCTTCAACAAGTTTTCATGAGGACAGACAAAGCAGATTCATAATTTCCATGTTATTTCCTTCGCGCATCTGCTTCCACCAAGCAAGTTTTGAAATAAGTTAGTTTATAGAGGTACATATACTCTCGTTTTGATATGCGAAGCCTTGTGATATCCATGTATTCCTACGAGGAAAGATTAAAGGATCAGAAACCCAATTGTGCTGGAATATCGTTTCTGTAGCATAATATCACACTGCATAAAAACGAGCGATGGTAATGGATGATACAATATACATAGAATAATGTAAAGGTATTATTACATTATATATCTCTGAAGCATTAATGTTCTTGGATAGGTATCACAGATCATTGTAATTTTCCACTTGATCTGATATAATCTCATTTGATAAATAATCATATTAGCAGAAAAACACCCCTCGCAAAAGTAGGCAAAGCCATTTGCTTTATAGGTAAGAAATAATTTTTGCTGCTATAATCTTATTATATGGTGCACATATAATATGTATAGAATTATATTAGTAGTAGGTACATAACTATTAATTCTATTTGTTTTACAGCTACAAGTATTTGTCTGTATGTATATGTGGGTATTGCTGGCCAAAAGCACTGTTAATCTATTCATTGACAGAGGTTTTTCGGTCTCCAGCTTTTAGGAAGTGTTCAGAGACTTCCCTTTATAAAACGGGCATGAATTCAGCGCCTTTGAGATGATATTATTGGTATGTGTTACTAAATTTATGATAAATAATCATAATGATGTAAGTACACATGATAAAATAATACTTTTTAGACCCCATCTGAGCTTAATCATTTGATATCCATCATGGACCATGATATCTGGATAGGCGAATATTTCCCATTATTAGACTGGTGAATTTATATATCAGACATGAATGGGATAATATGTAGACTTTCCTCATTCCTGGGCGAAAATGTTGAGAAGTCCTGTCACCGCGCGTTATAAGAGATACAGTTTGATAGAAAATTGCCACATAGTAGAAGCATTAGAGAAAATATGTACACAGGTAGGTGAGGACCTACCTTCATAGATGGAACGAAATTGCTTTGTCAAGTTGTCGACATTTTTCCATTACACGGGAGAAAATTGGAATCTCCTGAGGTTTTTCGTCTCTTACCTGAGTAATTTGAACCACTTCAATGGATTCACATCAGTCGAGGACCTTTCACAAAATTATTCTACATACATACTCGTAACCATAAATTTATATCTATCTACACATTGCAAAAAACATTTACTGGAGAAAATTGAAAACCCAATCGAATTTTGGGGGCATTTTTGTTTTATTTCGTAAAAATGTGGGAGGCGGCAGGCCTTATTTAAGAAAAGTTAATTATATGTAGTTGACCGAAGCAACAATAATTTTTATTCTTATATGGGAGATCCTTAAATACATTTTGACAATAAAATAAGGAAACAAAGAGTAAAATGACTTCAAACGAAGAAATATATGACATAGAAAAACGAATAGAAAGACAGAATCATAAGATGTCTTGAAAACAAACAAATATGAATGTTTGTTATTTTTACATCAAAGTCTTAAAATCAAAGACCAAAATCAATTTCCTGTCGGCCAATGGTCAACTGTATAATTTAAATGTCAATAACAAAGAAACTGCTGTAATATTGATGATGCAGGGTAGGGGCCGGAACATTATAGGATGACATTCGTATATGATCCCATACTTATCAACATACAAAGCATCTATAATTAACTTGTCATTGTATATGAAATATCTACGTAGGTAGTAGGTACTAATAAGTTATACATAGGGTAAGCACCCGTATCTTAAAAAATACTTTTCTTCAAACAAGGCCTTCTGAAATTAAATTCTGTGATTTCAAATTAAAAAAAATTACCATGTGCTCACATTTCCAAAACAATGATGAGATATAACTATAATATGTAGTGTGGTTTATTCAGTAGGTTGGAGCGATCACTCAATCTAAAAATTCGCTGTTGAGGATATATCGTACAATGTACAAACTTGATATTCAGATTTAGTCCATTAAATCCTCATTTTTATTGTGAAACGTATTAATTTTGTACAAGCTGGTAGGTCTAGTTTGTGTTATTTGAAGACTTGAGAAGATTATTAAATAGGTAGCGTTAAAGAAAGAAAATTTCATAATGAAATTATTCCGTAAGAAAATTGGTTTTATCTTCAATAATTTAGTACATACATAACATAATCTTAGTCTATTATCGATACGATACAATGTTTCTCATAGTAGATACTATATTTACCTCGGTTGTAGATTGGCTTGACTTGTCATGGCTTTTGTTATCTCCGTCTGAATAAAGAAAGGAAGAGAAGAGAAGAGGGAGTTATGTGGCTTTACTAGATCTTATTGTCAGATGGACATAATCTCTGAGGTATTAATATTTTATTATTTAGACTCGCTAGACTATGTGTAGCTTTTCCTCATCCAGCAGGTCTTATACATACATATTATGTATATAGAATTTTCTTGGAACTGTATTCTATATGAGAGCATTGTCTGTGGGTGGCTGAATACATTTCCAATAAAACAATTTTCTTCCATGCTAACAAATATTTCATCATACGAGTCCCGAAAAATCCGCGGGCTCAAGGCCCTCCACATCCCCGGGTAGCTCAGGCGTTTAAATAGCGACCTCTTTACCCGCACTTCTAGCAAAATATTATTATGAGGTGGGCCCAGGGTTAGCCTTAAGGGAACCCCCGACATACCCCACCCCTGAAATTACGTTTCTTCAGTGTCCTTATCCAAAATCTTTTGGATAGCGAAATTTCAAACTAGAAGCACATGAAAAAGTATTTTTATCATCAATATTACGAGTCCAATACAGCGTATCTAACTTGTAATATCTCATAACATCTCTATTTCTAAAAGACCATCCCCTATGATGTAGCAAATTAATATGAATACCTATCTGGAAATTGTGTGACATTCCTGAGATTTTCCCTCGATATAGAATCTCGCCAATGAATGTGATATATTTTATATGTATCTATGTGTAATATGTAATATGTATGGAAGGGACACGTGTAGTTAAGTTTCGTGCGGTCATTCAGTAGGTAGTAAGTACAAAGTTAATAGTTTCAATTGTCAGATGACATCTCAATATCACATTCCATGTACGAGTACAGATAATTGTTTGATTAAGATAGGTTTGTCCATATATTAAAGGTATCAGAGTACCTACATATATTTTAAGTTTAATTGGTTAATATATAATACTTGCAGGTATGTATAATTGGGAATTTCATATTGAAAAAGTGATGAAATTAAACGAGACCATAGTAATCCATTTTGTTTTATTTCTTCTGGATATACGTAGATCCGTCCATATGAAGGAAGTTTCTATCTTCAGATGTAATTTAATCATAAACGAATTAAGTAAGTGAAAATATCTATAACAATTCAATTTAAAAAAATATATTTTTTATTTTTTTCAATATTTTACACATACAAATATGGTAACGTCAAACTATACATGTTTCGAGATACCTCCCCAATAGAGACAAGTCTCGTGTGTGGGGAGGGGTCAATATTATATATGTATAAATTGTATACTTATAATTATTCTAAGTATCACATTTTTTTTTAAAATAACTTACATAATATATTGAATACTGTATAAATGTATAAAAATATGAAAAAAGAAAAACAGCAACAAAAATACCGACGAGTCACAAATGGGACACTTACGTAATAATGTTCAAATTACGTATCTTCTATAAACTTTTATACATTTTCAGAATGAATCAAATTCCTTACGACGCCGGCGCTGGAGAGTTTCCCGGTGGTTGTTCGTCGGTCCTCGTCGTGTAGAAGTTCTCATCATCCACCACTGTATACTTGAGGTTTCTAAAGACACTCAGACCAGATCTCACAATATGCAGTCTTATCTTCTGATAAACAGGAGGAATTCTTTTTATTCCAGATTCTAATGACAACTGCCGATAATAGTCATCCTGAAAAAAAAAACTCAATTAAGTAATTGATTTTCATGAAAATTTTTTAGGTATATATTTATTTATTTTATAACACATTTCAGATATGTAGGTACACAGTTCAGCCTGTATCAATAATCTCAATGAAAATATGCGGATTTTTTGTGGAAGAAAAGTCCCTTTAAAAAAGTGAATTTTAAACATAATATACAAATAGCTGCAACGATGTTCCGTCGGACGAAAATTTCTATATCATAGGTGAATATGACATCATTTTCATCCACATAAAAAGATTACAATAGGTACTTTGGTATGACAATAATTGACTGAATAATTAATTGATTTGGTTTATGGGTGAACGTAAATCTATACACGTATTATGCCTAACAAAGTATCACGTGTTAGTACTGAGATAAGCAATATACAACATGATTTAGTGGTTAGATACTCAGAAGAAAATTACATGTTTCTTATCTTTTATTAATTGTAGTTACATGTTCTATACATACATGTCTTGTTGATTAGATTATCTTTCTATTCTTGTTTTTTATTTATTTATGATTACTAAAATGTGTTAAGAAAACACAGTAGACCTAAGTGGTCCATTGCTAGTTGTTATTTTTCTTTCTGTATTGTTAAAATTATATTTAATGACAATGTACCTCGTCAGTGATAAGATCGTGGATGAATCCTTCTCGCTTTCCTGCTTTTACTCGCTCGTCGTCCTTTTTCTGAAGTACCTCTAACATCTCTTGTTTCGAAGGAAGACTGAATTCTTTCTTAATCAAAGCTATGGTATAACGAACCTACAATATGAAAAGAACGTATGTATTAAACTTTCTAAATATTTTCTGTACAGGAGGAGGTGGTTTTGTCTGAAATAGTCAAGTCTGGTCAAAAGTACATATTTTATAAAGAGTAAAATAAATATACCTAATTACCTGAAAATCTCTAATGACTATAGCGCAGCAATGTATGGGAATCCCGATGAAGAACATAGATGGATGTTCTACATTGACAATCTGACTGTAAATATGTTTTACGCATGTTCTCCGAACGTTCATTCCGCAGGTCTTATCAAGGAAAGGGAAAGAATAATCGTAACCTGTGAAAAGAAAAAAATGCGATTAAATAAACCAATTATAGAACACGCGTGAGGTGGTGCTGTATGATAGACTCATTGAAAATTACTAGCGACATACTAAGCCTCACCTGTGCAATAAATAATATCATCAATCTCTTCACTGCTACCATCTTGGAATATGACCCGATCCTCTGTGTACTCCTGAACGTCAGGTTTGTGGATGACGTGAGTTAGAAGCTGAATGAGTTTTGGCATGTGATGACTTAAATATACTTTCTTGCTATACTTAGAGATGTCCATGGAAAGATCTAAACCTGACGGACCGCACCCAATAATCAGGACAGTTTTGTCTTTGAAGTCTTCGGGTTTTCTGTATGTGTGACTGTGCATTCGCCTTCCTGAGACAACATGAAACTTTGTTAGGTAAATGATCATTAAAGTAAGAGGAAAGCCAGTGTTTTTTAATTACTCAGCGTACCTTTATAAATTTCCATCCCTTTTACTTCTGGTGTGAAGGATTGGTGATAGTGTCCACTACAGACGTATACATAGTCATATTGACCTGCTACTTTATGTTCAGCTCTTAAATCATCGCATTCCACTTCCCAAAATTCTTCAGTCTTTTTTACATTAGTTACAAAATGTCGGAACTGAAAAAAAATATAATTTGTAATTAGTTGAGGAATTGTCCTTTGACATTATATTGCATCGTATTAATGAAAAAGCGTGTAAAAAATGATGAAATTACATACTTTAATGTATTTGTACAAATCGAAATGTTTGGCATAGTTTTTGAGATAGTCAAGGTAGTCATCATGATCCATGAAATCTTTGTGATGTTCAGGAATTGGGAAGTCTGGTAATTCCATGGTTATTTTGGGTAGGTTTGCCCTGCAATAAAACATTTTATTTTATTCTATGTGGCTACTCTAAGATGAATTTATAAAGCACATCATCTAATGACAATATGTTTTTTTCTGAACACGTGACGTTCCTTGCATGTAAATTAAGTGAATAAATGTTATCCTTGGGTAATTATGTGGCCTTTTTTGTACATCGTATTGTTCAATATTCAGTAACAAAATTCACCATCTCATTCAAAATTCATCAATTCAATTTGATGAGAGTTTTTATGATGTTTGCACTTCTAATGAGTCCCCTAATTGGGTACTTATTTTGCTATCGCTAATTATTAATGAACATAAAACTCCTTTCCATGTGCAATATACATTATATACAAGTCTGTCAAGAAAAATAAGGTTTTTAAAAATAAGTCCGCCTTTTGGCACTCTGCATTATCTTGTTTTTCTATATTTAGATATTTATTGGCCAATAAAGATTTATTTATTAATTTGTTGTTGCCAGCATAATAAACGCTAGTTCTCAATCCACCCGAGACCATGTCTTTCTTGACAAACTGTATAGTGTACTGTGTCACCTTTGTTTTTCCAACCCACCCGTACTATCTTTTTCGTTGAATAAAACAAAACAGATCCTAATTCTTCAAAATGTCCACTTTCGATAGACGACGTATATACGACTTTTTATGATCGGAAAATCCGTTTACAAGACTTTTTATGATAGGAAAATTCGTATAAGTATACGACTTTTTATGATCGGAAAATTCGTATAAGTATAGGACTTTTTATGATCGGAAAATTTGCATTACAAACTCGAAGGATTACGAATATATTAGGTCCTTACATATGAAATTGGCGTTTTGTATGGGAGGAACATAAAGTCGATTTTTTTAAAATATAATATATTTATTTAACCAAAGTATATACCATTGCTATCTATGCACTTTTGCCGTCTCATAGGTAGTTCATCGATCCCTTTACTAAAAAAACCATTCGGACGGGAATCAATAAAATCTTTGAAGGCGGTTTGGACTGCCCCATCGGAGTTGAATTTTTTTCCTTTCAAGAAGTTGTCCAAATTTCGAAAAAAATGGTAATCTGTTGGAGCAAGGTCCAGAGAGTACGGTGGATGTCTTACACATTCCAATTGAAGCTCCTCTAATTTGGTAGCCGTCTTTTGTGCAGTGTGTGGTCTAGCGTTATCATGAAGCAGCAGTGGCCTAGAGCGATTGACCAGCCTCGCTTGTTTAGCAGCTAGCTTTTCCATCACGGTTTGCAGTTTCTGACAAAAGACATCTGCCGTAATCATCTGGCCAGATTTAAGAAAGCTGTAGTGAACGACACCAGCACTAGTCCACCAAACGCCCACAAGTAACTTTTTTGGAGTCAATTTTCGCTTGAGGCATGGTTTGGCTGGTTCGGCAGGTTCAGCCATTGCGATGAGCGCTTCCGATTATCGTACAGGATCCACTTTTCATCACAGGTAATCATTCGATTTAAAATTCCTTCATTATTGCGCCGGTTGAGTAATGCAACGCAGCAGTCAACGCGCGTTTGTCGATTTGCTTCACTCAATTCGTGGGGTACCCACCTTTCAAGCCTTTTCACCTTCCCAATTTACTTCAAGTGGGTTAAAACAGTATTGTCACTAACACCGCAGCCTGCAGCTAACTCGGACGTGGTTTGCGATGAATCCGCTTCCACAATAGCCTTCAATTCTTCATTATCAACTTTGGTCTCCGGCTGTTCACGGGGCTTGTTCTGCAGGTCGAAATTTCCAGAACGAAAACGTTGGAACCAAAAACGCACTGTGTTTTCTTTTGCGGCACCGTCGCCATACACATAATTAATCCTTCGAGTCATTTCTGCAGCACTGGTGCCACGGTGGAACTCGTTACTCGTAAATAACGCGATATTGCAAGTTTTCCATTTTGTAAACTGAGTGACGCAAAGAAAAAAAACAATTGAGGAAAAAACAAATGAATTATAATTTTCGAAACACAAATAAATGAGTAAATAGCTGTATAAATTTTAATTTGGAATTCCTAACCATAGAGGAGATATTTGAGATCAAAGTGGCCAGTACGGCAAAACGCCAATTTCATATGTAAGGACCTAATATTATATGTTAATTACCTTAAATTCTGATACATGCTCGTCATAATAGGGAGATTAAATTCATCTTTATTAGTATTTTTGTTGTAAACCCAGTTGCCTCCAATGCTATCAGTGGCTTCGAAGGCGTGAATAGTCGCATCAGGATATGTCTCTGAGAGGTGACGGAGAGAACACAGGCCCGCCACACCAGCTCCAATAATTGCCACCTTCATTGTTTTGTCAGAGTGAGTGACGTTATACACAATTTAATCTGAAATAAGCATTTATCTGTTAATTAATTGTTGGCGCGTGTGGTGATAAAAAATACATAATCTTAATAATGATTTATTGTATTTTATAATCTGTTCAATTTAATTAATTAGAATGATAGCTATCTATAAAAACACTTTCATTATCAAGGTACAGAATAATCTATCATATTATATTGGTATTTTTTATTAATCTGTAAATATTTACGAATCAGTAGGTACATCCAATATATTCATATGTTTGATGTGTGAGTGCAAATCCGTTAAGGGTTCAAGGTAGAGGTCATTTTAAATATTTTGAGGCAAATTTAGTTTACATTAACAAAACGATGGTATAACCTATGTAGGATTAGGTCATAACCATATACATACACATAACAAATTGTTACTTTTTCAGGAGAGCAAAATATAGATTCAATTCTCCATAGTATTTTTTTCAGGAATCATATTTTAACATTGAATATCCACAAACGTTACATGCATTGCCATAATACCATCGAATTTAAAACTAGGGTCAATTCAGTAACTAATTATAAATAAATAAATAAATCTTTATTGGCCAGTAAATATAAATAACAACAAAAACAAGACAATGCAGTGTACTAAAAGGCGAACTTATTGTAAAAGCAATATCTTACAGTCAACATCAATATATCAAGTCTTAAATTATGTACGTAGGTACTGAAAAAAGACGTTATTTTTAATATTAGTAAAATAAATTAAAAAGCACACTATTTTGACGTAGGTATCTACGGCCTACGGTGAAAAATGAACTTCCATCAACCCACCCATCACTAACTCAACACTAGTCGAAAATAAAATTTTCACATATTTTCTTATAGGTTCAAAATCTACATATTACGTACAAATAATATTAAATTCAACTTACCGTATTTGAACAGTATTGTTTTCACTCAGATTCTACGGAGAAATAATTAAAAACTACAGTAGATAACTGGGAACTAATTCCACGTTTGTGGTAAGAACTAATACTGCACCAAATGCACGCTTGTGTCGGTGCGTACGAACTAATACTGCACCAAATGCACGCTTGTGTCGGTGCGTGAGACAAGAATGCCGTATAAAAATGTGTATAAACGATAATATTTTATAGAATATTATAAGAGTAATCACATATGAAGAGTCCAAGTACAACTGTTTATCTTCGCTGTAACCTGTTGTAAGTAAACTACTGTCCCGATCGAGTTTTTAAAGAGTCACTCTCAGGCACTGATAACATGGTGTGATAAATGTGAATAGATTATTACGAGTGGGTATCTACTATGTTTAATTTGTGTTATTAAATTAATTTCTCTACATACTTGATAGAGTCAATGTAACTACCCATGTGAACGAATGAACAAATCGCAGATCACTATGACTGTTCTTTTATACGCTTATTTTATTCACAGTATACTGTCAAGTTAAGTAGGTACTAGGTATAATGTTTATGCAATGAGCTGTTATTTTATTTAGAGACTATTATGTACTGCTAATTATGAAGAGTTGCAGTATGGGTAGACCTCCGGCAACATGGTGGTCCAATGTTGAAAAGGAGCTGGCGGCGCAGAGAATACCAACAGTGACAAACCAGGACAGGAGATCCTGGCGCCTACGTACGAGTATCCTGGATGAACCGGGACAAAAGGGCAGGACAAAGAAAAAAAGTTTCAGTATGAATATACTTGATGTATAGTCTAATAGTGTCTATACTAGGTACCTATCATAGTTTGAAGCAAGAAATAAAATTTTCGTCGCAAGCGTTTTAGAATAAAATCTGATAATAATTATTGTATTAATATCCCATTTTTTTTTATTGGCTGTCTTGTGTTAACCAACGTAAAAATGGTGTTATAATAGTCTTCATGGAAAACATGAAAGATACCTTAGATTTTATTAGGCCTTCAAGCACTAAGTAGTATTTTTCTTTGTTGTTCACACAAGCGTGAAGAATAACCCGTTCTTTTTAACAATTCGTCCAATATTGTTACTGTTACTTTTATAACTCCAATCGGTTACAGCCCTAATAAGGAGTGTATACTGTATGTATTTAATTAGTATGGATGTGTATAGGTGTGAAGTGAGTTCCTCAGTAACATTAATACAATGCTTATTGTTAGTCAAATATTCGATACCTAGGTAAGTATAATATATTTACATCTAGATCGACCTTTATAATAACATTATGGTAAGTATTCAAATTGACGAGTCATTAATATTAATTAGTAACGTTAAAGTGTCAATATAAAATTTAAGTGTAATGATAATATGCAAATTATGTACTGATTTTTAAACATCTAATAGCTCTAGGATCCCCTTTTAAACACTACATCTTTTTAATTGTCTCTGCAGAAGGCTACTCCAATGATGTACAGAATCCTAATGTCATCTTGTGTACTAGTATAGGTTATAGAACACTAGCTAGTTTAAAAATGTGTTAAAATTCTATTGCAAGATTAAGAGTGTGCATACCGACATTTCAAAAATTTCTAAAAACGGGAAACCTTCTATCTCGACAACCGTTACTAAATATGCTTTGGAACAAAATAGGGTAGATGCATTGAACCTTTATCTAGGGAATAACCGTAAAAGATTTTTTATATCTTGTATAGATTTCTCAAAAAAAATATTTAAAAACGCCTCTGACCTTTTTTCCGAAAGACGGAAACTCGTTTCCCGTAAGTCGCGGAGTAATTTTTTTTCTTGTACTGATAATATGCATTAAAATCTAGGGAATAACCGTAAAAGTTTTTTGATATATGCAAAATTAACCCCAAAAAATGGAAAAAAAAACGCTATTTTTACCATTTTATCATGCGATTGTCACGCAATTTTGAACCTTAATGCCGTGGGAAAAGACTGTGACGTCATTCCTGGTGCCATGCCCTTAAGAGACAACAACTATCAACAACTACGAGTATATAGGAGTACAACGCCAAGTGAAGATAAATGAAAGCGTGTAAAAAAACTTGTAAAAATTATAAATATTCTAGATATTGTAGTTGGACAACTAAAAATCTCAACAGAAATATGGCGAAGAATGAATTTTACTTCCATATAGGTAGCTTAAAATTTACACCTGACTGATCGTCGACTGGGGTCTTATCTACTAATACTCTGTTTCGACTCTACCTAATATGAATATTGTTAAGCAAGCCGTAAAGTAAATAAGCAGTAAGCACCTAAGCTATTAGAATTGATGTATGTATGTTTGTATAATATGAATAGCACTATAAGCAATACATAAGTAATTCTCTAAACCATTACTTTACTTCGTCCCCAGGGACAGTATCCCGGCGCTGTACTCAACATTGTATTGAATAATGTATGGGATTTTAATGTGTCGCCGCGCGTTAAGCGGATTGTGGTGGTTTTGTTGTGGATGATGGTTGTTGGTTGTGGCATGGCGGCAGCCCTGCAAATCTCAACTGTTGCTTTTAAATTAGAAATGTGACGAACTGTCGAGGAAAATTAACGATACCATTTGTTACAAGTAACTTGTAACTTGCCAATTTCCTATGTTATGAAATAATTTTTAAGTTATTTATTTATTTATTGTTTAAACGGCCTCAAGTTGTTGGAAAATTTACAATACAAATAATCAAATATATCAATACAATCGTGGTACATAGCCAAGCAATACATATATGATGATTTTATGATTTATGATGCATTTGAGGGTTTTTTCAGCGGACATACTTATTGTTCGTCTTTTTCATAGTAGGTACTAATTTTTGTTTTTTTTCTTAATTATGCATAAACGATAGAAGTGTTTATTTTTTTAACTGAAAATATGCATTATAATACAAAATATATCCATTCAGTAGATTACACAATTTTCTATAGGTCGAGTTTGTCTACTAACTAAGCCAACGTGTCCATCAATTAAATTACCTAAAAATCCACACTCTTTGCTTATATTTGCTTTACTAGGATAAGAGTATAGGTATCTAGTAAGAGTATTCTATCTTTATTTCCAATTTCTTTACTGTGAGTCATTGTGAATGTGATTTGACGAATAACGTTTAATACCCCTCTATTCATAACATATATCTATCAATTCATCTATACACCTCTAACACAAAGACTCTTAAGCTTCATTCCACCCCGTTGCCAGTGTAGAGAATCTGAATTCTTAATTCTAATTTTAATTATGGAATATGGGACTTTGGTAAAGAATCATGGGGTTAATATTGCCTGAAAAACTGTTTGAAAATGTTAAGTAAGAGAATGTGAGCAAATGTCAAGTCATAAATTATAAAAAAATATAGATTATTGAAACTAACCGAAAATCCTACGAACGAAGAAAATTTGTCTGTAAAATTTCATTGCAAATTTATCCCCTTTGAGATGTGTGTTGTGATCTATATGCATATACGACGAAAGGGCGGGCTTATTGTGAAACCACAATGTCTTACAGCTAACTCACAAAAATACATAGGTATTAAAGAATATTATATTTATAATATTTTATCGATCAGCTTCGGGAGCTTGAACCCATACTTACTTAATATTATAACGTAGAAAACATTTTTTAAACACTGATTTCTTCGTATTACCAGTAAATACCTATGATGTATGGAATATTGTTCCCGTATTCCCAGTTCGCACGAACTTTATCAAAATATTTTATAATATAAAAATGTAAGGAGAATACGCTATGCTAGAAAGTAAAATATTATTTGGAAGAAGAATTTGTATCAGTACTATGAATAAATCATATCAAATAACTATCAAGGGATTTTGGGATTTTTCCGTCGCTCGCTTAGAGCTGCTGAGTGATTCAAGATGGAAAATGTGAGATTGCCGAGACTTATATAACGTTTTATTTTATAAATTCAAAATTTTCTGGTTTTCTGCAAGGCAGCTCAAGTCAGGGATTTTACTGAATTACGTAATATCGTACGTAAGTGAAGTCTTTTACTGATTACTCCATATACTCGAACTGTTCTTTTTTTGCTGAAACGTTCACAGTTTGGCAACGTTGAGTATTGTCACAGCGTTAAACTCTGACATCCAACGCCCCTAAGCCTGGAGGAGTTCTGAGGCCAGGCTGGCAGTACTGTCTACGGTACTGAGGTAAGGGCGTATGGGACAATCACACAAGATGTGCTTTGCATCGGGCGTCCACAGTCACACTGTGGATCATCCCTCATTCCCCATTTGTGGACCATGTCTCCGCAGCAATCGTGACCCGTCCTAAGCCCCATTGAGTGTTTTCCACAGACTACGACTAAGGTAGAAACCAGACAAATAATTTTTGCTATCTTCTTCTTCTTCTTATCGTGTCGGTCAGCACTCACTATATCCCCATCCGCTCCCAGAAAGCCACTACTTCTCCTGCGTCATCGTCCAAGGGGGAGCGATCTGTGAGACTCTCCCATGTGCATTTTTACTATTCACGCTAATGATTTTTTTGACGGGGATCTTTCTCTAACCTTCACTCCAGACGGAAACTCCAATAAGAAGGTCCCCAGATCGACAACTAGAAAAACGTATCACATATTTATGAAAAAAATATTACTTGCATCCCAAAATACGCAAGCAAGTATGCACCTCAAGTTGGGTTTTCAAATATTTATAGACAATTTGGTTGACTGTATGAGAGTATTTAAGTAAACCTAAATTCTGAATGTATGTATTATCGCGTAATGTGTAGAGATTTAGTAGAGGATGGAGGTTGACTGAATGGAATAGGTAAGCCAGCCTAGCCTCTTTCAAGTATATATTGTATATCTAGCCACGAATCCATAAAATACATACCTCTATGTACATAACTTTAAAATTGCATCGTTTATGAATAGTACGTAATACTGTAGTTTCGCAGATACCGTTTAAGAGCGTAGAGTAAATCTCCCATCCAAACCTAATCTACTTGACTTAAATTTTGGTGAATGCACTTGCCTTATACTGGGTGAAATGTAGGGAAATATTTTAATTTTATAGGCAGTAGCATTGATACAGTAAAACTGTATATCTATCTATACCCTCACGCCACGTCCCTTGCAGGGTAGGCAGAGAGGACAGAGCGCCAGACAGCCCTATCCTTGCACACACTCCTAGCCTCCGTCACATTCATCCTTGAAAACTCGTCCATCCTTGAGGATCTGGTCGACATGATCGGACCAGGCCAGTCTCGGGTGGCCGCACTTCCTCACCAATCTTCACTCACTTAAATATATCTTTTTTGTCATCCTGTCATCTTTCATTCTCTCAACATGCCCAAACCATCTTAGTTTATTCACTTTCATTCTTGTCACAACACCAGTCTTGCAGTCACTCATTTCCCTAATAAACTATATATATGTAAGTGTAAATCTTATTATATCCAGGGACAAATATTGGTGCAAGATATGGTCTCGCGATATTTTACAAAGAATGAAAAAATCAGTTCATTTTGTATTCGAAATGCCAATATTATTATACAATAAATTTTTCAGTCAATCATCTTGCGTACGAGAATATATTACTGAATATAATTACATTATAATGTAACAAATAAATTGAAATAAAATACCTAAAATATTCGATACCAATAAATGGTAGTCACAAATTTGTTCCAGTGTTTACACACCTCATAAAATATTTCGATACTGTGTTCCCCTGGGAAACCACCCCCTCGACTGGGGATGTAGGTAGCTACCTACAGACTGCCTTATGTGTATTATACTATTCCATACATAATACTTATCTGGGAGTTTTCTATATGGTATAAAAGTAGCGGAGTACAAAACATATTTAAGAAGTACAGGGTAGTTCGTACTATAGGGTTGGCACATCTATGTGTAAACAGCATTTCTTGGGAGATTATTACCTGTTAGTTTTTGATGTAGAGTTCAGTTTATAAATCTATAAATATTATTGAATTGGAGATTTGCAGGTTGTGATATATTTAATCAAAATCCATTGTTTTTATCTTATTTTTCCGAAATTATAAAAGTAGATAGTTTGTGTGATTTGCAGAGTGCAGTACCTTCTTTCTTCTTTTTCTCAGAATTCACGCATCCTGTGTTGGACATAGACCTATTTGATGCAAATTTTAGAACTTTTTCGTAATTTGTATAACATACACCCCAAACATCACATATGATGCATTTGGGCAACGCCATTTGTTACGAGTTCGAATCCGATAAGATGATTTAATGAGGATTGATATGACGTTTGTTATTCGTTGTGGTTGTAGCATGCTTATTTCAAAATTATTCCTAAATAAAATAAATCTTTACTTATACATCTATGACTCATTAGAACTACAGCTAAGAAGAGGATCCTCAACTCCTATCTCCATTTTGTGTCTATGTTGGCATCCTTGATTATTTGAGTATGACATTATTTTCTTTCTCTATTATGTTGACAAAGATTTTTGTAGATCTTTGATGTTGGAATTATGTATTTTGTATAGATTATTATTATTGGGTAAGTATTATAATAATAATATTCTTACTATTGTATGAACATATTTCCTCATATTGAAATACATTTTAGTATTCCCTATGTTATTAAAAGGAATGTAATGGAAAAAGGATTTACGTAGGTGTATAGAAAGATGTATATGTAGGTATGAATAAATAATACACATATATTATTAAGTAGGCATGCTTTGGGTCTTTGTGAAAACTTTTTTATGGAGAATTTTATTCTTTCATTATGAATTATAGAAATACCTACTACCCTCCCAGAATATTGTGAAAGCACTAGGGGTATTTCAGAACTCGCTGATAGAATTTTACGAGAAAAAAAATGTATTTTTTTGACAATACATTACGTCATTACCTATTGGAAATATTTAAATGTGATAGAAAATATGTATTGTCGAAAATAATGATACGATGAAGAAGAAAAAATCGGATGCTCAATAAAGAGATTTCTATTTAATAGTAGATATCTATCTATTCAATGAGATCAAATTTAAGTTTTACGATTCAGTAAATCTGAGAATAAATCTAGTTTGAATTTTAGTAGAGATTAGGCAGTAGTAGTTTTAATTTCACGAAGGTTAAAAGGTGTTCGGATTCGGGATTATTCGTTTAGTTTAACTTTTGTAATCCTGCAGTACTATGTAATTATAGGTACAGGTAATCGACGGGACGCGATAATGTCTGAACCAATATTAATAATTATTGATACCTACATCAGCGAAAAACTTTCAAGCGCTTTCATTTCATTATCCATAGAAACATATTGTACTTACTTGATGACAAGTGGGTAATACATTGTGGAAATGGAGCGTGTGTCTATGTGTGTTATTGAATATATTTGATTAAACAAAAATGATTTAGACAATTTACGACCAAATAAATGAAATAATTTATTTACACAATGATATGTGTAGATTGTATTTATATATTTCCCTCGGGAACTATGGGAAACCTCAGGGTCTTCCCTCATACTCGTTATGTAGGTAGGTACTTTGGGTCTCAGTATTCCCACTGCTGTTATGTCAAAGAAGGATTAGTTCTCCACTAAGCAGTTCTAATGATACATTTTTCAATACTCTTCTCTTTCGTATCACACAATTCCCTAAAGAATTTTACCTCGGTAGGTGTTTTACGAAAAAAAAAAAACGAATTATAGTCCATTTTAAACACTATAATTTAGTACCTACCTCGCATCTACCTGACTGTTTTTATTCGATTTTATGAAAAAACCCGTGATAACCCGTGATTCTTCTGATTCTGATTCCTAACATGAACCGTAAATATTCACAATTTCTTTAGATTTTTTTACGATGACAACATTGCAACAATCAGAACCTAAATCATAAAATATACCTAGTAATTGGCAATATTTGATGTATATGTATTTTCTATTTAAGTTTCTACGATGAATCAAAGTTGATAAATTATAACATGATTCAGATATTTACAAATATTATATCTAATACCTAATCATTAATAGATATACTATATCATTATCCTGCCACGATATGTTTGATATCTATCTGTATGTGAATGTTTTCTGCGATTATCTTAAGAGGTTTTTTCTTTACGAACTAAACACTTCTATTACATTAAGTGATTAAGTATACAAATTAGAAGATAAATATTATTATCTTTGATGAACTGTATAATGTACTATTGTGAATCGTTGAAGTGCCTATGTTTTGTATGTAAGTACCTAACGTGACGCAATAGATAATAAAAATTGTGTCATTCAAATCTTTAATGAAATAAACTTGTTCCTTATAGGTATTATATCATTCACATTTTTTATATGTGATAATTGTATAATTACCCCTCTCCGCGCCCTCTTTTTACGCTATTGCATAGAAGCTGGCAATGGAGTTGGCTCATTGTAAATTATATATTCTTATTATATATTATAATATACGCGTTCCACCTCGATTCAGCTACCAGCCTTGATAGCATAGTGGTAGAATACCGGCTTGTCAGGTTGGATGTCTGAGTTCGATTCCCGGCCGCGGCAGATGGATGGACTGGAATTGGTGAATGTTACTTCAGTGTAAAGTGATCACATTAAGCCAGCCTATGATCAGTCCTAAACCTGATAGAAGGTCCATCTTTTGCTGTGTATCTGTTGAGATAAAACTACTTGTAAATTATATCTTGTTATATTATACTATGACAATCATCACAAAATATCGTCGTACAAATAACATCACACAACAATCAAAGTGATGACGGTGGAATGAACACATAAGCTGTATGCAATTTTGGACGATACAGTGATTGAAATCACTAAATCAGATAGGTACAAATGTTAGGAGAGAATATTTTGATGCCTCCCCCTCAAGTTTGGTTAGGCATAATGGAGTGTTGTGCTGAAAGAAGTGTAGTTCTTGTAGTTGCATTGCACCGCGTGGGAAAACGCGGGAAACGTAGTGCCCACGCGGATATAGTGTTTGTATAGGTAGGTGTCTACTTATTTTGCCGCCAAAACATAGCGACGCGACGCCCTATAGATATAAACATCCCCACTCGTATTTATTTAGTACATGATGCAAATTACTTCAGGGGTGCACTAAAATAAAAACATTTCTTCGAAAAAGTATGCCAAAAACACGAGGAACACCGACAATAATATTTCGTTTTCAAATTCATATAAGACATTGGTAGGAAATTTATTGTTCCGTATTCAGAGTTGAAACTTCGTCTGAAATTATTATCGACTTGCAGGACTTTACTTTTACATATTATTATCCTATGTATGTATAATTGTATCTTCTTCTTTCTCACAAGTTTCTCCACTGCTGGATGTAGACCTCTATAGTCATTTCCAGTCTTCTTTTCTATATGGACTTTTATAATCCACTCACTACCCGCGACGGGTACAATGTCATCGGTCCATCTTTCCTATGGCCGACCTATTCCACTTTTCCAGTCCCACGGTCAACATTTCAGGACTGTGAGTTCCCATCTGCCTATTCTATAAATGCATGAAAATACACATATTATTGATAAATGTGGGCGATTTTATTTTTATTTTTTAAGTAAAAAGAGTAAACCCTGCAGTTTATGAAGTTTTAGACTTTTTACTAATCTTTGTCTACCCGGGTATACCCAGTTCAGATTGTTCTTATCTCACACACATTGTTTTAGATACATAATCTTACTTAAGTAAGCATTGAAATTTGTTGACCCTGCACATTTTTATTATAACACAAATAATGATCCTTCACCATATATACCACATTCTATGTACACATATTACTATTATTGTACCGGAGTTCTGTACCCTCTAGCTAGTGGGTATATAAAATAGAACTCTTGTACATTGTCAAGTGTAACAATTAATTTGTGGGGCAGTGTATCAAACTTATCGGTAGGTTCTTCAGCGCCTTACAAATTATGAATCACAATCATATTAAATTTATTAAAAGCTATATACCTACCTGAATTTATTTGCCATACGCAAAGTGAAACGAGTAACAGAAATTGTAAAAATGTACATCTTAGTATTCCATATATCCTTCTGTCCTTTTCGAATTTACTTTCCATCATAAATCGTATCTTAATTTAGGCATTCTTATAGGAATGATTATACTAGTAACTTTAACCATAAAACACCAATATACGTTCTGAAAATATCTACCAATTAAATATCTGCAGATACGGAGATTTAGATAATTTTACATAATAGTTTTAAGATTGTAGTTCGTACTTGAACGAAATATAAAACGTGTTAAAATTTCAAAAGATCAAATACCCATGCAGCGATCTTCCAGTTAACCCCAAATTTGAATGATTTATGTATTATTTTATTACTGCTCCTTCTCGTCCCTTCGATGCTTCTATGTCATCCAGTTTTATAGCAGGTATCTTGAACAAAATTAAATTCAAATTAAGGATGCTCAACCGCGACATAATACATGAATAGTTATACCCACCACTACTTAGCTCCCTGATGTAGCGCAGTGACGTATCGCCATCAAAGAAAAAAAAACAGTGACAGCACTGTTAAATAAATAAAGTGTGTAGGCAAGAGTACCCCGCAACAAAACTATGTATCAACTTGTAATATTTACTTAGGGTAACCAGATATGACGTATCTACAAAAATTTCCAACGCCACGTGACTGACACACGTTTAATTTTATTTAAGCCCTGTCAGTACCTATACCTAATTCATTAGTTTGAAACCTTGTTAGTGAAATGAAAAAGTTAATTGATCTGTATTTTATAACATCTCATCGCACCGACTTCTGTCTATTATAAGGATGGTTTGTATTTATTACTAGGGTGACGATACTACTGACGATTTAAAATGTTTAAATTGTTATACGAACCCTTGTAATACAATGTGTAATATGGTAGACAGTGGCGAATACAGGATTAATTTTTGGGAGATGCTGAGTGTCGGTTTCGCCCAGCTATTTCAGTGAATAAGAAAATTCCAAATTTTGCTTAAACATATTTTTACAAATATGGGGGTGGGGACTTCAGCCCTTTAAACCATCCGCAGGATCTGCCACAGGTGGTAAAAAAACGTTAGGAATTACCTAAGTGGCCTAAATAATTTAACATTATAATAAATGCTGTGAAACTGAGCAGGTACGATGGACAGCAGTAGAAAACAGTAAATCACTCTAAAATCTAAATCACAAGCTTTCTAAAATAGGTAATAAAATATCCTCCAGGAAACTGAAGCTGAAACATTACGGAAAAAGTGGGCTTTGGAAAAGTAAAACGAAGAATAAAATTCGCGAAAAAGGATGAAAGTTTAAGAACAAGGAATAAAACAAACACAATATTATAATGTTTTTGAAATGAGTATTTTGATATATCAAGTAAGTTGTCCCTTTGGCATGTCATTTAAAAACATCAATTATATTCTTAAATCTTTAGATATTTCGTGGTGGAAGCGCTCATGATACAGCAACCCTATACAAGTTGCAGGTAAACAGCAATAATTAGGAGGTTGAAGATATTTTGCATTCATCGTAACGTTAATGATCTGTCATGAACAGATAAACACTTTGTAAAATATTAAAATGCTAATGAAGTCTCGTTAAAATATCTTCAAGCAAATATAAATATTTCTTTAATATAACAATAAATCTCTACTAAAGGCATCAAGATTGGCGGTACTTATATGTATCATAAAACACCTACTTCTCTGTCTCTCTTCTCATCCGCTTTGCTCCAATGCTGGACATAGGCCTCCCCTTTGATATTCCACAGATTTCGGTTTTGGGCACGCTACATCCACCTTGTGTCCTCCCCACTTGTGTCACCAAAATAAAGGCATTGGTGGTTGAGAATAGAAATCATCAGAGTACCTAACTTAAGCAACCATGTTTTTTTTAACATATTCAGGGTAAACCTACCCTCCAAATATAAAAAATGATTTGTAAAAGTTCAATGATGCTGTTTTTTTCTTCTTAATTCACTATCATGTTAAACCAATTACAGAGACAACAAGTAAATCAGATCTGTTTAGTAACTATCTATACACATAAACTCATATAGAATTAGGTTTATTAATAAATTGTATTAAATTTCATAATAATTCAGAATAATTTCATCCCACTGTTTACAGCAGAAACTCAATTACTCATCTCTTTGGATTCAACTTGTAAACATTTTCATGCAAATCAAATATCATAGTCTAGATGAAGTTATCTACTAATTAAATTATCCACGATGCTTGTGGAGCTGCAGGCGTTAGTTAGTCATATTATTCTACGTTAATTAAACCAATTACCGAGAGCAAGATGTTATTTGATAGGTGTATACATTTATCTATATAACGAAATAATAAATATAGTGTGGATATTATATGTTAACTCATACTCAGTACGTTTTTGCAAACAAGACCGTACGATGTTGAAGGTTTTCATGGTGTGTGATTGACATTGTTTCTTAATTTTCAGGTAAACCGTGTGAAGATAAACTTGATCGACGTTTCGACACTCGATCAAGTTTACATTCACACAGTTTACCCGAAAATCAAGAAACAAAGACTGTACGATGCACTTCAGGTCCGATACTATACCCACAATCTCAATCTAAAGAGAATCTGTTACTATATCGGAGGATAGAAATTACTAGGTATTAATTTCATACAACATATCTACTATAACAATACTACGTCTAGATAGAGTAAAATAGGTACTTATTATAACTCGTATATTCTTTGCCAATATGCACTTACACCTAACATGCACAAATAATACCTACATCTTAGGTATTCTTAGCTATAAAATAGAAATTTTATTTTTTTATGTAAACTGCCTTGCACATGAAATGCTTATTTAAAATTCAAGGAAATATACGAAAACAAATGTGTTTAGTTTCATATATATTTGTAGGTATATATGGGGCTGAACTCTTTGTCTGCGATTATCAAATTGCTACCAGAAAATATAATAAACCAATACGTGTGGAGAAGAGTCTTTCTTTTCATAGGCTAAAAAATTACATATATGCATATTTTTTTCCTGATTGCTCAACGTAACTTTCATACCCTCAACTAGTAACTATTATGTTTTTGAAAAACATATTCCATATTTTAATAATTTTTCTACAACGCCTCATAATCTTGAAGGTTTTTCATTTCTTTTATAAGTCTGGGTTTCCTGTGGCTAGCTTTACCTATTGCTAAGAAAGTGTCACAAATCATAAGTTTACTGTTTTTATATTAGATCGTCGTACTGTGTTTATAATAAAGCCATCACACATTGCGTGCCACATAATAATGAAGGAATGTAATCGTGGTGAAGATCCAACAAAGTACTTCTAGTAGTGCTCATGGAACACAGGGATGTCTAAGACTATGCTATGTTTGCAAAAAAGTGCGGCGTACCTAGATCGAAGAGAACTTTTAAGAATGTGATACACACATCGTGATTTCGATAGACTTGCTCCAGAAAAATATGAGCAAGTGACAACCGTCAAAGTAAATTGACTTGCCTGGGATGAAACCCCAGCGACATGTGAAATACCTATTTTCTTCTTCAAATGAAATAATATTGTGAATTGTCAATAAGGTATGATAGTGCTATTAAATGAAGCATATTCAGTATGTACTGTTGTATATTGAAGTGGAGGCCTTGGACAGATAGAAGGAAAGGAGTGCGGAAGGCTACCAAAGAGATGGACCGACGACATTGTCGAAATCGCTGGAGGAACCTGGATGCGGAAAGGTCAAAATAGAGACGAGTGGAAATAGATGGAAGAGGCAGTGGAGGGAAGAAGGCTGATGAAGAAGAAGAAGTATGTACTGTAAAGTAAAAATCTTTGTACTCGTATTATCGTCTTGAATAGGTAAGTATATCTCGGTAAAAATCATTTTTTTCGTTGCATATTTTACTACAAACTAAATAAGAATTTTGCTAAACAATGATTTGGGTGCGGGTCTCGTGAAAGTATTGTCGATATAGTTTACATTGCAGCACATTGCATGCAAGCATTGCATTGCCTCTGCACTCAGCAGCTGTAAAGGGGAATGTAAAGAGTTGTAAAAAGTGTGGATTTGCATATTTGTTACGTGTTTCATTGCGATCAGCGATTAATGTCAAATTGAAAAATGTTAAACTTTAAATACTCGTAATGTGTTGTTTATTTTCACATATTTTTACCTAAGTTGCCACAGTAAGTTAGCTATTAACATTCAACCGAATGAAATACAGGTATATCTGAGGAGTGAATCTCAGCATTAGTCTGTTTCCATTATAAGCACATTCTTAGTTTTACAATAGGTGTCCTCGGCAAAACTACATCCATATAATAATTCACCCCTTTCATGCTTTCAAATTTGTCAGTTCTTATTTACGACTATGTAAGAAATGGTTGACTTTAACATATTGCCTTTGCAATAGGTTCGCCCTATATTAAACTATTATCGTTTTGTAACTCTTGAAAATTTATTTAAATATATATATTTTTTTGAAATATGTGAAGAGTGAATTGTACGCACCCGCTGTAATGATCTGAAATCTGAAGAGGACTGCTGAAGATCATCAAGCGACCAAGACGCAGGGTTTTGTTGCCATCCAATCTCCAGGATTTAGAATTGAAACAAAAAAAGAAGATTGCCCTCTTTTTCCACCTTTTGTAATGTAATTCAAAATGAAAGATTACTGTAAAATTTACAGGTACTCTAAAGTAGACTTCATGACGTATACTCGTGTATACGGTGTAATGTAAGTTGCAATCAGTTTGCGTGCTTTATTAGTATTTCTGATTAATTTACATAAAATGCTTACAACTGCTAGTGTCGTGTTATGCTTCAGTATAGATTCATTATAAAAATAACATCACATCCTATATCAAGGTTGCCTGCACTTTCATATACTTACCTACAATACCTACATACTTGATATGTGAATTACTCATTGAAAGGTATAGGAAAATTTAGTCATTAAAATATTATAATAGTACCTACTCCCCTCCCTAAGGTACATAGTTTTACATTATATTGAGCGACCAATGTGTCTTATTATCACAACGTCCAAAATACATCATTTACAAAATAATTTTTCCTGATTTTATGCAACCTATATGGCATCACATAAGCATACGCATTTTCATTGTTAATTGTAATTGACATTTACATAGATAATGGACATTTGCGATGTTGAATAATGATGTAGGTATATGAATATCTATCTATCTACCTACTCGTACACTGCGAGATATTATTTAAAGGGTAGGTATCTTATTCTTCTTCTTTCATCGTTTCCTCATTGCTGAGGGTCGTGATTTGTGGAGTTACCCACGGACAAAACAAGGCGCCTCCAGTTCTATCTGTTCTCCGCAGTCCGCATCGCCGAGCACAAGGCTCTCCCAGTCATTTCCTTAATCTGGTCGCACCACCTTGCAGGTATCTTATATATACGATGTTAAATGACAATTTCAATATGGTAAGTCATTTTACGTATAAAAACAAAATATTAATTCTTCTTTCTAATCCATTTTTATGTGAAAATAAAATACGTAGCCAAAATAAATAAGCAGATCCTCTTTTCCTTAGCCAGTACCGATCTTTTAACTTTAACCGATCGATGTAATTTTGTATGAAATACTTTTAATTAATCTTCTCTAGAGTATTTTAGGACTAGTCCTGAAATCATTGTTTAATTTCTATTATGAAAAATATCCTGAAACAAATGGTGGTATACTACGATGCTTGCAAAGTAAGTGTGCATGGTGAAAAATTTTCAACATTTTTACCCTAATAAAGGCATTAGATATTTAAATCTATTTTTTATGTAAGTAGCAGTGTAGGTACTACTCGTTTAAGATAAAAATTACAAGATTTTTTATCGGGTAAGTAAGTCCCATTAAAAGTTCATGAATAAAAATATGCATTGAATTTGAAGTGTTGCCAATGTTGCCATACGCAAGCAAGTAGAACTTATTATATTCACATTTATTATTCATTGAAAATATTATTTTTCCTAAACGAAGTTATGATATTGTGATGGGTGATGGGTGTGTCACTTGGGGAAGTGGATAGTAGGAGTAGATAATATAGGCGCATACTATGAATCTTCCTATGTCTTTCAAAGGTCTCTACTTCTGGTAATATGTTTTATAAATGGAAGGGCAATTTGCTACTTACTTTAAAATTGGTAACTGTTTGTACTTCTAACCCTAAAACACCCTATCAAGAAAATGATTTATTCTATTTTACTATTTTATATTAAGTGATATTAATAATTTTCATTTTCTTTTGAGGTAATAAATTAATGAAGTTTCATCACATTTTTCTTCATTATTATATTTGCCATTTTATTTCAAGATGTCAAACATTTTTCAAAACGACAGTTATTTTGTATTTTAAATAGAATGGTCGTCCAGCCATCTTACAACGTCCAGCAGACTTCTGTATGATTGAGGGCATATTACATATATTTTGAATTTCATTTTCAGAGTGAAAGCACATTCTGAAAAATCCATCTATTGTCGAAATTTGAACTCAACGTCGAAGCAACAGTCTTAGACGCCACGCTGTTAGATGTGTTTTATGAATCTGGCTAGATGATAAGTAGGCAGTTAGGCACATAATAGAGAATCCAAAAGAGTATTTCATAAGTCCTAATTTTGTACCGAACATTCTATACAGTTTTGTTCAACATAGAATAGCACCATGAATACCCTGTTACTACACAACCCCAGTGATATCCCAGTTTACACGCTCTTTTGATTTTAAATATTAAATTATCCTCCTGTGTCGCTAACACGGGAATACTATTAGATATACTCGTATTCTATACTGAAATGTATGAACAACCATATTATATTATCAGATATTGAATATATATTTTGAATGAAGATTATTAGCTTTATTTAAAGTGAAGTGGCCTGAGGCTATTTGTTTTATTTTATTTTAAATCTGAAGGGTGGAATCAAATTCTATTGCACTTATACCTACCTACATGATGTAATACATAACATAAAGAAGTGTGAAATATGAATTTCAATTTTAGGAACTATTAAGAGCATCGTTTTTCTATGATCGTAAGGAATCTCTTGGGAATTCGGCGACTCACCACCATTTTTCTTTCACTGTAGTTAAAGACTTCAAATACCGTCGAAGACCATAACAAGTTCTTGAAACTTTCAAACCGTTTTCGAATCTTATATTGTTTTGTCATTGTAATCATGAAATCATATTTTCTCAAATAATAATAAACCTTGATATCGTTAAGAGTGTTATTCAATTTGGAAGGATATTTCATTGAGAACTGTGACCTAAAATATGATTTTTCTGATCTTGTCCGGTCATAAATATTTCGAAATGTGGGATACACGGATCAAATCAGTATTGGCTACTGATAATATGAATAATTACGATACATCTAAAGCTTGGTGAAAAAAGCGAGCTAATTGCATATTAAAAATATCATCCAATCAAACCAGCTTAGTGCATAATACAGAATTATTTCATGAAAATTCATTAAACACCGTGAATGTACTGAAAGCATGAAACCTTCGCAATATGAAACGTAATTCTGAGGCCATTATAAAATTGCAATAAATAATTTGCGGAACATAAATCAAATCGGGCGTGAACTTAGGAAATTGATATCGTGCAATTTTTTGACGTGTTTGATAGTGAGTTTATAAGTAACTCCGCTTTGGTATAAATTTTATGAATTTTATAATGAGACTTTCCGCATATTTTTGATAAATGGTTGTGTTGCGTTATTACAGGGGTATAAAATGGACAAATTTTTAGTCTAAGTTTTATAATTATTCACTGATTTGGCCATTTTTTTATGATTATTCAGTATTCACTATGATTTCCATTCGGATTTGTCATTTTTTTCTGTCATTTTTTCGAAACTTGAGTTGACAGCATTTTATTAAGTACATCCGTCGTGTTATTTTTTTTTAATTCCTTGATAATAGTAATAATAGCTATGAAAAGTATGAAAATATGAAAAATATTAAAAGACATAGTGTTATAATATCCGTATAATAAATTAAAAACATTAGTACCTACATAATTGAAAAATTAGTGGAGAAAAATAACTGATATGAATTTTAAAATGACAACATAATAAATTTGATTGGGATCGATAGTGTTGACTTTTGTTGCCGTAGTCATTGTATGAAAAACTTCGACAAAAAACAATAGCTCAAAAATAATTAGGACCACTTTGTTATTTGATTTTTAATGTTCATGATGTATTCTACAATTTCTGCCCGAATAGATTACTTCTATAAAAATGCATTACCGACTTTCAGAGTTACTACACCTGGCTCTCGATATTCAGGAGGCGACAAATTGAACTAAATGTTGATAAAACTATGAAAGCGATTTACCTATTATTATAATATTGTGTCCATTAATTTAATAGTTATTATGATAAGCTTGTGCGATAATGTCAAGAGAAATGATTTATATGTAGGTTAAACTCCTGGCAAAAAAATATTTTCAATTATGCACAATATGTGATGAATTTTATTGCTACTAACATAAATACCGAAAACCATAACCATTTTTTATATTGCAATTTTTCTATCAAATCATGCCTATAAACAATAAACGATAGATGGACATAATTTTAATGTTAGAGACCATAAATTACTAAGTGTACAATGCAAAACCATATATGTATAAATTATATAATATGGATAAGTTTAAGTATCAAAAATTACATAAATTTCTTCGCCTGTTCGGCACCTTTATTTTTTCTACGTAGCTTTAGCATTTGAGCGCAATCGTGCACCGATCTAAAAAGATTTTCTGATTCCATGTCACGGCAATCTATCTAAAATTTTTGAGAGTGTCATACAGAAAAATACGTTGGAGCCATTTTCAAATCTTCTTCCAACTGATATCGATTTTTAATTTCGTGAAAGAATATTAAATACTTACACAAAAAATAATTTTCATATTAAACAAGAACGTTTTTACAATACGAGGCAATATTAGTCTTCTCATCTGGTCTAGTCAACACTGTGAAATAATAAGATGTTTAAAATGTATTCTGCATAATAAATTAACAGATTTCTTCAAGAGAAAACTGAGATACTCCTCTAGAGATTATATTAAAAATACCTTATTATATTAGGTGGATAATTTCCAGTCTAATTTTAATGAGAAAGATGTTCTACACGTTTTCATCTTGGAGTATATTACATATTACCAGATGTACTCGTATAACAGTGTTAGCGATTAAAAAATGTTGAATTATATTATGTAGGTATACCTACTTCTTAATTATTAATTGTTTCTGATGACAGTTCCTTCGAACGAACAAGCCTTGTGGGCAACACATGTGTCGTATTTGATATCTAATGCAACGGACACCCGTACTTCTGTTATACAAAATCATGACATTATAGATCGATAGACAGAGAAAATTCACGAAAAGAAAAGTCAGATGAAATATTGCTGAGCAAGGCAATATCTGTAGCGATTGATAGGAATCTTTACTGCTAGAGACAGGAAGGCTTGGGGATTCATTGACCACGAGGATATAAACGTCTAAGAGCTTCGTGTGTCTCAGTGTGCGGATGCTAAACGCGCTTCCCAGTGAGTTAAAATCGCTGGATGATACGGCCTTCCGCGGCGGGGTGAAGAAGTACCTCGTTGATAAAGTTTTTTACTCCATTGACGATATGTTGAAAAATTGATTTTTATGTATGACGAAATGTCAATCAGAGCCCTTTACACTCTGATTGGCATTGATCTGATAATGATTTTTGTTTTTGTTATTGTTAATTGTAAAATTGCATATTATCTGTAAAAATTGACGAGTCCAGGTGCCTGAATGGGGCTACGGACGATAGAAAACAATAAAACAATAAACAAAAAAAAAAGACAGCCACTATTTGACTTTTTCCCACTGGCGATATTAATAATAAAATTCTGAAAGGAAAAACTGTTTTCTCCGATCAAAATACATAATTTAGCAGAGTCCCTTTAATAAAACAGACGAACCCTCTACGAAACAAACTCCGTGATTTTAAATTTCTTTATGAATACTTGTTCTAATTAGCGTTACATCTTACATCTACGCTAATTACATTCTTCGTTAATAAATTATTCGCGAAATTATCTTCTCGTTTTATTCTTCAACAAGTGTAAGAATTCAATATAACTGTTATTAAATATTAATAACGAATTAATTTAATCAACTTAGCCATCCAGTTTGTTAAGTATTTCTCGGAAAAACCTAAGCTTCGTTAAATTGAAACAAAAATTAATGAAAGGTAAAACGAGGATACTTCTATGAAGTATCTGGCTTCTTCACTACGTTGTAAATTATTTTCTCACTTTAATGAAAGTTTTTCTTAAAGTGTTCAGCAGTTACTAAGTGAAAATAATATAAAATTGGAGAATTTTATTCATACATTGTTTATTTTACTTTTCATTTTTGATCGCATCGGTTAATTTTTTTGTTTCAACGGTTCATCCTCGGACCCCCCCTTGCTCTCATGTGTAATTACGACTTTGATGTTATGTTTCAATTGATTTGCAATCTAGTTAATTTTTCGGGAAATAAAAAAAAAATTAGGCGTGAAGAATACGTAACGCGGATTGAATTAGCGCCGTATGCAATTTTTTTACAAACAATTGTAATTTTTTGGATCTTTGGAACAATTTTAGAAAATTCATGATATGATGGCAAATGTGATTTTTCGTGAAGTTTTATGATTAAGTATTATTTTTCCCGTAGTTTTTTATTGGTTTTAAATCATCCGTAGGCCCTATTTAAGGCACTTGGAATCATCAGGTGTACATATTGAACAAAATTTTATACATTGCAAACTTATAAACTGGAAAGTTATAAACAAGTACAGCAAAAAAAGAATGGATCAATAATTACATGGTGACAAAACAAAATTATAAAAAAAAGTGTGGATTAATTCGATGCAGGTCTGGATGTAAATGGTCCAATACTGCATTTCGTCAACAATAAATAATAATTTTAGCAACCCACTCGGAGCCGGTGCGAACCCATAGCCGCACATCACTGATTATAAGCAAGAGTCGTTACACGTGTTTGTTCTTTGCTTGTTACATTATGTATACATAGGTGTAAAATAATAATGTAGATATTTAATATTTTCAAGATTTCTCCCTAACAATAATATAGTTTGTTTACAGCAGGAAGAGGGATGAACGAAGACGGTTTGGTTTGATAGAAACATTAAGATATCAGATTCCATTAACCACAAGACCTACAGTAGGTAATGTTCAGCTAATGCTAATTGCTGAAGATCGTCTTACATATTATATTATTATATTAATATGGTCTACAGACTTTGTTGTTTATTAAACATACCTATTGTTAAATTCGCGTTATGTGGTAATATAAATATTTCAAAATAATAATATTCATATGTGTACAAAGGTGTATTTCAATGTTTAAAGAGTTTATTTCATCAGTTTTATTTAATAAATGCATAAACAGTGTTTTTTAAATGCATTTAAAAAAAGGATCTGGGCTTGTGCACACACACCCAAACAATTTCCTGTACACTTCGCCGTGAACTAACAACTTGGGTCGGGAAAGTGCAAAATACATCAACACCGAAACAAGTCCGCTCTCGAAGCAACTGTGTACTTTTGCATAAAATTATCAAACATCTAACAAGACAATTGCGGCATAATTAAACCTTGTGCCTGTGACGGAAACAAAGGATTTATTTCTTATTCTGATGAACTTTCACCCAAAATTTGTATCAAATATGAATAGACATTGGACATCCATACATACACAGAGTTTTACAGGACTTTTTTTGTGTAGAATGTTATAAAGTAGTAAGAACAGGGTTATTAATAAATACCGAGCGATATTTTCCGAACACTATTTTACTAATGTTCCTATAAGTGGAGTAATGAAAACGCCGAAGGGTTTAAATAAACTCCCCCGCGTTATAAGGGGCTAATTGTGCTTGCAAAGGGTGCGACCTGTACAGTGTATACGGGGAGATATTTCCCAATAGTAAGGTCTCTATATTACAGCAGAGTATGTAGAAGAAGGATAAAAGTATTGTAGGTACATCTAATATAGATGTAATCTTAGCACAATTGATTTCATTGTGTAAGGAGAATTCACTTATAGAGGGGCTTAACATCTTATAAAGGAAAACATTTTTTCTACAGATTATTGAAAATGATGTAGGTATACCTACCGATTTTTTGATTACATCCTCCTATCTATTTTACTCGTATAAGCGTGCGGATCGATTTTACCGGACTTTGTATTTCGATTTCTCGTTTTTTTATAATGAGAATGAATTTATTTATTTTATAGAAACAAAACAAAAGTGAAGACATATTTTTTTTAAACATATCATAGTATTAAAAAAATATCGGCATTCCACCCATAAAGAACGAGTGATCTCTGATTGATATGCATAGATACTACATGTTACAAACATATGATTTAGTATAGTGTAAAAAATACGTTATCAAAAAGCAGCTGATTTGTTCAATCCTAATACATACTTTTGATACTCATTGCGTCCCCTAAGTAATAATGAAATAGCGGTACAATCAAATACATCTGCTCTGTGGAAGATCAACTATTGGTCGGGATATCACCTCATTATATCATTAGGAATTAGATATATTTATATAGGCGACTATATAATATACTTACAGTATTATTAGATACGGGCTAAGGTAACTATAACGAAGTCTTTGTAATGATAGGGTAAATATTTACATAATTGAATATTTTGTTTAAAAAAAAACAATAGTGTTGTCCATCGCTTGCTGTATAGCAATTTAATAAAAAAAACACAAATATTCCAAATCCATAAATAACACAATGAAATGCATTTAGCAACTGTCTTCCGTATGAAAAGAAATGCTTGTGCGGAACTTGGAATGTAGGATCTCAAAAACAGTAAAAAACAAATATAGGTACACAATAAACACAAGACTTGTGATTTTGAGATTTTTCTCACATCTATTGACAGGTCGTCAATTTTCAACTGTATTCATGTTAATCCTATGTTGTTAGAAATAATTCGCACTATTCATATGAATTCAGGTACCTTTGAATTTATCTTATTTATTTAGTAACAGTAAGTAGATAGGTGAATAAAATTAACATAGAGTAGGAATATATGTATTGTATTTTTAACAGATGTTTTATAAATGTACTTATCTATAATAATTTATACATAGTACTCAATAATCAAAAGTAGTATGTGTCTACTAGAAACATTACAGTAAATTGTGTAGCGAATGCATACCTCCATGTTCTGCATGTACAAAAGTACAAATAATGAATTAGAATATTGTTTAATGTATTGTACAATATTGTGAAACGTGTATTAATTAGTTATGCAATAAAGGGTAAGAAGACACCTGCCGGAGAACGCGTATGCCACACACCTTTAAAAAAACTATACGTGTACCTACATAATTTACAATATAATCCGAGTATGTTGTATAATGTATGAAATTTTTAGGCGAATGAACACTCTTTGTTACAAAAAAAATTTTAGCCTATGAATTAATTATTTTAATATTACTTGAGCAAAAATTCTAAGCCACAAGATCAACTTATTGTACTAAATAAATATAATTATATTACAAAGACAACCATACCATTCCACTATATGTGGGAAACCAGAGAGGAGAAGGATGCCTAGACAACCCCCGAAAAGAAGACAAGATAGCTGCTATAAGACTGCTGGGAGTTCACATCACAAGAGGCAGCAGACGGCACAAAGAGATCCTAGCGGCCCGTCAGTATAAGAAGAACAAGAATACATTATGTAAAATAACCTGTAAGTGATTTTACAGTAAGTATATGTGTTTATCAACATATCAGCAGACATTTTATTGTAATAAGTAGCTATACAAATAACATTGGTAGTACTTACGCACCATTAAACAAAATAAAAATCTGAATGAAACATTTTCATTCATGCTATGAATTCAGTACAAAGTGTGAATGGTTCACCTGTCTCAAGATAGGGAACCCCTCAAGATTAAGGGGAAGCCTGCCTGCAGTAGCTACTTAGCCAGATGTTAAGGAACAGGTGATTACAACATAAGTATTATATTATAAGTAGGGTGTGACGACCTTAAGGTGTATAATAATATAAGTAAGTTAAAAGTTATTCAACACCTGATTATCTATAACCTTGACCTATATGTATTTATTTTATTTAGGGCCCCCTTTCAAGATTTGTTAAAAAAAGGTCAATAACTTTGAAGTATTGGTTATACATACATATACATTTTACAGTTTTTCCTCAACAGAAGCAAGAGGTATTTACTCATTCAAACAATGCAGCATGATGTGAATTCCCTCGGGGAGGATGCAGGATAGGTGTTCCGACGCCTACGCCATCACTTTATGCCCAGGGCAACTCTCACCCAATCCTTTTAAATATGATTTTTTTTTACATCAAAAGATTTTGATGATATTATTTTGTCAAATATTAGGATTATTTTGTCACAGTTTTTAATCAGGTTAGGACACAGTTTGCTAAGGGTTAGTTGGAAATCATCGTATTGTTATACCTACGTAGATTTGCAGCAGCTGATTATTAGTATATTTAGATATTTTCCACTCTGATTTATTATGTAGGTATACCTACCTACTTTTGTACGTACATGATTACCTAAAAATCAAACCTCGAGGATAATTCCTTCGACTTTATAACAATCCTCGCTTATTATGAGTATCGGTAGGTACCGATATCACTCGATCTATCTGTAGATAAAATTCACCAATTAATTTCGGTATACCGATATAATCAATAGTTATTGGTTATAGCTACCTAGGATACTTTCTACTATAATGTGTATAGAAATCCATATAGAGGACAACGCACTCGGGTTAGGGGGGAATCGATTATTTATCTGAGTTTATTAAGGGGGAGACCTTGGCACACCTGCCCTTAATTAATAGGTAGGCACCTAATACTGCATACTTACTTACATTGTTGTACTTAGGCATAGGTAGGTATTTAAATGAATTTCAGACCAAAATTTACGAAAAAAATAATTAAAAACCAACTAATAATCCTTAAGTAACGCTCACCTGTGGCTGTGAACCTTATGTGTTCACAAAAAGAATTATACACAAGTTATCAGTGACACAAAAAACCATGGAAAGGAGAATGGTTGGTATTTCACTGAGAGACAGGAAAACTAATGTATGGATCAGAGAAAAGAACAAGGTCATTGATGTCGTTCACAGAGTTTCCAGTTAGAAATGGAGTTGGGCTGGTCATGTGGCCAAACCAGGTGGATAAAAAACTCCTGGAGTGGCGACCTAGAACAGGCAGAAGATGTGTTGGTAGACCTCAAGCACGGTGGTGGTCTGACGATGTAAGACGAGTTGCGGGAGGCGGTTGGATGCGGTCTGCCCAGGATAGGGAGCTGTGGAGATCCATGGGGAGCCCTATGATGTTCAACAATGGACACAGGGAGGCTGACATGATGATGATGAATTCTTGTTTATCATTAATGTCGAAATTTGGATACCAACAAATTTCTACCTTCGTACATTTTAGTACCTGTAATACTTTAAGATTATACCGCTTCCCAAGAAACCATTTCGGTCTCAATCCCGACGCAGTTACGAAACGGCAACCGTTACTATTTTGCACACAAGTAATTGCCTCATCCTTTATGTAGAGATGAATCCTTTTTTGAGAATCACTGAAGTTACATGAGAGGGATGCAAACTAGTGGTAGGTACCTACTACCTATTGATATATTTTTTGTATTAATGCTAAGCAACCGTTACCAGGTTGACGAACTTAAATCAAGGTGTATGTGAAATACAAAAAAATTACAATACATTAGTTGGGGTGGTTCCCCCTTCATACCCAGTGTAAGCTTCATACAAATAATAGTACTAAACTTGCAGAGTAATAGTTGATGTATTTTGTGAACTGTTGCGGCATGCGCGGTGTAGACATGCGCATGGCACGGCACGTGCCTAACATGCGCACCTTTGCACACGTGTTCATATATATAATCTCCAGATATACCTTCACACAATATAACTGTATTATACCTTTAACTGTAAAAGCACCTATCTATGTTTAGGTATACCTAATACAAAATAATCATATACCTAAAATACTTCAGTGGCGTGCTTTTTACATACCTTTTATGTTTTGTAAAAAAATATGTGATAGTTGAGATAAAGTTAAACGGAATGGGTAAGCTTATAAATGTTTAATAAAAATTATCTTAGCCAAAACCAAATTCACGAGAATATGACATGGTTAAATCAGTAGAAAACAAGTTATCACTTTCAGGAAACTTGTATTGCTTAAGGTCCTTTAATGTGAAAATTCTTATGGAAAATGAAATATTCCGATATGATTTAGTGGAACTGACATCAGCCAACCAAGTATGGAACATTCCTGGTGTCATTACATGAGGAATTTATGAGAAGACAGAGGCGGCATCGACATGGGAAATGGAACTTACAGCTATATGATTTACAAACATATTCTTCACTACATTGAACTAAAGAAATAAATATTTGTGAATTAACTTACGAGTATATTATGGAGTTTTCTAGTACCTACCAATCTTCTTCTTTCGTATGCATGCGACCATTGTACAAATGTACAAGTTATCTAGGAGTCATAGCTCCGCGTAAATGTTCTTACAACCTACCAGATGCAGAAGCGAGTATCGCGCATATTCACTTTTGGCTTTCTCTGCCGATAATAAGTAACCTAACTAAAGCCTTCAGGGTATCCTAATCGAAATGCACTCTTGGCTTCACCCATATATCCCAGATTTAAATGAAGTGGAAATGAAAGCAAGAAATTCCTTATTATATTGCGAAAAGAACAAACTCTTTTGAGCAAAAAACAAAATTGAGAACTCTTCACCTAATTTGTTCACATTGAATTCCATTTTTTATCGATATTTTGTGCAGCGAAATACAGGGGAATCCCTGGTTTACCGCAAGAATTAGGTCAGCGACGAACGCATAGTTTGGCAAGAAATAACAGCGAATTAATTAGTTTTGTAATTACAATTTAACAGTATTATTTAGGGTTTATTCAGAAATCATAACAAGCATGTAAAAGTTACTAGTTGAACTGGTGTGTTCTCTATAAGTGTCGAAATAAAAGTTCTATTTCGACTCTGCTCCGTGTCCTATTCGGATAATTGATGGGGTGAGTATGATCAGAGGGTAGGTAGGTGGGGTTCTCTCTATGATCTCCGCTCCGACCAGCAATCACGGTCACCATGCAATTATATATGGAATTTCATATCAGCCATATGGCACACATACCACCTCACCTACTACAACTAATAATACAGTAGAGATTCTTCCGAATAATTATACCCAATAATACACTGACACTGTGCTCAGCAACTGTGTTCAATACATTAAGGGCATTCCACTGTGACACTAGTAATTAGAACAACGAGGAAATAATTGGAATAAATCTGGAATATATTCTACGATACCAGACCTATTTTTATTCTTATTGATTACTTTATTTTTAAAGAGGAATTTCCAAAATTAGGGAACTGTGAAAGTAACTCAACAACTAGAAATTTAGGCAGTAGGTGATCAAAAAATAAGTGAGTATTGCAAAGAAATAAGTTATGTTAAAAAGCTGCTGGAGTTAACGCCAAGTTCGCCCCAATGAGCATAACTATACTAAAGGTTTTAAGTTTGTCGGAAAAATAGCATAGATCATGGGTACATGTTTATATTTTATATCTATCGACATCCTAAAAATAATATGAGATGATATCAATAGTTGCATGCGGTTTTGCCAAAAAGACCGTTAGAGAATAAACTCGGTGGGAATCTAAGCTACCGAACAAATAATTCATAGGGGGAGGGAACTATTTCAATCGCAGTTGTTTCTCTTACCAACACAACACAAAATACCTAATATGAAGATAAAAACAACCAACCCCTACATTCTATCAAAATAATACCATCAGATTATAATACAAGTATTTTCTATTAACCAAAGCTGGGCAGAAAAGCGTTAATCCGTTAATCGTTAATTAACGAAGTTAACATTTTGGTTAACGATTTAACGCTTTTCTCACCTCCAAAATTTGTTAACGGACTATTTAACTTCCGTTACATTTTACTTCCGTTAATTAAGTCCGTTAATATTTTATTGTTTGCATAGACATCATCCACTGGCTGCGCTGGCATTAGATAATCCAAGGGTTGTATGAAGTTATGTGTGGTTTCGTATATGAGTTGGTCATTGGAAAAGAAATTCAGATCGAAAGTCAAATTTTGTCGAAAAAAATTCGGCTGCGGCGCCTTTCAAACTCTCGACGTCAATGGGCGAGTGTAATGAAAAATGTACCTAGGTGTTTGTAAAATTTCTATAGGACATTTTACTTATTATTTAATAATGAGACTCGCCACCCATTCCGTGTGTTTTATTTGTTGTAGGCACATTGTATGTATTTGTGTACCCACTTTTTTGGGATACATCGCGATAGTGTGATAGTATAGTACTTATGTAGTTCTACTTCATGCCATTTAACCGCGATTTTTTAGATTAACGCTTTAACGGATTAACGTTAACTTCCGTTACTTTTTTCAAAATGTAACGCTTTAACGATTAACGAAGTTAACTTTTTAATTAACGGATTATCGATTAACGAAGTTAACTTTTTGATTAACGGTGCCCACCTCTGCTATTAACATACTACATAGATAAGGTTTCTCCAAAAACTTACGGGGTGTGTTTTTATCAGATGTTGTCGTAGGAAGCCTTAGATATAATTTTGACAATACACTAAAATATCATTACAATAATATACGAATAAGTTCTTTACTTTGTAGAAAAAAGATGAATGAATCAACCGTTTGAAAAGATAGTGTTGATGTCTACTTAGATTAATATGTACATATGTGGCTTCCTACAAATTAAATGGAACCAGCTGTACGAGGATGCCCAGGTACAGAGAGAGATGACAAGTAGATGAAGTGCTTGTGTCCGGCAGTAAATTGAGACGGCCTGACTACATACCATCATATTATGTATAACAAAATCAAATAAGTGGTTGTTTTCTGTATTGGTTGTTATTTACGAATGGAACAGCTCAGGTCCCTACAAAGTTAACGACGACTTGAGAAAAGCTACTCAGTCACGAAGGGAAATCTTTTCATAGGTTTAATAGGTATTCGTTTTATTTAGCGAAAAAATAAATAAAAGGTACAAACAATCTGTATCAGCAGCGGTAGACATGAAACCCAATGTTTTATTGTTGAATAGTTATTTCAATCTACGAAAAGCACTTCTGTGTAAAAAATACGTACACAAAATTTTCATTTTTCACTACAACACCTTATATATAAGTTGTTGACTAAATTTTACTAAAAATAAACATCAAAATGCACGTATTTATAAAATGGTTGCGCATTGTAGAATGTAAACTATCGAAAGTTTACATCTGCGCATATTATGATTTGTGGTGGGGTAGGTACTTATATTCATACTGCATTATAACCTGCGTACAGGCGCGTGCTATCACTGAGGGGTGCATTATGCGCATAGCAACACTGCTTCATTCAAAACAGAGTATGGGCATGTATATCATATAGGTATATTAACATTCACACATTGTGCTATGGGTGCACTACAGGATTTACTAAATCACAAAGCATTATACAGTTTGCAAGTTTTCGTACATACCTAATATTAAATCCCGTAACAAGAATGCAAAATACCTAATTAAGGAATTGTACGAGCAAGATAGGGTTGGAAGAAGAGGTGCTTGGAAATGTCCTTGGATATAGGAATTTACCTGGATAAATCATTCATGTTGACCACTGTCATCGTTTAGTAAAAGAACTGTCAAGAACGTATGAAGACGAATTTAATAATTGTCACGAAAGCTAGAAACACGTGCAAATAAGCAGATTCTCAAATTATCATAACCAGATGTTCAATTTACTCGATGTCTTACAGGTCATTACTAGTAGAATGGATGTATTTTACTCTAAAATGTATCAAAAGCCTTTGTCACATGAACTTTCTATGTGTGTGCTGAACTTTCAAAATTTCCCACGTATAAGTAGAAGTTTCATGCTATATTTAAATGAAATATTTTAGACACGTAGATGTAAAATACAGTAGGTGGATATAATTATTATACAACTCTAATTTAAATTAGTAAAAAATGTGAGCAAAAGAAAAGTTGTTTTCAATTTAAAGTAAATTTGTAAATGAGACCACGCCTCTCGCCCTCCACCACGCCCACTGAGGTCCTCCCCATCCCCTAACCCTGAATCACAGCATCCGTTAGTCCACGCCTCCATATGAAAATCTGTCATGCGCAGAGTACCTACAATTTATTCTGAAACTACCATACAGTACTGACGAAAGGAATGTTGGAAAATCTGTCACTTCGTACAAAATATTCCCATGGAAATTGATCGATCAACCTACATACAGAAACATGAAGCAAATGTTATGACATTCACTTAGGCAACCTATTAATAATGACAGGCTGACAGCTTTATATGTAGAACGTCTAGTTTACTGAAAACAAGAAAACCGAACATTATTACTTTAAAGGTAAAAGATATCGGCACCCCGAGACAGGCCATGGCCTAGTGGGGTAATAAACAATTTATTGTTATTATTTATTATAGGTATCTGTAGTTTAAAATCAACTTAATGAATTTTATTTCACGCGACTGGTGTTCGAGAATTCTAATTCTCATCATCAGGCGTTTGATAATAAAGAAGAATATAATCCTTAAACATCTATCTATCTATACCCTCACGCCACGTCCATTGCAGGGTAGGCAGAGAGGTCAGAGCGCCAGACAGTTCTATCCTCACACACACTCCTAGCTTCCGTCACATTCGTGCAATGTGTCATACACGCTCTCCGATTCCTTTTACTCAAAACGCGTCCATCCTTGAGGATCTGGTCGACATGATCGGACCAGGTTCCTCACCCCTCCTCGCTCACTCAAATATCATTACGTAGAATTTAAACTACGTATATATCTACCTACCAGATATTCGGATTTCCGTCATGTACCGTCGATCCAAAATATTATTATCACGTTGTATATAATTGGCTAGGGCTAAATGTTTTTTTAATGTATCATGAATGAAAGACAAGTTTAGCGATGAATTGTTTGTCTAAAAAATATTGAAGAATTTTCTTCCGCTCCCTCATGTTGAGGAAATTTTTCCACCATGTAGTCTCAGTTCCCAGGCACTTGAAACAATAAAAAATATTTAGATACTTAGCCTCGTATATTTTTAACTTGGATATCAAATAACATGGACCCCTACATACTGAAGTATCAATCTTTAGCACGCTCTACGCTACAATTCTTTTTTATTCCTGTTCACATGACAAGGTGACGAGAACATAACATACAGAGATATGTGGGAATAAGGTGAAAAGATAACTAATAATACCTCTATTATTATCTTCACCGAATAAAAATAATTTAACATCATGTTTGTGAGAAGCGTAGAAAAAATTAAAAAAAGATAAAATGCGTTTTACAAAAACATATTAATTATTTTTGCCTATGGAATAGACTATTACAAAATATGAGTGGATACATGCTTGGACCACGAACTTCTAAATGAAGGTGCGGGGTTCAAATCTCAGTGGCGACGATGTATACTGCACTTTACGACTGTGTTTTAGCTGTGAAGTTTACAGAAAAGTATTTACAAAAATATCACTAGGGTGAACTTATCGCTATTTAACGATTTCTTCCAGCCATCACTGTAATAATTTAATATCAGTCTAAAATGTTGATATGGTGATGATACTATTTCTATTTAAATCTCTTTCCATTAGATTAGGTCAGCTGGAACAAATTGCAGCATTCGCAATAGGAAGTTAGCCCAAGTTAACAATTTTATGTCTTATTTAATATTGTAAGTATTTTTTTTTAATTTTTCGCTTTCAGAACAAATAAATAAAAAAAAAAATTTAAAAGGATATCGTGCGTCCATTTTTTATTGAATTACGGAATATCAATTTCCTGTGACAAGACTCTCCCGAATGAATGCATCCGGAAGGAAACTATCTGAGTACAGAGTAGGTACTTTATCATTTCCCATGCAACCCTTTAGTCATTAGATATTATTATTAGCTAGATAAATTAGTGGGTTGCCCACTATACAATACTCTATATATCTACCCATTATAATGCAAATCTTAACATATTAACAAGTAGCTTAGTACAGTGAACAACCACTTACAGCTCTGTCTATCGACATGCACTTTTAGCACCGCATTTTTACTACACGCAAAACATGACACATGGGATGTTCAGAATGACATTATAATAAAAGATCAAAACCTATTCACTGTAGAATCATATTATGTTTAGCGTTGAATCATAAAGTTACACATTTAAAAATGAATAGCAATTTTTCAGGAACAGATTTATTAAGTAGTTTATATAGACGATTTACACAGGTTGGCGGTAACTTTTCATAAAATCAATGTTCGCATTTTTCGTTTGATGTCACTTGTTTTTAACAGACTTGTCTAGTATAATTTGCCATATAAATAATGTTGTAGGTATAATAGGGATGATCAAAAGAGGTTACTGGAGAGATAACGTGGGGAGAGTTAGTACTGAGAGAGTGGAACGAGATAGTTTCTGGACTCTGGTACCATGCACACTACCAGGAAGACCGCATACAAGATGGCGAGATAGTTGGATATCCGTATATCCCAGAAACAGGCTCTGAGCAATGACAGGTCGCCGTCCTAGATAAAGCGGAGGAAGTATCTAATAACAAAAAAAACACTTGAACTCTCAGTGCATTTTCTTAGACATCAATAATGTAGTTAAAAAAAAACTATGCGAGTATAGTGTGTGCTCTACAGGCGCGAAGCTACCTAAGAACACGATTCCCAGATTCGAGTTACCTTTTGGAAAAAATGATAGGTATAATAGTGTCTAATCTGACGTAATCCTATAAGAAATGTTAGCCCCGGCTTCCCTTCTGCGGAAATCTACCCTTCGCCTCTGGTGCTCTATAACTACTAAAACTGGACATGAAATCTGAAAGTCTGTTGTACAAAAAACCGAAATATTTTCCGTCAAAGTTAGAATAAGTTCTTATGAAATTTTGTTTGAAGTGTAATCAATGCCAAAGTTTGAATTGAATTTAACGCAGGGTTCAGTTATTACTTTTTAAGTACCCTTAAACCCACCTAATTTAGTTAAACCTACACAGTTTCTATAAATAATCAATAATTTCAGGATCGTTAAACTAATAAAAAAAACTTATTGAAGATTATTTTCAAATAATAAGATCTCAAATTTTTTTTATCGTTATGAAATGAAAAAAAAATCACAACTGTAATGAACCACCCCATGACAACCCTCATACAATATTATTATTTGTAGGAAAATGTTATACGTACATTTTATCAGTGAGGAGGGCGTTACCTTAGCGCTGAGTGTTTATAGAACTACATACATACATACATACATCACCAACACTAGTATCATGCGGGGTGGGTTGAGGGTAGAGCACACAGTAAGCCTAAGCTGCAATCAGTTGACTAAACAACAGCGTCAAGCAAAGTGGTGGATGGTGGGAAAACAGTCAACTAAATTCAAACAAAAAGTTTCCTTTGATATCGACACCACAACACAAAGTTTTCAAGTTTGGAACAACAATTCAATTTGGAACGGAATTCACAAAACTTTCAAACTTTTATCAAATTTTAGAATATAAATTTGTCATTATTGACAAACCCCTTTTTTGAAGGGGTTTGTTCATTCGCAGATTTTTTTTTTAAATCGTCAGTGCAATAATTCTAGTCATAAAATATTAAAACCGTCATATCATTATCTAGTCATTTAAATAGTCAGCGTTCTAGTCAGCAACAAATTAAATTATACAAAAACTAGTCATTTTTCTCTGAAAAATTTAATTTAAAATTACTATTAATAATTATTGCTAGTCAAACATACTAGTCTAAAATAAGTATAAATTATTTACAAGTCAAAGAAAATCATTCTAGTCATAAAATAAAGAGATTAAAAACGTATTTAAAATAAACTATTTTCATATACACGGTTAAAAATAAATAATATTGACTCATATTTAAATTCATAATTATTCGTTCTTTTTTGGAACATTTTTTTTTTTAATCAAATTTTATTGTGATTTTTTGAATTGGATAATTGAAGGGTATTGTTTATAATAACATACCTGCCTATAGTCTGCATTAGTTTGTATACGTCGAAGAAAACCTTCATGCCTGCCTTTGATGACTCAACTGATGTTCCAACACACCATCTAGGGTACCTACTCCATATCAAGTTCTAGGACCACCTACCAGGTATGATGAATCACAGTACATTGCATATTAGGTATATTATGTATATTGCTTGCTTTTAATTATTTCTAAAGTTTTGTGCGTGCCACCCCATCGCACATTCACATACATCAGGCAATCTTATTTTAGGGTTGCAAACAATGCGCTAATATTTCACAAACGTCGAGTGTACAGTATGATGTCGTTACTGAAAACTAATTTACAATTGATTCGGATGTTTCAATGTTAGACAGAATTGTAGCGTAAGTTAAAAAAGTATGTGAAAGTCTTGACGAAATAAGCAAATAATACCGCATGATCAGAACGTACTTTCTATCTATCCCCTCAAGCCGTGTCCCTTGAGTGGTAGGAAGAGAGGACAGAAAGCCAGATCACCCTATCCTTACACACACTCCTTGCTTCCATCACATTCATCCAGTTTGTCATACACGCTCTACGATTTCTCTTCCTCAAAACTTCAGGATCTAGTCGACATGGTCGCTCCACCAACCTCGGACGGCCACGCTTCCTCACACCTTTTAAACGCTGCCTGTAAAGATTTTTTTGCGCGCGCGACCCTACCTGCAGTCGAGCTGCATGCAAGCGCTTAAAAAAACAATCTAACGACCTAACCGGCTATGGAAAAAAAATACAAGTGGGTTGTTACGAAGTTTAGGTATAATTGGTAGTTGGTCATAGATTTTAGTTGATGGAGATCATCATAGACTTCTTATTAACATCATAAAGTTATTCGATGGTTTCGATTACATATTTCGAAGATTTGAGATGCATTTTGCATCTCTTGTGGCGAGTATTGCAACTGCTTGTTGCTTCGCGTGACAATGCTACGCGGTGCGTCTAGACACCGGGGAAGGCGAGGCGTCTGGACGCCTGCCTGGGCCCTACGAACCGAACCTTCCTTCATAGGGAATCAACTCAAACACACCAGATAACACGATACCTAGTCATGCTTATATCATTTCAAAGAATGCGAAAACTTTCCCCTTTTTATGGGTATGTTTGTAAAGTATTTTCAAGTTCATGCAAACATTTCCCAACAAGCAGTCATACTTATGAGTGTTGAATGGAATTTATGTTCGTTGAACGAAGTTTCTCCACTTCACAACGCAAGCTTTTCAAGATTACTGTGAAGAGGACAAATACTCATTTGTTTTTTTTTAGTGAATACACCTTTGTACACTTCACAGTAAACTTGAAAAGCTTGTGTCTTGAAGTGGAATAAGTCGGTATCGGGGATCGAACCCGCTCCCACTGGATTAACAGTCGAGCGCGTTACCAACCAGGTTTTTTTTTTACCTGGCCACCTCAAATTTATTCGATCAATTCAATCAAAATTATTAAGATAAATCAAAATTCATTGTTTTACATAAAATAATACCTACTCGTGTAGTTATAAAATAATCTAGATTTATACTTTCATGACAGTATGCTTGATCTATAATACTATGATTATTTTACTAATTAGAAAATAAGATATTCAACCATCGATTTACCTACATATGTACTTAAACACTTAGTTCTATGAAAATTTTAGAAATAAAATATTTATATGACCTGGCGACATAATTGGACTTGATGCAAACCAATAATAAATACCACTCTAACTTAAGTAACTTATTTAAGCTTGTGGTGTATTGTAACTATTTGTTTTTGTTATTCCATAAAATATGTTATGTTTAGGTACTCGTATTATGTTACCTGTCTGTTTTTAATGAAGAAGGCTAAGGTTCAAGTCCAGCAAACTGAACTAAGCTTTCGTTGTTATTATGTACCTAAAACAAATAATAAAACTGCGAGAGCAAAATAATTTGTAATTCTGCTCTCATTGCCCACCCTGCGACGGGCGAATCGTTTGAAGAAATAAACGCTTCAATCAAACTTAAGTATCTACAGCTTTTTTGTATTCTGGCGTACTAAGAGCAATAAACAGAATAATATACCTTCATTTTCACGTACCTTCATTTTTATATAAAATATCTTTGTACACTGTAGACATGGTAGTAAGCTGGAAAACCTTGTGTTGAGAAGTGTTGTATTTCAGGATCGGGGATCAACCCCATGTCCACTCATTAGGAAGGCGTTCCTATTGTCAATCCAGCTACTTACCACCGCAATATACACATTCTCAAATAATCTTTAAAATTCATTTGATATGAATTTTTGGGCAAACCGTGTGTACATAAATTGACTTTTGATCGGGGTTTCGACACTCAGATCTTCGCTTGAGAATCAGGCGACCATGTCCACTGTTCACCGTGAAAACCTTAAAATATTATTGAAATATACATTTGTTTGACATTTCGTTAAAAATATATATAATGCATGAAAACTTTAATCTTTATTTTTCGTTCTAAGAGTACGAAGTTTATTTCATCTTCAGCGAGATAATAAAATAACTTCCGAGCGAATTCCTTCCCCATGACAAATAAGTATTAAGTATAGTACCTACCTGCCTACCAACATTTGTATTTTTTTTTCATAAACTACTTAACCCACACTTCAAGTCTCATCTCTCCTTCCTTTGTGAACCCCACATTGGATTTTTCTCTTACAATTTCTTTCCCCTTCCTTCAGCGACGTCTTATGTTCCTCTCATACGTCGCAGACTTATTTCTTCACACATCATTCAAAGGTGAAAATAAAATCCCTTTACTATACAGCGCGTTACGAAAGTCACACTTTCCATCACTTTTAATAAATGTCTGTACTTGTATGTCATTATACAGGTTGCTTCATAGTTTCAGCTAAAGAATTATTTAGGTTTGCTAAAATACTTATGTTTAATTTCGAAGTAAATCTACTATAGGTACCTATATATTTCAAAATTGGAACAAAAATACTAACGCAGTCATCTCAACAGATATGAAGTAAAGGTTGGACTTTCCATTAGGATTTTACACTTAAGTAATATTCACCAATTTCAATGCATGCATCTGCCGCATCCATAAAAAAAGAAACAAACATAATAATATGCTAATCAAATGTCTTATTAATCTTTTTTTTATTTTGCCTACTTCATGCTACCTTATTTTATTAATTCTTTATAGTTCTTCTTTCTTATACAAATTTTGAAGGACATTGTTCATTCAGGTATAATAACCATGTAAAACCAATATACCTACCATTTATTGAACGTTTTACTCATAAACAGCAACTTATTGCAAAGCAAGATAAATTTCGTTATTATTTTATTATGGCTTCTATTTATTCACTGAAATATTTTATAGTATTTTTCTACATTATAACTACACCCTGTGAATGGAAGGAATCCCCACGAGACGCAGACATTTACGGGCTTCGACAATTCAATCAGGGGATTTATATCTGGGATTCCTTTTGTCGTTACCAATTTGGAGGTCTCCTGTCCTTCCTTATCTAATATACTCGCTTTGTGATCTCTGCTTTTATATTTATACTTCATATTATACTAAGAAGATTTCGGGCAGGAGATATTCGTGTCTATTGTTGGGAAAAATCTTTAATAAAGAAAACTGCAGGTGTGTAAGTTTTCTTATTGGTACTTACTGATTTTATTCTATTCTCTGCAACGTTATAGGATTAAAATATTCTTACATACACCTGCTATATGAAATTTGATATAAATTAATGTAATTCAAAATTTCTTTGCTCATAAAGTAATTATACCAGTCAACTGGGTTCTTAATGTCACTGAGAAATTTCCATCTAGGCATTAAATCAAATCTAGGAAAAATCCTTACTCCATGTCTTTGTGATGATCCAATACATGGGGTAATTACGTGATTTTATAAACCTACTTTTTCAAACAATTAGGATAATAAAACGAGTTCAAACGGTTATCTTATAAGTTAAATAATTCAGAGGCTATAGAGATAGAGCTTTTTATTTAGCTTCATCTGAAAATGTCAGTATATTTGTAGAGATTTTATGATCTACTTATTTTGTGAACTGGCTTTCATCCACTTGAGACGATGTTATAGTCACATTAGTAGAAGGAAATATTTCATAATATGATTTTAGCTTGTACGTTTGTTTTGAAAATGTTTATTTATTGAAGCAACAATTGTAAATAAAATCACAAGAAAACCTAAGTTACTTATCTTGTTTCTCTACAGCAGTATATAATGTTCTGTTATATTTTTTATTCTACAGAAATATCTAAGCAAAGGATGTTCGAGTGAAAAATTTTAAGTTATTAAGCATGGAAGGATTAATTTCTTCAAATTCCTTGAGTCACCTCATCCCTTCAAGTCCATATTACCATCGACCACTTATGACCGTAGCATCAAATATGTCAACTCACGGTTTTCATAGATTTCCACTTAGGCCTCAACCTTTCCCCCCATTTCTGGGATTTGGAGAACCTCTGTCACCTTTGGATTTATCAGTTAAGAACACTATTCCAATAACACCACCTTGCACTCCATCACCTCCGAGAAAAGGTAACAGAAACGAAAACAACAATATTGAACGACGTGAGGATAATAATAACAAAATAGACAGAGAAAATGATGATTATGAAATGACAGAAGACCCACCATACAAAATCAAGGATAATAAACGTACACACGATGATACCATGGAAAAAGCTAATTATTTAGATGAAGCAATAGAGGATAGAACTATCAAACCACCAAAGATCACTAAACATAATGTTGATGAGATTACGATAATTGATGGACAAAGAACACCAGATCCTAAAGAATGTGAATATCTTGACAGATATTCTCCAGAAATAGACATTGTTAATGTAGATGATAAACCAAAGAAAGTAAATCAAAAAAGTTCTTCGGCTCTAAAGAAGAACAAAGCTGTAAGAAAACTGTTGTTCGACGAAGACAAAAGCTCACCAGTTTCAGGAACGATTATCAGAGAATTAGCAGATGATGAGACTCTTGTTGTCAGAAAGGTATGAACAATATTATAATTTCTAAACCTACATTTTTAAATTCAAATGCCAAGAAAATATGGTACTTCGCTTTCCTTAAATATACTAGGATTTCATTTCGGAATTTTGATATCTTTCTCCCCAGGGTGACATAGATCCGGCATTCAACGTCGTCGAGATTACAGATGAAGCCAAAGCAACTCTAGCCAGCATAGAAAATAAGCTGGGATCATACATATGTCGGCTTTGTAGGCAACTGTATGAAGATGCATTTACTCTTGCACAACACAGATGTTCCAGGATTGTACATATAGAATATAGATGCCCGGAATGTGATAAGGTAAGATCTTTTGTGTATTTTGATTTATTATTTCATATCAAAATAAGCATTATCGTAGTTTAGATTTACAACTGATTCAAAATACTTGGGCCCAACTAAATCACGTCTACCTTGAGGAATTTTTTAAGGACTTTCGGGAAATGGGCTCAAAATCAATCTGACTGAAGTCAAGGGCAGCAAGATCAAATCCTTTGGATAGATCGATGTCTGTTATAAGAATATCTATGTATGTACTTTTTATTTGGGTTGACTGAAAGAGAATGAGTAATACGTGGGCTCATTGTTCGTTATGTAGCGGAATTTACATAGCTACGAGTATATTTTTTGCCCGATTGAGAGAGATCCTATTCTATGTTATTTGTGTAGATATTATATGTAAAATTACTTTAAATATAATGTTATGTTTATCGTTATTTAATGTCTTATTAAAACATCATTTGTGCTATCAAGGGTTGAGATATTGTTTATACTAGGCAAAGAAAGTATACATTGCCCCAGTCTTAATGAATATGAAACAAAATTAATAGTCAGTATGGTGATTTTATGGTAATGCTGTTTATTATTTTTCACCATTTACTTATGAATAAAATTATAACTTATTAATAAACCCACGCAACAAGCTTCATGCATACACATGTCATGATTGTATTGTGTTAATCACAACGCAATTATTAACTTGTTATATTTCGTGTTTAATAATTAATTGAATTATATTAAACAATATTTTATGCTGTAATTAGGATTTCTTATGAGGAAATAATGTGTGCATAATAATAATTCATATTAATTTATGCATTTCGTTTACGTAGAATACCCATAACTGAACTTTTATGCAGAATCGGTCACCAGTGCTTATGTTTTGTCCATAAATGTAATTTTATGGTCCATCCACAATTTTCCAAAATGAGGAATGGTCAAAGTAAAATCTACAAGTTTTCATAAGGTAACAGACATGCCTTTGTATAAGTACTTATTTTCGTAGATATTGGATACCTTCAATTAATTTTATATGTAGCCCTCTTCTTGAATCCATATTCACGAATAAAATGTCCTTTATCCAGTAAGTCATAAAATGCGAAAATTTCAAAATTACAGAGTGGCTATACTCGCAAGTCTGAATAAAGAATGAAAATTAAAAAAAAAATAGAAAAAGATTTATTTGTACCTTTAAATTAAGTAGGTACAGGGACTGTATGCAATATGCATCCCTCATAGATCTCAATTATTCTTCGACAGTATAATTATTCAAATACAAATCATCTACTCTAAAAACACTGAGACATATTGATTGTCGTAAAATACCCGTAATACCCACTGCAACACACTCATTATAAATTAAAAAACGATACCTAAGTTGTTTGCTATTAGGCTGGTATATTGTACTCCCGTTCCCTGTAGTGCTATTGACAGTCTGTATATAATAATGTTGAAGAGATATTAAGAGTACCTGTCTATGAACTGTACGAAACACATCGTTATTGTAGTAATGTTAAAACATTTTAATTATACGGGTGGGCAGGTGGTTTATTATAATTTATAATGTACGTATAACCTTACTACTGTCGAGGTTACAAACTGACAAATATTCATACAATACTCTTATCAGCGTGAATGTACCTAATACAATTGTCAACAGAATTACTATTACCCATACTATGTATTATGTTGCATTGTTATGAACGCTTTTGTCTCTTTAACAATTCCGTTGCATGATCTGAAATGAACATTACTATAACTTCTGTACTTATGTAATTACTTGTTAGATAACCTTGATGTAATGTGTTAGATTTGCATACATCAATTTTCAATAGGTTCACTTATAATCAAATAATATATGTTTCAAGATTCCACGCCTTTTTCATTTAGCAACGAATCTATGAGACTACTTTGCAAGCATATAATCTAAGTTTGCAAGAATATTTTTTTAACATTATCGTAACTCATCGTACTTATGATTCTTTTTTTCTAAAAGTACCTACTTGATTTTGTAATACCGAAAAGACGTCTAATGAAATAGATAAACGAGTTAACAAAATATATACAAGAAATAAAAACATACCCCCATCCGTTTCATACTCCATACCTAATAATATAATCAAAATCACGATAGCACCGTGAGTTTGGTTGAACCCTTAGCACCTTTCTCGGAAAGCATCCCCCTTTCACGATATCTATAAATGGTAATGATGGTAAAAAGGTATTCCCCCAATAATGCATGGTCCCCCATTGTGCAGGTGCGACAAGGGCTGTCGGCCGTGGCAGATGTGCGAGTCCTGTATCGTACTACCATAACAATCACAATACAATCTATACAAGTACTGTATTATATTATAATAATATCCCGTGCCATAACTATTACCTACCACTTACTGTTCCTATATACCTATGATATAATGCCGTGCATAGATTTTATCATACAATCTCAGTCAGAATAATTTTACAAAAATATACCTCTTTTGCAATAAATTCATAAAAAAATACTTATTTACGAATGACAATGAAATTTATGAGCATTGAGCACGTGTCATTTCTCAATATTTTATAGATTTTTTAAGAAAGTATACGTATTTTCCAGACATATTATACTTTTCTGAACAACTGTTATAAATTTAGTCTTGCTCTTGATATTTTCGCAGGTATTCAACTGTCCAGCAAATCTTGCCTCCCACCGAAGATGGCACAAGCCGAGGGTTCCTGGAGAAGTAAAACATCGAAAGATTCAACCAACATCTGTTGCGCATGACAGAGAGAGGATATCCAATGACGCAACTGAAATACACGAGGGAAGCAAGTATCCTTGTACAATTTGCGGAAAAGTTTTCAGGAGACAAGCGTATTTAAAGAAACACTTGGCTAGTCATTCAGATGGTGAAGACAAAGATAATGAAAAGGGAATAGAATTATCAAAATGTCAAAAAGAGCCGTATGATTTTGAAGATGATATCAAAGTTATTGACGATTCTTTCCAAGACAAATTTATTAAACTGCAAAGTGGAGGGCATGAATTATCAGCATTTCGCCAAGTCCAATCTGATATCCAGAAGAAAATAAATCACTACGAATTAGGGGAAGAAATACGCGATACAAATTTCAATACGTTTTGGAATAAAATACCACAAAATATTCAAAACTTAGGAGTTAACTATTTCTCATATGGTGATAATCCTGCAGAGAGATTCAACACTCATTCTAATTATTATAAAACCATACAAAATTATGAACAGAGTCGAAGACGATACGTTTCGTCAATTGCTTCTGAATCGGAGGAATCCCAAACGTTGGATATAACTGGATCCGAGGATGAAAGGACAGCTACAGATAAAGACATTTCAGAACGAGTCAACTCCAAGATGGATTTGGAAAGCAACTGACAGTTACTTATATTCAAACCTATACCAAGGTTTCCTCCAATTATGGAAGGTCTTACAAACTGGCGAGCAAATTCTGGCAATTTTGGAATGGCCAACACAAATTTCTCCCCCTTTCACGGAAACAACGCTAGCTTGTATGGCTATAATAATTCCAGAGATGAAAGATTGGCTGGTAGATCTGTATACTTTCCATAAATTTGTATAAAATGTGTAAATACCTATATGGTAATTAATTAATTATAATTCGTTCTAGTTTTAAAAGATATTTGTGTTTTAAATATTATGTAATTATTTAAATAGTAATATGTAATTAAATATGCAGGGCTAGTATTTGTAAAGAAGAATTTATGATGATTCCTATGAAAAAAATATATAATAGGAACGGTTTAGATCACTTTCTTTCAGTTATACCTACGAGTATGTAACATTAATATCACGAAAACATAGATAAGATATTAACGGCATTTATACTGTGAGATCGAAAGCATCGTATGGTTGTATTGTGTATAAATTTTCGATCTATCGAATTGTAGCTTCTCTGGGAGATATTATCACGATATTCCATGAATTCTTGCGTACCTTTTTCAAGATAGATATATTATTAGAATAAACATTTACAAATACTCACAAAATGCAGATTTTTATATACCAAAAATTGCTTTGTTACCTCCTTGGGCATTTAGTAAATTAAAATTAGACTAATATAAGAAATTTGTATAGAAATTATTATATCAGTGTTGTAGTAATCATAGGAGTTATTAGGTACTTAGTTGTATAAGGGAAAGAGTGTAACTCTAGTCATTAGTTAAGGATGCTCGGTGTTTCTAATTGTAAATATATAAACACCTATAGTTATAAAATAAATTCTTGTATACCATTTATTAGATTTAGTAGCATTTACTTTTAATTGAATGTAACATATATTACAAACAATAGCTCCAATTCTGTAAGTAGTTTATAGTGCATACTATCTAAAATAAGAGGTCATATTTTTCAATTATTTTAATAAATTAATTTAAAACAGACTTATTTTGATTCGAAAAGTTTCAGAATTGGACCTAATATACATTGAAAAAAAAAGACACAACAAAGAACAATTTCACTTTTTTTTTGTTTAATTATAATTAATTGATAAGGAATATTATAAAATACTCAGTTCAGAAATAATTGGTTACTTAACTGAAATATTCTTCTATAGAAATTTCATATTCTTAGACATATCAATGTATGCTCGTGGTGGTTGTAAAATCGTAATCTCTTAATGTCGAAATAACTTTAGTAATTAAAAAACCAAAATAACATTTTTTTTTATTTTTTTTTTATCATTGTTGTTACAAAATCGTAGATTAGATTATAAATTACATAATTGGGATAAATGCCAGTATTATTTATTACAATATAGGTAAATGAAAAACATAGAATTTGGTCGAATTGTACAAACACTTTCGATTAGTTCACATAATTTAAAATAAAATCTACTATATAAAAAAAATCATGATTGATTTTTTCAAAATAGTTGTCTTTTCTTATAGAATGCGTTTTCATCAAGAGATGACGAATCTTTTAGAGATCACAAGGTATTATGGTACGAGTATGCTACAAGGGAAATTCTACGACACATCGTAGAATCGTAGAAGAGTAGGAGCGATGACGTTACGAAGATCCTACGGTTGTAGATGAATATGTAAACCAGCTATTGTAGTTTTATACTAGTGTGATGTAGCTCGCGATAAACTTGATTTGTACACATTTATATAATCCTTGTTACATATAACTTGGCCACTGGCTTCATAGTAATTCTATACAAAAAGTGTGACAAGACGGAATGTAATGTAATGCAGAAACGAAATGTAGACGCGTTAGTGGTGTATTAAAATGTTTCCTCACTATCATTTGCTATAGCTGTTTAATAGTTTATTATATTAATTTAATGTATATACTACAAATTGATATACTTATTCACTGTCTACTTAGAAATAGGTACAATAATAATGTATGTATGTAAATACTAATTCACTTGTGGTGTTATAATATTAAATCAATAAAACAATATTATGAGTAACTGTTTATGTGATTTCTTTATATTAAACGATCAAAACAGTTCATTGAGTAGAATTATGATTCTTTATAAAAAGTACATTTACATAATAAATGCTATCAATTGATCAACTACGAGTATAATATAGCATTTTGGTTCACTGCTGGATGCTTTGCTGATACTGGTCCATACTGTCATTATTTTTGCAAATCTAGATTACAGCTGATTATTTTTCATGGCCCTGCCACTCGGAATATAAGAGTGTGGCAGGGTTTAATCCAGTCGGACACGTTAAGTAAGTAGATGATTCGTTTAGAGGGGATGTTTTTTACCGCCACCTGCAAAATGAATTTATAGAGCGTTAATAAAAATTTGCTTTAGAATACTTGATAGGATGATTGGTAAGTAGTAAAAACAACTCTGTTCTGCTGTATTTTTACAGCAATGTCTCGTATCTCTCAGACATACAGTTAAAGCATGAAATAAATACGTAATATTTATTATGTCTCACCTTTAGCTTTAACAGAATTCACAATTGTTCTGAAACATAAGAACGGTTTCTCATTGACATTAATCATGATGTCAGCTCTGAATTTCCCGTACAACATACTCGGGAACATATTTTCCAATGGGGCCATAAATTCCTTTGCACAGTATATACCCTGAAACGAACACAAACATCAATACAATCAGACTGATACAATATTATAATAGAATAAGTTTTAACGGCCCTCGCGTTGAAATAATATAGAACATAGTAAATTGTGAAACCCTATATAAGGATTCGGTGTTTCAGTTTATATATGCTATAATGCTACTTTTTATCATATAAGAAAGTATATGTATTGATTGTATTTCAGTATTCGCTATAACATAGAATTATCAACGTTACCGCTGCCATTGGACATGTTTCTGCGAGTCCAAAGTTTCTAAGTATTGATGTCCATAAGTCCTTTACGTGAGTCATCAGTATTTTACACAAATCATTACCTACAAAATCAAAAGCATTTGGCTTCCATCCTCCATCACCCCACTTAGCCGCGGTTACATTTAACTAAAAATATAAACACATTTCAATCTGATATTAGATATAGATAAGAAACCAAATAAGACTGTAATACTAGCATAAATCAATTATGATGTTTATATGTATCGACAATCGAAGATGTATTGTCGCCCTCTTAGACAAATTTTGATTTGACGTGTTTGAATAATGTATTAAATACCTACTCAGGATCTTACCATGTACGTTTCATCCATAGGTGTTTCGAAATTATAGCATGCGTTGTATGCAACATGAGTTCTATTCTTTTTAAAGTAAGCAATATCATAGGGTTGGGAATATTTCGCTTGATCTTCACACTCTTCTACACTCTCAATCACAATATCTGCAGGACCCTGGAACCGTATAAAATATTCATCATAAATACCCTCCGGATCCTCGTAAAACAGAAGGATGGAGAAATTTAGGATGAAAAAAAAAACATTCAGGAAACAACAAAATCCGTACTCACAATATTGGTCACTCCTCTCACATTGTTTATTATCATCAGACATAGAACTAAAGATAGTAACACAAACATTGTAAAATTGTTAATTATTATTATATTAACGTAAGGCAATAATTGATGGTGATGGTGGATGGATGCAGTGTGCCCAAGACAGGAAGCTGTGGAGGACCAAAGGGGAGGCCTATGTCCAACAATGGACCTGAGGGGCTGCAGAAGAAGAAGAATAATTGATACTGACACTTTGCAAATGAAATAATATTATAATTAATTAGATTCCCTACTTTATATATGGCACTAATGACGTGATATAGGCATATAACAATCACAATGCTGTTATAAAAAATATGTAATTTTGTCATGGTCCGGTCATGGTATTTATTGATACCAAGCGAGCATTATGAAGTATAGCACAGAGGCGAGACGAGACCGTTGATCAATTTTGTCACAACACGAGTTTTTTTTTACAGTAAAATAGATACTGAAGAGAACTTCTTTATAAACCTGCGATGAGAACATAAATTTAACATACTCGTACTTATTCTTCCGGTTTCGTGTCAGGTTCCCCCAACGTTGAGTATCACTCGAGAGAAAGTGCTCCTGTCCTGGGTAGCTCGAAACAGCTCTTCAGCACTCCTTATCCCAGTCCAGTCTCGTATATTGCGTACTTATTAAACGAATAAATTAACTAAGTATGTAGGTACTCGAAACAATTAGATTTGTCACATGTAAGGATGGAATGCCTACAAAGAAAAGAGTAGTTGTAGAAATAAAAGAGACTACAGGACAATCTGTTACTCAGTTTAATTGTTTATTGCCAAATTATTGCCGTTATATGAAATGAACCAACCTATAAAGAACTTTAATGCTAGGCAGTGTACAAGGCAGGAGACCGAGAGGCAGATCGCCGATGCGTTGGAGCGACCAAGTGAGGGCAGCCACAAATACCACTCTACACAAGGCCGCACATCTGGCCATGGATAGAAGCTCGTGGAGGAGGATCGTCAACTGCGGGAATGAGAGTCGCGATCCTCAGTCATGAGGATAAGCGACACCAGCATGAAATGAAAATAAATTTTATACTTAGATCAAAATGATGTACGCGTAAGAATTTTTACCTTGAATAAGCTCTGCACCTACTGTACAAATCGAAAAGTAAAACGATAATATAAGCTCTTCTGCGAAAATAATTACGTAGGTACTATATGATGTTATTATAATTATAACAATTCTTGTAATAATTCTATAATATATTATTATAATCTTTTGACCGTGGTTGTATTGACCAGTAGAGGTCCTTGAGACTGCAGGAGACAGGGGCATCTGTTGAAGATACGAGGGGAAGAAGGAATGACTATTCTATGACGTTTTGGATCATTTTCTTAATCAGTTGGTAAAGTACCTACTCTCATTAATTTTATTTCATTTCACCGTATCCTGAATTATGTCCAAATATTTTTTGATAATTATCTATGCAATACTGGTACAGGTACGTAGAATTTAGAAACATGCGTGCAGCTAAGTTTTTCTTAAATTGCAGCATTTTTAATGATATCATTTTCTATTTCATCCCACAGCGACATTTTTTATTTGTTTGGTGGAATATAATAAACTTTTTACATATTGCCATTTATTATTCAAAATCGGTTGGTTAAATTAAAATAATACATAAAATGAGTACCATAAAAAATAAAAACACTGTTTTAGTAGGTATGATCTTATGTAATTAAGTTATTATGCTATATTACAACGTTGTAATTGGATAAACATATAATTATTATGATAACAACAATGTGATAATTGTTTTAAATTATAATGTAAAGGATTGTAATTGATTTTTATATAAAAATAATAATAAATTATGATCTCCATTAGCATCATGACAAATCTAAATTATCCATCTATGTAAATATAACAATAAGAAGTAAAGTTGTTAGGTATGTAACTCATTTTGTTATTTGGAATAAAAGGTCCATACAATGGGTTCCAGAACTCATTTGTTGATCTGCTGTTATTGGGTGCTGTTTGGAATCATCCAATAAATTATGACATCGCCAGAAGTCAAAAGATAAAAGGAGCAAAAAAAAATCCCGTTTCATCTAGGATATACAACATCCAAATCGCAAAGTCACTGCAGGGCATTTGGAATGACGAATGACAGGCATGATGAAATTCACCGAGAGATTTGCCATGTCTGTTATACCAAATATTATGTCTGTTATCTATACAAAATTATTAATCTATTTATAGTGTAGACAGTGTAGACTGTAGATACGTGGTTGGCGAAGTCGGTTGGAGCGGGAGTCTGCCAGCCAAAGTTTCTTTCAGACAAATGGGTTCCGAAGTGGGGCGGGGGCAGACTTGTTCTGCGTAGGGATACTCCGAAGGGGCACCCCCAGGGCCGTCTTTAACCTACTGGGGGCCCTGGGCACTTTACTCTGATGGGGCCCCTATGCAGGGCCGGATTACAAAAACTAAAAAACTGTTGACCTCGGGCAAGAAAAAATTGTCGTCGGGGGGGGGAGGGGGGGGGTGAAATATGACATTGTGTTAATACAAAATGTGAATAGCGCCGCAGGCGACTTTTTTTAGAAAACCGTGTGAAATAATGAACCTGCTTGTCTGTCTATAGCAGCAGGCCGGACAAACTTTTTGGATGAAGGGGCTTTGAAATTATAAATGAGCGACGGGCGGCAAGTAAAACAAAATTTTAGATTATTCAACAGGGTTGTAATAATGCGCCGCAGGCGAAATTTTTTCAGAAAAATGGACAAAGCTATATGAAACACACAGTAAATTATGTAAAAAAATCTGTGAAGTGATAATACAAACGCAACATTGGATTTTTTTTTACCGAGCTGATAAGTAATATCATCAGTTCGTGATCTAGACAGGAATTAGGGGGCCCGTGGATCGTAATGAAAGACAGGCATTGTTTCTTGGGGCCCCTGTTCATTAGAATACCAAAAAATCTGATGAGTAATATATCATCAATTCGTGATCTAGCAGAAACTAGGGGGCCCCGTGCATAAGGAAGACAGACATTGTGTGTTGGGGCCTCTGTTCATTAGAATACCAAAAAATCTGATGAGTAATATCATCAATTCGTGATCTAGCAGGAATTAGGGGGCCCCGCGGTAGGTATATCGTAATGAGGAAGACAGGCATTGTTTGTTGGGGCCCCTGTTCATTAGAATACCAAAAAGTCTGATTAGAATTATAATTTATACTCAGTAATAATTGTTAGATTTTCGTAAAATACAATATACTAGCTTGGGGGCCCCTTGGATCGCGAGGCCCTGGGCAAGTGCCCACCGTGGCTAATGGGAGAGACGGCCCTGGGCACCCCCCCTAAAAGAAACACTGCTCCCAACCCGGGTTTCAGCTTCGGAAATGACGATACGCTTTCCATTTCAGGATACCTGGATGGTAGCTTAGTTGTGAAGTACGAGTATGCTGCAGGATTGGGTTTGTGTATTATTTGCCCAGAACCATTTTTTGAAGTTTTTATAACTCGTATCTTTCTAAGACTCAAGATGAATTTAAATAAAAATAGGTAGGTATTAATAATGTAAGGAGGTGGACACAGGACTAAGTCAAGTGATACTTACTCATTATTTTAATTATAGTTACATTATATATCAATGGGCTTCGCCAGCCTCGGAGCTAGGGTGGGCGGCAATAAAATTTTTGAAAAATGATATAGCATAAAAAATACGTAAATAGCGCCGCAGTCGATTTTTTGTGAGAGATAGTGAAGAAAGTCGTGATGTGGTTTGTTTATTTGAAAATGTATTTAATAATTTGCACAATAATATGTATGAAAGATGTTTTCTTATAAAAAAGTAATAAAAAATAGCGCCGCAGGCAATTTTTTTTAGAAACTAATGGATTTTCATACTAGTTTTAGAGAATGAATTTTAATGAGAAAATATGTGGTAGAGAAAAAATATATACCTATTCCAATCTCTAGGTGGGGCAGATACCCCCCTTGGCGACGCCCATGTATATATCCACAAGTAGTTCATCAAATGTGTACCTATATTTTGTTAACTTTAAGAGTACCTAAGATAAATAAAACAAAATTCAAAGAACACTAAAATAAATTATTTTATTAATTCTTTCTTTACTTATTACGGCTATGCACCCGATTTACGGGTGATGCTGCAAATTATTTTATTAATAAAAATAATGTTTGTCAGGTAAGTAAGTAAGTATGGTTAACAATAATAATTAATTTTTATTTATATTTAAAATTACAATAAGTTATCAAAAAAATGTAAAATTATCTGTAAGAAGCTGTAACCCATATGTTTTCACATAATTTTAATCTACTGATTTTTGTTCCATGTTTTGTTTGCTGAAAGTAAAAAAATAGGTGATTTAATGACACGAAGAAAAGTAAAGTATTATTTAATCAGATACGAATTATGACTGTTGAGTAATTCATCGCACATCAATATTTCATAGGAATCAAGTCAGTATAGTCATAATGTTCATATATATCAATAAAACTACTGCAAGTGTGTAGTTACAAACGCGAAACCTAATTATTTGAGCCGCGCATTTATTGCAACATGTCCTTCAACCTGTAATGGACTTCCTGTAGACATCAAAGAGGCAAAAACGTTAACCGGGTTCAAAGGTCTATTAAAAACATTTTTGTTTAAGAAATCCTTCCCAACAACATAGGGAGGAACACAGAGAACCCTTGAGGTGGGAATACCCACAAAACGGCGCTACATAAATAATCCAATTATTATTAGGTATATTATTACTAGTAGTATGTATTTCAGTTACCTTTCGGTAGAACTGTTGTAGTAATTTTTAAACAAGTGAATAATGTATCCTTTATTAATATGATCGACTCAGACTGATTTTTCCCGTATATCATACTTGGAAAAATATCTGCCATGTATATTCTGAAGTCCGTCACACAATACTGTCCCTGAAAAATTATCTCATTTGACAATAAGTTGAAAATTATAATTGATATGGTATTTATTAATCAGTCAGATTTCATGATATAGGAGTATAGCACCCACTAGAACGAATGTTGCAAATTCTATGGATTAAAATATCAGTTTAACAGAAACGTGAAATATTTATTGCTGGCGGTACCAGAAGGGCGGAAGACACTAATGTCCGGATGACTCGCCAATTGCGACATAGGATGAGAATTTTCTTGCAAGCTGACGTGGAGAAATGTAATGAATAATCTAGTAAGTAAAACGTTAATTACTTTTTTAATAGGACACTTTGGTTCAACACCCAAGCTTTGAGTAAGTCCAACCCACTGATCTTTACCATATTTTTGTAAAAGATTACACACATCCTCTCCTTCTAACTCTAATGCATTCGGTTTCCATCCGCCATCTCCCCACATTGAAGACATGGATTTAAACTGAAAATATACACGAATACCATGTCAAATATGGATAAGACAAAGAATACACAAACAATCTAAGAAATGAAACTCTGCCAAACTGGATTGAAGTAGTCAGGTCACATTTTTCCAGTTCCAAATTCATACCCTGTTATGAAGTGAATGAATAATTACTGTTGCAATAGGCATTTGCTGGCTTAATTCCACTACCTCTAATAAAGACTGCCAAAGACAAACATAAATACTCGAACTAGATAACTATTTTTCAATGTTGAATATAATTACACTATAAGTTTCGTCCATATCACTTGGTAATGTGTAACACCCGTTGAATCCTGTGTGTGTTCTGTTGATTTTGCTCAATGTCACATTCATGGGATGTAGATATTTCTCTGGGGAATCACATTCTTCGATTGCTTCTAGGATCACACGCGAAGGACCCTAGAAAAACAATGCAATTGGCAAATGGATTCTATGAATTGAGTTACCTTAAGATACTCGTAAATGTGCTAATCTGCACGTCGCGTCGTATGCTTAGATGACAAATAATTAGGATACTGTGAAGTATACAACTAGTATTATAAAACAACTTATGTAATAGTGGTTGCATCAAACGTTAAATCCAGGCGCAAACCCGCTGGGTACAAAAGCTAATTGGAAATAAAACATTTGGAGGAAAACATGTTAAATATCTGTAGGTATACTTACGGCAAATGGTTCGTCATCTGAGGAAACCGTCGAATAGAGAATAAATGTGATTGAAAATATTTTAACATTCATGTCGTATTTCACATAAATTATGAACAACGTACATTGTTTATACTACAAAGTAGTATTCTATGGAACATATGTATTTATCTTCTGATTATCCAATCCATTCTACATTATTATTAATATTTTAATGTCAATATCTCGTGAATCATTATCATTCCATCAATTGCTTTATAATATTGTATTATATTATTATTATAAAATAATAGGAAAGTACCAATGATTCGTGCAATAGCAGAATTGATATAAGTTTCACGATCAATTATTTAATAATGCGGATAATTAGCGACATCATTAATTATAAATATAATTACAAATTACAATACCTTTAGTACTTATTGTATTAAACATACATTATTACGTACATAATATAACAATTTTTCACGTAAAACAAGAACTGACTAGTGTAGGTAATAGATAATTTTAATGCCAGGTTTTTTCCATATGGTGCATTACATCCCTACTGAATTATCATGTGCCTATTATTTTCCCTAACCAATTGATTTCTGAATATTTACATACAAATAACTAAGTTCCATCTAAATTCAATCACGTAACAAGTTGATAGGTCCAATTCTGTAACTGCAATTAAGCGAGTACTAACTAAAATATTGCGTTCATTTTTCAATTATTTCATAGTATAATCAATTTAAAACACACTTTTTAAGTTACATGATTGGACCTAATATGTGCATAACAAGGTATATAACAACTTACTAATATGAATCAAGTCTACAGACAACAATCATTATACTTACTGTAACTTGTTTCGTAGTCTGATTCTAAGAAAGATTACGTAATGGGTGTGTCTTGAATAAATGACTGTCGTATATTGTTTATGTATATACTCGTAACACGTCATAAATATAACCCGTAACATTGATTTCATATTGAGATTTATATTTTTTTTTTGTTGACAAAAAAATCTACTGGGCTATGAGTTCCCTTTTGTAAATAAAATAAATTTTAAAACACTCAATCACATTCACGTTAAGGGCTAATTTATCGCTTTTTGGCGATTTTTCCTAACCAAACCTATAATGTATCTATATAAATCGTTTATTAAAATAAATATCTAACTATCTTGCTTGCTGTTGAATTTCTGTGAAACAATGAGAATTATGATCTCATCTACGAGCTGAAAGCTGGATAGAGATAAGATAACTACATACATACATAGGTACTATAGAAAAACTTCGTTTCTTTCAAAATGTTGCATATATTTCGTAAATAAGTTCCAAATATTTATACAATTAACTGAATAAAATTTCTATAAAAAACAGGTTTTATTAGTCGGTAATATCACTACAGAAAGTCAGTGATATTTGGCGTATACATATACGGAAATAAATCAATCGAAGTGTGTTTCACTTTTTTGTAAAACCATTTCAAAACACGTAGTAGTAGGTAAGTCAAAATTATTTGCTCTTATTTTCTTTGCATGATTGTTACCAAGCGTACATTCCTAGAAAAAATAAAAATAAATTAATTTGTTAGGTTCATTGTTAATTACAATAAGCTGTGAGTTGAAGAAACTTTTTGTACCCTGACTGGATCGGTTTGAAGTGACGATAATCTCATAAAATATTTTCTACTAATAATATCCTGCCGCTTTGCTCACGCGTAAATTTTAAGGGTTATCTAGAGAGGACAGAACTCTCATGTCCCTATTTGACATCATTGGCTTATTACGTTCGTTAAAAAATTCTAATAAAATTAGTTTTTAGCTTTAGTGCAAGAGACATGAAAAGCATCCCTTTTTCAATATGTCCTTTTCATCCCTTTTAATGAGACATCCTATTTTATTTATAATGCTATATATTTCAAGTTCATAAAACGTGTCTATTGTGTCCGAGATATTCGTAAGAATTTCCAGAAATCCTTCCTCAGTGGCAAGTTTTTTATAGTCCACTTGTTTTTCAAATTCCACTTCTCTACGATTAGTAAATGACCATCTGGACTGTGTAATGTGGAGTCATTTCCATTCAGGCATTTTGTTCTATAGATTAACATTTGTAGTTATAGGGAGGGGCATGTAGAGAATTAGTTACTCATTATAGTAGTAAATAAATAAGAAGAGTTAAATATAATGTTAGTTACCTCCTTGAGAAGCAGGTGATGACGTTATGTACACTCTCATACATACGAGAGGTTTCATATCTCTTAAAAAAACACAATCAGCTCTGAATTTCCCATAGAGAGCGCTATTGAAAACCTTTTCAAAAGAAACCATGTAGTCGGTAACGCAGTAATTCTTCTACAAAAAAAACGTATGTATGAAGTGATTTTCTAATTAGCAGGAGCAAGAATTATAGATAAAAAATAAAACTATATAAGATTCTCTTTACCGGCTTCCACGGACAAGTTTGTATAGCTCCAACGTGATCAGTGAAGAATTCCCATTCCTCATTCAACATTTTTTTCAGATTTTCACACAAATCATCGGCATGATAATCAAATGCATTTGGTTTCCATCCTCCGTCACCCCATTTAGCTGCAGACACATTCAGCTATAAGAATATATAAAATATTAACATTTTATCTCCAACTTCAGAGCTTCATAATAATCCTAATCTTACTGATTTGACTATATCTATGAACTTTGAATAATGCCAGGAACACCTGAATAATTTTGTTGTAATGTTTCTATAACAAATAAGTCAGATGTGACCCTTCGTATTTTTTTTTATTTTTTATCGGCCTTTTAGAGAAGTTTTTTTTACCGTATACGACGAATCCATGTCAGATGGCAAATTTATACATCCACTAAATCCACCATTAGTCCTGTTAAATTTTCTATATGTTACACTCAATTCCCCTGGATATAATTCTGGTTCTTCGCATTTTTCAACCGCTTCTACCTGTATAGTCGCAGGACCCTGAAATCACAGACAAAAAATACATATTTCAATAACAGTTCCCACATCAGTTTTTAGATTTGGTCGACTGACAATTTATATTAATTTATTTACACTTTAAGTGAACAAAAGACAGAAATATGTTAACAATACGAGTAATAGACACTATAAAATTTGTTGAATTTATTAAAAATATATATTTACCATATGGGAATATGTGGAAGCTGATGTTTTAAATAAAGCAATTATTAAAATATATGAAAATGAATTCATTATAATTAATTCCCGATAAAAGCAGGCGAGATGATAGCAACCAATACTATACTGATGAATAAATTAATCATCTGATGATAGTAATACAAAATCATTCAATTATCTACAATTAGGTATCATGCTGTGAATAAAAATAATGAGCATTTAAGCTTAATTAGTATCACGCGAGATAAAGATACCAAAATCAGCACATACGATTAATGGCACGTGATGCATACTAGCCGGTGACGTGACCTAGGTTTTAAAAACAGGCAACCTGGTTAACTGTGTAGGTATTTTATGTGAAATAATATCAACTTGTTAACATGCTGTAGGGACCCTTTACACATATCTTTGTAGGGACATTCTTACGTTTAGAACAACCCAAAAATAATTGTAAATCATTGTATGATATGACCTATTATATGTGAATCTTCTCAATATCAGGACTCGCTAAACTTAGGTACGTGACCTGTACGTAATACAGTTATCAATGAATTAATTATTAATACAGAGTGTTCGAGTACACACTCGTAAATGCAAATCCATGAAGGCGGATAATAACATATCAGTTTTAATTTCTCACGGCTATCGCGATCTAACTTTTGAAAAACCCGTTTTGAGTTTTTACAGCCTTGCTCCAGTGATGAGTGATTCCTATTCTGATTCCCACATTTTATTGAGTTTCCAAGATAAGATTTTGATTATTAAAATATTATCCTGATATGCATTGAGTCATATATACCTAATCAAAAATGGCAGTTTTGAGAAAAACAGTGTTTTTCTGGTAGTATTTTTAAAATGTTTGTATCGAAGCAAATTAAATTTAGATTAGATTTTTTATTAAATCATTAAATTTGTTAAAGATCGAACTAAAAAATCCTTAGTTCTATTTCTGATACCAACTTACAAATACATCATTTTTGTTTGCAACTTACACTCTGACATCAAATTTGATTTCTATTTTGCATGACATACGAGTATATACCTATAATAACAGATTTAGTTTCACTCCATTTAACTGTGTGAAAATTTTCTGAAAAAGTTCTTGTTTTCAACATTGGGCGCATGTGTCCAGTCTCCTGTCAGAGTACACAAGAAGAAATATCCGGTTAGCGAGGAGTGTCGCTTGTCTCATTATGTGATCAATATCGTTGCAGAATGCGTGCGCGGTGGAACCAACTATATATACAATTAATAGGCAAACATTCCTTTCAAAATATATTTAAACAATTAAAATATATGTACAAATAAAATCTTTATTAACATAAATAGTATTTCAAAACACAATAAATACATAGGTATTATATCTAATATAGGAACATGTGAAACAGCACTCGTAATTATGGTAAGAAAATATCTTCATTATTTAATTCCTTTGCACAACAGTTATTATATTGGATTCAGTGCTAGAAAAGAAAATTAATGTTCTTCAAATTTCATTAAGTCATCCTAGTACCTGAGGTTGCTATTATCTCCTATTCGGTCCGCGAGTAGTTTGCGAGATATCAATTGGTTGGGACATGTGGAGGAATGTTATGGTGTAAGGTGTAAGATGAATGAGGAAAGGTTAAGGAAGGATATATACATGAGAGAGAGAAGAGGTGTAAGGAAGGGTGACTGTCCAAAAATCGTATCGTATGGCATGACGATGTAGACCAGATTCTCAAAGATGGACGTGTAGAAAAAGTAATAACATGTACAAGAAATAATCCAATGTGCCAATATGGAACAAGAAAGTTAAATAGTATCGAAGTTTGTATGTTACCTTTAGATGGCTGTGAAATGGCGAACACTCTTCGACAAAACACTGGTTTTAAATTAGTTAACATTTCAACATCGCATCTGAATTTCCCATACATAGCGGCGCTGACAACCTTTTCAAAAGACACTATCAAATCTTTGAGGCAGTATTTACCCTACAAAAAATCAAGTGAATTTTTATTATTATTGCATTGCTCGGCCAACCCCAGGGCAGACGACTCCCGGGCAGACCACCAAAGAGATGGATTGACAGTTGGGAGTCGACATCACAGGATCGAGGCTAATCCATCTTCATAACAGGCCACAAGGCCTATATTAAGAACAAGAAGAAGAAGAATATTCAATGTACTTTCCAGGGACTTTCACTGTTAATTCAACAACAATAACTTATAGAGCTTATACGACCGTAGGCTAGAACATTTTAGATTAAATAAAGAATTCCTCTACCTTCTTCCATGGACAGACATTACTAGCTCCAAAATTACTAGTCACGCCATCCCACTCGTCTCCCAAATAAGTTTTAAGGAAAGGACAAATATCCTCTTGGATATGAGCCAACGCATTAGGTTTCCATCCTCCATCACCCCACTTGGCGCAAGTGAAGTTCACCTACAATACCACCATTCATATGTAGATATAGGAAACAACTTATTATTCATATTAAATATACTCGTATCTAGACTGTGTTATCAATAATTGTAGAAAAATGGATGTCTATAAAGGGGACTCGATAAAATACATTTACCATTGGATAATATATTAATAATGGATAACTTTTACCGCGTAAGATGAATCCATGTCAGATGGTATGGCGAAACATCCATTAAATCCTCCATTCGTTCTGTTTATTCTTTTAAACGTCATAGTACTGTCCTCCGCATATTTTTCTACATTCTCACATGGTTCAAGTGATTCTATAAGTACATTTGCTGGACCCTAAAATGACAAATTAATGAGTTATTCAGTACATACAAATCATACTAGTAACGTGATGGAACCAATGTAGGTATGAGTGTTTACTATAAATATTTATACTTACCATACCCTCATCACCAACTGCTGAGGTTATAGAGAATATTGTAACTAGAAGCAGACAAACTGCAAACACATGTGTAACGGAATCCATTTCTAATGGCTGAATGAATCAATCGAGAAACTGTTAACCAATTTTATACTGATGGATCGTATGTCATACAGAGGCGTCGCCAGCTTATTTAGTTACCGCGTAACTTGTCTAAAAAATTGAAATTCTGTGAAAAGTGGACTTCCTAGGGAGGCGGTATTCTATACCAATCTCTTCCTTATAAGTAATGCACCCCAAAAAAAGAACACAGTGCTAAGATCGATTCCCAAGTTTCCCATACATTGTGATCTATTAGACGATGAAAAATGAAAGCTAGGTAATAAAATTATTGCTTGCAAATTTTTGTTATTTTGTCAGTCATTATTTTTGTAGAGACACGTAATTCACCAATATCACCCGAAAGACATAGGAAACCCTGGCTCACCTGGAGGAGAAATCTATGGCCTAAGTGGAAAAACATGTCTATTCCGAATCGGCCTATTTAGCCATCTGAGATGGAACAGTAGAATAGAGGCTACATAGCAGGATCCACCGTGAATTCTCAGCGCTCACAATACTCGCCCCAATCGAAAAATTGGCATATACCTACTAGTATTTATTTTTGTCTACGCCGATGTGCAAAATGTGTTGAAATCCAGCGCCAATATATCGTTGTATATTATTTGATAGGAATATATTAATGATGTACTAATTTCATGTATCTGTATGAAATTATTTTATAATTTATTGATGATAAAATCGTATATATTGTAAACTTATTTTATTTTAAAACTAATTAATGATCAAAATAAAAAAAAATCCACGCGTGTCTAATGAAACAATAGTAACAAAATTCAATGGAGTGCTGAACAACATTGATTACATACCTATATTAAATTATCATTATGTATAGGTACAAATGTTTATGTACGTACACGAGTATTATACCAATTATTATCAAATGACTTTGCTGTAACCTCCATCATGGTATCATAGGGAATCCACCCGTCACCACAATCACCACAATTCGCCATTCATTTCTTCCCACACCATTCCAAATGCTTTACTTACTTACTGGTTGCCACTTGCGTTCCACTGCTGGACACAGGCCTCTTCTAAAAAAAAAAGTAAGAATCATATGGGGTTTGATCATTAAAAGCGTAGGTATTTTTCAATTTTCTACTTCGAGCAACTTCTGATATCTGAGCATAAAAACTGTTATCACCCTGAATTATTTTTGTTTTTTTTTTTTTTTACAAATTATCCTTGTAAAGCGTTGGATTTTTCTATATTCCGTTGTATATACAATGCAGTATTCCTACAACAGTGTAGAAGAATTTAGGATGAACAATTTCGGGCATACGACCAGCCTCGGCGTACTTAAGTGATCACTTTACACTCGAAAAACATTCGCCATTGCAGTTCATCTCGGCTTGGATTCGAACCCAGACCTTCGTCTCGCATAGTATACACTACACCACGAGGAGCGTCGGCTGTGTTGTCGAATTCCGTATACATTAAGTACCTACGTATTGTTGCCATTCACACTATTGCAGGAAGATGTGGTATTTTTATATATACGCCCGCCATCTATTGTTGCCTAAGTTATCTGTTATCTATTATCACCTAGTTTATAATAGATCATGCCAGGTTAAATTAAATTATGTAAGACTTTGTAAAAATGTATAGATTAAATTTAGCATCTAAATAGTTCATAGATCACTAAAGTTAATTTATTAATAAAAAAAGTTTCAAAATAGGAAGTGCTAATCCGGTGCAAGCGGGCACATCGTAGGTACCCGCTGTATCTTTCAGTATTGTATTGTTAAAAGCCTAACTTAAAATTATATTGCAACTGTTATGTTTGTTGTTTTTTAAGATTTAATCATATGTACCTAAAGATTGAATATTGTAATATGGCAACAAAATCAATTGTAATATGTTGAAGGCCATACGGCCGTAGATAAATAAATAAATAAGAATGAGTGAGTATTTGAACTAGATACTCCACCTATTAAATATATTCTTCTTCTTCAGCCTTCCTCCCTCCACTGCTGGACGTAGGCCTCTACCAATATATTAAATATATTACTGGCCTAAATAATAGATGATGAGTTCCAGAGTTTCAGTATCAACATTTGGGTTTAAACATGATAAGAAAAAATCAAACAATTATACAAATTAAATATTCATTGTCAGGAAATATGTACATAAAATGTGGCATAAATACGAGCATACATTGAAGAGGTTCCGTGTTCAGAAGCACTGAATATTCTTCTCACGATCCAGCTTAGTGATATGCTTTTAATTTAATAAAATACTCAGGCACACATCATTGTAGGGACGAATGTACGCATGGATCAAATTGTTCGTTTTGTATGTATTCTTTTCTAGAATAAGTAGGTTTTTTGTGACCAAATTTATACAAGTCCAGCAGTCTCGCCTCTAATTTACGAGATTTTAATTATAAAATAATAATAGTAATAATCAAATCTTTATTTACACATCAGTAATACAAATAATACAATACATATTATTATATAAAATTCTACAAAAAAGTAATATGCTAACCAATATGATTCTAAATTCACTACACTTTTCAGAATTTAATAAAACGTCTTCATTGCTGGAAAAGAAAAAAAGAAGTCTTTAAATTTTACTATATCAGGCTAGTTAAAATTCTAACCTATATATACATACGTACGTATGCTTGACGGGAAAAATTATTCAATCTACAATCTGTATGATGTTTTATCGTCCTTTAAGAGTGGAAAACAGTTCACAGGCTCATCTCCGCCTTCTGGGAAGGAGGAATTAGTGATATACTCTTCTTGTAACGAGAAATCTTCTTTTTCCTGCCCTTCTGTCCCGGTTCATCCAGGGTCGGGTTTCTTCGTTCGCAAGTGCCAGGTAATGAGAAATATCTAATCCAATTTAATATGGAAAAAATAATGTTGAGTAGAAAGAGGTGGAGTTAGAATGTTACCTTTAGATGGCTGAGAAGTGGCGTACGCTCTTATGCAAAACAGTGGCTTTGAATCTCTCAAGAGTACAATCTCGCATCTGAATTTCCCGTACAGAGCGCTTTTGACAACCTTTTCAAAAGACACTATGAAGTCATTGAAGCAGTAATTCTTCTACAATATAAAAAGAAATAAAAATTAAGTGATTTCTCATTATGATGTAGACAGATCTACCTAATGCAATGGACTTTCTAGGAAATTTACTGTTAATAATTCAACAAGAGTAACCCAATAACAATTATCTTACAGTGGTACTAGGGGGAGACCGCATTCCTTATAGGCAAATTATACTCAGGAAAATATACACCTATTCAAAATTACTTAATGTTAAACGGACATCATCTAGACCAATAGGACGTCGCGCCGGACCGAGAGATGGGTGGATGGCATTAGGGAGATAGCAGGTGGAGGCCTACGTCCAGAAGTGAGCTGGAGTAGTAGCGAGTGAGTTAATTATCTCGCTTACAATATATTACGGGCTTCAAACCTTCTGTATCCCATGCAACTTATTGTTTCTATAGGAGAATGAAACATTTTAGATTAGGATCAAACAACTCCTTTACCTTCTTCCATGGACAGACATTACTAGCTCCAATATTACTAGTCACGTATTCCCACTCGTCTCCAACATATTTTTTAAGAAATGGACAAACATTCTCTTGGATATGAGCCAACGCATTAGGTTTCCATCCTCCATCACCCCACTTGGCGCAAGTGAAGTTCACCTACAATACCACCATTCATATGTAGATATAGGTAACAACTTATTATTCACATTAAATATGCTCGTATCTAGACTGTGTTTTCAATAGGTACATATGTGATATGATAATAAATAATACAATTATTTATTATCATATTTTTTCTACGAGAAAAATGTGTCTCTAAACTGGACTCGATAGCATAAATATGTATACATTTACTGTTAGCTTTGGATCACTTTTACCGAGTACGATGAATCCATGTCAGATGGTACGTTAAAACATCCATTAAATCCTCCATTCGTTCTGTTTAATTTTCTATATGTCACAGTAACCTCTTCTGGATATAATTCTGGATTCTCACATGGTTCAACTGCTTCCATAAGTACATTTGCTGGACCCTAAAATGACAACAAGAGAAAAAATAATTCATTTGGTGCCTATAAATTATAAAATTAGATCCTAGATCACGAGGATCTGTAACTAGTAACGTGATGGAACCAAAGGATGTGTGTAATATGTAGCGATCATGAGTAAGTATGAGGAAATGCTTGGTGTTATATTATGACTAAAAATATAAACTTACTAAAGTACATGAAGTTAAAGAAAATATTGTTACTAAAAGCAGACAAACTGCAAAAATGTGTGGAACGGAATCCATTTGTATGTCTGATTGTAACTTTTAAGTAACTGTTAACCAATTTTATACTGATGAGTTATATATATAAGTAATATAACAGGGGCGTCATCCACTTCGAAACTAAGGGAGGGGAAGTCAAACCGAATTGTTTTCTTAAAAATCTAATAAAAAGAGCGCCGCGGGCTAGATGTTTTACTAAAACAGCTGAGGCGATTATCCTGAGTAACAGTATCCAGAGAAAGGACTCGTTTAAGTAATTTACCGATTACGAAGAAGACTGGATCAGTTTAACATACTCGTACATAAAAAGATTGTGATTTATTTTCAATAATTAAACAAAGAGTATCTAGGTTACAAACAAATAAGTACTGCCGCAGGCGAAAAAATGAAACAATTTGTGTAATGGATTTTCATATTAAGGAGTGTAAGTGGGAAACGACGAAACATTTTGGGAGTCATTAGTGAAGGAATATTTTCTATAAAATCGAAAATTGAGTAGCATGCAGTTTTTCGTTTAGAAAGAATGCATTCCTTGTAACAAAAATTTAAGATTTTTATGTCTCCTATATACCCTCCTTACAATGCCATTTAATTTTTGTGCACTAGATAGGAGTATATTATAATAATAATAATAATAATAATTGGACAACTTTAGGCGCCGTTTAGCGATAAAATCGCCCCAAGGGCACCTTACATTCTTCTTTTCACCATATAGGATCGTCACAAACAGTAAAAATGATAATTAAATCACCACATAAGATCGTCACAAAACAAAATAATAAAAATGAATTAATCTAATCAGTTTCGGCTAACTTGACCTATCATTGGCTAACCAGTGACTGACCCGTAGGCATAGGTGGGCACCGTTAACCAAAAAGTTAACTTCGTTAATCCGTTAACTAAAAAGTTAACTTCGTTAATCGTTAAAGCGTTCATTTTTATAAAATGTAACGGAAGTTAACGTTAATCCGTTAAAGCGTTAATTTAAAAAATCGCGGTATAATGTCATGTAATGGTAGTACTACTATTCTCATCTATTACGATGTTTCTGAACAAAGGACGTACACAAATACATACAACGTGGCAACGTGCCTACAACAAATAAAACATTCAGAATGGGTGGCGAGCCTTATTATTGAATAGGAAATTAAAATACGTTCTATGGAAATTTTACAAACACCGACAACCTACCTATATTTTTATTACACTCGCCCAAGGGCGTTGCCAACCTTAAAGGTTGAAAATGTGATTTAGCATGTAAAACACTAAATAGCGCCGCAGGCAATTTTTTTTTTCTGAAACGGTCTTGACGTCTTGTTAGTTTATTAGAAAGGGCAATTTCTACCAACTAACCACCCAACATCACGTTGAGTACACTCTAATAATATTGGATTGAATTAATGGATTTGATTCCCTAACGCCAGCGCCGCCATCGAATAATTTCAGTGCAGACAATTGAATATTAACGGACTAAATTAACGGAAGTAAAATGTAACGGAAGTTAAATAGTCCGTTAATGATTTTTGGAGGTGAGAAAAGCGTTAAATCGTTAAACAAAATGTTAACTACGTTAATTAACGATTAATGGATTAACGCTTTTCTGCCCAGCTCTGCCCGTAGGTACGCACAAAAAGGTGAGTCTTCAGCAACCTCCTGATATATGACGGGAAATATCATGGTGGTAATAATCTAATGCGACCACCTAAACCAACCATGCGAACAGGCTGGTTTCCGCTCCGGTTTTGGCACAAATGACCATCTTTTGACTCTGAAGATACTGATTGAAAGAACAATAGAGTACAATAGACCCCTGGTGTTAATTTTTGTCGACTTCCAGAAAGCATTCGACACCATTGACAAATATGCTATATTGGCAGCCTTACACCAAAGCCGTATAGATCACAGATACACAAAACTTCTTAATTACATATACGATAATACAACAGCCAGTGTAAAACTTGACAAGAGCACCGAACAGTTCCCAATAGAAAAGGGTGTGAGACAGGGAGATACTATCTCCCCGAAATTGTTCACTGCTGTTTTGGAGTATGCCTTTAAAAATTTACACTGGGAAGAAAAAGGTATCAAGATAGACGGAATGCATTTGTCAAACTTAAGATTCGCAGATGACATTGTACTAATATCTGAGGATCTAAATGAAGCGCGTGTCATGCTACAGGAACTCGTAGAGGAGACAAAAAAAGTGGGACTCCTAATCAACGCGAGCAAGACAAAAATTATGACGAATCTGATACTCGGCGGTACGGTAGAAATTGACAACCAAATCATAGAGGAAGTCAAAGAGTACAAATATCTCGGCCACAACATCCTACTCTCCAGAGATAACCAGACTGCTGAGATTCAGAGAAGAATTGCTCTTGGGTGGGCAGCATATGGAAATTTAAAAAAGTTCTTTGAAAGCAATATTCCCCAAAGCCTCAAACGAAAAATGTATGACCAATGCGTACTGCCGGTGCTGACATATGGGGCTGAAACGCTTACCCTCACTAAATCGACTGCAAAAAAACTCCGCGTAGCACAAAGGAAGCACGAAAGAGCCATGCTACACATAAGACTGTCGGACAGAATCAGAAATACTGAAATACGCAGAAGGTCAGGAGTAACAGATGTAGTCGAAAGAGTGACTAAGCTCAAGTGGTCTTTTGCGGGACATGTTGCGAGACTCCAGGACCAAAGATGGACAAAGAGGGTAGTGGAATGGAGACCTCGCGAAGATAAAAGAAGTAGAGGGAGACCCCCCACGCGATGGTCAGACGACATAAAACGAGTTGCTTGTGATTGGATGCAGAGGGCACAGGATAGAGATATATGGAGGAGTACGGGGGAGGCCTATGTTCAGCAGTGGACGGAGATGGCTGGATAAGTAAGTAAGTAAGTAATAATCTAATGATTGGGGGGGGTGGGATTAGGTAAGCTATTCTTTTAGGTTACGCCCATGTATTAAATATATCGAAGTCCGACGTCCATATATCGCATTTCATTAAATGTTATTGCATATTATTAAGTAATATAATTTCATATACTTATCTGTAATTTGTATATAATTACTTTATTATAAAATCAAATGTATTGTTAACATATTTTGTTGTAAAGTTAATTATTAAAGATCAAAATCAACAAAAGTCCGCGCATGTCCCATGAAACAATAGTACAATATTCAATAGTTTGCTGAATAAAAAATGAAATTACGTGTGTATATTATACTAGTGGGTACCCTGAAAATTATTCACGAAATTTGAAATTTTTAATTTATTTATTTATTTATTCATTAATATACGATCATGTAGATCATTTACATATTACAATATTATATTTAAATACAATAACCTACAAAAACAAAAATTATGTACTAAGCAACATACCCACAACAAATTGTAACATTTTATTTACTTAACAATAACAAACTAACAAAATACAGGCTCACACAGAGCAGTAACGGACTGACATCAATTCGCACTATTGTCTATTTTTTTATTTTAATCACGATCTCATTCAGATTTAACACATCTACATGAGGGGCTGTAGCGAACCAAAATGTTGAGACATTCTCATCCTGTATACATTGAGGCTTACGCCGAAAATATCTACTATTTCAGTATGATTATTTCCCGCTCGCTGTAATCTTACTAGTGGCGAATTGAGGCCGTAAGTGGTGGCAGAGTCAGGGTGATAAAACGGTAATGCCTGCCGAGTGCTCCTACGTGGCACGTGGAAGTTAATTTTTTGCAGTAATTCGGGACAGTCCAATTAACTAATTAACTAACTATTCATGCTGCCATTCTATACCACGCTCTTCAAAAGTTTTCGAAGGAACACATCAGAGAGATCACAAGGCTCAGTCTTTTCTCATGCCCCTGCTATTGGTGTTGATAATGCTGCCCTGATAATGTTCCGATATCATTGTAATAGGAAGAATGTACCGTCAAAGAGTTGGGTGTTCCTGTGCATGGGAAATCCTGTGTGTCTTGCATTATTAAAACATGTTTAGAGAGGATCATTCGAGATTTTTCGTAGTCAAAATCTTCTTGCAGGTGGCGAACTGGACTATACTAGGTATATGGGTTACTTTGAATCGCCTAAGTCGCTAGGTCATGAATCGCTATGTCCTTTCATATTCACTACTATAAACTATACCTAATACATAATAGGATGTATTTTATTCATCTCGAAAGTCGCAAGTTTTTTTTTGTATTGATAATATGCCGACCCTAATGTATGCAAGCGGGACTTGAACATGGCTGAAGAAGGATAAATCCAGGCCGAATGCAGTGGAAATGAGGTCGCTAAGAAGAATGTGTGGGAAAACGCTGAGAGATAGGATAAGGAATGAGGTTATTAGGGAAATGAGTGACTGCAAGACTGGTGTTGTAACTAGAATGAAAGTGAACAAACTAAGATGGTTTGGGCATGTTGAGAGAATGAAGGATGACAGGGTGACAAAAAAGATATATCTGAGTGAACGAAGAGGTGTGAGGAAGCGCGGCCGCCCGAGACTGGACTGGTCCGATCATGTCGACCAGATCCTCAAGGATGGGCGCGTTTTAAGTAAAAGGAATCGGAGAGCGTGTATGACAAACTGTATGAGTGTGACGGAAGCTAAGAGTGTGTGTAAGGATAGGGATGTCTGACGCTCTGTCCTCTCTGCCTACCCTGCAAGGGACGTGGCGTGAGGGTATAGTAGTAGTAGTAATATGCATTGAAATCTATGGAATAACCGTAAGTTTTTTGATATAAGCGAAGTCAGCCCCAAAAAACGAAAAAAAAACGCTATTTTACCATTTTATCATGCGATTGTTCATTCGATTTTGAACCTTAATGCCGTGGGAAATTACCGTGACGTCATAATTGGTTCGGGAGCCTTAAGTTAGGTATGTATGTATGTAGTACTTGATAATTTCATTAATTAATTATTTCATTACTAGTGGGTACCTACCCGTGAAAATTCACGGAGAGTTGGTTAAATATGTTTTTGTGTAACCACTGTAATACTACTCCACCCTTCCTTCAAGTTCCTCAAGTAAACCATAACAATAACTACCCTGACATTGACATATTCGCCGCTACTCTGTGTAGTTTTGAAACTTGGATGCGAAGAAAGGTTTTTCACAATTCTTCAATTGGTAAAAATTTATGTTATTTTTGTATTTGTTTTTATTGTATTTCACTTCTTGATGAAACTATTTATTTTTTCTTATTGCTGATAGGTTGTAGTGTGGTATTTTTAGGTTAGTTTTTTTTTTTGTTTACAATGTTCTCATTCCAAATGACTGTTAATGACTTACATCAGTGTTTGACCTTACATATTCAGTGATTTGCTTCAATTTTCTGTCTGACTTCCAAAATTTGACTAAACAATGTTTTGACTACATATTATTACTGATTACTTCGTCTTTATTTTGTTCTTTGCACTAACTGACTGTTTACATACAATTTATTGAATTACCTGACCTCATTATGAATATTGTTTTATCTAAATTGACTAGTTGTGTACACATGTAATAGGGCATTACTTGAACTTGATTTGTATGTTTTTATAAATGGGTGTTGTCTGTTAGTGTGACTATTTTTGACTATTTTTGTTTTTGAGAATTTTTTTCTATCTCTTAGACTGTTTTTCTAAAAATTGAGTAAAATCACGTAGGGACACCTATTCGGGTGGGGCAGGGGTGGTGCGTCAGGTGGGGGGGGGGGGGTGGAGACGCTTGATATTCTGAAACACCCCATTCTAAGGTATCATTATGCATAGATTACAAATTGTTATTAATTTTGCCAACATAGAACTGCAATACGAGCGAGCTAATATTCCACCTATTAAATATATACCTATCATTGGCCTAAAGAGTAGAGGATGAGTTCCAGGGTTTCAGTGTCAACCAATCACCATTTGGGTTTATACATGATAAGAAATAATCAAACAATTATTTTATAAAATGTAATATTTATTTTCCAAAAATATGTACCTACAATGTTGCATAAATATACATTTCAAAATGTAGAGGTACGTTAGTTAAGAAGCTCTGAAAATTCTTCTTAAGAGTATGCATACCGACATTTCAAAAATTTCTAAAAACGGGAGACCTTCTGTCTCGACAACCGTTACTAAATATGATTTGGAACAAAATAGGGTATACGCATTGAACATTAATCTAGGGAATAACCGTAAAAGATTTTTTATATCTTGTATAGATTTCTCAAAAAAAAATATATTAAAAACACCTCTGATCTTTTTTCCGAAAGACGGAATTTCTTTTCCCGAAAGTAGCGGAGTAAATTTTTTTCCTGTACTGATAACATGCATTAAAATCTAGGGAATAACCGTAAAAGTTTTTTGATAGACGCAAAATTAACCCCAAAAAATGAAAAAAACGCTATATTTACCATTTTATCATGCGATTGTCATGCGTTTGTCACGCGATTTTGAACCTTAATGCCGTGGGAAAAGACTGTGACGTCATTCCTGGTGCCAAGCCCTTAAGATCCAGCGCAGCAATATGCTATTAATTTAATAAAACAATCAGGCTCACATCATCGTAGGTACTTATAGTGTGTGCATGGATCAAATTGTTCGTTGTGTAGGTATTATATTTTAGAATAAGTAGGTACCCTGGTACCTACTTATTTTTTTAAATAATAATAGTAATAATCAAAATTATATTTACATAATATTATTATACTAATAAATTACACAAAAAAGTTTAATTCAGTGCACTTTTATTTAAGTAATCCTTTGCATTAGAATTTAATAAAACATCTTCATTCCTGGAAAAGAAAATTAAAATCTTTATATTTTACTAGCTGGTTAAAATTCTAACCTATACATACATACGTGTGCTCAACGGGAAATATAATTCATTCTACAATCTGTATGATGTTATAATAATATTATGTGGAAAGGATTTATCGTCCTTTAAGACTGGGAAACGGTTCGGAACTTACAGGCTCATCTCCGCCTTCTGCGAAGCTGGAGGAGTTAGCCTTCTTGTAACTAGAAATCTTCTTTATCCTGCCCATTTGTCTCGGTTCATCCAAGGTCGGACTTCCTCGTACGCAAGTGCCAGGTAACGAGAAATACCTAATCCAATTTTATATGGAAAAATAATGTTGAGTAGACAGAGGTGGAATTAGTATATGTTACCTTTAGATGGCTGAGAAGTGGCGTACGCTCTTCTACATAACAGTGGCTTTGAATCTCTTAACAATACAATATCGCATCTAAATTTCCCATAGAAAGCGCTTCTGACAACCTTTTCAAAAGACACTATGAAGTCAGTGAAGCAGTAATTCTTCTACAATATAAAAAGAATTAAAATTTAAGTGAATTCTCATTATGATGTAGACAGATCTACCTAATGCAATGGACCTTCCAGGGAATTTTTACAGAAATATATAAATAAATAATTCAACAAGAGTAACTCAATAACAATTAACTTACAGTGGTACTAAAGGTAGACCATCTATTCAAAATTACTCAATATTACGCGGACATCAACTAGACCAGTGGGACACCCGCCCGAGAGATGGATGGATGGCATTAGGGAGATGACAGGTGGAAGGTGGAGGCCTACGTCCAGAAGTGAGCTGGAGTAGTAGCGAGTGAGTTAATTATCTCCCTTACAATATATTACGGGGTTCAAATCTATTGTATCCCATGCAACTTATTGTTTCTATGGAAGAATATATATATTCGTATGGTGTCAGGCGCTATAAGATCACATTTAGATCCCGAAGCCACATTCTGGCCTCGGTCGTCAAGTTGTTCAGATCCTCCATCATTCCCCCAAATTTGTGGGTTGGGCATTCACGCACAATGTGGTGTAGAGTCTGCACCGCATCACCGCAATCACAATAATGATAATAATGATTAGGAATAAGGAAATTTTAGATTAGGATCAAAAAGCTCCTTTACCTTCTTCCATGGACAGACATTACTAGCTCCAATATGACTAGTCAGGTATTCCCACTCGCCTCCAACATATTTTTTAAGAAAAGGACAAATATCGTCCTGGCGATGAACTAAAGCATTAGGTTTCCATCCTCCATCACCCCACTTGGCGCAAGTGAAGTTCACCTACAATACCACCATTCATATGTAGATATAGGAAACAACTTACTATTCATATTAAATATACTCGTATCTAGACTGTGTTATCAATACATATTTGATATGATTATAAATAATTGTAGAAAAATGTATCTCTAAACTGGACTCGATTATATACATTTACTGTTAGATTTAGGTATTAAGAATGAATCAGTTTTACCGAGTACGATGAATCCACGTCAGATGGTACGTTGAAACATCCATTAAATCCTCCATTCGTCCTGTTTAATTTTCTATATGTCACAGTAACCTCTTCTGGATATAATTCTGGATTCTCACATGGTTCAACTGCTTCCATAAGTACATTTGCTGGACTCTAAAATGACAAAAAGAGAAAAAAATAATTCATTTGGTGCCTATAAATTATAAAATTAGATCCTAGATCACGAGGATCTGTAACTAGTAACGTGATGGAACCAAAGGATGTGTGTAATATGTAGCGATCATGAGTAAGTATGAGGAAATGCTTAGTGTTATATTATGACTAAAAATATAAACTTACTAAAATACTTGAAGTTGAAGAAAACATTGTTACTAAAAACAGACAAACTGCCAACATATGTGGAACGGAACCCATTTGTATATCTGATTGAAACATAAAAAAAATCTAGTAATCAATTTTAATTTTATACAATTGAGTTTTATATAGGTAATATAACAGGGGCGTCACCAGCATCGAAACTGGGGGAGGGGAAGTCAAACAAAAAGTAATTTACGGATTACCATGAATAAAACTGCATTAGTTATACATAGATAAAAATATTGTGATGTTTATCTAATTTATTTTCCGTAATTAAACAAAGACTATCACAGAGTTTCTTGTTTGCAATACATTTTCCCTATAACACAAATTTATGATTGTTGTATCTCCCATATCCTCCCTAGGAAGCGTCCATACATTGCGATTTAATTTTTGTGCACTATTTTTTTTATTTTTATTTAATAAAGAAATGTCATACGTTTACAATATTTTAGATGTAATCCTAGACACACAAAAAACTATATTGTGATATGATGGGAATAATCTAATCATTTGGGGGGCTTTTGTAGGCAAGAGTGTACCTATTCTTTTAGGTTACGCCCATGTATTAAATATGTCGAAGTCCGACGTCCATATATCGCATTTCATTAAATGTTATTGCATATTATTAAGTAATATAATTTCATATACTTATCTGTAATTTGTATATAATTACTTTATGATATAATCGAATGTATTGTTTACATATTTTGTTGTAAAGTTAATTATTAAAGATCAAAATCAACAAAAGTCCACGCCTTTCCAATGAAACAATAGTACAATATTCAATAGTATAAATTGAAATTACGTAAGTAAATTGTACTATAAATTATGTCAATTTGTATGTACCATATGTTGTTGCTTGTATGTATTATCGCCTTGTCATCTCATCTGTTGAAAACCATTGTGCCAGTGTTGATCACTGTTATTGAAGATTTATTATATAAATGGAAGGTCATTTCACTTCACTTCACATTTATTTCATATAATAATTATTTACGATAATGACTACAATAAATTCATGGAGAGATATTTTCGCGTGTTAACGAGACGGATTCTGGATAGAGAAGAAAGAGTAAAGGGCCTGCTTAGATTATTATATCCACAAATCTGAATTTTACTAGACGCCAAAAACTTAACATAATATGCTAGACCAATGTGTGAACACATGGATGCCACCACACTTCGCTACTCAGACATCTTTTGAAGCGAAATGTGAGGAGGAATGTAAAAATGTAAAAGCAACTATTAAGGCTATGACGTCACAGTCATTTCCCGCGGCTTTTAGGTTCAAAATGGCATGAATACTGAATAGTTGCATGATAAAATGGTAAAAATTGCGTTTTTACCATTTTTTGGGGTTCATTTCGCTTTAATCAAAAAACTTTTTCGGTCATTCACGCATATTATCAACAATAAAAAAAAGCTCCACAACTTTTGGGAAACGAGTTGCTATATATTTTGAAAAAAGATTAGGGGGTGTTTTTCACATCTTTTTTTTGAGACATCTATACAAGATACGTTAAATCTTTTACAGACATTCCCTAGATAGTGGGTCAATGTATCTACTCTATTTTTCCAAAGCATATTTAGTAAGGTTGTCGAGATCTAAGCCCTCCACTTTTAGAAATTTTTGAAATGTCAGTATGCGTACTCTTAAATGTGAAAATTAGAAACGATTCTTTTCAGATTTAGCTACTTTTAAGAACTGTGGATGTAAAATACAATGGGGCTAGGTAATAAAGCCAGGCTAGTGACTGGCGCATGAGACTTGTGAAATAGAAACACCCCAAGGATGTTGAAATGGTGTCGTTCTTCCATAAAGGAAAGTCTTTAAAGCCATCAGGCAACACGAGTAGCAAACATTGATTCTACTTTAAGAAGCGTTGAAATTTCTAAAGTCATTATCCAGATATACACGCTTCTCAGTTAATCAAATACCTACATGCAGGCACGCCACCCTTAGATCCCACTCGGATAAAACCTCGAAGTTAGAAGTCGTAAACCTAAACGCGAAACCTAATTATTTGAGTCGCGCATTTATTGCGGCAGGTCCTTCAGCCTGGAATGGACTTCCTGTAGACATCAGAGAGGCAAGAACATTAACCGGGTTCGAAGGTCTATTAAAAACATTTTTGTTTAAGAAATCCTTCCCAACAACATAGGGAGGAACACAGAGCGCCCTTGAGGTGGGAATACCCATAAAACGGCGCTACATAAATAATCCTATTATTATTATTATTACATAGGTACATGGATCAAATTGTTTGTAGAATTGATATTTTTATTTGTCTTTTCTTTCTTTTTTCTCTACTTCAATCTTTAATAACAATCAATTTTGCTACTGAAGTATTTAAGGAAGTCCGCGTCTCCATCTTTCTATACGCAAACTAGTCTAAGAAGAATTACTTGATATCCCAACAGAACCTCATGAATTCTTAGTATTCCATCATTAAGTCAAGGTCATATGTAAAACAAATAAAACTTTCTTACGAGTTAAAGGTATTGTTTTATTATTAAAGTAAAGTACATTAAGGTTACCAATGGATATTTATAAATCTTTATTCTATTTATTATATTTATAAACTCAAATAATTTTAAACGTTGATGATGAGTTAAATTTAAATAAGTCAAGGGTTGTAATTATGATCATTGTAAAACAGTACTATTTAATGCACTATTGTCTAATTTGTGTTGATTATAATTCGTGTATTATCACATCATTAATTAAAATATATTGATGTATTATTATTGTCACGATTGTTGGAAATGTGGGGAAAATACAATGAGTTTTTAATATGAACATTTATTTCTAAAACTAGATACATTAGTGCTATTATGTTTAAAAACGTGACCATATTGTCAAACAAAACATTATTTGTACTGGTTTAGTATCCAACAAGGACACTATAGTTACCGGAAGCACAAACAATTGGAACTTTTAGGTACTTACTACTTTTATTTTGATTGCATAAATGACTTAAAATCCCCATCTTATTTTACCATTCCTCGACACTGGAGACATTTTTATTCTTCTCCATTAAGGCAACATAGACTATAAACTGCAAACACGATGTTGGATCCCTCCCCATACATGAGGCATATATCTCTATTGGGGAAGTATCTTTTAATCTTTTAAAGAAACGTATTAAGCATTATGTTTTTACAAAAAGAGACATCACATGAGAAGTAAAATGTTATAGTGAAAATAAAGTAAAGTGTTAGTGCTACTTATATGTACTCGTATATATTTGTATGTCCCCTTATACCAGCACGATAGTTGCTGTCTGGGGACTAGATCATATTGTGCAAAATATCATATTGATTATATTTTAATTATATTGTACATAGATATTTGCGGTAAATAAAAAATTTATTATATATATAAAAAATCTTATACACATATATTTAAAAAAAAAAAAAAAAAACTGAATTTGGCAAATTGTTATTGAAAACGTTAAGGATTGTGGGTATAAAATACTCGTACAAAGGGGCTGGCTAGGTAATTAAACCAGGCTAGTGACTGATGCATGATACTTATAAAATGGAATCACCCCAAGGATGTTGAAATGGTGTCTGTCTTCCTTAAAGGAATGTCTTTAAGGCCGTCAGACCAACACGAGTGAGCATGAATTCGTTACTTTAAGAAGCGAAGTTGATATTCATAAAGCCATCATTCAGCTATGCTGCTGCCGTCGTTTATGCTCATGACTGAGGGTCGCGAGTCTCACACCCGCATTTGACTATCCTTCTCCATGAACCTCTGTCCATGGCCAGATGTGCGGCCTCGTGTAGAGTGGTGTTGATGGTGGCTGCTCTGACTTGGTATCATCGCGTCTTTCAGCTATACGTGCTTCTAATTTAAATTTAAAACTAAGGTGTAGAGTAGACACGAGTATGCAGTGGTTGGGTTAACTGGAAGAAATCGCAGTTCTGCAATAAGTTCGCCCTAGTGAACAATGCTTCATAATCTGTACTATGTCCATTTATTTTTAATATGTATTTACTTTGTTCACTTAAATATATATTCTTCTTTGTCCTATCTTTCTTTGTTTCTCTCATTCAGTCTTTAATAATAATCGATCTTGTTACTGAAATGTTTAAGGAAGTCCTTCTCCGTCTTACTGAGGAGATATTTAATTTTAAGCATGCACACAAACTACACTCTATGAAAAGTTATTACTTTGTATCCCAATTGTGAATCCCAACAGAACATCGGGAATTCGCGGCTATTATTCCATCACTAACTGACTAAAAGATAGTACTATTTCAAAGGGACAAAACTGTCTTGCGAGTTAGGCTATTAGTTTATTTATTAAGGTAAAGTACTTTAAGGTATTTATGGATATTCATACATCTTTATTATGAGAATGAAAATAATTATTTTATTAAGTTCAATGAGTAGTCTTAAGAATGGATGTTATGCCACTGGTCTCCATTCACTGAATCATTCTTACAGCATCTGTAACAATACAACATAATTTGTAATAACTTTTCTATTATTTGTATGGCGCGCATATTACTATACGCATGTATTGGGTGCTATATTATCTTAGGTACTTACCCTTAGGACGATTATGCAGCGATACTACTCTGGCGCAAGCAAATGCTGTACCGTCTCTTTCTATAAACATATCAGTCTGGAATTTTCCATATATCATACTAGGCATTAGATTCTCCAAAGGCACCACCAGTTTCTCTACACAATACTGACCCTAAAATGACAATGAAGTACGGGTAGAGAAATTCCCTTAACACAAAAAAGAACATGTTCAGTAATTAGACTGTACCAATTATTTTGTACCTTTTTTATTGGACACTCAGCGTCAACTCCAATATGGTCTGCTACGGTCAGCCATTGATCCTTAGTATGTTTAGACAATAGATCACATACGTCTACACCGTAATAATCGAATGCATTTGGTTTCCATCCGCCATCTCCCCACTTAGATGCAGTAAGATTAATCTGTGGAACATAATATTTAATGTAATATTTGATTTTATGTAAGATTTTACAGTAGTACAAAAAGTGCAGTTGATGTAAAAATAATTAATGTATTACAGTATACGTAATATCCATATCAGTTGGAAAAGTGTAACATCCAGTAAATCCTGCATGAGTTCTATTGAATTTCTTTAAGGTGACGTTGTAAGGATGTTCGTATTGTTCTGGATTATCACATTCTTCAAATCCTAACAACACTACTTCAGCTGGACCCTGGAAAAATACAGCATTAGTCTAGGTCTAGATTGTATCCACCAATGTATGAACTGAAAATATCACTAAAGTAGTACCAATATTACATTAAATTTTATCAAATGTTGGAAATAAATATCATTGTGTGACAATCACTAAGGGGTATTTTGCGTTATTAGATATATTATTGATCGTCAAGGATAAAAAAATAAACTTAATACTACTTATTAAAAAAGTTTATCAATCTCTAGGAAAACTCAATCGGAGATTTATATAACGCCTTTTACACTTCATCTGCGTACCAAGACATAGATGAGAAAATATTAAACTGGGGAATAAAGAGACATTAAGACCTCACAGTGGAGAAGAATTGATTCAAGGAGCCTCTCCTCACGAAATTCTTAAATAAGCATGTAGATTGTAGGTAACATAATTTAACTTACAATATCTTGTTCAACAGCATAATTTAATTCAAAATATAACACTAAAACGTAAATTGTGCCCAATAACACATTTTTCCCAATCATATTAAAATACTTTGGTGTATACAAAACTCCTTCAAAACGTTAAATAATACGGAATCGAATCATCCGGCTGCTCTTTGCGCGTTGTTTCATCAAACTCAAATAATTTTAAACGTTGATGATGAGTTAAATTTAAATAAGTCAAGGGTTGTAATTATGATCATTGTAAAACTGTACTATTTAATGCACTATTGTCTAATTTGTGTTGATTATAATTCGTGTATCATCACATCATTAATTAAAATATATTGACATATTATTATTATCACGATTGTTGGAAATGTGTGGAAAATTCAATTAGCAAATGAGTTTTTAATAAGAACTCACATTTAAGGTATTATATTATAAAACGAGATACATTAGCGCTATTATCTGTGAAAACGTGACCCTTTTGTCCGGTAGAACATTATTTGTATAAGTTTGGTATCAAACAAGGGCACTAGTTACAGACAAGACAAACAATAGGATCTGTTAGGTACTTACTTACTTACTGCTAGCCACTTGCGTTCCACTGCTGGACATAGGCCTCTTCTAAACTCTTCCACTGTCTTCTATCTTGGGCTATCTGCTGCCATCTACGACCCGTAAGCTGGACAATGTCATCTGTCCACCTTTTCTGTGGTCTTCCTACGCCTCTTTTGTTCTCCCAGGGCCTCCACTTCAGGATTTTAGGTGTCCATCTGACACTGTCCTGTCTCGCCACGTGTCCCGCCCACTGCCATTTTTGCTTTGCTGTTCTTTCTGCGATGTCGGCAACTTTTGTTCGACGTCTGATCTCCTCATTTCTAATTTATTCGAATTTCATGTTCATTTATGTCGAAGACTGACGCCCAACATTTGTCTTTCCATGGCTCGCTGAACACATTTTATTTTTTGTACGCTTCTGACAGTGAGGAACATAGTCTCTAGACCGTACGTGGTCACTGGCAAGATACACGAGTCGTAGACTTTAGCTTTCAGGCTTATTGGCACCTCTTTGTTCCCAAGGATGTATTTCAACCTGCCGAATGCAGCCCAACTCAGTCCTATTCGACGTGGTAGCTCCGCAGTTTGGTTTTCTTTTCCTAGCTTTATTTTGTGCCCCAGATATATGTATTCATCGACGACTTCAATAGTTTTATTGTCGATGTCAATTCTATCTTGGGTTGGGCTCAGGATTTTTGTTTTTCCGATGTTCATTTCCATGCCAATCTTCAAGGATGCGTCATGGAGGTCTTTAATCATTTGTTTGAGTTCGTGTACGTCTTCACTGATTATTATTATGTCGTCTGCAAAACGAAGATGCTCAGATAGGTACCATTTACTTTTATCCCTTTGTTTTCCCAATTTACTGTTTTAAAAACGTCTTCTAGGGCTAGTGTGAATAATTTTGAAGAAATTGTGTCACCTTGTCGTACACCTTTCTCTATTTTGACTTTTTCTGTTTTTCTGTCATCATCTATCTTCACATCCAGGGTAGCATTTTCATAGATATATTTAATTAGTATAATATATCGTGAATCAATCCTTGCGTTTTGCAGTGCTCTCAGTATAGCCCATGTTTCCACAGAATCAAATGCTTTGCGGAAGTCAATAAAGGCAAGGTGTATATTTATGTTATATTCTGCAGCTTTTTCTATGAGCAGACGTATGGCTTGGATATGATCTGTGGTTCCAAATCCTTTGCTGTTAGGTACTACTTTCATTTTGATTGCACATTGATAACTTGAAATTATTTCTTCTTTGCTTTGGCCAATGGCCATTCTTCAACACTGCAGACTTTTTCTATTCTTGTCAAGCTTATTAATATTTATTCGGTCACAATTGCTGAATAAAATAAGGACAGTTTGATAGTCAAAGGATTTGATATTAAACGATTTCCAAGTAAACCAGAATCTCTCTATTACGTTCCTACACGTTTGTTCTAAAAAAACAATACTTTTTATTTATTTATTTTGATTTAATTAACATTGTGTGGCTTTACAGTGTAAAACACCTTTGCCCCACGTTTTTTTTTTCAAAATGTATAAGAGTTAATGTCGATTTGAGTTCAAAATGAAATCTACAGATCACATACAATTTACATAAAAATAGTAACGAATATAAGTACTTAATTCAATTAACATTTTCTGAAGTTCAAGAATAAATTTAGATATCTCATCAGTTTTTGTTGAATATCTTCTAAACTTAGCTGTGTAGAGCAAAAGTTCATCGCATAAACTTTAACTTTAACAGAAAATTAATCTTCCACACTAACATGCATGAAAAGATTTCTCTATATGTTGCTGATATGTAGTTCAAAAAACAATTTAGTTTCTTTTGCAGCAGAGGATCAGGGCTTGTGTTCATAAATCCAAATGTCCCCTGCACACTTTACAGTGAAAAACGAAAAGCTTGTGTTGTGAAGCGTTGAGTATCTGTAGTCAGTGTTGAGAATCGAACTTGGAGCACCAATCAACTACATACGCCAATAAACTATTCAAAAAGATTTGTACTTGTGAACAAAAATCCTACTACTTTCATGTCGTGTAGTGCTGAATACTTTGACAGCACTGACATTCGAACCCGGTACCTCCTGAAACTCATCTTGTGATTATGGTAACTCTTTTGGCCCATTAGTGTACCGCCGCACGATATCATCTATAATTAAATTTATGCCAGAGAGCTTGATATGTAGATACTCAGCTTATCACACCACCAATGATTCCTTCAACTATTTATCGTAGAGATTTCCAATTATTTGATGATCAAGAGCATGGTCATCGTCAGGGGGGGCAGGGCGGCAGCTGCCCCCCCCCTAGAGCCCCTAGAGATTGGAATAGGTATTTATTTTTTCATACTGAATGGTAAAACCTCACAAAAATCACATCTCTACAACACATTTTCTCATCATATCATAGATTTTCTAAAATTTGTATGATTATTTATCAGTTTCATAGAAAAATATTGAGTATTGTATACATTTTCGAATAAATAAACCACATCATGAACTTCTTAGAACTACGGCTCAAAAAAATTTTGTCTGCGGCGCTATTCACACGTTTTTATGCTTTATCAATTTTTTAAATTTTTTATTCCCGCTAGGTTGTTCTTACAGTGAACACGTGCATCGTGTTGTCGTATCGTAGTAGTGTTTTGTGTTTCTTACAAGAATATACAAGTTGGAATCAACATTATTATTTTCGTATTTTAAAAATCATTAAGGGTGATTGGTATCCCCTATTTTTGTTTTTCCATTTTATTTTAATTTTTCTTTTTTTATATTACCGTTTTATATTTTATATTATTAGTTTTGTACGACGGCTGAGTGGCGGGGGCGATGGAGGGTTCGTTGGAACCCCCCGACCCCAGAAAACGGGGGAGGCCGTGTGATGTGTCGGCGGAGGACCCCTCCGCACTTAAGAATCCAAGACCCAATCCGATTGCTGACTCGCTAAAATATAGTAATAGTTCTCCAGGACCGTACATCGTCTTCGTACAGAGCAATGTAGAGGCAAAGCCGCTACATTCTATGACCTTTGGCAGTATATTGTTTAAAAATAAGGTCGATGGAATTTCCCTGGGTGGAGTGCAAGCAGAGGGCCGCAACAAAATTTCTATAAAATTTAATTCACCTGCTTCAGCAAATAACTTTATTTCTTCTACTTTCATAATTGAAAATAATTTAAAAGCTTATGTGCCTTCATTTAAGGTTACAAAAATGGGTTTAATTAGAAATATCTCCACGGACTTCGAGGTGGAAGAGATATGCGCTAATCTGGCCGTTCCTGGGAATATGAAAGTGTTAAAAGTGCGAAGGTTAAATTATAAGGATTCCACGACTGGATCACCAGTGTGGAAACCTTCACGCTCCGTAGTGGTAATGTTTGAGGGACAAACCCTCCCTCAAAATGTTTACTTCTACCACAATTCACTAAAAGTAGAACAGTACATATTCCCTACTATATTGTGTTACAACTGCTGCAGATACGGGCATACGAAGAATATGTGCCGTTCCACACCTCGTTGCTATAAATGTGGAGACTCTCACGCTAGCGAAACATGCTTAACAGTTAGTCGGTCCTGTGTAAATTGTAAGGGCAAACATGCAGCGTCAGACTTAAACTGCCCTGAGTTTACGAGGCAGAAAAACATCAAACACTCAATGGCGATGGATAACATTTCATATAAGCAAGCGTCTATTATTCACCCTCCTGCTATTGCAAGCTATGCCGAAAAAACTGCTTCAACCCCTGTCGTAGTCAGTTACTCTCGTCCAAGGTCACGCTCTCCTCGTAAATCTCCTCCAACGACACCATCCATCGATTTGAAAAACCATAACGCACAACTTTTTTACACAAACGGTGAGATCCCACACTCAAAAAATGGATGTGCTCTCCCAGGTCCGTCTAATTCATTGGATGTACCTACTTCTTATTCCGAACCTTCGAGTGATATTCAATCCACCATAAATTTAATTACTCAACTTCTCCTACAAATTTTGTCCTCATCTAGCCTACCGTCCAACGCTGCATCAATTATTCCTTTGTTACAAAATTTAATTATTCAAAATGGCCCCTATCAATCTAAGTAACAAATTAACCGTACTTCAGTGGAACAGCAGGAGCGCTGTTGCACATAAAATCGAACTTCTTCATATCCTTAATTCTTATAAAGTATCAATTGCGGCTATCTCTGAGACATGGTTCGATCCTGGCTCCGAGTTTAGAGTCCCAGGATATTCAGTTTTGCGCGATGATCGCGCAGACGGCTATGCTGGTGCCGCCTTACTAATCTCTTCTAACCTCCCTGTATCTCAAATCCCCCTTCCTCAAAATAATAATTTTCAAATTGTTGCAGCCTTAATATCGAATACGATCTTCGTATCAGTGTATATCCCACCGAGAACAACAATCGATCTGAATTACTGGAATTCAATCTTGCCTTTATTTACCCATCCCTATTATATTCTTGGCGATTTTAACGCTCATTCCACTTCCTGGGGTAATCAGCGCAATGATTCTTACGGCAATCGAGTGCTGGAATTTGTTGACGATAACAATTTGTGTATTCTGAACGACGGTTCCCCCACTCTTGTTCCTCTACCCAATCAACAACCTAGCGCAGTGGATTTATCTATATGTACTCCCGACCTTGCTCCACTCTCTCAATGGTCAGTCCTAGAGGACTCCCACTCTAGTAACCACTATCCAATTATTATGATTGTTGATAGGAATATTGAAAAATTAACCTCTCGCTGGAGTCAAGTTAGGGGCTACAATACCAAACGAGCAGATTGGAGCCTCTTTGGGGCGCAAGTTGAGGAGGAATTGGATAATCTGTCTCTAAACGAATCCCAAAACTCAATCAATGAATTACCTGAAGTCATATGTTCAATTTTTAAACGCTCCGCAGATGTTTCGATTCCAAAGAAAAGACCAGGTTTTAAAGTAGCCAACTCCCCTCCATGGTGGGATGAGGAGTGCTCTGAGGTTATAGTCAAAAGAAAAGAAGCAATGAGAACTTACAGAAGAGATATGAACCAGACGAATTACTTGAATGTCAAGAAGGCGCAAGCTAATGCGAAACGAACTCTAAGAAGAAAGAAAAGACAAGGTTGGAAGAATTTTTGCGAGTCACTGTCCCCTGCTGCTCCTATCGGTAGTGTCTGGGAATCCATAAAAAGATTTCGTAGATCATTGTCTTCAGTCGTGAGTCACTCTCAGCATAAATTATGGCTCGATGGGTTCGTGGACAGATTGGCACCTCCCTACGTGCCACATATCCGGGAATTACCTTCTCCAGCATCTCTACCTCTTGGAATATCAGAAATAGAATCACCTTTTAGCTATGACGAACTTCTAGCGGCTATTAAATCCGCTGGAGACTCATCCCCTGGTATAGATGATATTCCTTACTCCTTCTTCCGCAACGCTCCAGAAAGACTTTTGTCATTACTATTGAAATTATATAACTCAGTTTTAAAATCTGGGTCAGTTCCACCAGAGTGGCGAAGACAACTGATCGTTCCTATCCCGAAACCAGGAAAAGATCCTGATCTAAGTTCATCATATCGACCTATAGCTCTCTCTTCGTGTTTCGTTAAAATTCTGGAACGAATGTTGAAGTTAAGACTGGAGTGGCATATGGAGGGTAATTCTTTGGCCCCACCATGGCAGTTCGGCTTTCGCAGGACATATTCATGTATGGACAATATCTCAACACTCGTATCTGACGTACGCTTGGCCCATACCAAGGGGTCAACGGTTGCATCGGCTTTTTTGGATATCGCAAGCGCGTATGATAATGTTTTACTTCCTACTCTTCAAAACAAATTACTAGATCTAAACATTCCGTGCTCGATTACCAGGCTGATCTTTAATATATTATGCGAAAGACAGATCGTGGTTCAGGATTCTTCTGGAACATATACAAGAACTATTTACAAAGGCCTTCCACAGGGATCAGTCCTAAGTCCTATATTGTTTAACATATACACCGTTGATATTCAAATATTTATCCCATCTAACTGCCAGATCCTACAATATGCGGACGACTTCGTTTTGTACTGTAGTCACAAGTCCATCACCACTGCTGTATTTAATTTAAAAAGAGCCATTCTAGCAATGAAATCATGGACCGAACACAATGGTTTGGACCTTTCCCCTTCCAAAAGCCAAATTGTGATCTTCTCCAGAAAACATAAAATCCCTGATATTTCAGTCGTAATTGATAACTCTGAAATTCCGATTCAGGATCATGTAAGGTTCCTCGGCGTCTTCTTACAGAGAAAATTGTCTTGGAACATACATATTGAGCACGTAATTAAAAAATGTGAAAAGGGAATTAATGTTCTTCGATCTATATCGAGAGTATGGTGGGGTTCCCACCCTTCAACAATGAAACTTCTGTATAATGCCCTTGTAAGAAGTCACCTAGATTACGCTGCTATCGTCTTGGAGCCCTTACCAAATTATCTTACTCTTAAGTTAGAGAGAATTCAGTCCAAGTGCCTTCGTCTTATTCTGGGTGCGATGCGTTCTTCACCCATCGTTTCTCTACAGATGGAGTGCAACCAAATGCCTCTATCGCTTCGGAGAGAATATCTCTCTTACAATTATCTTATAAAACGAATAAACAACCCAACTCATCCAATTAAAGCTATTCTTAATCGTCTTCTCATTTTATGTAATGAACATCGATTCTGGCGTAACAAAGCCCCGCCTACTTTGGTAAAATGTCTCTCATATTTCAATGCAAACTTTACCATCTCTTCTAACGCTGTCCCTCCTCTCTTCTCAATTTCATTCAATGCAGCAGTGGCTATTCCAACTATTCTCGAGTCCGTAGGACTAGGATTAGACAGATCTATAAAGTGGACTGACCCCTCCTTCGTGAATCAAAAATTTTGCTCAGAAATGGAATCCAGATGGCCAAACCACATCCAAATTTTTACCGATGGTTCAAAGTATCAGGATAGATGTGGCGCCTCGTTCATTATTCCCTCCTTGCGAGTGGAAAAAAAAGTTAAATTGTCATGTGAATTTTCAATCTTCTCGGCCGAATGCGTCGCTCTGAGAGAAGCATTAACGGAAGTAATAAACAGATCTATTCCACAATCTATTATTCTGACAGATTCACTTAGTTTGGTCAAAAGACTTATGAATAACGGCAAGGCTTGTCCTTTGGACGATTTATATTCATCGATAAAGCACCTATTTTATATCGCAAAAAATCGTAATATTGAAATAGTTGTGGCCTGGATACCATCTCATGTTGGAATAAAGGGAAACGAAATTGTGGATTGCCTGGCCAAGGAGGCCTGTGACTCGGGATATACCATACCCACTCTCAGTCCGAGCTTCAACGACAGAAAACTAGTTATAATTAAGGAAATAAACAAAAGCTGGGAAGTCGCTTGGAGAGAATCGATTGCCGGATCCCATTATAGACGTATACAGTCAGAGTTTCCCGGAAAGCCTTGGTATGAGAGAAATGCGTATAAGAAAGTGGAGATATCTCAAGTGTGTAGAATGAGAATCGGCCACTGCTGTGTGGCAGTTCATCTGCACAGAATCAAAGTGTTTGCTTCCCCCATGTGCGAGTGTGGAGAGGAAGAGGAATCCCTCAATCATGTATTTTTCAACTGTCCGTTAATTGATAACTCTCTGTTTCTGGAGGAGATTAAGGAACATTGTACGACTTTTCCTTTGAGTATCGAATACTTATTATCCACAAACTCTCCTCGTATATACCACAGCATTGTCAACTGCCTTAAACATAATGACAGGAGAGTGTGAGTATATTATTGATAATGTAATAGGATGTTGCCCCGATTTAAATCTTTTAAACTTGTAGCATAATAGAATATCGTGTATGGCATAAGTCACTCGTTGACGGGTGGATTGCCGTTTAAAAAAAAAAAAAAAAAAAATTTTTTAAATTTTGTTGCCCCCCCCCCCCCCCCTAGCTCCGAGGCTGGCGATGCCCATGATTAAGAGCATTTTATACCTTCAATTTCACTTTGCTATATTTTTACTCTATTGAAGGTATGATATGACGAAACGTTTGTATGTATGGACATGACAATGTTGGGCATGTGCATCCCTTCACAGGGTAAGTCAAACACATCGCTGATGGTTTCCCCAAGCTGACATTGTTGGAAATGCGGTGATAATTATATACTTCTTGTATACTTAAAAAAGATGGATGAATGAATATTTTTTCGGGGCGAAATCAAGAGATCCCAAGGCTTCACTTACTAGTTTTGTTATATTTACTTTTATTCACGTTGATACATAGAAACTGTACAAGTTTGTCCAAGTATTGTGATACACTGAGGTAGGGGTAGAAGTAATTCAACCATTTTTGTTAATAATCCATTTTAATGAATCATATATAGTATCTATTGCAAATACAATGGGATGCTCTACATACATTTATTATACATTGTTATGATGAACTTTATACTTTTTATCATATGTGTGGTAATTAGTATAGATATGGATTAACGCTTCTGTGGCTCGGATTTGAGGTATAACCGGGCACATTTAAAGAGTCCTCCGTCAACGTAGACATCCCCATCCACTCTTAAATCACCATAAATCATACTGGGAAATGTTCCAGACATATCCGCAACCAGTTTTTCCACGCAGTACTTTCCCTGAAACAAACAACAAATTCAATTCCTGGATGCCTTTTTTATAAAATGAACCTGGGCTTGCGTACACAAACCGAAACATTTGCCTGCACACTTCACAGGAAGCTAAAAGCTTGAACCGTGTAATGGAGAATATATCGTCAGCACCTAGATTCCAACTCGGCATCTCCGGATTTAAAGTCCGCACTCCAACCAACTACGTGAAACTACTTGTAAAGATTTTTTCTAATTTTAATTACGTTGAAATACGATTGGTCGGCGTTTCAGACATTACCTCATCCCTCTCCCGTGTGTATATGTATATATTTATTTTTATTAAATGATTATTATTTTTTATTTATCTTATTATCTATTAGTATGCATTTATGTCTATATGTATGTAGGTATATATCTATCTATATCTTCTTCTTCTTGTTGTGCCATATCAGGTCCCCACGACGTCGGCGATCACTCTGGCGAAAAGTTCCCTGTCCTGCGCTGCCAGGAACAGATCGTCCACTGTCCTCATTCCGGTCCACTCTCTAATGTTGCGCAGCCAGGACATCTGTTTATCTATCTATCTATATATTTCTATAAATTTATTTACTTTATTATTACTTATATTATATAAGTTATCTCTTTCTTTTCTCGGGTTGACTGTAAGATATTGCGTTTGCAATAAGTCCGCCTCTTGGCACACTACGATTGTCTTGTTTTTTGTTATTAGGTATGCATATGCACATTATTCTTTGGCCAATAAAGATTTATTTATTTATTATTACCTCTGGTAGTGGACAGGTGACAGCCATAGCTCCAGCTTTGGTGAGGAAGAGTTCCCAAGGTTCTGGGACATATTTGACTAATGCTTCACAGGCATCTTCAGCGAAATAATTGATTTGGTTTGGTTTCCATCCACCGTCACCCCATTTAGCGACTGATATGTTAAACTGAAATGTATAATTATTAAATAATTTAAAAAATGCAATACCTACAGAAGTTTTTTTTATGAATCCGGGTTTATCGAAATAAACCCAAATACATCTTTGTACACTACACAGAAAACTTGAAAAGCTTGTGTTGTGAAGTGGAGTAAATCGGCATCGGGGTTTGAACCCGCGTCCGCCGGATTATAACAGTCGAGCGCGTTACCGACCAGGCTACCGACCACCTCATATGTTCAGTTCTCTCTCCTCATCAGTCACCTCATCAGTTATGGGTTGGATTTGTTACTTGGAAAACTGGTTACAAGTGTACAGGTGTGCATATAGTCATATCAAAATATGCATACCAAATTTATGTGTAGGTATGCTCCTACAAACTGAGCATTGAGTGATATTTCAATAAGTCAATTTTCTTTAGCATATTGCATGGTTTTATACCTGAACACGTTTATCCATCATCCTCCCAAGATCTAGACATGCTGAAATTCCTGAATGCGATCTGTTGACTTTGGACAGCTCAATTCCCATCGGTTGGATATATTTGTCAGGCTCCTCACAATCTTCCACTCGAGTAATGAAAAGAGTGGCTGGACCCTTAAAGAAATAATGAAAACGTATACAAAAAAAATCGATAGTATAATTGCGGCCGGAAATCGAACCCAGATCTCCAACTTGACAAGCCGGTATTCTACCGCTGTGCTATGATGGCTGAAAGTAGCTGAGACGAGATGAAACGTATGTATATGTGCTCCACCTTCCGTTGAGATGTTTTTTTTTGGAATCGGAAATATGATTTTTTTGCTAGCGATGGATGAGGTCCAGTTCTAAACTAGGTCCAATTATGTAAATTATCGTACTAAAATAAGTATAAATTTTACTATGAAATAATTTACAAAAAAAATAACATATAGTTAGTACGCAGTTATGAGGTAACTAGTTACAGAATTGGACCTACATATTATGTACATATATTGATCTTATAAATTAGTCGTTAGGATTGTTTTTTGTTACTAGCGGCGCTTAGCAACATTTTTTTAATGAATCTGGGTTTATCGAAATAAACCCAAATACATCTTCGTACACTTCACAGAAAGCATGAAAAGCTTGTGTTGTGAAGTGGAGTAAGTCGGCATCGGGGTTTGAACCCGCGATTAAAATATGCTTGCTTTTTTTCTGATATGTAAACTAAAAAAATAAGATATATTATTTGTGGTTACCATTTCTTGATCCGAATGCACAATGATTGCTATTAATAAGCAAATAAAACAAATAAAAAACTTCTTATCCATTGCAGCGAATAATTGGTATCAAAGCTTCAGATGAAATGAGCACTTGAAAGGAATACAGTTGATAATATTTCATGAATTTATAATATCACAAATACAATGAACTAAACATACATATTATAAATTATTGTTTTATAGTACATAGTTATTGTTCGTGACATCAACAGATGATGAGAACCTTTATTTGTTACTCCGTCAACGAATGCGGAATTCTACGCTGGAAAGACTTGGAGAAAGACGAGTTGGGCGTCAGTCTTCGAGATAAAATTAGAAATGAGGAGATCAGACGTCGAACAAAAGTTGCCGACATCGCAGAAAGAACAGCAAAGCAAAAATGGCAGTGGGCGGGATACGTGGCAAGACAGGACAGTGTCAGATGGGCACCTAAAATCCTGAAGTGGAGGCCCTGAGAGAACAAAAGAGGCGTAGGCAGACTACAGAAAAGGTGGACAGATGACATTGTCCAGCTTACGGGTCGTAGATGGCAGCAGATAGCCCAAGATAGAAGACAGTGGAAGAGTTTAGAAGAGGCCTGTGTCCAGCAGTGGAACGCAAGTGGCTACAAAAAGTAGGCTGAATTAATATGACAGTGAACTAAATTTCATCATTTCTCAGTCTTCTTTTCGTTTCTTTTTTCTTACTGTTTTGAAATATCTTTACTATTGCGCAAGGAAAAAACTTTTATTCACATAATTAAAAAGTTTTGGTATGTAATAGGTATTACTTATTCGAAATCATTATGCATTTATAATCAGTTTGTTAAGTACCTACTTTACAATTTTAAAGTTTTCGTACCGACGAAATCTACAATTAGATCTGCCATCAATAATTATACTTACTACAATATTATGAAAGAACATTGATGATGTATGTAGAGTTTTCGGGTTCTATAGTATGTAGAAGGTGACATCTTCCGAAGTTTCGCGAATTTGTGACCGCGTGACCAAGACGGATGTAGGTTTGCCAAAACGTCGGAAGAAATCACCTTCTACTCACAACAGAACACGAAAACTCAATAGTAAACACCACGGATTATCGTGAAATCTTTCAACAACTATTGAAAGATAATTTCAATAGTTAGGTTTACTGCAATAAATTTTAAACACATGTTTTCTTTAATTACTGCGTTATAATTATCATTAGATTAATTTTATAAACATAACCAATACAAACCCGAAATCTTTAATGATTTAAATTCGTGTTTCGAAATAATTATAATAATTTATTTTTTCATTGATACCATCACTAATATACAGATTCGTTTTATATGGAACATAATTATTCAGGTGATATCTATTAATTATACAGCATCATAATGACTGTTGAGAAAACAATGGAAATATTGTCAATTTTGAGAATAATGTAGCATGCAATAATCATAATAATATGAAGCGAGTTATAATTAACACATCGTTAACAAAATGACTCAATTATGAATGAATAATTGGGTACAAGTCATTTTAATAAGAGTCCTTCATATCGTCATGACACAAAATGATCTCTGCATTTTAAATATCAATTGGGATACGGTCAATGAAGAACGGTATTTCAAGAAAAAGTTGGAACATGTTGATTGTTGGAATATGTATTTATTATGTGCATTGCATTGACAGCCCAAGCGATGTTATTATCAATAATAAATTCATTTCAAGAGAATATGGTAATACAAAGTTCTATGTATTCGTTATTACATGTACTAGTTGCAATTTACTCGAAGACAATCATCACTGTACTCACCTACTCAGCAATATAATATGTCGAGGATTAATAAAAGTATGGGTAGTCATATCCACAATGCTCTCAAGAAAGAAAACCAAACTGTAAAACTTGTATTACAAGTCGGATGAATAGTCTATAGGTTAGGTAGGTTCTTTACCGCCTAGTGCCTACCCTCCAAGGATGGGGTAGATGTAATAGGTAGATACCATGATTAATCACCAGAATATCAGAAATGAGAAAATTTGAGAAAACATTATGAGACATAATTCAGGATGGAATTTCTTTTAGAGTTGTGATATCCATGACATCTTATTGATTCTGAAGAGACTGCGAAGATAGGACTGTCATATTTACTATCGGACATTGTCCTTCTGCCCAAAAGACCATCTTAAGATGTGATGAGGGACTATCGTTGAACTCGATGCCTCCGCCAGACATCATCTTTTAACCAAACGATAAACATCAGAAAATCTCATCTTTACAAATAAGGAAAAACAGCAGCAAACGATGCTGAAATTTCTGTATGTGAATGTCTTTGGTACGAGTATCTTTGGTAAAATAACTCTTGAAGTCTATGAAGAAAGATGATGATTATGATAATATATACTGAGGAATTGATGTTTTATGAAGTTGTTTAGTAATTTGTCAGGGAAATATTCCGTCAATATTTCACATTCATTCATTATGTCTGTTACTACATGTGAATATTTTATCACTTATTCTGTATAATATACGAGGGATGAAACCAGTGACGGGTTGGGGCATTTGGCGCCGAAGGCATTTCTTAGAAACATTTAATAGTCTACATGTAAAATACAAAGTTTTTCAATACGTATATACTTTATGCTTACACAAATCACCCAGTTAGGGTGGACTACCTAATTAAAAAAAACTTTATGCTGTATTTTTAATTTACATAACCGAAATGTGACTTCTATAACAAATACTTACGCAAACGATTTGAAGGAGATAAGTAAGATGTGGGAGGTGTACAATTAATAATTTATCATTATGTGGCTTCAATTTATTTGAATTTGAGAAAATGTTAGACTGAACAAGTACGTCCTTCGCTCTATTTCAAATTTTTGTACATTTTTTGTGTTCAGGTATTTAATCATCTTGTCAATTTTTATCTAAGTATCTATTTATGTAGCAATCATTTTTTTATGAATGCAAATTTACATTAAGTTGCGGCCCCCTAAACAGGGGCTGCGCTAAACAACACAAGACACGCGATTAACTTATACAGGAAGTATGTTAACTACAAGTCACTATTATTGTATGACATGTCATTACAGTATGGAGTCTTTTAATTTAGAACACACAAAAGGAATGAATAAAATTGTTTCAGGCCGTCTATCAATATTACTAATTTCTCTACATTATTTCAAACAATCGTCAGGCATGTTTTCACAATATTTTTCTGTCATTATACAACCTGCTGTAATAACATATGATAATGCAAGTATTTGACTACACGAAAAGCTAAGTACCATACTTACCTCTATAAGTCTACCATATGTTAAGTAGATCTATCTGTTTACTCATATAGTCGTTTGTACCACAACCACCATGTCATAATATAACAGAAGCCATAGATTGACACCAGTAAGAACGTTGCTCAACGTATGATGATGATGATGGATGACTTTTTGGCGCCGTTTGATGTGTTCCATCTCTTGGTTTTCAGCTTTCTCCTGAAGCTGATGATGGTCTGGTCTTTTCGGAGTTCGTTCGACACTCTATTCCAGGTAATTGGTCCCGCAACAGAGAAAGCTTTCTATAAGAAACCGGACTTGTTTGCTGTGTTCCGCTCTCGATGTTTGTTATGTATCTACATGTGGAAAATCGTTAGGTAGGTACGTATTTACGTTAAAATATTAAACAGGAACCTATACATCGGTGGTTCTGGTTTTTTCCAGTTAACTCCAAAGGAATAATAAGATTTTTTATTAAAAATTAAGTATATATGTTGCAAAATCCTTTACTGAACTCTTCAGCTTAAAGCCTATACTTAAACTTTAAAGTACAGAATACATCGCCAGTGTCGAGATTCTAACCCAACGCTTCAATAATACCTAAAGAATAATTTGATATTCTTTAATTTTCGAACTAAAAAAAGGGCGTTTTTAATTTATTATTATTTATTTAACTACGGTGAATTATTTGAACATAACGATTGAAAAATAACGAATTTTAGTTCGTAGAGCTACAAAATACGCAACCCATGAACATTAGTGTTATAGACTTTGATTATTGAAGTACTTAATCAAATATTTTTTCATCGTACTGTTATAGAGTTGGAGGAATATTCACGCAGGAATAATCTGTACAATATTGGTTTGTTATTTACTAGGTAGGTATATTAGTTAGTTAGTTATATATAGGTAAGTATATCATTAATTTCTCTTTATCAAGGTAACACACAAATTATATCTCAGACCCTGACTACTTCCTGCACCTTCTATTGCACACTTCGTCCATCACAATTATATAAACTACTTAATATTCGTTATCTTGATACATATTAATTAATTTACAATAAAATAATAACTAAGCATATACCTAACTATAGTAATATTAGGCGAAGATACTAGAACAAAATTTGGAAATTAGCAGTACCTATCCTTATAACTAATTTAGGCGAATCATTCAAGTCTATTGTTTGATTTTTTTTATATATTATCATTATTTCTATTTATAATTTTAGTGCACATTTTATTATAACATTAATTAAAAAACAATTGGTTCAAATTTGTAACTAATTATGAAAAACTGTAGTACTTACTGTAAAATATGACTTTTTTGTTCATAGTAAAATAAATTTAAAATACTTTTAAATTTAGTGCGGAAAGTTACAGAATTCGACATGCACGAAAAGCTGTACCCATAATAATTGTACCTATTCATATCGCTCAAAAATTTCATATAGTATATTCATATTACGACAATTTCTACTTTATTGCTACAAGACGTAAATATTCATTAAGTCAAGTATACAAATAATTATAAATATACATTTTTACAATTTTTACAATTACACTTGTAAGTAGAAAGATTTAGAATGATATGTTAACGTAGTTTGATTAGTGATACAAATGGTATAATTATAACTGGAAGAATGAAGTAAAATCAAAATAAGGAACTGGTATTTTAAATGTAAATAAATAAAACATGCAATTTTTTTTATTTTAACAAACTAACACATAATATATCACATAATATCACACAACTTATTCAATCCTTCCAGTGGCGGATCCAGGATTCAATTTTGGGAGAGGCTGAGGGTCGGTTTTGGCCAACTGTATCAGTAAAAACGAATAGAAAGTAATTCCAAATTTCGCTCAAACATGTTTACAAATATGGAGAAGGGGGATTCAACGTATATTATTTCCTCTCCTGGATTTTCCACTGTTTCCATCGCATCACAAAATGACTGCTATTACCTACTGGACAAGTTTTCCAATCATTTTCCAGATAACACTTTCAAAAACTCTTTTCCCTATCCCGCTGTTCCAGCTCTATTAAAAATTGTAGGTACTCAATCCATATCTCTCAAAGTCACAATACTTCCATAAAAACATTACTTAAAATTGTCTATTTTAGTACAAGGTTAACAAATTATATAACGTAGTGCCTGTACAATTTCTGTATGGATGCTTTAGTGTAATTGCCAGCGGCAGAGGGTCCCCGGTAAATGTATTTCTTCGCTTTTAATTTTGCGAGAAACTTCGATTTGTATTCCATTTGATCGTCGTTCTTGAATATTCTCATAATGTTTTCACTATCTTTATTGTTTGGTTCTTCATTTGACTTGGTTTCCTTTAGGATTTCTCTGTTGATTTCGCTTGTCATAGACGAAAGTTCAGTGTCGCTTGTATCGTTCGCATCATCGCACTTTGTCAGCAAGATGGTTATAGCAAGAATCACCAGACCCTGAAAAGCATTCAAATGAATTGTATCAATCACATTATTTTCTGAGACACAATTGGAACCATAGAGACGGATTTGCGTTTCTCATTAACCCCTTACTGGTCCCATACATTTAGTCAATTATCCGGTACGCTCCGGCTGTGCAAGCCGGTAGTACAAACGTATCGAATTTCAATACTTTTTTCAGTCACATTATTTTCTAAGACACAATTGGAATCATAGGACGGGTGTGCGTTTCTCATTATAAGGACGCAAATGCCCAAACAACTGTCTCGTTGCACACAAAATAGAGAAATACATAATGGGTGGTAAATCACACCTGTTCACTTCGTGTTGTGACGTATCAATATTGGTATCAAACTGCAAAAAAAACTGTTAAATTTTAATTTGTTTATTTAGTTGCATAATATAAAACTTACCAATGCTTTAAATCCCATATTGAAGAGAATACGAGTACGTCGTGTTTCGACAAAACAACAAAATCTAGTGATGCATATTGATGAAATAAAGAAGACTTTTATAAACTCCGTTTCAAGGCGTTAGCAAAACAAATTAAATTTTAATTTATGCGAATATATTATTGTAATTAAACTATAATTATTTATATCAAAACAATTTATTAATTGGTTTACACATGTTTCATAGCAAAGTCACACCGTTTACTTTTAAAAATATACTACGAGTACTTTATTTCATTCATACAGTGGATATTTCCATGCCAATAAATATAAGGTTAGGACTTTCAGGACAAGGCCCATAACCCACTCCGATCTAAGGACGTTTGTACGTTGTTGAAGTTCTTCAAAGTAATTGACATCAGCGTCGTCTTTTTACAGAGGATACTCGTACGAAGTTATAAAGATACGTATAATACGAATAAAAATAGGAATTTTCAACGCAATTTTCCACATCGTGCATATGCTGAGTTAGCGAACGTCTTATTTCTCAGATGTTATGGAAATGTTTACGTTCTATACATCAGGCACATAACTAAATTCTCAAGTCGCGAATGGACAATTTAATGATGCTATGTACAATGCAATTACCTAAAATGTATTATTTTAATATGTACATGCACTGCAATAAAATTTTATGCGAAATGTTATCAGTTTATCAACTTGCACTTTTTATTCGAGAATTAGTAGCGGACCGCCGTATTTTTATTGAATAATATAGGTACTTACCAGGTATCCATTTTAAAAACACAAAATCCTCTCCAATAGGCGGTGTATAGTGCACAGTGACTGCATAGTCCATACAATAAATTTTACACTGAGTTCGTAATTTTCATGTGCCCTCTTGTAAATTAATAAATATAAATCTATTTTGGTACTTCTTTTATAATTTGTACAAAACATTCTCCGCAAGTTGTTTCAAAAAAAACTATGCAAATATATACCTAGTTACGTTTAAAATTTCGCGATTGGACGTCCATTTTTAAACATGAATAATGAAATATAGTTTTAAATTCCCGAGACAGGCCATGGCCTAGTGGGGTGTCACATTGTATATTAACATATTGTAAAGAATGAAAATGAAAAAAAAAATATTCTTATAAATGCGATTCATAGTGTTTAAAAACGTTAATATAATTTGTCAATTTTATTGTTCCAACTGTATTGTTAAACTCCTGATGATGAGGATTGGAATCCTCGAACACTACTTACCTAGATTTTAAACTAGGTTTTTAACTAACCTATAGCTACCCCAATAGTCAATTTTTTAAAACTATACACCTAGTTGCTCTATGAACACAATTCATAATTTCATTACTAAAATTTTAAGCATTTTTGTTGTTGTTTTGTCAAAAAGTTGTATAAAATAAATAAACAATTACTTGCGGCTGTAGTGCTAATCCGTTCCATACTTTACGGTGGATGAACTTCACGGTATATAAACTTTAAGAGATATGGCATATGAAATATAATAATATACTCATTAAATACATCTTTGAAAAGTCTAAAACTACATAAAAATTGCGAATTTAACCATTTTATTGCATAATAATTTAACTAGTATAAATATAATATGACGCTGAATATCTGGCCATTCGTAATTTTAGCACGGTGGAATGTGGTATAAGGAAGATAAGAATGATCAAGAAGCCTGCTCACTTTTTCTAATAATACCTGCATGGAGATTTCAATGCCTCGACACTCGTATTATATTTTCGGGACATCTAGCAAATTCCCCGAAAGATTCAAGGAATAATTGTAGTTCTTAGAAAATCATGTTATAAATTCCTAGGATGAACTTAACGCATTAGTGCGTTCTCTTCCAAACAATCGTCATTTTTTAAATTTACTTCTGGTGAACTTATCGGTATCCATAATAGGTAGAGTTTTGTTTTGAACATCAGCCAACTATCATCCAGCATTCTTAAACAATGTCCATACCAGAACAACCTTCTCTCTCAAAGTAGGGAAAGTTAAGAAAATATAAAATTATCATTATTGTATGTTTTTTATTCATAAATAATTATCTTATGTACAGCGATTATTTAATAAAATTTTTAGGCCATGTTGAGATTGCTGGTAGGAATGTAGATAGAATGAATGTATAGGTAGTAGATGGTTGGTTTTTCTAATAACTTTGAATGTCTATACAGAAGGTAGTCCATAGACGCCTTGTGGATGATGAGGAGCTGCTCTAGTTTCTGTATAATATGCAGCAAATGCTGGAACCTGTTAGGATTAAAATATACTCATCAAATAATATCTTATGATGTCATAAATTAGAGATAGGGAATTCTCGACACAGCCCGAACCAAAGACATTTGCGTATGAATTTCCTTGGGGAAGACGCATAATAGGCGTTCTGGTGCGAACTATCGGCTTTGGTTAACTTCAGTGATGCTGTAGGTATGTGCCTATCATCTCTGGTAAGAAGTAAGATGTACAAATAGTTGCCAAATAAATTTGTGGATCAAAAACAACAAGGATGTCAGCTAATTATTTTGTACTGTGTGAATTCTAACTAATATATCAACTAAAATTTCCTTTTAGGTAGAGGAGGATTGCAAAGTTTTGCTATTAAGCTACAATATGTATTTTGTTTTGCATTATTAACCCTTTTTTTACGTAATTTTTTAAAAACAATATCGTAACCCTAATAGGACCATACTCCTATTTTTATGGTAACTTAAACACAATGATGTAAATTGATAGGTTTTCTATACAAAAGTATCCATTTATTGAACGATAAAAGGTTAAAGTGAAACGATATGTTGAATACTTACACTTGGAGCACCGATTGGAAGTTTAGGTGGTGGTGGAGGAACATGAGGTAATAAGTGACCTTCCTTTATAATACTCTTGTGGATGTAGTCTGGAACTGACTGAACCTGGAAAAATTACAAATATGTTACCAACAAGGCATCATTACACTATTTAGAATAACATGATATGTGCTATGTCAATTGAAGCGTGCCCCCGTATAAGGATCTATACAGAGGCGGATTAAGTGTTGAGAGCGCCCCTAGGCAAGTACCTCATCGGCGCCCTTCTAGCGTCCATATTATATTATAAATTTTAACTAGCACTTAAACCAGTGGCGTATATAGGATTTCATTTCGGGGGGTGGGGTGATCTAATATTTGACTTTGGGGTGGAAGCAACAAAAATTTGAAGGTAGACGTACAGCATAAAAATTGTAATAGCGCCGCAGGCAAAAAAAATCGTGAATGTATGTGAAAAAGGTCGACTTTTAGGTTGGTATTAATAGTGTGTGCAGAAAATATAAAGAAAAATAGCGCCGCAGGCGAATTTTTTTTAATAATGGGTGAAATGATGAACTTGAGTAACTTTCATGTTTTAAAATAACGCTTTTTTTGTTTGAAAACTTCATCGCGCGGCTCACGCGCCCCTTTGTAACCTCGCGCCCCTAGGCACGTGCCTACTTTGCCTTAGGGATAATCCGCCACTGGATCTATACCTATATTATACATTATCATCAAAACAGAAATGTATTTATTAAAAGGGTACTATGTGGCATGATCTCTGTGTACACACAGTTTTGTTATGATCTGGCAACCCTAACCAATTCTTTTCTGTTTGCAATGTCCATGTTTGTAGTACAATGGTATACATACATGATTACAAAACATTTTTGTTGATAAATTTTGTTCTACTTTTTGCATATGACACTCTTATACATCAGGGGCACGCTTTAATTTTTCAATAAGAATTTACCGGAATATGATTTAGTTTAGGTGGAGAGGGTACATGATCCAAATGATTTTCTTCAACATGGTGAACATATTCTTGAACATGGTGAACCTATAACAACGCACAATATTACAAACGTGTGTATGATCCATTAATTAGTTACTTGGGAGCATTCATCAAACAAAATCATACCGGAATATGTTCTAGTTTTGGAGGAGATGGAACATGATGCAAATGATTTTCTTCAACGTGATGAACATAATCTCCGACATGATGATCATGATCTTCAACATGGTGAACCTGTAATTACAACATGTTAATGAGTGTTATGTATAAAGGATCAAACAAAATTATACCGGAATATTTTCTAGTTTTGGAGGAGATGGGACATGATGCAAATGACTTTCTTCAACGTGATGAACATAATCTCCGACATGATGATCATGATCTTCAACATGATGAACCTGTAATGAATGCATATTGTTACACATGTCACAGCATGTTAATGGGTGTTATAAAGGATCAAACGAAATTATACCGGAATATTTCCTATTTGTGGTGGAGATGGAATATGCTTCAAATTATTTTCTTCAAAATGATGATCATGATCTTGAACATGGTGAACCTGAAATAAGTGCATGATATTAAAGACATGCCTAAACCATGGCCATTTATTTTGATTAAAATGAAGCATCAAAACCATAATATACCGGAATATTCTCTAGCTTTGGTGGAGATGGGATATGTTGTAAATGATTTCCTTGATCGTGATGGACATGTTCAACAACATGGTATACATTGTCATCAAAATGATGGATCTGTAATTTATTCATGTTTCTATTATAGAAAAAAAATCGAATAGTTGTGTTCCATGTTTAAATAAATACATTAAGGACTATTATCTTACCGGAATATTATCTATGTGTGGTGGTGATGGAATATGTTTTAATCCTACGTGATTATCTTCAACATGATGAACATGTTCTTCGAAATGATGAACCTGAAATATTCACAAAATGATAATTATGTTCTACCTTGTTAGTTTGTCAAGTAAAAAATACATACATATTTAATAGATTAGTTGCGAAAAATCTCAATGAAAATATTACCGGAACATTTTCTAGTTTGGGTGGTGATGGAATATGTCCTACACCTACATGATGGTCAGAATCTTCAACGTGATGAAAATCTTCATCAAAATGGTGAACCTGTAATCCCATATTGCATTACAATATTTCATTACATAAAAAAATATGTATTGTGCATGTAAAATTGTATATTATATATAATGGATTTCATGTAAATGTAAAGTGACTTTAAGTTCTTTATCTTCGACTATTATTCAACTTACCGGAATGTTATCTATGTGTGGTGGTGATGGAATATGTTTTAATCCTACGTGACTATCTTCAACATGATGAACATGTTCTTCGAAATGGTGGACCTGAAATACACAATATTTTAAGTAAATGTAGGTTTTTCAAAACATGCGTCACAATTTTAATGGATTATCTTACTGGAATATCTTCAATATGTGGTGGTGATGGGATGTGTGGAAGTGTTATGTGGCTGTGCTCAATATGATGAATGTGATCTTCAACATGGTGCACCTGACAAAAAATATTATATTACCATTCACTAGAATAATTCATCTAATCTAAGATAATAATACTTCTTGAAACAGTAAGTAGGTAAATAAAAAATCATACCGGAATATTTTCTAGTTTTGGTGGAGATGGGGCATGTTCCAAATGATTTCCGTGATGAACATGATCTTCAAAATGATTAACATGCTCTTGAATATGATGAACCTAAAATACATACATACCTTATGTTAAAAAGATTATGTTTTCAGCGTGTTTATTAAATACTCGTATAATATAGGTAATATCTATTTTAATTTAATCATACCGGAATATTGTCTAGTTTGGGTGGAGATGGGATATGTTCCAAATGGTTTCCGTGGATATGGTCATCACCGTGATGTACACGATCTTCAAAGTGATGAACCTGAAATAAAATTAATATAATAGTTAAATACAATGTACACCGAATGTACAATATTATATTTTTGTCTGCATGCTATATGAGTTAGTATAACCTGTCTTTGTGGAACTCCATAAACATCAAAAGAATGGGTGGAAGCTTCTGCCGCCAGGTAGCATGTGCTTACGAGAAACTGAAATGAGAAGCAATAGCTAATTAGGAATATGACTAAATGTAAAACACCCGCTAGATCTCAGTCGTCTACGATGCCTCAGCACTTCGAGAATGAGAATGGTTAAGAGTATGCATACCGACATTTCAAAAATTTCTAAAAACGGGAGACCTTATATCTCGACAACCGTTACTAAATATGCTTTGGAACAAAATAGGGTAGATGAAGTGAACATTTATCTAGAGAATGACCGCAAAAGATTTTTTATATCTTGCATAGATTTAAAAAAATGTGTAAAACACCTTTTTCGTTTCCCGAAAGTTGCGGATTTTCTTTTATTGATAATATGCATTCAAATCTAGGGAATGACTAAAAGTTTTTTGACTGAAACGAAATTAACCCCAAAATATGGGAAAAACGCTATTTTTACCATTTTATCGTGCGATCGTTCATGCTATTTTAAACCTTCTAATGTTGCGGGAAATGACAGTGACGTCATAGTTGGATCACGAGCCTTAAGTACCTACTAACTAAAATAAGAAAGTTCTTTTTTCACTTATTTCATAGTAAAATAAATTTTAAACACTTTTATTAGTTTATAATGTTTATGTTTACAAAATTAAGCTGCGAAATTAATACGATACACAAATTCTTCACTTCACAATAAACTGGCTAACATATCTTCAATATAACACGCACAGTAACAATTATCACACTCAATAAAAAAAATGTTTTATAATTAAGAACTTACGATTACCACCGGGAACTTCATCCTGATGTTATGAAGATATATTACGAACTAGAATGATATATCACTTGCACCCTATATTTAAATACTTATATGTCATTAAAATTACATTAGGACAATTGTGCAGATTTGCAAGTTATCGTCAATCAATACCACTTCTAATTAGGCAGGTACTTATGTACTTTAAGCTGAGTTCTGAGCAGAATTATTATACCAATCATTGTGTCATTCTGTCTTGTCCGAGGTTGTTTGCACGTGGTAGAGACTGGGAACTCACAGAAATTGAAAGGGTGGACCTAACTAACACCTATTGAGATGACGTCATAGATAGTAACTACGATAGTCATGTTCAATACATGTTCCAATAACTAGTTTCAAAATGCAACCCATTCTCTTCCGACTAACCTCCCCTTGGCTATATAGTATAATTAAAAGGCTAATTTGATGATTTAAAATTCACAGTACATTTATATGTATTAAATTAAGAACGAATAGGAACTTGCCTTCCAACCTAAATGTGTCAATGATAAATAATTGTACTTTTTCTTCCTTCCTCAATAATTAATTAACAATATTGTACAGTTTTGTTTACAGGTAGGCATGCCGCATGGGTGTCGCCAGCCTCGAAACTAGGGGGAAAGGGACAGTAAAATTTTTGAAAAAATATAAAGCATAAAAAACGCTTAAATAGCGCCGCAGGCGAATTTTTTTTTGTGAGACATAGTAAAGTAGGTCGTATGAAATATGTATGAAAACATTTTTTTTTATGAAACTGATGGAAAATGTGTGGTATTTTATTTATTGTGGGATTTTATCACCCTGACGACGCTCATGCAGGTAGGCACTATTAAATTAATTGGAAAATCGCCATAATATTTTAGTACCTTCCTAAGGTTGCATAGGCACTAAAGCGCCTGCAGATGTCCTGGAATCAGATTCACACAGGAGAACTCTCAGACTAGACCTAATATTTTGAGTAATATACATCATATTAGGTTGGTTTCTTTTACGTGAGACGCAAACGTCCTCAATGATTTCAAAATGAGACATTGACAGTATAGACATATGTACGTACCTTCCATGGTAGGTAGGCAAGTAGATATTAATAATTTAGAGGTCATGTGTCTAATTAGTTATTAAGTAATAATTACAAATAATAGTCATTAAATAGTTATGTTACATATTTATTCAATATCTAGCAAGTACACAAATCAATGTCTTCTGATTCAAATTTTATTTACAAAATTATCATTACCTATTCATCAGATTACATAACCCTGTGTGTATTATTGTATTATTAGTGCCTATACATTATCCCTCACGCGTGAAATGTGTGTTAATTGCATTTAAAAAAATTCATTTAATAATAAAATAATTATGTTATTTTTTATAGTTAATAGTTTTGACAAACAGTAGACTCCATCCTATACGCAACATCAGATTTTTATCCATTTGACCAACGCAACTATAAAATGGCTATGGTTTTACGAATCTGTATCACATCAACTTGTTTAGTCAAACAGTAAAGTTTTAATCATAATGAAGTTTTTGGTATGTTTTATTATAAAAAAAAAACATATGCATCGTGTATTAGTTCAATAAATGTGTTATTTAATAATTGGTTCTATTTTACAGAGTGCAGTTACATTAGCAGCCATCCTGGCATTAGCGGTTGCTGGAGAAGAGAAAAAGGAAAAGCGAGGACTCCACAGCTTCGGCTACGGCCATCATGACTCTTTAGACTCCCATATTCTCACAAAGACTGTCGAAATCCCCGTTCCTCAACCTTATCCAGTACACATTGATAAGCCATACCCAGTTCCACAACCTTATGCCGTTCACAAACCATACAAAGTAGAAATCCCTAAACCATATCCAGTGACAGTTGAAAAGCCAGTACCCATCCAAATAGACAGACCAGTACCTTATCCAGTGAAGGTTCCAGTCAAAGTACCAATCATTCAGCGTGTGGAAGTACCAGTTCCCAGGCCTTACCCAGTCCCAGTGGACAAACCTTATCCAGTGCCAGTTCCTAAGCCAATCTACATCGAGAAGCAAGTCCCAGTTTACATCAACAACGATCATGGACTCCACTCTTCATATGACTATTCCCATGGTCTCAACTCAGGACATGGCTTGTCCTACAAAAAATATAACACCTACCATGGAGTTGTATCAACTGTAACTCACCACGGACATTACTGAAAGACTTACTAACTTGTTAACACTGACATTACAACACAAGAAATATATATTTTCTAAATTTCCAATAAACGACTAACACGAAGACAAGTTTTATTTGTTTGCTTTTCAGTTTCGCAGATGCAATGTCAACGATTCCATTAATTTCACAAAGATCTCATAGAATACACACCTACCTGAACAAGAACCTTATGTATTGCTTCTTTATGTTATTTATTTACAACGCTTTATTTGTTTTGTTTTTGTTGGTCTATATTTTATTTTGAATAAATCTATGTATTTATATTACAATTTTAATCTTTTTCTGAACAAATACTCCCCAACCTCTCCTAAACACTAAAATATTTACAAGTGAAAGCAAGTTTCTCAAACCTACAATAGGGTACTTGCATTTTTTTTCATCGTTCAAAAAATATATTAAATCGATAGTTCTACTTACTAGAATTACAAATAAAATAAAATTATGTAATTTTAATTTACTGTTAATTTATAATAATTAATTGAAAATGTTAATTTGACGACTTTTTCTATGGTGCTCTGAAACGAGCGGCCATTGTTAAACATGATTGTGACGTCACGACGCGATGAAATTCATAGAAAGAAATTTGATTGTTTGTGGGTTATGTATGGAGAAATTGGGGAAAGTGACGTCACAACATGGCGGCCAGTCAAAAACCTGTTTTTGCGCTAGAATCGAATATGAGACTTTATTTTATAAATATATCCACAAAGACAGAGAATTAAAATCTCAAATTTTCGGAAAACCTTAATTTATAGTTAATGTACCGAAAACCAAAATAAAAAAAAACATGCAAGGACCCTATTAGAAAAATAGTCAACACATAGTATGAAACTAAATAACAAGCAAATATAATCCAAATTAAATGATGGAAGCATAAGGATAGGAAAATCTGGCGATCTGTTCTCTATGCCTACCCTGCAACAGACGTAGCGTGATGGGAGAGGATAAAATAAAATTGAATCCAGATTCCATACAATATTATTCAGTCTTTGTATTTGAGTAGTATCAAAAATAAAATAAAATACCAGAATTAGAAAATTTTCAGCAGAAATTAAAAACTCTGTGAAAAAGTCATGTAATAAGTTAATAAGTTCGTCGACAATCTTTGTAGAACTCTCTTTGTATTCGAATTCACATTATAATATATGCAACAATCACCAAAAGAAATACCTAATAGATTAGAACATTTATACCACATTCTAACCCATATGAAATATATCATTGTTTTTATTCATCTCCTGGTAAGAGCATCTCGCATAGAATATCAATCATGTATCGCTTAGGAGAATGGCATGTTTTTTTTTTAACAATTTACACAAATTAATTCTTTTTGCTTCCTGTCATATGCAAAGCTATAGTAACTAGAGAAAATTGTATTTTTTCTCTATATAAAACAATAAATAACAAGTACAAAGCTTTTCTTTTCACCATCGATATTGTGGCATTTGTTTACAAAAGATGATAAATTCCAAATGTGACAACAATTAACATATGAATCAGTCAACTAAAACCTTACAAGAAAACTACTTACAGAATATGGGCAGTTTTAATATAAGCATTTTCTAGAAAGGGCCGATATGCACTGAGGATAAAACGTTCTATTACCGCTTCAACTTTTTCAAATTTTGTTTGAGAGTAAATGAATAATGTGAACTATACCTTTGAAAAAAAAAAACCTGGATACAAATTGATAAATCTACGATAGTCAACTTGTTAACCTAGTAAATACCAATATTTTGGCCAAATTTAACGTCTACATCTGAAAAACTGAACGGATAATGAATAATTCCCGTAAATTTCAAGGGTACTTTCGGAATATTTTTTTATTCAAGGAATTTACGAATATTGTAATTCTAGGACAGTCACCTTGTAGTCAATACTTTCATCTATCATTGTCTTCAGTTTCAAGACGATGCTTTCAGTATTGGCTGATAAAACGATGTACCGCATATAGCCTCTGATTCATTCCTAGGTATTCATCCTTTTCTAGGAAGGATCCTGTGCCCACCTTTTAATAATATTTTGCTAGAATTGCGGGTAAAGAGGTCGCTATTAATGCGCCTGAGCTATCCGGGGAGGTGGAGGGCCCTAAGCCCGCGGGATTTTTCCTTCAATATACTCTAATACTATTGTCTACTATTGAATAAAAATTTATTTATTTTGTTTATAACAAAGAAACGAAAATTCATAGGTACATACCTACCTATTATACATTTACTAGTATCACTCGTGATAGGGTGCCTTGCCGATGGAGATAAAAAGAAGAAGACTAATGTATACCTGACATCAAGCACGTATCCAAGGGGGGGATAGTTGGGATCTATCCCCCCCCCCGAAATCTGGCGCACATACACGGACGAGACCATTTTTCTCTGCTATCTCGGCGCGCCTCAGTTTTTTTTTTGTAACGGATTTTTATGTAGATACGATACATATACCTACTCTACTAAAAAATTTTGCCTGCGCCGGCGCTAATTTTTTGGTACATTTACTTTTGGATAAAAAAAGGGCAAAAAGTCAGTGCCTATACATAAGAAATTTCTTTCACAAAGTTGTTTGATTGAATAAATGTCCCCCCACCCCTCCGAATTAAAAGTCTGGATACCTGCTTGCCTGACATCAACCATATTGATGAATAATTTTCGCAAAACTAATGCAATTTCTTATTACTACACTCAGTATACTCAATTATAAATTTTCTTTCGATGCACCGATTTCTTAATTGCGCGAAACATCCGCCATTTCCATAATCTAATTTATGATCATTATTAAAGTCAAAGTTATTATTTGTCGTGATTACTAAATATCATTGTCCTCCGATAATAAATCATTATAATACCTAATAATGTATAATTCTATAGGCCGATTTTTAGTTTTTAATTAATAGTTCTGTTCCCGGCTGTAATGATCTTATAGATTATTAGGTGATAATATGGAAAAGTATGCTCGTCAAAATGTACGGTTATAGTTTTTAATTACAATTGCATTTAATCCTATTATTATATCTAATCGTATTTTCCATTATTTATGTTATTCTTTATTAATTAATTTATTTATTTAATAAATATAAAAAATGGACATATTACAGATTATAAATCGTTGTTCACAAGGGCGAACTTATCGCAGAACTGCGATTTCTTCCAGTTAACTCCAATTCTTCTTAATTTGCTTTATGCATATATTTTATTGCACCTCCTTAATACACGAGAGTTCATCTTACGCCAAGGAGAACTTTCTTGGTAATGTAAGTTTTATAGTTTAACCTACTACCCAGATAATTTTGTAATTACTTCATCAATAAATCTATTATTTTATTTTTATTTTATTTTATTACAGGTATAAGTGCAAAACAGATAACAACTATAGATATAAGTAATTGAAGATTAGTTCATTCATAATTCAGCTGTCACCCACAAGCATGCACCACAGTTAAATTAAAACATATAAGTTCATTCCGGTCGTCTCACACACCCATACTCAATCTCGCTCACACACTCACCCATCGCACACGCACACATCAGATTTCACAATTTTTAGGCAGAAAAACAGAATATAAACAAGAATACAAAAATACAAAAATACAAAAAAAAAAAAAAAAAAATAAAAAAAAATAAAAATAAAAAAAAATAAAAAAAAAATAGAAGGAAGAGTTCGGGATAAAAGGATGAGGAGGGGGAAAGAGGGAGGGGATAGGGAGGGATGCTCTGCATGTTAGGGAGGTAATATGGATGACGTTAGCCTAGCACGTACTTGTCGCTTGTATACCGGTAGAGTAAGTCTGAAGATGTCAATGTCTGTCAATGTATCGTCATAAAGAGATGTAAGTCTATTAAGGGGTCGTCTTAGTCCTGAGTTGTTGTTTGCGGCTGGAGAGTAAAACGTCCTGTGAAGTCTAGTTCTAGTCGTTCTAGTTGGAACCCGCAAACACACTCCATCTAGAAGCTCAGGTGCGTCGATGTCAGAGTTACATATTTTGTATAGAAAGTTGGCGTCGAGTATGTTTCGTCTTACTTCGAGAGGAGGAAGCCTTGATCGCGGGACAGTTCCGAATCGTCGTTCAATCTGCTTGGCGAACTTTCTTTGAATTCTCTCCAATTGCTCCCTGTATTTCGCATAGTAAGGGTTCCAGATGACACTTCCATACTCAAGTTTGGAACGAACTAGGGTTGTATATAGGATCATCATCGAATCGACATTTTTAAAACTTTTAGTAGCGCGCAATATGAAGCCGAGTGTTTTGTTACATTGTAACGTAATTTGATCTATATGGGTATCAAAGTGGAGTTTTGAGTCGAATGTCACCCCTAGGTCACGGATGGAAGGGACGGAAATCAGTTTTGTATCATGAATTTCATAGGTAAAGGAGATTTTTCGTCGATTTTTGGTGAAAGTTATAGCGAAGCATTTTGTCAGGTTAAGGTGTAGTCTGTTACTGTCACAGTATTCGGCGAGTCTCTGTAGGTCGTCTTGTAGCTTTTTACAGTCATTTTGGGATTGTACAGGCCTAAAAATTTTGAGATCATCCGCGAATAAGAGAAAATTTGAGTTCAAAAAACACTTTCCGATATCGTTGATGAAAATTGTGAATAAAAGCGGACCGAGAACGGAACCCTGCGGAACACCAGAAGTGACCCCCCGGAAATCAGACCTGCACCCGTTTAATACTACTGTTATAAGTCTGTCCGATAAGTAGGAATTAAGCCATTTCAATAAGTTCCCACCGACGCCACAATCACTAAGTTTTTGTAAAAGCAGACGATGGTCCACCTTATCGAATGCTTTCTGAAAATCGGTGTAGACTGCATCAATCTGAATGCGTTGGTCCATCGCGTCAAAGAGGAAATTCGAGTAAACGAGTAAATTCGTGTCCGTTGAACGACCCTTTACGAAACCGTGTTGTTGTTTTATGAGCAACGGGCTGAAGAAGTATGATAGTCTATCCTTGATAATAGACTCAAACACCTTGGAAAATACTGACAGAATTGAGATGGGTCTATAGTTTTGAACGTCCGTTTTTGCACCGCTCTTATGAATCGGGGTGATATGGGCCAATTTCCATTGATGTGGGAATCTACCTTCGTCAAGGCTTTGGTTAAAAATCATTCTTAGTGGTTTAGTTAAGTGTGATGCACATTTTCTCAAAACAATGGGAGGTACACCGTCAGGACCCGCACCCTTTGCAATATCTAGATGCGTTAGTTTCGCGTAAATTTCGGAGCTTAATGTAGAAATGTTGCACATAGAGTTGCCAAATGTGGGAGTTGAGTGGGGATAGATGGTTGAGTCACTTGAGGGAGTGTTAAAAACAGATGCAAAAAATGTACAAAAGAAGTTAGCAGCTACTGTAGGATCGGATGTATTTTGATTATTAAAGCACAGAGTCCTTGGCAGACCATTTGAAGTTTTTAACCCGTTAATATATTTGAAGAATGGTTTGATATTACTCCTTAGTGATTCCTCAACCTTTGATATGTATTTTCTATGGTCTAAGATTTGATTCTTCTTGAATTTGGCTCTGTACATAGAAAAAAGATTGTAATCGCAAGTGTTTGCATATTTTTTCCATTTCAACCAGGATTTGTTTTTTAGTTTCAGTAAATCGATTGTATATGTAGAACACCAAGTGGGAAAGGAAGAATTGCGAGACTGCTTGATAGGAGTAAACTGATGGACGACACTCAAAAGATAGCCCGCGAACAAGTCGACCGCCTCCTCAAGTGGTTTATTGTGCAGTAAATGGTCCCAGTCAGTTTCTTGAAAACGATAGTTTATTTCTGAGTAATTGGCTTTGTGATAGTTATATTTGATGATTTTTTTTACAGGAAGGACATCGTTAACAAGCAAAGGCAATGAGATAAGGAGAGTAGGATGATGTTTTTTGTCTTCTTTACTAAGAGGCAGGTAGCATCTCTGAACAGCACAAGGTAGATCAGTCATCACTAAATCGAGGATTGTGCCATTCTCGTTTAGAACGTGATTGTATTGTGAGACATTTAAAAAAGTTTGTGATTCTATGAGAAGTTGCGCAGAGGGACCGCTAAATGAAGTAGGCTTAAGACCAGACTCGATACCCTGGGCACCCCACGTTATAGTCGGTAAGTTGAAGTCGCCTAATATACACAGATTATCGTTGGGTTTCATCTCAGTGTAGTTTTTTGTTAACATTGAGAAATATTTCTCATAGATCTCAATGTCACATCTTGGGGGAAAGTAGGTTACACCGAGATAGAGACTAGTGCGTTTGGTGTTTTCAGATTTGTGATTAGAGTGGAGGGAAATAGAGATGAACAAATCTTCCCCTGGGGTCTCCCAAGCCGATTCACGTCTAGAACTGAAGCGACGGTTGACAGCGATCAAGACTCCTCCGCCATCTGTTTTGGTTGTTGATAAGAAGTTACGGTCTTTCCTGTATACCACGTATTCGTCAGTGAATAGTTCGCTGTCAAAAATGCCGTCATTGAGCCAGGTCTCTGTTAAAGCTATTATGTCGTAGTTTGATGATAAGAAATTTAGTCTAAATGTCTCGGTCTTTGTTTTAAGTCCCCTTGAGTTTTGATAGTATATGTTTAAAGCGCCGGATACACGGTAGACATCTGTACAAAGCAACAAGCACGGTCAGAACATGCAGAATAGGAGATAGGTTTAAGGTTAAGGATTAAAGAGAAGGGGGAAAATATGCGAGGAGTATAAAGGAAGCAGTATAATCCTATTGAAGTTTTTCTAAGTCGGAAGACGAGTATATTGGGATGATTTTGCTGTCTGGCTCCTTCCTCACATATATCTTCGAGTGCTTTACCCAGACGAAGCGGTAACTCTTCTCCTTTCCAATCTGACGCGCCTCCCTGAAAAGAATCTTCCTGGCTGGAGTCAGGTGCTCGGCAATGTAGATCTTATTTGTCCCGTTGTTGATGCCAATGTCTTGGTAGGTTATGCCTCGACAGGCCTTCCCGGCTGCTAAAAAAGCATCCCTTACAGTGGTTTGGTTGAATTGGACAACCACGTTCTTAGGTCTGTCATCGGAATTCGAGGCACGTGCACCCCGAGCAACCCTATGTGCAGATACAATGTCTGACGCGGCAACAGGTTGACCAATCTTCGATGAAAGTTGAATAACAGTTGTTATCAGATTTTCGCCTTTTTTTACGGGGACATTTTGGATTTCAACATTGCGTCGTCTTGAATGCTGCTCCACATCATCCAGTCTAGAAGACAATTTATCGTATTCAGTTTTAAGTGCATCATAGTTTGATTGTAAAGAGTCCATGTTTTTTATCTTTAGATCATATTCCTCGATTTTTTTATTAAAAAATGACATAGTATTCAATATTTCAATGTTCTGTTGTAGTATTTTATCACATTTATCATTATAAGCATCAATCTTCCGCTCTATACTCCTGAGCTCATTTTCGATGAATCGATGTTTCGATGTAGCGGTGCCCATCTCTATAGTAGGTGAATTAGTGAGTACGTCACATCCAGGCCGCTCCTGATTGGTTGACAATGTACTAGAAAGGGTAGGCGCCATTGATTCGTGCGAATTCAAATCGTTGCTGGTTTCAGGTTGTTTTGCTTTCGGTTTGCAATATTGACATCTGAGAATATTGACATTATTTGAATTTCGAATAGTTAAATACTTACCTACTTTGAAATTGTTTGTAAGCATCTGAATTCTACCGTTATGCAAGGATTTTCTTCTTTCATACCTAATTATCTCATTGTTTAATCTAATTGTTGATTAAATTAATGATTATACACATGGACGCATTGTGTCGGCACCCCACCCAATATACTGTCGGTGTATCGCAATTATTAGACGCATATTTTATATTTGTTTTGTATAAAAGTGTTAACAAACAATCCTTAGGCATCAGTCAACACTGGGAATCATTCATACAACAATGAAGAACATTGTAAGTATACCATCACTTATTTAGTATTTTTATTTAACTGACTCGATCTGTAATATTATTTTATTTATTATATATTGTGTCATACTTGTTTAAGAAGTCCTCATCTTTATACCCGATTTGATAAGGTATTTTTAGACGCCTCAGCTTATGTGTTTTCCTTTCCACACCAGCTCCAGGTTTAACTATCTGCTTTCATTTTTGTTCTCACCGCTACATTCATTTTAGAGTCACAGCTTATGTTGACCTCTAATCTACGCACATTTATTCACAAAAGCTATATCATTTTTTATTTATTATTACAAAATCAGAATTACTAATTAAACAAATACAAAATATGCATTAAATACTTATAAATATAACCACTTACTCCAAAAAAATGAGGAGATTTAGTGCTTGGGGGGGGGGGGGGTTGGGGAACTGAGGAGGAGGGAGGGAGTTTTAACATTTTTGGAGGATATTTTCCAATCCACAAATCCAATATGTTTAAAAGAAACATTCTTCTTGAACAATAGTTTCACATGAATAGAAATTAATTCGAATTTCATTAAGTTTCGAGAACATGGTGATTTTGCTAATTGTCTATTCATTATTTTTTGTTATAATAGTTATGATATGAGACAATTCTTTATTTCAGATTTGTTTCACCCTTTTGGCCGCCGCCTTGGTTTCTGGAGCCGAGGAGAAAAAACAAGAAAAACGAGGACTTCTTGATATAGGATATGCTCATGGATTCGACCATGACAGTCATGTGATCACAAACACAATCCCAGTACCACAACCTTACCCAGTCCACATTGAAAGGAAAGTTCCATACCCAGTGAAGGTTCCAGTAGAGAAACCATACCCAGTCCATGTCAGCAAACCATACCCAGTCACAGTAGAAAGGGAAGTGCCATACAAAGTTGATAGGCCCATTCCATACCCGGTAAAGGTTCCGTACAAAGTCCCAGTTTATCAAAGGGTTGAAGTGCCAGTAGACAAACCTTATCCAGTACCAGTTGAAAGGCCAGTTCCAGTACACGTACCCCAACCTTACATCGTAGAGAAGAAAGTACCAATTTACATTAACCAAGGAAGCTCCCACTACTCAGGATACGATCATCACTACCCAACCTACGATCACTCTCACGGATTATTGAATCACGGATACAGTCACGGTCATCACGGCCATCACGGATATGGAAACTCCCACGTTTCATCACAACAGATCACAGTTCATCACTAAGTTATTGGAACTTCAAGACATAATGTTTTCAATCTCTTCCATTATCATCTGTTCATGGAATAATGAGTTTTATTGTATTTTGTTATCTTTTTCTGTTTTTATGTGACTATTTATAATATTCAATAAACTTTCTTTTAAAACAAATGGTATTGGCTTCCCCTTAAACATTTCTTCGAGAACAAAAAACTTATCGATTCACAGAGACTTTGATCAATGTAATCATAATATTTTCTCTTTTCTACACCATTGATATATTTCACACATACATAGATATTTACCTAGTTTTGTTTATGCTTTTGGGAATGATAATTAACAAGCTAAATAAGTTTTTAGATTTAGATATGGATTGTTTCGACTGTGAAGAAGATGACAAAGAAAAAGGTGCTGGTTTATCAGGACAAACTAAGAAACGGGAATATCAGTTTGCTTCCCACTAGAAACAGATAAAGAGAAATAAATCAGCATTGATACTTTAACTGCTTTTAACGACTTAAAATTCACCTTACGTTTTATTATCTATAATCACGAAAAAAATCTCGACTTGTTTGCAGATCAAAATTCTTTCGTAATCAAACTGATCAAACATTATCTATGATCATAAGTATGAAGTTTGAACCCAGGACAACCTTTTTAGACAGAGATGAAGTCTTAACCAATCAAGTCACCCGCGTATTCTATTTCTAAAATAATTTTCTACATTAAAAAAATAAAATAAAATTATGTCTATTGTCCAGACCACAATTATTAGGCACATAGAAAATCCTTTCTGTTTTGAGATAGCGAGACATATGCAAAAAAAAAACAAGTTATTAGTGTTCATTTACCCGCCATGGCTTAGTCGGGTGACACACTGCATTAGACTTTGAAATGTAAGGAAAACAAATAAAAATATAAGTATGTATTATTATTATACTTATTCGAGATATACGAGTACCTACTTATACTTTGATTTAAAAGGCTATGACGTACTTTTAATTTTTGCGGCATGAAATCAATATATATTTAATAATCTCGATGTTTTCAGCCGTCAGTATATGGTGGAAGTCCATTTTAAAGGAAAAATGAAAAAAACTTTATTCAAAGTCGCCTGAAGATGAGGGTGCAAATCCTCGAATACTAGTCGCGAACTAATAAGTCAAATTTTGAGGATTTTAAGCTAAATAGGTATTTAGTTTTTTTTCATTTTTCGTTTAATCTATGTTAGTTTGAACCATTTCATTTTCACAGTTGAATTGAGTTTATATTATAATATTTTGTAAAATAGGGTTTATGCAAAGCATCATTTGGGGGAGAAGTTAGAGAGTATCGTTCGTTAATGTAGTACGTTTATTTGCTAAAGTAAACAATAAAGAAGGAAGATAGAAACGCGCAGAATGCAGAAGAATATAATGACTCATGCCGTGAAGATCTCAGCTTAGCTGCAACTCCAGACAATTAATCGAAGTTTTGTCAGATGCCAGGCTAATTTTCAGTCGTTCGTTCTAGTGATGTACAACGTGTTGATGGGATGTTGCTCCTGATGACCCATGGGAACTGCTTGACAAGCCCGATCCAAAGGATTTTCCTCCTCCATAGCCACCCCCATAACCTCCTCCATATCCACCTCCATATCCACCACCGTAACCTCCTCCATAAGAGCCAGCCCCTCCCAAACCTGAAGCACCAAATCCTCCCAGACCTCCGTCGAAGGCATCAAAACCCCCGGCTCCTCCAAATCCTCCGGCACCTCCAAATCCTCCAGCACCTCCAGCTCCACCTTGGTTAACTACAACGGGCCTTTCAACTACGATGGGTCTTGGCACTGGAACTGGGTAAGGCCTGTCGACGGGAACTGGGTATGGTCTTGGTACTGGGACTTCCACCCTTTGAATGACTGGAACCCTGACTGGTACTCTCACTTGGTAAGGGACTGGTCTGTTAACTGTCACTGGAACTGGCCTCTCTACTGTCACTGGATATGGTCTTGGCACTTCTACGGGATATGGTCTAGCAACTGGTACGCTCACAGGAACTGCCACTGGCCTATCGACTGTCACTGGGTATGGCTGAGGAACTGGTACTTCAACAGTGTTAGTGATAATTTCTGGTCCTCCATTTCCTCCACCGAATCCTCCACCTAAACCTCCGCCCAAACCTCCGCCCAAACCTCCGCCCAAACCTCCCCCCAAACCTCCGCCCAAACCTCCGGAGAAATCACCTCCGATTCCTCCAGAAAGACCACCACCGTGTCCTCCTCCTCCATATCCTAAGCTACCATGAAGACCACGTTTTTCTGGTTTCTTCTCCTCTGCCGCACCAGCAAATGCCAACAGGGCTAGTAGACCGAAATACACCTGAAACATTGCGAAATTAAAGTTTATGAATAATTAATAATGTGAAGAAAGGGAGGTAATTCAAAATGTTTCTTGTAAAATTGCATTCTTGTATGTCCTCTCTAACACTTCAGAATCCGTAGTTACCAAAAATTAATTAAAAAAACTTGAAATTAAATATGAATTTCGGACTTTAGGAGACGTGAAGGTATAGGTACGTATTGTTGGAAATCGTAAACAAATAAATAAATTCCACAGGTAGATTGATGAACTTACAAATTTGCGAGTCATCTTATGTTTAGTGTGTACTGACTGCTTTAGCCTCTGCAACTGATGTTTGTTCAACATCAATCTTTCCATTATATACTAAAGAGAATTCCGGATTCCGAAGCATTCATACGAAGATAATAATGTAATATGTATACAAATTACATTACAATCACATGTGTGAAGTATTAAAATATTATTAAAAATACATATATTATTTTTGATAAATGATAAAACACATTCATCTGAGCATGGCGGTTGAATTTAATATTATTTCTTAACAATTATTATTAGAGCAATAATACCTATCTAAGTAATTTACGAATTATATAAATTTGAATTGAGAGTAAAAAGTAACGTCTTGGTAATAAAAGGCTTCATGTGTTTTATTACAGTACCACACAAGATCTGAACGCCCTAAAAATGAACATTGAGTACATCTTTTTATTAATTTACTCTGCTGCAAATATGACCTCTATTATAATACAATTTGTCATTCATAATATGTTTTCAAAACAGTACATAGACTTTAGAAAGCCGCAGTTGTGTGACCCTTTAGAATCCTACAAAGTGTTTTTCAAAATTATATAGTGGAGTGCTCGTCTTTTTTAAGCTTTCCATAGCAATGTAGGGACAAGTGGCATGAAAGGGTCAGGTTTTGAAAGGACCAAACACTCAAACATCAACTATGCAATCTCTACCTTTGTTTCCTTTAATCAGTTTTTGACACAACAATCTCTTTTCCAGCTAATCATTGACAATTCGATAACAAACCATTATTGCTGTATGGTTTGATTGCATGACCCTTGCAATACTACCTTTTTTTTATATGGACTATTTTATAATATAGCATCTGTTTTGTGCTTTTTTCTTAGAACACGGCGAACCTAGTTTAAAGATTGAGTTATAGTTTATACCTAATTATAGTTTCTATGAGACTGTTCTAATTCTATTCTAATTTTACTTTTACAATTCCAAAAATCATAAAGATTTTTACAGTTTCCTTTATTCAAATAGTTTTTGAGTTGGTTTGTATGATTTCGTCTTTTTCATCTTTCCTATATTTTTAAAATACCTATAATAATCAAAATTTTATCTATATAACTATTCGTTAAATTGAGTTGGTTGATATTTCTAAATATCATTTTTTTGCATATTTTTTAGTTAAAAAAAGTCTACTTCCTGTAAATATAAATTGGTAATTTTAGATGCACTATTGATGTTAATACACTTGAGTATATTGTACCTAAGGAATGGCATAGAAAATGTGATACCGACAAAACCTTACGAAAACTCCAATGTCTTCTAAAAAGGACTTCGACTTCTTTCGTAGAGCTCTATCCAGTGCCCAGTTACAAGTGCAATGCGAAATTAGATTATGAAGATACGCAACGGTAACAGTTAGAAATAATAAGGAAAGAGCTCGCGGTACCATAAAATTTTTGCGTGAAATGGAAATCCTATGTTTTTCGTTCTGATTTTGATTCTAAATCTATCTACAGAGTTGCGAAGACTTACTGCTTTCTAAGAAGAAGACAGTAAATCTATTTATTTTATCTGGCATTCAGAATGACCTATCCATTAGTTTATCAAAAAAGTTAGGTGGCGAACCTCTGCCATCATCCATATTACATCGCACTTGTAGATTTAGTATAGAAGATAAATGTTTATAATCTATCTACTTTCATTAATGTTACAATATAATATGAAATAGTAGGTATATTGTAACATGATCCAAATTAAATCATGTTTTGTTTGCTTTGCTGACTCATCTTCATTGCAGACTAATTAGGTAAAGTGTGTAATGCAGGTAATGTTTAAGTGCCTCACCTTGTTAGATTCGCCAAGAATATTTGGAGCTCTTAATTTGCATGAAGTTATGAAATATGATATGAGATATGATGGTTTCCAAATATGAAGTTAGGTATATATTAGGTTTGTAGTCCCCAAGGACACCAAGGGCGATTTGAAAATGAATTAGTGGCAAAAATAACATAGTTATTTAAACTATTTGCGAAATTCTTCCTATAAATATTGTTCCTACGCACATGAATAATTAATTGAAACCGATTTCACTAAATCGAAAGCTAGTGTTTGTTTTGATTGTCCTATTCTTATTAAACTTCGATCACCAACCAATTACACTCTTTAAAGTTCCTCGTGGGAACATTGGGAGATCAGCATAGTCAGCACTCGATCATTCAAAGTGGTATGAATCAATGTAGGTTTATATATGACGGCTATAGCATAGAAAAACCTTTGAGATGGATAATATAAACATTAAACATGCTATATATAGAAAAACAAATACCTCTATATTTGCTATACTACCTATCGATTACAAAAAAATCTAATTTATTTCAATTTAGTTAATGGTATGACTGCCATATAAATGTCAAAATGTAGAAAGGACTTTTACAACTTCGTCACTTAAATTTATTCCTCAGTTCTGATTTCATTTCATAGGATCATAATGGGAATACTGCATAGGGCAAAACGATTCTCTTAGCCCTGCCCACTGACGTCTCCATTAACAAAATACCATATTTCTTATTCCTCCTCTGGTACAACAAAAATATCCGTAAGTATGTTTATTATATCATTGACAGTTATTTCCTTATTTTTTAATTCGTCAAGATAAAATCAGAAGGTATGTGGGTAGTGGGTACTCTTCAATTATGTATATTATTCACACATATTTTCGTTTCCACATTGGTAGGTGTTTATAAAAAACGGATTGCGAATAATTAGTAAAAAGTAGGTACCTGCTTATATCTATGAATAAAGATAAATATTAAAATAGCCCACACATATTAATCTAATATTATGTATACATGGTGTCTAGGTTGTCAAATGCATGAGTTATTTTGTTAATTTCTTACAGAACCGTATTTTCCACCGTCAAAAATCATTCATTGCATTGCAATTAGGTATATTCTCTAGTAATTTAACATTTTACTTAGATTAAAGTATTGTTAAAACAGAGGCGATCCAAGAAATGTTAAAATTTAGCATACTACCTAATGTACACTAAATTTGCATAACATCGCATCTATGTATTGATGCGATATATTCCACACTTTGCGATACAGGCTTTCAGCCTAGTGCAAAGTGTGGGGGAAAGTGTTTGGGTTGGTGTGTGCAAGCCCAGATCTTTAAAAAAAATCCAAACGTAATCCCAGGTTACCATTTGTTCGTTTAAAAATTTGTGTTATTTTTTTAATGGATTGGTCTTGCATACACAAACCCAAATACTTTCCTGCACACCTTGCACTAGGCTAAAAGCCTGTGTCGCAAAGTGTGGAATACATCCACACTTTGCGCCTCCCGCTTGAGAGACTGCCACCTCAACCAACTGCGCCAACCATGTACTCTGGTATTTATGCATAAAAATTTAATTAGAAAAACAGGCACTGTTGTACTCGTATGTTTAGTAAATCGATACTAATCACATACGAGTAGAACAGTCAGTATCGCACTGCTGGGACAGTTGTAATAGTTACAAAAAATATTTTATGGTCTAATTTTTGTTCACCGTCCAATATGCAATGCTTTTCTTAATAATAAAAAACTCCCGGAAAATTTGTATAGGTGTAAAAAATTACCTAGTGACGGCTTTTCTTTTTTCATTTTAAATTATTCACGAAATAAAATACAAAATATCATCTTGCAATGCGGACACTTAATAAAATTAGTTGGTAATTGAATAATAGGTTTATACTTATATCTACTTACATGTTTGTATTATTCTTATTAGATATACATTATTATTAGTATTACAATTCCGAAATAATATAGTTGGAGTTTCGGTAGAGTGGTTAATCTGTAAATACGAGTAATATAAATACATTGCCAACTATTTCATCTTCAGCAGTTGCTCGTTACAGTAGCTTACAATTACATCGCTTCCTCATCATGAATCTTGTAGTAAGTGAAAACGTGAATCATATTTCAATCATACAATAAAAAATATATTGCAAAGGATGAACCATTTTTGGATCTTGGCTCTCTGTAAAAATCGTCGCCATACTCTCCCAGTCATAGCAACTCCTTTCTCTCTTAAAACTTTCGGAAGGATCTTTTATATATACAGTTGGCTTAAGTTAGAAATTTACGTGTGAACAAAGCATTCTTCTCAATAACTAAGAAAAATAACAATTCGAAATTTTCCTGTCTTTTATCTATTACGTGACCACCGTCCTGTCTTGACTACCAACTTACGATAAACTTGTAATACTATTTCTTACTTTTCAGGTTCGTTTGGCTTTGACAGGCCTCTTGGTATTGTCAGTGTCAGGAGAAGACAAGAAGCAAGATAAACGCGGAATTTCCAGTTTTGGCTATGGCGGAGATTCTCACGGCTTTGGTGGATCATCTGGTGGAATCGGTGGAGGGTTTGGGGGAGCGTCCGGTGGATTTGGAGGAGGAGCAGGTGGAAGTCAAGTAATCACAAATCACGTTCCAGTCCCACAACCTTACCCAGTACACATTGAAAGGAATGTTCCATATACAGTAAAGGTTCCAGTTGATAAACCATACCCAGTCCATGTCAGCAAACCATATCCAGTCACAGTAGAGAAAAAGGTGCCTTACAAGGTTGACAAACCAGTACCATACCCCGTGAAGGTTCCATACAAAGTTCCAGTCATTCAAAGAGTCGAAGTGCCAGTCGACAGGCCCTACCCAGTTCCAGTTGAGAGGCCCGTTCCAGTGCACGTACCCCAACCATACGTCGTTGAGAGGCAGGTGCCAATTTATATCAACCAAGGGGGTGATGGCGGAGCTGGTGGTTTCGGAGGAATCGGAGGTGGAATCGGCGGTGGATACGGTGGTGGAATCGGCGGTGGATACGGTGGCGGATTTGGTGGAGGATACGGCGGTGGAATTGGGGGAGGTTTCCACGGCGTTGGAGGTGGAATCGAAGGTGGATTCGGTGGAGGCTCACACGGCATTGGCGGCGGAATTGGAGGCGGCACTGGACATAGTGGAGCTGTTTCCTCTCAGAAGATCACATTCCATCACTAGAAAGAATTAACAGACTACCAAAGAACTAATTATTATTAATACACACATGTTATACTATTTTCTTCCTTTCTACGCTTAAAATAAACGCATTTTGAACATTGACTTCATATTATTTATCGAATACCAATCCTGAATTCCTTGTCATCTTTGATTATTGAAGTACCTAATCAAATTATTTTAGTATTACTTCTTGTCATACATACTTCCATGCTTCGTATATAATCCGGTGAAATTAAACACAAAACAGTTCCTCGATGGAAAGTTGTGGGGTAGTCTGTTTTTCTTTCATTCTATACGTATTTTAGGGTGCTGAATCCGAATCCGAGGTTTGCCAACAAAATTTCGTGACGGAACATGGCGAAAAATTGGTAAAATGGCGAAAATATTCCTTTTCTGGCGATTTCTTTATAAGAACTCGAAAACTGACAACTTTCGGAAGTTATTTTTCTACGCAAAATTAAATTACGTAAAATTTACTACAAAATTTCTATATAAATTTTTTCTCTAAAATAAATAGCAACGGAGCTGTCATGGTCCAAAAAATGGCCAAATTTTCTTATTGTTTTACATTACGAGAATCGAAAATGTATTGAAAAAGTTCACCTTGTTGCCTTCATAAACAAATTTCAACAATTATTCTTTAAATTTATGAGTCATATTTTACCTCGTTGGAATCAGAAAACACAAAGAAAGCTATTAACGAAATTTTTATTTAAAACACCGTGAAATATTTGAGCTAGACATGTTTAAATAATTTTATTTAAAAATATAGTAATTTGTTTAGGCTTAAAATGTTTAAACCTTTTTAGCGTAAACATTTCACTATATTTTTAAATAAAATTTATCCTGAAACCTTTCTTCATGTTTACTGATTCCAACAAGGTAAAATATGTATCATAAATCTGAAGAATAATTGTCAAAATTTGGTGATAATCCTAACAAGGTGACCTATTCTCCATACATTTTCCATTCTCACAATTTAAAATAACGAGAAAATTTGGCCAATTTTTGGAGCTTGACAGTTCCGCTGCTAGTTATTTTAGAGAAAAATTTTATATAGAAATTTTTGTAGTAAATTTTACGTACTTTAATTTTGCGTAGAAAAATAACTTACGAAAGTTGTCAGTTTTCGAGTTCTTATAAAGAAATCGCCAGAAAAGGAATATTTTCGCCATTTTACCAATTTTTCGCCATGTTCCGTCACGAAATTTTGTTGGCAAACCTCGGATTCGGATTCAGCACCCCAAAATACGTATAGAATGAAAGAAAAACAGACTACCCCACAACTTTCCATCGAGAAATCTAAAGGCACCGTATTAATACCCGGAACTATTTTTTTTCTTTCTTTTTTTTTAATGAATCTGGGTTTATCGAAATAAATCCAAATACATCTTTGCACACTTCACAGAATCAGAAAGCTTGAAAATTAGAGAAGCTTATATAATTATTAAAGTGCAGCATGTTCTGTCTCTTTGTATTCAGATAATGAAAGTATGCAATAATTACATTATATAAACATAATGACAGATTACATAACAAAAGTACCTACAAAAAGTTTGACATTAAATTATATTTTCATTGGCAGTTAACAATATAATATGCAGAATTACTTTGTAATCTGCCATATTAAAAATACTTTTCCATTTGATGAGATGTTATATTGAAACATTGTACTGCAATGGATCCATGGTCGAATTAATTAAACAAAAATCTACTTCATTCAAACTTTTCCAAATAAGTTTTATTGTTCTTTAATTTGCCATAAAAACTGGTTACCGTATCATAACATAACATGTCGCATAAAAGTGAAGACTTTATGCGACATAAAATAACAGTGCATAAATAAATAAAATATTAAGATAGATTTTTATTATCGTAAGATTTGTATAAATACTACAAACTTGTAGCGGAATAATCAGAAGAGTGAATTCATTTGAATAATCAACATAAATTAGTATCAAGATGTATTATAGTGTAAGTTGCTTTATTGTTCGATTAATGACGGATTTTTTGTCGGATTTTGAAGGGTTGATGTGCAATCTATACATGCTAAGTAATATCTGATTTTTGTAAGTGTTCGCATAACTCCCGCATTTTACTATGGATTGCTGCGAAAATTTAGAATAACATTTGGGATAATGGGAAAAGCTTTTCCTAGGAGAGGATCTATGGGTTGTGCGGGGTCGAGTTTGGTATCGTATGAAAGGCCGTTGGAAAAGGAGTTCAGATCTTAAGTCACATTTTGTCCAGCACAAGCCTATAAAGTATGCCGGGTTGGTTTGTTAAATTTGCCGTTGCGAAGCACGGGTAACTCAGCTAGTGATAGAATAAAAGCAAATTCGCGATGTACCTAAATAATTTAAAAATCCGTTGATCTCAAGGATTATTATGTGAATCAATTCAGCTGGAGTTTGTGTACCTAATGTTGAATTGTATCTGAAGGAAAATTGATGTTCTACCTATATTCGTTCAAAGTCGCCGCCTTATTCATTGTTTTTTTGGTATTAAACGAGTCTTTCCAGATACGCCTGATGTCGGAAATATCCAAATGTTTTATTTCGAAGGAAGTTCTGACAGATTTACAGATTTCTCGCAAGTCAAACCGGGACAAAACACCCCACCCCCTCAGGGCCTACTCCTATGAAACTGTTCATAATTTTAACTTATCCGGTTTTTCTGTCCAGCACATCTGGGAACGCTAGTCACTGGGTAGAAGTTTCAAATCGAAAATACCACACAAAACTGTCAAAAATACTACAAAATTATAAAAAAATCGTAAGAATATACCAACATTTACGAAAACCGGTACATTTAGGCGTCCCGAAAAGTTTGTTCGGGACACCGGGACACGAGGAGTAAAACCGGTGACAGTCCCGGTAAACCGGGACGTCTGGCAACCCTATTCTTTATCACTATATATTTATTTATTTATCGTATGGCCAAAAAATACATCACATGCTTCAAAGGAACATTGCAGGGTAGAGACAAATTTCTCAATCAAGCTTGGTCGTTGGAAATTGCATTATTACGAGTACATTTCTCGATTCATCTAAGTAGGTACTTATGCCTACATATACAAGTATGAATTAAAGTGCCTTTTCCTTTTTTACAGAAAATGATTGCTTTCTTCTTCTTAATGGTGCACGTCATTGCAGAACCATCAGCACTGAATAAGAAGAGATCACTCAATGATCCGATCAGCTACACAAACCAGAATAATCAGGTCTACAATAATAATAATAATAATATAGGACATCCTGATAATACACACCAAATTATTAATTCAATACATCAGGGCATTCCATTCTATCATCGACCTTATCCATCAGCACCAGTTAACAGCCAGATAGGCAATAATAAACCCTATCTACTGGATATGCAAAGACCATATCAGTTGGAGAAACCACTGACGGTTAAGTTCTATCATCGACCTTATCCATCAGCACCAGTTAACAGCCAGATAGGCAATAATAAACCCTATCTACTGGATATGCAAAGACCATATCAGTTGGAGAAACCACTGACGGTTAAGAGTCCGGTTCCTTTTCCTCCAGTTAGACAACCAGTTATTCAGAGAGTGCCGTATCCAGTCCCTGTGGACAGACCTTATCCAGTACCCGTACCGAGACATATCGTCGTTGAGAGACAAGTTCCAGTCTATGTGAATCAAGGAATTCCAAATACAGCTGCTGTTTATATGGGAGAACCTAATTACGGAGGATTTAACATGATTTATCCGAATGATTTACAGAATAATAATTTCATATATCCTCAACTCCAACTGCAGGCTGGTCAGCAACCAATGCAATCGTATCCAGTTCTAGGACACTCTGATGCTGCCAGTTATCAACACCACATTACAACAATTCATCACTAACAAAGTATGTTTTTAACGCCTTAATAAACCTATATTTAATATAGAATTATTGATATATTTTTTATAAAGTGTACCTAAAATAAAATCTATAAAAAAACAACAAATCTATTTTTTTATTTTCGTCTGTAGCGTAGCGTGGGGGGTGAGGGGGATCAGTCAAATGGGAAATGGGGAAAATGTCAAAAATCCATTAAATCATTTCTTTTATGCTTAGTATCAAAATTATATTTGCCCAAGTTGCCCCACCGCAGCTTCGAATTTCTTTAGAATCCTCGTAAATCTTCGAGCATGTTGAATTTAAATACTTACATAAGGTGCAGCGCAATCGCTTTCCACCCCGGGGATGCCCCGGGCGGCATGCCCCATGCTTCACACGACAGTATACATTTATACTATCGCCATCTGTGCGAAGCTGCTGAAACCCACGTTTCCAAACAACATACTGTGCAATTTGAAATAATGTTTCCAAACAACATGCTGTGCAATTTGAAAAAAAAGAATTAATATCTACACTATCACCATCTGTGCAAGTCTGCTGAAACCATAGACTTTTATACTAAGGTTTCTTTTATATTATTATACTTAATATGAAAGTCTCTATACCCATTTATTTACACCAAAGCAATGTTATTGTGTAATGGTTTGAGCCATTGATATCCTTTGATCTATCTACACTATACCATACTATAGTACCAAAGAGATTACATATTAAGTACTAATATATTATGTCGATGTATAGTACCGATGAATAAGTACCTACCGTCTGCGTCTCTTTCTATACATTTGGCGCGGTCCTACGCATTTGTTTCCAGCTGTTAGCTAATAAAAGGCATGCAATTTAACCGATGACATTATAGTATAATATAATGTCTTTGAATTTAACATTTGCTGTTGACAAACTCCATACGAATATTTTTCGCTCGGCTCGCGATTCGCTGCTAAGAGGTTTATTAATAAATGGTTTGGGCCTACAATAACGCGTTGAACTTATTCTATTCAATTATAGATGGCGGTTTATAAATGGTTTGAGCCTACAATAACGCGTTGAACTTATTCTATTTTATTATAGATGGCGGTTTATAAATGGTTTGTGCCTACAATTACGCGTTGAACTTATTCTATTTAATTATAGATGGCGGTTTATAAACAAAGCAACCATAGAAGAAACATAGAAATGAAAATTCCTGTCTATGGAATTAATTTCCTTTCACTTCGTAAATTGATTTGCTTTCTATTTTGGGATTTATTCTTTGGTTAATTTATCGTGGATTGGGTCAACTCTGGTTTTGGTACTTGCCAACAAGCATATTGTGTAGTTGGTAATACATCGCTGGACTTTTCGATGATAATCATGGTATTGCCTGGGCAGCTCAGCGGGGAATGCGTAAGGGATATATATCGCATCTCTTCACTCTTTCACGATCTTATGGGATTTGTATGACAGACGCAAAAAATAGAATTACTGATTATGAAAATAATTCCGAAATCTTAACATTACAGTGAATATTAAGAACATAAATGTATTATTATGTTATCGTGAAATATTTTTATTGGTGAATTAATATTTATTTCTTTTTAAGAAACCAGATTTCGAGAAATATTATACAAGTCTTTTACATTTTGCAAGCTGGCAATACAACGCCAATGCCGTTTGTAAATAACACGCGGCCATATTTTTTTACTGTTTCTGTCGCGTCGCCTTTCCAAAATTTGTTTCGTGATCGGTATTATTACATTGTTTTGAACTAGATTTGTGTAAAATATAAACTACTTTTTTGTGTTTTTGCGAGACATATATGATTCGTCATTTCGGGATCCTGTGTTTGGGAGAAATATACGTACTCGTTTGTGTGTGAGAAATGGAGACTAATTCTATGATGGAGACTTGTTCTATATTCAATTATTGTCGAGACCAGAGACTCGTGTAACTTGTTTTGTGTTATAGTTTTGTGAGAAATATTCTGGATTTCACAAACTTTAGGTTCGGAAAAGCCATCTGTGACAAATTTTGTACGAGAAATGTTGACACGCGACTGCAATCTTTACTTACTGAAATTCCTCAATCAAAAAGTTGGTGAAACGATCAGATAGACTCATTATTTCGTATTATTTTTGTTAATGGTTCTTTTGAACATCTTTTTTAATTGTCTCTACGTAATGTTTATGCAATATGTGTGTATTATTTACTTACAATAAATGCCAATGTCATACTACCTACTGCTGCATTTTAATTCTTTGGTTATTATACTTATTTCCAAAGGGTTAGTGCGCATTAATGATTAAATAGTTGTATTGTAGTGTAAAAATGGGATATATGGATATGTCCCGCTTTTGTATTAGAGTACAACTATTTTTAATCGCTAATGCGTATTAATCCATATAAAACCCCAATAATCGATTTATCAAGGCGCCATTGTTTATGTGGGCATGAAATGAATGAGAGAGAAAGCTAGATGAGATCTGTCATTTTCGTGTTTGCATATATTTTCTATGAAGTTGGCATTCTTCTCTCGTTAGAGAGTATATGTCACGGGGGTACGACTTTGTTCTAGGCACTTGCATACTTAGGTATAGGATCCGTTTGGCATGAACGGATGAACTGAATAAGAATATAGTCGCCTCTCTTTACTCTCACACAATCATATGGGAATATGTGGACATATGAAAAAAATGTGTTTTTTGTTTTCAGAAGTCTTGTTTTCTTACGATTATAATAAAAATTTAACCTAATTAAATAATAATTATAAGATTTTGTTATATATTTTGGGAACAAAAACTGTATTTACTGCCTAATAATCGTTGACGGCGAATTTTTCCGTGAGGTTATATCTTAAATTTTACAGCTGGCAACACGCACACGAAATGACGCCGTTTCGGCTTGTTTGTAATCGTTGTTTTGATGTCAGCCATTTTTACGAATCGGCGTCTCGTGTTCATTCTCGTGTTTTCGTTTTGTTTTTAATGGTTGTGTTGTAGATAAACTATATGTGTTGTGAGAAATAGACTTTTAGATCATATCTTTTAAAGTGTGATGTACTGGTAGATTGTTATTCGTTTTGTTCACGTGGACATTACTGCCTCATAGTAAACATGTGTATGAGACGATTCTGTTATGCGTTGAAACCAGTGATATATATCACTGGTTGAAACAAATGTTCATTTTGAAAGACTCCATCATTTTCGTATTGTAGTTACAAGGTGTAATCTGTGAGAAATAGACTCTTTTATTGTTAACCCCACTGAGACAAGGACTCATTATTATTTATAAGTGTTAAAACTGTGAGAAATGGACTCTTTTATTGCTAACTGCACTGAGACAAGGACTCCTATTATTTTTAAGTGTTAAAACTGTGAGAAATAGACTCTTTTATTGCTAATTATCAGTGACACAAAGAGCCATGGAAAGGAGAATGTTGGGTATTTCACTGAGAGACAGGAAAACTAATGTTTGGATCAGAGAGAGGTCCAAGGTCATCGATGTCGTTCACAGAGTTTCCAGCCAGAAATGGAGTTGGGCTGGACGATGTAAGGCGAGTTGCGAGAGGCGGTTGGATGCGGTCTGCCCAGGATAGGGAGCTGTGGAAATCAATGAGGGAGGCCTATGTTCGACAATGGACGCAGGGGGGCTCACATGATGATGATGATGATTGCTAAGTGCACTGAGACAAGGACTCCTATTATTTTTAAGTGTTAAAACTGTGAGAAATAGACTCTTTTATTGCTAACTGCACTGAGACAAGGACTCCTATTATTTTTAAGTGTTTTTAATTTTGATTTTGATGAAATTGATGATGAATATGATGAAATTTTGAAACACAGTTATCCTAAAAATCCTACATTCACTTAAAATATATATTATATACTCTGTGTTATTACCATTTAAACAATAAATAGTTTGATGAATTTAGTGTCTTTTATTCTACATTTCGGTAACATTGGGCTTGGTGCACACTAGTAATTAAATGATTTCATTTCAGTTAAAAATTTTGATTAACATCATTTTTTTGACTGGAGTGGAATTATTTAGTTACTAGTGGTATCAAAATATTCTTTATGGTCTAGAAATACATTCAAATCTGCCGCCAATTTCTTCAAGGAGCTTTGCACTGGCCACAACTGCGGTGCTATACATTTTCCGTGTATGCATATGTTTTCTATGTAGTTGTAGTTCTTCTCGTTAGAGTATATGTGTTCTGTGGTATATGTGTTCTGTGATTGGGTCGGAAAGGGCATTGCATTGTATGTAATTTGTAATAATTTCCTTTACAATTTGATGCTTTGATGTAAAAGTTTTTTATACCTTACCCGTGTCCGGAATATTTACTTGGCGTAAGTTGTTTTCTATTTTACTTCCTCCGCGATGCGTTAATAACAATCGTACAAGACGATTACCGAATTCGATAGCATATACAATCGTTTTGACACCAATACAACTCCGTATCCGGGTATCTCACAATTAATTTGTTAAGCATTTTGTATGATTAACAATTAAATACATATTTTTATTACCGGCGTTGGATCGCTTTTCTTATTAACGGTACCGTTTCTCAATTTGGTAGTTCGCCGGTAGCTTCAATGGGAACGCTCTCGACAAACCCAAGCAGTAGTAACCTTTGACATGTGTCATTGCTTACGTGTCACCAGTAGAAATATATTGCCTTTAGTGTTCATTTATTTGTGATTTATGAGTGAAATACACGTGTTAATAATATTTAACATACAATTGATATTAATTCAAACAGTTATTGCTACTCTTTGTAGTCAAATTACGCAATTGTTGTAAATTTGTGTGTAGTTTGAGCGTTGTTCGCGTTAACTGTATTTGGATCCGGTAAACACCTTGTTTTCTCATGACTTTCAATTTCTTTCCACTTCTGTACCAATCCTTATGGATAGGATAACAATTTTAATTTGTTTTTTGATGTAAAGCGATTAATTAAATAGGTATTTACTTTCTAGTTACATGGTGTAATACATTATTATGTGTTTGTTAGATATCCTCCTATACATTGTAAGCATTACTAATATATAGGGACAAAGGCAATCATTGAGTAAAAATATGAAAATTGTACAAGATAATGCAGCATGTGGTCAGTGCCACGGTGTGAGGTGACTGGAGTGTGGTGTGCCTGGTGCCCAATCCTTCGACTGTTTGCTATGCAATTCCTTCCCCTTCCTTGTGAACCCGTCCAACTCCTCTTTCCTTTCCTTTACTGTGTTTCCATTGTTTGTGTCCATTCTTGGCTGTTTTATTATATCCTTGGCGTATCAAAGGACTTGCTCCACTAAGCTTAAAAGTAGATACATATATGTTATTTTTTTTATATTGTACCAGCAACTTTGTCTGCCAATGTATGTAGAATAAATAAAATAAATACCCAGTAATGAAAAAGTATTATTATGAAAATCACAATTTATATTTTGTGAGAGCATTGGATTTTCTACATGTTGTAGTTGAATATAACAAGTACCTATAGTTATCTCAACAGTTATAAAAAGTCCATCCTTCGCCGTGAATCTGTTGAGATAAATTGTTGTTAGTAAAAAAGTAATTGTCTGTAGATGATTGAGCTGTTTATTGAATGTTGTTTAGTGAAATGGATCTCCAGACGAGTCTGTTGTGTCTGGGTATAGTGGTGGCCTCCACTGTGTTGATTTGGTTCATCCTCACCATCAGCACCCGCGGCCAGTCCTATGAGGAGGTCATGGCTGAGAGCAGGAGGCTCGCTGCACAGAGGGGCTTCCTGGACGATGCCAAAAGCAAGAAGAAGCAACAACAGAGCAAGAAAGATAAGAAGGCCGGGAAGAAGGTTTGGATTCTGTTTATTAATCACGACTCTTTTCAATCCTGAAGTCTAGAATAGAAACTTCTTTATTCTGTCGTCTTAAGCAATAACTGCATATAAACTGAAAAATTGAAACTGAGAGAAATCGTGAAAAACTACCCATACAATCCCATTAATTGGCATGGAACAGAGGTTGCGTATTGAAACTCAAACTTTTTGTCATTTAAATAGATGACCCTAAGGTTGAAGTACCCCTTTCGAATAAGAACTTAAAATACCTATAGCTGGCAAATGTGCGGTTTTTGCTTAAAATGGCAGTATTGTTATTGTTTATTTTAGAATAGGTACTTTTTAATTAAAATATCCTACGTATGTCAGCGAGATGCTCGTGAGAGTGTTTACACTATGTGAGTTGTTTACACTATGATTGCCATAGATTGTTATAATATCGATACACCTGCTTGGTCTAGTTTATAACAGTCAATAGTTGAGTATTTCTGTTAAGCAAGTCCTCGCTTCATTTGCCAGGTAAAGGAAAAACAAGCCAAAGAACAGCAGGCTGCAACAAGCAACAGCGAACCAGACAGTGATGGGCAACTTGAGAGTGGCCCAGAAGAAGAACATATTCATCATAAACCACAGCATGTGGAGTTTGTTGAAGAACCCGCAGTCGTGGTTGTCCCTGAAGTTATTCCACCAAAAACCAATAAGGTAATGTCTCTCTATATATATCTTCTTGCTAACATTTTGACGTCCATGAGAATGATGAGTGAAATGTCGAATTAAATGATTTGCAGAATTGCTCGATCAGTACTAAAATGATATAATTTGCCTGTTGTTTTAGTCTTGTCATCATATCAAATTTCTGTTCTGTTTTTGTCTGTTTATTATATTGTGTAATCGTGATAATTTTATGGAATGACCAGAAAGCTGAATAAAGCATGAAAACCTTGTATAGTATTCAGATATGTCCTACACGTTACATGTTAATCCTTTGTAAAAGAAATCATCTGTTTTTGTTCGCAAGTCAACCAATGCTAAAGTATTTGTGTTTCTTTCCTTCAAGCAGCCATTCATTATTCATATTATACACACTATAATAATATGACTTACACAATCTAAATTATAATTCATTTTATTATTGTGGGAAACTACATGTCCCTATGTTTAATTTAATACAAAATGAATTTGTTGATTGTTTCGCTCGTGATTGCACAACATAAGGTAGTTAGATAAATATAAGGACTGTAAAACATGTAGAGTTTCATTGAGTTGAAGCAATCTTTGATATTAAAAACTTCTGTTTTCTTATCTTCTCTGAGAATATTATTAGCCTTGATACATCCTGAAGTGTTATTAACCAGCGACTTCTGTACATATTCATTGATCTACAGAATATGTCAACATTACAGGTAGTTGATACTGTAACATCTGTTCACTGTGGCGAGCTTATCACAGTGCTGCGATCATATGTCTTACCATTTTATTTTATTCTTGTAGCATTTTTAATTCATTGGGAATTTCTTTTTATTTGGCAAGTCTCCATTTTGTATCTGTATTTTTTTGTAACTTTGTTATTTGAGACTCTTTGAAGAATACAAAGGAATTGTAACGGTTAATTTAATTTGTTAATCATTCCACGTGTCTACTACATCATAAAATACTACATATAATTATTTAATTACTGAACGCTATATGTAGAATAAGCGTAACATTAATCTTACCTGTACCGGATAACATAGAGTTGATAGTTAAACAAGGCAGCTCATTTGTATAATGCAATTTGGATACTACTACTCACGTTTTTAATTAAATGATGGATAGAAAAAAACAACTGCTGTTTGTATAAAGAATATTTTTTGTACCTCTCAATGTACCCAATTTGACTTTAATGTTGCCAATTGAAGATATAAATTTTAGTTAAACTATCAGCTTTACATAATATTTAAATTTTAAATTATTCAGTGAGATACAATATTTTGAGTTTATTTCACTAGTTTTATTTGTTAGGAGGCGGGTCCTTTCTGGAAAGAAAGAAGTCGACTTGTTATTGAGATCTTTATGGTCTTAATGTATGTATTTGTAATACAAAATAAGAAATAAAGACTATCTAGAATCTGACTAATCTAGAAATGAAGTGCGTAGATAAAAAAAAATGAATTAGTCATTAATAATATTATTTTATAGAAGTACCCACCTTATAATTTGGTCATGACATCATCGGCCTGTTAAATTCATATCCTGTTCTTACCATTACAGATAGTAATATCAGGTATATACATACTTGCTAAGAATTATGTCTTGATTAGAACACAAATTTCTCCACCACACTACTATATTATAATAACTAATAGTAAGATATTATTTTTTCTTCATAAGCAAATATTTAATTTTCTTTTATTATTATCTCAGAAATCCCCTGCATAGTAATGTCATTTAATGTTTTGTGCAAATTACAATTTATTGTATTCAACATGACTCAACACATTCCACAAATTATTATGTGTATTGACATACATTATCATTAATTTAAATTCAGTAATATTATATCAGAAATAATTAGGAGAACTGTGGAGGGTTGTATGTTGTATAACAGTCTTATTATGCTTCATTTGTCAATCTTATACAACTCCGTAGTGCCAGAACTTATTTTGCTTTGGTTCGAGGGTTTCAAATAATGTCTAGTCACTACTAATTTATTATCAACTAAAATATTTACGTATGTATAATAAGGAAGATATTAGCTTACTTTATTACTACCTATTTATTATACTATTGTGTACATACATAAACATTTCATTCTTATCGGATTTCTATGGAATATCTGCCACTAACGTGTGTTGAGAGATACGCAGAAAACAAAAGGCCTCTGTAATATTTACAGGCTAAATCCAAGAAGGGTAAAGAGGCTAAAGTGAAGCCTATCCTTATGAATAAGGATGATCCCAGCTGCATTTGTGACGTGTCAACTCCGCCATCGCCGACTGTCACAGAGAATGTGAACCACTTTGAGCAGATACATCCCAAGGATGAATTTGAACTGTTGCATGATAAAGTGAGTTTGGAAAACATTGTAGCTGTTGCAATACTTTATTCTTAGTTGTGGTTTATTGATACATCAGATCCTATACTATTTAGTTCTGATAATGTATTTGCTTTATATTATTTACATAATACATACAGTACATGCTGAGATAATATTATATTTTACAATTTCTAGATAATAGCTTTCATTCATTAACTTCTTTTAATTTAACCTTAGATATATTTAGGTCAAATTAATTTTATTTACTTATTAATTTAATCTCTTACATGTTATACAATATTACTAATTTTCTTCCTATATTACGCCTCATGTATATGTATGTAATATATTTGAGCGGCTTGTTTATGAGATATGAATGTTGGGAAAATAACATTAAGACTACATTGCGAATGGATGAGAATCTTGTCGTACATAGTTATTGGAAATTGTGAATCTCACTTAGAGATTCAACCACAACAATTTTTTAAATATGAATGGATAAGGAAAGGTGACATTATTTGTATGTTGAGTGTAATTATAGTTTGAGACGGTAATGTGGTTTGGTTATGTGGAATGAATAATGAGTGGAGAGAATATTAGTCTATAGAAATGAACGGTAACAAATTGAATCGTGAAGAATGGATGAGGTATGCTAAAACCTCTTTGCCTACTCTACATGGAACGCTGTGTCATCTCAATCAAATTCAAATTTTCCTATTAAGTGGTCTATGGGAGGATGATAGAACTTGCATCAAACAAGTTGTGATAATTCATTTTTATTTTTGCATGAGAAATTTATATACCTACTACTTGCATTAATTGTCGGTCGCCGTTTTACTGACTGAAAATACCATACCGTTTTACAGTACTGTCTGACAATATCTGCAGATTTTTTAGAAACGTGAACAAATTTATCATGTTGTATTTCGACTACCTAACTGTTAAATGTTCAAGTTTTATTTGGTGATAGACTAATGGTGCAATGGTAGATATTGTCAGATGGTAGTTACATCATTGGTTCATTGTATTGTATGTATTAATGCTACTATGTATTGTGCCCTGCTTAGTTTGTCTTGCATGATGATTATCATAATGTTACAAGTAATATATTATGTATTTACATATTTTGTACTGTTTGTTGGTATCATATTGATTGTTGATTTCATTGGCTATCTGCTTTGCATTTTGACCTCCAGTGTTGTTACTAGTCGGAATGTGAAATTTACAATGTCATTCTAATGACATATTTATTTATTCATACAAAACCGTTTACAGAACATTACTATCGTCTGCTGTATTTATTTACAAAAGGAGAAGAATATTACATACGATTAACATCCACTGTATAGGGGTCGTAGACTAATGTTCTTTCTAATTATTTCATTGCATATATTGTGGTCTTATCAGTTTATACTGTAAAGATGTTATAGAATGTGGTGAATACACATTCTAGATGAAACTGGGGAAATTACGTATCATCCTATGAAATGTGATAAAATAATATATAGCATTTATGGAGTAGGTTTTAGAAATGAAGTAGGTACTAGTCCTATCCTAGGATATCTCTCCCAGTTCCTGACGCCAATCACACAGTGGCTGCATCATTCTACACTACATCCTTGGCTCGAACTTGGCTGTACCTAATTAGGGATTCTCCCTTCATCGATTTTCACCACATGCCCTGCCTATCGCAGTTGCCCAATCTCAATATCTTTTATAATATTGTAAGTCCTATGGTCAAACATTTTCTCTGACTCACCAATATAGGTTACATACAAGAAAATCTATACATCCTGCCGTGATTCAAAACAACAGTTTTTTTTTATTATTTTAATTTTTTTTTAAAGTATTTATACGTACTACATTATTTATTTAATTGTTTGCAGTTATTGTTTTATATACACATTATTAAATTTTTATTTTCCTTATGTAGGATTGCACAATGCATGTATAAAGCATGAGTTGAGTTTACTAATTTTATAAAAATTATAGTTAATCTGTCATTTTTTAAATTGCTTCCTTCAGCCAGCTTAGAAAATAATATATGTAGGTACCTACATTATTGCCAGGAACCCCATGATTTTTTTTCATTTCAAATTTGTTCTATGACTTTCAAATGTTTTATTATTGTCAATCTGTCAATGTAAATATTAGCATTTTTTGTACACACAAAAATATTAATTAATTACAAAATAGTTGTATTTTATACATTTATAAATCCGTTTTCTGGAAGAATAGTATAATTTTTCCCTTCGTTGTGTATACATATAGTGGATAAATGTTTTTATTTAAATTTTTTGTAAGTTATGGATGTGTTTATATTATGCTAACCTACTAAAATTAACAGAATGATTAGTTCCAGTCTCTATAGTCCGCAACCACGTGTCTGTTTCTTCAATCTAGTCTTTTTGTTCACATAAAATTATATCCCTGAAGTAATGAATTTGAATTTTGTATTACAACATCACAATTGCAATAGCAAAAATAAATTTTAAGACAAATTGTTGATGAAGTCGTCATATTTTTCAGTTTAGTAAATTATAATTGTATGTCACTTTGTTTGATTTGTAACAATTTAGTATTTTGTGTTATTTAGGACGGAAAAGACAAAAAGGACGGCAAGGGGTCTAAACATGGTAAAGCCAACAAAGGAAAACAGCATCAAGAACCACCAAAGGATGTGGAAAAGCAGAAAGAGCCTGAACCTACTCCTGCTAAAGTAGAGAAACAACCAGAGGCCCAGGAGGCGGCGCCCAAAGAGCAACGTAAAGGTAATTATATGCACTTTACTATATCATCCCAAACTTTTACAAACCTCTATCTTTTTGTCTACGTAAGATGCTCAAATTCATCATCACAGTGTGTTCCATATAGTTTTATGATAAACAATACACAAAATACTTCGTATAAGAATGTTGATTTACTTCACTATTTTCATTCATAAAATTTTACATTTATAGGTAAGAAGTCAGTAGAAAAGGCGGAATTTATTGAAAAACCAGTTGAAACAGCAAGTGTTTCATCTTCCAATAACATGAGCCAACCGGGAAATCTGACTACTGATAAAATTATGAAGCAAGCTTATCCTCTTGAAGCCTCTGCCCCTCAGCCTCCAGCAACTGTTGCCACATTGGCCACAGGTGATGTTCCGACTACTAACGGACCCACACAGCTGGCGGCAGGGAAGAAGAAGAAGAATATACAGCTGCATCATTTGAGTAAGTTTAAACAATTAATATCATTATAATAATGTAAAAGTATATGAGTGACTGCAAGACGGATGATGTGACTAGATTAAAAATGAATAAACTAAGATGGTTAGGATGAGTTGAGAGAACGAACAACGACAGGATGTTTAAAAAGATATATTTGGATGAGCGAAGAGGTGTGAAGAAGCGCAGATGCCCGAGATTGTAAGTTGCAGTACCGTTTGAGAACATTATTTAGTATCTAATTTTGTCTGGATCTGTCTCTTCAGCAATGGGTGGCGATGGACTCAATGTGAATCTCTTGGTGAAGGTTTTAAGTGACGCTCCATTGTCCCGCAGCGAGATACAAATACTCACTGACTGTCTCCTCAACAAACAGAATGGACCGCTTCCGGAACACTCTGAATGGTCTGAAGTACGTATACTATTATTATTATTTTTTATAATATTCCATGAAATTAAGATGTTCCATGTTTATTGATTTTTGTTCTCTTTTATTGCAAGTGATTTATTTGCTGATTAATTGCAGTTAATTTTGTTAAATTTATTCATCGTGATGATGATTCCAAGTGCCTTAAATAAAGCCTATGGATGATTCAATAACAATAAAACAGCAATTAGTAGAGATGCATTTATTACTGTCAAGTAATGTGATATATTTTTTCTTTTATTATACAGTAATAATGAATTTCTTTTGAAAATATTACCATAGGGACCTAAGGATCCAATGCAAAAGATGAAGAGACAGTTGGCAGAGAAAGAAAAGGCTCTTTCAGATGAACAGGAAGCTCACCAAGCCCTGAAGGCTAAATTGAAAGAACTCAGGTACATTGTTTCACTCGTCATCACTGCTACAATATAAAATCAATATTGTGTATTGAGACGGTTGTAATATGATGTGTTTTTTTATCTGTAGAGCATCATTGAACTCTGAACACTCAAAGGTGAGCCAGTTGTTGTCATCTGCTGAAGAGATCAATATAAATCATCGTAATGATATGGCTATGGTGCAAGCCAGACTCCAGAGGGCTGTGGAGGAAGCTAATGTACTCAGGCAACAGTTACATCAGGTATATTATACTATTACTATATAATGCATATAGACGTCACACGTTGTAACATGTAAATATATTAACTGTTTAATACTAATCTGTACAATTTTGTATTTAGCTCCAAAGCAAATTGTCTGCCGAAGCTGACTTCACCGCCCAACGCTCCCAAATGGAAATGCACATTCAAGCACTCAGTGAAGTATGTTAATAAGTTATCTACAACATATTGTATATGACGTGTGTATGATATTGTATTTCACTAATTCCTTTACATCTGTATTATAGAATAAGGCTTCTCTGTCATCCGCTTTGGGCGCTCTTCAAGCGGAGACAAATGATCTGCGGGCTTCTCATTCTGGACTAACTGGTGAACTTCACATGGCTCGGGAGCAGTTTATGGCCTCACAGCATCACTCACAGGAAATGAGCAGACAAATGGAGGTAATAGTAATGTTAAATTCATTACAAGTATTTTCAGTATAACATTATGTATGTCGTAATAATCTGGATCTCTTTTTACAGGAATTAACCAGAATTAATGCAGATCTAGAAGCACAAATTGTGAATGCTGTTAGATCGGAGCAATTCATTAAACAAGAACTTCATCAAGCTAACGAGAGACTCAAAGGTAAAGTAACTCAAACCACTATATACATATGTAGTATGATAATATTTACACTATGTAGTTACGTTAATGTACTCTTGCAGGGTTAGGTGAAGCCCAGGCAGAAATCCAACGCTTATCTTCAGTGAACAGTCACACACAGAAGTTAACCATGCAACATGAAAAGAAACAAGAGGAACTTGACAGACAGAATCAACAGGTAACGGAAATTTCTTCATAAATTATTAGACGATATTGTGTTTCTGTTGTTTTTGTTTTAATAAACTAATGTTGTCCATTTTGTACAGTTGATGAGTGAAATGACCAAACTAAAGAGTGACAAGGAAGAACTTAGTACATTGGTGAAGGAATTGAATGATAAATTAGCTGCTCAGTCGACTCCCAATGGAACTACAACTCCTGTTCAGGTAATATTACATGAGCGTGTGATTGTATTATGAAGTAGGTAGTTTTATACTGAATATACAGAATTAGGAAATGTAATTGTAATTGTAGGAAGACACTGTCAGCGTAGAGAAGGCCGTGGCAGCAGCCTGTGGTGAACTGGAGGCCAAACATTCCCAACAACTAGACACACTACAGCGCCAGCTGGACCAACATAGAGATAAGAATAATGTAAGATTCTCCACTTCATACTGTCACTACACTCTTATAATTATTTCTTGTGGACATATGTACATACATAAACAGTAACTACGTTTATTCTTAAAAATAAATAAGTTATTTCTGCCATCAAAATAAAAAGTGTAGACCTCTATGTATGTACTTAGTTACACAAATATTAGAAGCTTTGCCTCTCTTAGTAAGCATTTCTATATTATTTTGTTTGCGTGCACTCCATTTCGTTGTCGTTTAAACGTGTCGTTATAAAGAAACTAGAACCCTAACACACACACATATTATTGATATATGAAATACAGGAACTTCGAACTAAGAACTGGAAAGTGATGGATGCTTTACAAGCTGCAGAAAAGAAAATACAAGATCTTGACAAAGGGACGAAAGCAACCAACGACACAAATAATCTTAGAGTAAGTCAACATCATCACATACTTGCTTATTCACTCGGATCATATTAACTGCAGTGTTGTATATTACCACTGAATATACCAAACACAATATACTATTGCAACAAATCTTAACAATCATCAGACCGCACTGTGTTGTTCATTTACGTGGTTTTATAATCCTACATTCAGTTTAGTAATATGTCTGTCTATTATCAAAAAGAATGACTGAATGTATGGTGAAGCGTAATGGGTATGGACTGGTAGGACCGAGACTCATCTGGATTCGTTTCAAGGTAGGCATGACCAGGCTGTTCCTTATTATAGGTTACGGTCCAGGGAATGATGCCTTGGATGATGAGAAGGATGAGTTTTGGAACTTAGTGCGGGAGACAGCGTATAAAAGAAGAGCGAATGAAAAAGTAATATTGGCAGGTGATCTGAATGGTTGGGTCGGTGTCAGAAGGAAGAATTTTGAGAGAGTGTTGGGATTGCATGGCGATGATAGGGTGAATGATAACGGGAAAAGAGTGTTAGAAGTATGTTTGGAGTTGGATCTCTTTGTGGCGAACACATTCTTCGCACACAAGGAGATCCACCAGTACACTTGGCAAAGAGAGAGAGTTGATCGTATTGAAAGGTCGATGATTGACTTTGTATGTGTGGACTCTGAGCTCCGGAAGGCGACAAAGGACACCCGGGCATTTCGGGGCGCCGGACTGTGGACGGATCACTTCCTTGTGATAACAAGGATTGATCTTTTCTCCGGTTGGCGCTCGAGGGCTCGGAAGTTGGAGCCTGTCCGGAGAATCAGGGTCGAAAAACTGAAAGAGACGAATGTTAGGGATGAATATGAAAGACTGACTAACGAAAGGCTAGAAGTACATGATGATGAGGAACGCTCGTCGAGTGAACTATGGAATGTTATGAAGGAGGTGCTAGTAAAGAGTGCAAGAGAAGTATGTGGAGAAGCGTTGGTAGGAAGGAAAAAAGGTGATGCCTGGTGGGATGATGAGGTGAAGGATGCTGTAGTGAGGAAAAAGAAAGCGTGGAATGATGTGCTTGGTGCGAAACCAGATGATGGAGGTGAGAAAGAAAGAAAGAAGAATATATATAAAGCGTGTAGGAAAGAAGTGAAAGAAATGGTTTGCCAGAAAAAGAGAAAACTTGAGGAAGAGGAATGTATGAAATTATCGAGGAACGCCGAGGAGAATTTGAAAATATTCTGGAAGGAAGTAAAAAGAAAGAGATCTGGAAGTGAGAAAAACAGTATGAATTGCATCAAAGATAAGAATGGTGATTTAGTGATGAATGGAGAAGAAGTTGTTGAAAGATGGAAAGAATACTTCGAAGAATTGTATGAAAGTGGTACTAGTACAAACCAGACGAATGTAGCAGATAGTATGAATGTAAATATTGCTGAGGACGAGGAAATACGTATGAATGAAGTTGTGCTTGCATTGAAAAAAGCAAAGAATGGTAAAGCTGCGGGACATGACTGTGTGGCCATAGAGTTCATCAAGCAAGGTGGCCCGAAGATTCTCGAGTGGTGCCTGAGGCTCTTCAACTTGTGCTGGGAGAGTGGCTGCACTCCTGAGGATTGGAGGAGGGCAGTCATCTGCCCTTTGTACAAGGGGAAAGGCTCAAGGTTGGAATGCGGCAGTTATCGGGCTATCAGTTTGCTGAGCTCTGTGGGCAAACTGTATGGAAAGGTATTGATTGAAAGAGTAAGAAAAGTGACTGAAAGTAAAGTATGGGATGTGCAGGGTGCTTTCATGAGTGGCAGGGGGTGCACCGATCAGATCTTCTCCCTACGGATGGTCGTGGAGAAGCTTCTGGCTAAACACCAGAGGCTCTTCTGCGCGTTCGTGGATCTGGAGAAGGCATACGATCGTGTGGACCGAGAAAGACTGTGGCGTGTACTGTCGGAATATGGGGTGAGCGACCGACTGATTGGCGCAATCGCGTCTCTATATACGGAGAGCTCTGCTTGTGTCAGGGTGAATGCTGCGTTGTCGCAGTGGTTCGCTCTCACAAAAGGGGTTAAACAGGGTTGCGTCATGTCGCCTTGGTTGTTCAACCTGTTCTTCGACTACTGCATGCGTCCTCTGAATGAGCTGAATGTTGGTGTGGACCTAAATGGAGTGAAAGTATGTGCGTTAATGTTTGCAGATGATTTAGTGTTGATGGCTGATGATGAATGTGAGTTACAACGGATAGTATCCTGTGTGTACGAAAGCTGCGATATGAATGGTATGAAAATGAATGTAAATAAAACGAAAGTATTAGTGTTCGAAAGAGAGGAAATAAGGACAAATTGTGTGATAAAGGTTGGTAATGACTGTCTGGAGCAAGTGGATGAGTATGTATATCTGGGAAGTTTGTTTACTAGAGATGGACGCTGTGATGGAGACATTGAAAGAAGGAAGCTGGCCGGTACTAGGACGAATGGTGCGCTCGGTCCGATTGTTAGTAGTAGCAATGTGTCTATGAAAGCAAAAGTGCTAGTGCACAATGCTGTCTTGGTGCCGACCCTGATGTATGCTAGTGAGACGTGGACGTGGATGAAGAAGGATGAATCAGGGTTGAATGCAGTAGAAATGAGGTCATTAAGAAGAATGTGCGGGAAAACGCTGAGAGATAAGATAAGGAATGAGGTTATTAGGGAAATGAGTGACTGCAAGACTGGTGTAGTGACAAGAATGAAAGTAAACAAACTAAGATGGTTTGGGCATGTTGAGAGAATGAATGATGACAGGATGACAAAAAAGATATATCTGAATGAGCGAAGAGGGGTGAGAAAGCGCGGCCGTCCGAGACTGACCTGGTCCGATCATGTCGGCCAGATCCTCAAGGATGGACGCGTTTTGAGTAAAAGGAATCGGAGAGCGTGTATGACTAATTGCATGAATGTGACGGAAGCTAGGAGTGTGTGTAAGGATAGGGCTGTCTGGCGCTCTGTCCTCTCTGCCTACCCTGCAAGGGATGTGGCGTGAGGGTATAGATAGATAGATAGAATATGTCTGTCTCCATTGTTGTTGTCTTTCAATTGTAAAATAATCCCGGAGTGCACCAAATCAATATCATCCGTCATATAATGAAAGTTGCTTTATTTGATTATGTAGTTCATCATTAACTCTCTACTTTATCTCTGAAATCTGGATCTCTTAGTTGTTGCTTACACTATTTTATTCTATTTTGCCTTTTCTACTTCCATTTTTATTCATAGCTTAGCACTGATCTTTTAGTACCTATCACACCATTTATTTCACACACTGATGGCATAAATACCTTCATTGTACCTTCCTAATGAACATTTATATGTCAAGAATAAGTCTATCAATAAATTACACACATGATTGAATAGCACACTACCAAGTAAAAAGATGTTGGAAGATATGCATTATGATGGTAAATCGGCTGGCAGATGATAATTATTATTATGTATTTTGGTTTTTCGCAGGATGCAATAACTGAGGCCAAACTCGCAGAGCAAAAGAGCACAAAGGAAGTGTTGCAAAGGTTATTCCCTAAGGTAGAAGTAAGTGGAGGCTCACACGACGAATGGCTTCAGAACTTTGCCAGTAAAGTAGAGCAACAAATTAGTGCAGCTGTCAAATCTCAGGCGGCCACTGAAGTTAGTAGTGGAGTTGACAAGAATGAAGCCAAACTGAAGGAGTTTGAAAAACAAAATATTCAACTTCAGTCTGTTGTAGATAAATACAAAGCAATCATTGGTGATACGGTGAGTTGAATACTAATACTAGATAATACAATATGCCATACATATTAGTAGGTAGATTGATTCTCTATTCGTGATTGTATAATGTTACAGGAAGGTGTGTTAAGTAGATTACAAAGTAATGTGACTAAGGAGGAGGAGAAGTGGGTCAAACAATTAGCTGAGAAGCAACAAGAATTAGATAATCTTAAGAAACATTCTATCTCTCAAGTAAGTTAGACACATTGTCATTGTATTTCAGTTAACAATAGCTGTGTTTGACATTACTATGTCTAGTAACCTGTAGTGACTAATAAATCGGTGATTGTTTTCAGTTGAAAGATAAAATAGAACGGTTACAAGAAGCTTATGATGAGGAGCACAAATTAAGATTAGAATTAGAGCAACGAGGGACGGGAGAGACAAATGCCTTTATGTCCGCTCTGTCTCCCGGCAAGACTTCCTCCTACCCACTCATGGGAGATGTAGAAAAATTAAAAGAGGTATGTATTACATTTCAAGTAGGTACTATTACATATATTTATGGGTCGGTAGCCTGATTGGTAACGCGCTCAACTGTTAATCCAGTGGGCGCGGGTTCAATCCCCGACTTACTCCACTTCACAACACAAGCTTTTAAGCTTTCTGTGAAGTGTGCAAAGATGTATTTGGGTGTGTTTCGTAAACCCAGATTCATATTTTAATTAAAAAAAAAAAAACTTAGTTACTCGTATAACATTGAGATTATTATTCCTACAGGAAAATGCCCGCCTCACTGAGCTCGTTGAAAGACTACACCATAATAATGGACCTTCACAGGTAGGACTAGTGTTTCATACATCACAATGTATTTACTATACAATAATTTTAATTAATATAATGTCACATTGAAGCTGTACATAAATAAGTGTTGAGTTCTGTAGGGAAACTGTTTGGTAGGTAAATCACTGAGTGAGAAAGGCAGCATAGTGGAATAGTTTGCAAATGATTTGGTATTCAATCTAAATAAAATTGTAGAGAAGAATGTGTGGGAAACTACTGATAAAGATAGAATAATTAATGAATTTATTAGAGAGATTAGCGACTGTAAGGTAGGAGTTGTGACTAGGATGAGAATGAATTAACTTAGTATATAGATGGTTTGGACATATTGATGAAGTGAATCATGACAGAATGACTAAAAGGGAATATGTATACTACCAGTGAAAATGGGACACATATGGAAGCATGGCTACACGAAACTGATGTGGATCAATCATGTCGACCAGATCCTCAAGGAAGACCGTGTAAGAGAGTGTGTATCACAAAATGCCTGAGTGTACTCAGCAAAGAGAGGTAGTGTGAGACAATAGATAGTATTAACTTTGTGTTTTCAACTTCATCTTCTGTTGTCATGAAGCACTGAATGCACAAATGAGATGATATCACTAACTTATATTAAACACAATTACACATTTTCTCTGCAGTATTTAAATCTCACGAGTAGTAATTTACTTCAATGTCAAAATTTAGTTTTTTTGTTTAAAATCTTATTTGGTGGTTATGTAAATTGATAAACACATCACTTGATGTATTTTAAAATTACTGTAATACTATTTATGTTTCATAACATATTCTGTATTCTTTGTTACTTCTTATACACATCATCCTCTGTGTCGCTTCATTCACAATGACATTCTTCACTAATTAATTGTCTCGCCTTACAAACCATGTTCCTTATAAAGTATACATTCAACTGATCATAATGTGAAGTGTTAAACAAGCCACTATTGTAGACAAACTCAGACATATACATTACTTATTTTAAGATTATTGCTATTGAAACCAAGTCAAGTGAATTATTTGACATACATTGTGCATTATAATTGTATTATTGTTGTGTGTATGAGCTTTATTAACTATGGCAATTGTTTAACAGTTGCCCCCTATCCCAACACTTGAGCAAAAACCGCACAAAAAACGACGTTCCATTGCAGGTAACAAGTAAAATAAATTGGCCATTTGGGTTTTGTTCACGCACACACATGTTCTGCCCGCATTGTTTATCATCTGGTTTTGGATCTATCATCTGTTTATCAGTGGAGCTTTGTTATATAATATACATACTACATTGGAACTATGCATAATACACTGCAGTACAGTACAATACAATAATGTACAAGTTACATGTTGTAGTATGCTTGTCTTATTGTTGGGATTATAACATGGAGTTACTATTGTATTAATGTCTCCTCGTGTCGTGTTGTTATTGTGGATAGTCAAACTCCAAATGGTTTGAAGGATAGGTGATAAGTTTGCTATGCACCATGTCAGTTACTATGTATAATACACATGAACACTGTATATGATTAAGGTAATTGTTATCTAGAGTACCAACTGCAACAATATTTACTGTACTACAATGAGAATGAAGAGGGAAAAAACAGAGAAGCTGCCTAAATAGTAACTTACGGAGTACTACCAATGTAATATAATTTTTCAAAAAAACACCAGTCCAAATCAATTTATGAATATTGAGTGACATACGGCTGACAACCCAATATTATATCAAGTATCGAAGGAGTAGGTATTATGTGGAACTTGTTTTTGACACATAAGCAGATACCTGTATATGTATATATTTGAGCAGCTGGCACCAAGAGGTAGCGAGACTGCAGCAGCTAATCCAACATAAGATTACTCATTCCTTTGAATGTTCGGCTGCCGCAGGCTGGCTGCCCAATGCTTAGCAGTGGAAATTTTGTTTGTTCATTCATCAAATCATTCCATTTGGGAATTTATTGGATTCCATTCATTGGTTTGTTTGAAAATAATGTAAGATTAAGTAATGGGCATTGATTTGGAATTGTTATTATTTGGTCACCATTACTGGGAAACTTGATGTGTGTAAATATCTATAATATGATTGTATGTGGTTTGTATTGGAATCATTGTTCTGCTTTAGTGTGACATGGGATTGGTTACTATGAAGATTTATTATCTTCAAGTTAGATTCAGCATAGAGTAATGCTTCATTTGAATTTCAACAGCACTAAGGAATATTGTTTTTGAGAATTAACATAAATATTGCGTTGGTGTATTACAATAATAAGATGTGTAGTTTTTTTTGTATGGTGATTATTTTATTTCTTATTGATGTTATTATTTCACTGTGGGGATTTCGGGGATGTAGAATGGACCCCGCAATTTTTGTGGTTCGCCACCTGTTCTGAATGTCATAATGTTTGCACAAAGAGAATATTATATGTTTTATAGATGTAGCATTAATTAATTACCTCAACATTGGGATATACTGTGACGGTGTAATGAGATATTATTATTGTGGTGATTTCTATATTTCCATTGTTTCAGGATGGTTCCGAAGAAAAATAACATTTAGACGGAGGAAACATAAGGACACAAGAGCTGCTGATAAGGGGAGGAGGCGATCATTGGGAGACGAAGCAGAAGAGAATCTCGACAGGAAATCATCTTCGAGTCATGGCGGATTTAAAACACTCTGACAGCATTCATATTAGATAACCTACATTACATGTTAATGTATCGCCATCTTTTATTATAAACAACTCTTAGTAGATGTAACCCGAAGCACTAAATGTCTCACTGTAGAGTCCAGATGATTTCCTACGAGTGCTTTTCCTGAAGTAATAAGTATCTAGATATAATATAGACTAGACATACATAATACGGTTGTAAATACTAATATATGTAGCGAGGTGAGCCAGACTGTTAAATAAACATTTTATTACTTCTCACATTAGTTCAATTTCTACTATTTTTATTACTAATCCATTACCAACTTTAAATTAGTAAATTTATTTTGAATATGAGAGCCAAGTTAGTTATCAAATTAGTTCACTATTTTTACTAATGCATATTTTCCATCAACGAATTTAGTATATAGTACCTGTTTTTTCAAAATTCCAAATGATGTATGAACTGTATGTATTGTGTATGTATGTTAGTAGCATTTGATATTATATCTAGCCTTGCCGAGCTACAAGAATCCTATGTAATATTCAAATGGTACATTACAATGTTGCGAGCTACATATTAAGATGCATTCTTATTAAAACTACCCGTATATGCATATTGTAGTCTCAACTAACTGAAGTTTGTTGACCAAACTTTTGTTAGTAATATTATGTCTACATCTCGCAATCTGTTTCATTTTCATTTGTGTCCCCTGCCCTTTGTGTTTTGCCTTTATGTAGAAATTTATTATTGCTTTGTACTATTATATCACGTGCAATTGTTTTATTTTTTTGTATAGTTATTGTTTCTTATTTTGTTGTAACTTGATAAATGTCCAGTAACGTTGGTAAAAGTTGTTTCAAAGTGTGTACATTACATTAGTATGGACGTATGTGAGGTCCACCATTCTTGGAATAAGGCATACTATTACACTTTATTTCGTCAATGGGATAGCGAATCGTTTTTTTTTTATAAAAAAAGATCTGGGCTTGCATACACAAATCTAAATACTTTCCTGCACACTTTGCACTAGGCTAAAAGCCTGTATCGCAGAGTGTGGAATACATTGCCAGGGTTTGCACCCGGCACCTCCTGCTGGAGAGACCGCCGCCTCAACCAACCGCTCCAACCATGTACTCGTGATTGGATTAGTATGAGTATCAATACTGAAAAGCCTGACAGTGAGTAAAGTCGCACATAATATCTTTAACTAATAAATCCTGTTGGCCTTTCCGCAAATAATATTTGTCAATTTTCATTATTTTTTTGGAACATTTGCGTTTGATTAAATTTGCTGTGTGCTTGTACTACTCAATATCTCGTGTTATTATAATCGCCACATTGTTTTGATGTATTTAATTTCCAAACGCAAAGTTAAAAAGAATTATGCATGCACACATGTTATGTATTATTTATATTGTATAATGTTTTACTTTTAAACATGTTGATGCATGTTTTTTGTTAAATCACTTGATACATTTTAGAGACTCTACTAGAGAGAGAACTGGTGCAGGTTTACAATACTCGCTTATTGTCTTGAGAACTTTCAATTTGAGACGCCACCTTAAGACTGAATCCAAAATATATTTTGGTTTTTATTAAATTTAATGAATGCGTTTAGATTTGGTGGTGGTGTTGAGTCAGTTGCTACATTGTCTGTATTGATGAGATGTCTAGAATGTAGATTTGAGCGATACACATTTATTTCCCCCATTACTTATAGTTATTCTACTGGTGCTTATAGTCTGTTAATAATGAAATATTTAGTATATAATTTATACTGAACTTTGTTTTAGACACAAATAATCCAACGTAACATTACACTTTACATACAAACTAAACTTTTAATAGAAATAATGAAAATTATTAGCAATATCGTACATATTATTTTTTCTAGATATATAGATTATAATAATATTAATTATTAGTACATATTATTATGTTATATTTTGATACATATATCTTTTGATTTTTCATTATTTTAATGTACATTTAAAATTAAATGTTGAGTGGTTATGTTATTATGCAAGTAAACTCAATATTACAATATCTAGTTAAAGAAATTTATGCTTAAATTATAATCTATTGAAATATATTTTAGACTTATGCCTTGTTTTGTATTTGTTTGCTTTAATTATTCATCTCTCATTATTTTAGACTCAATATTCCCCCAAATGAATATTAAATTTAATGTAAATTAGTATTTTTGTATCATTTTGTTTTCTATGACTGGAATAATGCGAAAATTAGATACAAAAGTTATTAAGTTCCATTACATAAAATTAATATAGTTATACAGTCCATATTTATAAATGATAGGATTATTCTATAATAAAAATATAATAATAAAATAGAAATAATAAATTTTATTAAATGCAGTCTTTTTATTAAATCACTAATCCATCCTTAGGTTTGTATCACTCCAACAAATTGGGATTCATGAATGTTAGACTCTCTGGTAGAGGAAACTGGTCTCGCACAATCATCATCTTATTAATTTCTGGCGTTCTCTCAATATCTTCCAAATAACCGAACCAGTAAATAACCAGTCCAGGTCCAAACCTATTCCAGTAGCAGAGATATTGATCTTTCAAGTATCCAGCGTGAGATGAGGCATCGCCAAAGAGGGCTTTACTTTCTATCCAGTTGATAACAAAACCATCAACAGCTATTGGAATTATTAGTTTGGAGTCTGGAGTTTTATCATATCCTTTATTTCTAAGAACATTTTCGTCAATGTAAGAAATGTTTAAAGCCTTTAAGTGAATCTCCAGTTTCTGCTCGTGCTCCTGACCAATGCATCTGTAAGAATAACAATTCCTATAAGCATAATCGAGAATGCACAAGATAGAGCAAAGTAGCGGCGAAAAAACAGACACCATGTGGGATTAATAATTGCCGAGGAGAAGAAGGGATAATAAGCCAATAGAGTAATTGCTCGTTTCTCTCCTATCCAGAACACTGAATGAGTGTCCTCGGTCAAACCTTAAGGATATTATATTATAGTAATATAAAATAAGCAACAATTATTGGGGTGAGACGGTAGAACGCCTCCATGTTGGTTCACCCCGGGCAACGCATCCCTGAATGCGGCTAAAGTTCTGCTAAAGTAGCGAAAGACCGAAGTACAAATGAAACTGAAAAGCGATAAATATTTCCAAAACAGCCCTTCTCAGGGCTTCTCGACGAAGGATATTGGAAACAATGTCCGGATTATGCAGTTAAACATTGAGGGTATCAGTAAGGCAAAGACGGAGTGTCTTCACAGACTAGTAACGGACAACAACATTGACATAGTATTACTGCAGGAGACGCACACAGCAAATGAAGAACAATTACTATCCAGAGGTGCGCTGCAGGGCTTCACGGTGGCAGCTGCACTATTTCACCGCCAGTATGGATGTGCAACTTATATCCGAGACAATATCCGCAACTGGATGGTCGTACACACCTCTGACACTGACGACATCTCTATTATAGCCATTAAGGTCAACGAACTCACAGTCATAAATGTGTACAAACCTCCAAGCCGCACCTGGCCCGAAAACATATTTCCTAACATCACAGCCCATCCTACAGTGCTTATGGGGGACTTCAATTCTCATCACACAGACTGGGGATACCTGACAGAAAATCCCGATGGGGAAAAGCTTGCGGAGTGGATGGATGTTGCCAACGTGCAGCTAATATTCGACGCCAAGGAGAGGGGCACCTTCCGTTCTGCCAGGTGGAACCGCGATTACAATCCAGACCTCTGCATGGTCACCAGGGACAGCTCGGGGAGACCCCAGCCAGTCTCTCGTGCCGTGAGTGGAGATTTCCCCCACAGCCAGCATAGACCTACTATAGCAACTATTGGACACACCATAACTGTGGTAAACTCCATACCAAAGCCCCGGTGGAACTTCCTAAAGGCTGACTGGTCGGCTTTCAAGTCTACTTTTGACAACAAAATACAGTCCCTGGATCCATCACCTGCCAACTACTCAGAATTCGTACGCATCCTCCTGTCCACAGCCAAGGAAACAATCCCCAGAGGATATAGAAAATCATATATACCGGGTTGGAACGAGGAATGCGACAGACTGTATAACGAATACCTTAACACCGAAAACCAGAGTGTGGCGGACCAACTGCTGGAGTCACTTGACACGGCCCGAAGGGACCGATGGTCAACACTGATGGAAAGCCTGGATTTCAAACACTCGAGCCGAAAAGCGTGGTCACTCCTCAGAAAATTGGGCCAGAGCCCCCCCCAAAACAAAGCTACGTGCGCATCTGCAAACCTTATCGCGAACCGCATCGTCGAGAACAGCCGATCTAGTCGACATAAACCTTTCCAAAGAGAGGTCATGCAAAAGCTCAAGATCGCTAAGGACACGGCAGAGCAACAATCACAGTACACAAGCCCCTTTGATACCCATGAGGTAGAGACTGCAATACGCTCACTAAAATTAGGGAAGGCAGCAGGGACGGATGGTGTTTTCCCGGAGTTCTTCAGAAACTGCGGCGAGGGTGTAATCTCATGGCTGGCTGCCTTCTTTACCAACATCTTAACCTCAGGAAATATACCACCTCTCTTTAAAAGAGCTAAGATTATAGCCCTACTGAAGCCGGGAAAGCCACCGAGTGATCCAGCAAGCTATCGCCCAATCTCCCTACTAAGCATTAGTTACAAGCTCCTGGAAAGACTGATCTACAACCGAATAGAGCCTGCCATAAATGCCACAGTACCGATTGAACAGGCTGGCTTCAGGGCGGGAAGGAGTTGCTGTGACCAGGTCCTGGCCCTCACCACTTATGTGGAAGATGGATTCCAGAAGAAACAAAAAACTGGAGCAGCATTTCTGGACTTAACTGCAGCCTATGACACAGTCTGGCGACAGGGGCTTGTACTGAAGTTCCTAAAGGTCATACCCTGTAAAATGCTGGGAAACCTACTAAACAACATGCTTTCCAACCGCCAGTTCCAGGTGCTCGCCGGAGATGACATTAGCCGAGGAAGACAACTAAATAACGGCCTACCCCAGGGTTCCGTCCTGGCGCCACTTCTTTTCAATCTGTATACGAGCGACCTGCCCCAGACAAACTGTAGAAAATTTATCTACGCTGACGATATTGTCCTTGCGTCCCGAAGTAACGAGTTTGAGAGATGCCAGATGGACTTGCAAACAGACATTGCCTCCCTAGCAAATTACTTTGCTAATTGGAGGCTAAAACTAAATTTGTACAAGACGGAAGTAACCGTCTTTCATCTCAGCAACCGTCTGGCAGATCACAAACTCACAGTTTCACTCAACGGCCAAACCCTCAAACACAACCCTCATCCCAAATACCTCGGGGTGACACTCGACAGGTCACTCACCTATAAAAACCACCTTACCGGTGTGGCTGCCAAGGCCCGGACCAGGAATAACATAATACAAAAACTCACTGGCACTAGCTGGGGAGCGGGGGCTGATACCCTCAGAACCTCCTCCCTAGCCCTGGTCTACTCGGCCGCAGAGTATTGTGCCCCTGTCTGGACCAACAGCTCCCACACTGGACCCCTTGACGCACAACTTAACAGAACCATGCGCATGGTGAGTGGGACTATAAAGTCTACGCCTGTGGAGTGGCTCCCCGTCCTCAGCAATATCACACCACCCGAATTGAGAAGGAGGGAAGCCACCATGAGGGAATGGTCCAAATGCCATGCAAGTGCGGAGCTGCCCCTCCACCAAGACATACAGTCAGACCCCAATCTACGACTGAAATCCAGAAAACCATCTTGGATATTGGGCGGTCGACTAGTCGGGGAGGGCTTTAGTGCCGCGCAAGCATGGCAAGATGAGTGGATTTCCCAGAATCCCGATCACAGAAACCTCGTCCAGAACCCCACAGTGAGACAGCCTGGTTTCGACCTGCCTCGCAAACTATGGGCATCGCTAAATAGGATCCGAACTGGCCACGGGAGATGTGGACACCTCCTCCATAAATGGGGCAAGAGGGAACATCCCCAATGCCAGTGCGGGCAGATAGAGACAGTGGAACACATTGTGGGGCACTGTCCCATCAAGAAGTTCGAGGGGGATATTTGGGAGATCCATGAGGTGACGCCAAGGGCAATTGAATATCTGAGAAATATTGACGCGGAGCTCTGACTCAGACTCCCAGATCATTTGTACAATGGTTGTATTCGCATACGAAAGAAGAAGAAGCAACAATTATAAACCCTCTAGGTTTTTTTTAATACATTATTCACAGAAACAGGACGACACAAGGTAAACATTTCCAACTGTGAATTATTGGACTAATGAAGTTTGCTGTGTAAGGCTCTAGTGCAAGGGTGGCCAACCTTTTTCAGCAGCCGGGCCAGATTCTAAAAATGAGATGGTTTACCGGGCCGCACAACCAATTTTTTGAAACAAAACAAAAAAATAAGACATAGGGTCGTTTGGGGGGGGGGGGGGGGGGGGGTGCAAACAAAAATTATAATATTGTTATGACCTAAAAAAGTGAAGTAGCGCCGCAGGCCGCAGGCGATTTTTTTCTTGCAAAACTGAGTGGATAAGGCTCGCAACAAAATGTGTGAAAAACATTTTCTAATTAAAAAGAATACCCAAAATAGCGCCGCAGCCGAAATTTTTAAGGGAAAATGGGTAAAGTGACGAATCTGATTGTCTTTCTATAACAGGCAATGCATACGGTTATAATGTAAGACGGCTTTGCGGGCCGCATTTAGACCCTTGGCGGGCCGCGGGTTGGCCACCCTAGCTCTAGTGAATTGTTTCGTTAAATGAGTTTGTAAGAAATCTGTTGTTGTCTTTATGATACTCACTGTTTTATTGTATTCCCGAAAACACCATATTCATTATCAAACAAGTTGCTCTGAAAAAAATATATTGATTCAGGTAGATGAATTAAACTACAGAATATTATGTGGTTTGTGGAGTGAGAATATAATAATTACTTACCAAATAAATTTCATGTGCTAATTCTCTGTCTTCTATTAATGTAGTGTCTTTTAACAATGAACTATATGATCTCTTCCCTGCGTCTTCATATAAATGCTGAAGAATTGAACGAGCCAATAAAGATGGACATATGTTAAACTGAGTGGACATTCTAAAACAAACAAATATTACTTTAATTATTTCACACAAACATGTTCGATATTTTTAAATCCAAATCATTTTATTAGTGGCATCGTCCCGTTCACAAGTGATATTGCACTATTTTATTTTTTAAATTGTACCAAATAATGAGAGGCAACTGCAGGTTGGTGTTCAATGCAAGACAATCAACTCGTACCTGGCAAATCTGGTAACTTAGTTATACAATACTATGAATGCAATAATTATTGCACTGTTTTGTGAAGCTAGCCCACCTGAAGGGAGTATTCTAAAAAGTAGTAAACTTAACTCATATGTATATTATAATATTTAATAAACAAATGGCTTTTCAGTAAACCCTTGGATCTAAGTAATGTTCCTGTCATCCTAATTTTTTAAGAAATTTTTGTTTAAGAAATCCTTCCCAACAACGTAGGGAGGAACACAGAGCGCCCTTGAGGTGGGAATACCCACAAAACGGCGCAGCATAAATTATCCAAATTATTATTATAATGCTTAGAGGTAAGTTGTTCCATGCAGAGGGGCTGGATGAGTTAAAGGCTCTATTGATGTTGTTCAGTTCTACCAACATCTGTGTATGACCAGAGCATACCCTGCCTTTGACTTAATGACTGCCAATGGCAGACCTCTAGTGAATCTAATATCGTAGAACACATTACATAAACAGTAATTGTGTTTTGTTACCTTAATATTACACCTGGAGGGTCTCCATTGTCTTTACATTTCTTATATTCTTCATAATACTTTTTGTTTATTCCTGGAGACTTTCTATAAAGTGATTTCATCTTCCACTGCACCTGTGTAGATAATATGCTACCCAACGTGAATGGTGAAATACTGCAAAAAATAATCAAAATATTTAGCAACAATTAAAAATTTGGACAAAGTGTAATAAATCTACTGGAACCATTTGACATTAGGACTGTTGGTATAATTGGGATGGAGGAAGTTATTATGAGTTATTTTAAATATCCGTATATTTTATATAATGCAAATATTAAACTATAAGTGAAGATCAGTCTGTTACTCACTTTGAATACTTTTGTTCAATAAATTCCTTGCAATGTTTACTGAGACCTTTGAACTGTGATATATCATTTAAAATGGCATTATAAACGTTACTTTTTAAGACCACCATTATTATTTAAACACTTTGTTTTAATTAAGTAATTACTGAAAAATTTACACACAATACGAAAAGTAAAACCAAAACTCTTCGAAGCAAAAGTCAAAACCTCAATCGGCTACGGCGAAGCAACAAAAAATGACATAAAAGCACAGTGCTGCCATTTATCTATAAAGCCACCCTAAGCCTACGATAGTGGAGTACAAGCCTACATCCTCGAATTCCATCACCGCCACGAGTGGTGACGTCACCTTGTATCGGTGACAAACACCGTGTCTCGGTGACAAACACTTGAACTACGAAATATTTTTTCCCATACAATTTAGATGGCGTAATCATCGTCAAATGTCAGTTGGGCCCGGCCTCTATAAACAATATGGCGACGGCCTCGAGCCACCTTTAGCCAACCATCCAACCTTACAAAGTGCACAAATTTACCAAATCAAATGACGATCAGTCGTACGGAAATACTACATTTTTTGTGAATATCAATTAATATAATCATATACATATTAGGGAAATATAGGGCAATGGATATGTATAATACCACATTACCTACCTACCTACTTTGATAGCAGAGGCTCCAACCAACTAAGCCAATCGCAAAAAATCCCGCGGTTGTCTTTTTTACTATCTCGTATACAGAGCCATCTATAGATGAGTAGTATAAATAATAATAAAAATATTTGTGAATTTCGGTGAAGAATTTTTATTTTTATTGTAATAGGTAATAGCCAAGTCTAGTTTTGTACATAAACTAATCTCATAATATTTTTTCTAGTTTCAAACGTCATATTACATTGGTTAAGAAAAGTGATCAATCAAAATAACTTGGCGCCTCCACCGATTTTATTGATAAGGTGCGATAATAACATAAAATAATTTAATTAGGTAGTAGGTACTTCAATAATCTAAGGATAATAATAATATTTCGCTTATAGCAACGTAATTTACGCACTCTACGCAGCTAAATCTCTACTAAGAATATGGTGGGTATTTATTTATTTATTTGCTACTAGGTATATCAGTTATTTATCGTTAATTTTGTCCAACAATCTCCGATGGAAGGTGAGTTGAACTGAGTTCATTACCTATTCAAAGATCATTCGTTAGATTTAGATATAACATTTTAAGTACTACTTATATTTCTAATTGGGTACGTACCTAACAAAAAGTTTAATCCGAATTTAATTCAGATTAGGTACCTACCTACCTACCCTCCTACCCTCCAGGCGCGAAGTTACCTAAGAACACGATTCCCATCGAGTTTCCTTTTGGAAAAAATGTTAGGTTTAATAGTGTCTAATCTAACGTAATCCCATAAGAAATGTTAGCCCCGGCTTCCCTTTTGCAGAAATCCACCCTTCGCCACTGCTACCCTCCTACCCTCCTATAGCATTAAGAAGGAAACCAAGTGATACCTAATGTAAGTTTTAGACGATATAATTAACTAATAATATGCATCTGACACTTTAAAGTACTAAGATAATAATTATTATCAATGCATTTATTTAACTGATATACCTACCTGCAGTTGGCAGCAGGATATCGAGGCAATTCTGCATATTAATATATTATTATCTATTAATCTCTTCGCAATATAATATATGTATTATCTATTTATAAGTGCATATTTCATATTTCACGGTCACACTATACATTTCGCAATACTAGTCTCTAACTTAAACAGAGTCGAGACAAGAAAACCTGAAAGGAAACCAGTAAAAGCTGAAAATATATTAGGCATTCCTTCCACCGGACCTGCACTATATACTTTGCACTTTGCATAATATTATAGGTATCTACTACAATAAGCTTCTTTATTTTCTTTTCATAGTAGAGTACTTTCCTACCGAAATAGTATTTCTACAAATGACTTGATTTGCGAGTATAACACCGTAAAAATTCATCAATGTTATTAAGTATTATAAAAGAAAAGATCTGGTCTTATCTACGAGATTCCTCTTTTCCATCAGCCACAGTTGGCACTTGACCAGGGCGCTGCAATCCATGGGGCTCCCAAGGGGATCACCAACTGATGACCGATATTACCGATAAATATATTATATTCCGAAAAAAAAGGCTCCAAAAAAATAGCCTGCTGCGTAATTTACCTATTCTTTTTTATGCCATATTCATACCAAAATTGTAAATGCTCTCCCTCTACTGGTGTGCTCCAGAAAATCTTAAGAAGTAGTACTTGGGGCCCTTAGCTTTATTATATGGCAACTTAAATTTTTAGATCCAGTCCACCACTGATCGTAGTCACAGGGGCCCCAATATCCTAAAGGGCCCAGGGCCTGCAATTGGTTAAAGACGGCCCTGCCTATATGCACAAACCCAATTAGTTTAATGTACGGTTCACTTGTGTCATGATTCTTGAAATACAGACTACATCGTCAGCAACTCAAACCTGGTACCTCTGGATGACTGAATTAGTAGGGCGCACTCCAACATTATACTCACTATGCAAATTACTGTTTTGGCGTCTCTCGTGATGGGTCTTGAGGCAAGTGTTTATATCGTCCCACTCTCATCGCAGCTCTGTCAAACTATCTACCTACATATATACTAGTTACTAATATAAATTGACATTATAAAGGTAAAAGGTAAATAAAGGTGATCATGATTTTCTTCCTTACTAAGATTGTAACTTGTAGGTACTACACTCTGACTGAAAAGAGGAAATAGTGACGGAATTAGTTAAGGAAAATGGAAGGAAATACCTCCTTATGAAAACAGTAGGTACAATCATATTGTGAGAGTTCTGTATAGATCATAGTATTAATTGATCTTGATGAATAAATAAAACAAATGTGTAGGTATAAAAATATTAGATCTATCATTTTAAAATCTATATTAGAGACATCCACAGACCAGTAGCCACAAAATAAATTTATAATAACAATAATGATTTGGAATCTACCTAGACCTATCTACTCCAATTTTAATAATAATGTTATTTTTAGCTTATCAGTAAACTACAATCAAATAGCATACATATCTAACAAGTTTACATTAAGATATCGCTATAGAAATTTTGAAACAATTTTGCAAGGGAATTAAACAATATATCACAGAAAAACATTACCTAAATGTCGATAATAAACTTGACAAAATATTAACTAAACATCAACCTATTCACTAAATCATGAATATTATTTACAATATTTCTTGATATAGTTCTGCATTTATATCAGAATTGTTCAAGAATTAACATTAGATAGTTACTAAATTTAAAATATTTACACAAATATTTTAATCAGTCATCGACGAGCGGAGCATATAAAATCATGAAATAAATCACAATAACGTATTAAATCATTCATCAGTAGGTATATTTGTCTAATAGAGTAATAAATAATCTCTTTTGACGTGAGTTCCCGCTTGGATATCCTTTAGAATTCTTTTGAGGTGACTGAATAAACTTCTTGTAGTTTCGATGTTCACTCTGAAGCAGACGATCATGCTGCCAGAATTATTCCAGATCTTCCATTCCAAAAAACCTCTTGTATTCTGTAATGAAAATTAATTGGAATATTACTATCAGGATTTATTATAAAACATACGGCTGTTTTCAATTTGCTTATCCACTGATGGTCATACTAAACAGCAAAACCTGCATAATTTTCTCCTACATTTGTCTCTCGGGTTTTCTCCGTCCTTGTGGTTTAGTTTTCCTGTAGAGTGTGAATATAGTGGATAATGGAGCACGTTCATGTTCTATAACTTTTTTGTGTAGGTACCTGGTACCTGTCGCAAAACTTCGTTGAATAATTGAGAATATTTAAATATATAGCTACTATGTAACTTTCATAACATTCTTTAATCTCATAGGCAATACATAACCATGCACAAACAAGAAAACAAATCATAAACGTACAAACACAATTACTTAAATTTCAAGTAGTTTTTCCAGAATACCATCAATCGATAACGAATATAAAACTTGAAGGGGGCATAATAGTTTAGAACTCACCAAAGCAATGCTGGATGGCATCGTAAATCTTGCCATGTATCTCGTTTGGGCCTGAGAATATATCGGACATGATGATGCTACACACGGGTCTGTAAGTAATACAAAATCAAATCATTTAATGATCAAATCTTTAATGATGTTTGTTAATCGTTTCACGTACACTGTCATTCATTACATGAATATTGAATTAGTTTGAATGAGATAGTAAACAATAGACACAGGAATGCTGAGGTGTATGGAATATACATAGGATGTTGCTGGTACCTAATATTTAATATGCGGAATTTTTAATAAGTACATACTCGTACTTACATAGATGTGTTAATTTATATTCTTATCAAATTTTAATGGTCGTATAATGGAGGTTATAGTACAAAATAAAGAATTGTATAATTTTATATGGAGTTTTATATATGTAATAAAATTTAAATGTAGTTAAATCTAATTGATATCAAAAATACTATTTTACATTTTTTCGCTATTAATGGCAAAAAGGAGTAGGCAAGAAGCGAAAATCAATAATTAATTATTGTGGCTTTGACTGTTTTGAGGAAAAATTGATAATTTTAAGTTTAACCTTGAATATTCGTCAACAAACAAATCATTAAACATTCATTCGCTCACCGTGAATCACGACGACATCTCAGTAATGTTTAATTTCACATTACAGCGGTGCCCAAACTTTACCTGCAGATCGCAGAAATAATAAACAGAATATTCAACATTTTATATATTTCTTACCTGGGCTAACATTCAGCTCTGTTTGTATATTGTTCAATACAATGTGGGCTCTGTGATTCAGGGAGGCGGAGGCTTGGGCTGAAAAAGATTAAAATGTTTACTTTATTATCATCTAATACTTTATCCTATTTTTTTCTTTTTCCTATTTCGTTGTCACTTTTCTTCTTGCCAGCCAAATAGGTACAATGCAGAAAGTTGAAAATAAATTATAGAAATTGACATTTTGAAGACACCAGCGTCTATATATAGATTATGTACAATACCAATCGTAAATATATGTAAGTATTTGGTAAGTATCAGTGACGAAGAGTGGATTTCTCCAGAAGGAAAGCCGGGGCTAACATTTCTTATTGGATTACGTCAGATTAGACATTATTGAACCTATCATTTTATCCAAAATGTAACTCGATGGGAATCGTGTTCTTAGGAAGCTTCGCGCCTGGTAGGTATTTGAACAAATACTAAATATGTAGAAGATATATTATATTGTTTCTTAAAATGAACTAAAAATATAAAATAACAAGTTTTCTCGTAGTAATATAACCTTGTATGAAAAAGTGTTATTTTTGTAAATTTTCCTTCTTTTACAAAATATACCTATCGCAGACCGAAGTAGGTAACTCGCTCAATCCTTTTCTTTGCCAAACGATCTTGTGGGATATTTGAATTCGCATAATTTACCTGTTTAATTGGTTGGTATATGGGTAAAGCCACCAATTTTGCCAGAAATCGCGAAAAAGTGTCGCAGACTTTTTCGCGACGGTGACGTGAAAGTGACGAAACATTTAACGCTACCGTAGTGAAAAAGTGACGAAGAATGGTAGCGAAAATTCATAAAGTTTGGGTTACATCAAACACAATATTAAAATAAATATTTATTATAATTTATTAACAGCAAGAAAGTATTTATTTTATTAGTTGTTCACAAACTATACCTACCAATTAAAATATTATAAACTAGAAAATGTGAAAAGGGTGAAGCTTTGCAGACTTCGGCCCCTGAGTAAATACTTTGTACCAAATAATTGTAGCATTATCAGTTTTTAGAACAAAAATGTTTTTTTCATGTATGGGAGCCCCGTTACCCAATAATTGGTCAAAACTTTGGGCTTGATAAAGTTCGATATGATTAATTATAAGATTCCGGACAAAAAATCTGTCAAAAAACTTTTAATAGCGAAAATTGTAATTTTTACGGAACTTTTGTATAGAAACTATGTGATGAAAGCGACGTAGAGGCCTTAAAATCCTGTCATCATCATCCAAACTGTCATTTTTTTCATAAATCTATTGTAAATGACCCAAAACGTCAAGAAAACATAAAAGAGTGGTGTTATTTTTTTTTTGTCAAGTCGATTTCAGAAACCTTGTGTTTGGGTTGATTTTCTCAGCGAAATCATAGATAAGTAAAGAAGGTATAAATGAAAGATAAATAAAGAAAACGCATGTACATATTCAGCTATTTATTCCACATACCAGTGGAGATTGATTATCTAACACAATAAAATTTAAAATAAAATAAACAAAATAAAATTAACAAAACAAAATAAATAGTTCACAACAAAACTGAAAAATAATTTAATCAAGTGTTTTTATATATTGAAACTGTAAGTACAAGTTTATTTTCTCTGTAAGTCAGACAAAAATCATGTACATATTCAGCTATTTATTCCACATACCAGTGGAGATTAATTATCTAACTCAATAAAATTTAAAATAAAATAAACAAAATAAAATATGAAATAAAATTAACAGAACAAAATAAATAGCTCGCAATAATTTGAAAAATAATTTTGTCAAGTGATTTTATATATTGAACTGTAAGTACAAGATTATTTTCTTTGTAGCTCAGACAAAACTCATGTACCTACCTACATATTCAATTATTTTTTACACATACCAGTGGAGATAAACTATCTATCATAATAAAATATAAAATAAAAGAAATCAAATATGAAAAAATAACGAAACAAAATAAATAGTTCACAATAAAACTGAACAATAATTTAACAAATCTGAAAAACCCTTCATAAGACTTGAAACGAAAAGGGTTTTGTTTTTATCAGCCAAGTTAGTCTATCTTGATTGTCATTTTTGAAATGTCGAAAGTTTTGACTCCGCGTCTATCTGACAGCGGGTTTGGCCAAATCTGTTCGATATTTCTTCTATAAATTAAGGATACATCATCAATTATGGGCCACGCAAATTTTCCGTTCCCCTTATGCCTTAAAAATTTTATCTTATAAGAGTTTATTCCAATCACTTTCAAAACTTGGCCCAAATAAAATTTATTTCTCTTTTCTAAATTAAATTTTACCAGCACGTACATATCTTTGGTCACTTTATTTTCATCTTGCATAGCGTTTATTTCAGTATCTTTGGTTTCTTCCTGATCACCTGGCATATCGCTTTCTTGAGTACTTTTGGCAACTTTTGTATGATCTTCCATAATATTGTCTTCTCGATAATCTCCATTTTGATTTAAAATTTCGGGTGTGTTTTCTTCAAGATAATCTTCGCAGGAGGAGGTATCGTGTAGTGACATAGTGTCACTATTTTCTTCAGAACTTTCCTGGTTATACACACTCGTCTTGGACCTTTTGATTTTAGTATTATTATCCAATGATTCATGTCCATTACATTTCCGTTTAAGGACTGAGCTGTCTTCTATTTGAACTGTTTTATGCAGTTCGTTCCCAACTAAAATTATCAACGACTCATTTAAAACATCTTCATTTAACTCCTCCATATTTAAAAAATCTACTAACTCGTCATCGGAAATGTTGTTTTTGTCATTTTCTTCATTAAATATGGTTCTCTGCACATTACGCACTTCTCCAGTATGTTCGTCCAATTCTAATACATACTCTATGTCTGTGCCTTCTTCTTGAGTTGTAGACGCGAATTCAAATTTATGAATGCGTGGGTCATGGCATTCGCATTTTCCTTGACGATTTTCACAAAAACAAGATAATATTCTGTGTGTCAGCACATATTTATCTTGAAGTACCACTTGGTGGACTTTCATGGTCTGCTTTAAGGGAGTAAGTTTTATAACTAGGTCATTCTCTAACAGTTTTATGTTTTCTCCAGCAATGTAAAACAGCTTAATAACAGTTTCTGTCTTGCTGAGAACATCAAATGCTGTTTTTGCGTCCGGTATATCTACCCCATGGGCAACTTTAAAGTCCAGCGATCTCTTTATCGCTCCTCCGATGCCATCCGCAGCGCCTTTGCCATGCGAGGCTTCGAAGAAATTCCAAGTAGCATTGTGAATTCTATATTTTGGTAAATAATGACTGAAATAGTAAAAATTCTTTTTTTGCCTATATTGAGTAGTCGGCCCGTCTGAGAAAAAATGCATGGTGGTTACAGCTGGAAAATTATTTTTAATGTATTCCAAAATAGGGTCTAAATGAGCCCAAATTGCTTCAGGGTTGTGCATATTATTAGGACAGAAAGTGCAAAAAGAAATTGGTTTTTCGGCATCCTTATAATATAAAACGCCAGTGTGCAGAGTAATTTGATTTTTGGAGGACCCAAAATGCATAGCTTGAACCTCTTCTTTATATTTGCACATCCAGTTTTCTGAAAAATCGATGTGGAGCGCTATTTCATTTGCTTTTAAGTTCTTGGTGCACCACTTGTACTGTTGAAATTGATACATGACATTGAAAACGTGCGTTTTGAATGCTTTTAATTTACTATTAAATAATTGTATTAACTCATTCACTGTTCCTTTCATTTCTTCCTTTACCATCTTTTTAGATTTTTTTGAAACTCCTTTATCACAGTATATGTGCTCTTTAAGATTATATGCTAACCAGGATATTTCATCACTGTTTCCTTCTTTTTTTTCGATGCCATTTTCAAAACAGACATTACATAATCCGTGCATACAATCCTTGAACGTCGTATCACATGCAAATTTTGAAATGACTTCGTTTATATTATTCATATCTAATACACCACATGATCTGAGTGAATTAATTATAAATTGCATGTTGCTATGCTGGACACAAGCGCAGGTTTCCAAATCTTTCAGTCTCGGCGCAACTACGTAAAACGGTCTGTGCTTTTTGAAAGTGCTCAAACCAATGTATCCGTTCTCTAAAATGTACTTCTTGTGCAAGTTATATAGAGTATCCAGTAGGTATCTTTTCTGTTTTTTACGTCCCTTCAATGTTTTACATTCTTTTTTCCCAGCGCTAGCGCGACTCACGTCGTCTTGTTCATAAAAAGCTGTTATTTTGCTTCGCAGATGGTTACTTATATACTTCTTGGTTTGGTATTTCTTGAAACTGGTGTTCAGTCCCAATTTTTTTGTCAATTTAGTTTTCATCTTGTATTTCTTTACCAAATCACTATTCACGATGCTTTTAAATTTACTTTTGTCTTCATTGGATGACGTCTTATATCTATTTTTCAATGCTTCAGTCAGTACGTTATGTTCCAAAATAACTCTCTTAACACTTTGCTTTTTTGGCGTTTCAATATCTGGCATATTTACCATAACAAATTGCTCGGACATCTTAAGTGGAGTCAATTCGAGGACAGTTCTAGTAGGAGATTCATTCCCTGGTTCTTTTATTAGATGTTTTGTTAAAATATCCAGTTTTTCGTTAATTTTAGTTAGTTCTTGTCGTTGATTTTGTACCTTTTGATAAAGATTATTGTACCCCTTTTTCAACAACCGCACAGTATTATACAATTTTACATTTTCAAGTTTTAAATTTCGTTCAACGCGTCTTTGCATGTTTCTTTCAATGATTTTATTTGAGGTAGTAGCATTCTTAGATGTTTCAATCTGAGGGGTATCTTCTCGTGAATTACCACCCGTTTTGTATTTTTTATTTCCCTTTCTCCATCGTTCCCGCAAACCTTCTTTCTGTTCTTCAGTCAAATTAGCCGTTTTTTCTTTGTAACGTTGCATTCCCCTTTCTGAACTTTTTTTAAGCATTTGTCTATATCTTTCTGGATCTGTTTGTTTTAGCTTTTCTCTGTACCTTTTCGATTTTTCAGCTGATGTTAAAGGCATCTGTAAATAAAAAGATTTATTATGTAAATATCTTATAAGTACAGTAATTTGGGTAGTTGAAGTCCCGCGCTAAAATTATGGTACTCAAACAAATTGAAAACTTTCGCCAAAAAATCGGTTGACACTTAAAAATGACTTCCACAGAAATTAACTGGCGCATACAGCTGAGCAGGAAATTCTATTATTAATTAAATGGCACTAGTTGATTCCGCGACTTACGCCATTTGGACCTAAGTTAAGTCGTGATACAGTATCAAAAAGTATAAATTTTAAAATACCAAATTTTATCGATAAAGTGGCTCAGCTGCAGTGAATAGACACACTTTCGCGTTTATAAGTAGGATTAGGTAGGTAATATTCCCTAGATTTTGATGTTTTTTTTAAAAAACGAGTATCTAGGTATATATAACTCAGCCTTTACATGGTAACGATGAGGAGGTGACGAAAACTATCACGCCACCGGTGTCGATGAAGTGTCGAAAAAGTAGCGAAAAAGTAATGGTGTCGGTGTTGTAAACAAAGTTATTCGCAAATACTTTGTATTTAAGTAAATGTAATTAATAATATCGAACAGCTTACGTTTTTGCCACCGAGAGCAATAAAGATCTTATTGAAATTCAACACTTACCTTTGAAAATTTCACAAAAACTTGTCTGTCGAGGCACTGACCGTTTTCACTCACAGCTGAAATGACACACTACTGACACAAACTGACCGTTGACGTACAAGTCTTGTTTTTTTAAATAATCGTTGAGTGTTGCCAGTCGAACAGAATATAAATCACACGTTTTACTCACAAAGAGGCGAAGAAAATGGTCGCGTTAATGTAGTGACGAAAAAGTAAAAAATCAGAAACATTTTTCGAGCATCGAAAAAATTAGGGTAGGTTGCCAGTATTCTTATGCAGTAAACATAATAAAGACTAGCCAATTATGTTAACGCTGTAAAATAAAAGTTTTACAATATAAAGTTCCTAGAAGTTTACGAAAATTTTGTTCAAAATTAGCTCTTCCCAAAAAATACCCGATTTTTTACCCGAATTTCCCCCGATTTTGAGGAAAAACTTGGAATTACTCTGTTATAGAACAATATACTGAAATTTTTTCTACATGCCATTTAAGAGGATAAACTACTTAATACGATTCAAATATTTGAAAAACCGTAATACTTATATTTTTTGAGAAATTTTAGTTTTAATTTCCGAGTAGTGCAAATGTGGCAAAATTGGTGGCTTTACCCATATACGAGTAAATCAAATTTCCATAAAGCACCCCCTCTACGATTTTTATCAAAAGTGACAGTAGAGTGTAGACAAAAGTGATTACAGATTGGACAATAGTTTTCAGCTGTGTATGTCAACAACGAATACCTAACAATTATCCAACCTGGAGGTCACTCAACAGACTGAGAACAGGTGTCTCCCGTTGCTACAGTAATCTTAAAAATGGGGTTACAGAGAGGAAGACACCTGTGAGTGTGGTGCTGTACAGGATCACAGTCACCTGTTTTCATGTCCCCAACCAAACAGGAGTGACATGCACGCCCGATGATGCACTACTGGTGACTGCCAGGGGTGTTCGTTCAGGCGGCCGAACATTGGAGTTACAAGATTTAGGTATTGCAGATAGTACCTACTTATACCTAATTATTTTGTTCCTGGCCTACGCACGGCCTTTTAAAAAATGGTGACTGTTGCATTATCTTGTTAATGTAGACCTATTGATCAAATCAGTGATGACAAATTACTTATTCAGGCCCAAATTTCGCCAAAGAAAAACCTTGACTATTCAAACGAAGCTATTGAAAACCCTTACTTTGTATGTCATGCATTCATTTATAATATACCATATTTTATTTTCTTCTCCTTGTGTATCGTTTGAACATACCCTGATTAATATGGACTTCCAAAAATTATTTTGAACAAATTTCTTAAAAATAACTGTATGTAGGATTATAGTAATGATAAGAAATTCAACTAAATTAATTATTGGGTGCCATCAGTTACCAGTTTTATAATTCAGAAAAGTAACTACTGCGAAACATCTTCAGATAATCATCGTCAAAGTAATATTAATAAATCGCAGGTAGATAGTACTGTGATATAATGAGGTGATAATAAACTAGAATCAATTGGAAATTAATCCAGGGGATGGATTATATATATTATTCTTGTTTACCATAATGATGTCACCAACCATTAAGTCCTTTTGATTGATCATACAACCAAGGAGTGATATTATTATACCTAACACATCATATTTTATTGGTACTAAGTCAATAATGATTATCGTACAAACTTTTAATCCGGGGTAACATACAAATGGCACGTTTGAGCACTTAGATACCTAGGTACCTATACGTTTTAATTTTATGAGTCTACCTATATCTAGAAGGAAATAATACAACAACAAACTGCCTATTTGTTCAATCTGTATTAGAATAATAACCTACAATATGTATAAGCATAATATTACCTACGAGCATATTCAGTATTCATTACAATCATTACATGGGCGTCGTCGGCAGCTGCCCTCCCCTGCCCCCCCCCCCCCCACCCCTAGAGATTGGAATAGGAATGTATTGTTTCATACTAAATGATAAAACCTATCAAAAAATCACATTATTACCACACATTTTCTCATCACACAAATTTTCTAAAATTAGTATGAAAAACATGAAAATATGTACAGTCATTTCATGAAAAATTGCCTGAGGCGCTATTTTTTATTACTTAAAAGAAAACATTTTTCATACATAATATTGTGCAAATATTATGTACAGTTTCAAATAAACCAAATCACATCACGACCTTCTTCACTATGTGTCAAACAAAAATTTAGCCTGCGGCGCTATTTACGCGTTTTTCATGAAATATCAGATTTCTTATATTTGTAGCCCCATTCCCTAGCTCTGACGCTGGCGATGTCCATGATTCATTAATTTCTTCGGTTGATTTATAACTTTAACGAGATCTGTACGAAGAGTTTCTGTTAAGGGTTTGAATTATGATAAGGTTACTGATGTTAACTACTATTATTCACATGATCATAGATGAAATTTGATAACAGATAGGTAGATACACGTGGTGCAATTATATCTATATTATGTAGTGAAATATAATACATGACCTCATTATTTCTAGTTGTTTCTAAAGCGATTTAAACTTGCAATGATTACATACATTACGAGTATCTTATCAATCTTATTATACACTTTCTAAATTATGAGAAATGAATGATTACATGATTTGATAGTGTTGATTGTTAATACTTACACGAGGCTGTAATTAGAGCTGATATATTGACGACATTTTTAGCAGACAACACACAAATTGAAGTCTTGTCACATCCATCTATTTCAACTTCTTCTAATTCATATATACCACCTAGAAATAAACACAAAATACTACAAACTTCAAGATTCCTATATTGTTCAACATATTTCCAAAGTTGTTGGAAAAAATTGTTGAATTGTTCTATTAACTCTAGTGCTAATTACTTCGGTATTTTAAAATGAAGAAACGGGTACTCAATATAAGGATATAATGGTTTATAAATACAATTATCATCATAAGAAATTAGTACCTCCGCACTAAGAACACCTACACGTATGTATCTATATGATATGTGCTTTACTAACTAATCTACTAAGAAAGTTACCCTTTCATATTATGGTTGTTCATTTTTATCTTCTTTTTTTATTTTAGACAAAGTACTTGATAACCTATCTCTAACTTTTATACAACTGAAAAACATTTGATAAAACGATTCATACGAATAATGACGTGCCATTGGTGGATCTTTGGTAAAATCACAATTTTATATTTTTGTGAGACCATATCGGAAATATAACAAGTAGATCTCAACAGATACACAGCAAAGGATGGACCTTCCATCAGGCTGATCGTCGGCTGGCTTAATGTGATCACTTTACTCTTAAGTTACATTCACCAATTCCAGTCCATCCATCTGCCGCGGCCGGGAATCGAACCCAGACCTACAACCTGACAAGCCGGTATTCCACCGCGCTAGGCTATGACGGCTGGTAGTTGAGTGAGAAAAAAAAACATTTTCTTGTACGAGTTATTCTTCGCACTAAGTATAGGTGCCTTTAAAGGGTAATTATTTTTCTATAGCCTGTAGGTATATTTTTTCTATAGCTAAATACCTACATGCGGTTAAATACATGATGCTTATATAAAAAAAACGTATGAACGTCTAGATGAATTAAAAAAACATATGTGTTCAAGTAGGTAACAAAATATCACTACACTTACCACAGTCTTCAAAGCTGACATTACCACAAAACACATACACTACATTCAGTAGAAATATATAGAACATATATTTACGCATCTTAATTATTTATGTCCAAAGAAAATTATCAATAAATTCAACTCCGACAATCTCTTTTACTCTTTTCTATACGTGATACAAATAAAGTATTTTATAAACCAATCACAATATACTTTTTCAATATTAATTATTTTCATGAATTGCACAACTTTTTAATTTTAGGATTGGTAGTGTTTTATATTGCTAACACCTTCAAAATCAAAGTACTAATAAATACGTTTGATAGGAGATTTAGATATATAAAATAAAGCAATCAGCATTATCGATAAGAATAAATCAATTGTGATGATAAGATAATTAATATTATTGTGGCAAACAGATTCACTTTAGAGTCGTAAATAGGATAAGATTGGTAAGTAGATGAACCTATATCTATTATACCTATGATTAAATGCATGCACTTCACATATTAATCATTGTTAAGATTATATTATTGCACCTGTAGGTAATTAATTAATTAGTGTGTTTAGGTACCTGACAATTTACTGATGTTTTAAGCAAATCATTTAATGACGCTGTTTTGATTAAATATGGCATAATGGAGATTACTATTAATAGTATAATGAGGTAATCCGTGTGACACAGTGGCGTATATAGGGGGGGGGCCGAGGGGGCCCGGGCCCCCACCGAAATGTTGAACGATTCTTTAAAAAACGTTATTTTAAAACATGAAAGTTACTCAAATTCATCACTTCGCCCATTATTCAAAAAAATTTCGCCTGCGGCGCTATTTTTCTTTGTATTTTGTGCACACAATATTGATACGAACCTAAAACACGACCTTTTTCACTTACATTCACGAAAAAATTTTGCCTGTGGCGCTATTATAATTTTTATACTGTACGTCTACCGTCAAATTTTTGTTGCCTCCACCCCCCCAAAGTCAAATATTAGATCGGGCCCCCCCCGAAATGAAATCATATATACGCCACTGGTGTGACATTGAAAAGTTGAGAGAAAACCTAACTTATTTGAAGTCTGATAGAATTCATTATGAATGTCTTAAAATTTCTACCTTAACTTATTACCTATAACGATCTATTTGAACTGAATCGATTTCTTTAATCTGTCGTACCAAGTATGGCATATTACCTCTGGTTTACTGCAGCTAGGCCTACCTGTAGTAAAGTGAGTACTTACTTAATTTAGAAGACTTCCTGGAGCATTCAGTTCGTAAAACTTTTATAATATACCAGCTGGGTTACCCGTGCTTCGCATCTGCAAATCTGGATGGTGAAGTACATCGACAGTATGACCCGAAACGTGTTCATCCATCTGTTAGCCAAAATAGTTATAGTTTTAGCAGCTCTATACAGTGTAACTATCAATCCAGCATTTTTCTATGTTTAGATTTCGTATTTTTTACTTTTATTCCCCCTGATTCCCCTATATTCTGATGGAGTCTCCCGTCATGATTTTTATTAATTTGAAAAAAAATGTGTCTTCTACTCGTGCAACTCTTTTAAGAAACGCTAAACGCGGTGGTATGCAGTGACGGGATCCCCTCTCTCCAAATGCTGAGCTTGAGCTGGAGAAAATGTGACTTAAAATCTGAACTCCTTTTCCAACGCCCTTTCATACCATACCATACCACACATGACCCCACACAATCCTTGGATCCCCTCATCATCTTGGCATACCCTAGAAACAGCTTTATTTTATTTTGTAGTCGGTAGGCTCTGAGCCAACTGATTAATTATTTTTCTCTCTATACACAGTACAATAGCTCTTCTGTCTTTATGGATATAATAATATTAATACCTATTTATCGGTGTATGTCCTTAGATGTGGAATAATTATTTACCGACGAAATGTATAAATAATGTAAACAGGCAACCTGTTTGCTTTGTAGAGTAATTATATAATTTTAAGTATATTTAAACACTTTTAGAGCTGATATATAATTAGGTAGATAAATATAATTATTATTGGTATGTTTGAGAGAATCCAAGGTCTAATGCAAGCAAAACTACGACAAATACATTGTGAAGGGCGCGGAAACAAGTTAACAAAACAAACATGAAGTGAAAAAACATCTATAGGTATCTACTTCTTGTTATATGGTCACGGTATATCCCAATAATGGGGTAACCGTAACACATACAACATTCTCTCTCTGCACAAAACATTATAGTGGTAGGTATATGGAATGGGTGGCGAACGTCATTGCTGAAAAGATGAAAAGCGTCTTGTGGAAGTTTTACGAACACCTCGAAATAATACATAAAGAAGAAAAGGGCTCAAAAAGGGAGACAAAAATCACGATAGCCCCGATCAAGCTGTTAATCAAGGAATCAACCGACCAGTCGAATTCCTAACTTCAGAACAAAAATTGGAAACTATTTATGTATTGTATAGTAGGAAAGAATAACTTATCACTACCAAATAATAGGATAATATTAGCTGCCTATAGTGCCTATGCAATCCGCTCGTAAGCGAGTGATCTATGCTATCAGTAACACCACAGCAAGACTCTCACGAAACTATTCAGTCTCTTCCTCTTGACATCTCCAATAATCACCACACCTCACCCGACCATTGCAAGTATATAAAAAAAAACGAGAATCGGCATACAGACACAATATATATCAAAGTATTTAGAAAACATAATATTATGTCAGTAACACAGATATTAAAAATGCTCATACCGTACCCTCACGTCGAGAAATTGTTAATTTTGAAATATTTAGCTGGAGTAGGTATATACAATATTATAATATTAATATGTATAACATTTGACATACCTACTACCTACCTAGGTCCCACAACCACAAAATTTATTAAATTCTCTCAAAATGCACTAAAGTTTTCAACATATGTCTGATTCAGATTAGATACCTGCATTTATTTATTTATCGATGTATTTTTGAAATGAAAATCAGGCATAAAATAAATATATTAACAGGTTGCTAACCTATCGCTATGCTGCGATTCCTTCCAGCTAACCCCCATACACCTAGAGATTTTCTTTAGAGATTAACCAATGATGTGAGAGTCAAACCTTTGCCTTTTGAGAGATTCTGATACCTCGGTAAATTTCTCCTAATCCTCTCCCTCAAACTTCTTTATTGGGTGCAGTTCCTCACAATACGACCATATTCCTAATTCATATACCTACCTACAATCGCCTATATCAGGCAACATTTGCAAAGAGAATGTAATTAAAGAAGATATATTATTATGTAGGTACTCTTATGTTATAGAATTTGGGAATCGGGAAATCAAATACATAGAAAAATATGTTTAATATAATTTTATTAAAAAACAATCATATCACAATATACGTTCCTTAACACTTAAAATGGTCTTATTCTAAAATACTTAATTAATATAACATTATTTGTAATTAAAATGATAAAGAACCATTATTTGGATTATCATGATTAAATTATTTATACCCAACTTTCATTAATATCTGCCAACGAAATGAAGTGAAGTGTCAATGCAATAAATAGTTAGTTTTATGTGGGAGAAATTCAATTGCGCATATACGAGTATGTATTGTTAATTATGGAAAAGTTGGGGATAAAGTATGGGATGGATGGAGTATGGGATAAAATATATTGATTTTCAATTCTACACATTTTTTAGTCCAAAATCTTAAGTAAATAATAATATAAGTACATACCTACAATCTTCCCACCATACCAGATGCATATATTATATATTATAATTCGGAATGTTTTGTACAAATTTTAATCACATCTTATAGATTTATATATTTTAAGAATAAACACATCACGAGTTCGAATGAGTATAAATATATGTTGCAATATATTGCAGATATGGAGTCAAATAAAATAATAAAGGGGTTCCACAAAATCAACATTTGGAATGTAGTATAGGTAATGAATAATAATAAATATTCAATGTAATAATTCCATCACATTCACCTTAATAATATCTAATTAAGTACCTGCTTGCCATAAAGTTGTTGGAATATCATTAAGAATTATAAAATAAGCAGTTTAAGTTGAAATTTCCTAAGATGACGAAAGACCAGACAACCTAGCGGATTTTGTACTACATTCCACACTCAGTATGCTGTAGGTTACTGCATTAGAACTAGTGTAGTTGAAACTATAAGTTGTCATGTCATGGTATTCAGATAAACCTACATATTATGTATCTGTACTCACGGTGTCAATTTAATACCTATACCGTAGTTATGTCATGTGTAATTATTGTAATGCCTATAGATGAATCATAGATATAAAATCTAAGAGATGAATCTTGCATAATATCCACATTTCACTGGACCATCATTAGACGAATAGCCGTTAGGTTGACCAATACCGACAACCTACTTACTGTAACTGATGAATAAAGATTAAGTATATTTTTTCATAATATTGGCAAGAATTTTGTAATTTTTTTAGCACCAGCTAATTTATTGATTCTCTTAAAAATCTACTAATGACGGTGTTTTTTTCGTTTCCTAACATTATTGTTACCATCAACATTAAATATTTATTTAAATAACTTAGTAATTAAACAATTCTTGCAGGAACTTCGAAACATATTACATTTTTTCCATTTTCGTTCAATGCCCAATGGACTTGAACTGAAACTCTTGGATAAAAGTCAAGAATTGGGAATGAATTCTTGTAGACGTAATTTTCTCCAGCTTTGAGTGGACACGGCGCTTTGGTTTTTCCATCTTCTAAGAAGATTTTATCACAGGCACTTACACCATCGACTCCAACGAATGGAAGAGGGAGTCCCAATACATCGGCGTACACATTAGTGATGAGGTTCTTTATTTCAGTCTCTGAAACAAAGATAACAATTCAATGAATAACATGAAACAGTAAACCGATTTTTCTATGTCTTGCAGTTTTTAATACGGTGTAAATGCTCACCACCACACCTATTTGTGGAAAACACTGTGGTGGTATCTATGGATGGATGGATAAAATCAGTAGATAGTATAATATACATTATACAATTCAAAGTAAAATCATTTCTAAACAAATCAGTTTTTCTGGGTGTAAGTGGGTAGTGGGAATTCCGACTGGTATTACCTACTCCATAGGTATTGTGTAAGTATAATCAGTTTGAATCATTCGCGGATGACTTCAAAGTTCAAATAGATCCTAATCATCTTTCAACGTAAAATGTTGTATAAACTGTCACTGATAAACACCTGAAGTACGTAGATCACCGATCTATATCTTATTTTTAATCAGCAATCGATCGATATTTTCGATTTAATTTTAATTATCAAATTACTCACGGATCAGAATTCCCCAATTAGTTACATACGTATAGTACTACGTACACATTTTAATAAACCGAATCGCGTCAGATTCATAATAGATTGTCATCGCCAAATTAATCATTATTTTTTGAGTGAAATATGCATTTACGAGTAAATACTAGTATTAGGTATTATACAAGAGACATGTCATGTATTCAAGGTCGAACATCAGGCGTTTGTTGCTTCATCTTCATACATTGTGCGAAGTGACATGATGGTATATATTGGTATGGAATTATGGATGAATGGATGTGACCTCCAAGCCCTTTTATTGGAGGTTAAGTTCATTCACGTTCCAGTAGAGCATTTGAAATCATTAGATTCATGGTCGTAGGGAGGGGGGGTTGGGGGTTCAAACCCTCCCTCGAAATTCTTCAGCCAACTCACCGTTTTATACATTGTAAAATCACCAAATTAAATCGCTCTAAGTAGCGAGCCTTTGTAAACTCCTGAGGGCTCTCTAAAACTCTTTATAGCTAGAGAAACATCTGAAAGGACCCAGAGTAGTACGTACTTAGTACTTAGTAAGTATAACAGATTAATCTATTTTCACAATTAATTTTAACTTACCGGGCTTGAATTTGATGTCTACTGTGACGTGTGTCTTCTTACGGAGTTTGCATGGAGGCTTCTTGCAGGAACCTACCAAGACCCTTTCTTGTAATTCTGGATAGTTGCGACCTGAAATATATAAACATTACATCATTAATATACCTATTCGCTGGTTATCTAAATAAGCATTTCAGAAATATGTGTATTTCAAATCGAGATAATATTCTAATTATTAACACAAGTGTAGGTACCTAGATAAAGCACTATCATGTTTTTAATTTAAGAGTGTAATAGCTTTAAAGAGATGTGTAGGTAAAAGAGACTATATCAATATTAAGGCCTATATAAATATTCACATGCCTATGTATTAATCTCTATGCAGTATGCACTCTTTTTTCTTTCATTATTTCTTGAACAAATCCCAGTTAGTGCGAATCACACTGAGGACAACTAGTATCAATAGAATTAGTAGTATCAAAATATGTTCCAATCGTTCTTGTACTCAAATAAAATAATACAAAATGATATAATAGGTAGGTATGCACCTATCAAATACAATGGTATTTGATAGAATTTAATGAAATTCAAACTAAAATATTATAATATGTAGGTCCCGTAGTTGAATTATTTGAATGTATAAGTTTTGATGAATGTGTGTGTAAATATTGCACAAAACTTGCGGTGGAAATATTTGAAAATTTGGAGCGGTAAGAGAGGGGAAGCGACGTTCATTTCGAATACCTAGCTGTGGTATATTATAGCCTTAAAGGTAACACGAATACCCATTTGTTTCGTATATTGTGACCTCGCTGTGTTCCCACAAGGAATACTTTGAACAGCATTTCAAATTATTATAGGTACTCCTAAGAGTAGTGATTTCGTCAGGGGTTTAAGCTTATCTGACAAACCTTGATCTAAAAATATTTATTTTAAAAATCTGGGTGGTACAAGAACCACAATTGTATAGTAAGCATCGTCAACACGAAGATTCAGACTATTCATGCATCAGTACCATAACAACATAGTTTGTTAATGAACACGCACCTGTAGATTAATTATATTTACAATTATACCTATTAAGGGCATGGCACCAGGAATGACGTCACAGTCATTTCCCACGGCATTAAGGTTCAAAATCGCGTGACAATCGCATGATAAAATGGTAAAATTAGCGTTTTTTCCATTTTTTGGGGTTAATTTTGCGTCTATCAAAAAACTTTTACGGTTATTCCCTAGATTTTAATGCATATTATCAGTACAAGAAAAAAAAATTACTCCGCGACTTTCGGGAAACGAGTTTCCGTCTTTCGGAAAAAAGATCAGAGGTGTTTTTAAAAATTTATTTTGAGAAATCTATACAAGATATAAAAAATCTTTTGCGGTTATTCCCTAGATAAAGGTTCAATGCATCTACCCTATTTTGTTCCAAAGCATATTTAGTAACGGTTGTCGAGATAGAAGGTCTCCCGTTTTTAGAAATTTTTGAAATGTCGGTATGCACACTCTTAATAGTTAATGGCTAATAAACTGTAACGATATACGAGTACATTGAAAAAAAAACATTGAAAAACAAAACCATTATAATAGTTTGTAGATGGGTGCATTATTTGTGAAATTCGTGACATAGAAAATACAAAGGAAGATACCTACACCTACAAACACTTCAAGGTGGTTTCCTGAATAAAATAACAATACAACCAAAGTGCGATATGCCGTCGAGATGTAGGTAAAGGAAAAACTTGAGAGAAATTCGTATTTGTAGGTAATTCATTGTCTTTGTATTACACAAAAAATATTTCGCTAATAGGTATACCTAACTTGGGTGTACACTGTACTCAGTAATAATTATGTGGTGTGTATGTTTTAATTCGACTTTTTATGAAGGTATGCAAATAACGTATTATATAAGGCTCGATATTTTCCTCGCAAAAACCGCACCATCATCGTTTTTATGTCGTTAACATATTAATGTTAATGTGACTAAGACCAATATTTATTTCAGGAGAAATAGGTATTGATTAAAAGCATCGTGGTAAATTTCTCAAATTACGTGTAATAAAAGACTAACCCCCATTTTCACCAACTTTTACCTAAGAAGGAGACCCCTAAGAAATTTCCATACAAAAACAGAGATAATATTCTATTTTTTGACACGCAGGCCTACCAACCACACCCTAATTCCATACAAAATGCAACACGCAACTCACCTAGCCTGGGCAGAGATATTTGGGCACCTAACGTAGGTGAGTTGCGTGTTGCATTTTGTATGGAATTAGGGTGTGGTTGGTAGGCCTGCGTGTCAAAAAATAGAATATTATCTCTGTTTTTGTATGGAAATTTCTTAGGGGTCTCCTTCTTAGGTAAAAGTTGGTGAAAATGGGGGTATGGCTGGATTTCACCAATTTCTTAGGTGAGGAATAGCGGAGATAGGAGCCACTTATCATTATTTTACATACAAAAATAGTGCTAGGTGGCTCCTATCTCCGCTATTCCTAACCTAAGAAGTTGGTGAAATCCAGCATAATACTCGTACAAGTACTTATGCAGTGGAAATAAAAGTAAATATAACTATAGGATCAAAAGTCTTCTCCCTACAGTCCCTACTAACTGGGATAAAGTTCCGAACAATTGCTGGAAAACTGCTAAAGGAACTATTGAGAACATAAGACTTGCATCATGATTGAATCGAAGATAAATATGTGAAGCAGAATCGTCCATGTTTTGTACCTATAATGAGAATCTCTCAAAGGTAACGCATAATATGAGTACATTTGTGGATTGGATCAAACCACCCAATTGTCCTAATTAATCCATTATATAATTACATAAGGTTTTATTTCTTACTGTTTAATTATTATTCAACATCTGTTAAAACTAATTATATTATTATTCAGAGTATATTTAGTGTCAATTAATCGATTACATATTGTATTTTAAGACATCGTTAGAATATAATCAAGTATACTTAATATTATTTCTATTTGGATTAATCATTTATCAGTGATTTTAGAGTAGGTACATAGATAAAACAATATGCTATTAATAACAGATGAACAACACCTCAATAAACGAAGTTAAAATGACAATATTTTTTAGCTACCTATATAATCGTAAGTATTCAGGGTGTACCATCTCACTAATAGTAAAACCAGGCAACTGGCAGAGTATGTACCTAACAACTATTCGCCAGAGTTTTCCTTTTAGACAATGTTATAGGAACATGGAATGTTGGGAATTGTGTACTTTGTTGAGAAACATCAGGAATGAGCAGTCAGTTTTAACGGGGGCAAATATTGTCTACCGTTTTTTAACCTATGTGTGGGTACCACAGGTAGGCAAACAACCGAATGTGTATCAAGATTATCTTACCACTCATGTTTACAACGATTACTTTCTTCAGCAAATTAGCACGTGAAAATATAACAAAACGACGAAATGCTCGGAAAGGAATAAGATCACAATTTTTCGTGAAGAATTTGGACGTCTTCAGACATTCTCATTTCACTTTCATTGTACCCGTTGTTTTTTTTTAAATAAAAATGCTGCACTCAATCAATAGTTATTTATAGTAAAAAGTCAGTAATTGCGTATTTCTCGGTTTTAACAAAACACGCTTTATATAAAATTAATAATTAACAATGTAGTAGATAAGTTTATTTTTGAGTTTCAAGTGACATTATAACATTTCAAATTGGGGCAACAATAGGCAAACCATATGTAGGTGAATCTATATCTACACTGAATCGATAAAATACTTGAAAAACAATTATATCTGTCTGGAATAAACTGAAAAGAAACTGAAAGATATCGAAGATACTTTCTGTCTCGATGAATTTATTTTCAAAACATCACAGCAATTATAATTTATTTTTTACATCTTCGAGAAGGAGAACACAGGCATACTCGTCTCTCTTTAAGCCTTGCCATTCTAGACGATTTACAGCAGATGACGGTAGCAAAATAAACTTTTAAAATGTTTTTAGACATTTTAGTTAGGCGTCATTTATTTTCAACGAGTTAATGCACAAAGTAAAGAAGCTATGGAGTCAATTTTGTAACTGTAATTAACTGCGTACTAACTAAAATAAGACGTTCTCTTATCAATTAGGTACTTAGTAATATAGTAAAATAAATCTAAAACACACTTATTTTAGTTCAAAAAGCCTAGAATTTGATCATATATTTTGTTCTAATACCCATAGGTAGCATTCGCTATATTCTATGGGTTTATCTAATAGAACGTGTGTATAATCCTCCGTTAATTCTCACGGGTAGGCACCAACTAGTATTCATTATAAATTAGGAACACAAATACCTACGTCATTAAAAATTTGGTCAACATTTTATATGGAAATTACCTTGACAATCTTGATACCTCGATAAGAAATTGAGTGCATTTGAATGCATTTGAATAAATTATCTGACATCTAACCTCTGGACCGACAATGTCATGACGCGATATAAAAGGAAACACTTGAGTATTGCAAGAGAACGAAGACATGAATCATTTACATAATTTGTTAGAATTATAAAAATATTATTATATTTTATCAACAGGTTTATTTCCTCGAGACATATTATTATGGATGCATTGGTGACCTTCTCGTTTAACCATGTGCTAAGCGGAATGTCAAGGCATTATAATGATGAATCATACAAACATTATTTCCTCGAGACATATTATTATGGATGCATTGGTGACCTTCTCGTTTAACCATGTGCTAAGCGGAATGTCAAGGCATTATAATGATGAATCATACAAACATTATTTCCTCGAGACATATTATTATGGATGCATTGGTGACCTTCTCGTTTAACCATGTGCTAAGCGGAATGTCAAGGCATTATAATGATGAATCATACAAACATTATTTCCTCGAGACATATTATTATGGATGCATTGGTGACCTTCTCGTTTAACCATGTGCTAAGCGGAATGTCAAGGCATTATAATGATGAATCATACAAACATTATTTCCTCGAGACATATTATTATGGATGCATTGGTGACCTTCTCGTTTAACCATGTGCTAAGCGGAATGTCAAGGCATTATAATGATGAATCATACAAACATTATTTCCTCGAGACATATTATTATGGATGCATTGGTGACCTTCTCGTTTAACCATGTGCTAAGCGGAATGTCAAGGCATTATAATGATGAATCATACAAACATTATTTCCTCGAGACATATTATTATGGATGCATTGGTGACCTTCTCGTTTAACCATGTGCTAAGCGGAATGTCAAGGCATTATAATGATGAATCATACAAACATTATTTCCTCGAGACATATTATTATGGATGCATTGGTGACCTTCTCGTTTAACCATGTGCTAAGCGGAATGTCAAGGCATTATAATGATGAATCATACAAACATTATTTCCTCGAGACATATTATTATGGATGCATTGGTGACCTTCTCGTTTAACCATGTGCTAAGCGGAATGTCAAGGCATTATAATGATGAATCATACAAACATTATTTCCTCGAGACATATTATTATGGATGCATTGGTGACCTTCTCGTTTAACCATGTGCTAAGCGGAATGTCAAGGCATTATAATGATGAATCATACAAACATTATTTCCTCGAGACATATTATTATGGATGCATTGGTGACCTTCTCGTTTAACCATGTGCTAAGCGGAATGTCAAGGCATTATAATGATGAATCATACAAACATTATTTCCTCGAGACATATTATTATGGATGCATTGGTGACCTTCTCGTTTAACCATGTGCTAAGCGGAATGTCAAGGCATTATAATGATGAATCATACAAACATTATTTCCTCGAGACATATTATTATGGATGCATTGGTGACCTTCTCGTTTAACCATGTGCTAAGCGGAATGTCAAGGCATTATAATGATGAATCATACAAACATTATTTCCTCGAGACATATTATTATGGATGCATTGGTGACCTTCTCGTTTAACCATGTGCTAAGCGGAATGTCAAGGCATTATAATGATGAATCATACAAACATTATTTCCTCGAGACATATTATTATGGATGCATTGGTGACCTTCTCGTTTAACCATGTGCTAAGCGGAATGTCAAGGCATTATAATGATGAATCATACAAACATTATTTCCTCGAGACATATTATTATGGATGCATTGGTGACCTTCTCGTTTAACCATGTGCTAAGCGGAATGTCAAGGCATTATAATGATGAATCATACAAACATTATTTCCTCGAGACATATTATTATGGATGCATTGGTGACCTTCTCGTTTAACCATGTGCTAAGCGGAATGTCAAGGCATTATAATGATGAATCATACAAACATTATTTCCTCGAGACATATTATTATGGATGCATTGGTGACCTTCTCGTTTAACCATGTGCTAAGCGGAATGTCAAGGCATTATAATGATGAATCATACAAACATTATTTCCTCGAGACATATTATTATGGATGCATTGGTGACCTTCTCGTTTAACCATGTGCTAAGCGGAATGTCAAGGCATTATAATGATGAATCATACAAACATTATTTCCTCGAGACATATTATTATGGATGCATTGGTGACCTTCTCGTTTAACCATGTGCTAAGCGGAATGTCAAGGCATTATAATGATGAATCATACAAACATTATTTCCTCGAGACATATTATTATGGATGCATTGGTGACCTTCTCGTTTAACCATGTGCTAAGCGGAATGTCAAGGCATTATAATGATGAATCATACAAACATTATTTCCTCGAGACATATTATTATGGATGCATTGGTGACCTTCTCGTTTAACCATGTGCTAAGCGGAATGTCAAGGCATTATAATGATGAATCATACAAACATTATTTCCTCGAGACATATTATTATGGATGCATTGGTGACCTTCTCGTTTAACCATGTGCTAAGCGGAATGTCAAGGCATTATAATGATGAATCATACAAACAACTAGAGACCGACCGAAGGTTCGGTTTCGGTTTCGGTTACGGCCAGTTTCGGCCAAAATTACCGGTTTCGGCCCTAGTTTCGGTTTCGGCCAAAAAACGGCCGAACCTTCGGCCAAACCGAAACTAGCATCCGTATTATGTCGGGCATCGTCGGGAATCTTCGGAACAGATTCACACTGTATGTTATGTATTCTGTACACTAGAGTCCTTTTTTTATTTCACAGAAGTGAACTAGATTTATATGACTACCTATATACTTGCATTTTCAAAAAAAAAATTGCCTGCGGTTCTTCTTCTTGGTGACTTTTTTGTGAAAATACTCATAATTATTATTGTATTCTATATATTCCGTTACTTAACCTCCCGAAAAAAAATGCATTTTTATGCCCCTTCCTAGTTTTACCGATGCCCATGAATACATAACTGAGAAGGTTGATGCATGGGCGTCATCAGAAGGGGGCAGGGGGGGCAGATCCCCCTCCTAAAGATTGGAATAGGTATATATTTTTTCATAGTAAATGATAAAACCTCACAAAAAATCACATTATTATACCACACGTTTTCTCATCATATCATAAATTTTCGTGAATATCCATCAAAATACAATTATTAAAAAAAAAATTGCCTGCGGCGCTATTCTTTGATACTTTTTTATAAAAGATATTTCTCATAATTTTCATACACATTGTTGTGCAAATTATTATACATACTTCCAAATAAACCAAACCACATCACGACCTTCTTCATTATGTATCACAAAAAATTCCGCCTGCGGCGCTGTTTCGGTACGCTTTTTTCATACTATGTCGAATTTTTCAATTTTAGTTGCCCCCCCCCAGCTCCGAGGCTAGCGACACCCATAGGCTGATGTACTCGTGTACATAAGTTGTAATTGAATGGGTCGGTTTCTTTCTTTTGTGCTTAGATTGAGTTCGAAAAATGAAGTCATTTCCTAATAAATCTCTTAGGGAAACACTAGATATAAGGGTACCTACCTATAATTTTTTTTTAAATTATAACTGAAATTCCTAAGTTTCGGTTTCGGTTTCGGTTTCGGTTTCGGCCGAAACTAGAAGGGGAGCCGAATATTCGGTTACGGTTTCGGTTTCGGCTGAAAATCCAGTTTCGGTCGGACACTACAAACAACCAAATGCATAGTAGGCAGGCAACCAATCTTTCTTTCCTTTTAATTCCAAAATAAAACACGCAGAAAAAAAACTCTAACTAGATAAGGTACCACTATACCTACTTTCTATATGACGCCGTTTACGATTGACATTGCATCGATCAGGCATCAGGCAGAATTACAGAAACGATAGATGTGTGCAAAAAATCACCTTTTAAGGGCTTGGCACCAAGAATGACATCACAGTCTTTCCCCAAGGCATTAAGGTTAAATATCGCGTGACAATCGCGTGATAAAATTTAAAAAATTGTGTTTTTTTTTCCATTTTTTGGGGTTAATTTTGCATCTATAAAAAAAAATATGGTTATTCCCTAGATTTTAATGCATATTATCAGTACAAAAAATAAATTTTACTCCGCGACTTTCGGGAAACGAGTTTTCGTCTTTCGGAAAAAAGATTAGAGATGTTTTTTATTTTTTTTTGAGATATCTATACAACATATAAAACATCTTTTACGGTTATTCCCTAGATAAAGGTTCAATGTATCTACTTTATTTTGTTCCAAAGCATATTTAGTAACGGTTTTAGAGTTATAAGGTCTCCCGTTTTTAGAATTTTTTGAAATGTCGGTATGCATACTCTTAAAGCAATGTCCTACAAAAATCGCAAGGTTACCTACTTATTCAGTTTGCGTTGCATTTTCCAATATATACAAACTCATCAATGCATGTATTGTGTGATAGTAGTAGTTGCATGAAGGTTCAACATAATATACTTAATAAAGGCTATTTACTTATAAAAACTTAATTAAAACGATTAATTTATTAGATCTAGCCATCGATCTATAATAGTGATTCAGTTATTATCGTTCATTATTTAACTGGAAGGCAGACATCTGTGAACCTTCGCCAAGTGCGGCACCACTTACAGGACCACACATACTTCCTTGTTGTCCACCGACTATGCATAGTACGCATACGCAATGGTTATTCATATTATTATAATAAGAACCTACTTCGAAGTCAAGGTGGAGGACAATTGCAATAGGTGTCTGATGATGTCTGTTACCTATAATAGATTACCTACTGTGATTACCACAAGAGTATTGAGACTTATAGTTATAGGTACCATAGAATAATAATCAACGACCAATAAATAACTAGTTTGCTACCTGATTTACCTACGTGTGTATTAATATGTATTTTATAATGGAAGCATTTGAACCACGATTAATAGTACATTTATAATATAATCGTGTTAAATTATTGAGTACTGTTTCCCGAAACAGTTGTGTAATTTGCAGTGCTATAATTCTCATAAAAAATCGTTGAAAAGTCTTAGCAAGTATGATAATATGGTTAAGAATTCTCGTATACAGGACATATATTTTAAGAGTAAATATATTACTTCAAATTGTTCTACAGAAAATCTCATGATTTAAACCAGGGCTTAGATTATTTTTGTGGAACATATTTAGCATTTATATTGTAATATTCGTTTGTCCCATCAAGTGGGGTCTCTTGTGGGGCAGACAGAGAAAACAGGACGTCAGAAAGAAGGAACATTTACAAAACATGGACTAGCGCCCTAAACAACACGACTATTAAATTCATCGTCTCTCGTTAATTAGGTACAAAATAATGACATAGTTCCGAGTACCTAATACCTAAGAGTAAATACCTGTATTCTTATAGTGTAAATAATGTTTTCAAAATTGTACACCATTACGTTTACAAGTTTAGTATCGATGATACATACGAGTTTACCTGAGTACGAAATAAGTAAGTACATAGTTGCCTGTACATCAAATATGTACTAGTATACTATGCTATGATTGTACAAACATTGGTCATCATGATATTATGTGTAAGTGAGAACTTGTCGTGATGTATGAGGTTCTTGTCCTACTTTGATACATCGTCCACAGACTCGAATAATAATTATATTATCAACACTCTACTGCAGGCCTTCTATCTGCGACTAGTCTGTTACATAAACTAAGCATAAACTGCATTGAATCGGAATAATATACTCATATCGAGTCATATCCTATACCTCTCAATACAAAACCTTCAATAATTGGTGCGATTACTTTCACCTTAGTAGCAAATATACCTAACCTAAGTACGATGAAGACGGGACATTGAACGTACCTAGTTTTATAATGGGTTTATTATGTAAAAACGAAAGAGTCATAAACAAACTGTTCTCTGTTCTTCTGTGTAGATCGGATAAAGTTCTATATGCTCTCATTCGGCTTCGGCGCCCTGTATTGTTTTCATCTAATACTGAGAGAATCATCTTGAAACTGAAGACAGTGATAGATGAAAGTATGGACTACAAGTCGGCTGTTTTAGAATTACAATATTTAGAAATTCCTTGAATTAAAAAAATATTCCGAAAGTACCCCTGAAATTTACGAGATTAGAGGATTTTCCGTTGAGTTTTTCAGATATAAAAGTATAATTTAGTCAAAATACTGGTAATTATAACTTAACAAATTGGCTGTTAACCTTACATCAACCGAATTTTGTATATTTTGTTGATTGAGATTGTTTTGGCTTAGTACGAGTATATGCCTAACTATCTAAATTGTCACTCCGAGACAGGGTATTATTTCTATGAGGCTAATGCCTAGTGGAGTAATACGTGCAACATGTTATTGTATTTATTTTTATAGCAAATAGTAATAAATATTTATTTATTTATGAATCGTTATTGGCTAACTTGTTATTAATACTTACATTTTCAACGCAAGATGTACGGGATAAAATTTCAGTGCAGAAGTTATTCAGTACTTTGGCATGTAAATGTAACACGCCCACTTTATAATTGCTACATCAAATATAAAAATTGCTATTACTTATCTAGTTCTTCGTAGTGAAAGATTTTTTGCAGTACTTAAACCCAAAATTATCAATCATAAAATATTATTATCGATTAACATAATTAGGTATATTTCATGAATAATTCTGTGCCTTATAATAATGGACGGTTTATATTGCGCAACTATCTGTTTCAGTAATTGTGGGTTTACTCTATAATACCTATACCTACATAATAAAAAAGCTTTAAAAAATAACTCGAAAAAACATAAGTGTAAAAGATAATTACCTAGTACTTATGTATCTATTCTAAATAATTACAGACTATAGGTGGAAGAATTTATTAATTTGAGTGTCATATACACCCGTAATATCAAAAAAACGTTAATTTAGTTAGGTATAGGTATTATTTGATTTGCTTGCGTTCGCCTAATACCTACAGTCAAAATTGTGATATAAAGTACCAAACGCGAGATACTCGTATCAAAACAAAGAAAGGTTAAAGAACTAAAATAATGTATTATACCTGTGTATATATAATGTAATACAATTCCAAGATCAATGCCAATCAAAGTGTAAGTGAGTAATAAGTAGGTAGGTATAGGTAATATTATATTTCTGATCAAGGCTTAGACTTGGAAAATGGACTTGTATCATTTACGTCACAAACTCATCTTTTATATACTGTGTGAAAAAAACAATGCACCTATATACCAAAAAATAAAATCCCTTTAAAATTAGATCTGCTATATTTAGGTATGGATAAACACACGTAGCTGTATTGGTTCACTCATATTTTTAATGAATCTTATTTACCTACATTTTTGTTCTTTTCACAGATGCTTAGTATGGCTAGAATAGCTTATACTCGTATTATATTGAAGTAGAATAAGGTAGCATTTTTTGTCATTTCGTCCGTTTTAGGTTCATGAATTCATTATTTGACGATGATGCATTAGACGTAAAGATGACCTATGCCCAGTCCAACATTCACCATTATTATCTGAATACATATCTAATTTATTACCACTCATAATATAATAATAATTAATATGCTAACATTATGACGAGAATATTATTAATTAATACTGCAAATGACGTAAGGAAGAACAAGATGTCAACTATTGAAACTGGTAGCAGTTTTTTTTCTAATTCGTCCACTCTTTTTATTAATCATACCATCTTACACTATATAGTAATTAGTGTTTTGATGTGAAAAACCATCAAAATTGCTTCTTTACCAAACCAAAGCCCACGATTTGTTATTCTGTGTGTGAAATTGCAAAATACTCGTAGTAAGACCAAAAATCTTGAACATATACCATCGTCATTAATAGTTCTAGTTGTGTATACATAATAAATATTAAATATATTGATATGGCATGCAATGATTACTGCAAAATGTGGAGCTATTAAAAGATAATCATCGCATATATAAAGAGCCGCATCGATCGTGTTGATCATATATAGGAATATTTCCTGAGGCTATTACGTTGAAGTATTCACGCAGTATATGTTTAATACTATCTATTATTTCTTGTGCTCTGATAGAACATCACAGCATGACGCTTTATCATCTTAAGGTGTATTAATGTATTTCCCGATCAATAATTTTCTTCTTAAAACTTCACTTTTCAAAACGATCATTTATAGGATATTCTTGCTTTCGCAGTTTGAACAATACATCGGTCGACTGTATGTGTGGTATTTCGATTTTCAGTGAGAAATCTCGACCAAACGCTAAACCAATGTAATTATATATAATTTTTATTTTTGTATAAGTATTCCTAATAATAGGCATTTCTAGAGCAAGTATATCTAGAGGAAAATATCAGAGGATAACTTAAAAAGAAAAACAAAACATTTCATTCTACATCAAATATCTTGACACTTTTCTTAAGGCTGTCATTCTGTACCTTGAAATAAATAAAATTAAATTAAAAACTATATTAGTATTTTTATTTGTCACATTAGGTATGAAGTACGTTATAAACTAAGAATAAATACTGTATAATTGAATATATGTGGAAAGGTTTATTATAGGTATTATGAGTGTTAATTGTATACCAAGAAGTACCTACCTAAGATCTATATAATGCATGCAATTATAATGTTTACGTATGTAATAAAAATGCAGGGGGAAATTACCGCATATTAAAGCAACTAAGTATATATCGACATGTTTTTCCAGCGGGCTTCTTCCAAAAAGCGTCCCTTATCACGTTTCGTTCTATTTTTACGGAAAACTAAACAAATAATGTAAGAAATTTTCATGGTAAAATAAGCCCAGTTTTTGACCAAACAGTCATCGAATGTGAAGATTTTTACCCTTCGTCGTTAATTTCCTTACTCCTTACTCCACTGTAATTCGAGAGTCGAACAGGTGACGTTATGAACTAAATTGGCGTGTAACATGTTATCAGTTCGTAGTTCGTCCTGCTTTTACAATTAATTTATATTTTTAGGTAAATGGAGCTAAATAATACCTATACATTTATATAAAAAAACATTACAAGATTCATGAAATAAGAGAAAATCACAAAATATAGGTACGCGGATATTTACTTATACAAATCCAATTATTATTAGTAAAATGTTTAGGTAACTCGAATGTGTTCAAGTGTATTGTCTGATCCAATACTACCTGTAATTATTTGATTTACATGTGAAAGTGTAAGATGCAACGTAGGTACAACTATTAATACAAGGTAAACCACATTGCAGAGACTATATAACGTATGTACTTAAATTTGTAGGTAATAGGATGGTAGTTTCTACAAGTACCTACCAGCAACACATGTCATAAAAGAAAGTTTAATTGTGGGTACATTAGGTACATCTAGCTACCGAACTATGGCGTAATATTTTGTCATACATACTCTTGCAGATTAATATAGTAATCTGGTTTATTCTGTTCTATTCAATTCTATTCTACGGGTATTTCATTCTGACGTTAGATCCGATTATAGTTATAGCGATAGGTACTGCCACAAACGAGATCAACCGAATACATATGTCATCCATTATTATCATAACGCGATAAACATTGTGATACAATGTAATCGTCACAAAAATACCTACAAAGCATGGGAGTATAATTTTCACTACAAAATTAATATATAGTACCTACCTGCCTATTTATCACCAGAAAATCGTTTCATATTCATATTTCACTTTGTGTACAAAAATTTAGTTCAACGAGTGGAACACTCGAAAATCGCAAGATAAAATAATATAATGTTGTTTTATAAATTATTCATTCACATAGAACTGAAGAAACTGCCTGAAAACTTTGAAACAAAAAAAATAATTAATTGACTACCTTTAAGTAGGTATCATGAAACCGGGAGCCCACCTAATATGCACTATCTACTCATGCACAGCACATGTCGAACTCGAAAACTCGTTTTTCTCTAACATTATAATATTACCTATATATTGATCGTTATCTGGTATGATTATAATTTAACTCTTTGGTAATCTTGCGTGAAATCTACTTACATCTTGTATTGTGTATGTAGCGGTCATGGTCAATACATTATCTGATGATTAACCAGCATCATGATGAACAATACGCATGTTCTATGTGCAAGTACATAGCTACCTTTAGTAGTACCTATCGATCATAACACCTCTCCTAGTACCTACACTATGTATTATTATAATGGATTACTATGTAAGTAAGTTCATGTTTACATTTCTATTGTTAGATAAATACACCTACAGATAGATTTTCTCAATAATTATTAGCTAGTGCTAGTAAGTTTGTTACTTTAACAGATTATAAGGAATATTAGTAGTGATAGACCGACTATAAGTAGACGATCCTAGTCGGCACTCAAATGACCGATTAGTCGGCATCTTTGGCACAGTCCGGCTTCCCCGACTAGTCGATACATCTCTAAGTATTAGCAAAATATTGTATTGTCTATTCACCATGCATCCAATAATCAGAAAACTGAAAGGTAGAGTTCTTAGTATTTACCGCTATTCCCTCGCGTAGGATTCCTCTCGGCGTGACAAATTTAAACAAAAACCCACTCTATAGGTACAAGCCGATTCTAGCAAACATACTCATACCTCGCTTGCATTACTGGCTTAACTGTTCTGTTTATGGTTTATCACAAAGACTTGACAGTGTCTTGTGTTCTCAGAACGAATTGACTTGATCGATCCAAGTTTAGGATCATTCAAACTACATTCTCTTTTGGGAATACGACTAGGTACTTAGGTACTATTAGGTAATAAACAAAACAGACACTGTGAAATCTCGATGTAAAAAAGGTAGGTGCAATATCTTCGTAATATAGAGAGCTGAAAATTAGATTAATATCTACCTATTATATGTTATTTATTGGCTTTATTGCGTTATGACTATATATAATGGCCCTGATTCCCTGTCTAGGTTTATTTTTAAACGGTTCTTAGTAAAGCGCTACCGGTCACCTGATTCTTCCATAATGTTTCAGATGTACCTACCTTACCTTTATTATTTTTGTTGTTGCTTGTATTGTACTTGTACAAAACTATTGTTAATGTTAAAGGCTTGCGCCGTAAATAAATAAATGAATAATCGTATGATTAGGTGCAAATATGGGTAAATCGACTTAATCACTAGCCTAGTGCAAATCGGTCATAATGTTTTTTTAGTAAGTACATAGGAGATTTCTATTTATAGATCCCATACCAAGTAAGGTTTGATGACTTTTTCAGGGGAAAATATGTTTTTTTAAGACGCTGCACGAACGTATATTGCGTATTAAAATTCCCTGTTGCATTCCTGTGTTGACGATGGTGTTAGTACCTATCTTATAATTTGTCGTAAGTAGCTATATTTTGACAAGATCGCATTTAAAATTACCTATATTTATACTCATAACTTGCCGACAAAAACATTAATTAAAAACGTGAGTTTTTACTATATCTACCGAATTTACACAAACTGGGAAGTGTTACGCGTAATTAAATTGATTAAAAAGCGCTGTTGAAGATTATATAACCAACATTAATAATAAAAAATATATAAAAATTACAAACCACTGCATTGCGTCACTTGAGTAGCCACGGTCATGCTAATGAGGCAGGCTACAAACAAACAGAAAACAGCCACAAAATTCATTTTGATATTTGTAAAGTATACAACACTCAAATATAAACAATTGTATGTAGAGTGATTAGAGATCACGGAAGGTAAGTCAGTAATGATTCACAGACATCAGTTGGAGACAGCGCGACACTATATAATGGTACTGGGTTGGTGAGTAACTTGTAAAGCAATATATTAATGTTTCCCACCACCTGATGTATAATATAGCGAGTATAGTTTGTTTCACACAGAACTGGACTTGGTCAAGAAAAACTATATACATTCAAAATGTTATAAAAGATACATAAATATAAAACGAATTTTAATTTGACTATCTCTTCATAGGATACGGTACCACTAAAAACAAATCTTTGCTTTCCCCATATCTCTATGTTAAAAAAAATAGATGAATTATATAATGTTTGCCTAATGTGTTTCCTGCTCATATTTACTTCTCCACAATTTTATAGAATGCCAATAAATCACAATTTGTCCATAATTAACAAATTACCTGTTTCACTTCCTTTTTCTTCTTCCTCTTGTATTAGGTCGAGTGACCTGTTTGTGACGGCGGGCTGTCCTGTGATGAGGAGGTCCAGCTGTCCTTCCATCTATTGGGTGGTCTTCCGGGTAATCTTCTTCCAGTGGAGTTTTCCGTTTTGACTATCTTTGCAAGTCTGGTGTCATCCATTCGGTCGACATGTTCCACTTATCATTATCCATTTAAAACGTATCCGAACTTTCTCGTTCATTTTCGGTAACATACTGAAAATCTTTCATTAAGAAATAAGGTTGGATGAACGTGTGAGAATAATTTATTTTCTTTATGTAGTTTTTCATGACTTATGTACAAATAATATAGAACATTCCTGGACTTATCTATTACCATTGACCGACCATTTTTTCCTTCACAAGCTTTCACTACTCGGTTGAATTGAAATGGACCAGAAAATGAACAATACCCAAAGCCACCTCTGTAAAATATTCTGCACACAAATCAATTCACATTACAAGTAAGTAATAACTACCTAATTGTAATACGTATCTATACTATGTAAGTAAGTATAAAACTATTATATACCTACTAGAGGGTACCTACCAGTGAAAATCACGGAGGCTTGCTTAAATATGTTTGTGTAACCACCTATTACTATTCCACCCTTCAAAGTTCGTCGAGTCAACACAGGAAGATCACAAGGCTACGTCTTTTCCCCGTCTCTCTAATATAGTCATGTAAGTCGTAAGACCAGATTCATATTGTCGACTTTTTCGACCCCTGAAAGCCACAAAACTCCTCTTACATGTCTATCTACATACATAGGTACTTTACACACATATAGATGGTGGGTACTTTAAATAGTTCGATTTGAAATCTTTTCGTGTATAGGTACGTACCATATAGTATGTATGCGAGAATTCTATTTTAATTTTCTGTTACGTTGTATAAAATGGTACTTACTTGATTATTTCCACCAAAGAAATATTTCAAAACTATTTTCATTCATAATTTCATTAACTTCGATATTTCAAATTTTTCATTCATAAAAATTTAAAAAAGTGTGACTTCGACGAAAATGTCTAGCCACCAACGAAGGCGTCGCTGATTTAAATTTACATACATATTCATCGAACTTGCAAAATTTTCCAATGGGCAAGCGTTACATACCTACATGACTTGGATAATACGAGTATTATGTAATGGAATTTACAAGCAAGTACTGAAATAGTATTCTCATAAAGCTGTGACGTATGAAGGTACAGAGTAATTGATATTATTATGATATTGTTTTGTTTAAAGACTCTAAACGTGTCTGCAATACAATTATTCTCTATAATAATAAGTATCTATCACAATACAATCATTCATTATAGGAAACGATTCTTTAATTTCATGTAAATTCATGACTAATACAATAATATAAAGTCAACGATGAAAGAACAACAAAGATAATAGGACAATATTAGGCATGCATCTAACACATCGCTCTTTATAATTTGTTTTGGTAAACCCAATCTATCAAACCTAAACACAATGTACTAAGTAGTCAAATGTACGTGATTTTAATGATAAGTAAAACTAGATTATTATGTCTACGACCTGCATGAAGCATCCGTGTTTTCAAACAAACAATATTAGTAAATCCGTAGATAAGACAGCCGTAGTATAGTGATAAGTGATAATCTGTGGAGCATTATAAGGATCAACTGGTCATATTGATGCACTATAGCGATAGGTTTGCCCCAGGGCTTAGTGAGAATATACTCGTAAATGAATTTTGTGCGTAAAAAGAAATAATTGATTCAATTAGCGTAGCATAAGAATCTACTCATACGTCACCATCATACCCTACAATTACCATCTTAAACGACGATGCCAGATGCAGCTAAACTCATTTTTACCATTATATTATTCTTCTTTTTCTTCAGACCCTTCTTCCCTCCACTGCTGGATTTAGGCCTCTTCCAACTGTTTCCACTCATCTCTGCTCTGAACCTTTCGCACGCAGGTATATTAAAACTATTTTGTTTTAATAGATCTTCGATGCATTTAAAACCACTTATATTTTTCGGTATACCTAAGTATTTAATAACCAAAGGTTCACCCAGGGCCGGCCCGTACATATAGGCAAGGTAGGCAACTGCCTAGGGCGCTAGCATTCGGGGGGGGGGGGCACCATCGGCGCCGGCGCAGCGTATCAAACGGGTGATTTAAAATGATAATAAACGAATTGGTTCGTAACATCGAATTAATCTCAAACCTTGTTTTCCCTCAAAAGAAATTGATGTTTTTTTATCAGAGATGATACACTCTCAGTATATATGGAAGGCGGAAAAAAGATGATACACTCTCCTTCATGCAAATAAATCTTACCTGTTTCATCTGATTTTTACTATTTTCCCCCATTTTACATTTTTGTATTTGGGGACGAAGGGGCGGTTATAGCCGTTGCCTAAGGGCGCCAAGATAGCTCGGGCCGGCGCTGGTTCAGCCATTCCGAATCTTTTATGAAAATGGGCAGGCCCATTTTTATGGAGAATCCACCTAACATGAACGCTTAGTTAGTTGGGTAGGTAGTAGGTACAATAAAATATGCGGAAATATAACATTTTTCGTGTGCGTTCTGAGAGTATGTAAACTCATAATGAATAATTCAACAAGTACCGCGAATAACCACACAAAGAATATGATGTCTATACAAAACCCGGGTAATATTGACAACCTAATATTGTTCACTATAGTGACGTACGTCGAAGTCAATGATCAATACTTTTTTCTTATACTAACTACTAAGTAACCTATTGGTATATGCTCCATTGTTATGGACGAAGTCCCCACCTAAGTCCTATTATAGGTATATCAAAGTATGCAGTCATCAGAAATCCCCAATTTCAATACCTTATTAAATTTTAGAATACTATGTATATAAGCATTGTAGGAACATTTCTAGTAACTTTAAAATATGCGCATTTTAATGTAGGTACCTATTTGATTTCTTCTTGCGTGTATCCGTCGCAAAGATAACTCGGCTCCGAGTGGATTGTCTGAAGGTAATATGTATCAGAATAATATATCCTATTAGATAATAACCACGCGTTGTAGTCACACACCATACATACTCGTATATGACACAAGAATGAATACCATAGTAATAATAATTGGACTATTTTGGGCGCCGTTTAGCGATAAAATCGTCCCAAGGGCACCTTACATTTTTCTTTATCACCATATAGGATCGTCACAAACAGTAGAAATGGTAGATTAAATCACCACATAGGATCGTCACAAAAATAAATCTGATCAGTTTTGGGCTAACTCCTAATAAAGCTACTATCTACCTAATAATATAACGACTTAGTGTATACTTATCAACTTTTTAGGTGCAGAATAGCCTGAATAGCGGAGATAGAAACCACTTGTTATTATTTTTCACACAAAATTTGTGCCAGGTGGCTCCTATTTCCACATATTCGTCACCAAAAAAGTTGGTGAAATCCAGCACTAGTCTACTCTTACCTATTCTATAGTATAAGATAGTCAATCAATCAGATAGCCAAATCTGTGTATTACTTTAATTGCAATACTTAATGCATGTAGGTAGGTATAATAGTGTAAATTTAAAGTAGTAAATTTGCATTGTTGTATATTATACAATATACATACCCAATACCCATCTAATTAAACTTATTACTATCGAGTTATTATCAGCTATGGTAGGTACCTACCAGTGCTAAATGTCCTAAGAATTCGTTTCCCACCGAGTTACCTTTTTAATATCGGATGATAAAACAATAAGTACTACCTGTGTAGGTCTAATTTAACATAATGCAATAAAAAAATGATGGTCCCAGCTTCTCTTCTGCAGAAATACACTCTTCGCAACTGATACACCTACATTACCTACTCACTAAAGTAACCTCATTCCCATGAGCATTCTTCATTATATTCAAATATCTCAGGTGCTTCGTGCGTTTGTAGGTGGTCCATGGTACTGCCACTTACCTACAAGTATAAAGTTACTCACTGATTCAATTGAAAGAAGGTATTAGATAGGTATTCCTAAAAATCTAACATATAAATATTTCTATTTCTTTGTACCTACTGTAATTTCATTTTGTATTTGTACTCTAGACTATCTAGGTGGCAGTGACCGAGGCCGTCGCCATCGCCATATTGTTCACGGAGGCCGGGGCCAACTGACATTTGACGATGATGACGTCACCAATAGTGGGAGAAAATGTATGGGAAAAAATATTCCGTAGTTCAAGTGTTTGTCACCGAGACAAGGTGTTTGTCACCGATACAAGGTGACGTCACCGATAATGGCGAAGATGGAATCCGAGGATGTAGGCTTGTACTCTACTATCGCAGGCTTCGCAGTGACTCTAACCATAAATAAAACAGGCAAAAAAATATCGAGAGTAGTTTGCTGACATTAGTGTACGTTCACATGACAGGCGTTCTACGCGCGTAGAGCAATCGTGCGTTTACAAGTTTCCCATACAAACAAAACGCACGCTTTCCCTAGCAACAACTTTCCCGCCAACAAGTACATGGATTTTGTATGGAATTTTTACAACGCGCCTGTAACGCTACACTCACGTCCGATACTTGTAAACGCACGTTAGCTCGCTTCTAGATGATATGTTTCATCAAGATATGTTGTACAAATGGCTGCCAATAGATACTATGAACACAATACATGGTGTTTACTCTGGTGTAAAGGGCCCTGAACGTCACGGCGCCCGATTACATGAGAGACATGTCCATGTAGACCAGATTCTCAAGGACGGACGTGTTCTGAATAAAAGGAATCGTAGATAGGTTGTGTATGACAAATTATATGCGGAAGCATGAAGTGAGTGGAAAGTTAGGAGATATGTTCTCTCTACCTACCCCGCAAGGGATGCGACGTGAGGGGATAGAATAAAATATATAGCATGTGCGTATTCTGATGGCCGTACGGGTGAGGCAGCGCGCCCTGAGTTCATCGCGGAGTGCAAATTATAAGTTATGACTTGTAGGTTCCATAGAGAGACTATTCAACAGAGTTCGGTGACCGTACATTTTCTGTTGCCGCCCTTTTGAACTGTGGAACTTGTAACGTTTCTCCTGCCTCTGGAGTGCGTTGGCCTGGAAGCCTGGCTTCGGCTTCCAAGGTTCTTGCACGGGCCATTAAGGGGCCGCGGAAAGATATAGATAAACTGACTTACGTGGGTTGGTCGCTGGTTGGGACTGTACAAGCCGAACCCTGGGCCCACCTCTTAATAATATTTTGCTAGAAGTGCGGGTAAAGAGGTCGCTATTAATGCGCCTGAGCTACCCGGGGATGTGGAGGGCCTTAAGCCCGCGGGATTTTCCTTCAATGTACCAGCAGACGGAGACCACAGAGAGGGGGCCGACAAGGCTCCCTTATCCAGCTACTCGTTCGTCTCTTCTTTAGAGGACGTGTCGGCCACCCGTATCTCTATGGGCTCCCTCTGTCCGGAAAAGGGGTAGAATATATGTAAAACAATAATAATAATATTAAAACTTTATTAGCCAAAATATACACAGATAGGTACAAGAGAAAAAATCAAATAACAAAACAATCTTGTTGGCCAAAGGGTAGGCTTATCGCAGAACTGCAATGTCTTACATCCAAGGTAAAAATATATACAAGACAGTGGCGTATAAAGGGGGGGCGAGCCCCCCCCGTAATGTTTAACGATTCTTTAAAAAACGTTATTTTAAAACATGAGAGTGACTCAAGTTCATCACTTCACCCATTATTTAAAAAAAAATCGCATAAATAAAATAAAATAAATAAATAAAATCGCTCTGGGCATAAAGTGATCACTAAAGCCAGCCAAAACCGACTCGTATCCGTCGGAACACCCATCCTGCTTCCTCTCCAAGGGAGTTCACATAATGCTACATTATGTGAATGAAGATGCCTCTCGTCTCTGTTGTATTTCCGTCTGTGCAATGCAGATAAATCCGGTTCAATACCTAAAATAATTAAGGTATATTTCAAATCAATAAACAAAGATTATTTATAATTATTGCTACTGGGAGTACTGGGGTTAAAGAGAAATGTTACGCTAACGGACTATCTACCTAGTACCTACTGTTAAATACCTAAACCCTCCCTTGTCTTCTCCAGGTTATTGTCTATCTATCTATACCCTCACGCCGCGTCCCTTGCAGGGTAGGCAGAGAGGAGAGAGCGCCAGACAGCCCTATCCTTACACACACTCCTAGCCTCCGTCACATTCATGCAATTTGTCATACACGCTCTCCGATTCCTTTTACTCAAAACGCGTCCATCCTAGAGGATCTGGTCGACATGATCGGACCAGGTCAGTCTCGGGAGGCCGCGCTTACTCACCCCTCTTAGCTCACTCAAATATATATTTTTTGTCATTCTGGGATTTTCCTGCACCTTTTCATTCTGTCATCTTTCATTCTCTCAACATGACGAAACCATCTTAATTTATTCACTTTCATTCTCCTTACAACACCAGCCTAGCAGTCACTCATTTCCGTAAAAACCTCGTTCCTTATCTTATCTTTCAGCGTTTTCCCACACATTTTTCTTAACGACCTCATTTTCACTGCATTCAACTTTGATTCGTCCTTCTTGATCCACGTCCGAGTCTCACTAGCATACATTAGGGTTATTGTTCCCTGCGCAAATTCTTCCCGATGGCGTTGTGGATTGTAAACCACATAGAATATAACAAAGGTTGAAACACACCTGACTTATGAAGAACTTCTTTCCATACAATAGTAGGTATATTACAATATCCTTGTAGCTTGTTATTCGAGGTTCCGATATTTAGAGGTCGGAATAAATTATCGTCATCGTTCCTTGTTCGGTAATTGACCGTCCATCCTTCAAACAGATATTATAATCGTCCTTCTATGTTTTGTATGTAAGTTTTGGCTAAAATAAATCACTTATCGATTCGCTAATTCGAATCTTAATTATATAATTTGTATAAAAACTGGCAATATAATTCTCACTGTGGGATCAGGCGTCCACCACAACAATTATCTTCTTTTCTCTCGCTTGACCGCCACTAGAATGACTCGTCCAAAAAAGTGTAGTTCCGTATGCTGATACATCCCTGCATCCGAGCAGTATTTTCGACTTTAAAGTCTCCACATCAGATTTATCTTGTTACAAACTCAGGCAGGCAGATAGCTTCAGACCTTCAGTAAACTGTGACCTCTATATCCATCCATCTGACAATCTCCAATGCCGTATCTCTCGTATATATTTGTTGAAATATCAAAAAATACACAACACATAGCAACCAATAGAAACTATGGTAACGAACGCTCAACGCTCTGGAAACGCCGGAACCCGTTCACATGACAACGCGCGATAAACGCGCGATAAACGCTCGTTGTCATGTGAACAGAACTGTCAAAATCCATACAAAATCCACAGACTTGTAAACGCACGATTGCCCTACGCGCGTTCAACGCCTGTCATGTGTAAGGGCCCTTAGGTAGGTGAAAACTGTAGGAAAAGAGGAACAATAATTAATTTTGAAATTCCCGCCTTAAAGCTACTTACTTACTCGAGTACATAGGTGGCGTTGTTTAAGTCTTGTTTTATTTAGTACGTGGTTTGGTTTCTGTAGGTACCATATTATAATTCTATGGGTGCGATACGCAAATATTTCCTTAAACATAACATAATATATCGACATCAGCGACTTGTCAGTGACATAATATATTAATATGTAATCTCTTTGATCGACATCTATGATAGAGTAGATAAAGTTTCGTTAAAAATAATTCAATGTAGGTATAGAGCATGGATTTATAATACTAGTAAACTGGATGGAGAACATAGGTGTTTGTCTATACATTCTGTACGATTCTGGGGAAAATGGCCAGTTAGGCAAAAGAAGCAAAATGGAGGATTTTCCATACTAAACGGGCTATAGGAAACTGCGGTTTTCACATGGATTTTTGATTTTTACTGTTTATATTTTAACCGAAAATGAATTATAGACATCATATTGACATAATTAAAGGACCAAGGGATGTAAAAAGTCCATTAATCAGAATTTATGAGCAATTTTATAACACAGGAAACAGCACACGATGGAAGTAAATTAAAGTACTTTTATTTATTTTTCTTATTCTTTTTTCAGATTTCCCATTAAGAATTAAACCTTTTGCATAATTTAAGAAAAAAAAATGTGAAAAAATGTGTTTTCAGTAGTTGCCTATCACTAATTATGATATTGAATATCACGGATGTGAAGACGTTTTAAATACATCATTTATTATGTAGGAATTTATTTTTTCATATTTTTTGTCATTTAAAGCTAATGTGTAAGTATTTATGAATTTTCATGCAATGTTTAATTTATGTTGTAATTAATGACAATAAAATAAATGTAATTTAATTTACTTCCATCGTGTGCCGTTTCCTTTGTTAAAGAAATTGCATATAAATACTGATAAACGGAGTATTTACATCCCTTGGTCCTATAATTATATCAATATGATGTCTATAATTCATTTGCAGTTAAAATATAAACCGTGAAAACCAAAAATCCATGTGAAAACAGCAGTTTCCTATAGCCCGTTTAGTATGGAAAATCCTCCATTTTGCTTCTTTTGCCTAACTGGCCATTTACCCTAGAACCGCAATAGTCGGCCAAGAGATGAATCCAGTTTACTAGAAGTATTATACATCCATGGTATAGAGCCATCTGTAACTGAAATTATTTAACAATATAGTGTTGCTATTAAAAAAAAAAAGTTAAAAATTTTGAAAAAAATAATAATAAATGGAAACGGTACTAGGTATGTCAACCTACCTAGTGATAATTACAAATCTTCTTCTCAGGTTTCAATCCAATGGATTTGTTTGCAGCAAAGAACACCTCGCTTTCCACTCCCCCCGGTCCTCCGCACAACGCTTCAGCTCCAAGTATGAGGAGCAAATAATGCAAATCTTCTTCTCAGGTTTCAATCCAATGGATTTGTTTGCAGCAAAGAACACCTCGCTTTCCACTCCCCCCGGTCCTCCGCACAACGCTTCAGCTCCAAGTATGAGGAGCAGCTCATATCCTGGAGAACCTGCTCCATATATTCCTGTCGGGGTCGCCCTCTGTGAGTTGTCCCCTCGGTCATTCCCTCCATTACGGTGTGGAGGAGGTTTTCGTGTCGTATTGTGTGGCCTATCCACTTGGCCCGTCTCTCTGAGATTGTTTTGAGAAGGTGCCTTCCTTCTTCGATTCTGTTGAGAACTTTGTCATTCGTGATGTGGTCCCTCCAGGATATTCCTAGGATTCTTCTGTATGACCACATCTCGAAGGCCTCTAGTCTCTTTCGATCTCTTTCGGTTAGGCACCATGTCTCACAGCCGTACAATAGGATACTCCACACATAGGTTTTTACCAGTTGTTTGCGGAGCTTTATATCTATATTATGTGACTCAAAGATCTTTGCTTTTTTATTAAAAGCGAGTCTTGGTTGGTGTAATGCAGTGTAAATGTTGTTGGAGTGGCCAGAGGTCCTGGAAGCTGCGAGTGACAGGGGCCTCTGGCGAAGATATGCAGATGCTTTGGGCCCCCGACCCAACCAAGGATAGACGGGGAAGAAGATGTATGCAATGTAAAGATAATGTAGATAAATATATGCTCTACTCCCTTATCCAAGTGTGGTCAGCTGTACGTACACGTACCTATTGTATGTGTTCTTTCTAGATTTCTGTGTTAAATCTTAGATATTCAGAGTCCTAGCCCCCCCCCGTTTACAAAAAAGTTATATGGTATTTTTTTAGTACTTTTTCGACTTCGATCTAGTATATTCTAGTATTTTCTGGAGAAAAATCTGGTATTTTTGCAAAATTTAAAACGGCAACACTGCGCACTGGTGGTTTTGTCTGTGGTAACCAGACAGAAACTCACAATGACAAAATCTCAACTGTCAAAAGGGTAACCTACTATTGATTGATCGCAACTCAACACCGGAAAACCTGTTGCCGACAATTCCAATATTGTTGGGTTAGGTTCGTTAGGTTGTTTTTTTTTTTTTTGCACACAAAAACAAATAAAAAAAAAACAACGGCATCAGATTTCCCGGTGTTGAGTTGCGATTCTGTCAATAGTAGGTTACCCTTTTGACATGTGAGATTTTGTCACTTGAGATTTTGTCATGGAACCTTTGTCTGTGCACTGAACTGTCAAACATTGAAAATGTCAGATCGAATTGGAGAGAATCCGGATTAAGTATCGATTAAGTTGGGATCGAATTATCATTGAATTGTGGAAAAGTGGTAATAAATAATACCATCGTGAATAACAACAAGGTTAATTAATTATTGTGAGTTAAAAGTTTTTAAATATGCCGTTGCCGCCCGCTCTTGCTGCCAAATTGGCTAAACGCGGAATACTTTCTGAAAAACGTTCAGAACCGGCAGAAAATTCCAACGAAGAAGTGTTTGCAGAAGACTACGATACACATCGAGATGAAGCAGATGAGAAAACCAGTTTCTGGGAAGGAATCGATGGAGTTAATGTGGACCCTGTCAAAGGACACAAAGGCTGCCCTAATAAATATAATGTCTATCACGAGTGCACCTTGTATTGTGTAAAACATTGGAGGCGAGGAGTTAGTGTTCCTAGTGAAACTTATCTTCGTCTTAAAAGCAAGTTGTTAGAAAAATATCCTTTACCGAGCGGATGGCAAGAGGTGTATGATGAAGGAGTTGGCCAACATTACTATTGGAATATGTATAACAATCTTGTATCTTGGCTCCCTCCTGGACATCCTAAGGCCAAAGTGTCAGAGAGTGCGGCGCATCTAAGAGAAGAAAGGTTGCTGAAGGAAGGAGATGAGAGTGATGGAAGCAGTGATGGCGGATCGGATCAAGAAGTGCCTCAGAAAAAAGTTGAAGAGAAGCACAGGGAACGTAAGAGAGTGAGATATGAAGACAGAAGGAGAGATAAGAGACCTAAACTTAAAGATAATGACTTGGATCCCATGGATCCAGCGGCGTATTCAGATATTCCCCGAGGAGAGTGGTCTGCAGGGTTGGACAGACAAGGTGATGCTAAGACAGGCGTGGATACTACAGCTTCAGGTCCTCTTTATCAAATGAGACCCTACCCGGCCCCCGGAGCTATTCTCATGGCTCAGAATAAAGGGAAACCACCTCCTCCTCCCATCAATACAGTTGGTGTCTCATTCCCAGATTTACCTAATTAATTATTATTTCGTACTTTAGGCATATTTTGTTTTTTTTTCAGGTTTATTATTATTTTTCATCACATGATGTGTAAAGAGTATAAGTCTATTAGAATTACTTTGATATGCTAATTCCATTTGTCATTTATTAATTGAAGCATTGATAATACACATAATATTAATATGTACTATGGTACAATTTAATTCTGTATTTTAGGTAGTACTTAATATATTATGTCGCTGGTATTTTATTACAATTAAAAAGTGACCAGCAATTCGATGACAATTTGTTATTATTTAGGCATTATTGGGACCTCCAAAAATTGCCATAAATTACCTACCTACCTATATTAATTTAGTTATTGTGTGAGTTTGGACAAAAGTATTAAGAGGAACTAAATTAAAGATATCTTTTATTATATTTAATCCATAATTTCTTAATTAAAAACACATTTTTATTTCAACCTTATAACAACAATATAGTGACACTTTGCACTAAATAGTTTATACACAACACATAGTACTTCCTTCTTATATTAACATTGCCACTGGGAACTATAATAATTGTATAATAATATCCTTATTATTATTTTGAATTGTACATTAGGTTTGTTTCTACTTTAATATTAATAGTTTAATAACAATAACAATATTTACTGTAAGACTCTAGCGGTAAAATAAGGTCCAGTCATCCACGAGGAAAGAGTATGTTCAACGTATTATATTTTTATCAATAATTGCCCATTTTTTTAGCAAATATCTGTTCCATTGTTGACTCTTTTACAAAATAAACGAGTACATGGTTAGTGCCGTTGGTTGAAATACAGATCTTTTAGGAAAAAGATTCGGTATTTGAATCCCGATTCTGATGATATATTCATCTACCTACAATCTAACTTCTGATAAATGTTTTGCATTGTATTAGTCAATGGATGACTGGTGAAATATTTTTTCTTGACTATACATTGTTAGCAAGAAAATGGCGAGTAAGAAAACCTATAAGATTGTAATATAGATAGTAATTACTTACTTGTTTACAAATGAAACAAAGAACAGTAATCAGTTGTGATGAATGGGTAGCCATAGCCACGCTACAAAAAGATTCAATATACCTATTCATTTAATAATAAATGTGGAGAATGGGACAACATAATGTATACCTACAATGGGTCTCAAGTACCCATTTTTAAAATGTGAAGATCAGTCTGTTGGTTTAGGTGACTTTTGATAACAATTGCAATGCTAAACTATAGCTTCTGTAGGAAAATTTAAGACTAAATATTCACAATTGTCAATAAATAATTGTAATAATATTATTACAAATTCTTTACTGTGTATTTTCTATTTCACCAAATTTCATTATTAAATTCTCCATACAGTTGATCCCAGAATGCTATTCTCTTGGATTCCAAACTATCTTCCATTGTAAATGATCCTGTGATGTTCAAGAAGTTGATGACCTTTAAGTCTTTCAGTGGTTCCCATGTGTAATCAATATCTGCTGTTTTATTTGGTGTGGGATTTCTGTAACATACAAGTGAAGTGAGAAAGTGTAACAATGCTCCATCATTATAATTTATGTATTTATTTGATTGCAAAATCAAAATAAATTTCTTTACCCATATTTTGCAAAGTCAGTCCACATTTTAACCATTCTTTTCTTCACATACACCTCAGTGGATGCTTCATCTAGTCTTATGTTGAGACCTCCAAACTTAAAGAGATATCCCATTTCGTCTCCGTGGCAAGTTCCCGCTCTGTTGATGCCTAGCAATCTTTTAAAGAGTCCAAGCGCTCCGTCAAAAGCAAATCTGTAAATGTATATCGGAGTGTCTGGTGATGCCTTTCTCTGGAGGCGAATGGATGTGACTAGTGGCCTTAAGAACATGATGTCTGTAAGGAGCTGAAATTAAAACCGTTTATAGAGTAATGTATTTATGCTATGGCAACCAGTAACGAAAAGTATTAAACGGTTAATTCCCAGTTCAAGAATCATTAATGAAATAACTGATATAAAAGTAATTACAAATATTTCACATACTTGGCAATTTTCAGGAACAAAAAAATTATATTGTTTTAAATTACATTTCTAGAAAAAGGTCATAAAAGTTATATTAAAAATATATAGAGAACGTATATTTTACCAAAATCATTTCAGATGTAGTCTGCATGGAGACTCTTTTCCCTCTCAAGTAAAACTCCCTAATTCGATCTGATACATTCAGGGCTGTTGGACTGTCCCTTCCTCCAGGAATGTTGAGGTCCAGAGGAATCATGCGGGAGAAGTCCTTCTCCACTTGTATCAGAAGGGAGGGGTCTTTTCTCAATCCTGGAAGAAGATATTTTCATGTATAAATAAAAATCTCACTAATCCGGCACTATTAAAAACCAGAGGGTTCTGGATTATTGGAAAGTTCGGGTTACTTACTGGATTGTTGAGAATACGAATTGTAATATTTTTAGTTATTTATTTTATTATTTGGTTAATACAGGATGTTTGATAGATGGATACAGATATCTTCAGGAGTGACAGTAGAGGTCATTTAGCATCTTTTGAGCCAAACTTAGCTTAGTCAAAAGTCGCACGGTTCTCGAGATATTAGAGGTTTTAACTTTTTTTTCGAAATACCCCGAATTACTCAAGTTTTAGCCTGATAGCATCATAAGTAAAGGTACCTACTTAGTTCTATCATTCTTTTTTGATACCTGAATATGTGTTTAGTCTATTTAAATTATAAGTTTCAATCTGAAAAACAATCATGTTAAAAAAATATCGGATTAAAGTTTCGAGAAAGAGATATTTCAAAAACGAGTAACGGTTTTGGAGAGGATTTTAGATAAGAAAAAAAATGTTGAAAGATTCAGAAATCTGTAAAAAACTTCTCTGGTTTATGCTCTTTCAAATGATATACAAAACATTGTAAAAAACATTAGTTTCGTAAATCTATGATACAAAAACTTAAATAGATCACCTCTAATTTAAGCAAATTTCCATACAAATTCGGAAACAGTAAATTTAAAGGAAATGTGCTTTTCACTATGCAACTGTGCTTATAGTAAATATGTATGGAAATTTGCTTAAATTAGAGGTGATCTATTTAAGTTTTTGTATCATAGATTTACGAAACTAATGTTTTTTACAATGTTTTGTATATCATTTGAAAGAGCATAAACCAGAGAAGTTTTTTACAGATTTCTGAATCTTTCAACATTTTTTTTCTTATCTAAAATCCTCTCCAAAACCGTTACTCGTTTTTGAAATATCTCTTTCTCGAAACTTTAATCCGATATTTTTTTAACATGATTGTTTTTCAGATTGAAACTTATAATTTAAATAGACTAAACACATATTCAGGTATCAAAAGAGAATGATAGAACTAAGTAGGTACCTTTACTTACGATGCTATCAGGCTAAAACTTGAGTAATTCGGGGTATTTCGAAAAAAAGTTAAAATCTCGAATATCTCGAGAACCGTGCGACTTTTGACTAAGCTAAGTTTGGCTCAAAAGATGATAAATGACCTCTACTGTCACTCCTGAAGATATCTGTATCCATCTATCAAACACCCTGTATAGGAGAATACAAGATTAAAAAAAAAAGAAAATATAATAAAGCACTACATGTGTACATTACATACATATATAGGAATAGGGAGGTATGTATTTGTATGGAGGTATATATTATCTTCAGGGAGAGGGTAGTATTTTTTACACACCCGCCATCTATTGCTAAGCTGAAGAACATAGTTCACAATTAACTTCGCTAATGGCAGGAGAGGCAAACAAGTACCATAATATTTATGTGACCAACGTGAGTATTTACTTGAATTATTTTGATTTACAAATTTATTGTGAGTGGAGATACGGTTTATTTTTAAGATGATGTTATTTTACACCCATAATGAATTTTTAACATATAGATATCCAGATAGCATCTATATATATAGAAAATTGGTGTAATTATTTTCAGTAAATCGCGACATATTATGTACATTTCGTTTCATCCGTCTTGTCATTTTTTTGTATAGAATTACTATGTAGCCAGTGGCCAAGTTATATGAAACAAGGAGTAGTTGCATGCATTATATTATGTCTGCGAATGCGTGGCAGCAAGATAATTTTCAAGGCAATCAGCGAACTTTAACTGAGTGGAAATGTGTTGCAATGCATCTTCACCATGACTTCCAAATTGAAGAAAACTAAGCATAATATTAACATTATTACTTATCTATATGTATCTAACTACACATTGTATGTATCATTATTCTCAAGTGCAATATGTGGTTGAGTAATATCCTAAGTAATAAACCAGGACCAACCATCAGTGGAGACCTTGAGGTGAAGTACCCAGTAGTCAATGTAGACATTAATGCAACTGCTGAATGTTGAATTAGAATAGTTTTGGAAGTGAATGTCGTCTTTGGCAACACATAAATAACATATTGCTAGATTTGTTATCACAATATTGTACTTTATTATTATTGGAGTTAAATTTGCGCAAAACATAGAAAATATTCGCGCATAATTACGGCAAAACATGTATTAAAAAATATGTACACTTCAGAGTGCCCAGCCCATCCACAGTTTTGTAACATCAATGTTGTAATTATAACTATGTCTACAGGTTTAGTAAAATAATTGATTAGATATCGAGTCTGACAAATAAATAGAAGGTAGTCTAGAGTTTAAGGCAGGTGTTATTTGCTTTACAAAGTTGATCGCATAACGAGTACATGGTTGGCGCAGTTGGTTGAGGCGACAGTCTCTCAAGCGGGAGGTGCCGGCGCTGGCGATGTATTCCACACTTTGCGATACAGGCTTTTAGCCTAGTGCAAGGTGTGCAGGAAAGTATTTGGGTTTGTGTATGCAAGCCCAGATCCTTTTAATAAAAAAAATAAATAAAGAAAATGAATGAAAGATCGCAAGGGGAAGAACATTAAAAAACAATTTGTGTTTGAAGAAATAAATGTGCTAGGGTTGTATAGGTACTAAAGTGTTATATTAATTCATAATAATATAAATTTACGTCTTATGAACAGTAATCCTTCGTGGGAGTTGAATCCAGTTAGATAAGGGACATTGGTGAAGTTCCCCTTTTCCAACATCGTCAACGGCTGTTCAGTCAAGTAAGCTTGGTCCAACCCCCTTGCAGTAGAAGGCTCCACGGAGGGCACAAAAGGAATGCCAATATTTCGACGTGCATCTTCGACAGTGAGGATCTTCTGAGCGGCCATTACCAACCTTTCGCTAGGTACAGCTCGCAAAAAACCTGAAATACAAAAAAAAATGCTATAGAGCCATATTTATTATTGTTGTATATTCTTCTTTTTCGTCATAGACGCTCTGTTACATCCCCTAGCTGGTCCCTGTGGTCCGTCCTTGAGTATCTGATCAATGTGCGAACACAGGTGACTCTTGGAAGACGACACTTCCTGTTAAATTTTTTTATTGGTGAATAATATACGGTAGATGTTATGGGCGGTGAAATTGGGTAGGTATACCGTACAAATTGTATTCATAAGTTAGACATTCATATATCTTATATAATTCTATTTGTAGGTACCTATACCTAGTACGTTTTTTGTAATATTACAGTTATACCTAAACTTAATCCTCATTTGACATTGTACCTATACCACAATTGGACAGGCGCTTTATAAGAATGTATGTACTTTCACAAAACCTGATTTCGCGAACAAGTCGTATCACCTACTTAAAAAGTATTTAATTTATGTGTCACTTTAGGTACCAGGTACCTATGCAGTAGATAAACAAAAAATAACAACGTCCATTTAAAATCGATTAATTCCATTTTATATGGAGAAATATAAGCGCGGTTCGTAATTTTTTTTTTTACGATTTGCCTATATACTTATTTATTATTTTTATTGTTCACGTAGGTATTTGCTTACCAAAGTGTCGTGTAGATATGTAAAGAAAACATTTTTTCATAGAATTAATCTAAGCATTTAATATTTAGTAGGTCGTAGATGATACATGCATTTTTTTTAATTCGCTCTTCAAATAAAATAATTGGTACCTACAAAAGCTGAAAGCACAACTTAAATAAGAGCATCACGATCGCGCCAATAAACTTTGAAACTTGTTGGACTGGTTGGCAATATAAAAATATATAAGTGTAATTGAATAATTGAGGTTAATCCATTTCTTTATCTCCGTATGTCTCTTCATGCCATAGCAATTTAAGGGATAAACAATTATTATAGGTACTCATTGTCTTGCCTATAAACGTTTTTTTTTACTTTTTATATCAACAACGTGTCATTGTGTTTCTGCTCTATCGACATTGAGAACTTGTATCTGATATGTGTGTAGGTATGTAAAATTCACAAATTGCTATTTATTTATTTACTTACTTCACGGCACACAAACAGACATCACCCACATATAAACACATACTATACAAAAAACAATACAGATCAAGTTCAAGTAATGCCCCATTACAATGCAGGTAAAACAATAGTCAGGTAATTCAAGAAATAACAAGAATTTTTTAAATATGTTTAATATAAATGAATCTGGGTTTATCTAAATAAACCCAAATACACCTTTGTACACTTCACAGTAAGCTTGAAAAGCTTGTGTCTTGAAGTGGAGTATATAGGTCGGCATCCGGGATCGAAGTTAACAGTCAATTAGCGCAAAAAGCAAAATGAAGTCAAAGTAATCAGTAATAATATGTAGTCAAAACAATGTTTAGTCAAATTATGGAAGTCAGACAGAAAATTGAAGCAATATAAGGTCAAACATATCTGGAATGAGAATATTGTCAACAAAAGTAAGAGTTGTTGTAGTTTTGTTGGTTAGTAATTTTGTTTGGATAAATGTAGGTATTCATAATTTTGAAATAAAAATATATATTTTATTTTGGCATATTATATCTATACATGTTTCAGTAGAGAGTCGTAGTAGAAACAGTAAAAAGAGTTATAAAAGTATTAGGTATAGGTAGGTATATTTTTCATTAGGACAATACATCGACAGGTAGCTATCGAACATATACTCTCCATGCTCTAGTAAAATAATATATTCAGGATAAATCTACGGTAAGTTAGTAAGCTTCAAGATCAGAAGGTTATTGGACAGACGTGAAACCTATATTACCTATGTACATTGTACGTAGTACATAGGCACTAGTACAATGTGGGTTGTAGGTACTTCAACTTGTTTAAAGAAAATAAATGCATTACGTTACGTATATAAACCTTGGCGTCTAAAAATACGCTTTGAATAATGAAAGAATGTATTAAACTCTAATCTCTAATGAGAGTGATGAATGACTACAAGATCATGTCGGAATACGAAGGTCATCATATTACTAACTTGTAGGCAGTGGCGTATAATTAGTATTAATGGCGCCAGGGCGGACTGTGAAAGTCCCCCCCTTTTGCCTTCAGATTTTGTAACTTTAAAACCCATAGGCAGTCCCAATATTATCAAGCACTTCCCACATATTTATTTCATTGAAATTTTACTTTTTTTTTTTTTTCGTTTTTTATTCTTTTACAGAAGTCGCTCATTTTACCACTCCTCAAATCCACCACCTATTCGTTGCCTAAGATCACACACCTAAAAACCTGTCTGTTTTTTTATCGACATGCGGTGTAAATGAAAGTTTACAGTTAGGCTCATATTATGTCGCCACAGGGTTTCCTTAAAATTTTGCCACGTCAACACCTGGTCCCTCGAATAACATATATATGTCATATTTTTAGCGGTGGGCTCCTAGGAAACCACGATAGACCGTCCCGTCTCTGTCGTTACGATACTGCATGTAGGTGAGAAATGTGAATTAACTTTATTAAAGAAAAAATCATTGAATGATCAATAGGCAATGTTTATAAAAAAAATAAGAAAGGTCAAACTTACAGTAAGTAGAATAGGAATTCCAATGTGTATGAACGTGGTCTATACCTACTTAACTACCTAGCTATTAATTCAATAATTGTAGGTAGATTTAGATATCTTCTATAGGCACTTAGGTTGTTATGAATTCGTATAACTGATGGCGCCAACGTTAAACTTCACCTTGATTTCATAAAGATTTATATTCTGACGCAAAAACATGTCAATTTTACATTATGTTACAATTTTTTTTAAATTTATAATCTGTACTGCTATATCATCACAGTATCTTTAAATCATTGATTATTGGACAATTCTTTAAGCATTAATTAATGATAAATGATAAAAAAAACATAAATAAAGAATGTTAAAACCATAAATAAACACACAATATGAACTCGATGTACAACAAATCAATAAAGTTTTAATAGTTGGAAATAAGCATGAATTATCTATAATATTTTACTATTTCTTCACGTTAAATACATGGGTATTTTTTCTCATACCAATAAGTTGGTCCGTATTATTGGTGTGCATTCCCAAAACTCTTCCAAGAGCGAACGCCCTTTCTCTAGGATGTTCAGCCAAAGCCCAAGGACACGTTGTCCAGCCAGATTGAGAGATGGCGCGGTGGAACAGACCCTGGAAAATTGTGATAAAAATCATATCAAAATCTACATTATATCTAAGAAGCTACTATGTACTTTTTTACATTGTGTGAAATTAATTCATTTTATTCGTGGATATTATTTATTTTACTTTAGCTAGTGGTGTTAACATAAGGTATTGGACGGCAGCCGCTCCAGCAGATTCCCCGAAGATTGTCACTGACGACGGATCTCCACCGAAATACTCAATGTTCTCTTGAACCCATTTCAGTGCCAACAGTTGATCCTGTAAAAACAGATGATTTCTTTCTTATTAGTATAATGATGAGAGAAGTTAATTTTGCTTTCAAATTACGCATAATTTAATATAGTCACCTTAAGACCAGCATTTCCAGGAACATCATCGTTCTCCAAACTGAGGAAGCCCAGAGTTCCTAGACGATAATTGAGAGTAACCAGGAGCACATCCTCCGCAACAATATAATCAGGACCGTAGAAGAAGGCGTTTCCAGATCCCATCGCAAAGCCCCCTCCATGAAGCCAAACCATTACGGGGTACTTAGGATTGTCACTGATTGGAAAAGAAGACTCAAAATATAGCAAATAAGTATAAAAAAAAATCATTATTGATTGGTAATTGGTACAAATACTAAGCATTCATTAATCATGTTATTAGCTTGCAGTCCAAACATTCAAGGCATTTTTATGACCTTTTTAAAAGTTCTTCCCCCTCATTTTGCCCCCTTTTTTCTATGAATTTCCCTTTCATCGACCCTAATTAATAAAATTAGTCACACTTTTTGTCATTAGTAAATACCATATGGATCTTAAGGTCACAACAATACACATTGATATCAGCAAATTTCAAGGTATTCAAGTATCCGACACCTACATAAGAGTACTTATACTTCGATATTGAAATGCTTATAGCAGTTGGACATAAGAGCATGTACATAGTTTTTAAGGAAAAATTCATTGTCTGTCAAGATTGATTTAAATATCGGCGTCATGCATATTAAAAGGTTCCATGAAAAAGAGCATTCCAAAAAAATCTTATGATTTAAAAAAACTCTAAAAGTAAAATTAAACCTACTCGGAAAAAGTTCAGCAAAAAATATCTGTTTGACATTCACGTTGTTGAGCATGTTTTTGCGGATTTTTTTTTTCTTTTTTGATTATTTTCGTCCAAATCTTAATAGTAGTAATTACTAGTAGGTATTAGTAGGTACGCTATGAACGTAATCCTCACGGTATCAGCGATTGAACGACTAAACAATAAAATGTTTTTACCCTCCCTTCAGTGGCAATGATGGGGAATAAACATTCAGAAAGAGGCAGTCCTCTTCTCCCTTATAATTGTCGAACAATATGAACTTGTGCGGACAGACGTTCCCTTCTTCCAGGGCATCCTTGATGCCTTTCCATGGCTCCAATGGGCGAGGCGCTCGGAAACGGAACATTCCAGTCGGCGGCTGGGCATATCTGGGGAAAATGACAAATTGTTATATTATAGCACTTATTTTGCTATAGAAAAGTTACATTAATGGACCTATAAGTGTTATGTATAAAATAAAATAAAATGGATTTACTAAGCAAAGCCTGTAGGGCCTATATATATACGCTACATGCTTTGATTACAGTGTAGGTACCTACCAGGTACCGATTGCAAATTCACGCAAAAACAGCATTAAAAGGAATATGATTAAAATTAATAAAAGTTCCTGACAGATTTCTTGCACTTTACACCGTTACGCACCTACTATGTATTATACATTATATTATGCAAATGTCCCATTTCTCACGAATAAATAATTCAATAATTTGCATTAATTTATTTTTATTGTATTAAATTATATTCAATTCGATTTGAATTAATTTTCATTCACGATTGATTATTATTATTGATTTAAATTTAATTCATTAAAATACACCTTTATTTTATTCTTATACTGAATGTGTAAATAAAGATAGAAGATGTAAAGTGTGTAAATAATGGTTAAAAGAGAGAACAGAATGCCAGACATTCGTGGGTGTCACCATATACACATTCTCTATTCCTCATAGGAAATTCACGTAATTCACACATCTTAATTATAATTTATGAAGACGGTGGTGTACCTAAACAAATTTCATACATTTAGGGGCTGGAGTAGTGAGTTATGATAGTCTTTGTAACGCGGTAAGTATAGGTACGCCATGATTTCCATTGTTTCTATCATCTAAGACGCCAAGTTTTTGCATTTTACAAAATTAGACGAAGCTTTGGAAATTAAAAGAGCATCGCTTGGACATATTATGAGAAAACAAATGTCACCAGAAGGTAACAATTTAAACAAGGCACATAAATAAACTTTGGTAGCGACGTTAGATTGTAATTGTGTTTTATGATATTGGTATCTATATTCAACTTTGTTAACAGATTCGTCTAAGATATGTGATTGTTCCTCTAGGCATAATTTTGAAAGATATAAATCGCCTACACGACTATTTCGCACAAATATGTACTTACCTAATATGATTAACTTCAATTTCATAACAATAATTTGTAAAATGTTGCCTAATTTTATGCAATATGTACTCAATTAACTCCAAATTAGCAATATGTAGGCAGAATTTAACCCAAATTGGATTAGGTACAGTGTAATTTTGAAAGATGACTTGATTATTATCGCTGTCTGTTGATTTAATCTGTTTTATTTTCTGTAAATCCACTTCACAATAAAATTATTCACAATTTCATAACGTTTCCAGTTTAAATTAACACTATAACAATCAATTAAACCCTAAAGAATTAGTGTTAAGCCTACATGAGATTTCATGGCATCATGCATTTTGTGACATATAAGTTAAAGTATGTAGAATAATGTTGACCTAAATCATTATGTTACTCAGTAACAATTTGGTAAAGTTGTGTAATTTTTGTACGGTTCATATGATATATTCGTCTTCTCTCTCATAATATGTAAACTGTATTGCAACATTTAAAAACTAGGTTCGTATTGTGTCAATATTGGTATACCTATACTTTAAGGTTTAAGTTACATTTCCTAAGTCAACATCCGACACAGAGGGCTTATCGTATTGTCACGTAATGTTAGTTGTTATGGTACATATAGTTTGTGTTGTAGTTTAAGACTTTCTTGATTAGATAACCATGTCGGAAGATAAGTTCTATATATTATTAATACAAATACTTCTTGAATATAATGGGTGGGTATATCTAATTGGGTTCATTATTTCTTTAGTAGGTACCTTCAGTCGACTGCGGAAGAGACTGCTTGCATAAGAAATCAGTCCAACCGGTGAAGGTATTGTTGTTCTTCTTCATGTGAATCCAGTCAGTGCACCATCATAATATGCATAACATGACGTTATTGTAAACATCCGCTGTACTCTAGCTGGAGTCATCCGCGGTGTATGATGCTTTCTCGAATAACCGATATACCATGACCGAAGAGTTACGTAACAAATATCAAGAATAAGAAATATATAGTACAGGCAAGGTACATTTATGTGAAAGAAATTACCTACATGATGTGACAACGAAAGTATCTTAAAATCGTGTAGAATCGAGTAATTTACCTTTTTAGATGAATTGCAGTGAAATTAGTATAGCTAAATTAAATCCATTTTCTAGCTTTTATATTTTTACAGTTTCCACACATTCAGGTTAATAAATATGGATATTATAGGTACCTGATTCCTTTGAAGCTATAGTAGATTTTACTAGGACGTGTCTTAGTGGTGACAATCCTGCCTCTGACTGTCCCCTGGGCATACTTCACGACCGGAGTAGTCTCACTCACTCTTAATCTGTCAACTAGATGCTGGGCTACATGGGCCGCCCTCGAAGGTAATATTCGGAGCCTTCTTAGTGTCAATTTTAATGCATCGTGCTCCTGAACGTGATTTGAAAAGAGTTTCCATACTTCTGATACCTGAAACAAGTAAAGAAAATAAAAATGAATTCTCACAGCCAGCAGAATGTATAGGACGGTGTTCATATATGATGGGACATATTATTATGACTCGTATTATGATGGTTGATGTTGCATTCTCAGTGACTTTTGGTACGGCAGTAATTCGACAAAAAAAAGAGTAGATACCAACAACATTGAATACCAATATTAGTAAATGTATGTCATTGACAAAGTATAACTGATATTGTGTATGAATTTCATATGATAACACTGTTGAATGTATGGCTAACAGATATAGGTATATACCTACATCTCCTGTGAAAATGGCAATGATAAAAATATTGCTATAACGTCTAAAAACGTATCACTGCATACCATAGAATTAATTATGGTATAACACCACATTCAAGCACGTATCCAAGGGGGGGTGGGGGGGTGGTTGGGATCCATCCCTCCCGAAATCTGTACGGGACGATTTTTCTCTGCTATATCGGCGCGCCTCAGTTTTTTTTGTAACGACTCTTTTTTTTATCTGGGCTTGCATACACAAACCCAAACACTTTCCTGCACACATTGCACTAGGCTAAAAGCCTGTATCGCAAAGTGTTCCAGCGCCGGGGTTTGAACCTGGCACCTCCCGCTTGAGAGACTGCCGCCTCAACCAACTGCGCCAACCATGTACTCTTTATGTAGATATGATACATACTTAGGTACCTATGTAAAATACTTCGACTACGGCGCTAATTTTTTTGTACATTTGCTAAAGGATAAAAAAAATGGAAAAAAGTTAGTGCATAGACATAGAAAATTTCTTTCACATAGTTGTTTGATTGAATAAATGACCTCCCTCCTCCCCGAACCATCAAAAGTCTCGATACGTATACTTGACCACACTCTACGATTCCCTTTGATCAAAACACATACCTATTCATAATTAGTATCTAAAATATAGTTTTTCTTTACAATAGTCAATTTCACGTCATATGGTTCTCATGGCTAGTGGAAAACTTATACTCGATAAGAGTTTTATCATCTGCTAATTATACGAGTAATATGTATTAGGATTTTCTATTGAGTTTTTAAACTAAACATATTAATACCAGCATATGACCTTCATGTCTGTTATCTGATGACTTAATGTATCAACTACTGTTGTCGGCCCGATGATCAAAATATTTATTTGACATTGATTATTATAATAATCAAAACAACAGTAAACTCATTTATTAATGCTAAGGCTGAGGTGCGCATGGAGTAGAATGTACCATGTGCCCTTCCAGTAATTATAGAACCCTATTTTAACGGTTTGATATATTTGTATTGAGAAGTGAGTAATCTAATTACTATGGAACTGTAGGTACCATATTTAATTTGAGTTCTTATGTTATTAGGCACCCATAAGTAGGTGTATGTAGGTATCTAATATCTCTCTATATACCAAAAAGCTAATTAATATTTAGACATATTATAAACTACCAATGTTCACATCAAAAGTTTAGAGCCTTGATAAGGTTTAACTAATTTTCTAATGGCAAGGCCTTTTCGGCTGAAAGGTATATATTCTTCTTCTTTTTATATGTATTAATTAGGCAATGAAAATAAAAGTGACAGCGATAAGATCTAGCGTTACGTTACGACCGACGCCGACGCCGACGTGAGGAAACATCAAAGACAAAGATATATTGAGTGCAGTGGTTCTTTCAAAAAAGTTTTCGTTTAAAATTACATCAACGCATGACAAACATGAAACGTGTAAATATGGAGATAGATACTCTAATGTTGTAATAGTACATTTCATATGAAGCTGCATCACTTAGGTTCTTAATGTTTCTCTTGTCAAATGATTTCGGGTCAGATTTCAGTAAGTACATGTTTTCTTTTGGAAAAAAAAACAGACTGAGGTTTGCACTCTATTGTCGTAAAATTACATATGAAATAAGGTGTCATTAGATGTGATTAATATAGTACCTATATAATTAATTATTATTATTGTCTTTTATAGACACAAAGGAAGGATTGGGTAATAGAAATATGTAGGTAGATACCTAATAATTACCATATATCTTGCAATGGTCACTCAAACAATGCGTTTCCGTAGGATGTTCCTTGCATTTATGCATAATTCGTATGTAATGTTTGCACAATACAATGACAAATGTATGAATATCTAATATCTATTCAAAATAATGTAGGTATGGTGTTTTATTCCTTTACATATGAAACATAAAGGAGTTTTAACTTCCATAATAACCTCTTCACAAATACCTTTTATTTGCCTTACTCAGTGCGTGACTACCTCTTGGCAGTTCGGGGGAAAGCCCCGAGGCCCTTTGAGATCAACACTACACACGCCATTTTGTAAAATGTATTTACAAATAAACAAATTATGAGACTTTTCTTTGTGATCCAATGATCCATCTTATGGATATGGTAATCACTAGGTATTTTTCTCATTTTTAGGGCATAAAAACTCATAATTAGTGATAACTGATAAGTGGATGATTATCAACATTTTATCATCAGTTTTACAAAACAATGCATTATGAGTATTTATGCAGTAGGTAAGTATATCTTATACTAATTGTTAAATTGATTACACGTGCATACATTCAAATTAACTGTAATGTAACTAATACCTTACTAATTATTTCAAATCTGTAATAATACTTAATTGTAATTAGGTAAATTAGTTACCGTTGGATTGTAACTATGGCAGGTAGCATGGGCATCGCCAGCCTCGGAGCTACGGAGGGGCAGCAAAATTGTATAGCACGAAAAAGGCGTAAATAGCGCCGCAGGTGGAATTTTTTTGTGAGACATAGCAAAGAAGGTCGTAATATGGTTTGGTTTATTTGAAAATGTACATAATTTTTATAAAAAGTTAAAAGAAAAATTATTTTTATAAAAAGTAATAAAAAATAGCGCCGCAGTCGATTTTTTTTCATGAAACAACTGTATTTTGTTGGATTTTCATACTAATTTAAGAAAATTTATGACATGATGAGAAAATGTGTGGTAATAATGTGATTTTTTGTGAGGTTTTATCATTTAGTATGGAAAAATATATACCTATTCCAATCTCTAGGGGGGCAGATGCCCCCCTGCCCCCCCCTGACGACTCCCATGGCAGGTAGAGTTATTATTATAATCTTATTATAATTATGACAGATGCGAGTTAAATTAACTACGGTAGATTCTACCTAACTAAAGTGTTGTTAATCATTCATTATAATCACTAGATTAAACACAACAAACGATTTCACCTGACATTGTTACTACCTACTCATCTTTTGTAAGAAATTATTACAAGTGTTTCGTTACAGCGATCATATAACGTTGGACGATGTAACCTCTTCGGTAGAAACGCTAAAATATTTGTGTTTTGTATAAGTTGTGTAGTGTGTACCCAATTGATTTAGGTAAATCACGTACTGTTATTTATTACTTATTATGGATAGCCAAACTCTCAGATTCCTGAATATAATAAGGTCTTTTTATAACGTACATAGGTATACTTTGGTATGTTTGTAGTTGTATACGTACGTATCTTTAAACCTTTAGACATTTTCATAACTGCTTATAAATACTCGTACCTACAGGTGAAAACTAATGATTTTTAAGCAATATAAATCTAATTTAAGCAAATGTATTCTATAGGACTAAACATTTTGACCCAATAGAGTGAAAATAGAATTATATTGTACATATATGTACTCTAGGCTATTAGAGGATAAGCATGAACCTGGAATCTAAGTGAGTTAACATCCAAAAGCAGGCACCATACTTTGGGATACATGCCATTCTTTTTAAATTTTAACCATCGAACTGCCGATTAATGTCATTGAACCTCTATCTAAATCTACCTAATTAAACATGCTTCGAACACCAAAGTTTTTGAATATCTGATTTGTACATACAACCCACAGGCATTTTAGAATCACTGTGGAGTGATGCTGTACCGACATATTATAACAATAATAATATAATAAAATATGTACATTACATATTATGAAATGAATTAAGTATAGTAATAACGTCTTGTATGAATGGTGTAGTGTAGTGTAGTGCTGTACAGTGCTCACTGCTCAGCTGTCAATGTTACATAATTCCATTGTGAGGTCGCTGGTTCCACTTTTGTTATTATAAAATGTAAACATTTTAGTGAAAGGAAAGATTCGTTGGATATTTATTAACAACAATTTGGAAAAGACCGTCTTCTTTTTTTATTTGAATAATTTCAATTATCACATCTTACGAGTAAGTAATAAAATAAGTAAGATATTTTTATATCAACTTTTTGAGACTTTCTTGTGCTTTCTCTGCCGATGACGATGCCATAAGTATTGACTGAATGATTTTTTTTATATTGTAATACCAGTAAGTAAATTTATAGGAAAAAGTCCTGTTTGACTAAATCCCATCCCAAAACTCCTTGAAATTATAGAAAATAAAAATAGGCTTTATGCACCTTATTTATTCACAAAGCGTACGTATACCTAGAGTTGAACAGAGAACATGTATGTACGTCCTATAAATGGATGGGTGCACCTACAACAAACCATGTAGTTTATTCCATTATTGCCCGCACATATAATAAATTACTTAAGTTTTGAGGCATTTCACAAGAGAGAAATAAAGATATCACCAATAATCTATATATATAAAACAAAGTCTGATTTTTGTAAGTGTTCGCATAGCTCCCGCATTTTATGATAGATTGCTGCGAAAATTTAGAATAACATTTGCGATAATATAGGCTGTGTCCTAACGTCGCCGGTTTTTGGAGAAAAAGCTTTTCCTAGGAGATGCCATGATGATGAGGGGATCCAAGGGTTGTGTGGGGTGGAGTGTTGTATCGTATGAAATGGCATTGGAAAAGAAATTCAGATCTTAAGCCTCATTTTGTCCAGCTCAAACCTATAAAGTATGCCGGGTTGGTTTGTTAAATTTTCCGTTGCGAAGCACGGGTAACTCAGCTAGTAACTTTATAAAACTTGATTTTATTACAAAGAAAAAAATAAGAAGACATACAAGTAACACACATCCATAATACCTAATAAGTAATTCTTACTGGGCGAACTTCGCTATACAGCGATCTCTTCCAGCTAACCCAAACGTTTTACATGTTGATTGTTTCTCATCAAGGTGCACCTAATACGTTGTATTACTCTCGAATCTCGCATGATACTCCCCTATGTAATATATGCATTACAATACATTACCGATTATGTATTTTGTATTGGGAAATCTACGATGTTCATGTGTTTATATTACCCATAAATAACCATTGGTCAAAATTGGGCACAAATTTGATTGAAATTTGGCAATAATAGATACATTGTGTATTTGAGTACATTTATTACAATATTACACAATCTTCTTTTTTTCATCACTAATGTTAAAAGTTTATTGTATTGTTGCGAGATTTAATTTCTAACACCAAGTTACCTACTACAACACATCAGGTGCAGCGTCAAACGTGGTACATTTTTGACGGGGAACCGTAGAATTTCGAGCGGAGTTTCGTTCGGAATTGGTTACCTACGTGGATTAGTTAGTCGAAATGAGGAGGCAAGAAGTGTCTATGTAAGGATAGGAAAGTCTAGCGATCTGCTCTTTCTGCCTACCCCGCATGGGATGCGGCGCGGCGTAGGCATAGAATGTAATGGCTAATAGGTATTCGAAATCTCGATAAGGTCTCCCACTGTAGGTAAGTCCCTGCTTCTAAACTATTACAAAGGGTTATATTGGGGAAATCCTTGAAGTGAAGCAGGGAAATAGAAAACTACAAAAATGTTGATGCGGAATCTCAGACTTGTACAATTTTTCTCACATACGAAAGAAGAAGACAATGGTAGTAAGTAAAGTTTTCTTACAAAATGATTCAATGAGATATTATTTCACTTCTAAACAGAACGATCTCGCACGCGAAACGAACATAGGTATTTCTATTTAATCGATTCCTAAAATGATTCCTGGTGAATAAAGGCATTTATAGTATAAAACATAATTATTAACGAGGCCAAGACCCCACAACGTGTTACAGACAACATCATTTCTTATTGATTTATTACTAGTGGTATGTAAGAATGCATGTATCATCATGTGGTGGATCCAAACACACAAGTTTAGTAGTAGTATTTACTTCAATACACCGGCAATATACCAACTTATTATAGAAATGGCATTGCGGAATCATTCACCTGTCTATATTTTTATTCCATTTAACGGTTGATGGCACAAAATGAACCAATAGTTTTAATCAGACACTTTCTTCGTCGTTGTTTCAATAATTAACCATATAAATTATGACACTATTGTTAGAAATAGATAGATAATGACTATGTAGATACTTGCTATATTTACTTGAACCTTGAACCCATATAAATATGATCCCATCAGTGCATCTGAAGATAAAAGTGGTTAATTGAGCACTGATCCATACTATCGTTGCATTTTCCACAAGGCTGGGTAACCGGTCACTTGTTATTCAAGGGATGAAAAGGGAGATACAAATAATAATTTTATAACTATTTATGTACTCTGGTTTAGTATAGTACCTAATAAAACGCTAGTGAATTAAAATTATCATAACAGGCTCAGCGTCATTTATGGTTCTGTGGAGTCAGAATCAACTAACGCATAAGAGTTCTATTTTCCTCCAAATTATTTGGGAGTCGTTATTGGATACAATCTCTAGATCGAGATCGAACCATGTGTTATTGGAATGCCGAATGATAGTTGGCCAAGAACACAATAGTGTATTTCAGTTCTGTATACCATTGATCTATTTCTTTATTCCTTTTTTAATTCACCCATTTTATTTTTCATTAGTATTTATATTATAGAGGTTTTGCCAGCTACCGAGTCGGAATTGGGGATAATCGTCAAGAATTTAGGACCCAGAAAGGCTCCTGGCATTGACAGGATCAATGGTGCGGTAGTGAAGAATGTTTGGAAATTCTGTCCGGCGGAGTTTTTAGGACTGATGAATCTGTGTTTGCGGGAGGGGGTCTTTCCCAAAGTATGGAAGAAGGGTTTGCTCAAGATAATCCCTAAGGGCAATGATAAGCCACTGTCCGACCTCAAAGCGTACAGGCCGATTACGCTGCTGCCTTCCTTTGGCAAGGTCCTTGAGATCTTGGTGAGGAACCGGCTGGGGGCGGCCTTGTCGCCCGGTAGCTCTCGACAATTCGGCTTTAGTCGGGGATTATCTACCGAGCATGCTATTACTGAATGTATCCGCTGGAAGGATAATTGTAAGGAAAAGTCTTTCTGGACATAGCTGGGGCTTTCGACAATGCTTGGTGGCCACTCATACTGGCCAAGCTGAAGCTACGGGGCTGCCCCGGCTGGTTGCACACCGTTGTGTGCACTGTGCAGCTACTTCAGCTCCCGGTCGGTGGTCATTGCGCATGCGGGACACATCGTGGAAACAGAAGTTGACATGGGATGTCCGCAGGGCTCGGTCCTAGGACCGTTTCTGTGGAACGTCCTGTTTGATGACCTGCTGGGACTGATTCTTCCTTCGGGCACAACGACGATTGCATACGCGGATGACGCTCTTCTCTTGATAGGCGGAAACTCAAGAGCGCAGATTGAAAGTAAATTTGTTGACTCGATCACCATGATATTAGACTGGGGTAAAAGGAATAGGTTTATCTTCTCGCCGAGCAAGACCTCAGCCATGTGGATGAGGGGGAGACTGAGTCGAGCGAGGAATCCGGTTTTGCGGATGGAGGGGTATCCCGTCAGGGTCTACGACGAAGTCCGCTATCTGGGTGTCTTGCTTGACAGGGATTTCTCCTTTCTGCCCCATGTGAGGTTCTCGGCGGAAAAAGCAGCTTCCTTGTTTATGGCACTGCGCAGAATCAGCAGGAGTACATGGGGACTGCGCACGGGTACTGTGAGGGCCATCTATAAGGCTACGTACGATGCTCGAGTGACGTATGCGGCTGGGGTGTGGTCGCATAGGCTCGACGTGGGATACGTTTCTCTGGCGGTTCTGAGGGGGCAACGCCTTCCTTTACTTGCGGTCACGGGTGCCTATCGGACGGCAGCTAGCGACGGCCTCCCGGTTATCGCTGGTGTTTTGCCTGCCGATCTTGAGGTATTGGACTTTGTTGCCCGGAGGAGGATCAAGACCAATGGGTCTGCAGAACACCTCGGCATATCCGTACAAGCGGAACCCGGGGTGAGAGGATTGAATAGGGCAATCAGCGCCATACGTGATAGGACGATGGAAGTGTGGCAAGAGAGGTGGGATGCGGGGAGGACTGCTAGGAGCGTCTACAGTTTCTTCCCTGTTGTTAGTGAGAGGATGAAAAGAGGATCCCTGGCACTAAGCCACCATGCGGTGCAGTTAGTGACGGGACACGGTGAGCTGAAGGGCAAACTCTTTGAGTTGGGCCTAGCAGCGGATCCGTGGTGTGCTTGTGGCACGGTTGTGCAGAGTGCGGGGCATATCCTGTGGGAGTGCCCTTTGATGACGGATGCGAGGGATGATATGATAATGGGTATGAGTGAGGACACTCCCCGACTCATTTGGTACGGGGAGGTGATGATGAATGGTCGCAATGTGGAGTACAAGCTGTGCCTCATGGTGTACAAGGCACTGAATAACATGGCACCACCGTCACTCTCCGAACTCTGCCAACCGGAGACTACCACGAGAAGACCTCTGCGCTCGGCAGCTACGGCAAACAACAGGCTCATCGAACGCAGCAGGGCTAATAAGTCCTGCTTCTACGAGAGAGCATTCAGCGTAGCCGGCCCTGTCAGATGGAACCAACTTCCCGTGGATTTGCGCAGCGACCAGACCGTCACAACTTTCAGGAGCAAGCTGAAGACGTCGCTCTTCAGGACCAGTTTCCCGCGCCCTTGAGATGGATAATCCATGAAACGGCGCCATAAATTATCCATTAATAATAATAATAATAATAATAATGTGGCTAAATTTGAGGAATTTGTTGGTGTGTGGGTGTCGCGCTGGGGTCTGCTCCGAGGATCGGGCTCATCCCCGGTTTGAGGGGCGCCTCAGCTAGGTACCTAAGTTGGTCAAGTCGTGCGTCGTCGATAGTCGTGAACTCGTCTGTGTTTCGTATCGTCCTTTCTCCTTGGTGGAGGTTTGGGTGGGTTTATTTTATTTGTCCCATGCGGGGAGGTTTGTTTGTTTTGATCCACACAATCGCCGGGTTGTGGCGCCTGGCGCCACGGCATTGAAACCAGTCTTTTTAGTCAAGTCCTCAGGGTCCTTTGTTTTTGCTGCCCCTGGCTCGGTCGAATAGTTTTGTAATTAGTCTAAGTTATTATGTAATGTAGCTCATTGTTTGTTATCATCCTTGTAGCAGGGATATTGAAGGTGTCATTCCGGACGGTGTTGCTGGGGGGTGTCCTTCTGGATAACCCTGGGGCCGTCTGAGTAACTTTGGGCTGTAAGTGCGAATAAAAAGGCGCCTAACTGGCGCCTGTGTTATTCGGGTGTGAGGAGGGACCTTCAATATATAGTATTTATATGAGTTATCATTTCAGAGCGCCAATTACAGCATTAAACATTTTTGGATCGCCACCCCCACAACGCACCGCACCAGATCGCATATATACAATCACGGCATCGTTGTTCTGTCAGTAGTTTTTCCGAAATTGTCTTCAATGTATTGGACAGGGGGAGGCTGAAGTGGAAAAAGAAAATTATAAAAAAATCTTACCGTAACTTGATTGATACTGTTTCCTGTGTTTAGAATAACATCCCCTATGGCTGAGGGTGGTACAGCGTCTATCCGTGGGAACGGGCTAATACATATTATTACACATAACACTACTAACTGTACGTTACTCATTGTCATCATATTACGATAATGCATCGTCATAAAAAGTATATTTTTATATCACAAAAAACACTGATTGTTTTGAACAAGTTCACATTTTTTAAAACACTTATTGACTTACATTACACCATGATTTGTACATCCTGAATATAGAAAAGAAAAAATGATGCACAATGTATTATTAGGTACTTAGATTTCTACATTCCTACTGCTACAGATGTTCATTGCTTCTGAACTATTTCTCTAATCATACATATGTAAAATAGGTGTGTTTTAGGAAATGAGATTATCGATTTTTTTTTATTCTTACATAGAAAAATTGGTCAATTAATGTACATTGCTATCTGTCCTGACTAACTCGTGCAAAAAACATATCTAGTTAATTTGCCGGTTAAACATTAGCCATTTGAACCCAAACTCATTTGTACAGATTGAGATACTTAGGTACTTAATTAAAAGCATATTCATAATACGTATAAAATTAAAACAATATTTTTTTACATTGGGATAAGTATTTGTTGGCGATGGAATTTGAATGGCGAAGTTGTCAGCGATGGAATTTCTTGTAACTTTTAAACTAAGTAGTCGGAAGAAATCGTATCTGGTGTTTTTTATGGATTTTTGAATAGAAATGGGGATCATGTTCAGTATACAATTGGATAGATAACCTCTTTGAGTAATATTTTCTATAGGTATAATCGTGTAATTGATAAGAATGATAAGTAATATTTTTTACTAAAGTGTGAAGATGAACGTTATGGATTGTAAAATTTCTAAGTCTTCAAGCAGGAATATAGTACACATTATATTTGATGACCCTCTTTAGTCCGACAAAAATATTAATGTTAAAACAATAAGTACATTTCGTAAATCACGATTTTAAATAATTTCATAATTTGACATTAAATAAAATTAAACTAGCATGTTTATGATTAAAAATCTTATTACATTATGTTTCAACACACAAAAATTACCAATAAAGAATTATAATAATGTCGGGCTTGTTTACGAAACTTCAAAATTCACCGGTAATTACGACACTCGATCGGCTCAGCGCACTGCCTCTCTCACGAAGGCTTCGTTGATAATGTTCGCTGTAAAATGTATATGAAGAGGTGTAAGCATTGTTGAACGCTTATTTGGAAGTGCATTGAGGTGGGGTAGCCATAACATAATACTATGTAAAATGTATACACAGCTAACATGAATCAATCATTCATCTTGCTTATCTTTATAAGAATGGTAATGTAGAATGTAGGTCACACTAACATCCTATCCTGATTTTATGATGTCTTATAGATTAAGAGTGTCTAAAGAACATAAAAAATATTAGGTAATTGTTTTACTTGACGCAATGTTTTCTTGTAGGTTTTGAAATGTTTGCACAGGGCTTTATAAAATTTTAACTACAGAATTTGTTTTGTCGTCAAAGCTTTATTAACAAACGCCTCAAATTAGAGCGAGGTTTAAATCTAAACGAATAGTTTCTATTATATGATCACAAGGAATAGGTACATATATGTACTACGTACAGTATCTATCTATATTAATCAAGAGAGAAAACTTTCGGTTCGTCTTTCTTGAATCTCACACATAACGGTCGTCATTTTATTGATAAAAGCCCACAGTTGCCTAAATCTAACAGTGTCAAAAGTAACGATCCAAACCTCTAACTATCTATAATAAGGCTGGCCACACACGTCCCGAAGTTCAGTTCCGGAATCGACCGTTTTGCAAAAAAGTTCCGATCAAAACCTCTCTCTGAATTCAGCGTCACCCCGATTTTAAATTCAGAAAGAGGTTTTGGTCGGAACCTTTTTGCAAAACGGTCGATTCCGGAACTGAACTTCGGGACGTTTGTGGCCAGCCTAAGTGTATTTTGGATTTCCGGATTATCGCGAATATCTGCACGTGCCTGCTTTAGATATAAGTAAGTAAGTACCTACTATATCTATATTTCCTTATAATAAGTATATCATCAGACCTGCTTACTACTTGCGTACCTAGTTCATGAAACATGAACATTTTCCTATACAAAAAGTCACATTTCACACTTATCTATATAAAATTAGGTGTCGTGTGGTAATATTATCACACAATTAGGTATTGTCTATATTTTTATTAATCGATATAATGCCTGCGTTGTATTTGATTCACACGTTATAGTTCTAAGTTCATTGGGTGTAGCATGTAGCAATGCAATGGTGTAGCAATATTCTACGGCACTATATTGACACCTATAAGTCCCATGCTCTTGTTCTTATTATGTTGACAACATGGAGGTAGATACATATACATAGTTTCAATTATCTACCATGAAACACTAGGTATATGAAAAATTAATATTCATTTGACAAATAATTCTTGGGCTATGATTTTGTTGTCGAAACCATTAGAGTTGAAAGTATTTATCCAATAATAATTTATATCGAACTCGCTGGTAGAGTCTGGATGCAGAGGGGTCAAAACAGAGACGCGTGTAAAGTGGAACGAGTTGGAAGTGGCCTACGCCCAGCAGTGGAGATATGGAGGCTAGACAAGAAGAAGACATATACACTATACGATACGGTATAACATCTATGTGAAACCTAAACTATCAATGCCTAGGAAAGAACTGCATACATTTTAATCCTCATAAAATGAATCACAGATGAAAGAAAATGTTTTCTACAAGAATCTAGATAAGTACCACATAATGCGTTTATACTCGTAAAAAACCCATAAAAGTACTTACCTACCTACGTATGCGCGAATTGCCTAAATGTGTATAGACAATATTGCTCAAAGAATCGAAAGTTCATCATAAGATGACTTGGTATAGTCATGTCACATGTAGTGAAAGTTTAAGTTAATAACTAATTTTGCAATGAATTGCATTAAGTAGCTACCCACTATACCACAACTCTTTAGCCTGAATGTCATTATTGGTTGGCTAATGTTGGTTGTTGACAACATGCGATGATGGATGGAATATCACAACCACAACAATAGTGCCGACCTCTTCTGATTCATTCAAAGAAATACTGCGGCGATATCTCGTAACGTAATGCATTTACAACGATGTACCTATTCGTATCTTCTGAATTTTTACAAGTACCTACAATAAAATAATGTTGTGAGATGTGCGATCCAAAAAGTTTGGAAACTCTCGAGTTGAGCTTCAGCTAGAAAAGCTAATGTCGGGAATCGGGATATGTAAGTCGGCATCGGGGATCGAACCCGAATTTTCCTTGCTCAATTCTGCGGCTCATTATCGGCTCGAGAACCTACTTAATCTGAAAAAATGTCATTTGCAGATTCTAAGAACAGGAGGAAACTCCTCATCGCCTACTGTAACAGATTGCGATGTTGTAAGATACACGATGATGAGTATGCGGATTTTGGGTAGGTATCAGATAGAGCTGGTATCACTACCTTGATCTCTCCAAGTCCTGGACTTTATAAGAAGTACAATAGATCTTGGACGCAGTACCCATTACACCCAATCTAATAAATAACAACTAAATAATGATAATATGAATGGAACTAACGTGGAAAATGGGTGGACGTATTTAGTTTCATAACATGGGTTGGGTACCATACCATACCATACCATACCAATTCACATAGTCTAAGTAATATTTCTTATTAAAGTACCATCCCTAGCTCCAAAACATTTGTGAGCACGCCGAACTTAAAAAGGGTCTACGTTCCGGCTTTCTCACAGGTAGTCGTCAACGTTATCGGAACCGAAGCGAAGAAGATCATATAAAAACGAATTATATCTTCGTAGTCATGTTGGAATATGGGATAGAATTAATCAAGACACTATGGAGCAGTACGTTTTGTAAAATAAACATGATGGTACAGACTACACACGATTATTTTACCTCTGTTAGAAATACTTTCTTTTTTTTAAAGATGTCACTATGATCACATCTTTTCTTTCATAAAAAGTAAATTAAACATAATACGTATCACTCGAAATTTTTTACACTGTAAGAAAATTATGTCACATACATTATTTTATCACTACACTTATAATAAGTACAGCTTTTTTTAGATATTGATCCACGGCGGCATTTTAAACACACAATATTATTTTGCTAAAACCGAGTTGCAAATGCTGTAAAGCATGTTCTGGCTCTGGCTGAGAACACTAGTCGACTATCGTACCTATTCCAATGCACAAGTTGGCATATTATGCTAGACTAGGAACTAGGTAATTAATGATGGATGTAGTGTATGTTTGTTAAGTAATATTAGGTATGTCCCAGTAAACAACATTAGTTTGTATGTAACACCACGTAATGAGCTGACGAGCAAGGTATTGGTTTGGTACTGTAACTACAACTAGATGATATATAGCGACTACATACCTTATGCCCATAGAATCTATAGATAGACAAATAAAGGAAAGTTGGCGGATCATTTCACCTAACTTACCTACAATTACTATAGTCTAGTAACAGTGACTCAGCGCGGGGGGGGGGGGGGGGGGGGGCGGCAAGATTTTGATAGGCAACCTAGGGTGTATGACACTGTGTGTACCTATGTATATTTTCATTTAAATTACATTTCAATCATAAAACAGAGAGGTCATATTTTGAACACCAGTCTCAGGCTATTTAGTATGGGATTTATTCGATTACGCTACGATTAAAGAAAAACAATAAAATTTGTTTAAGACACAAAAGTTTTAAATCCCTGTATCCCATTTTCAAGGTAAGTATATAATATGATGTGCAAGGAATATAATAAATTTACTCAGAATCAAATTTAAGAAGGATTTTTTTTGTATTTTTTTAGTCACTAAGTTGGATCTTACATTATAGAAAGAAAATACTCAATAATAAAACTACCCATTTTGTATACTTAGTACGCTTGTCAAGGTACGATGAATATAATATGTAAATGTAAATTTAATATAACGCGAATATAATGAGTGGGCTATAAAGAAATACCGGGAAAAACAATTATGGTAATAGCAACGCCATCTAGCGGATGAATATGCAAGCAATATGAATATGCAATAGTGGTTGGCTGCATCGATGTAGTGTTCTATGTGTTCTGTGACGTGCGACGACATGAATTAGTTTGATGATGGCGAGAAACGGAGGGAAAACTAAAAATAACATTATTTGATGTCAAAATAGCAAGTACGCAGATTTAAATTATATTCATGTACCTGTTCTAAAAGTTATTATTAGGTGCTGACCCCTTCCTTACATATGGTAATTTGTCGTACGAAAATAACATGAAAATAAAGATAAAAGCCACCACAGCACCTTCGGGATGATTGTATTATAGCCAGCAACACAATATAGTAAGTACATTATAACAATGATTATGATTGCCTATAAATAAAAATTCCTTCAATGCATCATAAGATTCATAAGAGGATCGGTGCCTACCTCTTTTTTGTAGCTGTTTTTTTAATTTTATTATTGTTATTTTTTATAATGGCAATACCGAAGCATTCTATTTATGAAATATAGGAGGGAATTAAGTAAGTACTTTTTGGAAAATGTTTGTTTGTCATCCAATGGGTTTCCAATTAGAGTGTTCCATTTTCAAAATATTATTATTTGGAGGGAATCTATTGCGTATCCTCCATTTTGTTGACATTCCTGTTGAAGAAAACTTTTGCTGTGTTAACTTGCCAACATAATCTTGAAAATGTTTTATCATTTGGAAATTTTAAAGAAAACTGGCCCATTTTACCCATTGTGGCTTGCTGATACCTATCCAAGAAGGTTTTTGAGGATCCCTGAGAATAAAATTTGGAGTTACAATGTAGCTGAGATTTGGTAAAATTTTCGCATGTTTTTTTCCAAGCTTTGGTGTTTTGGTCTTAAGTCTTGCATAAAACATTAGTTTTCGAAACAAATGTGAAAATGATTAATCTAATCGATTTATTTCAGTGATAATCTGATAGAAATCATCAAAGCAGAGACAATGAATCCAGGGAAGAGATTTTCACTACGCCTGAGTGCCAGACTCACTTATGGTGCTCTCAAATTGTTTGAAAGACAAAGGCAAATGTTATTACGTAAGTTTCTTATCATTGTCTCAGTCTACATATTATTGCTTTGATCACAAATATTTTTTTTTTACATTTGGCAATCAGCTAGGGACAGTATATCTAGATAGGTTTAAAGTAAGACTTTTGTAGCAGTTTTGTGTAGTGTATTTATTCTACTCTGTGTTACATTACAGATGGCGTATTTTCTCTGAATATGGCCATCACAAAACGAAGAGCGGTGGAAGTGGAAAAACCTAAAAAGTAAGTCTTATACTACTTTATGTAAGTATCTAATTGTTGACACACTTAGTTGGCTTACAACCTTTCAAATGATAGAGCTTGAGTCAAACTTCAATGCTGAAAATATTAGCTGCAGAACAGATATATAATGTGAGCATATTTGGGTGTGTATAAAAAACATTTTCTTTTTTAATGAAGAAAAATAAAAGCCATCTTTTCACCCCTTGTGCAAGTAGTGTTCAATTTAGTATACCTACTCATTATTACATACAAACTTGTCAATGATTCTTCATAACGTTGATAAAAACTTTATAATTATTTATAAAAGTGTTTCACTACATTAGTATGATGGAGTTTTGGTATAATTAATTATTTATAGCATAAATGACTTTAAAACTACAAGTTTTATCAGTTAGACTCTTGACATATTTAAAATTAAACATTTCAAGTTTCAATTAAATACTCTTGTAATTAAGTAAGTACATGGTTGGAGTGCAAGTTTGAACCCCAGCGGTGACAATGTATTCTGTACTTCACCACACAAGCTTTCAGTTTGTGTACTGTGAAGTGTGCAGGAAATTTTTTGGGTTTTGTGTACACAAGCTCAGATCCTTTTTTAACATTAAGTAATTACTATTATATTGGTAATACCTTACCTAAGCAGATATTTATAATTTTAATATATTTTGCAGGAAACATAAGAAATCAACATCTGAAGTGCAAGCAGCTTTAGTTCAGCGACCAGAGCCAAGTGTTCCACAAGTGGAAGAACAGTTGATAGCTGAAGGAGAGCTTATCAGGATGCTGGTAACATTTATTTGTCAAATGACTTTATAAATATAAACGCAAATACACATATTTCTATACCTCACGGTAATTAGCTAAAAAAGCTTGTGAAGTGATATCGAATGGGTCGACCGTGGGAAATGAACCGTTATCCTCTATATAGACAGACAGACAGCTACTGATGACCTCCATGTTCGTTTCATTTTACTCACTCGATATAGAAACACAGCAGAGCAACTGTTATGATTAGTTATTTTAGTTGCAACAAGAATTTGAATACCGAAGTAGTCGCTGCAGGTTTGGGCGATGGAATGCTATAATTACATCTATACCATTTACCCATTTTTTTAAATATAATGCTCGCAGAATGGTAATCCTTGACAATGATGATGATGTGGTTACAATCTTGTCGATTGGTTTGTACCAAACATTTTCGTTATTGCTTTACACGCCGTCCTGTCAATCTCTTTACTTCCGTGTCGCTGCTACAGCCCACGCTCTCAATAATCTGGTCCATATACCTGCTTCTTGGGCAAGCTCTCACATTATTACTGCCCTCTTCCATTCCTATATTGACAATAAGTACCTACCACATAAACACATTTTGATAGAGCATATTTCACTGCTGCCAGTGCATACTTTGGGCTTTTTTACTATATTTCATAGTTGCATGTATTTTCTCATGGTAATATAATATACAATGTCTACATATTACTATCATATGTACAATATCTTTGACATCATTGATCACATAAAAGTGTATTTATTTTCCAACAATAGTTTCAGATTTAACACAGTTGGTAATAAAATAAAATTGATTCAAGGAAGATAAGCAACTTTATTAAACATTAAGGCATCTTCCCCCATTCGGAAATGCTTTGTTCAATAATGTCATAATTTATTTTAACATGTCCTTTTTATTCCCCAGAATTTGTCTCAACGAGTTCAGAATACAGAGATTACACTCAGGGAGAATGCATTGATTCCAGCGGAGAATAAAATGGTACAGTGGCGGCTTAGTATCCTTATATAGTAAATGTAGTAGATATTATACACAGGAATCACAATCTTATTCACTCCGGAATATGTTCCTTATAACATATTCTTTATGTAATTTGTAGGATAACTTTGGTGAAGAAGGAGACCCTGTAGCTATGTTCCTACAAGATAATATTCTACGTGATGGTAGAGTGGATGAGACTATCCTACAACAATCTACAGGACCCCACAATATTGTAGTGGTGGCTGAAGTACATCGTGCTAATGAACCTACTCCACCACCAGATCATAATGTGGCGACTATGACAGATGTGTCATGCCTTGAGAAAACTTTAAACCCTGCAGGTAAAATAATATTGTGAAACCAATTAAACATTCTACTCATACATACCATCACGGTATTCTTCAAATTGTCACCTTCGAGGGGTGGTTTGAGAATTTCATACTCATAAATGAACGTATTGAATGATTTATCAGAATGATGGATATCCCAGACATTGATTTGCACCCATCAGCCTCGGCTGCTGGCCCAAAATGATTAACAATAATAAAGAGTTATAGGTACCTACATTGATATCCATTATGTAATGTAGTTATCATAGTTATATTATATTTAAATTCCTTTTTCTCACAATTCCCCCAAAGCATCTAAAGTATAAATATTTGTAGATTAGTTCTTCACTCTTCAGTACTGACATGATTTCTTAATTTACAGATGAAATAGTGATTGAAGCATCAAAAACTATAGAAATATCCAAATTAAATGAGACAACTGTAATGAATTTGGAGCGTAAGTAAAAGTTTACATTTAAACAAATGATTTAGTAGGTACATATACATGTTGTGTGCTTACATATTTCACACCAACAATCCTTTTTACTGAATTACCCCAGTACTTGCTAACAATTTTAATCAATACTCTTGATGATTGTAGTAATTGGTGATTTTTTTCATCAAAATAAAACTACTCTAATATCACATTTTATTGACTCATCATTGATCATACTAACATTATTTATCCTAATTACAGATGAAATAGTTCCTGAAATCCAAGTTACCTCCATTGCACCTGACCTCCAAACTGTTCCTCATGTGATGTTAGCATCCTTTACTCTCCATAACTACTTCTTCTTATTTATTATACCCTTGATTGCTATTATTCTAATGGTAGAAGAAAAACTTAGATTTGTTAAATCAAACCACTATCATATTTTACATTTCAATTAAACCACACAGAGTACTTACATATTTTCTTTACTTTTACTCTGACATCAATGAGTGCAGTTTGTACTATGAAACTGAAAATATAATGTTCAGTTACATAGTTGATAGTGGTCCCTGAAAATGTAGCCATTATCCAGCTAGGTAATTCACATATTGAGCATATTCTGTATTATTGATAGTCCGTCCAGGCCCTTGGTAGTATTTATTATTTAGAAAGTATCAATTAATAGAGAGATATTATACCTACTTCAAGTAAAATAAAATATGCAGTGAAAATTAATAAAGTAATAAATAAAATTACAGAGAGGATCAGAATGTCCAAGAGAAAAGAGGGGAGAAAAGGCCTCACAGCTCCATTAATTTGGATGAGGTACGTGTATCTGTATATCATAGTTTCCTATATAGTCATACATTCTCCAATATAATCATAAGGATAATTTGATCTAATAAAAATATGTATGTATGTAATATGTTAATAGACTCCAGTATTGGATCCTAATGTGACATTGCCAGTGCCTCGCAGGCGTAGACGTGTTATTAAGGATGCTAACATCTTCCTTCATCACGACTACATGAAGGCTAGAATAGAGAATCCTTACGTCGAGCTGAGATGTCAGGTACACTTTTCTTACACTTTCTCTTATATTCTTATATCTTGATAGATTTGTTTTTGTCACTATTTTAATTCTGCAATCCCCATTTCTTATAGTGCGATGTTGACCTCGGGACAAGTCTTGTATCGAGAATGTTTTCTTATCCTAAATTGCATTTTCTCAAAAGAATTCTATTTATTACAAGCTTGATAGTTTTTAAGTATCAATGACCTTTATTTTTAATCTTGTAGCATCCATTACGTGATGCCATGAACATCGAGGCAGCAATATCTGATTACCGATTCCTTCTCCCACATGCAGCGTTTGAAAGGCGAAGCCTAATAAATAAAATGGGAAGATTGTCTAGGATGTTGAGGGCAGCCTACACGAGGAACTTATTAACTAGAGTTGTTCCTAATGAAAAATCTGCATTCAAGAGACTTAGACAAATTGAGGTAAATATGTGATAGTTTTAATTAGTGTCCGACCGAAACTGGTTTTTATGACCGAAACCGAAACCGAAACCGAATTTCGGCAACGGTCTCAGTTTCGGCCGAAACCGAAACCGAAACCGAAACTTTCTTACAAGAACATGTTTTGAGGGAAAAATAAAGAAAACGTTATTATAATCAGTCAGACTTTACTTTTTTACTTTTAAATCACATAACTATGCAGTCTTCGATATTTTCACTTATTGATAATCAACATAACAACCCCTTTTTTAAGAAAATATTATTGATTGCGCCTTAAAAATACTTAAAATAGGTGAGGTGTTTATTTGAGTAGGTAGATTCATCCTTTGAATATTATTTTTTTTTTTTTAATATTAAACATAAAATTACTTATTTAAGTTGTTACCTAACATCACAATACGTATATGTACTTTAATCACTGTAGTTATAAAGATCATTTTGCTTGCCCAAGTTTTCGGCGCTTACAAAAAAGACAGAAAACAAACTCTCGGAAATTTGTACTGAAATTTTTTTTCTTTTGATGTTTTGAATGAAAAATTTGCTATAATCAAAAATGTGCAAAAGGGATCCACTAGGTATTATCAAATTCTACCATGATGTATATATTTTTTTAATACATGTTTTATAGTTTTTGCTAAAACTTAGTTGAAAAAATCATCACAAGTCAACTTCGGAATTTTTTTCTGAAGGATTGATACATTTTTTTAAAAATCTGTAAAAAGGATCCACTAGACAAAGGTACAAACTAAATATTCTGCTAACATCTTACTAGCCTATTGTGTACCGGTGAGCAGATATTTATCTTGTAAAAACCCCCTATTTCGTGAAAACCCCTCTTAAACTTGATTCTACTATAATCTATGTATTAGTTTGTTGTTATATTGAATTATTTTTTATGTTTGCTAACTATTCTTATGAATGTATATGGTATAGCCTATATCACGTAATAAAACATACCAAATTCAAAATAAATCACACGACACAAACAAAACGTCACAAACACAAACAAAACAAAACGACCTGCAAACGCTTGCCAGTCGCGACATGAATACACTTCATCGCGTCACAACGCGCCGAACATGACCGATCACAGCGCGAAAACTCCCGAATGCAGTTTCGGTTTCGGTCGTAGTTTCGGCAGTTTTGCCACCGAAACCGAAACTAAACCGAAACCCGTTTTTTTGCCGAAACTCGACCGAAACCGAAACCGAAACCGAACATTCGGTCGGACACTAGTTTTAATATTTTGTATCTGGTGTGGCCTGGTGTCCTACACAATGAGAGGAGGTGATATTACTTATAAAATATGTACTTTGTGCCACTGGTTAGCTTAATGCCTCATCTCAAAGCACATTATAAAATATTTATTATATAAGTGCAGAGTATACACTTATGTAAGTATTTGTGTTGACATACTCAGAGCCGGGGTGAGAGATTTTTACACCTACATGAAATCGCCATTACTAAGTTACTAAGCATACTACTTTTCTGAATAAATTGTAACAGTTTGTTGAATATGTATTTTGTAGATTTCATTATGGATTACATATTATTCTTTCAATTTAAAAGTTTGTCCCTATAACATAGAAAAATCATTAGCGGTAGCAAAGACATTCTAGTTATTGTATTCAATATGCTTTCACTTGAATACATATACAGGGTCATCGAAAAAGAATGCCCCTATTTTAAAGTTGAATAACTTTGGAACCAATTACGTTAAATGAGTGATTTTTTCACTGTATGGTAACTAATGAATGTAAATTTTGTTTGATGTATGAAACAATGCGCTAGCGCTTGCGCAGAATGGCTGCGCAGTCAGCAAAGTCAATCGACGCTTTTCATCTACCTCATCGTAATGTAATGGTGATCGTGCAACAGAAAGCAATGCTTTATTTGGTTTGTGAAGTCGAAGTCAATTTTCAGTGTACAGCCGCTCTTTGAAGGTACTCATCAAGCTGAAACTGGCCCTTATAGAGAAACAGGCCGGGTTGGAAAAAACAGTTGACTGACCGACTAAGAAGGTCAGAATAGCATTTTGAAAGTATCCGCCATTTTTGTGATAGAAACCCACAAAGATCATTTTTTTGACCAAATTCCAAAAACAAAAATTATAAAATTGCAAAAAAAATCAACGCACTCTGCTTCGTGTTGCACGATCAATTCCGAGTACTAGACGACATAGTTAGTTAATGCCGTTTGGCTTTGTCACCTACGGAGCTATTCTGCGCATGCGCTAAGCATCGTATCATGCATCAAAAAATTACATTAATTAGTTACCACATAGTGAAAGAATCACTCATTTAACATAAATGGTTCCAAAGTTAAAGCTTTTCAAAATGAGGCCATTACTGTTCACGATCGCAATTACATTGCGAGGCGGTGGATGAAAAGCGTCCGTTGGCTTTGTCGACTGCGCAGCCATTCTGCGCGCACGCTAGCGCATTGTATCATACATCAAACAAAATTTACATTCATTAGCTACCATACAGTGAAAGAATCACTCATTTAACCCAAATGGTTCTCAAGTTATCCCACTTTAAAATAGGGGCATTCTTTTTCGATGACCCTGTATTGTTTCTCTTGCATTACACATTTAAAGTTTTGCTGTCGGTTTCCAATTGGGTTATTATATAAGAAAGTAGACATTTGTTTTCCCTAAGATCTGTTTTGCTTTTGATTCACTATTGACCTCTATTATTGCACTTAGAAACATCACTCCATTCTTTGCACTTTCCTGCCTGCAATGTATACTTGCTCTCTATAGTATTTTATTATTGTAATACAATAAACAAGATAACAAACCTTAATAATTACATACCTCTATAGTTATGTTTGAATAACCTCTATCTGGGATCAATTCTGTAATTAATTAAGTACGTACTGATTAAGATAAGATGTTCTTTTTTTTTCAATTACATACTTCAGAATAAATTTAAGACACATTTATTTAAGTTCAAAAAGTTATCGAATTGGACCTATTGATTTATCTAGTAATCTTCTTCTTCTTTTCAGCCTCTTTCCCTCCTCTGCTGGATATAGGCCTCTTCCTGTCTCTTCCACAATTCTGTTTTGGGCGCTTTGCCTCCACCTATGACCCACCGACTCGATGATATCATCGGCCCATCTCCTTTGTGGTCTCCCTACACTTCGTTTATTTGTTCTTTCGTACTCTGGGGGTCCATCTGCCGTCTTTTTGCTTGGCCACATGACCTGTCCACTGCCATTTCAGTTTCCCTACTCTCTCCGCAATGTCTGACACCTAATAATAATAATATACTTAATTCAATATTTATTATAACATGTTATTTTATTTTGTAGGAAATTCGAGGTGATGTCATAAATGAAACATCCAGAAATATAACATTATATATTCCTACCTCCCATATTGAAGATCAACGTTTAACTCTACCTCCAAATGCAAATACCAACAACATGTCTATTCTGGTACCTTCTCCAACACATCACTCAATGCTCACTGCTCAAGATAAATCTATGATGCCCGAAGTCACTATTCCTGATATTGAAATATCTAAGGACACTACTATAGAAAAAAGTACAAGCAAATCACAAAGGCAAAGAGATAAACCTGTGAGTATTTTAACTACCACTATGGATGATATAAGACAAGACATTAGTAAAAGTGTCAGCTTCAATATCTCGGAAAAACGTAAGAAGAGTACATCTAAAAAGATTGAAGCAAACAAAGAAAATATTCAACAGCAGATACCACCTCCAATAGAAAATGTAGAGACCATAGAGGTGAACCAGAATATTCCTGCAGATGTCCAACAGCTCCAAATGGAAATACTCAAAGAGGTTCCAATGGAAGTTGAAACTTTGAGAGAAGAAAATTCATTGGACAAGTCCAAATATAATGAAACAATGTTAGGAAGTTTAGACAAAACTAATGTTTCTTTAGGAGATGATAGTATGACGGCGGAGGAAAAGACAATCAAAGAATATCTGGAGTAAGTGGCACTTTATTATAAAGTAAAGTAAAGTATTGTGTATGTGTGTGTAATGTATGTGTAATTGCAGGAAGGAATGGGGTAATATGGGAATGTGGGAGAAGATAGTGAAAGCAAAGCAAGCACGATGCTATCCACTAAATATTGAAGTGATTATAAAACGAGCTGAGATCCCAACCTATATTTCCAAACGCAGAGTAGCAGTCAATGCTTTCAAAGCCATATTACGTATGTATTCAATTAATACTAAGTTTTGTGGATTTCAATACATTTTCTCCTTATAAAGGTAATACATATTTTCTTCCAGTTATGAGGAAGTACAGATTTATAAAAGTAGAGAAATACCCTGAGGAATTAACCATTCTGAACATCAGAAGGGGAGATGCTGTTAAGGATCTATGCAAGAAGTAAATCCAAATCAATTCTATTCTATCTCAAATAATACAAGTCCTGCTTACTACCTACTGTTTCAAATATTGTGTTTATCCTTACCTTACTTATGATGGCTTATACTTATTAAATGGTTGTGTTTTCAATTATTTATTAACAAAGTTATAAGAAGAAGTACAAGAACCTACTATTTAATTATTTATAAGTATTAAGCAAAAATGTATTCCTTGTGACATTCAGTGTAACTAAATAGGAATACATGTCGTTCATGCATGTTGTAATGCTGTGAAGATTACGCTACAATAAACTACAAATATTTTTGAGTGAGTCTTTGTAATTTAATGAAATTGCAACCCGTAAGGAGTTGGGAGGGAACAGTCACTTTCCTGAGCTCATCCAGATGTAAGTATACTATTCTACTATTATAAATAATATTGTAATATAAACTGAAACGAACTTTTTATGAAATAGTATGATAAAAATGGCTTTACACAAAGTTTAAGGCGAAATTTATGGTTTTCCTTTCCTTCCATAGATGGCAGTGTAATCATGCGTCAAGTGACTTTTAGAAAACTTCGAAAGATGGAGTGAGACATTTAATTTATTTATTCTATTTAAGGCCCTCCACTCGTTTGCGATTTAATTTCGAGGTGTACAGCTGCGGATCCAGGATTCAGTTTTGGGGGGGGGGGGGCTGAGTGTCATCACATGGTAAAAAGTACTGTCACTCAACGTTTTGGGGGGGGGGCTAAGGGGCTCAAACCCCTAGATTTGTTGTATATAAAGTACTGTCACTCATGTTTTTGGAGGGGGCTTCAGCCCCGTAGCTCCCCCCCTGGATCCGCTAGTGGAGGTGTATATTGTATAACAAGGGAGAAGTTTTCAATTACTCACCTACCTATTAAAGAAAAATGTAATACCTAAGTTAATGTTTATAAACTATTTTATTTCAATAAAATATTACTAGATGCAACTATGTAATTACACTTAAAACATAATTTTGATTTCATCCATTTATTTTTGATTAAGAGGTGAAAACTGAAAACACTATCGGATTAGACACAGTAGCAGAAGTACCTATGTCTGATTAGATTTAACAACGAGTAAACGAAATAAGAGAGACCTGCTATATTATTGGTGTTGTTATAATATTATCTGTACAAGTCTTACCATACGCTATATTATGTAGTTAAAAATTCTCTTACGTTTCATCTGCATTTCTAAACTTGAAAGAATGTTATGTAGTCCGTCCGGAGCCATTGAAGTGGTGCAGGCGACATATTACACAAAGAAGCACAACGCTCTTTCTTCAAATTAAGCATACGATAATTATCTTGATAAGTCGTAAGATCAACACCAGAGAAGAGAGAGTCCGGACATTTCATGTGACAATTGTCGTATATAAAAGATGGTAAGTGAAGAGGAGATCGTCTAGGATGCGGACATTCCATGCGACAGTTGGCGTATATCGGTGACAAATTAACTTCTTGTATTGGATAATTTGGACATTCGAGATTACAAGCTATAGGTCGATTGATCGCCATTCGAATATTTACATTCAGATACTGATAGTCCATATAGAGAATTAAATCATTTGGATAACACTGTAATTTACACTCGTTATGTATTGCTGTCCTAAAATTAGGATGTGAAATCAGAGAGTGTGGACACAATGAGTCGCACTTAGAGAAACACGGATTGACTTCTTTTTTCAGTGGAGTAGCGGGAGTAGTCGTCCTACAATTAGTTGCGCTGCTGGGAGTGGTAGTAATTGTAGAAGAAAAAGGCCTAGAAGTAGTTCTAAAAGAAAAAGAACGCCTAGTAGTAGTTGTGGTAGAAGAAGAAGGCCTAGAAGTGGTTCTGGAAGAAGAACGCCTCGTAGTAGTCGTGGTAGAAGGAGTAGTAGTTGTTGTCGTAGTAGTGGTAGTTGTAGGATAAAGATCAGGAACACATAGACACACATTCTTAATTAGCACTTCCCCACTTTTACACTGCCGAGTACATTCTTCAGGAGGTAGATCTCTGTGTGAGAATACATCCTTCCCAAATAATATTACTATTATAATAGTCAATAGAATATTACGTTTCCACATTATCTATTAATACGTAGTTAATTCTAATAAACAAATCACTAACAAACAACAGAACCTATTCACTGTCCACGGCACTGTACATACTGTGATGAGTGATGACCAAATGAACTTTAAAGTAATTAGTTGTATAAAATATTGTTATTGAAACTGTTATCTATACAAATAATATTTATGTGTGTTTAATTACTTATTGATAAAATATTTATCCAGTGTTACGAAATCAATGGATAGAAATACTAAATTAATTTCCCGCACATTTATATGATTAATGCCCAATCCCACCAACTACTATCTAGGAAGGAGAGCCCTAAGATATTTCCATACAAAAACAGAGATAATATTCTATTTATTTAGTAAAGTAGCGTGTGTCCAGCAACAATTCCATATGAAATGCAGCATGCAGCTCACCTACGTTAGATGCCCAAATATCTCCGCCCAGAGTAGGTGAGTTGCATGTTGCATTTCATATGGAATTATTGCTGGACACACGCTATTATACTAAATAAATAGAATATTATCTCTGTTTTTGTATGGAAATTTCTTAGGGCTCTCCTTCCTAGGTGGTAGTTGGTGGATTGGGCATATTTCTTTCATTATTGTAATATGTGAATGCAGAACATACTTTACTAAAGCGCGGATCCTTGTTGACTTCCCTTACCTCCTATTTCCATCCCTATTACATAGGCAATGCTTTTCAAGATAAACAAACATTGATAATTATTATGATAAAATCACTTGTGTCTGAAATACAAATCGCATCACGTGGCGTCATGTTTTTTTTTTTTTTTAATATTTAGGCATTCCACCCATAAAGAACGAGTGATCTCTGACGGCGTCATGTTGGTGATTGACAATATACTCTTTCTTTTTCAAGAAGAGCTAATGCTAACATATCTCTGTATTTTGTTCACCAAACGTGTAAATAAAGAAATAAATAAAGAAAAACAATTTGGTCTACATTTTAATGACGGTCTTTTATAAGCATTGCATCATTAGTAATTAGTAAATACTATTCAGATAAAAGTATTTTGAAAGATGGAGGATGACAATTAATTTAAAGTTCTTAACATTATTAGATAAGTAATACCTATCGGATATTAAACTTTAACAGTGAATATAATAAGATATCTTGATAATTTTCAACCCTGGTATGAAGTATAGGTACCAAGTACATTAAAACCAAATATTATTATTTTATGTGTATGGTTTTATTGAATAAAGGTATCATACCATATCACATCCTGTGCTATTCAACATGATTACATGATATGTACAATCACACAGGAAAAATCTCACGACATTTATCTCACGTGCCAAAATATCACAAGAAGAAATAACACATAGTAATTCAAAATTCATTAAGTAGGTACACCTACAATTTGGTATAAATATTTTTTATAACGTTTTATAAAGTCGTTAGATTAGGTAGGTGAATCATTAAATTTAACTATAATATATCAATTGCAGTGTTATTAATCATTAATAAATTTTAAGTGAATATGTGATATTTTTGTACGTGGGATTTCTTGCATGAGATTTTTCCCGTGATATTTTTTCCTGCGTGATTCTTTCCTGACACCATTCAGCATAGTGATGTATTGTGTGCAACACTCTCTAAGGCTGAAGATCTCCTGGACGCTTCAGATTGTGAAACTTTCTTCTCAAAGTCTACTTGGGACACTCTCCTCCCAGAGCTCGTGGAAGATAATGATTGTCTCGCATCAACAACTGCATGTAAATGTTCATACCTTTCTTTAGAAATATTTTTTTGTCTTTCCATTCGTATTTCTATTGTAGATACTTCAAAATTCATTTGGTCTCTAAAAATACAATAATATATTAGGTAATAAGAGTAGGCACCTATCTACTACCTAAGAAATCTCATAAATCACACAGAAAAAAATATCACAAAAAATCTCACACGGAAGAAACCTCACATTCAGAAATATCACAAGCAGAGAAAACACCTTTTAGGTAGATTTCCATAAGGAACTCTACCTATTCGTTTCTCCCGTGATGTCGCAGAATTGAAAAATTTCTACTCAGTATCACTAATTAGGACCAGGAGAACCCGAATCCGACCTTGGTTTAAAAGTTTATATATATAAGCCATATATATATATGTCCCTTTTCTTGTGCGCACGTTTGCGGCCAACCTATGCGTCGCAGAAACGTGAAACTTGGGTGGTAGATTTTTGGTAAGGGGTAGATGAACTGATAGGAGATTGGGTGAAATCCATTAAGAGGAAGGTTCACTTTTTAAGGCTTTAAATTAAAAAACAATCATTCTGAGGGGATCCAATGATTGTGAGGGTCTGTGTCTGGTATATCGCATGAAAGGGCATTAAATAAGGAATACAGATCAAAAGTTAGATTTTGTCTAGCTCAATTCCTCGGACTACACTGATCGATCGAAAGATCTAGTTAAGTAGTTACCGCATAGGTACTAGCGTTTTTGTTGTCTTAGAAAAGTGCTTCACGATACGAGTAGAACTCACATCTTTTTTCAAATTTCTAGTGCTTAGGTACCGGTACCAATCCATATTATGTGTGGAATGAAAATAATTTGATTATTGGATTAGGTACTTCCTTTGATTATTGAAGTACTTAATCAAATATTTTTTCGTCATACGGTACTTCGATAATCAAAGAATAAACTACATCCATACTACTTCATCACTTCGCTGGTTTATTTGCTGATAATATTGTGATTGTTTTTATTGTACAGATGTACTCTTAAAATTAATAAAATTAATAAATCACTTGAAATCTACCTATGCCTGTGGCGTGCCAAAGGATTTTTTTTTTATTCAAAATTTGTCATACAATCAGGTTGTCATATTAATATCGATAAAACTTGTAATTTTATAACGGTCCAACTACAAAATATCAGTTGTAGTGGCTTGTAAATCGTGGCATTAATATTTTTTTAAATAAAAATGTGTTATTTCTTCTTGTGATATTTTTGCATGTAAGATTTATTCTAAAATCTAAGTGATATTCTTTCCACGTTAGATTTGTTCTATATGAGACTTTTTCCGTGAGATTATTTTTGTGTGATTCATTCCTGACACCCTTAAAAAATACGTTATTTTTTAATAAAAACTACCCACCTTCTTGTCACATATTCTATTTCTTCCTGAGGTTTGATTGTATATTGATTCGTTAAGAACCACACCCTGTCCTCCTTTAGTTTGGTCACAATCTACAAAAAACAACAATTAGAAACCTTGGTCTAGGGCCGAAGTGATGTCCCAGTTAACATGAACATTTAGCAAATTTGGTTGGCAAATTCTCGAATTAGCACAAGTTTTAATAATCTCTGAGGCAGGCATATTACTATACTAGCACAACGAAAAAAAATAAAGTGTTCAAAATTCCAAGGCGCCACGGCCGGAACATTGAGAAGTTATTAAGAATCGGAAACTATACGTGGGAAACGGGATACGTCACGTGACACGTGAAGTAGAATACTTTTATTCTACGTCTTCGACTTCATCTATAAAGTAGATCGGATCGACTCTAAATGAGGGAAAGAAAGTATGTTCACCGCGTCATATCGTTGCTGGAGAGTATTCTGTCTGTTTAGTATCATGGTGACATAATCTCTTAATGCCATAGCAGCTGATCTCGGTGAATAGTCTCCCCGCAATTCACGTTCTTTACGCTGTCTTTCAGCTTCAATCTGAAACATGGTTAGGTACACCAAACGCATACAGGTAAGTACTTTATATACCAAATAATCTTATGTCGGCTTATAGTACCTATACTTACCTTCGCAGTAATGCCTTTTAAAGCTTCTTCATTCCTATCTATATCAAATAATAACACAGCTTCCGCTGAGAGCTTCCTCTCAAGAGCTCTCAGGTAAATGACATCCCCCAAGATCTTCTCAGCAGCCCTCACATTATGTAAAGCGTCTTCTTCTTCTTTCATATATTCCACCAGCTGCCTGTATAACTTCAGTTGACGAGGATCAGGAGAGTTAGGATTTGCCTTAAACAATCGTTCATTATTAATATTCAACACTTTAGTTTTCTTAGAAGTTTACCACTCCATACTATTATGTTACTCACAAAATCAATAGTAATGAATGACAAAAATATTTACAACATATCCTGCAGTCATCTCTGGTACATAAGACAGAATCCCTCCGGTATCCATCAAGTTAGGTTTATAGAAAACACGAGTTGATTTCGTAACAAAATTATCTTCATAATGATACTGCAAATGAATTTCACTGATTGCTGCATTAAAGAACTTGACTGCAACATCTTCTGAAGCGTGTACCTTAGAATTTCTGTTGAACTTCTCTGTAACATTCTGACAAAATAATATATTCCACCTACAATGTTTGCTTGTGCCATGGAGAACATTAAACTCAAAAATTATTCTCACTAACCATCACATTGCGATGTAGTTCTTCATTCTCAAAAAAGTCTCCGAATTCCACGAATCTCCAATACAATCTGTAAGATGTGTGAATTATTGATAATTATTATTAAAATGCCCGGCCACTGTCGGACGATGTGGGATAAAAAAAAACTTTTTGACTAATAAATTAATATGAATAATATTCCAGTAGATGAGAACATTGAAGGACTCCCAAGGGCTTAAGGCCCTCCGCACCCCCGGGTAGCACAGGCGCATATAGCGTTCTCTTTACCCGCACTTCTTGGCAAAATCTTTTTAAGAGGTAGGCTTAGTAGATGAGAAACGAGACCCTTTGAGTCATGGATGACAAACTACATACAATAACCACCCAGCTACATTCTACAATTATTAGTATAGATATAATAATAATAATATTTGGACAATTTTAGGTGCCGTTTAGCGATTAATAATAAATATGCGTCGCCATCGAATCAAAGTCAATGTACCAGGGTACCTACCCTACATCCAGTGCGTTCCAGTAACAATTTTAATCACTTGGAAATAAAAAAATAAGGACCTAATCGTAAAAATATTTTTTAAGACCAAGATTCTGGATCCGTTTTTCGCGGTCTTCGAAACTATACCAATCACGTCCTTCCGGGGTTCTTGGGTTTCTTCATTTCGATGGCGCCTCCCTCATTGACAGATTTATACATGACATATGACATTTGTTGTCTCTGGAGAAAGATGATCCAATTTTGTACAGAAATGTACCTATTGTTTGCAAAGTTTCAGGTCACTCAGTAGTCAGGAAGTGGTTGAAAAATCGATTACTAGATTTTCGTACAGACAAACAAAAATAAAGCAACGGAGTAAAATACTAACTTGTCATCTCTGTCAACAAAATCTTGAGTCATGGTGTTCAGAGATGTGGTTATTTTAGCGAGATGATCAAACCTTGGCTCGTCGTAGAAAAATAACTCTCTATTACACACAACGCAACTCTCACCTCTGTCCATCTCATATCTGTGTTCTGGAATTCATCACACACTATATTTTCAATTGAAAGCAAGGGACACAACATTAAATTGAATTACACCTAAATATTACTCACGTACCTTTCAGGTAATCCTCTCTACCTTTCAAAAAATACTCCGTGATTATTCTCTCTATATAATCGTAGTGCACTTCTCTTAGATTGTCTGGTCTTCTGTCGTACCATTCATGACTGCAAGTTGGAATGAATTTTACTTCTTTTACTTATTTTATTTCAACACTTGGGATATTAATTGCAATATGTACCTCCCCATACACACTACGTACAGAAACCTGATAGGTAAAAATCTGGTAGAAAGGTACAATAACAAATTGAGACTCACGTGTATATCGGTTGAGTATAACTGTAGTCACTAAATGTTTTGTATCTCTTTAGTAAACCATCCATCGTAGAATAAGGTGCATATTGTTCTAATATAACTTTCTTGTAGCGAGTAATCTTTTTGCCACCAGGATAACGATTAGAAAATTCTATACAAAAAGTATCGCAACTTAGTTAGAAATATAAAGGGAAAAAGAGAGACTAAGGCGTTATATTTCATTTTATAGATTCTGATTAATTTCGAGGATTTGGTGAACTATTTTATTGCAACATTATGGGATCATCTTGATTACCTACTTACCATTATTTGTAAGTTCGAGTTTTTCCACCCAACCTTTTGGCATATCAAATTGTTTCTTGGCTAATTCATTGTCAATCTCCGGGAGAAACGGAAGCCACGATTTCTTGTCACGAATATTGAAGGTTTTGGGAACTCGATCCTCTTGTAAATTCACCTGCAGTTTGTTTACAATTATGACTATAATATAATATCTGAACCAACACACAACGCATACCTATACTACTTATACTTACATAATAATTTCTGTCATTGTAGATGCTTTCGATTTGCAAATATTCCTCTCTTTCAATATCGTATCGAAATCCTGTAACAGGTTCTATATAAAATGGCGTATCAATAACATCCTTCGTATCTTCTTCTTCCTCCTCTACCTCCCCACTCTCTTCGCCTTCCTCTTCCTTCTCGCCTTCTTCTTCTGCAGGCGCATCTTCCGCAATGTGAACCTCTTTCTTCTGTTTAGTGTCTGATGCATTTGATTGTTCTTCATCATTATCTTCAGCTTCATTGTCAGATTTCTCCCCATCTTCCTTCTCGCCTTCCCCTTCCTCACCTTCCTTCTCCGCGTCCTCTTTGATAGTCTCCCGCTTGTCTGTTGCGCCTTCGGGAGTTTCCTCTAGCTCATTTTCGCTACTTTTAGCACTCGCAGATTTTTCTGAGGCCTCATCTCCTGCTGATTGTTTTTGTGGTGGAACAACCAACACCCATGCATGCACCCTCCATCCGTAGAGGTCGTCAGGTGGCGGTGTTTCTATTTCCTAAAATTATTAATATATTGTACCACATTACGATATACTACTCTGTCAAGAAAGTACCAGGAATTGGTCAATAACTCGCAAAATGTTAGTTATTCTTCCAAATTTATTGTATCATCTTCAAAGTAGGCCCCTTCCGAAATAATACACGTATGCCAGCGAATAATTCAATTACCCAAAAATAAATTATACGTGTTTTCCGGCATCGACTTCAGATCTCGCCGCGAATTTCTCTTTTATGTCTTCTATCGACTGAAAACGGGTGCCTCGAAGTGCTAATTTGATTTTTGAAAAGTGAAAAAAGTCGGCCAGAGCCATATCCGGTGAACATGGTGGTTGTTCCATGGTATTTGTTGAGTTTTTGGCCAAAAATTCGTTTACAATGATGGCCTTGTGCGATGGCGCGTTGTCGTGGTTTCAAAATCCAAGAGTTTCCTTTCCACAAATCTGGTCTTTTTGAAGAATTTGCTCTCTCAAATCCCGCATATCGCTCACATAATATTATTTTTTTACCGTCTGACTTTCTGGCAAGAATTCCGAGTGCACAACGCCGCGATAGTCAAAGAAAACAGATCTTAACTTCAGTTGAAGATGTTGATAGCCGACCAGAAAGAGGCAAATCGTCCACTACATCTCGAACGCTTTTGAATGAATTGTACCACTCAAACGCACGTATTTTTGATAAATTCGATTCACCGTAAGCTCTCTGCGACATTTTCAGCGACTCAGCTCTCTGCGAAATTCCATTTGTGATGCAAAATTTGAGACAAAATCTTTGCTTGATAAAACTCGATGTTTTTATCCATTCTAAAAATCGCAGAGCACCCTTGAGATGAACTAACAAAATCGAGCACTGTAAACAAACTAAATGACGTATGGCATTCAAACTCCGCGCCATTATAGATAAAAGTTGTGCCAACTTAGCGGCAGAAAAGGATTTTCGAATCGAACTTTGAAATCAGAATTAATGATCAATTCCCGATACTTATTTGACAGAATGTACACTGAATTACTAGTAGATATTTTACAAATAAAAATATTATAGAACCTTTGTTCGTTCTGCCTTCTTGATTCTATCTTCTTCAAGGGCTTGACTAATCTTATCTTTTCTCTTTTGCTCCATCCGTAGAAGATGTTTACTTCTGAAATCCGTACCAGGGTTAACTTTATATTTTCTCACTGGAACTTCTTTCGGTGGCTCAGGCTGAAACCAAGAATCCACAGAGCTATTCAATATCCATACATAATATGTGTTACAAGATAGTCATGCTTAGACAGCTACGTAGTCCTATTTTTCAATTATGCCTTTTTAACGAAATTTTGAAAACATATACCGTGTTCATATTGTATATATTCAGATGCACCTTCACATATTCCTGTCTTTTATATGTTTAAAAGTATCAAATCGACCTCGACTGATTCTCCCACAAAAAGTGCTCGAAGTAATACGACAAGTAAAAGTTTCTTTCTTTAAATCTCATTTTCCTTGGTGGAACAATGTGTAGAAATATAAATATTAAACCAACAGTTAAGGGGCTACGGTACTCTATACGGCTTCGGCGCGGAGACTCTTACTCAGCCAATACTGAAGGAATCGTCTTGAAACTGAAGACAGTGATAGATGAAAGTATGGACTACAGGACTAATGTGTTAGAATTACAGGATTTGGAAATTCCTTGAATAAAAAAGTATTCCGAAAGCACCCCTAAAATTTACGGAATTCCAAGAATTTCCGTTCAATTTTTCAGATATAAAAGCATAATTTAGCCAAAATACTGGTAATCATAATCTTAACAAATCGTACGTTTTAGATTTTAAATTTCTTTCCAGGTTTCTTTTAAAAAGGTATTCCTAGAATTAGTATACCCTTTCCTTTCAAATTCAGTCTGAGCATGGTCTGAGCTTTGCTTTTGCACGGGATGGACGTACTGCATATTTTTGAATTTCATTATTTATATTTCACGAAAATATTTACCAATACCAATATAACACCGTATATAGATATGGAACTCTAAGTAGGAATTCTTTCATTTGAATTTTAATTATTACGAACACCATCAAAGAAATAGGTACATACTATATTCAAATAGTTATTTATTCCACACTAACACCGTCAACTATGCCAGTGGTCTCCAACCTATGGTATTGGGCCGCGCCGCGTGCTTAAAAATCAAAATATTTTTTTTGATAAAAATCGTCAATAGCTTAAAATAATTATTCGGTTAAAAACCCCTTCACGTAAAGTTACCATCTTAATACCTGCGAAGTAAAACAACACTACACTGCCATAATATACAATATTTGTTCCGAATGCGAAGTCGTTTTTTGTTAAACTGGTCGCACCTTGACTCCGAAGGCGGTGTTGTCGTAACTTAAATAAGCCAAATCGTATTTAAACACGTCATCAATGTCAAAAGTCGTCCTCTGTCGATCGAGATTCAGATAATTTTTTTTGTTGTAATAAAATAATATTCTTATCTCGTTCGTACTGATTTGTATCGGTTTGGACTATAACAGCGACCCTATTCCATACAAAAACGGTTGCGGTTATGGTGGAATCAGGTAGTAGCGAAATTTTTCCCGTTTCGGAGTTTTTATATTTCTCTGTAAAATGATATTTCCTTATTAAGTAATAAAAAATTAAAAAATCTACATTCAACGTGACCCCCCTCCCCCAATGTAACCCCCCTACCCTCAGTGGGCCGCGGTGAAATTATCAAACGCTGACCGGTCCGCGGCGAAAAAAGGTTGGGGACCACTGAACTAAGGGACACATTTTGAAATTTTCTATATAGCCATGAATGGAGAATGAACATGGTACATTACCTTGCTGATCGAGAAGTATTTCTGATTTTTGGATATGTTATATAGGTTGGTCTTGTGGTTCAGAATCCAAGTTGGCAACCTCCCCACCCTTGTGCTTTCACTAGGGCGAGCCAAAAACCGACGGAATTCCGCCCGTTTTTCGGTTTAATGATTAAAACTTTTTACAGATGCACCCTAGAGAACAAAGATTAAAGTAAGAGTTATAGAATATTAACTTTCCTATAACTTTGTTTTATTACGTTTTTTCGTAATGTTATTATTTAAAAAAAAATAAAAATCCATTTAAAAAAATACCATTTATAAAGTTTTCTTATTATAGTTAATTGAATCTTCTACAACTTTTACAAATGCCATTTCCCTTTATAACTTACCCTTACGGAAATATATTAAGAAAATTTCAGATATCGTAAAAATATGTTTTTTTTTTCAATAATAAATTCAAATTCAAAATTCAAATTTTTTTATTGGGTATAAAATTACAAATTGTAAAGAAAAACAAATGAAATTACAACTCAATATAACACAAAAGAACTACTCTCCAAAATTGAGCAGAGCTCGTGCTTTGGAGAGGAACAAAACATAAGATCTTATAACAATTAGTTTATATATGCATATATGTATGTATCATTACCAATCAAGAGAAAGCATTAAAGAAATGTACAAAAGAACGACGGAAGGAGGAAACATAAACACAGATACACACATACACACAAACACACACAAATACATACACACACACACATACACCCACATACACAGATCCACATTGCAGACGTTTGGAATTAAATAAGTATTTCTTTAAGTTTGCGCTTGAAATCTCTATAGTTCGTTTGTGGACCATGGACATTCTCGGTCCAGCTGATTATACCACCTCACACCCAGAAAAGCGTAGTGATGTTGTCCAGTTGTGGTTCTTCGGAGCGGGATCTTTAAAAGCCCCTCCGTTCTAGGTCTTGTGCTTACGGTTTCCTGTGGGTGAAGGCAGAAGACGAAGTAATCCTTGAAGACTTGAACCAGTGCAGCTCTTCTGTACAGTTCGCTGATGGGGAGGACCGGTAGATCCTCGTGTAGGTTCACAGTGGGATAGTCCATAGGCTTTCGCAGCATTTTGGATAATGCATAACTTTTTGAATAATAACATTACGATAAAAATTTGTATTTCAAAATTATAGGAATTTTAATATTCTATAACTCTTACTTAAATCTTTTTTCTCTAGGGTGCACCTGTAAAAAGTTAAAATCATTAAACTGAAAAACGTATCTCAAACGTACGGAATTCCGACGGTTTTTGGCTCGGCCTAGTGAACGCACAAGGGTAAGGAGCTCGCATTCTTGGATTCCGAACCACAAGACTGACCTTTATAACATATCCAAAAATCAGAAATACTTCTCTTAATGCAAGGCAAAATCTCTTTATTACTCGGAACACTGAATTGAACTGAAATTAAAAAGTTTGTTTACAGTACCTACTAGAAAATATATCTCTTTATAATTTACAAATCCTACGTAGTTTATATTTTTTGTATTAATTTAAGATTTTCACGAACCTACAGGCAACTTCTTCATAGGTAATAAAAAATTATTGTAAATATTAAGAGAAAATTATGTACCTCTAGCAACTACTATTATAATTGCCATATATATATTTGTTTTTTTTTTTAATATTATTTAAAATACATAGATGCGTATGTACATGATTGTATACAGTTATTATAAGGTATTACAAGTAAAGGATTGTATTATTTTTGTTACACATGTTGTTATATTTTTTATTATTATTATCTATGTAAAGGCTTCTCTAGCCGTATATTGAAGAAAAAAAGAATTTTGAAATTGAATTGTATTATATAGTACAATAATTTTATTCACATGCCTATGTATTAATCTCTATGCAGTATGCACTCTTTTTTCTTTCATTATTTCTTGAACAAATCCCAGTTAGTGCGAATCACACTGAGGAAAACTAGTATCAATAGAATTACTAGTATCAAAATATGTTCCAATCGTTCTTGTACTCAAATAAAATAATACAAAATGATATAATAGGTAGGTATGCACCTATCAAATACAATGGTATTTGATAGAATTTAATGAAATTCAAACTAAAATATTATAATAATATGTAGGTCCCGTAGTTGAATTATTTGAATGTATAAGTTTTGATGAATGTGTGTGTAAATATTGCACAAAACTTGCGGTGGAAATATTTGAAAATTTGGAGCGGTAAGAGAGGGGAAGCGACGTTCATTTCGAATACCTAGCTGTGGTATATTATAGCCTTAAGGGTTTAAGCAATTTACAAAAATGAATATAACAATATTTAATTTATGTAAAAGTGTATTTATTTAAGATAAGACAATTATAATAAAGAATATACATAATTCTATAGATTATATACATGGACCTATATTAATCCATTACATTATAGTTGTATTAAGAATTAAACATTGAATGTATGCAATAATACATTGGTGACTATACGCTAATATGGAATGTGTGATACTGCAGGTGATATAAAAAGGGAGTAATGTTTGGAAAGTCTGGCGATCTGGTGTCTCAGCCAGCCAGCAAGGGATGCGGCGTGAGGTGATAGAACAGAATAGAAAACAAATATTTGCCTTGCAGGGATGACTTGGGAGAAGCACTTGACGACCACATGCTTCATTTAGGGAGCGGACGTTGATACAACATTACCCTTAGAGTGATTTTATCGCTAAATGGCGCCTATAAGTGGCCCGATTATTTCAATTATAACATTTATAAATATAAATAATTCGACAAATTCTTCTTATTCAAAACAAAACCATTCAATCAGCATTCAATTCACAATAATACGACCTTTCCTACAGCAGTCCACTGCAGTGTGGTGGGACCAGCTAAACAAATTCAGGAGACTTCCGAGGAATAGTATAAAAAGCAACATTGTTTTCTGAAGTAATTACTATTTCACATAACATCATAGTAATCACCTGCAGCAGCTCCAATTACATCCTGCCTGTAATATACACAACTTATTAAAAATTAACACATCACAACAAAAACCGCAAACAATAAAGATTCAAGTGCATTACCCCAATAAAAGGTTCAATTTATTACCCCATCATTAATATGAATAATTATCACTATAATAGTCCTTGCATTTTTTTTTTATTTTGGTTTTCGGTACATTAACTATAAATTAAGGTTTTCCAAAAATTTGAGATTTTAATTCTCTGTCTTTGTGGATATATTTATAAAATAAAGTCTCATATTCGATTCTCGCGCAAAAACAGGTTTTTGACTGGCCGCCATATTGTGACGTCACTTTCCCTAATTCCTCCATACATAACCCACAAACAATCAAATTTCTTTCTATGAATTGCATCGCGTCGTGACGTCACAATCACGTTAAACAATGGCTGCTCGTTTCAGAGCACCATAGAAAAAGTCGTCAAATTAACATTTTCAATTAATTATTATAAATTAACGGTAAATTAAAATGACATAATTTTATTTTATTTGTAATTCTAGTAATAGTGCAATAATATGGTGTTTTCGCGGAGAAAAAACTATAGACATTTTTTTCTCCATCATACTTTACGTATTTGGGGGCGCTGAATCCGAATTTCAACTTTGCCACCTCGTAAATGTGATGCATTCTGAGATATCTCAGAAAGAAAGAGAAAAAAATGCTTTTTTACAGACTTTGACTAATAATTCAAAAAGTATTCATTTTAGAGAAAAGAAGCTTAGGACAAGAATAAACTTCACCAAATTTCCTACAAAATGACATATAAATCTTTTTTGTGGCATAAACCGTTCCGGCGTCAGAGCGAGCTAAAATAGGGGCATAATTTTCACCCTACAGCACAGACTATATTTGTTTGTAATTTTACTCCCATAACTCAGAACTTGCACACTTTTAAGTAAAAATATCTAGTACAAAAATAAAGTTCATTATTTTTTCTTTAATTTATGGTACCATTGTTTCGTCGACAGGTAAGTGGTCTAGGCGCTAGAGCGCATTGAAGTTCAGTATAGTACATTAGAAGCAGTTTTGACCATTATTTAAACTGATATATCACGATAAAAAAAATACTTAATTGTACTGAATGCACTCGAAAATACAGGGACAAAGGCTGTAATATTTATATTTTAAGGTTTGCTACCACTTAATAGTGCTGCGTTGATAGAAATATCAGAATAACTCAGAAACAATAGTTATTTCTTTGTTTTTTGTTCATATATTGAAAATAAAAAGACTTTATTGAAATTATTGTAACAAAAAAAATAAGTACATTAAATTATCTATAAATTATGCCTGCAACATTTTTTAATCGGATGAACCATTCAAGAGCCAGAGCGCATTCAAATTTAACCAAAATTGAAAAACGTCCAAATCCTGTACTTTATATTATTTCCCGCCTTCAACTGAGAAGGTAGGCACTTCTAACACACAAAATATAAAAGAAAATTAAATTTTCTACAAATTATGTCTCTTACAATTTTTCACTCAGACGAACGGATTCGAAGTTACAGCGCATTCAAATTTGTTGTAGTATATCAGAGAGAACTATATTAATGTACGTCGTATTAATATCTCTATTTGATTTTGAATTGTAAATTTGGATGCGCTATAACTTCGAACCCGTTCGTCTGAGTGAAAAATTGTAAGAGACATAATTTGTAGAAAATTTAATTTTCTTTTATATTTTGTGTATTAGAAGTGCCTACCTTCTTAGTTGTAGGCGGGAAATAATATAAAGTACAGGATTTGGACGTTTTTCAATTTTGGTTAAATTTGAATGCGCTCTGGCTCTTGAATGGTTCATCCGATTAAAAAATGTTGCAGGCATAATTTATAGATAATTTAATGTAGTTATTTTTTTTGTTACAATAATTTCAATAAAGTCTTTTTATTTTCAATATATGAACAAAAAACAAAGAAATAACTATTGTTTCTGAGTTATTCTGATATTTCTATCAACGCAGCACTATTAAGTGGTAGCAAACCTTAAAATATAAATATTACAGCCTTTGTCCCTGTATTTTCGAGTGCATTCAGTACAATTAAGTATTTTTTTATCGTGATATATCAGTTTAAATAATGGTCAAAACTGCTTCTAATGTACTATACTGAACTTCAATGCGCTCTAGCGCCTAGACCATTTACCTGTCGACGAAACAATGGTACCATAAATTAAAGAAAAAATAATGAACTTTATTTTTGTACTAGATATTTTTACTTAAAAGTGTGCAAGTTCTGAGTTATGGGAGTAAAATTACAAACAAATATAGTCTGTGCTGTAGGGTGAAAATTATGCCCCTATTTTAGCTCGCTCTGACGCCGGAACGGTTTATGCCACAAAAAAGATTTATATGTCATTTTGTAGGAAATTTGGTGAAGTTTATTCTTGTCCTAAGCTTCTTTTCTCTAAAATGAATACTTTTTGCATTATTAGTCAAAGTCTGTAAATAAAGCATTTTTTTCTCTTTCTTCTGAGATATCTCAGAACGCATCACATTTACGAGGTGGCAAAGTTGAAATTCGGATTCAGCGCCCCCAAGTACGTAAAGTATGATGGAGAAACTAATGTCTATAGTTTTTTCCTAGAAATGCCATCTAATTTCCTCGTATTACTGAACTATAAGTAGAACAATCGATTCAATATATTTTTTGAACGATAAAAAAAATGCAAGTACCCTATTACAATAATACAAACGGAACAAACCTAATTACTATAGGTACCTGGTATTTACGATCTTTTCTATTCTATCCCCTCACCCCATATGCCTTGCGAGGTAGGCAGAGAGAACAGATCGCCAAACTTGAGTAACTATTATCGTTTAACAATACATAAAGATAAAACATTTGATTAAACATATAGAGTGAATGTCACGACAAATCCTAAAATTTTGATATAATAATTTCTTAAAAAGATTCGTGCGTTGGGAGTATGCATACTACTTATATATATATGAATATATTACGTAATAAGTACATTATATAGTGACTTCCACTCTATAACCAATATTATTCAGGTACCTGGAGCGGAATTCTCGATCTTTTTCTTACCTTAAGGAAGGTCTCCTTAAGTAAGGATACCGTCCGTTGCAAAAGATGTCTCTAACAAAAACACGATTCTCGATCTTTAAGCATTAAGGAAGATCCTTACAACGCGTGGTAAGGTTAAAGTCCTTATTAACACCTTTTTTTACCTGTGATACAATTGTTGTCCTACTCTATTGTCTCCCTTCTCTATTGTTTCACAGAAGGATTTGTCAAAATCCGCCATCTTGGCATTCGATACGCTGTTCGATACTATAAGTTTAAACTTGAAAAAATAGTATTTTTAGATCACCTCAGCTGCGAATGGGATAAATTACGACTGCAGAAATAAGTAATAATTATTTTTACTTAGGTTTATGTGTAAAATAAGTTCACGTTATTACAAATTTAACTCGTAAAAACAACATCCTTAAGGTATCGCCAGAGTAAATACCCAGCGTTAACTTAAGGACAATTTTAAGGACGTTCGCCTTCGCTAAGGAATTCATTTGTCATCGAGAATCGCAACATACTTACTAAGCGAATATATCCTTAAATAGTCGCCTTAAGTAAAGGAAGAAACAATGTGAATCGCGTCCCTGGAGCAGAATTCTCGATCTTTTTCTTACCTTAGTAAAGGTGTCCTTACGTAAGGATACTGTCGCTTGCAAAAGATGTCTCTAACGATAATACGATTCTTGATCTTTTCTTGTTAAAGATGATCCTTACAACGCGTGGTAAGGCTAAAGTCCTTATTTACACCTTTTTTTTACCTGTGATACCATTGTTGTCCTACTCTATTGTCTCCCTTCTCTATTGTTTCACAGAAGGATATGTCAAAATCCGCCATCTTGGCATTCGATACGCTGTTGGATACTAAAAGTTTAATCTTGAAAAAAATGTATTTTTAGATCACCTCGGCTGCGAATGGGATAAATTACGACTGCAGAAATAAGTAATAATTATTTTTACTTAGGTTTATATGCAAAATTAGTTCATATTATTGCAAATTTAACTCGTAAAAACAACATCCTTAAGGTATCGCCAGAGTAAATACCCGGCGTTAACTTAAGGACAATATTAAGGACATTCGCCTTCGCTAAGGAATTCATTTGTCATCGAGAATCGCAACATCCTTACTAAGTGAATATATCCTTAAATAGTCGCCTTAAGTAAAGGAAGAAACAATGTGAATCGCGCCCCTGGACACCCTACAAAACAAAATCCGTATAGAACTTAATATACTCGTAGTACTACAACACCGACGTCTTGCATTGAGCCTACGTAAATTTACATCGTAAGTTTCACTATCAATAGCGGTGAAGAAAGTCTCTGGACATTTCATATGGCAGTTGGAATATATGTATCTCGGAGAATATGAAGCTTTAGATAGTTCTAGACGGGGACATTCTATAGTACACTTTTTATACATCGATGACAAGTCAATTTCTTGGATTGGATAATCTTGACAATTGAGAGAACAATATCTATTGGTGAAGACAGTCGTATTAGTATTACTGGCATTAGTATTTAAATAAAATGAATAAGAATTGGGACATTTCACATCACACTCGTTATATATTACATTCTCAAAGTTGGGATGTGAGAACAGATGTTGTGGACATTTTGAACTGCATCTTGAAAAACACCGATGGGCCGTTTTTGAATGAGAAATTTTAGTAGTTGTGTTGGCTGGAGGATTATCATCACATGACATATAATCACAATCCAAAGGAGGAGGTGTAGGTCTTGGGGTAGTTGTAGGATAAAGAACCGGAAGACATACACACGTTTTCTTGATTAACACTTCCTCAGGCTTACACTGCAGATTACATTCTTCAGGAGCTAAATATCTGTGTGAGAATACATCCTCCCCAAATAATATTACTATTATAATAGTCAATTTAATATTGGCATTCCACATCATGTTGTTACGTAGTTAGTTATCGTTTGATGTAAGCGCATACGTAGTTAATTCTTATAAAAACAAATCACTAACAAACTTATCTACTGTGCACTGAGAGCCAAATGAATTAATAATAATCATAATTCATAGCTGATGCGATATAAATACCCATTCGTAAAACAAAAACATGTGAGTTATAAAATATCCAGTGTTCCTGAACCAGTGATTGGTGAAGCAATATCATGAATCCGTCAGGAACATTCATTTGACTCCATGTTGCAATCAAAAACTTTTATTTCTTCCTGATTTACTTTAATTTTCTGCCCTGATTTTCAAAATAATCATGTACAAAGATAACACAACGTTCTACAAATGAATTTCCACAAACTCCATATTTTTTAAAGAATTTAATACCAAACAATACTGCAGTTAATATTGAGAATTTGCAGTCGAACCTCACAGTGATGAAGGTTTTTCATAATACAGGACATGTGCTGCTTGGGCTGCTGCTACATATTCCCTTCTCTGAGACGTGTCATAGGCGTCGAGTTACCTTATAAATTCTAGAATGGAATCTAACCAATGTTGACTAATTAATATTTTGCATTTTACGGGAAACAGTCCAATGTTTAGCTACACTTTGACATCTATTTTTCATCGTGGTTTTTTTCAGCCATGTTGTATTTGTTGACCACATATTACGCAAATAACAGTATCTACAGGAAACTGTTTAGAAATTTAACGTACCTACTTGTAATACAAATAATGCACCATTGTTGTTGATCAAATCAGGGACTAAGTCAAAGACTAACAGGATTTGAAAGGAATTACGTATTTATTAAAATCGTACATACTCTATGCGTGATATATTATGTATGTTCGACATTAAATAAGACAGTCGTAGAAATTCTTTCGGGCTAACAAAGTACGAGTACTCTGTACTTTTTCTATGTAACCGAACCGGAGCCAACCTCTGAAGTCCCGACTCTAGGTACTGAGGATTTTTTTTATTTTGCACTAAAAGAAACGTCGTGAATCACTGGGGGTGAGTTAGGTATTTCTTCATCATTTATTTTACAGGGCAATAAGGTCGCTAATAATAATGTACTCGCCATCAATAGAACACTACAATATAATTATAATTGACTGACCTCTGGTGGTTTCAGCTGATCCGGACATGTCCTTCGGTTAAAGATTCCCAAAGTGAACTCCCTGGTGGCATATCCAAATACAACATAGGCATCTATATTGGCTCCAATCAAATATGACACCAGTAAAGTAGCGTATTCAAAACAATTACCCTTCTGGCGCTTAACAATTGTATAGGGGGACAGGATTCTCTCGGGCTAAAACAAAACAAATAAATAATACTTTATTGCAATGTTTTATTTTTATTTATTTATTTAAACTTAAAGTAAACAACAAACACATATAAATATAAAAAATGGACATAGTACAGATTATAAAACGTTGTTCACTAGGGCGAACTTATCGCAGAACCGCGATTGTCTTAATCACTGATTTAATCATTTTTATAAGGGTTTGACGTAGGTAAGCTAAAGGCGGGTATTTTAAAATGATCGGCGCTCTTCGATTGTCCGAACGAAGCATTGAATTATGTAAAAAATGCTCTTATCATTATTATGTTTGTTATCCAATTTACGACGAAATGGTTTTATATAACAAATGTTCACCAGGGCGACTTTACTGCAGTGTGGTGATTTCTTCTTGCTAACGCATAATTTAGGTATTTGCAAGACTCTTTTGCCCAATCCCACCAACTTTAACCTAAGAAGGAGACCCCTAAGAAATTTCCATACAAAAACAGAGATAATATTCTATTTATTGACACGCAGGCCTACCAACCACACCCTAATTCCATACGAAATGCAACACGCAACTCACCTACGTTAGGTGCCCAAATATCTCTGCCCAGGCTAGGGAATTAGGGTGTGGTTGGTAGGCCTGCGTGTCAATAAATAGAATATTATCTCTGTTTTTGTATGGAAATTTCTTAGGGGTCTCCTTCTTAGGTTAAAGTTGGTGGGATTGGGCATTTGTCTCTGTTGTTTTATAAGTATTTATTTCTACATAAGTTAAGTGTACCCATAGCAGAAGGTTCTTGTATAATTTTGTTTTACGTGTCGCTGGCTTGTTAAAGTGTCCAACGGATAATCGACGATACATTTCATGACGCATTGCGTGTTTGATTGCAATAATATGTTGTCTGTTGTACCTACCTAACGTACCTAAGGTAGGCAGACTTCAATGCAATTCCTTGATTGGATGATGGCTATGAGTGACAGAGAAATACCATGGACGAAGGACCTGACGTATTATTAAGTAGATGTGTTATTACAAGGGAAAGAAGGCGCTTACATGATATTACAGTGTATGCTTATACATGTATGTTCATCTACAAATTTTACAGTATTATGGTGACACAATTTACATAATAATTACCAAGGCGCAAATTTAACGTTAAAACTAAAAAAATATGCCGAATAAATATAGCTCTAAATAACTATCTACTACTATAAAATATGAACTTAGGTACAGGCCGTGTAGGTCGTCTTCTTTAATCACTCCTCTAAAGCTGTAATTAAGGTTTTTAAAGCTAGAAAGACAATTCGTAACCTAATACACGAAAAACTATTTGATGATATTTCTGTGGGTTAAGTTATATCTTCGAAAATATCACACCTAGTCTCAAAGAATCAGCTTGTATTTATACAACAATATATTTTCGTTGACGAGTACACGTGCCCGTCTCGGGCCTACGTAAGATGAATACAATATAGTATTAGGTCCTTACATATGAAATTGGCGTTTTGTATGGGAGGAACATAAAGTCGATATTTTTAAAATATAATATATTTATTTAATCAAAGTATATACCATTGCTATTTATGCACTTTTGCCGTCTCATAGGTAGTTCATCGATCCCTTTACTAAAAAAACCATTCGGATGGGAATCAATAAAATCTTTGAAGGCGGTTTGGACTGCCCCATCGGAGTTAATTTTTTTTTCCTTTCAAGAAGTTGTCCAAATTTCGAAAAAAATGGTATTCTGTTGGAGCAAGGTCCGGAGAGTACGGTGGATGTCTTAGACATTCCAATTGAAGCTCCTCTAATTTGGTAGCCGTCTTTTGTGCAGTGTGTGGTCTAGCGTTATCATGAAGCAGCAGTGGCCTAGAGCTATTGACCAGCCTCGGTTGTTTAGCAGCTAGCTTTTCCATCATGGTTTGCAGTTGCTGACAATAGACATCTGCCGTAATCGTCTGGCCAGATTTAAGAAAGCTGTAGTGAACGACACCAGCACTAGTCCACCAAACGCCCACAAGTAACTTTTTTGGAGTCAATTTTCGCTTGGGGCATGGTTTGGCTGGTTCGGCAGGTTCAGCCATTGCGATGAGCGCTTCCAATTATCGTACAGGGTCCACTTTTCATCACAGGTAATGATTCGATTTAAAATCCCTTCATTATTGCGCCGGTTGAGTAATGAAACGCAGCAGTCAACGCGCGTTTGTTGATTTGCTTCACTCAATTCGTGGGGTACCCACCTTTCAAGCCTTTTCACCTTCCCAATTTGCTTCAAGTGGATTAAAACAGTTTTATCACTAACACCGCAGCCTGCAGCTAACTCGGACGTGGTTTGCGATGAATCCGCTTCCACAATAGCCTTCAATACGTCATTATCAACTTTGGTCTCCAGCTGTTCACGGGGCTTGTTCTGCAGGTCGAAATTTCCAGAACGAAAACGTTGGAACCAAAAACGCACTGTGTTTTCTTTTGCGGCACCGTCGCCATACACATAATTAATCCTTCGAGTCGTTTCTGCAGTACTGGTGCCACGGTGGAACTCGAACTCGTAAATAACGCGATATTTCAAGTTTTCCATTTTTTAAACTGAGTGACGCAAAGAAAAAAAACAATTGAGGAAAAAACAAATGAATTATAATTTTCGAAACACAAATACATGAGTAAATAGCTGTATAAATTTGAATTTGGAATTCTTAACCATAGAGGAGATATTTGAGATCAAAATGGCCAGTACGGCAAAACGCCAATTTCATATGTAAGGACCTAATATATACATTTAACAATACTTATTTTTGTTGTATTTATTTGTACGTCAAATACTGAGATTTATTAATTTACGAGTATGTAGGTAAGTAGGGGAAAGTGGGGGAACCGTGCGCACCTAAGCCAAAATTGATGCTACGTCGAAACCTTTTTAGTTCAGACATTGATATGTGGAAGCCTCATATGTCTTCTATCGAACTGCATACTACTATTTACTTTAATTAGTCGCAGAACTGATCTACAAAGCATTAAATGAGACAACTCATTTGCGCACCATTCACCATACCGCAGGGTAATGGTGCGCATGGGTAGGGTAATTGTGCGCATTCAAGGCGAAGCTATACGACCAAATTTATTTGCTATGAGTTAAATAACCAACATTATTTTATTAATGAGACAATTGTCATTGTTTACAATTACAATTATTATTGTTGACAGTGAGAAAGAGCACTAAAAATGGAAAATAAGTCTATTTGAAGATATCACATATTTAACTCGCCAAAAAAACTGCGTTTTTTCTGTGATTTTGTCACAGAAGATTTTTCAGCTCCCAGCATAAAGAAAAATGGTTGGAAGATATTCCTTTCAAAGTTTTTCACAGTGTTGACTCGGGCAGGTATGCTAATTCTTTACCGTCAGCTCAAAGTTTCCTTTATTTTTAGTATCGCGTATAGTTTTCTGCAATACCTAGCTAGTCTAACTGTTTAAGTTGGTTTTTCTATCATATTTTAGGCACTCAGATTAATTGAAACATTTTTTTATTATAATTAGGTGATTATTACGTAATTAATATGGATTTTTTTTTAAATTGTGTAAAATGTATTCCTTGCCATTTAGTTTCATGAGGGGTAATCATGCGCATTCAAAAAACAGTATGCACTAGTATGCGCACAATTACCCCTCACGTGGAATTCAGCATCTATCCAAATATTATAAAAACTATTCTACAAATAGCACCAAACTATATTATATCGGTCAAAGGAGATAGTTAACTACCGAACTAATCATAAAACATTGAAAAATTATTGTAATTATGCGCTCACCATCTTATTTTAGTCAGTGTAAAATTAGAACAAAATACTAGTTTTCAATAAAATGGGATAAACTCGGCAACTTCTTCATCGATTGAGCTGAATCGTACCAAATACGTTGGCCTTGTTGGCGGCAACAAAACTGCATTACTAGCGATATTATTTGAATACGGGATTTTGCTGAATCTCAATGCGTATGATTACCCACTGCACACGGTTCCCCCACTTTCCCCTACCATATTCTTATAATTTACCGTCATTTTTTATAGATAGCAGGCACGAAGCTACCTAAGAACACGATTCCCATCGAGTTACCTTTTGGATAAAATGATAGGTATAATAGTGTCTAATTTGAGGTTATCCAATAAGAAATGTTAGCCCGGCTTCCCTTCTGCAGAAATCCACCCTCCGCCACTGATAGATAGATTAGATAGATGCATATGCTACCAGTATAATATGATGGATAGATACTATTGACCAAAAAGCACACAAATTTTATAAAGTGTATTTACATGTTCAAGCGCATTGCTCCAAAATAATCATGAAAGAATTTCGTGTCAAAATGTTAATAACAGGCAGAATACTCTTATGTAATCTATAGATGTCTACCTATTACTTGTTATATGTGTTGTAATATTACATATAATAAAACCAATGGAGAGCCCACCTGTTGGTCTCCTTCACCCTCAGCAATCATGAAGAGTTCCATCTCACCTCCCCTCCATACTAAATTATACTTTTTGGCTCTTTTACTTAATAAAGTGAAGATAAAATATTATATTATACAGTTGCAGGAAGACCCAATCATTTTTAGACACAATAAATACCATACGATCAGTATGCATGTGTACCATTTCTACAATACTTTTTAAGTAAGTCAATGAATAAAAAATCTGTATTTCAAATCGAAAAGTATCAAGTTTAGGTAACATCTGAGAAGAGTTATTACTAGTATCCACGTATGCAAGTCTGTATTAGAATTATGTAGATGAATACCTATAATACAGTTCTTAGTATAATAGAGATTTATAGAAGGCATATTGCATATTGCACCCACCTACTTTACTGCCTAATGTATTTAATTTCACCCCGCGGGGTATAAAAAGTTGCTCAATCTCCAGCCGATATTATTAAATGTCCATACAGTATTATTATAATAATTTCACCGAATATCACAATCGGCAGTATCGTGTTGGTGAAAATAAATCGCGTGAATGTTTCATTGAAGACCTTGATACTTATAACGAAATGAAAATATTCTAATACAACCTACCCAGTGGCGTATATAGGATTTCATTTCGGGGGGGGCCCGATCTAGTATTTGACTTTGGGGGGATGACGACAACAAAAATTTGAAGATAGACGTACAGTATAAAAATTAGAATAGCGCCGCAGGCAAATTTTTTTTCGTGAATGTAAGTGAAAAAGGTCGTGTTTTAGGTTGGTATTAATATTGTGTGTAGAAAATACAAAAAAGAATAGCGCCGCAGGCGAATTTTTTTTAATAATGTGAACTTGAGTAACTTTCATGTTTGAAAATAACGTTTTTTAAAGAATTGTCCAACATTTCGGGGGAGGCCCGGGCCCCCTCGGCCCCCCCCTATATACGCCACTGAACCTACCTACTTAACATATTATAATGATCGATGTAAAATTTGAGCGATTCGCAACCACGAAAGTATAAAACTAATGCGCATATGAAATGTCACGATAATTAAATAGGAATTATCATAAATGTTTTAAAATTCCATACGTATTATATTATGATGAAATAAAATAGAGCTTTTTTTTGTACAGGATCTTTCTCTCTCACCAAATGATCTGTATGTTAGTCGCCTGATGTTTCGATTCGCGATGTTGATAATTAAGAAAACGTAGAACTTAAATACTATATTTTTTCTAGTGTCCTGTAAGTAAGTAAAACAGCCACAAGACGCTTTTCATCTTCTTCAATATTGAGGTTCGCCACCCTTTGTGAATGTCAACGAAATCAGTTGATTCGACAAATAAGATGAACAAGTGTCACAACAATTTTGTGCAGAGAGAATGGGGTGTGTGTGTGTGCGTGTTTGTTACACACACAGCATTTACTGGTTACCCCGTTGTGGTTAGTTGTAGAACTGCAACTTCGGAATTATAATGAATGTTAATAAATGGTGACAAACCACGACTGACATTCAATATCCAATTACCCCTTTGTAAAAAAATAGTTATAAAAAATATTCTCCATATTAAGTTATATAGGTGTTTTTTTTTAATAGATACACTTTTAAAATGAAATTAAACGTACTAAAATCAAGATAATGTCCATAAAAATGGCTTCATTGGAAAGATGGAAGTTTACTATTTATGTTTCAATACGATTTAGGGAAATATATGCGCGGGTCTTCCTTTTTTAGGAGCCATTACTGAGACGCCGTCAAATTCACAAAAACTCGCTGTTTAGTGTGGAATCATTGTCCCATATTTCTTCAAAGATGCTGGCGGTCGGAAAGTTACAGTCAATGGAGAGCGCTTAGGTCCATGATTAAAGACATTTTTATTCCATAATTAAATGGCATTAATATGCGATAGCTTTGGTTTCAACAAGACGGCCAAGATGCCACACATCGAGCGACACAATCAGGTTATTGCGGGAAACATTCGATCGGCGCATAATTTCACGTAACGGTTCGGTTAATTGGCCTCCACGATCGTATGATCTCACCCCTATGGATTGTTTTCTGTAGGGATATGTGAAGTATACTAGGGGATCTACACAGATAAACCTGAGACATTGGATCACTTGGAAGCCAATATTCGCGGTGTTATTAGCGATATATGGCCTCAGCTGCTCGAGAAAGTCGTCGAAAATTGGACTTCCAGATTATGCTTCTTTCGAGCCAACCGCAGCGCACATATGCCCGAAATCACATTTAAGCATTAATGGTATAAAATAATCTTTGCAATAAAGCTATTTTTATGAACATTACCATGATTTTAATACGTTTAATTACATTTTAAAAGTGTATTTATTTAAAAAAAAAACACCCTATACTCTCTACTCTATGTTAGCGTTATTGGCGGTTTACCTACCTATTCTACTATGTATCTGTCAAATTTTGTATTGTGACTGTGTCTGCTCCATGATGTGAATAAATATTTCTATTTCAATCCCAAAAGACTACTCCCTGTGCAAGCTATGAAATTAATGTTATGATAATCGAATAAAAACGCAGTCTGTAACGACACAATAATCTCTGCCTCCGGGTAATGAAGTAAAATGCGACCCAGCCATATAGTATAGGTACTACAGGTATACAGTACTACACAGACTTGCAGAAAAATACCATAATCTCAATACAGACTTTTTAATGAGTCTATCCCGTCACATCACATCAGTTCACTCTGTCTCAAGCAATCATTTACATATTTTAATATTGATTCCTTCATTTGTATATCACGTCACGATAGTATTTTCTTCGCAAAATTTTATAATCCACGATATATGTTACCTAAACGCTTATTTGCAATTCGCGACATGTCGTACGTTCCTACTTCGATGATAGCCATTATTGATTAATAGATTTCTTTGGAAGTATAAAAGAGATCACTCAGTTAGCGGAGGAACGCCCCATAGATTCCTAGGAGACTGACTCTAAAGTTGGTAGAGATTTATGTAAGCGAGAAACCAAGGTCTCTGGAAGAAGAACCTCTGTAGGTACATACTCTATGAGCATATTCTTAATGACCAGGACAGAACTGAAATAAAAATACGTTTATCACGCATTACGATATGTGCACAATAACTAGATATCAAATGTTTATTTGGTAGGTAATTAACCTAAGTATATAAAAATAAACGTATAGGAACTAGCCGAATATTAACGAGATAGACTGATAGACACAAAGTCGACCGACACGTTTTGGGGTAAAAAGGACCGTAGTTTGTCTGAAAAGAAAAAGTAGTGCTTGACCATAGCCTCGAACTATTTTCGAACGTCGTTTCCATTTTTCTTTTTCTTCTCGTCTTTACTGGATGATTTAATGTGATGTAAATGCTCAATATTAACATCGATATTGAATACCATCGATACCATTTTTTTAACATGTTGATGAACATGTTGTGTTGTATTGGTAAAAAAATAAAAAGGATTAATTAGATCATTCATGGATTTGGCATTTACTTTAAAGAAATTATATAAATAAATAAATTTGTATAGGGTGTCTCACGGAAAACGCAAAATTTGATTTTGATAGAAAACACAGGTTTACAATGAATAATTGAAAATTTATTTTTGATTCATAAAGTGTACAGTATGGGGTTATGAATGGAATATAATATCAGATAAATGGCCTCCACGCTTTTGCTGCAGCACACGCACTCTTTTTTTCGAAATTATCCATGACCGCTTTGCACAAATGTGGCTGAATTTCGCATATACAGCCCTTAATTAACTCCTTCAAGGCATAAGTGGCTGTAGGCTTGTTGGCATAAACCTTAGTTTTAAGAAAACCCAAAAAAATGTCCAACGACTTCAATTCACGTGATCTGGGTGGCGGATTATGATCACCAAAACGAGAAACTACAAGACCAGAAAGTGACTCATGCATAAATTCAATTATTTTCGGGCTTTATGGCATACGATACCGTCTTATTCAAACAACATGTCGTCCACATCCATATCTTGATATTAAGGCACAAAAAAACAGGATTATCTTTCGTGTTTTCTAGCGCCATCGACTGATATTGCCTGACCGATTGCATTTTTAAAGAAGAATAGTAGTGTGCACTTTATGAATCAAAAATAAATTTTCAATTGTTCAATCAATCAAAACACAAACACAAACTGAAATACTTTCCTGCATGCTTCGTGTCCTGCTTGTATTAAAGTGCAGAGTATATCGTAGATGCCGGAAATCGAACCCGGCACCTCTCGCTTTCGAGACTGACACTCCAGTCGACTGAGCCAACCATATACTCAACGAGATACCTACTAAATAAAAAGGCTATTTGCAGGGACACAATTTTTATTTATTAAGTTTATATTATATATTGTATATTTAATCCATATTGGAATATTACGTACAGCGCTGTGTTGGATTGGAAATAACATATTTATTTATTCTTTCAAACTCAAAGAGACACATAATATATGATACAATTAAATAAACAAAAAAAAATATATATATATATATATATATATATATATATATATATATATATATATAATATATATATATATATAGGTAGAATCTCCCCTCAGAATTGAGCAAAGCTCGTGCTCTGAGGGGAAGCTCGTTTCCAACAATATCAGCAATACAAAAATTAAAAAATACATACATACGCACACACGATACAATAAACAATAACAACAAAGAAGATATGTCAAACAAACCAATAAAGTGCCATCAAGAGCAAGACTTAAAGAGTGGCATAAATTAAAAAAAAAAAGAAAAAGTACAAAACAAAATAAAAACAAACGAAACATCAAAACAGAATAAAATAAGACAAAATGAAATAGAAGAGAATAAAAAATAAACAAAAAAAATAAAACAAAGTAATATAAATCAGTGCAAACCAAATAAATAAAATGAAAAAAATCATTTAATCTGCTTCTTTATGTCGGATTTGAACTTAAGGTAGTCATTAGTTCCATCACACCTACTCCCAGCATTCAAGGCATTATAAAACTTCACTCCCAGAAAGGAGTAATGATGCTGGGCTGTAGCGGTAAATATTGAAGGAACAGCATCTTCCGTCAGTCTTGTTTTATATCCTGTGCGATTTATACAGGTTTCTTTAAAGTGGGCAGAACATATTAAACTGCGCGGGTTAGGAAACCAGTTGTATTTTTTCATTATTTTAAACCAAAGTTTTCGTCGAGTTTCGTCCTTCGGAAACCTGTAAATATAATATAATAATCGGATCTACATTAAAATACCACTGTGTGTATGCATTTGTTGTGAATTATAAAACAAAAGTTCTTGTTAATGCAAGTAAAAGGTTTACTGATATAGCAAATAAATTCAAAATATGTAAATAGTTAACTTAAATAAAAGAAAATAAAAATTAGTAAACATCATAACTTCTAAAATCCTTGAATATCACTTGGAATATCGATGATTCGATGATCAAATCAACATGCCTATGAGACATGTATGTTGATGAAATTATGTTATATACAATGTCATTTTAAGCGTAAAAATAACGTAAACACATATGTAAATATCGATTGAAGCGTTTTTTGTTTAAAGATATATAAATTAATGACAATATCAACCAAAATGCATAATACTTACATATGAAAAGATAAATTACTCTTTTTAGAGTTATTGGTGTAGTCACAGCCGGGAAACTGACACTTAGGCATCTTAAAATGTTTTTTTTATTATAATGCAGCCTTAGATAAGCGAAACAATTGGATTTTACCGTTAAAATAGCTAATTATAATCAAATATTTTGACACTGTGAAAATCGTAAACGTCAAATATCAACAAAAGAATACTTATTGGTGTTTAAGAAATGGCGGAAATGGCTTCACACACGTTTTCATAGCGTTGTATTGAAACAAAAGAATTTGAGCGAATCTATGTCAGTATGTGTTTGATTAGGTACTTCAATAATCAAAGTGCTTGACACTCAAAGTTCTCATATAGGTGTAGGTAATAAGGGTGTAGGTATTTGTACAAAAACTTATGTTATCATTGTAGATACGTTATACCTATCTACAATATGTGTAAGTAGGTACCTACTATAGCAATAGCAGCTCAAACAACCCTTCCTTCTATTATCTCTGTGTAATTCGATATCTTCTCCTCTCATCTTCGGAATACGTCCCTGGATCCGGTCACTCTGGTCAAAATACCGTTTCACATGAGAACATATATGTAAGTAGAATATAACACGTATCCACCTACACCTACATATCTTACTACATAGATGAGAGTCTCTAACAATATGTATGCATGAAGATTAGGGCTGATAGCGAAACACAGTCGCTGGACCATTCAGTATCGCAATTGCCAACATTTTGTCACTGTCTCGTGTAATTGCCTAATTATTTATTTATTTATTCTATTTAAGGCCCTCCACTCGTTTGCGAGTGATCTTAGTAATTGCCTAATGTTACAAAACAATATTGTCTGTGATAGGTAATATAAAAATTATTACAGTGGTACATTTTACAAGGCAAGTATATGTCTATAATCTATATCTATCTATCTATATATATATAAAGTAAGTCTGATTTTTGTAAGTGTTCGCATAACTCCCGCATTTCACGATGGATTGCTGCGAAAATTTAGAATAACCTATGCGATAATATAAAATAATAAAAAAAGCTTTTCCTAGGGGATGCCATGATGATTAGGGGATCCAAGGGTTGATTGGGCTCGAGTGTGGTATCGTATGAAAGGGCGTTGGAAAAGAATTTCCAAGAAGTTGTTTTGTCAAATTTGCCGTTGCGAAGAATGGGTACTCAGCTAGTACTTTTATAAAAATTCTATTCAAATTAGTGTTATATAAGAGCTTGGTTATAATTAATCAAACAAGCATAATATATGTACTGAATTTATTGGGTGAGAATTACTCGAATGTCCTTTTATCTCTATAATTAGTATTTTCACAAATTTCACGACTAAACAGACTTCTGAAACTTTCATCATTTGTGTATTTTCTATGGCAATCCAATGTTCAACAAAACTTTTCGAAAGATAGTCATAACACTCATAATGTTACACCGTTTTAAAGTTAATTTGGGGTATTTTTTGTGTGATTTATCACAAGAAAAACAACTTGGAGCACTTCAGGATGGAGATAAACTAATTGAAACAATAAAAATATTAAATTAGTTAGAAATATGTTCTTAGCTACTAGGGATGGAAATGATAGGAGTGTGTGTGTGTGCATATGTAGACATATGTATGTATATGTATATGTAGATATTGTAAGGTGCGGGATTAGCGTATGAGGTGAAGATGTAGGAAGGGATCCGGGGCGCGAAGGGGGGAGGTCTTCGATATAAACTATTCATGGAGGGTCAATAATGGTGAGCAGGTTAGAATAAGGTGGCTGTGGGAGGAAAGTGGAGGCTGACGTGGTGGCATCGATAGAACCCCCACCCCTTCCTGTCCGAAGTAGGTAGACTGTAAGTATATACCATACCTAATATCAACTACTAACAGAGTGGACTAGACACGTGATAACTTATACCTACCTACATTTTGACTACGTCTACATTCATAAATAACAGTACGTAGGTGGTCACCTGAGAATTTACAATACAAGATAAAAGTACGAGTAGTTTACAATTACTCGCAAACGAATAAATATATTGATGCTTGAATTATAATAAACTATTGTTTCCATCCACATCACGTTCACTAAATAATAGTGGATACATTTTTGAAAACCAATTATTGTTAGATATATGTACATTCTCATTCATAGTTACGAGTATGTCTATATTATATAGGTTTATATTCCGTTGGATACATTGATATGACTTACAGAATTCTTTCAAATCAGAAGTGAGTAGTGGTGTAACTATAACATCGTGATATACGATTGAGAGGATAATACCTAATACAAAAAGAAGAAATATATTCAAAAGCTCCTAATTTGTCTACCTTATAATATTAACTAGATATTATTCAAAGTGTAATAGAAGTTGAGTATTGGAGTATAAGTATGTGTGAGCAAGGTGGAATATTGAGAATAGACGTACATTGTACATAATATAACTAGTCGTCCATACGCTAGAGATGGTGGGATGGCCGCTGGGCAGCCAGCCGCCCACTCACCTCAGTATCTAGACCGCGAACCGTTCTTCCTTTGATAGCGTCCAGCGGTTTACAGTCCGGTGACGTCACTGACGTCACAACGTCCGGCCTTCTGTCAAGTGACAAGGGTCGCTCCTCTCCTCACTGCTTACACTACCAACTACCAACAGAACAATATGCTACAACTTATTTCTTATGTACCGAGAGAGACTGTGGCGTGTACTGTCGGAATATGGGGTGAGCGACCGACTGATTGGCGCAATCGCGTCTCTATATTCGGAGAGCTCTGCTTGTGTCAGGGTGAATGCTGCGTTGTCGCAGTGGTTCACTCTCACAAAAGGGGTTAAACAGGGTTGCGTCATGTCGCCTTGGTTGTTCAACCTGTTCTTCGACTACTGCATGCGTCCTCTGAATGAGCTGAATGTTGGTGTGGACCTAAATGGAGTGAAAGTATGTGCGTTAATGTTTGCAGATGATTTAGTGTTGATGGCTGATGATGAATGTGAGTTACAACGGATAGTATCCTGTGTGTACGAAAGCTGCGATATGAATGGTATGAAAATGAATGTAAATAAAACGAAAGTATTAGTGTTCGAAAGAGAGGAAATAAGGACAAATTGTGTGATAAAGGTTGGTAATGACTGTCTGGAGCAAGTGAATCAGTATGTATATCTGGGAAGTTTGTTTACTAGAGATGGACGCTGTGATGGAGACATTGAAAGAAGGAAGCTGGCCGGTACTAGGACGAATGGTGCGCTCGGTCCGATTGTTAGTAATAGCAATGTGTATATGAAAGCAAAAGTGCTAGTGCACAATGCTGTCTTGGTGCCGACCCTGATGTATGCTAGTGAGACGTGGACGTGGATGAAGAAGGATGAATCAGGGTTGAATGCAGTAGAAATGAGATCATTAAGAAGAATGTGCGGGAAAACGCTGAGAGATAAGATAAGGAATGAGGTTATTAGGGAAATGAGTGACTGCAAGACTGGTGTAGTGACAAGAATGAAAGTAAACAAACTAAGATGGTTTGGGCATGTTGAGAGAATGAATGATGACAGGATGACAAAAAAGATATATCTGAATGAGCGAAGAGGGGTGAGAAAGCGCGGCCGTCCGAGACTGACCTGGTCCGATCATGTCGACCAGATCCTCAAGGATGGACGCGTTTTGAGTAAAAGGAATCGGAGAGCGTGTATGACTAATTGCATGAATGTGACGGAAGCTAGGAGTGTGTGTAAGGATAGGGCTGTCTGGCGCTCTGTCCTCTCTGCCTACCCTGCAAGGGATGTGGCGTGAGGGTATAGATAGATAGATAGATATTTCTTATGTTCTACGAGTATAACCATCTCAAACATTCGTCAATCCTATTTTAGTATTATAATGTTTTCATAGTACCTTTAGATACGAGTACATTACGAGATGCGTGCAAGTTGTAATAGAAAATTATATTTTTCAATTTCTGATAAATAATCTATAACTGTATTTTACTTGCGGCCCGTTGCTAATTTATATTTTCAAATGTGGCCCTTCATCCAACAAGCTTTTCCAGGCCTGCTCTATATTGTTGAAGCAATTTCGTATATAGTAAGACCTAGTTCCTCTCAGTAAACCAATTTCTTTGTGAGAATTAAACCAGTGAGTAACTGATGCACCCAAAATCGAAAACGGAGGAATTATAGAAAAATCGGTCCAAGCGGAATAAAAATTAGGCATATATTCGTATATACTTTTGTTTCATGTGATTCTGGATCCGTATTCTCGACAGGGGTGCTTTGTCTACAAACGATGAAGATGATGGTTTCATATAGTTGAATATGTGTAATCAATTAAGAAACATCATTTGGTTACCAGATTTCATGTAAAGAAACATATCACTCATACTCACTTAATAAACTAATATGTTTATACAATATGATGTAATTATTTTCGAGACCATGTACTAAACAATTTATTAGTATCCTAAGTTATACTAAGAGTCCAGCATGCGGTCAGCCTTAGTCGTTAGTACGCACATTAATAACGAGAAACAGCGTATAAGATGAGGACGTCTTCGCATCCCTAACCTCTGATGTTCACGCGAAGTAGGAAAACCAACGCTTTATATTCACACCAATTCCAGACAAGTTTAGGATCAAAACCTATTATAGACATTTCGTCGCCAGAAGGCGCTGCTGTAGCTGATTTAAAACGATATTTTATTTATACACACTTCTCTAAATATCATATAGGCACTTCTTCTTCTTCTTCATCAGCCTATCCCCGTCCACCCCTGAACAAAGGCCTCCTCTATCTGCTTCCATGTTGTCCTGTCCTGTGCAGACTGCATCCAGATTGCACCGACATGTCGGACCAGGTCGTCCCTCCATCTCAGCTGTGGCCGTCCCACGCTTCTATTCCCATCTCGAGGTTTCCAATTTAGGAGGTTCTTGGTCCACTTGCCCTCTGCGCTTCTAGCCACGTGTCCTGCCCATTTCCACTTTAGGGATACTATGCGGTCTATTACGAGTATGTTAGTCACTTTGGTTTTACGTCTTATTTCCTCATTTCATAGGCACATATTAGTGATAAAATCAGATTAAATCATATGCATAGTGTATACACATTACACAGTACAAAGGAACGATAAGTGGCTGCGTCGCTTTCGTTCGCGTCGCCAGCTTGATGACGTCGGAGCCGGCGTCGTGTATAAATAAAAGATCACTCGACTACGGGTACATTGTCGTGAAAAAACTTTCGATTGAATAAATAAAATTCTCTTCGTCAAAGAACTTGTCTCAAAAAATATTTATTTACTTATAATGATTATTATATTGATTTATTCGTAATTTGACAAGTTAGAACACAGTTATAATAATAATAAGTAGTGGTCACAAGGGCGAATTAAGACGCCGAACAAAAGTTGCCGATATGACCGTGTTGCTAAACTAAAGTGGCTGTGGACTGGACTGGCTGGACATATGGATAGTCAGGAAGATAGTATCCAGAATTGTACAATGGAGGCCCTGGACGACAACAGAAGTGCCGGAAACCTCCCAAAAGGACGATGCTGTTCCACAATATCAAGATTTTGGATCGACGAATCACGGTAGAAGTTCATTTTTAAGGCAAAAATGAAAGACTATGTATATAGTTTAATGACTTACACTAGTCGCTTATATACATAGTCGTAATTGGTTAACAAGCCGGCAGAACCTGAATAATAGAGATGGGTGGGGATGGAAGAGGTCTACATCTAGCAGCGAAGGTAGGAGGGCTGAAGAAGAAGACTAGGGCGAACGTATCTCTTTCAGATGAGCCAACTAATCTTGGTCATTTTATTGATAACGTACTTTTCATACTATCCAAACGTACCAAGATGTTTTGCACGGCGTATCAACTAAACAAAACTAGGTATACGGTAAAATAGGTATGTATTTATGTAGATATTACAATACAGTATAGTGTGGCAGGAGGGTGGGTGATGGTCAGATATAGTCTTCTGTGCGAAACACGAGAGGGGGGTGCTGTTCAGTGCTCACTCTCCGTAATGGGGTGAGTACTGAGAAGGAGCGCATTATTATTATTACCACTAGTAGAACAGTGTGGAGGAAGATGAGGAAGCAAGACGCGGGAGGGAGAGTCCGCGAGACACGCGGCTGTGAATAATTATAACGGGGAAGAAAATCTCTAGAGAAAACGTCTTAGAGTATTTAGTTTATGCAAAAGTCGAAAAAGAACACATCAGATTACACATCATATTTTTTTACTTATTACGGCTTTGCACCCGATTTACGGGTGATGCTGCACACATCATATTTATTACTATAAATAAACATTAATTTACTGAAACCGCAAATTATCTACCAATATTTTTATTGACGTCATTATATGTTATTTTTCTGTCTCTTCAAAGAATTACTAAAAGAATATGGTAAAACACAAAGCAACTGTAGATACCTAATGTTTATTATCAATTACCACAAACATTTGATAAACAGAACTGACTGATGGAAGTACGAAATATTCATACCATATATAGATATTGTGATAAAAAGATTAATTCTTTGTAAAGCCAAAACCACGACTAGGTACATATTATTTTGCAAGACCAAGACAATTTACGCTAATTGATAACAGGCACTTTGTTATCTATTGGGTAGAGATTTTAAGAATTGTAGTATGACGATTGTGATTCGTACATACTATTTTTCAACAGTTTTAAAACTGGAAGAAAATCTATCTAGATTATTATTACTCGTATAGATGAATAATTTTATCTATAAATAAGGTTTCGGGTCAGTCTTTTAGAGTGATACAGTAGGTAGTTGGAGTCCGCTGATTCCTAAAAAGAGGTTGAGTTGGGGTATGGTTGGATGCGGGGGAGAAATAGTAATAATAACATCCACCTCGTGAATTAGACGACGGGGTAGAAGGACAAGAAAGGTGGGATTGTTTAGCGGGGGTAACGGGATTGTTCTGTCCACGTGCCAATTTAATTGTATACTTCAACCTTCATTAAGCAGGACCCTCGGTAGCTATTGCTATGCTGTCGTATCACATCACATTGGAATTGGGACTGGGGACTGGGTAGGCACACCGCCCACACGCTATCCACGCAGCAGCTATCAATGTGAATATGCGGCCGCGACATTTTACGCGTAGGACTCTACGGTAAATGGCACATCTCAGTAGAATTTTAATACAACCGACAACTCGAAGCCATACAAATCGTCTTGAATATCGTAGATTAAATACATTTTCATCATAATATATATTCGGGAAAATTCCTGTCCTTTCTTTTGTTGTTGTTTAACGTCTGAGATCGCCATTTTGGAAAAAGAGTGCTGTTATATCTATGTACTAAAAAATGCTATGTACGACGTAGGTACCCACTAAAAATAAAATTTTGAAACCACTTACTAGAAGTAAAAGTCTATCTCCATGCACAACATCTGTGTGATAATAATCTCGGAGTACAATTTTAAACTCAATAGTGTATATTGTGAATGAGCCTTTATAATGTTGAATTTACGTATGTAATATAGCAGTTAGATTTGATATTATCTATTATTACGTAGGTATTTTAAAATATTAATTATTAGGGTTTTTGGTGTTGTGAGTGGACTGTGAATTTAAATATAAAGCCAGTAGTATCCCACCACAGTAATAACCTCAACAATATATTTTATAATGCATTTACATAACATTAACCTATTTACTTTACTCAGAACCCAGAATAATAGGATTAACAAAAATAATATAATATATAAACAAGGAGTTTTTTTTTCTATTAGTAAAATAACTATAACATTGATTTCAGTAATAACCTCAACTATCTTAATAGTCGGAAAAATCATATGTTCAATTGATCATCTCCGAAGTATACACGCAATACGTATGTTAGTCTACAGAACATGTACACAATAAGAAGAAAGAAAAGGAGAATTATTTACCACTTAGCCTAGGACTCAGCCCTGATCACTAAAAAAATTACCTATCTGTTTGTAATCGAGATATGATTTACTTACAGCCATAGGGTTGCCAGCAAAATATTGCCGCATTTTTTTAGGAATATACTACGAGTAATGAGAAATTGGTGAATGACATAAATAATCTTCACTAAATTGTCTACAAAAAATGTTCCATAAACTTTTTCATATGACTATCAGTTACCTGCAATGGCTGGCCAAAATACAGATTTTTTGGGAAATCTTACTTGTGGATCTTATTAGGCTAACTGGAGTCATAGAGAAATTATATTACTGGGGATAACCTTTCAGAAACTCGTCCAAATAACTATAATAAAATAGAGTAGTCTCGATCATCCGGGCTGTATGACCGTGGTCCAATGGGATGTGATAAAATACATAGAAACTATATATAGTACAGTAATCAGAGGAAATTGGATGGCATTTCTAGGAAAAAACTATAGACATTAGTTTCTCCATCATATTTTACGTATTTGGGGGCCCTGAATCCGAATTTCAACTTTGCCACCTCGTATATGTGATGCGTTCTGAGATATCTCAGAAAGAAAGAGAAAAAAATGCTTTTTTTACAGACTTTGACTGATAATTCAAAAAGTATTCATTTTAGAGAAAAGAAGCTAAGGACAAGAATAAAGTTCACTAAATTTCCTACAAAATGACATATAAATCTTTTTTGTGGCATAAACTGTTCAGGCGTCAGAGCGAGCTAAAATAGGGGCGAAATTTTCACCCTACAGCACAAACTACATTTGTTTGTAATTTTGCTCTTATAACTCAGGACTTGCACACTTTTAAGCAAAAATATCTAGTACAGAAATAAAGTGCATTATTATTTCTTTAATTTATGCTACCATTGTTTCGTCGACAGGTAAACGGTTTAGGCGCTAGAGCGCATTGAAGTTCAATATAGTACAATAGAAGCAGTTTTGACCATTATTTAAACTGATATATAACGATAAAAAAATACTGAATTGTACCGAATGCACTTGAAAATATAAGGACAATGGCTGTGATATTTATATTTTAAGGTTTGCCACCACTTAATAGTGCTGCGTTGATAGAAATATCAGAATAACTCAGAAACAATAGTTATTTCTTTGTTCTTTTGTTCGTATATTGAAAATAAAAAACTTTATAGAAATTATTGTAACAAAAAAGAGAACTACATTGAAATATCTATAAATTATGCATACAACATTTTTTAATCAGATGAACCATTCAAGAGCCAGAGCGCATTCAAATTTAACCAAAATTGAAAAATCGTCCAAATACTGTACTTTCTTTTATTTACCGCCTACAACTAAGAAGGTAGGCACTTCTAATACACAAAATATAAAAGAAAATTAAATTTTCTACAAATTATGTCTCTTACAATTTTTCACTCAGATACTTACTTTACGGGTCCGGACTCTAGACCTTGCCACTCCAATGTGCAGCGACAGATATCGCTTTGTGATTTGCCGTTTTTAAGTCCTCCATATTGCATGCCATCCGCATCAGCGGGCACGACAGCAAATGCAAATCGTCCTGCAGCGCCCCACAGTCGCAACTCGCGTCATCTCCCTCGAGGAAGCCCCACCTCCGTTGGTTCACTCTGCACCTGGTCACCCCCACCCTCAGTCTGTTCAAGGTTTTCCAGGTTGGAAAGTCGAGGTTTTGCGCGGTGTTACTGCCCTCCGACGGCGCTATCCAAAGTCTGTCACCAAGTTCGAGCTTCCATTGGTCCTCTCTGTATTGTTTTATTGAGGTATCCAGATCAGTGGTTGTTTTCAGGAAGCTCTTTCTCGATGCCAATCTCTGTGTCGCCATCTCGTGGCCGTAGAGGGGGTGTCTGGTATCGTGGATTTGCTTGTGCCTCTCCGCGTCCGCCGCCGCCTTTCTCCTGATGTTAGGTGGAGCTATACCTATTATAGGATATAGTTTGTGTACTGCTGTAGGTTTGAGGCAGCCGGACACTAGCCGTGCCATTTCATTTACAGCAACATCTACTTGTTTGGCATGTGCTGACGTCTGCCAAACTGGGCAGGCATACTCGGCTGCGGAGACACACAGACTCAAGGCAGAGGTGCGGAGAACAGTTGGGGATGCTCCCCAGGATGTGCCGGTAAGTTTTCTCAGGATATTGTTTCTGGCTGAGACCTTCTGTTTGGTGTTGGAACAGTGTTGTTTGTACGAGAGTGTTCTGTCCAGAGTGACGCCAAGGTACTTAGGTGTCTGGCAGTTTTCTATCCTCTCGCCCTTCCATGTGACATTTAACTCTCTTCCTGCTTCCTTGTTTCGTAGGTGGAAAGCGCAGAGTTGCGTTTTGCTCGGATTTGGCTTAAGGTTATTCGCATCGTAGTATTGTCCAAGCGCATTGAGAGTTTGAGTGAGTCTTTTTTCCACTAGTTCAAAAGAGACCTCCTGGGCCGCCACTGCGGTGTCATCAGCGTAGATAAATTGCCTGGTCTCTATCGGTGTGGGTTGGTCATTCGTGTAGATGTTATATAGGATTGACTCAGATGAACGGATTCGAAGTTACAGCGCATTCAAATTTATCGTAGTAAATCAGAGAGAACTATATTCATGTACGTCGTATTAATATCTCTATTTGATTTTGAATTGTAAATTTGGATGCGCTATAACTTCGAACCCGTTCGTCTGAGTGAAAAACTGTAAGAGACATAATTTGTAGAAAATTTAATTTTCTTTTATATTTTGTGTATTAGAAGTGCCTACCTTCTCAGTTGAAGGCGGGAAATAATAGAAAGTACAGTATTTGGACAATTTTTCAATTTTGGGTAAATTACAATGCGCTCTGGCTCTTGAATGGTTCATCTGATTAAAAAATGTTGTAGGAGTGATTCATAGATAATTAAATTTAATTTACTTTTTCAATAAAATGATTCCTTTATTGTTTTCAATTTTCAAATTATGGTCAAAAAAACAAAAAAATAGATATTGTTTCTGAGTTATTCTGATATTTCTATCAACGCAGCACTATTAAGTGGTGGAAAACCTCAAAATATAAATATTACAGCCTTTGTCCCTGTATTTTCGTGTGCATTCAGTACAATTAAGTATTTTTTGATCGTTATATATCAGTTTAAATAATGGTCAAAACTGCTTCTAATGTACTATACTGAACTTCAATGCGCTCTAGCGCCTAGACCGTTTACCTGTCGACGAAACAATGGTAGCATAAATTAAAGAAATAATAATGCACTTTATTTCTGTACTAGATATTTTTGCTTAAAAGTGTGCAAGTCCTGAGTTATGGGAGCAAAATTACAAACAAATGTAGTTTGTGCTGTAGGGTGAAAATTTCGCCCCTATTTTAGCTCGCTCTGACGCCTGAACGGTTTATGCCACAAAAAAGATTTATATGTCATTTTGTACGAAATTTAGTCAACTTCATTCTTGTCCTTAGCTTCTTTTCTCTAAAATTAATACTTTTTGAATTATCAGTCAAAGTCTGTAAAAAAACCATTTTTTTCTCTTTCTTTCTGAGATATCTCAGAACGCATCACATATACGAGGTGGCAAAGTTGAAATTCGGATTCAGGGCCCCCAAATACGTAAAATATGATGGAGAAACAAATGTCTATAGTTTTTTCTCCGCGAAAATACCATATTATTGCACTAATAAAAATTACTACCACGAGTATATCAACATCAACCCAATAATGGGGTTATGTACCTGTTACTGTGCGTGTATTAAAAAACCCCAACTTTTTTATATGCAAATATTTATATGACATTAAGAATGTGGGGCAAATCCTATAAAAACTGATTAGAAAAAACTATCTGCTTTTTCTGTAATTAGGTGTTAAAGATCGACGTAAAGTATTTTGTGTCAAACACTGCAGATACGAGTATGTTCCAATAAGGCTCCCCACACATGCACTGACATTCCGTTAACTGAATCGACCGTTTGCAAAAAAGCTTTAGCCAAAACCTCTTTCTGAATTCAAAATCAGGGTTACACTGAATTCAGAGAGATGAGGTTTTGGTCGAAGCTTTTTTGCAAACGGTCGATTCAGTTAACTGAATATCATTGCCTGTGTGGCCGCCCTAATACGGAATATATGTATAAAAAGTTTGTATAGAGTATAGGTAATCTATATACTTGTACAACAAGGTCTTTACAGTTTACGGTGTGTTGGGGGTTGAGGCCTCGGGGTTTTCTTTGAGAGAGTCGGTCACTTCAACATCGCTGCTCACTGCTCAACGATGATCTAAGATGTGCTACCTCTCTACTCGCACTGCACGAGTATTTGAGCTTTACTTCGAGATGGAAATATCTACTACGGAGACTACTCTTAACGTCACGATAAGCTGAACTACGTATGGACATAAAATTTTCCATCAGGAAAAAAAAACGATAGTCATCATAACATAATAAGTAAGTATCATGGTCAAATTTATTAATACTCTCTCGTATTCTGTAGATAATATATCTCTCACAATGGTCACATTTGAGCTCTTAATTGATTAACTCTCTCTGTAGTATGATTTTACGTTGTATTAAATTGGCAAACAATATTTTCATTCAATGCAGTGTGACCCATTGCACACATCTCCAAACTAGGTACACAAATGATCTATTGCAATGAATAAAATAGTTTTATGTGACTTGCCATGTTCAATTTCTAAGTGGTCCATTTGAAGGTAGGTGTAGCCAGTTGCTGACCGCGGGGGAGTGAAGAAGGAGGAGGGCTCTGTGTGAAGGGGGTTGTTAGTATTAGATATAGAAGTGAAATGAAAAGGGTGGGCATGGAGTCGCCTCTAGTTACGGGTGGCAAGAGGGTGGCCCACAACCCTTTGGAAACTATTTAACACCCACCCACCCGTCGCGGTAACAAATAAATGTTGGACATCAGCGGACCCACAAATACAAACCTACTTCAATATTATATTATAATAATAATACTTAATGGATAACTTCGTCATGTGCCTTAATACCTCGAGGACACTGTACATTACATAATATTAAATAATAACTATCCAACAAAACAAACTATGACTACTTACGTAGGCAAATTATAAAAAAAAATAAGTATTATATTTAAAACAATGATGTACATTGTACACAATATGTATCATTTCAACGTGTCTTTCCATCCCTGCTTCGTTAATGCCGTTCACTTAATAAGAAACAGCTTTTTAATAACTTTTTATATTCATCCATATTCCATATACTTAATCCAATAATAATTTTCTCTAGAGAGTCTGCCTACATAATATATTGGCGATGTTCAGTGTTCAGATAAATTAAACGTTACGTGAAGTTTGCAGAAAGTTATTTGCGTTTGTGTGTGTAAAAGTCCAGATCCTTTGTTTTCATAGTACTAATATACCTAGTAGTAATTTTCTACTAATACGAGTATACACCAATGAATGAATATTATAATCTACAAACATGCCCCCGAACAGGACATCGCCAATTGGGGCAATAAAAGTCATTGCCTTATTTTCATAATGTGTTATTATGTAATTGTTGGTAATTGTTCTTGGATAGTAAATAAATGAAAAACAAAGGAAAAATGAAACCACACTATTTCAAAATCGTTGTGGGTACATTAGGCGGACACCTAACAATTTATTCAATATAATATTGAAAAGGTTACCTTTTTGAATCTGTCCGAATAAAATTCTTTAGAAATAGGTATATAAGTAAATAAATCAGAGTAAAATGTTCACAATCCTAAATGTGTTCGCGAAAATTAATTAATAATCTAATTGCGCGTAAATAATTCTTGTCTTGAATACCCAATAATTGCTTTTGATGAAAACCAATAAATAATCTGTAAATTAATGACATATTTTCTTACTTGATTTGAATAAATATCAAATATCGATGAATGCGAATCGTTTTTCAAAAGCGATAAAGTGAAATGTCGAGAGACCTTCTTTCAGGAAACTTCTGCTACACTTGAGATGTAATTTTTACTACAATAATAATAAAATTACATAATGGATACCCTCACATCTTATACAGTATATAAACATATGAAACAGGATATTCTTGTGTTTGGCTTAGACGACTTGTCTGTATTTCTGCAGACTAGTTGAGTTTAGATTTTTTTTCTGAAGTTCTTTTATCGGAGAATAATAAGCAAGTGGGTAGTAGGCGCGCATATACTACTCGTATTTTGGATATACTTTTACCATATAAATAAATATTTTAAATACATATGTAATGTGACTGGAATAACATTGGGGTTAACTGGAAGAGACCGCAGTATTGCAATAAGCTCGCCCTAGTGAACAAATGTTATAATTTTATTTTAATGTTTACATATGTCTGTATCTTGTTCACCAACAGTGTAAATAAATAAATAAATAATACAGAATGGAAATCAGCTTCCTGACAAGAATGACTAACAGCGCCGGATGACTAAACTACACTACAGTACAGCTAATAGAATGTACGAGTATTTAGGGCGGTGAGTTGTTATAATATAAGTAAGTCTGGAAAAGTTTCTGAAAGAGTATAAATGGATAAAAGTAAGTAGGTATTCTGTAGTTGTATAGTTGGTTGTATGGCATTGAACCAGTTTTATAACAACTTTCACTTTCGCAAAAGTTTTACGAGTTTTCTATGCGCTCTCGACCACCCTTATAATCCACCTAGGTACTCGTATCAACATTGTATGAATTTCCTATATGAAGTGTGTTGTAGCAATATAATATTATTGTATGGAAAGAAATCACTCTTAAAATGTATATTACAATGTTCATCTTGATAATTGTGTAATAAAATAGTAAAGATGATTTATACAAATTGATTCATCTTGCAAAATACCAGCAAGTTTTGCATTTATTTAGAAATCGATAAGCACTGCATTAACGATTTCAGTAGGTATATTTTTATATAATTATGTATAAATATCTTTTTGAAAATTATCTCTTTTATTGGATACGTCAACCTATATAATTAATGATTATTTACCTACATATCTCCGTATAAAAATTGAAGACTAGATTAGTTTTGGAAGAAAAAAAGGTTACTATAAAAACAATCGTTTCTGCTACATTCACATGACCGATAGCCGTGTACGATTTAAATTATTTATTTTTAGCACATATAAGGTATCTGCATCCAATAAATATAAAACAGTTGTTGTTCAGATGGGTAGAAAAACACGAAAAAAATTCTTTTGTCTGTAATTATAATTAAGTAGATAAGCAGACAATGAAACAATAAAATATGTAATATACAACCAATTATTGTGATGAAACATTTCATTCGTAAAACCTCAATATTCACATCTTGTTCAGCAACGAGGTTTACCACACATTCTAAATGGCATACATAAATATAATTTATAGTGTTGTGAGTATTTTTATACGTGCACAAAATTCACTGGTGATGGTATAGTCGTTGTGGCAATAAAATTATTTTGCTTTTATATTTTGGATCTTTTCCTTCTTCTTCTTCAGCCCTCTGTCCTCTGCTGGCCTCTTCCATACCTTTCCATTTGTTTCTGTCGGTTGCTGCTTGGAGCTAATTTTTACTCCCCACAGCGGCTATGTCGTTGGACCATTTTGGGGTCTTCCGACGCCTCTCTTATTTTCCCAAGGTCTCCATCTTAAAATCTTTGGGGTCCGTACTGTGGGGTCTTGTCTCGCAACGTGTCCCGCTTATTGCCATTTTAGTCTTGCTATGTGATCCATGACGTCTGCTACTCTACTGCTTCTGTTCCTAATTTCCTCATTTCTCATTCTGTTTCTTAGGCTTATACGGAGCATGGATCGCTGTGTGCATTTGAGCTTTTCTGCTTTTCTTTTTGTAAGCGCTATATGGTCTCCAATGCAAATTTAGTCACTGGCAGTATACATGTTTCATATGTTTTTCTTTTCACGCATATAGGAATCTCTTTATTATGATATTTTGGTCCTAATATCTCAGGTATATGAAATAGGTAACTGAATATGTATAATAATATACTTACCTAATATTTGTAGTATGATTATTGAATAAGGAGATTATTATGATAGAGGGAATCCCCTTACAGTAGGCCTCTGTTGTTGATGTTACTCATACACTACTGGGATATAAATAATGAAGCCGGCACATTCCGCAGAATAATGATATGGTGTTTTTACGCCGGACCCTTCAATATAAACACCTTCATGTGTGTATTGAAAATATCCATAAAAACAAAATGGTTCATAAAGCTGAGGTCGTCGCATGTTCATGATTCACTAATCCCGGCCCATATTATATTCCACTCAGAGACAGGGGTCGAGTCAGGTTCAAAACATACCCACAAATATACTTCAATGAAAAGAAAATATTACGTAAGTAAGTACCTTTGTACATGTTGTAGAGTTTCGATATTGACATTATATTATACAGTGAAAATACATGCAAAATTTGTTTAGCAAAAACACACACCGTTTTTTTAATATTGTTTTTGAAAATTGACCGCGTGTCTTTTAAACATATTTGTAAAGGTTTGTAATGAAGCTCGAAACATATATTTTCAAGGGTTATGGTGACAATATTCCAACAGCGCTATTCTTCAATTCTTGTAAATAATATGTCTTCTTCTTCTTCCTTCAGCCATCTCTCCACTGCTGGATATAGGCCTCCTCCATTTTCTTCCATTGTCCTCTATCCTGAGCTTTGCGGGCCCATCTTCTACCCGCGACTGGGATTATATCGTCGGCCCATCTTTTCTGTGGCCGACCAACTCCTCTCTTTTTGTCCCACGGTCTCCATTTTAGAACTCTGGGGGTCCATCGCTCTGTCCCCTGTCTGGCAACATGACCCACCCACTGCCATTTTTGTTTGGCAACTAATAATGGCAAATAATATGTACTCGTACGTAATCTGTAGAAGTACTGACCCTACCCTAACTATAATTTTATTACACGTTTTATTTTTATTTCATTTTCATATCAAAACAATTTCATAGCTACTAATATCTGGTTTTCTTTTGTATTACAAAAATGTTATTCAGACGTTTGAGTATAAATATACTGCATACAAATACGTATCACGCAATTGGAAATCAACGATTACTGCTGTACAACACGATATTACATCGGTGCATTGCTCAAAACCAGTTCAACTAGAATCGGTCCAGTGTCCATCTTACAGTTGAGATCGCCTATGGACCGGACATTATTTTCGGGTCACCGTAGTGTGTAATTGGGAACTGTTTACGGCCCTGTTCTAGTAGTAAATAATAATATTGTTATTTTCCTTTTCATTCCGCTTCCCACCTTACACCCATCAAGCAATCCTCCTTCACTATTCACTCTTTATTCAACAAGTGAAAATATAAAAATATCCAAACAATGTGAAATTACTATGTATATAAAATAGATGTGTACCAGGTACCTACCTATAATAAGAAAAAAGATTACCAAGCAGACAATGTTCACATGTTCACAAAACACGAAGATAGTAGTGTGCTAAAGGGTGGACTCATTGTAAAAGAAACATCTTACAGTCAACCCAACTATTAGTAAGGTTTTTAACATTACTATTAATCCTAGCATGAAGGAACTTTAGCAGGTAGGCAGTAATTGTTAAAAGCATAGAAATGTACTGTACTGCTAGCCACTTGCGTTCCATTGCTGGACATAGGCCTCTTCTAAACTCTTCCACTGTCTTCTGTTTTGGGCTATCTGCTGCCATCTACGACCCGTAAGCTGGTCAATGTCATCTGTCCACCTTTTCTGTGGTCTTTCTACGCCTCTTTTGTTCTTCCCAAGGACCCCACTCCAGGATTTTAGGTGTCCATCTGACACTGTCCTGTCTCGCCACGTGTCCCGCCTACTGCCATTTTTGCTTTGCTGTTCTTTCTGCGATGTCGGCAACTTTTGTTCGACGTCTGACGTCATAGAAATGTGGTGAGTAATGTAGGCAATTAAGTACCTAAATACACCTTTGGTATCTGAAGAAAATTTACTTTAATCTTGATAAAGACAGAAATATATAAAAACATGTAAAACTAATTATAGCTAAAATCACCAAATAATCTTGTCGGGATCACTCGCAGATGAGCAGAGGATTTTAAAAGGAAGACGAATATAATTATTTTAAGTTTTGAACACTGCATATAATCTTATTTTATTGTAAAAGAAAATTCCAAATATTTATTCTTGGGTTAGTTGGAAGAGTGGCATTACATCACTATTTATTATAATTATAAACTAGCCTTTGTGCCCAGCGGAGCTGCGCCTGTATTTCAGACGAGATGCAACCACTACTGCATATACGAGTATATTGTTTTGTAAATTAAAGTCGTCATTTTTCTCTTTCACAGTAAGAGGTAGTAGGTATTTGATTTTTTAATTACTTATCTATGTCCTTGCCAAGATTCTGCCCTATAGTAACATCAAAAGTCTATTTTTCTCGTGTAAAACTGATTCCTGGACATAAGCCATTTAGTACATGTGCAATGCAATACCTGAAATATTATGTTAAAGTGAAATTATAGTATTTTGTCAAATTATAATATAACATACTTTTTGTTTTAAAAAATAATAAGTAAATATTCCCGGGATAGATTTTCTTGTAATAATAATAGAACTTATGGTAATGATATATAAGTAAATAATTTCCATCCCACATGTCACATACCTGGCGAGACTATTTCCCTAATTCCTATTCATTTGCCAAGTTTCGCGATCATTCCCCAAAATGGAGGCAGTAAACAAAATAATAATGTGTTAGCAATTATGCAAGTTGCAAAAGCGTTTAAAATAATATTATCTGAACATTATTTGGCACACAATCAATAGAGGAAAACTATATTATGTGGTTATATCACCTTGTTATAGATCACGTAACGAAACTTGGTGATGAATTATGATTTTATTGATGTCAACTAAATAGTCCAGTAAACAGATAAATCCTTAGTAGAGATCCAACGTTAGATCAGGGGGTCGTGAATTTTTGATAAGTATGTTGTGCAAAACCGTGTAAAAAGGGCACACATAACTTTTTTTTAAATGTAAGTATTTTATATTTTCGTAAATGATTGTACATTTGTTTGTAGTAGTGTGTTTATAGAATATGGACTTAGATTTAATACCGATTCGGTTTTTCAACAATTACAAGAATTTTCCGTGTCTTCTATATTTCCATCGATGGATCTCTCATCAGCCTATTTTAAGTAGGCATATCTATTCTATTTATAATTATTATTTCTTCTATACGAATAAATATCAACAAATAATACCAGAGAACATATTATAAATTACTAGTATTATTTAGTTTCAGGTACGAATTTGGACTAACTAAACCTATGTTTCAATCGATATACCTATGCAAAAATATATCCATACTTATTATGTAGATGTATAAATGCATTATATTCTACACTTTGCACATTCCTTTCACATTGTAGGTAATCTTTCGTTAAAATGGATTGTAATTGCACGTTGTCTATTAAGCGAATGTACACGACAAAATTCCTACATAACGATTCCAAGTATGTACTCGTACATTGCGCATTAGGAAGAATAATTACAATGCTTTGTACATAATGATCGTATTATAGGAATATATGTACTATATAATAAAAGCGTATAAAAATAATGAATAAATTATATTCTATTCTATCCCCTATGTCTCGTTCCTTGCAGGGTAGGCAAAGAGAACAGAACGCATAACTTCTCCATCCATGCACACATTACTTTCTCCCATCAAATTCACGTAATTGTGATAATAGATTCAATACACCTACACTATATGATTTATTTCACTCAAAGCACGTGTTATAATATTGTGTCATTTTATTTGTCTCATAATATTCACTGGCAGGCTTTTGTTAAATTCGACTGGTACCTTTTCAATTTCTTTCTTCCGTTGACCTCGTATTGGCACAATAATTTGTCGATTGTGTTAGATATTGGTAGGTGCCTACAGAGCCTACTGCCTATACAGATAGCCTATGTAGGTATCAAATATTCATAACAGAAACGGATCAATATGTGAGCCTCTGTGTCTTGTGAATAATAATAGTTAGAGTTGGCAGGTCCTATCAATATCGCCAGATCCCTCGTATGTATAATATACTCGTTACGTTACATACTATAGACATCTACTTGTATCCATACAACGCTGACTACACAGTCACTGATTATCCTAAATTGCCTCGCGTCACTCAAGATGCGCCCCCTCCGCCCAGTACTGCCACCCTACGCCGACCGCCTTCTCCGAGCCACCCTCCACGAGATCTACCACCCCGCTATCCACCCAACTCGCGTCCGATCCCGCAACGGACTTGACAACGGTCAGTAGGCGGCGTTTGCACGTGCTTTAAGTCTCAACCAGACGACAGATGCCATAGAGAAATTAAATGATAAATAAATAAACAGCGGTGAGATGTTTCGGATATACCTAAATCGACAACCGTACAATATACAACTAGCAGTAGGTGTAGAAATAGCATCCACAAAGTGTGCTATACCGTATTTCCTTATTCCAAAGTATCCAAGGTGAATGTATACATTTTTGTCAACAAAGTCCCATGAGAATTAGATCGTGTGCGGTGTAAGCATTATTTAGAAATGTATGAGAATTTTGGGTATGCAAATGGTCGCTACGCGGTGTACGGGTAGACAATTCCAGGGATTGTTCATTCATCTTGGTTTTCTATCACTTCCGTGGGAAACAAAGGATACACATACTCAGGTAGGTCAGGTACCTACATACAATCTACACATTTCAACAACCTTAACAAATTGACATAAAAATTGTATTTCGTATTCACATTTTTTTCACTATTTTTCTTTTTATTCAGTTCAACTTAATATAATTTCCGTGGGGTTATAAAATTACGAGTAGATTCACAACTAGAGGGAGCTGACAATAGGGAACTTGCACACTTTTTTTTTATTATCCAGAATCATAAAAAAAGTCATTAGAAACACATACCAATTTTTATTTTTTCGATACGTCGCCTAATGGCTATTTTACAGCACTTTGAAATTTGAAGTTTTGAATTCCCGCGAAAACGCTACTTTCAAAGACGCCGTACGACGCCTTATTGATGACGTCACGAGGTCTATATGTGTTTGGGTTAACGTAGAGTTCGGTATGTTTATGTTATTTTTTTCAAGTTAGTGATAGTTTCAGGTCGGTTTTTAGCGTTCCATCTGCTAAATGTATATATAAATAATATTTAGGATGTTTTTGAATTTCAGTTTTTATTTTATTCATATGGGATGCTCCTCTCTATCCTCTCCTAACCTGTAACCGGTAACGACGTAATGATATCGTTAATATATTATGTTATGTAAATATTGAAATTAATTAATTAATAAATATTTATTGAAAAAATATATATTTTTCAAATGGCGGGTTTATTGCCGTTGTCAATGTCTACCAACCATCCACTTGTGACATTCATTTGAAGTACAAAATACTCACATATTTAAGTGTATGAAAAAGATTACTATAGTAGAATATACCGTAATTTTTTTCTTAAGGTAGTAGGAAAGCCCAACTGCTTAATTAAAAAAATACAAATAATGGAGTTATACGAAACGTACGTAAATACTCCTGGTTTCAAATAACTTGGCCACTGGCTACATAGTAATTCTATAGAAAAAGTGTGACAAGTAAGGTGAAACGAAATGTAGGTACTTCCATGGGCGTCGTCGGGGGGAGGGAGAGCTGCCCTCCTATAGAAAAATTTGTATTTGGGTACCTATATATTGTATATCTACTTTCACTCATTGAATGACAAAACCTCACCAAAATAACCTTAATACGACATCGTTTTCTCTTCATGATTCAATTTTCTAAAATTATTAGATAACCCATTCAGTTTCAACTATTCCAATAAAAATTTCGCTTGCGGCGCTATTTTTAATGTTTTTTTTTTTTTGACAAAAAATCGATTTCCATACCAAACTACAACATGACCCTATTCAGTCCTTTTACTTTTTTTATACCTATTAAATTTTTTGTTCCTCCCACCTATCTTCGAACCTGGCGACGCCCATGAATAGGTAGTTAGGTAGGTACTTTCATTAAAATTAACCTCACAAACATGACCTAAAAGTTAAATTCGATAAAGGTTTGTTTCTATATTAGTTTCGTTGCACAATGCCATTTTTTCCACTTAGCTTTAGCCTTAGCGGGATCTGCCGGTATCAATAAAAAGCTTTATTGGGCGTCGTATTAGTTGTCTTTGTTCACTCTGGCACTACAAAATATTCGACTGACTTCCTCTGAAATACTTTATATTAAATTAAGCTATGATATATTTCGAAAACAGTCATAAAACAAACTCAGACACTACGCGGCCAAGAAACCTCATACATTTTGGTATCCCGTCAAAACAAACATGGACTACGTGACGTCACAGACAGATTGACCAATGGCGTCGCGTTTAAGGGGATGCTGAGAAGTCGTGATTTTACTTATCGAATTAAAAATTGAAAAAAAATATTTTAGGGTTTTAATCAACGTAGAATTGATATTTAACCTTTATTCTACCGAATTAATGTATTTTCGTCTATATTCCTCACTAGTGCAAGTTCCCTATTCATAGCAATGTTAGCTATGATATATTATAATGAAATGGAATTAATGGAATCTACCAAAAAGGTTAAAACTACCCATATTTTTATAGTATAGGCGAGGCCAGCGGAAGGTTTTCACCATGTTTTTCATGTTTTTATACACATTTGTATCTAAATTCCATTATTACACGCTTTTATTTTTTATTGTTTTTGTGTTCTTTGGTAGGTTTCGTGTTTTTCTCATTCATAATCCCCACTCCCGCCTAATGTTGAGCTAGACTTCAAGTTTAGATTAGATCCTCGAAATTTCAAGCACCGCTTCTAAAAGCCTGTTTTTTTATTAACTAACTGAGTACCTACATGGTTAACGCAGTTAGTTGGAGCTCGGACTTTTAATTAGGAGGTGCTGGGTTTATTATCAGTGATTATTTTTTCGTTTTTTATAGATAAATAATATGCATAATAATCACCCCGAGGCAGTAGGACTATAGTGTGCAATTGTAACAATAAACGCTTCGTAGATACATGTTCATAAAATTTTATTTATTTATTCTGCTGAATGAAAAAATACATCAACGCAATATAAAAAGTCTATATTTATGGGAAATGGGAATATAATGTTTAAAATGCAAATGTGAACGGGGCTTAATACGTTCAAAGACACATATATAAGACATAGCTAATATATAATAGGTACCGATGTGTCTGTACATATATTACTTGTTATATACCCATATGTATAGATTGTTATATACAATATAGTTCTATATACGTTTCCTTAGGCATTATGTAAATACATAGATACCTAAATTTCGCAATACAGAACCACTCTATATGTATACAGGTATGTATACGGCTTATGTAAGTATATACTTATGTAGAGCTCAAGGAGCTGGGCCGCGTTCTGTATCCGTTAATTTTCACTCAGCGTGTCAACGAGTGATTATCGCGCGAAGGAGAACGCATTTGGGTGACTGTTCCAATTGGAATTGTCAAACAGAGATAGAGATATGAGAGTACTAATAAGAGTGAGTTGATAGATATACATCGAGATAGCGATATCACTGCACTCTTCATTGGTAGAGAGGGATAGACATATTGCGTGTTAATAAGAGTGAGTGAACTGCACGTGCGGACCCTTCTATTATCTATGGCGAGCGAATGTCACCCAACAAATTTGTTGGGTGTTATTCGCAACAACCGAGCGTGTCAACCGTGCACTTAGAACACGTTGACTCGCACAACCGAGTGAAACGCACTGATGATAGAACGGCGAACAATAGAACCATAAACAATCGAGCGAATCGCTGAGTGAATTTTAACGGATACAGAACGCACTCCTGTATCCGTTAAAATTCACTCAGCGATTCGCTCGATTGTTTATGGTTCTATTGTTCGCCGTTCTATCATCAGTGCGTTTCACTCGGTTGTGCGAGTCAACGTGTTCTAAGTGCACGGTTGACACGCTCGGTTGTTGCGAATAACACCCAACAAATTTGTTGGGTGACATTCGCTCGCCATAGATAATAGAATGGTCCGCACGTGCAGTTCACTCACTCTTATTAACACGCGATATGTCTATCCCTGTCTACCAATGAAGAGTGCAGTGATATCGCTATCTCGATGTATATCTATCAACTCGCTCTTATTAGTACTCTCATATCTTTATCTCTGTTTGACAATTCCAATTGGAACAATCACCCAAATGCGTTCTGCTTCGCGCGATAATCACTCGTTGACACGCTGAGTGAAAATTAACGGATACAGAACGCGGCCATAGGTAGTAGATGGTCGTATTATATAATTCAAGTTGGCACCTTATATAATCCCAAAGCAAGAAATATTTCAACAAACATAGTGGTACATTCCACCAACACAGATCTATTAGGTATAGGTAGTATCGCGTGCTTGTCCTCGTTTATAGCAACAGTTTAAAAACGTATGGAATGATCACATGAACAAGTACAGAAAACCGTTGTGCTTGAATATACAAATATCTAATATAGAAGCGAGCTGTGTGAGAATGACAGTAGGTATGTGCCCCTCGATCTTCTCAGCATACCCCGAAACTAGCATAGTGCGGTGGTATATCTGCTAGTAGAATAGTGGATGGTAGATATAATTTTTGTGATTGCTAAATCGTAAAGAAACTCTTGGATTATATTAATAGTGCTATACACGAAGTATGGAGATTGTAATTATTATAATCATCGGTAGAACTTGCCATTACATATGTACAAGAATTTACAGTCAAAAAAGTTTACAAAGTGACAATACAAAACATCTTCAAATTCGACCGCTGGGTGATTTCTACGGTGCTACAGAGGTTGATAATCTATAGGAGCAAAAACATTCTGAGACGCAGCATAGTTACACATAGCACATCTTACAAAATACGATATACGAATATAAACCAACAATATACAAATAATATCTGCTATCAAAATAAAACTTATACTTAGTAGTAGATATGTAATTACCTTTTTAAAATATACGGGCATTAAAATAATGTAAATTGGATAGTGAATGTTAGGCATCAAAAGTACCTACCTACATACGTAATAATAAGATTGACTGATAGATCAATGAGTGAATATGCCTAGATTTAGTAAGTTATTGTAATATCAAGTTGAATACTATCTAAAGAGTACTTATTTGGAGGAAGGGGATTTAGGGTGTGAGGAGAGATTGTGTGTTAAGTATCTAACCGTTGCTAAGGTTCATCCGCCAACTACCCCTTAACAGTCGTCTCCGCGGCCGAAACGGGTGGCTCGGGGAGTGAAAATGAAGGGGGCAGTTTAGGGTGATTCAGCCAGCGAGCCGCGGGCGGCTGTCGCCATTAGTTACCAGGGGGTGGCGGTGGGCCGATCGAGGAGTCCGCAGTAGTGAATCTTGGAGGGTCCAGGTATGACCAGCAGACTCGCAGTATCACATATCTACGTACGACACTTATTGTACATATATACCGTCATACAGGTAGGTATACTCTTACTTGATAATGTGTACACTACATACCCACTACAGATATTATAATGGAGCCTTCTCACTAAATGTACCTACCATGTACCAAACAAACAAAGGCATTCGTGTCAATTGTACCCAAAGAGACTGTAACTACCTACCTATATTATACTTACTTAACATACATATTACCTAATACACAACATCTACAGCCTACAAATGGACCTTCATAAGTAAGAACGGACATATATTATTGCATATATACCTACGTTCTATCATTTCGCGAACGGCGAATAGAAAATTATACAAATATCCCTTATATACAAATAATTCTTATTCATATCTTCTGTCCTTATCATTCTAGAAAACGTTGAAAGTCCAGACTATTAGTGTTATGATAAAGACAAAGTCAAAATATTCCATGGATAAAAAAAAAACAAAATAACGAATATAAAAACTCATGTTTCTTTTCATTTACTCATCATTTCAGTGTCTGGGTAATCTTTCGACAAGGGGTCGGATGGAAATAATTAGTGTTGTAGTTCCAGACATCTTGTTCTCTCTATCTATCCCACAAGGAACGTGGTATGGGAGATACGATAGAATAATATAGTAATATCATATTAGTATAAAGAAAACTGACGTCGTTATGTCAAAGATTTGAAAATGTATTTATAATAGAAGTAGCTGTACTTATTCAAATATATGTATGTATGTGTACGGTATGTATGTATGTATGTACGGAATATAGGTATGTATTTATCTCCCATACGTTTGGATATTTGGATTTTTCGCCGGAAAACTGTTTTACCTGTGGGAGATAATAAAGACGACTCTTCAAGGATCAGCGGACCCTTGTCACATCCAATGAACCCTCCTTCTATCCTTCAATGTCTACCCGCTTCCATTTCTAACCGTCCCCCTTTGTTTCTCCCTCGTGAAACGGAGGAAAAGGACTTTTCAGTACATCCGCCGACGATGGGCATTTTGAAAACAAAAATCGAAAACTTCACACTAAAATCATACGTGAATATTGCTTCAACGCTTCAAGACATTCAAAATGATATAAACACTAAAATATTTCAACATTTAAAAAGTAATTAACTGTGATGTCGGCAGTTATATTTAGTGTCTCATATCATTCATAAATCATGGTGTGATTCAGGATAGATGCCGGTCTTCTGAACAAAACTTTCATACTAAACGTCTCCACTTGTGTACCTAGGGTAGACTGGGTACGGTTGAAACAAAGGACGGTTGAAACAGTGTTAATATCTCTCGAACCGTACGTGGTAAGGAGAAGGGGTCAAGGGGCGAACGAAGCGGACAACAAGTACGAACATGAAACTCAGTGTTGATTTGACTCCCGCGCGCTGCAGTTGTTTATAGGAGTCCCTATTGTGAATTGATAAGCAAAAGTAAGTATTTTTGTTCGAAGATTTTTGCAATTATTGTGGTTTATATTAAAGTGAAAGTATTGAATATTTTTTTGTATTTGAAGTATAGCTTGTAGAATATGGTAGCTTGATTAGTTTTAATCTAAAATGATTGACATAGTTTACAATAAATAGATTTGTACGTAATGGGAGGTTGGGGACGGTTGAAACATTTTTTGTGGGTACGGTTGAAACAATATATTTATTTGATATTCATGTTTTTTAGATGCCGAGGGTACGCGCAAGAAAGACTTCAAGGGCACAAGTCGATTTATCGAGGTACAAAAACGCCTATGAGGAGGTAAAAGCAGGAAATTCTTTACGAAAAGCGGCGGAGAAAAATGGCCTAAACCACTGTTCGCTCCTAAGATACATACGAAAGCGAAACGCATCTGGCGACAATGATAATCAAGACATGGGTTATAAGGCACACAACCGAGTTTTTAATGAAGAGCAGGAGCGAGAGCTATCCAAGTATTTGATTCGATGTTCAGATATATATTTCGGCCTATCTAAAAAGGATGTAAGAAAATTGGCATACGAACTATCCATCAAATATAACTTATCACGACCTAGAACTTGGGATGACAACGAGATGGCTGGTGAAGAATGGTTTCGAATGTTTATGAGAAGAAACCATGAATTGTCTGTACGCGCAGCACAAGCTACTAGCCTTTCAAGGGCAACTAGCTTTAACAAAACCAACGTAGATGCTTTCTATGACAATTTGACCATTGTCATGGACCGTCATAAGTTTGAGCCACAAGATATTTATAATACTGACGAAACGGGCATAACCACGGTCCAAAAACCCGACAGAGTGATAGCTAGGCGTGGTGCTCGTCAAGTAGGTTCAGTGACTTCAGCAGAAAGGGGTACATTAGTCACAGTAGCCTTTGCGGCTAATGCCATCGGCAATGTAATTCCTCCATTCTTCGTTTTCCCGCGAGTGCGTTATCAAGACCATTTCATCAGAGATGGACCAATAGGATCTGCTGGAACTGCAAATCCCTCTGGTTGGATGCAAGATGAGTCCTTTATTAATTTCATGGAACACTTCAAAAAACATACAAATGTATCTCCTTCTCATAAAGTGTTACTTGTGATCGATAACCACTTCTCACACATCCATATTAACACACTGGACTTTTGCAAGACAAATGGCATTGTCTTACTCTCTTTCCCTCCTCACTGCTCTCACCGACTCCAACCGCTTGATCGATCCGCATATGGCCCATTGAAGAAAGCTGTAAATTCTACCTGTGATGCATGGATGCGAAGTCATCCAGGAAAGACAATGTCAATATATGACATTCCAGGGATTGTATCGTCTGCTATACCGCTTGCTCTTACACAATCGAACATTCAAGCTGGTTTTCGCAAAACTGGAATTTATCCATATAATCGGCATTTGTTTACCGAACTTGATTTTGCCCCTGCATTTGTGACAGATAGACCAAACCCTGAAAATACTAGCACACCCGAAGATGAAACGCCACTATTATCTTCTACCATAATTAACGAACCAACAGTAGAGGCGTTGGAGCTCTCTAATGCAGCTCTAACTTTGACTACACCACCCAGACATCACAGCAGTATTCAGCAAATTTCACCTCAACCCTCTACAAGTGCTCAATCAATTCCTCCGTTGACAGAACCGCTTGAAAATGTAGCATCTTCTAGTGCTCCACTTGTATTTTCACCGGAAGCAGTACGACCTTTACCGAAAGCTCCTCCGAGAAAAACAACCAGAGGGCGGAAAACCAGGAAGTCAACAATTTACACCGATACACCAGAGAAAGAAGAGATAAGAAAAGAGCATGAAAACAGATTGAAACGGACCCAAGCTAAACAAGTCAAGAAAAGATTGAATGCAGGAAAAAATAAAGGAAATGCCAAAAAAGGGAAGAAAACACAAGAGGAATCATCATCAGAAGAAGAGGATTGCTATTGCCTTGTTTGTATATCACCGTATACAGAGAGCAGATCCGGAGAAAAATGGATACAATGCACAAATTGTAAGCTGTGGGCTCACGAAGAGTGCACAGAAGGTGGCCTTAGCTATGTTTGCCACAATTGTGAGTCTGAATGATTCCAAAACTAAAATTTATAAATTACAGAAATATGTTATTTTAATTTTTTAATTTTTTTTTTTACTATTTTTTGTTGTTTTGTTTAAAAATAATTCTGTTGATCAATTACCGTGTTATTACTATTATTATTATTACTATTATTATATTTACTTTTTATTCTTCGTAAATAGTGTATAATTGTCAATTAGTCGTATTTTCATAGACGTATCTGTTTTATGTTGAGTACCAAAAATATTGAAGGCTGATAACTAATTCATTTTGTTAAACTGTGCCATAATTAGTATTAGATTTGAAATAAATAATAAATATAACATGTTATAATATTATTTTGTATTATTTGTATGTGTTACAACTGACCCCAATCACTGTTTCAACCGCCCCTGGTATGGGGACGGTTGAAACAAATCCTCTTTCTTTTTTAAATAAGATCTTATATTAAAAATAATACATCAGGTACTAAAATGGTACTGCGTATTTGAAGACAGATATACACTCTTGTATTTAGCATATATCCATCATCTGTCGGTTTATTAATGACAATGCAATGGACGATATAAGCTAAATTGTTTCAACCGTACCCAGTCTACCCTACTTACTTATCTACATTTTTTCCTCCTCATTCAATTTCAACTCAATCTGCATGCTCGGGTAGTTTTGTAAAATTGGGTGTAGGGGATGTAGTGTTTTATCATTTATGGTCATTTCTGAAGGGGTGGGCACAACCTAGGTCTGGTCTTCCTTATTTAGCACCACCCCATCTGATCTCCTCTCACTATAGCTGACTGGACACACACACTAAACACCCGCTTTCAGTCGGGCAAATATAAATAACGATAAGCGACGAAATATTTATAATGATAACAATTTACAAAATCTTGTAATCTGTTTCAAGCTCAAACGTTGGTGGTCGGACGAATTTCTACCTTTATACGCTTCACTTTTGCATGGATCACCGGTATTATAAATCAAGGAATTCCCCCATCCTAAGTGCACGTATGACAATTATTCGTATGGTGATCGCTTCACTTCTGTGTTTAGACAGTTCACCATTGGATGATTTCACTTTTGGCTGTGAAATTATTCCGTAAAAGTAAACAGTTACAGTCTGAAAGAGTGTCACTGTCTGAAATTCAATTCTTGAGAGCTATGAAGTTCTTTTAAGCCTCTTACTCAGTATTTCCTGAATCTTTATCTGCACTACGAGTTTTCTATCAACCATTTTATTACAAAACAACAAAAGACTAACCACTTCCAAAAAACAGATCACCAGGCCTAACATAAGAACAAGAAGAAGAAGAATAAAAATCTATTACATTCCAACACTGTAGAAATAGGTTCCAATTAACTACCCCGAGACAGACTTTGACCTAGTGGGGAGCATGTTTTGAGTGATGTTAGAGCACGAACTTTCACACTGTATATTTTTTCAGGAATTAAAAATTTATTTACATATTTATTTAATTAAATATCAATCGATAGGGTAAAAATGCAAGACCGTGATGTCCTGTAGTGAACTATTCAGTATGTATAATATTCACGCCCAAACAACAATATGTGACAGGACAGCGGCTTCTAGGCGCCATATGATAGTTTCTGAGGCGCTGCCCGGCTGTTATCTTAAAATGAATATTAGGAACACATACCCACATCACGTACACCAGTTCTTTATTTATTATATTATGGACATTACCCATGTACTATACATACATATAAATTATTTGACACTTATATTAGTATATGAAAATTGTGTATATTACGTATAATACTGAATGAGAAGTTATAGTGTCTCCGTTGGTACCACTACTATGTGAAGTAGGTAGTATAAAGTAGGTTTCTATAGAAATTATACTATCCAGAAAATTTTGCAGTATCATTTTGTACGTATAGCTGCGGTACACGTCAATAACGTAAAAGATTTCAGTTGACTACTATCCCTCAGTCAGCTGTTGCATGCTGCTAAGTACACGATAATAAAAAAAATACATTCAACCCAATGTACTGTAAAAAGCTGATATGAAATAAAATGAAACTTAATTATAATGTTCCGAGAACACGCCGTTGGTACTTACGCGCGATTATCCGCTGATGGCGGAGGAGGGGGGAGGAACACATGCCAACGAACCACCCTCTCAATATCTTTCGTGACGAGTCTGCCGCGGGCGAAAAATAAAGCGAGACGCTGGCCTGTCATTAGAAATCGCCCGCGTACACCCCCGGCCTCAGCTACTAGCCGGATACTGCGAACTGGGGGGATGAGAAGTGATTCCTTTGTTTTGGTCTAACAACCCCCATGCCGCCCACCACCACCCCGTGGTCCAGGAGACGGCTACTGCGGATTGATACGATAGAATTCTCTAACTTCAAATAATATCTAAACCTATAACAAACTATTATCACAAGCCTTCAATAAAATCAAGAAATCAACGATGTTTACGTCTTTTGACCTACATGTACCCACCTGTGTATGTATATTATGAGTAGGTATAGAAACCAGCTGTCATCTTCTTTCAGCAAAGATTTATTTTATGAGAATGAAAATTGACACCGACACCATAAGTGATGGAAGCATGCATATTGCATATGACGCAAAACGGGTCGCTGGCGCTGGCGAAAAAATATCAACTTTGTTATTAATCCAGTAACTTTAAACACAAATCACTTCCTCGATGGAAAGTTGTGGGGTACCTAGTCGGGATTTCTTTCATTCTATACGTTTTTTGGGATGCTGAATCCGAATCCGAGGTCTGCCAACAAAATTTCGTGACGGAACATGGCGAAAAATACAAAAAATAGCGAAAAATTTTATTTTCTGGCGATTTATTTATAAGAACTCGACAACTGACAACTTCCGTAAGTTATTTTTCTACGCAAAATGAAAGGACGTAAAATTTACTACAAAATTGCCGTATAAAATTTTTCTCTAAAATAAATAGGAACGGAGCTGTCAGGGTCCAAAAAATGGCCAAATTTTCTTATTGTTTTACATTACGAGAATCGAAAATGTATTGAAAAAGTTCACCTTGTTGCGTTCATAAGCAAATTTCAACAATTATTCTTTAAATTCATGAGCCATATTTTACCTCATTGGAATCAGAAAACACAAAGAAAGCTGTTAACGAAATTTTTATTTAAAAACACCGTGAAATATTTGAGCTAGACATGTTTAAATAATTTTATTTAAAAATATAGTAATTTGTTTAGGCTAAAAATGTTTAAACCTTTTTAGCTGAAACATTTCACTATATTTTTAAATAAAATTTATCCTGAAACCTTTCTCCATGTTTACTGATTCCAATGAGGTAAAATATGTATCATAAATCTGAAGAATAATTGTCAAAATTTGGTGATAATTCGAACAAGGTGACCTATTCTCCATACATTTTCCATTCTCACAATTTAAAATAACAAGAAAATTTGGCCAATTTTTGGAGCTTGACAACTCCGCTGCTAGTTATTTTAGAAAAATAAAATGTATACAACCAAATTTGTAGGAAATTTTATGTGTTTTCATTCTGCTAAAAAGATGTCCCACAAAAAGTTTATGGTTTTTAAGTTCAAATCAAGAATTCGCCAGGAAATGTAAATATTCGCCATTTTACCAATTTTTCGCCATGTTCCGTCACGAAATTTTGTTGGCAAACCTCGGATTCGGATTCAACACCCCAAAATACGTATAGAATGAAAGAAAAACAGACTACCCCACAACTTTCCATCTAGAAATCTAAATGCACCGTATTATATGTTCTCGAGTGACAAATAAAAGTTGGGGATTGCGCCTGATTTTTATGCAACGGATTTGCAAAGTCATTTTTCTCTTTAATAACCGTAAGATAATGTATTTAACTTTCTATAATATAATAGCCTATTGGTTTTAAATCATCCGTAGGCCGTATTAAACGCACTTGGAATCGTCAGGTTTACATATTGAACAAAATTTATACATTGCAAACTTATAAACTGGAAAGTTATGAACAGTTACAGCAAAAAAAAGAATGGAGACAATAATTACATGGTAACAAAACAAAATTATAAAAAAGGTGTGGATTAGTTTGATGCAAGTCTGGATGTAAATTGTCCAGAACTACATTACGTCAAAGACAACATAATTTTATAAAGGAATCAGTATAGAGATAATATCCTAAATATCCTAGATAATATCCTCTAGCCAGGATTCATTTCTATCATTACTCAAAATATGCAGGCAGTCTGAGAATTCTCCCATGTGAAAATAATTCCTGGACATGTATTAAGCAACCTTAGCAAAATAATATTATTACGGGGATTACAAATAATAATGTACTTTTGATGTCATCATTTTGAAGATAATTTTGTTAATGATAATGTTTTCAAATGATGATGAACTTTGTGTCCGAGGAATTAGCGAACTATTAGAGTTAGTTTAAATACGAATGGGTAAAACCTTAAACCTATTCGAGAAATTTATTAAGAAAGTCATTAAGAGGGCATAGGAACTGAGAAAAATAATTACGAGTATATTATCACTACAACTTTTGATTACAAAAGTACCTAATCAAAATTATTTTTGCTTCAACTTTCTCAAACTTTGCAGAATGAGAATGCGTAAGTGCGAAAAAGGTGACAAAATTTATTTTGACGTTCCTACTGCATAGAAGAGGGGCGAACATAAAAAAAAATATGCACTTGATTCACCTGCATTCACATTTTATCAACCAAATTACATCATTATATAATGTATTTTAGAAACTACGGAATTAATCTCAAGTTTTAGTAAATCTTAGACGAAATTTTAGAATATTTTTAAAAATTTATTTGTACCTTTGGTGAACAAAATACAGACATATAATATGTTAACATTATAAATATAAATCATAACATTTGTTCGCTAGGGGGTGCTTATCTCATGCTGCGATTTTTTTATCGAATAAATTTACAAAACTTAAATTTCTTTATTGATTGATGGAAGATTAACTTTGTGGAAGGACATTGTAAAATTATTGTAAAAATAAAACACTGTTTTTTACTTCCACTATTTATTTTGAGTACATACACCAGAGATCTTTCAAAGCTAATGCTTCATCTTCAGTGGTTATCTATGAATATCTATGAATAATCATAGATAACCACTGAAGATGAAGCATTAGCTTTGAAAGATCTCTGGTGTATGTACTCAAAATAAATAGTGGAAGTAAAAAACAGTGTTTTATTTTTACAATAATTTTAAATTTCTTCCTATGAGTAGTAATCTTACTTTTCCCGACCGAATTTTTCGCATGTTCAGTAAGTATGCCCTCTTAGAGCTAGTTAATTGTTAGGTACTAACTTCTATACTAATGTGTCTGGCATCAGTCATCATACTTTTTAGGATAGACCGAATGTATTTAGGATGTAGGTGGAGGCAAATAATTATTAACAAAATATTTTAAACTTATGATACGGATATCCAGAATATATACAGATCGAGAAATTAATGTGATAAGAATTCTGTACTATGTTATCTATCTATTGTATTGTGTAGATATAGGTACTTACCAGATAAGATGTATTAACTAGTTAAGCTATGCGATCATTAAAATATATATGTAGATAGGTATCCAAAATCTTGTTGGTAGATAAGCACTCATCAGTAGGCATGTATCAAGTACATACCTTATATTAGGTAGTATTTATAGCCCGTGGTGGTACATATAGTATAATACGTAGCACATAACAAGAGTAAAATAGTAGGTATGTTTGGGTAATAGACATGTAGGTAATGGGTAGGTTAGGTATGTGTTGGGAAGTGTTACACAAAGGCAGTGTTGAGTGGAAACTTGGCTAGCTTGGAGCATGGAGGGTATCTACACTACATAGTACCTACCTAATCCTTTAGCATACCCGCGATCCTGTAGGTATGTGTAGTATGTAGATAGCCAGCGGGGTGACGGGGCGGAGGGAGGGCATCGATGGCCACCTCATATCGATCCCGCGGCACAAAGCGCCAAGACGGACGAACGGACATAATGCGGGCCTAAGCAAATAAGGTGGGGAATTTGGGTGGCCGTTTATAGGGTGGCATTCGAAAGTCTGGAATGGGCGAAGGTGTTCCACCCGTAGCTAGCCGCCTACGGCCGCTTTAATTGCCGCCCTTATCTAACCGGTCCGGTCGCGGCCTGCTCGGTACTCACAATCAATGTCTTATCTCTCCCTTGCACACACGCGGCTCCTCGTCCTCGCCAATATATACAACGTGCCTGAGGACCGTCGGTCAAGCGATATGTCTATACTCTATTCCTACCCTACAAGGAGGTGGTGGAGTGAGAAGACAAGCCTCCCCTCCAGTACATCCCACTCCCCCCGCTCTACACGACCCCTCCCTAAGCTTGTTTGAAATGATCCCGCGTCAATCAGTGTTCTATCTTGCGAATTGCTTTTCCTCTTAACTGACTCGGCAGTATGCCCTACTCCCTAGTATTTACTCAACCTACCTACCCACATCCTGCATATCTATATCGCGGACTAGGTATGTATTACCAATATCCACGTACATTCTAAAAAATCTACTATTGATCTAAAACAAGTAGGTACCTTCTGCACCAAATAACATACCTAAAAAATTCATTCTAAGAGACAATGAAAATCATACATCGCGATTTCAAAAGCCTATAAAAACTTTATCTTCATGGTTTTGTACCTAACTACATAATCAATATAAATTTGCAATAATACCTTTCAGCATTTGAAGTCAAAATTTGCTAAACAAAGAAGTGAACATCATTCGAACGAAAGTTAACTTTTGAAGAGAAACACGAGACCAAAAGAATGAAATATTAATGGACTATGCAACAGGTGGAAAAGTGGAAAAATAACACAAGACACAAATTACATCATATCGTCGTATAATATACTACTGGGAAAATTAAGGGAAATAATAACGCTTTTAGCATTATTGTCCTTAGTGACATGACTTCGATTTGGAAAATACTTAAAATTATTAATATAGGATTTTCAAAATGACATAACGTCGGCTTAGAGTGTAAAGCTGCTATCTGCAACAGAATGAATTTTACGTTGGGCAATAAAAACAATGCAAAAAATCCTAAAAAAAATCTAATCGAAGAAATTAAAATGAAGAAAGTGAAGGCTCCGTGATTCTGTCGTCTACATTTTATCATCTTAATTTCTTAAACTACTGGCGTATTAAATTTTAAGCAGTGTTTTTATTGCCCCCTGCGAATTTCATTCTGATGCAGGTAGCAGTATACACTCTAAGCCTAGGGTGGCCAACCCGCGGCCCGCGGACCGCATGCGGCCCGCCGAGGGTCTGAATGCGGCCCGCGAGGCCGCCTTACAATATAACAGTATGCATTGCCTGTTATAGAAAGACGATCAGATTCTTCACTTCATCCATTTTTCCTTAAAAATTTCGCCTGCGGCGCTATTTTGGGTAATCTTTTTAATTAGAAAATGTTTTTCACACATTTTGTTGTGAGTCTTCTCCACTCAGTTTTTCAAGAAAAAAATCGCCTGCGGCGCTACCTCACTTTTTTAGGTCATAACAATATTTTAATTTCTGTTGCCAACCCCCCCCCCCCCCCCGAGACGACCCTATGTCTTATTTTTTTTGTTTCAAAAAATTGGTTGTGCGGCCCGGTAAGCCATCTCATTTTTAGAATCTGGCCCGGCTGCTGAAAAAGGTTGGCCACCCTTGCTCTAAGCCGATGATAAATCACTTGAAGGCGGGTTTCTTGCGGAAAAAGAAGAAAATGACATTTTTTAGATACATTAGGTATCCATGTTTTATAACTTTAAAATTGCGTTACAAATAAAACCATATATGAATACGGTACGGAACTACATAATCCATTAGATTTTTTTTTATTACTAACGCTATTAACGAAATTTTAAAGTCGTATGAAATGGTTAACAGCATGATGTTTTATTTAAATGATCAGCAATTATATAGTAAAATGATCTGGGTTTGTGAATTAAAAAAATATGTACCTATCTAAAAAATACCTCACCCAAAATTAGAGATAGCTGGAAGAGATTTAATGTAATATACCACAATGACATTGGACAAGAGCAGATCTAGGGATGTATCTACTTATTATTACATGATTATTATATACTCCTTAGTACTCTCATAGGTTGGTGGGTGTTTTAAATTCCTTTTGTTTGAGTTCTAGAAACTGACAAGTCCAGTCTGACTATATGGTAGTCTGGGACAAATAGTAATAATAATATAGTTGGATCAGTAGGTAGGTATATTATGTTAGGTTATGTAGGTAGGTACGAGATGTATTTAGAGGTATATAGATTGTGTAGAGAAGTTAGTTAGGTGTATCTAGGCTTATCCACCGCCTACAGGCTCTTCACGGGTGGGCGGGATGGGGTGGCTTCAAGTAGAAGGAAGGCAGCAGCGGCGGCCGAGGGGGTTCATCTGGACACGTGAGAGAGAAACACGAAACCCACTACTAGTAGGTACTAGGTAGTATAGTATAGTACGATACGGTGGGTGAGTGCTGAGTAGATACTACGGAGTGTGGGAGGGATTGACCACCACCCTGGACCTCCCCTCGCGTCGTGTATTGGGGTGACATTATCCTTATACGCCGTCTTCGCTCGCTACTAATACTATGTAGATTAGCCTCTATTCTACATAACTGAGGCTCGCGCGCAGACACTTGCCAAACTGTGGGACACATCATTATAAAATAAGAACATTCCGTCATTTCGTGCACCAGGCGAAAAATTGAGCAAAGTAAAACCAAAACATTCATATTGTATTGTTAACTGCGCAATGCGCATCCATAAATAATAATTTTATTCTATGTTTGTCGTTTGATTTCTTCTAATAATAGGTACTTACATAAAAATTAAATAATATAAAAACATAGTAAAAAATACTTTTAAACAATAATTACCTAACTTAACCTATAAGTCCTATAACAATAATACACGCAGTCGACAATATTTTCCCCTAAAACCTTTTATTGTTGTGTCTAAAAAACACAGGGGTGGGGAAAAATCATATTAAGTTTTTTTTAAATAAGTAAATACGTGGCTAGTCTTCGTAATTTCGGAATTAGTAAATTTTCTACCCTCACGTCGCCTGCCTTGCGCTCCTTACAGAACAAACAGAAAGAACAGATCTTATTTTCTATATAATAATTTAAAAGCAAAAAAAAATGCATGATGTACAGAATTCATAACAGTCTATCTCTAATTCTCTACAAAGGCAAACTGGATGCAACAGTTTCCAACATTCCCTATAGGTACCGACAACAGTAAAGTACAGGTTTAAATGCGTGTGCTGACTTTTTAAAAGCAATATTGTCCACTTATCTATGTAACTACATAAACTACAATAAGAAGACCTGAACTGAAGCCGACGACAAGATTCTCTCGTCCAACTCACGAAAACACTTCTTAAATTGACTAATAGAGACTTAAGGAACCTATATACAGGTTCCCTATAGAGACTGGAGGCGTCATCGTCATCAGTGCTTGGAATCAACCACTCCTTCAAGAATTGGTTGGATAATTTAACTGTAATTTGGATCAAATCATCGGCAACTGCCACATAATATTAATTGTTTAAAATAAAAAAGGTTTAAACCGTATGAACAAGGTACGGAATACGGATACAATTTTTATAGCTTATTTAGTAGCTTCGGCGGTCGCTTTTTTCACCTAGTGTCGTGTGATGTCTGGTGATGCCGTAGCATACTGGACGCACGGTACGCAATTATGATGAAAAATAAAAAAAATAATACTGTAAAATACAATAATTAAATTGTTTACTTCATTCTACTTCCCTGTCTTTGTGTGTCGCTTGTCTAGAGTCTAGATGGATAAGGAGAATCGTGTCCGCTGGTAATTTCCAAAAATTCTTTTGTTTGAAACGTTAAATACATTACAAGGATGGTCGATCGGCTGCCTATTATTATATCGGTGTTCAGGGCCGCGTTCTGTATCCGTTATTTTTCACTCAGCGATTCAACGAGCGATTATCGCTCGAAGCAGAACGCATTTGGGTGATTGTTCTAATTGGAATTGTCAAACAGAGATAGAGATATGAGAGTACTAATAAGAGTGAGTTGATAGATATACATCGAGATAGCGATATCACTGCACTCTTCATTGGTAGACAGGGATAGACATATCGCGTGTTAATAAGAGTGAGTGAACTGCACGTGCGGACCCTTCTATTATCTATGGCGAGCGAATGTCACCCAACAAAATTGTTGGGTGTTATTCGCAACAACCGAGCGTGTCAACCGTGCACATAGAACACGTTGACTCGCACAACCGAGTGAAACACACCGATGATAGAACGGCGAACAATAGAACCATAAACAATCGAGCGAATCGCTGAGTGAATTTTAACGGATACAGAACGCACTCCAGTGTTGGTATTTGAATAAGGATATAATATGTACCGTTATCATTTCAACGAATAACTTACATATCTGCGCTTTTATGTAAAAACATTCTATACAACACGAGATTTCACTATTTTATGGCCATATACATAATTGTGTTTGTCCTTGAGTGAATAGGATACCCGATTATCACATACCGAGTAAGATTGCATGAATGATGAGGACTGAGGAGGATGACTAAACAATATTATTACATAGTTTATAAATTCTGCTTGTACGCGAATTGGGATTTCCAGAATGAAATCTTCATATATTTCTCAGATAAAATTTTCAGGTATGTACATAGAATTTTACAGTAGTTCTTATCACCTATGTTATTATTTCCTATTGTTATTGAGTAATCCTTGAGATGTATCTTATCGTCTCTAATAATTTTTGACTATTTCTGCCGAAACAATCATCAAGAGTGTAATTCGTCATGAGTTTAATAGCATTAACATTCGGTTGGTTATTTATTAATAGTTATTTGAGTGACATGCTTGGCTCAATTTACAACTTTATCAATCTCGTCGCAAAATCTCACACAATGCTTGATACATATAATCTAAGGCTTGATAATAATTAATCACAAGTCGATAACCACTATTACGTGTTATATATTAGGTTTTCCTTCACAAAAAAAACTGAACGATAACGACAATCAGAACTAGGTGATGGGATTCTCAGAAGACTCTCATTGATTGTAGTTGAACTTAGTGAAAAATGAATAGAAATCAGTGATATGTTATGATTATGTAATCGATAAACACCAGCTACAGCTAGGGCTGCCACCTCTCCGGGTTTGACCCGTAGTCTACGGGTTTGAGTGGTGTTCTCCGGGCTCCGGGTTAGCATAGTGTATCTCCGGGTCGGAAATTTTTGTCAGGACTAAAAAAAAAAATGAAAATACCCGGGGTCCCGGTCCCACTCCATAGAAAAACCGGGGCTCCGCGTCAGCATACTAAATCTCCGGGTTTGGAATTATGGTTTGGACCAAAAAAAAAGGTCAACTATTAATACAAATTCGTTTTTTCCCAAATCTCCGGGTCTACGCTCTTACAAAGGTGGCAGCCCTAGCTACAGCTGATTTCCACGAAAGCAGGAAGAGATTGCTGTGTATGAAATGTGTAGGACACTAAATGAATACATATTCTCAACTACCCCATGAAACATACCTCCTTAAAAGTACTAAGTACCTATACAAATATACCTATAATATTTTAGATGTATGAAATAGCGTGTGTATGGTGTTCATCTCTGATGTGTGTCGCGTATGTATTTTACTAGTCAATATATTGTAGTAGGTTTAGGTTATACAGTATGTATATTGTATATACTAGTACATTATCATAATGCCTGCGACATCTCAGAGCACGCACCACGCGATGTGTCTCGAGGCGTGACCGTCTTCTCTCCAAGTCTTCCTTCGCGTCCACCTCTGCTATTTTAACACGACCATCCAGGGGCGAAATACCGAAATTATTATTATACTCCACCCATCTCAGCTTTTTAAAAAGCCGGTAGTATAAGAAAGCAAGGACGGGCAAAAGCCAAGTCCTTGCTTTCTATCAAATTTGTGGTTATGAATGATTGTTTAGAAATTTCCGGACTATTGAACATGTGCTAATTATAATTGATTTTTGAAACTCTTTATTATTATTATTATTATTATTAATGGATAATTTATGGCGCCGTTTCATGGATTATCCATCTCAAGGGCGCGGGAAACTGGTCCTGAAGAGCGACGTCTTCAGCTTGCTCCTGAAAGTTGTGACGGTCTGGTCGCTGCGCAAATCCACGGGAAGTTGGTTCCATCTGACAGGGCCGGCTACGCTGAATGCTCTCTCGTAGAAGCAGGACTTATTAGCCCTGCTGCGTTCGATGAGCCTGTTGTTTGCCATAGCTGCCGAGCGCAGAGGTCTTCTCGTGGTAGTCTCCGGTTGGCAGAGTTCGGAGAGTGACGGTGGTGCCATGTTATTCAGTGCCTTGTACACCATGAGGCACAGCTTGTACTCCACTCTTTCTCCCACTCTCAGCCAGTGAAGCTTTTCCAGCAAGGGTGTTATGTGGCAACTTTTGTCCTCACGGAATATGAGCCTCGCAGCTGCGTTGAATGCCATTTGCAGGCGATGTAACAGAGTCTGGGGCAATCCAGCGTAAAGAAGGTTGCAGTAGTCTAACCTGGAGACTACAAAGGCTGAGATGAGCGTTCTGATGGAGTCCGTTGGCAGGTTTCTGGATACCGAGTGTATCTGTCTTATATAGTAGAACGCAGAGCTGACTGTTCTTGAGACTTGAGGTTCCATGGTCAAGGCGCTATCTATTCGGGCTCCGAGTATGGAGACCGCAAGAGACGGTATGATGTCTGTACCGGATACTGAGATGGGATGGTTTTCTAACAGATGTTGTCGGCCAGGCGATGCAACCCATAAGAATTCCGTCTTTCCCGGGTTGAGTTTTAGGCGCCTTTTTGCCATTTGAGTCGATAGCTTGGATATGCACTCTACTGTTCGAGCTTTGAGAGCACTTGCTTCCTCAGGCTTGCAAAACCCTACAAGGATTCGATCGTCCGCATACGCATAATTGCGGAATCCTGTCTTCTCCAGCATTCGGTCGATGTACCCAATGTAGAGTATGAAAAGAATTGGTCCCAGAACCGAGCCTTGGGGTACTCCTTGAGTGGTTATGGCCTTCTGGGTGTTGTCAGCTCCTGCTTTGATGGACCACTCCCTCCTGGTTAGGTAGGAGCGTAGCCATGCGAGCACATTTCCCTTTAACCCGTATTCATTTTCCAGGCACCTCAGGAGCATGTCATGATCGACAGTGTCAAAAGCCGCACTCATATCTAGAATAGTCACAAGGGCAATACTGCCATGGGCTACACCTTCTATCAGATCTGAAACGAGCCTTGTGAGGGCTGTTTCCGTAGAGTGGTGTTTTCTGTAGGCAAATTGGTGCTTCTGATGTAGTCCGTTACTGTCGAGATAACTGCTCAGTTGTGAGGCGACGATCCTTTCCAAGACTTTTGAAAGGAATGGTAGGTTGGATATGGGCCTGTAGTTCGCAGGGTCATCTGAGTCCAGAGTGCTCTTTTTAAGCAGTGGAGTGATTTGGTAAATTTGGAGAAATGGTAAAATTAAACGAATAAAGTTTCTTTGTCAGCTAATCCAGAGGTCAGTTTAATCCTACCTTTATTAAAAAGGCACTTTGTCTTGTCATGAATGGCACACATAAGAAATTTCTAATGCCGCACTTACGAGTAGCTTTCTGAATAGGGTTGAAAACTGCAAATAATGTATGCGTCTACTTCTTTTTCTTTATGTTTTTAATATTTTGATGTTTTATCTTATAATACTTTTTTTATAGTTAGCACATATACACTATAGACACTCCTAATTGAAAGGCTAACCAGATTTTTACGTTTAATTTATGTTTTGTGAATGTTTTGTTGACCTTCTGTCAGTATCTCTCGAAATAAATAAATAAAAAAACTCTGAACACATCGAGTAAAATTGAAGCATTGGAAAATAATTAAATAGAACCAAGTTCATACTCACATAAAATTATATATTTCGTAGGAAAGAACACGAGTATCATAAAATGTTCAAATATGGCTATAAACCTGCATATTGTGCCAAGACAAGCCAATCAAAAGATTATCAATGACATGTTTGGTGACTTTATCAAGTTATTATCGAAAATATAATCCAGCAGAATCTAAAATTTCCAATTCGTCCCATTATCGTCTCCTTCTGTCTACTTTGTCCAGCAAAAACAATAATAATAATATAAGCGGACTGGGAGAGAAAGAAGGTTGATATAACTGGTACAGCACGCAATCCCCAAAGCCATACATGCATACATACTCATACACACGAGTATAACCAACTTTACCATAATGCACACAGCAAGTGTAAAGGTACCTACTACCTATATCATCTAAACCTAAACGGTTCTCAGAAATTGTAAATAAGCTCTGGCGTTAAGTCCAAGAATATTGAAAATAATTCTCACATTAGGGGCAAATATTAATACATATTGTGTAGACACGAACAGATTAGTTTTACACTTTCCTACATATAAAAGGAACGTCGAGATTCGAACTCACAACTGTTTTTGACGGGCGCTATAGGCTCAACTTGATATCAATCTTGGTTTGTCACCATATTAATTTAGGTATACTAAAGTCATTCCACGTTCGAAGTATTACAAAAGTCCTATAGGTACATTTTTTGTTGTTGTGAAGGGTATGATTATGATATCTAAATTATTGTCAACACTGAAATTCGAATCTGGGTCACTCACTCCAAAGATCATACTAATACCAATTAAACCAATCCGATAATCAAGGAGTTTCATGCACACGAGTGTAAGCAATAATATTGGCAGGTTGTTTTAATATTTAAAATTGTGAAAAAAAGCTTCGGTCGATTTAGTGTGAGTGTGTGTAGAGTGAATAAGAAATTCAAAAAAGGTGTGCTATATTAGGGTAGATATTATTATAATACATACATATTTTGCTATATAATATACCTACAGTGAAATAGGGGTAGGGGGTGGCTGGGTGGAAACCAATCGGAAGAGGGAGCCAAGAAGAAAAAAGTCCGCGAAATGCTCGCGACGATGACAGTGTACTGTGTGTGTTGAAGGAAGACTTACACAAATAATAAAAACAATATTATTTTATAGTTACAAAAAAACATTAGGGTTCAATTATTCACGATGAACTTTCACAACGTTACTCCAGAAAAAAACATCAAAGGATCTCAAAAATATAGTTAGGTTAGGTACACCTTGAAAACTCTAATTAACTCTTTATACTGCTCAGTGCTCGTAGTATGAATGATTTCGATGAAATATTCTTAAGTAGGTACTTGGTATAGTATCGGTACATAGAAAGTATAACAAGCCCAGTACGAGCTTTCTCAGCATAAATATCCATTTCATTATGCATAATGGGAACTCGTATATAATATAAAAACAATAAAAGTTCATATACAATAACTTTACTTGTAATACCAATACTCAAATATAGAGAAGAGCTTTCATATTTACGGACTATGGTAGTCTAGGTACTTATATTGAATTCGTCCTAATCTGATCTAATCAAATAATATATTATGATAATAAAGTTCCCAATTACCAAAATCATTTTATTACAAACAAGGTACCTAGAGGATTTTATAAAACAAATCATAATAACAATCATAATTTAGGGGGTGAGACAGTAAAAAGTCTTTTTTTTTGGTATTTATTCTTTCATTGAAAACTCTCATACAATATTTCAGTACAAAACAGATAGTGGTTTAATAATAAATGTACAGAGAAATGCTCACTAAGGCGAACTTATCGCGAAATCGCGATCTCTTTCAGCTAACCTTCATACATAAGTTTGAGAAAATATTCTTTTCCAGGAATTAGAAACATTAAAAAAACGTGCAATATTGCGCAGTCTCATACTAATGTTTAATTTGGGATTATTGAAACTTGTGTTATGTGCAATTATTTGTAACTGTTTTGATTGACTGCTTTATGATTTTCAATATCTATCTATCTATCTATCTATACCCTCACGCCACATCCCTTGCAGGGTAGGCAGAGAGGACAGAGCGCCAGACAGCCCTATCCTTACACACACTCTTAGCTTCCGTCACATTCATGCAATTAGTCATACACGCTCTCCGATTCCTTTTACTCAAAACGCGTCCATCCTTGAGGATCTGGTCGACATGATCGGACCAGGTCAGTCTCGGACGGCCGCGCTTTCTCACCCCTCTTCGCTCATTCAGATATATCTTTTTTGTCATCCTGTCATCATTCATTCTCTCAACATGCCCAAACCATCTTAGTTTGTTTACTTTCATTCTTGTCACTACACCAGTCTTGCAGTCACTCATTTCCCTAATAACCTCATTCCTTATCTTATCTCTCAGCGTTTTCCCGCACATTCTTCTTAATGACCTCATTTCTACTGCATTCAACCCTGATTCATCCTTCTTCATCCACGTCCACGTCTCACTAGCATACATCAGGGTCGGCACCAAGACAGCATTGTGCACTAGCACTTTTGCTTTCATAGACACATTGCTACTACTAACAATCGGACCGAGCGCACCATTCGTCCTAGTACCGGCCAGCTTCCTTCTTTCAATGTCTCCATCACAGCGTCCATCTCTAGTAAACAAACTTCCCAGATATACATACTGATTCACTTGCTCCAGACAGTCATTACCAACCTTTATCACACAATTTGTCCTTATTTCCTCTCTTTCGAACACTAATACTTTCGTTTTATTTACATTCATTTTCATACCATTCATATCGCAGCTTTCGTACACACAGGATACTATACGTTGTAACTCACGTTCATCATCAGCCATCAACACTAAATCATCTGCAAACATTAACGCACATACTTTCACTCCATTTAGGTCCACACCAACATTCAGCTCATTCAGAGGACGCATGCAGTAGTCGAAGAACAGGTTGAACAACCAAGGCGACATGACGCCTTTTCAATATACTACATATTAAGTGGTCCGCAAGGCATGTGTGATTGATAAATAAATAAAATAAATTGTATTATTCTACAGGAGTCAGTAGGTTTATCTTCGCTCTACATTTTCTTTTGGAATCCTCCAGGCAAGTGTTGGTCGCTGTGCTGGAGGATGCGGGGGGCAGAACAACTGGGAGAATAATAATATACAGAGTAAGTATAAGTAGTACAGGAGTGAGGATAGATAGTACCTACTGGAGGACACAAGGATAGAAGGAAGGAAGGAGGGACATGGAGCATGGAGCGGGCAGGGACATCACAGAGACAGGAGTGGGCATATACAGAGACTAGAGACACATTATGCACGACGCGCGATTAGAAACCGCGCGGCTGGACTTCTCCCCTCAAATCACCCACTAAACAACCCCCTTCTTTACTTTGCAATGCTTTCCAAACCTACAATGTGCAAAAATAATAACACATATTAAACGGGTTGACTGTAAGATATTGCTTTGGCAACAAGTCCACCCTTTGGCACACTATATTATACTATTGTCTTGCTTGAAAACTTGTGAACTTTTTTGGAAGATTTATTCATTTTATTTATAAAGCTAGACGTTACTCCCGTAAGTTGCTACGAGAAGTTGCATTACTATAATAATATCTCAATCAATTATGTAGTTTCAATGGTGGACTGTGAATGTATAAAAAACTTGAAGCTAGTTGAAGCTCCTAATTATTATTTTTATACAGGTAAGTTGATACTCCTGTTTAATGATTGATTCAGTGGTCAAATCTACATTCCCAAGATATTAGATCGTCCGTTATATCTAGAGAGGTAGACTCAGGGATAAATATGGGAAAACAAACAAAGAAAATTTATACCTACTTCATATATTTTAATGTAAGTGTGTATTCTCTTAACGCGGACTTCTGACTATAAAATGTAAATATGTATGTATAAAAAAAACTGTAACTTGACTCTCTTGTCTAATGATAAAATATTATCCGCAGTGGAAAGTTTAAAAAGCTGTGTGCCTCACCCTCGGCCACTATCCTAAGAGACGCCGCGCCGCCCCCCCCACCCCCTCGCGAATAGTACAGAGTACATAGTGAGTGGCCACCAGCAACCAGCATCCAACAGTCCGTCCGTCCATTCTCCCCCGCATCATCAGCTACTCCCTCCCCCACTCGCCCTCTCCTCCAAGATACACCCGTCGTCTCCTGACACCATACACTATTCTACGCCATCTAGATCTACATACAACTGCTACCTCTGATGCGTCTACAAGATTTAGCTTTGAATATACAAATATTATGCTAATCACTGCTATTTTCACACTTTGGCCTATCAAATTACTGTCTGGACCATTTCAGTTTATTAATAATATACTTTATTTTCTCAAACTTACATATAAATACAATTATAATTTTGCCACCTAACTAGGCAAAGCCTAGAAAGGATAGGAACAACTAGATAAGTTTCAATTCCATCGATCAATTACAAAAAAGAACTTTGGTTTATTATATTACAATGAAAAAGTAAATTCTCAAAAGACCCAGATGTTTTTTCTGTTGTTTTTTTTGCAAATGTTTAAACACAGAAAAGTTACTAGAAAAAAGCTTCCGGGTGGATTAGAATTCAAGCCACGGAAAATAACCTGAACTGCACCTGACGATATAGTTTGTACCAACTGAACCTGCATACTTCTGCGAAACTTGAGCAAGTTGTTATGAATAGTTATTGTAAGTAGTGAATTAATGAATTCTGCAGGATATATTCTTTTCAGAATAAGTAGCCGATCATCCCTGTTGAATATTATTCACAGTTCCCTAACGTGAATTGTATATTCTGTACACTAGAGTAAAGTAGAGTATGTTAGGTAGATATTATAGAGAGTGTGTACTGTGTACATATTATAGAGTATAGAGAGAGGAGAGAGTATTACTGGTACAAGACCCAACACAACCCCCTCCGTATCGAAACTCCCTCGACCGTAACCAAAATTGAAGCGCAGATCTCTCGCGGACACAAGAACGCGATCAGGGACGTAGCCCAAGACATTTTAAAATCTTAGAAATCTTATTTTATCATATTATACACAATAGCATAAGTATAACACAAAGATATGTGTGAAGATTTCCAGAACAGAGATAAGGTGGAAATAAAAAAAAAAATTAAGCATAGAGATAATTATCACTATATAGCAAAACTAAGAGTCTTAGAAAGCTTTTGAGATCTTAAAACATTTATGCAAAAAAATAAGTATTATCGTGGGTTTAATAAATCACCTAAAATAGTCTTTTGTCTCAATATCAACGTTTGCCTACTTCGAAAAAACATTTGACAAGAAAATCCGAATTTAGGACCCAAAATTTAATCTAGATGTAACCATTTCTTTTTTCTCTCTGTATTGAAATATATTTGGAAAATTCAAGTAATAAAACATTGCAGTAAGTTCCTAATTTAATCGAGTATTAGTAAGAAAGGGAACTACTACCGATTATACTTCAAATACACATTTGATTTATTTATTTATTTATTTATTTATCTATGGTACAAATACAGTCACAACAGTACAATTAAACAGGAATATGTATTAACAAACCTGACCAATTACATTTGTACACAAATAACAACACACAAACACAGTAACACAAACTTAGACCCACACATACATAGCAAAAACAACTTAACTAATAGATATTTTGATTATACAATATATGAATATATGAAAGGATAGGATGGGAATGGAATGAGGAGGAGGAGAGGGATTGGATTGGGGAGGAAATATTATACTAGATCAAATTATCGTTATGAAATGGAATACAATGCAAAAATATATTTATATATATTTATATACACATACATAAATACGCACACACACACTAGGTGCAATATCTTCTCAATGAACTCCTGTATGTTGAAGGAGACGTATTAAATAAATCTGCGTGATTAATATTTCCCGAGAGTTTACGATTGTAATATGTACAAGACCTGTTAACAAATTCATTTTGATTGGAGTTGGTGTTAGAATCATGGACATAGAACAGGGTGTAGTGTCTGCCAATTCTACTGGGAACATGGAAATTTAATTGACGTAGTAAGTAGGATGAATCGACTAAGGAATTTACTATTCTATACAGGAACATCTGATCAGCAATTAATCTACGATTCATAAGCTTTGGCAGGTGAAAATGTCGTTCGATCTCATCGTAAGATTTGAATGTATAATATGACCTAAAGTTAATAAAGTTCATAAACTTCTCCTGTACCCTCCCAAATTTTTTTATTAAAATCCTTTGTTATGTAAATAATACTGAAAGCTACGCCAGTGCAACCCTTAGGCGCGGAGCGGCCTGGCCGGCTTTCCCGTCTCACCCTCAACCCTCGCCAGCCCGCACCTCCTCCTCCACCATCACACACCTCCCCTTCACCCTAGACTGAGTGGACGCGCGGCCACACTCCGCGGACCTGTTAGTTTCTCAGTATTGATCGTAGTGGACAAAGGACGCCGGCTGGACATCGTCTCCCGGACTATCGCGAGACACATTCCTACCTCTGAGAATATCACACACAGCCATCATACAAGATACCGCATTGCCTATCAGTCTCTTATCAATCACACACAGGTCAGAGGATGCCCAATCACATCAGGTCTGCATTGTGAGTTTTACAAAAAAAAAAACTTTTTATCAAATTTTCAACCATTTTCAAATCACCCGCGGAAAAACTTTTTCCCGCTTCTTTTTACCGGCGCATGCACCCTGCGATTGCGGTTTTTTATTGGCCGCCGACCGCTTCATTCATTCGCTTTAAAATGATTAGTTTTATCCACGACAAGGGTAGAGGGGCGGGGGTAAACACGGCCTCGTGGTCCCGCTACAATAATCGCAGTTTTTCGTAGAAATCCTCGCGTTACGGACGGAGGGTAACGCGATCCTTCTTGTTTCAGTCTCGTATTCCTGTAATATCAGTCAATCACTTATCTTCGCGCAGGTGAATAACGCGTCTCTACTCTCAGACTATCGCTTCAATTCCCGTAAGGGTTTACGAATCTTGTTTCCCCGTTTTATTCATTCCTTCGCGACAGTTCGCCGCCGCCGATTGTCATTCCCGCGAGCATATTGTTATTGTTCTGAAACAAAAGTTTTATACCTACGCTATGTTGACAACTTTCTAACTACAAAATCTATTGTTATCATCTTCGCATTATATTATTCTTTAATACTAATACAGAGTTAGTTGATAAAAAGTTCTAATAAAATTCAACGTTCATAAGTTTTGTTACAAGACTTTTGAAAGCTATTATTTGTTTATTATGTTTCTGAGTTGTAACACTTGATTGACATTGATTAGGTACTTATTATTTTTTTTAAATTCAGTTTATTTCATTAACCCTTCTTACGAGTTTGTCAACCATCCGCAATATGGACCTTCTACCGACGGTGCTCTCAAGGTATTTATTTGTTTTATTGTTTAACTATTTATTTTATTTTTATTATTTCATACAATCATAACCAGCGTATCATGCATATTCGTTTATATACTGGGGTCGATTCTGTAACTAATTAAGTGCGAATTAACTAAAATAAGACTTACTTTTTTCAATTATGTCATAGTAAAACAAATTTAAATCACACTTATTTTAGTTACAAAAGTTTTAGAATTGGACCAATTATTTTCATTATTTCAAATCAAAATACTACTCACTAAGTCGTGATTATAACTATTTGATAATTTGTAATAAATTATCCAAATCCCGTAAAGTATTGAGTGTATTGATACATTATTAAGTTTCATTATAGATATTGTACGTATATAAATAATGCATTATACATATAACCTGAATACCTCTAAACTCTAAAGAATCACGTCGCTATGTAGTACTGCATAAACCGTAAGTAATAAATGAGTAATACATAATGAAAATTTCCCAGAAATTAATACTTAAATGATAAGGCGCCTCAAAAATCGCACCTCATCATGGACACACAGAAAGCTAACTAATCATCAGAATAATTATCCATGGGGTAGAATGTAGATGTAGATTAATAATAATAAACTTTATTGAAAAAAAGAACATTTATAAATTAGTATTATAATTACATAGATTCACCTACCTAGGCAGAGCCCGCACTAAGACTTTAGTCTTGTAGAAAGAAAAAATAATAAGATAAGATTGTGATTATGATTAACTGATTACATCTGTATTTTTTATATATTGTTAGATTTATAAATGGTTAGGTAACTATTTTGTAAAATCACGAATAATTGTTTATTGATTTACTTACTTACTGATATTTATATTACTCGTTTATGGCGAAAGCTTTTAATTAATATGCGATGTGATTTTATAGCGTTTACTTAAACGTTACAAGGATATTTTATTTCATCTAGGTATATGAATCTAATTTTTTCCTATCAAAAGTAAGTTTTATTTTTATTTTCTCCATCACAGGTTATTTTATAAGTCAATTGAATGTCTATCTATACCCAATAAATTACAAATCGTCACGTGGTATTTAGTAAGATAAATAAATTTAGGTGTTTACTTTTACTAGATATAGTTACTGATTACAGTGATTACCTGGTTTCTTAGATTACCTGGATGCATATTATTATCTGAACATTCTTAACCATTGTAGAATCTTGTACCCGGCTACTCACCCTTATCACTCTTATCAGTTATCACTTATCACTCAGCATATAGTACTATAAAATGTCTAATGAATTCTATAATCTAACGATGGTGAGGAGTACTGATTAGGGTATAATTATTATATAGGTACATATTTATTTGAATATCCCATATTTCACAATAAACCCTATCAAGTATATGTACCCACATGTCTTAAAGTTCGGCTATTTTTCGACGTCAACTTGGCATTTTTTTGTGAATTACATTCGTTAAGATATTCGTGAATTCAGGCATATTTTATTCCGCTGACTTTCCACTTCTGAGACCGTGTTGATTAGGTACATTCATCTTGTCTCCTGATTTCCTTACAGGAAACTTGTCTCTATTCAAGAAGTATCTCGAAATATTGTAAAGTAAAAAAAAACTTGACAACGAAGAAATTCTGTATCGCAAAATAAAAGTGTAACAGCCGGGTGCGGTGGATAGAAACAATATGACTTGCGCTATCCTCTCTGTCTATCTGAAAAATAATGCTTTACGTTATGGGTTGAGTTTCGTTGGTACCTATGGGTATTAGGTATAATTATTATCTAGTAAAATATCCGTAAATTACTGCCAAATTAGTGCAGTAGAGTTTTACCGATCGTGCTGCTTCGGTTGCATAAAAACTAGTAAAATTATACATATCTATAGTTACGTATGCGCATTACCCACATACCTAATAATAACTAAATTACGAAAAATACAGTGGATTTCGTCATAGAAAATGCTGGACCTCAAATAGTATCTAATAAAATTGAGAAGATTATAACGCGAGAGACAGGGCTGTTGGCAACTTATCATCTGTGTCTACCCCGCAAGGGGCGATGCGTGAGGGGAAATATAGATAGATACAATAATAACAATTCAACAACATTATTTATGTTGTAAAAGCTCTTATAAAAACATTATTACGACGAAGAAAAAACTTTTAGGTATATACCTACCTAGTACGTACATAGCCCCTAGATATTATATTGTAGGTGTACTCCGGAAATACCGACCACAGCATAAACCTGTTGATTCTGTGGAGTTTTTATATCATAAAGTATACCAAACCAACAAACATAGCGAAAAATAATATAAGTACCTAGTGGAGTTCCTAGCTGATGACACATTAGGTTTCATTAACCACTACCCTCTCTCTACTATGTATTATATAATGAATCACATGCATAAAAACAATACGTGTATATTAATTGACATCGATTTAACTATTTCAAGTGTATCCATTTTCTCTTTAATACACAACGTTTGTATATCAGATACAACTTTGATTTGAAATGTAAGTACATAAAACAAGACTTTATAGTGTTTCAAATCGACTGTAGAGTGTAGGTATCAATACTTACACCGTACGCACACTTGAAGATGCTTTGGGTGAAGATATCGATATGGTATTTCTCGTAAATCCAAGAAGTCCTATATTCGGTCTTAATTTCAAAATGTTATGTTGTAATTTTCACATAAAATTGCGCATAATAAGAATACATTAGAATATTCTTCCTCAGCCTCTCATATCCATTGTTAGATACTGGCCTGCCCTTTGGTTCTCCACAACTCCCTGTCTTGAGCTCACTGCATCCATGCCTACGGTACACTTCCGTACACTATCAGATCACCTTGTCTGGGCTCTGTCATAGCACTAACAGTACGCTTGATAATAAATTAGGGTAATATCCGCGAATTTCAATAAATGCACGGTTACCATGACTCATACGGAATAAGAACAATAAATAAATATGTAACGACATATTGGTAACTAAACGTGGTAAGGTAGTACTTAATACTTGATGGATGGATGGACGTTGACCGTTTCTTGGAAGGCCCGCCTCGGCCGTGGCGAAATAATGCCGCGGCCGGGATTTTGTTTTGGCACCATGCATCCGGAACACGTGGGGTCTCCCGCATATCAGAACATAATGTACCGCATACATAATGGGGATCGCGAACTGGTGTAATGGTTGGAAATAAAGTAGGTAATAATAACTATAAATGAATGAGTGAACAAAAAAATATGGGCGGACGGAACATTTGCAATGACCATTTTTTTATAAAATACCTATATTTCTACGATATGAATAGATATTATAATTATACCTAAATGTATCGATACGATTCACTGCTCTAATCAAATTACCGCGACGGCAATATGAAACCACGATAAAAAAATATTGTTTTATCATCTACTGGCAATTGATGAGCAGATCTTCCATGTTCTCGATAACTTCTGAGAATCCCACCACGTTAGGTACATTTGACGAGAGAAGAAAAGTGGTCCAACAAAATTTAAGTGCAGTTACAGTTCAATAATATTGTGTAACAATATGTAGTTATGTACGAAGTAGCGAAGTCTATCTGGACTATTTTCCTCCGACTTCTCAAGGACCTGAACGCCAACTTAACGAGCGTAATTGTGTGTTGGTTAAAGCAGTGCATTATTGTTTGTGAAAACTGAAAATAGAAAGGCATTTTGATGCAAAGGACGTAGGAACAGGAAGGCTATAAGAACATAATTTACTCTGAGTATGAAGATTACCTATTCTTATTATTACTTATCTTTCATACTTCTTAGGATAGGTATTTTTACAATTTTAATAGAAAATATATAGCGTCTGATAGCGTCATAGCGTCTAATTGCGTGCAGTCAGTGGTCGAGGGAAAAGGATGGACGGGTATATTTTACCCGAACAATAAAATAATAACGGGACCTATACCCACGGATATAATAAAATGCATATTATTTTGTGTCTGTATGAATAAGCTCCGAAACCTATTTATGTAGGTATACAAATATAGCGTTATATGTTATGGTATGTGGAATATTATTGTATTATCTCTTATGTTACCTTCACTTAACACAAACAACGTACCTACCTACAAAAGATAATGCGATAATAATAATGATTCCATGTCGCCAGATTGTGCAGCGTGAAATCACCGTTTCGACTAGCCGCGACTGACCAATTTCTTAGAATCCTACACAAAAGCTTATTTATTATTATTATTACATACATACATAGGATAGAAAGTGATGGCTAGTAAATACATATGTAATAAATAATAATAACAACTAAACAAATATTTTCTACGGCACCACTTACTGACTCATCCAAGCTATTATCTGCATCTCGCGATTTGGCAACAATGCAGGTATAGAAATTAGATTTCAAAATTACAATTACTTTTTAAGCAAATACATAGTTTATAATAATTGTAAAAATATATAAGTGCTAAAAACAAACAATTTTTCAATATTGCCACGGCGAGTTTATTGAAAACCCAAAGATCTTTCAACTTCATCTTCAGTGACAATTTTTTTTGAGTTAGAGTTTTAGTTGAGTTGTTAGAAGATGAGGTTACAAGACCTTGAATTAATATATTTCGTTTTTAATATACTTGCCGTGGAAGAAATAAAACAGTGTTTTGTTTTCATTGTTTATGAATGTGCTTCCACAAAGTTTCTCTTCAAAACAATGCAAAATTAATACGTCAGATTTAAAATTAACCTCAAGATGAAAAAATATAGTTCCATACATACATTCAGAATGGGTTAAGAACAGCGAACACCTGCGACATTCACAGAACATTCGGAAAAATATAAAAAAGCGGGGACCTATTATAAAATATACATACATATCCTAAAACCCGGGGATCCCCGCCGACGCGACGGTGGGACATGGGCGGGACCAACCGGAACCCACCTACGGGTACCTACCTAATGCCTACCTACTTAAACTTGTAAACAAAGTAAAGGAATACATTCAAGAACTATAACAGTTATAGGTAGTATTTATAGTTATAAGTATAACTCATATAACTTAAATCTTAAATATAAGATTTTCTCCATTGTTTCTGTCACGTATAATATGTAAGTATTAAAATACAACATCTTACCAATAGATAAATAATCAAGAATACATATTTTAAAGCGGGGCTTTCGAGCTTTGTGTACACCTGCAGATATTTGCAATAATACTTCGCGGACCGCCTCGGCTGAAACATCGGATTACGGCAAATGTTTTAATTTACCTGTCTGCAGATTGTTGTCTTTCGTATGTTATATCTTAAAAAGTGAAAGAGGATGGAAGAATATTGTTAAAAAATGTTTAGAAAATGTATTTGGTCAACAGTTTTTAGTATACCCATGTGAAAGGAAACGGTACCTAATTAAAATTTTGTTAACGCATGGTTTTCTAAGTAAAACACAAATTTTGGATACTGATTAGACATGTGCGCCGGCTGCAAAAAAGCCGGCGGCGGCGCCCATGTCTAAAATTGCCGGCGGCGGCGCCACGCCGGCGGCGTGGATCCAAAGTGGGGGGAAGCATTGGATTTTTTGCAATATTGTTTTAAATGATTAAATACGTATATGTGAAAAGGATAATGACAAATTCGATTTATTTATTTTGAAAAACTATGATTATTTCAATAATAAAGTGAAATAAAAGCTCATATTTGAAAAATAATGGAAAAATTCATTATTGCTTTTTTATAGTGCTGAAGGGCAGGTCAAAAAAAACAAATCCATAAAGTCAAATGCGTCAAAATGAGCCTAACTATGGGCAGTAGTGCAGTCGAACAGGTTTCTCATTTGGCAATATTTGGGCTGTTAGCTAAACGGGGAGTGGAATTCAAACTCTGAAATGAAGTCCAGAATAGCGATGACGAGGTCGACCTTCCACAAAATGCAAAATTCCTATGTAACCAAGAACTACGGTTCAGCATAAGCTGTAAAAACATATGTGTTATATGTGCTGTTGCTTGGAATGGAAGGGTAATTTAATAAAATTATCTAATTTAAGTTTTGAGGTGGTCGATAGCCTGGTTGCTAACGCGCTCGACTGTTAATCCAGTGGGCGCGGGTTCAATCCCCGACCTACTCCACTTCACAACACAAGCTTTTAAGCTTTCTCTGAAGTGTACAAAGATGTATGTGGGTTTATTTCAATAAACCCAGATTCATTTTATTTAAAAAAAAAACTTATTTTGGATGTTATTTTAGGTGTAAAAATAAGGAAAATAAATAAATAAAGATAAATTGTGGTGTTTTTAGTCGAAAGGTGCATAAATTAATAATGACATCAACCAAAATACGTAATGCTTACCGGTGGAAAGATAAATTACAATTTGAGAGTAGTCTGTAATCACAGTCCGAGAAACCACGTTAGGGGAGTAAATTATTATTTTTTATTAAAATGCAGCCTTGGGTGAGCGAAATAATTGGATTTTAGCGTTAAAATATCTAATATCAAAATATAATCACATTTTGACACTTTGAAGATCGTAAACGTAAAAATTACCAAATGCATATCGTTTTTTGTCAAGAGAAGAGGATTCTTAACTATTTCTACAGTACCTATTGTATTAAAACAAATTAAATATAGCGAATCTCTCTCTCTCCTGTTGATTTCCTCACTGCTGAGGGTCGCGATCTCCAAACCCAAACACCCGTTGCTTGTCCAATCCCCGCCCCGCAGCTCTGTCCTCGGCAAGATGCACTGCCCTGCCCCATGGAGGGGGCAACAGTCTGCGTAACTTGGTCCGTCCATCGCAAAGGTGATCGTCCTCTGGGTCTCCGTCCCGGCGTGTTTCCCTTGATTATTAGCTTCTCGAGACTATCTCCCCCTCTGCGAGCGATATGTCCAAAAAATTGGAGAATTCTTTCTAAGCATGGAGATGACAATCTAGATGTGATTTCAAGTTCCTGGAGGATAGAGGCACTTGTCCTTATTGCAGTCCATGGGATCCGCAGCATGTGCCTCCAACACCACATCTCGAAAGCGTCAACTCTAGCTTTGTCCCTCGCTCGCAAGGTCCAAGATTCCACCCCATAGAGGAAAATAGTGAACACAAGCGACCGCACCAATTTAATTTTTAGCCCTCTGGATATTCTTCGGTCTTTCCATATTTTGTCAAGGCGTGTCATAGCGTTCTTTGACATTCCAATCCATCTTCTGATCTCCGCCTCGCATCCTCCTGCGTTATTTAGCACGGATCCGAGGTATGTGAAACTCTCGACAACCTCCAGGTCAGTGAGTGCACCTGTTATCTGGAGAATAGCGAATCTAGTCAAGTGGAATGAAAATAATTTCGATTAGGAACTTCGATAAAATCAAAGATTAAACTAATGAAAAGATAGAACGGTTGACCGAAAAGACGAAAGGCCGCATATTTTGGTCAGATATTCCTGGAAGAAAAATATAGCCTTCTGCTAAAATTTACGTGGTTTAAAAATTTCAGCGTGGTATGATAAAATCGACCGGTGTCCTAAAAATCAATCAACTATAAATTCTGAGTTTTCCTTGTGATTCCCAGTTAACATATAATAACGTTTGTTCATTTGATTTCCACCACGAAGAACCAAATAATTAATGCCTCCATCCCATCCTATTTCTTGTTTTAGAATCAAATAAATAAGGTACAGAAAATTCCCCGATTTTTTTTATTCAAACCAAATGAACGAAATATGTGGGACGTAGGAGTGGGTTAACAATGCATTAGTTATTATTCGACATCTTATATAATTACTGAATCCTAGCGTCGCTACAGCCGAATGCTTCATTTTTTTACCTGGGAAAGTACTTATTTCGATTTCTGTCTCAAAAAACACAGGATAAATATTTTTGGTCACGCAGTTCCCACGCCGCCGGCGTGAGCGTTTTGCCGGCGGCGGCACGCCGACCCTGTTCAGCGGCGGCGCGCCGGCGTGGCGCCCATGTCTAATACTGATACACCGCTGTGTACCATTTGGAATCGAAAATAATATTTTTTAAATTTTATTTTTTGTTTCGTCTATAAACCGTTGGTGCGTTAGAAAAAAATAACTTTCCAAAATTTTCTTCTACAACTCAACACTACTAATCCCCGTATCTCCTTCCAACCTCAAACTACAAATTGTCTAGTCATACTGAAGATGATTACATATTTTGTTTTTATTTTCAGAGATGGACCGTGTACGATTGGACCGACGGGTAAAGGCAAGCGACCTTTGCGAGCTCTAAGTGCCAGTGACAAGATAGATGCCATACAGAGGGTGAATGATGGGGAATCTAAAGCTTCTGTTGCGAGAGACATCGGAGTTCCAGAGTCCACACTCAGGGGATGGTGCAAGAATGAAGACAAACTACGTTATATGTCTTCCAGACACTCCACACCTGACACAGACAAGTCCTCAGATGGTTTGGGTGAAAATGCAAATTTGACCAATGGTATCCCAGAAAAGCGGCCTAAGTATGACATTCCATCTGTCATGAATTATTCACACCCTGCGTCCATGGCTACATCGACCCAATATCCAGAAACAGGCACTGATCTTTCCATACCATCTGCGGCAGAAGCTACCAACGGATTAGATCTTTCTCGAGTAAAGAAAGATGATAATGAAACTAAATCAACTGACACAGCAGCACCTGCAGATTATTCAACATATAGATCAACATTAGATTTATCAAAGAATCTGAGTGATTTGACAAAATATAATGCGGATTTACTCAATAACTCTTTGAGTAAGGAAAATAAACAGAAATTAGAAAGTGGTGCTAACATGTCAATGAGTGCAATAAGTCCTCTGTCAGGTCTCAATCACTTGTCAGGATTATCTAGTCTAGGTCAAAATCATATGGGATTAAGTTTTAATGAAATAGCTACAAATCTTAGCTTGATAGCTCAGCTAAACCCGAGCCTTAGTGCTCTCACAAACAGTATTAATACTAGTGCCAAAGCGTTGAGATCGATCAGGTCTCCAAAGCCCAGTCATAACTCGACAAGTAGTGGATTGAATTTGTCTGACAAGCACAAGTCAAGTAGTAAATCTCATCATAGCATGTCAGACAGTTATTTAGATAAGAACAGGTCATCCAGATCTAGTCATAATTCTTATAAAGACCCACCAGTTGATGAAACTCTATGGTATTGGTTTAAGAAACAACAAGCTATGATGAGTTTAGCAAACAGTTCATCTCCTGCTAACCCTCTAGGGATGCCTCATGCAATTCCTACAAGCAGAAGTAACAAGGAGCAGTATTCAAGTCATACAAATAAGGCTACATCGACCATGCCACCCCTGGCTCCACCATTGGATGCGCTGAACAAAAACTCTTGGTTTTGGCAGTACTACAAACAGTTTACAGGGAACTTAGGAATTCCTGATGAGAACGGCCAGTTACCAACAGTCAATCTATCTAATAGAACGGATTCATATGAAAATATACTTTACTCTCATCTGACAAAGGAGAAGACGCCTGGGACATCACCTGTGCCTCCAGAAGCGCCAATATATATAACAGATAAATCTGATGCTAAAGAGTATGACTCTCCCACACCAGAGAGCTGCCCAACTCCACCATCTAGAGAAAAGAATGAGAAAGATAACTACAAAAACAATACAAAGGCACGAGCTGTTCTTGACAATTTGCTTTTCAATAATAACAACAATGACATCAATCTAAAACCTTCGCCGGAACTGGATGAAGGGGAAAAGGATTCCAATGCTGAAAATGAATTTGGTTGTGAAGTCAACGAAGCCTTGGAACATGGGGAAAAGTTTCTAAAGTGGTTAGAATCTTGCCAAGAGCCAAGTGTAACAAGAATGCAAGTGCATCAACTGAAGGGTTTACTGAATAACATTAAGGCAAATGCAGAGAGGAGAAGTCAAAACTTAAGTATTAAGGATCGAGTCAGTAGGAGGAAATAAATTATTTCTGTTACCTAAACATAATTAATATGATAATATAGATTACGATAAATTAAAAGATACAAAGATGCCATTACAGGGAAAGTCAATTTTGACATTATTTAATTAGTTAGATAGAATAATTAACTATCTGAATGTTTTATAGATTACTTATTTAAATATTATAAAATGTATATTATTATAATATGCAAAGTACTTGATAATATTTTATTGATTTTGCTCAAATTTTTATGTCGTGAATTTGATGTTTGTTATTGATAAATATTAAACATGTTTGATATTGTGTAATACTGACTGCCACCATTGTTTCCTTACCTACATGCAGTATTAACAAATTAGTATTATAGAATATCGTGTCCCACTGAAAGAATGGAAACTAAGTGATTTTTGTATAACTGATATTATTTAAAATTATTGTTACTAATATTGTGTATTATCAGACAGGCAGCTATGCTGATACGTTTGATCTCACAACACTAATTCACTCATTCAGTATGTCATGTTCATTTCTAAACACACTGATACTTTGTCTAACAGCAAGCTCCATGGCAGACCATTCCATGTATCCACAACTCTGTTGGATAAGGAATAGTTTCAGGTATTCTGCTTGAACCTGTGTTTGTTTAGCCTCTTAAATTTGTATTTAGTTGAGGCAGATCATCAGCTTTAGTTCGGGACAAATTATGTACAAAATTATGTATTACATTTTGATTGTTGCATCCACTTTACCATACCTACGTGAAAATAATTTACGGATCTCTTATCACAGACGTGTAAAAGAGTACAAAAATAATACTCTTAAGTAAATGTTGATGTTTAAATATTATATAGTTTTTAGTCTCAAATTTAAATCTATATATTGTAAATTGAATTTCAACTGTTCAATGAATGTTTTTAATTCTAATAATTAGTTGTTAATAAAGTAATTATGTCATGTATACCTAAATAATATTATTGTACAGTAAATATTTAATGTTGTACAATAATGTGGATGATTGTGTGTTAATTATTATTGCCTCTAATATTTCATGTTGTGTTCTCATACCTATGGTTCATATTACATATTTTCTGTTACTTATGATTACAATTTTTCAGTTAGCAATTGATTTACCACATACATGATTTGAGTACTTATAACAATCAGTCCATACAACACGTTGAACATTGTTACACAAATGAGTTAATTCAGTAATGATATTTGTACACACTTTGTATAAATATTCTAAGCATACAAGTCATTCCATTTTATGTTACACTTATTACAAATACCTACATTGGTTGTTTTCTTAGTTTGAGTTGCAGGGAAAAATACATTTTTGTTAATAACTACTTGTTTATTTGTATGACTGATATTATCGTTGAAGATCGATTACAATTCTATTGTTAAAAATAACTTTATTTACTTTATATATTTGTGTACAAGTCTCTGAAGTAATCTCATTAACTTCTGTGTTTTTATCTATGGTTTTTATTTAATCGAGGCCGGCGCCATATTGTTCATACAGGCTATGCCCAACTGACATTTGACGATGATTGCACCATGAAAAATGTATGGGAAAAAATATTCCGTAGTTCAAGTGTTTGTCACCGAGACAAGGTGTTTGTCACCGATACAAGGTGACGTCACTAATCATGGTGGTGATGTTATTCGTGGGTGTAGGCTTGTATACTATCGTTGGCTTCGATTAAATCGCATTGGCTTCGATTTGATCGCCATATTGTCATGCAGGCCAGGCCCAACTGACATTTGACTACGATGACGTCACCAAGAGTGGGAGAAAATGTATGGGAAAAAATATTCCGTAGCCCGAGTGTTTGTTACCGAGACAAGGTGTTTGTCACCGATACAAGGTGACGTCACCAATCAGGATGATGATGTTATTCGTAGGTGCAGGTTTGTATACTATCGTTGGCTTGGATTTAATTATACACAATGAAGGCGGTATCAAGTATTACCAACCTAATATTAAATCATTTTGAAATGTACAAAAACTTACAGCCACAAAAATATATCTCAAATACCTACTTAATTATTATAAAAGTTGTTTTAGGAGAAGAGTTGCCAAAATGTTGTGAGATAAATTATAATAAGAAAATTTAGATATTATTATTGACTATTATTAATTATGATTATTGTGATCTCATTTTTTTGTAAGAGATTCATCCATTGTAATAGGAATTATTATTCATTTTTATTATTGCTTGTGTAATTAAAAAAAAAAAAGAATCTCCATTGTACCTTATTATTTTTTTATTATAAAATAAATGAAAAGTTTTATTAAAATGACTTAATTTTGTACCTTTAAACCTTTAATAACTTTACAGCAGTCACAAATCACCCAGTTAGGCTCCCCACACACGTCCGGAAGTTCAGTTATCTGAATCGACCGCTTGCAAAAAAGCTCCGATCAAAACCTCTCGAGTTCAGTGTTACCCTGATTTTGAATTAAGAGAGAGCTTTTGGTCGGAGCTTACGGACGTGTGTGGCGAGCCTTAGGGTGGACAGCTTGATTTAAAAAAAAAAAACCTTTACAGCAGGTTTAATCAGCGACATAATATATTAAGTAATCTCTTTGGGTTTAATGCATTTCACAATTGGATTCACAAATATGTAGGTACCTAAGTATAAATTAATGGCTGTGTAAACTTACCAACAAAACAGGTTTGTGGAGCGGTTCATAATCCAAATAATCAGCGACAAATTTAGCGCAGCCTTCCCAAGAATGCATCTCAGGGAAACGTATCCAAGTTGGCCTGATTGTGGTGCAAACCATTTTCTGAAATACAGAGAAAGATAAGTGATATGTGTGCTTCGTCAATCATGAAATGAATTTTGTAGAATATTTTTATATGTCTGTACCTGCAATCCACAATCATTGGGAGCCTGTAGAAGTAAAGGTCTTCTTTTGGGATACTTGTAAATATATCGCTTGCGAAAGTTTTCTGCAAACGTCAGTAGAATTCTTTCCTTATCATTGTTCTTGTAATACGATTCTGGTAGGCAAGTTCTAGTTTCAAAGTGTGGATCCGTTATGGACGGCCAATACAGAGGAATGATTCCGAGTTCGTAAATCACATTGTAAAGAGATTCTAATGTAAGAGGATCCTTGACATCTTTGTTTCCATAAATGCGAGGTGCTTGAAAATATTCTTCCGTGAGGTGTTCAATGTCTTCTATTGGTAAGTCTTCATCGTAAGATTCTTCTTCTTCTTCTACTTCAGAGACGACTCTATGTTGTATTTCAAATGTGCTCCGTCTGCTTGCTTCTTCTTCTGATTTCTGTTCCTCACCCTCTTTTATTTCTTCCTGTCCTTCATTTGTTCCTTCTTCAGCAAGATCGGGAGATTTCTGTGTACTTTCTTCCACTGTCACTTTTTCTTGGTCTAGTTGTTGTGGTTCACTGACAGGCTGCTCCCCAACTTCTGATGACATTATTTTAATAATTTCTATAATTGGCTCTAAATTAATTTGTTGCAGGATTCTCTGCAGGTATCTATTTATATTTCAACATAACATATATCTTCGACAGCCTCTGATTCATTGTACCTGACATTTTCTGTTTGTTTTGCTGCCATGCCAATCACCTTGGAATCCAATAATAATTAATACCTTAAATACCTATTTGTTTTGACAGCTATTCCACCATATTCCACAAGCCATTCGTCTTATCGGCTAATGATCGGCTATTTATCCTTGTATGATCCTTGTCTGCCTGTTTGAAGGATGAATCATGGATGAATAGCCCAAATGTCGGCTATTTGTCTCTGTCGACCAAATTTCCACAATCCATATCGGCCTTTCTGCATTCGGCCATTTTTCTGGACTCTGATGCTCTGGATCACAAAATTTTATTTATGTGTCCATATTCTTAACATTTTTCAAATTTTAATGCATATCCACATTTTTTGTTACATGGCAATACCAACATAACCTAAAAACCATTGTCACTTGTCAGAAAAATATTACTGGGTTCTGTTTAGAGATGGGCGAAGTGATTCACCGAAGTGAACTAATCATTAATTGGTGGTTCAGTGAAATGAACGAATCATTTAGCTCATTTTTTTTCCGGCTCACCACCTTTTAAAATTAAACTATTTTTTTGTTAATCAACAACTAAAATCTCCAAAACAATCTATTTTAAGTTCATCAAGTTTCCTGCCCCCAACAAAAAAAAGCGCAGCAATTCCCCACAAATATGGTTTTTCGCTCTGTAAACACAAAACGGAACTATTGTCAAAGCGCGGCCCCATTCAAAATCAAGCTTCTTTTGTTATTTGCATGTTAAAACATGATAAATTTTTGACAGGAGTGACATTTCAAGTCCAAAACATCGTAAATTTACTAAATTCGTTTAAAAAACACATTCTGACTTTCTTCTTCTGACCCGCAGTCGAGCCGATCGAAATAATATCGTTTTTACACTTTTTTCAAACAACAAAATAAAAAAAAATCACAAAAAGTGGGGCCGCGCTTCGACAATAGTTCCGAACTGAATGACCGATTCGGTCATCTATGTGAACGAATCATTTTAAATGGAGCGGTTTTGAAAATTCACCCACCTCTAATTCTGTTCTTATGGCGGTTTACTGGTTTTGTTCGGCGAAAGGTTAGATTTCGATTTCTTCAATTTTGTGTAAGATTGATAATTTTATGTTGTTGTAGTTATATAGAGGAATTAGACAATGTTTTGTGTTTGAGATATGTCGTCTTACTTCTATTTAGACGTTTCCTTGTTAGTATTTTATATAATTTTTATCATCATGTGTGTGACTTATTTTGTCTTCTGAATCATTTGTCTTTGACATTTTCATAGGAATTGGGTTTTTATATTCTTTCAGAGAAATCAACAAGGAAGAGTTCTTTAATGTTTCTGCTATTTCACTGAAAAAGCACATCTTGGCTTCACTTGAGGGTTTGTTTGGCGAATTTGGTGCTAGCATTCCAGTTGATATTCTCAAGTACGTGCCTTCTAGCAGAAGAGCTGTGTTGAGAGTTAATGAGGAGCATTACGTAAAGTTGTTTAGTGCCCTTACATTAAACGGATTATATGAGGGCATTGAGTGCGCATACAGAGTTCATAAGACTTCACCTGTGTTGTTAGGTCTGATTGCCGACAGCAGAGGGTTCACACATTAAGGTAACTTAGTCAGCAAGTCAACCCCATTCTTCAATTAAATAGTGCTGCGTATGTATATAAATTACGATTCATTTAATTTTTTATTCCCCAGAGTGATATACTTAATTGAAGATTAAGACTTTGATTAGTTTAAAGATACCAGTATGTCTCTTCATTATAAAACTGGCCCAGGGGATAAAGATTTGGTGATTATTGCTACTAAAGAAGATCATGCTACACCTAGTACTGTACAACTGCCAGAACTTGAACCATCACCGGGTTTGATACTTCCTAATGGAGATATTAATTGGAATTGTCCGTGCTTAGGAGGAATGGCCACTGGACCTTGTGGAGTACCGTTTAGAGAAGCGTTCTCATGTTTCCATTATAGGTAACTACTTTTTAATTTCAATTAAACTAACAGAAATATTATATATGTATTTCATCACAATTGTAAGTTCTAGTTAATTATTTCACTAACAAAAATAATCACTGTTAAAATAATAAATTTCTTCATAACCTTCAACTTATAAATACATATCAACTTATTTGATTGTTTGTAAGCTACGAATAATTGATTGTACTTTGATCATTAAGACGTGATTGAAAATTCACGAGATCAAGATGTTTATAAGAATTTTCGTTTGTTTGTGCTACAGTGAAGCTGAACCTAAAGGCAGTGACTGTTACGATGCATTCAGTGCAATGCAGGAGTGTATGATAAAGTATCCAACTCTCTATAATAAGGAATCAAATATTGACGAAGAAGACGCCATGAAGTTTGATAATCTTGAGGGTCATGAAACATCCACATCTGCATCCAACATGACCAAACCAGAAGCAAGCCATGCACAACAAAGTATTGTAGCTGAAACTAAAAGTGACAAATCTTAGACTTATCAATTTCCATTTTTTTATAATTAAGTATTCGTGTAGTGTTATTAAGACTATTGTTTCATTTATTTAGGTAGGATGATTTCATTAATGCAATGATTATAATTTCTTGTCATTATTGCTGGAAATAATAAATACTTAACTAATTTGTTATTACGTTTATTTGTCTATTCATTTTGAAAGCAAAGAGTTTTGATGAAGTTGATTGTAGTCATGGATTTATAATACTAGTAAACTGGATGGAGAACATAGGTGTTTGTCTATACATTCTGTACGATTCTGGGGAAAATGGCCAGTTAGGCAAAAGAAGCAAAATGGAGGATTTTCCATACTAAACGGGCTATAGGAAACTGCGGTTTTCACATGGATTTTTGATTTTTACTGTTTATATTTTAACCGAAAATGAATTATAACTAATCATATTGACATAATTAAAGGACCAAGGAATGTAAATAGTCCATTAATCAGAATTTATGAGCAATTTTATAACACAGGAAACGGCACACGATGGAAGTAAATTAAAGTACTTTTATTTATTTTTCTTATTCTTTTTTCAGATTTCCCTTTAAGAATTAAACCTTTTGCATAATTTAAGAAAAAAAAAATTGTGAAAAAATGTGTTTTCAGTAGTTGCCTATCACTAATTATGACATTGAATATCACGGATGTGAAGACGTTTTAAATACATCATTTATTATGTAGGAATTTATTTTTTCATATTTTTTGTCATTTAAAGCTAATGTGTATGTATTTATGAATTTTCGTGCAATGTTTAATTTATGTTGTAATTAATGACAATAAAATAAATGTAATTTAATTTACTTCCATCGTGTGCCGTTTCCTTAGTTAAAGAAATTGCTTATAAATACTGATGAACGGAGTATTTACATCCCTTGGTCCTATAATTATGTCAATATGATGTCTATAATTCATTTTCAGTTAAAATATAAACAGTGAAAACCAAAAATCCATGTGAAAACCGCAGTTTCCTATAGCCCGTTTAGTATGGAAAATCCTCCATTTTGCTTCTTCTGCCTAACTGGCCATTTCCCCTAGAACCGCAATAGTCGGCCAAGAGATGAATCCAGTTTACTAGAAGTATTATACATCCATGATTGTAGTACACAGGTTTGCTGCTGATCTGAGTTTTTCCCTCTGTGCGGGACTACCCAAGTGGTTTTTCAGCAATATCCATAAAGACATGAATTGTGAATAATGCTAATTCAAAACTAAGGAAAAACTCGAATTTCTTTGATTTTGAAAGTTTTACTTTGTGGCGACATTATATTATAATTAAAACAATATTGACTCTGGGAGAAAGACTATCTAGGTGGCAGTGACTCTGGTCAAAATAAAAGTGGTGTAAACAAATTCATATTGTTTTAATTATAAAAACTCGAATGCTGTTGTTCCAGTATGGCGATGGTGTTACCTATTAATATTGTGTATGTAGTCATATGACTTATCCAATTATGTTTCATATTAATTTTATACTGTTCAAATACGTTAAAATTTTGCAGTAGGTATGTTATTATGCAATATACCTGTAGGAATTGCCAAGTTTATAATCACCTTTGCTTATTTCAACCCAGAAATTGATACATCTGGCGGCATCTATACAATGTTTTATGTAATTGCTATGATACCAATAAATTGGAACGTTTTTCTATAGATGTCACTTTGCGTTTTGCATATAAATTCCATACATGGCGTGCCACTATGACAATGTTTTGAGATAATGTTTCTAGTTACATCGATAGAGGTCATTATGTATTTTTACGCCAGAACCATATGACCGATCCGGTCAGAGAGAAATTAATATAAGTTTCACGATTGCCTGTGACACCGCGCATTTTGTATTTTTTTGTGAATAAAATGTTTTTAGTGATTTGTGATCAAAGTTATTGTTGATTAAGTGAATAAATTGTTTATTAAACAACTGTGCTGTGTTGAGATATGTGATATAATCCTTAGCAGTGTCCTGAGATTATAGCTGCATATCTTTTCGAGTCGTCAATATGAAGTGTCAAAATATTATCAAAGCTGAGATGCCAACGAAACCAGCTAAAGAAAAGCGAAGGTAAGCTATTTTGACACTTTTAGTTATTTAATTGATTGTCATTCTAAATTTATCAGCATAAACAATGATACTAAAGGTCATTAGGTATGTAGTGACCACTTTGCAATAGGTTAAGTCAAGTGGACGAGCGATTTGTTTTGTTTGTCTCATGGCAGTACATATTTTGCCAGCCTTGGTACTTTCCCCTTGTTACTTTCACGTTATATTTGTCCGTCAACGTTATAAAGATTGAATACAGTATTATTAAGTCACTTTTATCATTGGCGGGATGCTGAAATACATTGCAATATGATAATCTAACAGTAGTGTGTTCTGGACAATTCCAATCTGTTGACCTTATTATATTGTTATTGAGTGCAATAAGCATCGCTGTGTCTGGTTGTGTCTCTATATTAATGTATATTCACTGGGTATAAACAAGAATGTGATATTACAATAATTTAATTGAGTCTTGTCTCTTGTGTATGGGTACTTATAGGTAACCATTAAAACACTAACATGTCTACATACATGCTACATGTTGTATGTATTATCATTCACTTGATAAAAAATAGTATACCCACAGAATATTACTTACTGTGTTCCTAGTTATTTTGCTTCAGCCTTCATCTGTTTTTAGTATTTACATTGAATCAAGTGATTATTTTTTTATACCTAATATAATAATTCACATGAGATAATTAGAATTTCGATATCTGTCTTACATATTGTGTACATAGTACGTAAACTCTAAATATATTGCCTTTAAGGGACATTTTAGGTGGTTGTATTATAATGCTATTCATAACTAGGTATGAATCTCTTTTATAAATTAAAAACACCCTTGCTATCTGACATGGAATACAAGATTGCCCTTATTATATTTCCATGAGATTCTGCTTGATTCAAGTTTCTGATTCATATCCTTTTATGTTTCATATACGTTGGTTAATGTGATGTAGGTATTTCATTAAATATCCAAATTTGTATGCAAAATTTTCCATTTGCATTCCTAATGATGTGCAGCCGGTTTCGATGTCGGACAACCTGGGCTATTCAAAACTCAGTTATGGATCCAGTTCTGCAATATTATATACTGCAATGTATATATGTTACGGGTAGGGCTACCACCTCTCCGGGTTTGACCCGGAGTCTACGGGTTTGAGTGGTGTTCTCCGGGCTCCGGGTTAGCATAGTGTATCTCCGGGTCAGACTGGGATTTGCCATAAGGTTGAAGATTTAGAGGGCGGAGGCCGGCTAAGTTTAACTTTTTTGGTTTTCACGGAATTGTCGTAGAATTTTTGTCAGGACTAAAAAAAAAAAAAAAGGAAAATACTCGGGGTCCCGGTCCCCCCCCATAGAAAAACTGGGTCTCCAGGTCAGCATAGTAAATCTCCGGGTTTGGAATTATGGTGTGGACCAAAAAAAAAAAAAAAGGAAAGTACTCGGGGTCCCGGTCCCCCCCCATAGAAAAACTGGGTCTCCGGGTCAGCATAGTAAATCTCCGGGTTTGGAATTATGGTGTGGACCAAAAAAAAAAAAAAAAAAGGTCAACTATGGTCACAAATTCGTTTTTTCCGAATCTCCGGGTCTACGCTCTTACAAAGGTGGCAGCCCTAGTTACGGGTAATGCCAGGTGAACATAGATTTGCCTGGGTTTACTTGAATCAGTATGGTATCAATGTTTTTTGACCCTTTATATATTAATTAGCAAAAGTTATCAATCCACTTATTTTTTCTATCTATCTATCTATCTATACCCTCACGCCACATCCCTTGCAGGGTAGGCAGAGAGGACAGAGCGCCAGACAGCCCTATCCTTACACACACTCCTAGCTTCCGTCACATTCATGCAATTAGTCATACACGCTCTCCGATTCCTTTTACTCAAAACGCGTCCATCCTTGAGGATCTGGTCGACATGATCGGACCAGGTCAGTCTCGGACGGCCGCGCTTTCTCACCCCTCTTCGCTCATTCAGATATATCTTTTTTGTCATCCTGTCATCGTTCATTCTCTCAACATGCCCAAACCATCTTAGTTTGTTTACTTTCATTCTTGTCACTACACCAGTCTTGCAGTCACTCATTTCCCTAATAACCTCATTCCTTATCTTATCTCTCAGCGTTTTCCCGCACATTCTTCTTAATGACCTCATTTCTACTGCATTCAACCCTGATTCATCCTTCTTCATCCACGTCCACGTCTCACTAGCAAACATCAGGGTCGGCACCAAGACAGCATTGTGCACTAGCACTTTTGCTTTCATAGACACATTGCTACTACTAACAATCGGACCGAGCGCACCATTCGTCCTAGTACCGGCCAGCTTCCTTCTTTCAATGTCTCCATCACAGCGTCCATCTCTAGTAAACAAACTTCCCAGATATACATACTCATCCACTTGCTCCAGACAGTCATTACCAACCTTTATCACACAATTTGTCCTTATTTCCTCTCTTTCGAACACTAATACTTTCGTTTTATTTACATTCATTTTCATACCATTCATATCGCAGCTTTCGTACACACAGGATACTATCCGTTGTAACTCACATTCATCATCAGCCATCAACACTAAATCATCTGCAAACATTAACGCACATACTTTCACTCCATTTAGGTCCACACCAACATTCAGCTCATTCAGAGGACGCATGCAGTAGTCGAAGAACAGGTTGAACAACCAAGGCGACATGACGCAACCCTGTTTAACCCCTTTTGTGAGAGCGAACCACTGCGACAACGCAGCATTCACCCTGACACAAGCAGAGCTCTCCGTATATAGAGACGCGATTGCGCCAATCAGTCGGTCGCTCACCCCATACTCCGACAGTACACGCCACAGTCTTTCTCGGTCCACACGATCGTATGCCTTCTCCAGATCCACGAACGCGCAGAAGAGCCTCTGGTGTTTAGCCAGAAGCTTCTCCACGACCATCCGTAGGGAGAAGATCTGATCGGTGCACCCCCTGCCACTCATGAAAGCACCCTGCACATCCCATACTTTACTTTCAGTCACTTTTCTTACTCTTTCAATCAATACCTTTCCATACAGTTTGCCCACAGAGCTCAGCAAACTGATAGCCCGATAACTGCCGCATTCCAACCTTGAGCCTTTCCCCTTGTACAAAGGGCAGATGACTGCCCTCCTCCAATCCTCAGGAGTGCAGCCACTCTCCCAGCACAAGTTGAAGAGCCTCAGGCACCACTCGAGAATCTTCGGGCCACCTTGCTTGATGAACTCTATGGCCACACAGTCATGTCCCGCAGCTTTACCATTCTTTGCTTTTTTCAATGCAAGCACAACTTCATTCATACGTATTTCCTCGTCCTCAGCAATATTTACATTCATACTATCTGCTACATTCGTCTGGTTTGTACTAGTACCACTTTCATACAATTCTTCGAAGTATTCTTTCCATCTTTCAACAACTTCTTCTCCATTCATCACTAAATCACCATTCTTATCTTTGATGCAATTCATACTGTTTTTCTCACTTCCAGATCTCTTTCTTTTTACTTCCTTCCAGAATATTTTCAAATTCTCCTCGGCGTTCCTCGATAATTTCATACATTCCTCTTCCTCAAGTTTTCTCTTTTTCTGGCAAACCATTTCTTTCACTTCTTTCCTACACGCTTTATATATATTCTTCTTTCTTTCTTTCTCACCTCCATCATCTGGTTTCGCACCAAGCACATCATTCCACGCTTTCTTTTTCCTCACTACAGCATCCTTCACCTCATCATCCCACCACGCATCACCTTTTTTCCTTCCTACCAACGCTTCTCCACATACTTCTCTTGCACTCTTTACTAGCACCTCCTTCATAACATTCCATAGTTCACTCGTCGAGCGTTCCTCATCATCATGTACTTCTAGCCTTTCGTTAGTCAGTCTTTCATATTCATCCCTAACATTCGTCTCTTTCAGTTTTTCGACCCTGATTCTCCGGACAGGCTCCAACTTCCGAGCCCTCGAGCGCCAACCGGAGAAAAGATCAATCCTTGTTATCACAAGGAAGTGATCCGTCCACAGTCCGGCGCCCCGAAATGCCCGGGTGTCCTTTGTCGCCTTCCGGAGCTCAGAGTCCACACATACAAAGTCAATCATCGACCTTTCAATACGATCAACTCTCTCTCTTTGCCAAGTGTACTGGTGGATCTCCTTGTGTGCGAAGAATGTGTTCGCCACAAAGAGATCCAACTCCAAACATACTTCTAACACTCTTTTTCCGTTATCATTCACCCTATCATCGCCATGCAATCCCAACACTCTCTCAAAATTCTTCCTTCTGACACCGACCCAACCATTCAGATCACCTGCCAATATTACTTTTTCATTCGCTCTTCTTTTATACGCTGTCTCCCGCACTAAGTTCCAAAACTCATCCTTCTCATCATCCAAGGCATCATTCCCTGGACCGTAACCTATAATAAGGAACAGCCTGGTCATGCCTACCTTGAAACGAATCCAGATGAGTCTCGGTCCTACCAGTCCATACCCATTACGCTTCACCATACATTCAGTCATTCTTTTTGATAATATAGCACCCACTCCCTGACGTCCATGTTCATTTTCAGGCACTCCAGACCACATCTCTGCCATTCCATTCACCACATCACAATCTCTATCCTTTCTTTTCGTCTCACATAAACACAATATATCTAAGTTCCTCTCATGCAAAACATCACGCAATTCATTCATCTTACCTTCCATATCTCCTCTTATATTCCACACACCAATCCGGCATTCTGCCCTCCTCTTTGCGCCCTCCCTGGTACTTGACGCGGCGTGATGGGTGGCGAGCCCCACTTATTTTTTAATTTCACTAATTATCTGACATTACTTAGGCCACGTTGGGTAGACCTAGTTGTATTTGGTTCAACACCGATTATAATTTATTTAAATGCAGTATTCCCACAACAGTGTAGAAGAATTAAGGATGAACATTGTCGGGCTTACAACCGACCTTGGCTGGCTTAAGTGATCACTTTACTTTTGAGAAACATCTGCCATTTCAGTTCACCCTGGCTGGGATTTGAACGCAGACCTTCGTCTCGCATAGAAGGGACCTTAACATAAGCCCGATAATGTTGATCCTTGATTCTTCTACACTGTTGTAGGAATACTGCATTGTACCTACTACGGAATGTAGAAAAAATCCAATGCTTTAATGAGTAATTTGTAAAAAACTAATAAAATAATTAATTTAAATTGTTATTCGACCATTACCAAACAAACTTAGGTCTAAGTAAACCCGGGTAAACCTATGTTTACTTGGTCTTCTAGGATTTCCCATAAAACTGTATTTCTCATTATTGGTCCAGGTAAATATTAATAAGTTTGTCATTCAGTAAATACGGAGATAGACAATATATGGCTTACCTGCTACTCATTTTTATTATTATTACAAAGAGATCAATTCAGACATAATGCCTGTGACATTGTCTGAGGAACGTAGAAACATGACCATCATAGATATGCTTTTATGGAGATAAGACTACTGGGTGAGGTATCGCTGAATTTCTTGACATCACCCATACCTTACTCTAAAGTCCAAATATTCAAATTGACCAACTCCAAAATTAATCTTATTTTGTGCTCACTGGAATTACGCCAGGTTTTTATGCAACCTTATTGTTACATGTTATGTATATCGTACGGCATTGGAGAGACCGAGTCAGAGATTAAGATCGTGAGAGCTCAGGTATTGAAGTGCCTCAGAAGACAAGGTGTGAATGTCTCCCATTGTGCCGCTAAACCTAGTGAACTGAAATTCACAACTTTTGTTTTATGATGAAAGTTGTTTCAATCATAGGTATTTGACTTTTTAATAGCCTAGATTATATCCTAAGAAATATTGATTAGGTAGAACTAGGGTGGCCAACCCGCGGGCCGCATGCGGCCCGCCAGGGGCTTAATGCGGCCCGCGGAGCAGTAAGAAAATATAAAGTATTTTGTTTTTTTTTTTTTTTTTATTAAAAGAAAGTCTAATCTCTGACAAGCAGTTCAATCTGCGCTTTTGACTTTTATTTTTACACTTTGACATAACGAATGTTATATGATATAGGCGTGATGTTGGCCATACGATAAATAAATAATCATATACTCGTAAATATGTTTGATTCTCATTTTTGTTTTATTTTATTGACTAATGTTATAGCCATGGGCGGTCGTGAGCATCTTACAATATAACCAGCCTGTTGTAGAAAGACAATAAAATTCATCACTTTGCACGCGAGCCTTCTCCACTCAGTTTCGCAAAAAAAAAATGCCTTTGGCGCTATTTCACTTTTTAGGCCATAACAATATTTTAATTTCTGTTGCTGCCCCCCCCCCCCCGTTGTGCGGCCCGGTAGGCAATCTCATTTTTAGAATCTGGCCCGCCTGCTGAAAAGGTTGGCCACCCTTGAGGTAGAACATTTATATGCATTGCTCCTGAATTTATGTATAGTGTGTAACATTGATTGCTCCAAACAAGGGATGTTGCGAACCACACCAACGTGTCGCGTTGGTTAGTGAATAAAAACCTTTATTGTTTATATCGGTATGATTTTGGGAATTAGGCAACCTGGGCTATGTCAATATATAAATATACTTAATATTATTTACCGATGCATTTTATGTAGGTATCGCATATCAATTTTAAAGTGAGTATTAAAAATGTATATACGTTGTTTCCCTGAATACATTGTAATATGGATGTGATGTACTTATAGTCCAAGAGCCCGCTGCTTAATTTATGACGTATCTGTTTTTTGATCGAAATGTGGTATAAATGATAGCTTACTAATAGGGTATTACATCGCACTAGGGTTGCCTATCAAAATCCTGCCACAACCCCCCCTGCCCCCCCCCGAAAAGGTCCCTCTTCGCGGTTTTTCACATTTTATAGGAATATGGTAAGAGATAGAAGAAAGTAGTCAGTGACAAAAATAATCCTTGCTAAATTCTCTACAAAAAATGTTAAGTCATTTTTTTTGTAGAACTAGCAGTTTACCCGCAATGGCCGGTCCAAAACCGAAATTCATTTAAAATACAAAAAAAATGTATTTAAACTAAATTGGTTGAAAAGTGATAAGAGCTACAGGAAAATAGTCAGAGAACGAATTAATTACCATAGTCTTAGCTATAAAACGAGCTATAACTTATGTTCATACATCTAATAATTTCGGAGTTATTACAATAAAACTCAGTGACGAAAATTCTTAAAATTTAGTTTTTCATGAAATAACCAGTGACATAGCGCCGCAGGCCAAATTTTTTTTTCCATAAAATGTTAGTAATAATGGGTGGAAGAATGTGAAAGAAAAAAAATCAAACTTTTTTTTTTATTTTTTCAAAAAATATCCTGTTTTTTGACCGGCCATTACGGGTTAACTACTAGTCCTATGAAAAAATTGACTTAATGTTTTTTGTAGAGAATTTAGCAAGGATAATTTTTGTCATTGACTACTTTCTCCTATCTCTTACCATATTCCTATAAAATGCGAAAAACCGCGAAGAGGGACCTTTTCGGGGGGGGCAGGGCGGGTTGCGGCAAGATTTTGATAGGCAACCCTAGTGCGATGTAATACCCTATTGGTAAACTATCGTTTATACCACATTTCGATCAAAAAACAGATACATACGTCATAAATTAAGCAGCGGGCTCTCGGACTATTAGAATATAATGCCATTGCTTAGGAAACATAACACGTAATTGAATAATTTGGATATTGGTGATGTACCTACCTGCAATATAGTGGCTATATTCTATTATAATTAACCTTAATACCTTTCTGGGGACGTATTTTGAAGTTGGGTACATTGTGTCTTATAAAAAAAAACATGCATGAGAAAAGAAAGACGTGTGGGTATCCAGTCGAACATGTTTAAGTGAGCATTAAAACTTTTATTAAATTTCCATTCCTAGTGCTTACCAGAGGCGTTTAACAAGCTTACGAAATTTTCTTGCAAGATAAGCCCGGGAAATATATTTTTGCCCTTTATATGTCATCTCTTTGAAAGGTACGCTACTGGACTCGCGAAGGATAGTTTCATAGTATCCCTCTCGTACAAAGTGAAAATAGTAGCTATACATGATGAATATGCAAGTAGATAAGAAAAACATACACACACGTTGTGACGTCATAATAGGTATTGATGTGTTACAGTATCTAATGGGTGGCGTAAAAGTAATCGTCCTTCAGGAAATTTTGTATTAAATAGCATATCCTGTTATCGGTGTCATTTTGACTATGAGATAAGTAGAAAATGGGAAATACGCGTAAAAAATACCCAAGTAATAATTGTGACTTGCAGACCTATAATATCTCTCATTTTGGAATAGAAAATCACCCAATTGGATTAATTATATATGCCATTTTTCTTTACGCTTTTTTATTTATTTGTTCTTCACATGAACAATTCATATATAAATCCATTAAACGGCACAGATAAGTCATCCATCACCATCAAAAGAGGTATACAATTAAATAAATTACCTAGGTATCAGGGGCGAAGCTACCTAAGAACACGATTCCCATCGAGTTACCTTTTGGAAAAATTGACAGGTATAATAGTGTCTAATCTGACATAATCCCATAATAAATGTTAGCCCCGGCTTCCCTTCTGCAGAAATCCACTCTTCCCACTGCTAGGTATATAAAATTGTTCACTAGGACGAACTTATCGTAATGCTGCGATTTCGTCCGGTTAACCCATACCAGAGGTTTGATTTATTTGAAGTCATTGCTTCATTCATTAAACCATAAATTTTCGCTACTCTGTAGTTATACAACAATCGAGAAAAATTAGCGAACATGACACCTAAACTATTGAAAAATGTAGTGGAAAACCATTATTATACAATGTCATCTTCATTGGCAGTTATTGCTTCGATATTCGAAGATCTTAGCAAGAATACTACCTGTTATGTAACATTACCCCAGGAAAAACATTAGCTCTCTTAAATTGAATTAAAAAATTTGCTCCACATGCTATAGTATTAAGGTATATACCGGCACCTTGTCACTGATTAATATTAATGGGTCATTTGTGTTATCAGTTTGGTACAAGTAGGCACCTACCCAACTAGGTATCTACTTAATTCTATACATAGTATACTGATGCCTCTATAGCAGTGGTTCCCAAACTTTTAATTTCGCGTACCACACACGAAATTATAAATCAGTAGCGTACCACTGAACTGTAACCGTTAAAAAAAACCTTCAAAATGGTAAAGTAATAAAAACTGCAACAACTGTTAATGACAACATTATCATTTATTAATTATAGGAAAAAAATACAATATTCTTAGTGCAAAAAATGGTACTGCATGTTCGAGACAAGATAGGAAATATCTGGCTCAGTTGTACTTAATTTTAAGCGCAAATTGGGATCTACGTTAAGCTTATTACGATTGTTTTTTATTATCAACATAGCAGAAAATCCGCTCTCACAGAGATTCGTGGTTGAAATTGGAATCAGAAACAGTAATATGCTTTTCTGAACAGCGATGTATCTAATTATTTACTGTTTATGTCCTACGGCCATGGCTGCTTGCGTACCACCTTAATAATTGTCGCGTACCACCAGTGGTACGCGTACCATAGTTTGGGAATCACTGCTCTATAGGTACTGTGATTTGTTTACACTCTGCATCACAAGTATAGTAAGCACTATATAGGATAAATTTGCACCTGTTTTTTGCAAACTCACTAGCGTTTATTTCATTTCCATAATAGGTGTTGTGTAGTAGAATGGTTATAGAGATATTTTTGTCACTCAATACGATTGTCTTAGCTATGGGCACAAATCTAATTGTTAATTAATTTAGGGAGCATATAGGTATTCTTGTCACGCCATGTCTCTGTATGGTGGTAGGCAAATAATGAATGTAATGTAATGATGATGTTGGTAGTGGTACTTAATAAACAATTTATAACAATATTGTTTCAGGGTGTCGGTTCTTTTTTCATATAGCAACAGTATTACATTATTGGAAGTGTTACTCACACCTTGCATAATTAATAAAGTGTAGATTTAGTAGAATAGGCATAAACTATGCATATTATTATACTTACTACATACTATGATAAGGTCTTTTATATAAAATTATGTTAAACCTATAGGCGACGGCCTGCACTAATTTATTTCTTTATTTACGTCGCGTCAAGCCGGATATCTATCAGAATGTAATAATTATAATGATATTCTAAGAGGTGAAGCGATGGCCTTCTTAGTTAACGACATAGAATGTGCCGTAAATGTCACATTTTACCAGCAGAAGGCCACAGGCATTAAGGCGATTCGTCCATTATAGTGTTATAATATTCTATGTTTTTTAAGGATCACTGCTTGCAATTATATTATCTAAGTAGATACTTATATTGAAATACGAACAGTTGGACGATTCGGCTTTGACACGACCCTCATATTGTGGAGATGTTGGTTATACAACATATTTAGAATTTGGGTATAAATATTATTTTGTATTATGTAGGGATCTACATAACAATGAGCTAGTAACGCAATTTTTTTTTAACATTCAATAAAATTCTCCGAAAAATTACATTTACAAAACTGAAAGATTTTTTTCGATATCTTGAAAAACAGCAGAGTTACAGAGGCTCAAAGTTGACTGTTTTAAAAACGGTCGGATTATACCTAAATAGCGCATGACGTCACATTATCTGTCGTACGGTTCTCCATACAACGGGCCAGTATAGTATTATGAAGTATTTTGTCCACGAGATGACTTGGACATACGTTATCGTTCCGATTTTCGATAGGTAAAATAAAAAAAATGTGCTTTGTAAAAAACTGTTATAAAATATTTAATAATAATTAAACCAAGGATAGTAAAAGTATGGTAGGTACACTTAAGTACCTATTGTTTCTAGGGAGATTTTTATCCTTCAAGCTATTTCTGCTTATTTCTTATGTGTTCTTAATATCAGGAATAGGGAATGGGAAAGGGAATTAATAGGGAAATGAGTGACTGCAAGACTGGTGTGACAAGAATGAAAGTAAAGAAACTAAGATGGTTTGGGCATGTTGAGAGAATGAATGATGACAGGATGACAAAAAAGATATATTTGAGTGAGCGAAGAGGGGTGAGGAACCGCGACCGCCCGAGACTGAGCTGGTCCGATCATGTCGACCAGATCCTCAAGGATGGACGCGTTTTGAGTAAAAGGAATCGGAGAGCGTGTATGACAAATTGCATGAATGTGACGGAAGCTAGGAGTGTGTGTAAGGATAGGCTGTTTGGCGCTCTGTCCTCTCTGCCTACCCTGCAAGGGACGTGGCGTGAGGGTACAGAATAGAATAGAGTTCTTAATATTATAACTTTTAACCATGTCTTATAATATAAATATAATGAATGAACATATGCTTAACTCTAGGTAGTATTGTTGTAAAACATTGTCTATTTTTTTTTGTTTTTATTGCATTGTTTATATTTTAATAATACAATAGCATTGTATTATGTATGTCTCTCCCCCCAGCATGATATCCCAGTGTGGAAGGACGAATATTGTACCGTCATTTAAAATGTATTGTATTTTACATTCGGCATCAATATTTAAAAAAAAATGGTAGTTTGTCACTAGCAAAAAACGGTAGTTCTCAAACTTTTACTATAACTACCTATTTAGTATTAGTTTTGACTTTTGTTTTAGATTGAAAAGATATATGAACACAAAAAACACAACGGAGATGACACCCAGGCAAGAAACAATTTTAACTATACTAAGCTAAATTTTGCATGCGGTGCTAGTTATCCATGTTACTCTGAATGCGAAATTTTGTATAGATACCTATTTTTTTATCTTAATAAACTAATTCTTAAATAAACTAATTCTTCATTACTACCTCTTTTATGTAGGCTTTGTATGTCTTTGTTTTCGACTGCGGCGCTATCTTTTTTCTATATGATGTACCTACCTATAAGAAAACAGTTTTCATACTTATTATTGCGAAACGTATTTATTGTATTCATTAAATAATAAATCAATCACGACCTTCACTAAGTATAAAAAAAATACTTTCTCTAAGTAATTTCAGTCCCACTTTTTTACAAACAACCAAGTTCAGATTTTTGAGCGTCACTCTAGGTTGTGAAATCACAAAAAAGTTTGAGAAGCGTCGTTAAACAGCGAAAGTTAGCAAAACTATTCGTAGATTAGGTAATAGGTACTATACAAGTAAGTACTATAATCAATAATCACTTTGCGAATTTCACGCTACGAATTTCGGCACTCGTGAAACTGATATTCATAACAAAATCCGTTTCTACTTATGCTATATACTAATCTGCTTTTGGGAGATTGTCATCTTACAAATCTTTACTTTATTATAGTCAAACAATAAAAAAAAAACACAGAAAACAAAACAAAATCACTTCCAATCTGAATTTAGGGACAAACATCCTACTAATTACGATCAATTATAACTATTTTTAATGTTAATGTATGGAGCGCATACTAGCCTCATATAGAGGCTGAGATCCATACGGTAATGTGACGTCACGAGGTGTATTTGATAAAACCGAGCGTTTTTCAGCAACCCCAACTTTGACGCCTAATATCTCCGGAACTATTCCATATTTTTGAAAAATTCAAAAAGTGTGGTAATCGTAATTTTTTTCTTGATTTTTCTAGTATATTTTGAAAGCACATTTCAGACATGCGTTACTGCCTCATTGACCAATATATTTAGTACCTTCAGAATAGATAGTACCTATTGTAATCATGTAAACTACATAGTGTATCATTGTGTTTCACATTGTAGGCGGCAGGTAAATTATATTGTTTATGTAGGTACTAGGTAGGTATTGCATGAACTGAATGAAGTTATTTTATTACTTACATAAGTTAATTTTATATGTAGTATAGACGAATTGTTTGAATGGCACTTGCAGCGGTACAATGCCAATATTGTCTTGTTCTATATCTTATTTGATTGATGACGGTGCTAAACTACTCCTGTCTCATATCCCTCTTGACATATATGACAGAGATACATGTTACTTTATTATTATACTATATCACTATAACAGGTGGATTTAATTACACAAAACCTAAGTATGTATTAAAAGCTCATTATCTTTTTTTTTTTATGTATGTATATTTATCTCTTGTCTTATTATCGATTAGTATGTATTTATGTCTGTATGTATGTGTATGTCTATCTATATATTTATTTGCTTTATTATTATTTATATTATATAAGTTATCTTTTTCTTATCTCGGGTTGACTGTAAGATATTGCGTTAGCAATAAGTCCGCCTTTTGGCACACAAGATTGTCTTATTTTTTTGTAATCATTGTAATCATTTTGGTCAATAAAGATTTATTTATTTTTTTTATTTTTTTATTTATGTTATGAATTTTCACAACATAACTTACTCGTCTTATGAACCGAGACGCGACCTTTCATACTAAACGATTTTTTTTACATTTATTAACTCAGATTATACTTGCAAGTAATTTTTCTCTTATTTTAGTTACTTATACAATAAGAGCACATTATCCTATCGTATTGTCTAAAAAAGCCCATGTTTTCTGACTCGACGTTCACACAGGGTGTCGCGTTTTCCAATGCTTGATTAATCGTTTATGTCAACCATTCCAGCAAGTTTTTAGAGGTGTATTAGAATGGACACGCGAGTTATGAAATGGAAATGAGTTTTGAAATTCGACTGTGAACTCTGAGCAATAAGGATTATTTCATAAGTAGGTACGACTAGTATATATTATACTGGGATGTTCTCACGAAAGTACATAATTAATTACTAATACCTGCGTCATGTCTTTTCCAAGAAGTTTCTATTCTGCAGATTCTATCTTTAATTAATGATAAATTTAGTCGTTTGGCTTTAACTAATTCGCAATGTTAGTATCGGCAGTATTATTAGTATTTATTAGTCCCGACTCCCGAGTAGCCTTTGGATGTTTATATAAACAAGTATATATTACGGACGTCATCAGAATAAAAAAACGCGATATGTAGGTTTAGAGAATTTAATTTACGAGTAGGTATCAACAACAGCATAAAAATACTAATATCTGTTTGGTTATGGGGTTATTACTCACGTGTAAGTGTTACCTATACATATGTTGTGGAGTCATAATTATATAATGGGTATGTATAGTTATAATAATATATATATTGTTATTTTCATTCAGGAGTATATACTAGTACGAATTTGGTACGTAATCGATATAGGAGAATACGTTTTTGTAAGTGTGTAAACACATTAATAACTAGGTATTATTGTTTTGTGTTTGTGAGGTAAACCTCTAGTTAATAACTCTTCCAAAACATACCTGTGTTAAAGAGACGAGGTAATACCTTCTTCTTCTTCATGTGCCCTGTCGGGTCCCCCCAACGTTGGCGATCACTTGAGCGAACTTGTCTCTGTCCTGCGCCGCTCGGAACAGCTCCCCTACACTCCGGATGCCAGTCCACTCCCTTATATTTCGCAGCCAGGACATCTGTCTTCTACCGGGCCCTCGGCGTCCCTAATAGGTAATACCTAGTTTTGTTTTTTAACAACGCTCTCAAAATATCTAAATTTAAAAAAAAATCATCAGTGAAACCAGAAAATAACTTGAAAAAACATACGATACAATCGTGCAAAAGTTAGTAGGTATAGGCTTTATACGTGTAGGCACTTGGAACACAACAACATGGGCAGGTTTTTGGAGAAAATAACGTAACTTCCTGTTTATTATCCCTTTTGCTCGATTTCAACTTGTTACTTATATTCTGACGATTTTTCGTCCCCACTTGTATAGTCGTCATGGAAACAGTGCGGGCTCAAGTTAAGAGAAACCTCAGTGTCTATTTATACACCTTTGACGAATTTTTACCCGTCATTTTGTAAACTACGTAGAAACATTTCGCTTTTCTGTACCAACCTACGTTATGTTCTCTTTTGTACACATTATTTTGGAAGATTCGAACATTCTGCCCCCGAAAAGGTAGTCCACAAAAGAGATAGGTATAATGAGTACGAAAATAATTTGATTAGGTACTTCAATAATCAAAGGATACCTCTTCTTGAGAAAATTGCATTTTGTACATGTAGAAAACCCGATGTTTCTCACAAAAATTAATAAATGCGATATTCAGAAAAACCTACGTGGGCATATTTTAATTTCTGTATTCATCCAGTTTCGTTTTTTATGAAATTGAATTAAAACAGCAATTTCACGCAGTTCTAAAGAAACTTCATGTTCTAAAGACAAACTTAATCAAAACTTTATCAGAAAATAGCTTTCCTATATATTATATGATAAATTATTTGGTTCCAAAATGTGTTGATCAACAACTTTATCATTAAGGTTTCTTAATTGTAATTGTCCCTTGTGGAATTGTCGCCTACTTAACATTCGCGGCAGTCCTTTACCTACTATGCCTACTATCTCATTACATTCAGCAAGTCATTCTGCATAAAATCATGGAAAGTAATGACTATGTTGTGTAGTAATTAAATTTTTGAATATCTCTTAACTTGTTTGGTAAACAGGTTTTTATTACTTTTTTATTATTTTGTAATTCGTATGTATTTTTATGCGAACGCTAAATTCTCAGATTATATTGAGTGTGGACTCTGAGTCTTTGATTAGCTCTGCTTTCCCATAGATAATCTGGAGTGGGATTTTTTTTGGAAAGTGATAACCGAGTAAAATTGTGCACTATTTGTTGATAATAATTCGCGTAATACGTACATTAATTTGTCAACAAAATCGCAATTTTAAGACCTATAATATATTATGTACCGTATACGTATAGATACCTACACAGTAATTACCTACCTACTTAATATGTATTTTTGCCATTATTATTTATTGGTGTTGATACGAAATGCCGAGTGCGTCATTCATTGTATATTAAAGTGTATTATTATTATGTTGATATTGATACCTTCCTACCGTACTGCCATCTTTGTATTTAATTATTATACCTAATAGCGTGGTACTGAGATGTAAGCGTTCTCTAATGTAATCGATATTGTGTCATAGTACCTACATTATTTTTAATCATTTTGTAGTTGCAATAATACCATTTACTTTTACGTGCAGAAGCTTTCGGTATCGTCAGTATTTTTTTACGAATCTTCCAGGCCTGTAAATTTATTAACCGGTATGTACTGTGTAATGATATGGATCTTGCAGCTCAGACAATTTTTAGTTTACATAATAAAACTTTGTGCTGCATGACTATATTGTGACAGGCATATCCATAGACACATCCCGACTTGAATCATTTCGTTGAATATTTAGTATATTTATTTAGAGATCACAGCACTGTGATAAGCTCGCCCCAGTGAACAAATGTTATACTATCTATTAGATACCTCTTGTAATATTAACATATTTCTGTATTTTGTTCACTTAAAGTGTAAATAAATAATTAAATGAATAATAAACAATTTAATACAAACATATCGGTGCATGTACTATGGATACCTACATTCTTTATGGTGGGGGTTAGGTGTAACATATCAATAACTATTGATGAGAAATTTAAAGTAGGTAGGTACAGTATTGTTTGTGTCCCTAAATTAATGTTTAATTCAACAGGTAATCGATACGTCCGAGTGGTGTGGAATATAAAACATTTCAACTATTTACGACGTACGAGTGTGGTTTTACGTAATATGTAAGGACACCATGACGATAATTCGCCAATATATAGATTATTAATTAACATGATGCGATGATAGAATAGATAGGGAACGTATCCTGTCCGAAAACTTTATAGGCAACAAAATCAAAGCATTCATATTGTAAAATATATTCTAGTTTTAGATTATCTTACACACACACACACACACACACACACTCACACACACTACACAAATTACTCAATCACTGAAGCTTTATTTTACCTACTTAGTATCTTAGGTACGTACAATACCTACAATTGATAGGTGCACATGAATTTACTGACATAACAGGAAAAATTTAATATAAACTCCAGTGCCCATCAAGATCCAATCAAATTTGCATTCAGGTCCGAGCTCGCGGTTTGTTGCATATCCTGTTTAATGATAACTCTTACTATGTATTGTACATACATCTCTTCAATAGCAATACTAAATTCTTATTTTTAAATACCTATGACGCAGCTATAAAAGAGCCAGCGAATATTATTACTCTCTGAAGTACGATGAACAACCACAAACACCATACCTCTGTGGGGGATATTCCTGTATATTTTCTCAGAAAGTAAACATCTTAGGTTGTGGGGCAGAGTTGAATGTCGCACCATGATTAAACATTAACTGTATAGTGTATACCAAAGTTCAGTACAGAATCTCCCCTTAATAATTTTCATCAACTTTATTATTCGACGTAATATTGTATGATGCTTTTAATGAAAGGGAGTAAAGCAAAGTAAAGGCATTATTTAGTATGGATTACGTACATACGTAACACTGTGACACTATCGTTGGTTGCATGCATTATCAATATCATTGTACAGTGCACCCATGTCATGTCTCGATACTTGATATTAACGATATTGTATGACCTCCCGGATAAGATTTGAATGGTAAATTTAATTCAGACTATCTATTCATAATATTCTTATCCTTATCTATAAATTTGTTTCGATTTGATATAACTTATCACGCTTCACACTTGCCAAATTAAATAAATCAGTCTTAGTTCAATCGATCCAGACGTGTACGATTTTTTTAATAACCCTCGTTTTTATTGTTTGTATTTATTTCCATACTTGACTTTGTTGTATTGCAAGTATGTAAACACATCGGTGAAAATCAGTGAATCGAAATTTACTAATTCTAAGTGTCACGGTTGTTTTGCTTACAATAAATTGTGTCATTATTTTCACAAAAATGGTGACGGACGATTATTTTGGTTACACTAACATGTATGGCGCTCAGGGCGATGATGTGAAATATTATGCGGTTCCGAATTATGGTAGCTGTGAAATACCGCGAGGCGGTGATTCCAAAAATGATATTCCCGACGATTGCCACACTTGGTCTCAAGATTATTCTTTGCAACCGAATATACCAAATTCTGATATTCATGAAGCGTCGTGTGGAGATTATCTTCAGAACAACGCTTCCAACCGCAGAAACTGGCCTCAAACAGCACATACTAATCTGATGAATTTGAACTACAAATTCGCCAACGAAGGACTGAATGCTTTTCATAGCCAAGACTTTCGAACAAATCATTCATATGAACATCATGGCGATATGTACCGTTCAAAGAGTGGTCTCGATGATTCAGTTTACGCTTCTGGCTATCCTTACAAGAATATAACTGGAACCACTGTCGGAGAACCCTCTATATTTCCCTGTAGAGGGTCGTCCCAGTGGGATTATCAAAACCAATGTTACGATATTCATAATGATGGAATGTATACGGCGTGCCGTTATTCCAGCGTTGTGGATCTAGAGGATTTCATGTAAGTTTTGAATATTTAACATGATTTATAAGAGCACAATTTTCTACTGCTCATCGTTTGTTTATTATTTTTTATCTATATTCTGTAGCCGGTGTTGATTTCCATTTTTATTTCCGAACATGACTTGTATTTTAGATGAATTCTTTATTAGGTAGTTTGTGATTATTGTAATCTATAAAAATCACTAATCCCTGTGAATAATTCATTATCTAGCTAGAGCTAAACCAATTGATTTATTTTACGACTAGTACCTACTTTACTGTCGTCAAGTGCTTGAATTGATTGTCAAGATCCGTTGGTAAATTATTTGTGATTATTAAATTTTAACTACAATCAATAAACCACAAATCACAAGACAGTATTGAATTTAAAATAATATTAGGTATATTTCTTTTAAAATTCTGAGTACTATTACATGACCAGACCATACTGCGGTGATAGTATTGAATTACTGTATGGTTTCATTCAAACTTTCTCAAGCAAGAAGTTGTCGTTTCACCTTGTATTGAGGAAGTGCTCTTGTCGCAGAATTATTATAGGTATGTAAATATTGGATCAATCCTATGTTTTTCATTTTGTCTCACTTTGTTTGCTTAGAGATGTACATAATATACATAGAGTATATATTATTGTAGTGTGTACAGTAGTGCCAGGAATTATTTATATGGCTGGAGTCCAGTCATTATTGACGTTGTTTAAATTTGGTAAGTAAAGATAGTCCGATTTTTATTAGGATTTTATAATCTGTCGCATAACCTTGAATCACGTGCTGTATCCAAGTTTAAATAAATTTGTTAAATAAGGGCGACCCTGATGCAAACAACTACTGGAGAAATCACGTATTGAGGTAGTACTAATGTAATTATGGTTTATGTCAATTAATTACTATTTTACGTTCTTTTGGAAGTTACTAACTTTACTAATAGGTTTCTAATTGTTTTGTACTACCAGGAGTTAACAGATTTGTTACGCACAAGGACCGAGGTTAATTAATTAGGTACCATCCTCATTAGACTGTATTGTGGTAGTTTTCTAGAAATTCTCACATTGATATTTTTAGGAGATCTAGATATTGCGTAGACTCGACCGACCCTCTCATGATCCACCTAATGACTCCCATATACCCCAATTATGAGCTCCCCGCTGTCTGCTTCCACCGTGCAAGCGTCATCTCCTCTATCGTCAACTATTTTTTTTTTGCTTTCATGCAATAATCATGGACTAAATACAAAGTTAGGTTATCTGTTATCTTTTCTTAAAATCTCCCACGTAAATTGCATTATTTCTAGCACGTACTCTCTATCGGTGAGATATTGTCTATTCGCTGATGAATGATGAGTTAATCTGACGAGTGTAGGTCCTATCTATAATAATATAGTCGATTAGACTATTTATATCTATCAACCATTTTATAATCTTTCAAGTACTCATCTTACGAGTAAGTACCGTTTTTACCAAAACTTATTCTATAAATTAATTGACTCGTACAAGCTTAAAGATTATTTTTTTAACTTTGGAGATATGAGTTGTACAATGTAATGTAATGTATTCGTCGGGTTTTGTCGAGCTTTCATTATCAAGTCGCTGGTAATAATATCTTTAGGAAGAATATTTTGTTTCCTGTTGATATGATGTGTTGTTCATCGTTCGTGGAAAGTAACTTATATTTTAGTTGATTCAATTTTATTATTACTTATGATAAAATTTATATTGTCTTATTTATAAGTACACATTATGCACTTAAGTACCTACACCTAATTATTATTTATTGTGAAATCCCTATAATTACTTTCCCCTCATTTTCCTCAATACAATAAGTGTAGGAAGGTAGCTATATGTAGCTAATTATAACCCTTTTGTTCCGGTTTACTCTCTCCAGTTTTCAACGAGCACGTAGCAAATTGAATTCAACAGATTTTGTACAAAGCTCGGTAATTATTTTTCTAAATTTATTGATTGTGAAGTCTGATCACCAATTTGGGCAATAGTCTTGTAATGTGAAAGTATGAAAGAACATGTACGACGTAGGTATGTCGTTTCTATGACAATGACACCAGAGAAAGAGTGACTTCTTGATAGATGGATGGTGCAGCACCATGTGCAGCACCATGTCGTTAGCTCTGAGTGGCGCGAGCTGGCAGTCTCCATGTTTTCCCTCTAGTAATGTATGGCGAAGTAGTTGTAAGTAGTCTTAGAATGTTACGAAGGATCTTTTCTGTACTCTAGCGAGCTGCAGCGTCTAAGCGTCGTGAACTCTCAACATATTTACTTACTTACTTTCCATATTAATATTCCTTTTAATATGCTGGATTACCTTGTACACTGTACAGGCCATTAGTGACCCATGATCTGCAAAGAAACGTATCTCATTCGTTCATTTGTAGTTTATTGGACAAATTAACAAAAGGCACGTGTAAGAACCACTAAGTCAAAGAACAGCGAATCGATAATTACGAAATTTGGATAGGTTTAAGTCATCACGTGTATGCAAAGTAGGTTCTATGTTGTTTGTCATTATTTTCATTGGTTGACTTAATATTTTTTCGTTTAATTAACTCCCAGACTGATATACCCGACGTTGTTATACTTCGGATGATACTCGATGTGCCTACTGTGAATACAGCAGACACAAATATTTGAAGAATCGCGAGTCTTCTTGGTGACAAGTATACACTTTTTGAGTATAGAATTCTCAATAAAATATTTTGTCAACTGTAGAAAAGGATTTTTTATAAAGCTCATTTTTCGTCTTCCGATTCTGTTTTTCTCATTCCTAAATATTTAAATACTTAACTAAATATTAAATTACTTACGTTTTTGTCTTTAAGCATGTATAATTTCTATCCCACGCGTACAAGTAATTTATATTATCTATACTATTTAATGAAATGCCAAAAAATATAGTTCTACAAAATTATCCATCTCAAATATTCGGATCGGCTTTATACGTATCCGTTACACGCGCTTTAAAACATAGAATTAATGATACACGTGTAAAGTATCTACATTCTACATACTATTAGATGGTATGATAAATGAAACTTGACGATAAATTCCCGCAATATTTTGTGCTGATCAATTTCTACTCGTGTTTTCCTGTGAGCTTGCAGAACTTGCGACGATAGTCTATTAGGTAGGTACTTATATAAAATTCCAGGAACGTTTTTTTGTGCTCATATTAGGTATATTAGCATTATGCTGCTGTCGTTTGTCGTCATGACTGAGGGTTGCGACTCTCACACCCGCAGTTGACTATCCTTCTCCATGAGATTCTGTCCATGGCCAGATGTGCGGCCTCGTGTAGAGTGGTATTGGCGGCTGCTCTGACTTGGTTGCTCCGACCCATCGATTAACATTATATCCATATTATATTGATTAATACAGAAATACTATCAGTAGTGTTGGTAAACAGATTGATCGCATGGAATCCTCACTATACATTGTTTGGTATGTAGATTGTTAATGCAAATATGTAATGTTATTTAGGTAGGTACCTGTTTTAAATTTGCATCTTAAAAAAATAAGTCGCCGCACACATATAGCTACGTACTCGTATATTTTCATTTATTTAATTTCATGGTCTCAACTAATTATAAACTTTCAAAATTTCAGCATAGCAAAGTCAAACATCTATTCAAATATAACAACAAAAGTACCTAACCTTTAACAAATACCTACGTAAATACCTAATAATTTATTAAATATTGTTTCCTAACACTAGAACTCATGAAATACTTAATTTACAATGTTTTACAATGGGATTCACTTACGTCAGTCGTAGTAATAAATATTTTCACCATATCAATATTCAATATTATATTCCCTTCTATGACATGTATTAGATACCTACTTGAACACTACTTAATACCTACTTGAATACTAAAATTTAATTCGTTCTCACCCTGCTATGTTAATCATTAATTTACTGAATTTTCCTACATTTTGAATGACTTATTTTAACAGTGAACATTCTCATACAACCATTTAATATATGACAAATGACGTTATGAAAATAGTTTTACACAGAAATGCTGACCAAGGCAAGCTTATGCGAGACCTCTTCCAGATGACATTGACATACAACTTTGAAAAACAGTTCTTGCATTTTAAGCATCATGCTACCACTGTTTTTTCCACTTTATTCAGTTTGCAGCATTTCATTTCGTTTAGTTTCTTTAAAAAAAAGGATCGGGTACGAATTCAATTACCGAGACAACGATATTATTTATTTATTTAAACTTAAAGTAAACAACAAACACATATAAATATACAAAATGGACATAGTACAGATTATAAAACGTTGTTCACTAGGGCGAACTTATCGCAGAACTGCGATTTCTTCCAGTTAACCCCAGGAAAAAACAGAAGAAAAAAAAAAAAAAAGAAATTGAACAAAAATATTGGAAAAAACAGAAAAAAGAAATTGAATAAAAGAATATACGAAGTAGAAAATATATACATACAAACATATGTGATATATGTAATGTTTTCTTTATTTCATCCCAGTCACGTCTTATCGCGAGGGAGTTAACATTTTCAACAAACATTTTTTTTTTTTCTCAACAGTTCATGTAATGTAATACTAATATGTTCTAGGGTGTATGTGTTTAGTTATCTGTTTATCATTATTGTGTTCTTGTGTTTTGGCGCAATACGCATATTTGCGAATCGTAAAAATTATTTTTATAAACGGCAGCGTGTGTAAAAATACAGTACGGAAATGTTGAGTTGATTATATCAATATTGCTTATATACTTGTTTATTTATTTATTCTTAAAGTGAACAAATTATCTAGATATATATAAAATAATTGGACATAAAACAAATTACAAAGCATTGTTCACTAGGGCGAACTTATCGCAATGTGTGCACAATTATATAGTGGCCTACAATAAATAAATTTATATGGTTATGTTTGTAAGTTAAGATGTTCGTCTATCTAATTATTAATTAAACGATAACAGTTCGTCCATTATTCTATTACTGCTATACTTAAATCGATAATAATAACTATAATGTGTTAAACGTATAGTTAAACGTTTCGTTTAAAATGTGTACATTGTACATCGCCCTTATCAGCTGTAAGGTTGTCTTATAGCACCAAACTACTTCACGTCTCGTGATTCAGTCAGTGAAAAACTGAAACTGAATAAAAAATGCGGTATACAGTAAATTACATTGAATATCCTCTGCTATCGTACGACTGGCGACAAACATAATGCATTATGTTCTACAAGATCATGACGTTAGAACTGTACGTATAATACTAGCTCAGTTCCTAAATGGCTTTAACATTGTTAATTGTCATACAACAGCTGACAGGAGCGAAGCGGGCGTTAGTGTTAGAGAAGTAGTTACATTTCGTTGTTCAAGGCCGTCCAAAGGTCATAATAAGTGCGATGATTGTTGTTAATAAACTGTACCTACTAGCTCAATTTCATATCAATCGTGATGAACTTTTGTATGCACTCAATCAAATAAGCAATTGTATTTTATCTCACTCGAATTCGAAGGTTTCGAATTTCCTCGCAGGTACTGTAGAGTCACAGCTTTTTTAGCAGGTGTAAATATCTCGCTTTCAGCAAAAAGATAATTCGTGGAAATACATGAGTACAAGTACCTAGTATTAGACGGATGTCTACGTGCTGAACAGTGACCCGTGATCTCACAAGTCGCAATCTCTAAATTGTCCCACTGACTTGTGACTTCGTCTGCTAGAAGATCACTTGCGGCCTTCCATTCGATTATTATCTGCTCTGCAAATTTCCGCTTATATGATTTAATGATACTGGTGCGTACATCCAGCTAATGGATATTTATCATTATGCATATATTAACTATAAACTAGAATATCATAACCAGTATTAGTGGGAAGCTATTAGAGGCAGTGTGACTGAATTTATTTATATGGGTATTTATAGGAGATGGGTCTGATTGTTTCATAGAGAGTATACCTTTTCATCCGGGATGTTTTTTTAAGAATTCCATCCATTTCCCACAACGTGGGGTAACCGGGAATTCAAAGCTGATTCTTGAGCTCTTTACAAGTATTGTTTCCAATCTTTTACACCTGCAGATCGACGAACAACTACCCGAGTGGATCACTGTTACATTTGCACTTGCTGCGAACCGGCAAGTATATTTTTTACACGAACCATTAGTTACGGACCACTGAATTATAAAGACGATATTGTTTCAATTTTTATTATGATTTGATCTATCTATTAACGTTTTTCTATCAGACATTTTATTATTGACGATTAAACTAGTCATTTTGACTAGTTCTTATGAGGATGCGGGCAGCCCACGATTGTAATATAAAATTTCATATTTATATGCGAATATTATACAGCAATCGATTACAGGAAAATATAAGTTTTATGGATATTTTTTTGCCTGCTAAATGGTTATCTATGTTTTCCATTAACTAGTGGTTTTTATAGGTTTATATAAGAGCCCTCCTTGTCCGTGAAATGTTCGCAATTCGATAAATACATATCTTTTGATCGCAGACATGATTATATGAATGATTTGATGACCGCAATAATTTGGAATTCTGCGCATTCAATAAATTTGAACAGGTTTTATATTTAGTGGCTTGTCTATATATGCGTGTTAAATAACTCACTTCAGATCGTCTGCACCCTGGACAGGCTTGAAGTGGTCGAACATTTTTCTCTAAGATACTAGGGAGAATGGATCGCCTTATGGGAGAATAAAAAATTTAATGTTTCCATTGCAGAGATACATTGAGTACCTAACTTGTGACTTTTTCAGTGGTGAAGTGAGATCATATTCCTCGAGATTTTAGATGATAAATTAATAAGCTTTAAATTGTACAAAACCAGTCCCGATCGTAGAGCGCATCTAAGCGGTTGTGTTAGTTGCGAGTATTTGCGAAATTATTGTGAGAATACAGTATTTAATTTATTAAGTCCGAAGCAGCAAAACATCTAGAGTGGTTCAAAAATTTTTTTCTTTTAATTTTTTTTTTCCTTTTTCTTTTTTTTATTTAATTATTTAATTTTTTCAACCTTTTTGTAGATTCCATAGTGGAACAGGTTCCTCCAATATGGAGGTACCCCTGGTCCCTCCAGATCCTCCCGACCCGAGAAAGAGACCTCTTTCTCCGGATGTAGATATATCCATTTCTTCCCCTCCGTCTAAAGTTCCTGCCATATCTCCCAATTAGACATGAGCGCCGCGCCGGCGCGCCGCCGTTGATCATGGTCGGCGCGCCGCCGCCGGTTAAAACGCTCACGCCGGCGGCGTGGGATCCGTGTGACCAAAAATATTTATCTTGTGTTTCTTGATACAGAAATCGAAATAAGTACTTTTCCAGGTAATAAAATTGAAGCATTCAGCTGTAGGGACGCTAGGGTTCAGTAATTATATAAAATGTCGAATAATAACTACTTAATGCATTGTTAACCCATTCCGGCGTCTCACATATTTCGTTCATTTGGTTTTGCATTAAAAAAATTGGGAATTTTCTGAGTCTTATTTATTCGATTCTAAAACAAGAAATAGGATGGGATTTATTTATTTATTTATAGTTTTGACGGCCACAAGGCATTAATAGTTTGGTTCTTCATAGTGGAAATTAAATAAAAAACAAACGTTATTTTATGTAACTGGGAATTATAAGGAAAAATCAGAATTTATGGTTTTTTGTTCGATTTTATCATACCACGCTGAATTTTTTAAACCACGTAAATTTTGGCAGAGTATCTGACCAAAATATTCGGTCTTTCATCTTTTCGGTCAACCGTTCTCTCTTTTCATTAGTTTAGCCTTTGATTATCGAAGTACGTAATCAAAATTATTTTCATTCCACTTGACTATATTCGCTATATTTCATTTGTTTCAATACAGTACTGTGGAAATAGTAATGACTTCTTTTCTCTTGACAAAAAACGATATTCATTTGGTAATTTTTGAGGTTTACGATCTTCAAAGTGTCAAAATGTGATTATAATTAGATATTTTAAGGTTAAAAACCAATTATTTCGCTCACCTAAGGCGGCACTATAATAAAAAAAGAAATTACTATCCCCTAACGTGGTTTCTCAGACTGTGATTACAGACTACTCTCAAATTGTTTATGTTTTGATTTACTTTTTTATTGTTATAATGCTCGTATATTTTGTACTAATGGCCTTAAAAGCCGTATGTGATTGAAAATAAATAAATAAATTGTATTTTATCTTTCCACCGGTAAGCATTACGTATTTTGGTTGATATCATTATTAATTTATCCACCTTTCGACTAAAAACACCACAATTTATGTTTATTTGATAATTATCCTTATTTTTACGCCTAAAATCACATCGCAAATATGATACTTTTATTAGGTAAATTACATAATTTTATTTAATTACCCTTCAATCCAAACAACAGGACATATAACACGTATGTTTTTACAGCTTTTGCTCAACTGTATTTCTCAGCTACATAGGAGTTTTGCATTTTGTGGAAGGTCGACCTCGTCATCGCAATTTATTTCAGAGTTTGAATTCACAACACTGTGGAAATAGTAATGACTTCTTTTCTCTTGACAAAAACGATACTCATTTGGTAATTTTTGACGCTTACGATCTTCAAAGTGTCAAAATGTGATTATAATTCGATATTTTAAGGTTAAAATCCAATTATTTCGCTCACCTAAGGCTGCGTTATAATAAAATAAGAAATTACTATCCCCTAACGTGGTTTTTCGGACTGTGATTACAGACTACTCTCAAATTGTAATTTATTTTTCCACCGGAAAGCATTACGTATTTTGGTTGATATTATTAATTTATGCACCTTTCGTCTAAAAACATCACAATTTATGCTTATTGAATAATTATTATCCTTATTTTTACACCTAAAATAACATCGCAAATAAGATAGTTTTATTAAATTACATAATTTTATTAAATTACCCGTCCACTCCAAACAACAGCACATATAACATGTTTTTACAGCTTTTGCTCAACTGTAGTTCTCAGCTACATAGGAGTTTTGCATTTTGTGGAAGGTCGACCTCGTCATCGCAATTTATTTCAGAGTTTGAATTCCACCCAACATTTAGCTAACAGCCCAGATATTGCCAAATGAGAAACCTGTTCGACTGCACTACTGCCCATAGTTAGGCTCATTCTGACGCGTTTGACTTTATGGATTTGTTTTTTTTGACCTGCCCTCCAGCACCATAAAAAAGCAATAATGAATTTTTCCATTATTTTTCAAATATGAGCTTTTATTTCACTTTATTATTGAAATAATCATAGTTTTTCAAAATAAATAAATCGATTTTAGCATTATCCTTTTCACACATACGTATTTAATCATTTAAAACAATATTGCAAAAAAATCCAATGCTTCCCCCCACTTTGGATCCACGCCGCCGGCGTGGCGCCGCCGCCGGCAATTTTAGACATGGGCGCCGCCGCCGGCTTTTTTGCAGCCGGCGCACATGTCTACTCCCAATCCTCCTCCTTCTCCCCAACTCCCTTACTCCCAACCTTTAACTTACAAATCCACGTCATTAGGGCCATTCTTGGTCTATGTCCAAAATGAAGATTCATCCAAACCAATACGTGCGCTGGATTTTGGTAAGTTGTTGTATTCTTTAAAAATTCAAGGTATCATCACCGGCTCAGTGAAGGCTGAGGGTAAATATAAAATATCTTTGACATTTTTGAACCCTAAATATGCAAACAACTTTTTGGATAGCCCGATAATAACTGAAAACAAATTAAAAGCGTATATCCCCACATTCAAGCTAACCAAACAAGGAGTAATTAGAGGAATTAGTGAGGATATCGATATGGAGGAATTAATAAAGTATTCTGAGCCCTCCCAATGGAAATTAATCAAGGCAAGGAGATTAAATAGGAAGATTCAGTCTAGAGAGGGAGCCACATGGAAGCCCTCACAAACCGTAGTTGTTACCTTCGAAGGGCAATCCCTTCCGGAGTTCGTATTTTTGTTCCACAATGCATTTAGGGTTGAGCAATATGTCTTTCCCACCATCCTGTGCTACAACTGTAGTAGGTACGGGCATACCAGAGCACAATGCCGTTCATCGGCCCGTTGTTATAAATGTGGCGATGCTCATAACGGCGAAAATTGTCTGTCCCAAATTTTAAAGTGCATTAATTGTGGAGGGCAACACTCTGCTGCAAATCTTTCTTGTCCTGAACTCAAAAGACAACAGGACGTAAAAAAAACTATGGCTACGAACAATGTATCTTACAAAGAGGCCCTCGCCGCCCATCCTCAAAAATTCTCTCTATATTCAGAAGCAATGTCCCAGGCCCTTCCTTCTTCATCAGTAAACTCAGCCTTGACAGATAATAATGTCCACCCCCCGACACCATCCAGTCATCGTAAGACTATTTTCAAATTCAAAACCCCTTCGCACCCCTCAGTACTACCTGGTTACAACCAACCTGATCACAATTCCCTTCTTTTTTGCCCAAATGGCAGTTCTTGGTCATCTGCTCCAAATGGATGTGCTCTCCCCAACAATCTTCCAGCCCCCGATCAATCTGAAAACTCCTCATCTTCTGGTTACCTCCAAAATAAATTTTCCTCTGGCAACAACAACTTTTTAAAAACAATGATTTCCATGTTAATAGAAATTCTCTCATCTCAAAATTCTTTACCGTCCAACGCAGCTCAACTGATTTCCATTCTTCAGACCTTTTTAACCGAAAATGGCTCCACAAACTTTTAGTTATAAAAACGTGTCATTTCTACAATGGAACAGCCGCAGCGCTGTATCAAATAGAGATGATATTTCATTCCTTTTAAGGAAATACAAAATAGATGTCGCTGCAATTTCGGAAACTTGGTTTTCCTCAGATTCCTTTGTATCGTTCCCAGGATATGACTGCCTTAGAGATGATCGCCCCGATGGTTACGGAGGGGCAGCTCTATTGATAAAAAAATCTTTCTCTTATGATCGTCTAATTCTTCCGACCTCCTCAAGAATGCAAATAGTCGCCGCAAAAATCATGGACATCACTGTGGTGTCGATGTACTCCCCGAGATCCCAGTTTGATACATTGTATTGGAACAGCATCGTTCCAATTTTCTCTTCTTCATATTTGATTATGGGTGATTTTAATGCACATTCCTCATCATGGGGCCCTCAAAAAACAGATTCAGCTGGCAAAGCGGTGCTGGATTGGGTCGACAACTTAAATTTATGTATCTTAAACGACGGCAGCCCCACTATAGTTCCTCCTCCACATCAGAATCCGACCGCGGTAGATTTAACGATTTGTACTGGTGAATTAGCTTCGCTGATCGCATGGGAAGTTCTCAAGGACCCTTTATCCAGCAATCACCTTCCTATAATAATAAGAATAAGATCAAACAATTCACAATCCAATTCGTCTCGTCATAAATCCGGATATAACACAAAGAGGGCTAACTGGAGTAAGTTTGGGGAGTCTATAGAGGGGGGTTTTATAGATCTCCCTTCTGATGATTCTATGAGTGATGTAAATATGGTTTCCGACAAGATTTCCCACCTCGTTCTTAGCGCAGCCGATGCTTCCATGCCTAGGAAGAGCTCTGTTGGACATCGTAGAGTATCTCCCCCCTGGTGGGACGAGGAATGTACGGCTATGGTTAGGCAACGTTCTGTGGCAATGAAAACCTACAGAAGGAACATGTCTCTTGAAAATTATCTCTCCCTTCGAAAGGTTCAGGCTCAAACCAAAAGAGTTCTTAGGAGTAAGAAAAGGCAGGGATGGTTCAGATTTTGTAGCTCTCTCTCTCCGGATACACCACCATCAGACGTCTGGAATTCCGTAAATGCTTTTAGAGGTGCCTATTCCCCAAGACCTAACACTTCTAAATGTACATCCTGGATTGATGGTTTTGTGCGGATTCTGGCTCCTGCGTATGCTCCCGGGGAGTTTGAGCTGCGGAAGGACTCTGTCTTCGCGCCCCAGCAATCATGTATTCTCTCTTCCCCTTTTTACTTTAACGAACTGGATGTAGCAATTCAATCCGCAGGTGATTCTGCCCCTGGTCCAGACCAGATCCCATACTCCTTTATTCGACACTTTCCTAGACCCCTTCTTCTCAAACTTTTATCATTATTCAATGTGATTCTCACTACAGGTTCGGTCCCTTCATCATGGAAGCAACAATTTGTCGTACCAATTCCCAAGCCAGGTAAAGACTCGACGTTGGGATCCTCATACAGACCCATAGCTCTATCATGCTGCTTCCTAAAAATCCTCGAGCGGATGATAAAGGCTAGACTGGAGTGGTTCGTGGAGAGAGAAGCACTTCTGCCAGAGTGGCAATTTGGTTTCCGGAAGAGCCGATCGTGCCTAGACAACTTGAGCATTTTGGTGACTGATATTCATATTGCTAGAGCCCATAAGACGGATCTTATTGCGTGTTTTCTAGACATTCGTAGCGCTTACGATAATGTGTTGCTCCCAATATTGTTTGAGAAATTGTTATCTTTAGGTATTCCGGACATTATTTGCCGTCTGATTTTCAACATAATGTGCGAGAGGGAGCTCCTGATTAAGACTCCAGAGGGCGTGGTTGTGAGAAGAGTATATAAAGGACTACCGCAGGGGTCAGTCTTAAGCCCCCTACTCTTTAACGTCTACACTCAGGACATCCAGTCTCTGATTCCTACTTCTTGTAGTGTCTTGCAATATGCCGATGACTTTGTTGTTTACAGCGCTGAAAAATCCATTGCTCGATCGAGTGAGGTCATGGAGAGTACTCTCGAATCCCTTAGCGGCTGGTTTAAGAAAAATGGTCTTACTCTTTCGCCTAACAAAAGTAAAATTGTGTGTTTTTCAAACAAGCATAGAATTCCTAACATTGGTATCAAATTTGATAATGTTCCGGTTCCTTCGGAAGATTCTGTTAAATTTCTTGGCATGACCCTGCACCGGAAGCTCTCATGGAACATTCATATCGAGAAGGTCATTGCAAAATGTGAAAAAAACATAAACATTCTCCGTGCGGTGGCAAGAGTGTGGTGGGGTTCTCACCCAACTACAATGCGAACCCTGTACGATGCTCTGATAAGAAGTGTTCTAGATTACGGTGCATTCTTGTTTGAGCCTCTGCCGAATTACCTTGCAGATAAACTGGAAAGAATGCAGAACAAGTCAATTAGAGTCATCTTAGGAGCTATGCGGTCTTCACCTATCGTGGCCTTACAGGCCGAATGTGTCGAAATGCCACTTTTTCTTAGAAGAAAATCCCTTGCATTAAAGTTTCTTGCGGCAAGGCTGGCTCAGGAGAATCATTTGATCTTTCCCAAATTACAGGTACTCATTCAGAGATGTCAGACCGTTCCTTACTGGCGTTCTAGAATATACCCATTGCTGTGCTCGTCCTATCATTATGTCTTAAACAGTTTCCCGGATTCATTTCATTCTCTTTTACCAATGTTCTCTCTTCCGTTTGAGGCTACAACATTTCGTCCAGATGTACTCCGGCACATGGATATTGACAAGTCAGCTTCGACTATGGATCCTAGTTCAGTCAACAAACTTTTCTTAGAGAAAGTAGAGGAAAGGTGGCCCTCACATGCCAGGTTTTTCACTGACGGCTCGAAATCTCTAGAGGGCGACTGTGGGGCAGCCTTTTGTGCCCCATCTCTCGGTATAGAGAGACAATTCCAACTTCCACGGTCCGCATCCATCTTCACAGCGGAATGTGTTGCCCTTCGGGAGGCGCTAACGGAGATCCTTTTGACTACCACCCCATACTCAATCATATTCACAGACTCTTTCAGCCTTGTAGATAACTTGTGTTCTGTTAAGAAATCATCAATAAATAATCACCTCATATATGATATTCTGAAATTTCTTTACGTGGCCTCTTCTCGTAAACTAGACATTACAGTCTGTTGGATTCCTTCCCATGTTGGTATAGCTGGAAACGAGCGTGCTGACGCTCTTGCTAAGCAGGCATGCAGCTGTAGTATTATCCCTCCTATGTTTGCTCTTCCTATTGCGGATTGCCAGAGAGTGACGAAACTTTCTGTCATGAGCGAATGGAATGAGTGTTACTCCAATTCTACTACTGGTTCCCATTATAGGAGTATTCAACCGTCTGTTCCATCGCACCCATGGTTTAACAAAAGCAAACTTCCAAAGTTAAATGTGTCATTACTGTGCAGACTCAGAATTGGTCACGTCATCTTAGCCGCACACCTTTTCAAAATTAATGTCGTGAGCTCCCCACTATGTGAATGTGGAGAAGATGCTGAAACTGTTGACCACATATTCTTCGGTTGTCCCCTTTTGCCGAACGAGGAATTCCTGAAGGACATCAGCGGGGTGTGCAAGACCTTGCCTATTAACATTCAATCGCTGTTAGCTCTGAATTCTCCGAAAGTGAATAACTTCATTGTAAAACACTTGAAGAAATATGATAAAAAGGTGTAATCGAGTTTTGGAATCATAAGTGTAATTTGTATTAAAATCTACCAAACGTGTTTTAAAAACGGGTTACTTGAAATCGGGAAATAAAAAATCCTTTTCATAACATTGATTAAAAAAAAAAAAAAAAAAAAAAAAACATTTTGCCCGACTCTATATTCCATTTACTTTAATTTTGCCTGTAGTTCCTGGAATTGAATTGTATTTTTGAGTGTACCTACGGCCTGTATATAACTGTGCTGTGCGGTCAGAGAGATATTGTTGTATATATTCTGTGTTTGTCATACAATAGTTTTTTCATTGATGTTATATAAATAACATGTTTGTCGTACATGTTGAAGATATTGAAACATTTTATAACACTGCATTTAGTATTTGTTACCTAAATATAAAATACTATGATTCGTCACTCTCAGTGTAAGTAAATAAGTAAATAACCAAAACACTTGACAATGGCAAAATCACCCGCAGACGGGTGCGTGCCATATTTAAATAAGAAGAAGAATTGTACAAAACAAATTTAGCATTGATGCCGTAGATACAAATATAGATTTGTTATTGAAACAACAATGTGTTGAAGTAAATTCTATAATAACATTGAATAATATAAACATCACATTGAAGTAGGTCATCCACGCCATTCCTGGAGATTCACTCACGGAAGAGTATTTTTATCCTAGGATGAATTCTTTAAGTACACATTTATTATACCTACCTGTATAAAATCAGTGACATAAAACTATTGATGGTTCATAGCGCCAATAATCCCATCGACCTATATACAACACACAAAAATTCACAAGTACCCAATATTTCGTAGACAAAATATATTGACTAGTCGGAAACTTCTAGCTTGGATCCCTTTCGTCAAATTTTGTTACTAAATTAATATACCTAGCTACTGGGTACCTACTTGATTCTTCTTCTCCACACCATATCCCATTTATTTGGGGTCGGCGGCTCGGATACTCCCTCTCCATTTTCCCCGATCGAGGCAGTCTTCTGGAGTAAGCTCCAGGTGTTCCATGTCCCCTCTGATGGTCTCCTCAAGGGACTTCTTCGGCCGTCCTCTCTTTCTTTGTCCTTCCACTGACCAGTTTGTTGCCCTCCTCAGAGCGGAATCCTCGTCCCTTCTCTGCACGTGTCCATACCACCGAAGTCGGGCCTCTCGCGCTTTTAGTTCAATCGGGGCAACTTTCATAGTTCCTCTGATGTGTTCATTTCGGATTTTATCTAATCTAGTTACCCCGAGTGACCAGCGCAGCATTCTCATCTCGGTGGTATGGAGCAACTGTTCTTCCTTTCGTTTCAGGGGCCAGGACTCCGCCCCGTAGAGCATGGCAGGTCTTACTACGGTCTTATAAAATTTTCCCTTGAGGTTAACGGGTATTCTTCTGTCGCATAGAACACCTGAAGCCTCTCGCCACTTCTTCCACCCCACCTGCACTCTGTGCCTCACATCTTGCTCAACGCCTCCCTCCGTGCTTATGACTGCTCCCAGGTACTTAAAGTTGTTCACTTGATTTAGTGTCTGGTTTTGGATCTTTACTGTACCACTGGTTTGTTGTGTACCTGGTAAATACTCAGTCTTTTCCCTATTAATTTTAAGGCCGTTGTCCTCTAGAGCACTCCTCCAATTTTCCAATTCTATTTCGAGCTCTCTCTCATCCTCACTGCACAACATGATGTCATCAGCAAACCTACTTGATTAACTATACTAAATCAACAAAATCGTTTAATGTAAATTCATCACAATTTTTTTCTTGTATGTTTTATCTTCACCGCAGGCCGCAAAACAAATGAATATAATATTATCGTACAATTAACACATTTGCCATAGAAGTAGGTACGAAGAAAAAAAGTTCTAGTAATCTAGTATTTCTGAAATTACCTCTACTCGTAATACTGAAACATCACCTCTCTATGAAATATAATCGCGCATGTGATGCAGTCTTTAATTATACTACTTTAATTAATTATCAGTTAGCCCTTGTGACTGCGTGTGCTTGTCATATTGTACAAACATGTGCCTCTTTACTTAGGTATATTCTATGTACACTTTATTTACCTAGTGCTCAGGTGCCCGCAGTATTTTGTCATGTGGTTTAGTTGAAAGTTGGTAGGTACTAGGTACCTACTGTGTTCTCATCTTGGCAATATTCCACAACATTATTTTAATCCATAAAACATATTTTGTGTGAAATATCTGGTACATACATATTATTAGTTTTTATTGTTTTTATTATTTATCTGACAGCATTCCCCACATGGTGCCGAAATCACACCTGAATTATATTAATATGTTTTCACGAATATGTTTCGCATATATCGGGCCATAAAAAAGGATGTTAAAGTTATGACACATGTTTGTATTTTTTATTACTTATTACGTATTTTTATTATATAATATTATCTTTATCAAAGTTACTTCTAACCCAAAAAATAAATAACTAAAATGCTGATTGATCAATATATAGATGAAAGTTGATTGGTAGATGTTGGTTGGAACTTGGAATAGATAGGTATAGTTACTTTACACAGTCGTGTATTGCTTTTAATTGGGAGATAATAATAAATACTACATGGATATTTTTTGGAGCAATGACATTGCCAAACACACCTGAACAGCATGAATACAAATAGCCCAATATCGTTTAGCATTGAAAGGGATGGAAGAGGCTACCTTCAAGAGTGGACGGCCATAAGCGGAACAGTTGATTATCACTATATAATATTTATGTGTAAGTTCATCAGTACTTTCAAAAAGAGCTTTATTTGGAGGTCTCTATAATCTATTTCATCGTCAACACAATCTTTTTTACCAGACAGTCGCAACACACAGCTAGAGCAATCCAAAAGTCTAGTATCGTACGATACCTCTTGAATATCAGTTCTCTAATAAAAAAACGTTCTTCTGGAAGGCCAATCAATTGCTCCAGCCGTTTAAGCTTACGCCAGAGATTCTCAGTGTAATATCTGCTGATTCCATAGAAGAAGTTAAAAAGTTTGTAGTTTATATACGAGTGTAGTAACTCTCGTTTTCATTGCATTCATTCGATGCCAAAACTAGTACACATAACTACGAGTATAGGTAAGTTGGTATCTACCTACATGCATGAGTTTGTGTGAAGAGCCGGTATGAAGAGAAATACGAGTATTGTTTGCCAACAAAAATAATTTCAAACATCAATCTTACTCGTAAAGTCAAAATTTATGCGATGTGCAAAGCTTAGCTTTACAGTTATTTGGGAACACTTCTACGATAAGCAACTTTAATAAGGCATTTATATTCTTACATAAAAATAAAGAGCCTTGGTATATTGGTGTCACATTTTTAATGCATGTGAGTCTGTTGCTCAGTGAAAGATCATCGACAGATGCTGTACCTTTCCAGAGTTCCGACGCCTGCATTCAACAGTAAGTGGGGGGAGGGGGGGGTAAATACTTACTTGCGATTTAACAACTGTGCAGTTGGAATTAATGAGTACCCATACAACTGTCAGCTCCTCCAGTGTCAGAATGTTGCTTTTTACAAAACGTTAAATTTCCAGCTTTTCTATTTTGCATAGGACTACTGACTACATATTCACACGCGCAATATTTATTGTTATTATTATTGTGGTTTAATAATATGAATAAGTAATGAGCTGAGCCAAACTAGGTCGCCGATCAGTCATCAGTTCCCCTAAGGATATGCAATATTTTTATTGCAAATACTGATGAACATTACTATGAACGTGTGTGCTCAAAATTTTCCTATATCAAGCAACATCATTCACGAAAAGGTAGATACGATTCTTCGTGTTTCACTTTATGAAAACGTGCATGCAAATTGCACACGAAAATATCGCTGTATTCCTAATTAATCTGGCGACTTAGCAACTTAATACTGTCAGCTCTAAACTGGCATCTGTACCTACCATAGTAACAATTTAGCTCCTAAATTCGTTCAAGAGCAGTTCTAGAACCGTTCGAGAACCAATTTAGGAGCTAAATTGTTACTAGGGACACTGTTACGACTGTTACCGTGCTATACCATCTTCATTCGAAGAGTCTCTTACTTACTTACTTACTTACTTTCCGTGTCCGGTCTAAAGTCTACCACTCCAGTAAGCCGCGACTTTCATCGCTTTGTCATTGGCTACAATCAGGTCCTCAGGTGTACAGCCCTCCTCTATCAGTGGACACATCAGTAGGTGGCTGTCATCCTGGGTTTCGCCACAGCCGCACGTGATGTCTTCATCTAAAACCTCTAGGTAGCTAGAGGCCAGCCATCGTCTCTCTTCAGTCTTCACACACTTTTTGCCACACGTCTAATAATAATCACATAATTTTCAGAATATTGTAATTAGAAGCAGTATGCCACATGCAAGAATATGTATTCCGATTTAGATACATTGCACTCTCCTTTGTAGTATTATAATTATATTACTCGTGTTATATTACTTGTGTAATAATGTAACTATATACATATTATATTTTCCATAGAGACAGCATTTTGATAATATGTAGTTTATAAAATAATATTATTAATTCTCGTATGCATTATTAATGAAAATAAACTGTCAACATCTGCACTGATGATGTCTCGTGTCGTGTCTTCATTATGTAATATTATTTTATTAAATATTCATTGTGTCATTTATTTTATTAAATGATGATTATATATGTGACAGATTTTAATACAAAAATCGTTATCAATCGAAATTTGTTATCCTGATTTTAAGGCTAATAGAATACGTAAATGAGTTAATTTTTAGTACCTAGTGAATTATTGATATATAGATTATTATGTGAGATATAGATATGTGTTGTATTGGTATGCAGTATGCATACACAATTCTATTATGTTTTGCAGCTAGCCACTCGCCTTAGAGTGATCTTAAGATATATATGTCGTAGATATTGAATAACTTGTTGATAGGGAAATGCCCTTAGCGTTGTATAATATGCCTAAGTACATATCAAATACATACTAAAATTGTTGAATTAAATTATTTTAAGGAAATGTGTGAAATGCCTAAAAATAAAAAAAATAAAAATGTAATTTCACAGTTATTTTATTTATAATTATGAAGCTACTATATTATTGTTACTAGATATTACCCGTGAAAAATAACGGAGGGTCAACAAGTTTCTTGCACTAGAAAATTCGTTGAACGAAATTGGGTAGAAATATTTAAATTATAATAAACGAATCTTGTATGAAATTCTTCAACTTCGTGGAAAGCACATACGAAAGCGAAGAGAAGAGTGGATGGCCTCTGAGATAAATAAAAAGGTTGTAGGTACTATGTAGTAATGTCAAGTTAACTTCCGATAATTTATTATAATGAGAAAACGGTATCTATTTATTTTAACTCAATGGTACATTTCTTACACAATCTTTTGATAAATTACTGTGAATAAGTTTATGTAAATTTTATTAAATTCTTCATATAATAGGCACCAGAGTAATATGTGAATATATCACTGTACTTTGAACACATCAGCAACTTGTTTATACTAACATTTAGTTAATTTAAATGAATACATTTTGTTTGTTAATAATTAATTTTTAATATCTAGGTAAGCAGGTAGGAACCTACCCCGTGTCCTTACCTTGCTTGCCAACATACAGATATACATGCCCACATATAATCATATCGTTATAAGTTCATTTACCTCATAAGTATAGTGTAAATTATGTCAGTTATGTATAACTAGGTAATTTATATTAATGTTAAATTAATAATTTAATTTACGAATCTGTAGAGACTTCTTGACGACAATATGCTCCACGTCGTATGTACATACGTGTAGTAAGGTAAGGACGGAGGTTGTATTAAGGTCGACTAGACTGGAATATGTTGGTACATTTGTTTATAAAATTTTACCAGTGTCTTCTCATGATTTTTCTATAATAAATTAAGTGTAAATTCCTGCTATGTGAAGACCTCGATTTAAATACTGTTTCCTAGTGATAGAAAGAAAATTGTGTCTCGTAGACAGATTCAATATTCATGTTGTGATGTACTTATTGGTTTCCCATTGTATAGTAGAATTATGTTAGAAAAGTGTACGAGCTATGTCCTGTAAGGCTAAGGTACTCGTATGATGAGTGAAACGAGGTGAGAACGGCATCGTTCACCGTTAACTAAGTCTGGATGGCATAATGCATCTACGACACCAATTTTCTTCACCCATCCGTACAAGTTTTTCTAGTTGAGCTATTGGATACTTGACTTCATTAAGAACCATAAGTTATGATTCAATTAATATTCATAAGTATGTTTATCGACACTTAATCCTAGTTAAACACCAAATAAATTACCTTTACGATCAACGTACTGTACCTCTACTAAATTTACATTCAATTAGTACATGAGTACTGGAGAGATCTTAGAACACACTAGACGTCATCATCTGAAAATTAAACTAAATGTGTGTATTAGTGCATACAGGAGTGCATAAGGATAAAAATAATATATGACATAATTTCTACATCGAGACGCTCATACGTGCATGCACTCTATAGGAATACTTCACCGTTGATGGAAATTCATATTCTTTTAGGAATTATCGGTATCGTGGATTTATATATATATATATATGGGTTATTAACAAATTTAATGTTGGTATTAAATTTTTAATGGGTCTAGGGCAAGCAAATACCAATCAAACTATCCGCATTGTTCTACTGTACCTACATGGATTTCTTTCATAGATTTGGAGAGTCGATATTTTTCCTGTAAAATTCTCGAGATTTCGTCCCACATCACCCTTGTAGTGTTGGTACTCCTGGTACCAGCGTGGTATACAATATATGGATTTCTGCAGAAGGGAAGCCGGGGCTAACATTTCTTATTGGATTATGTCAGATTAGACATTATTGAACCTATAATTTTAAACAAAAGGTAATTCGACGGAAATCGTGTTCTTAGGTAGCTTCGCGCCTGATACACAATATGACGCAGGTTTTCGAGGATACCTATGCTTGTCTGCAACGAATACCTGATTTGGATATAATAATCAATTACTATGCGCATTTCGATGCAATCTATGCAATATATTTATTATGCATTTCATGCATATGTGTATATCCACTAAGTATATTAAAATATAGACGTTTGATATCTGTTGGTCTTGTTTCATGTTCTAACGCTTTTTCTGTTACGTGTACTTCTGTAATCTAAGGTAGAAACAGTCATATATCCTGATTCCTAACTAGTTCGCCCATCAGCATTATCTAATCAATATATAGGTAAAATACATTTATTCGTCTATCTATAGTATGAAAAATTTAAGTCTATCGATGTTATAATCGGCGGAATCGGAGAGAGTAATAAAATTATGAAAATCACTTCTTTACGAAGTAAGGCGCCTCATCGCACTGCTATTAAATTAAATGAGTTGAATGACGTAATTCGATCTTTATTTTATGAGACTTTGTTAATTCGTCTATAACCTATTTCATCGTGATCTGAATTTCAACGTTATATTTTGAATTTATAGACTTATAGTAGGTATATACATATAATAAAATTATTTTATATTAAAGCCAGCATCGTCGTAAAGTATTTTTCCACACATTTATATGGATATTGGATGTTAAATGTTGTCATAGTTGGCGACCTTGCATTTTTTCAGTTTCCTGACCCTACTTAAGATAATCAGCTGTTCTGATACGTTTTTTTTATGTCCCGGAAACTTCTTGTGGTCTTATCATCCCAGCACATCGAACATATTAAATCAATGCATATTACTGTTAATTTTACAATGAATTGATATGTAATATTATCAGCATCGCCATCAAGCCTAGTCGACTATGAGCAATGATTTTTCATAGATAATCACTAGACTGAGCTTGCCAATGTTGTGTATAATTATCTGAATAGAATGTCCATTAAGTCCGGGAACACGATTCAATTTATTGTTACTAGATTAAATCATATTCGAATCGAATTCGAATTAAATCATATATAGTAATAGTAAATCATATTGAATGCATTCTTATCGCGAACGTCTTTATCTGTAATGTCTATTCATAACGTATTTACATATTTTTTTTATTATGTTTACAGGAAAATAATGTCGTCTGGTAATAAAAAAATATTATTTTATTTGTAATAAATTGATAACAACAACAATTATGAATTTGTTTATACTGTGCAAGTGTGCAGTGCGCAGTAGGCATATTTTGTCCATCTCCGTATTAAACCGGCTATTTGCAAACTTGGTGCGTCGCGACTAGATGTAAAAATATGATTAAACAGATTGAAAGAAAATAAAAAAATACTATTTTTTGTTTCACTGTGAAAAGTCGTTTTCTCAAGCTGTGAGAAAACGCATCCATTTTTGCCCATCTCAAATTCTTTTGTTTGTCGAATTTATACTAATTTATTTTCTTTAAGCGGACAGTTAAAAAAAATGCAATAAAAGAAGTTTACAATCAAATAAATTGTATAAAATTGTTGTGAACTTTTTGCAACAAAGCGAATTCATCCAGCTGACCCATATCTCCACCATGTATGTATAGCACACGTAACTATTGTCAAGTCGAGATGTTAAAATTAGGCAGGGTTTTTATGACTTTTCAGAATTGTATACAGGTCTAGAATAGTTTAGAACACAAATTACGCGTTTTGTTTATAAATGCTGTCTTTTTATTTGTGGTTCAATGTTGTATTCTAATTGTCACTTTTGCTTTCAGGAATAATGAGAAGCGTAAGGAGAAGTCTCGGGACGCAGCCCGATGTCGCAGGAGTAAAGAGACGGAGATATTTTCAGAGTTGGCTCACTCCCTGCCCTTGCCTGTTGAAGAAGTGGAACAACTGGACAAGGCCTCCGTCATGCGACTCACCATCTCCTACCTGAAAGTCCGCAGTGTTATGACAATGTGTAAGTTTAACCTTATTATGCCTAATTATAACCCTTGGTCTTGCATTTCAAATATGGGATGTTTTTCCCTGATAGTTTTTTGATATTCTAAACTTAACGTTTTCAGTTCCTGAGATTCCAGTATGCGAAGAAGCAAGTGTTGAATTGAAGCCTGAAGAATTCCAAGTCGGCAAGGACTTGTCGTATCTGAAGGCCTTGGATGGATTTGTGTTGGTCGTGTCTCCTGACGGCGACCTGATCTATTTGTCTGAGAATGTCAGCGATTATTTGGGAGTGTCTCAGGTAATTATTGTGAAAAGATATTACGATATGTCAATTAATTTACTATCACACATATTTTTTCTTGTTTTTTTTTTCAACAAATATTTTGTTTTCAGATTGATTTGATGGGCCAGAGTATTTACGAGTTCAGTCATCCATGTGACCATGACGAGATACGTGAGGTTCTTACAGGGAAGAAAAATGAGAAGTCTTCTAAAGAAGGCGTCAGTTCTTTCTTCCTTCGCCTCAAGTGCACCCTAACCAGTAAGGGACGCAACGTGAACCTGAAGTCTGCTACTTACAAGGTCAATATATCAACTGTGAATATGTAACCAATTGTTAATTTTATTTGCTTTACCAATTTCTGCTCTTTTTTATTATAAATCCTGAAGCAAATAGTATTAGAATTAATTTTTGAAAAAAGCTCTAAATTCTTATTCAAATATTGTGGACACTAAATGTGTAGCTGTTCTATCATCTATGATGTGTTTCTTATTATGTTAGTTTTCCCACCTAACCAATTATGTATCATTTCATTTTACAAATTGCAAAAATTCACCGTCGTGCTTTTCTCTATAATTTGAATAAACTACATAACATGTAATTTTTTTCAGGTCATTCATTGCACCGGTCACCTGCTTTCAAATCCACCAAATGACGAAAATTCCGAGGACATTAAGTGTGACTTTGGCAAGTCTGGTGGTAAAGGCGAAATTGTGGAGAGCATTAAATGCAAGAGTGATGATTCACAAGATTCTCTGGACTTGACATCCAGTGATATCAAGGTCAAGCCTTTTATCAAGTTTGGTTCGCTGGTGGCCATTGGCAGACCAATTCCTCATCCATCTAACATCGAGGTACCCTTGGATAGCAGGACATTCCTCTCCAAGCATTCTCTCGACATGAAATTTACCTATGTGGATGAGGTGTAAGTATTATATATTTTTTTTTTCATTCAGGTTACAGTCCTGAGAACTCCACTCAACTCTATCATTTTATTTTTTCTCATTTGATGTTCTGTTAGGCAAAATATCGTACAATTTTTTTCCAGTCGGCTCGTGATATGTGGCTGAGTGAGTTACCCATCTATTGTATATATAAAGTAAAGTCTGATTTTTGTAAGTGTTTGCATAACTCCCTCATTTTACGATTGATTGCTGCGAAAATTTAGAATAACATTTGCGATAATATGGGCTGTGTCCTAACGTCGCCGGTTTTTGGAGAAAAAGCTTTTCCTAGGAGATGCCATAATGATGAGGAGATCCAAGGCTTGTGTGGCATCGTATGAAAGGGCGTTGGAAAAGAAATTCAGATCTTAAGTCACATTTTGCCCAGCTAAGGCCTATAATATATGCCGGATTGTTTTGTCAAAATTCCCATTGCGAAGCACGGGTAACTCAGCTATTTACTATATAAATCGTTTAGTATATGAATTTATGGTTTCACTATTTTATTAACAGATTCCTCCATCTTTATCTAATGCAGAAATTCCTTGCCAGTGTTTCTTACCATACATTGTTAAAGCTTTTGGCGTTTTCACATAGATGGCTCTGTCTGATATCCACAATTATTTTTCTTTTATGATGTGGCTAATTCTTACTAACATTGGTTCCTGCTTTTTGTTTCCAGGTTGCTTGATATCCTGGGTTATGAACCTGAAGATCTTGCAGGAAAGTCTGTGTATGATTATCATCATTCGCTGGACAGCCGATCACTCTCGCAAAACTTTAAATGCTGTAAGTAATTTTGATTTATTTGTATTTCTCCTGTTCATAGCTAAAGTAGTTCTTTAATCACGTATCGAAAATTTGTTTTGCTTTTACTATTATCTGTACCATCCGTCTTGTCCACCGTTCTGACATTACCTGCAAGTGGAGTTTAGATTGTATTGTTGGTAGCCCTGATTGTCGAATCTTGTCGTAAGAGCTGTCAAAGGTTCCCAATATTCTCACATTGTATCTTTTACAAGTAACCTACAATGCCGAAAATATTACAAATAGGAGCTAGAGAAACCATTTTAAATGCAGGATAGTTTTGCGAGTTGGAAAAAGAAAAAAAATACTCCGATAATCCTTTTAAACCGCCATCACAAATTAAAAAAAATGTTGCCAGTTTATTCTAATAATTCGAAAATTGGCAATTTTTTTTAAACAACAGTTCTAAAATATAATTTTAAAGTAGCGAAAAAATATAACCATATCTTATTATCACATCAAGCAACACTAAACCAAGCTTGCACCAAGGGACTTCTAACGCGAAATGCATTGTAGTAATACTTCAGTCTTTAATGTTCCACAAGGTACACAGGGAGGTCATAAGCCCTGCCTCTCAGCTGTTTAAGATGGTACATATTTCCTCTTCCCATGTCATTCCTATCGCTCTGAAATCATTGTCATAGGAAATGTATGCATTAGTACCTACATAATAAATGTCTGCATACATCAGAGTTATGTCAGAAAGATTCTTTGATGGGGCAGTAATGGAATCAAACTCTATAAATACTTGACATATCTTCATATATATTTGTGTTGTTATCTTTCACACTCATAGTCACATCACTCTGAGAGACATAAATTATTAGTTTTTGTTCTGTTTACATTCAACACACTTTTGTAGTAATACTGTATCAACGCCTCCTAGAGTAGGTACTCTAGCCATGCTGTAACAGTTGGCAACATAGCAAAATGATCAAATCGGACCACCACTCCTGTCAAATTTCATAATAGAATATATGTAATGCGTGGTCCTATGATAATAAGTAATGAAGTCGTAAGTGAACTGCAAGTGTAAGCAGTTCTGTCAAACCTCGTAACGCAACAGAGTAGGTAATAGGTAGGTACATTATATGATCTGCGCCGGTGCAAATATAGTCACAGAATATAAAGAAATTCTCATAAAATTAAACTCCAACAAAGGTATAATTAAAAACAAAGGTTTTTCGAAGTAAAAGAATCATATTTATTTATTGAATAACTCATAATGTTTAACAAAAGGAATTACCTACTAAAATAGAAAAATGCACAAATTATGCTATGTAGGTATTTCATGTACGCAAGAAGAAGGGATATACTTTTTAACCAGCCTATTAATTTGCTATTGGTGAAGGAATGTAGCTTCAGGATATATTCCTTGTCTTTCAGTTGTGTAAGCTTCAAAACCATGTGACACTGGCTTCACAATATCAATTGTCATTGGGATTGAAAGTTACATTTTATCGCCATGATTTAATTGCCACCACCATCTGACATCTGGAAAAACATATACATATTACTTATTAATTGTGGAGTGGATATGATAAGTAGGTATAGGTGATTTCGATTGACCTTGAATATTCTGATATTTATTGAAAAAACTTTAATTTCGCAATGTACATAACAACCGTGCTCTGGAAAGTTGCACAAACCCGAGAGAAGTACACCACAGTAAATGAAATGAAAATATCCGGCTGCGGACCGGAGGTTGAATTCACTGATCCACAATGTTCAATCAACTCGAACAAAATGTCATTTGGTAGGTTTTGGTAAGGTAGAGAAAAAGATAAGATGGTTAAAAACCCTGCCTTTCTTCAGTTATATCCCTATTTATGTATATTTTTTATAACTATAACAGTTAATAATTCAGTCAAACCAGTTAAGACTTCAGCTACACATCATAACATATAGTATACGAATAAATACCTTAATAGAGATCTTTCCTTTATCTTAACTCGATTGGGAAATGTAGAAATTACATTTATTTTATATATTGTAAAATGTATTTATTTTAATATACATTTATTTTAAATATTGTAAAATAACACGGCAGATTCAAATTGCACGACATTACGACTTTTTTATACGTTGTTAAGCAGTTGTTATTTTCTGTCATTATGATATATCCTTAGCAACGAAAAGGGCAACGCCGCAACGAAGCGGTGGTCCTAAATTTCTACAGCACGGCTAGAGAAAGACTATCTAGGTGGCAGTGACTGTATGTATGAGTTGTAGGGTGTGGCCCTTGTTTCATTTATCTATTCTGTTGAATATGAGGTAGACTGACAGTGCGAAAGTGCAATATGAGATGTTAAGACTATAGTACATACTTATATTTAGTTTGTACCCTTGCATTCACCTACTGCGTGACATAGAATTATTATTTCTTGCAATGATGTATGATTGCAGATCGTTTGAATTAGTATATGTCTTGAATATTAATAGCGGTTCTGTTTCCCAACACTAATTGTGTTTGCAATTTTTTATTTGTTATTTATGGTGACTGTTTCTATGTAGAAATGAACAAATTCCAATCACGCTCTGCCAAATTACGCGTAAAATGTTTATAATACATTTTCTATTTAATTTACGATACCTATTATTTTGAAGTTATTTAATATTTGATGTTAATCGGTAACGAAGGATTGTATTTTTTTTTTGTGTAAACGATGGATAATCTTAAAAAGCAGCGATGTATTAAAAAATTTGGCACGCTGTCACGAATGCTAATTATTTGAATATAAAGTATTGGGAATTATATGTGGTCCATATTACATAAATCCTGAATCATTAACAGAACATTTTACACATGATGAGATTTGCAATCCATCTTGCGTTAGTAAATTTATTACGAATTGTGTTTTCATTTTCACTTCTTCCATTGTTCAGAAAATATTCATGTATGTACTTCATACCTATATAAATAAATCAAGTTCTTTTTCTAAATCCATCAATTTTCAGACCTATTCTAAGATATACTGAAGCGCTATATTAAAGTTTGATTATGGTTGTAAGGAATCTACATTCTAAATAACAGGACATTAAAACATAAGTCGTTTATCAGCAAGTTCTTCTGTAAAAAAAAGGAAAGGTGTGTTACATGTAAAATACAGGATTTTTTTTTAATAAAGGATCTGGGCTTGCAGACACAAACCCAAATACATTCCTGCACACCAAGGTGCAAGCACTAGGCTAAAAGCCTGTATCGCAAAGTGTGGAATACATCGCCAGCGCCTGGAATCGAACCTGGCTCCTCCCTCTCTCAGAAACTTGAATGTTGGGTAGGAATTGTAGTGTGGAAACTGTGATGCATGTAACACTGTGTCATGCAGTTTATGAACCTGCCCACATGCGGTACAATAATGTTCCGACTGCATTTCACTTTACGGTGTTCCGTTTACTTACAAGTCATAGAAATTCTGCATTAATGTTACGCAGAATAATAATTAAACATGTGATTGTATCAAAGTAAGTTGGTATATCTTTATGCTGCATTTGACTTGAGGTGTAGTGATTAGTGCATGAGTGTATAACATGTACTACATTATATGGAGCATGTATTGTGTTTTAATTCAATTTATAAACTCCCACTCGCTGCATAATTTGGCAAATGATGGGAGATTTTTACGCATCATTTGGGTTAGAATAATCATAAATTGCAAGGTATTATTTGACTTTCGTTTTCATCAATTCATTTTCATTATAATTAAATTATTTCCAGTGTTGTAAATATTAATGGATATTGGATATACATATTATGTAGTGCGCAGTGAATTTAAAACTCTCTTGGGCCCAAATCAGCATCTGTTTTTCAGACTTCATTTACTGCTGTTTTTGAAGATAGTTAATGATGCTGCCAGTGTATTCATGAAATTGTAGATTTTGTCGTCTTGAGAGACCCTGGTAATTCCTTCATCATTTCTTCTCTTAATTTAATAGTAGTATTAATTTCCACTGATCACTGTGTCGGAAAGTTATTATTTTTTCTTTACAGTATAATTTTCCTATTATTTTTCTTCACTTCAAATGTATTGTGTTTTCGTGTCAAATAGAAAATGTCAGGGAATTCTTCACTAATCTCACGGAAAATTCCACAAGAGAATTTAGATTTTGAGCAATAATAAAGTAATAAATAATGTAATGGATTAACACAATTTGATGGGAACTGTGATTTGGCAGATATTTACGATGACTCTAATAACACTTTGGTCTCTTTTACAAACCTAGACATTATTAACAGCTGACATTCATGAATATAACTGTTTTATTTCTGCTTCATTACATAATGTTATAATCTTAACCTTGATGAGAGTCTACACCATCACCTTCAGGAATAACCTAACAACTGCCCTGGTGACTCCTCAGATTAAAAGCTTTTAATGGCTACAAACAAATCACTTTTATAATTATTTTAACTATTTATGTCACAGAGAGAATCTAATGGCAGACTTCTTGCAGACAGATCAGACATGACACTTCTATTATTTTCAGAAAACTTATAATCGGTGACAGAAGTCTTGGTGTGTGTCACCTCATTGAATAATCCATGTGCGTGGGTGTGTTAAACAATTTCCAAGCATTCACATTGGGAGAGAATTTAAATTGCAAAATTTTATAAAAATTTCTGAATATTTTCTTGCACACTTTACACTAAGCTCGGGTTGACTGTAAGAAATTGCTTTTGCAATAAGTCCGCCTTTTGGCACACTGTATTATCTTGTTTTGTTTTTGTTGTTACATATATTTTCTGGCCAATAAAGTTTTATTTATTTATTATTTATTTATTTATGTCTCAACGTATATAAGTATTATGGAATTCAAACCTGGGATTTCTTTTTTGGATCATCTATGCTGCAACCATTTACTCTAACAATGAAATTGGTATGATCAAACAGAACAATTTTTTTTTTAATAAAAAAGGATCTGTATCATTGATATGGGAATAAAAATAAATAATTATATTCTCGTGATGTCACTGTTTGAGAAGCTGCTCTCAAACCACATCCAACTCTATAATTATCGTTTGTTTTGTATTTCAATATAGTACCTACAAGATCTACTAGTTACTTAGTTGTGCCTTTTTTTCTTTGTTTTAATTAGTTTTTTTAGGATTACTTTGTAATGTATATTGCGGATGGCGAGGACATTCTTAATTAGAGAGTTAGCTTATTTTTTTTGTACTCGCGTATGCTTGTTAATCCCCTGTTTATCCCTACAAATAAATACTCATTACCCATTTTATGATGATCTTAAAGTCACATGACTCACAACCACATATTTTTGCGTATTTGCATCCTTCCTGTAATTAACCATTATTACATCGTTTTGAATGAACGTAGAACGGATTCTGTGACTAAAATGAAAGTGAACAAGTTGAGATGGTGGGGTCATGTGGAGAGAATGAACGATGAAAGGATAACAAATAAAACATACCTGGGAGAAAGAAGAGGTGTAAGGAAGCGCGGCTGTCCAAGAATCACGTGGCTTAACCATGTAGACCAGATTCTCAAGGACAGACGTGTTTTAAGTAAAAGGAATCGTAGAGTGTGTATGACGAATTTCAGGTGACGAAAGCCCGAAGAGTGTGTAAGGATATGAAGGTCTGGCAATCTGATCTCTCTGCCTATCACGCAAGTGATGCGTGAGGGGATAGAATAGTACGTCTTCATTTTTTTACAAATACCAGTAAACAGAATTATATGTAATTTACTTGAGAGTTAGAGGTAGATACATGTACCTTGATGTTTGTAAATAAGGAATAAAATGACTGGCACATATTACAAAATGTACAAATGATAGGTATTACAAAATGTACACTTATAAGATCATTATTATACCTATATGTGGTAGACATTAGACAGTATGAATGTTGTCATAAAGAGAAAATGATAATATACCAGTTACAGCCCTTAATCGTGGTCAGTATATACCCAATAGTAATTTCACACGGGGATTATATTATAGAACATAGAAACTTAGAAATATCCTGTCCTAACGTATCAGAGGATTAGTGACCTCCCAAAACTAATCCTCTGATGTCTGACAATAATTAGTGATATTCCCTTTTCCTTCTTTAGTATAGTTCTACAGTATATAGGAATTTCTTGAGATATTCTACTTGACAATAGTAAGTCCATCCTTCACATGTCGATTTTATGTAATAAAGAGCAGGCTTCTCTCTTGTTTATGTACTAGCTGTAACCCTTAAAAAATAACGTGATGTGCGTGGTAAGCAGAGAGAACAAATCGCCAGACTTCACTGTCTGCACTTGTTATTGTACTACATTCTTAATAAAAAAATATTTAGCATAGTATTTTCTATTCTACTTAATAATTTGTTTTTACAATATTGATTAATTCGCGTTATAAAAAAAGGGATTTTTTTTAACATAAAGGAGATTAATTGTTACCTGATAAACTTAATAATTCATTAATGTCGCGAATAGTAACAATGTCGATATTTATCGATTTATCATATGGTCAAAAGAAGTATATCACATCCCTCAAAGGAAAAAGTTTGAAGGTTGGGCATTGGGCAATGATAAATTTCGCAAGCAATCTATCGATGATTAGTAAAGACATTTTTGTAATGTCAATGAAAAAATGTTTTAAATTCCGTGGACATTTGAACAAATTGTAAAAGTTGTCACAGCCAGCTTTACATTCATACCCAAGTTCGATGAGAGTTATGTAAGTTGATATTCCCTATACCTACTAAGTATATCAGTATCTAACTACTGACATTACATTTATAAAAAATCTATTGAAATCAGTTTTCTAATTGGCTTCCGCTTTTAAAATATTTAAGTTTACTAATAATGTACTCGTATAATTGCGGCGATCTGTTGAATCTATTCAACACATTGTTAAGATTGTGTTGTGCTTTCAGAACTTGGGATTTTGGACATCTTCCAATCATTCCCCTACAAATAGTAGAATGGTTAAACATAATGTCTCTGCAACATTACACACAATTTAATAATACTATCATTATGATTTTATTTATAATCAGTAAATGTATATTTTTACACTTTTTGCTAACGTGTTGTTATTATTTTAACAAACAACGTTAGGGTTTATCTTTCGCGCCGTTCAGTTTGATTTACTTGTATATTCAGTTCAGTAATCGCGTTGAGTGTTTTAGCAAATTATGGAAAAGACTTATCATCCGACATGTGCTTACTATATTTTGAGTCGACCGCTTCAATGAACAACACCTATCGGCCTTTTTTTTCTTTGAAAAATACGAATTATACAATACACGCGTGAGACTACTAATATTGCAAACTTTTCCGTGTGGATATAGCGTGTGGAGAACAACCACTCTATCACGTCCATTCAGGTACCTACTTGTTTTTAAAAGTTTCGACTTGCTTGTCGAGGTAGAGAGTAGATTTTCAGAAACTTTATAAATACGAATTTATTCCTAATGAACTCTCTGCTGAATAAGTACATACATTTCTTCATCTCAGAAGGTACGTGGTGCTTATGCAAACATTACCTTTAATTAAAATACATATGCTCATCTTCTTAAATAAAAGTTTTTCGCCTAAATTTCCAAGTACTAAATGTCTATTAAGTGGCGAACCTTTGTATATTTTTTGAGACATTAATTGTTAGGACAACGGAGCATAAAACTATGAAGTTAGAATGCTATTCGCTGTGGATGTCAAAGTAATGGTGAATAGTTGGGCATGTTATTCAGTGTCACGTGTTTTTTCTTTACTTCTTCGATAACAACAGATTTCCCGTTTTTATTTATCGTTGCCATAATAATAAAGCTGGCGGAAAAACACCGCTGCTATAAATTGTGTGTAGGTACCTAACTATTATGAAAATATTCGCTAAGATAAATTATTACACCTCAACCCTAAAATAAGTTTGTGTAGGTCTTGGTATGACGCGGGTATCATCCTGATCCCGAGATCTGAACCATTTTGACTACATTGTTACACAACTTTAATGGAATTTACGATCTCTTTTCTCATCTACGAGTATCTCTCTTAGTTGTTCCGCACTTAGAACTTTAATTATGTACCTAAATCGGTAAAAGCTCTTTTTTGTCAATTTTGATGGCCTTGTTTTTAGTGCATTTGTTTGATGAGAGTACTTTAATATTGTTATTTTAAACAGTCATGTTGTCTTGCCGGAGTCGCTGTAGAATTCGGGTCACGCATATTTTCCAACATTTGCTGACTTCCAACTAATGGATCCATCATGTGATTTCCATCATATGATCCACAGCTTTATTTGTTTTACTGTCTCTTGCCGTGAATACCTACGGCCGACTTTTGCGACGAGATGCAAACGATCTTTCGATGTTTGGATATTAAATATGTCAATAGGAATCGAAAATAGTAAATTACTCCTACTATATAGATCTCACCTAAATAAATCAATTTGATTGCCTGATTATAAAAAATAGGTGGGTGACTATTTAATTGTTTTCCATTCATACCATCACGCTGTCTTGAAAGAATTTAGGTAATTCATAAAACTTTATATCTGTCGACTCGCGTTATGCGGTCGAGTTACTTATCCTGATTTACAGATCTATGGGGTGATTGATAAACAGCTTTATAGGCTTTATACTTTTGATAACTGGGCTCGGCAAGTTAAATCTTATTCCTTTTTTCTGTCATTCGATGAACGAATAGGTGAATATGTAATTTCTCTCTTTAGGTAGCCTGAGTCTATATGTATCGTCTCTGACGCATGTGTAATAAATATCGATGTGTAGAATTTGTGATATTGCAAACCGATTGTCGCGCATTACGTTAATTTTCACAAAAACTGTAATAATATTGTGAAATGGTATACGAGAGAACATTTCTTGGTATTATTTTACCTCGAGTCACGCAGGGCTCACGGTTTGTGGTATGAGCCCCGTGATTTTTATGACACGAATCGTTTTTGTCATGTGTAAGTACATGGATGTCTTCACTGTCAAAACAAGACATCTCGTGTCCAATCTTTGTTATTATAACTACCAGGGTCTGTTTGGGTAAAAATGAATATTGTACCGCTTTAAAGGTTTAATTTATCTCATTTTATTACAGATACTAAGATCAGTTGTTTAATACGTTCTAGGTATTTGTTTCACAACGATTTATTTGATAGAAATAAAAAAAAAAAAAAAAACTAACATATTAATTTGCGATTCTGGTTTTTACAAACTATGTATAGTTGAGGGTCAACTTTGGACAAATCAAATATTATATTAGTAACATTAAGTAAACTTTTCAGTAAGTTGTAAAAGTTCGTCATATCGAAAGCGATTTGGGTCACTTTGCGACTTCCCTGTTGGGGACAAAAATGCTGACTGTTCATATTATGTCCTGTTAAAATTCAATAGATTTTTAATGCTATTGTTGTTGTCCGTAGTTGTCATCCACTGGCAGAAATGTGACAGATGATTTAACATTATAACTTCATTAGTATGTAGAACGTCCAAATTTTGACCAATTGTATTGACTGTATGTTGTACTTGGAAGATATTGACAATTCGCATGTTGTCTGACTTATCAGGCGCAAAAATGCCTTAATTTGAAAACTAATTATAGTGCAGTAACGAGAGCAAATTTAATGGCATTTTCAGGAAAAAAATACAGTAGTCTACTTCCCTTTCATACTTTACGTATTTGGGGGTGCTGAATTCGAATTTCAACTTTGCCACCTCGTAAATATGATGCGTTCTGAGATATTAGAGAAAAACTCAGAAGAAAACGTTCTTTTTAGAGACTTTCGCTTATAACTCGAAAAGTATACATTTTAGAGAAAAGAATCTCGAGACAAGAATAAACTAGAGTAAATTTCCTACAAATAGCGATGATATTACTTTTTCTGAAATAAACCGCTTACGCGCTAGTATGCGCTAAAAAAGGGCATAAATTCCACTCTTTTTAAAAAAATATTTTCTCTTTTAATTTATTGACTATAACTCAAAATATATAGACTTTTTTGGAAAAAATTGTTGTACAAAAATAAAGTACACTATATTTTCTACAATTAATGCTACGAAGGTTTCTGAGACAGACTAACCTCTATTACGTTAGAGCGCATTGAAGTTCACTTTAGTACATTAGAAGAAAATTCTTCATTATTTAAAATGGATATATAACATTAAAAAAAATAAAAAAATCTACTAAACTTCCATGATGCTATAAATGCAAGGCTCAAATTTTAATATTTTAATATTTGCTACCCCTCAATAGCGATGGGTTGGTAGAAATTTGAGAATTCCTTAGAGACAAAAGCTCATTCTCCAGTTTTCTGTCCATAATGTGAAAATTAAAAACAATAGGGACAATTATACTTAGACAAAAATAAAGTACATTTTATTATCTATGAACTTCCTTAATAACTTTTTTTAGTCAAATAGACGATTCAGCAGCCAGAGTCCGTTAAAAATTGTCCATATCTCGAAAATATTCTAAAATCTCTACTTATTTTGGTTTACCGCCTGCAAATAAGAAACTAAACATTGTTAAGAAACAAAATATGAAAATTCATCAAATTTCCTACAAATTATGTCTCTTGCGTTTTCGCCCTGGCGAACTGGTTCGATGTTAAGAAGCATCGAAATTTGGTATAGCGTGTCATATTATTTAAGCGTTGATAATACGAACTACGACAATGGTACGTGTGTTACAAACCATAGTCGTAGTTCGTATTATCAACGCTTAATTAATATGACACGCTATACCAAACTTCGATGCTTTTAAACAGCGAACCAGTTCGCCTGTTCGAAAACGCAAGAGACAAAATTTGTAGGAAATTTGATGAATTTTCATATTTTGTTTCTTAACAATGTTTAGTTTCTTATTTGCAGGCGGTAAACCAAAATAAGTAGAGATTTTAGAATATTTTCGAGATATGGACAATTTTTAACGGACTCTGGCTGCTGAATCGTCTATTTGACTAAAAAAAGTTATTAAGGAAGTTCATAGATAATAAAATGTACTTTATTTTTGTCTAAGTATAATTGTCCCTATTGTTTTTAATTTTCACATTATGGACAGAAAACTGGAGAATGAGCTTTTGTCTCTAAGGAATTCTCAAATTTCTACCAACCCATCGCTATTGAGGGGTAGCAAATATTAAAATATTAAAATTTGAGCCTTGCATTTATAGCATCATGGAAGTTTAGTAGATTTTTTTATTTTTTTTAATGTTATATATCCATTTTAAATAATGAAGAATTTTCTTCTAATGTACTAAAGTGAACTTCAATGCGCTCTAACGTAATAGAGGTTAGTCTGTCTCAGAAACCTTTGTAGCATTAATTGTAGAAAATATAGTGTACTTTATTTTTATACAACAATTTTTTCCAAAAAAGTCTATATATTTTGAGTTATAGTCAATAAATTAAAAGAGAAAATATTTTTTTAAAAAGAGTGGAATTTATGCCCTTTTTTATCGCATACTAGCGCGTAAGCGGTTTATTTCAGAAAAAATAATATCATCGCTATTTGTAGGAAATTTACTCTAGTTTATTCTTGTCTCGAGATTCTTTTCTCTAAAATGTATACTTTTCGAGTTATGAGCGAAAGTCTCTAAAAAGAACGTTTTTTTCTGAGTTTTTCTCTAATATCTCAGAACGCATCACATTTACGAGGTGGCAAAGCTGAAATTCGAATTCAGCGCCCCAAAATACGTAAAGTATGAAAGGGAAGAAGACTACTGTATTTATTTCTCCGCGAAAACACCATATGACTAGACTATTAGGGTTGATAGCCCATTAACTTGTGTCCTATATTTCGCGCCTGCATTTTCACAAATACGTACAAAGATGAATAAATAGATTCTACAGTACACGCGATTTTTTATTGCATACTTATTTTGTCCATGCATTTTGCTGTAACAAAGCGATCTGCGAAGCATGAAGCAATGAGGACAATTGGGATTAAATTTATACGGCAGGATAAATAATGTATTTTAGCCCTCGACGACAAACTATTGTACGTATTTAAAACTATTGCCGGATACTGTACCAAATTAATTTGTTTTCTTTTACTGAATTGTTTGGGTCGTTTTGATTTATTGGTGCATAGTGTCGGAATACAAAATGAATTCCCCATTGTAATGATATTATGCGAATAGCTTCCTAAATGTTCCTACCTACCCTTTGACCCACTTGTTTCGCCTATCGCGCTTCATATAATCATATAGCGCTATATTTTATGTAAATAATTATCGCGAGGGCCAGCAATTTGCATTAGTTTTTTCCAAATGAATTTCCTCACATTTTGCAAGAAATTCTAACAGTTTATATTGAATTGTTTTATAATGACGTCCTTATTATTACAACTTAATTCCCTTACTGGTATCAAACAGATTCTTGTATATATCTATAATAAGATTTTCCATGTATCAATACGAGTACACAATTTAACGTATATTTTGTGGAATAATTCATATGTAGAGTACACCTATATCTTAAGATAATATTACATACCGAAATGCTAGATACGTATGTATTTCAGCACTTTGAATGTTTTATGTAGTGCTTAGGAATCCTGTGAAAATTTCCTTATTCAATTCAGGATTAAATATTTAGTGACTGTGAGAACATGTCCCTTTTATACCCTGCCTCACGCTACCTCGGGTGTTACACCCTTTTTGAAATATTATACCTCCTTCAGCCTACGTAGGAACGTACTTTAATATGTTTAGCTTTTTTACAATCTATCTCAAGAGATTTTTGCGGTGTTTTCTAGAGGTAAATGATGTTTCATCTCGATGCTACTTTAAATTAATTCTGAAAATGGTGTCCCTTATGAGATTTTATAAAACAATGTGGTTATTTTTTCGGTCTTGCAATTTTTGTTAAGTAGGTACATAATTTTTACTAGCCTAAGCTAAGACGTAGTAACTTAGTAGCTGTATAGGCGCGACCTACCTTCTTCATAAATATGATGCTACGGAAACGGAATTGAACGAACTTTAATGATTTACAATCTTGTTTTCTTTTTTTGTAATTTCTTTCCCTCTGCTTCAAAGCGCTATAATTTGGTTTTATTTGTTTTTACCTGAAAAGACTCAATTCCATTAAAGAAGATACCTCGACAAATTATTGTCAGACATACCCAAATAATGTGTACTTAAACACTGAAATATGTGCGAATAATATATTCATGGAATTCCTGTGTTCCCGGTTGTCTGTTTTCTATTTTACGTAAGCTATTTCTGCTGTATTATTTAGTGATTGTAAACAGCGAATATTTCATAATGGAACTATTACAAAACAAATGTTTTCATTCAGGTAAGAACGTTTATGAAATATAGTTATAGTGAAATATAGTCTTAGGTATGTTGTAAATCTATGATTTTCTTATGCGTACGTGCTAATTATCCCGTAATACTCGACTTGTAAGTAATACCTACTCGGATGCCAAGAAAACCCTGTGACCTGTAATTATTTCTGCAAGCTTATTAGAATCAATCATACGTTCATCTCGTCCTTCTCTTAGATCTCCTATTGTTGTAGCAATAGTACGCGGTCCACTTTGTATAATCTAATCAATTTAATCAGAACAGTGTGACAATTAATCATTTAGGTGGCATTCTCTTTAACGTCTCATAAATCTACAATTATGTCACACGCGTAGTTTACTGTCAATATGAAAGAAGGCATGAAACATCACAGAGTGTTCCACATTGGTCTGCCCTTGTAAATAGGTACAAAACTTTTAAAAGATCGACAGTTGAGTCGATGTACTCATGAAGATGTATCAAAAAATATAACTAATGTGAATATTTCAACATTTTTCATGTGGACGATTTAAATTAATTGAACTATGAGACCGGTTTAATAAAATCAAGGGAGTCGATTAATCTTCTTGGAGAAGTCATATACTTTTCTCATATTATTTATGTTCACAATTTAATTTACATAACTTCGTCAATCATTTCAATTTTCATGAGCTGATGTGTAATATGAATGTGAATTATTTCAGTATTGCAAATTGAGATTAACCTAAACAATGATTGGGTACATTTAATACAGCATTCAATAATCATCACCTCTTATTCTCACAACACCTTCAAGTAATTCTGATTGCAATAAAATATTTTTGACATCCTTCTTGATGTCTGTCATTTAATCAAGGGTAATCGGCCGATTCCATGAAATAGTACAGTATCAGTTCAAGTTGACAGCAAACAAATTGTTGTCACTTTAATGCGTGTTTAATCCAATTTCTCCTCTGCCAAGAGACTCTTCTTCTATTAAAATAACACAAGCTAGCTGCTAATACTGCTGTTGCTAAACAAAACAAATAGTCTTAGATGCTTGGCATTCGTCTGTACCTATATAGTGAGTATACCCGTGAATCAGAGACATAGACATTACATTACAATCCCTACTATGTAGTCATACAGGGGTGCGAGGGGAAATTTGTACTGCAAAACTTAAATATTTTTTTAGTATTTCAATATTGATTCGGAATCGTACCGATTCGGTCAACATTAAATCGGTGAACAAACAATAATACTTATTTTATTAGTTATACACTTAATACTATTTAATTTTACACATCACCTTCCGTTATCCACGAGTTAAAAGGTCCACGTTGTGGGTGAAAACCACCCTTAACTTTGAATATCATTATGAATTAGGTATATACAAAATAGCTGACCGGTACAAATCATATACCAACGTTACTATATTTATTCATTTTCGTTTTAGTTGCCTTGTTTTTATTATGTACCTAAATATTTTTATCCCATTGGTCTTGGTTTCCTTTCTTCATTGTAAATTTAAAAAGTATTGCCTGTCTGGTTTTAATTTAACGGTTTTGACTGATTGCACAACAATTCATTACCAATTTCAATGTTTTTATGAAAAGTGTGTATTTGTCCCAATGCCCTGATTAGCAACTGTGCCCGTTGCTCCCCAGCAGACGAAGTGTTAATAACGACTTAATTAATATATACCATCCTACTACAAAACTTTAGTTGAACTCTCTAACAGCCATAATCCTAAATGACGTATTTTAACAAATTGCGGAAGATTCCTTTTGTGGTGCGCTTAGAAGACTCGTCTTTTGATTTCTATCTACTTCGCTATCTCTCACGATATTTACATTTTGAATATCTTGAAAATTACACGCATTTCGAGTGTCGTATTCTTTAGATAAATAACAAATGTTGGTTAATACCTAACTACATTGCATTACAATATTATTATTTGTTTCCAATGCAAGTTATCTGAAGAATCTGTTAGTATGTATCTTATACAATGTTCAACCACTCGTATACCTACTTCCGATGTGCTTCCCTCTGCACGCCACACTCTTAAATAATGCTTAAATATGAAAACTCCAGTCTCGGAAACTTTTACGATGCAATAAATATGTTTGCAATAATGATATTTTTCCATGTAAATCACATAATGTAATATGCATGCGGCCATACTGCGGGAAGATGGTATTAAATTCGAGATTTATAAAGTTATAGACTCTATATCATAATGTTTTATGAAACATTTCGATAAATTGTAACGAATCTCTACAATGCTTTATATGGGTAGAATTTCGGCTAGTCATTGCCTAACGAATATTGTTTCAATCTATCTAGCATTTACAGACAGTGACGCTTGCTACATTATTTAACGTACGATTTTTTGTTGCTAGGACCCTTAGAAAAAATTCACAGATAGACCCACAACAAGTGCTCACAAGCACGTTTGTATTATTAGTTAGTATTGTTGATTTATGACAGGGTGCCGATAGATACTATTATGATAAAACGTGCATTATTGAGTACACTGTTCAACTTACGTTAGATTTTTCGGTCAATTTTTATAAAAAAGAAAGCACTATAATTCGTTTACAAAGTTAGATAACATCATTCTAAGAAAATGTTTTTTATTCTTCCATTGATTAAATGTTTCTTTCAAGAATATAATATTAAAAAACACAATGATCGATGAACTTCAAGTTTTATCAACGAATCTAATATAGGGCATGTTATTCTTTCAGCTCCCAACACATGTGTTTTTACTTAATTAATGTAACTATCCACCTAAAACTTAATGTTTTGATTTACCGTGGTCTGGCTAGAGTACAAATCTATTTTATCTGGTGACTGTAATATTATTGTCCCTTATGTAATTTCATTATTTTTATCAACACATTGTACATATATACATTTTATAAGTATATTCTTGAAGTCTTAATTGTACTCGCACATTTGTTGAGTTCTTAAAATTCCTTACATTTATCTCCCTGACACGTTTTGTTTATCGACCAATAATCACACGAGATGAATTTTCATCCGTGAAACTTATATTAATTAAACTTATTTGTATTGTGCGCGTTATAAGGAAAATCTGAAGATTTTATTATCCTCCCCCCCCCCCCCCCCCGTCTTATTGTTATGGCTTTTAGTGGGTGACATGATTTGTGTGACATTAATTGTAGATAAAAAAGATCTTCCGTATTGAGCCCTTCGTGCTTAAACTGCCGACCAATCCCCAGGATTAAAGCGCTAGAAGAAGAAGTACTTTAACAACAAGAACTAAAAAGCTTGAGTATGAGGTAGCCATCCGAAACATAGATAACTATTATGTAGGTGAAATAAAATATCCAAAAAACAAGTGTGACTCACCCCATTTTTAACATTCACTAAGAAGTCGAGACTGGGAAAACGAGTTTCTAGTAGATTTCTCGCATGTTTTCATATTTCAGTTTCATCTTATAGTTGGGTTTGAGTTGTTGAACATACTGCATTGAATTCCTTACTAGTAAGTTAGGCTGAAAAACATTTGCCATGAATTCATATTCACAACGAGTGCATAATTTATTTCTCAAAATACTCTTATCTCTTTTTGACATTGGATTAGACTCTACTACACGCGAACGTACGATTCGAATGTCTGACTGAATCTAGATATAACCACTTTATATGCCCCATGCGATTTTCTAAATCCAGACGAATTGAGTTAAAATCTAATTTATTAGTCTGGAGCTGATTAGGATTTAATGTTATAGTTCTATCGATTTCTCTATCTTCATAAGCCCTTCTGTAGCCTTAAAAGTTTTAGTTGTTCGTATGTGTTTCGCATATCTATCGACGCGAGTTGTTATTTCGACTTCTGTTGTTATTTCATCGGCAAATTTTTAGCCTGTTCGTATTAATAGGTCAAGTTCATTGTTTACACGTGTAATGAACGACTAAAATAATGTGAGTTATATGTTTGTATAGATGGATATATGGGTAGGTAATTATTATCTTGTTTACTAAGTCTTACAAACTGTATTACTTTGAATGTAATATTATGTAAGTTAGTAAGCGTATTAAGTCAATTATCTCTTATTATGTTACCATCCCTACATATGCGAGTAATCGTGATTTGTCTTAGGGCATGTATTATTATTACGTAGCACGAGTTAAGATTTTCCCTTGACCAATATAACTTCAATGTTCTCGTATGTGTGTGTATTTTTTTACATAATATAATATGGTGTGATATCAAACTAGACCACCTGCAATCCACTTACATTGATATTATTAATGTTATTATTAGAACTGATATCTAATGGAAACATTATGTTATTTTATTAATAATATCGCCTCACAACACAACCCAGAGAATGTTCTAGTACTGCGAAGTGTATAGGTAGGATGTTTAATTTATTTTGTAGGCGCACACACAATATTGCTCGTATTTTATATTAACTGTTTTGTTACCTGTTATGTGTGTACTGTGTAGGGTAATAATTGTATCGTGTTTGTTTGGACAGGAGAAAGTAATCAATGCGGTACACGTGTACGTATTTTTTTGCCGTTTTTTTTGTTATCTCTCATCAGCCTTCATCAATCGTTTGGCTAATTGTTACAAAATTTACATATGTATCATGACAGAAATATCTTGTCACTGTGTTTTCTTGTTCAAGGGCTTACTTGGATTGACTAAAATATCATTATTTTTATCTATAGGATCTAAGCTTGTTTACTCGCATGAACCCAAACATTTTCTTGCAAAATGTATTCAATATTTGCGTATTATACATAATTTATCTCACTCGGCGTTACAGTTTTTTTGCATTGGCATTGCATTGGCGTTCTCGAGGTCTTAATATGAATAATCTGTCTAAGTACGTTAGACGGCCATAGATCATCGTGACTGTCAAGGCAATAAATAACATAATCGTAGAGCCTCTGGGTGTTATTAGTGATCCTTTATTTTCTGCTGCAAGCGATTGGACAATCAATATGAACATAAACCATTCAATGCAGACATACCTAATGAGTGTAGGAATATTTGCTGGTATTTTGACATTTCTGCAATTTGACAAATTTAAACTCCGAATTAACGGAAAATGAAAATCAAAACGAGTGTAAAATTTTCCGCGTTGTATTGATTCATGGTTTCCTCCAACCACAAAATCTGTTTATTTTATAATGTTCTACGTGATCGGAGGCGTCATGTTTCTCACCTTATTCCAATAATCATTACAGCGGTTTTGGAATGTTTTAACATTTAGTACGTATCTTTCCTAATGTATTCCCACGCAAATCGAGTTTAAATGAAAATTATTCAATTATGGGCACACGTTCACCTTTAATAATATCATTAGGAATATAACCCAGGCAACCACATCCCGATACAATTTTCATTACAATAATTTGTCTGAAACATTTAGCTACTCACGTACTACGAGTATAACGGTTTCTTATTCGTGTGTATTTCATAACAAATGGTCGAACAAAGCTGAAGCTGACATTTAAGCTAAATTTACTTATAAATGGTGCTGTGTTGGCCTTTAGATTTAATATAGTAATCATATTCCAAGGGAATTTTGGTCTTTTTTACGGATTTATCAGCCACATCTGTGTCCCACATTTCAGTGATTTTATTTAAGTACTTACCTATATCAAAATGTTAATGAAAACCGTAGTAGGCAAGCTTGATTGACCTTTATGGGACCATCGTTGTTTATTTACTTCAGTCATTGTTCATACTACTTAATATACTTGTATACTCAGTATACTCACCATCCAATTAATGCTTATTTTTTGGCATAGCTATCTACGGTTTTCCGAAAGTCACTTCCAGTGACAAAATGACTTGCATGTATACCGCACTGGGCAATATTGAAACCCACTACTAAGATATTCTATTGTTATTCAAAAACAAAATTTTTGTACGCAATATTTCTGTATGTATCATAAATCATTGAGTACTGGAGGATGACTGAGTTGCCTCCCGTCGTTTGTGAGAAATAAAAAACAGGAATACAAATTTTCATTAAAACGTTTTTCTTATCGTATTTTCACATTTTAATCTGGCAATGTTATTAGGTATGTAATATGTCAAGTAGTTACTAAATCGATTTGTTCTTCTTTATTGATATTCCTACTAACTCCATACGACGTTCTGTTGTTATTATCTTGTTATAACGAAATTAAATTACACCATCGGCATCTGCTAGTACCTAAAGTGGAAATCACGAGAGATGCCAAATCTTTCGTGAATTATTATGAAAAGAATCCTTTATTTTTTATCATCGTTTATAAATTTTCTTCAAATAAGATAACCCTTTTAACAAATTCATTACATTTTTCATTTACATCATTGGCGGGGATAGAAAAACTCTTCCATAGGCTTCGAACTCTTTTGCGAAATGAAGGATGATGCTAATTTCGCTTTTATGTTTTTTCCTCGAACGGAAAGTTCGTTCGCGCCCAAGGGCTGCTCAACATTAAATTTTGTACTCACCGTCGGTAGCAGTCGACAACAAAATGTTTCTAAATTTATTTTAATGTGGAACACATCAGAAATTGTTTTTTATTCTCATCTCTCAGTCCCAAGAAAGTCATCTTAATTTTTACAGTATATTGTTTTGCCACTTCACTTTTTTTACCTCGGCTTGTCCAAATTATCTACTGATTATAAAACGTTGATTCCGTTGTCTTGTTGCACTAACTCATTTGCATTCTATGGACTTATATAATGTTATTAGTCTTAAAATTATATCTCGTCTGATACAATATTCCGTTTTTCTCTCACAACATGTTTACCCTTTTTTATTTTGATGTTTTTCATTTTAATTGAAGCGTTAATTTCATCAAATTTCGTTTTTTTTTTTGCTAAAAATTTTCATACCAATTATAATTTTTATTAACATGATGTAACATGTACCTACCTATTATTTTTTAAATACGTGAATATATACATACATATTCACGTCCGCTCCCTGTGTGGAGCTTGTGGTTGTCACACAGTTATGAACAGAAAAAATATTCTTCATACTAGAGATGTATGTTTTGAGAGACATCAACTTATGAATTATTCAAACATCTCTCATCCTATTTTTTATGTTACGATAATCAAAGTATGTGTTGAGCGATACATGAACAGATCATTTTTTTCTCGGGCCCTTCTACCGTTTTTTTCTAGCCTCTTTCCTTTTTGTATAAAGGTATTGTTAGATTATATTTTTCATCAAGAAAATTGCCAATCAATTCGTGCCAATATTGTTAATCTTGTGATGTGACAAATGCTTTTGGATGTCGTATAGAAAATGAAAGCATTATCTACTACGTTACCATATCCTGTACCTACAATAATGTTTCCATCACATTGTAAGAATATAGATACTACGTACCGGTCGATTTTTACCTGTTTAATAATTATGTGAAGTCGCTCCGAGGAAAACGAGCCAGGTAAATGGTTCAGATCCACCCTCCGTAGCGCTCTTATAGACTCGTAGGGGTTTGTGGGTTTTTAGGCCGCTGAATTATAATAAGCTCCTATTCCATATCCATTTTCGAGTACACTGTGTGCTTCATTATTCGCGCTTCGTTGAAATCTGGATTTGTGCCAGCTCAACACTCCGTATCATTTAGTTAGATGCATTAATTTTCTTACATTTCATAATAGTGAAAGGGGTCCTTTTTATTATCTTCCATACTTATTGTCTTATTGTTTACTCCATTATATTTTGTTACTGTTTAGATTATTTCACCCTTCCATTCGTTTAATTTTTTTGTGCTTTTCTGCCATTTTTCTCTGGCTTCCTATTCGTATTTCTTTCAAGTACTCTCAAATAACTTCCAGAAAAAGAAGATAAAAAATGATTTGTTTTTGCTTTTAAAATATAGGATTCTATACCGTTGCTCATCGTCCCCATTATAATAGACCTTAACGTTTTTTTTCACGAGTGACTACAAAATGTATTGTTAACCTGTTTACAGCCAGTAATAATTTTCTTTTAAAAAGTGCTATATATCTTAATTACCAGTAGATCTCAAAACGTTAGATTAATAAGTATTTATTTATCGCGATACTTCCACCACTTACTCCCTATTTGGTTTCATTTCAATTCCCTTTCATCCCTTCCAACTGCTATTATTTATGTTTATCAAATACCTACCCTTAATTAATTAATTTCTGAAGTCCCAAGAATCTGAGTTCTTCTGCTCCCTCCTTTATTTGCATCGCTGATTACTCAGAGAGTCAGAGCAGTTAATAAAATTAAGACAAGTATTTGTGAAGTGGGATATTCAAATTTATCTTTTTTCTCATAGAAAATTGTATGATAATATTATTTTATGGCGTTTCGCGCTTTGATATCACAATAATATTTGTCTATGGTCTACATGGCCGCGCGCGAATAATTTTTTCCGCGAAAAATATAGCATTGAAATTAACTAAATTACAATGGAGCGACTATCTGCTATCGAGAAGACTTTCCAGGGACAGATGGACGGTTTCCTGATGAAATTGGAAAATCTCCAGAAGGTAGCGGCGGATTGTGCCGACTTAATAGTGGCGTTTACTAATTTTCGGAATGTGACTATGTCCGAAATAAACGCTCTTAAAGAGGCCCAAAAAACGCTAGAAAACCGTTTGGATAGCATGGAGACTACCGCAAGAAGGAAGGCCTTCCTCGTACACGGAGTCGAAGAATCGGACGCTGAGGATCTGCGGACTAAAGTGTTGGATATCATCTCAACAAAGGTCAGTTCAAATGTAAATACTAATGACATTGACAGTGTTTTTCGCCTGGGACGCAAATCTTCGGCGAAGGAAGGGAAGAGGCCAATTGTGGTGTACTTGGAATCTCACAGACACATTCAAGAGATAATAACTAACAGAAGAAAGCTGAAGGGCTCCCAATTTCTCATCACGGAATTCCTAACCAAAAAACTCCTGGAACTTTTCAAGGAGGCACGCAAGAGAGCTGGGACTAATTCGTGGGTATCTGCAGGCAGAATATTAATTAGAACAAAGGACAATGGTGTACTCACCGTATACAGCATGCAGGATCTCGAGAAGTACAAGGATATCCTTCAGCACTCATCATCATCAACTGATACACACAACGTAAACAAACCGAGAATGAGAAGCAACGAGCGGCCTAAACGTGCAACGCGTCAAACTACTCGTTAAAATTATTTTTATATTTATCACTGCATGTATTTTTTTTCTATATTATTCACTATGTTTATTGTGTATTCACTTCTAATTTTATTATACTGTTTTATTGTTTACACGCATGTCTACTGACAGCTCCAAATGTACATATTACCTATATGTACATTTGGATATAATTACTATTCTCACCTGGAATAATGCGTTATTGCTACGCGGACCGGTGTACCAAAGACAAAGGAATGCTAGTGAATATTAAATTGAATGTTTCCATTAATCAAAATACTTCTGTCTTTTGTAGTGCTGGGAATTATTTCTGTTTTTTATTACTATTTTGCGTTGTATATTATTGCATTATGTTTGATTTTTGCATGTCATTTGGAGAAGTACTGAATCTTACGAATTCTATATATGTTTGTATTAATTGCTTAACGTCATTCCAATTTTTATTTTTATTTATTTTTTTATCCATCTGTTATGCTGTTTGTATTTATTTTTATTTTTTGTAGGATGATTCCATAATGGGAATTTTTGTTTCGTTTCTTGAGTGCACGTCACTGGCACGACTATATATATTGTCAAATATCTACATAGTGCTTATGTTAATTTTGTAATTTCTAAAACTATTTATTTTATTTTCTATTAACTACTTATTTTTATTTTTTGTAGGATAATTGCATTATGGGAATTATTGTTTCATTTCTTGAGTGCACGTCACTGACACGTCTGTATATATTGTCAGGTGCCTACATAGTGCTTATGTTAATTTTGTAATCCTAACTAGCAGTGTACCCGTGTATTGGATGCAGTATGAACTGTCTGGCCATTTAATCTAGTTTTAATTTTGGTTCCTGTTATTTTTTTTTTTTTGCTTTTTGTATGGTTGGATTGTTTTCTATGCTTGTTAAAATTCATGATTTCGTATATTTTCTTCACCTACCTCAATGTTATATTTTTTTTCCATTTGCGGTCAAGTGTGAGTCGACCTGACCTACTACTATATTTAATTTATAATCTTTATTTTTTTTTTCTCTACTCTTCATTACTTTATTGTGCCTTAGCACAATTTTATTTTATTTTTTTTTTTATTTTATTTTTAATATACTATATATTTATATTTATCTTACGCTATGCATAATACACACATCAGCGCTCCTTACTCTCCTCATCATGATGACTCCTTCCACTCCCTCCCTCCCTCTCCATCTTCCCTACACTCTGCTCGCTCACTCTCCTCAGATTCTTTTGCATCAATTAACAACTCTTCTATCAGTGCTCCTCCTACTCTCTCTGAACTCCTTCAGTCTTCTCTCAGCTCTTCGAAATCACTCCTCAACGTTTGTCACATCAATGCACAGAGTATCCCGGCTCATTATAATGAACTCATTGCCTCTTTCTCATGTGTCCCACTGCATGCTCTTCTCATAAGTGAATCCTGGCTTAGGCCTTCCCTTTCGTCTTCACTCTATCATCTTCCTGGTTTCAAACTGATTCGTTGTGATAGGGGCGGTCGAGTTGGTGGTGGTGTGGCGATGTATCTTCGAGATGACATCAAATACAAGATCCTCGGTAGCTCAGGTTCCCGCCTAGCTGTTGGGATGGAGTACCTGTTTGTTGAGATCTCTTCTCGTCATTCTAAAGTTCTGTTAGGGGTTGTTTATTGCCCTCCCGGTTGTAATTATTTCTTGGAGTTGGAGACTCTATTGGAGTCTCTGGCTCATAACTATGAGCACACGGTTTTGATGGGAGACTTCAACACGTGTATTATTAAGAATGATCTCAGAGCCACTAAGCTGACTAATCTGTTAGATGGTTTGAACTTACACCTTCTCCCTCTGCGTGCATCTCACCATACACCGACAAGTGAAAGTCTTATAGACTTGATAATAACGTCTTCACCCAGCCAAGTTAGAAATCATGGTCAATTCACGGCATCTGGGTTTTCCCATCACGACTTGATATATTTATCTCACAAAATTAAGATGCCCAAACCTAAACCTAAGATGCACTCTTTTCGTAGTTTTCGACGTATAAATGGGAACCAATTGGACGAGGACGCCGCGAATATCAACTGGCAAAGCGTCTACAGCGCTCATAGTGTGGACACCATGGTGACGGAATTTAATAATCATGTCATCAGACTCTTCGACAATCACGCTCCAGTCATAACTATTCCCCTAAAACATCCACCCACTCCCTGGTTAAACGAAGAATTACTGAGACTGATGGCGAGGAGAGACAGAGCTAAAACTAAGTTTAAACAGACGAAAAGTCAAGAAAGGTGGGAGAGCTACGTAAGCTTAAGAAATCTTTGCTCTCAACTTTGCCGTCGAGCTAGGAAGGACTATTTCCAGAGTGGCATATCTTCATCTTCTTCAAATCTCACCTGGAAGTTTCTGAGAAAACAGGGTCTTGGTAGGCAGGGTTCGTCTGATTTGTCTTCAGTAGATCTTGATGGTCTAAATTCCCATTTCTCCTCATTGCCCGTGGTGATTGAACCCAGCATTAAGCAGCAGTCTCTAATCAACATTAGGGACGGGGCTGTATTCGATTTTGAACCTTTTGTCTTTAGACTTGTAACTGTGGATGAAGTACGGAAGTCTTTCCTGTCTATTAAGTCCACTGCTGTGGGCTATGATGGACTAAGTCTGAAGATGTTGTCCCTTATTTTACAATTTATTATCCCCGTTCTCACATTCATTATTAACTCTTCGCTCACATCGGGCGTATTCCCGGCGGAGTGGAAGATTGCCAATGTAATCCCCCTTGCAAAAACTACTACACCGGCTTCCCCGGGGGACTACCGACCAATTTCGATTTTGCCTTTCCTTTCCAAGGTGCTGGAGAGGCTAGTGCTTCAACAGCTTAACGATTATCTTCTTTCACATAATGCTCTGGATTCTTGTCAATCTGGATTCAGAAAGGGACATAGCACCACCACAGCGTTGCTGAAAATAACGGAAGACATCAGGTTTTCTATGGAGCGGAGGCAGCTCACGCTGTTGACCCTACTCGATTTTAGTAGCGCCTTTAATTGCGTTGATTATGATCTTCTTCTGGCGCGGTTGGAGGCCCACAATATAACTGGAGTTGCTCTTCGCTGGATGGACTCCTACCTTAGGGATCGGCGACAGAGAGTATTCACTGCGGAAGGTGCTTCTGATTGGACGGACCTTCGGGCTGGGGTTCCCCAGGGTGGCATATTGTCTCCTCTTCTTTTTTCCTTGTTTATAAATCCGATAGCTCGCTGCCTTCGTGGATCTTACCATCTGTATGCTGACGATCTTCAGCTATATATTCACTTCGATCTGGACTGCATTGATTCTTCTTTTTACGACATGAACCTCAATCTAGAACATATAAGTTCATGGTGTACACAACATGGGCTGCTGGTTAATCCGGCTAAGTCTCAGGCGATTTTGATGGGCAGTTCCAGGCTTTTGTCCTCACTTGATTTGGCTCCTCTACCTTCTCTGGTGTTGAATGGCTCCACCATTCCCTATTCGGATAATGTTAAGAATCTTGGTGTCTATTTTGACAGCGGGATGTCTTGGGAGAAGCAGGTTGGTGAAGTTAGTAGAAAGGTTTTTGGTTCTTTGCATTCGCTCAGGAGACTACAGAATTTCCTCAATCTTGAAACCAAGAAAATGTTAATTCAATCACTCATCCATCCCATTCTGGATTATGCCGATGTATGTTATCTTGATCTTTCAGTTGAAGGCTTAAATAAACTTGAACGCCTGCAGAACGCGTGCATCCGTTATGTCTTTGGTCTTAAAAAATATGATCATGTCTCTGACTACCGTCTCAGACTTGGTTGGAAAACCATTCCGAATAGAAGAGATATCCATATATTAAGCCAATTATTTAAAATTCTTTTTGACCCTTCTTCACCTTCTTATCTAAGGGAGCGTTTTCAATTCCTAAACTGTCATGGTCGCCCGCTCCGTTCAGCTGATAACAATCTCCTGTTGATTCCACCTCATCAGTCCAGTTTCTACACAGACTCCTTTACGGTTCACAGCGCAAGACTGTGGAATCAGCTCCCAGCTAATATTCGCACTTGTTCTTCCCTGAACTCATTTCGTAGGATGGTCGTTGCTCGTTAGTCTTTCCGGCTTCTTCTTCTCTGTGTCGTCGACCTCAGGTCCAAATGTTCACAGCGAGTGGTCCCTTATTTCCCATCCCGCTCTTCCCCCCTCCCCTCCCCTGTGTGTATACGTATACATTTAAATTTATTAAAAGCTCATTATCTTTTTTTTTTTTTTTTTAATGTATGTATATTTATCTCTTGTCTTATTATCGATTAGTATGTATTTATGTCTGTATGTATGTGTATGTCTATCTATATATTTATTTGCTTTATTATTATTTATATTATATAAGTTATCTTTTTCTTATCTCGGGTTGACTGTAAGATATTGCGTTAGCAATAAGTCCGCCTTTTGGCACACAAGATTGTCTTATTTTTTTGTAATCATTGTAATCATTTTGGTCAATAAAGATTTATTTATTTATTTTATTATTAATAATATATTCAATTTGACTCAATTCTGGCATGGATACCACAGATACGTATTCGTTATTGAAAACTGTGCAGAGCTTTCCTATAAATCTACGGTTAATATTATGTGGGTACCTATATAATATTAAAACATGAATTATTCATATCAATTTGAGTTGTTTTCTTTTAATCATATTGAATATTGATATTTTACTCCCGAGGGGTTATTGTTTGATGCCCCTTTCCAACTGTTAAAAACTTTCAGATTTTCGGGAAGGAGATCATATAATATAATATTTTTTCATCATCCAAACTAGCAAAGGTTTCTTTTTCAGTATACAGTAAACATATTTCATGATTCTGTAAAGCGTTCTTATTAAGTAAGACAAATATTTATCTTCGTTTACTTCTTTTGATGATAGCGTTTAGGGTTTATACCGAGGATATTCCTCATGTTTCTTCCCTAACTTTCTTATTTGTTTTTTCATTTCCACTACACGCATCCATGATACTAAACCCACCTTTTCAGGCTTTTTTATCTACTGATTCTGCCTTCCACTCTATTCAAGGTTGTGAACTAGTACAACAAATAATAGGTATACTAAATTATAAAACATTTATCAACTTCTTTATTTAAACTCCGTAGTTTCAACTCCCTTTCTACATTTTGATTGTTGCAGTTTATATACGTAAATATATTTCCATTATGAGTTTGCACCATCACTAAGAACAGAGAGAGGGCTCTGCGGATGTTTTCAAATAGCGACATATTATTATTGTATTTCAGGAAAGAAAATTTATGTTCGGTTCTGGGGAAAACCGAGTCCAATTCATTTTTATTTTATAAATTTGCGTTCTCTTCTTATTTGATCTTTTGCGGATAAAACGGATCAGTATCATGTTTTAGAGAAACACCAGTTCTTTATATTGTTTTGATCAATAAGAGTATTCTCCGGTAAAATATGTTTAAAGTCAGAAATAAGTCGAGAATATTATGTTTTTAATAAAGAAAATTCATTTATATACCATACCTCAATGACATACATAGATACCTACTGCATGTCTTATTCTCTTTGACTTTGTGTGGTATAGAACTTTTGTGTGTTTTATAATAAGTATACGGCAATATTAATTTTCATGGGGTTGGTCGTAAAATAGTGGCGTACTAATATAATGGATTTTATGGTTCCCTTTTTACGACTCCTGAATAAAATGCCAATGAAAAGTATCGTTAATGGAAAGGCAGGTTTAGTTATTATTTCGAAAAATTCAGTCTTCAAAATTTTATTAATATTGCCTCCAGTCTTTAATTTATGAGTAATTATTTGAGTTTAGTATTCACAAGACGTTACCGCATTACAACAGATTGCAGGTAAATTATCTGATTGATGAACGGGAAAATGGAGACAGTTCCTCTTAATATTTCACGGTCCAGCATCAATTCCTTTGTTGCGTAAAATTATTTTGATTTTTCTGTTGGAATTTTTATTATACGAAGAGAAAAACAGACACACGATTGAAATGAAACAATTAAAACATATTAAAAAAATGTAACAGTATTTGTTTTAACTTTATGTTATAAATATCTACTTTGATTCATGACAAGATGAATTTTAATTTGTTTTTTTCAGAAACCTGTTTCATATCAAAATATCCTTAATTAAATTCAGCAAAACATAATAAAGTATAAACACCAAAAACATTGAACAATGTCAAATATTTAAAATGCCTAGGAAGCTTGTCGTAAGGCTTCCGTTAAATTAAAATAACTTTCCAGATCCTGATGTAAACACCCACGTATTGTGTTTGATATACTATACTCGTACACCAACTTTTTTCAATTTACTTATAGGTCCAACAAACTCGCTCTTGAATATTATCGTCCAGATCCCTTTTTTGTTTGATTTTCAAACTTATAGTGTTTTATTTATTTTCCTTTAGTAATTCTTTTCAGAACTTCTTTGTTGTCTTATTATTTCCACCTGAAGTATTTTCCACTTTCATCCTGCTCATATTCCCTTGAGGGTATCGTATAATCTTTGAAGTATTCGCATCAATATTGTGTAATTTTTATTATAAAATATAAATGGTAACTATTGTACGTGCAATGCTTCCCACAGCATAGCAGATTTTATTAAACTAAACGATACATATTATTGTACCTACAACATATCCTGGTTGTGAAACAGTTCACCACATTTCTACTTTGTTCGGTGGATGAACCAACTATGAAGGTTGTTGCATTCCCATTAGGATCGATGTCCTGTGGGGGAAAAATATTCGCCTGAGGTATTGTGCTACAAATACCCTAACCATAAATATTATTTTTTGTTACGTAATTATATACAATGCACAAAGATCTGTAGTAGAAGACTCTATTTTTTACGGCAATGTACCTGTTGTCGAGTAATTCATGACATCATGAGTCATGACTATAGAAGAATAAATATAAAAAGTTTTCGTGTACAATATTGAAGTCGTTTCGTCTATTTAATTTCAACAATCAGAAAATATTTACCAAATAAAAAACTTTCACCTTGTTTATCGGCAGATGGTTAATGTAAAATTATGTAAAAGTGTAGGTCCAATTAAATTCAATTGTCAACTATTGAAGTTTCGAACTGTTGTTATTATGGTGACAATCTCATATGAGAGTGTTGTATTTTAATTGTTACTAAATACGATTGTTATTAGTTCTTCAAGAAGTTCTAGACTAACACTAAGTTTGAAATCTGCAACACCTGTTGTTTCAGGGGAATATGATGTGTTTGTTGAACTGTCTCATGTGTATATCACTATATTGAAATGTTCGTGTGATCTAATATATTTAGTTTTGTATTTACATAACAACCTTCTGACAAAATAGTCAGATGTCCTTTATATATATTTGCATTATGTTTTCGGGTGTAACAATTTAGAATTCTGTGTTTGTTTACTTGAAATTCATGAAATTATTTACACCAAACATAAACAAACCATTTTGAATTACTGCATTATTTGGTTATCGATGAATTTTTATTTATGTCATGCTCATACTGAAGGAATTTATTAAATGGGGACCGATTTGCTGAAGTGAAACTATAGAGTAACGTATACACACCTACATACGTTATCCATAAAGTAATAAAGTTAAACCAAATATAAGTTACATAAGTTTATGGTTCGTTTGACGCCAATGCATTATAATATTGCTATTTGAGCCACAACCCCTGTTCACTTTGGTCTCGTTCAATAACCCCTTGTTACTGCCAGCTACCGGGAGTCGATTACATCAGACTGCATAATCATGTTGCTGTACCAGGACGGTCATCCACCCACTGTGCCACACGGAAGGGAGACCGGATGAACTCACAGGGCGGTCAAAAACACCCGAGTGATCCGTTGCCCTCGTCAGCCTTTTCTCGTTCTCCGCTTAGTCAAGTTTTCATTTCCTTCCTTCTTTCTTTAATATCCTCGCTTTGGAAAACAATGGAAGTTCCCTGAAGCTTATTATCCTGTATTTTACAAAATAACATTACCCATATTGCTTGTACAATTATCAAAATTAATCTCACGAGGAAAAACATTAAAATTTACATCTGGTCACGTAATTAATGTACGCACCTGAAAAAGAAACTGCTTAATTATGTCCTTACTGAAATGTACAGTCGAATCCCAAAGAATGTTTTCATATAACAAAATGATTATTAGAATGTACGTACATAACACAATGTAGGTATTATGTGTCTAACAGAGCTTTTATTTCATTACCAGCCTATCACAAAGGCCTTATCATTGTCGGATTTTTTAGCAAAATAAAGTTTTCTGTTTTATTTCATAGTTAGTATTATAGTAAGGGGAAATGTGACACTGTCTGAATTTCGCCTATGTGTCAATGAGCTCATTGCTCCTTCTTTGTTTGAGTGCACAAGGTCATCAGCCCTCCCGAACTCTCTCACGGAGGGCATATGCTATTCACAGGTCTCTCCCTTCCTTATCCTCGTACATAATACATTACTGCCTTGTGCACCGGAGCTTTCACTATGAAATAGATTTTATCTTCTTCCTCTATGATGTCTGGGGACTTGATATCAGCATTACTGTGGTGTGCTTTAATGTGGTTGCTGTCTACAGCTTTATATCGTATCTACGGTGGTTATTTCATTTATTTTGTACTCCTGCAGTATAGGATATTGTAACTGAACAATGACGTCTCGATTTTATTGTACCTTTAATAAGACGTCCGATCACTGAATGTTTTATTCAAAGACTCTTTGGTAAGATAGGAATTTAAGTGTCAGGAAGATAGATAATGGTGTGGAAATTAACTTCACTTGATCTTATATGGTGATGACGATGATTTTGTTAAATAACGCCGCAACAATTACTGTCATATTAATTAATCGCGTAGAAGTAACATTGAGATGGAAAGCTTGTGTTGAATACTACTTGTCACAATGTGCCTTGAGTGCATTTAGTCACCCCCACAGTTTTCATATTAACTCCACTCAAAAATGAAAACTATCATTTCACAAAAATATATCGTTCATCTACATACGAGTAATTCAGTATATTCTTATGTACTGTTTCTTTCCTCTGAGTAACATTGTGATTTGCAGCCCTCTTCGTTGTGTAGCAAAGTAATACAACTGTTACATTTGCATTTTAGACTAACATTTTAGTGAAATGATGTAGGTATAAAATACTTTATTTTTAGAGATAATGTTTTGGTTGTGGAAATAAACATGTTTTTATTTTTACCTTTTTTCATTCCCCGTTTAGCTTGTTAAATAATTAGGTGTTTAAATTAGAGTAAGTAGGTACCTATCCGATATTATGATATTTTTCATACATTTTGGCTTTCGTCCAAATACCCGTATTTTCCTCTTCAAGTGTATTACTATTTCGATTATAGATTATCGCGATTGTGACCTTGACTTCTAAATGTGTTGTAGTTAAAAGTGCATATTGTTAATACTCGTGTTGTCAATGATTAGTATTTACATTAATTACTTCTAGTAGAATTGGGAGGAGAAAATAATATCCCAACTGTGTTAGGTTGAGAATTTTTTTCCGTAACAAACAATTGCAATTTGTGAAAGTATAAGAAGAAGAGTAGTCTATCTGCTGTTCCCGGATATACCTGAAGGACTGTGACCCGCGGTGTTAACTTCAGATGACCCTTTTCACTTGTCATCGACCTGATTTTTGCACAATAGTTTCATATCTATTAATCATATCTTCACTTACAAAGTACGAGTATTATTCTTATATCCAATTGATTGAAACATTGTATTTCTTTTTCTACGATATTTTGATACCTGTTTTGAGTACCTGATCATTTGGAATAAAATAAATAAAAATGGGGACTAATATCGAAAATAATAAAAATCATCATTTTTTCTTAAAATTACTTGTATCCCAAGTTCTTCATATACCTAGTAGTAGCCACCACATTAACGCAGTTTAAATGGAACAATGTTGAGTGCCCTTCATACAGATTGCATGTAAAAGTTGTGTAATGGAATTTTGGGAGGTCTACCAACATGTAAACCATTTTACTATTCTGAAAATCACTACCTAGTTATGACTACAGATAGAACTTGTAAAATATATCTAACTCAATCGCATTCCTTTAAAACATTGTAGGTATATCTATGCAAAATTGTCGTAGCGAACCGTTTTACAAAACTATCTCGTGTAATATTTATACATATACAATATACATACAGTCTGCTTGATATGTACAATGTACGTAGATGATAATAATATGATCAAATAAAAGTTCTATGAAAGTCCCAGCTAGTATTAAATTGACACTTTGAATTGTCTTCCTCCAGTATGTAATCCGACCCGTCATGTGAAAGGAATATGTATTATTTCAGTAGGTTGGATCTCAGTATATACTATCGACAGTTCAATGGGAAATCTCATACCATTTTATTATTTCTCTAGGGATTTGTCCCGAATATATAAGGAAGTCTTGTTTTTCTTTGGAATTTAATGTCCTGTTATTCCGTACAACTATTGTTTAATTTGCCACAGAATTGTATATGGCAACTTACACAATTATTCCTATGTCCTATATGTGGCAGTAAAATAGTTTATTTAGTTCTGTTTATTTTTTTATGATTCCATCTGTGCCTTCCGCGTTCTGATAAAAAACTCGACTAGACAAGAAATTTACAAAAAATACAATAGGAAATTTTATTTGCCTTATAGAAACAGTTGTGTGATAACTTAGTAAATTAAGTGTTGGCCTACCCATGAATATTTACGGAAGGTAAAACACTTCATTAGGCAAACCTGTTGAATAAGTGATATTAACGAAAATGACTTAAATTTATTTTTTCCTCAGAATATTAAAACATATCGCCGCACAGGGTTTGCTTTAGTTACACAAAAGTGATTTAGAATTAGGTACCTACTTTCATCCAAACTACATTAATGCGGCGCATTATTCACTCACATGTTAATTATGTAATTATGAAGATTGTCCTGAAAATAAACTTGTGTCTTGTAAAAATAATATGCACCCGCATTGGTTCAACGAACTTGCGCGTTATTATTATACTGGAGTGAGAAGAGAACTCTAGCGAATAGTGCAGTACATGTGTTGCTTATTATTTTAATATCGTCTTGGTATATTTCGTGTGTTTTATATGACATTCATGATGTCTCCTGCACACTTTGCATTCCTTAGTGATGTAAAAGTGGCGGTTATTTTCAGCTGTGAAACTTTTTTAGATTGCGTGCAACCCACGCGCTTATATTGTTATTTTATTATTAGACTGGTGTGCGTGCGGTTTTGATAATTTCTTCAGAGTCAATTCAAGAGATCTCTTGTTTCGAAATGTTCACGTTTGAATTATTTTTGCACCTGAATCCCTATTTTTATGAGGCAGACTGTTCTTAATGATTGGTTCTCTGTGCGATGGATTAGATGTAATAATAATGATTCATGACATTTAGTTACTCCGTAAAGAGTGCTGACACTTATACCGAGAGTGCTATCTCATAAACCCAGCGCACTGCGTCACGTTGTAAACCATTTTGATTCCGGAGTTGTGCTAAGCTAGCCTTCATATTATTATTACTCCATACAATGTAGAAGGAGAAGGTATATTCCTAGAGTGTATGGTATGTCACGTCATCTCTTTTCTCAACTCTATAATCCATTTTACGATGTGACTTATATTTTCCAATAATAAATGTCGGGGATGCTTCCACTTCTACCTACGCTAGGGTGGATACTATTACTTCCGTTGCGAGATCATTTTTTATCGCAGTGATCTTTTCAAGCACATTTATTATAAAAACCGGAAACGGTGTTGGGTGGGGCTTTTGTTGCATTTCTAAAGATGAAGGCTGTTTTTCATATTAATTGTTCAGAAATGAAGTATATTGATAATACATTGTTCCCGACTTAATATCTTATTTTAGGAGGTTCGCTAATTTTACTCTCTGATATTGTTATGTTTGAATTAAACATGTTTCAGAGTTTGTTATTAATTAGCTTTGATATTATTTTACACAAATTGAAATCAAATAAGTGGGTACATTTTAGTCACTCAGGGAATAGTTAATTTTGTATACCGGTTCACTGTATGTAATATTAACTTATCTCAATTGGATAACTACTTAGGTATCTGCTGTGGATCAACTTTACTTATTTGTCTACTTTTGAACGTAGGCCTCCCCCATCAACTTTATTTTATCTTAAAACATTAGATTATTTTAAAGCAGTGTGTTGAAGAGTCCATTCTGAATCTCTGATAATTGTTCTTTGAAATTTAATAGTACCTACTGTCCTTTTAAATTACTTTTTTTATCTGTCGACCTTCTTACAACTGGCGGCTTTTAAGACAAAACGTTCAAACATTTTCTTTTACCGCCTGGCGTAGTAACAGAGGGAGTGGTATTATACCAACCCTCGTTGTTATGTCAACGACATGATGACATACCATTGTATTCATCTTACGTTCAACTCGACTATTCAACTTCTTTTTTCTGACAGTCAATAGTTTTTTTGCCGTTTACTTCTGTAAATGATGAAAATGATCTATCGTTAGAAAATATCTAAGACAAAAAAATCATTAACTGTTCATGCCTTTGTGTAAAATGAAAATAGGTTTCTAGAATCTAGAAAAACATTGTTGATTGTTTGTAAAAGAATTTGATCTTAGTCTCTTGTAAAATTTGTTTTCCTTCTTCTACTAACGCTCTCGAGTAATTTACGTTATAGTCCGAGAGCCCACTGCATAATTTATGACGTATCTGTTTTTTGATCGAAATGTGGTACAAATGATAGCTTACCAAAAGGGTTTTACATCGCACTAGGGTTGCCTATCAAAATCTTGCCGCAACCCCCCTTGCCCCCCCCGAAAAGGTCCCTCTTCGCGGTTTTTCGCATGTTGTAGGAATATGGTAAGAGATAGAAGAAAGTAGTCAAAGACAAAAATAATCCTTGCTAAATTCTCTACAAAAAATGCTAAGTCAATTTTTTCATAGGACTAGCAGTTTACCCGTAATGGCCGGTCAAAAAACAGGATATTTTTTGAAAAAATAAAAAAAAAAGTTTGATTTTTTTTCTTTCACATTGTTCCACCCATTACTACTAACATTTTATGGAAAAAAAAATTTGGCCTGCGGCGCTATATCACTGGTTATTTTATGAAAAACTAAATTTTAAGAATTTTCGCCGATGAGTTTTATTGTAATAACTCCGAAATTATTAGATGTATGAACATAAGTTATAGCTCGTTTTGTAGATAAGACTATGGTAATTAATTCGTTCTTTGACTATTTTCCTGTAGCTCTTATCAATTTTCAACCAATTAAGTTTAAATTCATTTTTTTAGTTTTTTAAATGAATTTCGGTTTTGGACCGGCTATTGCGGGTAAACTGCTAGTTCTACGAAAAAATTGAAATAACATTTTTTGTAGAGAATTTAGCAAGGATAATTTTTGTCATTGACTACTTTCTCCTATCTCTTACCATATTCCTATAAAATGCGAAAAACCGCGAAGAGGGACCTTTTCGGGGGGGGCAGGGGGGATTGCGGCAAGATTTTGATAGGCAACCCTAGTGCGATGTAAAACCCTATTGGTAAGCTATCATTTGTACCACATTTCGATCAAAAAACAGATACGTCATAAATTAAGCAGCGGGCTCTTGGACTATTACTTTATTTATTACTTAAGATTCATATGAATAAAATACGCTCCATTTTGAGAGTATTTCTTATCGTTTTTCCGCATTTTTTTCACTATATATTGGAAGAAAATAATGCTTTGGAAATCGCATGTATCTTAAAATTATGTAGGTAGGTAGCAACGTTAAAGTGACGCGAAGTGGGAGATTATTTTACCTTGAAGTTTCAAAATTAGGACACTGGGAGTTAATAGGTTTCTGTATATTTATCTAGAGTAGTTAAACGCATCAACTTACTTGTTAATGCCGTGTTTAAGTATGTAATGATATGTCGTTTGAACTCCAATTTATTGCTTTTAATTTGTTTTGGGGAGTCAGATAGTGTGGTTTAACGCTTCATTTGTTCAATTGCAAAGTTCCCCCGAATTCTTTTGGTGGAATGAATGGATATATTGTTAGAAGATGAAGCGCCTTTCATGTTAATTGAATTCCTTATATTTGTTAAATTATTGTTTTAAATTAAGCATTCTATACAATAGCCCAGGAAAACTAGATTTATAGCGTAAATAATTCTCGGAAAGCTGGAAACTGTTTTAATCTCTTCGTTAACATGCAAAGAAGGTTTCTTGAAGTTTGCACCAAATTTGCGCTTGTGCTAAGTACAGGGTGACCCAAAAACCGAAATATTTTTGTACTTTTTTCAGTTTTTCACTAATAACTTCTAAACGATACTTTCTAGGAAAATATTGTCTTTTTATAAATGAAAGTACGTGATATTCTGCGTCGTTTGAGTATAAATACTCTTTTGTACATCAAAAAATAATTATGATACAGACACTGCCAATTACATATTAATTTTCTCAACTAATTAAAATATTCGTATTTTTCACTTTTGTTGTTGAATAACTCCTCAATTCAGATATTTACGGCAATATTTTACTAAACATATTTAATGGTGGGTTAATTTTCTCTAACTTGAGATTAAAACTTTATACCTATAGCGCATAGTTAAGGATGCACAGGTGTTTAAAGAGAGACGAGTGAAATAAAGAAATTTATTTAATGATAGATTTAGATATGTAAAAGCTGAGATAATTTAAATTTTACTATTCCATTTTCTTAACGTATAGTTTTGTCAATTAAAATATAAATTTTAAGTACTAATGCGCTACTGCATAACATTTTATATCAAAAAGAGTATTTTTTTACCTTTATTGGTTTTATTAATATATCTCCTAAACGAGTAGTGTTAGGAAAAAAATGTTTATCTCAAAATATATCTACAATAATTTATCTACATTATAATTGAAAAATAATTTCTTTAACTTAAATACTAAGTGAGGTAGAATTGATTAAAAATGGTATATAAAAAATAAGTTCATACATGTCGCCACTTTTTGTTAAATAGCTCCCTGACCAAGCGGTGTAGCACAAATTCGTAAGATTAAATTTAAAGCTAAATAAATTATCTATAAAATAAGCATAATAAAATTTATTTGGGAGTTATAATAAAAAAGTACTAGATGTTCAAATTTGATTTTGTATGGAGGCACTTTGCTACGCAGGAACATTTTGTATGGGAAGCGTGGATTTATTTTACAAAATATTGATATTGATCATCTAGTACTTTTTTACTATAGCTCCCAAATTCACTTTATTATACTTATTTTATAGATAATTTATTTAGCTTTAAATTTAATCTTACGAATTTGTGCTACACCGCTTGGTCAGGGAGTTATTTAACAAAAAGTGGCGACATGTATGAACTTATTTTTTATATACCATTTTTAATCAATTCTACCTCACTTAGTATTTAAGTTAAAGAAATTATTTTTCAATTATAATGTAGATAAATTATTGTAGATATATTTTGAGATAAACATTTTTTTCCTAACACTACTCGTTTAGGAGATATATTAATAAAACCAATAAAGGTAAAAAAATACTCTTTTTGATATAAAATGTTATGCAGTGGCGTATCAGTATTTAAAATTTATATTTTAATTGACAAAACTATACGTTAAGAAAATGGAATAGTAAAATTTAAATTATCTTAGCTTTTACATATCTAAATCTATCATTAAATAAATTTCTTTATTTCACTCGTCTCTCTTTAAACACCTGTGCATCCTAAACTATGCGCTGTAGGTATAAAGTTTTAATCCAAGTTAGAGAAAATTAACCCACCATTAAATATGTTTAGTGAAATATTGCCGTAAATACCTGAATTGAGGAGTTATTCAACAACAAAAGTGAAAAATACGAATATTTTAATTAGTTGAGAAAATTAATATGTAATTGGCAGTGTCTGTATCATAATTATTTTTTGATGTACAAAAGAGTATTAATACTCAAACGACGCAGAATATCACGTACTTTCATTTATACAAAAACAATATTTTCCTAGAAAGTATCGTTTAGAAGTTATTAGTGAAAAACTGAAAAAAGTACAAAAATATTTCGGTTTTTGGGTCACCCTGTACTTAGCACATGCGCAAATTTGGTGCAAACTTCAAGAAACCTTCTTTGCATGTTAATGAAGAGATTAAAACAGTTTCCAGCTTTCCGAGAATTATTCACGCTATACCCCCTTTTTTGATGTTTTTAGACTGGCCTACAAGTGTGAATTCTTTGAATGTTTAGATTACTTTTCCGTTGCACAATTCTTCTGTCACCTAATGATTGTTATTTGTAACATTATCTAAGCGATACAAAAGATCCTCAATTTCCACCATTTAATTTAAAGAATAATTTTTGTATGTCATTGACATAATAATGCATCGTAAATTTTCTATTTGAACGAATATCTGACATCACAGAGGATAAATAGATATCTTGCTTCGTCCATCATGTTAAGGAATGTCTGGTTTCGTGTCTTTATATTTTCCAGAATGGGAATATTATGAAGTCATTTTGGTACACGTTCGTGGCGCTTGTAATGGTTCTTCCATTAACCCCCGACCGCTTAAGTAAGTATTCGCTTATCGATAAGCTTTCTACTTAATCGTCCGAATAAAGGAAAGGACCCCAAGACCACATAAATTTCACAAATCTTCGAATCGATTTGTTACTCGCAAATAGTCTCTGATCAAGAATTTCATAGGTCGATTACCAACATTTCAATCTTAGAGTAGTCTGGCGAATTCACCAAAATTAACATTTACTAAATCATAAATGTATAGTTTTATAGTAAAAGCATTAACTTTTGTCTTAAGACGTCAAGAACGATTGTTCTCAGTGACTTCTTTTTAGTCGTCATTCATTCTCTCAAAATGCTCAAAAGATCCGAGTTTACAATATAGTATAGACGGTTTTTGAAAATTCCTAGAGTAGATATTCTCTTTATTCGAATAATTCCTAACATTATATTATTTCTTGATGCTTTATTTCGTCATATTATTGACGGTTGTCTGAAATAGATTCTAACTTTCATCAGCACGACGATTTGCGTTATTTGGAAACGTAAGGAATTTAATCATTTTTGTTGGTATCCACATACTTGCTTCTTGATGTTTTGTCAAGTGTAACAAATAATTGGATAAACGGTTAAACATTTATCACAAAGAAAATTTTCAGCTTATGAAATGCATGCTCTAAAAACGATTGTTATTTTTGATACTGAACATTGTTTTCTAAACAAACCCATTTCTCATATCGAATTTTGAATTAAAATATAGTTTTTATGTCATCTTTTCTGATGAGAACAAGAATTCTTCTTATATCACAGTAAAATTTCGTAAATTCAATTACGTCATCGTTTCAAAAGGCCTTTTACAACATTTTTTTTTCATTATTTGATGGATTTCTTTGATCTAATTTGATTGCTTGCTAATTTATTCACATTAAGATGTAATGCTGTCTTTATTGCTTTGTGAATAAGTGTTATATTGCTTTTAGCATTGAATTTTAAGAATTCTCTACGGCTTCGCGAATTACGCGTCTGTAAGTAAGTAATATCTTAAAAGTTTTCGTGATTTGAATGTAAATTGTGTAGATCTCCTGTTATCTCTTATAAAAATTACCAAAGTTTTAATGTAACGCCACTCCGTATATTTCCAGTATAATCCTTTCCTTCTCATTATTTTATACTTGCACACCTAAACATAATATCTTCACGTGATTAATGTACTTACACCAATATTTAGAGTGCTTTTTCACGGTGGTATTGAGATTAAATGACATCATTATTGTTTTGGAAACAAACTTCACCCGGATTTTTCTACATGTTAGTGAGTTTTTTTTACTAATTAATTTATTGTAATACGATACCTAATTTTTTAAAGTATTGGTTTCCTTTTTGCAATTCTCGGTGATTCTTCAAAAACACCGAATTTTTATTCAAATTTAACCCCTGTGAGCTTCCGAAATACTCCATTGTCTACAAATATTACGTCACCCTCGAGCCTGTACTCTTCTTGTTCAGCGGTAATTTTTGTCATCCCCTTTGCATCTATTCTTCAAAGTATTTCCAGTAATTTACATCTTTAGAACGCAGAAGAAAGTAATCGACCCCCTTGTGCTTCGAGCGCATATTATTTATGTTCTTTTACATACGTAGGTACCTACTACATATTGAATAGCGGCGATATTACAAGTATTTGTTTCGCAATAGCTTTATTACTTGTACGTGTATGGTCCATCGTTGTTCACTGTTCAGGTCCTATCAAAGAATCTGGAATAATTCATTACAGTTTTTGGACTTCGCGTCGCAATAAGCTCATAGTGTTTTGGAAATACGCACTACAAATATACAGACTTGCATATCTCATTTATTGTCTTTTCATTCCAACTCGTTTTTTCTTTACGATTCACTTACCAAAGAAATTTTACTCTCATCCTTCACATTGGTGTTATTATTTGCGGGTTGGTTAGTTAAACAGCAAAATGATGATTTATCTCTTTTTTTACGATCCGGTGTTGCTCTAAAAAAGCCACAATTTACAGTATTTTGTTAAAAGAATTGAAGCGTACTTTTATGATTTCCTTTTACTCGCATCTGGTATACCTAAAGACAATATTACGAGTAACGGGTCGTTGGCTATGATTTCCATTGATGGATTTGACTCTACAGTATTCCTTCACCTTATGATTTGTCGTTATTGGTGGGAGGATGGGATTCATCTCATCGTCTGTTTTATTTTCGACTTTTATTTTATTGGATAACAATATCCCATCGAATAAATTTTGTATTTGTATATTTGGTCTCGTACATCCTGTATCTGTCTACTTATTAAACCTAGAATACTTGCTAAACGTCGATCACAGAAGCGGTTCCTGCGGTTCTGTTATTCATTCAAACCGTAATCCAACGTAACCCTATAAGTATTTTCTGCTAACACGGTAATTTTCTGTTGTCTTTAGTGTTCTCCAAGGGACAATGTGAAACTGAACGTTATCGTTTCTTGGCAAAGTGTGGAGGCTACGCGTGGATCGTCACCCAGGCCACCGTACTCTTGGACAAGCAGCAGAAGCCTCTAAGCGTAGTGTGTGTAAACTACGTTATAAGGTAAGTGACTTCATGTTGAATATTTCAATGTTTATGCTTTTTGTATATATCTACTGTATTTCCGTATAATGTAATTAACGTCTTTTTTCCGTCGAATCGTATGAAATTCATCGTTTTCGGAAAAGATGCATTTCGTTTCAGTTCATAAACGGTGTGTTAAAGTATTTTTTTATATTGTTACAATGTTTTAATTCGCTTGTCTTTCAGGTTTAAGGTAACATTTTCCTTTTTTATGTATACAATACATACTTTTTAACTATTGATTTATTAACGTAAGACGATACTATTTAGTAGAACCTAAATTTTCCTTTCTTCTTGAAAGTTTCTTTTCCACGAATGAAATTATAGAGATGTAGGGGGCGAACTACCTTCTTTGTACTTTTTGTTTAAGTTTAGTCATTAAAACATTTTGTTTCCATCGTTAGTACTTATAATTTATGTAAAAGATATTTAATATGTATTTGTAAAGTGCTATCATCTTTTGTATCGCCTAATATTTTTTTTCAATTCCTACTTCATAATAGTATTATTCCTGCTCTCTTGTTACATTATTGACTTTTTATTTGAATATTATCATTGATTGATATCGTGTTACAATTTTAATTTGGAATATAATCTGTGAATTTACCTAACTGAATTAAATATTGTAAAGAGTAACTCTATGTATAGCGGATAATGTTTGGATTGGATTCGAGGAAAATGTGCATAGAATAACTATTGGAATTGAAGTCTATTACAATATGTTATCTAGAATTAAAGCTTACCACAAATTTTTACCTTTAGCATCATTAGTCCTTGAATAATATTAATAACGTTGATCTACTTTGGAGTTTTATACAATAATGTTTCTGTTGGTCCTAAGCAAACATTCTGATTTAATGTTATCCTCCACGGGGATATTGTTTGTAAAACAGGAGCATTGTTTGCGTATTATGGTAATGTAAGCAGCGCACCTCTTTATCTCAGGCTTATTCTAATATTAAAGGTGTATCTATTTGTGGAGATTATACGTCCCACAATTGTAGTTACTTGTAGACTTTGTATGGTAGGTATTAATCGAAAAAAAATATCTTAGGTGAGTTTCATAGGAAGATGGCGTAACAAATCCTGGTAGTGTTTCTTCTGGAAATGAAGCTGTTGAGTAAGAGATAATTTATTACAAGAAAATAAATTACAGGTTGAGCATGTCTCCAAATGAAATCTTTTCAGGTTCTAGAAACTATGCATACCTATTAATTTACCACGTAGGTATATGAGTAAAACATATTTCATAACATCATTATATTTACAATACGGAAATAAAATAAATTTTCACATTAAATTTTATGTAAGAATACATATTTCGCTGTTATGTGCATAACATTATTGTAACAAAAGCTTAGATTTATATTTTTCCTTGTACTATGCATCCCACTACTTGTGTGTTTTCCATTATTTGTCAACGTCCAAAGAGTTTCATACTCCCTGCCGTATCCTTGTGTGATAGATTCACTAGAATCTGATACACTCCATAACTCATTTTGTTCTTCTTCATCCCTGAAATAAATCACATTATATGAGAATCTCCTGCGTGATATGATTTCAGAATATTATATTAGTATTTTGAAAATGACCTAACGCTAATGATTTGTTTATTTTTAGAAAGGTCGAGAGTATATAATATTCTATATAGCATACAAGAGGTATTAAATTTTTTTTTCTTAGTTTTAGGAAGGATTGAACAAATTATTCACGTATTTTGCGTTTTAAAAATCATGTATATATCTCTTCTTTAGAGATATATATACACGTAAGAAATAAGCAACACAGATGTGCATTCAAACTTAGTCGAACAGTTAACTTTTGTACAACTTAACTTTGATGAAATACTTATAAACTTCATGTAGTGTAGGACTATGTACGTGTTAGCAGTTAGAACTTAGAACACTAAGGTTTTCGTCCACTGTAAAAATGGTGCAACTTTCAGGTAGTCAGTAAAATACTACTTCCCTCGGTCGGAAGCTAATATTAAAGAAACCCTACGAAGTTTGGAGCAAAGATGACTTACTACAACTCATTTCTTCTCCCCTATATATTGTTATATATATATAATCTCATTGTTATATTAAATTTTGATTAAGGATTTTCACAAACTTCATTCATATTTGTCAATAGCAAAGTAGTTTATTTTAGCGTTAAGTGCTATGATTAACAAAACGTGTTATTTAAACACTTTAGATGTAAATTATTTTAAACTCCAGTATTAATGATAAAGCACGAATTAAAATTTAGTTCGAGGGAGAGAAAATATTTCGGATGGTGTAGATTCAATTTTGCTGCTAATTTGATTACATTTTCGTCTTCTTTTGTTCACTTGAAAACAATTTAAATTTCAGTTAGGAAACTTCCTCATTTTTCACAACGCTACAATTTCGATTCTATTGCACACCACACTACTCTAACTGTTTATCTATTACGTTTACTTATAATTTGAAAGGGAAGTTGAAAGGATATATGTTAGCTGTACATGAGTTTAATGAGTTCGACAGTAGACACAATAAAATATTTTTTTAATGAACTAAAATATCTGCTGTGTTTATTAACACTATACAATCAATATTATTAGTATGAAGATACTTACCTAACTGTTCCACTAAGCCAATCCAATACTTCAGCAGCAATTGCTCTTTCATTATAGCCATACTCCTATGGCTATAATGAGGGGGTGTTCGTCTTCCTGTATTTTACCTCAACTTCAAGAGATTTCCTCAACCTCTAATTTCCCACCTATGAAGTACACACACGACCCGACATTAGGTATTCGGATTAAGGGACAAGGTCTTTTCATTAAAGCAGTTTGTTCAGTTGTTCTGGTTATTGTGGTTATATAATATTATTTCAGTTTAATTAATATCCCTGTATAACTTCATACTCACCAATTGTTTTCAGTATTAATATTGAAAACCCTGACTATTGTTACCTCTAATATCGCAGAATTATTGTGCTAATAGCTGTTCTTATAATTTTCCAACTATTAACTCGTCCAGTGAATTAAATAACAATTCAGCATATTGTTCTGTACAATAAATGTAAAGTCTACAACGTGTCAAACATGTAGTCAATTTAGTGACGATGATGTTAGAAATAAGGAGCTTTAATTAACTTTTGTATCACCACTTTTGTACACATAACTTGTTTAACAATATAAATTTCTTTATGTCTCAGGTAAATAATGGTGGCGTAAAATGTTATATAGCCTTTATATTAAAGGGAAGTTTTATCCCTTTTTTACTTACGCAGTATACGAAATGTCTATCTACTAGTACTTACTTGCCTACCTTTATTTTATGATTATTTAAAGCATTTTGCGTAATGTATTTTTATTTATATATTAATTGTCGTTTCTTGTTTGTGACTCCAGTTAGACGGTTCAGTGACTATTCGTATATAATTGGTAAGCAGTAGTATTGTTTTGATGAAAAGCTTTATTTGTTTACTTAATTTACTTAAAATTTAATCTCTGGTTTATTAAGTTCAATGATTTGAGAACAAATTTAGCGAAAATTATTATCAAGACCAAGCAATAAACGATGGTATAATTTCCTCTTCCAATATTATCTGCCGTTTCATCATAATATCTCCCTCGGTCTCTTCACTGAAGAGTCTACCTATTTGTATTGAATTTTCTTCCTTTCCATCCTCACAATCACTTCCACCACTACCTAACTCTTCATCAGATGCTGGTTTAAAATCATAGATTGAATCTATTGTCTCCCTTTCGTTATTTTCTAATCCTTGATTTTATTTTCCTCTCTCAATGGTTTTTATTCCATCGTACAATTTTAACTAAAAGATTATCAAAATATTATTATCTCATTTACAATCGTTACCTTTGTTTGATCTTTCATCGTTTTGAGTAATAATTATAATTTCGTGACAATACCGTGTACTCGGTTCTTCCCGTCATTTTTAATCCGCAATTTTCAGGAATGTAAATCAGTATGTTGAAATATTTATAATGACTGAAAATTTCAATTTGGCTAATTACAATCGAGTGCTCAAGCTAAATTATTTCTGTAGTATCTGTATTCCGTATGTGTAATGCTTTCTACTAGTATACCCAACTACCTTTAAAAATGATATTTAATTTGTCCCCATTTTATTTGACAAATTCTTGCCTTTGTTCGTTTACCCTTAGTGGGTGCAATATTGTCCAACATCACATATTTGCTTTAATTGGAACCTTTTCCAAAACTCCTACAAAATTACAATTGTATCTATGGAGAGATAATAATAAAATAAATTGTTTCAGACACATTGAGGTTTCTTCAAAAAGCTGAAAACGCTTGAGCAAATTATTATTTCTATATCCCTCGGCAACATATCAGTTACATTATACATATCTCCGTGTACTTATGTCAAGCGATTTCTGCAAAAATTTTGATCTCTGTTCAAGTAAAATTACGATGCTATGGAAATTATTCCTGATTTAATAATATTGTTTGTTGTTCGAGAGCTTCGAAGTTAATCTCAGAGTTTCTTCTGTGGGTATATTATTATCTACATTCTACATTATTATTTTGCCTGACGTTTTTACTCACCGCGTCAGTACAATTTGTAGCAGAGGTTCAGTTTCATTTCTCATTCGTCTAACTCCGCCTGGCATCGACATTTTTGAAGTTAATCGATATCATCTCTTGCTGTAATAATATTACCTTACCCTTTTCAGTGTATTCTCTTTTTCATCTTCGATTTATATTATAATATAGCTATTATCCCAAACTCAATTGGGGGTTTCGAATCATGAAACATGATTGGATCGCTGTTTATTCCAGTTAATATCCACTCAAACATATTACTTATCAAATATGAATGTATTCATTTTTAATTGGGGTTTATTCAATTATGTAATCAAAATAAAATTAGACATACCTATCCCTGTTTTAACTCTTTACAAGTTTTTCGATGAGCGTACGTATCGCTAGACAACGACATCTTTCAGTTAATCCTGTTCAAACTCATATATATATATATTGAAAATCGGTCACATTGCAACACCACTACACTGTGAAATGTTCATTATTTTTATGTGACAATACTAAAACTATCTTTGAAAGTGTCAGTGATGTCTTTCTGGACAGGTGTTTTTATTCTTATTATAAAGATGAAACGAAAAGTATTACTTATATCAAACGAACCAAACTAAGCATCGCGTGCACCAAACTATAATTTTCCAATTTATTTTGACCCCGTTATTGTTTTCCGATATCACATAGCTTTCAATTGGAATTTTACTTTCAGAAAAGCTTATGAAGATAATAATAATTCTTTGTTAATATTTCAAACACCGCTTTTATTTATCTTTGTTCCTAAACCAGTTGTGCCCAAATATTTTTAATTTGATTCTTGAAGACTTTCGCAATGTGATGAATCCATATTCGTGTTTTTTCGGGATTGTGACTGTGTATTTTCTTTTGTAACAAATCTAGTCTAATGCCTTCTTCAGCATATTTCATCGTGAAAATGGCATCAGCACCGGCATAGATAGCTTGATTCGTTTGGAAGTAAAAGTACGTAGTTACGACCTCTACAAAATCACAAAGAGTATGGATTCTCAATTCAGTTGTGTATTTTATTTATTTATCGTATGGTGTACATGTCGCCTATATCACTTGTTATGTCAAACTATTGTTAAGTTGTGTATGAATCATAGATCAAGCTGAAACAATTCAAATCATCATTCATTTTTTTCATACCATATCATTTATTTTGCTAGTTATGTAACTCTACCAAATACCAAATATTTGACAGTATCTAACGAGGATCACAAGGACAAACTTTTTAGTCAGTAAGTTATATCTAGATAATACTGTGAATGATTTTCTAAAGGGTAGCAACACCACATAAATAAAGAATAACCCAAATCAGTAAAGTTTTTCCCCATGTATAAAATATTCACTTTTACGTAGTTCAATAATTGAATTTGTTATCCGTCGTATCTCGTGACGATAAATCACGGTGAAGTCTTTTACCCAATCTGTTCTGTTATTCATTCTCAGTAAACTCTTACTTAGATTGACAGAATCTCGTTTAATAGAATACACATAAGTTAGTATAAATGTCTCATCGTGACATGTCATTGTGAATTAGTTTACCTCAGCTACCGTCGACACCCGCATTGACCCCCGTTGTTTTTACCTCCGGAAAAGATCCATAAACTTTTATGACGGACCCTCCAATGAAAATCTACTCAATGAACGCGTCGACATTTTCTTGCTGAAAGAAATCTTTGAGTCTTCTATTTAAAAAGCGTCCCTTTACAAGTACCGTAATTTACCAATTAAATTGTTTCATGTCTTAATAGTCGATGTTGCATATATTCAGATGTCACATTTTTTGCACGATCGGCAAGAAATTAATACTTTATGAAAATTTATACAGTATCATTATTTCATTTGCTTTTCATTTTTTCTTATATACTTGTGATTCAAGACGACATTTTATTGACGTGTTTTTTGTCAGTCGAGTAGAAAAATCTCGGATCTAATATATACCGTGTAGTAATAATATCTCTCTCTAAAAAGCCAACTTTTCCTCATAAATTTGAGAATCGCTTTCATTTCTTTACAGAAAGTATCCCATTAAGTAGACGTCTCATGGTTTATTTGAATTTACCTTTTTTCGTGTAATTTTGTTTTATTCAAGTCGTTGAATTAGTAGAAGCCGCACTACATTATTATACAGTACAGTACATATATTAGGCGCCCTCAGTTATAGTTTTATTGGAGTTTTTAATTAAAATAAAACTTAACTTGTGTTCTGTTGGTGTTATTCTGTAATTTGAACTAACCAGTGGGTGGCATATTGTAATTAAATAATAAACTAATACAACACTAAAGAACTCTTGGGATTGTTACTTATACGTACAATAATAGCATTTTCATATGGCGTGCTTTGTACAATAATAAAAGCTGCAGACTTTTTAAAATATAATTATCTGGACTGCACGATACATAGTGTGACAGATATATTTTTAGGAAAGCGGTATCTTTATATATCCTTTGTTTTTTATCTGAATTTAAAATAGGTATGATGTCACGAAAGCAATTGTTAAATTAATAATGTACCTACTTAATGATTTAGGACAGAGGAATTGTATATGTGCTAAGAGATTTCAGGCCAGGAGTTTCCCTGGGGAATGTGTTGTTCGCAGAAATATGTATACTAACATGTAACCCTTAGGTATACATTAAGCGGATGAACTTTTTTGAAGGATCAACCAGCATCGTTATAAGCAAAACCACCTCCACAGTCTGTAACTCCATAATATAAATATTTAAAGGAGAATATGCATTAACTAACTTGAGATATGAATATTTATTTTCTTTGCCTTTGGTCGTTTTGTTTCTCTTCTTGTTTTTTTTTTAATCCGATTGTTATTATAACATTTTCCAATCAGCTATTACAATTGATTGGGAATACATACGGCCGTCCTACGTAATGTAATGATAATATTTTGGGTAGTATGGATTGACAGTCGCTTTCCCGCCATAAAACTGTGGCAGCAGAAGATAGAAAGAGAATTGAACGGCTGCGCGCGCATTCAGTTTTCACTCTCTCTGTTACTCTCTCATCCTCCGAAGAGTTTTATTATATGCCTTTCCACTCTGGTTTGGATTCGTGCAGGGAGGTTGACCTTGGCCTTTAGTTGTAGGCTTCTGAACACCCCTCGTTTCACTCATACTCTCGCACTCACCGCCCCCCGAAATACACGTGCCTATGGGGTTCGTATCAGAAGTTGGCAACACTGTTTTTATGTTATTATCTGCGTTCATTCTGCGGTATTTTTTCATCAGCTCAGCAAGGACATTAAATGAAATACATACACGGGGAGATAATGTTGTAACATGGAAGTGGTATTTACGTGATATTTATGGAAATTTTATTTATATTAGTTTTGTACCTATTATCTTCACTGAACATATTCCCACAGAAAGTATAGCATTTTCGTGAGACGCCTTCGCGTGTATTAATAAACCAATCCACGTCCTTACATCAAACCAATACGAATATGAAGTATTTTCTGCACACAAGTTATGTAGTTTCATTCGTGTTGATTTCTGGGACATTTCCTTTTTAAAATTTGTGGTAAAATACTACATCTAGTTTTTTTGTTTGTGATTTGTACATACCTACTACGAGGACTGTGGAATTAATGCAAGGCAAGTCCACTGCTCGATGAGGTGTTAAGTTCAGTCTTTCAGTTTATCCGGCGTGTCCTCTGTAGGTACTCACTGCTAATCCTTGAATAATTTGTTACTAAATTTAACTGCCCCCGAGTTGGTTTTTACTTTAAAATTCACACGTTGTTTACTTTATTGCTTTCTCTTCCTAATTTGGTATATGTATTTTAATATTGTTATTCATTACCGCAGGGATTTTGTAAACGTATATGTGTTTGTTAAATTTGTTTATTATTGTATGTTTGTTTTAAATTCCTTCGCTTTCGTTTACATTCTATTATGTATTAAGTATACAAGAAATAAATAATCAAGCGATGTTAATGTACATTTTTGTACATGAAATAAATTTGAGCTTATTCAAATAATTTCTAGTAGATGTACATAGGGTACACTTCACACTAAGCCGGATAAGTTAGTTGTGATAGTGGATTGGGGAATTACAAAAATATTCCACTGAACCTTCATGTCTTAAGTAAAAATTTAAAAGCTCCTAGATTGGTTCTAGGACAGGTCTAAAACCGATCTAGGAACTTAATTGGTATTTATGGTGTAGTTATGTAAGTTATTCGAGCAAGTAGCTAAACTTACAATAAAATAAATAAATAAATCTTTTTTGGCCCGTAAATACATATAAAAACAAGACAATGCAGAGTGCCAAAAGGCGGACTTATTGCAAAAGCAATATCTTACAGTCAACCCGAATGATCAGCAGATGCGTAGTAGCATATTCATTTATTTACCCCAAAACTGTTGTGCAGGAAAATTTCGGTTCAGAAATTCTCCAGTTCACCTAAGGTGTCCAGTTTTTTTTCCTGTTGCCCTATCACTTACAAATAATCAAGTTATTATAATGTACAAATAAAATAAGTAAATATTTCCTCATCCCCACATAATAATGTGTGTAGCTACTATCTGATTTCATTAGTTCCGTTTTGTTACTTACCTTCACATCTAATCATTATTTAATTATCCTTTATTTGATCCCCAGGTAGATCTTTCTCGAGTAAGAATAATATCCATTAACCATTAGTTTTTTTCTGTGGAGGACCACTTTTGATTTAAGGTACGTGAGAAACCCACCCCACCCAACCAATCCCGCATGTTATAAGACGAAAGAATTCTGCGAACTAATGGAAACCTATATTTTAATCAACAGACTTTATAACAAGGTAAACTCAAAATAAAAACATTTTATGATTATAAAATACATTAGTACCTTTAATGTAATGATATTAGGTATTTTACATAATATCATTCATAGAGAACATTCTAAGCCAACATTTAATAACTTAATCATAATTTTATATTAGTTTCAGGAATAATGTTTTCAGGTCATCATTACCTTCTTGACGCCTTATTTATGAATTATATTCATACACTTCAGACCAACACCTATCCTATATTCACCGCTTCTGTCTTCAACTTCGGCCTTTCGTAATCCAATCAGTAGTTAGGGGATTATACCGAATAATTATGGATTATTCAGCAAAGCTGCTTTATTATTTCCATATTTAATTTCTTTATTGCAGGCAACTTTCGACAATAACCTTGAATCAATCCATTTAGGGAATTATGAATTGTGCCTATTAATGTTATGTTTATGTTATGAATTTATTGGGTATTTTTATTGTTCTTGATTCTATTTCCGCGTTTTATTTTTTATTATTATGCGAACTGTTATAGTGCTGTGTTATGTAACGTGCTCGCGTGTTCTTCATTGGCCATTTAGGGGAAGTCCTCGTTTTGAATTTGAAAATTAGACGTTAAACACGTCAAACGTTAAACACGGCTCTCTATATTTGTAATTAATTCTTTTTGAAAATGTCCATTGTTAATTTTTAATAACTGTGCTTTTTGGGGGAATTTCTGTAATGATTTTTTCATTCGAAACCTTATTTGATATTAGTAACAACATTACTGAGGATCCTTTTGAAGCTCGCATTTCTTACATTTTGGTATCTTCGTTTTTCCGAATCGCCAAGCCTTTCGAAGACCAACAAAATTGCTAACGTATCGATGGTGTAGGCTTCTTTAATCCACGCTAATCTAATGATTTGACATTTTCTAAGTTTTTATTCCTCTGATCATAGGAAAATAATAGAGTGAATGGGTATATTTTTTTTATAATTTTGAACACCTAATTGTACCATCATGTTAATGTTCACGGTGCCTAGGAGGAATTAAATTAATTATTAGTTAATAAACTCTCGAAATTAAATTTGATAATGAAGCAACGAAAGACCTTTCAAACAGGGGGTCTTTATTGCGTCGCTAACTTATGTACAGTAAGTACGTCACGACAATATGACAGTAACACCTCGTATAATCTTATTTAGGGATCCTACTTTCTACTTAATTAAATACATCCACTCCTGAGAGTTTGTTAGCAGTTCCCATACTTGTGCATTCAGTATACCGAGGTACTATGAAACGTCTAATCTTAAAGTCTAAATAATAGCTAAATAATGATCCTTTACATCCTGCGGATTCTAAACTCTATAACTTGAGTCGTGTTTGGAATACGGTGCTTTGAGTTTGCTTTTGGATAATACCGATTAGGTCTAATATGTAGTGTTATATTACGAATGAATGTATCTACTTGCACCATTCCCTATGTTGGCATTAACGTACTTATAAGAAATTATCTCAAATACATAAAGCATATAGGTACAAATCATAGTGACATTATATATGTGCCACTTTATCACAGATCTTTATTTCCATTTTCCTTGTCCTAATTTAAGATTGGGTGTGCTGCCTAAATGTTTCTATAAACGGGGAGCTTTTTTCGCTTGAATTGATTCCATTGATTACGCCCGAATGATTCGCTTACCAAGATAGAAGAAGTAAGCAGGATTTTTTTAAATAATATCAGAAATGTTTTCTCTAGTGCTATGTAAGTACCTACCTACTATCTGATACGATACTGCTTTTTTGTAGTAGTCTTTTTCATAGCTTTACGAAATATCATCTGCTTGCCAGACGTTTTATTACAAATGCTATTATTACATTATAATAATTAAAGCCTGCAAGTGGATCTGCTACTGATTTTTATCATTAAGTTACTTAACCAGTGAAGCTTTTAATTATTACATCCATTAATTCTAATAATATTTGTACATGAGTTAATGCCTAATAATGAAATTTGTACATGCGTTAATGCCTAATAATGAAATTTTATCCATCGGTTCATAGAATTCCACTAGAAATTGAAATAGGTAATTTCGAACTAAATTATTCACATTAAAAAATATCGTTATTGTATGAAATATGAATTAATGAATACTCGTATTATTGTGCTTGTTGTAGCTTATTAATATTTTATCAATTTGTTTTGTCTGACTATTATTTCAGTTTGATCAGTTTTTCTTTCTTTTTTCAGAATTATTACAGGTTAGATTAAAGGTACATTGTTGTAATACAGTTATTATAGTTTCTCAATTATTTCTCTACGTAATAATATTCTCATGAAGTATCTAGCCTTGAATCCAAAATTCATCCTTAATTAATTACCCTTGTTGTTAACAATAATATACCTAAATATTTAGTTATACAAAGGCATCTTCACAAGTTTGTACTTAATCTGTTTGAGCTGCGCTACTATAGTAGGTATATGTACCAACAACAACTTACTTTACAACAGCCATATTATTCTACTCATAACAAAATACACCACAATATAATATAACCAATGAAATTCTTAACATAAATTCAGATGTTTGCCTAATTATTTTTTCACATATGATTTCTCTAGTCACGTTTTCATACAGAAAAGAAATCTCTACACATTTGTTTCCTTCAAATAAAGATGTTTATTTCCTGTATTCTCTAAGTAGATTATCGATTATGAGCGATAAGTCCTAATGGATCCGAATTATGTAACTGAAATCCTTAATGATATAAAACAGAGTTTGTTCTCTCTCGACTTTTTCACATCAACCCAAATAGTTGTTAATCCACCATTATTACAAATCTTCATAAAGAGTTTTAGTGGTTAGTATAATAGTGAATAAGTGTAGGGTTCATTCGTACCATATCCATAAGTTTATTATTGCCCTTAATAGGTATATTGATGTTATGTTGCATGAATATCTGTTGTCTCGATTATAGAAATGCTCCTGGATAGTTTTATTGGTAACGCTGGATACTCACTTACCTCTTTGTAACTTTAGTAATTATTGGTTATGGATAGTGTGGTGCGGTCGTTACAGGAATGATCTAATGACCGCGTGTGGTTGAGGTTGGCTAATGGAATTGATACTTTGTATTCCTTGTTATTTTAGATTTGGCTAATGTGACGGAAGCAGCGTGTGTTCCGAATGTAGAAGTATATCAAAGTTTTCATATTATCAAACATATTACGTACATCGTGTATCAAATTGACTGATCATCACGGTTGTGTAGTTAGTCGCCCCCATATTGTAATTATTTACTAATATAATTACCAGTCCATAGTTTGGTTTTATATATTATCAAATTCATGGATGATGTCTAATCATTATGATGATTGGTTATGCTGATCCTCTGTTGTGTACATTTTGTATTTTTCGAGGGGAATAATCGAGGTTGAGTGACTGTTCGGTCTTTTGTATCGTCCATTTCCGCGTTGTCCGTAATTCAATAAATGATGTACAAAGCTGTGTGGAATTACACCATAATAATATGAAAATAGCCTAATTATTATCAACTGATTCATTTTAAACTACATTTGTAGTTACTAAATGATGGTGATTGACAGTTATAGGTAGAAATGTAAACAAATTATGAAAATTAGTGAAATAAAGTAATTGACAGCTATAAAGTGTTCACTATTAATGTTCATATTATATTGCAGGTACCTGGTTATCGATTATCGTGTAAGTATGTTATTCTCATTCTCATATTGGTTTGTGTTCTGAGTATAACAATTCCATACGAAACAGTATACAATACATAAATAGCGTTACTTCTACAAGTTTGCGCGAAAATCTCTTTCGTAATAGCTGTGTTTCGGAATACATTATAATTCCATTAATGTAAACTCCATATTATTATTAAAATTTTATTCAACAAGCCGTATTATGATAATGTCAGAGGGTTTAAACAGATATTACTCCCAATACATAAATCTTGAAAGACTTTATACTACCTAACATGTTGTATTCTGAATATACCTAATGATATTATGAATTTATCATAACTTCTTCATATGCAGTTTTCTTGCTAAATTATTATAATTGCAAACCGCTAAAGTGGGTACTCCTTCCTTGGTTAATTTGACGACAGAAAACATAGTTTTTCTTTAGTTTGACATTTCGTGTCACATGAGTGATCAAATGGGCAATCGCGAACTTTCTGTTTTACAATATGTCAGGATAAAATATCTTGTGGTCGTTTTCCATATTAGAAATACGACAAATTATGTAAGGTCTGTAGTTGAAGTGTTTTATCTAAGAAGCATTATTTGCCATTTTACTTTTTGACAGTAATACCTATTGGTATTTCTTAATAAAATGTACCCAAATGTCAAGTTTCGAGATTTTGATTTGTTGAAAACACGGGTGAGTTATGTACGTATTAGGTATCTTTGAAGAAGTTTTCCTCGATGAATGCATTAAGGCTATAATATACCACAGCTAGGAGTTCTAAATGAACGTCGCTTCCCCTCTCTTACCGCTCCAAATTTTCAAATATTTCGTCCACAAGTTTTACTTACACATACATACATCAAAATTTATACAATATACAGCTATATACTTACATATTATAACATTTTAGTTTTGAATTTCATTCAAGTTCTATGTACCAACTATTGTATTTGGTAGGTGTATCTACCTACCTACCTATTATATCCGATTGGAAAATAATATGCGTTGTTATATTTTTTAGTATATTTTATATTGATACTAGTTAGTAGCCCCCAGTGTGATCGGCGCTAACTGGGATTTGTTAAAAAAATAATGAAATTAAAAAGAGTGCACATAGATTTGGTTGGTAACGCGCTCGACTGTTAATCCAGTGGGCGCGGGTTCAATCCCCGACCTACTCCACTTCACAACACAAGCTTTTAAGCTTTCTGTGAAGTGTGCGAATATGTATTTGTATGTATTTATAAAAAAAAAAACATACATACTATGTGAATAAAATTATTGTCCCGTATAATTTCAATTAAATTAAATTTCAAAATTCTTTATTTTTATAAGTTTATTTCATCAGTAACTATACGGCTAATGAAGCCTTTTACATTTATATAATAGAAAATAAACAGTATAAGAACATGTCTAACAAATATAATACAATATTTATTTACTTATTATAACCGTATACAATCATACTAATTTCTATCAAGTTATTATATGTATAGATGTTCCTACCGACAATGTGCCTTCACGAAGTGCGATTTGTAAATTATAATGATAGATAATTTCTAGTACTGTATTGGTTTGGCGAAGTGTGAATATTCTAATTTTCAAACATATAAGAAATTTCAAAACGTGTCGGTTCAAAGTCGGTAGGTATACATAGATGTGTGTTCACAACATACTGATAAAATTTAATTCGTTTTTGAGAGACCTTACCAAGGAGCAAAAGTTGTGATGAACAATATTATTATTAACACAAGGGCAGGGCCGTCTATAATCTATTGGGGGCCCTGGGCACTTTAAAATAATGGGGCCCCTATGACAATTATGATCCGTGGTGGACTGGCTCTAAAAATTGAAATTGGCATGTAATAAAGCCAGCCCCCCCCCCAGTGCAGAGAAAGCAAATTACAATTTTGATATTGATATGATATACAAAATTAAAAAGCGCCGATGGCGAATTTTTTTGATGAAGTTGAATAAAAAGGTTCGTTACTCAGGTCAATTGGAAATCTAGCAGGAACTAGGGTGCCCCTTGGATCAATGAAAAATTCACATAACTACACAAATACGTAATATGTATAAATTAAAAATAAAACGTTTTTCAGCACCAGTCTCGCTATATAATTGCTACACCTCGTATTTTGAATTTAAAATTTCGTCGATATTGGTAGTATGGTCCGAGAGCCCGCTGCTTAATTTATGACGTATCTGTTTTTTGATCGAAATGTGGTATAAATGATAGCTTACCTATAGGGTATTACATCGCACTAGGGTTGCCTATCAAAATTCTGCCGCAACCCCCCCTGCCCCCCCGAAAAGGTCCCTCTTCGCGGTTTTTCGCATTTTATAGGAATATGGTAAGAGATAGGAGAAAGTAGTCAATGACAAAAATAATCCTTGCTAAATTCTGTACAAAAAATGTTAAGTCAAATTTTTCGTAGAACTAGCAGTTTACCCGCAATGGCCGGTCCATGAAAAAATTGACTACACATTTTTTGTAGAGAATTTAGCAAGGATTATTTTTGTCATTGACTACTTTCTCCTATCTCTTACCATATTCCTATAAAATGCGAAAAACCGCGAAGAGGGACCTTTTCGGGGGGGGGGGCAGGGGGGGTTGCGGCAGGATTTTGATAGGCAACCCTAGTGCGATGTAATACCCTATTGGTAAGCTATCATTTATACCACATTTCGATAAAAAAACAGATACGTCATAAATTAAGCAGCGGGCTCTTGGATTAGTAATTATTAGAATATAATATTTCTTTGATGGTGTTGGTAATAAATAAATTCAAATGAATAAACAGGAGTTCCTAAATAGTGTTAATAGTTCCTATCCATACACGATTTTCATTTAGTAGTGTTGGTAATTATTTCGTAAAATATAAATAATGAATTCAAAATTGTGCAGTACGTCCATCCCGTGCAAAAGCAAAGCTCAGACTGAATTTGAAAGGAAGGGTATACTAATTCTAGGAATGCCTTTTTAAAAGAAACCTGGAAAGAAATTTAAAATCTAAAACAGCAGATTTGTCAAGATTATAATAACCAATATTTTGGCTAAATTATACTTTTATATCTGAAAAATTGAACGGAAATTCTTGGGATTCCGTAAATTTTAGGGGTGCTTTCGGAATACTCTTTTATTCAAGGAATTTCCAAATCCTGTAATTCTAAAACGTAAGTCCTGTAGTCCATACTTTCATCTATCACTGTCTTCAGTTTCAAGACGATTCCTTCAGTATTGGCTGAGTAAGAGTCGCCGCGCCGAAGCCGTATAGTATACCGTAGCCCCTTAACGCAACAGTAGATGGTAGGTTGTTTAATCCTGCACATTATTAATTCATTTACTAAGTATTTCAAATGCTGCATATAATAATACTCGTATTGTCATTAGTTGCGTCACTTCAATCTATTTCTTTGCAATTGTCAGCGTCGTATAAATGTAATCATTTCTTTGCGACTTTTGCGAACCGTCTATACCTACTGTAGTTTTATTAGGTATCATTCCTGAATTCGCTTTGTCAGAATAATATAATGAGGGATACATAATTTACTTACATCTGATGTACTTAGGAAGTGTCTCATAAAATAACCATAACATTCACGTTTTTACGACAATATTTTATTATTTTATGTTCTACATAAACTCCTGGCTAATAAATCAAATTCATTGTTTGAATCTTCTTTATCTCGGCATGTTATGATGTGGTTGCTGTGTTAATCACTTTCATTCGTGCTCGTTATTCACGTGTTGTCAATCAAAGCAAACATGATTTCCATATAAGGACTGAAAAGTTTTTGAAACACAAGAATGTCCATTGTGTAGTGTTGAGATTTTTAACAGAAGGTGCATCGACAGAAAGCGAAGCGCTAAGAACATAAAGACGTGGGAGTAGCCTGTATCCAGCTGTGGAGAGAAGTAGGCTGATTAGAAGAGAATGCTATCACGTGCCTAATATTATATTGCTTTAAACACGCAAGTATATTTTCCTCTCAGTACACAATGCACTATTGGGAAATTGTCTAAATGTATACTGAAGCCTTTTTGCTCATAATTTTCAGAGGAATACTTGACTGTGATTAGGTATGCATGTCTTTTTTACTGAGGTCGTCCGGGTACTCTCATCTGGTAAAAGGATGTTGCATTATTGTGTTGTGCGTGCATTTTGATTTGGCAATTTGACCGCGTTTTACTATTGGGCATAATGCTATGCACTGTGCTGAAGTATCCAGGAAGACGGTCGATGAACTCAGCTGGCGTAAACAGTCTGCGGTTTTGCTGCCTCGTTTTCACCAACTATCTCACTGTCGGTATATCACGATATACCATCCATGTACCTGCATATATCTGCGTACATTCCTACTATACTGCAAGCTGGAAGCAGTGTTGTGAATATACCTAGAACTACAATATCTCATTATTTCTGTCAAGTTACTCTTACTAAGTTCGTGTATAACGACTCTTTTTCCGCAACGCTCCTACAGGCAGACATGATTATTTTATAACGTAGAGTTTATGCGAAAAGTGGGGAATGAGGGATGATCCACAGTGCGACTGTGGACACCCGAAGCAAACCATGCAGCACATCTTGCGTGATTGCCCCATACGTGCTTACCCCGGTACCATTGACAGTGCTGCCAGCCTGTCCCCTGAATTCCTCCAGTGGCTGGAGGCGCTGGATGTCAGACTTTAACGATGTGACAATACTTCGACGTTGCCAAACGATAAATAAATAAATAAATAAATATGCGAAGAGTTGGGAACACACGACTCTTTGTGAGACGAGAAACGAAATTTATCATTAGGTATTCAGTTTAAAAAACAATGATGACCGCCCTAGCGATTACAGTGTGATAACTTGTAAAATCGGAGAGCGTCTATGACAAATTGCATGAATGTGGCGGAGGCTAGAAGTGTGTGCAAGGATAGGGCTGTCTGGCGCTCTGTCCTCTCTGCCTACCCTGCAAGGGACGTGGCGTGAGGGTGCAGACGGTAAAGTGAATAAATTCCTGAAAATCACCCCCATTTCAACCGTCTTCAGCTACATGATTACTTCGCATCAAAACCAAATAATGAAAAAAAACGTATTTGCGATCCATGCAACTTGCGTTTCTTTTCCATCTATACAATCTTCATTGTTTGTTTATTAATTAACTTGAATAATAAGTAATTATCTGATCTTTTATCACATTTTACATATATTATACATTCGAGTATTTTAAGCTAGATTATGAAAATGATCTTCTTGCCGAACATTTAGTCCGAGAGCCCGCTGCTTAATTTATGACGTATCTGTTTTTTGATCGAAATGTGGTACAAATGATAGCTTACCAATAGGGTTTTACATCGCACTAGGGTTGCCTATCAAAATCTTGCCGCAACCCCCCCTGGCCCCCCCGAAAAGGTCTCTCTTCGCGGTTTTTCGCATTTTGTAGGAATATGGTAAGAGATAGAAGAAAGTAGTCAATGACAAAAATAATCCTTGCTAAATTCTCTACAAAAAATGTTAAATAATTTTTTTCATAGGACTAGTAGTTTACCCGCAATGGCCGGTCGAAAAACAGGATATTATTTGAAAAAAAAATTTTTTTTTTGTTTTTTTTTCTTTAACTTTCTTCCACCCATTATCACTAACATTTTATGGAAAAAAAAATTTGGCCTGCGGCGCTATATGGCTGGTTATTTTATGAAAAACTAAATTTTAAGAATTTTCGTCACTGAGTTTTATTGCAATAACTCCTAAATTAATTAATGTATGAAAATAAGTTATACCTAGTTTTGTAGCTAATACTATGGTAATTAATTCGTTCTTTGACTATTTTCCTGTAGCTCTTATCAATTTTCAACCAATTTAGTTTAAATTCATTTTTTTAGTTTTCTAAATGAATTTCGGTTTTGGACCGGCTATTGCGGGTAAACTGCTAGTTATACGAAAAAGTTGACATTACATTTTTTGTAGAGAATTTAGCAAGGATTATTTTTGTCATTGACTACTTTCTCCTATCTCTTACCATATTCCTATAAAATGCGAAAAACCGCGAAGAGGGACCTTTTCGGGGGGGGCAGGGGGGGTTGCGGCAAGATTTTGATAGGCAACCCTAGTGCGATGTAATACCCTATTGGTAAGCTATCGTTTATACCACATTTCGATCAAAAAACAGATACGTCATAAATTAAGCAGCGGGCTCTTGGACTAATTTAATAATTTTATTACTCAGTAATAAAATAACTCATTAATTCAAAAATGATTATTGGCAACTCGGTATCATTTATTACGAATAAAATAATATTAAGTTTATGACTGTAATATCAGAGAGTATGACTTTCGTCGTCAAGAATTTCACAAATAACAATATTCTCAATTGAAATGACAGATTGCTGGAAAGTAAGGAGTCCTACGTATTATGTATTTGGATAAGTGACTTATCATCATCGTTAAAAAGAAACTAAATGCAAACTGTCATAATCGTCTTATCCTACTTTTCATTTTATTTTTCGATTTCATTAATCCATATCCATCGATCATGTGATGATTGTGTACTGTGTATGGACATAAAGATTTGCTGTTTCGAATCATGGCCAATTTAGAAATACGAACTCTATCAGTCCATTTGTTCCCAGCGACAATAACACAAGTCCTTTGAAACAGAGATTTTTCTTATTAAATTTTATTTCCCTCTCAGACCGCTCACTCCACGTCTTAGATTTTAACCAATGTATTTTTCCTTTTGACAGTGTACCTCGTACTTCATTAATGGAAGGTCTCGTTGTACGTTTGCTTTTAGTTTTCTACATTCCCCATCTAGCGTCAGATTTGGACTCGATATTATCGTAAACCGTCTCATTTTTTCCACTTTTTTTATTTTCCCTCCTTCCTATGAATACCTCTATCGAATTTCCTACCATTCTCCCTTTCTAAACTAGCTTGTCGACTCCCCGCTGTTTGACATCAGTCTTTCAGGCGGGCAGACTCTCCACCGCCCGTTGGTTCCTAATAGATCCGTCCTTCTTATTTCTCGAAAAGACGGATGGATTCTTTATTATTGGATAAATTTCATCCACTTTGTACCGACTGTCTATCTCAATTTTTTATTTATGTCAATTTACTTAAAAGGTATCGTCTAAACATTTAATAAAATACCTCCATAATTTTTTTTGAGTGACATCAAACATCTTCTGGGAGCAGTGAATATTTTATTATTAAACGACGCTGTTAACAAATCGGTGTGATTTATTATAAATTTCAATTACTTAATAGATTAGAATCTAAGTATTTAATAAAATCCGTATTGAGCGAATAAATTACTCAAATACCGGGTTTATTGCCATAAGCAATGTCTGCCAACTAACCAAGTAGATTACATGGATAGGCAGGTACTTATACTAGTTGATCTAATATGTATTAGCGGTAAGTTTAGTGAAAAATATCGGTGACACATTGCCATCGTAGGATTACCTGCAGAGACGTTCATTATGTCACGTATATCAAACAGAACCGTTACTTTCCGCAATACATCTTATGTGCGAGGTAATAATATCAAAGATAACTTTACTATGTGTATTGCAAAGTATTTTATGGGTACTGCTCGTAAAAAAGAAATTAACAGGAAACTCCACACTCCACATGTAATATGGAGTGGTCTCGTGATATTGACTGATTGCAAATATCTATTATTAACTTATTTTCTTGGAACGTCGAGAGTCATATATTATTGCTCAGTTCGCGAAATACGGACGTGCGATTTCGCATGGACTTTTTTAATCAGTCGTGATGTGTTCCACTTTATTGACAGCTATGGCTTAAAACTTATTCATTTACTCAGCAGCTCGCAACTATAACCGACATAAGTAGAAACATTCTTAAATATTTGTATGTGCACTTGCCAGTATTAATATGCTTTGTGTCTGTATATACTGAATATTATTATATTATGAAATACAAAAAGATTTACAAAAGGCAAAAACGTATTTCGTTGTAGATAGGCGTAAGTAGGTATAACACAAAGAAAAATATTGCAATGAATTTTCATCACAGAATATTTGGAAGCCTCGCCTTGGGAATAAATACGCAGGCTGACGAAAGCGCGTCTCTTTTGTCGACATAATTTTACTCACGGCAAACAAAATAATACGTAGGTAGAGATAATCGTAGTACTACATATGTATAGTTAGTACATGTACGTGGATCAATACTTCTTAAGAGCAAATAAGGAAATAGATAGTCCTATAATTGTGACATTAATACCTGATCACTTAATTGAATTTGTAGAAGAAAAATAACATGTTAGTACCAAAGTATTAGTTTATGCTTGCTGCCAAATTACTTAAGTGACTTTAAAATCTCGTACGATGATGGTTTATTATTTATCTGTCAAATAAATAATGCAAATCACAATTTTATTTCAATAATTAGTTACTCTCTAAATGACAATATTTGTACCTGACCGAATATTTTTAACACCTTACGCCTTATGAAGATTTCAACGAAGAATGGTGTTTCCAATATGAATATATTTGATGTTTTGAGTCACAAATGAAATTAAATAATATGTTCTATGTCTTTCATATTGTATTACCGAGATATACACGAAGCACATACGCGCGGGAGCATAAAGTTAAAGTTAAACGTTTGCGTTTATGAAAATCCCAGTAGGTTATATAATTGTATTTCTAGCAAAAGCTTTGATCTTTCTAAATCTACATCCCGCATTACTTCCTTCACTTTCTGTTTCTCAGAATTAATGTAAACCTTCAACTCGTGAACTCCGCTGTTCTGTTCTCGATTTATAGGTTTACGTATTAAAGGTTCACATTTATAAGAAAAATGACAAAAATTTGTCGTTTTGTTCCAAACCAAAAATAATATCCAAATAGACTTAAACAAAATGCATTCGTTATGAGAGAATTAAATTAACATAGTTAAATTAATGTAACAGAGTTGTTAAAATAATGAACAGTGGAAGGCATGTACCACCCAAATTTGGGTGCTTTGTCTGAAGAACAGAGAGAGAGAGAGAGAGATGAGAGAGAACTTTTATGATTTTTTATTATGTTCTCGACATAATGAGAAATTGTGATTGTAAGAATTTAATTTAAATTCATCCATATTATCTCTTCTATTTCGATAATACTCTTGCTATTTCGCTGTGTATCACCTTAACCACATACATTCAGAAGGTATATAAGGTTTCTTTCTCAACCTTTGTACGAGTATATTTCCTTTCACCATCATGACACGTGCCACGGCTAAATCCTCATTTGTACCATTATCAAGTGTTAGCTACTTTTCATCAGAATATTCTTTTCCGATCCAATGACTCCGAGGGGATGACTGGAATTCATATTCTATTTTGGATCGATCTATCTATAGCAACCCCGTAGGTATTTCACGTCAAGATTAAGTAAAGAAAAGAGAGACTCACCCCCTTGTCAGAAAACTATTATTTCGTGAACCGACCTCATCTCTTATTACTTCCTTAGATTTTCTTACAATTTCATTGCCCCCTATTAACTTTTGTGTGTTTTGACATCTCGTATTCCCTTCTTTCCTGATTCTTCATTTCAATTATTCATTTGATAAACTTTTGTCAAAATTTTGCAACACTTCTTATTTCTTATTCATAACATTGTTATTCCAATTTCACGAACCTGAATGTAATTTATGAATTTAGTGTTGTTTCTTCTTTATTCATTATTTTGAATTATCTTTTTATATAATCTAATGAGAAGAATTTTAATTAATTCATATACCTACCTATATTAATATGGTGAGTTCCAGATTTATCTCAAGGACACGAAATTTATATTGGGGAAAAATATTGAATAATAATTTATATATTTTTTAAATTTGTATCTCTCGAGTATATACACCCTCCGGCTTTTATTGAGAGCATGGACGTACCTACGTTCATCCTGTAACATATGACAAACTTAAGATTTAATTTTAAACTTTCCATATTCTTCGCAATTTCATATCATTCTTTCGAATTCTTACCACCACTAGATAAGTTCAAAAGATATTATTTGTCATGAAAGTTTATAGCACTCAAGAGATCTTCAGTAATGATTAAAAATGTACCTACGTCTTTGCACGCAAGTCGTGGTAACGCTTGCACGAAACATTGACAAGTTATGGGCTGTGGTATTGTTATTTTCGACCTTGCTCAAAATTAAGAAAGCACTATATATTTGGGAACCAACGAGTTCGATATCACTTATGTTTTTCTGTGTTTTTTTATAAGATTTATAGCGTTGTTATTTTAATCACTAGCTATCAACTATGGACCTTCAGATTTTCCTTTGTGACAGTTTTTTTTATGAAATATTATTTATTTTCGTTAAATATCTTCATGTTACGTGCGTTATCTAGAAACTTTATTAAGATTATTTTCTACGCTTCGCTGCGAACATAGAACTATTTTCCTATTTTCTTTGCTAACGATGCATGAATTTAAATGCAAGGTTTATGAAGAGGGCCCTCTGAAATTATGTGAAAAGAAACTATTTTAAGAGAACTTAGAAAATTTAAAAGAAAAATGTGTGTTTGTAATAAGTAGGTTCGTTGGCATTTCTTTAATATTTTATCCCGTTTATTATCAGCGTGCCGTACCATTATTAATTAATATATTGTTCTTGGGTTTCTCTCATCAGCAACTGCCAGCAATGGGGACGATGTCATCGCCCCAACTTGTCTGAGGTCGGATTACTGTGCATTGTGCATGTTCCTATTATCTATTCTTCTTCTTCTTCTTCTTCCTCAGCCTTCCTCCCTCCACTGCTGGACGTAGGCCTCTTCCATTTCCTTCCACTCATCTTTGTTTCTCCCCCTCCGCATCCAGGTTCTTCCGGCTTGCTGGACTAGGTCATCAGACCACCTTCCGACGCTTCTCCTTTTGTTCCAGGGCCTCCACTGTGGGATTCTGGGTGCCCACCTATTATCCTCTTGTCGAGCCATATGCCCAGCCCATATTATCCATTCCCTAATATAAATTCACAAATTTTAGTATTTTCAATTCGTATAAATATCAGCAAAATACTAATTCTGTTTCTCGAAACTCTGTTCATTTATTCATATTTCTTAAGTATTTTTTCATAATAAAACCTTTGCCAATAATAAAACTACAGCGTGACTGCAATAAAAACTAGTATTAGATAATGTAGTACCTACCCACATAATGGCTTTCTTCCGGTGTCAACATGTGATAGGAAGTATTCCGTATTAAAGTTAAAAGATCAATAATTTTCCCGAGTTTCTTATTTTACTCTTTTCGCGGATCAATAAATTTTCTTGCACGAAGTTTCTTTCCAACAACAAAACACGTGGCCAGAACAATAATTTGTACGAACTAGTTTCTCGCAATTTCGAATTGCTCCTTATTTCTTTTGGGATCCTTTAACGGAAACTTTTCGTTCGTTTATATATTTCTTTACCCACATGATTCGATTGCTCATTCCACTGTTCATATCGAAATACTTTTATATCTTTTTTAGGATGGGCGGATAGTACTCGCTTTCTTTTTATCTCGATTAAATTATTCCTAACGCCTCTCACTAATTAGGAGAAGTGATAGTATCTATATTGTAAGCAGCATCATTTCAACGTAATTGACCATAACTATGTAGTTTCCAATCGCCTCATTCTGTCTCGCCATATCGAATATCTTGTTTTCAAATTACTTCACTTAATATCCCTCACACAAAGTGTTCAGAACATCACAATAGACTAGGAGGACAAGTATGTATGAAAATCGTTATTTACACGGTTTTATAATACTCTTGTAGGTATATATCAGTACAGTTATATGTCATTTTGAAGATTAAAATATTAGTGGCTAATCTGATTATTATAATATAAGGATGCGTCCTATCTAATACCTAATCAGTTGAGCGCCTGTAATACCGTTATTGATAACACTAATGTTCTTCTAAGGCGACGTATGGTACTATATCATATATAAATGTCACAACAAACTGATACTAATAGTCCGAGAGCCCGCTGCTTAATTTATGACGTATCTGTTTTTTGATCGAAATGTGGTACAAATGATAGCTAACCAATAGGGTTTTACATCGCACTAGGGTTGCCTATCAAAATCTTGCCGCAACCCCCCCTGCCCCCCCCGAAAAGGTCCCTCTTTGCGGTTTTTCGCATTTTATAGGAATATGGTAAGAGATAGGAGAAAGTAGTCAATGACAAAAATAATCCTTGCTAAATTCTCTACAAAAAATGTTAAGTCAATTTTTTCATAGGACTAGTAGTTTACCCGTAATGGCCGGTCAAAAAACAGGATATTTTTTGAAAAAATAAAAAAAAAAGTTTGATTTTTTTTCTTTCACATTCTTCCACCCATTACTACTAACATTTTATGGAAAAAAAAATTTGGACTGCGGCGCTATATCATTGGTTATTTTATGAAGAACTAAATTTTAAGAATTTTCGTCACTAAGTTTTATTGTAATAACTCCGAAATTATTAGGTGTATGAACATAAGTTGTAGCTTGTTTTGTAGCTAAGACTATGGTAATTAATTCGTTCTTTGACTATTTTCCTGTAGCTCTTGTCAATTTTCAACCAATTTAGTTTAAATACATTTTTTTTGTATTTTTAATGAATTTCGGTTTTGGGCCGGCCATTGCGGGTAAACTGCTAGTTCTACGAAAAAAATGACTTAACATTTTTTGTAGAGAATTTAGCAAGGATTATTTTTATCATTGACTACTTTCTCCTATCTCTTACCATATTCCTATAAAATGCGAAAAACCGCGAAGAGGGACCTTTTCGGGGGGGACAGGGGGGGTTGCGGCAAGATTTTGATAGGCAACCCTAGTGCGATGTAATACCCTATTGGTAAGCTATCATTTATACCACATTTCGATCAAAAAACAGATACGTCATAAATTAAGCAGCGGGCTCTTGGACTATAATAGAAAACGCACGTTATTCGAGTTTCTATGTTTTATTTTTATGTGGTATATTTTTAATTTCCCTTTTGTGTATTTGAATTTCGACAAATTATGGCCATCTACTTTACTCCCCTTGAGTGCCGCGGATGGGGGGTGCCGGGTGCCCCACACACCCCTAACCTGTCGTTGTTATAAATAATGATGAAATACAATGAAATAATAGACAATGATTCTCATAGTCGACAGAGTACCATTATAACAATTCCGTTCAATTGGTGGCGATGCAAAGATCACTGCGTCTCAAAAGTGAAGTAGATTAATATAATGTGCAAACGTCATATGTAAATTAAAGTCATTCATATCCAACACCCAAATTTATATAGTCGAGATTATTATGTTGAGCATGCATGTTATAAGTTGGTATATTAGGTATATAGGTACCCCTAACTCTTATTTAATTTATTAGTTCACTGGGATACTTCACATATTATTTAAATAAATATATCTTGGTCGATCCACAAAACTTGTTCATCAGTTAAATCAAACTTTTCTTTATTAGGTACCATTATTTGCTGTTGCGGTAGTATTACCAGCAATATGTATTTGTCAGGTTTTTGAAAAACTAAACACAATTATTACATTATATTACATCACCAAATGTAATAATGAATTAAATTATCCTCCCGCTTTGTTACAGCATATAGGTATTCCGCAATACACCGTAGTATTTTACTACACTAAACTCTGATGCAATGTGATGCTTTTACGACATATTACTCCTATTCTAGGGGAGGAGGGTGGGGCAAGCATTTCCCGTTCAATGCAACCACCCCCGGAGTTACAGTGTCGTTGCACCATCGCGCCCCCGCATCTGGGGGGAGGACATTCTCCTCTCGTCCGGTAATACAAGTACATTCACCCAACAGGCAAGTGCAATGACAGAAAATATGAGGAAATGATGGACTCTTATGCAATGATATAATAACATACTTCTTACATTAGTATTGTAGGTACATACTACTCATATAGCCATGAATTTCTTATTTATACTCTTGGTTTAATAGATTTTATGTCTGAGTATTGCGTCATTAAGTAATCATCCCGTAGTGTGGAAGTTGTAAAATGCTTAGATTTTCTTCTAATTTATTAGCTAATCATTTTATAATAACCTATGTAGGTATATCTTGTTTTGACTACAGATGGCCACTTTCTCAATGATATGTTGATTCAATTAGATATATAAATTAAGTATTCTTTAATAACTACCTTTATGAACCATACATCAATTTCTTTGCAAATCAGATGCAAGATGGTGAAATGTGTTGGTGCTGATACGATAACTGTCGTTTTTTACTAAACCGGTTTGATTTGAACAAGTTCCACGAAAGAATAAGACGGAATACGACAACAGCTGTTTAAGGAAGTGAAATATATTCCAGTCAATTCGGCATTTTAACATAACAACTGTATTATTATTAGTGGTACAACTTCTTGCCCCGACTCGGCTTGTAGTAATGCGTTTAAATTATTACCCATTGTAATAAATTTTGATTACTTATTGCCCCGCGCAGTAAGTTCAGTACGTAACACATGTATGTTAACAATGTTAAAAAATATTTACTTCCTTAGGACATCAGACATTAAAATATTATTTGTATAGCCGGAAAAGCTTTGGGTGGGAGAATCAGAAACGCTGAAATAAAGAAAACCTAATATACGTAAAAGACATCGTGAGTTGGGGTCGACAGAAAATTAGTTTTTTGAGTTTGGTGACACTCGTTCAAATTTTCTTTACATTAGAATTCAATTTACTAATTTGTACACTGTTTCCTCTACTGTAGTAGATATAATAATGATATGATTGTAAACGGATTTTTATTGTATCCTAAGTCTTATCCTTACAATTTTTCTTTCTTTTATCTCGCCTTTGCAGCTTCTGTGTTCTACTTGTGTTGTATTTATAGCGAATCCATTTTACCGCTATTTTCTACTAGGTTGGACGACAAATTACAATCATATCTTGTAGGATGGCAGAATTTCCTGCGCTCCTTATAAGAATGTAGGTCGCATTGTTTGGAACTAAAAGGGTGTAAAATTAGTATTCTGGAAGCGGGCATTCTTAATTTAGACTTTAAAGGCATGTTGTTTTAACAGTGCATTCGTTATGCCTATATTTTGTAGATATTTGTAGTGATAGAAAATTAGACCCCACATCATAATTATTATATATGTAGTAACCATCACGCATTTATTATACTCGTTTCTTACGTAAATACTGTATGAAAAAATCGCTCCAAGTACTCGGAATTTTATATTGGAGGTTCGCATACTCTCTGTAGTAACAACACAAGTGTTACTTACTATCGATAGATACATCTACCCCATGGTAATGTAGTGTCTGCGGGTCACTCAAAAGTGTATATAAGATAGTATTGGCAGTAAATACATATATAAACGCAGATTGCCGCTCCATGGTTCCTGTTTCACAAGAATCACAATGCATGAATGATGTAATCATACACTTTGCCAATATATCTGCGATGTTCCCTTGTGAATGGGGCAGTTGACTGCAGGTGTCACCTATTATTTAATCGCGCATTTCATCATGCTTTTGTCAGTATTGTGTCGTCCATCATACAATAGTTGGAGGTATTTCCTTTCATGTCACGTCTCGTACAGAAACCACATTATTTCCTTCGTGCGAGTTGCATGAAGATCTCACTCGCTTTGTATTCCTACAGTGCAAAGTAAACCAACCCCTCGACTTATTGATTGGTACTTTTCAAATAGGTAGTTTTTTGTAAATAAAATGTATCGTACTACCGGAAATTTGGTTCTTAAAGATAATATCACGTCACATGTTATCGGTTCAATGTTATGTTATGAGGGGTTTATTTATTTTATTTTACCTTTTCTGGCTTTTTTTGTATAATTAAAAAACCTTGCTTTTCATTGTATGTAGGTACCTAGTTTTTTTTTCATTTAGTATGTGTATCATGTTATAATGGCACGTTAATTAGTCTATTGTTCTCTCGATTAATTGCTGATGCTATTGCTCAAGTAGGATTCCTTGTTGCATGTCCAATAATGTCAGAAGATTCATTCAGTGAGATGAAATTCGTATTATATTTTGGAAGTGATGCATTATTGATTCATTAGAGTAGGTATAGGTATGTCTTATAAGGAAGATAGGATGTAACATATTGTTTGATGCACATCACGCGCTATATGTCCAGAACAAATGGTCCTCCTACGTGTCTGGATTATGGATATGAAGTTCTCGGACATGAACGATAAATGATCTTCTCCGTTTCCTTTTTTTGTACAATCGCGTTATGTAGGTATTTTACTTTTTATTCTCGCGTCATTCCTCTTGTAATGTAACTGAATTTAGAGAATTTCACCCAATCATTGAACAAAAACGTTTTGTTCGTGTCGTAAAAAGTAAATTGCGTTAAGAAATTCGCACTGTGAGTGTTCAACTCAATATCTATTTATCTATCTACTATAATGTATCATCCATCTTCAGTGAACTCATTGAAGTTAGATGAATATATGAGTATTAAATACATTTAGAGTATAGTCGACCGTTTTATTAGTTATTTATTTCCATATTTTTAGATCTTTCCAGAATTGGTACCCATGATGTAAAGGCGAATTAATTTTTGCACTCTGGATAGCTATTCCCTACGTGGAAAACTCTTTGCCTTTTGTGTTATTTATATTTTATCTTACTCTTGACACAATATTGTTGCCGTCGTACAAATTGTTCCCAAGACAATTAACGTTTCCGTTGAAGTTTTATTAGATATCTTGTATATTGTCTTTGACTTCCAACATTCCCTAATCGCTAATTCGTCCCATGGCCCTGTAACGTTCTGAAACATTAAATTGGGATAATTTTAAAGTTATTTGTTTTATGTCTTATTATTTGTTTTATTTCTTATTTTTCAAGAATATCTCTCAAAGCAATATTCTTATAACCTACACGAACAAATATGAAGCTGAAGTAGTATAATCCAGACCACTATTCTTAATTAGACGCGGAAGTATATTCAGTCCATTTCTGATCCACTTTCTTTTTCCCTTTCTGTAGAATCTCTTTACCCACCCATTGTATTTTCATCCTGAAACTAAATTTCAGTACGACAGCTTTCATTGTAGCCCTTTCGTTCACCCCCGGTATTTCTATCCCTTTCCCATGTCCCCCCACCAGACTTCCGGCGCTTTCCTCAGCGAACTAAGCATCCATAGTTGTTCGTTATTCGCTCTCGAAGCGTCGATGTGGACGGTGTTGTGTGTCGTTGCGCTGTCGTATTTGTATTTTATTTTTTGTTATAAAGTTTCGCATATTATATCAGCTACGTTGAATTGCGTAACAAATATTTGTTATCGAACCGATCAGCTGTTTCGTAAAAATACCATAATATTTTGTTCAGCTCACATTTGTGGGTTGTCAATACAATTGTGTTATTTGTAGTATTTTTTAAAATATCAAAAGCTTGTTATTTTTCCCTTGTAAGTTTACACAACTAACACCAAGCAGTGGGAAAGGATCATAATATTTTTTGAGTTTTTTTTTAAGTTTAAACTGTTTTTCTGTTGTGTTTAATTGTTTCAACAGTTGATTACGTGCCATTGGAAATTTATTTGTGACAAGTTTTTGATCTTGTGCCATCATGGTAAGAGCAAGTGTTGTTTATATTATATTTTGCATTTTTTAACGTTTATTGATATTGGATTTTTTCTCTACATTATCAAGATAGTTAGCTCCACACTCACTTGTTTAAATAGCATCATATGCAATGCAATCTATATTATGTACACAGTAATAATTATAAATTATTATAACTTGTTTTTTATACGACTAATCGGAGAATACAAGTCATCAGTTTATACCATTATCGCATGTTATTTTTTCCTTAAACATTTTTATCACCTGCATTTTACCGGCGGTTTACCGTATGGAGTTAACTTCTTGGTATTTTTACTATCAAACGTCATTCAATATTTTGTTACTATCAGGTTGTTGTGTGGTATTCAGGATTATTATACACATACACTACTTACTATATTGATAACATTTGCCAAACATTTTTTTATCTTTTAGAAGTGCTACTGTTTTTATATTTCTTTTCTTTAGATTACTTGAACCTAGCTTATATTTTATTATATCACAACATGTGACTTTATTAATCGCATAAAACTACTAAACATTGACGTTCTTTATGTTTATCATTCTTTGAAAGTTATTTATTTTATTACTACGTCATTATTCCCTTCGTTTGACGAATCAGTAATAAAATATATTATTTTGATATAAATTATAATGACGATGAAACACATTCCCGTTTTAACGACCTTCCCTTATTTGCTTTTCATTTTTATTATCGAGTTTCTTTTTTCGTATTTATTTACACTCGTATTTTTACCCTAAATATTTAATTACTTTGCTTTTCCATTTCCATAGCTTACTTGAAATTCATGTTTAAAGATTAATTTATGAATCTGGTGTTTTTGGAAGACCTCTATCGAGTGTAGAATCAGAATATTGCCGGCGTCATCTTTAAAATTTAGTTTTTACACATTTTTAATTCATCCTACCTATCTACGAATACATGCAGATAGATAAATAGATACCACAATGTATGGTGTCATCGAGACCTATTGCAAATTTATTCACTTTTCATTCTTCTCACTTGCTTTCTAGTGGATTACCAAAAGTAACAAAGAATAGAATAGACTTCGTATAGGAGATAATAGGAGAACGTAAGCGTAACTGAAATAACTCCAGTGTAATGAAATCTGTATTAACATTAGGTTATATTTATCTTACGTTTAGATTTCAGTCCAAGAATTTTCTAAAACAACACAAGTGATGTGTTATTGCTCAATTATATCATCTAGGTGTAGTTTATACGTATTTGATTGATTGAAACATCATCCAGATTGCTAGATATTTGAGATATTGACGCTCGTACGTACCTACAATCAAATTCTGCTATGTTAGTTGTTAGTTATGTGTTCACTGTTCACATACCAAAGATGATGAAGTTCGTATATTATATCCATAGTAATTGTGCCAATAATAATTGTACGTTTGATTTACGGCCGTGCCTCGGTAATGATTGAAAATAAATCATCGTATGGGTAATATGCATACTATACTACACATCATTCAACCACTACCGAGCTATTATTTTGATGATATTAGCTATAGTACCTATACAATACGTATTCTCATTGTTCCACAGACGTGCCACCTATGTATTGAGTAGGTTTTAAATTGATTGAATGTTTGTCGGCATTTTTAAATCCCGATCCTTCAATTGTCACACTAGGGTGTGCGGTGGAAACATGAACGTGAAGCGATACATTTTCACGCATCTATGGGTAATACATAAATGAAGAAAAGGCGATTTAGCCAATATTATGTTCGTAATATTATTACCTACTAAAAAACTCTTCTCGATCAATAAACTGCGCTTGAAGCTATTCTATGGATTAACTTTAACCAATCGTTTGCTGTCACCTGAAATATAGCGTTTTATAATGAAATGCAGTATATCAACTTTTAAATGTTCACTAGAGCTCGATGAAAGAGATGTTCAGCACTTGAATAGTAAACTACCATAGATTATTGTGTACCAACTAAATCAGTCACGTATTTGCGATGGAAAAAATGAATGCCCATGGATTGGAATCTTAATTCTAGTTCTAGTAAATATCGATCTTTAGTATTCTTCATCTTTTATTTATTACTCACGACACTTGCAATAAATAGTATGATAAATTGTTTTTTATGTAAATACAATAGATAATACAATGTAAATACCTACACGTAAGTATTATTTATCTACATACCTATTTACACTGTTCAAGGTTTTCCCTTATGCATTTATTGTAGTTACCTACTATAACAGTAAAATTTCCTAGTACAATACTAGTATTATAATAGATACAAGTTTTCTCACTTAATTACATTTACCGTCTATTTATTTATTTAATAAACTTTGTCCCTTCAATTACCTAATAAACGTATTTTTTCTTTAACATGTTAATTACTACGCTAAGGTATGGGGGGAAAGATATTTGAGAATCTCCTCAGGATTTGTGGTAGACCATGATTTCGTCCAGACGAATATTACTCGTATGTGTTACGTGCACGTAGGTACAAGTAGACACAAGGCAGTTCTATTTTAAAGAAATATACGCATTTTTTTTTAATAAGTCGGTTTCACCTAATATGTGCACGATGTAAGTTAATCTCTTTGTAAAATCTTATCCGTTATTGATAAGGCGGTACTACTTATGAGGTAATTGTATACAAATTGCACGTTATTGCATAGATAGAGTATTGCTACACAGAACTCTATATAGTGAACAGAATAATACATTGCACTTTTATGGGAATATGATTAAAAGTTCCCCTCAAAATTACGTTAGGTTCACAAGGATTATTCCAATTTAAAGAGACGATATTCTTAAAAAAATCTTAAACTTCAAAGGATATACCTAAGATATTGTTTTTTGAATGCTCATAAGATTGTTTCATACATGTAACTAGAATATTCCAATAACGTGATTTATAGTACATACCCAACAATTTACGTAGATTCTGTAATAAGTGTAATTAATAAGTAACGTAATTAAATTGTGTTAAATTATTACAACTCGTTATTTGTCTAATTTTATCATATCATTTGCTATTTTATCTCTAAGTGTTATACTTTTTTTCCCTAGTAATAATTTCTGAAGTAAACAAAAAACATACTTAATTACTAGTGATGTAACATCATCCTAAACGAGGAATTGATAATAGTAAAGTTGTATTTTTTACTACAAAGTGCCTTATTATAAACCCCCTGATGATTGCGTGATTTTGTCAATCGTTTTAGTAATATTAGTGATTAACAGACATATTACTACTAAATTAATGCTCATTCTTGCATACTATATAATTAAGTATATCATTGAGCTATTTTTAGCCTTCAATAATTTAACTTGATTAAATATTTGCATCAAAGTTTAATAAAAATTAATTTGGCAACTACTTAATTTGTTTTTATGTCATTCTTAAATAATATTTCCAGCGCATACTATATTTCATTATCAATTAATTACGTGCCCGATGGGTTTTATGACTTGGTTATTTACTTACAACATTATTGGTAAAGATATGATGAAACGACGATTAACATTGAACACTTTTTTACGTCCAACTTGAGGCGCTTTGAGGTAAACATATATGTGTGCTACGACTGCTACGCCAATAACTGTCAGAGAGGGAATGTGTATTGCGTAGCATTGTCATCCTTCTTCCTGAATCCCAATTCATACCTCCACATAGGACCTCATACTGGTCCATTCGGTTATCGGTATCACCTATCGATTCCATCGTTTTAAGACACCCCATGACGTGACATTATGGGGCATTCTGATCGAAATAGTCAGTTCAGCTACGTATTGTACATATTCGCATTGTTTTTGTAGAAAAAACATATTTTCGAGACTGTAAATGTAAATGTGCCCTCGGTACCTATATAATATTTTTTATCTGTTTTCACATTTCAGTTTCACAATTTCAGTTCTCGTTTGTCTTAATTTATTGTACCACATCAAATAAATATTTATTTCGTTTCTACGGGTACCCTGTTCAGTGTACTTACAATGTACATATAAATTTTTCATAATATTTTAGGAAGATACCCATGTGGACAGGTAGATATAACTATCTAGTACTATTCGACACATTACACATATGTTTCGTTTCAGGCATTGAGAACTATGTATATAAAAAATATTTACCTTAATATTTGTTATGCATTCTTTTATCTTACGGTCTTCCAACGTGTAGGGATAGTCGAAAACGTCAACGTTGTCGAGATATCAGGATGTTGCTATCACCAGAATTGCTGGCACTATTCATTGCTATTCTGACGAAGTTGAGCTCTCGCTTTGATCATCCATACGGTAAGAGTTAAAAAGTATCGCCTTTGACTGCTACAAATACTCGTTACACCCGTTTCTGAATTTGCAGTGCAACTGGGTTCACACCATATAATTGATAAACATTCCCAACGACAACAGCTCACAACTAGACACGACTAATATAATTGGATAGCATTAACATTATTCAAGTTCAAGGTGGTGTCATCAACATAATGATCCAGTACACTACGATTGTATGTTTCATGGATGAACAATATTATACATCAGTAACAATCCTACATAATAACGTATATCATCTCTATACAAAGTAGCTTATTCAGTGTTCACTATTCCTATACAGTATACACACTACACAGCCATGTATCATTTTAGTACGACAACATCAGCTCATTATGTAACAATCAAATAATTGGTTGATTTTTGTATACCAACGTATCGTTCCCGCTCGTGCGTTCACAGAAATAGCAAACGTCGCTTTTTATGTGGGTACATTATCACTTGCTTCATGTAGGTAGACAGAAGTTCATGTTATCATACAAACTTTTTCTTAGTTACCTTATCTGTTATTTCCTAAGTTCATCCTTTTTGTTGGTTGCAATCCAGTTGACGATGAAAACATTTTTTTGAGATATTCTGTGTAATACGATATGGAATCTTTTATATGATTGATTTGTTCGGCCTATTTTTGAAGAAGGCGTCGTGTATTGAGACATGTGTTGTTAACAATAGATGTTCACACCACATTCACTTTGATATTTGATATTATAGATATTCCTAAAATATGCCTACGATACTTCCGATTTTGTGAGACGACACTTGCAAATCCTACATTCTTATTATTAGCAGGTATATGTATTTTGAACATTTATTATAAGTAGTAAGTAGTGAGGACCCACCTAAGCCCTACTATCGCACCACATTTTATTTGCATTTCATTAAGCTTCCGACTGTTTGATTGAAGAAAATTAAATATTTGTTCAATCTTGTTTTTTGTCATCTCCATAAAGCATACTTTGTTTGCTGCTAGTTTCACAATGTCTCGTGTTTAATGTAAATACCGCTTCTATCTCTACACTAGACTTACATATCTAGTTATATATAGTGTATTATATCACCTGTGTATGTATGGTAATGATAGTATTCTGTGTTTTCGTCGCATTACATAGTATGAGACAATTGCTATTATAATTTATTCAGCACAAGTGTTAGCCTTTATACTTAGATTTTTTCTTATTTTACACTACTTTTATTGATGTCGAAGTATGCTTATTGCATGGTGTATTAAACTACTATAACAGAGCAATACCTAGTCTCGTTATTTTCGTGAAGACAGAGTTCAGTATGTAAATTACATAGATTCTCAAAAAAAAAAAACTTTTTTTTTTCTATCACACTAATCCAACAAGCTAGTAATATTCTATATATAATATTGTGATAATATATTCGTACAGCAGTAAATCCAAAATAACATTAGCTAGTCCACATGATCATGATTACATCAAAGGACTACAGGGTCCATGTCATTAGTCTATAGTACAGAGATTATTATAACATCACTCGCGATGGTTGGGTGTGACAACTGACAAGTAATACATATCATTATTACGCTTACTCTGTCACACAAATTAGTTTAGTCTGTGTATTCCGAAACCCTTTTGATGGCCGGAAATCAACGCGCTTACTTTGTACTTATTGCTACCTACCAGTACGATCATACTTCAAATCTTGGTTTGTAAATTATATCTTGATCTGACACGCGTCATATGTGTCCCTTGAAAACTTTTGATCCTTGTGAAAGCATATTTTTTAGGTAAACTCACAGTACATTACTCAGTTCATTCAATTCCCTTTTTTTTCGTTATGTAACCTTACTCGTATAGATACATTATTTAGATTTCATAGACCATAATTAGGTTGGAGACGACCTTGAAAATGTAAACATTATGTCATGTTATTTATTAGGTATATACATCTGCCAAAATTCTTAGTGTTGATTATAAGTAGTGTTTGGTTTCTGCTATAAGGCAAAAGATAAATAATATTTACTATGTTTAACTCGTAAATTTTTCCGTGTAAACAACATGATATTTTGTGAAATAATCTTGAGAATTTTTTGCAAATGTTTAATGTGTAAGGTGACGTTTCATTTTATTTCTTTAGAACATGTTTACAACTCGTGTCACTGATTAGCAATAAAAAGATCTTAAAAGAGATTTTATTGGACATCATCGCTAACATTAATTTGAAGTTTAGCTACCCGTAATATGTACTAAATTTATAATTATAGTCTTGTTTGATATCATCTCACTTCAATCAATCCTGTACAACGTGTATCTAGATAATTAAATTCAATTATCATAATTAAAATCCCTTGTATCATTTTATCAGAATTTGTTTACGAAAAGTTCTATGACAATCCTAATACTTACATTCGCCATTTGCCTCTTACGTACGTACATATGTTGCCAAAGTAAATTATACATTAATACATTATACAAGTGAACATTAACTATAATTAGTTTTTACCACAAAACTGCCCGTGGTATATAATTATATATTCTTATACCTAAATAAAGATTTCTTGTTGTTTTCGTATTTTATTACAAGATTTTACTTAATTTCACTTGATGTTTATTAGTTTTTTTTTGTCTGTGGGCAAATCTTGCAATTGATTTTTCAGCCACTTCCTGACTACTTAGAGACCTTAAACATTGCAAACGTACGTAAACTCGGTGCAAAAATATATCAGCTTTCTCCAGATACAAAAAAATGTAAAGCGTTTCAGAGGCATCCAAGGGTCGTGTGGGGTCATGTGTAGTATCGTATGATAGGGGGTTGGAAAAGAAATCCAGGTCGCAAGTCAGATGGATATTGTCCAGCTCAAGACTTGGAAGGCACAGAGCGATCGAGAGGTTCCAGTCACCGCATCCCGCCGTGTTTGGTATCCCACGAATGTGCTTCATGTGTAAAACTCATATTTAAAAAAAAAAACGTTTCTGTCTATTCTTAGTAGGAGTATCATCGCAATGAAGAAATCCAAGCGCCTCGGAAGGGCGTGTTTAGTGTCGTTTCGAAGACCAAAAGAAACAATTCTAGGATGTGAAGTCACAAAATCTCGTATTAAAATAAATACGATTTTTTATGCTTCATGTTTTGATACCTATTATTACCTTACATAATCTAGTACGTGAAACCGTTGACGACATAAGCGTGTGAGTTGAGTGAGGGACTTGTACTTTATTTTGTTAGTGAGGTTTTCTAAAATCAGTAATGTCTACGTACTATAGAATCCTAAAATTACCTTTATTCTTAGAATTGCGTAATGTTATTGGTACTGAAAAGTTAAGCTTCTTACAATTATTGTGCCATATTCTTCGGCAAAAGTTTGTATCAAATTTGAAAGTTTTCTCATTTTTTTTGTATTTTGGGCGGGCGGCCTATGGATTCAACAAACTTTGTGTAGTTCATATAAAATTTAACAAAATGTATATAAGACATCAAAAGGATGTGGGTGCATGCGAGATATAGGTATTACCTATACAAATATGTTTCTTAGAGTTCGAGGATGTTCAGTTACATATTTTGTACGTATTCAATGTGAATATTATGAAAGCAGCTAGTTGTTTTATTTACCATCTTCCGTTCATGAAATTATCCCATGAGATTTCATAATTTTTTCGTGTTTTGTTTCTTAATTAAGTATTTTAAATGAGCCTTACTTTCTCTATCAGATATTTCTGTTTTGTGCTTCTTTACGGTCAGTAATAATAATTATTACGGTCAGTCAGGACTAAATCCTATAATACGTGTGTGATATTTAATACAATGCATACATATTGTGTTGAGGATGGCTTTTATTATACAGCATTTTACTTAGTTGTGACCTATTATTTGTTTTTTTCTTACCGCTTTTATGAATTTCCTGTTCGTTCTTTGCACTGTATAAGTTGTGAAACTTTATCATTCTCTCTTCTTTAACTTTTGCTCTGATGCTTTGGCTTTCTAACTAGTAATAAAGTAATATTATACGTCCAACTATTTATTATTTCTCTCACTCGGTACATTCCCTTGTTTCTTCAGTATTGCTTAAATTCTCTCGAAGAGTCGTTGTTAGATTAGATGGCGTAGTGTAGTGAGTTTAAGTAGTCATTCTCGATTTACAAAACTGTGTCAACTTTATCTAGAGATTTGTATGCTTAACTTTTTTCTAGAGAAGAAACTTCCCAACTCCCCACTTCACTCTGCCCTTACGTAATTTAAATGTATTTTAATAATTACCTGGTTATATTGAGTGTGTAGTGGATACCTACCAAACATATTAACTTTACGTAGTGTCTTTTTTTCGATGCAGTGAAGATTAAGACAACATTCCGGTTGGAGCGAAATGGTACTACATTCCATATAATATTATATTAGGCTCATATAAGTTTTAGCTGTTTGACATAGCGTGGCTTTTAAAAGTTTTCGCAACTTGGGAAAGGACATATTTCACTATTAGTCCAGAGTCAGGTATAATGTCATCGTCCTACCTTCTTCCCATTTATTACTTGGATTTAAACTTGTTTTGCAGCACTAATATAATGATCAGTCATTCTAACTATACTATATTATACTAACCACATGCGTCGCATTTTTGATGATTTACTTATTTTGTTTTTCCGTTTTTGTAGACTTTTGTTTGTTTTTATTTCAAGTTCTGCGAAATGACTTGTTATTGTTTTTTTCTTTTGTTTATGTTTTATTACGTGTAAATAGGAGTTAGAATAGAATTTAAAACTTTCAGTCCCATATTTACTTTTCTATACACAACTCCTTCCACCCATGTATTTTCGTATCCATTGTTATTTTATCTTTTCACATTCTATTTACACATTCTATTCCCATACTCATTGTTTCCCTACATTGTACCAATATCCGCGAAAAAAATACAACCCCTCTTTTTCCAGATAATGGATGTAAGTATATGGGAGCTTAAAGATACATGTGCGAAACGCAATTTAAAACTGATCTTCTCAAATAATTTAGGTGTATACGAGTATTCTGTTAACATATCACATCATACTAATTTATCAAAATTCGTGTAATCCGTTTCGTTGATAACTTTAATGAGTTTTCTTTCTTAATGGAAATTGTATTGTATTTTTAATTGGTATATAGCAGAATTTTGAGGCCTTTTGTATATTATTAGATAACATGAAATAAAATATACGAAGCTTTATTATATTATCTTAGCAGCTGACATGAACCCTCGAAGCGTTGCGTCGTTTCCATCGTAAAGTTTTAATTGAGCGTTTAGATTTGGATTAAAGTTTGTAAATTAATTGATATTATTCCATTAAACCGCTTTCTTGGTATTACTGTACAGTGTACACTACTTAATAAAACATGCTTATCTATAAAATATACCCATTTTTAAAGTAGATATTGAAAAACAAATATCTTAGGAGGATTTGGTATAGTCTGTAATAAAAATAGGCAGGAATATTGTATTCGTATTGGAGTAGTAGCTGTTATGCTGGCGAAGTATTCAGCAGAACTCGCGCGTAGCTTGTGAGTGGAAGGGACACATTATGCATAGATTATGTCGTTGATGTTTATTTATGAACATTTTCAAAGATACAAAACATCATATTATTAAATTTGTAGAGGAATGATTTTCATATTAGGGGCCTACATACATATTTTTTATTTAAGTTATTCGTTACCAGAGGGTATAGAAACCAATTCTTCCTCTTCAATACCCCACTTGACAAATGTTTTGAGGATATTATTGTTCTTTAAATTTCTTTTTATTTCATATCTTCCAGGTCCTCGTTATTATTTATATACTGTCTTTGTCAAATTATTTTTCTGAATTCGTTAAAATATCTGCCCTGGAGTTTTATTATATTGCTGAACTGAAATTTGTATGAAAATTTAATGAAAACTGAAACCTTTTAATGATACATTTATTTTACTTATCTTCGCAAACGTAACTTCGTTATTTTTCACTCTTGTTGTATACAACACTAATATTGATTATTTTTACATATTTTTTTCATTACTTTCATCATTAAAATAATACTAAGGATAGAGTGTTGTCAGATCAATGCATATGAGCAGAGCACGTAGATAGTGAAATGTTATATTATATTAGATATACATACGTGTAAATACCCAATCATTAGAATTCTGTATATGGGTCGTAATATTCATCTTTTGATCTGCAGTATTATTTAATATTCAGGTTCTTCATTAAGATGCGGCCCAGATACGCTACAGTATTTCACCCGTTCTTTGATTATGAAAGTGTACGTAGTACTTCTTACCCACATAGCTAAACACGAGTGGCTCCACAGAAACAAACCTGTGGTGAGTACCTACCGAGGCCCACCCCGTATATTACATAAATCTTCAGTAAACACCAGCCAACTGTTAATTATGCTGAATTATACCAAAGAGTTGTAAGTATACATTCTTCGGTATCTTTGTAATTTATAAACTTAGAGCGATGGTAATCTTTCAACCCTTTGAATAATGTTTTGATACAATGCTCTGCTATTTTTCTAGTCTCTATATTTGTATTGTTTACTTATTTCAAGCTTTGAATTATAATGGATATTTCATATCAGTCAGCATTTTCAACGTATCGCTTGCAACTCACTAAAATGTGTTCAAGTTAAATTGTAATCTTTATAATACCTATTAGACCAATAAGCATCTTCAATTCAATCTGACAAATTATTGGATAAGAACGCCGAGGGTTCTTCAATATGTGTGTAATTTTATTATCGAACGTAGAATATACGGTATTACGTACCTTAATAATATGTTGAATTCGTGACTTTGTTACCCAAGTTTTCCCATAAAATATTCGAAGCCTACGTGAGTTTTTGCCTTTGAAATATACGACTAATTTCACTGAAAACAATACATCCAAATCACTAAGGGTATGAAGGTAGAGAGTAGTGTATTATTTATCAAACGTTAAATCAAATCCGATTTGTTGGGTGCGTTTGTTATATAATAATGTATTGTAGATTGTATAAGTATGTGATTTTGTAGTTGTGCTCCACGTGTTTCTCAACAAATTATAAGTTTATAATCTTGTAACACAGGGTGGTGTACTCAACGGATAATTGCGACCTTTGTATATTAGATATTAGAAGACAAAATCAATAGCATTTGCACAAAAAATCTTTGCTCTAGAACAATTCCTTTCAATTTCATATTAGACTTTTAATATTCTGAGGCATTAGTAGTTTGAACCTCTTGATACCGTAATATAGCAAAGTAACAATGGATTTTAACTTTTAATAAAATGTATACGACCTATTGTAAGTTGGTGTGTGTTTTGATAGCGGCTATAAAGCAAGGCTTATCAGGGAGACCGTTTTATTATTAACCTACCAACCGTCAGCCACCATCCTCCAGCCGCCAGCCATCGCAGCGTCGCGCATTTCAGACAAAGAAACATCGGGTATGACAACTGGAGGATGGGGCATCCCCTCAACTCATACTTGGAGCTAGCTATGTCTAGATCTCATTGGCAAATTCCCTTATATATGGAGATCATAACATTATTTGCCGAGAAAGAACTTTTCTTATAAATTCCTAATCCAGATATGTTAAGATTATTTGCTCAAATATATATATTGCTTGTTTCTTGCGATTGTTATATACAATATAATAGGTACCTACCTACTTAATTATATTAGTATCCATACCATGTTATTTGTCTTTGTTTACATTACAAAATGAAATTCTTCTCCTGGACCACACAGCTTTGTGGAATCGAACATTATTGCAACGCTTCAGTACCTACGTATTCAGCTATCAGTTTTGTTTCTTAGAGGCAATATGACCCCCGAAACCCCTACAAACAAACGACCACATTTAGTCCCGTGTTGGCAGTCAGAACGTAAAATTATTTACCGCTGTATTTTTTATTCAACGTTGTGAACCGCGAAACTTTTTATTATCTCATATAAAGTGCGTGGTAACTGATAAGCATCATGTTCAACCGCGTTCGTGATTTTTCCTTTTGTTTCCTATATTCCTTTGACCATATTATTATACACGTAACTCCATTTGATAAGAAAAAAACTAAAATTTTCCTCTGTGCTTTTTTACCTTAAGCATTTTTATAAAACATATAGGTATGTTTAGGCAACCGTGTATTGAGCGATGCTTTAACGCTCTAAGCACCTAAAAGTTTCATTAATTAGGTAACTGTATTTTATCAGCGACTGTTTATTTTTGCTCATGATTCGGGGTGAATACATTAAAAATCGCTTAGGTTTTAATTTCACGTAAATTATTTGTGATTTCAGCTTGCAGAGGTTTTACCACTTTTTGTCGTCGAAAGTATGTTACTATATTTAAGTACTGCTATCAACGTTTTATTGGTCTGGTTTTGTGTTATTACCAGTTTTGAATTTTTTGTATCTGAAATGAAGAAAAGAAATTTTACGAAAGCTGACTAGGCTCATGCACATGTAACTTAATGTCATCGAATTAGAATTGAGCCTTCGCAGTTGTAGGTCCAGAGTTATTTCGTGTTAAATATTTGTGAATAAAAATAAGAAAATATCATCAAGAAAAACACACTAGAAAATGTGTAGGTTTTTATGTTTCAGTATGTAAAGTAAATTTTAGTTTCACAATAGAATTTTCCATCCTAATTCACTCCATGCCCATTCCTTTTGTATGAAAATAGGAGACAGGCGATGTGAGTGGGAGATATTTGCATAAAAGTATTGTGTTATCTTGGTAGGAGGCAGTGTACTCGTACGTATAGGGAAAATCTTAAATTGCTCGCATATTTTTGTTAGTTAATGTCACTACGGAAGAAGACCGTTATTTGAAGATAGTTTTTATGACTCTCAGTTTTTCCTCTTGCGTTTTCTTTTATCACACGAATAAGTTTCTGACATAAGATACTTAGAAAGGAAGATTAAACATTCATCCATCGTAAATATGCGTAGAATATTACGTTATATTACTGGAAAATGAAGTGGAAATTTAGAAAATTTATTTTGTAGTGGACTCATTGCAATAATTTAAAAAAATGTATACTTTTGAATTAATTCAAACACGCAATATAATATTATTTTGGAAAATATTTGTCCAGTTTTTTTTATAAATATACAAGTATATTACACACCTGATAACAAATATCTGACGAAATTATTATGTTGGTTCGCATTTTTATCGTGATGTATCGTTTTATCGTGTTGTCATATGCGAGCTTTTTATAATATTTTATTTTTTAGTTTTTTTTTTATGTCGGGAGTTTATTTTTGATGTTCCCGAAAAATCTTCTATAGTGCCTTTTGTATTGACGTGTATTTATCGTGTCGCCTATATATCCTACCTATATTTATATTTCTTCCATAAAGGACGATATTCTTCAACTAAACTCCTGCCGTAATATTATCCTCATACATGTATTTGTGAAGTATATTTGATGTTCTCTCAGAAGTCATGTCTACGATAAAGTTTGGTAAGTCATTTATACCTCAGTGATACAGTATAAACACGTACCTGTGTTCTGATCGTAATTTGTATTTCTATATTTGTATCTCATTGCATTTCTGTTTACTCCTTAAATTTATACATACTTCCATAGTTGTTAGATCACAGTGTTTTTGTTTACTTTGTCTTTATTTACTACAATTAAACTTTGTTACCTTAATAATCAGAGTGAAACGTTATACGAAGATATCTTTGGATTATCTTCTTAATTTTCTTCGCTTCTCCAGCAGTCATATTTTATGACGCGACCCCTTTGAATCCCCTCCGTCGTCATTTTCCTATCATTTTCCCACCTTCGACCGATCTCTCGGCCCTGCTCCACTTCACCTCCTCTCTATCGCATCCCAAGCCCATCATTATGACTGTTATTAGTATAAATAACTGAACGTGCCACGATCTTTACCGTTTTCTGGAGAAGTAGTAGAGTATCAAAAAATGAAAAGAATAAGAATTATTGTCACAACTATATAAGATTACGAAATTTCCAAGCAAAAATTGATATTTTATCTCCATTTAATTCACTTGAACGCATAAAATCTTCTGAATCAAATGCATTGTCGTAAAACGATTTTAAAGCAGTGAAACGAAAGTTTGCTATTTATTACTGATATCTATGAATAAAGTATCGGATATATGTATCAACAAAAAAGTTATAACTAATCACGCACGTTTTCTATGATGTTAGTAGATATTTTCCGATATTATGCGCTAAGTCAGCGCTACATTGTGAGAGTTGACGATCTCTACTATTATTATCCTCCCACCTCGGAGGAGTGTTGGGCAGCCCACCACGTGGTTTCTCTACGACCCTGCCTCCCCCCACGTGGAGCGCCGTAGAGAGGGAGCTGCTCTCTCACCCACCCACACAGCTGACTACCAACACCACCACACCAACATGTAGAAGCGAGCACTAACACAACAAACAACTTTCCCCGTCCGATACACCACAGCCTGTATCTAATCTACCTATACTATTATTACTATGCCACTTCTACGTTGTCGTAGAGTCGGCCATAGCGACCGTGCCGTTTTCCACGTTCCATCCCTTTCCACTATAATTTACCGTCTCACTCCATTGCTCTGCGATACTGTTATAATGTTTTCATGCTCTCTCTCACGTCACATGGAATATCTATGGTTTTGTTTCGTTTGTCCATGTTTTTAAATGTTATTTTTTTGCACAACCCCTTTACCATTGTATTATGTATTAGCTTTGTTTCTGTCTAGAAATTTATTTTTATTAGCATTAGTGTCTATCGTATACCTAGTTCTTAAATCTTAGAAAAAATATAATAAGGCTTTGTGTACAGAATTGTGATAATATATTTTTATTAAAATTGTTATCGCCTTTGATTTCATCAAAATATTTTCACATAAAAAAGGCTAACTTTCCTTCCAGTCTAATATTTCTATTTAAAATACAACCTGTAATTGATCATTATATTTATTTTTTTAAATAAAATGTGTTAATTTTATCGAGTCTCACTGTAGGGTAAGGTAACCTATATTGGTGATATTTTTGTATATTTGCCTATATTTTCTAGACAGCTGCAATCTTTCCACGGAAAATAGAAATTAAGGAAAGATTTTCCTTTCAAGATAATAATTATAGCTTTTGTTATTTTTTAGTATATAAAAAACCCTATAATTAGATCCGAATAGTACTATCAGTCGAGGCCACCTTATTTGGTGATAGGGAGCCTATTTTGGTGATACTGGCTATCTAATTTGGTGATATATAATTAAAACATATTGAAATCGTAAATTCATTATTTTTTATATCAAACACATATTAACATGTCCTAAATATTTCCTTACTGCTTAGTTTAAGATGTCAAAGGTGCCTGTTGAAAAATTACGAATATAACAAATACTTCAAGTTAATACACACAAAACTATTATTATTAGCTCTCATATCTGATTTCTATTGCTCTGTAGGGCCATTGTTGGTTAGTAGACATTATAGCAAGCAATAAACCCGCCATTTGACTATGTATTTGTATCTCCAATATGTACCTAAGGCACATTATATAGTATATATAATTATATACCTACCTAGCGTACTTACATAGTGTCATAGAATTGAGAAGGCTATTTAAATATAGAATATTTCAATATATTTTGTAAGAATTTCCTTTTGGTTTCTGAGAAAATTTGCAAATAAGTATAGTGGTATACTTAATTTGGTGATACCTAAGTAAATAATTTGTTGATAGACTTATATAAGTAAAATATATTTTTTGATGTTCGTATAGACCCAAATCATCTAAATATTAATAAAGAAGTTTACTACCTAACTTTAAAAAAATATAAAAAAATGTTTCATTGGTATGGGTGACTCGTCATAAAAATAAATACGTTCAAATCGTAAGATTTGCTTGTGAATAACTAAGCAATAGCATCGACTACATAATATGTACATCATAAATTCTTACTGAATATTATAAAATAGATATTTGATGACAAAATAATAGAAACACTTTAGTAATATTGTTCAATTTAATAACTTATATACCAATTTATAAATTGAGATACTCGGAATATACCGAATTACTCGCCAAATTGATGGTAAGGTATTCAAAATGATTTAAAATTATTTGTGTGTTGAATATCGCGGCAAATCGGTCATATTTCTAAACAATGGACTGTTCCCCATCTAACTGACATGATCTCAAAGCTCTAAAAGTGCTTATGTAATTGTAATAAGCCAAACTAAAAATATCACCAAATAAGGTATATCACCAAATAAGCTACCTTTACCCTAATCGTTATCTGTGATTGTGGTAGTTAGGCCATTATAGAATGAATTGGGATCAGCCTCCTGTAGTTGTTATGTGTATTCGGATGTTCGTTCACTTATTGAACAACATTAAATTAACGGTAGTCTGCACTCAAAGGCTAATGGGAAAAGGTTTTTCTTTTATATTTCATGATGTAAATGTAAACTGGTCAATTTAAAATTCCGATACCTAATTCTTTGAAATACCCTCGGCAGTATGGAGCGGTTTTATATATAATTCGTTATATGAAGACTGAGCCGCCAGAGATCTCGTTGTAATAACTTTATGTAATTCATGGTATGGCACATCCTTTCCACCTCAGCTGATATCGTATAAATAAAGTATCGAATATTATTTTGCTCCTTTGAATAGCCTTATTTCAAATTCAGGCGTACGATATTGTCGTGTAAACCAAACGATCGTAAAATGTATCATATATTGCCATTCAGTCGAATATCTTCCTTAAGAAGTCTTCGGCATTAATATTTTATTATACCCACCTACATATAAACATTTTTACTTAAAAGTGTTAAACGTACGAGTGAACGTATGTATGTAGGTATGATTTGATATTTTATTTTTCCAGTAGGTATAAGGCATCTTTAATCAGATAAAATTCTTGCTTATGAACAACCTGTGAGAAATTTTATCTATTGATTTCTTTCTTCTTTTATTAATGAGAATTAATGCGATACATAATTTTTGTAATTTTGGTTTATTTTCTTTTCACACGGACACAAAGGCACTCCCATTTAGATCTTATCTAACTAAAGTTCTATCGTCACAAAGCCTATTTATTCCATGAGTGGTAATGACTATTGTTATTTCTAAATTTCAATTTGCTTCACGAACTTTAACTCTGAATGTTTCCCTCTTTTCATCTTTGAACTTAAACTCATAAAAGGTTATGATATGATCATGCACATAACAATTATTTTGGTGGCTTGGTCACATAACCAAGTTTAAGCTTGATATTAGTTTTTATTTCTTTTCCTACTTATGCCGATTACTTTTGTCCCCTAATTTATATTAATGAATTTTCTTTAATTTTTTTCACAACTTCTCATAACAGTAAATAATATTTTGAGATAATAAAATGATTACAATGATACATTATGTTTGGGAATACGCCGTGCTCAATTTTTTTTGTACTTTTCAAATAGTACTAATAGTTGTTTTCAGTTCATTTCACAATACAGTTTACTTCCATATATCTATTATGTATTCTGTTGGATGTGTTATCCCTTCGACCCATCCGTTCTAAATAATATTATGCAAATTCATATTGTTCCCTTCTCTCGTAAGAGTCAAAGTAAACATTATTATATTAAGGGCAAACATTTTGTCTTAATTCAATTTGTCTTATTTACATCCATAACTTCGAATGTTAATAACATTATGTTTAAATCTCTTATATGAAATTAGCCTTACATACCTAGTACATATTACAATATTATTTTATACCGTATAAGTGTCCATAATTAAAAAAAAATATCGATAATGTAAGGATATTTCTATATTATCCTTTCTGAGATCAGACCACCACGATTTTGCAATTCGGCAATATATTCTTGTTTGAACTTTCCGGTGTTTCTTACTATAGGAAGCGGCTCTTGGCTCTAACTTCCTACGAGATCCGGTTTGTAAAAGCTACATATTTCATATTATAAAGCTTGCGTCCCTTGAAGCGAGTATGTGGGAAGAACTCACAGAGCTGCAAATATAAGTAACTAATTTATTTTTCACATCCGATTCTTTTTACAAGCGTTTGGCGAAACGAAACTCCATATACATTCCATTTTAATTGATTCGGAAATGAGAATGAAGTGATGAGGAACTGATTAAAAAAAATAATAATTAAAATATTTTGTACTTACTTAAATATTTCATGTCATTTTAGATCGACATGAAAAATAAGCGAAATGTCGAAATATCAGGAATTCCAAATAAACGTTTTAATTATTAAAAACATCCCTACGCTTCCAAATATGTCTAGGTATACGTATATTTCGCCTCGATATTAATTTACTGAACATTGAAATGTCAATATAATTTGACATTCGTTTATATTTGTATAGGTATGTGAATTATTTATTTTTGTATGAAAATATAATATTATTTACATTTATTTTTAGCTCGCTCTTCCCCATGTTTAATTTCCACAGGTTTTCCATTCATTGTGTTTCAAGTAGCAAGACGCCCACCTTATGTTCCCACACGTCGGAAATATCTGCTCCCTATACGTATTATACGTTCCAACTACATTGCGCCTTTCTCGATGCGCCGATCGACTTTCGCTTTCCATAGTAGCGGTGAATGGCCAACAAGAGAAACGAGTATCCCCACTACTGTCACTCTCCACACACACCACCAGGCGACTCCCTTACTGAAGTACATTCCTGTTTTAAAGCCGAGAAGGACTCAAGGCCGTCCGAAAGCACTCGCTCTCCCACTCCCACTGTGTAGTGGAGAAGAGGCGCATCGATTTTCACCTCCTAGGGAGAGCTCGGCATGTTTTACGATTTCAGCACTATGACTTTGCATCGCTCCATCCTACCACCATACACACAGGGTTGTTGGCAAACATACAAGACTGCTAGAATATTGTTGATCTTACGTAGGTATATGATCACTGCAATGTATGCAGATACTTCGGATAGTTTAATTTTCAGTTTTAAATTTACTTTTCTTGCTTACTGTTAACTTTCTGTGCAGAGCGAAATTAGTACCTGTTCGCTATTTCATTCATCTAATGAAAACTTTAGTTCATATAAATTATACTCAAGCGTGAATGATTTAATATGTATTTTATCATAATTTTTTATACCGTTTAATCAGTAAAATGTGTTCATAAATTTTTATTTGAGACTGTTATGAGATTATTTTGATTAGATACTTAATACATGTAATCTCTATAGTAAATATCGATAGTAGCACTAGAAGTTAATATCTGTGTACATAGTGGATTACGTGTTAATATCTAATATTATTTCATAGTATCATGAAAGGAATAAATAATATTTTCATATTTCCCTTTTCTTTGATCTCTCACTTGTCTATACATGCATACATACTTGCTTGGATTCCTAAAGTTTCTAAGCTTTTGTGAATACGCACAGTGAAATTTATTGCCCCACCGTCTGATGATAACTCCGCGTCTTAAAATATAACAATAAATATTCTGACAGGCAGATTTTAGTCTTCATTTGTATTATTATCATTGTATGGAATGATAACGTTTCGTATTATTAATTGACCTTGATCTTCACCCCTCAATAAAATCTTATCGGGAGCTTCGCTGTTCAAATAAATTTTAATGTAGTGACCTCTTCTTTATTTTTGTGTCTACACATTATTTGGAGAATAAAGATAATGTAAATACTACTATGTAGATTGTAGATAATATTCTATAGGTATTAATTAGTACACGATGCTTTGTTGACATATTGATTATTTTTCGTAGCAAATTATGCCGTGTATATGTATGTGTGTATCTACGGTGTTCGCTGTAAAATTAGATAGGCAATTATTCATTTTCTCATAACTGTCTACCATTGATTCACGTTCGACCAGTGCATGAATCAATAATAAATAATAAGGGATTTCCTGTCACGCAATGCCTATGAAAGCGACTGTCCGTCTCTAATACGATATCTGCTGCAGTAGGTTTGTCGATGTTTTGGCAGCGTGTCATATTCATACACGAACCAACTTGTCCGTTGTCCGAACAGTAATTACCCCCATTGTCCTAACAGAAAACACATCGGAATGATGAATGTCCGATCTGAATATTGAACTATTGAGTGATAAGTGTAGTACTAATTGCGTTCTTACTATTTTGGCATAACTTTTTTATTGTTCTCTTAGTTGAATTCATTTTTTATCTTCGTCTTACCGAATCTCTTTAATTAATTTAAGAAGGCCTAATGCCGGTTTATATTATGGTATAAATTCGCGCAATATCTTTTGTGTCACTTTTATTTGAGTACTTGTCTTGTCTCTATTTTCTATTTACGTTTATGTTATTGCTATATTGCCGTCAAGATGTCTCATCGATCCACACTTCAGACGGTTGAAACACTTGGAAATTGAAAATGTTCTATGAACATACTTTCATACTCTGCTGAATTTCCCAAGTGGTTGTAAAACTGGACAATCAGTAATAATATTTGATCTGTTCCCCACTTTATGTGGTGTGGTGATATCACGTCTGCAAACTTTCATGGATGGGTTACATCTATGCATGAGTACATACTACATTGCCCTCGCTTGATGGTCGTGGATCGAGAAAGTTATCCAGTTTGTTAACTATTTTCGTTAACATGAATTCGCTGTTTTTCTGCGTTCGCTGCGTTTGTTCGTGTAATGAAAAACAAAGACAATATGTAGCCTATATAATACATATGTAGAAAGGTTTTTGATGAGATTTTTCTACTTGTTTGTTGTACACATCTTTCACGTATCTAATTACAATTTAGTATGGCAAGTGTGGGTAACAGATGGGCGGAGATATCATTTTAGTATATGTGCGTATAGCCAGTTCATCAGTATACAAATATTCCTTACATTTCAAAAATTCCCCTCACCTTGTCGATGGCAGCTCAATTTGGAGTTTTGACATTCTGATATGCTGAATGTATAATTATCCGCATTACTTTCAGAGACGTGATGGTAACACCAAAATAAAGTCGACGAGAATTTTCCCTCTGAATATTTGAACATTTTTTCTCTTACTTTCTTTCGTATTATGTATATGTAATATAGATTATATTATTAACATATTTATTAGTAGTAGTATCTTTGGAGAACTTATATTCATCTACATATATTTCGATTATTTCTTTAGTACCTAGTTCAGTTTTTTTATCAATTTCTAATGGAAGAGGTTTAGTAACAAGCATGTGTATCTTGTTGTATAAAAAACAAGGCAGACTGATTGAGTTTTTGTATATTAAATGACCTTTTTAAATTAAGGTCGAATTCATTCCAAAATAAAGATATCATTAATCTGTCTGTATTGTTGGGATTAGAGTTTGCCTCAGAGTTGATCCCTCGGACAGAAGGGAACTTTTTATTGGCATTAATCCTCCGGGAGAGTTTCTCTTGAATTCTTTTAAAGTAGTCGTACAAAAACATTCTCCTGCCTAGAATATAAATATGTCTTGAGAATTCTCCATTCTATATTATTTATTTAATTATTTTTAATAATGTTACAAAAATACATAATTCATAACTTAAAAATAATTGTACAATAATCCGTAAACAAAGTTTCAGAGATCACTTCGCACTCTTCCAGTCTCTCACACAAGGTGTCACGCTACGCTACTAACCTACAGTAATTACTATTGCAGTACATTATTTTCCTAATTAACATTTTTCGTTTTCATAAGTGTTTTTTTTTTGTCAAAACTGGTATTTATTCTATGGAGCTAATAAACTTTCTTATACATATAATTATTTTCTTTTATCAGTTTCACGTCCGAGTTCCATCCCCTTCTAATTATTCGCCTCAAGTACTGCTGTTTTTTTACACTAATTAATTCTTTTGAGTTTCTCTTTAAGCCTCACGCCATCTTTTCGAGGTCGTTTACTTGCGCTATCTTTGTTATATTTATGTACTCTAAATAAATAAAATGATCCCGAGCTTTTAGCACTCAAATGAAACTGAATTTCCATTCTAGTCCGAGAGCCCGCTGCTTAATTTATGACGTATCTGTTTTTTGATCGAAATGTGGTACAAATGATAGCTTACCAATAGGGTTTTACATCGCACTAGGGTTGCCTATCAAAATCTTGCCGCAACCCCCCCTGCCCTCCCCGAAAAGGTCCCTCTTCGCGGTTTTTCGCATTTTGTAGAAATATGGTAAGAGATAGAAGAAAGTAGTCAATGACAAAAATAATCCTTGCTAAATTCTCTACAAAAAATGCTAAATCATTTTTTTCATAGGACTAGTAGTTTACCCGTAATGGCCCGTCGAAAAACAGGATATTTTTTTTTATTTATTTTTTTTTTTTATTTTTTTTCTTTAACTTTCTTCCACCCATTATCACTAACATTTTATGGAAAAAAATATTTGGCCTGCGGCGCTATATCGCTGGTTATTTTATGAAAAACTAAATTTTAAGAATTTTCGTCACTGAGTTTTATTGCAATAACTCCTAAATTAATTGATGTATGAAAATAAGTTATAGCTCGTTTTGTAGCTAAGACTATGGTAATTAATTCGTTCTTTGACTATTTTCCTGTAGCTCTTATCAATTTTCAACCATTTTAGTTTAAATAATTTTTTTTAGTTTTTTAAATGAATTTCGGTTTTGGACCGGCTATTGCGGAACTGCTAGTTCTACGAAAAAATTGACATAACATTTTTTGTAGAGAATTTAGCAAGGATTATTTTTGTCATAGACTACTTTCTTCTATCTCTTACCATATTCCTACAAAATGCGAAAAACCGCGAAGAGGGACCTTTTCGGGGGGGGCAGGGGGGGTTGCGGCAAGATTTTGATAGGCAACCCTAGTGCGATGTAAAACCCTATTGGTAAGCTATCATTTGTACCACATTTCGATCAAAAAACAGATACGTCATAAATTAAGCAGCGGGCTCTTGGACTATTGATAGAAGCATGGGAGTGTCCAATCGATCGATTTTTAACATTTACCATGTCCAACCTATCTGTATATCATATATTTACCACACCACTAATAAAAAAAACCTTATGGCTAGGTACGGTACATGTCAAAGAATCCAGTTGCGAATAATAAGGGGAACGGGGATGGAAATGAATCTGTCCATCCGATGATATTTCAACCTTCGACTTCGTGATAATTTGATTACTCAGCGACAGCCTTACTTTCTTTCTACTTTAACAACGCTGACAGTTTAATTAAGTATATTTCGCATTACTAATTTCTCATGGATTCATTTTGACAAAAAGCTTATACTAACACCAATTTAGGGCTTTTATTTACTTGAATTAATCTGTTTGTTTCTGAAGGTGTCAATCTTAGTGTTATTTCATTATGGATTGTGTCATATTTTTTTCTCGGTAACATACTTGGTTTTCAATGGTTGCTCAAACTTTGATATTGAAATACGCAGCATTTGTGATTTAATTTAACTTTGCCTACTTTGAAATTATTTTTTATGTTATGTTATGTCATAGATAGCCCCGTAATATAAATGTTCCCTTTCGACACGAGTATTGCGTGTATGTTTATTATTTATAGAAAAATATGACTGACAATCCTAATAGTGGAGGCTGTGCACGTTTGTATAATACGTACAAAATATATACTATCCGTCTCATTATAATTAATATATAAATATAGCATTTTCCGGCCCTTGGGCAATCTTGAATAATGCTTGAGGACATCACGGTGTGTGCTTGATATTAATTGTAAACTCAACTATGTAATTTATTTTGTATCAATCATTTCAATCAGTAATCCTTTATATTATGTTATAATGCTAAAAGGATATCGTTTCCAACTAGTGTACAATAAATATATCAGAACAACTGAATACCTTTTACATGTTGTTCACAAACGGCGTTGCGCCGGCGGCGATGCAATACAATCATAATTTTATTTATTGCGTTTAGAGACATGTTTTATTTTTCATAAATGATCATACGGAGATTATACTGGCTGATTCTACTGGAGAAGTTTGGTAGCAGTCCTGTATAGTATAATGGATTTATTTAACCCAAGAGTAATCGTTATTTTGATTTTTATCCGCTATTTTATTTTAGAGGAAAGAATCTTTCAGATGTAGTTTAGTATTGTGACGTAGATATTAAATAACCTGTAAAATTGACAATGATGGGATGTTATGTAACCACTTATTTCCTTAGAAAAATGTCTGCTTTGACGTCGATGGTCTTACTTCATAGCCTTAAGATGTATTTATATAATAATTATTCTTATATATTACGAAATAATTTTATTGACAAAGCTTTGTCACACCTGAATTTTGACTAGGAAACATGATGTTTTATGATGCTTCAAGGGTTATTGCACTTTTCCTTGGGTTATAAATTAAACACTTCAATATTGTTTATCATTCGCGTGAATCTCACGAACCCTGTCAAAAATAGAAATCAACATTCTTTTATAGTGGTAAGAATATATTGTATACAAAATTTTACTATTTTAACTGTCTCGCTTTTTTACTATCACGTTTTTATGTTTATGACAAATAATGTGACGTGCATTACTGCTTTCGTGACGTTTATAAATATAATATGTTTATACATAATATGCAAACAACCAATACTGTAGTGCTTTGTATAAGTAATAGTATTATCTAAGTATATAGTTACGACTTACTGATAACTCGTCTAACCTACATTTTGCAGTTTTTTTTATTTACTTAGTTGTTAATTGTATTTATATTGCATCGCGAGTTGACTGCATTTATGTAGGTGCAGTACAGTGGCGACATGTGACCGAATTGAATAAATGACTTAAAGCAGTAATAACTATTCAGTGAACATTACGTGGCATCCTACGCCTGCTTGAGATCTTTGCTTTATGACTTGTAATCCTTTGTTGTATTTTTATTAAATTACATTTTCAGTCACTTCCGCTTCATTCGTTTAGTTTAGATATTATTTCACGTTTTACCCAGTCATCACTGTTTCTTGTTTTGTCAGTTGTGTTTTATCAGTAGGGAAATAGTAAATATGCATAATATAATATAATGTTTACCTTAGATGCTCTATCCTTGCACTCTTGACATATTGACCACATGACTTGTATGGCACGATTGGTGTCCATATGATAGACACGCGTTGCGATAACCTTACGTGACATCTCATGTAGATTATGCATACAATAATAATTATTTATATTTTGTACCTGTGTACCTACGAAAATGTATCGATTATATAGCAACTTGAATCCCCCCTTGCGATTCGCACTAACTGGCTATTTTGTTAATGAAATATGAGGCAAAAAAATACAGTATTAATTTGATTATTTTTTTTATTTCAAACCTTAAACTCTTTTATCATATTCTAACTACCTACATCCAGGGTGGTTTTGCTTTTACAAAAATGAAATCACGAAACTGCGTATAGCCCTACACTAATAATTCTAATGAAAGGAAAGCCTTTTCAGAAATATCTACATCATCCTGAATTTTAAAAAATCTACCTACGCTATAAATATTTTGTGATCTTGTGCCTCCTCACTGAGTTGAATGGGCACTTACTCTAGTAATTTATTTTCGAGTTTTGAATCTTCAATTCTCGTCAATACCCATATGTAGCCTATTGGTAGCAGCTATTAGGTATCCTCCTTATGTACAAATTAATGCGATAAGTTATTCTATCATTTTTTTATTAACTCGTTATTAGAAAATTAAATGGTCACGCGTCGTTTGCATAATGCCAAATAATTAATTGATGCACAATTTATGTACGTATGTACGTAATTAATAATTATTAACATTATTATCACAATCAAACGATTTACTTAGGTGGTTGTTATATAAACAAAGTAACGTATTATGAGGAATTATGTAGGATTTGTACATAATTAATGCAACTTTAGTGTGTCCCCGAAGAGAATAATTGAGCTAACAAAGAACGATAATATTCTCTTGAGCAATATTCAAGTCATATGGATCAATCCCTTTCGAGTGTTAGTTTTCTTTCAGCGGCGCATGACCGCTAAAACTCCAGTTAGTGTTATAATTTGAAGTCGAACCATACGGAACCTATTATCAGTGTGTGTCAATATGTAGGTAATTCCTTCAGTTATTGTGGAGGACCGCAAGGTAAAATATTCAACTAGGTAAGTGCCATGAATTTGTGTTTTTTGAATTGAATTTATTGCAATTACCCTCGAGATACGGATTATGTTGTGTTATGACATATACGCATAATCCATTAACATTAATTAATTAATGCAGAACGCAGGTTCCATACTGTAAATAACGTGTTAACATTGACCGCGTTTATCATTACAGGGCTGAAACTCTTGTATTTTCAATGGTACGATAAAAACATAATCAGACATGTGTCTTATTTATTACTTTATTTTTATCTCTATCTATATGACGATTATATCATTAATTATCGTATACTTTTATTGGTGAGATTTACGATTTCTTCAGATATTTCGTTTTTGAAATAACTACATTGGTTTTGAACGCTTTGATCCTAATATATGAGTCTGCCCAATACAATAAAGATAACATTTTAATTAGACACTCTTAAGGACGTCTTCTATTTTATATGAGTAATGTCACATTTTATCATGTCAAAGCAACATATTTTATATCGGTGTTATAATTCCCCATCACCACTTCGCATCTGTACACAGTTTTAACCTGTTGTTCTATTGAAACAATTTTCCAGTCGACTCACACCTCTGTTAAAAAATTCAAGCTAAATCTGTGCTTAAATCGAGGATACTCAGCGATCAAAATCGTTTGTATTCGTAGTGTTTACGTCGAGCATTTGTGTGTGAAAGACATTTTGAAACATACTGCGTATACAGTAATAATGAATTCAGTCTATTTTGGCGTAGCACACACAATTTGGGTCTGTAGTGGTTTGAATGATGAAAACACTGTTGGGGTAGGTCTTACATCATTAATCATAGTCACCAACCGGTGGCATACGGTTCTTGACATTACATGGAAGTTCTAGGTGGATTTTTTTGTTAATGAAAGCATCTTACTTGATTCTGCCACTCAATCAATGATACGGTTCATAAACTTCGAATGAGTGTCTTTCTCTCCGAATTTGAAATCATGTTCTTCATACGTACGTAAGTAGACGATATTGTTGTAAGCTTTCATAGGTATTCCAGTAATGTTTTATTTACTCAAAGGCAGGGCTTTCCAAGACACTTCTTCGTATTATCGACCAGAAAAGTCTACACATCATAATTCGTACTGGGAAAATTCACCCATCCGTATATCATGGATATCAAAGGATTAGGCTCAGATGCGCGGAGCCTAAAATATACAAGCATTGTTCCTGAATCAGTATTTAGAAATATCCGTACATTATCGCATGTGTGCATAATAATTACCTGATGATATTATGTACGTATTTACCGGTAAATCTAGATTATTTTGAATTATTGATTAGCAATTTTGATTTTAAACCTGTAGTTTATAATACCTACTGATGGGATTATTATATACCAATCTATTCTTGTAGGGCAGGTACACAAACAATTGTATAACTTTCTATTACAATACTACTAGATTAATACTATTTGTTCGTAGTTTTTATTTATTATTATCATATTATCAAAAGTAGAATTACTTCGTCTTGTGCTTATTGTGTTATGCTGTTAATTAAGTGGATGTCGTTATTTCTTGTTACTCGCGCCAAATAATAACATACTCTCTTATAAAATGAGTATTCCTTAATACATTTACAATGTACAGTATGTACACGTACAGGGTATAATAGATTACAGTAATAACGTTTCTATGAATAATACATCATATTATGTTCGTTCTAGTTATTAACGTTATTTTATTTCTATAGTTAATTTGAAAGTAGATTTATTTTAGACAGATGATAAAATGAGTTTGTTTACCCTGAGTGTTAATAAATACACGTTATTCGTATAATAATTATATTATACGTTACCTACACCTATTAGACTTAATTAGTTTCTTTCGTACCGTAATAGAGTATTTATTATGTAATCAACTCATTCATAGAATTATATTAATGAATATTTCATTCACAAATAATGTTAAGTTTTTTCTTTTTCGAACTTTTTACAATTTACGATTTTTTTTATACCTTTCTGCACATTATGTTGTTTTAAACACTCTGATGACTGACATTCAGTACTCAGTAAAAATAAGTTTCCGTATCTTTCTGAATTAATTTTAATAATATGTCAATTACACACATTACAGTGAGTACATATTCTAAATTAATGTATTATTAGCAAGTAGTAACTATTTCATGGCATTTGTATTAATAATCCATTTCGCGACAGAAGTCCCCCAGTGCAAAGTTGGTTTAGTGTTGCTTGATGTAATAATAAGACATGTTGCAGTTTTTCGCTACTTTCAAATTATATTTTAGAAATGTTGTTTAAAAAAATGGGTAATTTTTGGATTGTTAGAGTAAACTGGTAACATTGTTTTTCAAACTTGCGATGGCGCGGCGGTTTAAAGTAATTATTGTAGTTTTTTTTATTCTTTTTCCAACTCGCAAAACTATCTCGCCTTTATAATGATTTCTCTAGCACTGCTCTGTAATATTTTCGACATTTAGCTTACTTGTAAAAAATACAATGTGGGAATATGACGGCTTTGACATCTCTTATGACAAGATTCGACAAACAGGGCTACCGACAGGACAGTACAATTTTCAGCTCCACTTGCAGGTTACATCCGCCGGCGGCCAAGATAGAGGAAACGATCTCTACCATCTACGTTATAATATCCACCAATCCATGATCTCACTTTACTTTAAAAATTAATATATAATTTACGTAACCTTTTCTCTTGTCGATGAATACAGTAATTAAAAAATCTTATGCACATAATTGATAATACCTATAGATTATTATTAGTAGTTTGTAAATTGTTATATCACTTTACGTTAGATTAGTCTGAAGATATCTTATTTTATCTATAAGAGTAATTAACTCCTTTAATTAAACTTGCGAAGATAATATACCAGTAATAAGATTATCCAGGTAACCGCAAGATAATCTCGTTATTATACGTAGTTATTACCTAAACGGGTTCATTACATTTAACTGCTACTGCTGTTTATTGGGTAACCGTGTTTTTATTAAGAATACTATAATAGTAATACGAAAAAACTTAACGTCGTACAATCTAAACAAAAAAAATAGACTTCCAGTGTAGGAGCTTTATCGCGCAGACAAAGTTAATGTTGCAGGAAACTGCGGTGCATCGAAAATATCTTAATTCAATTCAACTCATTGACTTCGTATCTCCGGTAGTTGCAATTTGCTCGTTGCATATCTCCTCCATGTTATTACTATGTACCTACAGTACATTATGCAAGGGTACGGAGTTTATATCTTCGTATATACATTGATAGCTAGCTGATACCACGATGCAAATCTCACCATATACCTACACCTATATTACCCACCCCGTACAGCATGCAGCGTACATTATTACAATGCGGTGGTGTAGAATGTAGGGCAGGACGAGAGATGGAGACCTATCTACATTCGCTCCATGCCCTAAATGCTCAACTCAGAGATGGATTTTACTATAAGAATTTCACTCTAATGGAATACTTGTGTAGCGAAATTCTGTGATGTAATATATTGGTGTAGTAAATTTTACTTTACATCAATTCGGTAGATATTTTATCTCGATAGTTTTTTAATCTTATTTAAAGTCTCGAATGTTACCTACGTACATAAAATTCCCTCTTCACGTTATTTTGTATACGTGATGCAATTTATTTTAAACACATTCTTTTACAGAGATACATACAGCAACGATGATTTGGCGTATTCTTGAGATGGTCATATACCTACGAGTAGCTAATTAAAATAAATTTTGTGTGTCGAACATTTGTGTCATATCTTAGTATTATTTTCCACCCTGTTCTATTTTCTCTTTTTGTATGCTTCCCCATCCACTCTTGTATGCCTGCCTGAAGTATCATCGATCCACAGTCGAAGTGATCACTTCACCAGAAAAGCACTTTCCAATAATGGACTATTGTTGCAGATGACACAATGTGGACCATTAAATAATATTGCCTACAACCTTTTGTATCAAAATGTAACTACATGAATATCTATTTATATTACGTTATCATATTTCCAATCATTTGTATATGTGTTCAATCATCTCCTGAATAAGTATCCAAGTATTATGTATATTGTAAAATGTTCTCTCTAACTTTGTCATATTTGTGATGTTTTTCGAACGATTTGACTTTGATATATGACATCTCCATTCTGTATTATTTTCCCAAGAAGCCAATTTTGTCTTCCTGAGCAAAAGCATAAAAATAGTCGTATGCTAATGAGTTGCAAACTCTTGTTACATAGTAGTTGCATCTACGTATATCCTTGTACATTAGTATTTTTACAGTATATAATTGAATATTCCTATAGGTATTGTTAAACCGCTGTCATAGTGCGCTTCTGATTTTCTTGGCAAGAGTTTCCCCTTTATCATACGAGAAACAGATATGAATGAGCCTGAACCGCTTAACTCCTGGCCGTGTTGGGAGTAAGTTGGATATTCATCATTGGCAATTGCTCTCCGCCCCTTCACCGAATGTTTTATGGCCGAATGCAACGGTCCATATTCTGTGTGCGAGGAATTTACTTAATGGAAAACAAATCGCTTCCATGCCAAGTTCGGAAAGCAGTTTGTCGTGATTATTGAATTTCTGGACAACAAACTTATTACTCGACTTCAATTTTAGTGTAATCAATATATGAAATGTATCCCTTGTTAAACGATTCAGCTTAAATTATTACATAACATTTATCGTATTCGACAGTTTACTGTTATATAACTTCATCACTTAACTCAATTAATTGGTCTTAATAAATAATACATTTTTCTATATTATTTGCTGCATACAATTGTTAGAGGATAGTTCGCATTATGTCCGCGCCTGTCTAGAGTGTCTAGTGTCTAGTCACTCATTTAATCATATTACTATACCCGACAACCATGTCTCGTTCAATTCAATCGTTTCAATATTATATTTTACCTCTTATTATATCTACACAATTTATTTATTATTATTCCGAGTGATTGAAAACACGAGCAATGTAACCGAGAACATGTATTAGAATTTTATTGAGGTGCCTGTGTCAGTATCTCAGTAGCGAATTGATTAAATCTAAGGTATAATGATCGTATAGAGCTTTGGAATCATAATATCGAAGGTTCTGATTAAGTTTAACCTAGATAATAATATGTGCTGTAGAAGTTACCGAGAGATGAAGAGGCTTGCGACTGATAGAGATGAATGGAGGGGTCGAGTGCATGGTGCAGACTACAGACCAAGCTTAAGATCGTGTTCATACCTACATACGTTATAGTCTGTGTAATACTAGAAAATAATACCTGTCTAATATTTGTTTATCTCCCAGAATTACAATGGTCACGGGAGACAGTGTCACATTTTTGACAACGACATAACACAACATTGGTAGTATGATCGTATATCGTAATAATACTAGTGTAACTGACTGATTGATTTCAAATTTGAAGTCAAATACCGTAGATATATGTATCTGCGTTTGATACTGTCTGTACTGCACATTGTATACAATGTATGTACATAGTGCGAATGTTCCCTGGTTTCGATGTTGGCGTAACTTAACGACTACCTTTTTACACCTGCATTCCGATTCTTTTTCAAATACATTTTTATTTTTTAATATTTTATTGGATACAACAGCTTTCAATACATTTAATTAAAATAATATTTTACAATGCATTTTTTATATTGCCAATTAAAGTATCCATCTACTGGCTGATACTAGTTCAACATCATTTATACATGTTATACATTTACCCTGTGATATTTGTGAATAAAAATATCAATGATTTTTATACACAGCGCTAGACAATGAATCGAAATCATCTACAGTCTACACCTACAGTATATAATACATACATATAATGGGGTTCTCGCATTTCAGAATTGATGCGATAATATAATGTTGACGTATTTACAAAATGATACTTGGGGTGAGTGACGCTGGCCTGTCGGCTGTCGCCCTTCATTTTGCTGAAACAGAATTGAATAGAAATAATATTATTAAATACGTGATGACGGGAAATTATACCTAAGTATATTTTTTCTCGCCTTAAAGATCCTTAAGGATACACGCTTGAAATTAGTTTTCTTTTTCTGTTCCTTTTTTTGTATTTCGTGCCTTGCTTTTTGAGTACGAATGATGACGATTCTTTAGTATGACACTTTTTTACGTAACTGTTCATCCGTGAAACCTCTGTAAAAAATCCAATAAGTTGGATATTACGTTGAAGATATTGGCACTCTCAAAGATGGAAACATTGGAATTTCGTAATAATACAAAATATCGCTGTTAAAAACATACATTTTTTACATTCCTACCAGTGACGAAGAGTGACTTATCCTCGCAGGTAATCCGGGAAATAATCATCCTGATAACGTAAATGGGTAAATAAAATACATGTTTTGTAGGTATAATTAAAAACTTTTTTTCACTATATTTATCCTATAAATAATCGCGAAATTGTCATAGCCAATTTATTGCTCGCTTTCTTTATTTAATTTAACTTAACCTAAAGGAAGCCGGTGAGATTAGACTTACGAAGTATGACTACTCGGGACCGATACAACATATTTTCTTCTAGTTGATATTCCATGATATTCCAAGTGTCATCTGTGTGCTGTACCTATATCGACCTTTTAGAAGTCGGAAAAATGTATGTGGTACCTATGTAATTCCTCTTTCTTATTAAATTCGTTATTGTTGAGTTCGGAATCCCTGACAATTCTCAGTTACGCACATTCTACTGTTAAATTGTATTTTTATGAGGATCCCTCGGACAGAATGAAAGTTTTCAGTTTTATGCCGTCATTATGAATAATCCGTGTCGTCATTGTTTTATTTTTCATCATCGTCTTGTTTTATAACTTTGGAATGGTTTTGTAGGCAGACAGTTAAAAAAATACTTAGTTTATATTTTCTCGTTTTTTGTTTGTTCCATACATTCTTCCACACTATAAAAAAATCATTATGGCGATGAATATTCAGAAAACTAATTTTCGTTCACTTAACGTTTACTTTAAAATATCAAGCAATTTCCTTCAATTTACCACAGGAAGTAATGTACAAATTGTCCTCATGTTGGTGATTTTTTTTAGGCAGTCCACCCCAACTGGGTGATTTGTGTATAGGTGAAATTATTACAGAAAAAAATACACAGGAAGAATCCGTCGCCATATTAATTGCATTAGTTGGAAATTCTTACATTTCGGTCCATTTTTTATCGTCTTTTTCATAAAACAATGCCTTAGATTTTTTTTCAGGACGAACTATTTACCTGTCAAAAAATTACCGCTTAAATATTTTTCCCTACCGTAGAACACCATCCCTTGGGGTGATCACGTTTACACTCGGTAGTCCTCATTATAGACAGTGTTGGTTCTATTATCTCACTCAACATTACCATATTGGGGGAGGAAAGCGATAGGCCAATTGACCTTCTGAAACCCTTATCAAGTTGCTGTGACAAATTGAATATAAATAATACGTTGTCGTAAATATATCCGGTACAATATGTTGCATAGCATTGCGGTTATTTTTCATTGTTTTGGAGATATTGTTTTCTTGCTTCAGGGCATGGCACCAGGAATGACGTCACAGTCTTTTGCCACGGCATTAAGGTTCAAAATTGCGTGACAATCGCATGATAAAATGGTAAAAATAGCGTTTTTTTCCATTTTTTTGGGGGTTAATTTTGCGTCTATCAAAAAACTTTTACGGTTATTCCCTAGATTTTAATGCGTATTATCATTACAAGAAAAAAAAATACTCCGCGACTTTCGGGAAACGAGTTTCCGTCTTTCGAAAAAAAGGTCAGAGGTGTTTTTAATTTATTTTTTTGGGAAATCTATACAAGATATAAAAAATCTTTTACGGTTATTCCCTAGATAAAGGTTCAATGCATCTACCTTATTTTGTTCCAAAGCATATTTAGTAACGGTTGTCGAGGTAGAAGGACTCCCGTTTTTAGGAATTTTTGAAATGTCGGTATGCACACTATTAATTATAAAAATCCGTAATCCAAATAAAAGAATAATAATTAACTGTAGTTTCTCTTCGATATTCTCTAGTATTACCATTAAATTACCATCTTCGTGCATGTAGATATATTATTAGTTTCTCAAAGGCCACATAGGCTGTTTAAATAATAAAGTATTTTCCTCCCTTATTAATGACGAAATTTGTTTATTTTTTAATAAGTTAATTCTTTTTCTTCTTTCGTAGAATAAAATATATATGCAGATTGTAGGTACCTTCGCTTTCCTACAAGTCGCAAAGCAATGCAATTTCATATAGGCACAAAATATTTATTTATACACCTGTCGTAACAATCTTCTAAATCTATAACAATAAAAATACAGCCTTATAGAATGTAGAGGTTGGCTTCGTAGGTATGGTCATAAAAAGTTTACAACCTTTATTTACCCATTCCAGTCAGGTTGATTATATTGATGTAGTAGGTACTTACACTTACCTACCCACGTAAACCCACGTATCTCTTTCGGAACTCGAATTTTGAAGAAAATTATGAGGCGCTTCAGTCGCCGAAGTTAGGCGAACTTACATAATTTAGTTGAAGAAATACGACGACAAAGTTTCACCAATTTAGTATCGGATTGTAAAGAAATTTGGTGACAATATTATCATTTGAGACTTACTTAGTTTTATTTTATTTACTGAGGGTGGAACAATATTGTTGCTTGTAGATCTCTGGATGATTTCTCTAGATTTGGTTTCGAGTCTGTATGTGTTAAGTTGGCATCCTTATCACGAACGAACTTTATCGAATACCAAACATGGAGACGAGACGTAGATACATAAATAAAAACGTGCAATTGTATGTTTAGATGTACCTATTAGATTTTTGTTTGTATTCTTACTTCGCAAATCCTCCAACTGCTACCTAAGTATATGTAGTATACACGCTTTACAGTAGGTGCTGGTACATCACGCGCCATGCCATCTTCATGGCAAAAATATTCCCATATCATTATGTTGTTTTACATAAAACATTACATTTTTATATTCTTCCATCATCCTCCCTTCTGCAATCTCCACACTGGTGTATATGTTATTATTTTTATTACACCAACTTGTTTTATTTCGTATCACGTGTGCGTATTTCTAATCTGCATACCTTTACCGTCTTTTATGTTTTGTGTTGTTCATTGTGCAACAGTATCTCGTATTCCATTTATTCGTGTCATCCAGTTTTTCTACACTGTAATCTGAAACTATCTTATTTTCTACGTTAAAAAGAATCAAGCGTTTGTTCATAACAAATCAAACATTTGCTTTAAATATCTTACGCAAAATAATATAGCCAAACCAAATGTCACGAGATCAATACATAATAGAGCTTATCGATATAGGTACCTACGACGTACAGTTTACCCTGCTACCGTTCGTCAACCTATTTTTACTCTATCCGATAGATTTGTTTTAAATAATAATTAATCAAACCGTTTACTTGCACGCGCTGAGGTTAATCGGAGAATGTGGCGAATAGCACAAGTATTCAATTTAAAGCAATGTCCTTCCTAGTACTATAAATACTGAGTTCCTAATACAATGTCATAAATTTGTGAATTCTGCAGAGTCCAAGTCATACAGAATCCCTTTCATACATATTGTATGGAATGCTTATACAACAATCCCTTAACTTATGTAACGACCAGACCCTGGCTTGTGGTGTAATAATATCTGCCCTTTGCACGCACGCCGAGCGTGTTAACTTTTCCACTTGTAAATTACGTATTTGGATTTGGTATATACGTACTACGTAGATATCATACAACCTAATTTTCCACAAATAAGGTTTCCCTAAGGTCAACTCGCCGTGCTATTATTTACATTGATACCTTTTAGAGTACAACATATAATCTCTTGACTTTTTTTCATTTTAAATATTTCCGCCTGCGCCGATTAATTGGTGTAAGTCGCTAAATAAGAGTCTCACTTTCATTACTAACCAATGAACTTCCGCCCAAGGATCTTCGTTATAATTTTGCACATGAATGCAGTAATTTATTTATTACGAAATTGGCTTGGACAAGCTCTTTTCAATTGAATGTAGGTAGGTTTAATCAAAATGAAATGAAATAGTTTCGTGCGATATTTCGTTAATCTCGTTAATAAACAGTTGTGTCACGCAAGGTGCGTAGTTCCTTCCTTTTTTATTAACAATATTTCTTATCATATTATTGCTCTGTTAGTGTCTAAACATCACGCATGCTTGTGAACAGGTTGAAAATAGTTTAAACGACACCTGGTAGATATGTATTAGGTACTTTATTCGCTCCATTTTCTTACCTGTATGAAATGTGTCTCCTTTAGTTTTTCCTTTCATCTATATCGAGTACGTGATCGGAATAGATATAGTATCCTTTGTGAATGCGATGATAGGTACCTGACTATGATCTGTAACATAATGTATAATCTTCTCTCCTTTTATAGACAAAACACCCACTATTAGAATTTTGTATCATGTTGTTTTCTTTAACTTAAGTAAAAATTTGGCGCGATAAACTATTTCCTGGATAACAGAAGCAGAACATACCTATCTAATATGTTATGGAGTTGGCTTATATGTTTTAGATGTCACTAGACGGATCACATATTTTATGAAACAACGATTAACGTGTCTTTTACCTAATATTTTCCCAACAAATGAGATGTAGGTAACTTCACGATATGAATACTTTGACCAACGTGGAAACATTCCCGTATATTAGGTAATAGCGGAAGCTATCATATTTCATTAGGTGCTACGTGTAAATTGTATCACACAATGTAGATACTGGATGTTACATGCATATGCGAGTTTATCTATATTATTATATGTATGTAGGTACTGTAGGTAGATTAAGACATGGATTTCTATATCACCTGTTAATTATTCCTGCTAATCTGTAGTGTGCAGTTTCAATTAGTCATATCCAATGTAATTTAACTTCATCAGGTGTACCAAGTATTTACTCGACAAGTTTACACGCAGTTGATAGTATCTATTTACTTTACTAATAATATTGCGTTGAATTTCTCAATTCCCAGCTGACGTTTAAAACCATTTAAAGTGCGCGTACTTACTGCTTCCCGACTCACGAGTAGCTATGTGAGCAGTCTTGGTACTCACTACGCGCCAGTGGCGAAGGGTGGATTTCTGTAGAAGGGAAGCCGGTACCAATATTTTTATTGCAATATATGTATTGTAATTCGTGGGCACACACGGCCACTCAACACCATCTATCAAAATCGAAGCAAAACACGCAGCTTTCAAATTTATTATGCAGATGTCTCTATCGTTATGCAAAATAAAAAAATAACACGCTTCTACTATATTATCAATTTTCCAGCGTGTTGTCGAACATAATAATTACCTAAAATATTAAATTAATATAGGTACATACCTAATATAATTAAGCACGTTCCCATCTTTAAGGTTAATCAGGTCTATCAACATCGATCGAAAAAGTTTGTAATTATATTTAGTTAGTAAAAATGTATTAAGTTGAACCGCTTTCCACAACTATCACTAAAATACCTCCATATGAGTATTAAAACATAAAAAATACAATATAATATTATACTAAATACAAAACCCGGAGATAAAAATATACAAAACATATTCCATTTGTTTTGACAGCTTGTGTCAGATAAAATCTTGCCATATGAAAAGTTTTATATCGCTAATAATTTGAATGTCATATTATGAAGAAAAAAACATGTATCTAAAATATTCTAAAATTGAATATGCGAAAATCTACTACTTGTTAATAACCTTATATTAATACCTGTAGTTAGCAATAGATTAATATACTTGTCCTCAAGTAATCAAACAAAAAGGGTCTAAAACCAACAAATTATTAGTCACATCTAGCGATAATATTTGTAAACAGCAATACTTCTCGTGCTCTTCATTTTTTTAAAAAAAACATTACAAATTTGACCCATTCGTAAAAATATCTTTGTATAAGAGAATAGAAATGTGCAGTGAACTAGTCTCTTTTGAAAAACATTCCTAAATTACTGCCGCTAAGACATGGTAAATTTTTTCCTCTATGACGTTGAAAGAGACAGTAGTATTCCCGTTTTCTCATAAGACTGAGAGAGAAAGATATATTTTTGTCATTTTAAAGGAATATGAACACACCCGCCTCGTAATAAAATCTGCACCAGTAACTAAAGGCGACACGGTTTACCTCACAAAGAGTACGGGGTGCTCATCGGAAACGTTTCCCGCGCTTATTTAAACTACTAATATTATTATACCGTGCACCGCCATCTATCGGAGACGAATCTACAAAGTTTGAATGTAATATTTTTTAGTGCATTTCTGATTATACATCATTCTAACTATTATTTATCTATCTAAATCAAAGGATAACTCGATGGGAATCGTGTTCTTAGGTAGCTTCGCCCCTGCTACGCGCTTACTATCGCTCTGTTTTGTATAAACAGCGAACACAGATTGTGTAGGGATGGAATGATTTATCTATATACATTTTTATATCTATTACACTTTCGCCATTCATGTGGATTATAATATTTTCTGTATACATAATACATGCATTCTTTATCTTTTCATTCACAGAGTGAAACATTTGATTTATTCATTACATCTCTAAGAAATATTGTATGGAGAATTATTTATTTACACATACAAAATACCCTTTACAAACATTCCACCAACAACTTAATTCGCTTATGATTTATCGCCACAAGTTCTAAACATTTATTGCAGTACCCAAGTTCCTCTGGTTTTTCCTCTCTTCCTACACACAATGAAACACTTTTGTTGTTTGTTCATGTATTATTATGAAAATTAGTACTAGATGTAACTTATGTAATAATGTAATTTGCTAGTTGATATAAATGTGTGGTTACATGAGGTCTACTTCATCCTGAATGTTATTAATCATTCACGTTGTAATTTTCTCACATTGTTCGTCATAATTCCCATGTGAAGTAATGAGAACATGATAATAGTATAGAATATAACGTTATTAGCTGTTCGCCCTTGATTTTCTGAGTTCTCAGTTTAATTCAGTAGTTTACATAAAGACAAATGTCACATAATTATTTGCATTATTCACAACTACAGTATTATTTGAGACTGTTATGTGTATATGATTTTATCTCAAATTGTAGTTATTACACTTTATAGAAAACTAATAGTCCAAGAGCCCGCTGCTTAATTTATAGCCCAGGAAATTTAGCTTTGTAGCGTAGATAATTGTCGGAAAGCTGGAAACTGTTTTAATCTCTTCATTAACAAGCAAAGTAGGTTTCCTGAAGTTTGCACCAATTTTACGCTTGTGCTAAGTACAGGGTGTCCCAAAAACAAAAAAAAATTGAACTTTTTTCAGTTTTAGATTAATAACTCCTAAAGGAAGCATTCTAGACAAATTATGTTCTCCTGTGAATTAAAGTAGATAAAATTCTTCGTCTACTGAGCACAAATGCTACTCTCTACTTTGAAAAATCACTGAGAAACAGCGATTTAAAATTGTAATGTTTTTCTCAACATATGACAATTTTCTTATTTTTCTTGAATCGTTGTTGAATATCTTCTAATCCAAGCTACTTACAGCAAATTTTAGTACATATGATTCAATGGCCGGTTAATTCTCTATAAACTGGCATTAAAATTTTACCTCTATATTAAATTGTTTAGGATGTAGAGGTATTTAAAGACAGACGAGTGAAATAGAGAATTTTTTTAAATGATAGATTTCGGTATGTGAAAGGTAAGATAGACTTAATTTTGCGGCTCTCTCTTAATAACGTACAATTTTTTTAGTTAAAAACCCAAATTTCGCTATCAAAATATAACTAAAATTAATTTACTATAACTTGATTTCAAAATTAACTCTGTAACTTAAATAATAACTGAGTTACAGTGTTTGAAAAAAAGCATTACTAAAAAAATTAAATTTCCTCGGCTATTTTTGTTGAATAACTCCTGAACCGTGCTATAGAGAAAAGGTTCAAGAGATTTAAATATAAGGTGAATAAATTTTCTATAACACAAGCGTAATAAAATAACTTTAAAAGTTATAGTAAGAAAGTTATGGATGATCAAAGTCAATATTTTGTGTAACCATTCGACGTTGGCTTATGAATTATATTTGCCTAGTAAGCACATGGTAAGCACCTCCGAGCCGGTGTAGTATGAAAATAAAGTACCTGCTCGCCATATAGTATGAAATATATCTAAACAAGCGTCGAATGGCTACACAAAATATTGACTTTGATCATCCATAACTTTCTTACTATAACTTTTAAAGTTATTTTATTACGCTTGTGTTATAGAAAATTTATTCACCTTATATTTAAATCTCTTGAACCTTTTCTCTATAGCACGGTTCAGGAGTTATTCAACAAAAATAGCCGAGGAAATTTAATTTTTTTAGTAATGCTTTTTTTCAAACACTGTAACTCAGTTATTATTTAAGTTACAGAGTTAATTTTGAAATCAAGTTATAGTAAATTAATTTTAGTTATATTTTGAGTAAAATATCTTTTCCCTAACATCAACTGTTCAGGAGTTATATTAGTAAAACTGATGAAGGTAAAAAAAATAGTCTTTTCGATATAAGTTCTTACACAGTGGCGTATCAATAGCGAAATTTGGGTTTTTAACTAAAAAAATTGTACGTTATTAAGAGAGAGCCGCAAAATTAAGTCTATCTTACCTTTCACATACCGAAATCTATCATTTAAAAAAATTCTCTATTTCACTCGTCTCTCTTTAAATACCTCTACATCCTAAACAATTTAATATAGAGGTAAAATTTTAATGCCAGTTTATAGAGAATTAACCGGCCATTGAATCATATGTACTAAAATTTGCTGTAAGTAGCTTGGATTAGAAGATATTCAACAACGATTCAAGAAAAATAAGAAAATTGTCATATGTTGAGAAAAACATTACAATTTTAAATCGCTGTTTCTCAGTGATTTTTCAAAGTAGAGAGTAGTATTTATGCTCAGTAGACGAAGAATTTTATCTACTTTAATTCACAGAAGAACACAATTTGTCTAGAATGCTTCCTTTAGGAGTTATTAATGAAAAACTGAAAAAATTTCAACTTTTTTTTTTGTTTTTGGGACACCCTGTACTTAGCACAAGCGTAAAATTGGTGCAAACTCCAAGAAACCTTCTTTGCATGTTAATGAAGGGATTAAAATAGTTTCCAGCTTTCCGACAATTATCTACGCTATACCCCCTTTTTTAACGTTAAAACACCGGTCTATTATGACGTATCTGTTTTTTGATCGAAATGTGGTACAAATGATAGCTTACCAATAGGGTTTTACATCGCACTAGGGTTGCCTATCAAAATCTTGCCGCAACCCCTCCTGCCCCCCCCGAAAAGGTCCCTCTTCGCGGTTTTTCGCATTTTATAGGAATATGGTAAGAGATAGGAGAAAGAAATCAATGACAAAAATAATCCTGGCTAAATTCTCTACAAAAAATGTTATGTCAATTTTTTCGTACAACTAGCAGTTTACCCGCAATAGCCGGTCCAAAACCGAAATTCATTTAAAAAACTAAAAAAATGAATTTAAACTAAATTGGTTGAAAATTGATAAGAGCTACAGGAAAATAGTCAAGGAACGAATTAATTACCATAGTCTTAGCTACAAAACGAGCTATAACTTATTTTCATACATCAATTAATTTAGGAGTTATTGCAATAAAACTCAGTGACGAAAATTCTTAAAATTTAGTTTTTCATAAAATTACCAGCGATATAGCGCCGCAGGCCAAATATTTTTTTCCATAAAATGTTAGTGATAATGGGTGGAAGAAAGTTAAAGAAAAAAAATCAAAAAATTTTTTTTTTTTTCAAAAAATATCCTGTTTTTCGACCGGCCATTACGGGTAAACTACTAGTCCTATGAAAAAATTTACTGAACATTTTTTGTAGAGAATTTAGCAAGGATTATTTTTGTCATTGACTACTTTCTTCTATCTCTTACCATATTCCTACAAAATGCGAAAATCCGCGAAGAGGGACCTTTTCGGGGGGGGCAGGGGGGGTTGCGGCAAGATTTTGATAGGCAACCCTAGTGCGATGTAATACCCTATTAGTAAGCTATCATTTATACCACATTTCGATCAACAAACAGATACGTCATAAATTAAGCAGCGGGCTCTCGGACTATAAGGAGGGATTTATTTGTAGTATTACTAGTTATAAATTATCCACTTGGGAGAGACCACGTTTATTGTGTAACTGCATATATTCCACCTTATCTATGATTTCGATGCAATTCCCGATTGTTAGCATTTAATGTGCATATACTTTTGTGCAAGTAGTATCAAAGCAACAAAAATGCTTCATTGTAATGTGGTTTGTTATCAACTTCTACATACTACTACCAACAACGACGTTACCTATTATGCACCTTTGTGGTATCTATACAAATGATTACTCGTCGGAGAACATACCATATTACATTTGTTGGAGATACGAAGTTTTTCCTCATTATGTACTATACCTATTTATGTATGCAGTTCTTTCACAATACAGCCCTTATTAGATAAACCTATATGTAAGTGTATATTCCTATAACCTCCTATAAACAGTTATAGCTAATCGATCACACTGAAGGATGATCGTCACTAAAGACACGTGACTTTTCAGTATAACATAAATCTTAGTACAAATACGTACGTACTTACCTACCACGATTTATGTTTCCTATTTGTGAGAAGTCTCCTATACCAATTCGTATTAATACTCGTATATTGCAGATGTTTACATCACTAACCTGTTACATTGTTTATATAAACATGATTAACACAAATCTATATTCATTATAACATTACATACATATTATGTACCTACCTACTTGCATACACCTATATACTTATATAGATAGGTTCCTAATACACAACATTGGTCAGAGATAATCCCTACACTATTATCGGTATACCTGTTTATGTTATGTATTAAACATATGGTACCTTTACGTGAAAAAATAATTTCAATTTTAATATTTCGCCATTCATGTAACAAAAATACAGTTTAGTTTTCAGATAATGTTTAATTTATCTTCATCGTATTCCTATTTTCTTCAATGTTTGGCTTTCATTTTTGCCAAATACTCACGTTGTTTACATCTTTAGCGTATATTAATAGCCGTACTAAAAGCTACCTATTAACTTTGTTATTTTAAATTAGACTCGTCAAACCGATGTTAGGACTGTTTTTCATCATAAGAGAAAAAGAATAGAATACAACACATGACTACAGTAACAAATCGTATGGTACGATATTGTACTACATTACCTATCATATTAATGTGTCCATCCTTCCCAGTACCTAATAAGGTATAATGTATTATGTACCACTTGTTAATAACTATGGTATATAGACAAAATAAATGAAACGTAATTTCATTCCAAACGCGACAGTGTATTATGTACAATCCATCACAGGCTTTAACGAGTTATCCATAATTATTACAGAAGGCTATTAACGTTTAATTACTGGCAACGCATTTCACAAACTCCATACGCGCGTTCCATACCTACACCTTGTTATATATACAAATATATTTTTATAACATGCTTACTCCTACCTAAACCAATAATTCTGTTACTCACGGTTCAACTTCATTTTACTTCTAGATGTAAAAATCCTTCAAATTCCGTTGATGATTAACGATTTACTTTAATTTTATAAATGCGATGACAATCATGCCTCAAAAAGATCAAGGTTAAGGTAGGAAAAAGTAGAAGTAGTAGAAGAAAAACGTAATATCTTATACGAGTATCACTCGTGATTCGGTGCTTTGCCTTCAAATAAAGAGAGAAAAACGAAATGGAAATTCCCTATCCGATAATTGCAAAGAAACTGCGAACTAGTACTCAGTAGCTTATCTGGAAATCTTATTGTTATCGTTCATTTTACATGCCTACCCTAAGTGGAACCACATCCAGATTGTTTTAACACGTGTCTATTGTGATTCAAAGGAGTAAGTTACATAAAGTCAACACGTTATCGAAACGTTTTCTAATTCAACGAAACTCGGAGAACAAATATTGACTCGTGGAACCCAATTCTAGTACATGTAGGTAGAGTACCTATATATCTTTATTGGGTACAACACGTTCCTAATAATATGGCACCACAGCCTATATGGATGAATACGATAAAACAAATGAAGTCTTCAATACCTGTCATTTATTATTGACGTCATTTTGTTTTACGATTCCTGTGTAGTGCGCACCCCATAATATTGAAATACAAATAAAAATAAAAGAAAACAGCGCCTAATTGTACTAATTACATTATTGTGAGGGTCTGTATGTATGGGATATACGTTACGTACAAACCATGTGATTATTTCAAACTTAATATTTAATAATAAGTAGAACGACCTATACCCCTACGTGTTTTTAATAATGACCGCCATATTGTGCGCTCAACCTGATTAATTATTGTTTAGGTACCTGCTTTAATTGTATGTTATACTATTGGTTTAATGAAATGTTCAGTAATTCTTATTTTTATTCATCTGTACTTCAGTAGGAACTTGATACAAATTTTATCCACAGATTTGCTAGTCAAATAAATAAATATGGGTACCGTCGTTGTTAACCTAATAAATTACTCAGGTATCTAAATGAAGATGAGTAGGTAAGTACTTAATTGAATTAATTATTAAAAAGACAAACACTCCAAACTAAACTAATCCTAATCTAAACTAAAGTTTACAATTATAATTGTTAATAAAGTGGAAGCGAAACAATTTTTTAGCGTTTTCACTTTTAGTAGATAACTAATTAAAATGCCATTCCCACAATGTTTGTGCTAAAAAAATTGATTTTTAATTTTTTTTTTTCGGTGGGTTTACCTAAGTGCGAGGGATTGACCGCAATTATATCAATATACCTTTGTAATTCAAATTGTATTTATTTATTGCATGCAGAAATAGACATGTCTCTAACATTGAAAATCCATTTATTTGAATATGTCCAAGTATTTGATGTAGTGAGTGACTCGATGTGATATTGATTCGACCTAATTGTTTTGTTTTTCCCCGCATTATTCTATCTAAATTTATTCAGGCTTTCAGTCCTCCCCACTTTTTCTGGACAGATGTCGCTGAGTGATATGGGTGTACGATTACCATTAGTGCGTAGCTTTTTATGTATCAATATTTTACCAACGCTTTTCCCGTGAGGGACCTGCATAGAGGGTTGTGTTGAAGAATGAACGATCCACTCTCTTTCCCGTGAGAGATCTCAAGGCGATGTCTGAGTGTAGATAAATTTAAAGAATTGCATTTTTTACCCAAACACCAGGAAAAACTTCAAATTTTATGTGTAACAAGCAAAGTTTTACAAAATATAGATACCTGCATTGATGACTAAGAAATAAAAAATAATGCAATTGCATTGGTTGGCCAATATTTTAACAATAATAGTGGAACCAGAAAAAAATGTCCATTTCAAAAATACGTTTTCTGAAATTGAGCTCCTCGAAAGTTGTGAAAAAATACTCGCGGGTGCACTGTACTGTGTTTAGGTTAATCAAGAATCAGAATTTTAATTTGTGCTTTATTTTTTAAATCAAAACGTGGAGTGTTTTTGAACAGGAGTCGTTTGTTAATCTCCGGATCTAGATGATGGTTTGTGTTTATATCAGATTCATGAAATGTTACAATAATGTTTATTATGTCTTCCCTGGTGATGCGATGACCGTATTCAAACAATTTGCCCAAACACCAATATTAAGTATTCAGTATTGCCCCATGCTAACCCGAAATACTAAAGTACATTATTAGGTATAATCCATATGCGGGTCGCACCCAGAGATACCATTAATCATACTTGCATGACACGTTACGTATTGTTGTAAAATACTGCAGCGAGCGTGCAACAATAAGGATGCAAACTATAAATCGATGTTTCCTATAATTGAATCGATTTCAATGTCCTCTAATGTATAATTTATGGAGTTTTTGTTACTAAATGCATAATTTGTCGATGAGAATTGAATATCACTACGATTGAATACAATCGCGGCAAATCATCAAACTTATCAGTTGATGTAATTAAATCTCGTTTTGAGTAATAATTAGGTATATTAATTGTTATCTTATCGGTTATCTATGATACTGAGATAACGATTTGCATAGTTCGCCGTAATCATTATTTACAACAGTATAACAAGTAAATCTATCGACGTTTTGATAAATAGTTTTACATCACTTTTTCCGTATATATAATATTATTATTACTAGGTATAGTGATTTGATCAGATGCTGCACAGGAATTGCTGGCCATGGGATTATTCTAAGTAGATTATAAATGACATTATGTAGGAATTATTACATATTAAATCACCGATGTACCGGAACTGATACTAAATATTAGCGCATTATTGTCACGGCACTCCAGTCTATATGAATGAGTATAATGTTAATGTAACCTATAATGTAATTTGAAAATATCTATGTGTACTACAGCTGTTCTTAAATTATTTTATTTTGCTCTATTCTATTTTGTTATTCATTCACATGAAAACAACTTGACGATGTTTCAGATTAATATACTTAGTTACATTTTATTTTGTCCATATTTCTGCACTAAGCCTACACATTTTCAAGATGGTTGTTTTAATACGAGTATAATATAGTATGTGGAGAGAGGCTTCAGTTAAAATACAACTTTATTCCCTTGATACCTCATTATATTGTAAACTCATATCTAACAAATTTGCCAGTAAACTCAATCCTTATGAATTAATACACAGCGCAGATCGTTCGGTAAATACGTAAGATTATCAGATATTTAGGGCGAGTCTGTTAATTGTAGGTAGGAATATTTCATGTACGTTAACTCCTGTTAATTATTCCTGTAGGCCTTATATTTTTTCCTATATTATTTCAAAATTTCCCTTTACGCATTTTGTTCACCGACGAAGACAGGAGTATATTATTTTTATTGCATTTATTTTTATGATATTTACGTTATCTCATTTTTGTATAGGTTCCTCTCCCATTATTATATTTTCAATCTACGTTTCCTGACTGCTGATAAAGGGACCATAAAATTGAATATCTCTTATCTTATAAAGTCTAGCAGCGGGGTCCCTCCATAACACCTTCCAATATCTCCTCTCCTTATCGCTAATCTCGATGTTGTTACCAGTACTATGAATATATCCCGAGGGTTTTCCTTCCCCTTTACGGTATAAAAAGGTAATAATGCACTTTGATATTAAATCTGTAAACTCCTCGAAATTTAACAACCATTCGCCCATATTATCCTGTCTGTTATTCTTAATAATACTCGTATCTGATGTCAAACTATGGATTCTGTGAAAAAAAAATGTGTTGTGTAGTTTTTATGGTCACTTACTTGTAGTTTGTGTACTTACTACTATGATTTATATACATGTGCTTCATTAATCTGTACCAAATATTAATTCAATAAACCTAATTATATTGAGTTTTGTCGTTAATTAAATCTAGAAAGATCAGATTTTCAATTTCTTTTAATTATAGAGAAGGGTGATTTTAATCTGCAATGAGTGACTTTACGCTACATAATGTACTCGACCGGCGAGCTTAGCAAATTGTCTTACAAATCGTTAAACATTTTTCTCGATCGATGAGTAAACCTGTATACAAAATTGATCAATATTTACGTGGTGTTATATACACATTTGCGGTACAACATACATATTTGTATTTTCTTCATATTTCTACCGTTTTATATTTTAATGTTGTACGATGTTTTACGAATTTGATGCATTACAGCTGGTCTAACGTTTTATTTTTAGACATCCTTAAACTTGACCGTTTGGCACATCACATCTCACATCGACTCAACGCTAATAATTTTTATAGTCGCGTGATGTTATATTGCTTTATACATATTTCACTATTGTGTCAATAACATTACTCTTAACGTGCCTTTTTTTTATTTCAGTATTAAAAGTATTGTTATTTGTAAATATGGAGCTTGTCCGTATGATGCTTATGTGAAATTTTTATACTCAAAACGTTTACCTAAAACGTATTTGTATTCTGTAGCTCATACGAAGTATCTCTATTTCTACATGAATTTATTTTTAAATATTTTTGGACAAGGTCATTCTTCCTAACTTGCCATACCGGCATTTGACATGGTAAAATAGTATTAGGGAGCAGGCTATCAACACAGTCAACCTCAATCGGTAACTAATGGTTACATTCCAAAGGGATTAGTGTAGTGTGTACTCCGTAGGGTTGCCTAAAATGATAATATATTATACTTGAACAAGAAAAACCGGGGACATTGGGGAGGGAATTGGCATATAAGTAGATATAGAATAAATAATAGAGACAGTTCTATGAAATATTACATTCCATGATACATACCAAAATATGTAGTTGTGTACAATGTACAGTACATACTAAGATCCTATCATTTACTCTTACAAGAAAAGGAATTAGATTTGCGGTCCACGAGGAGCTATAAATTTCTTCTATATCCCGAAAGCGCAGCAATCCCACGACTGTAGTTAATAAGAGCAGCCCACTGTATCTGTGTGTATGTAGGTCATTCGGTCAGTAAGTTCAGTTAGACCCTTCCTCCTTATACTATCTTCCTATGCAGAGCAAATTACTTCTTGTACATTGTATTATTATTCACTAGCATATTAAGAGAGATAATGTTCCATATCTTTGTCATTGAATTTTTTTCTTTACATTGCCATAGTTTATTTGACTATAAATTATTTTCAATGATTTCCTTTTAGTCGCCGCACCGTTCTGTAATCTGTATGGTTCAACAATAGTATAATTGTAATTAATATTTGCCCACTTATTTCATAAAGCAGGGGTAACATTGTTTCTCTCATCGCTTCATAATGAATGTGACAGGTTATTCGCTTAACTGTGGTTTTATTAATCCAATATATACCTACCGTAATGTATATAGGTCAACAACGTACTGAACGTAGTAATGAAATTTTCTATTGTCTTTTTTCTACAATAGGTACTTGAGGTTATTTATTATAATATGCTTTCGAGATTATATTTTATTTATTCATAAAATAATAGATTTAGGCGTTGACATCTCAAATTTATGTCTTGTACACGTTATGAGTTATTAAATCTGTCACATGTCATTGTTAAATTGTAAGAAATATGAATATTATAATTCGTTTCCTGAAAGATTCTAGTGAAAGAAAAGTCAGTATATTTCCCACGTAAGGGCGTTGCAATCGATTTCTGGTTCTTATGTCTACTGATATATAAACCTCCTTTTAAAACGAAAACTAATGCGTTTTTACCACGACATTTTCATCTGTATTTCCGTTGCATCACGTTCTTTAAATTAGTTTACCAGGATATAACATTTACACCCGTAGTACTTACTCGTAGTTGCTAGAATTAATAATTAATTAGTTATTGCTTAACATTCATACAATTTATCGATTTGTTCGTGTCGAGTGCAGTCTTGTACTATACAACATTTTTATATTTCAGTATAATTATGTGAACGAAGGAAATCACTTGGTAATGATATTTCTGTATGCAGATATAGAGTACGATACATTACACTATGGATATATATTATTATTGCATCGCTGTATAATGATATTGTTACCAACACTTTGGTGCCTGTATAGTGTATATTCTCTCTTCACACATGACTGCCGTTGAGATATTTTCGGTCCTGGGATCAAATCCCGAAATAAAGTAATCTCGTGTTAATGTGATTGTTATACTAAATAAATAGCTTGCAGCATTTGACAATTTCTCCGTCTCGCTATTATATTGCCAATAGACTGTATTATGTTATATGAATGTGTACCCCTTAACGATTTTTTCACGAATCTCTGGACATCGTGTTGAAACGACCGAAGCCAATTTGTTCTATCATTGATTGTCTTGCGCGCACTATAAACTTACCGTATTTTGTTTAACTATCTGATAATCTAGATTTTATTTGTGAAGCGCTTTTTTCCTATAATTATACTGAAGAATAATTTCTTCATTTAGTATTCATAATAGTGCATCAAGCCACCACTCTCACGTGGCAGTAGAGAAGGTATAATATATTATTTGATGTTAATATTATGTAGTTGATATGTTACTTACGGACACGATGCACTACACTACACTACGTTGCAATACACAATATTGTTTTGTTATGCATTCGAATGCGAGACAAAACTCACGTGGTTGCTCTTTAGTCCCGACTTGTACAAGCTATTATTAGGCGTAGTGTTAGTACTCGTATATTACATATTATTCAACACATACAGAATAAACTAAAAACGATTCATGCTGCGATTCACTGCATAATACCTATACTAAGTATTAAGTATACCCATCTACATTTCACTTGAATATACATTTTGCAATACAATAAGAACTACAGTGTACGGATATCACTCCCTACTGTTTTTCACACGTTCAAATGGTAGTACATATTACCATTGGATAATGGATAGGACATAGGTGTTATGTGAATACGATATTATTTTTATATTATTACAGAACATTTGCACACAACTGTACACTTGTTTTATTTGACAATGATCATCCATCATCCAAACATGAAGATATCTATATAATAAAATGGTTTTCACGGGAGAAGAAAATCTTCTCACCTGACTTTTGGATATAGTGGCATTTCCATAATATTATTTTTGGTATATTTATGTGTAATGAAATCATGTACCTATTGTAATCATATTTATACCATACTCACTCCAGAATCATTATACTATAGGTACCTACACAGTAGTTATACATAACACGTTCTTCTATATTTAATTTTTCACTTCCATCCAGATGTCGTATCTCTGGTCCTGTCTAGCTTCGTAGAGCTTCATACCCAGTCAATATAGAGACCCATCACAAAACAGACTTACGCTCATTCAAGACCCACTTTTTTTGTACATACGACTATTAAACCGAAAGTTGTGGTGGTAACAACGCTTAGAAGAATTTCAAAACAATTTACACCATTTTCCTCGAATACTGGAGGGTATATTTTCAGCAGTACCGTGTTACATATTAATATAGATCCCTAGTATAAATATCTTCCGTCACATGTTACATGTGTATTGTGATTAGTAAATGATTGGCAGAGACGTTGGAAATGAGTGCACGAACCTGGCACATTTAGTTATCGAGGTTGCCTTGCCATCACATCATCAATAATATTTGGCCATCGATATCGTAACTCTACAGTCTACATACATACATACCTACAATCTACATACACTGTACGACAGGTACATTTAGCTGCAACATAAACGCAGTATACATAATATACTTAAGAAGTTCTTATAGTATGGCTATTTACTGCTGCATGGAGAAGGTCAGTACCTATTGCGGTAAGTACTGCACTGCATTTGGGTTATATGATACTAATTTATACGCACACTGATTGAATTCAAGAGTAAAACCTAACTAAGCATATTGGTGGTTTATTTTTCCAGTCTTATCTGGTGGCTACTACGTATTATTTCTAAATCTTCATATTTTATAATCTACTGAAGAGATGGTTACTCACGTTTTCGTAGTGCCCATGTGATTTTATTGACTTTCGTTATTCTAACTACTTTCGATTTCTTTTAGACCACCCAATTAATTTGACAGAATAGCTAATACCCATGCACCATACATTTGCCAAAATGCATTTGTCACTCTGATTTTGAGATTCTACCAAGTTCTAAACTAAATTATAAATATTTGTCATTATTATACTGCAAAATTAGTTCACTTAAAAAATAGCAGTCCACCATTTAAATGCATATATACCTACCTACTTCCAGGAAGAAATGCCAACGTGAATTTCACATGCATGTGCGGCTAGAATTTTATGATTATTTTTTTATTATATGTAGATATCTTGATTATAGAAATATGTAGGTTTGATAAATATGATGTTTGCGAATCGTATCTTATTAGTTGCAGTATACAGAGTTACGAGTACTTATCACGGTTTCAAAGCTCTACCACAAAATAGTATTTTTTATTGACACTGAATCTCTTATTTCGACGTAGGCTATATTCTGTATTACTATACCTACGAAGAATAATTGTATTTTGATTATGTAGTTTAGCGGATTCTAGTAACATGCTATGCGGACTATAATTCCACAAACTCCTTTGTCTGATCGGTATGTCGGTTACAATTATATAGCTGATAGAATATTTTACGACATCAATAAAATGTTTTTTTCTCTCGCGCCGATACTTATTTTGCGGTAATAAAATTGTATTTTTCGAATTTTCTTATTTCGAATTTTAATTTAATGTTAATGGAGGGTATAAAGCAGTCTTCTGTTATTATTGGTTATGTACATCTAAATAAAATGTTAATTCGTTTTAAGCATAAACTGCGTTATTAATGTACGATTTTTATCTTGAAAATCCGCAGACCGTTCTTCTTCATAATTATTCATGTAATTTAAATCCTGTTTTATTCAGATTACTGGACAATAAACCCTAAATAATTGTTGTCACCAACGTCGTTAATTAACAATCCATTCATAAAACGTGCTTTTTAATTAAGCTTCATTTTATTTGAGATATTTTAGCATAAACTTACAATGTTCACAAGTACCTATCAGGGATGATTCCGTTACAATTCTTGTAGGAGATGTCCCGCATTATTTCCAGATTAGTTAGTTAGTTAGTAGTTCTTCGTCTCGTCTTCTATTTTATGATTGTAGGTCTTTTATTTCTCAAATATGTCGACACTTACCAATCCATAAGCTGCAGATACATCCGTTACGACTGTTCCGCAAGATTTACTTTGTTTTGTTAAGTGTCGAAATGTTTTAGAAGCTTGACGTCTTTTCTGCGTGTTGGTATATTTTTATTAATAGTCTTATTTGTTACATAATATTATTAATATGTGAAGTGGTTAATGTTTCATTCATAGATTGTTGTTTTGAATATATTAATGAGTTAACAAGTTTTAGAATCTTATGTTATATATGAATAATAATTATCCCTACATTATTTTTAAACAAAAGCTCTACTTGAGAACGATAAGTTGTACGTTGTATTTGCACATTTGCAGGTACTAGATTCTGAGATGGTGTGAACTTAGATTTAGGCATGTTTACTGTAACCTCATAACATAATATTATGTTTACATACAGTATCTCTACTTGTTTTGTTGTACGAAATACAGAAACCTAAGCAAATAAAGCTGTATGTGACATTTCATACAAGAAAGATACAAAATATAGTTTCTTACTATTTACTTTCGCACTGAAGATGTCGGAATTTCACTACTCAAATTCAAGAGCAAACAGAATATGTAAATTAGACATACCTAGTATGTATTATCTCAAAAATTTATGCAAATTTCAACGTTGTATATCCTGAAGTGCAGACAGAACCAAATTAACAAATTCTTTAAAGAATAAGTACTTAGTGTTTGAAAGTAAGAAGGCACTGCGTGTTACCCACTAGCATTTTAATTTGTTGCTTGCATAAGAATAAGTTTATTTTTTATTTACCTATGTACCAGTTAGCGCAAGTAATAGTTGAATGTAATACAGGGTGAATACAGTTTGTATTTTTATTTTTAGGGCTATTTCAAAAGTGCAAGGATTAATGGTCCACCTTTAGATTTCACTTACATGTTTACACCGGCGGACACAATCCTCTCTCCACAGCGACACCTGATGGATATTATGCTGATTGATTCACACGTTCCTCCTAAACGGCTTACTGTGAGATGTGTCATACATTCACACCTCAAACAGATTAACACTATTAACGGTAAATTTCTGTAGGGACGTATGAAATCATTCATCTCCACGAGAAAGATAAAGCATCGTGTAGAATTCCGTAACATTACTGCGAATCCGGCCACCTGCCTTCGCCATGTTTGTCACATTGGCTGCCAAGTTACATAATCAGAACTTCAGACGTACTTTCATTTATTACACCAAATCATTCTGTAGGTAATCAATAATTATAGTGTAGCTTGGATTTACCTGCATTAGTTTTGTTGATCACAAAATTTGTGCCAGTGTGTTTTGAAATGTTTCTTAGTTCCATTCACCGCAGATGACATAATTTTACGAATTATATTTTATCTCGCTCTCGTACCGAATTAACCAACATGACGCGTGAATTCCCGCATGCCTAAGACCGTAAGCAATTATTCATATTAATGCTGTTTTTGTTTTCTACGTGTGTTTTGGTAGGAGGTACAAGATACACGTGCGACCAACACATTCGCAATATCGCATGTTGTATTTGTATCACTATTCACTAGACATACGTGCGTCGCACATATTATTATATAGCAGTGTTATACTTATAACTAGTATAAATATATCTCTTGTGATCAAACGTCCCTCTGCTCTGTGAGTGACTGTGAGTGTGATACTATTATGAGAACACTCATCTCGCTTATAACTATTAACGCTATCAATGTTCTATCTATGTAACTTGTTGTGTTACATGACATGTTGTGATGGACTCAACTAAGAAGGAGATCCTACTCGTATATAAAAATGACAATGTATAAAAACAACCCTCTGTTCTATCAAGTCCCACGGTGAATTTATTTATTTATTTATTTATTTAATCACATGGGCACAAACAGTTATAACGGCACATATCAACAATTAAATAAAAACAGAAAGCAAACCAGTGAAGGCCCGTCAATTTTACCAGAAAAACATTTATAAGTTAAAACAAATCAAATTTAAGAAACTAGTTATAAGTAAAGAAATATTTTATGTATGCATAGAATTATATATAATCTAAGTATGTATGTATAGACAAAAAGAACAAATCAGGTAAAATGATGTTCAATGATGTATATACGATAAATTAATAAGGGATGCACACAGATACTCACTCCCTCACACACACAATCCACACACAGACACACACACACAGAAACACACACACACAAACATACACACAGAACATGGACACAACATTAAAAGACAATTTGACCCTGCAAGAATGCAAATGGGGAAGGGGCGAACGAAACAGATCCGAGAAAAGGAAAAAGGGGAAAAGGTGAAAAGGGGAACGGACATCATAGTCGTTCAGGGAATGGTGGAGGAGCAAAGTGCTCGCATGACCTTGGCTCGCATGGTAATGTTGATGTTTGGTGAGTGCCTACACAGTAACTTTCTTGGTTGAATCATCCAATTAATATACCTACTGTTTCTTCTTTAAGATGGGTACTTTGCAATAGGTACATATCGTTTGGTACATAGGTAATATTTTCCCTTAGATATTAACGGTTGACAAAAATCTCGTTGAACGAATAAGTATTAAAAAAGTTCCTCTGCATTTTCTGTGTAGGAACATATATAGTTGGCTCTATACTGTAACATTCTACTTGTGTCATCACATTTTATTATATTCCGATGAAATTCTGCCCGCTAGTTGTAATGTTATGAAACTTAGATTTTTATATTAATAACGAATTGTCACATTCACCCTCGATTACAAAACGTCAGCAGTATTAGTAGATACATTAGGTTAACATTATTCTTTCTGCAAACCATTAAGTTGCCAAATATGCCACAGTAATATGTTATTAACAAATTGTAGGTACATTTTATTACTTGGCACACACGAATATCACAGTAATAATTATTGCAGTTTTTATTAGAATTAAACTGTTATCGAAATTTCGGATACTATGCGACGTTTGGCACGAACACTTAATTTTTTTGTCGTCGACATATTATCAAACGACATGGATGTGAATAATTCCAACACGTGATAGTCAATATACGATATATTTTATGATTCTCTTGTAAATTTCAGTACGCGTTTACTTATTTATCTTGTTATGTAATCGCTTGTCTCAGTTCATTGATCTGAGTTGTCTTTGAGGAGTTATGTCCTCGTGATTTATCACATCTGAAAGCTCTGTAACGTAAGTCATACTGGTATTGTTTATATAGGCTGGGAAAAAGCTTTTCCCCCATACCAGACGTGTCCATCTATCCATCACAATATTTGAAAGCAATCTGTATTCATACAATCGATTTACTTACATACATACTTCTCACAGTCGCATTGTTTCTATTCTTGTTTATTTTTTTAAGATTTGTACAAATTTCCGACGATAGACAGTGACAAATTGAAACATTTATAATTATTTTCTTAACTCCTGTAATTAATCATTTTTACACGCAATTGTAAAAATTACATCTCAGAGTAGCCACACCTACTTGTCAGACAGACAGAAGTCAAACAAAAATCTTCCTAAATGTTTTAAGTTAAAAACCATCACTCTATTAATATCTTCATCACAACAAGATACAGTAATTAATGTAATGGTTCTTCTGCAATCCTATTATCGTTGAATAATGGAGTGATTAGTACAGGAATCTTATATGACTAGGAATTGTTACAATAGATGATTATTGTTTACAACTTAATTCACTTACTTAATAGTCACTATTAATTAAGTAGCCGAAGTAGACATTAAGATCTATCAATTGATTTCGTATGTAGATGATTAGAATATAAAATATCTCAATGTTGCTCTACAAATACGTACCTACTACGTCTTTACATTGTTGCATCGACACATTTTAAAGTGAGTACTCATTATGCATCTATAGGTTTATATGTTATAACAGTTTATCATATATAATTTTCTGCCAATTCTGTATTGGCACCTCATCTATACTTACGATACTCTCGTCATATTTTGTTATGAGATAATAATATTTACGTAATGTAAGGTAGGCAATTTATTATTGGTTCGTATGATATTTTGATGGTTATTGGTTTTAATATGATGAGGTGATATATAATATTATGGAGGTGCTTTCAGATAGTTCAGTAGGTACTTGCAAAAGGTAATCGATAATACCCACACCTTGTGGTAGTTTCATCATAGATAACCCGTATCCTGTATACTAACTACATACCTACTACACAAATTTCATTCGTTCAGTTAATGGCGTTTCGCGTTTTTGCTTGTCCTGAATCCAATTCGAACTATTCCACTATATAGATTACTATAAGTAGCCCTTTAAAGGGTTCAAAAATCCTGAATACCACACGAGCTGCATATAATGACGTTTGTCAATGCAGCTACACAGATATCCCCAAAATGTTTCCCTATTGTTAACAGTGGTGTCGAGTGCAAAGATGAGATCCTGTCATCGAGCCAGGCGCGAGCCGCGGCGCTCGTGCCCTCCTGCCGTCCAGAGGAGCACCAGGACGAGGTGAAGACTCCATCCATCCTGACGCAGTCGAACCCCACGGCGCCTCGGCCACAACCGGCCACAGCGAAGATCTTCGCGCCGAGGACCAAAGATATGAACAAGGGATTCTTGATGTTCTCCGAAGAGGAACCCGGCCTCACCAGTAAGTATATTTCAGTACAGGTATATTTCACCCACGGCGCGTAGCTAATGTCTAATTTAAGTTCTTACAATTGACTGTTATTGTTACATTTTACATTAAGGCTAACCCTGGGCCCACCTCTTAATAATATTTTGCTAGAAGTGCGGGTAAAGAGGTCGCTATTAATGCGCCTGAGCTACCCGGGGATGTGGAGGGCCTTAAGCCCGCGGGATTTTCCTTCAGTATTGTTACATTTTGCAGAATAGTAAACCTGAGGATCGGCGTACCTATTGTTGGTTGGGATCCTCTCATTAAAATCATTTGACATTATTGTATGTTTATGTGGTATAAATATTGATTATTTGCTCCTTTAGTTACAATTTGTATTCAGGAGTGCATCGATCCCATCAATTATTATCAATTATAATTATTGGAATGGTGATTGTCGTTATTATGCAAAATGGGACAACAGGCTATCATAACACATAACACAATCATTGGCAATCATCTACGGTGTTGTTACTTCATCTGAATGTGTTCGTCATAACACTACTTAGTGAAATAATATGAGCATTGTTATATGAGTGATACCACACGTCATGTGCTGAGAGTATAGCAATAATAATATTCAATTTAGTTATGCAACATTCATTTCTTCCTTTTACGACTATGTTTATGTCAGTATGTAAATGTATAGAGAGATATTGGCTACGAACTACGAAGTCCATTCGTCTCTAAACAAACTCTTCTGTTTCAATCAACATAATAACTCCTCATACAATGTTGTGTCTATACAACACCTCTACCTCTACGTCTACATATACTTTATATTAGTAATAAGTACTTATTATTTGATGTAGGTGCACCGCATTAGTAGAGACACTTGAGTAATATTGAATTAAGTGGATACAAGTACAAATTACGTATGATTGCTTACGAGTATACCTACGCTACATAATGTATTGTGCATTCATCAGTTGTAGTATATTTAGGGCGAGGCGATCTACTGTACTGCCATGTGAATATAGGAGTATATTATATCATCTATTCTACACATGACTATCTCAATATTGTTGAGGATTGTCTATTCCCTAAGCAATGTTTCTACAGAACTCCTTAATATATAAGGACAATCCCTATTGCACTATGAAATGAAATAATGCGTATTGCGTGTTGACCCTAGCCTGCCTTTTTCACTCATTTTCATAATTTAATGCTTGAATAGTAAAAAAGTCATGCAACGAATCATACCCCGTAGCGTAGGTTCTGATAACATAAATAATATACTAGTAAATGAAATAATTGTCATATGTAACTGAAATGTTTATTAATTACCAGATGGACAATTTCATTAATCAGGCTTTACGATCCGTAGATATATGTAATTGTTCCATACAATGAATCTATCAATAATAATAAATTAGTGTAGCAGGTGGATGGAATATGTTTGTTTATTGGAATTACATTTTTTCAGCTTTTGTGTTAATAAAGTCGTTACATAGTTCGCTAATTTATTATTATATCCCAGAAATATAGTTTATAAAGGGTAGGCATACAACTAAGCATTATTAATTTTTCTAGAAATTCTATACTTAGTTAATGTTGTTCTGATATTATTTTTAGTGCTAAAAGAAGAGCCGGAGGATCTGACTCATTTGGCGCCCACGGCGGGTGATGTCTGCATTCCACTGGAGAATAGTCCCTTCGACATGTTTGATGAGTTCATACTCGGGGACAACTATTGTAGTTTGTTACCCGAAGCTTTCGCTGATCTCGACCCATCCGGTGTCGATGATCAGTCTCGCCAGTTGATAGATCCCTTCATCTGCTACAGAGATGGAATAGACAGTTCACCCAGTGATATGAGTCAATCTCCCCTTATGCTGTCTCCTTCCATTTCTAAGGTTAGTTTATTTCACGATTATTATTAATCACATACATATGTTGTAGTATAGTATTGTAGATATAATAAAGGAGTTGTTATTGTTCCAGAGTCCAGATGTAGGAAGTCTTCCTTCTCTCTACAGCCCCGGAGGTTCCCTCGGAGATGAAGAGTTGACTTGTACAAATTCTTATTCTCCGTCGTCAGATCAACTTCTCCTGGGTGGACCTCAAGACGCTCGCCTCATGTGGGGAGCTCTGCCTGATCATCTCACCCTACACCATTATAATCAACCGCTACTTTCTCCTTCAAATAATAATAATATACCGCAAAGTCTAAATCAACAAGGATCTCAGACAACGACCCCTCCCACAAATTCTAGTTTAGCTAAGCTCTTATCCACTCCCAAGGAGAAAGAGAGCCAACAATTGACGAGTGATGCAATCACTAACGTTTGCAATGAAAGAAAAAGTAAGTATACTCGTACACTTTGTTATTTTCAATTTGTAGTATCAGTTACCAACAAATGGAATTACATATTACGTTATAACAATATTTGTGATTAAAATAGTATCGTTGTTTTCAGGTCCTTTAATAAGTTGGAAGAACAGATTAGCAGATTTTCAAGAAGCGTCCATAAGTAAACAGGAAGAGCAGAAGATGAGAGACAAGAGTCGGGAGAGGAATGGAGAAAAGACACTGAAGCGCGCTCCAACAAGTCCCATTACTACATCATGTACCAAGAAAGCTCGCACTCAAAAGCGCTCAGCTGGTGCTGTCACACCGGCGCCAACGCCTTCAGCCCCAGTGTCCATCCCTCCACCTGCATCTCCCGCCAACAGTGTCCTGATGAACTTGCTGGTCAGTGGATGTGACGTGAGTGCGGGATACATATGTCTTGTGCAAAGCCGCCCTCGAGCACGGCCCTGAGCTAACACTCCGCTCCATCACAGATCTCTCAGATAATAATTAAATAACTTCACACTCGTTTTACAATGAAGCAAGTCGCCAACGAAATATACCTCATATTATGTTAACACAGAGTACTAATATTTTATTATGGACATATACGTATATTGTATAGTGACATTGTTATATTTGTTACAATATCATACAGAAGTCATATATAGAGTTATACTCGTATGGCTTGGCTCATTCGGTTTATTTAATGGTGTTTATGTGATATTAAATAGTCTATTTCTGTATGTTTTCTCTCCTACAAAAGACTTGTAAACGTGTGTTGTGTTGGATCGGTGTATTAGCTCAGGAAGGATAAAATGATATTTTTGTTAAATTTGGGTAAAGGAAAGCTCTCTAGCTAATGAATGGTTTGTCAGTGAATAAAGAAACTGCGTGAAGAATATTTGTTTCAGTGTTTGATATAATGGTGAGAACTGCTAATAGATTGTTTGTGAATTTAAAGGTCTGAAGCTGGACAAATAATAATTAAATTATAGAAATGCAGCATTCCATGTTACCATAATTTATATTAATATAATATGACGAGTATGTATAATAATTATGTTAATTTAAACATGTCATTGCCTTTAATCTGCTTGTATGTATGTATGTATAATGTGCCACGCACACACTCATACAATATAGTGGATGTTTAGATCTTATTATGTTTTGTCCTATTTGCACCATTCACATCAAAATCTTAAAATTCATTATTGAAATGACACCACATAATAATATATGTCCTTTCGTGACTTTATTTTGGTAAGAGCATAAAAATAAAATGGAACCCTATTTTTTCGTGAGGTTCATAGCATCTTTTAACAATATCCAGAGGATTTTGCTATTGCCATAAAAACACGTCCGCATTTTCACGACATTTAGCCCTGCACTATGACTGAATTTCCCTACACTTTTGTTTTAACATTTCCATCTAAAATGGCAGATTATAACGAACAGCTGATCATGGTGTCAGTGTATTTCACAAAATCATATAAGCATCTGTAATATTAATTCCATGTCTATCGCAAAGCAATCAATAGAAATGATAAATATACATTTTAAGTCTGATCTGAAGACTAAAGAAAATATATCCTATAAATCCCAATAGATGATGTTATCCTCAATAATGATTCTATGATTGAGAATGGGACATTAAAGTGAATTTAACATGTGTTCAATTAGTGTATTAATTATTTAATTTAAACCAAGGGAATGATTTGTTTTAAGACTAACTAATTATATAGGTGATAATAATATTAATTAACATTCTAGTTTTTCATCATTTTCTGGTCACATCATCCAGTCCAACGTGATTAGAATTGCTGTATGAGTGACATGGTGTTTGGTACATGACATTTGACCAAAATTTATTATAATTGAGATAAATATAAATCAAAAGATTAATAAAAATTATGTAAATAAAAATAAACTTTTACTGACTTACATCGCGATTAATTGCTATAGAATGTGGAGTATTGTCAACTATTCATTGTTTGGGGAATAAATAGATATAATAGAATAAATCAAAATATCTGGTTTGTAAGATTAGAATTGAAAAAAATATTCCCTACTGAAAGTTTGGTGTGTTCTGGACATCCTCAATGCTGCAAAAGTTAAAATAATGAAGTTTAATATAAATTTGAAAAAACGATTCTGAAATTTAATTTTTATAATGAGATTGGTCAAAGGTCTGCAATAATATTGTACTATAAATGTATTGTATGAATGATAAGAAGAAAGAACTCCTTTTTAGTTATGGAATAAGAAAGGTGTACTCAAACCAAACATGTGTATTCATTGCTATATGAAATATTTGAGAGAAGATTCTAAATTAGTGGCGTTGGTAAGATGATTTATCTGGAAGAAGAATCAACACCAGGAATTGGATTATCACCAGCAGGAAACAGTATCTCTCATACATAATCTATAATATTGTTCATTGTTCACTGAAGTTTGACTGGTTATCAAATACTGTCATGATAATAATAAGTGCCATTTTACCACAGGTGTGTTTGGGCATTTTTGAAATTTTCACAACCCTATTAACAATCCTTCCGTTAGCATGCCATGCCTTATGAGAACAATGGTATAACTGCATGGTGCGTGATCAAATTAGAGTTATGGGGAAATTTAAATTTACATATTCAAAAAAGATATGTACCAATTTTTTCCAACTGTCAAACTACAGTGAACAAGCTACAAGTCTATTAACAAACTACGCTAGATAAAATGCTAAGAAAGTAGTAACCTAATTTCACTCTTAAAATAGTTCCTCTGAAATCAAATTACAAAATTACTCTAAATTTATTTTTATTAAGTCTGTTTTTTTTTCTCTTTTTTGTTTGCTAAAATATTGGCTAAAAAGTAATGACGAAAGTAAATTAAATTATACATACTTTTTTTACATAATTTACAACTTAGCATTTTATCACAGTGATACTGATAGACAAAATTAAATCCATTTTGTATGGGTACCATACTAGTACTACTTTATGGAATGAAGATCTCTAGTGAACAAAATTCATGTTATGGTTAAAGGAGGTTTACAGTTCCATTTTTATAAAAAAATATTATAGTTATATTATGTAAATTGTACATATAAATATAAATAATATAGGTATTATTATGTCAATTTAATTACACATCTCATTTTCTAAATGTTTTTTAATATACATATTATAAATTATTCATAAGTTGTTAATGAATGTATTTCTAAGATTATACATTATAATACATAATATATATTTTACAAAAAGTTGTTATGCTCTTTGAAACTTGAAATTGTATTTTTATCCTGTAGTTATTAGATGTTTAGCAGATTTGTTTATTGTTTTTATATAAGTCGCGTTGTAGTTATTATGTTTATGTTTTAATACATTACTTGTTCCTTACAATATTTTCCATAAACATGCAAGTCATATTAATAGTTTTATAATACAAACTTTTTTTCATTATTAGGTTAACATTGGAAACTGTTTTACTTTCAAATGGCGAACAAAATTATGGCTGTTTTTGTGCAATTTTATTGTTACCAAAATTTATTTTTATTGCAAAATGCAAATAAATATTTGAAATATCAGATCCAAAACTACCCATTTTTCCTTTTGGTTCTGTACTAAAAGGTACAAATGTTTAAACGCAACAGGAAATATACTGCTTACAGAACAAACTTTAATACAAACTAATTGTTTTATCCAAATCGGTGTTAGATGTATTATTATAATGAAATTATTATTAAAACTGAGTTCAGTAACATTACAGATATTAAGTAGGTACCTACTTATACAATCCTGAAAGATTCCTGATCACATACAACATTACTCAGAAAATATTAACTATACTTTTCAAAAGCAATATTATGTGATATCCATTACTAGCATCAATACATCAACATTCTGTGAAGAATTATAAGTAATCACTGAATAAAACATATTGACTTTTAATATAATTTGTGCTTATTCCTAGTAAGAGGTACTATTTTATTATATGTTTCCATTTTCCTTCCTCAAACCCCCGTTGCAGAAGTGTAACAAATAATATGCCACATGAGATACATGCCTTAGAAAAAGTGATTTAGTTTGAGGATTTTTTGGTTAACCCTTGCACATTTTCGCATTCCTGTTTATAGAAATAAATTCTTTATATTTTATTGAGTACCAGAACAATGAACACTGCCAGATTATTGTAACATAATATACAAATTGTACCAACAACCTCAACATAAATGTTCAAATAACACAAATACAAAATATTTATAGATAATTTTATTACATACACTATTATGTAATTAAATGAAATTTTATAAAGTATTTGATATGTAGCCAATGATTTATTTAAAATAATAATTTATTTTAACAAAGTATAGTTATAGAAATATGATATTATTCATATTGATCCATTTTACATTATTGGACTATGCGGACCATCCAAAATTGTTCCTAGATTTTTTTGGAATGTTTTGTATGGACCGCACACCTCCTTTTAAAAAGTTTTTTAAATACCTACATAGTGAAATTTTAAATATTTTCCAATATTATCAATTTAAATGTTCAAAGATTTCAGTCTCTAAACAAAATATACATTTTTAATCAATGGAATTATAGCAATGCTAGTTAATATCTATACATTTTATTATTCTAAATAAATAAAATAAATTAATTGAATAGTTAAACAAATTCTGCGTGTTGTACTCTTTGTATAATAACAATCAACTTTTTTATTTAACTTAAAATATTGTACCTATTGATTAAAAATAACGCTAGGATAACTCAACCATTTCATATGGTTTTGCTTAATTTTTGCCTATTACATATTTTATCAAATGTAAATAAAACAGAAGGTAACTCCAATGCATGTTTTGATTTTTTTTTTCTCTATGGCAATTTGTTAAACACAGTAAAACTTATTCATATTTAAGCTCATTAATTTTCATGTCCCTTAAAGTAGGTACATAATTAAATTGTAGAAAGCCTTAACCCCCGTGGAAATGGGCCTATACGCCGATGCCAATATTGTTTTCTGTGTCTACACTTTTCAAAACTTGCAGGTATATTGTTTACATTAACAAGGTTAAGGGAATGGAGGTCAGAAATCGTTATGCTTGAATCTTAAATGTATATCAAAAATAATTTTAAACCTTTCCGTATCAAATGCAGATTCTTGTTTTTCAATTAAATTGTGTTATATATTTATTCATAGTGTTCTAAATATCGTAGAAGGTTTGTGAGTTAAAATTTTATGTGTAGTTCGTAATACAATACAGTGGTAACACTAACAATAATATTGACGTGGTTAGAACTCAAATATAGCACAATTGATTACTATTTTTTAAATATTACCTTCGTATGTATGTATAAGATATAGAGTGTAGATTGAGCTGATGATAGTAATACTAATAATATATAATTACATCAGACGGTAATGAATCTGTGAAAGGTGTATTGTGATAGAACTTTCTTTACACCGACTGATTGTGTATTTTGAGGTGGAAATACTATTTAGTTGTTGATTTTTAATAAGAAATTTATTGCTATAAAAGTTTATACTATTTATTTTATCCACAGCATTATTAAGAGGAAAATGAATTTGTTTTTTTTTGTTCTTTCATTCCTTCCTTCAATCATAATCAGAGTAATTGGTTGTGAGCCAACTAATTATATTCTGATAATTTACTGTTGGTTTTAAATCTCATTTGTTAATTATAACTAAAAAGGGAAATTCTTTGATGCAAAAAAACTCTAGTAGGGAAGCTAAGAGTAAATGATTAATCTGTATACGAACTTCCTTTTCCCGCGAGTGCTATGAAACCATCACTTGTTTCCTGTGTTTTGTTATAGTTTACTGTTGAATAATTAAAAGTACAAATCTTATCTTTGGGTTTTATTAATTAATCTGAAGATCTAATGGTAAAGGAATGAGAATAAAGGAAATGAATTGGAATGGAATTATAGTAAAAGATTGTTGTAATGTTTGTACTAAATATATTAAGGATTACCGTCCAGGACTCATTCTAATAGTAAACACCATGTATTGTAATAAATTCTTGTAGAAATGTATATCCTAACACCATCTGGAGAATATATTATAAAACATAAAAGTATAATCGTAAAGAAATCAGAAAATGTGCTTATCAATTGAAGAATTTATTAAAGTAAAATATGTATATTAATATTGTAAGTCTTCACACTACACAAGATATTAAATGTACAAAACATCATAGTCAATGTATTAAAGTATTGCATATTATATTCACTAACATTATATTATAGGTATACAGCAGAATTACCTGCTGTTTTAGAATCTTAGAATCGTGGACAGTTACTAAATTAATATAAATAGTTCTCCCATTGAATGCTTACAGAATATTAGATACCAATTCATACTAGTAAATTTGATATTTGGAATAATATTAGCAAGAAGGTGAATTTCAATTTTGTCTGAATTACTACTCTGCAATTAATATAGTATCACAATTGCTATGGTTTGACAGAGGAAATCTTCTTACATAGTTATTATTATAAATAGTATGCGCTCTCGGCCACCTGATTGCCTGCCTCTGTTTTTAAAATATAAAAATGTAGTTTGAGAGTGTGTGTACACTGCACATGCACTCATCATTAAAACACAATTTGAAATTGTTAAATTAAAATGTGTCTGTAGTTACAATGAGTGTGTTTATTATACTATTACTATATTAATGAAATTTGCCTTTGATACTGAATATGATTACTTAATTACCTGCCTAGTAATGTAATCTAGAACATTGTCTGTGGTGAATGTATAAAAATTTTAATATTTTATCAACGTATGTATTGCAATATTTAATTAGTCCATCTCCTTCAAGTCTCTGTGTAGATAGATTTGTAAGCACTTTGAAGTTATTCAGTATTTCCACAGGTTATTTTGTTTCTTTTTCACCTTCAAACACTAAATTAACAACAGATAAACAAAGATTCAAAATAATATTTGCATGACTTCACTGATCTGGAACACAATCATACCAAATAATTTATAACAATAGTAATATGTGCAGCTTCGTTCGATTTTTATAATTGCGATACTAGCGCCAAACGCGATACAAATGCGGCGCGAGATGAAAGCTTTCGAAAGAGATCAGCCGTTCAGTACAAACTTCATACAAATCATTACTTTAAAAATATTAAAAAATTGAATGAATTATGTTCATATTTTAAGGAATTGGAAGTATAAATCACGAGAAATATAAATCCTCTATTCATCTTCAGAAGAATATACTAACACTCATAAATGCAGATTAAATGCTGTGGGAGGATTTAAAAACTGTTTAATTTTCCCGAGCTAGTGGCTCTAAGTATTCGAAATGGGTTTTGTGGAAAAATTGAGTAGACTTCATGTTACTAGTTTTCTAATCACGAAGTGGAGGCTTTTTTTATCTAAATTTGTAATAATAAAAATAATATGATACATGGTACAATAGTTACTAAACTATTTTGCATAGAATATTGTGTAATCGTAAGGTACTATTATTTCATAGATGTTGTTGTTTAAATTTATTATTATATATTTTATGTAAATATTACTTACTACTTATTATACATTATTAATAAATTATCTGAGAATATCTTTATATTTTGTTCCATTGCTCTACATTAAATTTATATAAGTATGGATCATAAACTCGTAAAATTGCTTTTCATTTAATACCATTGATTGCTCCGACTGCCTCCTGATACAGTCAGTCATCATGATTGTGAATATTATACAATATAATGATAAAGCACAATTTAAGATAATAATACATCTTTCATACTATATTTACAACAAGTATGAATTGTGTACGTAACTTATTATTGTACACAAAAATGTTGGCGTTGATTGAATTAAATAATTGTACTCCTTAGTTCCATAGTAAAATTGATGCAGACTACTGTTTTAATAAAATTAGTTTAATAGCTTAGCTCCATTGTAGCAGTGGATGGCCTAAATATGAGAGCAATAATATAAACCATTATCGCACTCACACTGGAGTGAAGCTAACATTCTTCTACTTCTCCTGACCCCTTCCCTCCATGTACCTTTTAGGAGGTCATACTCTCGTCCTGCTCATTGTCCAGGACCTCCTTTGGAGGATTCTGAGTGTCCATCTAGTACAACTTGTCCGGTCAAATGTCCAAAACACTGCCATTTCAGCTTAGCAACATGGTCCATTACATCAGCAAGCATCTCATCTCTTTGTTATCTCGAAGGCTCATGCCGGGCATCTGTCTTTATATGGCTGGCTGCGTACGCTTGAATACTTTATGATGTGAGGGTTGTTGTTTCAGACCGTGTGTACTAGGAGACCTAGGAGCTTTGGATTGGTGTTTCAATATTCTTTATAAGTACATGTGTACATGTACAAGCTAATGAATGTGAATATTAAACAGCACTTAATAAAATAAATAGATTGTGTTTAAATGTAGCAAATTTAGAAAAGCAATAATGGCAATTAGGTACCTACTAGGTATATGCTATTGTCTATTTATTAATGATGTTTTTGGCTGGCCACAAACGTCCCGAAGTTCAGTTCCGGAATCGACCGTTTTGCAAAAAGGTTCCGACCAAAACCTCTCTCTGAATTCAGCGTCACCCCGATTTTAAATTCAGAAAGAGGTTTTGGTCGGAACCTTTTTGCAAAACGGTCGATTCCGGAACTGAACTTCGGGACGTTTGTGGCCAGCCTTATGTATTGGTTTATTGTTTGTACACATACAGTACCTACCTACTAATACTGATGATATAATTAAGGTAGGAACACACTGGACATGATGCGTGCAATGTCACATATGTGCAGTGTGCTTCCACCTTTACCTTATGTTAAGTATTATGTTATTATTATTACTGATACAATGTTGTTATTTTGAATACTCCCAAAACAATAATAAATAAATAATATGAATAATGATTATTTTTAAATGTTTGCTGGATTCATATTCTATATGAACATTTATAATAGAAATAAATAAATATGCCAAATATGTGCCATTGTCTATTCTTTACTGTTCCTTATCCTTTCCTCATATCTTATCATGTCCACATATGTACTCTGCAGATAATCATGAAGATTATTGAAATACATACCTACACCAATATAATATTATGCGGATAATGTAACTGGAATGAATGTGAGCAAATTGAAATGGTTGGAGCATTAGAGAGGATGAATGAAGAAAGAATAACAAAGATAATATAAATAGGTGAAAGAATAGTTGTAAGGAAATGTTTTCATCCAAGAACCACTTAGCTCAGATGCTCAAGGACAGACATATTTCAATTATTATTTTGCTTCATCCGTAGGCCCTGATTCGGCAACTTGGACACGCAAGGTTTCAATAGATACAAAAATGCTCAAGCAATATGAATCATATGCTGTGTATGACAAATTGCGTGAATGTAACAGAAGCAATAAGTGTGTGTAAGGATAGGGAAGACTGGCGATCTGTCCTCTCCGCCACCCTGCAAGGGACGCAGTGTTAGGGGATAGAATAGAATAGAGATCTACTATAAATATTATACAAACAAAGATAACCTAATGAGCATCAATAAGTTGATGTAAAAAAATGGTTAATAGGTGGAAGCATTAGAAGTAGGTAGTAGTAGGCTAGGAATATCATCTTTATATTCTGATGTTAAAATGTTAGAGCTAGATTAGCTTTGACCCCAACTGTGTTGCTTTTATGTATGTCAAACAGTAAAAATAGCAGTAGCTAAAAAAATCAATAGGGGATTTAAAGGGAATGCAGCTGTTCTAAAATTACATCACAAAATCTTAAGTGATGAACATATTTTGATGCGATAATATTGAATATATGGCATGAGAAATAATGGGGACATCCTGAAATCAACAAATATCTAAGGTGGAGTCCAGTTCTCTCTACTTACCCTAAAAGGCAGACAGGGTCACAGAGTATATAGATGTTTCATTCTACGCTGTATAAATAATGGATTACTACTGAATGTCATCATACCCTAATTTGGAAGCATGCCATAACTGGAAGAATTGTAAATTTAATATTAAAAAAATCACAAGTCTTGGAACAGGGACAATGTATTGTTTTGATAAAAATATGAACAATCTTAGACTGGCTGAATACAATTACTATTCAATATGAGAGATGTATGTATAAATAAAGAGTTGTGTCCAAGACAAGACAAAAGTAATTTATCTATCTCCTCTCGCTACCTATATAGTCCAAGAGCCCGCTGCTTAATTTATGACGTATCTGTTTTTTGATCGAAATGTGGTATAAACGATAGCTTACCAATAGGGTATTACATCGCACTAGGGTTGCCTATCAAAATCTTGCCGCAACCCCCCCTGCCCCCCCCGAAAAGGTCCCTCTTCGCGGTTTTTCGCATTTTATAGGAATATGGTAAGAGATAGGAGAAAGTAGTCAATGACAAAAATAATCCTTGCTAAATTCTCTATAAAAAATGTTAAGTCAATTTTTTCGTAGAACTAACAGTTTACCCGCAATGGCCGGTCCAAAACCGAAATTCATTTAAAATACTAAAAAAAAATGTATTTAAACTAAATTGGTTGAAAATTGATAAGAGCTACAGGAAAATAGTCAGAGAACGAATTAATTACCATAGTCTTAGCTACAAAACGAGATATAACATATGTTCATACATCTAATAATTTCGGAGTTATTACAATAAAACTCAGTGACGAAAATTCTTAAAATTTAGTTTTTCATAAAATAACCAGAGATATAGCGCCGCAGGCCAAAATTTTTTTTCCATAAAATGTTAATAATAATGGGTGGAAGAATGTGAAAGAAAAAAAATCAAACTTTTTTTTTTATTTTTTCAAAAAATATCCTGTATTTTGACCGGCCATTACGGGTAAACTACTAGTCCTATGAAAAAATTGACTGAACATTTTTTGTAGAGAATTTAGCAAGGATTATTTTTGTCATTGACTACTTTCTCCTATCTCTTACCATATTCCTATAAAATGAGAAAAACCGCGAAGAGGGACCTTTTCGGGGGGGGCAGGGGGGGTTGCGGCAAGATTTTGATAGGCAACCCTAGTGCGATGTAATACCCTATTGGTAAGCTATCGTTTATACCACATTTCGAACAAAAAACAGATACGTCATAAATTAAGCAGCGGGCTCTCGGACTAATAGATTGAAGGATGCATGTTGCATAACAAGGTGAAGGATAAATTGATAGGCAGCCCAACTTAATTAATTATAGTAACAAAACCACATTCTATCATACATTTGAAGTAGTTTTTAGCAATGAATTACTTCTTCCCAAATCATTTCTAATATTAATCAAAACTAGAGTTTCTAAGCTTTGTCGCAGGATTGTAGTATTGTGAGAGTCTCCTAGAATGTATAAACATTGCGAGTCGAAAAATAGGAAAACACTGAAATGATGTTGAGGAATACAATATGATATTGTGGGTGATAAACATTACAAAGATTTTTCTTTATATTTTCTTATACTACATCCGAAATTTGTACGAAGGTATTCTACTCTATTTTCATCCTTTCTTTCTCGAATGATCCAGTTGTATAAAAGTATCTACATATCTGCAGGAAAATGTAGTTACTACATAGATTAGTCGCATTTAGATAAAAAGTAATGAAACAAATAGGAGTTTACTTCCAATTTCCCATAAACAGGATGTGCACAAATCCTGCATTTGTTTTAAGGTACAGGCAATTGAAGTAATAAATATATTAGAACATAAATAGCTGATTAACTTAATATTATACTGCGGGTATTTCAATAATCATCATGAGCAGAGCATCTTTAATATCAATCTCCACAAAATTCCCATAATCCCTACACTGGTGCACATATTTGGTGTTAAGAAATAAGAATAAAAATTATTACAATGACATGTATTTTAATTATAGGTAGGAATATTAGCCAATATTTATTAAATATATGAAGAAAATGTATAATTTTTGTTTTGGTAAAATCATAAGTTCTTCCCGATTATGATATTGTGAAGTTAGGAAGAACTTACAATTTTACAAAATGTGTTTTAAGTTAAGGTATTGACTGTTTGCTGCACTTGTATCTTGTTTTTTTTCACATTTTATATGTTTCCATTCACTGACAAATCATTTTTATATATTGTTTTGTTAAATTTGTGCCTATATCATATATTCTATGATCAATAAGACATATGGGTTCTGTTTTAGTAAATTATTGTATTCTAATATTAGTATTTATTATATTGTTTTAATTGATTATGTAACCATCACATTTAGACTGTACTAATTATATTTTGTATGCTTCCAGGATATGGGAATCCCGATGAAGGATAACTTATTCACACCTGAGATAAATTATAAAATGGCGTCAGTAAGTCTCGCACATAAGTTACAAAACAGCACCATGAGAAATATTCGTCACAAATTCCTGGGAGTTGATGAACGTCAGATGCCGTTGTCTGTATTTACAAACATGCTACAGAGTGATTCCGATCCCGTCCTCGCTACAATCAACGGGCAAGTTTCCCCACCAGAGCGAGCCCTCAACCAGTCGTATGCTAAGCCATATGCTTACAACGGACTGGACTACATGTTTGAAGAGAGCGACTGGGGAGTGAGTGGTGATTATCTGAAGGAGTTTACCACCACGATTTGATTATTTGATGGCCTCCTGTAAGGTGGGAAGAGAGGATGTTCCCAGGTGGATTATCTTTCATTTAAATTAATATTCAGTTGAAATATTTCAGATTTTATAACAATATAAATAAAGTAGTACCTAATTAATGTTTGCTTACCATTACACAGTTATTGAAGGATATTGCTCAAAAATTTGTATTATCTCTAGGAATATCTGATGACACTTCTGCTTTGGACAGTTCCATCTCTTTGTACTGCTCCATGCTCCATATAATACTAATATCAATGTGCCATATATTCTTGTTGCAGAACTGAGAACATAACTAACTATTAAACTAGTAATACTATGTGCAATGTTACAGTATAAATACATATACACAAAATAATAGTAAATATTTCAAATTAGCTCCAAGTGTCCTGAGATATTCATAGACATACATTATGCAAAGAACCATTACATGATAGACCATGTAGGTTGTAGATAGTTAGTGTAATTTTGTAATAATGGTTAAGATTCATGCTTTAAGATATTATTGAAGGGACTTACATACATTGACTGGTTAATGTTGTTTGATGTTTTACGAGTGAGTAAAAAAATATTTGGAATCACATAATATTCAACCATTTAACTCAAATAGTTACAAATGTTAGTTCATTTTGAGGATGGCATCTGTTGTAAGCAACAGACTCCCAGTCCCTTCAATGAACTTCATTCAATATTTTTATTTCTTATTATTATTTATACTGTACGATATATTTTTATATCATAATGAGTAATGGTGCAGTTTTCTTTATGTTTTGTATTTCTTGCTAGATTATTGTGATGAACAGAAAATCATTGAAAAAGTTCTGTGTGATAATATTATTGTTTACATTAAGGTGACCAACCGTCCTCCTTTTGGAAGGACAGTCCTCCTTTTCTAGGTTCTGTCCTCCCTCCAAAAGTGTCCTCCTTTTTGTCCTCCTTTTTTACTTTTTAACATTTTAAAACTAATCTGTTAATCTTAATCATCATATACCATGTATTAATTAACTAGTACTATGGTATAAAAATACATTAAAATGCAATTGTTTCCTAAAAAAAATTGCCTGTGGCGCTAATTACCTTTTGTGTATATGTAATTTGGTATGTCTTATGACAAATATTTCACCCGCGGCACTATTTTTTTGATACATCCTGTATGGAAACATTTTCAAGAAAATAAATCAAACAACATAGCGACCTTCTTCATTGTCCCAAAAAAAAATTCGCCTGCGGCGCTATTTACGCATTTTTTGTCCTCCTTTTTATTTTTAAAAATATGGTCACCTTATTTACATATAAATTAAGTAGAAGATACAATAGATATACAATAAACATAAACCAAAACTCTTACTAAATCTTTGTTTCTATTATTTGGCAATCTTTTGAAACCCTACTGTGTTACATACTTATGTATTATTTTTTCCATATTTTCTTTGTGCCATTATGTATTGAGCTACAATTATTATCAACCACCTTGTAGTTAATTCACTTGTTTATGTGAACACTTTGTATGAGGCGTGTCACTTATATTATAAGTTGCTAATTAATGGTTCTGTATTCTATAGTTTAGTGTTCAACATACTACTTATATAACTATTATACTTACAAATATATTTTATTATACTTTGGATTGATTGGAACAGGGAACACATGATGAGGAGGATTTGATGTATTTATAAATTCATTAATAAACTCAATGTTTTTTCATTTTTGATGTTGGGAAAGAAATATAAATGTTTAATGTTGAAAACAAGTAATTGGCATTTCTCCCAATTATTAATTATTGATGTTGTTATCAAAAAACCATCTGAACGTTATGTGAATCATCTCCCCTTGAGTGTGGTCACCTTTGATGTTTTATTATTATTGAAGTTACAGTGTTTCAATAAGTAGCAACACTTGTAACATTAGAAATTAATATGTGTGGGTATGTTGTATCTGTGTTTACTTGTTGTCTCTAAATTTTACAATAGCTCTTTGTAATTGAGAAGAAAACATTTCTTAAACTTTGTTGTGTTTGCATCAGTAATTGTTAATCTTCCGAGGAGTATAATCAATTGTGTAAACATGGCCCAGGGATGTATAACCAAAAAGTCATACAATAAGCCTTCTCACCTCGAGACTATTTATATTGCCAAGAGCTCTCGTGAAAATTCTATTTCAAGGTTTGATGTCTGTAAGAGCTTCTTAAATAACTATTCAGTTACATTCCATAGTTCCAACTCATTAATAAATTAAAAACCCCCTACAGGTGTTTGCAGATTGATATCCTCGCTTAGGTTAAATAGTCCTTATTATTGTTACACAATACACACCCATATGGTACCTACTTACTTATGTTACTCATGTAAATAATCTAATACATAACTAACAAAACTATATATATTTTTGCAATATACAAAATATTTTTATGATCAAGCAAATTTTATTACATATTTTAGAAATAAAATTAAGTGTAATTACATTATTAATGTCTTTAGGGTGTAGGTGTGTAGATATAAGTCTACTTATAATATTTGTTATATTTTTGGTCTGGACCTACCAACATTCATATCTGCAATTATGATTTTAATATTGATATATTTGTTCCATACTTTCTTAATTAAAGAAGGAAACACATACAGCCACTCTTTTTTGACAATTAGGTCTCACATTTCTGACCCTTTTTTATTAAATATCATGTCCTTATAATAATTATTGTTGATTTACAAATGAATTTCGATAAAATTATAACTAACATAAGTTATTAACGGTTTTTCATGGAAGTGAACATAAATCAGAGGTCAGAAACTTTTTTGGAAAAGGCTTAATCGTGAAAATCTTGTAACAAATAGCAAACATAAAGATATGAATGTGTAATTTTCTCATACAGCAAAAAAAACATCCAATCAATAAATCATCCCACGGGCCGAATTAAAAACAAACGGCAGGCCGGATTTGACCCGTGGGCCATAGGTTCCCGACCCTTAAACTAAATAATGAAATAAAGTAAAGAATAATTAATCATACATGTGTGTTTATTTGTTTTTATCTATTCTTGATTGTAAATTTTACATTACATATATGAAGTTTAGACATTTTAGTTTTAATGAATATTGTAGAATATAAGATCATGTGTTATAAAATGAAAGAAAAGTAATCACTTTAATTCATTTCAGATTATTTCATAATATTTGTTAGTTGACAATTAATTATGTTCGGAAAATAATAAAAACCAAAACATCTTCAAGAAATAAAGTTCAATTTATAATTAGTAGAAAATAAAATACTTTTCTCTCAAATAATTATTTAAGAAGTCCAGTGATGATATATTGAATATTTTGTTTGTTTATTATTCTATGTGTATATAAAATATTATTAACATTATGTCAGTCTTTAGTATTGTTGAACTAACATCTGGTCTAATAACATTTCATTTCAATTTAATTTTAACCAATTTACATAAATAGTAACTTATGAAGTTGGTATTATATTATAATAAAACAAATTTCATTGGAGTGGACTTCAAATTTTCAATTTCATAAAAAAACAAGGCAATGCATTATTATCAATGTGAAATCCAATATTACTACTTATAAGGCTACCTTATCATTCTAATAGTTGAACAAATATTTAGCACTGCCATTTATATTAACCATAATAAGAAACCTCCACCTTGGTTTTAGTGTTAAAATACTCAATTAAGTTATTGTACGAACATACAGGACACATACTACCCGCTATATTTTTGTACAATTTTCACACTACTCTAATGTTTTTTTCTATTGTGTCTAATCATTTTATAGCCAAGCATCATGAAACATTATTTGTGTATGGTGTTGTTTGGTAACATTATTTATCACTTGATATTCAGCAGGGATTGCCTTTAAAATGGTCAGTGGTATTATTTTTGTTTAATTTTGGATGCAGCTAAATTTCTGAGTCATTTATATCTCAAATGTGACTAAAATCATACAGATAATTATAAAAAGTTTGCACGACTTGGCTTACCATATTATTACCATAGCTCTAGTGATTAGTTACATGAGATGAGAAAAGGAAGAGGCATTCTAAATGTCAACATCTAATCTTCATTACCAGTCATAACCAAAATATATTATGTCGATGGTCATAACATACAGGAATAATCTTTGCTATGGTAGGCCTATGTTGACTACACTTGCTCACATATAATTGCAATACTTATTATGTATCAGATCTTTTGATTTTAGTTTAGATTAAGTGTAATAATTGCATCTTTAAAATATTGTCTTGTAATATTAAAGAACATGATAATTACATGGAGAAGGTAATTTCTGTCTCCATTTTCTGTTCAATTAATTAAGTTTGTGTTAAAATCATTTTAAAATAAAGAGGTGAATGAAATGCTGTGTCTTTTATTTCTTTGCCAAATTCTTAAATAATGTATTGATTACCAATACTATTCAACATATTTTCCTGATAATTTATCCTGCGGAGGTTAATGACATTCAATTGCAATGGCGCATGAGGTATCTAATTCTCACCTAGTAAACTTGACTCAAGTATGTAAACATACAAGGAATAATTATAAGAAAGAGCCCAACATCGCTTATCTTCTGAAGTCCATAAAAAAATAAGGATGACAACCTTTTTAATACAAAAAATTACTGGTGGACTCTGAATGGCGCGAAAGAAAACAATATTGTCTGAGAGCACTAAAATGTATCTGGTGGGTGTTACAACTCAAGTTTCAATCTACACACGTTTTCTACTCCAGTCACGAACCACCACAGCGATTTTTTTTTCTCTTCAAAACTTGAAATATCTCCATCTATCGATCCATAGCCAAAGCTGTTAAAAATTATGCATATAGCGGCATCTCTTGGAGCATAACAAAAGTAATAGCCAAAATTCAAACCAATTTCCGGTTTGACTAATACCATCCTTTGATGAGTAGCAGAAGTAATAGTTCAAACCAATTTCCGGTTTGACTAATGCCATCCTTTGATGAGTAGCAGAAGTAATAGCTAAAACTCGAACCAGTATCCTGTTTAACTAGTGCCATCTTTTGGTGAATAGCAAAAGTTGTTATTAAAGTTTCAAACCTTTTAAACTTTTAAAAAATATAGACAGAAGACAGATGGAGATGTTCTTCATAATTTTTAAAATGCAAATGCATCGCTTGTGTGCCAAAGTTCCAAACCCTTCAGTTCCGTCCCAAACCATGGTTGTTGCTATTCGCCTGAAGATGCAGCTATCAAACTAGTTTATATCTAAACCTATTTTTTGTCGTCTAAATCTCGAACCAATGGTTTAAAAAAACAAAGTTTATTATCATTCTGTGGTACAACTATCCAACTAAAGATGACGATTTACTAATTTATCTACTTTTATGGTTTTAAATTATTTTCCATGGCAACACTTCTATCGACTGTCATTTGCTGTCATCTCAAGAAAATAGGTAAACTTGCTGGTTGCTGCCGCTTTTGCGTGAGTGTGTGGAATCAAAATAAGTAGAAGTCACGTAGAAGTGCGATCTAATGTTTGCTGTGGGAGTTTATTAGTGATATAATAAAATAATTTAATTATAATCTTACTATGGAACGTGCAGTATTTCAAATGCATAGGTGTGCTGTTTAATGCAAATGTTTTATTCGCGTTTATTCATAAAGTGTTTGTGTATTATAAGCGGAAGTATTGATCAATACTTTCAATAAAAATGACCTCGACACCAAAGTATGTAAACAATAAACACTCCAACATTGTACTGGGTAAGAGAAAAAAGGTCAGGGAAAAACGGAGCAATTATTTGCAGAAATGGTTAGAAAAGTCCATGCAATGTACCTTGGACTCTATACCTGATGTAGATTCTAACGACACAATCAATTCCATAAACGCAAACTACTGGAATGCACAAGCTCATGGCTTGTATGGACAACGCTTATTCAATGCGACATCAGATCCCAGTGTGTTCCGATATTCAGCTCCATTCCCTTGCTCTCAGGAGCCTCTCTCACTACCTTTGTTCCCTTCTGTATATCCACCTTCCATTCCAACACTTTTCCCCAATTATCCACCACAGCCTCTGCAACAGTTGAGTATCAAACCAGTGCAAAAAAGACAGCCACACAACAAGAAAAGGAAGCAAGTTAATAAGAAGCAAAATGGAGTTGAATCCGATACAAATATCTTACTAAATGGTTCGACAAAATCTAAAAGCAATACTTCATCTGTATTAGGAACTAACAATGACTTTACCAGCCTCCCTCCAGGTATTAATCAGTTCCCTGACAACTTGAGTAATATTTTTCAAGATGATAGTAGCTCTGGTAACAAGAGAAGATTTAGTGACCCCGGCGTCATACAGAATCAATCCCTAGAAGCATCCAATGATGAATCTCAAGAAGAATCTGATGCGGAAAGTTCGGCAATCGGAGAAAGTCAAACAGATAGTCGGCTAGTAATGTGTCTCGTGGATCAAATCAGTGCCTTAAAGGAAACCAATAGAAAACTTTACAAGGAGTTACATGAAACTAGAGGTGTGTATTATATTATTAGCTAACTTTTACAATATCGTATGAAACAACTAGCACTTTCAAACTAATCCATGCGTAGCTGTATGTAGGATGTGGGTATTGAGTCTGTAGATAAGTGATAACTTTGTCTTAACAAAGCCATGGAAAAGAACCACCCATATATTAGAATGTCATAATTGAGATAATTAAAAAAATATTTTAAATCTTTATACAATTTAATTTCCAAAAATACTCAGCATAGGGAGGGTAGGGGGGTGAAAAATTAAGATTTTGTAAGAATTTAAAATACCCATATCAATAAATGTTGATATCTATTACGTTCATAAGTGATAATATTTAGTGGAAATGTTTCCATAATGCCAGTTGCCCACACATAATGAATGATGTTATAAAATTTTATGATGAGAACCAAACCCGTGAGCACAGAGTTGTGTGTATGATTTAATTATAGTCTTATAATAATTCTGCTTATAAATAAGTAATTAGTATGGTATGATATTCACATTATAATTACATAGCAGAGGTGCCTACCTACTTACCTAACATAACACTAATTGTTAGATTGGAATGATTGCTAATTTATTCCCCAACACAATACCATTATTGTGTTTTCTCAGAACACATCTACACACAATACACTCTACATTATCTGAGATGGTAAATACTGAAGAAAAAGTTGGATCTCTGTATTAAACTGTTATCAAAATTATGAATTGTTGAGAATTATTTCAGTTGTGCTTCCCTGGTCGCAGCTGACTGAATGAAATAAAAAAAATACACCTTAGGGGGAAATTTTTTTATTATTGGTTTTTAATTAAATTGTTTCACAAAAAATCACTTGCAAAAAATACCTTTTAGCGAATTAAAAAAAAAACAACCTAAAGAACATAACCTGACCAACTATGACGGGGCCACAATGCCAAAAATTGCGTTTGGCGAAAACTGCAATTTTTATCAATAAATTTTATTGGCTATGAAATTAATCCCTACCGTTTTAAATATTAATTATCAGAATTAAATTCGTTACGTACACATCATTACCTCAAGTAAACAAACTTCTTTTATGAAGGTGTATTTTTCTGAGTTGCATTTTCACATTGTAATGAGTCAAGCGACTTGGCAACAACAGGAACAGTAATGAACATAAAAAAAGACAATATAATATACTCTGTAGTACCTATGTCATATTAAGCCAGATAATTAGTATTTAGTGTCTAACATATGATGATGCATTAATTATTAATCTTGCATATTAATCACTTCACTCAGCAGATATTTATTAGAAAAATGTCACTCATTTATTGTTCTGCTTCCTTTACATTTTTTGAGTAAAATAACATATGACAAATAATATATTATTTCCAAGTATAGAATGCAGTGTAGGAGAATGTCTAGTATACAATAATGTTATATATTCATCCTAAATCACTAATGTAACACTCTAATGATACATATTATGGCGAAACCTCTTCGTCTACCGAGAAATGATAGAAGAGCGTGATAAAGTGAACCTCTATAAGGTTAACGAGAAGGCAATTGCTGCTATAGTCTGTTAGTGTATGTTAGCTTTGTGGATATATGAAAAAAATGTGTAATTTGTAAACTATGTAGTACCTACTTACTTACTTTCCGTGTCCGGGTGGGTCATACCTGACATATGCGGCGACATACATCACCTTGTAGTTTCCTGGAATCAGTTCCCCAGGGGTGCAACTCTCTCCCATCAGGGGACATATTAATAAGTAGCTGTCGTCCTGGGTCGCTCCGCAGTCACAGGATGTTGTCATCAGGCAGGTACCCCCAATGTTGGAGATTCTTTTTACAGCGCGTAACACCCACTCTTAGTCTATTGAGGGTGATCCATAAGGAGTCTATAGGGTAGATGTTCGCCTACTTGGATACCCTTATGTGGTTCCATCCACAGCCTCGCTCGGAGATCGTTCCACTCTTCGTTGTTGTGAGGAGTCAACGGGGGAGGTAGTTTTAATGAAACTGTTTTTGGATTAGAGTCGCGAGGCCATTGGCTGGTGGTAGTATAGGCCATAGGGGGTAGTTATTAATATTTTTTTCTTGGGGAGTCTGTTTGCTTCAGTTCTTAGTAATCATAGCTGATCATTTCATTTGTAACTTTGTGTTGTAGTACATATTTTCTTTTCATAAACCAATATTTATTATTGTATCGGTTTAGGTATATTTTTCTGCTCCTCTAATCCACAATTTTGAACCCACATCCTTTACTGCGAGTAAATTAATATTCTCATAAAGAATACGTAGCCAGCATTATGATTTAAATACACGCAGTAACCAGAGATGATGTTACGACCATGAATTAGCATGTTTAGTATTTCTTGCTGAACAGTAATTTCATATAATCATATGTTAACATTATATTATTCTGTGTTTAGATACCATGTGTGTTGTACTGAATATGTTTTCATGTCAATTACCCACAAATACATAAATTAACACTCTGCTTAGATATTATCATTCATTCAGTAATCTACGTGTATTACATACTAGCTGAGTTACCCATGCTACCCGTGTCTTCTGATGGTTTGAGCTGGACAAAATGTGACTTAAGGTCTGAACTCCTTTTTCAACACACTTTCACACGATTCCACACATGACTCCATACAATCTTTGGATCCTCTCATCATCATGGCACGTCAAAACCTAAAGCAAATCGGCACGAAAGTTTTTGTGAATCTTCACAGCAATAAATCATGAAATGCGGGAGTTATGCCAACGCTTACGAAAAAACCGACTTTGTTTTATTATATAGATTATATTATGAAGGTATATGTTGTATTGACTACACATTTTACACTTAGAAACATTTGTAATTAATAATTAACATTTCACTAGTATATATTATGATGGTACATTAGCCTTTCATATGACTGGTACAAGATGGATTTAAATAGGTATATTATATTGTACTGTAGGAATGTCTTATTATTGGAAGCCCCACATGAATGGTGTCAGTGAGTTGATTGTGTGACAATTATATGGTTTGTAATTAATAATGTATTATACAATAATAGGATTTTATACTTATTGCATGGACCAGACGAAGCCTGCGGTAGTAGAGTACAAGCCTACATCCTCGAATTCCATCACCGCCACGAGTGGTGACGTCACCTTGTATTGGTGACAAACACCTTGTCTCGGTGACAAACACTTGAACTACGGAATATTTTTTCCCATACAATTTAGATGGCGTAATCATCATCAAATGTCAGTTGGGCCCGGCCTCCATGAACAATATGGTGACGGCCTCGGACCAGATATACATTTTTTCAATGAAAAATGAATCTGGGTTTATCGAAACAAACCCAAATGTATCTTTGCACACTTCACAGTAGCTTGAAAAGTTTTTGTTGTGAAGTGGAGTAAGTCGGCATTAGGGATCGAACCTGCTCCCATCAAATTTACCAACTAGGCTTCCCACCGCCTCTAAAATAAAACTGTATTTTGGTATTAATGTCACACTGTGGAATATTAACATAACTATGAATGTGGTTTATTTCCATTTCGTAATATTTATGCAGATTTGGGACAAATTATATTATCGAACATTAAGGTCCTGTATGCTGTCATTGGGCTTTGGCGCCCTGAATTGTACTCAGCCAATACTGAGAGAATAATCTTGAAACTGAAGACAGTGATAGATGAAAGTATGGACTACAGATCGGCTGTTTTAGAATTACAGGATTTGGTAATTCCTTGAATTAAAAAAATATTCCTAAAGTACCCCTAAAGTTTATGGGATCTGAAGATTTTCCATTCGGTTTTTCAGATATAAAATATATATAGCCAAAACACTAGTAATTATAATCTTAACAAATCGGCTGTTTTAGATTTTGAAATTTCTTCCCAGGTTTCTTTTAAAAAGGCATAATTCACTTTGTCGCTTAATGTTATTCTTATTTCGCGCCAACATTCTCATACAAAATTTGAAAAAGTTAAGCAAAAATAGAATGATTTTTGCTCAGTGTATATGCCCCCTTAAATATTTAAAATATGCTGTGAATAATTCGAGATTGAGGTAACAAATTGTTACTACTAAGAATGCTGTGTGTGACGAGAGTAAAGGTTTTAGGGGATCTTGGTTGTAATACATAATATTAAAATGAAACACATTATTTAATATTTCCCCGCTTATATAGATCATATGACTAATTTAGTGGCACTCATTAAGTCAACATAAAGTTAGTGAAATTATTAATTTGTTTATTTATTTGAATAGCGGAACTGAATGCAGTGAAGCAACAGACATCCATGTGGAGGCCAGAGTCTCTCCCGAGGCAGAGTCCCCAGCCCAGTCACTTGAGCGCTCCCTCAGGGATTGGCATGGCCAACTCCTCCACTATGTACTCCCCGGGAATGTTGGCTGACCTGGTGAGGGAGATACGTGATGCAGCTAGAGTTAGGGAAGAAGCTCTCTACTCCAGAGTCAAGTCATTATTAGATGAAAGATATGCAGTCAATAAGGTTATTATTCTACATATATTTCCATAGTTTATTGCTGTAGAACTGTTTAAAATTAACTTTTTATTTTTTTTCTCTTGAAACCCTATGGAAGCACATTTTCAATTTAAAAAAATATTGTAAAATATAAATAAAATAAAAATACTGATTTTTAACTCACTTTAAATTTAACTGCTGAGGATAAGGTTTTTTACCTTGAAAGATATGGTGATAAATAATAAACTCATTTGTAGAAGTTAAAATAAGTGTTTTTTTAATTATATTTTACAATTTTATTTTAAATGTCTACACTTAATTCATTTTCATAAGTCATGAAATTTTATAACCAGCCAATTTTCAACGTCAGACTATTTTAATACTAATTCTTACAATTATTAAAATATCAAGGACCAATTAATAGTTTATTCTGAAGATTGTTTATCTAATGTTTGTTTCTCCTCTTAGGTGAATGGAAATATTCAAATGGACAAAAATATGTCTGATTGGCGTCATATGGAACATAATTACAAGGTAGGAGATTGATTATGTATTAAATTTATATGATTGTGTTTTGTATGAGATCATTGTAGTTTTTCACATAGTTTAGCCAGAAACCGGATGATAAATAATAGAAAATATGTGGGTGTGGGAAAATCTTTGATTATTGAAGTACTTAATCAAATATATTTCGTGGGAAAATAAACAAGTTTGCACCATCTATAGAATGTTTTTTGAAGCTTGCGGTGCGTTTTATTTTTCGGTCGTTGGTACGCCTGACTGTTGTATTTTCTACTGTCCGATAGATGGCTCTGTGTATATTTATAATTAAAATAATGTTAAAAACACTACTCACTGTAGGTGGTGTAGGGCTGTATGTAGAATATAAAAATACTTTCGTGGTTTTATTTTGGTAAAACCAGCGACATAATATATTAAGTACTTTAAGTTAATATGTAATCTCTTTGGGTAAAACAGAATCAGCCATATTGTTGGTACAAAAACAATATGCTATGGACATCATAAAAATCATCAGTTTTGTGCAAAAATGAAAAAAACTGGAATTTGTGACACTTTTCTTGAACTGCAACACTTTTTTTCTTACGTCTGTAGGTACATGTTCTAATAACATTTAGGGTAATTTTTCTTTCACAGAAATGAATCAACGATATTTTCTTTACAACATGTGTATAATACTACACTCCCACACATTTGATAGAACATTCAAAACTAAAGAATATCCTGACGCCATCATTTCAGTGGTAGAGAGATTACTATTTATCATGAAGTTATAGAATAGAAACCTATACCTACCTAACTGGAGATATGCCTAAATTATTTTAGGCATTGGAACTGGATTTTTCTGCATTGCGCAGATGAAAATACATTACAGATTTTCCTGAACAAAAGCGTGAGGTATCTGCATTCACATAATATAGCTTTATGAGAACTCCCTTGGGGAGGAAGCAGGATGGATGTTACGAAGTAAAGTGATCATTTAAGCCAGCCAAAGCCGACTTGTTAGCGTCGGAAAATCCATCCTGTTTCCTCCCCAAGGGAGTTCACATTAAGCTACATTTTGTGAATGTATAGATACCTCTCGCTTCTGTTAAGGAACATCTAAGTAGGTACCATCCGGATACGTTAAAATTTTGACGTATTCTCGTTCTTATAAGTTCCTAACATATCACTGTTCCCAACTTCGTTATAACATTACATAAATAGTTTTAGTTGTTGAAGTATCAAAATACTGCTGATGGAGTTCCTGAATGCCTGAATCAACACTTCAAGTACCTACTACGTTATATTAATATAATAATTGGCAGGTTTTATAGAAATATCCTGCTGTCAATATAAATACTATAAAGTTGTCACACAAACTATTATTATCCTTTTTGATGACGTCATTCTTATTTGTTGTTTTAATGTGTCTCCCTTTCTGATTCAATAAGAGATGTTGACACTTTACAGTTTTGATTAAAATCGTCCGTTCACTCTTGTGCACACAAGATGATAAAAAATTAAGCCATTCAAACATTTAAGAGTTGTGTTACCTAATTCTATAGATGAACCTGCCTATCTGTAATGTGTCTTTAATTATAAAGGGTTAAAAAACCAAGGCTGACGAAATGTACAATGTTGCGGAAATAAAAACGGGTTATAATAAATCAACTTTAGGAAAATTCTTCGAAAATAGGACGAATGACACACTCGTTGGTAATTAATACGCCCTTATTTTCGAAATAATGTCTGGGTACATGGTTGGTACAGTTGGTTGAAGTGCCAATCTCGCAAGCGGAAAATGCCGGTCGCAATTCCGGCTCATGCTTTTTAGCCAATATATGGATATGTGTGTGCGAGCCCCAGATCTTTTTTTTTTATGCATCCCAATACCCACTGGTTACCCCGTATGTTATGTGATGAATTTTGTAAATAGCCAATAGGTAACACAAGGTAAGTGATTTTGTAAAGGTTTATATAGAGAATGTATGTTTGTGTGGGTAGTGGTAGTCGCACTACGCACTTCCAGATTGTCACCTCAAGTGGCGAAGGTCTCCCTTGAAGAGGACCACCCAACTATACCCGCCTGAGCACCTGACCAGCCAGGCACCGCAACCACTTGACTTGGGTGCATTTTTTTCTATCTGCGTCAATGTTGTTTTATTTTATTTTGATATTTTATATCATGAATGACTTTTTTTCTTATTTTTTGTTTGGATTAAATTTTTACGAAAATCTATCAGTGCGTATTATGAGTTAGTAGAGGTATTTAGATAAATTACGTTGAACGTTTCTAGAACTATTATCCGGGTTGACTTTAAGATTTTGATTTTGCAATGAGTCCGCCCTTAGCATACTATCTTCTTGTTTTGTAATTAATGAACAATTTCAGGCTAATAAAGATTTATTTATTTGTTTATCCTTCTTTGACATTAGGTATTAATTATCCGTGTAAATTTGTTCAAGACGTTGTCGGCTCCCCCTAGTGGAAGTTTCTTCAATTAGTGACCTTGCTGTATTGATTTTCGTAACGCTTTTTGCGAGGAATATTAACTTGCATAATTTGAATATAATATGATTTCCTCAAATGTAATATAGAACTTCAATCGTAGCTAAAATGTATCAGATATTGTATTGATTTTTATTCTCAGTTACGGGTATGTATTTGATAGAAAACCAAGAATTATTAGTTGCTTGCCAATGGAGTTTTATTCATTAGCCATTTGTTCATCATTGGATGGTTACCCAGGTTGACAGATCGTTGATCTTCTGTCTTTACTCGTGTATTGTGGACATCTTGAAAACTGGATCAGTTTGCATTAAACATATAAAGTAAAAATACTCTTTATTGAACAAATAATATGAGGCGGGCTATTTCAACCAGCCAACCCATTCATGTAAATTTGATTTCTCCTGTGAATTTATTTTGTAAGGGAACGTACATATAGAATAATATAAAATTTAGTACATTGTCTATAGGTAATACTAGTAATACCTAATAGTTGTCTATGTAGTATGTATGTATAGTCATGATGATATTGTGATATCCGTTGAGATCTCCATGGGTGGTCCTCACACACACAGACATGTATAGAGTTACCTGTATTGGTCAGGTATTGTACCTCCGGACACCTCTATCTCTATATTAAGTTGTGTTGCTGTATATGGTTTATTATTTACACACGCGCATCTTGCACCTTAACTGAAATACCCCGTGTTGCCCGTATGTGTAACTTTATCTAAATATTAATAAGCATGTTGCATGTTTTGTACAAAAGTGATTAAAATTTAACACATTCTATGCAAAAATATCAGTTTGTAAGGATAGGTACTAAAATATCGAAAAATCATGTACCTATACAATATTTCACTATTATTAACTATTTTCTTCACGACGCTCTATTTTGGATTCTCTGGATTCAGTTGACACCAACATGCTTGACAAGGTCATCTCTCCATCGTAGTGGTGGTCTTCCAACGCTCCCGGTAGTTGTTCTAACTTCTGGATCTCTGGCCACGTGACCTGCTATTCCTAAATTTAATACTTCCCTAATGCAAACTTTCCAACAAGCACCCATCGTGCTTCGATTCCAAGCTCTCGCGTGAAAGGTCACCCACTAGGCTAGGCGCAAAGTTTGCCATACTTACGAGTATATCTTCTTGATTTTGTCCTCTATCAGGTGATGAAATCGACCCTCAGATCTAACCAAAATCTTTTAATTAAGTATAAGTACTATAACCATAGGTAAGTACCAAATTCTTCTCCTTGTAAGGTCATTTTTATATACGTGATCGTATATAATATTACTACCTTTCGCAACGTTTTCGTTGTCGAATAATCTTACTTGAGAATACTACGTATTGTACGTATATTTTCACCGGTAATGGGTTTTTTGAAGACAAGTTTTCTTGACCAAGTAAAATACATAGAAACATGCATGAGTCTATCGCAATGAACAATTTACATCCGCCGTGCAATCTGTAAGCAATAAAATAAGTAATATCTACTTAGTACTAAATAGTTATGTTTATTTATTTATTTATTTATTTATTTACATTATTAACGGCATAAAGCCTTTAAAACAGTTATACATATGCAAAGAAAAAATACACATAAAAAACACAATGCACATTACATGGTAGGTATTAGACATGAGCGCCGCGCCGGCGCGCCGCCGCTGATCATGGTCGGCGCGCCGCCGCCGGCAAAACGCTCACGCCGGCGGCGTGGGATCCGTGTGACCAAAAGTATTTATCTTGTGTTTCTTGAGACAGAAATCGAAATAAGTACTTTTCCAGGTAATAAAATCGAATCATTTAGCTGTGGGGACGCTAGGGTTCAGTAATTATATAAAATGTCGAATAATATAACTAATGCATTGTTAACCCATTCCGGCGTCTCACATATTTCGTTCATTTGGTTTTGCATTAACAAAAATTGGGGAATTTTCTGTGTCTTATTTATTCGATTCTAAAACAAGAAATAGGATGGGATTTATTTATTTATTTATAGTTTGGACGGCCACAAGGCATTAATAATTTGGTTCTTCATGGTGAAAATTAAATGAAAAACAAACGTTGTTTTATGTAACCGGGAATCATAAGCAAAAATCAGAATTTATGGTTCTTTGGTCGATTTTTTCATACCACGCTAAAATTTTTAAACCACGTGAATTTTGGCAGAATATCTGACCAAAATATGCGGCCTTTTGCCTTTTCGGTCAACCGTTCTCTCTTTTCATTAGTTTAGCCTTTGATTATCGAAGTACCTAATCAAAATTATTTTAATTCCACTTGACTAGATTCTCTATATTTCATTCGTTTCAATACAGCACTGTGGAAATAATAATGACTCCTTTTCTCTTGACAAAAAACGATATTCATTTGGTACCTTTTGACGTTTACGATCTTCAAAGTGTCAAAATGTTATATAATTAGATATTTTAAGGTTAAAATCCAATTATTTCGCTCATCTAAGGCTGCATTATAATAAAAAAAAAGAAATAACTATCCCCTAACGTGGTTTCTCAGACTGTGATTACAGACTACTCTTAAGTAATTTATCTTTCCACCGGTAAACATTACGTATTTTGGTTCATATCATTATTAATTTATGCACCTTTCGACTAAAAACACCACGATTTATGTTTATTTAATAATTATTATCCTTATTTTTCCGCCTAAAATAACATCGCAAATAAGATAGTTTTATTAAATTACATAATTTTATTAAATTACCCTTCCACTCCATATAACACGTATGTTTTTACAGCTTATGCTCAACCGTAGTTCTTAGTTACATAGGAGTTTTGCATTTTGTGGAAGGTCGACCTCGTCATCGCAATTTATTTCAGAGTTTGAATTCCACCCACCACGATTTATGTTTATTTAATAATTATTATCCTTATTTTTACGCCTAAAATAACATCGCAAATAAGATAGTTTTATTAAATTACCCTTCCACACCAATTTAGCTAACAGCCGAAATATTGCCAAATGAGAAACCTGTTCGACTGCACCACTGCCCATAGTGAGGCTCATTCTGACGCGTTTGACTTTATGGATTAGTTTATTTTGACCTGCCCTCCAGCACCATGAAAAAACAATAATGAAATTTTCCATTATTTTTCAAATATGAGCTTTTATCTTACTTTGTTATTGAAATAATCATAGTTTTCCAAAATAAATAAATCGATTTTATCATTATCCTTTTCACAAATACGTATTTAATCATTTAAAACAATAGTGCAAGAAAATCCAATGCTCCCCTCCACTTTATATCCACGCCGCCGGCGTGGCGCCGCCGCCGGCAATTTTAGACATGGGCGCCGCCGCCGGCTATTTTGCAGCCGGCGCACATGTCTAAGGTATATAACAAAAAGAAAATGAGAAATAAAAAAAATGTTGTTTTATATATCATGTATCATAGTGCGGTGTACATCTGACACTTATTTAGATAGAAGTCGATATCGTAAATTACTGAACTGAATCCGTATTAAAGTTTAGTGTCGTAATCCCCGTGTACTATAGTAGGTATCCTGAACTCAGTTTACTGGAAACTAGACATGTGCGCCGGCTGCAAAATAGCCGGCGGCGGCGCCCATGTCTAAAATTGCCGGCGGCGGCGTCACGCCGGCGGCGTGGATACAAAGTGGAGGGGACCATTGGATTTTCTTGCACTATTGTTTTAAATTATTAAATACGTACATGTGAAAAGGATAATGATAAAATCGATTTATTTATTTTGAAAAACTATGATTATTTCAATAACAAAGTAAAATAATAGCTCATATTTGAAAAATAAAGGAAAATTTCATTATTGTTTTTTCATGGTGCTGGAGGGCAGGTCAAAATAAACTAATCCATAAAGTCAAACGCGTCAGAATGAGCCTCACTATGGGCAGTGGTGCAGTCGAAGAGGTTTCTCATTTGGCAATATTTGGGCTGTTAGCTAAATTGGTGGGTGGAATTCAAACTCTGAAATAAATTGCGATGACGAGGTCGACCTTCCACAAAATGCAAAACTCCTATGTAACTAAGAACTGCGGTTGAGCATAAGCTGTAAAAACATACGTGTTATATGGAGTGGAAGGGTAATTTAATAAAATTATGTAATTTAATAAAACTATCTTATTTGCGATGTTATTTTAGGCGTAAAAATAAGGATAATAATTATTAAATAAACAGAAATCGTGGTGTTTTTAGTCGAAAGGTACATAAATTAATAATGATATGAACCAAAATACGTAATGTTTACCGTTGGAAAGATACATTACAATTTGAGAGTAGTCTGTAATCACAGTCTGAGAAACCACGTTAGGGGATAGTAATTTCTTTTTTTATTATAATGCAGCCTTATGTGAGCGAAATAATTGGATTTTAACCTTAAAATATCTAATTATATCACATAAACGTCAAAAATTACCAAATGAATATCGTTTTTTGTCAAGAGAAAAGGAGTCATTATTATTTCCACAGTGCTGTATTGAAACAAATGAAATATAGAGAATCTTTCATTTTTCATTTCATTTCATTTCATTTATTTAATATCCACACAATATAACAAAATAAAAATATATAAGTAATAAACAAGTATTGGATTTTATTGCCCCACTAGGCAAAAGCCTGTTCTGGGGCAATACTAACTAGTCAAGTGTAATCTAGTAATAGTGGAATGAAAATAATTTTGATTAGGTACTTCGATAATCAAAGGCTAAACTAATGAAAAGAGAGAACGGTTGACCGAAAAGGCAAAAGGCCGCATATTTTGGTCAGATATTCTGCCAAAATTCACGTGGTTTAAAAATTTTAGCGTGGTATGATAAAATCGACCAAAGAACCATAAATTCTGATTTTTCCTTATGATTCCCGGTAACATAAAATAACGTTTGTTTTTCATTTAATTTCCACCATGAAGAACCAAATTATTAATGCCTTGTGGCCGTCCAAATTATAAATAAATCCCAACCTATTTCTTGTTTTAGAATCAAATAAATAAGACACAGAAAATTCCCCAATTTTTGTTAATGCAAAACCAAATGAACGAAATATGTGAGACGCCGGAATGGGTTAACAATGCATTAGTTATTATTCGACATTTTACATAATTACTGAACCCTAGCGTCCCCACAGCTAAATGATTAAATTTTTTTACCTGGAAAAGTACTTATTTCGATTTCTGTCTCAAGAAACACAAGATAAATACTTTTGGTCACACGGATCCCACGCCGCCGGCGTGAGCGTTTTGCCGGCGGCGGCGCGCCGACCATGATCAGCGGCGGCGCGCCGGCGCGGCGCTCATGTCTACTGGAAACTCATATAGAGCAATGAGAAACCAAGGCAGCTTCTACAAATGCACTTGAATTACCTATAACTGAGCTGAGTAGGTAGGTAGCTTTTCTAGAGATAATAATGATGCCGATGTTGGGTTAGCTGGAAGAGATCGCTGTATAGTGATAAGCTCGCCCTAGTGAACATTACTTATCATTATGGATTTTTATTATCGTGTTATTTTTATGTAATGTTCACTTAAAGAGTAAATAAATGTTAAACCATCGATTAGATTGAAACTATCTAACCTAACCCATATCTGATAGAGATCTTATCTTTGTTAACATTTTTACTGAATGCGCCACCTACCTGTCTACACCATTACTCGATGACTTTATGAATGAATGAATGAACATTATTGTTTTTGATTTACCGACATTTTATTGTATGATTGTTGAAAGTGTTTATGAGTCAACATGTAACACAATGCTTACTATTTGTATTTTTTGTTCATCATTACCACAATTTGGTAAATATTTTGTATACATACTTACTGTACTCCCTTACAAAGTGTATACCGCCCTCATATAGTAATACAACATACAACCCTTTGATGAATACTTTGTGTTTTTAACGACAGGTAGTGAATCGGTGATGTATTGTGGACTGTGGTGTGTTTATTGCTTAATAATTCTATAGTCTGTAGTAAATGCGGCGCTTTATTTTGTTTACAGGTAGAAATGTGAGCAAAAACTCTCTGTGAAATAATAATATGTACCTGTAGTAATCTCACGTCATATCGCTCCCCCAATTCAAAACTAGGACATCTTAAAAAAAAGTGAAAATGAGTTAAATATGAGGTTCGATAGGATTTTTAAAGCTCTATCTTTCGTAATTTTTGGATTTTCAAAATTTAGTTTTTTTAATGCTTTAAAAAAAATATCCTAGTATGACTCTGAACCAAATGTTTCAACAAACTCACTTCAAAACTCAGACATGTTAAAATGTCTTAGTGACGTCACTGAAATACATTTTATTCCCATGGAATCCAATCCATAGTTTATAATTAAGATATTATAAGCATAGCTAGTAGACATGTGCGCCGGCTGCAAAAAAGCCGGCGGCGGCGCCCATGTCTAAAATTGCCGGCGGCGGCGCCACGCCGGCGGCGTGGATCCAAAGTGGGGGGAAGCATTGGATTTTTTTGCAATATTGTTTTAAATGATTAAATACGTATGTGTGAAAAGGATAACGCTAAAATCGATTTATTTATTTTGAAAAACTATGATTATTTCAATAATAAAGTGAAATAAAAGCTCATATTTGAAAAATAATGGAAAAATTCATTATTGCTTTTTTATGGTGCTGGAGGGCAGGTCAAAAAAAAACAAATCCATAAAGTCAAACGCGTCAGAATGAGCCTAACTATGGGCAGTAGTGCAGTCGAACAGGTTTCTCATTTGGCAATATCTGGGCTGTTAGCTAAATGTTGGGTGGAATTCAAACTCTGAAATAAATTGCGATGACGAGGTCGACCTTCCACAAAATGCAAAACTCCTATGTAGCTGAGAACTACAGTTGAGCAAAAGCTGTAAAAACATACGTGTTATATGTCCTGTTGTTTGGAGTGGACGGGTAATTTAATAAAATTATGTAATTTAATAAAACTATCTTATTTGCGATGTTATTTTAGGTGTAAAAATAAGGATAATAATTATTCAATAAGCATAAATTGTGATGTTTTTAGACGAAAGGTGCATAAATTAATAATATCAACCAAAATACGTAATGCTTTCCGGTGGAAAAATAAATTACAATTTGAGAGTAGTCTGTAATCACAGTCCGAAAAACCACGTTAGGGGATATTAATTTCTTATTTTATTATAACGCAGCCTTAGGTGAGCGAAATAATTGGATTTTAACCTTAAAATATCGAATTATAATCACATTTTGACACTTTGAAGATCGTAAGCGTCAAAAATTACCAAATGAGTATCGTTTTTGTCAAGAGAAAAGAAGTCATTACTATTTCCACAGTGTTGTGAATTCAAACTCTGAAATAAATTGCGATGACGAGGTCGACCTTCCACAAAATGCAAAACTCCTATGTAGCTGAGAAATACATTTGAGCAAAAGCTTTAAAAACATACGTGTTATATGTCCTGTTGTTTGGATTGAAGGGTAATTTAATAAAATTATGTAATTTACCTAATAAAAGTATCATATTTGCGATGTGATTTTAGGCGTAAAAATAAGGATAATTATCAAATAAACATAAATTGTGGTGTTTTTAGTCGAAAGGTGGATAAATTAATAATGATATCAACCAAAATACGTAATGCTTACCGGTGGAAAGATAAAATACAATTTATTTATTTATTTTCAATCACATACGGCTTTTAAGGCCATTAGTACAAAATATACGAGCATTATAACAATAAAAAAGTAAATCAAAACATAAACAATTTGAGAGTAGTCTGTAATCACAGTCCGAAAAACCACGTTAGGGGATATTAATTTCTTATTTTATTATAACGCAGCCTTAGGTGAGCGAAATAATTGGATTTTAACCTTAAAATATCGAATTATAATCACATTTTGACACTTTGAAGATCGTAAGCGTCAAAAATTACCAAATGAGTATCGTTTTTGTCAAGAGAAAAGAAGTCATTACTATTTCCACAGTGTTGTGAATTCAAACTCTGAAATAAATTGCGATGACGAGGTCGACCTTCCACAAAATGCAAAACTCCTATGTAGCTGAGAAATACAGTTGAGCAAAAGCTTTAAAAACATACGTGTTATATGTCCTGTTGTTTGGATTGAAGGGTAATTTAATAAAATTATGTAATTTACCTAATAAAAGTATCATATTTGCGATGTGATTTTAGGCGTAAAAATAAGGATAATTATCAAATAAACATAAATTGTGGTGTTTTTAGTCGAAAGGTGGATAATTTATAATGATATCAACCAAAATACGTAATGCTTACCGGTGGAAAGATAAAATACAATTTATTTATTTATTTTTAATCACAAATTTACTTAAAAAATAAATATTTATTTATTTTTTAAGTACAAAATATACGAGCATTATAACAATAAAAAAGTAAATCAAAACATAAACAATTTGAGAGTAGTCTGTAATCACAGTCTGAGAAACCACGTTAGGGGATAGTAATTTCGTTTTTTATTATAGTGCCGCCTTAGGTGAGCGAAATAATTGGTTTTTAACCTTAAAATATCTAATTATAATCACATTTTGACACTTTGAAGATCGTAAACCTCAAAAATTACCAAATGAATATCGTTTTTTGTCAAGAGAAAAGAAGTCATTACTATTTCCACAGTACTGTATTGAAACAAATGAAATATAGCGAATATAGTCAAGTGGAATGAAAATAATTTTGATTACGTACTTCGATAATCAAAGGCTAAACTAATGAAAAGAGAGAACGGTTGACCGAAAATATGAAAGGCCGAATATTTTGGTCAGATACTCTGCCAAAATTTACGTGGTTTAAAAAATTCAGCGTGGTATGATAAAATCGAACAAAAAACCATAAATTCTGATTTTTCCTTATAATTCCCAGTTACATAAAATAACGTTTGTTTTTTATTTAATTTCCACAATGAAGAACCAAACTATTAATGCCTTGTGGCCGTCAAAACTATAAATAAATAAATAAATCCCATCCTATTTCTTGTTTTAGAATCGAATAAATAAGACTCAGAAAATTCCCAATTTTTTTAATGCAAAACCAAATGAACGAAATATGTGAGACGCCGGAATGGGTTAACAATGCATTAAGTAGTTATTATTCGACATTTTATATAATTACTGAACCCTAGCGTCCCTACAGCTGAATGCTTCAATTTTATTACCTGGAAAAGTACTTATTTCGATTTCTATATCAAGAAACACAAGATAAATATTTTTGGTCACACGGATCCCACGCCGCCGGCGTGAGCGTTTTAACCGGCGGCGGCGCGCCGACCATGATCAACGGCGGCGCGCCGGCGCGGCGCTCATGTCTAATAGCTAGTGCCTTCCAGATTAGTTAACTGAAATAAAATTACAGATAATTTGGTATATAAAAAATTACATTACTTTTTCAGTAGTATGAAAATAGATCCACATAGTAAATCCACTACCTGAGCTGGATCAAAACTCAGACATCTTAAAAAAAAATTTAAAAAAAAATGTTTTCATAATTCAAATGAACTCATTTGGTTATAAATCATTAGATGAACTGTTTCTTAATCAAAAGCTGTGCTTTAATTAATTTAATTAATTAAAAGTATGATTTCACTATAGAAAACAGTAGGAGAAATCCTGGTACAAAACAAGGACATGTTAAAATTTAAAGTATAAAAAAAAGTTTTTAATATTTTTTTCTTTAAAATCTGATAAAACACCCAATTTTATACCAGAAAAATATTATACGAAGAAAAAATATATGATAATTACAGTTTGGTTTATGATTATCTATTGCCAAAAACTTAAATGTCATTTATCTCAAAACATAGTGTGTTCAAGATGTCCTACTTTTGAACTAGGGAAGCGATATCTTGTATTATTTTAACATAATTCCATTAACGCCTCAAGTATTTATTATTTTACTACAATTCACAATGACTGAATGTATCCACAATCCACATTGAGGGATGCCATAATACAAGGTAACACTTACCATACCTACCCGTAAAAATAACGTACCCGTCTTGATTCCACAAGTATTTACCTACAAAGTTGATGGAACCCTGATGTATTTTTCAAAATTTGTGTTTTATTTATTTTTTCTGTCAAAAGGACGACACTTCAAAATTCCTATGGTCAGGTAGGTACATAGTCCTGATGCCCACCTGTCCATTCATTATTTCAGTTTACCTTCTTAAAAATCTGATGCACTTTCTTAGAATTGGCAGTACTTTTCTTGAAATTAATGTTTCAATAATAACGTACTTGAAGTGATTTTTAAAATTTAATGCTACTAGGTGCACCACCGACCGCGACAGTATATCTTAGTAATGAAGTAAGTAGATAGATATCTAGTAAATCCTGACGGGGCTAACATTTCTTATGGGATTACGTCAGATTAGACACTATTATACCTATCGTTTTTTTCCAAAAAGTAACTCGATGGGAATCGTGTTCTTAGGTAGCTTTGCGCCTTGTAGGTAGGTATATTGTATAATTATTGCAACACACACAACATTCTCTTTGAGTAAATATTTATGTGACATTCAGAATGAGTAACGAACCTCATTGCTGAACAAGATGTATGGTTTTACGAACACCTAGTAAAAACAGGATACTCGAAAAAATATCAAAAACGAGTGGGGGAATCTATCTGCAACCCGGGAATATCGCACGGAACTATATAAAGTATCTACTGATTCATTATTATTTTATTTTTATGCATTATTTGAGATTATTTGTAAAACTTTGATTTAATGTCGTTCAGGGGAGATTGTATGACCGACCACTTGTTCTAATAAAAGCTGTAATCCATTATTGGCTTCACAGCATACTGCCTCACCCCCTCTAGTCCTCCCATCGTATCGAGATCGCCAGTACATAATGACGGGAAAGTTTGGTAATAATCCACTCGGCTAGCAAGGATAGATAGATATTTCTACGTAGAATGCTATTTATTTGAATATCTTGATTATTATAGTTTCTCAAGTCTTTAAACGAATGGGCGCCTGTCAAATAATTATTTTATTGTAATTATCGAGTGAACAAATTCAAATATACATATAATTATACTAAAAACAAACATACAATCATACTTGTAAAATTTTATACTGGAACGAGATTTGAGAGAATCGCTAAGATTTCTTCGAGTTAACCCAAATTAATTTTGCAACGCACGATGAATAAAATTTCGAGTAGTGGTAATTGGATTTTTCCTAACAACTGCACTCAATAATCAAGACAAATTTTGATATGATAGTTCATACGACATCCATCCAACCCTTTGCACTCTGCTCTACTTTCATTGGAAAATATCTTTCTATTATGTACCTAACCTACACCTTCCTGAAATGCACCTACGGAATATTTGCAAGCGACTAGAATACATCTCTGTTACACATAGATAAATATATCTTCGTTTGAACAATGGAGATCTCTGACAAAAATGACGATCCGTATTGCAATAGTTTATTTTTTCATTCCTTTTCATTCAATTATAATGTTCGATATAGATTTGACACCCTCGTCCATTCATCCATCGATCATACTCTTACAGAGTCGCCCGTAGCTCGGTATCGTATTATATGTTCATATTGGATATATGAATGTACCTTCCTATATCGTAGTGTTGAGAATATGAACCTTATTCCCATACTCTGTATAATAATTTGTATTGGTATCTGCCCTCTTTACGTGTTTTCGTTCATCGTGGATTCTATATTTCTTCATGGCGTGTGTGATTTCTGCTTAGAGGTATATATATAGTAAAATAGTGAAGATTTTCAAAAGCGTACTCACGTTATACATAGAGATTTGCTGCTATTTCAGACTCTAAAGTATCAAATCAGTATTTCCTAAATTATTGATAATCACTATTTACTTATACTTACTCTCTCAATATATTCAATTAATCGTTATGTATACAGACACATATGTATCTCCCATGATGTGAATTTTTATACACATCATGGAAGAGGGGGACACCCAATAGTGTATAGGTAGCTTTTAGTTCTGTATAATATGTTTATATGTATATGTTTATAAATTTTTGTTTTTTTTTATTTTAAATCCAGATTTAATGTTTTTGTATCTTTTTTTATTATATTTTTATTATACTTTTGTCCAAAAAAATGATTTGAAATAATAATAAATTTATTTCATAAATGTACACACGTCAACTGGTGCATCGTGTGAAAATTTGTTTTTTGTTCTACTTATCTACTGGGTTTTTCGGATAATTTTACATAATATGTAATTGTCGAGGTTGAACTGTAGGCAGTGTCCAGTTTCACCCCGCGCCACGTCAGATAATAATATGTGGTACACTGGTACAAGTACAACGTACTCCCCCATAGCCCCATAGCCTGGCCTAAGTCAATATTTACCAATGTAAGTGGATGGATTCGGTCCGGTCTGCTTTTGCTCTAGTCTCGTCTCGTCTGAATCGTTTCAGATGCAACGGTGTTATTTTACATTATTGTATACCTTATACCTAGTCTACATAACAATAATATGGAATATGTGTATAAGATACTAACTACTAAGGTACAACAGATGCGTACTACTTTTTAGACGAACCTATGCATGGTTCTAATATCACCTATACCTACATATAACTTCTTATCTGCCTCAAAAGTCTATTGCGTCCATTTGAAGAGCGATCCCTTGAATGGAATTATTGTTAGGTATTAAGGGTAGAAACGAACATCCTGTATTATTTTTTTCCAATTTATACAAAAGTAAAATTGTTTTTTTATACACTTAAAACACAGAATTTTATTTAGTAATATGTAAAACATTAGTCTATGCGTTTTACCCTCAAACAGATTGTTAATAATTATAAAAAATACTCATAAATGTGAATATAATGGAGTTATATTATAACGAGGGAGCAACATAGCGTAGAGATGATTAATTATAATAAAACATCGAGTGTATAATAATCTAATGATGGAATCATATAAAGCCATCCTGGCAGTGTGATGTTATTGGATGGATGGATAGGCGTGCCCCTGCGGCCACACCCGGAGTCTATGTAGTGTAGTATTAGTATGTAACCCGATATCTGATGAGGGTCGGTCAATCCCAGCGGTGCTGGTGATCGGCTCCTTATGGCGAACCTACTAAACACAGGGATTCTAATACTACCTATAGGTATGTCTCTATATGTATTGGATTATGGTATATGAGTATCGAGATCTACGCCATTGTTATGGATTAGTTAATTCGAAGACGATTAAACTAAATGTTTTCTTATTTATGTACCTGACCACTTCTTGGGATTCTTTTTGATCTCATTTAATCCCGTTTAGTATTTAGTTGTATAGTAAAATATATTATAGTATCTTAGAAACGATGGTGATTTGCTCCTACGACTTGTTTTATGTTACCTACATTACGTGTTCATTTGAATTCATTGAAGTTGTACCCACAACCCACGATGATGGTTGTGTCAATGTGGTATTAAATAGTAAAAAAACACAAACTAAACTAAGTTATTCTTTATTTCAGCCTCAGGTGCATATGAATGGAGTCGAAAAACCGAGAAATCAAGACATTATCAGCAAACTTGAGGAAGAACTTCAGAGACTTCGCCTTCAACAAAGGTAGTTACCTCCATATATCTCTTGCCATTTTCAAGTTTTCCTATACATTTGCAATTCCTGGAATTTCCCTTTCTAATATCCGAACTGTCCTCAGAGATTGATGGATGATTTTTTTAGATTCTTTCTGACCTTACAGTTTTCCTTCAAAATGGTTTGATTTTCCATAACTTAATTTTGTCTATAGCTAAAATGAAATCTAAAGCCGCCCTTTTTAATAGGCTTCACACCACAACTTTTTTTGTTATTAACGCGTGTTTTTTTATTTGTCCTTAGTCGCGAAGAAGCTTCAAATTCCCTATCATTCTCCGGTTCGTGTACTGGTCCAATGAGTCTTCCACACCAGCATAACTCAGACTTGGACAGAGCGAGGCTCAGAGCTGAACTGTGCAAGGAAAAGGCAGCCAGGGAGGCGGCGGATGCACATGTCCACAAGTAAGCACACAGTTTGCTATTGTTCTTGCGATTGTTCTACGACGAGAACTTACTTGAATTTCTCAGGCTTTGGGTTCACATTTTACCAAATTTCTGGGTTTCTGAATATCGAAAATACCACGAAATACAAAAATAAGATAATAGGATACCTAAGGCCATGGTGTAATTAAATAACTACGTGTTTAACTTTGTCAAACAATTATAAAAGTTTACTAAGTATTACAATACTACGAGTATTTACCTATTTGTGCATTACAAATATTATTATGTTTCTCACAGTGTGTGACTGTGAAGCGGGATTAAAAATTATCAAGATAATTCTATTCATTGATAATTATCTGAAATTATCCAATGATGTACCCAAAAATAAAAGCAATTGTCAATTCTCATCATTTAAAAATTAAAACGCATCAACAAAATTGATTTTTTTCTTGATGTTTTTTATGTACTTATTGTTGTCCATCACCAACATGACGCCGCGTGATGTAGGCAATATCTTTCATAGACAAGTGTTTTTTTTTATCATGATGATTATCAATTTACAGGTTGATAATATGATTATCCTTTGCCACCTTGCTATGAAATTATATTGTTTTATTCTCTTTAGATTGGAGTTAATGGTGACCCAGTTGTCTAAGCGAGGCCACCACAGTAGCAACCACACTCCAACACACACCAACTCCTCCATGTTGGCTTCTTCTTCTGACGGTCTCCACATGGTGATGGGTCCTGTTACTGACCTCTGATGTACGCTCTGGTGGAAGCGGAGGAAGCTGTAAGGATATATTATTATCTATTCAATGACTGATTACATTTGAGAGAATCTTTATATATTTTTATCTCGAATAATTTTATTGTTTTTTTTTTAACAAGCATAATTTATATTGTGTGCGCTATTTACCATTTATTAGATATGTATTTATTTGATATAACAAAGTACCTTACGTATACTTTTATAAAAATATAACAAAAAAAATGTTTAATTGAGGACATTATACTAAAGGAATGTTTAGTTATCTAAGTCCTGAGTCAGATTAGCAATTCTGGATTTTATAAAGACCGCCATAATAATGTTTTTTGAATTTGAAATATATTATTTTCTCTTATATATGAATATTATTGCAGGGCCGTTAAAATTAAGTAACAATAAACAATTCTCATTATTTGTCCGAAAACATATATTTATTTCAAGTCGAAAATCAGGCTTTCCCAAAGAAACAGTAACATAAAATAGTTTCTTTTAGAGTCATAAATATAAAAGTTAAACGGGTTTTCAGCATCCTCAAAATTGTATTTCATTTGAAATTTATTAATACCTCGCCTACCTTGAAAACGTCTGTTGAATTACATATTATGTATTACAATTAAATATAAGAAACTTATTTATTTATTTCAAGTGCAATTATATCAAATATTATCCCATAATTTATATATCTACCTATAAATACTTAGTTACAATACATCGATTGCTCACATTTTTAATAAGATTAATACTTCTGTTCTCTCTGTCTACCCCGCAAAAAACGCGGCGTGAGGGAATATAGAGATAGGTACAAATTAAGTCATCGAACTAGAGAAAAACAATATTGAAATCTGGTGAACATTTATGATCTTTCTATGACAACTCATTAAATGTTAAAACGACATTCATTATAAGATAAGTAGGTATATCGAGTCTCCCAAATATCCTGGCACCCTAGTTTATTATATTTATACAGTCACTCAAGGAAGATATGGTCTTAGATGAGGTTGTAGTCGCGGCGGACTTGCAGCTTTTTGGCAACACTGTAATTGTAGAATTTTAATAGAAATATCATTGTTGCCAGTAAACAAAATTGTAGTTCTCAGTTAATCTGAGATCATGTCTTTCCCAACAGACTGTAAAGAAGTAGGTCCAATATTTTTATATTAAAATGTCTAAACATTATAGTCATAATTTTCACGTCCATTTTAGTGCCTTAAGATTGGATACATTGTTTTTCAGGGTAAATACATTTCAGAGTAATACTGTAACGAATTTATATAATAATTATTATTGTAGTGTGTATTGGTATCTTATAGCCATATTATGTCTACGGGACATCATTTTATGTATATTTAGTTTGTTACGATTTCTGTGTGTGTGAATGTAGCCATAGTTTAGTACCTAACCACATTATTTTACAATGTATAAAATAATAACCAATTATGCTATAGTTATTTACTAAATTGATGACCTAAACTATAATAATTAAAATGTTCTCCTAAATCCAGATCAACATACTTCAATAAAATCCAAAGACGTATTGGTAAACACGAGTAGATTTGATATTTAGGTTTTTGATGGACTGATTGGGATCTGGTTCAGTTCTCCAGAGGGCGTAGTGTGTCGCTTTGACTTTGTCAAATTTCACAATGCAAACCTTTCTAGCTTAACGTGAAGTGTACAAAAATGTGTATTTGGGTGTATTTCGAAAATCCAAGATTCGTCTGAAAAAATGGCGTTGATTCAGCTGTCTTTTGTGTCTAAATAATGCTTGTATCTTGAATATTAAGACAAAAAGATTTAATATTATAAAATTTCGACATTATAATTGATACCTTTGTCCTATAACTTAATGTGTTTATGAGTCATTCTGACTACAGATTACAGAGTTATGATTGTTATGAATTATGACTTACGAAATGCACTGTGTTGCTCTGTGACAGTGATTCATGATTCATAAAACACTGGAATTCTCAGAAACGTTACATTTTTCAAAACTCTTCTGGTCCATTTATGTGACGCATTGTAATTTGTAATACACGGGTCTTAATTACTCAACTGCATATGAACTGAGTTTTTGAGAAAAAAACAATACTCTCACCTGCATGCTAATAAAAATAGGTCAGTCATTTACTGGTTGTTGTCAATTTTTACAAGATAATGTCTTTCCGAAACGTCAAAAACATTAAACACAAAAAATAGCACCCCATAGTTGATAACAATTTAGCAACAAATCTTCTAAGATCTTCTTAGAAAACAATGTTTCACATACTTAACCTTAATGATTTTTTTTATTAGTACTTACCTATGTATTTAATCTCATGAATCATGACTTTACAATCGAATTTATTATGTACTTCATATTTATTATTTTCGATACTTTTCGATACATTTTTTCTATACGAACTATAATTATAATACTTAATTATATTTTTGTCTACAAAATATTAGTGTCTTAAATCGAGTGTGTCATACTTAAATGTTTTAATTTCCTAAATAACTGAGTAATTTAAATTATTTTAACATATTGTAATCTCAACTAATTTTTATTACTTAATTAACTTATTATTTCTCCTGACATTTTTAATTTAAGATTTATTTATTAACTTTTATTTTAGAAATATACAGTAATTAATATAATAATGATGTGTTTCTTATTATATGGACCTTTATTCCCTTCCCTTGTAAACCATTGAGGTTTTTAATAATTACATCAGGTAGATGAAATGAGTATCGAAAAGCTCGCGATTTAAGCAATAGATTTCAATAAATATATTGCGTACTTAATTGTGCAAAGTATTTCGAAATCATAATTAGCTCCTGAAGGTCTCTAGTTAAAAGATGAGTCTCGTGGCAGTTGGTGCGACCACAGCACACTCTTTGAGAAAAATGAGAAAAGATTGTTCCTCTCAATGCTGTATTCGATGGTCGTGTGAAGCAGAAACTCCAGGCTCGTTTCTTGCGGTGGATCATGGACGGACTCATCCAGGGGAACTTTCCTAAATATTATTTTGTGGTGTCCGCACGATCATCCATTAACCAACCGGGTTTATGACGCATTCCAATTAATAACATTTTCCGTTATGTCCAATAAATGAATATATTGCCAGTTAAATTATGCACCTTCCTGCTAGTTGGCATTCGTTGCTCATCCAGGGGTGTCAAGCACGCGGCTTGCAGGAGTTGTGGGTCACCCCCATTATAATTAAATACTACGGGACAGATAGACGACAGGAGATCACTAGAGGGCGGCTGACGTGTGCCAAAAGGATGGTTTAATCATTGCTTCTAACTTATAATTATTGAATGATGATGACCGATGTTCATGCCTTTTTATTTATATGTGAAATATATAAGAAGGTACATGTAAAGATATAAACATATACCTTGTTAGATACTCGCTGATAAAATATCAGGACAGGTGAAAAATTTACCTTATGCAGTCAATAAATGTAGATCAATGGATCTAGTTTATTGGTTAAAAAGTATTTCATTACATTAGTGAGTGTGCCAGCTCCGTAGTAGTACTTTTTTTTAGGAAAAATATAAGTACCTACCTACATACAAAAATTAATGGAACGTAAATAACTACCCTTTGTATGGAGCTTTATAAGCTGAAACCAATTCTTACTTTGTTATGATGATTCTCGTACTACACTGAAAATTCAGTTGGAATTTGCACTGAGTAGATAGGCACCTACTTCGACATAGGTAGATGTGTCACATACATGTAGGTACAACATATTACTATAAGCCTCTATCGGATATGGGTTCGTTTATTAAAAGGCAACCCATTTCCTCTGTACCGGAAATGCCCGCAGCCATCATCCTATCCGGAGAAAGATGCTATGTACCTACTTAGTACTTACCAGGTGACTGGAAGCAGGATTAACAGTGAAATAATACTTAGTTACAATTATGACGAAATTGAATAGTTTTTTTAAAAAGAGTGCCCAGAAATACATACATAATAGAGACCAATTGTTAAATTTTATAGTAATGGGCTTGGTAGCAAGAATGACGTCACGGTCATTTCCCACGGCAATAAGGTTCAAAATCGCGTGAACAATCGCATGATAAAATGGTAAAAATAGCGTATTTTCCATTTTTTGGGGTTAATTTTCCGTCTATAAAAAAACTTTTACGGTTATTCCCTAGATTTTAACGCATATTATCAGTACAAAAATAAATTTTTACCCCGCGACTTTCGGGAAACGAGTTTCCGTCTTTCGGAAAAAAGGTCAGAGGTGTTTTTAATTTATTTTTTTTGAGAAATCTATACAAGATATAAAAAATCTTTTACAGTTATTACCTAGATAAAGGTTCAATTCATCTACCCTATTTTGTTCCAAAGCATATTTAGTAACGGTTGTCGAGATAGAAGGTCTCCCGTTTTTACAAATTTTTGAAATGTCGGTCGGTCTTAAGTGTGAGAATTAGCCATAATTAATTGAAATATACGAGGATCGTATTAGAATATGGAATCGTGCATCGAATATTTTCTATACGCGTGCAGTGCGCGTGTTATAATAAAACACACCACCACGTCAATAATAATAATAATAATAAGGGGTCATTATTCCCTCTGGTGAATTTATTGTTATTATTGTTTTTACTATAATGCTCCATATTAAACTAGTGTAAACATTGTGTATTGTGTGACGTATGTTCCCATTGTTACCCTATAAAGTGGGGTCACCCGAATAATAATCATTATCGGTACAGTATTCCAATAAAACAAGCAAAGTTATTTTTTATGCAAAAAAATCGCTTTTCTGTTGGGTTTGCTTATGCAAGGGGTATCATTTTTATATGTATTACCACATGCAAATTGTACGAGCAGATACGCAATGAACAAAACCATGCTGAGGACATGGCCTTGCGACGGCTCTACGATCCGCTAAGGAACATTAACGAATTTAGCACTCGCTCGTACTGAAATTAATTCTTCATTAATTATGCCGGCAAAATGAGTAACTTTCATTAGGTTACCTTAATCTTATTGATGTGTTGTTTATTAAATTCATCAAAGCGCCAAGTGCAACTTATTTCATTCAAATTATGAACGACTTTAATTTGTTATTACGATATGAGATTTACCTAACAGTTTATCGTGGGAATTGATTTAATTTGATTAAAACCTGGTGGTGGTGCAGCAATACCCCTCTACCCACTTGAAGACTTCATCACAGAGATAGTCGCGTGCTGGATGCATCGCTAAACACGTGCTGATCAGATTGCAGTTCATGCTATATGGTAGATATTATACTAGATCAACACCATGTAGGTACAACAACTCGAGAAATGGGTTTTAAATTATCTTTGCTTGTATACTTGTATTATGATATTGATGCCTGATTAATATGTTTAATTATATGCAATTAAAATAAAGCAACAAAACGTATTCACAACAAAACACAGATATTTATACAAGTTATTACCTACTTAAAATGGACCTGGGCTGGACACATTGCCAAATATCTACTCCGATTCATTAGATGGTCCAAAAAGATTCTCGAATGCCAACCTAAAAGGATGGTAGGAAGGCCTCAGGCAAGATGGTCTAACGCTGCAGCATGCCCAAGACAGAAATATATAGTAAGTCAAAGGGAGGCATAGTCCAGCATTGGAATCCAAACGGCTGAGAAGAATAATTACTTAGTTTATAATATGTATAGGTATACGCAGTGTACCTACACAGTACACAGGCACTTTGACCATTTGATTAATCGATGCCTACAATATTCTCATGCTGGATTTCACCAACTTCCACCAAATAGTTATCATTATTTTTCATACAAAATTTGTACTAGGTGGCTCCCATCTCCTCTATTCCTCACCTAAGAAGTTGGTGAAATCCAGTTAGTATTCTTACTGTCTGGTACTATGAGACAAGTCGTAGCTCCATTGTGTTGTGGTAATTCGATGTTGTGAAATCTATAGTAGGTAGGTACCTCTAAATAAAGCTCGCTGATGAAAACATAGAACATACTGCACTATTGTTTCTTGTCCCCGAGAAAAAATCGACTTGTAAACTTATCAGGTTACTTTTGAAATACATGTAAGTTAATAGATGCGCAACTGTAAAATTAATATTCCTAATGTTGCGAATTTGGCATGGAATAGGTAACGTAAACGAAAAGAGAAAAAAATCACTATCAAAAAGTTGGATTTGTTTTTATAGCACTCAACATTATTTTTAATCATTGATTAATGACCAAACGTACGCAACATTTACCCGAATACACAAAAATAATTCTAATAAAAACCTTAAACGACAACAACGCCAATTCAAATTTCCTCGATGTTTTGAGTAAGTACTTATACATCTTATGGGCATGCATAATACCTATCTATATAGTATGTAATGCTACGACAGTATGCATTTTGTATGATAAAGTAAGAATTTACAAATATCAAGTTGAATATTGGCATACCTATATGAAGTTTTTTTTACATTATTAGTCTCTTTTGAGACAGGTAGAAGTACCTATATACTATATTATTTATAGCCACCTATGAATAAGTATGCATCAGACCACACACGTCGGCAGAGTAAAGAAGGCTTTAGCGTTTTATCAATAACTCTTGTACTGTTTTAAATCAATTATTTTATTATGAAATACGTATTAGAAGGAAAATATTTCAATGACATTGTATTCGTTGGGTAATTAAAGGAGCTGTTTGATATGAGTGACTTCAAGACGAATGTTAGGATTGAATAACACACGTTTTTATAGATTTTCTTTAGATTTATATATTGCATACTTTTAAAGGTTCCTGCGCTTTACATATTTAGTACGCTCATGTTGGAGTGTATCTGTGAAGAGAAAATAAGTACCTTCAGTCGGTCAAAAAACAGTTGGTGGCGGTTTAAATTGGAACTACAATTTGCCAATTTGGTAGCTGGCAATGAGGTTGCTTCTATTGAAATTATTCAAGTGTTGCCATTATCGTTGGCAAAAAGCTACATGTGGCGCCCTCATCGAACACCAACTCTTTTGACAGATTGTACACATGTATGGAGATGCAAATCTGGAGCTTTCGTTTTAAAAACTGCTCTCATGTATGAATTTAATAATGTTTCTACTCATTTGTGATTTTCAACCTAAGATAAAGCAACCGAAAATCAGAATAGACAGTGAAAAAAGAAAAGACATCGGTGCCGTAAAAAAAGTCTGTATCCAATTCCAGTGAAACAAAACTTGCGATTTATCTAGTCATTTTTGGGTTCATATGAATCAATAAAAAAATGAATGCCTAAGGTACCTGGTGCCTGTACGGTATTTAAAAAAAGCGAAATAAAAAAACACAATAGACGATGTCAAAGGCCGTGACGTAAGCTATGTGGAATCTCCTCAATGGGATATGAACTCGGACCCTTCAGAGCAGAGTGGTTTTACTGAACACAAGGTTAAATCACCATCAGCGCGAGCGCTAGAGTTGGAGAGGTTAGAGTGGAATATGAACAATGGGACCAAGTACTCTATAACAATATATGAGATGAGAATGTACCTACCTACATAGTTAGGATAAGTACCACTATACCTACACATTGTATACATAACCACGCTATCATATATTGTTGTTATTATTTGTGAAGAATCGTTTATCGATTCATTGCATAAGTGCCTGGTTAGGTTACACGGAAAGAATGCCTCGTGATAGTCAATTTGTTTTCGATGGTTCTTTTTAGAATATTTGTAGAATTAATTTGGAAGTATAGGTACCTACCTACCTACCTAGATAATGGGTTTTGTAAAGGGTTAACTAGAAGAAATCGGTGACAGGAAAGTTGTTCGATTTACATATTTTCGAACGCACAATACTTCGAAAAACAACATTTCGAATGGCAATAATTCGAAATACAAATTTTCGAATGACAATAGTTCGACGCACTTTATTTCGAAAAACATATTTTCGAACGAACAATTGTTCGAAATTACAATTGTTCGAAAAAAGTTTACTGGCTAAAGGCCACTAAAGGCGCAAGCCAATATAGTGTCGCCGTCAACACAACTGCGTGTTGTATCATATTTAATATAATTTGTGAACTAGTTATATAAAGTTATGTGTATTTAGACACTGCATAATTCTAAATTTTTCATAATTTATTGTTTGTTTATGCAAAAAGAGTTTCAATAATAATACCTCAAGAAGGTATTATTACCTTAAGATCTCTGATAATTTTCTATCAAATATTTTTTTCACTGGCAACAAATGACAAAAGGCGGCAACATGGCGACACAAAACTCGTACCTAGTTCAATAAGTACCAATGTCATTTCTTGGCTACTTTAGATAAAAAAAAAACACAATATGCATGAAATAATGTTTTGATCCCTGAGGTTAGAAAACACTTGAAACGGAAACGAAAACTTAAAACTTGTATTGTGACAGCTGCTGATTACGCATGGTACATCATTTTTGCATTTTTTAACCACTATTAAATATTATATAACTTTAGTAAGAATGCAAAAATATTTTTCTTTCATTTATTCCTGGTAGGATGACAGAATCTCCAAAATTTTTGAAATATGTTTTGGCTTAAATAAATTATTTTAAAGACAATTTGCAAATTTAATATTTTTTGTAAAAACTAAACGGATGCATGTCCCGGGATTTCACCTCAAATGACCATTTATATCATGATTCGAAGAAGAAAAAACTTGTGCTTAACTTAAATATTTTAATAAGTTCTAATAAATACTCAGTTCGTAATAAATTTAAAAACTGTATTAACTAAAATGTCAAAATACGGAAATAAATTATTTTGGTAATATTCATAATCAGGTACCGTACTTAGTAAGTAATCGCCTCATTTTCTGGTAACACTAAAAGTGACATTAGCTCCTTGTGAACTCATCCACTTCATTCGCAGTTGGATGAGTTGGATGACGTACCTATGTGAGGAAAAGTCAAAATATTGCGACAAAAATGAGGTTATGATAGTTGGTTGAGATATAAGACAGTCCTGTTTATTTGACTCGCCCCGAAACTTTATAGAAAATGAAATAAATTCATATAAAATGGCAATCGAATAATTGTGATTCGATGATTTTGCTTTTCTAACAAATGTGAGTTCGAACACATTACTTTCGAACTATTGTTATTCTGATTATTGTTTTTCGAACAACTGTTCTTCGAACATTTGGAATTCGAAATACTGTTTTTCGAACATCTTTCATGTAACCAAGAAATCGTATGGCTTTGTGATGATCAGTTGTTCCTAGTGAAAATTTACTTCTTACATACTCGTTATTAATTGTTATCTGGTCGGTCAATTGACAATGACCTATAAATGAGTCAAAAGTAACAATTTCTGTCTTTATCGAAATTCAAACTTTTTCAAGGCCTCGCCAACGTCCTTAGCAAATACTCACTTGGCGATTCTTGGACTTTGTATTGCTAAACTATGATATCTAGACTAGATTTATCATATCGTAAGTATTACTCGTAGCTCTTTGTGATGACAATTTGTTTATTTATTTATTTACACTTTAAGTGAGCAATTATGTACAGAAATATACATATTAACGTAACAAGTAATATAGGTATGTTATAACACTTGTTCACTAGGGCGAACTTATCGCATTGCTGCGATTTCTACCAGCTAACCCCATGATATGATAAGTACTTCTACTTCAAACAAATTGTCCAATTATTATTGCGTATGGTACAAATAAGTGTTTATATTACTTTAAGTTGGTATAGGTACCACCCCATTCCTCTGGGCAAACCAAATCCCTGGTGTACCAAGTTAGTCAGTCATGTAGGTATTATCATGGCGTTACTCTTGCCCAAGTATAGGTACTTTCTCTGGTAAGCAGTTAAGTACTTATATACGTACACAGTTGTTCTTCCTCGTACTGATGTACGTAGAGAGAAGCGGGGATTCCCCCGTTGAAAATGACTTGTTGTTTGTTTGGACGCCTTGGGGAGGGTTTATATTAATTTTTCAATTATTAATATTGTTATCGTGTACCAATACCCGAATAATTCACCTAACTATTTGAGATTTCACATTTTCTAAAAATTACTTGTTTACACAACATAAAACAAAGTCTATAATACACAAATATGCAGACAGAAATCTGAAATGTTTACAATGGACAATATTTTGCATAATAGACTACTTGGTGATTCCTAATTACAGGTTTATGTTGAAAAAAATTGGTTGAAATTTCCACTGCATCCAAATTACATAGTTACGATTATAAATATGTTACCCATAGGTGTGCCAATAGAACTGGATATACCCGCTTACAGTATATGCATTGTTAGGTAGAGATAGTAGATACAGGAATAGATCGTTGGTAGATACATTTTGATTTGCTAAATATTTCAATATAATTTAAACCTGATTATCCACGTTAACCAAATTAGATTATATCGGATATTACATTTTCTGTACAACAACCTCTGATGCGTACATCTAGTATATCATGTGTCCAACCGCATCCTATTTACTCTGTAACTCTATGATACAAATCTAATACTAAATCTAGTTCAACTAAACAAGCGTGCACACATTTTGTATTTCAGCAATTTTCATTTAGGTGCAGTAATTTCTACTTTGTATTTAAATTTAGCCGCATCATAATATTATTTTCTGATAGGGCATTTTCCATTTTCGGGGTAATGCTATATGTTGGAGAATCTACGGAATTAACGTGACGTAATTTACTAAATAATACGTACCTACTATTCTTTTTATTTATTTTTTCCACTACGCCTCATTCCATCTAATTCGTATATATCATTTATCTATACTTTATAACTTGGTCACGAATTAATGTAATTCTACAATCAATATTTTCCTACGATGACATTTCGGTGTCTGAAATCGGCATTTCTAGCTGGTGCACTTTGTAAAATCTCTTTTCAGAGTCAAATCTATCACATACCTATCTACTTACCAAATGCATTATTTAATTACATCTGACTCAGGGTTCTGTATAGGTATACGTAACTATTAGATGCAAAACACAAGCACAAACATTTTCCTGAATTATTTCATTTCAGAGGATCCTTTGGAATTTTCATTGCAACCCTTCTTTATAATTCGATTCGTATCTACATATTAGTAGAAACCACATTTTGGTCCCCAGCAACCATAGTTCTATCATCCTACTTAGCTTGGATTATTACCATTTGAATATCCTTTTAATAAGCCCCATAGAGAAAATACAATATGCGGTTTGTACCACTATTTAGTCTACCTCGTAAAGTCGTAAAACAATATCTGAAAATCTAAACCAGCTTTGTTCTACCAATAAATTTTCCCTTATTATAAACCTGAAAGTATATAGCATATACTAAATATCGTTTTCCCAACATTCCTGCATTTGGATTAAGATTAGTTCACATTCATTTACCTGTCTTTATCAGTATTTATCACACATAGCTACGGTGTAATATATGTACCTACAAGTATTCTCCCCGTTTGAAATCTCGATCTTTATTAGCTAAAAGTCACGTTTTTATAATATAAAAATATGTAGGCAGGCTTACAATATTTTTGAAGCCATTATAAGATTTACTAGGTGAACAATCTTGAGAATGTGTTAAGTAATAGTTGCTCGCAAAGTAATAAACCAAATATATAAACTTACACACAACACATTATCAATGCTTGGTCCTTTATAACACGGTGGCTGGTGGTGTAATCATACTTTGACTTTGAAGTTGGGGCAACGTGTGTGGTCTTCCTTAAGGGGCAGCAGTACCACAGCCACTGCAAGTTGCCTGATATCTTACGAGTATACAGTATTTATTGTTATAGGAAGAATATAAACACTTATGTATGCAAGTTATAAGAACATTATAGTAGATAAAATTTAATATAAAGATTATTCCATATTTCTTGTTATTTTTACGACACCCCATTCATATTCCTCCCCAAACCATGCACCAGGTTAGTTTTGTTCATAACTGCTCTATTTTTTATAATGCCAATTCTTCAGTAAAAATATATACCTACGCATTTATGGATTTTAAGAAATTACCTAACTAATTTTGCTACATAAAATTTGACAAACTTATCAATATGTTTACGAATTAACTATTAGGTTAAAGTTTATAAAAAAAACTTTTTTTTTCGGACCATTGTCAAACAAAACTTTTTTAACAATCACAATAATTATTCATTCTTTCGTTACTACTCTAATGGTTTAAAAAAAATAGTAAAATATGAGACATTTTAAAATTAAAAAATATATATATTATCTCCAGGTAGTCTCCACCTTTATATTCTCTTTAGGGTGAATTTTTGAAAATTATAACTTAAAGGTTCACCTGAATCAATGTTTGTTTTTCATACTCGGGAATAAAGTTTTTTGAGGACCTCAGTTTGTTGACAAATATGATTTATATCAAAGTATTAAAAGCAAATACCACACAACGTACAATGTTCCTGAAATATTCCTTGTTTGTTTTATAATTCACTAGTGTGTGATAGGTTTTTTAATGCTTTTTTAATACTTTTATACAACCTGATGTGGACTCCACATGAAGGTCTCAAGATAAACTCAATATTTAGAATTAACACACTGAAAAAAAAAACGAAACAATCTTAAAAAGATATAATATATTTGATCCCACAGCATAATGAATTCTTTGCAGGATCAGTAGGTACACGTATGTATTTATTATCAAGTTTATTCAGTTTAAAGTGACTGTCTTAAGCATAAACAAGAAAAGTTTTTTTTTTTGTAAAAATGAATCTGGGTTTATCGAAATAAACCCAAATACATCTTCGCACACTTCGCAGAAAGCTTAAAAGCTTGTGTTGTGAAGTAGATTAACAGTCGAGCGCGTTACCAACCAGGCTACCGACCACCTCTAATTCCTTTCTAAATACCAGGCGCGGAGCTACCTAAGAACACGATTCCCATCGAGTTACCTTTTGGATAAAATGATAGGTACAATAGAGTTTGATTTGACGTAATCCAATAAGAAATGTTAGCCCCGGCTTCCCTTCTGCAGAAATCCACCCTTCGCCACTGCTAAATACTCATAGCACCCTGTTGGATAACTGCCCTAAATATAAATTTATTGAATAATTATATGAGCACTACTGAGCAGGTTATAGGTATAAGGGAAGGATAGACAGAGAGTACCTGCCTATTACTTAATAATGAATAGTTTATCGAGTCACCACACCACATATTTTAACTTGTCATAAATGCATTATTATTTCAACAATCATCGTACGATGGATGTGTTGGTAGGTTGGGTACAGAATTACAGATACTTTCTTACTTACCTATCAAACGCACGTATATACCTATTATTGTAGAATTTACCTGTACAATAAAAAGAGACAAATTAATTTGTGTGAGCACCTTTAAGAGTATGCATACCGACATTTCAAAAATTTCTAAAAACGGGAGACCGTCTATCTCGACAACTGTTACTAAATATGCTTTGGAACAAAATAGGGTAGATGCATTGAACCTTTATCTAGGGAATAACCGAAAAGTATTTATTAAATCTTGTATAAATTTCTCAAAAAAAAAATTGAAAACACCTCTGATCTTTTTTCCGAAAGACGGAAACTCGTTTCCCGAAAGTTGCGGAGTAATTTTTTTTTGTTCTGATAATATGCATTAAAATCTAAGGAATAACCGTAAAAGTTTTTTGATAGACGCAAAATTAACCCCAAAAAAATGGAAAAATCGTTTTTTTTACCATTTTATCATGCGATTGCCACGCGAGTTTGAACCTTAATGCCGTGGGAAAAGACTGTGACGTCATTCTTGGTGCCAAGCCCTTAATATAAATGTATCGTCCGTAAGTTAGTGCATCATTAGCTACATTGGGTTGGACGACCAGCTCTACCTACTACCTAGTATGTGTGGGTTCGAATCTCGGTGTTAACGATGTACTCGTATTTTAAATGACCACAGTAATTTGTTCACAATGCACATTGCCTACTATACTAATATTAAATATTGAACTAATTACCTACATTTCATCTATCTATAACGTGTTGGGCGCAGTTGGTTGGAGTGCGGCTTTCTAATCAGCGGGTGCCGGGTTCGAATCTAAGAAAGTTTTTAGCTAAATTCAAAGTGGGCAGGAAAGTATTTGCGTTTGTGTATATTTTTTTTTTACATTTCTTTAAAAACATTTGCTTGTGCCATACGCATGTAACCCGAAATACTTATTTCTAAGTAATATTTGGATGCACTTACCTACATAAAATATAGCGTCACTTGCGAAGATCACTAGGGTATAGTGCTAGTCCATAATATTATTATATTTGTATGTAGGTATGATCTATCAAAATAATATTGTGTTTTAATAATAATAGATTTTTTAATCAAATTAGGGGACGTCACGGCCGTTGAATGATGAGTTTTAATGGATAGGTACTTACCTCTACCCTATACCCTACCCCATCGCAGCCCCATAGTAGATAGGTACCTATATGCAAAGCAAGCAAGGGAGCACAATGTGCATCTACCTTATCAGTAAGTACTTACTCTTCTCATTTTACTAAAATCATTGCAACTAATAGTGTACTTACCTCAATATTGTTAATTTTAACGTTAAGCCTCGCGACCCAACTATGACGTTCAATTCCCACAGCATGAAGGTTCAAAATCGCATGATAAAATGTTAAGAAACACAGTTTTTTTTTTTTCATTTTTTGGGGTTAATTTCGCTTCAATCAAAAATCTTTTACGGTTATTCCCTAGATTTTAACGCATATTATCAATGCAAAAAAAAATTAACTTTCGGGAAACGAGTTTCTATCTTTCGGAAAAAAAGATCAGAGACGTTTTTTTTTCAATTTTTTGAGAAATCTATACGAGATATAAACGGTCATTCCCTAGATAAAGTTTCATTGTATCTACCTTATTTTTTTTCCAAAGCATATTTAGTAACGGTTGTATGGTTAAATGACTTGTTTATTGATGAGGAGAAGGGGATGAGAGAGGCCTAGATCAACCGGTTCAGGGAAGAGGGCTGAAAAGGGCAGCAGCCAATTTCCATTGATTTTCTTGATGCAATGTAGAGTACATGGTTGGCGCAGTTGGTTGAGGCGGCAGTCTCTCGAGCGGGAGGTGCCAGGTTCAAATCCCGACGCTGGCGATATATTTCACACTTTGCGATACAGGCTTTTAGCCTAGTGCAAGGTGTGCAGGAAAGTATTAGGGTATGTTTAATGCAAGCCCAGATCCTTTTTTCATAAAAGAAAATGTTTATTTTTCTAATGTTGCATACACATTTCCAAAAACCTAAAAAAAATTAAGCATTTCTATATACCTAGTTAGTTATAAAGTAGAAAGCTGGAAATAATCTTACCTTACTATAGTTTTCTACCTTCCTATCCAGTGAGAATATTTTTTATTAGTTGGAGGTACATATATATCTATAATTATGTTATATAGACCTAACTAAGACAGCAATCTCAAAACATCCATATCATGCATTATCTATCTTTTATCATCATCATAAACATTGCTGGGGCGATTCGTCATACGAAATATATTTTTATAAATAACCAGCCATGGTACCTAAATACATACTTCACGTAAATAGTGTAGATAGACTGGTAGGTACCTATGTAATAAAATAAAATATATGTCAATAATTTATAGGCATACCTATATCCCTCCGTCTCCCATGTCCTCACTTTCCAATCTGATCCTTGTTCGGTTTCTCTCATTTTTGGGTATAACAATGTTCATGTACGTGTGTGTGTGTGTGTGTGTGTGCGTGTGTGAGGGTGTGTGCGTGTGTGTGTGTGTGTGTGTATATATATATATATAATACCATTAATATTTGTCTGAAGTATGTGACACATAACTAATATAATTATAAATTTTTCAGACAACAAGTAATTGGGGCACTATGTATATTGTATATTGTTTTGATGTTATGTAATATTATGTACTTATATGTTATGTAGTGTACCTGTTTGTTGTTAATAAATTAATAAAAAAATGTCTGATGCCAGATAACCCCAATTAGTGTAAAGTTCCGCTTTCCTCTCTGCCTAGCCTGCAAAGGACGCAGCGTGAGAGGATAGCCGGATAAATAGTTCACTTCACTGTTAATTTAGGTTAGCTGGCATCAGAGATCATAGCCCTGCGACAAGCTCGCCCTAGTGAACAAATACTACAGTAGAGGTTCGTACTCGTATCTATTACATATACTTGTAATTCTAACATATTTCTGTATTCTGTTCAAATAAATAAATATCCATCCATGTTATGTGTAATTCCTTCTGCTGATAGCACCCAGCACCGTCTACTGATTTGAAATCATCAATTGATATTGCATTAGACTTTGCTGAATGTGTGCATGTATAGTCTCGTACAGAAGTTAATATCTCTCCAATTTTGAAGAACACCTACTCTTGCGAAACTGAGGATATCGTGCGGTGGAGCCGGAAGAGGAGGAGTCTCTGGCGAGACCATGTTAATAGAATGGATGAAACGATCGCCCACGTAGCTGCGAATGAAATCCCCATAGGTCAAAAGCTATCAGGAAAACCACCAAAAAATGAAGAGATATCTGGTCTTCCACATCCCAAGAAGGAGCAACAAACGCCGATACAAACAGATCCCAGATCTAACATAAGCGGAAGAAGAAGAAGACCTACTCAATTCCTGATATAGTTCGTTGTGAGCATAAAACGTATGTCCGTCGGGCACCTTTTTATCTTGTTCAAGCGGCCAGAAAGCTCATCAGGCTCAGCGTATACTTATCTAAGTAATGTATTCAGTACGAGTTAGTAGACAGTTACCTATCTAGGTTGATAAGTTGCTTACCTATTAGTGTAAGTACGTACTATTATCTATTTGATTGTAGATATAATCGTTACTATTATTATCTACCTATAATGTGTCAATATTTTATTTTCATTGTAAATATCAATAAATAATCAATAATAAATTAATAAGTAAGTAAGAACCTATCTACCAATCAATATCTACGAGACCCAGTGATGCGTAAACATTGGTTAACGAAACGAAAACTAACGATGATATTATAATGAAATTGTTTAATCGTTTTAAAAATATGCCCATCCATTTTTACAGAGTTTCGAATTTTACATTTTAATAGTCAACCTACGTACCTACCTAATTGATTTTTATATTCAGTTTGAATTGTCAGCTCGAAAATCATATCTATTCATCATAACAGGTAGGTATGTAAGTTATCTTTTTCTTTTCTCGGGTTGACTGTAAGATATTGCGTTAGCAATAAGTCCGCCTTTTGGCACACGATTTTCTTATTTTTGTAATTATTATGCATTTTTGTTTTGGCCAATAAAGATTTATTTATTTATTTATTTATGTGCCTCAAAATATTTATAATGCTAGGTTGAGTAGGAAAGTACTTCTACCTCTTGCTATCAATCATATAGGTGTATATATAGCAGGTAGCATGTTAATTATAGTAATTACGAGTAACTTTTCGAGTATAAGTGTGTTAAATTTATTTTACTGTGAAGCACCTTACTGATGAAAAAAGAACATATGTTTTATTCAAGTTAGTACATAGGTACGCACTTAATTAGTTACACAGCTGAGTCCGTGTACAAAAGGTTGACGGTCCCCGATGTAAACAATTTTGTGAACGGCTGATAGTAAACAATGTTGCTTAAGTTTGTGAATGAACAACAATACAGCACAAAGGGCAAAAGTATGTAACAAACAAAACAAATTATAATATATATGTACGTTATGTATATCTTACCCAATAGTTACTTATACTATCTACCCTTAACAAAATAAATACTTACATATCTACTATATGATATGAGTAATCAAAAGAAATACACAAAACAATGTGGGTACATATATCTACCTAAATTATCAAGGTACGTATATCCCTTTCAGACTAGATTATGAAGCAGCACTCTCAATGACTTTAATCACATAATTACAGGATAGATAAGAAGTAATTTAGAAACTTATTTTCCCAGTAATTCGAAAACTTAGTACTCATCTACATTTAGTGTTATTATATAAATTCAAAATGCATGCTATGGGTAGACAAATCAGGTAGGTACGTATTTTTTTAAGTTTCCTGCAAATACTTTCTTGAACACTTCTCAGTAATAAAATCTAATATAGGTAAGTACTAGAGATATGTATTGTACTATGTGGCTATAAAATATGATACCTACCTAGGTAGACACATCTTGCACTACCATAGATTTATTAGGAAGGCGACTATTTAGTGCGAGCTTAGAGTAGAATCCTGGCTTTGACATCTTTATAAAAAATCAAGCCAGCAAAACGATTCCAAAGAACATTTTATTTGGACCGGTTTATATGCAAACTCACCAACATGAACTAATATTTTGAATATTTGTATTCTTTCTATTTCCCGCGTCTTGTCCCCTGCAGGGTAAGCAGAAAGAGCAGATCACCAAATTTCCCTATTCTTACACAAACGTCTTGCTTCCGTCACACGCGTGGTTTTAGTAATAGCCACAAAAGTGAACTTATTGCAGATATATTCCGGTCAACCATTAAACCTATTATTATTAAATAATTTTATTAGTCATATGTCAAAATATTAGTTACCCCTTTTGCCTGCTTATTTTTTATGTAATTAACTAATTAGGTATTTTGCTTGGGTCATGCCGAAAGCAAAACATAATACCAAATTACCTGATATTATATTTAGCAATAAATCTTACGTTAAAAATAGCAAGAAATAGCTTAGTCATCACACTACACTATAAACAGGATGTGACAATAAAATAGGTAATTATGAATGCTTTTGTTTTCATACCTATGAAGATTAAGTATTATCCTATATAATTATCCTGACTAGTGACTATATCTACATATTATATGTAGCCAAAGCCATTACCAAAAAATATCAGCGCGTTTCGTAGATAGCTCAGCCAAGTACATGGAAAACTAATGATAGATTCTACGTATATACCTAATTATGCTATAACAGCACATCCATATAATTTTCTCTTCTTTTATGACATTTTATATTTAATCGTGGATTAGCTTTTTTGTTCGTTGTGATTCTGTATACATTACATATCAGACTAAATGTGTGCAATTTAATTAGGACATTATAAATTCTCCTGTTTCTGTATTCAATATCTGTGTGTGTGCTTTATGTGAAAATATAAAAATAATAAGGCAACCGGTAAATGCAGTTTATATTTAAAAAAAAAACTACATTTTCTCTGCGCAAAATTAATGTGGCATTCAGAATAAGTGGCTAAGTTCTTTACTGAAAAAGATACAAACGAAAGTTTTATGAACTGTGGCTCTTCCATGATGACTATTGTAAAATATAAAACAGAATGGACATTTTCTAAGCGCAGACAATCTCCCTTAAAAGCTTGGTTTTTAAACATAAAAAAAAATGAAACTCACCACTATCCTACTATACCTACTTAGAGAAATCATACATACATAAAAAAGTTACGTAGCTGTGTCAAACATAAATACCTATATTACCTTTTTACATCTACTAGAAGCTCAGTGAATAGAAATATACAAAATAATAAAAACTTTTGATCATGAACAATCACTATACGAGTATACTCGTAGATATGGAAAACCACAATTAGATACCTATTTCAAAAATATTCTTATAAATCTGCTGGAGTTATCTTATCACCATATCTATATAATCACAACTTCTATTAATTCAACCATATATTTATTTCATTCTTTATCATTAACATGGGTGACAATTATATCTAATGAGAATAATATAGGTACCCGAGCTTTTGATGCAGTGTATCTATGTGTGTTTATTCCAATGGATGCTTTTTACCATATGGAAAACAAAATTCTAAAAACTGATTTATCAAATATATGCCAAACATGTATTTTTTTTTCTTATGTGAGCGCGTATAGATACTAACTGTTTCACACATTAGTAGGTAGATATAAGGATATATCACTATAAATTATCACTGCCAGCACTTTATCAAATTGCTACACAAAGGTGAATCTCCAACATACACATATTCCTTACTCGCGCAATCGTTATATTTAATACTAGGCTTTCATGCCGCTAGGAGCGCTGCTGTAGTCTGTAGCCTCCATGGTGAACGGAAGGGGCGCGACGTACATAGGCACGCCTCTAACTTATCTCCACCAATAGCGAGAGCTTTCTAGTAATGGCGATTAGGGGGGAGACGATTTGTTCCGCGCCGGGACGACAACAGCTCAAATCCAAATAGAGCGTCCTTCTGTAAACAGTGTGACCAGTCAGCGACGGTCGGTCATCAGAAGCAGTGGTACTCTGGGAATAGAACTATAACTCGAACATAGTAGTGACACTCCGTAGTGCTTCAGTGTGAATTTATATTACTTTAGTAAGCAACTGATAACAATTTACCAAGTGATTCAGTGACAATACAGTGCAGTTTGATATGTGTTAAGTGGAGTATATGTAGTGAACAACAAAATGCTCTCCCAGAAACTTCCATACGGGGAGGGTCCCCTAAGCGCGGGCCTCCCCCTGTCCCCCACACTAACTCCCACATACACCATGAACTCAATGGGCTGCGTTCCTGGCCACGGACCCTCGCAGGGATACTCTTCAGGATATGGCTCATCCATGGGCTCCATGAGTGTGCCCACTTCAGCCTCTTGTATGGCTGCCTCGGGCTACTCTGCACCACCTTCAATGGGATCTTGTATGGGAGGATATGGAGCACCTCTTACTCCTGTGGGATCCATGAGTGGTGGTCGAGCTGATCTAGGAGGAGATCCAGCTTCTCCTAATTCAGCGGCATTACAGAGAGCGCGCGCTGAAAAAACATACCGTCGCTCCTACACTCATGCCAAACCACCATACTCATACATCTCACTTATCACCATGGCCATACAAAACAACCCACAAAGAATGTTGACATTGTCTGAGATCTATCAATTTATTATGGACCTATTCCCATTCTACAGGCAAAATCAACAAAGGTGGCAGAACTCCATTAGGCATTCACTGTCATTCAATGACTGCTTTGTGAAAGTGCCTAGAACTCCAGACAAACCAGGGAAGGGTTCGTTCTGGGCCTTGCATCCTGACTCTGGAAACATGTTCGAAAATGGATGCTTTCTGAGGAGGCAAAAAAGATTCAAAGACGAGAAGAAAGAAAATATTAGACAAACTCATAAAAGTGACAGAAAAGAAGATAGAGATAAAGACAGAGGAGACGATCCTCTCGCATTGTTGCACGCACCTGATCTTTGTATTGGAGAGGAATTAAGACCTATTCCATTAGATCACTACGGTCTGAAGCAGGAACCAGCGGGCTACACGCCACCCAGCCACCCCTTCAGCATCACGAGACTGCTGCCGACGGAGAGCAAACCCGACTTGAAGATGTACGATATGGGAGGCTACGGATATGGGGCTCTCCCTGGACCGGCGCTACAACACGAGTACTATCAGGGAGCCCTTTATCCTGCCCCGGCTCCCCCCTTGTGACAGTATCCCCTCGCCTAGGCCCGCACCCGCACAGTCTAGGGCACGTTCACACAAGTGCTAACTAAAAAATAATGTGTTTTGTAGATAGCTGATACAATAATATCCACCATCTAATATCTGCTGTACCTATCTACTAGTATAATTATTATTTTAGGTACAATGCAAAGCCTACGCGGAAGATAACTTTACTATGGACTGAATCATTCAATTTCGATATAAAAATATTCATCAACAAAAACAAGAAACACTCGAATACATAAATCATTTCTTGTTATCACACTTCATGTTATTAATGTTATGATAAATATCTAATAATCATTTACTCTTCATAAATCTTATCTCACGATTATAAAACAATCGATCGATGATGAATCTCATTTAATCTTTTGGATCTATCAATAATCGTAATAAAATATTATTGTTTTGTTTTTATATTTTTTAATAATTATGATGATTGGTCAACTTAACATTTTTTTAATAGATAGTACCTATCCACTATACCTAATTAAAAATTGTAAATAATAATAAAAAAATGTTTAAATAAAAATGATATCCCTTCCGCGTGTGTGAATAAGACTTACTAGGTGAGAAACAATTCTAATTTTAAGATTAAACATTTTAAAAACATTTTTGACGACATGAGTTTGTAATAAATTAATTAAAAAACACTGTGAATAAAAATTAATTTAATTATTATGTACTGTGAGTATAATATTGCAATGTAATTTAAATAGATAATTAATTGAATTCTGATAATTACCTACTGGTGTGTTGATGTGCTATACCTACCTAATACCTAATGATTAAATTTGCCCTTATATTGTACCTACACCTATAGATCAAGTCAACATTTTGCACCGAAGGACTACAAAAGGTACGATCCTATAGATACATACATCTTATTATTCATGTACCTATATATATCTTAAATTATATTCCAATCTGTTGCTAAGGAGATATTGTAATACCTATGGATTTACTACCTAGATCTATTTAATTTTAATTAATGTTTCAAATCTCAGGTGACAATAAAGTTGGTACATTACCTACATTAGTTAGTAGGTACCTACCTACACGCAAGTTCTTAAATGCCTATTTTACTTAGAACTTAATTTCGATTGTGAAGTTTATGAGGCTACATTTAAATATCACCTGAATAGTATTTTCTTTCATATTTCGAATCTTCTCGAAAATAGCTTATTATTTGGTTCGCATTATGTGCGCATTACTATTTAAAATTATGTGGGTTAGCTGAAAAAAATGCCTTAGGTAACTTAATGAATTAAATTTTTGACAATAATATTATTGTTGCCGAAATGTAATAAATTAAAATAATAAATAATCGAAATACAAAATTGATTGCATTTTTATCGTCACCAGGTACACTACCTACAATACCTACATATATTTTTTATACAACATTGCATTCTCTGGTATCTTACTTGGATAAATGAATTGCCTCTGTGTAATTAAACGCACCAATTTTTTTTTAATTTACTTATTAGTTCGATCTCCCTGTTGTTATTCGTGACATTTGTTTTGTTTACCATGTAAAATGTATGTTGTTTATTCGTTATCATCTTAGCCACGGATTGTAATTTTATGGATTATCTTGATATCGAGTTTATTGTAATATATTAGGTACGCGACGCCATAGTTAAATATTCACTCAATATAAATAATAATATATAGTTAGTAAGATGTACATACCTACATTAAAATATTGTAATATAGTAAACATTACTTAATATAAATAATTATTTCTCATAAATATAAGAATTTCATGTTTAATTATTCTATTATTCTTATCCATATTATAATTTCTCCTATAATTTTTAATAGTTATAAAATAGTGTAGATAAAAAAATGTGCATTTACTGGCAGCATTCTCCTTTTTTATAATTGTTATTGTTAGATGTAAAATATCTTCCCACTATTACATACTACCCGATGTCCTACAGTCCTACAGTGTAAATATTATAAAATCTAAATTGGAATTGTCAGATTATTCATTAAATTACAGTAAATTTGCCTAAACATTTTACAGTTCAAGACTGCAAATATCAATGGATGCATTGATACAATTTATCACTCGACGGCATTAGCTATTAGTATTTATTAAATATTTTATATTAACTTCCAGAACCCCACCTTTATCAATCCATTTACAGATATCTATTGATACCTACACAGACATGGCAAGATAGGAAATATCTATTTTCATTTTATTCCTGTAAAATTACACATGCCTGATTTTACTAACCCATACTTATCAGTGAATCTCGATAACAGTAAATCTATGTAAGTATATAATTAATTTGATAAAAAAATAATATAAATAATGAAATCAGTTGTGATTTTTTTTATTGGTTAACGTTTTTAGAAAAAAGACACATTTCTACACGATGGCGGATGCCCTAACAAAATGACTCAACTCAAAATAGCCCTTTTCTTAGTTCTACAAACCGTTTTATTGACGTTTTGATTGAAATGCTAATGACGCCTGATTTACTTTGAAAAGGTTCAGAAATTTGAAAACTGTTTTTATATTAAATTCAATGGACACTTATCACCGAAAAATGAACTATTTTGAATTGAGTCATTTATTCTACTATGAGCTACATTTTTGATCTTTAATGTACGATAGGTTCTTGATATTACTAAACATAATTCAGAATTATGTCCATATGTTCATTCCGCGTGTAAAATGACATTATTGTATGATTTTTAAAATTCAGGTCAAACATTCCTTCTAGTATAATATGACTGTCACTTTGCAACAACTTGAACTTCAAATGCAATTGCAATATTGTACCAAATCAGTTTAAGAGACTTTGGTTTTACTATTTGGTGCATTAATAATATTACCTATAGATGTTTACAACAATTTTGTAAATTAGTCAATATCCACTCTTTTTCTACAACAGCCTTCTTTTATTACCCTTTTCTTTTGTTGTATTTTTTATATTTTAATTTATATAGATGATCTTTATAAATATATTATCTTTGTTGTTATAACTTAAAAATTAAAGTGACCAATAAACGATTTTCGTTGATATTGAAAATCTTAATGGTTTTATTTTCTTTTATTTATATTTCCTCTCCTATAGGTTTATCAAACTACATAGTCTATACTGGGTGTAATGGAACAACACTTATCTACTTTGACACGTATTATTATCGACTTTACTTGAGAGTCTTTTCCTAGATATATGATGATGATAACAATGAAAACAAATATATCCACTAGACATATTGATATCTCGATGTCAGAAGAACCAGAGGTCACCATTACCCTCGTATTACACCGTAGTACGGAAAAATAATGTACCTAATGAAATAGACAATCTTCAGTTTCTGTATATAGTGGATTCTTCATCTTTCTAATTTAAGGCAATGCACCCGTTGTCGAGTGATTTATGATCTATCTTTCATATATATAGTACTTAATCATTGTGAAGATCGTTCGAGTTACCCATTCTTACCTACATTCATTAATGTATTGGTCAGTATGAATCAGTACGTAGAAAAACAATATTATATATATATATATAACTCTTACACGTGTCTAGACCTTTAATAAAGCAATAAAACGTCATCAGCATAGTGATTATATAATGTTTTAAGTTGAACAAAATCCTCCCTCTTTAGATTGAATACAAATCCCTTGTAAATGGAACTCGACAAAGTAGTGTGGTGATCTTATAATACTCAACTATCAACATCTATTATCACAAAGGATCTAATCCTAAGCAGCGGGTGTTAAACGGTGTAAATTTGAAGTCTTATAAAAACTTGGGGCGCGCCCACATAAATGAACCCTCTTTACAATGGAGATAGGTAGATAAGTTATGTATGTCGTATAGAAATTGTGGAGAGAGAAAACTAAAATCTAATGGAATATATGTCGATATCTAAATATTCTGCTGCAAAAATGGGATTTTAAAATGATATTTTTACTTGACTTATTACTTAAATTACTTATGTATAGACATACATACTTATACGATATCAAATTATGTATATTTCAATATCACATATGTTTTATTCATCAGCACCATAAAACTACGTAGCCATCTGACTTAAAACAAAAAGAAGATCAATGAAATAATGATGCAAGAATGGAAATGAAGAAAGGCACATGACTGGGGCAGTTGGAGCGCGGACTTCTAATCGGGAGGTGCCGGGGTCGAATCTCGGTGCTGACGATATATTCTGCACTTCACGACATAAGCTTTTAGCCTACTGTGAAACGCGTAGGAGATTATATGGATTTGCAGTTTGTACACGCAAGCCCAGATTCTTTGATAAAAAATTGAAGCTATTCGTGTGGTGATTTCTGTTATTACTAATTCATTTTTTAATATTATTTTGTGTACATGTTTATAGGTGCTGACTGCTGACCCACGATTATTATTATTATTATGTTTAGACCGACACGCTACCGGTCCATTATGATCTGTTAAATGATTCAATTTGTTAATCAAAACGGATCTTTTTCACGCGTGTCGTAATAAAAAGTTAACAAAAGCCATCAATCAAATATTTATAATAGATTAATACTTTTGAATTATAAAGGTAGAAACCTACCTAGGCACCTACCTCTACCATACAAAATAATATCCATAGCAGGTTACATAGGAGCTTTAAGCTTTTAGCCAGGATTTATTAAATTTTAACACTACAATTTTTTGGGGAATGCTTTAATATTCTTATTCAGTACTGAGATTTGAACTGGGATCTCTTCCTCGTGATAAGACTGATGAAACTGGTCCAATGATATTTCCCTGTTTCAGCGAATGCCTTGTGTCAAATTTATCCCAATTTTTGTTAGGTACATGACTCACTTAATACTAAATTCACATAAATAACATCAACGTTTATGTAATGTAGCTCATTATTTGTTATCCTCATTGTAGCAGGGATACTGAAGGTGTCATTCCGGACGGTGTTGCTGGGGGGTGCCCTTCCGACTAACCATGGGGCCGTCTGAGTAACTTTGGGCTGAAAGAGCGAATAAAAAGGCGCCTAACTGACGCCTGTGTTATTCGGGTGTCCGGAGGGACCTTCAATATATACATATATCGACGTTTAGAAATCTGACCTATATTGAGGAACTCGATTAAAGTACAGTCTATCGAGAAATAATGTTTTTCGATGAGAGAGCTGCATGTAGCTTTTTGGCAACACTAGAATTTCAATACAAATTTCGTTGTTGCCAACACATAAAATTGTTGTTCCACATTAATTTGTGACCATCTTTTTCTTGACAAACTGTACCTATAGCGATCATGATTTCATAAAAAGAAAATGGACAAAGATTGCATTGAATTATTGAATACATTTACGGTAAAATAGAAAGATTCGTACATACTTAAACCAATATAGTTAGGTATATACTCACTCAGTAATATTTATGTCAAAGGTTTTCATTCACAGTCCAATGGAGACACACATTACTTTAACAAGTTTTTGCCTTCATAATATTGTATGGGTATATTTTATTGTTATTGATCATATTATCATTGTATAGCGATTCTCCCACTTAGGCACGTTTCAAGAGACTGCTTTTTATTGTTATAAGATGGAGACAGGTAGACCTTTCCATACATTATTTTTTTAACTCATCCTTATCGATTAGGTACGTTCAAGATCCTCAAAAAACATTACCCACAGCAAGCATGATTTCTCTAGTAAATTAAAGTTCAAATCTTTCATATTGTCCAAATCTGCAGTAAGGGTTAGTGTAGAAACAATTTGCACATTTTGTCGGATAACTGAAACAATTTTACCTACTGACACAACCCTAATTTTTGATTTTGACATAGGGCGTATGGTAGTCGAAATGTTTCAAGGTAAAACGTATTCAACGTTCGACACCTTTTTCTACATTATGCAAGAATGTAGTTATTTGGTTTTGTTGTGTACCTACACTAATTCGGATATCCCATGAAAATAAATTCTAACTTTACGGATATGTATTCCTAATGAAATATTGGCATAAAAAGCTGTATCATCCAGTGGCGTATACAGGATTCAGTTTTTGGGAGAGGCTGAGGGTCGTTTGGGAGGGCCTGAGACAAAAAATAACAAAGCAAGTACACTTGATTTGATCGAATATTATATAAATTACCTACTCTATGATAGTTCTATCACTTACGGTTTGGGAACCTCCCCTGGAGTTCCAAACTAGTACATAGTATATTGTATATTATTCTGTTTAACCTACATCAAACCTATGTGAATTACGAGTATTCAGGCATTCAGGGTCTAAGTTTTTAATACATAATGCAAAAATTTGGCTGGCACAAATCAGCCAGTTAGGGTGGACTCCTGAGGGTGGACACCTGATTTAAAAAAAAATGTAAGTAAAATTAGAAATGTAACATTTCTTTTGAAACAATCCAATATTCAACTGGATACTTGGTCATGAATGGAGGACCATAAAACAGAATACAATAGCCACACATCTAGGATAGCGGGTGCTTAATTAAACCATAACAGATAATCCCCATAATTATAGTATGTATTTACTATTTTGTATGACTAATCCTTATTTAAATGGAAAAATCATTTCAAAAAACAATAAACATTAATTATTTAAATGCATTTTATAATTTTACTTAATTACCCATTGTAATGAATAAATACTATTAAAGGTGTAATGTGTCCTGGAGTGACTCACTTCAGTATCCTGAATGAAGACTAATTTTAACAATGTTTTTTTAACAACAGGTTGTAATTTATTATTATACACTAACGATTTTCAAACAGTAACCTATAGACTGCTGATCTATCTATGTACTCATTAGTATTATACAGATTGATATGATTACTTCTAGGAAAACAATTTTGCTATAGGACCAGGTACGGGTACCTACGTGCATTTCGGAATTAAATTATAATATTTACTTCGCTTTTGTACCAGAGTGTTTAATCGGAGAACATGAAGATAAATTTACTAGAGAAAAATATTTTTTTTATCACCATTGATTATGAAATTGTGCCATTTTTTTCGATTAATTTGTAAGTATGCAACAAACATACCTATTATGCTGTATGAATTACTCGTTGTCTGGTGGATTTTATTGGGGGACTTTATTATCCTTACATAAACATTCATACAATTTCTCACAGATTCTCTGGTGGATTACCTTAAAAAATATATTCAAGTGAAGTGGAAGCCTTGGAGCAACAAAAAAAGCGTAGCAAGGCCACAGAAAAGGTGGATATATGAAATATTCCAGCTTACGGGTCGTAGATGGCAGCAGACAGCCCAAGACCGATGATAGTGGAAGAGTTTAGAAGAGCCCTATGGCCAGCAGCGGAACATAAGTGACAAAGCGGCTATCAGTAAGTAAGTGTAATCGATTCAAAACAAATTACGCGCACCACACTCGTCCGGAAGTTTAGTTGACTGAATCGACCGTTTGCAAAAAAGCTCCAACCAAAACCTCTCTCTGAATTCAGTGTTACTCCGATTTTGAATTCAGAAAGAGGTTTTTGTCGGAGCTTTTTTGCAAACGGTTGATTCAGTTAACTGAACTTCCGGATGTGTGTGGAGAGCCTATCATTAAAACACAGTCTGCTGTTACACTTTGTATACGTTCTTTCATATTTTGAGATCTGCTGTAGACATTTAATTCGATCTGTGGATAAATAAATTAGTAGATGAATCAGAGAGGAGCAACATTCAATATGTAATGGATAAAAGATACCTGAATGAATCAATTATTATTATTTTTATGTTGGTACCAGTTCATCTGGAATCAATAGTTATATGTATATTGATACTTGATAGATAGGTGATGTATGATACATATTATTGTTTCGATAATATAGAGGAGTGAATGAAAGATAAGGTATACTCATCAGACTGTGTGTGTAATACAGGCAACGTGTATACTGTATATATGATACTCGTATAACTTACTTAATAGAATTAACGAACTTTATTCACGTGAGAAACAAAACACTTAAATGTGTTAATTTTATTCACCTGAACACAGTGAAGTCACATTATTTTACATTCTGTTTAACGTTTGTTCTTACTTAGTATAGCCCAAGCCTTTTAGACTCAAACCGCCCCCTCGCGGGAAAGTTGTAATGCTAATGTGTTTCGGTTTTCTTTCATTCTAGGTAAAATAGGTACCTACCTTCCTATATATTCTATATAATTTTTGGGTGCTGAATCCGAATCCGAAGTTCGTTGACAAAATTCCTTGACGTAACATTGCAAAAAGTGCAACAAATGGGAAAAAAATAATTTTATGGGGATTTTTTGTTTTGGATTAAAAGTACCTATAGGTACATTTAACTTCTTATAAATTTGGGATACAAAATTTTCTCTACAATAAATTGCAGCGGAGCCGTCAACCTCAAAAAACTGGCCAAATTTTCGTATTACCAATAAATTGCGAGATTCGAAAACGTATTGAGAATGCTTCACCAGTCACCTAGTTAGATTTGTGCTTAATTTTATCAATTATTATTATAATTTGTGAGACATATTTGGTTAGTAGTATATAGATAAATATCACTATTTTCTAAACTCTGCAATATATTTTTCAGGCATTTTATGATGATCTTCCTAGCTTAGATATGATAGTTACTCGTTATTTAAAATATTGGCACTCGAAAAAAAATGAGGTGTTCTGTTACACCAGTGTTATTAAAGTCTGTAAGATTGAATGTGAGTGAAGGTAGGTGGCAAATCATTATATAGACTTGTTGTGTAAAGAAATTATTACAATTGTGTTATTATTATTGAGAAAACTTCGCTGTAGGTACAACTAATTAACATCGAATTAACATTCTATTTCAACACACTATACTACACTGCCTAATACAATATCAAGTCGATATTCAATACTTACTGTACCACCAATATTCACTTGGTATATCTATACACTTCCTATAACGGTATAGGTTCCTCTACTTTACACATGAATTAATATACCTACGGTACCTATTAAATAGGTGAGACCAGGAAAAAGCTCTAAAGAGACAACGTCAGTTGAATGAATATGACTCTAGCATCTCCAATACCGTGCATGAAGAAAACTCAACATTTCAGGATCTCAACTTTGTTGTAGAACATATTTAAACATATGGAAGGTCTAAACAAGAATATCTTATATCTTCTTATTAAAATAATACCCATGTACCTACCTACTAAACCTCTTATCGGAGGGCTACGACCTCCACAAATTATTTGTTATTTAACATTGATCTGTTATCCATCACTGTGACTGACTTGCCAATGCAAAAAATACTCAATAGTTCCAATATACTCTTAGGTAAAAACCTCCTTCAAGATAGCTACGAAGGTATACGCATGTTTTACTTATAGATATAGATATTTATCAGGTATTTGATTATTATTTAAGTACATAAGTAGGTACCTATTAGAATATGGTGAAGACAGGTGTTAGAGGATACCACTGGACCTTGACATCTTTAATTTATATATACGAGCTATATTACTTATTCTAATAACTGGTTAAGAAATAATGCTCAATTACATAAATATAATCACTTATATACTTCATCACATATTTTACATAAGTACACGTAAGTGTAGGTAAGTATATAAATAGGCGGTATACCTATATTTATAATACCTACATAGATAATTAAATACCTATAGGTAGATATACTGACTTGTATTGAATACTGTAGGTATGGTATACAATATTCGTCATTGATAAATAAATTTGCAATAGGTGACTATATACTGTCAATAATCTTCCAAATTCCTGTTACCTTTGTATGGATCGTATGAGGTTCCCGAATTTCCCAAACACCTTAAAATATTACCATAAATTTATCTGACTTCAAAAATGACATGTTTGTGGACAAATATTAATCTCCAACCTACTAAAAAAGTAGCTGCATCTGCATCAAAAAAACCTTCGATCTGATTCTTCTTCTTATGTCATGTCTGCTATACCTAAGTGAAGCTGGACCTGGACCCAACAAAGTCTCTCCAGGTTTTATGGTTTTTGGTGAGAGTCTCCACTTCTTCCCAGGCGACGCCATTCTCTACGAGCTCCGAATTATAGACTTTTGATTGCCTGCAGGGATGTACTAGTATGTTAGGCACCTACGATCTATGGTGTTTGCGGTGATATACGCGGGAGATTATAATATTGAAACACTGTAGCGGGTGCATCGTTGGACAATATAATATGCATTCGTTCATACAGTCGTAGAAAGCCGTCAGTAGGCCCTTTTATAGTAAATAAAAGTCGTGTATTCTACCCAAACGGTCCTTAGTTTACTTAGTCACCTATTGTCATAGGAACTTCTTCTTTCATCGTTTCCTCATTGCTAAGGGTCGTGATTTGTGGAGCTACCCACGGACAAAACAAGACGCCTCCAGTCCTCTCTATTCTCCGTAGTCCGCATCACCGAGCACAAGTCTCTCCCAGTCATTTCCTTAATCTGGTCGCACCACCTTGCAGGAGGTCTACCTCTACTTCTTTTGCCTGGAACACTTCCCATGATTATAGAACTTCAGCAGTCATTATTATAACAGTATTGATAGACAAGTCTCTCTTCACATAGAAATCCACTTGGCTGTATAATGTAGAGAGGTATTATTTTATATGACAACAAATCATAAGCCCAAATATTTGTATGCATACATAATAATGTAATCTTAATTGTTTGCTGATACATTTATTAATGAGAGTTTTGTTGGTCTATATACTTTACCCATACCTCACATAGTGTTGTAGTGTGTAGTGTAGTACACACTAGTGACTAGATACAATGCAATACTTGTGTACTGTATAAATAACAATATTTTTTGTTTATATATTAACAAAATACACATCAATAAAGTGAAGTATGAAACTACATAATAATCTATACAACCAGTGAATTTGGTAAGATAAATGGAATCTCATACATTCTCACCGGCGAAATTTCTACTGCATCACATGACGAAGCGAACAATATGAATTTTCTAAAAACTCAATCAAAGGAATTAAATTTGGATATTTTAATATCAATTATAATATTTTCTTAATTTGTGTCTATACTTATGAGTTTGACAATAATTGACATTTTTCAGAATGAATTTGAACCTTCTTGTACTCCTCTCATCATATCAATTAAAACTAAGTATATATATTTTTTTAATTGTTTGTTGGTAATTGTATCAAAGTATACTCGGTAGTTTTCAGCTGCTAAATGACGAAATACAGCTTTTTGCATTTTCACTTAAGCACGCTTTTGCACGTAAGTAATATTTAATGTGGTCATTAAATGTGTTTTTATCTTTGATAAAATCCATACTTACCGAACAACATGAATAATACAATTTAATGAAAAGTCTCGCGAAAAACAGTCACTACCACCAGCGATTCCTGGTGAGACAATTTGTTACTAAAATGAAAATCGGTGGCATGTCCATATTATTACGATGTCTATCTATGTACATTATTTGACAATAAGTACCTAATAATATGTTTATATTTGCAGGTAGTTGGATAGGTAAGGTATATTTTAGTAGCAAATATTTGTATGCGCATTTCAGCTACACTCGAATCACATCAGGCTACTGGGTAACTTGGTTTATAGGTAGACGGGATATATCTACCTACATTACATCTTTATAACTCGCCTTAGAGTGGCGGTTTCAGTGAATACCTTCGTCTAAATTAAATCGCTTTAATCTCATAATAACATATGTCATTTGGTCATTGCATATCTAAATTCCTCACGGGCTATACCTACAGCTTACAAGGGCACCTTATCGCTGTACACCGATCTCTTGGAGCTAACTCAAATTTAACTATAGAATCGTCCCTGTTCAGCTATACATTAGATTATACTATTTATGAATTGATTAGAGTTGTATGAACAACCTCTTTGAGAAGTAACATAGTACATAATATGTATATTCATTATTTGGTAAGTAATTATACATACTAAATTATATTTATTTAGGTAGTTTTGTTGTCAAACCCACCCACCTATACTAAAAATACTAATGTTAACATTATTTTATGAATGGAGGATATAAATAGAAGTATACGTATACCCAGAGGTGGGCACCGTTAATCAAAAAGTTAACTTCGTTAATCGATAATCCGTTAACTAAAAAGTTAACTTCGTTAATCGTTAAAGCGTTACATTTTTAAAAATGTAACGGAAGTTAACGTTAATCCGTTAAAGCGTTAATGTAAAAAATCGCAGTTAAATGGCATGAAATAGAACTACATTAGTACAACTACTATCACATTTACACAATCGCGATGTATCCGAAAAAAGTGAAATTTCTTTTCCAACTCCCAACCCACATACGATACCACACATAACCTCATACAACCCTTGGATTATCTAATGCCAGCGCCTCCAGTGGATGATGTCTATGCTAAAAATCAAATATTAACGGACTTAATTAACGGAAGTAAAATGTAACGGAAGTTAAATAATCCGTTAACAATTTTTGGAGGTGAGAAAAGCGTTAAATCGTTAACCAAAATGTTAACTTCGTTAATTAACGATTAACGGATTAACGCTTTTCTGCCCAGCTCTGCGTATACCTAATTCGATTATCTACCAATCACTCTGTTTATTAGTTTGGTGGGTATAGGCATGTATCTGATATACTTATTATTATTGATACATGAATCAATTATCGAAATTTTAATTGATAAATTCATAAATAAATAATCACAAGTGTTAATCAACTCGTCACACAGACATCAAGTAGCTGTTTTTTTTTTTATTATTTCTTTTATAATCCTTATATAACCGTGCAGTTATGTTAATATATTTTAATCAGTTCATCCGATGACTTAGTAATTAAATAAATATTATGATCTGAGTAAGTATGTAATCTATTACTAATTGACTAGTATTTGAAGGACTGTTGAAACAGGCGAAAATTGACTTTACGCTGGAAATGTTTTTTAAAAACTTATTGTACCAACGTTACTGTTTTTTTCTCTATAATTTTATCTAACATCCCGGTGGTTACAATTTTATTTTAATTTTATAGCAGCTTATGTCATAATACCTCATATTTACCTATCAATTTCTTATAGTCTTCAAGTGTAGGTATACCTTCAAATAAGGCAGAATAGGTGTATTATATCATACAAAACATTAGGTAAAATTATTATTTTTTGGTATTGGCAAAAAAAATTATAAAACAGACTTATTTTTTATAGGGCAACCCTTTCAGGCATCCCTCATAAACTCACAATATTGATATCAAGTTGTGTATTTTTAAAAGTACCTATCCTATATAATTGCAGTATAATATAAATTTCCTTCCTAGTATTTTTGGAGGATGTTTCGTTCTATATGGAGGTTTTGAAAAAGCTGTGAATTTACGGGTGATTTATTCACTTTACTGAATTTCTTAAAATATTTTAGTAATCTGATTACAATTACATATAGAATTACAAACACTTATTCACACCAAGCAACCTTTGTAGACGCGAAGATTTTTTTATTCAACCTAATTTACTCGGTTATTTATATTATGATTTTACTAAGCGATTAATTATAAATTGAATATTATTTATATACTTCATTGTGTTTACGAGTACAATCAATACTCTGTTAATTATTAATTAATTGGCAATAAATAGATATTGTTTGTTATCAGCTAAGTACGAGTATGTGCCAATAATGCTTCAATATTTGGAGTGGATAAATATATTAAAATTTTTATCATTAGATATAAATCGAAGAACGTGCAATAAGTAGCGAGCTATGTATACTTATTTCTACAGGTATATACTTAGGTGCCTGCTTAGTACTTATAATTAATATATATTCTACTCTTCTTTATATCAGCCCACTTCTGGACGAAGCCTTCCTCCATTTCCTTCCACGACGCTCTACCTTGATTTGCTCTCTGGATCCAGTTGGTACCTATATGTTCAAAAAGGTCATCTCTCCATCGTGTTACTTCTGTGGCTCTGAGAAGTGCCGTTGATGACCGTATTAATCCGTGCAGATCGCTCCCCCTTGGACGATGACGCAGGAGAGATTGTGGCTTTCTGGGAGCGGAGGGGGATCTAGCGAGTGATGACCGACACGATAAGAAGAAGAAGAAATTAATTCTGTTTGGGACATCAAAGAGAAACCCTCTGTATTAGGTATATCATAAAATAACTGATGAAAACCTACTATTATTAGTCGTGTCTGTAACTATTAGATGTAAATGAAGCTATGATAATTTGGCATGAGACCTCTCTCCAATTCAGGCGCATCCTCTCAGCGTACATATTACCACCATTTTTCCTTTATATCAATAGAGAGACAAACCGTTTTTCTGTTATTTTAGAATTTTTTCATCAAATTCATAAGAGCTTGGCACCAAGAATGACGTCACAGTAATTTCCCACGGCATTAAGGCTCAAATTCGCGTGAACAATCGCATGATCAAATGGTAAGAATAGCGTTTTTTTTTTCATTTTTTGGGGTTAATTTTGCGTCTATCAAAAAACTTTTATGGTTATTCCCTAGATTTTAATGGATATTATCAGTACAAAAAAAATTTACCCCGCGACTTTCAGGAAACGAGTTTCCGTCTTTCGGAAAAAAAATCAGAGGTGTTTTTCAAAATTTTTTTTAAGAAATGTATACAAATATAAAAAATCTTGTACGGTTATTCCCTAGATAAATGTTCAACGCATCTACCCTAGTTTGTTCCAAAGCATATTTAGTAACGGTTGTCGAGATATAAAGTCTCCCGTTTTTAGAAAATTTTGAAATGTCGGTATGCATACTCTTAACGTGCAATTTATTACGAGTATGAAATTTCATACATTCCAACGCTCCCCCATGTACCTAATATAACACGTGATTTCAACGATAAAATAGAGGTACCTTCCTATATCTTACCTTAAACTTACAATTTTTTCGTACCTATAGGTATCTAGGTATGCAAATACCTATCTACTTAAAGACGTATTGCTATATGTACCTATGTACGTACTACGTTGTATACAACCCACCTATGTATTACAACACCCATGGTGGCTTTAGATACTCAAATACGTATTCAGTAAAAGATTACAACTACGCTTTTTTATAAACAGAAATCTTTAATGATATAGGGAGGTATAAAATACCTGATATCTGAATGTCAGAACTAATCACGCGTTATATACGAATTAATAACGTTACTCTTATAGACTCGTGTAATAAGCAGTTTCGTTATTTATATCGATATCATTGAACATACATACGAAATATCAACCGACGATCCAGTCACAAGCCTTATATGAAGTCCATTATTAGATGTATATCTGTTGAGATAACTACTTGCTATTCAACTGCTACATATAGAAAATCCGATGGTTTCACAAACAGTAGATAATCGTGTTATTAAAAAATTCCAAATACCATTTTCTGTATTTCAATTCCAACAGTTGAAATAATGAGGTAAGAATAGGAGTCAAGGTGGAAACTGAAGTATTATCTTCACTCTTGGCACTTTTAAGGTAAACAATGTTGGTCGTAGGTCCGTGAAAATATTTTAGACCACACCTTAAAAAATAATAATAAATAGATATAGGTAACTTACTATCTATACATTGGTATAGATACTCTATAGATATATTATTATTATCTTCATTCAAAATACATCGGCCCAGCTAGGATGACGGAGAGAGTTAAATAACGTACGTAATTTTTTTTTTTTTAAATGAATCTGGGTTTACCTAAATAAACCCAAATACATCTTTGTACACTTCACAGAAAGCTTAAAAGCTTGTGTTGTGAAGTGGAGTAAGTCGGGGATTGAACCCGCGCCCACTGGATTAACAGTCGAGCGCGTTGCCAACCGGGCTACCGACCACCTCGATTCTTCTTTTTTTACCTGTTGGTTTGCGAAACAGAAATTACAGCTCTTGAGATGGCGATCACTTAGTCCTTCAGATGGACGATGTTTAGACTTTAGATGGACATTCTTCAGATAGACGTTCTGGCTACATGGTTCCTTTGGGTTCCTCGGGTTAATTAACTGTAAGATATTTATTTTGTCTTGTTTTTGTAACTATGCATATTTTTCTTTGGCCAATAAAGATCTATTTATTTATTCCTTCAGTACGTAGGTATATACCTACATTCTTCTGAATCTGCTCTACCGGACAACGTCCTGTATTTCGCAGGTTTTTCTTATGGCTACGTTACGGACACGGTCTCGGCGGGTTTTGCCACATGATTATTGATAATTGAAATAATAGAAACGTTTAGAAACAACTTACCAAAATTTTCACAAAGATGCATTCAATAATTACCTTCAAAGTATTCCAAGTTCTACCCTTAGTTCAAAGCTAGGCAGTTTTTATTCCCGAAAAATTTGTATTGTGGAATTATTTTTTTAACCATTGTCTTATTACCTAAGGTATATTTAGGTACCTAGGGTACAATAGGAATCTTGGAACCAAGTTCATGAATAAAAAGCGTGGAAAAATACTGCGGTATTACTAAATGACATTAGGATGTGAAATTGTCCCAGCACAAGATACAACAATCTGACACCTCCAAGTTTCGACAATAACAACGTGCGATAATCACTGTGTAAATATATGCGGCCAATGCAATAGTCCGAGAGCCCGCTGCTTAATTTATGACGTATCTGTTTTTTGATCGAAATGTGGTACAAATGATAGCTTACCAATAGGGTTTTACATCGCACTAGGGTTGCCTATCAAAATCTTGCCGCAACCCCCCCTGCCCCCCCCCCCCGAAAAGGTCCCTCTTCGCGGTTTTTCGCATTTTGTAGGAATATGGTAAGAGATAGAAGAAAATAGTCACTGACAAAAATAATCCTTGCTAAATTCTCTACAAAAAATGTTAAGTCAATTTTTTCATAGGTCGAAAAACATGATATTTTTTGAAAAAAAAAAATTTTTTTTTATTTTTTTTCTTTAACTTTCTTCCACCCATTATCACTAACATTTTATAGAAAAAAATATTTGGCCTGCGGCGCTATATCGCTGGTTATTTTATGAAAAACTAAATTTTAAGAATTTTCGTCACTGAGTTTTATTCCAATAACTCCTAAATTAATTGATGTATGAAAATAAATTATAGCTCGTTTTGTAGCTAAGACTATGGTAATTAATTCGTTCTTTGACTATTTTCCTGTAGCTCTTATCAATTTTCAACCAATTTAGTTTTAATTCATTTTTTTAGTTTTTTAAATGAATTTCGGTTTTGGACCGGCTATTGCGGGTAAACTACTAGTTCTAAGAAAAAATTGACTTAACATTTTTTGTAGAGAATTTAGCAAGGATTATTTTTGTCATTGACTACTTTCTCCTATCTCTTACCATATTCCTATAAAATGCGAAAAACCGCGAAGAGGGACCTTTTCGGGGGGGGCAGGGGGGGTTGCGGCAAGATTTTGATAGGCAACCCTAGTGCGATGTAATACCCTATTGGAAAGCTATCATTTATACCACATTTCAATCAAAAAACAGATACGTCATAAATTAAGCAGCGGGCTCTTGGACTACAATCCCTGTGTTAGAAAACATAAGTAACTTATTACCTACATAGTCTATATCAGCTCATATCATAATATTTTACATTGTAAGTTTGTAACCATATGGTGGTGATCTTTTTATATCGGAGCATCTTAACCTGAACAGTCATAGGCTCTCCATACACGTCAAAAGTTCAGTTAACTGAATCGATCGTTTGCAAAAAAGCCCAGACCAAAACCTCTCACTGAATTTAGTGTTACCCTGATTTTGAATTCAGAAAGAGGTTTTGGTCGGAGCTTTTTTGCAAACAGTCGATTCAGTTAACTGAACTTCCGGACGTTTGTGGAGAGGCATAATCCTACACCTTCACGACAAAGCGTTGGTGTAGTTCTGGTGACTGGTTAGGCACCATCAAAGCTTTGCATTTCATATTCTTTACACCGCTCAGTCTTCAGCCGTCCTTTCAGTTCTGTCCATAAAGAGAGATTTTGGAATTATGTGTTTATGTTTCCCTTATTATATGCAACCACATAATCCTTCCAAAAAACGTTTAAAATCCTAGGCATTTTTTTATCAATCAAGAATCCTGAACCTGCATTACAGAGACGCCGCCCGGATTCAATCAACCGAGAAGGATCTGGTCGGCTCTAAACAGAATCCGAACTGGTCATGGCAGGTGCGCAGATTTCTCCCACAAGTGTGGATGGCGAGAGTCCCCTGAATGCGATTGCGGAGCCGACAGGCAGACCATTCAACACATAGTTACCGGGTGTGCACTCAGAGCGTACAGTGGCAATGCATCGGATTTCCTAACCCTTAGCGACGAAGCAATACAATACATAAGAAATCTAGATTTAAGTCTCTGACAAGCAGTTCACCCTGCGCTTTTGACTTTTATTTTTACACTTTGACATAACGAATGTTATATGATATGGGCGTGATGTTGGCCATACGATAAATAAATAACTATAGGCAACATGGAAATTGTTTATAAATTATGTTATAATAATATGAATGAATGAATGAATGAATGAATGAAGATTTATTTCCCATATATACATATACATATATACACTCATAATATATAAATACAAAAAAAAATACAAAATAAACATACATAAAACAACGAGATACATGGGAAATTGTACTGCCCCACTAGACCAGAGTCTGTTCTGGGGCAGTAGACACATAGGTGATTATTATTATATTCAGCAAATACGATTACACTTCATTGCGTTATGACCTGTTTTATGGCAATGGCAACATTTGTTCGCGCAAATATGTATTTTTATCTCTTCCATCCACACACCAAAATTAAAATTAAGAGCAGTATCATGTATATAAAAATCATGTAGGAGAAAGAAGGAAAAAGAAGGAAGAGGAGGAAGGAGAGAAGGAAGAAGAGGAAGGAGAGAAGGAAGAAGGAGGGAGCGGTTCAGAAAAGTAAAAATAGAATAGTAATAGAAAGTTGAATAAAGTAAAAGTAAAATAAAAAAATTGAAAGAGAGATCTTAAACCAAAAGTTAAACGGTGCGTCATCTATGCACATGTAACAAAATCGTCGCCGATTGTGTTCTGCCAGTACGCATGAGCCAATCCTTTATAAGTTTGTTGAGATTTTTTCCATCTCTCGTGATAGAGTCTTGGATATCACGTATCACTCGATTGTATATTCGAGGGGCCAGGAAAGAAAAGTGTCTTTGGGCAAAAGTGGTTTTAAATTCGGAAATATATTACAGAAACATTCATGAAGAATATAAGATACCTGGGAGTCTGCTTAATTAATAATACATCCGTCATATAACATTTTTTTACTCTTAATATTTTTTGTTTTATTTAAGAGCATTAAATGCTAAAATTAAGTACTTATTACATGTACCAATAAATATTCTATCCTTTTCTTAGTATATACTGCCCTAAGTAAGACCCTGAATATACTTACGTAGGTCTAAGTAGGTCAGTGGCGTATATAGGATTTCATTTCGGGGGGGGGGCGATCTAATATTTGACTTTAGGGGGGTCGAGGCAACAAAAATTTGAAAATAGACGTACAGTATAAAAACGATAAAAGCGCCGCAGGCAAAATTTTTTCGTGAATGTAAGTGAAAAAGGTCGTGTTTAAGGTTGGTATTAATATTGTGTGCAGAAAATACAAAGAAAAATAGCGCCGCAGGCGAAATTTTTTTGAATAATGTGTGAAGTGATGAACTTGAGTAACTTTCATGTTTTAAAATAACGTTTTTTAAAGAATTGTTCAACATCTAGGGGGGGGTATATATATACGCCACTGAAGTAGGTAAGCATTTACTACAACTAAGTATAATACACATATTACTTTATAATATGTATAAATTGAACCCTCTTTAGTTTTACCTTCATTATTAGTTTGTTGTTGATCTATTCAAGTAACATAATACACATGAGAGTGCATCCATCATGACATTTCACTTAAGGGTAGTTCAATATCATTAATAATTTTATTAAATTCTTATTCCAATGTTCTGCCGACCTGTGTCCCATGGAAATACAAAAGTTCCATGCCTGGAAGTTCTAGTCATAAAATGGAATACATTTTTGAAAAATCAAATGCAGTTTTTCTAGACGCTTTACAGCAGATGGCGGTAACTATTCGTTAAATAAATTTCCACAGATAAATAAATAAATAAAAGATTTTTCTTATCTTATAGAAGAAACTTTTCACAAGTATTTCTCACGAGTTTATTTAATTTTAAAAAAAGTATTCGGTCCTTCGTGAAGTTTCCCATCAGGAAGGTTCCATCTATGGAATTGAATAAAATAAACTCTAAATTTTTATGCACTTTATTTATAAAATAGCTGAGCTTCTTGTCTCACATGTAACGAGTGAGAAAATGATTACTATATAAATAGATTACAAAAAAAATATCTCACATTATGATCTTCTCCTATAGGTACATTCGTTACATGATCCTTTCCGAAATATTTCCAACAAAAAATATTGAGTCAATTTAGTTGCTCCCTAGTGGAGTAGAATAATATCAAATTACTTTTATATTTTAGAATGTTGCGCCTGCGTTCGGCGGGAGTATTTCAAATGAACCAATTGGAAGGCGAGATACATTATCATCGGCCAATGAGATTGCAGTAATGGAAGTCACGGCGTCGTTTTATGTTTCACGATTTCCTGTGATTAATGGATTGTGTTGCTCCCAATCCCATTCATTGCAAGGGGTCTGATCTGTACGTAGGTACCTTATCTAAACTTAAATGGATGTCTTTATTGCATACTGTTGTCTATATGCATCATGAAATATATGAAGAAGTTTTCTTCTTATTGTTATTAGGTATATTAGCCCTCTGCTCACCACTTCTGGATGTAGGCCTCTTCTATCCTCTTTCATTCATCTCGGTTTTTCTCCCTTCGCACCTAGCCGGCTAATTGGAAATATCGTAAGTAATATAGAAAATAACACTTATTGGGAATTATTCCAATACTTCGGTTGTTCGTCCAAGGCCACCATTGAAGCTCGAATTCCCGGTATAGGTAAGCCTTATATGTACCTAAGTAGGTACAATACCTACATGTGAAATGTGCGTACAAATAGGTACGTAGATACTTATTTACCTGTTTACCAACTTTTAAGTTCTCAAAAATTTAGTACCTAGATTTCAAATTTTCAGTTCAAATATGAGCTTAAATTGGTATAAACATAAAATTCTTAATCATACTCATTATTATCATAATCAGCATGAAAGTCTTGGGTGGACTCTGACTGGGTCAAGAGATATCCTCCACTCCGTCCTTCTGAAGACCGCCAACCTCCAGATCCTCAGTCCATCAACGGCACCCGCATGGCACAAAAAATACTACGTAAAATAGAGTATCTAACAATCAACGTGATGTATTTTACCTAAACTTATTGTTGTGTAAGCAAGGAAAAAAAATAGCTTTGCTTTGGCTATTCTATTCTCACGACGAATGATGATCCATATCACATCACCTACTGTGTATGGTAAACTTGATATAGCTTGACAGACTGACGAACACTTTGAAATCATTGAAATACCAGTTCACCCACTTGACATGTAGTGTTATTATTAACTCTGACTTGGTAATGGACTACTGACTCCAACTAATAGAGACCTAAAGAGATATATAATAAGATTATTAATAAGAACTCCATCTATACCAGCACCTTCATAAACATAACAATACATTTTGTACATGAATCTAGTATTTTTACCGAGGAACGATCTTATTCAATGGAATCAATTTTGTAACTACTATATTTATATGTATTTGTTGTTCACTTAAATATTAAATAAATAAATAAGACGTTTCTTTTTCGATTAAGTATTTATCGAAATAAACCCAAATTCACTCCACAGTAAGCTTGAAAAGCTTGTGTCGTGAAGTGGAGTATAGGCGCCATCGGGGATCGAACCCGCGCCCACTGGATTTTGACAGTCGAGCGCGTTACCAACTAGGCTACTGACTACCTTAGAATAGGACTTTATAACAAACATCCATGCCAAAAATTATTGCTACCACTCTAAAAATTCACCTCAACCGAAGCAATACAGGGAGCTAGGTCATTTGTTTCACTCGGAGCTGTTTAAGATGGTACAAAATATACAAGGCTGTATTCCTCTATGCAGTTTTTTTACCGGAAAATGACGCAGAAATATGTTTCTTTTTTATTGTTACTATATAGCAACATTGGTTGGTAGATCATAATATCAGGTGTTATTATTTAGGTGACAATGTGTGTCAAAAAATACCAAACATAACTCATAAGAATAACATAGTATAAGCATAGAAATAATCATGTGTTTTTTCAGTAGGTAGGTATATTCACGTATACATACTCGTACATACAATAAGTACTCCATAACGACAATAACATTGTGGTATTTACTATTTAATATACATATACTTAGTTTAGAGTTTAGACCAAGTGATATTCATTATAGAAAAAAACATATTGTGTGAACTAATCAATACACCTATCTATTTAATTATGCTTCGCCTTACCTATTATCATTTCAATTATTGCCATGTGTAGATATGAACATTAATTTAGACAATTAGATTCCATGAGCACTGAGCAGGTATGATTATCCTCTATTAATACCTACAATTGATTGTTTACCACCTAAGTACATACGATGATTTAATTTAAGGTTTTTTTTACTAATTATACCTATATTTTCATCCAGGGGTAAATTTTTTGTAAGCCCCAAATTGCTCCATGTGTGTAAGTGGGTAGTTCATTATTATAGTATTTTTAAAAGATAAGTAGGTACCTACAATGAAAAGTAAGTGTGTATAACCTTTTAGGAACAATTCATACTTCTGAATTATGCCAGTACGTCGGACGTCATTATTGTCAATCGATTGGTTAATCCTAGCACTATAATATTTAATTCGTGATTTAAGAGTATGCATACCGACATTTCAAAAAGTTCTGAAAACGAGAGACCTTATATCTCGACAATCGTTACTAAATGTGCTTTGGAACAAAATATGGTTGATGCATTGAACATTTCTCTAAGGAACAACCGTAAAAGTTTTTTTATATCTTGTATAGATTTCTCAAAAAAAAAATTGAATAACACCTGTGATCTTTTTTCCGAAAGACGGAAACTCGTTTCCCGAAAATCGCGGAGTAAATTTTTTTGTACTGATAATATGCATTAAAATCTAGGGAATAACCGTAAAAATTTTTTGATAGGCGCAAAATTGCTAAAATTGCGGAAAAAATCGCTAATTTCACCATTTTATCATGCGATTTTGAACCTTATTGCCGTGGGAAATGACTGTCACGTCATTCTTGGTACCAAGGCCTTAATACTAAGCGGAATCTACGTCAGCATACTTCAAAGAACTGTTTTTCAAATATACTTACCTAGAAATATTAATTTATTATTAAACTTGTATATGATGTCTGTAGGTAATATGTCAAAGGGAGTTTGAAATGATGTAGAAAGGTTATACGTCATTGATGGGGATGAAAAGCCAAAACTATGTATGAGCCATAGTCGACGCGCTCTCTTCCAAACACTATGAACTCACAGTTGTAATGGGCAATAGGTAGGTACCCACTGGTGCGTACGTAAATGGCAAAGTTCCCGAATTATCTCAACTCCCTCAGTTCCTCCACAGTCTCGATCATATAGCACCTATACCTACCAGTGGCGAACAGTGGATTTCTGCCAGGGCTGACATTTCTTATTGGATTACGTCAGATTAGACACTATTACACCTCATTTTTTTCCAAAAGCTAACTCTATAGGAATCGTGTTCATAGGTAGCTTCGCACATGGTACCTACCTACTAAGTATCAGCGTTTTCCAAACTACACATCGTGTTCCGTGGAATGTTAGCCTCTCCACACACGTCCCGAAGTTCAGTTCCGGAATCGACCGTTTTGCAAAAAAGTTCCGATCAAAACCTCTCTCTGAATTCAGCGTCACCCCGATTTTAAATTCAGAAAGAGGTTTTGGTCGGAACTTTTTTGCAAAACGGTCGATTCCGTTAACTGAACTTCGGGACGTTTGTGGTGAGCCTTAGTATCCACTTGCTTCATGAAAGCTTTGAATGGTTTGAAAAATTTAGATATATTTGTGTTCCTATTTGTACATAGATTTGTTTTTTTTTTAATATGCACCAATAAGAAATGTTTAAATAGTGGCGCGCTTGTCGATTTAATTTATATCTAACCAAGTTAAGAAAGGTGGCTTGGAAAAGAAATGAGCGATTTACGAGTAAGGAAAAGTTTGGGAAATCCTGCATTATGTTGAGGCATCTACATTTATATATAGGCAAAGGCAATTATAAGCAGGTACCAGTCTCACACATTCGTATTTTCCGGATAAATATCGAAAAAACCATATTAGACAAATTTTTTTAATAACAAAATTCACTTTCTTCAAATATTATTTGCTTTTACAGGAGTTTATGGAAATGAAAGTTCAGTGCATTAAGAATGAACAAAAAACATTGAGAAATGTAAGATAGAAAATTCTAGTGTTATTCCTAATAAATTCCTTGAAATGTATAAAATATCGTACATTATTTTATTTCAACCTACATACGTGTGTGTGATATAAGACAGTATAAGAATAGGTCGTAAGTCTTGTTGTGATACGTGTCCATTCCATAACGAGAGAGAGAGACAGACTCACAATGCAACACACGTCCCTATAGGAAAATAAGAACAAAACGTGTGACGATAAAATGTAATTACAACACGACTGAGTGAGACAAATTACGAACAAGTGGAAAATGAATAGCATTTTTTATCGAGACAAAGACAGATCATACATACATTTATATGTAGAAGTGAGATAACAATGTGATACTGTGTTTCGAGATGAATGAGAAAATTTAATTCGTTGGGGGCGTGGCGCAGGCGCAGTTGTTTCAGTCAATACTGAGGCTTGAAAAGTTCTTCAGTTCAAAAATAGAGCATTCCTGAAAAGGTAACACCATAGTAAAAGGATTATACTAAACTTTTTGTACTATATATTAATGATGTAGTGAAAACGTATTTTTTTATTAGTTGTCTCATATTTTTAAAGGTCATTGTGCATGTTAATTTGTCATGTGTGCATAGGATGCCGTAGTGTTGAGTTGTATATGGAATATGGAAGGTTACTAGATGACTGGAATGTAAGCCTTTGCGAAGAGGCAGGGAGATAATTCTTTGTAAAAACCTTTTATAAGAGAATATTTTAATCAAATATATGAAATGAACATCTACTTGATCAACTATTTGCTAGAGTAGATACCTCTATGAATATTTATGTATTAGAGTTGTTTAGTAGATTCATATGCACATACGACACTTTCCCTTTCTAAAATTTCTTACGTTACTTTTCATAATGCAGGAATATAGATCAATTTGTACCTACTAAAGGTTTTTACATTCAAGTTACATTCAATAAAATCCAATACTTGTTTCTTACTTATATTTTTTGCTTGTTATATATTTTGTGGATATTAAATAAATGAAAAATGAAAATGAAAAAAGTTTTTAATCACCTAAGTATTTCATCACAACTATCGACCAAGTCCACTAACAACAAATAACGCCTTTTGTAAAATATAAAATATATCATTTTGAAACGTCAGTAATTCATGAAAGTTTTCACGGTGAACACTTGACATTGCTGTTTGGTTTTCGGGCCAACAGCCGCGTGTAGATTAACTCCAGAATAAGAAGAATACTCGTACACCAGCATCAGGAGCGTCGAAACGTCGATCAAATGTTAATCTACGGACTGTTCTCCTGAAAACCAAGCAATCAAAAAAACTCCTGGGGAAGGTAATGAAAATTTTAACATACCAACGCCGCAGGCGAAAATTTTTCGTGAAGCTGAGTGAGAAAGGGTGTGTTTTAGGTTGGCATTATAAGTGTTGTGTTAAAAATGGAACAAAATAAATCGCCGCAGGCGAATTTTTTTTTGAAAAATGTGTGAAGTGATGAACCTGGGATCTTTTTATAGCAGATGGCATATCATTGTTTGACATTTTGGGGGGGGGTCCCTCGCCCCCCCTATGTACGCCACTGATAAGTACCGAGATAAGTTGGTACCTATAATATTATACTGTATTAGGTACCTCAAAGTAAAACTGATAATATACCAAATAAAGTGCAACATCACCCCCACATTAAATACCATATTGCCGTTAGTTAGTTGAATATACCTACAGACCATCAGGAGATAAACCTCCCTCATTGGAGAGGGTCGATGAAATCAAAACTAATTGCCAGCATTCATCAGGAGGCAGCAGGTCCACACCCCAAGCAATACAGGGGCATGTGGTTCACTTGATAAATCTGCCTCTCTATACAGCGTGTGTGGAGGAGTGATGCTAATATTGCTAATCTGATAATATGTGAAGGAAGCACTACACATACACTACACTTAACCCCAGTAAAACAGTTATTCGCTAACATGCAATGATCCAATAAATCTAATCGTATTATAAATCTGTAGGATTAAATTGTAGGCATTAGAATTCAAGCATACATGCAGGTACGATTATTTTATTTTTTTAAAACACAGCTTCTTATTCTTCTTTCTCATATTTTAGGTCATATGACCTGTTTGTGACGGCGCGGCGGGTTGACCTGAGATGAGGGGGTTTAGATGTCCTTCCATCTCTTCGGCGGCCTCCCTCTTCTTCCGGTAGAGTTTCGGGTTTTCACGATTTTTGCAAGCCTTAAAAAATCATAGCAATAATCGGAAAACAGATTAGGAGCGATATTAAGTTGCTGTTTTAGGCGTCTAGATGAAAGAAGAAATTAACATCTTTCGTTAACAACTTTCGTTAATATATTTTCCATGCTGTAAGTACCTATAGTGTCAAAACAATAGTCGGAATATTTTCCATAAAAAAAATGCAGGTAGAAATAAAAGTAGGTAGATGTTTAGAAACATAGAATTTTTATTAGATAAAAAAGTACACAATTTCTGAACCTATACGAAATATTTTATTTTTGGCTTTGACCTACACGTAGATCTGATTTAAGATGACAAAAATTAGTCCCGTTTTCAAATAGAATTAAAAATTGATTCAAACGATCCAATCAAAATCATCGCTAATTCTTCTTTAAATTTACTTTTTAAATATACCTGCTTCATCTGCTTTAAATAATTAGAAAAATGTCCCCATAATATCTCTGGCCATGCATCCTGGGTGCCGCTATAATAATAAAGGATAAAGTCAATTCAAATATTTGATAATAATCGTCGAAGTGTGAAATCACATTAAGAAAGTTATACAAAAATTTGTCTTGAAAAGATTAACTGAGGTGATTCAAATTAGTATTCATCGATGGCTGTAGATGTACAGGGCCGTTACCAGTAACCAGTATCTAAAGAGGTACGCAACGTGCTCACAATTCTACGAATAAAATCACAATATGTAGTGTCAGGTTGCAGTCATTGTAGAAAGAAAGCATAAGAATGAAAAATCAAACAATTTTACCGTTTTTCAATTAATTATTTTTTACTTTATCACTTTACAGTTAAGAAATCAAGAGCTGTACTGATCTATACATTATTGTGCAAGAATTAAATAATTATTTATTTTTTATTGCAAATGTCTAAAAGCTTGAGTTCGCTGTAAATGTAAAAATAAAGTGAATTATATTTAAGTTTGCAATTGTAATACTATTTTTATATCAAATACATAGTTATGCATTACACATACATAGTTTTTATTTTGAAGTGCTGATTCGAACCATCTTCTTCGAAGATTTGCTCTGAGCCAACAATGTTGTATCAATTTGACTAGGTGTTCGGTTTGGACATTTTGAATACATACGGAAATGACAAGGCAATAGCGGACACCTCAGTTACCTAAATTACGTAAGCAAGTTATTTATTTTATTCTAATGAAACAAAACAGTGAGTGGCATTACAGCTGTAGGCCTTTTCACCACTCACTGCGACTTCAATAAAACAATGCATTACAACAATTACAATACGAGAAAGATTACAGTGCAATAAACAACAATACAATCACAATCACAAAAACAAAATCAACATTCACATTCAAAATCATTTACGTATCTCGACAACCGATCGTCATAAGTACAATCGAGGCAAACTCTCTATATTAAACATTAAATATTATGTATAGATATCTAAAGTGAAATATATTTTATTTCAGTTACTGTAATATTTAAAGACGTCCCTGTGCTGTGTGCTCCCAGCTCCCACCTGTAGGTGAAGTAACTATGTCCATCCAGTAGACACAATTATCGTCTTCTGTTTCAATACTAAATTAACTCAACTCGCCTTTCCAATCATCATTATTATTCATTCACCTTCCTGTTCTTTCTTACTCAAATAAAATTAACTGAAAAAATAATAGACTACCTAGCAGTGGGAATTACTAACGAGAGAGCAGTTTTTAATTTACCTACTCAAATTTGAATTCTCATTATATTTTTTGTATTTCAGAGAGATATTTTTTATTATTAAAATACTGCCTATAATTTCTCAGGTCAGATATATCTACTTATGATTAGTAATAAAGTTACAACATTTTTACTGTACGAGTATATACCTATATACGTAGTATATGTATAACACGTATGTTTTCTATCAATCAAGAAGGTATAGGTACTTGTGTATATATCCTGAAGGGCTGATAATGAAATTATATTGATACAGTATCATGAATCAATCATTGGTGTAACCAGAAGACACAAAATTTTATAACTTTAGTCCGGCTTTATATTAGTTTGTTGAGATGTACCTAGTTTAATAAAAGGAGTACGTGACGAATTACCAACTGTTTTTTTGTGTACACAGAAAAATAATCAGTTGGCTTGGACCTATACGGACTAAAAACAGGTAATCAATTCAATTCACCGATTATCGGAAACCAAAACTGTTATTTCAATAAGTATACCTACTTTGACATTGTGATGACGCTCTGTCTGTCTAATAGAACTAACCTGGCAATCTTTAGTAGGTACATACGTGCAAAGTTGCAAACTATATGATCATCCTATAGAACGTATTTTCATCTTTGATAAAATAGTATGTAGAAAACAAATAGTTTTGCTTTTTTTGTTATTTTATCTACATTAGCTGGGATAGTATCCATTTCTAATCCTGTTCCACCCGTGTGACGGTATGATTAAAGAGGTATATATAGTATGGATAGTATAATTGTGTTAATACTTACCTGTGATAAGGACACTGAAAGTTGTGACTGATAACAGATAAGGGAACATGATATCAGCCTACACATATGATAAGTATAACAGACCACAGGGTTGTTATATGAGGTAGGTATACTGCTATACGTATAATGTCAGTTTACTTGTACTAAATGATGATAACATGATTTGGGATGGTGATACCTGATCCAGACTGCGATACTGAAACTTTGATAACGAAACAGGACATGTCGAAACACGGAAACATTCAGTTTATAATTCATTAAAAAGCCTCAAAAATTCGATTACGACTCTGCAGTCATATAAGTGGTTTTAATGTGAACTTACGATAAATGAAAAATGTCGTAGCTCGACAGTATACCTATAGCCATTTTACTTATAGGTAGGCACATGCGAACGTTAATGCTAACGCAGTGGTCCACTAACTACTATATCAGGTACTTGTTATTGGGAATTACTACATTACTTATTAACCTTAGACAAATTTATTGCAATCCTCTTCATAGAGAGGTCTCAGCTGAGATGGCTCGGACACGTCATTCGGATGCCAGAGGAGCGGCTTCCGTTAAAAGCTCTGGAAGCCGAGGGTGCAGGCAGAAGACCGGTGGCCACCCCAGAAATAGCTGGCGGAAGCAGGTGACAAAGTTGTGAGAGCAGAGACTGTGGTTGGAGTGGCCAGTGGTCCTGAAAACTGTAAGTGACAGGGGCCTCTGGCGGAGATACACTGATGCTCTGAGCCCCCGACCCAACCAAGGATAGAAGGGGAAGGAGATGTATCTATGTATGTAAATTTATTGCCTATTTTTGTTGTACACAGTAGATACCTGTAAATACATTACGCCCGCATATTGAGATTATTAGTAGGTGTATGATTTTCCCATTATACTTTCCATTCAGCCATTTCAAAACGTCTCCCACAAAAAAAATAGTATGGAAAGCAAATTTCAGAGAATATGTAGGTATATAGTACATAGTTCATCTCGATAGGTGTTAAATTCCGAGGATGGAGTTTGTTTAAAAATGTATGTGATTTTCCAGGAATAATTTTAACATTACATACAGACATTCCATTCATTACAATGTGTGAGTTTATTCTGATCCCTAGCAAACAAACATAATGGGTTACTTTTTCGTTGAAGAACTCTCTATGATGTTGAACAAACATCACAAGAATTACGATCGATAACAGCTGATCCTAGGACAGGACTGAGAAGACGTCAGACTGGAACTGAAGGGAGTCGGATGGTTGGGTCTTGTGGTGGCGGAGGAAGGAGGCGGGTGGGGGAAATGCTGAAAGCAAATATTATGGGACCTTCGTGAAATTTGTTTGGTCTTCGATGGGAGGAAAATTTGTTTGCCAAAAAGTTACATATCAATTTGACACAAATACTCTTATGTTTATAATAATAATACATATATGTAAGTATATTTTACCTACGTACTATACCTGTACATATAGATATGAATAGGGGTAGGCGTCCACAGAATATGAATTTCCAAACATATTTAAAATTTTATATATTGTATACCTTGGGAGTTTTCCGAGTTAGATTGCAGAAGTTGCCGCGCTTCTGACGTTTCGGCAAACCTTCTGTAGTCTTGGGCTCCTGACTATATTTCGGTAAAACATTGATATCAAACAATGACAAAGGTATGTAGAAACATGTTTAATTTTCTTAAGTCAGTATTGGTACATATGTATTTTATTTTGGTGCACGTGTACCCAATTTGTTTATAAATCAATAGACGTATTTAGATTCGCCGATCTACCGGAAAATATTTCGACTAGAAATAGATATACTCGTACGTTAAGATTAGATTAAAAATGTGTACATACGTACTTCAATAAATTGATAATTCTTCTTTGATAATATTTCCTTTTTAGTCGGAAATCTAGATAGTCGGGTTGATAATGAAATCAAAGATTTCTAAATAACAGCATTAGAAGATAAATTCCTACTTAGGCAGATATCCTTACAAACAATGTTATTTTCATAATATATTATCATAATGAAAGCTCTGGAAATAGTTGTAAAGATAAATAAATCTTTATTACCCAGAAAATTTTCACAAGTTACAAAAGAGGAAGATAGTAGTGACCTGAAGGGTGGGCTTATTGCAAAAGCAATATCTTACAGTCAACCCGACAGTGGTTTATTTTGTGCAGTGTTTCTTTCAGACAAAATTCTCCGGGGGGGGATGGGGACATTTCACAAACTCGGAGGGGCGGAGTAAATAAGAAGTCATCATCATCATCATTCGCCCTTAACGCTCAAAGTGGCAGCTTAGGGAGGCAACCAGGCTCTTCCATTCAGAGCGATTCTGTGCAATCTATTTTATCTCTCTCCACGGCATTCTTGAATCTTTGATCTTGTTGTCATAGGAACGCTGTACAGTGTACAGTGAATGAGGGTCTTTCAGGCCGTTGGAAGCCCTGTGGGTAGAAAAACAACGAACTGCAATTGTCACGGGCATTCGCAATTCTCAATTATATAGGTACTTAGAGCAAAGTAATATTCGTTTTCATTCGCGATATCACGATAATTTTATGCACGCCGAGTCTTTTTCCCAAGGGGGGCGATCGTCATCGTCGGTACCTGAAATAAACACTGATTTTGTGGATTAGAATTAAACTTATCAACACTAACGATATCGATATTGGAATTGGTATGAAGCAATGTCAATGAATGTAAGTTTAGTATGTTGTCTAATCATATTATTATCCTCTGGGTGTATGGAATTAGATTCGTGTGTTTGACTGATAAGTTAATCGTTATTGTAACTTATCTAATAATTCCTATGATTCAAGCTTTTAATAACTTTCATTACTTAGATAAAGAAGTACAATTGATGTTACTTTGTGTTATGATTACGAAATGAGATATGATATTGAAGAACCATAAATTAAACTATTATAAAATTATTTTGCATGCGTTCAGTACGAGTTAATATAAAGTTATACCTACAACGTAATCTTAGCGCGATAATCCATATGATGAGTGTTTTTTCGGGTTTTCTCACTGCGTGTGTTGTTCCGATTCATTATGTGCACACTTCATCCTGAGTATTTTACCAGCAACTGTATGGCAAGTTTGATCAATCGATCGGAACAACTCTAAATATGTAAATAAACCAACTGGGAATGTAACTTGTACAGGATTGGTAGTTAGACATAATTGTGTCTCCACTCTTTAACACTAAGGCTGGCCACACGCGTCCCGAAGTTCAGTTCCGGAATCGACCGTTTTGCAAAAAAGTTCCGATCAAAACCTCTCTCTGACTTCAGCGTCACCCCGATTTTAAATTCAGAAAGAGGTTTTGGTCGGAACCTTTTTGCAAACGGTCGATTCCGGAACTGAACTTCGGGACGTTTGTGGCCAGCCTAACATTGATTTCCGGTGTCCCATATAAAAACTAAGAAATAAAAAGATAACATCTCATTTCGTTTAGCAATAGGGATCACCGGCCATTCTCGATTTAGAGTGAGGTGGTTATATGTATGGTCCTCGGTCCTGGACATTTTGTGTCGTGCATCCTTTGCACATTCGTACACCCGTCACTGATAATTATGCCATTATGTTGTAGAAGGATAAATAGAGAATTTTCGGACTTTTACGGTTCTTCGATTTAACCACCATGATGTTTCTTAGTTTCTATTCGTAATGAATTCGTACATGGAAAGGTACGTAGGAATAGCAAATCATGGGACTTACATATTAATAATTTTATTTCGTAGTATTTATTGTTAACCCATTTTACCTAATAGATTTTATCAAACGTAGATACATTGGTACCTACTTCGTTGTTCGATGCACAGTTAGTTTTGTTTCAGTAGTTGGTACCTACCTATATTAATTACAATAATGGATGGTTCACAATAATTAAATTGATTATCAGGTAATGTTATCGTTCAGTTAATCTTTATATTAAAATATTATGATTAGGTACCTACATTTTGTCTGTAGGTTAAACTAACAAAGAAAACGTTTGTCTTTAATATCATTGACATTTCAACTCATATTCGTGTGAGTACCTAGGTCATACATACGTAGGTAGGTACCTAACCTATCTAAAGGCATATAAGCATTGACTGATGATCTGATAAAATTCATGCTCTGTGTCGTTAGGTATACTCGAATACATACATCATGTTTTTATTTACCAAATTTCTTATTATACCATAAAGGGTCAAGTCAAAAAATCCCGAGTAAGATTCCTACTTTTCTAATAGAAATTATGTTATGCAATTCTAAAATTTGTGAAAACAAACACACAGATTACCCGACCAAAAACCTCGACATGCGGAAGTCGCTGCACATTACACAATTAGCTTTGTAGGATTTTCATGGTCCTTGTTAATTTCTTCTCCAGAAGAATCTCGGGTGTTCCTTGTGTAGGTTGTCGATGTTGCCGAGCTTTCGGCCTACTTGCTGAGGCCATCTTCAGGACTAATGTAGTAGCTTCTTCGCACACATCACATATCACAGCGAAGTCCTGGAGATGGCCTCAGCAAGTAGGCCGAAAGCTCGACAACATCGACAACCGACACACGGTACACCCGAGAAAAATGGAGAAGAAACATTACACAATGACATATCATGAATATATCCAACTACAGGATCTAGCCCTACAAAAACATCAACTTTATGGAGAATCGAAAAATATTCAACAATTTATTATGGATTATTTCATAATAATATTTTGGAAGTTATTTTATCACTATATTACCACAATGCATTCTGTATCATCATACTGCACTCACACTGTACATACCGTACTTATATATACTCCTATCTACGATACCTACTGTGTGATCAGTTAAATGCCACACCCAAAGTCATATGAAATACTGTGCAACCTAACTATACCTAATAGTATATGATTTTCATATGTCAGTAACCGAAACGTTTTTCAGAGGTCATATTGGAAATCTCTCGTTAGATAATGAGTTATGAGTAGCTAGTAGCTACTACTTATATTAGGTATATATAATACCTATAACATATTATAAAATATATTTATCTACAACAAGTACTTATACGTACTTATTTTATGCACAGCACGTGCCTATTATGAATTATAGGTAAATCTAACAGCACTGCATCTATTGCAACTTTGTGAAACCTGCTAATTATCATAAATGATGGTTGTAGTAATCTATATACTCGTACGTCTATGTTTCATTATACCTACTTATAATTAATAACTTACTTATGGTAATTGAGTTATGCATTTGCTAATGGAGCTTGATGCTAATTAGTAATTGTCCACTACATAATTTAATTAGTTACTGTAAAATGATTACTTTATTGAAAAGTTTTCATTAATGAGAGTAGACAAGCTATCTATAGAAATATTTTCAGTGCATAGGTATTTTCTTTCTGCGTATAATTCAGTGCCTGAAATAAATGATCGAGTTGCAAAACGAAACGAAATCTAATTATTTTCATAATACTTAGTACTTACTTGTAGTAGCTAATATTTTTTCAGGTATACAAAATTTGCTAGGTGCCTACTTTTGATTTCCCAATGACGATTTTAAGGGCTTGGCACCAGGAATGACATCACAGTCATTTCCCATGGCATTAAGGTTCAAAATCGCGTGACAATCGCATGATAAAATGGTAAAAATAGCGTTTTTTCCATTTTTTGGGGTTAATTTTGCGTCTATAAAAAAACTTTTACGGTTTTTCCCTAGATTTTAATGTATATTATCAGTACAAAAAAAAATACTCCGCGACTTTCGGTAAACGAGTTTCCGTCTTTCAGAAAAAAAGATCAGAGTGTTTTTCATTTTTTTTTTGAGAAATCTATTCAAGGTATAAAAAATCTTTTACGGTTATCCCCTAGATAAATGTTCAATGCATCTACCCTATTTTGTTCCAAAGCATATGTAATAACGCTTGTCGAAATATAAGGTCTCCGTTTTAGGAAATTTTTGAAATGTCGGTATGCATACGCTTAAGTTAATTCCCAACGATAAATTCTCAGTATAATTTCAAAGCAGGCCACTAACTTCAGATTATTATCGGATAGGAAAATTAAAGAAAAAGACCAAGGCAAGAAATCAAAAGAACCGATGTATTAAATGTTGTATTGCCGCATCTTCACTTCATAATATCTTCCTAATGAGATTGTCTACGAAATATCGAATTCTACGAACAAATACTTATAACTTATGATTCACTTGGACTACGTGAGATAAAAATACTTGCTCTTGTTAAATTATTCATGTTGATTTTCTCTAATGTAGAGGATTTCGTAGAAAAAAACATAGGTAGGTATAAAATATGTAGAAATTACCTATGTAACAATACCAGCGACATAATATATAAAGTACTACCTAGACAGAGTAGAATTGAATGCTAGAAGTGTAACAAAACTGGTGCCCACAAACTGTCAAATCGTATGGAAAATTTTGACAGTTTGTGGGCAACGGTTTCGAAATTTTGCTCTCATAATAAAATCTGTATTATTTTTAACGTTATTTAGGACTAAAACGATAGTTTTAAAGATGTTTTAGTTTTTATTATTGATATCTTTTTAATAGTGTGAATTTTGCGACTCTAAAATACCAAAAAGTGAAAACAATACCTATGTAAACCATCAAAGATGTCTTTGAAATAATAATATCATCACAATTAAAATACAAGTCTTAAAAACCTTGTGTACAATGCCTATATTAGCTATGTATATATATTTTATTAAATATGTATTCTTAGGTATATTGAACAGCTTTATACATACATATATAGATAGCTGTACCTGTACATGTGGGTAGGTATATGTAGGCATGTAGTACATCCAAAACATCACAAATCCATTATAATATTCTTAGAAGAGTAAACAAAATATGTACTAACTTGTAAGTACGACAAAATTCATATATGTATCTGTAGGTAGGTACTTCCTATATGAGAATCTCTATATCTTATATTCACCTTCTATCCATCAATACAGATTAACGCTCGGTTCAGATTATAGTCGTGCTTTTGATTTTTTTTATTAATACCTACCTCTTGGATTTCCTGTTTACTACCAGGGCCGAATTTGGCAAGAGTAAAGTGATCACCTAAACCAACCGATGCCTGGTCGTAAGTCCAGTATGCCCATCTTACACTGTTCGTTAGTTGAGAGACTAGATAATTGTTAAAATGTAACTAAGTTGTAGACAAACCCAGTCATACTTCATAAAAATTTCTCCTTTCTCTGACGAATTTTATTATTGTGTAGAAAAATAAGAATTGGAAGAAAAGTATTTTACGTAGACAAATAGATTCCTCTATAGAAATAAAGGTATTGCTTATGTAGGTGAAGGTGGGTACATGGTCTGGTAGGTAAAACAAAAGCGAATATTTTGTATTATGTACTCAACTTACATTATTGTGTTTGCCAGGAAATAACCGATGTTTTGATATTTTCTCATAATGAAAACATCCGCATGATCTTTGAGCCTCCCCAGTGAGTACACACTACCATCATCATCTTTACCTCCACGAGATTTAGTCATTTTGTGGAACGTTTGCCGTTTTCAATTTACCAAAAAAAAACGCAAAAATAATATTCCTAAATTACAGCATAACGTTTGTAAGTATTGTCAACACTTCGTAGCTTAAAGCACCTCTTTCTCACATCTAGGCATATCGACATTATAGATCTCAACAACCTTACCAAACATGTTTTGGAAAAAAATAGGGTAGATGCATTGAAACTTTATCAAGTAAATGACCGTAAAAGATTTTTTATATCTTGCATAGATTTCTCAAAAAAATGTGGAAAACATCTGTGTTTTTTTTTCCGAAAGACAGAAACTCATTTCTCGAAAGTCGCGGATATTTTTTTTTTTTGTGTTGATAATATGCATTAAAATCTAGACAATGACCGTAAAAGTTTTTTGATTGAAGCGAAATTCAATCTGAAAACGGAAAAACAATGGAAAAAACGATATTTTTACCATTTTATCGTGCGATTGTTCATGTGATTTTGAACCGTAATGCCGTGGGAAACGACCGTGACGTCATATTTGGGTCGCGAGCCTCAAATGCATCATTCTGAGCGCCAGCTCGCCCTAGTGAATTATTTGATCATAATTCGGTAAGTATGTTTTTTTTTTAATTAGGCAGTTCACCCCAACTGGGTGATTTGTGCCAGTACACATCCAAAGATATGTTTATTTGCTCTAAATCTATAACTGTTAATTTCACTTAAAGAATAAGTAAATAAGATAAAAATAGAAATTACAACTTCTTCTCTGCTTGATGATGTTATATGATCGACTTGAAAATATTTTTTTTCGACGGTGACTTGTTTCGGCAAACTTATTATTTAATACCAGTCTATAGTATAGATTGTTACATATTACCAGGTACTTTCATATTTTTCATAGAGGGACTTATTGATTTTTACTATTATCAAAATATTTTTAACAATCTATAACTGAAATACATACCTACATCTATGAAATTCTGTAAAAGTTCTAGATTATGTCCGCAGGGGCATACCCCGAAAGAGATGCTACGAGAGACCATACAATCCTTTACTCTCAACGCACATCCTAATCTTGTACCCTCTATACTCTATAGGTAAGCAGGCACGAAGCTACCTAAGAACACAATTACAATCGACTTACCTTTTGGAAAAAATGACAGGTATAATAGTGTCGAATCTGACATAATCCAATAAGAAATGTTAGCCCCGGCTTCCCTTCTGCAGAAATCTACTAAATCTCTAATAGGTATGCCTACTTCTATGTTATCATACTCATAAGTACATACTTTTTTGTAGGAACAAGGAGTATAATGAATAATTTATGTAAGTACTATACTTATATTTGTCTACCTGTATGCACTATAGTTCATACAATCTTTGTGTCGATTTGTACCAACAGGTTTGTTTCTAACAAAACCTTTCGTTTCTCAAACATTTCTACAATGTGGAGTGTGGACCTTTTGGTGTTAACACAAAGTCTATTCAATGCTCCATTTACTTGGAGTGTTTCAACATTAGAAACTTTTGTTCATATTATATTATCAGAATGTGCACCGTGCAAATGAATTATTTTAATACATATCTCGGAATAAAAATAAGATTTAAATCTTTTGTTCATAATTTATTTATTTATTACATAATATACGGCACCAGTGTGCCTTTAACAATATAATAGTACATGTTTAACACGGGAAGAGTATAAATAATCAAGAAAAAAATATGTCAAAAAAAGAATAAAAAACAGTTATATTAACATGAATAGTCAATGATGGATGGAAATTTGTTAAAAACAAAATACTAATAATAATTAACTGAAAAACACCAATAATCAATAAATGGGTAGTAAATAGTTAAACCAAAATGGCAATAGAAATAGGAAACAAATAATCAGTAAAAGACAATAATTAATCATTAACAATAAAACAAACACACACACATCCACATATAATAAACAATGGCTTCGTTAAAATATAAACAATCGATCTATTAATCATAATTAGTTGAAATTAAAATCATGGTAAGGCCATCATCACTGAATATATGAAATTAAAAAAAACAAAAAGATATCCATAATCCATATTAAGATTACAACGATAATAATATAGTGGTTATAAAAAATGAAAATAATTAACAATAGGCAACAAATAGACAAACAAAACAAAAATAGTCGTTATTAAAATATAAGTGATAATTGGTTAAGATTAAAATAAAATAATAATCCATTTAAAATAATATATAATAGTTGATAATCGATAGTAATTAGTAAAATGCTCATGAAAATAGTGATTGTAAAACATCAATACTTAATCAATAATAGGTACTAAATAGTTAAAACAAAGGATAAAGGTCACTGTTAAAATATAAATAAACAATTGAGTAGATAATAACTAGTTAACAACAAAAAAGAGAAACAATAGTAACTGTCAAATTCAATAAAATTGATTTTAGGTAATAACAAATTAAAATATATGTATATACCAGTCATCGCCAAAATATAAACAATCAATTGCAAAAAAAAAAAATTCCCCAGCTTTTATTTCATAAGGGTATCATACTTGGGTAAAAACCCAATAAAAATCAAATTGTAACTCAGTTTAGAATAGTTTCCCCACAACTGACATTTACGTCATATTACGGAAGATTTACGAATACCTCTGACTCTTACAGGACCAACTCAATTATTTCTAATGCAAAAATTTCACTCTGTAAATACAAATGAGTGCAAAGTGCATCAAGTTGATTTTGTAGCACCATACGTCAACTTGCTTGAACTATGAAGAATCATACAAACTTAGTGGAAAACACGTAGATAGGTACCTACTACCTACATTAAACTTGTCCAGGAAACATTACAAATATTTAACTTGTGCATGTCTGAATGTGTAGGTATGTTAGACTCAATGAGATTTTCTAATGATTTGACCACAATCGATTTCATTATTATTACCTTATTCGATCCTCATTCGAATATACAATTCTGTATTACAACATTGAAAGAAAATGGATCAATTAAACATCAGTAACTACCAATTTATCAGAATTTCTCAGAATTTGAAAGTTGTATCTTCTTTCAAGCGGGAGATGATTTGGAATTTAGACGCTCACGATGCATTTTGCATTTTACGACACAAACTTTAAACTTGTTATAAAGTGCGATGGAAAATATTAGGGTTAACTATCCTTTTAAAAAAAAAACGTAAAGGGAATTGTATTTTCAATCAATTTTCAATGTCTGTTTGATGGTCTGTGTAAATTTTTTTAATGTTTAGTAGATAGTAGATACCTACTCGAATCTAAGTATGCATGCATCATAGTTAGGAACATTTTAGTGAAGAGGATATACAGTGTAAGTTCCCTACAATAAATTATTTGCGTCCATATTCCTGGTTTGTGTTTGGCTGTGTTTTACGAGTATGTATGGAGTTTTCTTCCACAATAATGTTCTTTACAGATTTGTTTCCCACAGAGAGAATATGCAATGAGATTATTTATAAAACATAAAAGCAACAAACATTTGTGTAATCAACAGATGAGTTCTATTTGAAGAGATTTTTATATGGTGTGCTTACCTACTGGAGTTAACCCTCCGATGGACTGTTTATTTTTTATGCTAACTATTTAGAATGTGGATTTTTAATATCAAACGTAGAGTTTCTAATATTTTGTGGGGTATTGATGATCACGATTCTTAAAAACGTTATTAGGTGTTAAATATCGAATGCTTGTTAGAATTGGTAATTTCTTCTAGCCATAGCAGTGCAGCTGTATTTTTGGTGCAGTTTTAAAACGGTCTGAGTTACTTTGTGAGGAAAATTTTCGCTTGCCGCTTATTACACGGAATAACGTAATCTGTGGTATTTTCAGTGGAAAACTTAAGAATGTTAAAATTAATATTATGTAAAATGTTCTACGCAAGGTCTAGAATGTTTTTCAATTTTCTAAAATAAGTGTATTTTATATTTATTACTAAACGTGTTAGTAATTATGTAGGTATTATCATCATTTTAATATCGCAAAATAAATTTTATTATCTTATCAAGGAGTGTGATGCGAATTCTATAAATATCTTAACTAATAGTTCGTTTATGGGGTAGACATATCTTAACTTGTAAATTTGAACCTTTTTTTGCTACTTACATAATTAATAAAAAAGGTATAAGAGTACTCGTATAAGTAATATTATTAAACAATTGCAGCATTATCTATTAAAACTACTATGTAGTTCATTTATAATTATTCTAATTAGAAAAAGTAAACAAAGGATAAAAAATTAGTTTTTTTTTTCAAGTATGATATTTCAAGGATAACCAAGAGATTGCAATCTACATGTAAGTTCTACAAAGGAATAATTAAAATGTACTCCTATCAAATAAAAGACTTTTAACGTTCAGTCAATTTGTTTTTGAATCGTATCTCGTAAATCTACCCCATGCAGTCATTTGCCGGTTAGGTATGAGGTCATTGAGACGTTTCATATTGCCGGGGAAGAAAAACCTTAATTTCTGTTTGAAATGAATGAGTTAGAAAATATGACCACAGAGATATACGAGTAGGTACCATATAACGATGTAAGTTGGCAAGTAAGTATCATACAATGCCGACAGAAAAGATGATATTTCTCAACCCTACAGTATACTTGTATCTAGTAAATTATTACGAAACATCTAGTACAATAGTGAACCTTCGAAAAGTGACAAGAAAATGTATTTAATTCAATTATCAAATTCCCAATTCAATTTGACCATATCTTTCATCAAAACCTTTACTGTTAAGTATCTTTTTACTTGAAGATTCCCATTAAATATAGATACAACACACATCGGTTTTACAAAAATATATATTCGAAAGCTTTTATTTTCAGAATAACACGATATAAAACTCACGGCGGAAAATCAAATGGCTCTCCCTATTTTTTAAAAGGGACTTGAAAAAGCAAAAACTAATAAATTTCTCCTAAGATTTTCACCTAACTTTTAATGTGACTTAATTTATCCATATAAGTGAATCAATTTAAACGAATTCAGCACCCAATCCGTGTAGCCAGGCCAACAAAAAAGACAAAAAAAAAACATTATGAACTCCTTAGGGTACGATAAAAAGTAACATATTTTATGGTTTTTTATTAACAAGTGAATTAAACTATGACATAGGCAAGTGCACTAACTAAACGCAACACGGAAAATGTGAACAGATGGTTTTTAGTTGTCGTGTGTAGAAAACTTAAATAAAAACTTAAAATAATTTACTTACATTTGTCTACACACTGCGCTATGTCATGCAATATTAAATTATAACATGTCTAGCCATAGATGAACTTATTTCAACGTTCCCTCATTTTAAGCTTGTTGTAATTATTTGATACCAAGTTTTTTCATCTCCTAACAATTATGTAATTGATAAGAGAACAAAGAACTATCTAAGAACAACGTCGCTCGACATTCTGATCTATCTACTGTAAAAAATATCAAGTGTACAATCATATTATGCGCAACGCCTGATCAAACCGAAGTACTTTAACGTATAATTTTCCAAACCGACCACCTCACCCAAAAAATAGGCTTAAAAAATCTTGAATTTTGTTTATGTCGTCACTAATAAATCTCTGTTTCACAGTACGACTTTATTTAACCGTCCAACCCCCACGAGACAGACCGGATAAACTGTAACAATCCCGTTGAATGTATTTATAGTGATAATAAATAATTCCCAATAACAATTGTCGTATTAGCGTTCCAATAAAAGAACGATTTAGTCAGAGCGTGCATCGGGAATACAGTACGAGTATTACATACATGTTTAGTTATTCACAACCCACTATTCCTTCACGCACTTTAGCGTAATGTTCACTGCGACTCTACTCGTATAAGCACGTCAATCACACCGAAGGGTTAAAATTTTACATTAGTTTATGAACAGTTTTTTTCAGATAAGCTGACATATTTATTAGTTATGGGAAAAAATTCTATGTTTTTCAGTGTTTCTTTCTTCTGTTTATTTTATATCTTAAACATAATCTTTGTAGGTAAAAACCAACATAGACATCGCTTTTTCTAATAGAATTTAGAATAAGCATGCTTAAATTTAACATACTTACCTAAGTAGGAACTTTGACTATTCTTTACTATTTGTCGTATGTATCTTTTTAATCTTTTTGCATAAATAAAAAACAGTGTTTCCATATCACTGACTGGTTCGTAAGACATTCACAAACAATGCGAAAATACAGACACATTTTTAGTGATGCGACATTGTTAGGGAGGTGCAACGCATAGGAAGATAGGGAGAAATAAAATATTTATATCCCGTACAAGTAGGGTTAAAGGCATAATTGGCGACTATTATTTTAAGGGGGCGTTCTGCACCCCTCTATTTTGTTGCAATTTTCTTATGGCTATATCCCACGGAAGGTGAATCCTGCTTCGTCCGTAGATTCGCATGCCGTGGGAAGGAGTGAGTCCGTGAATCTACAGACTTTTTCATAGCGATTTGTATGGCGGTACGTAATATCGCAGACGTGCACGGATCGTGGGAAATAGGTTGCCTGTGAATCCGCGGACACGCCTTGATGAATCCAGATGAATCCGTCTAATCCATAGCGTTTGGATAACTTGCAATACAAGTGTTGAATCCAATATACATATACGTAGATATTTCTTTAGGAAACATCCCAAACAGACAGTTTTTTTCATTTTATTTCTTCTTTTCTATTTTAAAATGTATTTTAATTAAAATTAAACTTTTTTTTCAATTATTTCAATGTTAATTTATAGTTTGATAATTACAAAATGTGTAATATAATTGTGTGTGTGTGTGTGTGTGTGTGTGTGTGTGTGTGTGTGTGTGTGTGTGTGTGTGTGTGTGTGTGTGTGTGTGTGTGTGTGTGTGTGTGTGTGTGTGTGTGTGTGTGTGTGTGTGTGTGTGTGTGTGTGTGTGTGTGTGTGTGTGTGTGTGTGTGTGTGTGTGTGTGTGTGTGTGTGTGTGTGTCTGTGTGTGTGTGTGTGTGTGTGTGTGTGTGTGTGTGTGTGTGTGTGAGGGTGTGTTTGTGTGTGTGTGTGTTGATTCTCACAAAATAAAAAACGTTTTATTAAAAAATATAATTATGTATATATTTATGTACCTATTAGCTTATTACGTTACTTCATTTTCTATAGTATAACTATTAAACGTAATACATATATATTCCATTTGTCGCCGCCCACAAGTTTTTTGTGTATATGAGTAAAAAGGCGTGTGGATGGAACGTTTGTCTTGGCTCGTTTACGTAACAGACCGTTGACGCCTTTTTACTCATGAACGCAAAAAACTCGTAGACGCTCGCAAGCGTGTGGCGGCGACATTAACTTTTACTTAAAGTATTATACCGAATCGGTAGGTATTTCCTATATAATTGGCACCAGGAATGACGTCACAGTCTTTTCCCACGGCATTAAGGTTCAAAATCACGTGACAATCGCATGATAAAATGGTAAAAATAGCGTTTTTTTTTATTTTTTTGTGGTTAATTTTGCGTCTATCAAAAAACTTTTACGGTTATTCCCTAGGTTTTAATGCATATTATCAGGACAAAAAAAAAATTACTCAACGACTTTCAGGAAACGAGTTTCCGTCTTTCGGAAAAAAGATCAGAGGTGTTTTCCATTTTTTTTTTGAGAAATCTATACAAGATATAAAAAATCTTTTACGGTTATATACGGTTATATAAAGGTGCAATGCATCTACCCTATTTTGTTCCAAAGCATAATTAATAACGGTTGTCGAGATAGAAGGTCTCCCGTTTTTAGAAATTTTTGAAATGTCGGTATGCATACTCTTAACATTACTTACTGTAAACTAATACTGATTCAAAAGTTATTCATAGGTACAAAAATACATAATACAAGAATATGATACTAAATTGATAACATGTAGCTACCTACATTAACTGAAAATAACGTGTTGTAATTTTTGCTAGTCGGGTAATTTGTATATTTTTGTAACAATTTTACAATAAAAATAATTATTATTCGATATATTTTCGGATATATATTCACTAACAACGAGGGTTGTCAACCGTACTAGAATATAATAATAATATTGAAAGTGAGTTGCAAGAAATATATGGATCGCAAAATACTATATATATTTTTTTTTGGCAACAACTAAGAAAATATCAACCAAATCCGCTTCACTTGTAAAATTTAAACGCAGTTTAAGAATTATATCATTGCCTGCAGTTTTCGACTGACGAATGAGTGTGTAATTTACATTAATTTGAAAATTGAGAAAACCACACTTTTCTAGCAAATAAAAATATTATAAAATTCAAGCAGTTCATAAAATGACAGTTTTTATTTAAATAGATAAGTAGATATTTATTTATTTATTGCACATGGAACAGATACAGTCACAAAAACAAACATTGGCAGGTACATTAATACAAAAATATCAATACACAAGACCAATTACATCCGTTCACAATTAGCACACACGTAAAACAAATAGATTACATTACATAGTTTAAAATATATATCTTATATCTATAAAACATTTATGGTAGGGAAGGAGGAAGCATGGGAAGAGGAAGAAGAAGAGGAAGGAAGGAGGGGACAATGAAGGAAGCAACAAAAAAAGAGTTAAGAACTGATATCAAGAACAATAAGATAATGTGTATGTTTTCTTTTATTTTCATAAAATTATCGAATTACACCCTGATACATATTTGTACACTTCATAACAAGCTTAAAAGCTTGTGTCGTGAAGTGGGGTATGTCGGCATCGAGGATCGAGCGCGTTAGCAACCAGGCTTCCGATAACTTTTTAAAATTACTTATTGATGCAGATGGAATAATCAGCTGAAAAAATGTTGACAACCCTACTTACATGTTTCAGCGCGTGTATACACAACGGTTTCCGAAGAAAAACCCATAGGAGTATTTACGATGATGTAGTATGAACCCCAAAAAACACAAAAACCCTTCAGAAATATGACGTACTTAATGTAGTTCTGGACAATTTACATCCAGACCTGCATTAAATTGTACCACAAATGTGTTATAGTTTTGTATTGTCTATGTGTTTATTGCTTTCATTCTTTTTTGTTGTGTTTATTGATTTATTGCATTTGATTTTGTGTTTGTAAACCTGACGATTCCAAGTGCCTTAAATATGGTCTACAGATGATTAAAAACCAATAAAAAATCCTCAAATAATAAAAGCTTAAACTTTTTAGTTGGATTTCAGTAGATGAATTATTTATAAAATGTTGAAATCATTGTCTATCCCATTTTAGATCCGCTTGCTTATTCGTATTTTTTAATCTATTCTAGTTCCTAATATAATTTACTCGAATACTAATCGATACAATTAATTTTATTTACAAAATTCAATTAAATTTGTGCTTTTATCCCTAAAAAAAATCCTGTGTGGCTTTTGTACGACTTTTGTGGGGTTTATTTATTTTGAGCAATATGCTTATGGGTTTCGTACTGTTACAATATACAACGAGAGTGAGGGAGACAGACACACCCGCATAATTCGAAAAATAAAATCAAAATAAATAATGTATAAATTTAGATTCCCCAGTTGCCATAGAGTGGGGAACATTATATTTTCTTATTATTTATTGAATTAATTTTTCTGGAATTTTGTTACATCGAATTATAAGTCCATGTGGTGCATTTTATCAGTATGATGCCAATCTTTCAAATGTCTCCCTTCAAAAATTATGTACCTAATCTATTAGTCTAAATAACACACGAATGATAAAGAAATTATAATTTTATTTAAAATGAAAAAAAGTTTAAGGTACCAAACATTATATTTTTCTAATACCACGGACCTGAAACAGCACAATTTTTGCACTGTTACTGGGCCGCTATTCTTTTATTCTGATAATATCGACATTAATAATATTAAAAATAAATAAATAAATTATTTAATGGGTTCTCTAATTTCCAGTTATGGCAGACATTTTTTCCCGTACAAAATAAATATAATGTACACCCCGACACATAATGCGCCCGCTACACGCTCGCGAGTCACCGCGACCTTTTGGTGTTCATGAGTAAAAAGGGGTGCGGATGGATCGTTTATCTTGACATGTACGTAACCGACCGTTGACGCCTTTTTACTCATGAACACCAAAAGGTCGTGGTGACTCGCGAGCGTGTAGCGGGCCCATAACGGGACTGAAAGAGATTAGCAGCTAATTTGAGAAAAACCGGTGTTGAAAAATAACGCGTGATACAAGATACAAAAACTCCGTGTGACAAACTTTAAAAAATATCACCCACAAACAAGTTTAATTAATGCCGCAGGCAATGCTTTCTTTTATTTTTTTTTACTAAATTACAATTAATATTGGTGTAAAGACAATAATTTATTATCGTACCTGATCGATCTAATTTTTAAACACAAAAACAGAATTAGTATATATTCAACAGTATGACAGAGATAATTATTATTATCTATTTATTATATTATATATTTATTTATTTATTGCTTCAACGGACTCAAGATATTTTCAAAATTTACAACGTTAAAGTTAAAAAGTTATAAATATTAATACAATGAATTATTATATTATTATAAAAATAGGGAACTATTTCCCCATACCCCGTGCACGAAATCATCCATCCGGAAGGGATTAATCCAGATTCGCGTACGAATCCGGATTCACTTGTCGTGGGAAGGCACCCTTAGAGAAACAAACTGCAATTCTATCATTTCGCACAATGTAATTGGTTATTGTTATTATTATTCAGTAGGTACCCATCAATACTAAAAAAGCATATTATTTTACAAGTAATATATACTATGAACAACTTCAACTAAAAATAAACTTTTCGGTACTTAAATAATATGGCTGTAGGAGGTTCACAAGATTCTAAAAAATTTAAAGAGTTTTTGGTACGAACAAATTCTTCACGAAGATTCTTTCCTAAAAATCATCTAATAGGTATCATATCTACTAATTAAATAATTAAATTTAATTATTAAATCTTATTGAAACATCTTATATAGACACCAACGCAAATTTACTCAATATTCCATGCAGGTGTTAAACTACAAGTTCACTAATAGTTCAATACAAATGTCTTACTAGTCTCTATTAGTAGAGGAACTAATATTAGTCCACTGGGTATTTCAATAATCATAACATTGATTGAAATCTGAAAGTTCAACTCAACGTACATACAATTAAATCAGTTTATCTTTATGAACTTGCATAACTATTATGATCTTAATTAACTATTATGAACTCACATTACATTGTGTATGTAGTTACATAGAACTTACAATTATTTTGTATACCTATTGAAGATCCTTATATACATACCTAATCAGAGTCGGATCCAGGGTTCATATGGGGGGGAGTTGAGAGTAGGTTTCGCCGAGCTATTTCAGTAAATAATATGAATTCCAAATTTTGCGTAAGAGGACATTTTTTAAGACTGGAGGGCGACATATCTTTCGATTTATTTTCTTGATGAATGATTTTTTTAGAAAATGTGTGAAATAATGAACCTGCTTGTCTTTATATAGTAGGTAACGCATATGGTTATATCGTATGAGGCAAGAGATCGTCAATATAAGTACATCATTTATAAATTGAATGAATATTCTAACTGGCCCCCGCCTAGCATAAAATAAGATTGTAGGTAGGCACCTATCTAAGTAAGTTCCTATTCATGGTTTTATAGAATATGGATCATTGTTGCACTTGATCTCCCCCATTGTTGATGCTTGTGTAAACTTTGACAGATGGCGGAGTGTGTGCTTTACCGATACCACGCAGCCAACTACTACTACTAACAACTACCAACCCGACATGTATGTGGACTATTAAAAAGTGTTGTACGAACAAAAAATTTGAACCATTTAAATTTCGTGTCAATCGTTCATTTTTAGCGCAGCCACACACGCACTGATGTTCAGTTAACTGAATCGTCCCACAGTAGATTCTTTCGAGGATTTAGAAATCAGAAAATCATAACAGTCGAACTATCAATAAATTTATATATTTTTTGATGTACGATGATTAAATAGACATTATTTTATAGATATTACGTAATTACACTCAACATGCATGCTTCCGGTACATGCTATGCACATATAACCGTAGGCTTATGTAATGGAAAAAATACGGTGAATGGCAGCTTTCATAAAACCTGGTTCCGGAACTGGAAAATGATCCAATTTTCGATTTATTAATCAATATTATCATCCTTTATTTGTTTAACACTTGTTTATGAACATAACATCACTTTTAGGTAAGGCCTAGAGTAAAAAATCTCTCGCAATAATCACGGATATCCACCATACAAAAAATGCAATAACATTGTGCAGCAAATCTTGAAACATAACCATTTAGCATTGTCATTGCACATTTTTTTTATACCCGATTCATTTTCCACATAATACTACCAATTATATAATGCCCATATGATGTAAACACGTACGAGTATGTCTATCCTTATAAAATAATACTTAAGTGTGCCAAAATTATTATTATTATAATAAAAAACTACCCAGAATACTCCCTAAAACTATTTATTTTACTAATAAAAAAGTTAATAAGCTATACCCAATACTTTTTATTTATTAATTAACAAAAATATATAATGAATACCCAAATGCATGCAAAGTACAAAATTACTCTACAAATAATTTCGAAGTGCGATTTGATTTATACAATTTCCTCCGTAAATGTGTACAAAATGAATATATTGTTCTCTTATTTAATGTGTTATACAGTCCTCAATCAGATAAACCTAATTTATTATGAATGTATGCTCTTAAAAATTGAGAATGATAGAACAACGATTGAAGATCGCCGCATTGACTAAGAAACGTAACCATTTCTAGGCGATTTATAGCGCGACTTCGCTCAGCACAAATTACAAAAACCCTTGTTTAGGCACGTATCGGCAGCCAATTTTTTTACCACTATTAGTAGAGATATTGGGGCTTTAAAATATTAAAAAACTAAAATGTAGCTCGGTGTAGCAAAATAGTTACAAGCCTTTAAAAAAATATTTATATATTCTCAATTGACAAATTATATGAGTTTTTTTTATAATTAATTAAGTACATAATATGAAAATATTTCCAAGATATTTTTTTTTCAAATGTACATTATGTTTATTGAAATTCGAAATGACATAAAAAAGTAAAACTGTTTAATACAAATTTACTGAGAAAAATGCTCTCTAACGCACAGCAATAAACGAATTGAATTGTTCTCAAATTTGATCTAGCGCGTGAACTTGTATTTCGCGATGTTGTCAAAGTAACCTAAAGGATGCACCAGTGTTTTCTTTGGTAGTTTTGGATTCCACATTTATCTAGCTATTTGGAAATACATTTATTTTTCCAAAAATAAAGTGTGAATTTTGTATTTTCCGCGTGCTAATTTGTATGGGAGGGTCTATTGTGCGTCCGTTTGAAAAAAATCTACGGCCAAAACCTCTCTCTGAATTCAGTTTTGCCCCGATTTTGAATTCAGAAAGAGGTTTTGTTCGGAGCTTTTTTGCAAACGGTCGATTTAGTTAACTGAATATCAGTGCGTGTGCGGCCGCGCTATACAACTGAAAACACTTTTTTTTTATTTCTTGATCTAGCAATAATCAATGATTATTTTTTATATTTATAATCTTCGAAAACCTCGTAGACCTTTTTTGATTAGTGTGCAGTTCCAATGATAAGACAATGTCAAAAATTTCACTAATTACAAAAATAATTTTAAGAGTCGATCTGTGTTTAGCGGGCACCTTTATCTTTTTAATGACAAATTGAAATGAAACTCATGAAGGGAATCATACTTATTATATTGTTCTTCAAACATTTATATTTCACAAAAACTGAAAATAAAAAAATGTACCTACATATTTGTTACATTATACGTACGTACCTACTACTGCAGTTCCAAAAAAGTTAAAACGGCAATATAATTTGGAAGGTCTGTACTTATTTCTAATATTCGCTAGTTCTTTTTCATTGTAAATTTTTATTACGGATATTTTTAATCGGCAATCCATAGGTAGTGCTGACTCTGGTAACAATAAGTTATAAGGGGGACTCCTCCGGAGACTAAGAGAATCTAATCCTCTTCAATTTCAAAGCATTTTGATGATGAATATAACAAAAAACAAATGTCAGGTTTTGAGTCATATCAGGCGAAACATTATGATCCCTATAACGTTCCTCGTGGGAACACAAAGAGGGTCACGAACATCGTTAGGTATCAAAATTTAAAACAATGATCTGCTTACTCAACGTATCTGTGTGGATGAAACCCTGCCACTCGAATATACGCCGACAGATATCTCCTTGTAATTTCCCAAAATCAGGTCCCCAGGAGTGTAGTCTTCTTAGCATGTGTGTAGTCCTGATTTTCGCCGCGGTCACGGAGGATATTAGAACCACTTCATTGTGATTTGTCACTCAAGTTGATTACTCCATGACTCCATGTATCTTCAAATATCCCGCTCCCCATCACATATAATGTCGATCCATTTGCTGACATCATTTAGTCTTGCAACAGAAATATGGTTCCATTTCTTCAGGTACAGAGTACGAGTTCAAGCTACAAAGTTACTTAGAAAAGGGAGTATTATTCCATCCATCACACCACAGTTATTCCCGCAAAATGTTTTTATTGAATATAAAAAATCACCTGCCTGTGTTGTATGAACGTGTCTATTAATAAAATAGTGAGGTACCTACCTCAATGGTAAACAATAATAAATTATTTATTGTATTCAATTATGATTTTGTTAAAGCATCCCTCTGCCAAATGGTATAACTGTACATTGAGTGTACAATGTACCCATTAAGCCATAGTTTAATATCAGGCAATATTAGTTATATGATGTGATGAGTGCCTACCTCCAGGCGATCTATTGGAGGCTTATACACCATCAATGAATTCAGCGATTCAAATAAATCTCCCCATTCAAACTATTAAACAGAATATATAATATGATTTACCCTGTATTGCACTGCTAACCATACCAACTATTACACTCAGAATGCAGACTATGGAGAAGTTTAAGAAAAACTAGTGATCGATCAGAATTTTTCATATAGACCGCATACTTTTTACTTCATGTCAACAAATTATAGAAATTTGTTAGAAGCACACATAACACTTTAACGTTTTTTTACTAGGGTGAGCTTCTCTCAGTGTTGTCTCCAGATAACCTCAATGTTTAAGAACTTAATAAATTTTGTTCGTTTTGATTCCCAGTGTGCTCCTGCAAGATTAAAATAATCGTTAGCAATGATATTATTAGAAAATAATCCACAATAACCCGAATCTACTAGTTTTTGAGTAGGTACTATTTTTTAAGCAAACAAACAGACGAATAACTATTCCGTAAAACCATAGTTGGCATTAAATAATAAGTTTTATGACGTGTGAAGGATATAGAGCAATAAACGTCATCGAGCGGCCGCCGGTTTCAAGGTATTGGGGCGCGGAGGCCCGAGGGCTGGGGCTCCGAGTGATTGACAGCAGATCCCAAAGTTACAGAAGCGAACGAGGGAGGGGTTGTGAATTCAAAGCTCCCTCGCACCCCCGAGGCATGGTCCGTTTATGTTAATACGGGTATTTTAATTTAACAGAGATTTATATGATTCCTGTTTTTTGTTTTAATCAGAGGTCGCAAACCGTGTTTCTCAAAAACACCATAGATAGGTTTATTATTTTAGAAAGTATCTTCTAATTTTTGTGACAAAAATATGGTTGGGTCTAGACAATCATGCATGAACCACGTGAGGAGATAAAATAATTTAAAATGTGTTACAGCACAATAATTTATATTCATTTGACTTAGTTATAAAGAGTCGATTACTCAAATAAAGAAATAATATGTTTAATGAAAAATCATTGAAATTTTATCTTAAATCCATTTAGATCTGTAAATAAAATGTAAATAATTTGAATTATTAGAATATATTAATTTCATTGTTATTATTATTACAAGATTAAGGAGGTGTAACGGTTATTTTCCCAATATTTGATTGAATTTTAAAATCAAGGGCGTGCTATTTGGAATAGTTATCGGCAAGGATCTAAGAGTATATAAACTATAACACTGCTTGGATTTAGAAGAACGAAAAAGGAAAATCACAGAATGAAAACTGACTTAATTCGATCGTTGTGGTGATAAATAGGTACTTCTTACTTTTGTCACTCTAAAAATTTAGACAATGTTACCAACCCCTCACCGTTTTCTATTCGTCCAAGCGTAGAGCCCTATAGGGACATATGTCGCGGTTTCTCCCAATGTTCACTCTACTAAGTACTACATACATTTAATAAAGTTGTTTGGAAGCAAATGTTTTTCGTGTTAATATTTTTATTATTGTTTAGATCTTAACTGAGCTTACAATAAATTATATTTATGTCGGTGATAATAGGCTGATTACATCTATATTGTAAAATATTAAATAATGACATTTGGTCACGTCTTATTTTATCATAATTATTGGACTATTTTTGGCGCTGTTTAGCGATAAAATTGCCCCAAGGGCACCTTACATTTTTCTTTATCACCATATAGGATCGTCACAAACAGTAAAAATGATAGATTAAATCGCCACATAGGATCGTCTAGATGAATCATACTAGAATTATACCATCACAGCTGTATGTATATCTCAATAATGGAGTCACCAGGAAGTGATCTTCTTGTATAAAACATACACAATGTTGTCTTTGCTGAAAAAAATGTGAAATGTCTTATGAAAATTTTACTAAACCAAACTTCCACAGGACCCAAAAAATTATCAAAAATAAGTGGGGGGTTATTCGACAACCTGTACCTAATAATATTAATTGAGTGTCCGTTTCTTTTGAGAAGAAGTTTGCAAAAATATCTCCGTCTTCTAAATCAGTAGTAGCTCAATGATGAGTTTGGTGACCTTCTTCAAATCAAAAGGTTCCATACAAATAGTTTCTCGTTCTTCTTGTCACATCATGAATGGCCTGGCCCTCATTGTGATTGCCTATCTGGCTGGCATTCTATATTAGGTTAATAGTACAATAGAGAGAATATATAAAAATCGCAAATGTTCGTACCTACCTCAATTAATTTATGATTTATTCAGTTTCTACCTATAAACCTACAAACATTATAAAAGGAATCTATGTATGTAGATTGTAGGTAGGTAATTTAATGTTTAATTCGCCCTGGAACACTATAGCACTATTTTGTAAGGTGTTTGTATAATAAATTGTATCATCTATGAATATTAAACATAATACAAGACATAATGATTATTATTTAGCTATAGTGTAGTTATTGTATATTGTTCTGTAGAATATTATATGTGGATATGATGAGGGTATGGTGGAGTATGTATTGTGTACCTAGTCACTAAGCAATGTGTTTGATTTATTAATTTACATAAATGACACACATATGCCTATTAGTCAAGTATGTATATTGTATTTAATAATAATATATAATGTAATTAATTCTACCTGCTTGCATGTAATAATAATACTTAGCACACATATGTACCTATATAATCCTATCCGCCTATATATTTTCTATTATATACAATTTTCGCTCGATAATTTTTTGATAGAAGTAATATTTTAATAATAGGTACCTATATCTTATTGCCAAATAAGTACATTTCATCTTTAAGAAGTAAAAAACATTTTCACATTATCAGAGGTTGAATTCTCCAGGTATTATAGGATAGGCATTAAATCCTATGGAAAAATAAAACTTGTATTGAAGTCCAGCTAACTATACATATTTTCCAACAAATTATTTATAGGTACATATTTTATAACTATTGAACACATATTGTGGATTTCGTGCGGTTATTTATTTTCTTGCTTGGGTAAAACATACTCGTATATGAGTTAAAAATATTATTTGCGCTGTTAACTTATGTACGATATATCTAGTTTTAAATATTTTCACAGGTGGTTATTTAAGACCTTAAGACAGGTACATAATACATGTGTTTAATCAGTGGCATAACATAACAAAATCTAAAAAAGGTTTTTAGGCGAAAAATATGTCTTAAAAATTATGTTACAAAAAGGTGAAAATTTTAACCCCCGTCTCATTTTTTGGGGACATAAATCAAATACTGCATAATTGAATTGTGGTCTACGAAATATGTAGGTATCTAAACCATAGGTACCTAGTACCAGGTACCTACTCGTAGTGCGTCCTCCATCTCAACATTTTTGAAAAACCTGAAACCCTCACCTTTCATTAGAGAATCATTTCACTTGTTTTGATTTTGATACTTCATAATATTTTTACACCTATTTTTATAATATAATTTCCTGGAACAGAAATAAGACAAACAACAAGAGAAAAAAATGAGCTAAAAGCTGAACTTACTTCCAGAGCAATATATTCCAGTCAATCCGCTTGAGCTAATTCAATGGGTACCTACTTATTTGAGTTATCACACCCCAATGTCTTTTGTCCAAGGTAAATATTACCTATTGATATTTATATAAGTATCTATTCATACAAAACCAGTCGCTATTGTTTTACTGTAGGTATAGTTATCTAGAAACATATTATATGGTAGAAATTAATCTTGTAACCCTGAGCGATAGAGGTTATTATGCAATTGTGAAATACAATTATCATTTGCTAGTTTTGATGTTAACAATATAAAAATATGCAGAGTAAGTATCAAATTAAAATAGCCGTAGGTACATGCTTAATGTTTAAATAATTATTAATGAAGGTACATCTGTCGCTGGTAACCTCACACTTTACGATGTGAATATCGATGAATAGGAGAGATTATATAATTTTCACATTCGCTTGCAAGAGTTTCTTTTAATATATTAGTTTATGTATGCACATCAAAAGGTTAGCGTAGAATAAAATAATGTATATAGGAAAACTCCTTACTGAATATTTAATCGGACAAACAGAAAGCACTTCTGTCTATCAATTTTGAAGTAGATTGTAGATCATATGATAGTCATGGTAGTAGTTGTATGGTAGTAAAATAATATTATGGGGTCTTGTGTTTTACTGTTAGACTTTCAGGATTCTTTGTTTATCCAACGACAAAGTTTTATATTAGAACTAGACATGTGCGCCGGCTGCAAAAAAGCCGGCGGCGGCGCCCATGTCTAAAATCGCCGGCGGCGGCGCCACGCCGGCGGCGTGGATACAAAGTGAGGGGGGGGAGCATTGGATTTTCTTGCACTATACTTTAAGTTTAAATAAATAAATAAAACTATTGTTTTAAATGATTAAATAAGTATATGTGAAAAGGATAATGATAAAATCGATTTATTTATTTTGAAAACTATGATTATTTCAATGACAAAGTAAAATAAAAGCTCATATTTGAAAAATAATGGAATATTTCATTATTGCTTTTTCATGGTACTGGAGGGCATGTTAAAATAAACTAAGCAATAAAGTCAAACGCATCAGAATGAGCCTCACTATGGGCAGTGCAGTCGAACAGGTTTATCATTTGGCAATATTTGGGCTGTTAGCTAAACGGTGAGTAAAATTGAAACTCTGAAATAAAGTATAGAATTGCGATGACGAGGTCGACCTTCCACAAAATTCAAAACTCCTTGAGCATAAGCTGTAAAAACATATGTGTTGTATGTCCTGTTGTTTGTAGTTGATGGGTAATTTAATAAAATTATGTAATTTAATTAAACTATCTTATTTGCGATGTTATTTTAGGAGTAAAAATAAGGATAATTAATGAATAAACATAAAATATGACGTTTTTTGTCGAAAGGTGCATAAATTCATAATGATATCAACCAAAATACGTAATGCTTACCGGTGGAAAGATAAATTACAATTTGAGAGTAGTCTGTAATCACAGTCTGAGAAACCACGTTAGGGGATAGTATTTTTTTTATTATTAAAATGCAGCCTTTGGTGAGCGAAATAATTGGATTTTAACGTTAAAATATCTAATTATATTCACATTTTGACACTTTGAAGATCGTAAACGTCAAAAATTACCAAATGAATATCGTTTTTTGTCAAGAGAAAAGGAGTCATTATCCTTTTCACAGTGTTGTATTGAAACAAATGAAGTATAGCGAATCTAGTCAAGTGGAATAAAAATAATTTTGATTTGGTACTTCGATAATCAAAGGTTAAACTAATGAAAAGAGAGAACGGTTGACCGAAAAGACGAAAGGCCGCATATTTTGGTCAGATATTCTGCCAAAATTCACGTGGTTTAAAAATTTCAGCGTGGTAAAATCGACCGGCGTCCGAAAAATCGATAAAAAAAACCATAAAGTTACTTATATAAAAAAAAGTTTGTTTTTCATTTAATTTCCACCACGAAGAACCAAATTATTAATGCCCCCATCCCATCCTATTTCTTGTTTTCGAATCGAATAAGTAAGACACAGAAAGTTCCCCGATTTTTTTATGCAAAACCAAATGAACGAAATATTTGAAAACCAAATGAACGAAACATTTGAGAAAATTTCATTATTGCTTTTTCATGGTACTGGAGAGCAGGTCAAAATAAACTAAGCCATAAAGTCAAACGCGTCAGAATGAGCCTCACTTTGGGCAGTGGTGCAGTCGAACAGATTTATCATTTGGCAATATTTGGGCTGTTAGCTAAACGGTGAGTGAAATTGAAACTCTGAAATAAAGTCTTGAATTGCGATGACGAGGTCGACCTTCCACAAAATCCAAAACTCCTTGAGCATAAGCTGTAAAAACATATGTGTTGTATGTACTGTTGTTTGTAGTTGAAGGGTAATTTAATAAAATTATGTAATTTAATTAAACTATCTTATTTGCGATGTTATTTTAGGAGTAAAAATAAGGATAATTAATGAATAAACATAAATTGTGGTGTTTTTCATTGAAAAGTGCATAAATTAATAATGATATCAACCAAAATACGTAATGCTCACCGGTGGAAAGATAAATTACAATTTGAGAGTAGTCTGTAATCACAGTCTGAGAAACCACGTTAGGGGACAGTATTTTTTTTATTATTAAAATGCAGCCTTGGGTGAGCGAAATAATTGGATTTTAATGTAAAAATATCTAATTATATTCACATTTTGACATTTTGAACATCGTAAACGTCAAAAATTACCAAATGAATATCGTTTTTTGTCAAGAGAAAAGGAGTCATTATCCTTTTCACAGTGTTGTATTGAAACAAATGAAGTATAGCGAATCTAGTCAAGTGGAATAAAAATAATTTTGATTTGGTACTTCGATAATCAAAGGTTAAACTATTGAAAAGAGAGAACGGTTGACCGAAAAGACGAAAGCCCGCATATTTTGGTCAGATATTCTGCCAAAATTCACGTGGTTTAAACATTTCAGCGTGATAAAATCGACTGGTGTTCTAAAAATCGATCAGAAAAACATAAAGTTACTTACATAAAAAAACGTTTGTTTTTCATTTAATTTCCACCACGAAGAACCAAACTATTAATACCCCCATCCCATCCTATTTCTTGTTTTAGTATCGAATAAATAAGACACAGAAAATTCCCCGATTTTTTTTTATGCAAAACCTAATGTACCTAATTCAGACGACGGAATGGGTCTGGAACGGAACTGCATTAGTTATTATTCGATATCTTATATAATTACTGAATACTAGCGTCGCCACAGCTGAATACTTAATTTTTTTTACCTGGTAAAGTACTTATTTCGATTTCTGTCTCAAGAAACAAAGGATAAATACTTTTAGTTACACGGTTCCCACGCCGCCGGCGTGAGCGTTTTGCCGGCGGCGGCGCGTCGACCGTGATCAGCGGCGGCGCGCCGGCGCGGCGCTCATGTCTAATTAGAACCTAGAACTGATTGACATTGTTCTGAATTATATATGAGCCCTGTATGTGTAGTTAGTTTATGTGAACAATGGCTGGACACTATAGACACCAAATAGTTCAAAGGTGAATGTTCCAAATTTTACCTTTACCAGTTAGCTTTTGTTCCTGTCGTTTAGACCAACCTTTTCTCTTTTTCTTTTCTGTACTGGTCTCCCTACTGCTAAATTTAGACATTTTCTAAATATTTCCATGCTTTCTTGTCTTTTATATTCCCGTGCCCTGGGCCGACACAAACATATACTCGTATTGGTTATTGGTTGGTATTAATCTTCAAATTATTCGTAAACCATATGCGGGAATATCAAAATAAATTACGCAATGGTTTATTCTTTGTAAACGTTTCATTTTGATTTCTCAGTTAGTTGACCTACATTAATGTAGAAGCCGGAAGGTAGGAAAGAAGCAAATCTCCGGCCTCCGTACCACGCGAGATGGACAATGTTTGGAGGAACCTGAGCACTATGAAGAATAAGAGGAAAGTCAGAGTACTCAAGTGTTACTACAATCCTTCTGTTCTTTAGTGTAAAAATGATGTGTACCTGGTAAAAATGAATTCTGAAATATATGTAGATTGTAGGTAGATACATCTTAAAATATTTCAAAAGCTCTTTTTTGTACAATCACAAAAGTCGTTTTAATGTTCGACTTTCATTTTAGTACTTTATAGGTATTATTATTTGCATAGTGAGCATTTGAAACGAAAATATATAAGTAGGTACGTAATGATGTTTCATTTCAGTAATATGTGTCGTAGGTATAAAAAAAGTAGTTGGCAATCAATCAACCCTATTAGGTACATGATATCGTGATCATAAAATTTTACAACATTTCCCACATTATTTATTTACCGCCTGAATACAGTACAAAAAATCGAAGGTTAGAGTTTATGATACTGGGAAATTGTTGTCATTAGTTCAACGAATTATTATCGTTATTACTATGTTACAGGTTAATTACTCTTACTAATGAACAGGTAGATATTGTATAAGGGCCATCTCTCGTGTGCGGGTCACGTGGCCCGACATACACAACCCTTCATATTATTTTATTTAACGACACTATTGTGTCAAGTTATTGTCATAAGTGTCATGCAATAGGAAATTGTATAATGAGTTAAGCCTATTAGGTATGAGGTGTCACCTATTTATGTATCTAATATTTACACTATTTCTAACTAATGTCATTGTTTTCTTCAAGGAGAAATTAATAAAAGTACTTACAATATATACTAAATTATTATTTTCTAACACTTACCTACTAAAATACATTATTATATAGAGCTAGCTTTTTGTGATCGTTAGGTACCTAGTACTCTTTATGTCCGTCGCCAAGAATATCATTATAGACCGGTGTTTTAACGTTAAAAAAGGGGGTATAGCGTAGATAATTGTCGGAAAGCTGGAAACTATTTTAATCTCTTCATTAACAAGCAAAGAAGGTTTCCTGAAGTTTGCACCAATTTTACGCTTGTGCTAAGTACAGGGTGTCCCAAAAACAAAAAAAAAGTTGAACTTTTTTCAGTTTTTCATTAATAACTCCTAAAGGAAGCATTCTAGACAAATTGTGTTCTCCTGTGAATTAAAGTAAATGAAATTCTTCGTCTACTGAGCATAAATACTACTCTCTACTTTGAAAAATAACTGAGAAACAGCGATTTAAAATTGTAATGTTTTTCTCAACATATGACAATTTTCTTATTTTTCTTGAATCGTTGTTGAATATCTTCTAATCCAAGCTACTTACAGCAAATTTTAGTACATATGATTCAATGGCCGGTTAATTTTCTATAAAATGGCATTAAAATTTTACCTCTATATTAAATTGTTTAGGATGTAGAGGTATTTAAAGAGAGACGAGTGAAATAGAGAAATTTATTAAATGATAGATTACAATATGTGAAAGGTAAGGAAGACTTAATTTTGCGGCTCTCTCTTATTAACGTACATTTTTTTTAGTTAAAAACCGAAATTTCGCTATTGATACGCCACTGTGTAACAACTTATATCGAAAAGACTATTTTTTTTACCTTCATCAGTTTTACTAATATAACTCCTGAACAGTTGATGTTAGGGAAAAGATATTTTACTCAAAATATAACTAAAATTAATTTACTATAACTTGATTTCAAAATTAACTCTGTAACTTAAATAATAACTGAGTTACAGTGTTTGAAAAAAAGCGTTACTAAAAAAATTAAATTGCCTCGGCTATTTTTGTTGAGTAACTCCTGAACCGTGATATAGAGAAAAAGTTCAAGAGATTTAAATATAAGGTAAATAAATTTTCTATAACACAAGCGTAATAAAATAACTTTAAAAGTTATAGTAAGAAAGTTATGGATGATCAAAGTCAATATTTTGTGTAGCCATTCGACGCTTGTTTAGATATATTTCATACTATATGGCAAGCAGGTACTTTATTAGGCAGACATATTTCATACTACACCGGCTCGGAGGTGCTTACTAGGCAAATAGAATTCATAAGCAAACGTCGAATTGTTACACAAAATATTGACTTTGATCATCCATAACTTTCTTACTATAACTTTTAAAGTTATTTTATTACGCTTGTGTTATAGAAAATTTATTTACCTTATATTTAAATCTCTTGAACTTTTTCTCTATATCACGGTTCAGGAGTTATTCAACAAATATAGCCGAGGCAATTTAATTTTTTTAGTAACGCTTTTTTTCAAACACTGTAACTCAGTTATTATTTAAGTTACAGAGTTAATTTTGAAATCAAGTTATAGTAAATTAATTTTAGTTATATTTTGAGTAAAATATCTTTTCCCTAACATCAACTGTTCAGGAGTTATATTAGTAAAACTGATGAAGGTAAAAAAAATAGTCTTTTCGATATAAGTTGTTACACAGTGGCGTATCAATAGCGAAATTTCGGTTTTTAACTAAAAAAATTGTACGTTATTAAGAAAGAGCCGCAAAATTAAGTCTATCTTACCTTTCACATACCGAAATCTATCGTTTAAAAAATTTCTCTATTTCACTCGTCTGTCTTTAAATACCTCTACATCCTAAACAATTTAATATAGAGGTAAAATTTTAATGCCAGTTTATAGAGAATTAACCGGCCATTGAATCATATGTAATAAAATTTGCTGTAAGTAGCATAGATTAAAAGATATTCAACAACGAATCAAGAAAATTAAGAGATTTGTCATTTGTTGACAAAAACATCACAATTTTAAATCGCCGTTTCTCAGTTATTTTTCAAAGTAGAGAGTAGTATTTATGCTCAGTGGACGAAGAATTTTATCTACTTTAATTCACAGGAGAACACAATTTGTCTAGAATGCTTCCTTTAGGAGTTATTAATGAAAAACTGAAAAAAGTTCAACTTTTTTTTTGTTTTTGGGACATCCTGTACTTAGCACAAGCGTAAAATTGGTGCAAACTTCAGGAAACCTTCTTTGCTTGTTAATGAAGAGATTAAAACAGTTTCCAGCTTTCCGACAATTATCTACGCTACAAAGCTAAATTTCCTGGGCTATAGGTACAATACTAAACTATGTACCTATGTGAAGAATACCTAATAAAAAAAAAACACGACGTTCCCAAATGAACTTGATACAGCATTCACAACGTCTTCCTACTAGATAAAACAGATCTTCAGAACTGAAATCCTTTTTCGCATCTATAGTTTGATTGTCATAAATTTAAAACTTCTTAGGTGAGGAGTAGCGGAGATAGGAATCACTAATCATTATTTTTCATACAAAGTTTGTGCTAGATGGCTCCTATCTCCGCTATTCCTCACCTAAAAAGTTTGTGAAATCCAACATTTGTCCGTCAAAAAACAGTTCATCATTTCTATAATGAATCGGTGAAACGTACGCATTTACGTAAATAGATTTTGATCTAATTGTATTTACCGGATCACTGTAGATATTATTCATTATCTTAAAACTACTTAGCTTTTGAGCGCCCAAAATAAACAAAATATGCGTTGATTTGTTTTCCTGCGACAATTAAAGACTTACAATACATAATAATAGGGTCAAATTAAATCAAATCACCATATGACCCTACATTACAAACGATATAAAAATAACAATATCACAATAAACACCTACTTACCCCTATATAATGCAAGCTAAACGTAGGGGAGGGAGTATGCAGCATCTCCATAATCCAGGTTACAGCACATTTGTCGAGATTCACAACGCGGGATTATCTTAATAGTCCTGTGGGTGAGCAGTAACGCATGTTACAATACAATCAACACTATCATAATACATGGAGCAGGGTGAATGGATTGATCCTTACACTTGAACACCCACTGTTAATAAAAGAGGACATCTCAGTACATAAAGCAATCGTAATATAAACTTACCTTTGATGGACAGACACAACTCTTCCAGAATTTTCACACACTGAAAAAATTCTAGCTTTCCGTCTCTGGGAATAGACACCCATGTATAATAATAACTAGTTGCATAAATTTACAGTATAATTAATTATCTAATCCAGTATAATATTGACTACCTACGCAATTAAAAATATATCTTGAAAAAATGTTTGCTTAGACGTTTTTATAATTCTGTATACAATTATTAATTCATACTATTTGCGTATCTACTTATGTATAATTAAATTTACTCTTGATTTTTATAAGTAGGTAGTTACCTGTCCCTCTAGGCAACGTGTCCACTTATATTGATTTGTTACAAACGAATTAAGTATCGCATATGGTCGTTAAAAATGACCGTGCTATTAAATGTCTCGCTTGGACGCTCACTACAAAATAATTAAATTAAATTCATTGTTCGTTAATTATTTACACGTTTTTTTAATCTAACGGGTACCTGCTTAATCACGCAATTGAAAACAAATTAATCTAGTATGCTACTTGAAAATATATATCAAACTACTCCAGTATATAGAAATTACTGATAATTTTCTCAATCTTTACAATTTAATTCACAAGTACTTTTGCCTCCTTTCTTCACAGCATAAAGTTCTCGTAATTAGAAACATCAACCCATGTATTATTATTTGTCTATTATTATATGCCTATGGCTTTTGCACCTTATTATGCTCCTTATTTACTATATTATTTTCTTATAATAATTTTGTTACTTATAGAAATCTACCTACCCAAAATATTTTCTATATCAGTATTCCAACGAGTGGGTGAGTGTGAAATACTATATGCATCAGACAAATGGATCACGTTAAACTCGAAGATACATTTCATGTAGCTAGCCTAGGCCTAGATGGTGATGATCATCATGAATGTTCCTTTCGTGGAGTAGCTGAGGTTGAATTTTCTTCTAAAGGTGTAAAATGCATTAAGTAAGTATGTATATCATTTTGAGTAAACTTTGAAACATCTACGTTCCAACTTTCATACCAATGCGTGTAGTTAAAAATCTATTAGTTTTATGCATTTTGCTCGAAGGATGTTAATATATTAGCACTTGGCACGTAATAACATTAAAATTACGTACGAGATGTTTGCTGATAATATAACTCGACTTATCTCATGGGTTTTGTTTGCTTCGCTGCAGAGACCAAAGTGTGAAATTCTTCTGCAAATAATATTTCACGTTAGGTTAGGTTATTATAATTGTATGGGTAATTATTCTTACACCTTTTACATAATGTTGTTGTTTGTTTTACATGGAAATTATTTTGCTATAACAACAGTACTGGACGTTGTCTCAACGACTTGACAAAATGAAATACAACTGCGCACAATTAGATAATAGCTATTATATTCCAGTTGTAAGCTCAACATACCGTAATGTATTAAATACCAAACAGAGTCCATGCAAAAATGGAGAAGAAAAATCCCATACTACAGCGTTTAATGGGTTATAGTATTATATACCAACGTTTCAGTGGACACTCCTACCTGTTCGAACTAAACTCGGTAGGAAAAAATATGGTTTTAATTCAGAACATTGTACGAGGTTTCTAATTTATGGAATCCATCACAACAAATCCTTAAAGTTATGAGCATTGCATCAATTAGTGCACAAAACTGTACACCAATATTATTTTCATCGGGTGTGTTCCCTTCAATGCTTTTAAAATGCTGACAAAGTGATATTTTATATTGTGTGTTAACATTTTACAATCTGAACATGTCGAGTGATCATCAAAGAGTATGGATGAGAAAGGCGAGAGTATTCTCCTTCTAATGTATCGTCTTATATTACATTATTATTATTCCACTACCATTGTACTCTAAAGGTCTATCATCAAACATTATAATATTATGAAGAAAGATCAAAGTACGACAAGAGTGATCTCTAGTAGTGGAGACAGAGACACAATAGTATTGTATGCAGTATCAGTATAGAATATACGAGATACAATATATAGACACTGTGATACACTTTCATATCACTTCAACATAAAAATGAACGAGACAATGTAGCAACTTATTATATACTTGTATACATTATGCTTTATATCCAACATGAAAGTAAGTTTATTATTTCGTATTCATTTTATGTGCATTATTAAAGAGGTAAATATGTCGATCAAAAGAATTTTAAGTGAGCGTTAATGTGTTTAAGATTTGTAGACAATTCATATGTTGTGTCTGTATGTCACACTCGTCCACAATGTATTGTAGGTCTAGTATACCTACTCCTGCTACTGTGGTATCAATTATAATACAGGTGAATATTGATACAATAAAAAATATGCCTGTACTTATATAAGTAGGTAGGTACTTAAGAATAGGGGTGTCAACGTGATATGCACTGAAACATTTATCTAATTCAAATCAGAATGAAACCTTAAATCTTGTATGATGAATCCAGTGGAAGTGTATAGAAGATAGATGTATAAATATGAGAGTGTGGAACTCTGCCCTTACTGCACAAATCGGGATGAAATTATAAATAGGATTTACAATCTGTCAAGAAAGAGATTGTCTCTACAAGTGTTGATCACACTATGAAATTCTGCTTGTTTCCATCCTTGGACAAGGACACTGAAAGCATGTAAGTTAGGGGTGAGGCTTGTCGGGGGGCTCCCTTCTATCTAACCTTGAGCTCACCTCTTAAAAATATTTTGCCAAGAAGTGCGGGTAAAGAGGACGCTATATGCGTCTATGCCACCAGGGGGTGCGGAGGGCCGTAGGCCCGTGGAAGTCCTTCAATGTATAAAATTCTGCAAGTGTCGGCAAAAAGCTGTAGATACATGTAGCGCCCTCATCAAAAACCATATTTTTCTTGACAAACCATACTTTGAGTAAACAGTTTTGATACAGGTGCCATATTTACATATATTATTACTTTGATACCTAGCTGTTTAAAAAATTGAGCGTCGGTAAATTAATAGCAAAACATAAACAATTCAGATTTGTTACTTTTTGCTCAATTTATTTGATCAAAAATAAAAGAGTTCGAATCTCACAACACGATATAAGACATTGGTGGTATGCTTTGTGAAGGGCAGTACCTATGCAGTAGAAGAACGAATACTTAGTTGGTGTAATCATAGTCCAAGAGCCCATCGTTGAAATCATGACGGATGTGTTTTTTGATCGAAATGTGGTTTAAAAGAATGTTTAGACATAATATAATACATTGCCATAGGGTTGCCTAGCAAAATCTTGCCGCGAGTACCTTTACCATGATGATTATTGACACCAATTTTGAAGCGAATTGCACCCATCTGTTTTTTAAGTAAAATTAGCACCATCGGAAAGAGGACGATTTGAAGATATAGAAAAACATGTGTTGCCTGTCCTCAGTCTGCCGCAACCCTAGGCAACCCAGGCTCAAAGATGCCATTTTTCGAAGTAAAATGCACCCATCTGTTTTTTACACGAGTGACACATCAAATTGAAGCTACTGTCTTCCTCGATACGATGGAATAGGGTTGCCTCCCTAAAACCTGCCGCAAATTAGGGTTGCCTGCATTTGAATGGTGATATTTGAATGATGATGACCTGGTTAAAATGTGGTGGCATATCCAGGAAAATACTATATTTGCTTTTTTTTAAATCATTTTTTATGTTTTTTGGGGTGCTGAATCCAAATTTCAACTTTTTGAGCTCTTAACTATGATGGTTTTTGCGAAAAATGCAAAAAACAGAGAGAAAAGTGTTTTTCTTCGAGACTTTTTTTGTAACTCGAAAAGGATGCACTTTAGAGAAATGAATGTTAGGAGAAAAATAATCTGCGTTAAATTTTCTATAAATTATTATACGTTGTATTTTTTTGTCAGACGAATGGTTTTGGAGCTAGAGCGCTTTAAAAGTTTAAAAAAATCTTAAAATTGTTCCAATCTTGTAGTTTCTTCAGTTTTCTGCCTACAGTAAAAAATATGTTAATCTTTAAATAATAAAAAGTAAAAGAAAAATTAATTTTCTACGATTATGTCTTTGGGTTCATTTCGCTCAGATGCACCATTTAAGAGATAAAGGGCATCGAATTTGGATATTATTGAATGAAAATGAGATTTCATAATGTATAAAGTTGTATTAGTGTTATCTGTATATGACATCGCTACTCATACATACATACTAATACAGACGCATTCGTGTTATCACAAGTCGGTAAAATAGCAAATAATGTGAAGACTGTGACACTATGTTAAAAATGTATTATCATTTGAGAGTCATTTGTTAAATTATGATGAAAATAAAATAACCCTTTTAAAAAAAATCGTGAAATAATAGCGTTTGTTTCAATTCACGTGTAATATTGTATCCCGAGCATATTTATTATAATAAAGGGAACATGAAGGTGTGATAAAAAAATACTGCGAATAAATAAAATTATTATTAATTTTATGGATGTTAATTATGGATGAAAAAAAATAAAACTGAGGAATTTGGGGGGGGGGTTAGAATTTTACTCGGCTCGGCTGCGGGTGGAGCCGTGCGCGATATGCATATTTTCGCGCTTGTCTATTTTTAGCTATTCTTCCAGTACGCTTGTAGCAACTTTGGTGGTAATATTTACTATAGGTACTTGGCATCACCCGCAGCCGAGTGAAAAAAGTTATAGCAAAATGACAGTGGCCTGTCAAACTAGAAAAACTCTTTTAATAACTCGGTAATATTAACTGTAGGTACTTGGCATCACCCGCAGCCGAGTGAAAAAAGTTTTAAAGTTAATAACATTTTTCACTTGCAGCCGAGTGAAAAAAAAAGTTTTAAAGTTAATAACATTTTTCACTCGGCTGCGGGTGGTGCCAAGTACCTATAGTAAATATTACCGAGTTATTAAAAGAGTTTTTCTAGTTTGACAGGCCAATGTCATTTTGCTATAACTTTTTTCACTCGGCTGCGGGTGATGCCAAGTACCTATAGTAAATATTACCACCAAAGTTGCTACAAGCGTACTGGAAGAATAGCTAAAAATAGACAAGCGCGAAAATATGCATATCGCGCACGGCTCCACCCGCAGCCGAGCCGAGTAAAATTCTAACCCCCCCCCCCCCCCAAATTCCTCAGTTTTATTTTTTTTCATCCATAATTAACATCCATAAAATTAATAATAATTTTATTTATTCGCAGTATTTTTTTATCACACCTTCATGTTCCCTTTATTATAATAAATATGCTCGGGATACAATATTACACGTGAATTGAAACAAACGCTATTATTTCACGATTTTTTTTAAAAGGGTTATTTTATTTTCATCATAATTTAACAAATGACTCTCAAATGATAATACATTTTTAACATAGTGTCACAGTCTTCACATTATTTGCTATTTTACCGACTTGTGATAACACGAATGCGTCTGTATTAGTATGTATGTATGAGTAGCGATGTCATATACAGATAACACTAATACAACTTTATACATTATGAAATCTCATTTTCATTCAATAATATCCAAATTCGATGCCCTTTATCTCTTAAATGGTGCATCTGAGCGAAATGAACCCAAAGACATAATCGTAGAAAATTATTTTTTCTTTTACTTTTTATTATTTAAAGATTAACATATTTTTTACTGTAGGCAGAAAACTGAAGAAACTACAAGATTGGAACAATTTTAAGATTTTTTTAAACTTTTAAAGCGCTCTAGCTCCAAAACCATTCGTCTGACAAAAAAATACAACGTATAATAATTTATAGAAAATTTAACGCATATTATTTTTCTCCTAACATTCATTTCTCTAAAGTGCATCCTTTTCGAGTTACAAAAAAAGTCTCGAAGAAAAACACTTTTCTCTCTGTTTTTTGCATTTTTCGCAAAAACCATCATAGTTAAGAGCTCAAAAAGTTGAAATTTGGATTCAGCACCCCAAAAAACATAAAAAATGATTTAAAAAAAAAGCAAATATAGTATTTTCCTGGATATGCCACCACATTTTAACCAGGTCATCATCATTCAAATATCACCATTCAAATGCAGGCAACCCTAATTTGCGGCAGGTTTTAGGGAGGCAACCCTATTCCATCGTATCGAGGAAGACAGTAGCTTCAATTTGATGTGTCACTCGTGTAAAAAACAGATGGGTGCATTTTACTTCGAAAAATGGCATCTTTGAGCCTGGGTTGCCTAGGGTTGCGGCAGACTGAGGACAGGCAACCCATGTTTTTCTATATCTTCAAATCGTCCTCTTTCCGATGGTGCTAATTTTACTTAAAAAACAGATGGGTGCAATTCGCTTCAAAATTGGTGTCAATAATCATCATGGTAAAGGTACTCGCGGCAAGATTTTGCTAGGCAATCCTATGGCAATGTATTATATTATGTCTAAACATTCTTTTAAACCACATTTCGATCAAAAAACACATCCGTCATGATTTCAACGATGGGCTCTTGGACTATTACTACAAAATATATTAGCTTCCAATAAAACCATAATAAAAACCTGTACGATAGATTGATAAACCCTCAGTATAATTCTAATATATGCAATATGTTACGCTAAATTCATAGACTTTGTTATACGTATCTAATAATAGATTTATTCAAATGTGCACAAGTAGGTACTGCTGTGACCCTAACAGAACCATAGGTACACTACACCAAACTGTTTTAATAGAAAATGACAATAGGTAATAATGTGTACCAATACAAATACAAATTGAATTAATCTGGAATCCAGTTATTGGCAAACAAAATAGTTTTATTCAACATCAACATACTGCGGTGCATGAAGCCCATCATGTATGATCAAAATTAGATTTAAAATACAGTAGGTCTAATTCTGTAACTTTTTGAACCAAAATAAGTGTGTTTCAATTTTATATTACCTATCATGATATACTTAATTGAAAAAAGAACGTCTTTTTTAGTTAATACGCAGACAATATAATTAGCCCTATTTTCCATTAAATTTTCATCTTGCCTTTTGAACCAAGAATTAGTATCGAACAAATTGGGTACCTAGTACTTAGTATGGGAAGAATTATACATATAAAAAATATTTTCAAGTAGATATTATGATTGCATTTCACCAACACCCTTATCTTCACAATGAGTGTTGCGTGACAAAAAGTTGTCGCAGAAAATAGGGCAAATATACGTGCCGCAATGTTGTGGATTAGGATTTTATTAGCGCTGATAAAACTCCGATCATCTCATCACCCTACCAGATCCAATACACTCCACGGATGTCACACATCATCATCTCCATATTGCTGATACACAATAAATAAACTAGCACTTTATTAACCGAGAGCATGAAGTTTTCCCTGAAAATAAAATACCTTTTTTTAATCTGATGAGTTTACATATTGGTACACTAGTGGCAAAGAGTGGATTTCTATGCTGGATTTCTTCAACTTCTTAGATGAGGAATAGCGGAGATAGGAGCCACCTAGCAATCAAAAATATAGATAAGTAGCTCCTATGTCCACTATTCCTCACCTAAGAAGTCGGTGAAATCCGGCATTATTCGATAAGAATTATTGTATTCTTTGGTTTATTTGCGCCCGATATTACCTACTAAAAGTCATTTTTGCACGCTTCATAATAAGCTAAAAGCTTTTGTCGTGATGTGTAGTACTCATCAGAATACATCGTCGGCAGAAAAAGCACATCTAATATTAAACCAGTTCTCTCTGTTTTTGGTAAATATTCCTGAAAATAGGTATAAGTATCTTAGTAGGCAATATGTTACTACGTTGTTACAATTAACATGATTAGGTATACAGTTCATACACAAATGAGTACAAGATTTCATGTACCTATAGGCTATTTATTAATTTTCTTCGCTCTCGTTGAAGCAATTAAAATAAACAAGCTGTAGTCAAAAGTCTTGAAATTCGCGAAGAGTTTAACAGGGGCGGCGCAAGAGGTTGGTAATGTGGGCGGTGTGAGGCACATGACGCCCCTGGTTGTATAAAGTATTAGTTTCAGTACCTGACAGAGAACTCTCTTCAAAATAAAAGAGACAACTCAAATCGGTCTGCAATTAGAATATTATCCTCATACGTCCTACTTAGCTTTTGTTTTTTCAATTTTCATTTCAAAAACTATACATAGTTCTAGGTGGGTAGGTATAAGGTACTTTATTTCATAGTTTTGTTGATACAAGTACGTGCTTGGTAAAACAGGGGTTTTAAAATTTGTTTAAAGTGAAACAAGTTCACAGCCTTGAAATCTACAGGTGCACTTTTGCACTAAATATTTTTCACGTTTTTTAACAAATGGGATGGACACGAATATTTTTAACGAAGCTTATAGATAGTTACATATACATTAATAGTTCTCAAATATGTGCGAACAGAGCAAAAATATCTTAGGTAAGTACTATAATAAATAGCGAAAAAAAAGTATATTTAAATTTTACAACATAACGTTTACATTCATTGTAATGTGCTGCGTACCTACCTAATCCCGGATCTGACAATGTATTCTGCACCTAGCTTTTAAGAAAGTATTCGGGTTTGTGTAAAGCAGTACAGATTCTTCTGAAGAAACGTGAAAAAAGTTAATAAATCCTTAATATTAGAAATTCTAATATGAAATGTATGTGATTTGGAACCGCTTGAATTTCGTAGCGAGCTTCATGATCCTTTGAACTTCGTCCCTTATTCCACGACTGGAGGAAGAGCAAATAAAGGATTGTAAAGGAGTTGAAGATTAAAATTCTCTTTGTAATTTTATTATTAAAATTTAGATACATCGCAGTAGGTATACAGTACATACTGTTCCTACATAATATATTATTATTATGAACATCTTCCACTAACTAAGTATACAGGAATAATAATAATGTTATGAAGAAACACAAACAAGAGTCTCAACTCAACAATATGATATTTTAATAATCTCCCAGTAAATTAATTAATTTAAGACCTCCTTGTGCCTTACATCTCGGGAGGAGGTCCCACAGACCCACACCCATCTGAGACTTCATGTTTAATAATCCATCCATACCATCAAGGCTTTAGGTACTGCAATGTGGATTAATCACTGAGGGGCAGATTTGGAAGGCGAATAGAAAAATAAGACAGATAAAAAAAACAGTAAATACCTACAACATTCCTGCTTATTTTTATTAAATTTCAGATGATATGCGAGTGGTATTTCAGAACATAGCAACTATAGAACTCTGATTTAAGATATACCAAAATTATTTTAGGTATGGAACCGGAATTTATATCTGCACTGAACAGACGGAAATACATTACGGTTTTGCCTCAACAGAGACGAGAGGCATTTTCATTCACATAATGTAGCGTTATGTGAACTCCCTTGGGGAAGAAGCAGGATGGGTGTTCCGAGCTTACGAGTCGGTTTTGGCTGGCTTACGTGATCACTTTATGCCCATGTCAACGTTCACCTATTCCACCCTGTTCATTCATCAATTGTGTAATTTTTGGAAGTTGTGTATATGCTACTGCTGGAACTTACATTATGTGAATGAAGATGTCTCTCGTCTCTGTTGAGGAAAAAACTGTAACTATAGAACTATTGAGAAAGTGATTGTTTGTGTATTTACCTGAATCAATAGGCAATTCAATCTAATTGTGAACCATACCACGCCTGCTTTTAATTATATGCCTATAATTTTATAGGCATTACCGTATATACACACTCTATACATCATACTATTTATTATACTTAATTACTTACCTACACGAACGGTCTTCATAAATTTTCAAGAAAATAATCAAAATTGCCGGGAAAATTATAGAAAAATAATAAATTGATATAGAGGGATCACACACGTGACCACTCGAGTGGACAACGTTCCATAAACATTTCAAAATAAAACTTACACCATCTCTTTCACATTCAATAAAAAATGAAAGGGATGGGGATAGAAAGTACCTACACTTCATATATATTTTTCAATGCGTTTTATTTTATTGGGAGGGGTGGTCTTATTAATTATTCCGTGTGAATTTTATTTTGTTGTATTGTGATGTGAGGTACATCCTTGTGATACATTTACAAGTGGACGCCGTCTACAATCTTCCTCGCCACGTGGATTGGTTCCTTCAGCACGTGTCTCCATGTAATTTATATACAATCAATCACGCAATATGTTTTGCACGATAAAAAAATAATTTAAATTAAACCGCTTCCTTTTTGAAATCGATACTACATACTTATGTACATAGGGTATGAAAAAATAGTAAGTCCAAAATTACAAAATACCAACGTTTATTGTCCTATTAACTAGGTTCCTCTAATAATCTCAACATTTCCTATAAACCTCTAACGCTACACAGCGGTTTATTAAATATCCGAAATACAAAACGGTTGCAACCACTAATCTTGCCCATCCCATACAAATTTCCTATTTCTCTGAAATAATTAGAGGGAAATAATTCATACCATAAACTAGGTTTAACTTTCCCTCATATAAAGATAAAGTGGCTACATATTTTTCCAGAGGCAATATACCTGTAGTGTAAAAGACGCATATACTAAGTAGGTTTGTATACAATATTATATATTCTGAACACAGTAATGGCGATACTATGGCTGGCTAACCGCAATTTAATTACAGTTGTGTACCAACACGATAAGATTGTATCTTCCACGGAGCGAGTTCTGGCATATAATGAACCCGGGCACCAGCCGCCAGCCACCGACGGTTATCCCCTCTTAAAAAACATCCCCCGAGGGATGAAATTTATTGCCAAGTTTTTCGGCCGAGAGGGGTCGGTGGTAGTATAAGCCGGAAATAATATGGGATACGGTATTGTATGGGATGTAATAATTGATTATAATACCCTATTGTTGGTATGAGATCGTGTGGGATTCTCTTTTATCTCCGCCAGGCTTTTATGTAATTCCATATTTAGTACAGCAAATTTCATAAATATAATTAAGTATCTTGACTTGTTTCGTGGAAATTTTATTATTTTTTATTAAAAAGCTTTATTTCTTTACACAATTTAAAATCGTCCATGAAAAGGTACGGTTTGATTGCTGGTGATAAGAATGTAATCTGTCATTTTCCTCCAAAACAAAATATTTTTTTCTAAATCTCTATCATCAAAAGCAGACATTGCGTCATTGCAAATACCTACTACCTACGCATTTGTATAAGCGCGAAATTGCAAGTTTTTCTAACTTTACGGTTAGAAAAAAATACAGAATTTGGCGCTGGTAGGTATTACCTCATAAGAAAGGAGTTTCAGAATTAATTCAATGTATAAAATACTAGTAATACACCTTTTAGTCCGAGAGCCCGCTGCTTAATTTATGACGTATCTGTTTTTTGATCGAAATGTGGTATAAACGATAGCTTACCAATAGGGTATTACATCGCACTAGGGTTGCCTATCAAAATCTTGCCGCAACCCCCCCTGCGCCCCCCGAAAAGGTCCCTCTTCGCGGTTTTTCGCATTTTATAGGAATATGGTAAGAGATAGGAGAAAGTAGTCAATGACAAAAATAATCCTTGCTAAATTCTATATAAAAAACTTTAAGTCAATTTTTTCATAGGACTAGTAGTTTACCCGTAATGGCCGGTCCAAAAACCGGATATTTTTTGAAAAAATAAAAAAAAAAGTTTAATTTTTTTCTTTCAAATTCTTCCACCCATTATTACTAACATTTTATGGAAAAAAAATTTGGCCTGCGGCGCTATATCACTGGTTATTTTATGAAAAACTAAATTTTAAGAATTTTCGTCACTGAGTTTTATTGTAATAACTCCGAAATTATTAGATGTATGAACATAAATTATAGCTCATTTTGTAGCTAAGACTATGGTAATTAATTCTTTCTCTGACTATTTTCCTGTAGCTCTTATCAATTTTCAACCAATTTAGTTTAAATACATTTTTTTAGTATTTTAAATGAATTTCGGTTTTGGACCGGCCATTGCGGGTAAACTGCTAGTTCTACGAAAAAATTGACTTAACAATTTTTGTAGAGAATTTAGCAAAGATTATTTTTGTCATTGACTACTTTCTCCTATCTCTTACCATATTCCAATAAAATGCGAAAAACCGCGAAGAGGGACCTTTTCGGGGGGCGCAGGGGGGGTTGCGGCAAGATTTTGATAGGCAACCCTAGTGCGATGTAATACCCTATTGGTAAGCTGTCGTTTATACCACATTTCGATCAAAAAACAGATTCGTCATAAATTAAGCAGCGGGCTCTTGGACTATTTGAGTATACATTGGCATTTGAGTCCCTTCTAGCCAAAAATATATTCTAGGATTTCTAAGGATTTGAGTGTTTGAATGATGAATTAATTCATTCCATATTATAATTCCATGATACAGTAAACATTAATAAGGTAATGGTACAACCTACTTACCTAATATTAGTAATAATGTTTCTCCCAGAAAATCATATAAATTATTAGGCATATTATATTAAAAACCACATAATATTCTATGCACAAATGGTTGGTTTGGGCATGTTGAGAGAATGAATGATGACAGGATGACAAAAAAGATATATCTGAATGAGCGAAGAGGGGTGAGAAAGCGCGGCCGTCCGAGACTGACCTGGTCCGATCATGTCGACCAGATCCTCAAGGATGGACGCGTTTTGAGTAAAAGGAATCGGAGAGCGTGTATGACTAATTGCATGAATGTGACGGAAGCTAGGAGTGTGTGTAAGGATAGGGCTGTCTGGCGCTCTGTCCTCTCTGCCTACCCTGCAAGGGATGTGGCGTGAGGGTATAGATAGATAGATAGATAGACAAAAGAAAATGAGTAAAGTAGGCCCCTCACGTAAGGTTTATATGCCTACTAATAAAACATGGAGCTAGAGGAATATAGACCAAGACATAATAATATTATATAGGCAATACGCAGTATAGCAGTATACCTAGTAGGTATAATATAACAGAGAGGCTTCCAGCAATCTTTTGGTATAATTTTACCCATACAATTTCAATACCCCTTCTCTTTTAACACAGACCTTACATCAGTAGATTTCCGCCCGAAAAAACATTTCGTTTTAGAAAATCGTTAATAATTTTGTCACTTTGAATTTATTGTTAAAATATACACTCAATCACAAATTTGAAAATCATTATAATCTACGAAATTAAAATCCTTCTAAATTTTGTTCATGTTTTACGAAATAATGTCAAAGTAACATACTTTAAATTAATTAAATTCCCTAAGGGAGATAACTAAAAGGCCGTTTTTAGCTTCATTATATATAAATGAATTTCTGCAAAAAACTTTCAGCGACATATTCATGAGGAATATGCATCATCTATATATCGAGAAAATATTAAATGTTCATCGATAAATTATATGCGGTTAAATATTTATAAATATATGCATCAGCTACGCCATCTTCACCGCAATGAAAAATTACGAACAAATTTCCAAGCGTTTAGCTTCATTCAAAACCCGCAAACGACCTATAAAACTGTATTTAGCCCTAAGTGTCAAAAAACGAGCTTTAAGTCCCTGGCGTAGATACTTTTGATATCTCCACCTGACGCCCCTGCCCAACGACCCCGCAGTGTGTAAACCCTTTATAAAAGTTTAAAAGCAAAAGGGAAAGAGTAAACGAGAGTGCGAGAGAGTGAATAAGATTGAGCCTGAGAAAAAGAGAAAGAAACAGAGTGAGCTCTCTTTAATATTATTATTAATATTATAAACGACTCTCAAGTTTTGAGAAATCAAATATTTGCATTGTAACGAAATATCGTCTCTTTCTACGTTTTTGAACATATTACGGAAATAATATATAAGAAGAAAACCGAACTGACAGAGAGAATGTACAACATTATATTCATATTATATTAGAATATTATATTCCAGCTATCTAATTAAAAATTTATGAAGACCTCATGTGGGTGTTGCTTTTTGTTCTTTAAAATCATATATTTATCTTGCACCGTACAGATTTGTAGGGAAAATCAGAATAATACGTAAAACATTTATATACTAGGCATCTATAGAGCTAGGAACATATACTCTTACCTACTAAATGTAATACATTTTTAATTAATCAAATTAAGCGACTGGTTAAACGAGAAAATTTAATTAAAAAATAATGGTGAGTTTTATTTTAATATCTAATTAATTTTACTTGTGGAAGTGGCAAGAAATATCAAAGTTATAATTAGAAAAAATAATATCGAATTCTTTATAAAATTTTAATTTATTATTCAGTCAACAGGAAAAGTACATCAATTACCTGTTATTACGAAAACGTTTGTTGAGGAAAAAATGTACAAAATACAAACTGACTTGCCGCATTGTACTTCCTATATACTATACTTCTAAGTACATATATGTTTTAAAATCAGATGATATGTCCAAAAGTGCTAATGATATTAGCAATATTGCTTTATACTTTTCTATAAACTCGGCGAATTTCTTCATCGTTGATTATCATAACATTTGGGAGAATGCTTCCCCGTTCTAGCCAGTGATTTTCAACTCAATCGATATTACGAGTATTTACAATATATAATATGACATGTAAATTCTACTGAAGATACTATATTTCTCAACTTTTAAAGGAGAGGCGCCTCAAGGAAAGTAAGGATGTCTCGTTACATTACATGTGTAAGTCTGCCTAAGAACATGTACCTAATATATTTTCACTAACATAAAATGACGTAGAGATAAGTTATATGAAGGTAAATGTGTTTTCTATGCTGTCGGACATTTTACGTTTCCAGGCAGTTAATGTAAACAACTAAACTTGTACTGCGACGAGTGAACTTAGTGAACAGTACAGACTGGGATGAAAAACTGTTTGCACTCGAACTTATTTTTTTACGTTAACAAAAAACGGGAAATTATACCAATGAGGAATAAATACACATGCAATTATATTAAACAAATTTCCGAATTCTTTCATCAAACAATTTTTTCTGTGTACTTTCATCTACTCCAATGTTGGGCAGAAACTCCCGATTGGATTTACAAAAATTATCGGCATCGGCCCCAAAATATCTACATCCACTAACTTGTGGATGGATAACCACTTTCACTCATAATATGGACTTTGCTGATGTACTATAGGTTATAGAATTCTTCTCGCGTCTCTGCACTCATCAACTCACCATAATTTCAGTGTCAAAAATGGTATGTATCTAAAGTAAAATATGATATACCCGCATCTTCTGGGTTATCATATTGAAAAACACGAGGTAATAATATAGAAAAGAAAATATTTTTCCGATTCGAAGTCATCAGTTCCGCGTCACTACGTCAACATGTACTTACCTTTTCCTTGTGTATAATAAATATTTTATGAACTTCTTCTACCCTTTCCATTCGCTCACTCTACTCTTTCTCTGCTTTCATTTAACTTGAACGTTTGCTTTTACCAAGTGGAGTTACTTCCCATTGCCGGTGGAAGATAACATTCATGATTATTTAAAATAATTATATTCTGAATAAATCATTACATATCTCTCCCGCTACCAAAAACATTACATGATTTTGTTTGTATAGCCTTAGCCAGGCCAATACACCTACATAAAACATTATAAAATACTAAATAAGTACATAATATGTAGTATATCAAAGAATTGTACATTACATCTACACAAAGACAGTAGTAATTCCTGATTTCGATGGCTCGGTCACATGCAGCGGATGGAGAATAGGGAACCAGCAAAGTGATCGATGACTGTCAATCCAGTTAGAAGAAGACGAGTAGGAAGGCCAATGCTTCGCTGGTTTGAAGCGGTAACGGCTGATTGCAGAGCGCTGGGTGTGAACTGGAGGACGGCTGCTCTAGATATGTAGGAGGATGGCGATGGATTTTGGAGACAGCCAAGACCCACCAAGGGTTGTAGTGCTATAGAGAAGGAGAAGTGGTAATTCTTCTTGCCTATATGCATCAAGGAAAGCAGTTGATTTTAGAATATCTTCAAATTCAAAGTAGTTTTGTGGAATTGGGTAACCAAAAATTACATAATATAGTGTAGATTATGAAATACAGGTACTACCTGTTAGGTGTCTTACAACATAACGATTGAATTCCTACGTACTTTGTCAAGATGTTTTATACAACTTTCATATGTACGTGATTCGTAAATAACAAGAAATATACCTACCCACCCAAAACATTACTAAAAATCTGAAAATTCGGAAAAAACTATTTTTATACATAGATGTGTCGCAAATAGTACTTTTCTCGACACTAGTGGAAAGCCGACCCTTTTTTAAAAGAGCAAGCATACCGTAAACTATTGATTATTGATTGTTCTATAAAACCACTTACTTACCAAAAACACATTTCCATTGGCGAATTCTGCTTAGATATCCTACATAATTTTACAGGTGGCCTGCGTACTTTTTAATACGAAAAGGCTCCAAATAAATCGTACAATAAATAAACCATTAATGAAATTTGTTTATTGTACAATGTATTGAAAGATAAGAAAATGAGTGTTGGTCAGACTTAGGACTTATGAATCGTAATTCATGAGAATTCTCATATCATTATAAAATCTGTCATATGAATGTTAATTTATTAAATCATCAATGATTCCACTAAATAGATATGATTATAATTAATGCGGATATGATGAGAAATGATTATTATTCGAAGAATGATTTCACATATGGAATTTTCGGAATCTTTTGTGTATACTGAGATTTTTTTACTTTCTGTGTCCGTTTAGTTATAGAGGAAATATGTATTATATGAAGTATCGCATCAGAATTTGATAATGCAGCAGAAAGGGGAATATGCCGTCAGATGTTGTCCACTCGTATATAGTTGATAAGGTAAGAAGGTATCTAAAATACACAGAGAATTTTTCCAAGGTAATACTCGTAATAACTAATAATGGATAGTAGGTTTCTATTCTTCTGCAGCCATTTAGGTCCATTGTTGGACATAGGCCTCCCCTTTGGTCCTCCACAGCTTCCTGTCTTGGGCACACAGTATCCATCCACGTGGAAGGTTCCTATTATGAATCAATATTTACTTAGTACACCTAACTTTATACATGCTCTATACCTACCAGACGCGAAGCTACCTAAGAACACGAATCCCATCGAGTTACCTTTTGGGTAAAATAATAGGTATAATAGTGTCTTAATTGACGTAATCCAGTGAGAAATGTTAGCTCCAGCTTCCCTTCTGCAGAAATCTATCCTTCGCCACTGATACCTACTTACGTATAGTATAGCTATTTACAAAAATCTGTAGCGGATATTGTATAGATAGAGCTATTCCGTAAATAAATAAAATAAAATAAAAATTATTACATTTTAGTCCAATAATACAGCCTTGTTAATTTATGTAAGTACCCAAAAATTAATAATAATTATTATTATTTAAATTAATTTGATTTAATTTATCCATTAATTTAATAAATAAATTGATTGGATTTTCAACGTAATACATACCTACCATAGGTATTATTATTTATTGTTATTTCCCTTTGTAACAATATGGTAGAGGTTTAAATTTAAATGTTTAATTCTCCTCCCCCTAATTTCTATGGCAAGCGTGATATTGTTATTTTAAAAGGGCGTCTAATCGGGGAGGACTATATTCTACACGATGTACGTTCAGAAGTACACTCACCTCAACATAATGTTCCACATCGAGAAGGCGCTACATTCGTAGTGTCAGAGATACATAGCTACGTGAAAAACACACGATAAAAGACTGACACCGAAAACCACTACGAGTTGTATGCAAAAGTTCAAGGTGGTGGAATATTGGTAAGTCATTAAAATTTGAAGATGAAAATATGGGCCCAGACAACGGGAAACGATTTGAAGTTAAATAAAAACGTGTAAAAAATGTGCATTATTAATACAAAATTACTACCTATTATAAGTTAAACCTTAATACTGTAGTGTTTTGGGAAAAATAAATAAATAAATAAATTAATTAATTAAATTAATTCATCTCATCTTCTCGACATATGCCGTCTTCAGTAACCAGTATAACCATGGCCGTAGGCATGGGGAGTTTTGTGGGTTCAAGCCCCCCCCCCCCAGAAATTCCTCAGCCAACCCACCGTTTTATAGATAGGAGAAATGAATAACATTATTACAACATCGTTTTTTCCATGACATGAATTTTCAATAATTATTGTGAAAATCCACTACATCACAGTTGTTTCATTAAAAAAAAATCATTTTAAAAGTAAGCATTTTTTATGTACATTAAAGAACACCCCCGAGTTGTAGAATTACCTCCCCCCCCACACATTTTTTTTATTTTGGTTCAAGTATCCTACTGCAAATATCAGGTTTTCATAAAACTTCCATAGGACATTTCACTTCTTTTTTAGAAATGAGATTCTCACAGAACAAGTGTGTTACAAATTCTTCCCACTCCCGTGTTACATTCGTCGCCCCATACATTGTATGAGTATAAGTATCCAATGTTACAGTGTTACAATACAATGGAAGAGCATGACACGGAGCTTAAGGCTTGGGGAAGCACCTTGTCCGCGGTTCAGCTCCCAGTGTCAATAGATAATTACTTATTTCTTTTATGCTTGAGCTTTGGGTGCTTTGGAGGAGTGAAAACAATTGATGGCAGTTTAATACATATATTTTAAATCAGAAAAAAACTTATAACTAGGTACTTACGCTAATGATTCTATATAAACACTACACCTTAAAACTAACCGTCACACACAACACTTTACGAGCGCAACGCGAATATGACACAACGTAATCCCTCGGTGATGGCAGGCGCGCACTGCGCAGCCCTACCGATGTTCTACGGTGATGACAGGGCACAAGGCCTGCCCAGGTCTCGGTGATGATGAGGTGAGAGAGGCTTGGTAACTCTCCCTGTGATGATGTGAGAGGGGCTTGGTGGCCCTCCCGTGATTAGGTGGAAGACCTGCGTTCTGGCGTTATGCAATGTGGCCAGGCGGATAACGTAACATTACGTAACTCGTGGCAGTTACACTGGTAACAGATATAATAACAGTTCGTGCACACAACTAATTAGATTATTAATGATTCGTTCTCACTCGATGAATTAGGACAACAAATAAGTTCGTTCACTCAATGTTCAACACAGTCTACGGTAAAATGGTATGGCGAATTACACAATAAAATAAATACGTATCCACGAACACAATAACCACATAAGTTGCCCGAGGCTTGACGTCCTGACGACTATATTATGAAGGCCATAATTTGGCTTTGCGATTATAATTTGAGTTCGACCGGCTATGACAAGTGCTAAAGCTCGACTGCCTGAATAAAGCAATGCAAGGATCTTACATGAAGACCATTCTTATCTGTATGCACTTACATATCTACCCTGAAACCAATTATTTAGACAATGAACCCCAAATATTACAATAGACCCCTATACCGTTATATGTACCTGACCGTGTTGTTAGCCTAATGGAAAATTCTTAGAAAGTTGTCAGACAATAATACCACTAAAACAATACCTCTACCCGTCTGCCTACTTAAACAATAGATGTGGAATGTGTACAGGTACCTGGCTTCACAAACATTGATTTTTTCGAAAGCAATAATATTTTAAAATTCAACTTAAATATTTTTTTGGCATCTACTACCGCTAGGTATATGTCAAACGCTCCCTCCGACTTGACAAAAAAAAATATTTGTTTTCGTAAACAATGGGACAAAACTTATGGACTAATTACAATCTTAACCTAAGTACACCTAATCAAACATACATGGATAGGGCGCCAGGATATTTTTAGGATTAATATCCAAACCGTGCAATGACCCTAGCTAGATAATACAAAACAATCAAAATGCCTACATTACAGAACTTACATCTAATACAACTTACAACTATAACAAGAATTAAATACACAGTGCATGAGTCACGCTCCCATGCGCCGAAGGTGAGGATGACATTTCACCCTCCGACGTTTCCAGTCCCTCTGAATAACCTCACTAGCCATGCATCCTCTAGCTACCTCTTTGTCACAAGACTCACAAGTGTGGTGAGATAAATCTTTGCCTAGCTCCTCATATTCAACTAGTATTGCGTCATGTTCGCACTTCCGGTATACATCGTCAGATGTATCGTCCTTACTCGGCTGATACGTGGCGAGTAAACAACAAAGAAGGTTGCACTCGGCTACACTCATTCTCTCAGTCACAGCATCCCTTCTCATCCAACACCTATCACTATCATCTAACATATCTACGATCGTACCCTCATACGCACTTCCTCTGTCTTTCTCTTTGCTAGCAATCGTTTCCTCTGTCAGGCACTCAGTTCCAACTTCGCTTTTATTCATCTCCTTGGATTCTACATTCATCTTTTCTACAGACATACAGACACCCTGCTCAGCTGGTTGGTGAGGGAGGTCCTCCACTCGAACCTCCGAGATTGGCAACGCGTCCTCTCCCTGACACACCACCACTGAACAGGAGTTTTCTGTCACTCCATTTCGAATGCAACCCTCGTCTGTCGTTGTATCGCTCGATACGCCCACGCTAACTACCTCAACTTCACTCACCACACTCAACGCGTTATCCTGCTCCTCAGGATGCTGGAAACCCATTCCAGGCGCTGGTGAGTCACCCCCTACTCTCTCTACCTCCCTGCCAACAGAGCTACCTCTCGAAAAACGATTACTACTCTCCTCCCATGATCTTACTTTCCGTACTCCTGAGTCGGTCCTATCCCGATTTATCGCGATCTCAGGTCGTATGAGTTTAAATCACTAGATCGTCTGTGATGATAGTGATACCCCCTCTCTTCTTGCCAATCATATACTGTCTCAAACTGAATATCCATTCTTGTTACAATTTTGCAAAATTCTTCAAATGAATAGTCCCCTACGAAGAATACATCCCTATACCTTCGAGACATCAATCTAACGAACGTCATGCACTCTGTGTTAATGTCCTTGTCCCCAAATAAACGTTGAAAGAGGGCTTTCTTCCTCTGAAGGAATATACAGCCGAGTTCGTTGACCTCCTGTCTATTCCCATATAGGTGAGAAACCAGTGAACCATATTGGTTTTCGACCCCATGCGCCAATAAGAATACTACCTTAAACCAATCCCAATCTATTATTCCAATATCCCTACCAATTTCAACCTGCCAAAATTCCCTTGCCTTTCCAATTAGTCTCTTATAAGCTTCCCGTACCTTCCCTTGCTCACTATACTTTTCCTTTGCAAAGAATTCTTCGCCTCCACGAATAAAATTCTCTGCAGACTCCTCTGGTCTTCCCGAGTATTGCCCCAACCACTCAGCTCGTGCATAACAGCACGCATGAGAGAAGTGAACTGTCTCTTTCGCCCCAGTTTTCTCTACATCTACACCACCCACACTATCAGGCTGTGACTCCGTAGTCACGCTGGTATCTCTACCCTTGCCATCCTCAACCTTGCGGTTCGCAAAGAAGCGCAACAAAATCAACCCCAACACTCCTCCAAAACAAAACTCAAGCAGAACAGAAAACATCTCGAACAAAGCAAAAGTTAATTTATCTCAGGGTTATGAATCCTCCCAGCACACTTACTGGAAATAGCCCCACGTTGGGCGCCAGATTGACACGGAGCTTAAGGCTTGGGGAAGCACCTTGTCCGCGGTTCAGCTCCCAGTGTCAATAGATAATTACTTATTTCTTTTATGCTTGAGCTTTGGGTGCTTTGGAGGAGTGAAAACAATTGATGGCAGTTTAATACATATATTTTAAATCAGAAAAAAACTTATAACTAGGTACTTACGCTAATGATTCTATATAAACACTACACCTTAAAACTAACCGTCACACACAACACTTTACGAGCGCAACGCGAATATGACACAACGTAATCCCTCGGTGATGGCAGGCGCGCACTGCGCAGCCCTACCGATGTTCTACGGTGATGACAGGGCACAAGGCCTGCCCAGGTCTCGGTGATGATGAGGTGAGAGAGGCTTGGTAACTCTCCCTGTGATGATGTGAGAGGGGCTTGGTGGCCCTCCCGTGATTAGGTGGAAGACCTGCGTTCTGGCGTTATGCAATGTGGCCAGGCGGATAACGTAACATTACGTAACTCGTGGCAGTTACACTGGTAACAGATATAATAACAGTTCGTGCACACAACTAATTAGATTATTAATGATTCGTTCTCACTCGATGAATTAGGACAACAAATAAGTTCGTTCACTCAATGTTCAACACAGTCTACGGTAAAATGGTATGGCGAATTACACAATAAAATAAATACGTATCCACGAACACAATAACCACATAAGTTGCCCGAGGCTTGACGTCCTGACGACTATATTATGAAGGCCATAATTTGGCTTTGCGATTATAATTTGAGTTCGACCGGCTATGACAAGTGCTAAAGCTCGACTGCCTGAATAAAGCAATGCAAGGATCTTACATGAAGACCATTCTTATCTGTATGCACTTACATATCTACCCTGAAACCAATTATTTAGACAATGAACCCCAAATATTACAATAGACCCCTATACCGTTATATGTACCTGACCGTGTTGTTAGCCTAATGGAAAATTCTTAGAAAGTTGTCAGACAATAATACCACTAAAACAATACCTCTACCCGTCTGCCTACTTAAACAATAGATGTGGAATGTGTACAGGTACCTGGCTTCACAAACATTGATTTTTTCGAAAGCAATAATATTTTAAAATTCAACTTAAATATTTTTTTGGCATCTACTACCGCTAGGTATATGTCAAGCATTAACCGTTACAAATTGTTAATAGTAGTACCTACCTACATGGTAATAAAATTAAAATAACCACCCGCACCCCAGCATCCCCTACTTTATATAAGCATAATAATACACAGTTGCATAATATTCACTAAGTAGTCACCTCTGTTATACTAATGTTATCACTGTAGGGATTTATTTTAATTTTGCAACATGGCAATAATTTATAATCGTTCCATTTTTAAATGTTTCGTGACCCTCTACAGAATTCTTTACTAGGAGAAAACTTTGAAAGCACGGTTTTTCAGAGAAAGAATTCTGGTTGAATTCTTATATGGTTTTGAACATGTCATAATTTTCAGGCTATTATTTTACACATCAATAGGTACTTGAAAAAATAATCACATATTCAAGTAGATTAATCACAGGCAATCTTCCCGCAACGAAATCGTTCCAATTTCAAATCAAAATATTAGCACACGAATCGACCAAAGATAAAAATAATCTTTGAACCATAGAGCAGGAGATCACGCGTGCGATCGTGTTATTCTTTGTATAGTCCGATATGATGTAGAAAAACAATATGGTCACGTGCGTTTTTCATTAAACTTCAACATTTGCAATTGTTATTTTTGAGGGAAGAGAATGAACGACAGCATAGCAATATTAAATCGTGATTTGTAGCGTAATGTGGAGATCAGTATTGTAACTTAAAATGACTTTGGGGTTGAACGATTTTTGGAGATTTCTGAGTTTAGGGCGAATGTACGTAAACATATTTTAAATAATCTAAATTTGTTTCTAACTGTAAGTTTTCCTGGAATTCGAATCCAAACTACTTCTGGTACAACGACCAATGAAAAATTAGAAATTGTTATGAAAATAAACATTGATACTTACTTTCTCTTCGTTCCTATTTTTTTTCTGGTAAGTAGGTATAGTAGTATCGCGAGGATAAAGGCCTTTTTTGTAGTGTTCGTGAAAGGACGGGCATACCTGCCTAACGCATCTGTGTGCATTCTTATTCATTGTGCGCTCACTAATACTACTATAACTCCGTGTACGGACTTGCGTGTAGTTACACTGTCTCACACTACAAAAAAGGCCTTTATCCTCGCGATACTACTATACCAGGGACGAAGCTACCTAACAACACGATTCCCATCGAGTTACCTTTAGTTTCAAATAGGTATAATAAGGTAAGGTATAATAATGTATAAATCTGACCAGTGGCGGATCCAGGATTCAATTTTCGGGGGGGGCTTAATGTCGTCACATGGTGAAATGTACTGTCACTCAACATTTTGGAGGGGGCTAAGGGGCTGAAACCTCTAGATTTGCTGTATATAAAGCACTGTCACTCAAGGTTTTGGGGGGTGCTTCAGCCCCCTAGCCCCTCCTCTGGATCCGCTAGTGAATCTGACATAATACAATAAAAAATGTTACCCGAGCTTCCCTTCTACAGAAATCCGCCCTGCGTCACTGGTAGGTACAGAATAAAAATGTTTAGCGTAAACGTTGTCTGATGCAGATACTGACCGTGTGTAAATTACTATATGCATATTAACTATGTGTTCCCTGTTTATAGATTAGGTCGGCAATAAAAATAACAAAACGTAATAAGTATCGTGTATAGATTTATTCCATCAAGATTTTAAAGATGTTTTCAAAAATGTCACGTGAAGTGTGCAGAATGTACCAAGTGCTGCCATACTGTAATGCACCACACGAGTGTTTGTCTACTTATGTGAGATGTCATTCTCATACACATTCCTCTATGTCTGTTGTCTGCAAATCTGAGCATAAAAATAATATATAGGTACCTACCTATCTAGACATTGTCTGGTAGTGACATCGACATCATCAATTATTAATACTCGTATTATATTAGGTACGAGTATATTGGGATTGAGTTTTGGTGTGTGTGATTTGGACGTGTTAGTTAATAAATATCTGATTGACACACTCCTTTTAATCAGAAGACTTCATTTTGGGATACCTAATGGATTTTATAGATATTTTTCATTTGGTAATATTCCATGTTCTGCGCTTTTCTTTTCAAGAATTGTAATAACTGTGTTCCTGTCCGGATGAATCTAGGAGTGATAATATATATACCTACTACAATATTGATCTATCGATATACTGCAACAAACGTATGGTGTTCTGCTGTATATTGATGTCGATGAGGTGTATCGAGCTTTCGGCAACGATTCTGTCGCCATCTTCAGGATGAAGTTTCTATATTCAATTTAAATTTTGGTAGCACGATGCATGTGTCTGTTTTCTGATTGATATTATTCTTGTCCCCTTATAAAGATTTTATTAAAACTACATGTAAAGAGATTTGAAATAAATGTATATGGAGGGAATAACAATAAATGACGATAGTATGACCAGGAAAAATATATAGTTGGAAGATGTATGGATGGTAAAGTAAACTCGTGTCCCATCATTTCAACCAGAATACTGGAACAGGACTTACAAAAACTATCAACTTATTTCGAAAAATGGAGACTGAAACCTAATCCAACAAAAACAGAAGTTACTACATTTCATCTTAATAACAAACAGTCCAAATCCAAGATTAATGTACACTTCGAGGGCGTCCTCCTGCAACAGACCGAGCATCCAAAATATCTGGGCATAACTTTGGATCGAACACTCACCTTTAAGAAACAAGTTGACTCAATGTGTGCAAAACTCAAAACCAGAAATAATGTCGTCCAGAAGTTAGCGGGATCTGGATGGGGAGCATACGCCGACACACTACGAACGGCAGGACTGTCGCTTGTCTACTCTACCGCCGAATACTGTGCGCCTGTCTGGGGTGGCAGTGCTCATGCCAAGAGGGTGGACACCCAGCTCAACACCACCATGAGAACTATAGCCGGGGTACTAAAACCTACACAATGCCAATGGCTGCCCGTACTAGCCAACATAGCCCCTCCCCACATTCGTAGGAGTGCATCTACGGTCAGAGAGTGGACCAGAGCAAAGGATAACACCTCCCTTCTGAACCTGACCCTGAGGGATACTCCGGCTATCAGACTCAGATCGAGGAACCCCTTTTGGACCAGGGCGCAAACCCTGGAAACCAACGAGTTTACAACTGAGAAGGCCTGGACGGAGGAGTGGAGGAGTGGACAGTCCAAAAACAAACACCTTGTCTTAGACCCATGTAAAAGGGTGGCTGGTTTCGACTTAGAACGCAAAGAATGGGCAACACTGAACCGTATCAGGACAGGTTGCAGCAGATGTGCAGCCGAGCGTCACAGGTGGGGCTACATTAGTGACCCTGCTTGTGATTGCGGTGATGCGGTGCAGACTCTACACCACATTGTGCGTGAATGCCCAACCCACAAATTTGGGGGAATGATGGAGGATCTGAACAACTTGACGACCGAGGCCAGAATGTGGCTTCGGGATCTAAATGTGATCTTATAGCGCCTGACACCATACGAATATATATATATATAACCAGAACAGCATAGATTTTATGAATTCCCAGTCGTTGATAGACTTGCCTGAAATATTTAAAAATAGCGCCGATGGCATTTTTTTGTTAAACAATTGTATTTTGATGGATTTTTTATACTAATTTTAGAAAATTTATGACATGATGAGAAAATGTGTGGTAATAATGTGATTTACTGTGAGGTTTTATCATTTTGTATGAAAAAATAAATACATATTCCAATCTCTGGTTCTGCCTCCCCCCCCCGCTTCCCCCTGACGCGACGCCCATGTATACGAGTACTGTATTGTATAGCAAGTATGAGGCGATATGTATTAGTGTTATTTGATAATATCCCAGAAATAATCGTACAAAAGGCTGACAATGTCACGTGTCATGCGGACTTTTAATATGACATTGATCCACTTCACATTACACACAATAATTTTGTGAATCAAAACTATAATTTCTATGAATGGATACAGTAAGGCATGACTACAAGACAGTAGCACTTGAGTAGATATTAAAGTACCTAGCTACCTACCTACCTAAGTATGTAAGTACCACTAGAATAGAATTTCATATTTTACATCAAAGTATCTGAACTTAAGTATTTATACGAGATAAATTTGTAGAATACTGACTGAATAGTGAATACCTACTGATAAAATATTAATTCTAATCAATGAAAATATATAATTTATACTTTAAAAAACCCATTAAATTTGCTGTTTTTAATATACCTAAATATGTATGAGAAAAACACATTTAGAAAAAGGAAACCTAGGTTCAAATAACTGAAAATTTTCATTATCCCCAAATTTTAATGTTGATATGATGAACCACAGACAAAAAATCAAATACGAATATAGTAAGTTATTATAAATATCATCGTGTGTGTTGTCTATGACGCGTCTATCTAATAATAATAATAAAATATATTGTGTGGACGCAGCTTTACAATGCGACAATGTGTGCGTCGAGCTTAAGTGCTCTTCATCCATCACCACAAAATATTGGAAATAATATTACAATGCAAGCAAACAATTCGTCAAATTTATGGGTTAAAAAGTAAGAATAGGTAAATGTGAAAAAATTATTTAGCGGAGCTAAAGTTGGTCTACTCAAATTCTATGTCTATACTAGTTCACAAAAGTCACCATGTGGTTGGCCATTGGAGATAATCACAATAATTTTCGGACGGAGATCGTGTACCAATATGGATCATTTTTTTGAAATTATTTCATGTGTGACACGATCCTCAGCACAAAAAGATCATTGAAGGAAAATCCCGCAGAGGTTTAAGGCCCTCCACATCCTCGGGTAGCTCAGGCGCATTACTAGCGACCTCTTTACCCGCTCTTCTAGGCAAATCTTATTAAGAGGTGGGCCCAGGGAAAGATCAATTAAATATAATGTACCGGCTTTTGGGAGCTTTTTGTGCAAAAATTGTGGTTAGCTGACAGAGATCGCAGCATTGCGATAAGCTCGCCCTAGTGAACTAATCTTAAAATTTATTTTTGTAATGTTAACATATCTCTTTATTTTGTTCACCAGAAGTTTAAATAAATAAATAAGATAAAAATCTAGCTCAGTGGCATTTGGGATAACGGATTACTAACTCGTAATCATCAATGTAAAGTGCTTGGTTCTGTTATAAAATACTACATACATATCATGTCGTTGTTCATCAAAATGATTTATTTGTGGGTAGGTACTATAAGATAATTCAAAACTAAGTATTGAGAAACGTATGAAAAAATTGTAAAATAAAGGAAATCAGCGGCATAGGTTAGGTTAGTGCCTATAATACCTCGGAGTATTCTTGTGACAGAATAGAAATAAAAATTATTAAGGACGAACATTGTCGGGTTTACAACCGACCTCGGCTGGCTGTGATCACTTTACACCGGAGAAACATTCGCCATTTCAGTTCCTGCCTAGTATCTCTCTCTCCTGTCGATTCCCTCACTGCTGAGGGTCGCGATCTCCAAACCCAAACACCCGTTGCTTGACTAATCCCCGCCACGCAGCTCTGTCCTCGGCAAGATGCACTGCCCTGTAGATGGAGGGGGCAACAGTCTGCGTAACTTAGCCTAGTATAAAGGTAGATTTATTTAAATTCGTTACTAAAGGACAAGTTTTCTATATTTACCGATATTATGTGAATAAATAGTGGTAGAGCCTACTTAGGCCAACTCTCACGCCACGGTGGTAAAGTAGAAAACACTTCTGAATGTCACACTTGGAATGACGTGTGATACAATTTCTATATATGGAATTATGTAAGATACCAACTCATTCAATGTGCTGGGTGACAAAAAATCGATGTCAAAAAAACTAAAAGGTTACGAAGAATCAATAACTTAGTGGAAATTTTCTATCCTTCAAAATCAAGCGTATCTTTATGTGGCTTCTGCCTATAAAATAGGTTTAAAACTACCCTTTGTGTTGTCAAGAAAAGATATGTTATATTAAATCTTAGGTCTATTCATATCTACAAAATTTATTTTTACTCACCTGTCCCTATCTCATTATTTTTAAAATACTTCGTTTGTTCGTTTGAATATAAAATTGTAATAATAAACTTCTTCAATATCCCACACTTTGAAACGTAATTGGTAATTAAGTTTCAAATAACCACTGAGTAAACCGCATTACGGTGCAGATTTTGAGATTCATCGTTGGTGTAATAGACCTGAAGAGATTAAACCAATTTAGGTAGGTACTTTATAAGAGTAAAATAAGGTTAGAATGGTGGATGGTACTTAACTAGTAGGAATATGGGTTGATGCAGTGTTAGAGTTACCTTATACGAGGCTAATAGTATCAAGATAATATTTGAATAATACTTAAGTACAACAAAAACTCCGTAATAACGTGGTTTATGTGCCATAAACAAGGGTTTAATAAGCACACACTTCATCTAGTAGGTGTGAGTCGGTGAGCCCCTTTCAGACAGGTACGCAATCGAAAAAAATATTATAAGTACTATTATTATAGAGAAGTTTCAGGTGATATTGAAATACATCAACGCCTCGTAATATGTTGCTCTAGAGATCGTGCAATGAGCTATCCGAAAAAATGATTAAATTTGTGCTGGCAGATTAGTGAAAACAATACGAAAACAAACGAAGAGAGAGAAAAATCGGGAAAAACATATAAACAGTTTGAGCCCCCAGCGATAATGAAGAGAAATAAAATGGTCCGAAAATTACGGCTACTCGTAAATTTTGACAATTGCACCAATTAAGAGTGTGCACTGTGCATACCGACATTTCAAAAATTTGTAAAAACGGGAGACCTTCTATCTCGACAACCGTTACTAAATATGCTTTGAAACTAAATAGGGTAGATTCATTGAACCTTTATCTAGGGAATAACCGTAAAAGATTTTTTATATCTTGTATAGATTTCTCAAAAAAAAAAATTTAAAACACCTCTGACCTTTTTTCCGAAAGACGGAAACTTGTTTCCCGAAAGTCGCGTAGTAAAAATTTATTTTTGTACTAATAATATGCGTAAAAATCTAGGGAATAACCGTAAAAGTTTTTTGATAGACGCAAAACTAACCCCAAAAAATGGAAAAAAACGCTATTTTTACCATTTTATCATGCGATTGTCACGCGATTTTGAACCTTAATGCCGTGGGAAAAGACTGTGACGTCATTCTTGGTGCCATGCCCTTAATAACATAAAGATAAAATGCCGGCACGTGCCAGGTGATTTAATGTATATAGGTACTAATAATATAATTATTTTATTGTTATTCTTCTGCTTCATCAACCTTGGTCCCTCCACTGCTGGATATAGGCCTCTTCCATTTGTTTCCAGTCTTTTCTATCCTTCGCCTTTCTGACCCACTACCTACCCGCTATGCTACTGAGGTCACGTCGTCCGCCCACCTTTTCTGGGGCCTTCCGACACCTCCTCTGTTTTCCCATGGCCTCCACTTTACGAGTCTGGGTGTCCATCAATTTTCGTCTTGTCTTGCTATGTGACCTGCCCATTGCCATTTAAGTTTTGCTGTTCGATCCATGACGTTGACAACTTGGGTTCTTCGTCTGATTTCTTCACTTCATTATTATTACATAATATAAATTTATAAAATATTATTTATTTCGATATTCAGTTACCCTTTCTATCCTGTGTTAGATAGAATCAATTCGTTCTGTTGGAATTATCTCGCCGTAGCGCTAACAAGATCCACGGATTTGTGGTTAGCGTAGTTTTATAGGCTTTATAATAATCATTATTATTAAAATAAAGGTTGGAGAAGATAATGACTTGTTTGTATAATTTGTTTTAGTCACCCTTAATTACGGTTACTCTTCCTTTTCATCCTCATTTAGACTCCAGTCTATAAACACGTAGTTATATTTATTAATATGATATTTAGTATGAATATAATCGAGCAACTAATTGCTGGTAATATTCTGATATGGATGGTAATTTCATTTCATTGCTACAATAGAAATAACCATAATAATTAAGTGGTATGTAAATAACTAATAACACATACCTATATACGTACGAGTAGTAGACTGTACTGAGTGTATAAGTATTTTATATCAATATATTCAACACCCACCCATGGAACTGTCATCTACGTATAACACTTTGATAATTAATTAGTTGGTACAATTATAATATTAGGTAATAAGCGATATGAGAACTTAAACATGAGAGAACTTAAACTAGAAGAAATGGAATATATTAATGTTTTCCTGAAGAATTTCATTATATACCTACATGAAGGTATTCATTTCAATTTAACATTAAGGTTTCTCTCCTCTCTCTCTCTCTCTTTCTCTCTCTCTCTCTTGTAATATAAGAATTTTGGGATCCTGACTCCTGATAAAAATAAAACTTTCAGTCATTTTGAAATTGTTTTTGAATCCCGTCAGAAAATAATTATTGCATCGGTATGAAGGGTATGAGGAGACAAAACACTTTTTCTATGATACTAATAACAATTTATAAATTTGTATGGAAGTGGTTCTTTTTATTACAAAATCTTTCTACGCTTCACACTCAGCTGAATGTCGAATCGGGGATCGAACCCGCGCCCAAATGCTTGATAATATAAAGTGCGTTAACAACCCAGTTACCGACTTAGGGAAAAGAAATATATGTGATCTAGTAGATGACTTCTTCGATATTGATATAAGACATTTTTCACTAAACTATAAGGTATACTCCACCTGTGCCTAAAACTCTTCATTGGGAAAAATCTAATCAAACCACCGGCTGTGAAACAATTTCTCTCACTCCATACATAATATTGTTGGCATGCACCCTGCTGAGCATAGACCGCCCTCTGGAGCTTCCCTTTCATCCCCAGGACCCCCTGCGGGTTGATCCGCCTCTAGAATCATTTATTGGGATTGGGGGATGTTTACAAGTTTAGTGTGGAGAGGCGAATATGCATTGTTTTATAATACCTAAGTAACTTCCAATTGAACAGCGACAGTTGTCGTTTTTACCTAAGTAGGTACTTGACATCCTTCACGATTGCATAATATGAAAAGAAAAGTTAAACAACATACATTTTATGAAACATTCAGCTTAATCCAAATATCAATGGTTAACATTCGATTTCAATGAAATATTAACATTATATTGAATACCTAATAAAGTCCAAAAATATTAAAATACGATACTCTACACAAAAGCTTCGATCAATTTCTTCACAATCTTTCCCAAATCTTTGTGTTTCCAGGCTAGTACGAGTAGACACATAATTTAGTTCCTATACGATGTAGTCTTTTTTCGTGAATTATGTATGTATTCTTGTCTACCTGCAATAAGCATCTGTATTTGCTTAGTGTTTATCAGTATTTTTATAAAACTTTCATTGCATATTTTTTATTTCGCATAGGTATTCAATATTTCGTAGATTTTTTATCGTCACCCTATTCTGTAATACAAGTCACCCCTTTAAATCGGAACAATGGATGATCCATGAATAATGTTTTATTATTATTATTATTTATATTTGTTGCCAATTCAATGATTTTTAACCTTCGTACATTTGCTCACTCAGCGTTAAATTGCGTGACATAACAGTTTTCATACCACCAATATTATTATATAGTCAATACTATTATATTATACACCACCAATATTATTATATTATACAGCCTACTGGCTCATATAATATATGAATATCTACACTTTAATCCATTATCATAAACAGGGACTTAATTTATTAATTAGAACAGGGCTTAATTTATTCAAAATGTATCAAAAGAAAAAAAAACAATAAGTTAATTTCGGTAGGTTACGCTGAATTTAGTTAATACGTTCTACAGAAACAAATAGTGTCATGCCTAGATATAGGACCCCATTAGTGGAACCTCCAGATTTGCCATATTTATTTATTCCAATATAACATATTCGAAATCAGTGGCTCATCATAAAATACATCTTTGTACACCAATCAGGTTACCCCACCTTAAATTTGTTACCCTAGGTAAACTTGATTTTCTTTGATTACGTGGGTTTTTACGGTTGTTAGTATCGATTTATTTACGAGTATTTTTGTATATTTTTTAGTTGTTAGTTGAAGACGATCCCAGAGAAAGATTCGAAAATTTGATCATCACGAAGGAAATGATTTTGTATTGTAACCTTCGGAAATATCGCGGGTTTTCAAAAAAAACGTACGGTTCTTATATCAATTACCAGCGTTTTTTTTACATTTTGCAATGTAAATAAATGTATGAAAGTAATAAAAAAAGTTAGCGGCTTATTGTTATCAATTACTCTGAGTTTTTTTATAAGTATGAATTCGGTATTTCATATATAAATTGATAAAATTATCTCTGCCAAAAAATGAAATTATGTCTTCTCTCGATGATAAAATAAAATGCCTCCCACACAGAAGCTATTATTTCACATTATGTAGGTATAATATAGAAGGTATGAATTTCAAGATCAAACCAAGGCACGTGTAACTCAAGTATATTAAAAATGAAAAATAATTTACAAAATTGCTTTCAAATAATAAAAAAAAATGTAATTAAAATATACTTTGTTTATAAATCAAATTATTGACAAAACAATACCAATAGACGTAGCTAAGTATAATATAACGTAGTTAACAAAATAAGAGTACTTAATAAATAATACTACAGGTAGGTACTTAATAAGTACGAGAGAAATGTTCTCTAAAGTTCTTCTAGAAAGCTTATGCTTAGTGCTACTGTACATTCAGCAAACTTAATATATTATACAGTTAGCCTAAGTGAATGAGAATGAAAGCTCCGTTGAATAAATATTTGTACAAAACATACAGTATGCCATATACCTTTTTTGTGTAACAATATAATATACTATGTACCTTACAACAACAGTATAAAAATGAATTAGGTTTTTAATTACATCAAACATGGTTTTATTCTTGTGTCGGTGTCAAAGTAAATTTACACAATTATTCGCACCTTTGCGCCGTTTCAAACTACAAAAGAATTATTTTTATATTTTATACAAAAATCATCTATAGGTCCTTTTTTCTTATCCTTCACAATTCGTGTTGTGTATTTCAAAATATTTTCTATATAGTGTTCTCAGTTGAAGAGTCTAAAAGTTACTTTTTACGCGATTTTTTTAAATGGGGAACTTATGCTGTTCGAAACAATATCTAAAATAATTCAAAGTTTTTTTAATCTCTTGATGAAGAATGTTTTCTTCCATTGCTATCTTCAACCTATCCAAATTAAAAATAATAGAAAACTTTGTTTTTTGCGTAAATAGTAATAATTTTCATGTTTTACGAAACATTTTATAGAGGTTTCGCATTCTGTAAAAGATTGTAGTAAATCACAATTAAGAATCTGGAAGCAGTTATAAAAACAAATAATTACATAGATTTGATTAAATCACTAACGTTCTACTTTAATTATTAAATGTAAAAAAGAACATAAACTGAGGAACTATTGTGGTTCGATACGTCATCATTTGAAATTGGAATATTGTTGAAAATTTCCAATAAAGAACGCCGAAACGGAAGTTAAAGATTCTTCTCGATAGACAGGAAGATGATCAATAGAATGACAATGTTGCTATACGTTTGACATAATATTACATATTTAATCATAGACAAAAAAATATTTTTATTGTCAATAATATTACGCCCACTCCATGGAATATTATTATTTTTTTCCATGAGTTTAATAAAAATTTATACAAAAACATATACTACGAGTATCTAATTGTTTTGTAAACATTAAGTTGATTAACAAATCTATGGGAAATATTAGATTACAAATCGGGAAAAATATAATATTGTATCTAACGCATATTTTTATGGTTAAAATATCTGTAAAAAATATTCACGTTTCTTTAATAAATAAAAATAGTAAATCATAGTAAATGGTCGAGATTATGCAGTATCCCATCTCTGAGGAACTCCTTTAAATCTATTCTATCCACCAGTCTTGGTCTTATTTGTAGGACATCTTCGTTAAACATTCTATTTCTTGATGTTTCTTCTCGAAGTTGTTCTTAGGAATAAATTGTCAAAGAAAATCTACATTTCATTTCATCCGTCTTGTCACACTTTTTGTATAGAATTACTATGTAGCCAGTGGCCAAATTATATGAAACAAGGAGTAGTTTAGTAGTAGTCTTTTTTGGAGCAATGATCAAAATTAATACTTATGTTATGTAAATTTTCAGATATTTAAAAATTAATTATTCAATAATGAATCTGGACAATACTTAATTTATGCAATAATAAAAGCATACCTATATAAAATAGAGAAAACAATACATTACATATGTAGTAAGTATACAGAAATAAAATGTGTATGTATTGTCGTGAAGGGAATAAATAGGTTGTATTTTGTACACTAAATAGTATTTTGAAGTCAATTGTGCGTTCCTTTATATGAAATTATTAATGTATAAATCCCACTAACATCACTAATGTTACCATAATGCAAAATGCGGAATAGTGATGCCGGAAGTTTTTATTATTTCGATATGGCAATACAATAAAACGATTTTGATACAATATAATTCAAACTGTTGTTGATTTGGTAGAATGGCGTAAGCGCATAATCACTACCTTTATGTTCATACTATCATATCATACATAATTTCATACTAAAGCTGTAATTATGCAAACCAACAATACTTTTTTTTTATTTTAGTGTCAAATTATTGTATTCTCTATTAATTTTACATTCTTCAGGAAATATGTATCCATTTTTTTTATTAATTGAACTTAAAATTAAACATTTCTTTATATTACCTAATGCATCTGGTTACACATAATAGACATTCGTCCTTGTTTCATGCTTTTGGGGTCGTCATCGTGACGCTATATAGCGTCACGTTATATTATATAATTATTTAAAACGGTGTAAGAACTAGATCTATTGCCTTCTAATGCATTATTTATATTTTGCTAAATTGCATTTATGAAATAATAAAAGTTGAAATTATTTAATCAGTTACGATTGCATCCTTCTCTCCATACAACAGTCTTATTAGCATTGTCCTTTTGAATGCTGCACCCCGTAGCTTTACAAATGTTCGCATAGGGCCTTGATCTAAAGTATTGTAAAACATTTATCATTTATAATACAAGTTGTATTACACTACATAATATAGGAATAGGATGGAATCTGGTAGCGGCTATTAGAGAAACACAGCTATTACTCATGCTAACTATCACTAACAGTCCCCATAAGCCTCCGAGACAAATTGCTTTATAATGATTATTGTTGTATTAAGCTTTAGTACATTTGCACGCCCCTATCATCACAAGGCCCGGTACGAACATAAAATCAAATATTTGCAGATGTGTTTTTACCTTTACATTTGTATACTTACCTCGTAATAAAATGTTTGTGGGTACATGAACTGTGTACAGTGTACACTACCTACATTAGGTACTCCATACGTAATTACGTATATTAAACCAGAAATAAGACTTTTATACATTTTGGTGAAAATCTATGTATTATACTATTCTATGACAATGCAATGTTGTACCTATGTACAATATACATCCTAATTTACTCAGATTTTTGAAAGCCAGTTGTTCATGATGACGAATTTATTTCACGTTTAGATTTCATCACAAGTTAGTACATGTACCAAAAAACATAATATTTTCTATACCAGCAAGATAAAAAGATATCCCTGGCATCCTGGACCATTTATTCCATGCTCTATAGTAAAACAACAACATATACTGGTAGATTCTTTTATTATGTCTTCTTGGAGATTGGCGACCAATTCTCTACATCCCGGGCCTGTTGTTGAGAGTTATTGATGATGATCTGATGAGAGTTGTTGCCATCTGATATTTCGAACTATTGTCTGAGATTCTCAGCCAGCACATCTATGCTTGTACATTAGATACATAGTTAAAGACGTTATAGTATGAGCTACTATTTCAGTAGTATAGATATCCAATAAAATTGACATATAATTTTATTTATTTCAGTCAGATATATATTATGACATTTGTTCAAGCTTATCGCAATGCTACGATCTCTGCCAGCTAATCCCAATAACGCACTTGATAAAGAATACATACACAACTATTTTAAAATCTAAGCGTGTTCAGAGTTTGTTGAGGAGAGCTCTTCCGGCGAACCTTGACGCCTCCTTTGAAAAAAAAAGTTTTTGCTCAAAAGACTACATGACATAGGAGCTGAAGCTCCTAAAACATCCAGGGGTGGAAGTGGATAATGTATATTTTAAAATCTGAAACAACTGTTATGGTAACAATTGGTCAAACTCGCGTAAGTCACGTTTGTTAATAAGAAAGTTGTGCAAATATTAAACAATATTTTGTATCACAAAGAATAATATTATAGGTAGGCGTTTTGTTAAATCAACAAAATAATATTATTGTAAGGGAAGGTACCAAGTATACATAAAACCAACAATACCTTTGTTATGTCTCATACAATCACGATGATGGGATATTCCGGTGACGTTTCGGTACAAACTAAAAGCCCATTGTCAAGACAAAAGTATCAGTAACACAATAACAACTATACGAAGCAAAAAGTTTTATATCTAAGTAGGTACCTAGTATACCTCTATAATATGTCCGGTATCTATTGTGAACAATTAAAAAGTTTTTATACACTAACCATATCGATCAAACACAACAATTTCAATGCAGTTGCTCCAATAATAACATGATTTTGTTTTTATATTTTATTTATGTATGACAAAATAATTTTTATTTATTTGAACATTAGTTAGATTGTCTTCTTCTTTGGTTGTCTTTATTAATTGGAGAGCTTGTAAGCAGTTAAAATTTCTCCAGTACATACCCTTACCGTCTCTTACAATTTCCAGAAATATGACACCAACTACCATATTTCAGAGAATTTAACATATTGTTCTCACCGTGAGATGCCCAGATACGGTAACTACAAAAGAGATTTACCCACAAGGTAATAATGAACGGACGAGAAATTCCCATTACCGCATTAGCGAATTACATTATTTAGTTTTCAGTCCGAATCATGTATGGTCGATAACACGTTAACGTATATACTCGTATAGGTTGTCTGATCCCTCGATTCTCCCTGTACCTATTTACCTTTATGTATCTAGATTCTAGATATTACATACTACACCTAATGTTCTAAATCTCTCTCGTTTATATACCTAAGTACATATTCTCCACTCAACAAACAATATCATGAATTGCTCAAACATTGATAGACAAATGTGGCTCGGATATAGAGGTGTCCTCGATGTTACCTATATTGTACAAGTACCTGCAGTACCTACGTGGGGACTAAACCAACAAATGCAAAGGTGAGCTAAATTACATTTCATTCCGACTCCATAAACCTAATAGAAAATATTGAAGCTTTTTCTGGATGAATTCTAATAAAAATACCTCAACGTGACGGATGAAAGCTTTCGAATACCAACCAAATAATTATATTAATTTCGAAAGAAGTAGTTTAATGAAATGAGTACATGGTTGGCGCAGTTGGTTGAGGCGGCAGTCTCTCGTGAGGGAGGTGCCAGGTTCGAACCCTGGCGCTGGCGATGTATTTCACACTTTGCGGTACAGGCTTTTTAGTGCAAGGTGTGCAGGAAAGTATTTGGGTTTGTGTATGCAAGCCCAGATCCTTTAAAAAAAATAAGAAAAACTCTAAAGTTTTATAATCCTAGTAAACTTATAAGAATATGAAAATATCTCTCATACCTATACTAATAGACAATTCATTCATTCATTAGAATGACAATATAGACAAGCAACAGAGCAACACAATCTTTGCCTCTTGTCTAGTAATTCTACTACCTCTATCACTAAGTAGCACATATCATTGTAAAAGTAATACAAAATACTGCCACTATAGAAAAACATAGCGACTCTACAAATAATAGTAGTCTCACAATAATAGGTGGAACATCTAGTAAAAGAAATCTTGTATTGTGACATTTCAAAAAAGGCGTGAAGTTTTGTCCATTAAAGTGTCATAACATGAGGTTGATATGGCTCAGATTACGTATACGAGTAGTTTAGTTACTCAGAAAAAAGACGAGTGTATTCGTATTGCATATGAAATGATGGCGATGTAATCGAGGATTATAAAAAAGAGTATTTTATAAATATTATTTTGGTAATTGATTAGACTGTATCTACATTCCGTCATATATTAATGATTTCCCAAGAAACCATAAATAATAGATAATATCTTGGAGACCATATAAGACCAACTCTTTAAGAGTGCATTGAGAATTTTTTACTCTAAATAAAGAATCTACCTCAAACACGAGAGGAGAGTGAATGTAGACAAATTCAATTAACTTGAGAATTCTGACCTAATCCCAACATAAAATGAAATATTTAAAATCACCCATAAAGATTCAGAATTTTTTAGAAAAAGCCAAATGAATTTTAGATTTTTTGGAGCCTACCTACAAATTGATTTAATAACATTAATATATAAATGGTAAATACTATATCTATATATGTTTCTACATCTACATCAACAACAGGACGAAATGATTACAATTGTGTTGAAATATAATGTTGATCCTGCATTTTATACATAGGTACTTTATAGTACTGTAATATGTAAAATACCTTTAAAGTGTACAATAACATAACATAGTTTTATAATACAACGTAGCTATAATAACACACCTCCGATGGACTACCGTGTTGAAAGAATAAAACTAAACGACACTTGTGAATGCAAAGGTAGTAGAACCAATGTGTATGTGATGGCATGACACTTATATAATCATTATACACTTGCACTTAGCATAAAGGTTACTCAATTTACATTAATTGACTGTAATGTTTTCTTTATAAGACAAAAGAGTATTCGAAGTTTGAATCTGACAGACGTTACTCCAACAATATAGATCTGATATATTGGGTACCTACATGGGCATGTGAGTAGAAAACCCCCCGAATACATAGGAAACAGGGCACAGTCATTGGTTGTCCCTGGTAGGAGATCCCGAGGAGGACCCAAGCGGAGGTGGTGCGAGGTTGTGAGGCAAGACATGAGAGACTGTGGAGCATCCCCGGAAGATGCACAGGATAGAGCCGAGTGGCGGCAAAAGACAAGAATGACAGACCCCACCATCATGTGAGAATAATAATTGCCCAGGCAGAGAGAGATATTGGGTACCTACATTATTACCTGGAATTTCTCCGCTATGGATAACTATTTCCTGGTGGTACCTTGAACTTTCAGTCCTTAAGACGAGCCTAATAAGAAAATACTTTCATGGAAGTCGACATGACAAAATGTAGTCAAATTTACTGTTAAAAATGATCGTGATTTACTGTTCCACAAAAATTGCTATTTTTTACTTAGAATGAATTTTTTCGACATTACATTAAAACAATAATTATTTCGTTATTCGGAGAAAAACTGTGTTGATAATATTTCAAGTGAATATGAATAGCAGAATATTGTTATTATAAAAGGCAGGCCACACGATGACATGGAGTGCTTGTATTATTGAAGAAGTGATACTGTTTTTATTATTTTAATATTAAAGGAGGTAGCTGAAGTGGAATGGATGGACGAGACATCAAATACTTGTATTGTACTTCTGCTTGTACCATACACGGGGATTCCTCAACATACAAAAAACTTTTAATATCTGATCAGAGTTACACTTATACATTTCTATAAAATAATACTCGTAGTATAAGACTGAATATTTTTTTTTAATAAAGGTGTATATTAGCTACATCATAACTGGTACGCAGCTAAGTCATTATTCTAATAAGTATTGGTATATACCTATAGGATTTAATCCACGGTAGGTAATAAAATTCACATATCATAGCAGAGCAGAGCTCTCAATCATTCTGAAAGGTTAACTACTCATTAAAATAATACTCTACTGTCTTTTCAAAAATCCTCTAGCTTCTAGCTCGGTCTAGTAATTCATTCAAACTAATTCTCAGATATTAGGTATACCTAGTCCTGTCTCATGCAACTAGGAGGTTCTTGGTACATAAATTCGTCACATTGAGACCTGAAACGAATCTATAGGACACCTCCATAGTATCACGCATTTATTTACTGATACATATTTCTAAATACAATTATTTTATAATTTAGGTAATTATCAAGTCTCAATATACTTAGTAGTAAGATAATATATCTTATAGGTAGCTGCACACTGTGTATATAATCAAAGTTTGTTCTGTGCATTGAAGGAACTAAATCACTAATCAGAAATCAATATTAGTTCTACAAACAATGTTGAGCAATGAGATGATTAGGTTCCAACACAACTAATACGTCGCATTTACATATTATCACTTGTTATATATACTTACTAACTATACGAGTATACTGCTATCTATCTATAACTATTCAAATACTTCGAGACAATGAATCTTAATGATGTATCTACTGCATCCACACATTCATTATACCATCACATTTATGGGGTAACCATCGAGAGGTGTATACTGGATACCTTATCAATATGAGAATGAATACCCATTGCCCACTCACCTTAATTTATTTTTCAATTGGCAGATATAAATTTAAAACTTCAAGTTCAAGAGACAGAGTAATAAATACTGGAATAAGAGAAATGTGCGAGGTCGAGAATATTGTCAGATGGGGAAGGAATCAACGAAGGAGACACTGGTATGCACATGTGAGGAGAATGGAATCATCCAAGCTCTCTCATATTGTGCTGCGGGGCCTACCTCAAAATAGGCGACCCCCAGGCAGCCCACCAAACAGCTGGGAGTCGACCTCGCAAGAGACTAATAATTCCCAAACAATATGAGGGCTGGGCCTAACATAAAATAAGAAGTTGAAGTAAACTAAAGAAGTGTAGGTTCCATATAGGTTTGTATTATATCTTCTAGACATCTACCCCGTGTATACGCAGGCACCCGTACTAAAGTGTTGTACAAAATTTTGTTATTTTTCATTTCCGTCTTCCCTCTTTTCTCCTCACTTAGGGAGGCTTGAGGGTACGTAGGTACCTACTACAATATTGAAGCTCTGCCAACAAATTGACGCGAGCTCTAGTGTTTGATGTTTGCTACGACAATGGAGGGGTACATACCTACCTGCCTTTAAACTGAGGAAATTTAGAATTGCTTCACCAGACAAGATAATAACAAACTTGAAAGTAGAGTACTCGTATATAGGCAAATACTATTAGTTAGCGTACTTCAATATTTTTTCATAATCCTTTCCTTCTGTATTATACTCGTAGTGTTATTTTAGTTTTAGATACAAATAAATCCTCATATAAATGAACATTGGGACAGTGAGTCCAGATATTTTACATCGTAAGAGTAGACTCCCAAGCATGCACGAGTATGTAATCATCCGATTGAAATAATAATTCGTGTATTCTCTGCACCTTGCAGTAACTATAAGTAGCCTGATTATTTATAAGTACAAAAAAGTATTCAGGTTTATATTCACAATACTCGAGAGAAAAACATTGTTCCAATCTTTCAGTGATTGAGATAATTATGATTCATTACTGATTATAGCTTCTATATCAAATTCACTCAACATTCAGTTAGGTTGGTGTAGTTACTATCATCATTACTATTACTAAGACAGCATTGAGTGCAGTCGCTGAATAAACAAACAGGGCCGATGTTACACGGGCGAGCGCGTCTGAGTCATTATATACACAACCAGGACCGGTACGAGTACAACCCCTATCTATACGTGCGCTTCCACCCCATACATACACTGGGGTGCGTCAATAAACAAACAAACGTCTTCGGGACTACACAATTCTAAGTCTGATATCGAAGCTCCCTTGCTGCAATCAATCGTTTAAAACTTTTATTATCTACTCTTTCACAAGCCATTTTAAATTTATTACCAACAATGATTATCTACTTACATGAGTTTATAAAATGCAAAATCACGGTCACGATGCATCACTATTCTATGGAGACTTGATATCAATGTTACATGTACTGAAAATATAAAAATTGTACACATAGTGTAGTTATAGTGATAATTTTGATAAATCTTCCGAGAATCCGATTGAAAAAATATTGCTGACATTTGGTTATAATACAAAGAACGAAAATAAAAATAACTGAAATCTTGCAGCGTCCTAATGCATATACAGTAAAATGCAATAAGAATGAAATAAAGTGATATTTATTTTATCATTCAATATTTTATTTACTGCAGTGTTGTTAGTTGTAAAATGCTGACAGTTTATAACCAAACCAGTCCTCATAGGGAAATAAATTCAGTAAAGGAACTCTTTCGTGAAAACTCACGTAGCAATATTTAATTGCTACGAATTTATTGACGTGTAAGAACCAGCTATAAGATGGAGTTACCCGGGGTTGTATGTGTGTAATACGTATAGTAGATTGTAGTTGTGAAGGAAGGGTGAGTTAGCTGCATACGGCTCTAAGCAAACAAGGTGCTGGTGTGTAGTATAATAATATGTAATACAGGACGAGTATTAGAGTATTTTACACACGCTCGCTGAGGGCTGCACGCGCTTGGGCTCACATACTTGCACATCACATGAACATCATCATGACCCTGTTTTATATACCTACACCTACCTAGTACCTACCCACCTAATAACCACCTATACCTATATACAACTACACATAGATAGATAAACCTACAACAAATTATATTTACTTAAGACATTAATAACATCATGAACCAATTGCTTACAAAATAGGTATGTATGCATGTTCTCGAAAACTGAAACACAATAAATGCTGAAAACTGAAGAAGAACAATAAACTACTCTAAATTTGTATCGTTTTTAAAAACTGATTATTTTCATCAAAATCTATATGCAGCTTCTCTGTCTACTCTGGTTCAACATTATTGAGTGTTTAATTAAAACTTACGACCAAAAAGCAACGTTGGAGAGGAGAAAATCTCAGTCTCGACGACGCCATGTATTCTTATATACTGGCTTTCGTGTCCAGCGGGCCTGCACTTGGGTTTTAGTTTTGATGCAACCACTACTGCATTAATGATTTAAAAAGACAAAGTCCATTTTATATTAATTCAGTATATAAAGACTGAATATTTCATAGAGACAAAATAATGAAATGAAAATGAACAAATACATACATCTCTAGATTATTGTATGTTATTATTATTAGAGCATATGAGCACAGAAAAATTAAAAAGAATAAAAAGGAAAAAAAACCTTACGGTAGATAGATAGAATAATTATTATAAATACCTACAGTATTTTCCATTTGAGGTGAAAATAGGAACAAAACATTTTTATTTCGATATAAATATACCTGCTACGAGTACAATATTCCTAGTATGTATATGTAGGAGTATGTAGGTAACTAACTATTATAAAGCGGTTGAGTACACAAGGTTTACGTATGTTATTATTTTTATATTTCCATTTTCCATGATGGCGGAATAATAATGTTGGGCCATTATTCATGGCATTAGGGGGTCACACGACGGCGTTAATAATAATTATTATTTTTGTTTCATAGCCGAAAAAATCTGTCGCCAAACAATAAATTCTATTTGCTGTGTCATGTAATGTAAATAAATAATAATATTATGTATGTATTTGTATGGGACGGCGCCCCCCTATATCTGTTATTAATAAAAATGATGAAATATGTAGCTTGTAAGCACGGGCCTCCACAGACTAATAAATGAAACGTTAAATATACGTAGACGTCTAAAGGAGGCTCGTGCAGGAGTTTGATTAAGTTTTCATATTATTTCATAATCATTCATAATCATTGTAATATTGTATGTAGAACTCGTTTGTGTGGCGGCTACACCGCTCCGATGCGACTGTCATGTACGGCGGGTCGGAGCGAAATGTGTAGGGTAGCGGGGTGAAGTAGTTACTTACGTCGGGCGCTCAGCGTTCCCGAACCAGCGCGCGCCGCCGTCACACGAACGAGATATATTCCCTACAATTTTCATAATAAACATCATTCGCAATCAATCCGTCGTTTCGTCTCTACCACTTACCACTGCCTGCTCCGGACTTCTCTTGGATTCTCAACACTTTGGACCTTGCTGCATACCGGACTTGACTTTTGGATTACCTCGTACTGACCTTGGCTAGGATACCGGATTTACGCCCCACCATCCACCGACCTTTGGCTTGTACCAGGACATCGAGGCGATCACCTACCGCAGTTGCTACCTTCTACGTGTCTACTAGTAGATCGTACTAGCGAGAATCTACCGGCGTTGGTCCCATAGGGATTGACTAAAGGAGGCTCGTTAGTGCGTTTCGAACGATTCACAAAGGGGTAGTCGCTCGGGAAAGTGATCGTATAGCCGCTGTATAGCGCGCTATACGTCTCACATATTCGACGGAACGAAGCGTTTGCTCCCGCCACACCCCCTTCACCACAGCTACTACGGATCACACGTTGTCACGGCCAGCGCCTATTAACACAGCGAGATTTATATTGTTTGTTTACAGTCTCAACACTACCGCACACCGCTGGTGCGGTACAAATTGGTCCTTCGAAGCCCTGATCCAGTGACGACATCAAGATGCCTACAACACGCTCTGGGAAGGGGAGCGGTCATTCATCACCGGCGCAGATTCGTGATGAAGATTTAAACGTCGCTTTTCCACCAAGGGGGGATGGCGACTCAAGTGACAGCAGCTCATCAAGCAGCACAAGGGAGAAGATACGGCGTATGGAACAAGAAAACGCCGAGCTGAGAAGGATGCTGAAGCAGCAACAAGAAGCGGCCGGTCCTTCAACGTCTTCACCCACCCTTGGCCGCGAGCAATTCACATTGGACTGGGTTACACAAGTCCTCCAGAAGGCGGCCATCCAGTCACCACCTGTCACAACACAGCATCAACTAGCTACGCTACCACAAGGAAGCGCGCCGCTACAAGCTGTGTCACATCAAGAGGTCATACAAGGTGCTTCACAACAACAAGGCGTGTCGCATCAACAAGTCGGACCTCTACAAGGTGCTTCACAACAACAAGGCGTGTCGCATCAACAGGCCCCGCCTCTACAAGGTGCTTCACAACAACAAGGCGTGTCGCATCAACAATATCAACAGGCCCTGCCTCTACAAGGTGCTTCACAACAACAAGGCGTGTCGCATCAACAATATCAACAGGCCCTGCCTCTACAAGGTGCTTCACAACAACAAGGCGTGTCGCATCAACAATATCAACAGGCCCTACCTCAACAAGGTGCGTCGCTACAAAATGTCGCGTCTCAACAATTCGCGCCGCAACAGTTCGCGCCGCAACAACAATTCGCGCCGCAGCAGTTCCCGCAGCAACAATACCCGCATCAACAATACGGGCCGCCACAGCACGGGAACGCATACATGACGCCCGCATACCAGCCAAGCCGAGCTCTGATGACCTTCTCCGGTAACCCCCTAGAATGGCCGGCGTTCCGTGGTCAATTCTACGAGTCAACGAAGCTGTGCGGGATAGGGGAAGCAGAGAATCGCAACAGATTGCGATTATACCTAACAGGAGAGGCGCGCGTTCTATGCACGTCTATACTAGACTTCGGCGCTGAAGGTGAAGCAGTGGAAGCTACAATGGCGTTGTTGGAAAATAATTACGGGACAACAGATGAAGTAGTGCAAGCTTTGATAGCGAAAGTACGGAAGTTCCCACAGATGGTACAACGATACTCAATTGAGGAAGCCAAAGCATTCTACGCTCTACTGAAGAGCACCACAGCGAGTTTGTCCGGTCTAAAGAACCCTGAGTTGGACAAGCTAGCGCTGCGACTGGAGCTAGTACTAAAACTTCCTGAATGGCAATTTAGTGGGTGGTTTCATCAATATAATGAAGACGGCCCTGAAAGAACATTGGAAGACTTTGAGAAATGGTACACGCGACTCTACAAGGCCCTTCGGGCTGAAAGCACAACAACTCGCCACACCAGGACGAAGAACCGTAAGGATTGTGTCCTGACATTACACGAAGAGGAGGACGAGCCAGATGTTGTGCAAGGAAGCGAACCGAAGATTGTGCAAAGTGTACCTAAAAGTGTAGTGTGTGTACTGTGCAAAGCCAGCCACGGGTTGATTAACTGTGGAGTGTACTTAAATAAAAATGTGTCTGGGCGTTGGTCCACAGTGAAAAGAGCGAAGTGTTGTTACGTTTGTCTCAAAGAGAGACACGGGAAGTGTAATAGTGTGTGCACCGTACGTGGATGTAAAAAATCTCACCACTGGACCCTACATAAAGATACACCGGAAACAAACATCCCAGAAGCAAGTAACAACAGCCCGGGGACTAGCGCCAACATCAACTACGTCCACGTAGTAGACACAGTTGCCACCATGCAGCAGACACCACCGGTTCTAATGAAAATACTGCCGGTGGTAGTACAAGGCCCTAACGGAGCGGTGACCCTACACGCCCTCCTAGATGAGGGCAGCGGAGTGAGCCTAATAGACGCCGGCATTGCCCGACAGATAGGCCTAGTAGGAAAGAATAGCCCGATAAGAATAGAAACATTCATGGAAAAGACGGCGCCGGAGTGTGACTCACAGCGGGTCAAATTCACAGTCCGAGGAGACGGCGCCGCATATCCTGCTCGGGCAAATACAATAGAAGATTTCGCGCTGCCAATGCAGAAATATAAAAGAAGTCTTGAAGAACACGGGTTAGTGAAACCGCGGCTACTCATCGGCGCAGACAACGTGATGCTCGCCGTCACCCAAAGGGTGGAGGCACGCAAAGGAGACGCGCATATAATGTCTCGCACAGCCCTGGGCTGGGTCGCACACGGCGGTAGAAGACCCGACGATGAAGATGATATACAAACCGAGTATCCAGCCGTCAACACACTGTCGTCGTCAACAGATAATCCAGTGATCAAGACGGGCGATCAAGGCCTCACTAAGAATGCAAACGGCCGCCTCACACTGGCGACTCAGACGTCACGGAGCAACAAGACGACGTTCACCTCGGGAGAGGTGTATAGCCCGGCGCGAAGCATGCCGTCTACATCGCTAGGTGCGATAGACTCACACAAGCCGGGCGTACAATGCGTCAAGAGCGCATCGATACATCGGAGCGTCAAAAATACAATCACCTCAGGAGAGGTGTATCGCCCGGCGAGAAAAATGCAGTCTTCACCGCTAGGTGCGGTGATAGACCCACACAAGCCGGGCGATCTACGCATCAAGGATGCGGCTCTTCCTCGTTACGAGGATAAACTCACCTCGGGAGAGGTATCTTGCCCGGCGCGAAGCGTGCCGTCTACATCGCTAGGTGCGGTGATAGACGCACACAAGCCGGGCTGTCTGCCCATCAAGGATGCGGCCCTTCCTCGGTGCTCAGAGGATTTACTCACCTCAGGAGAGGTGTTTCATCCGGCGCAAAAATTGCCGTCTACTCCGCTAGCTACAATAATGGACGCACACAAGTCGGGTGAATTACGCGTCACAGACGTATCCAACCGCCAACAAACAGCGGTTACCAACACTCATCACTGCGAGTTACCAGTCACCTCCAACAAGGAGGCTCTCTCGTCACGAAGGATGCGGTCTCAGCAAACAACAGATGGAGATCCACATCCGACAGGAAGACTACAACTCATCAGCGAATCATCAGGCCGTCTGCAAACAGCGGCACTCATCACTCGTCACAACGAGAACTCAATCACCTCAGGCGAGGTGAACAGCCCGGCGCGAAGAGTGAAGTCGACACCGCCTGAAGTGGTGATAGACATACACAAGCCGGGCGATCTACCCATCAAGGATGCGGCTTTTCCTCGGTGCTACGAGGATAATACTCACCCGGCGCGAACAATGCGGGCTCCACCGCTCATAGAAGTGGAAAGCGCATACAAGCCGGGTGAGTTACGCGTCAAAGACGCATCAAACCGCCGACAAACAGCGGTACACATCACTCGTCACAACGAGAACCAAATCACCTCAGGCGAGGTAATACGCCCGGCGCGAAGAATTTCGTCTACACCGCCTGTCGCGGTGGTAGACTCACACAAGTCGGGCGTACAACGCGTCAACAAAGACGTCTCATCATCTCACCCGGCGCGAATAATGCGGGCTCCACCGCTCTTAGAAGTGGAAAGCGCATACAAGCCGGGTGACCAACGCGTCGTAGACGCTAATATTCTCCGGTGCTGCGGAGATCTTCTCACCTCTGGCGAGGTGAATAGCCCGGCGCGAAGCATATGCCCTCCACAACAAAGAGGGCTACAGAAGCCGGGCGACCTACGCGTCAAGGACGCGAACTGTCCTCGGAAACTCGAGGTACATCGCACCTCTGGCGAGGTAACTACTCCGGCGGGAAGGAAGACGTCTCAACAAACCAATAAAGGTGGAGACTCGACCCGCAAATCGGACAACAAACACGTTATAGACGTTACCACAGCCCACCCGGCGCGAAGAATGTCAGCTCCACCATTCATTCAAGTGGAAAGCGCATACAAGCCGGGCGGTGCATGCGTCACGGACGCTTACTACTCTCACAACTGCGAGGATTACCTCACCTCAGGCGAGGATTTGTCGGCGAGAAGAATGCTGCCTTCACCAGTCATCAAGTTGAAGACCGCACCCCAGCCGAATATACCACGCGTCATGGACGCGGCCATTTCTCATCCCTGCGAGAATTACCTCACCTCAAGCGAGGATTTGTCGGCGAGAAGAATGCTGCCTTCACCAGTCATCAAGTTGAAGACCGCACCCCAGCCGAACATACCACGCGTCATGGACGCGGCCATTTCTCATCCCTGCGAGAATTACATCGCCTCCGGCGAGATGACACGCCCCTGCAGAAGTATGCTGCCTTCATCAACTACCAGGATGAAGATCAGACACACAATGGGCGCGAAATACGTCATGGACGTCAGGAGATTGTTGCTGAACAAGAATCACGCCCGACGCAAAGGACTGGGCCCCCTCCACTTGCGGAACACAAGACCCACGAGCCGGGCAGAATCAGCATCTCCAAAGAAGATTACTCTCACTACTACGAGAGCTCAACCACGGGTGGCAAGGAAACCTCCACAACCGAGAAACACCTGGCCCAGAGGGCGGGTCGCCGAAGCCTTCCCTGCAAAAGACGGGCAAGTACGGAGAGCCAAAGTAATCACCGCCAAAGGAGCTTACACAAGACCAGCGGTGAGGATCATCCGCCTTCCCGTCGAAGAAGAAGCCAACCTGGGATAAAAGCTGAGGAAAGGCGCCGTCCCTAAGAAGGCACCAGTAAGGGAGACCCTCACGGGGGGAGTGTATGGGACGGCGCCCCCCTATATCTGTTATTAATAAAAATGATGAAATATGTAGCTTGTAAGCACGGGCCTCCACAGACTAATAAATGAAACGTTAAATATACGTAGACGTCTAAAGGAGGCTCGTGCAGGAGTTTGATTAAGTTTTCATATTATTTCATAATCATTCATAATCATTGTAATATTGTATGTAGAACTCGTTTGTGTGGCGGCTACACCGCTCCGATGCGACTGTCATGTACGGCGGGTCGGAGCGAAATGTGTAGGGTAGCGGGGTGAAGTAGTTACTTACGTCGGGCGCTCAGCGTTCCCGAACCAGCGCGCGCCGCCGTCACACGAACGAGATATATTCCCTACAATTTTCATAATAAACATCATTCGCAATCAATCCGTCGTTTCGTCTCTACCACTTACCACTGCCTGCTCCGGACTTCTCTTGGATTCTCAACACTTTGGACCTTGCTGCATACCGGACTTGACTTTTGGATTACCTCGTACTGACCTTGGCTAGGATACCGGATTTACGCCCCACCATCCACCGACCTTTGGCTTGTACCAGGACATCGAGGCGATCACCTACCGCAGTTGCTACCTTCTACGTGTCTACTAGTAGATCGTACTAGCGAGAATCTACCGGCGTTGGTCCCATAGGGATTGACTAAAGGAGGCTCGTTAGTGCGTTTCGAACGATTCACAAAGGGGTAGTCGCTCGGGAAAGTGATCGTATAGCCGCTGTATAGCGCGCTATACGTCTCACATATTCGACGGAACGAAGCGTTTGCTCCCGCCACACCCCCTTCACCACAGCTACTACGGATCACACGTTGTCACGGCCAGCGCCTATTAACACAGCGAGATTTATATTGTTTGTTTACAGTCTCAACACTACCGCACACCGCTGGTGCGGTACAGTATTTATATATAAACTGGAGCTTATACATATCATCATGTGCTAACAAACAGACTCACTTTACACGACTTAAATTAATTACTGAAACAAAACATTTAGGACTAATATAAGTATGTTTTCAATTTATTATACTACGAAATGAATGAAAAAGAACATCTTATTTTAGTTAGTACCCACTTAATTATAAATACAGAAATGGACCTACTATGAAATACCCAAATATAAGACTGTAAAAAACTAAAGAAACACCCAAAATAAATATTTATTTTTCATTCTTCCACCGATACCGACGCTACTGGATGAAAACTTACTTTTAAATTACTTTCTGTTGCTTCGATTTATCATTAAAAACGGACCTCTTATTATCCCCAGAATTTTAGTTTTCACTTCCGAGCGAATTGCCATCGCTGATTTTAATTAACCAAAACAGCTACTGGAATTTAAAAAATCCTGATTTATGAGTCTGAAACTCAAAGACAAAATAACGCGAGAAGTGAGATAAAATAATTTGTATTTGGAAATAGCGATAGGTAGTATGTACTTACCTTGTCCCTCTCTCTCTCTATCTATATATCTATCTGACAGTATAATATAGATAAAGCACCAAATATTTGTACATTAAAGCTACCGCTGTGAATACTTTATGCGGCAATAACGTCCTAGGGATGGCCGCCATAACAGTATTGGTACAGTGTCCCGCATTAGACATAATCGATGGTCACATTGAATTTAATGAACAATTTTAAAATATACAACAACCTATCCACGTCATGTTAATGAGTATTCCCCGTGCTTGATTCCATGTTTTTTTGTATATTATCATAACATAATGTCCATCTATCAGATATAGTTAAACACAATGTTTATTCAAACCGTCTCATTTCTTATTCTAATCTTTATTAAAGCAGTGAATAGATGTTTAACTGCACATACTCTTTGATGTATCATACAATTGACTCTTATAATGACCATAATATTTTAGTATGCTTGCATAGGTCACCTATGTCCATCTATGTCTAATCACCTATGTCCAGGAATCAGTTTTATATGGGAGAACTCTCAGACTTTATATTTAGAGTGTCGATGGAACAGAACTCCGGCTAGGTTACATAATACATATTACGGTTAAAGAGAAAAACGACCTAAACAACATGAAACTAATAAGGTTGCATAAAAACTAGGAGCAATTTCGCAGAGCACAGAAGCTAGAATTAATTAGGTAACAATATAAATGGAGACTAACCCCCGTTTTCACCAACTTTTACCTAAGAAGGAGACCCCTAAGAAATTTCCATACAAAAACAGAGATAATATTCTATTTTTTGACATGCAGACTTACCAACCACACCCTAATTCCATACAAAATGCAACACGCAACTCACCTACGTTAGGTGCCCAAATATCTCTGCCCAGGCTAGGTGAGTTGCGTGTTGCATTTTGTATGGAATTAGGGTGTGGTTGGTAGGCCTGCGTGTCAAAAAATAGAATATTATCTCTGTTTTTGTATGGAAATTTCTTAGGGGTCTCTTTCTTAGGTAAAAGTTGGTGAAAACGGGGGTAAGTGTGTCATATCAATTTGAAGGAACATTTCTACGAATTCATATAACCTAAGTAGGTAAAATATTAGGTACCTACCTAATATTTTTTTAATTAATACTTCAGGTACTTCGTTGTCCATTCTATCGCAAAAAATAATTCACTTATTTCAAAACATCGAAAACCCAGTGAAAGTGTTTATTTATTTCCACCCCTCGATTTGCTGGAAGGTACTTATTGACATTTTTTCTCTCTGTAACAGAAAATGGAGCCAGAGTGTATTTGCGTAAAGCAAATCAATATTTTATGTAGGTATAGAAGTACATCTCTAGATGCCTACCTAATGTTGTTTTTTTATAAAATACCAACAAAAATAATGTGGGTTTAAGTAGGTACCTACCTATTATAGATAAAAACTAAAATGACTATAAATCACGTCTACGTTACTAAATGTACAAAAAATAAATACTACACATAAATTGTATGTTTTCATTAGGAGTGTTTTCGAGTAAACCGCATGATCAATTTGATCATCTTTACTCCTGTGTCTACATCGAGCTTTCGGCTTTCCGACGAATTCAAACATTTCTAAGCAGACGAGTTAAATACCTATCTACATTGGCTACCTTATCATCTAAAAAGTTCTCCTTCTATAGCTTTTTAACTTCAAACTCTAGTGCTATAAAATACCCCAATGTCGTAGTTTTTACCTAATAGGTATATTATAAAAAATCAGCCTACGTGTGAGTGTGTTCCCACTAGAAAAGTAAAAAGACGAAGTTGCAACTAATATTCTGATTGTTGTATCATTACTTACAAAGATGCATGTTCTATGCAAATGACTCTCGGAATGCAATTGAAAAATAAATTTTGATTCGAAATCCTACTCTGTATATCTACCTGCGTGCATGTGTACTACTCATAATAATTCATGGATACGTATAGGTATGAATATATATTATGTATATACCAGTATATAAAATTATTCCTATATTCTACATAAAGCCTTCCCAAGCAGTCACCCAAAAAGCGGGTGAAATGTAATTTTATGTTGAAAAGGCGGCGTTACATCACACCCTTATTTCTACAGAAAAAACACGTGAAAAACACCACCGCCCACAGACGACACTAACGACTCCTGAATATTTAAATTTGGTATAATAACTATGTCAATGTTATGATAACACGGTTTGTACATGCATAGATAATGTGTGCATAGATAAAGAAGTCATTTGTTGAAGTTGGTTGTACGTGAAGCCATAGAGTTATGAATACTACTAGATTGTTACAATTAATGGAGCAAATGAATAACATTAAAAATTAAGGAAAATTCCTGAAAGGTTTTTGCCCCTTCAGTGTTCATTTTTTGTTCTAACGAAAGGTATATCTAGTCTATGGTCGTTATATACCCATTTTAAAATGCTGTGCTGCTCTTTGTCTACTGGAAGAGATAAAGAAAAGCGCGGGACCCAGGAGTCTAAAGCTATCCCGGTGTTTACAAGTGTTACATGATAACATCATTATTACAAAAAACTACACATAGCATATAATATTGTACAACCTACGAAGTAAATATCATCGAGGAAAATCAAAATGAAGTGAATACAAATATTTAGAGTCCTTACATCATAAAAATATTCAAACAAAAATATTTATTTAACTGTCAGCATTCACCAACAATATAATTGAAATAAAAACTGTTTGAATTTGACCATAGATAATAATATATATGTATACCTACTGTAAATATACCAGTACCTAGAAGGCAGAATGTATCTAGTACGAATGATAGGTGGTGCTGGTTATACAGGCAGCATACTACCTACCATCTACCTAATATGCTTACATAGTAAACAAATGGGTAGCACATGTTAAATATAAATTCATATTAGTCCTGTAAATACACTTTGCTAATATTTTGCGATTCTATTGTGTCTGGGCTACACCTTACAAACTTACCTCCGTTTATACGATTTATAATTTACATATTTATTTACATTAAGGTACTAGGAATAAACAAAATATATTGTATCGATTCTCCAAGAAAAAACAATAATATATTTTATACCACACTAGATAAAAATTTGCTAGGATAACTAATTATGCTTATTAGTAAATATCACACACAGGTAGCTTTCAAATCCTTACTTTTTTATCCTATATAGGTAGGTACCTAAATAATACAATGATAATATCGAGAAACTTCTCTAGGTCGGTATGAGTACACCTATATATACTCGAATACATTTAGTGCTCCAAAATCTAGGTTATAGGTAGGTACTTATAATACTTAATTGTTTTTATAAAACTTATGAGCATTCAATACAAAGCAGGAACGCAAGAAAATCCATAGGTAGCAAGTAATAGGTGTAGGTGCATACATATGCAATTTTCTTTTATATCTATATATTCTCTATGTCCAGCGATCAGTAATGAAAACATTGCGTTAAAAAAAAATCTTTTAAAGGTTATTAATTCCGCTTCCCTAGGAGTTTAATCACACGTATGTATATTTAAGATTTACTATCAAAAAATAAAAACTAAATGTGGGTATATACACAGTACACACCAGATTTTATTGCAAAAATAAAGAGAATATTTAGTTGTGGGTATAATCTTTTTAGAGTACCTTGATTTTATACTATAAGTTTATATGTAGACACCGTCGTTCTATATTTGGAATTGATAAAAACTTTTACCGAATCGTAATATTGATAGTTTAATGGACTATACCTTACTAACGTATAGTTGAATGTTTTCAGACTAAACATTTACGTTCATTCACGTGGTAGTTTTACGTTTGTGTTGAGGCCTAAGTATATTTACCGGCAGTAAATGTTTATCAGATACGTAATACAATGATTTGTTACCAAATAAATCCTCTAGAGGCCTCTACAAATATTCTCATCTCCCTCAGACACCCTCGCTACCTCTCGTTCCCTCTCACACAGTACGCCCATCACCAGTAAGTGTACGAGTATCTACTAAGAAACAGGCCCAATAACTCTTCCAACTTCCATACCACTGGCACTGTACCACCTTCTCTTTCTCCTTCTTCTGTCGTCCCCTCCTTCTATTGAATTAATAGTCTTTAAGCGATTTTAGTCTGGCATTGTTTATGAACATAATATCAGTTGAAAAGCTTTTGCAGATAGTATTAGATACCTACCTTCCTTCTATACATTGCAACTTCAATAATATTATCTACTTACCTGACTTCATAATCCTAAGCGTACATTTTCAGCATAATTAATGTACCCACTCGTTTCAATATTAATATTATACAGACATACATCATACACATATCTTACATTAACCAAGATGAGATTTAGTGATTCAATTTGTCAAAATTTGATATTCCAGAAAATTATAAGTAGCTATAGTAAACCACTTCTTAAAAGTTCTGTTTAGTTTTTGCCATGCTTATTATACCTTTTCAAAAATTTCCAAATGTGATGCTCCCGTAGAAAAAAAAATATAGAATGAAATGTGAACCAAATGTTGTGTTAATATTAACAAAAGGAAAAGGAAAAACAGCTAAAATCCAATGTTAGGAAAAACTATACATGGGAACAAATTTTGGGAATGAAAATAGTAAGTACATATAGTTTAGGTACATGCATCCTCAAACGTTTGGAACTACCTATTTGTTGGTGGTTGGTAGGTGGGTCTACTTTTATCTGATTTAGAATCATATCAACTTATTTTATGACAAACTAATAATCATACAGAACATACCTATTTACCTGAATTACCTATACTTAGGTAGCCTCCAAGCTATGAGTATGTTGCGTGTTCTTTGTTTAAAAATCATCGATAGTGTTTACGAATAAACATAATTATAAAATCGAATCACGTAATATTGCATGGGTAAATCAAGGCCTGCAAATTACTGTCTGACCGCCATTCCTTTGATGTGACAACTGTAAATATTTATATTATAATTATATTGAAGTGTAGCAACACCAAAGCGCTTATGGCAATACTTTACTACTCTTGTAGGTACCCTCAACTACTAAAACATTATAATATGGCTAATAATATTTTTTCTTTGTACCTATTCAATTGAAATCTGAAGTGTTTGCTGACATACCTACGTACATTGTATAGAATGGAGAACAGACACTCCATCACTGTATGAAGTTTATTGACTAAATTAGACAAAAGTAATGCAACATTCGATGACTAAATCTAATATTATGTTCTTGTTATGGAACAGCATGGATCACTTTTAGTAGAATTTAGAAAATAGTATTGTAATTGTAGTCATTTAGCATGCTCTGTAATTCAGCAATATTGTAATGGTTTCGTGTCTCCGATTTTTATTTACCGAGCGGAAGTGTTTTATTTTGGAAATAATATGTGGTCTGGCGCGTAGAGCATCGAGGACAGACATCAGAACAAACATAATAGTAAAGGCGAAGATACACACGAGAGATTTTGGCCTCCCGGATACCAAAATGACAGGTCTCTTGTGTGTAAACACATCGGAGACGCGAGATATCTCTCGATACCGCGCGTCTCCTGAGACGGTCTGCGCACGCAAGTCTCGCGTCGTGTATTTTACATATTTTCGTCTCAGGGGACGCGTCTCTGGTCTTTTGACATGTTCAATTTTAATCTGCGGTCTCTTGGAGATGTTTGCAATTGAATTGGATTGGCGCGCGTGGGCACGTGGTTTTTGTATTGATATATAATTTTAAACATTCCTGCGATTGTGACGATATTAGTACATTGTTAATAATAAAATTGAAAGTTGATTATAATTATAATATTATTTTTAAATAATGGCGGATTAATAACAGAGTTGCATTTGCATTTGAAATATGAATACAGTTGTGAAAAATACATTAACATTACGTGTTTTGTTATTCCCTTCATGTCCTACAACATTTATAGCAAACTATGTAGTTACCATTTCACCCTTTAATATTCATCGAAGGAACATAAGGAGGAAACAAAATTTCGCTACTCACAACGGTTTCGGGTATGTAGTGCATACCGATACTTGCTTTGGCTTATGTCACTGATGTCATAGGAATGGTGTACATTAAAAGAAGGTCTAATTAAGTATTCTATTTTATTTACTAACGCAGAAAAGGAAATATACACATACGCATGCAAGTAAAGTACCGACCGACATATGTACATTACTGAATCGATAAATAATTTCAAAGCGGTATATAATTATATTTTTTAATCACAACACTCGTAAATACATGACACTAGAGTATGTACACAAAACCAAACGCCATTATGGCGCCAAAAATACTAATAGAATGAATGCAGCAACAGACCAAAGTCTCGCGTCTCGAGATAGTCCCGTGTATTTTAGAATTTGATGACAGGAGGCGATTGTCGGCCATTTTTACTAGAGATGCCGTCTCTAGAGACGAAAATCTCCCGTCGTGTATTTCACTGAAGAGACTGACGCCATTTTGTCAGTGCCTGGAGGCGCATCTCCTGAGACCCCGTATATCCACACCTTAAGTGTGCGTGGGTAAGTGGTACGTACCTACGTATGGTACTACGATCTGTAAGGAACAAGGACGGGTAAGTCTCAATGTATTTGTCTAATATTTGTCTATTGTATTATCCAAAGGACCCTAAGCTCTTCCAAGATGTCGGTAGGTACTCTCTCGTATCTCTCTCTCCTCTCTCATATTCTCTGACTCCGTCTCACACACAAGCGTCTCCTCCGTGGTGTTTACTTTGGAATTATTGTATAGTAGAGAAGATGGTAAGTAAAAGTACCAAGTAGATACCAACATTCAAGATTGTCTTGTAACGTCTAAGCAACGTTGCAATTTAGAATTCATTAAACTAATAATAAGTATATCTCTACATCAGAAATGATTAATCAAAACTGATGAATCTAAGAGAATATTATCATACGAGTACCTTTCTGGGTGAACCTTCTCCTAACTAAATAATAAATAGAGTGATCAACTATGTATTACCTTTACGATTCCCTTTAGGAACAATATGACATAGTGAGACTTTCTTTCTTTTAAATATCATCAGGCACACGGCTCTATACACTCAATAAGAAAGTGTCGTCGAGATAGTCCTACAAGTAGGTATACTCGTAAGTGACTATTGACCTTCTTATAACCAGCCAAATGAGTCAAAAAACATCAAGTCGAGCCTTACTGATCAGTGATTCCGTTAATATGCATAAAAGTCACTACGACCTGTGGTGATAACTCGTTATTTAAAAGAAATTCACCTCAGAAATACCTGCCCTCGTTTATATTACTGATGTGTGTATGTGTAGGTATACTGTATAGGTATTACCTAGCATCGGGTTATTAATATTTTGTTTTGGCTGCAGAATGAATGAGACATTTGATATAGGTAGATAGATAAATATTAGCTGTAGAGGTATGTGGGTATATAGATCTAGAGACTTTAGTCAAATGATCAAAAGACAAAGTCCACAAACAAATCTCAATGATCAGTGTCTACCGCCCACACCACACAATATACACGATACGACTTTTCTTTGGCAAACACCAATATTTGTAGGAGAGAGAGTGGTGTGGGGTAAGGAGGACCTTTGCAGAGAGTGAGAGGGGAGAATAACAGGAGGAGATGGGAGTAATGCGAGCATAGTCACGGTAGTAGGGAAGAGAGGCGAGCAAATGCATGGTGGAAGTGAGACAGAGGGAGACATGCAGGAGGCGAGATACAGAATAGACATAGGTTATTTTATAATGATTGAAGTAGTGTCCGACCGAAACTGGTTTTTATGACCGAAACCGAAACCGAAACCGAATTTCGGCAACGGTCTCAGTTTCGGCCGAAACCGAAACCGAAACCGAAACTTTCTTACAAGAACATGTTTTGAGGGAAAAATAAAGAAAACGTTATTATAATCAGTCAGACTTTACTTTTTTACTTTTAAATCACATAACTATGCAGTCTTCGATATTTTCACTTATTGATAATCAACATAACAACCCCTTTTTTAAGAAAATATTATTGATTGCGCCTTAAAAATACTTAAAATAGGTGAGGTGTTTATTTGAGTAGGTAGATTCATCCTTTGAATATTATTATTTTTTTTTTTAAATATTAAACATAAAATTACTTATTTAAGTTGTTACCTAACATCACAATACGTATATGTACTTTAATATTTGAATTATTAACAAAACAAAATAAATCACTTGTATCTTAAGAACAAATTAACAAGAATTAATAAACTTAATTCGTCATTTTGTATGACACTTCTTCAGTAAGAAAAAACAAAAACCAAACGACTTAATTGAATTGAATTGAATTATTTATTATGTTTGGTACCTATTCTTATGAATGTATATGGTATAGCCTATATCACGTAATAAAACTTACCAAATTCAAAATAAATCACACGACACAAACAAAACGTCACAAACACAAACAAAACAAAACGACCTGCAAACGCTTGCCAGTCGCGACATGAATACACTTCATCGCGTCACAACGCGCCGAACATGACCGATCACAGCGCGAAAACTCCCGAATGCAGTTTCGGTTTCGGTCGTAGTTTCGGCAGGTTTGCCACCGAAACCGAAACTAAACCGAAACTCGTTTTTTTGCCGAAACTCGACCGAAACCGAAACCGAAACCGAACATTCGGTCGGACACTAGATTGAAGTGAAAGATTTTTTAGTTTTACATTTAACATTGTTTGCTATTCTTCTTCTTCAGCCCGTAGCCATCCACGCCTGGGTGTAGGCCTCCTCCATCCCTTTTCATGCCAAACGATCTTGGGCAACTTGCATCCATGTTGCACCGGCATGCTTCACGATTTGCTATTATAGACGATAATCTCTTAACTTACTTTGACACTAAATCAATAGGAGATTGCTCCCAAGTAATTAAAATAATTTAGGAACTAACGAATACACAATACTTGTGTGACTGTCATCATCTATAAAACTTGGAAAACGCAAACCTAAATGTCTCATGAATATTTTTATTTACTACATTTTTATCAAAGTTCTTGACCCTGAATATTTTGTTTTCAAAGTTCTTCAATTAAATGCTATTTCTAATTAAATAAATTCACAGCCTAGTTGGTATCATATGATCAATCGAGTTGGTCGCGACCACGATGGCACAATAATACATAACTATTATACGATATTATTGTGCCATCGTAGTCGACTGCTTTTCAAAATTGCAATTATTGTTATATTAAATTTATTTCAAATTAATTTATAATGAATAATGACAATTCTGTGTTCGGCTCTGTGCATAATGGGCGGTGGGTGGCAGGGGTACAGATGGGCGGTGAATGATCCAGAAACAGGACAGCGAGTCGTGCGAACGAGAAGGTAATATTCACTCGTATTTGTGCAGGACAGAAATGGACAACATAGAAGTAGCAATGTTATGCCTATCTAGATACGTATATACTTCGGTAACTACGTAGCTATGATGGGCGGAACCTATACAGCAAGCAAACCTTAGGGAACTGGTGCTATCGATTCAGCCAAGCGTTTTTCCCTTTGTCGACCAAAAATGTAATACCCAATAGTAATAATAATTTATCGATAAAAAATCCAACTCCCGATACGGTCCTGTATTCCTAAATAATTTTATTGTTTGGAAAAGTTATATTGTCGATACCACTGTACTCTGTGGCTGAAACATTCAGTAGTTAGCACCTGAATTAATTGTTCACCGCAATATAAACATACCAATATGTTTGTTATAAATAATCTGACAATTAATCTAAATATTTTAAAAACAGAATCAACCATTTCCGAAATCTAAAATCCACAGCAGGCAGGTTTATATGAATCAAAATTATTTCAATATTCCTTTCTTACATCGCATAACACTTTCTTGTCTCCATTGATAATGAAATTGATATTGAAATTGAAAGGAGAAAATGGTTTTGCAAACCTTAACCTCAAGGCTCAGTTAAGTCATGGAGAGAAAAAATAGATGACTTTAGAACTCAAAAAAGCCTTATCTAAGTCAATATGATTTCAGGTGATGAGACACTCACAGGAATAGTATCTACTTGAATTTCAGATGCAGAAAAAATATTTCAAGATTTAATTTTACCCCAATGAAGATCAAATAAAAAATAGACTTTGTGTCGGTCCTGATGATTAATAAGTACTTATTATAATTAAATATGTACCTACCTATCCAACAGGTCCGTTTCAATTAAACACTTCTTTTTATTTTAATTAACTCCCAGCCTCCCCTCCGTTTCAAAGTATTTTTCATTTTAAAATCTACTGTCGAATAAAACGTAGGAAATGAGATAATTTCAATGTCAGGTTTTTTTATCGATTACGGTAAGGCAGTTTAAGAATGAAGACTTTTCTCGTTCACTTGTTTTTTTAAATTCTTTACAATATTAGAGTTAATATTAATTTAATGTGCCTGGCGTAATACGGAAAAGTATAAATATAAGAAAATGAGGAAGTGGTGTTGCACGATGGTAAATTCTTCTAACCAACCGAGCTCTTCTTTACGGAACTTACTGCATAAATATAAATAAAATCTTTATTGAACATAGATCCAAATAGCGGGTTTATTGCCGTAGGCACTGTCTGCTAACCAACCACTGATATTAAATATAGGTATGTAGCAGTTTAGACATAGCCACCAATATATTTAGCGTAATAAAATCAGGTATACTTATCTACTTTACTTACACATATACCTAGTACCTAGGTACCTCGCTATACCTTCTATAAATTGATATTAAATTTTATTTTCTTTGACGCCTTCATAGATTCAACACGAGTTCATTCAAGTTAATAATACCTATACTATAAACTTACAATATGCGATTTGAGAAGGAAAGGGATGGGGTTATCCTTGCAGGAGTAAGGATGAAAAGGAGGGATGATATAAAGTAGATCGGTAGTATAGATATGTTGAATACCAAATATTGATTCGAAGAGCGTAACATAATGTTGTAAGTGTAGTTCTATCAAATAGAATGTGTAGGTACCTTCCTATGAGAGTATGCACATAACATTATATATAGGTGGGGTAGGTACCTTGGTAAACATCAAACATGTTTGTAGGTATGTGCATATGGATGCGCCTAGTATGAGAATACGTCAATATTAGTCGTAGGTATACATATATATTCATAGGATACCAACACACAAATGCAGGTGTTTATAGACACATTACCTATAAGTAGTTGTATCAGATAAGTACATTGGTACCTAAAGAATGCATCTTCAAATTAATTTTCCTGATTTCACGCGCCCGCTCTTAAAAATTACATCGTCGATATAATTTAAGAGTATGCATACCGATATTTCAAAAATTTCCATAAACGGGAGACCTTCTATCTCGACAACCGTTACTAAATATGCTTTGGAATAAAATAGGGTAGGTGCATTGAACCTTTATCTAGGGAATAACCGTAAAAGATTTTTTATAACTTGTATAGATTTCTCAAAAAAAAAATTAAACACCTCTGATCTTTTTTCCGAAAGACGGAAACTCGTTTCCCGAAAGTTGCGGAGTAATTTTTTTATTAGCATTAAAATCTAGGGAATAACCGTAAAAAATTTTGATAGACGAAAAATTAACCCCAAAAAATGGAAAAAACGCTATTTTTACCATTTTGTCATGCGATTGTCACGCGATATTGAACCTTAATGCCGTGGGAAAAGACTGTGACGTCATTCCTGGTGCCAAGCCCTTAAGCTCTTTTATTGGCTCGTGATCCCACTTAGTATGGTGTCTTGCTCACTGACATTTTAATTTTCCATAGGTACGAGTATCTACAGGTTAGAGAAATTGACTTCAACATTTAGCTGTGAAAACTATAATTCTTTAGCACAAATACACACTACCTTTGTATAGCTAGACTTGGTATGTCATTATGGGTGTACGTGTGATGCTATATAAGTAATAAAAACTTAGTTATCTACCTATACCTGTTTGCCTTTCTACTTTCATAACGTGTAAGTAGTTTTCCACATGAATTGGAACACCTTTTATTCTCACCTCACCTGTACTGATGCATGGGTAATGGTAATGAATGTAATGGAATACCTGTTATATTATACACAGGTACTCGTATAATAATAAGTACAGACAGTTAATGACTGAAAAGTTGTTTTGTTTAAACAGTGGGTCAATTTCCGAGTTTTCATACAACAAAGAGAATACTAATAATTTTAGTGAATTCATACATACACTAAACGATGCACGCACACAATTCCTGCTAAACGAATCTATTGAGTATAAGTATTTCAAATATCTGTAGTTTGGTAATTCTTGAGCCTTTACTGGTCCACTTTTTGTTGATATTGTACTGTATATAATTCTTGTTTTGATCTTAATGCTATTGTTATTACTTGCATACTGTTACTATTGTCATTACTTTTAATTTCAATACTTTACTTCTAATACTATTGTTTTTTTTTTCTTCTTTCTTATCTTATTATCTTGTCTTATTATTTTTTTCTTTCAAATCAGATCAAATGTAGCCAAAGGCTGAAACTGATTTACCTTAGTACGGGCTCTGCTTGGGTTAGGTAAATCTAATTTTAATGCTTATGTATAAATGTTTAATTTACAATAAAGTTTATTATTATTATTATAATACTTTTTGTAAGACTTTCTGTACTCTTTGAAAATAAAATTAAATAAGTATGGGGAGATCGCGAGGTTAATGCAATTCAGAAGGATTCTTCATAATAAGTGTAACGTAATGTTTGCTATTCCTTATTTTATTACCACATAGAGGCTTTATCTATAGTGTTAAAGGACGTCTACATAGGCTTACGATTACATTATTGAACATTACGAAAACAATACAAACTCTTAGACGTAGACACGCAGTCTTTTATTTATGATACTAATCCAAACAAGCATACTTTTTGAATAAACTAGAGCATAATTGTAACATAGTCGACAGTTGTATAGTCAAGTCATACTCCGATGCACAATATAGGTAATAGGTATATACGCAGAAAACACCTAATAATTTTTATATTCTCTAGTTAATTACGATGTGACATGTGGAAAAAACATGAGAAACATGAAAGATTTTTCCTTCAAAGAAAAGTTGTCTTTTTATGAATATGTATATAGGAAACAAACCTGCATAGTATTTCGTCACAGCTATACGAGTAGGTACCTAAATAATAAAACCGTTGTATTCGTATACTTTATTTCTGAATCTTAGCTAGTTGGTAGGTATATCTGGTTCTGGTATATCGCATTGATTATGATAATAATTTAGTCCTTATCTACATCCTCTTTGAAAACTGGTGAATAAATAAAACTATATATTTCAGGTGGGTAGGCAAGGTAACATAGTAGATTTGGTACAACAATGGTTGGCTTTGAACAAAGGAAAAATATTTAGCTATACGTAACATACAACGTACCACAATATAATAATTAGGTACACCTAGTACAAACTTACCTAGTATTATACCTCCATACAATTTTATATTACTCATAAAAAACCGAGTTTTCCCTATGTTATTATCTATTCTAAGATAAAACCGTAAACGACATGTCTTACAGCTTCGTTCCTTGTACAAATATCGTTTAATGTTTCTTCATCTTTTATTAATGTGATAAATAAAATATTAAATTTAATACGAGTGTACCGAGGAATGTCTTTTATATCAATGTAGCACGCTCTCCACAAATACCCTTAGGATAAGTACAAAAATATCATTTTTTCACGTAATACGAAACATGACACTTTTTTGACAAAATACTTCAAATTTGGGGGATACTTCACCGGCGACCTTATACCCTAAACTTCAAGATTCAATAATTCAAATCGAATTCAGGACCCAGATACGAATCCAAGGGAGGAAGCCCGCCCTATCCCCAAACTTTTTTGATTGATGAAGAATTGGAAATTATTAATATTTACTGAAACAGCTCAGCGAAACTGACCCTCAGCCTCTCCTAATAATGAATCCTGCATCCGCCACGGTCTGAACTGAATGTAAGAAATACGTATTATTTCACTATATATCAAGAAACTGCAGTTGTGAATTGCAAAGTTGAAAAATGACTGCTATAATATACATGAACATAATGTTTGCTTTGGAATATATTATTGTGACGCAGTTAAGTTAAGAAAATGTCGGGTCTAGAGAAATAAGGATATTCTAAGTATATTTTATAATATAATTTCTGTTTATTCAATGATAGCACTTTATATTATCTTGGTACCATTCTTGGTAAAGTTTCTTATCACATTAAACTTTTAATGTCAGCATTTCAGATAGATATTATAATAATACTCGTATGTCTCATGATTTATAACTGCTTAGTATAGGTACGACATCTTCGTTAGCTTGTTTGACGTTAGTCATCATCATAAGAATAAATCAGTCACAATTTATTATAAAATATGAATCTGTAATAGAAATACAGGTAGTTATTTTCATGACTGTCATAATTTCATTTTATAGTAAATTTTATACCTATAAGTGGGTTGAAAAATATGTCTTTAGGTTTAATTAAAAAACCAAGGTAGGTACACGAATAATATACTTGTATCAGCGAACCCCGTTGAACCCAATATTAAGTGTAGGTATGTTCTATACCTTAAGAAAACGGATTCTATCTAATTTCCAACTGTCATATTACTGATGCACCGGAAATATACCATAAAAACTAGGTTGACCGATGATGGATACTTCGTCTGTGTACCCTCTTATATAAAAACCCATCGGTTCTACCAGAATTTACACATGTTTGGACCACAAGTTCATTCTAGGACTGCCTACTGATATTCAGATTTCAGAGTTCTAAAGTTGGTATGCGTATCCTCATTATCATAAATACCAAGGCATTCACAATTATTGTTCGTCCTCTACAACCCATCTTCTACAACTAAAGTTCCACCGTGAAGATCTTATGATAGTTATATTAAAGTATAAGATACATTTTATTATACTTAATATCCTTAACACATTATGTCGTGAACTGTCTATTATTACATTGTTAACACAGGTACGGTTTCGATGAAGAAAATGTATCCGAAACAACGTAAGTAACTGAGTATACATTTGAAAACATAAGGGGGTCATGTCTTTAAATTCATCTGCAAGACAGTAACCGTAAAAAAAAATATTTTTAAGAATTGCTGACAAAAACAGACGATTCATGTACTTAGTATAACATGAGAAATTATCGTCTTTCAATAAGGAAACGTTGAGTATAAAAAGACTATGAAAATGATTCATATCTTACAACAGCCTGCCCCTATCCCAACGGGACATGAAAAACTTTTTTAAAAAAAATAACCGAAACGAAAAGGCAAAAAATTAGTCTTCTTTCTATTACTCTCCAAAGGCTTGAAGTTGTCCCTGTTTCTCAACATATAATAAAAATAACTACTCCGTCTCGAGTAACTAGCACTAACGTAACAATTCAATCGTCACTTATTATTATAATTAACTGCTGTGAGCACTTCATCCTAGTAATGTAACAGAGTCTTAAGTCACTAGTAGAGCTAATCATCATAATAAATGGTATAATTATTTCAGAGAAGCGCGTGGCCAACCAACAGCATGGTGCTAATCAAACCAATAACAAGAAGTGATGTTGTAGTGATATACACACACAATACACTCTATGCTATTCACAATCGATAGTTCAACATCAGTCATCTGAGTCATCACGTGAATTTGAAATACTGAAGATAGAAGCCGACATCGCAGAAAGAACAGCAAAGCAAAAATGGCAGTGGGCGGGACACGTGGCGAGACAGGACAGTGTCAGATGGACACCTAAAATCCTGAAGTGGAGGCCCTGGGAGAACAAAAGAGGCGTAGGATGACCACAGAAAAGGTGGACAGATGACATTGTCCAGCTTACGGGTCGTAGATGGCAGCAGATAGCCCAAGATAGAAGACAGTGGAAAATTTTAAAAGAGGCCTATGTCCAGCAGTGGAACGCAAGTGGCTAGCAGTAAGTAAGTAAGTAAGTAAGAAGATAGAAGTTATAAAATAAAAACACTAAAGACTGCTACCAAATAAATTCTATATTAGTATTTCTAACTATAAAAATATTACAAATGAGTATTTCGACAAATTATAACATTCCGTAAGTATAAAAAGTAGGCAAGTTTTTTGGGGGTTTTCTTAAATTAATCCACACTTTAAACTAAATCTACGGATACATTTGCCGTCAAAGACTGATAATCCAGAAATAATCGCAAATCCAATAAAAAATAGCGTAGTTCCTTATAAACTACATTAGATTCGTGTAGATACGATCCTTCCTGTTCCAAAGATACACTTTTTACAACAAAAAAAAAACTATCTTCTTGATCCTTATAACATGCGTATCAGCGTTGATACTCCGTGAAATTTGCGCAAAATAAATCCTTTTAACATTCCTCTTTCTAAGATTGAATAAACATATTAACAATAGAGTTGCAGGTAAGAGTATGTAGTTCCTATTAAATCTACTATTTATTATGATAGTGTGTATGTATATCTATACTTAAAAATATTCACCACCACCATTCATAAAAATATCTCCCATTCAATTCTTCTGCTTAATCTACTGTTACTTCACTATCACAGCCTTTGATTGTTGAAGTACTTAATCAAATATTCTTTCGTCATATCACAGCATATATCGCAGTCTAAAAAGGCACGCAATTTTTTTTCTGTATAAACATTAGATGACATTCAGAATGAATGCGATGAACGTCATTATTGTAAAATGTAATGATTTACCTCTATCTATCTATCTATACCCTCACGCCACATCCCTTGCAGGGTAGGCAGAGAGGACAGAGCGCCAGACAGCCCTATCCTTACACACACTCCTAGCTTCCGTCACATTCATGCAATTAGTCATACACGCTCTCCGATTCCTTTTACTCAAAACGCGTCCATCCTTGAGGATCTGGTCGACATGATCGGACCAGGTCAGTCTCGGACGGCCGCGCTTTCTCACCCCTCTTCGCTCATTCAGATATATCTTTTTTGTCATCCTGTCATCATTCATTCTCTCAACATGCCCAAACCATCTTAGTTTGTTTACTTTCATTCTTGTCACTACACCAGTCTTGCAGTCACTCATTTCCCTTATATGAAATAATTTTCTGACGCGTTCTTTTCTTTCTCTTTATGTATACAGGGTGTTTGATAGATGGATGTATATATCTTCAGGGGTATAGTAGAGGTGATTTGGGATCTTTTGAGTCAAACTTTGGATTTTGGACTAAGCAAAATCCAAAGAAATCATCTTCTGTATTAGGAAAGTCCTAAAAACCTGTGAATATGGCTCAACTTAATCTCGATATGTCCAAGAGCCCGCTGCTTAATTTATGACGTATCTGTTTTTTGATCGAAATGTGGTATAAACGATAGCTTACCAATAGGGTATTACATCGCACTAGGGTTGCCTATCAAAATCTTGCCGCAAACCCCCCTGCCCCCCCGAAAAGGTCCCTCTTCGCGGTTTTTCGCATTTTATAGGAATATGGTAAGAGATAGGAGAAAGTAGTCAATTTCAAAAATAATCCTTGCTAAATTCTCTACAAAAAATGTCAAGTCAGTTTTTTTGTATAACTAGCAGTTTACCCGCAATGGCCGGTCCAAAACCGAAATTCATTTAAAATACAAAAAAAATGTATTTAAACTAAATTGGTTGAAAATTGATAAGAGCTACAGGAAAATAGTCAAAGAACGAATTAATTACCATAGTCTTAGCTACAAAACGAGCTATAACTTATGTTCATACATCTAATAATTTCGGAGTTATTACAATAAAACTCGGTGACGAAAATTATTAAAATTTAGTTTTTCATAAAATAACCAGTGATATAGCGCCGCAGGCCAAAATTTTTTTTCCATAAAATGTTAGTAATAATGGGTGGAAAAATTAATTTTATGAAAGAAAAAAAATCAAACTTTTTTTTTTATTTTTTCAAAAAATATCCTGTTTTTTGACCGGCCATTGCGGGTAAACTGCTAGTCCTACGAAAAAATTGACTGAACATTTTTTGTAGAGAATTTAGCGAGAATTATTTTTGTCATTGACTACTTTCTCCTATCTCTTACCATATTCCTATAAAATGCGAAAAACCGCGAAGAGGGACCTTTTCGGGGGGCGCAGGGGGGGTTGCGGCAAGATTTTGATAGGCAACCCTAGTGCGATGTAATACCCTATTGGTAAGCTATCGTTTATACCACATTTCGATCAAAAAACAGATACGTCATAAATTAAGCAGCGGGCTCTCGGACTATAAGATAATAAAGAAAAGTTTATACCCATAGTGGTCGAGCTTATAACTATCGCATCACACGATTTTTAATATCTGTAGATTGTTACGCACATTTTTCTAATTTAATAAAAAATGTATACTATAATAGATCACTTTTATAAATTGCTGACGGATGTGGTTATTATTGATGGTGTTTTGGTATATCTAGGAACAACAATGACATATTTTTTTGCTAACCCATTTTATATAGGTGATAATACTTTATTGATTTGAAACGGCTAATTTATTTTAAAAAGACGCAATAATTTTGCTTTTTTTTTAAGAAAGGAAGATGATTCGTTTTGGATATTGCATGAATTAAAAAAAAAACTACGAACTTTTGTACTAACCCAGAGTGAGCCAGAATGTTGATATATGTGCTGTGTGAAAGTCACGATCCTCAAAACTGAAGGCCCGATTTGGAAGTAGAAGTAAAATATTGCTTGGTTTATGTAAAACATATTATAATCTACCTAATTGTGTAATTACTATTTATTTAATAGTAATGATGCAACATAAAAATAAATATGTAGCGATTCATGTGCCTTAGCACCTCGAGGACGCTGTATAGGTACATAAAATATGAAATTCTTGGCATATAATTTATCCTACTTATGTATAGAATATTTAGTGAACAGCTGTTAAAGACTAGATACAAAAGCCCCTATCTACTAATAACTACAAGTATTATAGGTAGATATATCTTCCATACTGTAAGTAGGTATGTAGTCTCTTTTGTGTCCGGATATGCAGCAACTAAAACATTACAATATTATAGGTAGGTATAGGAATATTAATACGAGTTGATACCTACCTATAATATATACTGAATTATACAATGCCTAAACATTACGTACATCAGCACTAGGTAATGTTTACTTTTCAGATAATAACATCCTCACGTTCTATAGGTAAAACTATAATAATGTGTTTTATAAGTACGTATGTATAGACCAACTGCATTCATTTCAAAACCTATAGTTCCTAGATATAGACAAGTAAACCCACTTATAATAGTAAGTTATGGAAGCAGAAAAAATATATATCCATTGGGTATATTGGGGGTTAATTTCATTCAAATAGACTCATCGTAATTTTGTACGTATTAGTATGTGGGTAGAGTACATGGTTGGCGCAGTTGGTTGAGGCGGCAGTCTCTCAAGCAGGAGGTGCCAGGTTCAAACCCCGGCGCTGGCGATGGATTCCACACTTTGCGATACAGGCTTTTAGCCTAGTGCAAGGTGTGCAGGGAAGTATTTGGGTTTGTGTATGCAAGCCCATATCCTTTTTTATTAAAAAAAAAAAATAAAAGTATTATTTATTGCTGACGAAATGCAGTTATGGACCATTTACATCCAGACTTGCGTTGAATAATATTATTTCGATACTGATAACTTTATAAAATTATGTTGTCATTGACGTAATGTAGTTCTGGACAATTTACATCCAGACCTGCATCGAACTAATCCACACATTTTTTATAATTTTGTTTTGTCACCGTTAATTATTTTGTCCATTCTTTTTTTGCTGTAACTGTTCATAACTTTCCAGTTAAAAAAAAGTAAAAAAAAGTAAAAAAAAATATATATAAACCTGACGATTCCAAGTGCCTTAAATAAGGCCTACGGATGATTTAAAACCATTATATTCGCTTTAATACTTGTTTCCCATACAATTACAAAGTTCCATTCGAGTTTATTAAATAGATAGATTCTTTATATCGGTCATTATAGTGCACATATAGAAACATAGTTAGGCAAAAATAAAAATAGCATTTAGGAAGAAGATTGCAAAAGTAGTGTGTCCAGACGATTAAGGTAATTCTCAGATGGCAATGACATTTCCCAAAATAAATTCAATGAAAATAAAGTTATTTGTGAATTATACCTACCTAATAATAATATTAAAATTAGGTCTACATAGATTAGTAAATAAGACCATACTATAGGTTTGGGATTCCTGCAAATCGATAAGCTCGCCCAAGTGGAAATTTTTATGGTGTCTTATTTTCTCGTAGCATGTTTCTATATTTATGTATAATTAAATGAATAAATGCATGGACCTAAAAGAGACCAAAGTCGAAAATTGGTAGAGGCCTGCATCCAACAATGTGGAGAAGAAGGAGATATAAAGATGCTTTAGAGTTTGTAGGTATTATGGGTCGCAACCTAACTATGAAGTCACGGTCATTTCCCACGTCATTAAGGGCCAAAATCGCATGACAAAATGGTAAAAATAGCATTTCTTCCATTTTTGGGGTTGATTTCGCTTCAATCAAAAAACTTTTACGGCCATTTCCTAGATAAACGTTCAATGTATCTACTCTATTTTTTTTTTCAAAACATATTTAGTAAGGTTATCGAGATCCAAGGCCTCCGTTTTTAGAATTTTTTGAAATGTTATTATTCCTACTCTTAAAAACTATTTTTTCTACAAAGAAATGATATGAAACAATGGAATAAATGTTTCTGCATCTAACTGCCTGAAACATTTTTCTCCACCTATCCAATTAGTCTGAGAGGAAAACTGTTGGATGAAAATACCTACACTACACAGGTATGTAACTAATGGGCCTGTTATTTTCACACCTGGGGCTATCCGAGACCTTTTTGTGGAGTACCAGACATACCGAAAGTTTTTTTTATATTGCCTCTTCATATAACTACCCCTACAGTGTTCCATCATATAAAATTATAATAGTAGGTATGCGGAATCTCAGCTCCTCTACGCCACATGCAGAACTAGATTCTAACTGGTCCAGGGGGTCCGGATCTCCCCAGAAATGAAATAGGTTTACACTATATAATATAACCCCCCCCCACGAAAAATCCTGGGCACAGCCCTATGTATTATCAATGGGCAAAAATGGACAGTTCCAATCCATATTTAGTAAAGTTGTCGAGATCCAAGGGCACCCGTGTTTAGAAATGTCAATATGCCTACTCTTAATAATGGCAAATTCCCCTTCAGTTACACAGTTAGCTATTTTGTAGGTACCATACAACCCTATGCTGAATATATTAGAATACAATACCTAACCCAAAATTCACATACATATTTAATAACCTTCTTCTCAACCAAATTTTTCGCTTCAAAAATCACCATCAAAGAATCAAATCCATCGCCCGCAGTATTACATTATTAGATATCTATACCACTATGACTACATACAATATGTAAGTCTATAACTCCAGACATCCCTACCAAACCCCGATGAAAATCATAATGATTGCGGCCCAGTGATTTTTCACAATGGCCCGGAGCTATGAGCGGGTACCGGGTTCGTATCCCGGAGGCGGGTATACACATAAATCCTTAGGGATGAGACAACCAATCAGAGTTGATATTGAATCATTTAGGAAGGGATGAAGATTGAATAATCACAACATACTACATCCAAATAAATTTATACGAAATATTTTATTAGGGTGCAAATTTATTTGTAACCTTTTTGTAACGTATTTCTACCTATAAAATTTCTAACTATAAAAATTCAAGTTGTGTTTGTTACTTTGTGTGTGAAATAACTAACGAATCTGCAGTATTCGTTAGTATTTTTATCAATTACATATTATTTATTTATTTACACTTTGAGTGAACAAAATACAGCAATACGTTAATAATGTTAATATTACAAGTAAGATGCTAAAACATTTGTGTTCACTCGAATAAAAATGAAGTCTAATGGTAGCTTTTCCATCCTTTCCAGCTTATTTGGTCAAAGGGTAGCTTTTTTAGGTGTGGATGTCCAAATTCGAGTCTCGGTATGCACTGGACACTACACCCTCCTTTGAAGTATATTAATTTATTTATCGTGTGGTCATACACATTGCACATCACAACATTACATATTCTAACATACAATTACAGTAAAAGCTCACATTACGTAGATATGTCAAAATTTAAAATCAGTCGCTGATTCATTGAGTGTGATGAAATCTTCCGGGGTATATTATTTAAAGGTCTTGACCATTCGGTAAACAAAATATTTGCTTCTTTATTCAGTTATCAGTACCAGAAGGTTTTCGTTTCAGTTGATTGAAACGCCATCTCTACTAAAACGAGCGATAGGGGCTCGAATCTACGAAGACGCTATGGTTATATGAGTAGTATAAATATTTTAATTTCTCAACACAGACAATTTGATTTCTTTGAAATGTACCACCATCTTATTATTATTTATTAATAAAATAGTGACTGAAATAGTGAACTAACAATCGTCGTTGTAAAGTAATTTGAGTAACTATAAATGAGGGGTAGTCAGAGCTTTCCGCCACTGTACTATTTCCGACAGTTACATACCCGACAAGTATTATGGTTTCCAAGAATCAAGGTACCTGCGCTACCTGCCCGCTGCAGGGCCGTACCGGGTGAATAATATTATTTGTAAACGGCACCAATACTTTGTTTGTAGAGTGGAGCTATATAGGTAAATAATATCTACGAGTATGTTCAAATAGGAATACATTAATATAGGTATGTACGTATTAAACTTTTTTGATATACCTACTTAGGTAGTATAATGAAAATGTACTTACTGCTCCCCTATAATATGTTGAAAGGAGTTCATACAAGTTTACTCGTTGATTTTGGATGGTGATAATTGTAATTCTGATTAATACCTATTTGAGAAGCAAAAATGTATATGTAGGAATAACTGCATTATCCATTACATATGTAAGTACATACACTGTCATAATCATAAGTATTATAATCCTCTTAACGTGTCCATTTACTATGATTTTCTTCTTAAATTTTAACAGATAAAGGTGCATTATTGAAAACAATGGTTACATTTAAAAAAAACTTTATTTCGTGATAAATGATAGACATATATTATCGATACACATATGATTTCATATTATACCTATCAAGCTAACAATATAACATATGTACATATGTAGGTAAATGAAAAAAAATATCAATGTAATCATCTTGGTTACATATTAGGCGCAAATAACATACCTATAATGAATACGCTTACGTTACAATATTATAATATGCATGTAAGACACATAAAGAAAATTAATATTATTAATAGGTAATTAATCTAAGTATCTAAATGAAGCAATACTCGTATAATACAATAGACATATGAAACTATATCATATCAAACTGATATAAAAATTAAACAACGATTAATAAAAGCAATATTGAGCGCAATTAATATACCTAATGAATACGATGACGTATTAATCAATTACAAGATAATCTGTGTAAAAAAACATGTAATGCAAATTAATATTTTAAATAGGTATTTAATCTAAGTATCTAAATGAAGCAATACTCGCATAATACAATAGACATATGAAACTATATCATATCAAACTGATATAAAAATTAAACAACGATTAATAAAAGCAATATTGAGCGCAAATAATATACCTAATGAATACGATGACGTATTAATCAATTACAAGATAATCTGTGTAAAAAAAAACATGTAATGCAAATTAATATTTTAAATAGGTATTTAATCTAAGTATCTAAATGAAGCAATACTCGTATAATACAATAGACATATGAAACTATATCAGTTTGATATGATATAGTTTCATATGTCTATTGTATTATACGAGTATTGCTTCATTTAGATACTTAGATTAATTACCTATTAATAATATTAATTTTCTTTATGTGTCTTACATGCATATTATAATATTGTAACGTAAGCGTATTCATTATAGGTATGTTATTTGCGCCTAATATGTAACCAAGATGATTACATTGATATTTTTTTTCATTTACCTACATATGTACATATGTTATATTGTTAGCTTGATAGGTATAATATGAAATCATATGTGTATCGATAATATATGTCTATCATTTATCACGAAATAAAGTTTTTTTTAAATGTAACCATTGTTTTCAATAATGCACCTTTATCTGTTAAAATTTAAGAAGAAAATCATAGTAAATGGACACGTTAAGAGGATTATAATACTTATGATTATGACAGTGTATGTACTTACATATGTAATGGATAATGCAGTTATTCCTACATATACATTTTTGCTTCTCAAATAGGTATTAATCAGAATTACAATTATCACCATCCAAAATCAACGAGTAAACTTGTATGAACTCCTTTCAACATATTATAGGGGAGCAGTAAGTACATTTTCATTATACTACCTAAGTAGGTATATCAAAAAAGTTTAATACGTACATACCTATATTAATGTATTCCTATTTGAACATACTCGTAGATATTATTTACCTATATAGCTCCACTCTACAAACAAAGTATTGGTGCCGTTTACAAATAATATTATTCACCCGGTACGGCCCTGCAGCGGGCAGGTAGCGCAGGTACCTTGATTCTTGGAAACCATAATACTTGTCGGGTATGTAACTGTCGGAAATAGTACAGTGGCGGAATATTCATACAATCAAATGAGGTAGGTACTTAAGTAGATGTAGGTATCTACATACTCATCAACTTTGGGGTAGTTTTGCAACAAAAATGACTATTTCAAATAATCATAGAAACACGTTCTAGAGCAGTGATTTTTTTATGACCCATACCTACCTGTACATCGCAACTGATTGAAATTTCAACAGGTTACTAATAAACAAATTCAATATTGTAACATCCAATATTATAATAATTGTGTATGTAGTGTAGATAGAGAGAGAACACTCAAGTGCAAGTAAATTGTCTGCCAACATCAGACAATGCGTAATGTAAATGAAATAATTATTTTTTACAGATACTTACCTAAACAATGATTGTGGTCTGCTTTAGTGCTGATGTGTTGAATGTTGATGTTGAACATACTGCTTAACAATCATAATATTATGTGTAAGTATAATCGCACTAAGTATTAGATAAATAGTTTATCTACGTAATGCTATGAACATATTAAATATTAACTTTTAAACTCTCCAAATAATGACATATCATATTAATATTGTATCTATACACAAAATAAAATAAATATGGACATGTTGATATCACTTTCAATGGTACAAAGATTTGTTTAAGAATCGTCATATTATCAATGTGTACCAAATACATACAAACTGTACTGAAGTGGCGCAACACAACATCAAACTAGCTACCTACATCATCAACCTAATATCAACAAAGTCTACTGTAGGGTAGTCACTAGTCAGTCTAAACAATAAGCAATACAAGTACAAGTATCAAGTACAATACATCACCAGCCATCTGTGAGATTATTATACCACCAAACTACACCATGGATTGACTGAAAGACATGGTTTTGACCATAAGTCCGTATAGTAGCTTGACCCTTTTGTTTTATTAAATTTTTTGATATAGAATGAAAATATTGTTTAACTTTCTACGTAAGGTTAAATAATTTCTTCATCTGCAATCATTTTAACATACTTACATACATTTAATAACATACTTATTTTTTTTCTTCTACTAGATACATCTTCGATAAGTATAAATTTGGTTCTACAAATACGCATATCGTAATTAACTTAGAGATGCCACGTTTTTAATAATACAAAAATAAAAGTTTTAATAAAACATTAGTTTAACATAATGCTATCTGTTTTATATCCATCTTCAGTACATCTACGTCCAGTAATGAACCCCTAGGTGTATAGTATACAAAATATATTATCAATATAGAATTTATAGATGAAGTATTGTATAACATGAGATTTGAGTGAGGTGGATGAAATGGGAATTACCCACCACTCAGCATACAACAGATTGTAGTTGTGTTTTTCACAACTGATATAAGTATATTGCAAGATGAATAAATTAATTAAACTTTAGTACCTAATGATGCCTATTTTATCTGATAGAAGATAAATGTATATAGAAGAGTAGGTCAATATTTTATTTATTTTTGGTAAACAAATTAACCAAACCATATTATATAACACTGACACCATATTAAGCATGTGCATATATTTGTAGTTCTACCTGAGTAGTGGTATGCCTGTATAATATGTACATAATAATAAAATGATTAAATTTACATTGTCTGATCCGCCAGCATACAATGTTCGAATCACATTTGTCAATTTACACATGTAATTATTATTATTTTTTAACAAATATTTATCAATTTACCCTCTAGTATTTACTATTTACCAATAAACAATAGACTTACCTGACTCTCTGCACATTTACCTACTTTAATACTTTACTTACCTACCAACACACTTGTATACCAAGTACTTGTGGTAGATATTACAGTAAATGTTGACAGTGTACTGTATTACTGTGTATAGTACTCGTATACTACATATAATAATAGTTTATATCCCACATTTTATAACCTTAAGTACCCTACCTAGTACCTATGTATGAATGTACATGAAAAAATCATATCAGCCTTACTTTGCGCCTATCTTACATCCTAACTATATGTATGTATAAACTTACTGCTACTTTCTATACATTTACTTTGGTTTTTTAAAAGCTTAAAACCCACAACAAATTGAATTATTACATTCATGCTTCGCATTGAACGTCAATATTAAAATTCACTGTCCCTCAATTACCTTTAAAAACATTGGATTTATAAGTATTACGTAGATAAGTACAAGAAAAATCGATGAATTTTCAGATTACAATAAAACCTATGAAGTTCTCGTGATGGCATTATTACGAGTATTCTTTTTTTTTTTTGTTTTGCATAGTGCTACAATTTCTTTGAAATATTGACTATATACTATCAGAATGCAAATAAAAGTTATACATACTTATATCAACTTATATACTATTCCTATTACATAATTATAGTGTTTTGTAAGCACATCATTCACTGGTTGCCTCATTGTTGTGATATACCTACCACGATGGCATAGTAGCAGTAAACAAGTACCTATGACTATTTTTAAAGGAACATCGTTTTAGTTATTTATCCTAAAGCTATAAAACAATAAGTGTGTATAGCATAGTGCACTTACAAATTTCCTGATTAACAGATTGGAAAAATAAGTGAGTAAGTTCTTATTTCTACTAAACCTCTGAAATTTTTTATAATTCACGCTGAACAGATTAAATTAAGCGGTCCGCTTCAAGTTATTGATATTAGTAAGTCTTACTCAAACAGTGAAAGACTCCATTCGTTTTTTTTTCAGTTATTGAATCGTACCAAAGGAATCATGCAAACAAATTGTTGATAGAGTAAATATCTCCCTATACCCTCTATATATTATGTGATGTGTCATCTCTTTCACTCCTAAACTTAAGATAAACACTCATCCCTTGTGTCTCTCTCGCTCTTACCTACATTCAAATTATTATAAGGGATTGCACATGATTAAATATTAATCAACATAATCCTAGACGGAACATAACTTAAAGGTCTCCATCAATGTATTATATCAACATATTGTAAAAACGATAAATTAATAATTATCTTTCAGATTCCAGAATATTTGAACTCGTCACTATAACTATATCATTCTCGACCCCACATTTTTTTCATAAAGTACAATTTAGATCATCAGCTACTGAAGCACTGCGCACCGTCGCGTCTCTCAGGTGAGAGAGATGAGTAAAGGATTGAGTCATGTTATTATGCAGACAGATTACATATATTGCAATACGCTTGCTTTTGCTTATCCACCATAAAATATTTTTTAACTAACTAAAAACATACTGAAGTATAGGTATACAAATACATAGGTAGGCATATAACGATGTGCTGTATCTACACTATCTACTTAAGTAAGTAGGTACCTAGTACCTATACTCGTACATATTGTATGAATACTAGTATTATTATCATTGATGCAACGTGAAAATGGTACCATCTCGCCCTAGTGCACTAAAGTATATTTTTACTTTTAAATTTATAGTATTAGACAACCCAAGTCGCAATCTGGACTGCGAACAGAATGGTTTCATGAGTAATATAGGATCTATGAAACTAAGCATGAGGCCAGTTATACTATATCGATATAATATGTATTTAATTATAAACATCCCCTTGTGTGTTCATGGTCCATTATTTCTAAAGGTGGGCCTCAATCTCTCTGACAATTCCACTGTGCAGTCTGCACTACCAATCTCTCCAATATCTGGACTACTACACGATGTGATCTGCTTCGTGTAGTAACTACAAAACTACATATTTCGGTATTTGAGTATCTAGTTGGTAAATTTACGTTGTTAGCTAATGACTGAAGTATAGAATAGTATTTTCCTCACAATCATATTAATTTATTCCCATATTGTTTGATGATATTTAAATTCTGTCCGTAGATTCAATCGATTTTATAATACTTGGCGTAATTTTAGATGTATTTTTTAACCTAACTGTACTAAATGATTGCGCAATGCCACCTGTTTCAATAATGACACGAATTGCTTGCCATATTGTTATAATAGTAAGAAACAGGCACTATTTAGTAGATATATAGGTAGGTACGTGGGTAACCTAGGCATAAAAGAATTGTGCTTGCTCGTTGCTGATGTGTGGCTGTTTTAAACAATAAAAATGTAATAAATTATCAACATAATTATACCTACTTAATACAATATTTGTAAAGTAAATAGATACGCTGTATAATATTATACGTTATAGATGTTAGGTATCAGGCGCGAAGCTACCTAAGAACACGATTCCCATCGAGTTACCTTTTGGAAAAAATATAGGTTTATTAGTGTCTAATCTGACGTAAGAAATGTTAGCCCCGGCTTCCCTTTTGCAGAAATCCACCCTTCGCCACTGCTAGGTACCTACCTACATAATATACATAGACTACCATATGAAGTTTTATATTTTATTTCATAAAGCAATATGTCACAATTAGAATAATAAAGTATATACCTACCTACCTTATATACCTTATACATAGTTCAGTAGGTAGATAGGATATACCTATCCAAAAGTCTTCTTCTTTGTCCTGCCCTTCTGTCCCGGTTCATCCAGGGTCGGGCCTCCTCGTACGTAGGCGCCATCAGGATCTCCTGTCCTAGGTTGTCACTGCTGGAATTCTCTGCGCCGCTAGATCCTTTTCAACATTGAACCACCAGAGCATGTTGCTGGAGGTCTACCCCTTCCCCTAGGTTTCGTGGGGATAACTCTCCTCTCTACCTATCCAAGAGTAAGTACATATATTAAATACATAATATGTTGTATGAAATACACATAGGTAGTACGTAGGTACGTAATGTGAAATAAATAAATCTATAAAAACATACTTACTTAAGGGCATGGCACCAGGAATGACGTCACAGTCTTTTCCCACGGCATTAAGGTTCAAAATCGCGTGACAATCGCATGATAAAATGGTAAAAATAGCGTTTTTTTCCATTTTTTTGAGGTTAATTTTGCGTCTATCAAAAAACTTTTACGGTTATTCCCTAGATTTTAATGCATATTATCAGAGCAAAAAAAAATTATTACTCCGCGACTTTCGGGAAACGAGTTTCCGTCTTTCGGAAAAATGGTCAGAGGTGTTTTTAAATTATTTTTTTGAGCAATCTATACAAGATATAAAAAATCTTTTATGGTTATTCCCTCGATAAAGGTTCAATGCATCTACCATATTTTGTTCCAAAGCATATTTAGTAACGGTTGTCGAGATAGAAGGTCTCCCGTTTTTAGAAATTTTTGAAATGTCGGTATGCACACTCTTAATATCTACTACATAAACACTTTCATTATCTACTACACAGTGAACCATTTAGGTAGTACCTACCTAATTACATCCATATAAAATATACATATTATTATGTAAAACATTATGAACCAAAAATATTCCCAAAAACATACAAACGCCATGCAATGATTCGTTTCATTGACGTTCTTCATGTATTATTGCCGAAGTTACATACCTACTACCTCCTGATGATTTTATATCGACCATCGTCAAATTTTCTGTAGGTACCTCTGACAAAAAAGGCTGTTTTGAATTAATTGTTTATGATTAAATAAACCTTTTTTCACGGAAATAGTCAGACATTTTTGAAATATCGTCTATTTCTTACGCACAAAAAGTACAATTTCATAATTTATCTTTAAAAAATCACAATTTTAAAAGAATTTATTAAAAAGCTGTCATTTTTATTATTTCATAATAAAATGAACATCTATTGTATGGGAAGAAAAGAAAATGGGACAGCCATATTGCTATAAAGTAAAGATGACAGCTTTTTAAAAATTCTTTTATAATTGTGTTTTTTTTAATTGCGAGTGTCTACAATTTTTAAAGTAAAGGTAGCAATTCACAAATAAGTGAAAAGACGAAGTTACGTAATCCCTGTGAAATAAACGAAAAATCACTTAAAAAGCACAAAAATCGAGAATCTTTCTAAAGCGATTTGTTTTTTATGCAGTCGTTTTTAATTTGCAGTTTTAAAGTAGGTAAATTTTAGACTATTCCTATTCCTTCCCCTCATCTCCTCTCTTTGTCTAAGGTTGACGCAATTAATACCAATAGGTAGATAATAGGTATATCTACCTACATAATATAGGTACTAGGTACCTACCTAGTTGTGAGGTTTTCAATTTAATCTCTGAGATATTCCTAGGTACGAATAATGCTCAATATATTAATTTGTATATATTAGGTAGGTACCTAGTACTTACCTATGATATGTATATGTAGATATAACTATTCTACCTAGACGTAATATCATATTTGGTAATTTATTAGTACAGGTGGGTACCTATCTATGTAATGCTAGTGTATGTACCTAAAGATAGGTAAGGTAAGGTGCCTACTGCCTATAGATTACTTAGTTCGCATACATAGGTTCAGTGTCAACAAGACGAATTGACAAATCTAATATTTGCAAAATCTACCTCACCATCAATGTCAATAATATATCATTATATATACCTACTAGGTTATATGCTGGAAGCGAGTAGGTACCTGTCCAAATACCCCCATGTTATGTTCTATTGCCTGTTCTATACACATTGATAAAAATATTCAGTGTTTTAATAAACATGGGCGTCGTCAGGGTAGAGATCGGAAAAGGTACATCTTTTTTCATACTAAATGATAAAACCTCACAAAATATCACAATAATACCATACGTTTTCTCATCATATCATAAATTTTCATAAAAATCCATCAAAATTCAATTATTTCATTAAAAAAAATTGCCTGTGGCGCTATTTTTTATTACTTTTCTGTAAAAGACATTTTTCATAATATTATTGTGCGAAGTACTATATACCTAGGTACATTTTCAAATAAATTAAAAACCACCACGACCTTCTTCACTATGTCTCAGATAAAAAAAATTGACACTAGTTCTAAAATTTAGTCTAAACCTACGCAAAAAGCAGATGTGGGTATAGCTACCCGTTTTGGACCATCATATTCTAGTAGGTAAAATTAATTTCGTTAATTGATAGGCTATATCATGTAACATATACATCCTTAGCATATTTCATGCAATTACTGCGATAGGTACATACTACATAGATCGTAGCTAATGCTATAAGTTAGGTTTAGACAGAGACTCATAGATATTTCACGATGTAAAGGCACTCGAACAATTCAACCCTACCCTATACATACATTGGTCTTACTTTTTGTGTGTATGCTTTTAATTTTGAGCGTGCAAGCCGCCTCTCTGGCTCTCCGAAGAGTAAATATTTACTCTGGTAATATTTACTCCCTTGTATAATTCAAACAGAATGATAGTCTGTCGTAGCCTGTGCGATATTTGAGGAAGAGCAATCATTTTAATATAATTCCTTCAAGCATGTTCATACAACATAACTAATTAGGTACCTACCATACATACTATAGTACCTATCTATAGTCATTTAATATATTATGTCGCTGATCAACACATTATTACTTTAAAATGGACGAGATAGTTTTGATCTACGTACCTACCTTTGTTTGCCCTTTTCTTCTTACAATAATATTTTCATCTAGTTTCCATATTTATATTAAAAACATAGCTACGAAGGTAGGGTAGATACCTACCTATATTTTGGCCAAGTTTACCCAGTTTACCTGACTTAAATATCAATTTAATATAATATACTATATATTTTATATGATAATATTATATTCGAAGATTGATGGCAAAATAAGTATACTATTTCCATCTGTTGAATAGTAGCAAAAACTCTTTATCAGCTTGATTCAAAATTCCACCCAGCGAAGGTACTGAATGTACGCGTCGGCGTCGTACGTGAATGTACGTATTTTTTATTATTCATTATTAACCGTGTAGGTACGCTGTACGGCATAAAGCCAATTTACAGTATTTTTTAAGTAGTATTGTTAATACATACCTACAACAAAAAATTAACCTGGTATTTTATTAAAGTAGATATGACAAATAACAGGTACAAATATAAGTGGGAATTAGATAATATAATATGAATTATTAATGTTACATTTCTGCATATAATAGTACTTATTTTACAGTACAGCGCACAGCAATAAGTGAAGAATTACAAAAACCAATTAGCACTTTTGTTCAATAGTAAGAAAATTTTAATATAGGTACTTTATCATAAAAACAAATTGATAAGAAAGCAAGGCACTTGTCTGCCCGTCTTTGCTTTCTATAATAATTCCCTCATTTTCACTCCAATATAAAATTTTATAAAAAAAACATTCTAGGTAAGTACCTACGTAGGTACCAATGTTAAGGAACCTACCAATTTTGCTACCAATGTGATGATTTTTCTATAATGCTTGAACCCGCTTGAACCATAGAGATAGGAATAGTTAGAGTGTTTGACAACCTGCGCAGTAGACAGTATGGCTTGAACATGTAGTAAAAGATAAAAAGTGCTCATAGACTAGATCTTTATATGTTAATATTGGCTAACATGCTTCTACCAATTTCGAATATGGCGAACTTCGTTCCGTTCGTTCAAAACTTCGAAAAAGCGGTTAAACAATGGGTACGTGACGGGAATGCTTGTTGTTTTTAAAATAAATTTAAAGGAATAATCTTTGTCAAATCTCCATAAGTTTAATTGTTTCATAAGTTTTTAAAATAACATTCAAATTGGTACACGTCTATATTTGTGTTTTTGTTCTGAAGTTTTGCTTTTACATGTTTATGCATGTCCCGGCATTAGCGAAGTGAAAGGCGCAATATGCGATCTTTGCGTAGCAGACAAAAGTCGGAAGCAATAGTTACCTCGAAATCGGCTAAAAGTAAGAAAGGTGAGAATTCAAGCCCCAAAATGTGTAACAAAAGATCTAAACCTGGGAAGGCAGAAACTCGCGGTAAGAGGCAGGTCCTCAGCGACAGAACAAATTCTGATTTGGACACAAACGACAACTCCAGTGTTTGTACAGATTCAACAATGAAAAGACCGAAGAGAACACAGCATCTCCCGGCTAAGTATCAAGATCATGAATTGAGTCCCGTTAAAGGTTACCGCCCAGAATGTTCCAGCACTCCTTTACCAGGTAATTGCAAAGTGGAACAAAAACCAACCACATCAGGCAATGTAAAAACTAGATCAAAGAATGTAAATACCAGTAATCAAGAAAATTCAAACCTCAATAAAGTGCATCCCAAGAATATAAAAAAGAAGTGTGTAAGTACTCCTAAAGTGGTAACTCCTGCTAAGAGTGCGTCAATACCTGTTACAGAGATAAGTGTGCCACAGAAAACGGAAACACCCATTTATAAAAAAGGTTTTAAAAAGTCCAGTACTAAAGAAGATGGTGTTTTGGAAAAAGTTGTTACACCAGCTTATAAGAAAAGAGTAATATTATTAGAGAAACCCAAGATTCAAACACCAGACAGAATGGCTCTGTACGAATTTGATTTTGATCCCAATGAAGAACCAACTCAGACTAAAAAGAAGCGAATCAGGAAGAAAGTTCCCACAGCGAAGAAGAAGACTACAAAGTCTAATAATACTAATGATGACGCAGCTTTACAACATCTAATAGAGAGATTGAAAAGAATACAGGAAAAACAAAAGTGTAAGAAACTATTGGAGAAGAAGAAGTTAGCAAACATCCAACACACTGCACCGAATGTTGTCCCTACAATACATGTTGAGAGTGATGGCAAGTCAGTTGCTACGCGTAGAACTCTACCAGGAGCTGAGGGGATAGAATGTCTCTCACCAATACCCAGGCATCAATCCCCAGAGTTGTCTAGACCTGCATCTCCATTCATATTTACACCATCATCTCCACTGCAGGATATTGGTACAAGACATAACATATCTAATTCCTTGAATCGCCCGAGCAATGCCCTCAGAGGTTCCCCTATTGCAAGCAGCAGTATGATAGTGAAGTCCACTCGCCAAACTCCCGCAAGCCCCTGGAGGGCAGAGGGTGGGGCAGGCGTGAGGAGGTGGCCCCTCAACTTCCATGTCAAACCTTCAATGACACCTTCTTATGAAAGAGATACGGTTCATGTAATTGGCTTATCTGACAATGGAGAGCAGAACTCAGGTGTGGACCCAAGGAAACATGTTTACACAAATATTTCCATCAATACATCTCATGATGATGGAGATCGATCGCAAAAGAAAATCTCAAACTGGAAGCAAACCAGCATTTTATCGTTTTATGAAGAATCTCTAAAAAAATCTACCCAAAAAAGAAGTTTATCTCCGAAGAAAAGTTTAGAGTCGTATAATTTGGGTGATTTAATTCCGCAAACAAATGAATTGTCTAACAGTTTGGATGAAACACCAGAGAAATGTATAAATAGTGAAAAGGCAGATGTAGAGAATTGTTTTGGTTTCGATGATTCTCTGGAGTGTGATCAAGAAAATGTTTCACCAGCAAAGATACCTAAATTACAAAACATCAATACTATACGGGGTTCATTTAAAGCAAAGAGGACGCGTGGCATATTAAAAGAAATAAACCAACCACATAAACAGAACCTTCCTATGAGAGCAATACCAGCTGATATCTTGAATATAATTGAGAAACAGAAATTCATGGAAGATATTGAGGAGCCTCGCAAGGAAACTGAAGTAGAGAAGTTCCCAGAAGTAAACATCAACAATAGTGATAGTGATGATGAAGTGAGAGACTTAGATGAGAGTTTACCATTGGAAGAGACACATAGTGGACAAGCGGAACTTTTTGCTGAACCTGTTGAACCAGAATTGGTGCATTTCTCTAAAGTAAGTATACCCAATCCTCCTTTAGGTAATTAGTGTTAAATGTTTTTAAATAAACGTTTGTTAAAAATTCAAAATAGCTTCTACTTGCTCAAGTGCAATGAAAAGAAATACGGAGCCAACTAGGCCCTGACATTTTAATAACATCACTATGGTAACCAACCACTAACGTGATGTCACACTTGTCCTGGTTGCGTTTCCCTCAGTATGGTTTCGTCAGTTTCGTACCACGATATGCGACATCATCGGTTTCTTATGGCACTTAGACCCGACCTGTTTTTCAATATTTACGGCAGCCTCAGGAAGTATCACAAAACATAATGTTGAAATGTGTGTAATTGTAATCTGCAATGACCTTATTTTGTTATATTACAGACAACTCGGCGTAGTTATGGAACTAGAAAACGAGCTCAGCTCACATTCCTGTTGCCTGAAAAAAAGGACAAAGATAATGAGTCAGACTACCATTCAGATGATTCTAGTGTCAGCGCACCAAAGGTTAAGAAAGTCACAAAAAAGAAGAAGCAATCAAAAGCCCAAAAAGAGGTAATTTGAATACTTTATTCTTACTTATTATTAGTCATCCCAATGTCTAGAAACAATAATCCATTTTATTTTTTATAATTTTTAGAAAAAGGAGGAAGTTGACAATTGGGTTGATAATTTTAACTCAATGCTAGAAGAAGTTGAAGATTTCCCATTGTGTGTGGAGTAACATGACATTAAGGATATTGTTGAAATCTGAAGGATCTGAGATTAGTGATGATAATATTCCATGACAAATCAAATGAACAAGATATCTTCATACAGCTATGCTTGCACATTCTATTTTTTTCTTGCAGTTATTATTATGCACCTTATTGATACACCACCATCATAAATAAATATTTATTAGCCAAAGAAAAATATCCATAGTTACAAAAACAAGACAGTGGTAGTCTGCCAAAAGGCGGACTTACAAAAGCAATATCTTACAGTCAACCCCCTCATACGTACATTACAATATTAGCAATTTTACTACCTCTGCAACTTTTGTCACGGGAACACATGAGGTCACAAAGTCCTGCTGCTCAAAGTGGTTTTGTATAGGAAATGCATATTAGCTCTTGCCATGCCATTCCTGACACTAATGTCATTGTCATAGGAACAGTGTTCAGTGAGAAAGGATCTTCCCAGGTGTTCTCCGGTATTGTATTAATGATGACAAATTTTATGCGACATAATTTTGTATATTTCTACACTTGAGTGTTTTGTTTAATGTAAATATTTCTGTGATTTATATTGTTTTTATATATACATCTTTACATTTCTGATTTTATAATTGTGACACAATATTTTTTGTACTAACATTGATTTTATACTATGTATCTTATAATTAACTAATTATTATTGCTGAATGTTAATAGGCAGGCACTGTATTACAGAGTAGTGATGTGTGATTGCTATCGAATGTGGTTAGTGTCATGTGTGTGTCCAGTTTGGTCTCCAACATATTATACTGATTTTAATTTCTCGTGGTATAGAAATTCCACTCATCAATAAAATTTGTAAGATTCATTAATGTTTATTTTTATGTAGTTTTATCGTAATGAGCCATGTTGTTTAATTACAGTTCAAATGATTGTGAACAAATTTGCCATACTCATTTTTATTTATTTATCATTTTACAATTTTTTACATTGATTATTTAGAGCGACGTAAATCGCTTCATTTTGGAGTTAGTAATTATTTATTTCTAGTGCCAGTGTTATTGTGTAGTACAAATAATGTATTTAATGTTACTTTACTAACATATTTGTAGTTTGCCATATTTTTTTGTAGTGCCTGTAGTGTTTTGTGACAAATAAGAAATTATTTTGGTATTTGTTATTTAAGGCCATTATTGTTTGTTATTTTGTAGTGTAGTCTTTCAAGTATTGCCCCGCCGTGCGAACCTCTTCCCCTATAAATCATTTTGCTGAATATTGAAGTTATGTACCTGTAAAAATACATTTGTGTCCCATGAGGCGCCTCTGATAGATCTCCAACTATTTATTTAATTTTGACATAAGTGTTTTATCAATATTTTACCAATCAATTTATTATTTTCCACGTTACAGTAAAAAACAACTTAACAGTGATTGTAAGTGAGACAGAGTGCTAAGTTTATTTGAAACTAGCCCAACCAAAACTAGAAAACGAAAAGAGAGAATAACTGCAAAATGAAGTTTTACCCTTTTTTATGGGATTATTATAATAGTAAAAGAAAACTACTACCATTATTATTTGTAATCACATGATGATCCATTGCCTCAGTGTAAATCTTTCACCTTTTATACCACATTTATTTGTAAAATAAAATTGTTTTAAATTGTAAATATTAATTATTATAATAAAAATTTAAAAATAAGCACAATTTTTTATTTATATTCCTCATGTTTTAAGACTCCTTTTCCTCAGGTAATCCATTTTAGTTCCGTTGTTATGTATAATAATATCTCACGGCGTAAAGCATCAGTGGTTGACCAACATGCCATGTCTTTAATAAAAATGGATCACTCTCTGAAGGCGTGCTTCAGACAGAAAGTTCTATCAGACATCATACATACGCCTGCCGTTTGTCATGAAATGACTGACTACTTGTGTATGTAAAAAAGGAATGATATTTCGGGAGATAACAAACTACATCTTGATATGAAAATTAGTTTAATACAATTATTCTTACTCTACTTCAATTAAAATTTAATCCACGCTGCTTGATGGCTGTTCTGTTTTCTGAATAGTAGGTGCTTGTTCTGTAGTTGGATCAGGTTCATCTTTCCCTTCTAAAGATTTCTCCCAGTTGGCAAGTCTCTTGTTTAGATCAGCATCTGTTTCCTCCATTTTGTATTTAGTTTTGCCATCCCAAATTTCAGCTGTAAGTTGTCGCTTTCCGAACCATCGACCGTTGAGAAGTTTGACGACATTATCGGCTTCTTCAGTTTCCTTCATGGTAATCTGTGCTACTCCTTCTGGATGTCGATCATACAGACAAACCTTCCTGACCTCTCCCAGCTTAGCACACTCTTCCCTCAAGTCCTCTTGGTACTCTAATATCAAATGTACTTCTTTGTCAAAAATAATTGGTTCAAATAGATTTTTAATTATAACTACTCTCTCGTGTTTGGAACGTTCTCCTCTAAACTTCTCAGGTCTCCAATCAAATAGCTTCTCTTGCATTTTTTTTAGTTTTTCCTTCTCTTTTCGTTTCTTCTTCTTAGGTTTCAATGCGGGATTATAATCACCTTTCATTTGAAATTGAGCCTTTTGTACTTGCAGTCTATGATTCTTAAATGTGTAACCGTCTAAAATATTCTCAGCCAATTCAACTGATTCTTTTTTAATGTAAGTACATAAGCCATCCCCTTTCAACTGCTTGGAATTAGGTTTTGTATAAAGTTTGACTTTCATCTTTTGTGTAGTGAGATCTCTCATGACGAGGCCACACTTCTGCATCAAATCTACAAACTCCTCCTCAGTTATATCCAAAGGTAAGTTAGACACATAAACACTTGTATTTTGGTCATCAGATATATCAAACCATTTAGGAGGATCAGGATTCTTTCTTTTTGTTCCTTTCTCTTCAGTTTTATTTTCCACTTCTTTCTTTTGATCGTCTTCTTTAACCTCACTTGTGTTATCCACAAAGCCATAAGACATTTGATATTGCGCCATAAACTCTTCATCTAATTTGGGAAACCACGCATTCTTATCTTTGTCCCAAATGAATACAGTGCCATCCCCATCAGTATAAGTTGCCACTCCATCTTCATACACCACGTTATCAGGAGTTTTTAATTCAGATTGCTCTCCTGCACCTTCTACATTCTTTAAAACCCATTCATTTTTAGTGGAACACCAGACATATTCAACATTAGTGGAAGGGTCCGTATATATCGCAATTTCGCCTTGGTAATGAATGTACTGGGCATAATCATCGAATGAATTATTCTTAACGTTCTGATCACTATTTATTGGCTGCGAGTCCTCAGTAATGTTTACATCTACAGGTTTATCATCCGTGCCACTGCTGTCCAAACTTGGCTCTCCGGAAATATCACTACAAGACTTTGAACTTTTTGGCACTGTATTTAAGTATTCTGAGGCTGCCTTGTTCTGGTTAACTTCGAGCTCCTGAGTACCATCAATATCTTCAACCTTTGATGGTTCATCACAGTCATCTTTCTGGAGTGTCTCAGAATTCTCGTGACGAAGTTTCTGCGACGTTTCGGAAGTAAGGTTAATTTTGAAATCGAATTTTCCCGATTTAGACATTTCTATATTTCAAAATACATGTTAATCAAAAACATTAATAAAACGCCGAACGAACAAACCTCGTAATTATTGACTTGAGATTAATAATACGGTGTACTTAATCAAGCAAGAATCAAATCAAATGCAACCAAATGTCAATTCATATTTCATTTCATTCGATGTTTTCAACTTTTCACATTTCTATGGATAGAGAGTGCGTTTCTCACTCACACAACAAAATTGCCGGCATCAAAATTAAACTAACCGAAACGTAGCTTTTCACCATAGACGGACGATTGACATTGACAACTGGCTGACCACAGAACACATATACTCTCTAACGAGAGAAGAATGCCAACTTCATAGAAAGTATATGCAAACACGAAAATGACAGATCTCATCTAGCTTTCTCTCTCATTCATTTCATGCCCACATAAACAATGGCGCCAGGCGCCTTATTAAATTGATTATTGAGGTTTTATACGGATCAATACGCATTAGCGATTAAAAATAGATGTACTCTAATACAAAAGCGGGACATATCCATACATCCCATTTTTACACTACAATACAACTATTTAATCATTAATGCGCACTAACCCTTTGGAAATAAGTATAATAACCAAAGAATTAAAATGCAGCAGTAGGTATGACATTGGCATTTATTTTAAGTAAATAGTACATACATATTGTATAAACATTACATAGAGACAATTAAAAAACATGTTCAAAAGAACCATTAACAAAAATAATACGAAATAATGAGTCGATCAGAGCGTTTCACCAACTTTTTGATTGAGGAATTTCAGTAAGTAAAGATTGCAGTCGCGTGTCATAATTTCTCGAACGAAATTTGTCACAGATGGCTTTTCCGAACCTAAAGTTTGTGAAATCCAGAATATTTCTCACAAAACTATAACACAGAACAAGTTACACGAGTCTCTGGTCTCGACAATAATTGAATATAGAACAAGTCTCCATCATAGAATAAGTCTCCATTTTTCACACACAAACGAGTACGTATATTTCTCCCAAACACAGGATCCCGAAATGACGAATCATAATATGTCTCGCAAAAACACAAAAAAGGAGTTTATATTTTACACAAACCTAGTTCAAAACAATGTAATAATACCGATCACGAAACAAATTTCGGAAAGACGACGCCAGACGACGCGACAGAAACAATAAAAAATATGGCCGCGTGTTGTTTACAAACACGACTCTCTCTATAATACAGGGACAAAACTTTTTCGGAAACGGAAATCGGTAGATAGGTACATAGGTACGTACATGTGATTGCGATCTGTCAAAAAGTATGAAAATATAATAATTTGATTTCATCAGGTACTTCGATTATATTGCGTTGATTTACTATGTATAATCTTTGATTACATCTGCGTGTTGCTGCCGTGGCGGTTCGTCTTGTTTTTGAGTTGCTTTGCCGTGGTGTTTTGTGTATTTTCAGTGTAAGAGACTCTTATATTGTATATAAAAGGAAGGCTTATTTCGTTTTTTTTAAAAACATTGTTGTGTGTTTTCATTTCGACTCGGAGACTTATATTTTGAGACAAAAACTCCTATACCTAGTTCTTTTGAAACCGTTCTGTGCTTTTATTTTGAGATAGAGACTCCTTTAGTTCTTTTAAATTAAATGGTTGTGCTATTAGACTAGTTTTTCGAAACCTTGTTGTGTTTTCATTTTGAGATACAGATGGTGAGACATGGGCTGCTTTTTCTGTTTCTTTTATTATTGTCATGGCTGCTTTTATAACGAAAAATGTAAAAAAAAACTTTAATCCAAATGCCCGCATCAAATTAGACTGTGAAGTCTAATTTCCCAACAATGCTCAATTGAGAAAGCACTTAGAGACCAATCACAGCAAACAAATGGAAGAAATTGGATTTTCCGACAAAAGAAGGTAAATAAACGTTTAAATTCATTAAGCACCTGTCTTATTTATTAGGAATTGTAATGGTAAATAACGGATCTCCCTATACCATTTAAACATCGACTCCGCTCTAGGAGGCCGGCTCATGGGACTGCCCTTCACTTAACTGAGGGTGGTTTTAATGGGCACTCCCAATGAGGGGAAGCGGCTGTAAAGAACCAAGACGGACCATCCAACATATCATGGAGACGGGCCCTCGGAGAATGTTCTCTGACACGTATAAAGACATAAATAATGCCGCTCCAAATGTTTTGCAGAGGCTTGGTTCCTTGAATGCTGCTCTCAAGTGGCTCCAGGATATAACAAAAAACTCCCTTAAATCTCTTTATCTTCTGACAACAATGCCAAACGATAATAATTTTTATTTATGTATAAATAGGTATTGTAAATAAGTCCTGTTTTTTTTTCAGAATTCAGATCATGACTTTAAAAAATTGTTGACTGTAAATATATTGTAGCAGTTGGAACAAAGAGGAAAATAGCAGATGAAGAAGTGGTTCAATATATTTATTTTAATTGCTCTCGCAGTCTTATCAAAGGTAACTCATTCTTTAAATATTTAACTACCATAAGTGGCGTGAAAATGTTGTCCATTTTTCCCAAAAAGACTATTATACTATTATCATTGTTCCCAAATACTTGTATTCTTGGCACTTTTCTATTTGTTGGCTACTGATATTTATTGGCGTTGTGTCTGTGCCAGGGTCGTTTAGGACCATGTTTTTTCCTGATCTCATTTCATATAATAAATGAGAATCATCGTCAAGTCCCCAGTCCCGGCAACTATAAATATAGGTCAGTGCATTATAATATTGTTGTATATCTATTGCAGATCCAATACTAGTTGTTTATCCATGAATGATAACTTAGAAAAGGAACATAACTAGAATAATTATCAACAACAAGAGGATAATAAGAAATGCCCACTGTGTGAAGTACAGGAACATACACTAAACAACAAATCATTGCTTTGAGCACTAGTCCTAAAGACGATCAACCGCAGGTAACATGTTTCAGAAATGAAAATAAAGTGAATACAAAAAGTAAGATCAATAAGCAAGTGAGGTTTTAAAATTCCACAAAAAAAAAGAAAAAAAGAGATTGAGCCTAACAAAAAAGAAACGCTGAGTATATCACAGACACTGAAGACATCATCCGAAGTATTACATATCCACTCTGGATTTGACCATACTTACGCTAATTGAACATAACCTACATGCCTTTCTTTAAGCATCCGTTTCAAACTAGAAAGAGAAAATTAAATGTCAGACTTACGCATTTCTACAAATGCTTTTCCGTCACGGCCACACTCTCTTAGGGAGATTGAAAGTATACTACATAAAATCAAGGCATGGTGAGTTTTTATTATATCTTATATATTTATACATAACATGATGTTTATTTTATTTGCTATTATATGTTACACTTACTAACTGTTCAATAACGGTGGAGGTACATTTTATTTCAAATTTATACATAATTTAATATCATTTGTTTGGTTTGCTATTGTAATGTTACAATTACTAACTTGTTGATAATGTGTTGAGGTCGTACGTCTCCACTTATATTTGTATATTGGGATTGGATTGTACCATGCAAAATTATCTTCATTCAATAAATATTGATATTCAATAATTGTTTTTGCCTTTTCTTTTACTACAAACATCTCTTTTACTTGATATTTTTGTAGTCAAACTTCTTTCTACTGCATCACAATATAAAATAGTTTTGAATAAAGGAACAAACATGCAATAGACAAGGCAACACACCATGTGTGAATATTACTAAGATTACTTATGCACTATGTTATCCAATCTGTCACACACTGGTGTGGATCCAGGATTATGTCCTACTACAATCCTATTTCATTTTATAGAGCAATATTTAAGTTCAGTATCACTAAATTGTGTCACAGATGGACATCAATTAAGAAGGCAGATTGGAGACTTTGAACGGGATGAAAGCAAGCCCCAAATCAGATGCTCTAACTCATATCTGAGAACCTGTAACAGTCTCGTCACAAAAATATCTTTATGTGTAACTATAACGGAATCAACGCTTGTGTTCAGTAGAAAAATGAAATTATTTAAATCTGAGAGTTGGACATGGTGTTTGTGTAAACCGGTTGCTTATAAGTATGGAGGTGTTCTGAGTATGATTAATTCCGTGAATGTGACAAAAGCAAGAAGTGTGTCTAAGGATAGGATAGTGTAGTGATCTGCTCTCTATGTCTATCTACCTATGAGGGGATAGAATTGAATTGATAATATCAGCTCAGATAATAATAGCCCACTACATTGAGTGCTTCATGTACTTAAATAACTTTTATTCAAATAAATGTAAGTACACATCTTTTTTTTTGAAGTAGAGGTTTATCGAAATAAACCCAAATACATCTTCACACACTTCACAGAAAGCTTAAAAGCTTGTGTTGCGAAGTGCAGTAGATCGGGGATTGAACCCGCGCCCACTGAATTAACAGCCGAGCACTTTACCGACCAACTTTTGCCGAAGAACCTAATATGCTGGAGTATGTGCAGTGCCCACACATCGAGAGAACACAATGTTAATTTGAGTTAGGTACCCTGAAAATAGTGGCGTATATAGGGGGGGGGGGGGGATAAAATGTTGAACAATTACTTAAAAAACGTTATTTTATAACATAAAAGTTACTCAAGTTTATCACTTCACCCATTATTATATATTCTTATTTGTATTTTCTGCACACAATATTAATACCAACCTAAAACGCGACCTTTTTCACCTCCATTCACGAAAAAATTTCGCCTGCGCTTCTTTATTTTTTATACTGTACGTCTATGTTCAAATTTTTGTTGCTTCCACCCCCCAAAGTCAAATATTAGATCGGGCCCCTCCGAAATGAAATCCTATATACGTCACTGCCTGAAAATATTATAGTACCTACTTAACAAAAGTATTTTGTGGATATGAAATATTTCATTCAATTCAATTTATTAATCATTAATATAATTAACAGGTATGTGTATCATTAAAACATTATTTATGCATATATTAAACAACAAGAATGACAACATCCCCAGTCAGCAAATATTTTCAGAATCGATTTGTTGATATCTTTGATTATTGGAGTACCTAATTAAATTATTTTCATGCGATATAAATGTATGACTAAAATAGATGTAAACCAATTCGGATCATATTCGGATTTCCCCAAGTTAATCCACGCGCGTACGCAATCGCTACGGTCCCAATGTTCAAAAATGGCGCCATGTTTTACTGATAAACTTCCCTTCGAATCTGGGGCGCTGTGATTGGTCAAATCGTTGCCTACGATATGACCAATCGTAGGCAACGGTCAAATATCAACAAATCGGAGCGTCTTCACCATTTTTTGTTGTACCGACTTCCGTTTCCGAAAAAGGTTTGAGCATGTATCGCCGAGGGAGTCGTTTACAAACGGCATTGGCGTTGTATTGCCAGCTTGCAAAATGTAAAAGACTTGTATAATATTTCTCGAAATCTGGTTTCTTAAAAAGAAATAAATATTAATTCACCCATAAAAACACCGCATGATAACATAATAATATATTTATGTTTTTAATATTCACTCTAAAGTTCATATTTCGGAATTATTTCCATAATCGGTAATTCTATTTTTTACGTCTGTATACGAATTACTACACCAGGCAATACCAACTTTACCACCGAAAAAATCCACGATCTATTACCAATAGCAGAATATTCTGTTGGCAAGTACCAAAACCAGAGTTGACTCCGGCTGACGTTTCAGAATTTTTGCAGTGTTTGTTCATTTTTAACGAAGGTGGTTTAGGGACGTCCTTATTTTCGAGTGCTACAGAAATAGTGTTTAATAAAAAATGGTAGATAAAATGCTCAATTTGAAAAATGTATTTGTTTCACCCTTGCCAGACTCCCCTTATGTGAAACCTTTTAGACTAAACTATACTCAGAACGGTATGAAGAAGTCTTGGGATTTGCTTGAAGTACATGATAGTGTAGCTATAGTCATTTATAATGTAACTAGGAATAAACTCATTATGGTGAAGCAGTTCCGTCCAGGTAAGTCTAGTCATTATGAAAAGTTATTTTATAGGCCAGATACTTCAAACCTTGCATAGGAATAATCAATTGAGAGGATGAGGGTGCATTCCTTCACTCCACAATATAAGTCTTCCTAGCCGAATATGAAGCATACAAGGATGTATTTAGGTTGCTAAAAGGCTATTCTTAGAATTACTCTTTGAAAATCATAAGTTATATGCATTTGATTTATAAACATTAGTAGGTAAGTTGGTGGCTTAATAAATTCAATTTTATTATTGTACAATTGCAGCTATATATTACAATGCAGTGCCTAAAGAAGAAAGAATTAAAGGTAAAATTGATACTGACAAATATCCAGCAACACTGGGCTTTGCTTTGGAGTTCTGTGCGGGGATAATTGATAAAGATAAGCCATGGAATGAAATAGCGAGAGAAGAAGTTCTAGAGGAGTGTGGATATAATATTGGAATAGAAGCGCTTGAACATGTAATGACATACAGGTAACACTTGCTCTTCTGCTGAATAATGTTTTGTGTATTAGATCCATATATTTACAACTAAGATTTCTGCTTGTATCTTCATATTGATTATACTATTTCATACTTAATCCTATGAAATGTAATATCTTAGGTCTGGTGTGGGCACTTCTGGCTCATTGCAGTCTCTTTATTACTGTGAAGTCACTGATGCTATGAAGGATACACAAGGTAATTCATTTCATTTTAATCTAACAACTTAACAAGATTATCTCCTACTTCACATTGTCTCTTAAATTCATTATTTTTTGCTTTGTAACACTTGGTACAAAATAACTTTACGTACAAGCATTACAATGTTAGAAACGTCCCAACATATTTACTATCATTGGTGAGAACGTAATGACTAATAGTGACGCACCTAAGATAGCTCTGAGAAGATTATTTTCTGACTACAACAATCTATATAGCCCAGGGTCCTTTTAACGTTTTGATTCTGTGAATCACATGCAAAATATACAGCGGAAATCTAAACACTTTTTTTCTGTATACATTATATGCACATCTTTTTCTTCCACTGATGTTAAAATAAAAACCATTTTTTACCTAGTTTTTGTGTAATATTTAATACACATTGATGTTCTAATATTTGTGCAGTATGATAACACATTTATGTTTATTAGGTGGAGGTATAGATGATGAAATAATAGAGGTGATAGAAATGAGCATTCCTGAAGCTGAGAAGATCCTTAAATCTAAAGGTCCCCACAGTTGCCCACCGAGTTTCCTATTCGCACTGTCTTGGTTCCTGACTAACAAGGCACCATCACTAGGAACTCTGCTATCATGATGTTAATATTCAGTGCCTTGTTTACAATATCGTCACAAAAGTAATCTCTTTTACTTGTTTACAAATTATTATAAAGAAACACATTTCCTAAATTCACTAAAATGCTTGTGTGTATAAAATTTTAATGTGATAAAAATTAGTCTAAATGTTATACACATCCAACTTTATTTACTTCATTATTTTCTATAGGTGCAAAGCACTTTAATTCATTCCTTTATATTGTTTAGAAATATGTAAGATAATACAAGTCTCACTATATAACGAAACAACAAATTTACACATTATTTTCAGACACATTCATTGCAGACTCTAATGAAAACCAAATTTGTAAAATATAAATAAATTATAAAAATGGGTGACTGATAATATTATTTAGTTTAATTTCTATGTAGTATATTGTGTTGAATTTTACAGGACTAGTGTGGAGTTTAAACTTTATTTACAAACATCTGATGAAAGCAGTAGTCACATACTACCTATATGTCATGAAGACATGGAAAACTAAGTATTATCAGTTTTTCTTTTGTATCGTAATAAATTAATTTCAATGTACTATCAAATATATCAATTTAACTTGTTTTTTGATATGATACTTTTATTTTAAATGTGTGGATTTCAATTTATTACTTAATAGCCGTATTATATACATTATAGTGCATTGTTTCCTGTGATTTGTATATTACACATATGCACTATTCTTCTGTGCACATTGCTGGGGTCAAAACTGGTCAGTAAAATCAATAAGTTAGTTTTTTAAACTGGTCAGTAAGTCATTTTTTCAGAAAAATGTTCAAGATTTTTCAGTTTTTTAGGGTTTGGCACTCCAAATTTTATCATCTGATATTTTTATTAAAGCCATCCTGTAGTTTAATAAAAGAACCATTCATGGCAATGTTTTCAAATCTTGTGCCACCAGATTTTGCTGGAACGAAGTCACTATATCTATATAAAGTATTTTTTAATACATAACACCTACATGTATAACGTCCAGGTAGTCAGTAAAAGTCAGTATTTTTAGACTTCTGGGTCAGCAAAATCAAGTATTTTTTAACACTGAACCTGTTTTGAATCCTGACATTGTTATTAAGTTATTTATTACCATTGTTAGTATATTATTGTAAAACCTGGGACACTTTACTTTTATAATGCATTCCTAACGTTAGTAGCACATACTACATTATATGTCAGTAATCACAAGCACTCCTAGAGCACAGCTCTATTTTAACCTATGAGAGATTTTAAAATTGAGTCGAGTATTTTGGATTCCAATAAATAAAATATTTTTAAACAATCTCAATGAGTTAAATGGAGATTTTAAAACCTATAATGAAAGTAAATGATGAGGAGAATCTCCATGGTTATCATTCGGGTTGTACTACAGTGAAACTCGGATTTTAAGTTCCCGCATTTTACGTTTTCCCGGATTTAAAGTTTTTATTTGTCGGTCCCGTTTCACCCCCATACATTCCAGAACAAAAATTTCCCAAATTTTACGTCAGGCGCCCAAACAATTCCCGGATTTAACGTTTTTTTTCTCGGCTGTAAAGTTGTATAAATATCTATGTAAACACGTAAAATTTTATTGTTTGTCAAAAAGTTGGACAAAAAATATTACGTAAAGAAAGTGTGTAAAGTCACATTGCTACCTTTTTACTTAATGCCAACAGTTCCACGTGGTGGGCGGTGTTATCTTATCTCCCCCTCGTAACACCTCAGTACATCGCTACGTCTTGATGCATGGGGTGATTTACAGAGAATGTCAACATGTGCAGCGCATAGTAACATGTTAATTTTAATCGCCGGAAGTGTTTTGTATAACTTTAAAGTTTCAGTTTTTTATCCAGTTCATTGTAGTGCAACATACACATTACTCATTTTATTTAGGTATTTAATATATACCTACCTACACGTGCATATTATTCCAAACAGTGCTTTGTGATTTACTTCTCGCGAAATTTTTGTGTACTAGTTTTGTTGAATTTGAAAAAAAAATCTATTCCTTTTTAATTTACATTAAGTTTGGTTGTTATTCCAATTTATATTTCAACAAATACAAATGTGTATTGTCAGCCTTTATAGATGTTCAGAAGAAACTCGGGAAGGGCGCGACACACCATTTGATATTTGCAAAAAAATTAACTAGGTCATTGGACATGTACCTGATGATAAACTCGTGTGTCAAAATAAAGACCAACTAAAGTGACTTTTTGAAATCTAAAAGTAATAAATAGTTGTTTCAATGTTTACTCCGATATAAATTGTGTTGTGTACGAAGTGCTATTATTAGGTATTAGGTAATGTGAAATGCGTGGACCTACGTCATGTCGTGCGCATTAAATTACGTACTTATCGGGAGAATCAAATTTGTGACAAATATTCGACATCCACCTGGGTTGCTTCCGAAAAATCGCATGTTTTCCTTTTAAAATTATTCAGTTTATTTTAAAATTAAAAATTGGCGCGAAATTCAAATTTTCGTGTCGCGTAATTCTATTTTTTTCCTGTTTTCAGTTCCTTGGAATTTGAATTAACGGACTTTTATCGTATGGGGTATTTTCTGAAAATTCAATTCCTTCAATTTAGTTTTTTAGTGATATAATTCACATTTGTTTCTTGTAAACATAATTACTGTCAAGAAATCACTCCTACTACATGACAATGAAGTTAACAGTGAAAAGTAACTACGTTTTTATAGGACATACTAAAATATCATTTCCCACATTTTAAGTTTTCCCCTATTTTACGTTTTTTTCGGGTGGTCCCCAGAAAAACGTAAAATCCGAGTTTCACTGTATTTTGAAATATTTTGCACATCAGCTCCTTCACCCTTTTCCTTAGTAACACATAGAGGCCACACAGCTTTACCAGCCAAATTGACTTTATTACTATTATGTATTCATAGTTATTAAGTTAATAAATTATTTAAATAAAAATATATATTATGAGAATAATTTAAAAAATAACTAGTTTGTGTTTTCTTTTTTGATCCCTTAAGATTGTTTAAGGCCATCATGGTGTTTCAAGTAGGCCTTCACTAAGTGACAATAACTCTATCACGGCGGCCTCAGATTGTTCCATCATTATAACCTGAGAAAGACTAAAGTAGTACAAAACACATTTTCATTTATATAGGAAACCTTGTACTTCAATGAATATTTTTACATAGCTTAGTATGATAAGTTAGAAACAAAATTACTGATACATAAACTAGATAATGGTATAGCCAGTGTGAAGAAATAGTTAGATACTACTACATATATATATAGAAATGCATAAGTATATAAAATATAATCCTACATATATGTGTGTGTTGCTCCTATGTACAGTGCTCGTACAACACTAATGTATCCTTGTTAAATCTTCTACAATTTTTACTAAGTCATCTACTGTTGCATCTCGCTTGCCACCATTTCCATCATCAATCTGCAAATAATAATAAAGTAGATTAGCATTCATGTACATATTACCATATTACACTAAATTGTAAATACAGTAGTCTCGCTAATTTGCCACTTCAGTACTTCGACATGTCCAGTAACCCGGCACCCTCGGCAATCCCTTGTGTTGATTGCATAAATGGCTTAAGATCAATTATTTAAATTATGATAAGTACTACATAACTCCTTATTTCTATACAGACACATCATGTTTTTTTTTTATTTATCTTAAATTTCCCTATACAATCCAGCAATCCCAACTTTCCAATAATTCAGTACCTTCTGGTTTTTGATAGTGCCGGATTAGTGAGACTCTACTGTACTTTAATATGAGGAATTGAGTGCTTGGTGCACACCATTCCTATGATTATAAGAAGTAGAAAATTATAAGCATTATGAGATGTTATCCAACCTGTAATCCCTGTACAGTTTCAATCATAGTTTCTCTATTCAGATCTAAGAAGCTCTCGATGAGATCTCCATCTATGAATCCCTCAGCTGGTTCAGTCTTCACATCCGTGTTAAAGCTTCTCCAAAATGAGTGTTGTATCTTACCGACACTCTTAATCGTATGGGTGAGTTTCTCTTCTAGTGCCTGAAGGAATTCATACAACTCTTGAGGTATTTGAGCAACTAAACCTGAAAGCAAATGCCTAAGTCAATAAATAGGAAATACATAGCAGCAGCATTAAGAATCAAAGCATGTTAATGAGTTACCAATAGCTCCTGATACAGTAGCAAAGAGTATATTATTAGTTGTGGGTGCAGTTGTGTCTGTGGAGGAGTGCTGCATGACAAGTGATCCATGTCTAAATACATTAATCATATCTCCCAAGTGAAAGTCTCCTACTTCACTCATCTGCTGTCTCTCCTCATCTGTGGTAGCGGCTCTGTAACAACACAATCATTCGTCAATCAACTCTCATCCCAGGAATATCATTTCCTTATGTCACCCCAAATGTATACTTACCCATCCTTTTGACAGACAAACATATTGAAACTGTTTTCAGCACCCAAGAATGTATCATCATCCAATATTTCTACAGCAGTCATCCAATTGGGGCTGTAATCACGAGCAATCTCTTCAAAACTACCTTCCATCTAAAACATAAGGTTGATTACTCGTGTGATGGTTACATGACTACTATTGATATAATAATGCAGAGAGGAGAGTGCCCAGACACATCTCCCACTTTAAATTGTTAATAATGTTCACTATATGCAAGTAATGTAAATACATTATTACATATATTGTTACCTGTTTATATTGTAGTAGAGTCATAGATCTCATAAGATCCCCAACTAATATAAAGTCTCCTTTCACTTTTAAATACAGCGCCATGATATTGTTAAAGTGACTACATTCCAGTCTCAACTCTTTTTCAGAAGTCCATTCGAATAACCTTACCTGAAACATTGCATTGGTGTACTCACTAAAAAACATCTTATTGACAATAGTAAGAAAATATGTATGACAAATTCCTAATCATAACTTACTGTACTATTAATACTAGCTAAAAGCTTTCCATTGAATTCAACAAGTGAGTAACATGCTCCCTTAATCTCCTTCTCGGCTATTTGCAACAATTTACCATCTGACCAGTGGAATAATAAAATACGTCCCTGAAAATAACAATGTTGTTCTTTGTTGTAGCATATAATATTCATAACATTATTATGAATTGTGATGGTGCATATGTCTGCTTACCTGACTTGGTTCTGCTTCATCTGGATTTACAAAAGCTGTTCCCACAGCATAATAATGGTTAGGATCGTCTCCAAGTTTACATGACACTAGAGACATTGCGTATTCACTTATCATTAATTGGTGCGAGTGTAGAACTGAAAAACATTCAAATATTACAACATTTGTAATCTTATCTTACATGTATATGTATTATAAAAATATAGGGTGTTTCTTTTGAATAGGCACACTTTTAAAATGAAATTAAACGTATTAAAATCATGGTAATGTTCATAAAAATGGCTTTATTTAAAAGATTATTTTATACCATTTATGCTTAAGTATGATTTCGGGCATGTGCGCCGCGGTTGGCTCGAAGGAAGCATAATCTGGAAGTCCAATTTTCGACGACTTTCTCGAGCAGCTGAGGCCGTATATCGCTAATAACTCTGCGAATGTTGGCTTCCAAGTGATCCAATGTCTCAGGTTTATCTGTGTAGACCCCCTAGTAGACTTCACATATCCCCACAGAAAATAATTCATAGGGGTGAGATCACACGATCGTGGAGGCCAATTAACCGAACCATTACGTGAAATAATGCGCCGATCGAATGTTTCCCGTAATAACCTGATTGTGTCGCTCGATGTGTGGCATGTTGGCCATCGTGTTGAAACCAAAGCTGTTGCACATTAATGCCATTTAATTAGGGAACAAAAAAGTCTTTAATCATGGACCTAAGCGCTCTCCATTGACTGTAACTTTCCGACCGACAGCATCTTTGAAGAAATATGGGACAATGATTCCACACTAAACAGTGAGTTTTTGTGGATTTGACGGCGTCTCAGAAATGGCTCCTAGAAAGGAATACCCGTGCATATATGCCCGAAATCATATTAAAACATAAATGGTAAGCTTCCATCTTTCCGATGAAGCTATTTTTATGGAGATTACCATGATTTTAATACGCTTAATTTAATTTTAAAAGTGTGCCTATTCAAAAGAAACACCCTATAGATGTATGTGTGTGGGTGAGTTGTTCCACCATAACTGAACGCCTGGATCAATTTCGAAACTTGGTCTATCAAATACTTGTCCTACTAATATTTAAACACATTAGCACTTGGACCACTGATAATATCACTAGGCAATTAAACAAACATTGCAGAAACTTCTAGCAAGTTGTCCGAATGAACAAAAGTATCGATCCGATCCACGTCACTGCACACCATTAAACTAAATTTGCCATTGTGAAGCACTGGTAACTCAGCTAGTACAGCAACACTAAACACAACAAGTAATTCCTACTTACCTTCAAAAGTGTGATGATCTATAATGAGAAGATTATGAACTTCCTGTTCAGTTCCCGGCTGAAGAGGTTTGGGGCAAGGAGGAACCAGCCCAGAGCCACCAGACGATGAAGTTGTTAGTGTAGAAGCAGAAACTCGTGGAACCACAGAGCCTCCACCCGTATCCAATACATCTAGGCGCATTGTCAGCACACCAAATGTCTACAACATAATTCACATTCACAAAATAAATCACGTGTAACCTAGGTCTCTACTGAAATGATTTCTAATTCCATATGTACGAGAATAATATGCAAGTATGACAATAATAGCTCCGCAATGTTTTTTCAAGCAGAATGTTGAAGTGGTAAAGAGACACAATATTCACCTGTGAAGATTCTTGATATGCAATTCTTTTTGGTGATTCTCCTAATGGTACAGTTCTAATGTGTAACTTCTGTATTTCATCTATGGTTCCAATGGTTACCGTACTGTCTGTAGCCAGAGCTAAGCTGTCGGGATATGCTTGAGCATTCAGTGAACACATGTGTGCCACCTCCTTTAGGTTTACGTTAGAGAATACCAACTTATGATTGGATGAATATATCACTGTCGGACGATCAGAACAAGCAAACACATTGGTGGTCCACAAAGACCTGAAAATGAGGAAGATGTATCATTGTGTTTCCATTATTATTTTTAATATGTGCACGTAATTTGTATTTCATATAAATACTTACCTAAATGTCTTCAATACGGTGGGCTGAGTTCCCAGTGTGACTTTCTTCTTCTGTGACAGAGTTCCATCTTTAAGGTCCAATATAAAATAAAACATGGAACCATCTCCCAGAGCACATAAGAGATAGCAACACCCTTCCAGTACACATATTAGCAGAGAACGAGGAATGATTTCTCCCATAAGTTTCTCAGTGTGCGTGGGTTCCAAGTCGGGAAGTGTAAGCACTCTTACAGATATGTCAGTCCACAATCCAACTCCCACTAGAGTGGAGAGGCCTGTATCTTCATTAGGGGGGCTCATGTCTATGCATGCAACCTCCTCATCCATGCAGACATGTCTGACACAAAAACAATCAATTAAAACCCAATAGTCAATTGAATATTATTGTAATTAAGATGTAAAACATACTTCTTCTCATTTAGTACACCATCTCCTATTTCAATATAGTATAGATGTGGTCCCGCTGCACACACCACTTGTCTCTCCACACAGGATACTACAGCCAGGGATCTCTCTCCCCTCCACTCTGCCTTCACTTCCCACCCTGACGCACCACGGCCTACCAGCTTCACACCAACATCTGTTATCTGCACATAATCATTCACCATATTACTTCTAGTCAAATTGTGATGTAGAATTACAACACGCTATACTATATATTATTACCTGAATAAGTTGATCATGGCACACATTGCCTGTATAAAAAGTTTGATGATCTGAGAGAAAACCTCCAATCTCTGTCTCTTCCACTTCTTCCCCATTTAATGTTAAAACCCTACAAATGTTCATTATGTAGTACGGTACATAGATATAAGCATACTTGAGATCGATTCAATTGTATTATTGTTACCTAGTTTGGCCAACAAATGCCAACACAAGTGTGTCGTGGAATGTGGAGCCTTCTGTTAGTGTAAGGGCCCACATGCCTTTAATTCCAGGTAAATCTATTGAAGCATGCTCTTGAATACCAATACCATTCCTAATAATGCGTAATGATCCCATTTTAAATGCACCTGGAATGATAAGGAATCTCAATGATAAGTTTTATTATTCAACACAGAATGCACATAATGATGAACGACTTATTAGAACACTCACCAGAACATGTGATTAGTTGTCCTTGCCCTTGTCTCTCCAAGTCAACAATACACATATCCACAATGGGGGCTAAATTAGCAAAAGACTCCATGACATGTACATATTGATCTCCTTCCTTCCTCTCAGCACTCAGTCTCACCAGCGCTGAATCTCCTACTCGGGATCCAATAAACACTACACCATTATCTAAATACGTCATACATTCTGGGATTGGTATATCTCCCAGGAGTTCTACAATCAGATCCTTCACTCCCTGTGTGCCATTTGGTCTCTCGTGTAATTCCAGGAATAACATAAACAATCTGCCTGCCATGTCTCCCAGGAGATACCTGAGGCCCACAGCATCCACCTTGCAGTAGCAATTGATTGTACTGGTCTGGAAGATATACAACACACATATTATTCCCTCTTCCTCTATACAGAGACAATCAACTCTCATTACTAACTTTATAAACTGACCTTAATTTGTGGTGGAGCTACAGCTACATAGCTTTGTCCATCATGATACACAATAGATTCCTGACCAATTACTATTGCCCCTCCTATAATACAGAAATCAATATCATGTAATTAACATATATTTATTATTCTCCAACTATATTTTTGAATCCTTCATTGCATGGGTCTTCTAAAATAGCTGCTATTAACAGAATGTAAATTGAGACAAATACCACCTAGCGATCCTAGCAATCCCACTCAGTTATCTTGGTCTTTACTATGAAACATACACCAATCTCAACTTACCAAATGGACTGGGAACTGGTATGAGAATGCAAGCTTCTGTTTCCACATTGTCTTGTTTCCAAGGAATCTTTACAAACTCTTTTTCTCGTAAACTTATTTCATGTGTCTGAAAAATACCAAATACATGTAACATGATTTCGTGATGGCCATGTGTCGGGGCCTGCAAGTACACGAAAGCTCTCAAAAACAGATGGTAACATATTATTTTCGAAGAAAGGATTACTACAAAAGAGATATATTACTGCCAGTGTGAGTTCACAGGAACCTCGACATAACCAGGTGCCATCTAATTAATTATCTGATTTAAAAGAACACATGATCTACAGTATAATAAAGGAAGACTGATGCCGGAGACATTACAAATAAGAGGGGGGTTTCAGTAGCGTAGCGTGGGGGGGGGGGGGGTCTGCCCCAGGTGGCATTTTTTGGGCAAGATTTAAAAATCCATTAAATTAAACTTGTTTCATTAAAAACTCAAAAAAATTTCACATGCGGTGCTATTTTCACTTTTTATATCATTCATATCAAAACTTTTTTTGTCCCACTGCAGTTTTAAAATTCTTTAGGCAGTTTTGAAATTCTTTAGAATTCCTGTGGATTTTCGAGAACTTTGGTTATAAATGTTGAAATAAGGGGCGGCAGATTTGGCTTCCGCCCCGAGCAGCAGAAACCCACGCTACGCCAGTGGGGGTTTTCTTTAGGGTCCAGATTAAGCATTCAACACCTAACAAATTAAAACTAAGGTTTCCAGACAAACAGTAGATAATGAACATTGTCACACATTCTCTTAGTAATAGTCTATTGATTTTTCTAACTGTTTGTAAGCTACAAGCGTTAACAATCTTTACAGTTCCATTAACTTTCCTCTAGATCTTACGTTATACTTGTCTTACTTAGAAATTTTTAAGTTACAATAATTATCTAATATTTTTGATTAATGTTGATTAAAAATGTGGCACCTTGATGTGTCGTCCATTTGAATCTTGATGAATTAAAATCAAAGTAGGGTTTGCACATCCATGAAGGAATTCTACATCTTGAACATTCAACTCTTCCAACCTATAATGACATAAAAACGTATTTTACTTATTGTGCGACTATTGTGACAAACAAACATCACTAATATTAGATGGAACACTCTACTATTATTTACCTTAGGCTAGCTGCCTTCAGTTCTGTAGAGTCTTTCTCCAGAGGAATGATTTTAAATAAACCGTCATAAAGACGCAACCCAATGACTCTAGCTTGTGGATCCACTACAGCTAATATGCCATTCTCTGAAGGTTTACCAATACGGTCGGCAACATTACCATGCGCCCTGGTGATCACATCTAGTTCCCCATTGGGGCCAACTCTCCATTCAAGAATCATAGCATTGTATCGTGCCGTCAATAAAAATACCAAGTCTTTAGATTCATTCTAAAATCATTAAATAATGTGTATAATAAAATATAACATATTAAACTACCTACCAATCATTGAAATGAGACATGTTTGTATTGTATACTAACTGGAGGTCTGAAATGTTTCATTGTTGCTATTTTCCCATATATTCCAATCTCTTTCATGGGTCGTAGACCTTCCGGAGTTACGAGGTACACTTCTAACCTAGAGTTCTTTGCAACGAGGAGATTCAGGTCAGTGGGTGAAGTGAAATTACCTGAAATCAATAAAATTATACTAAAGTGTGATTCCCTGTAGCATGGGTTGCTAGAACATGAAGCAAATGTGCCACCCTAAGCAACAGCAGAGTGTGTTTACTCAAATTACTGCATTCTCACTGAATAACCTGGAGACACTGTGCTCTAAAGCGAGATGTACCTAGTGCATTTTCGATCACTACTTCTATATAGGTGAACTGCAATTTTTTTATGGGAAATTTTGATATAATTTACGGTTCAATATATCATTTTATCGGAGATATTCCACTTTTGCTTAACAGGAAAGTAAAGCAATTGATTTGACATTTGATCAAAAACAGTATTTTGCTTCTGCAATGATAAGAAGTTTGTTACCAAATTAATAATAGAAAGTACATGGCAATGCAATCACATTCATAAGACGTCCATGTGAGAGACTTAATAAACTAGTATATTATTGACAAATAACTGCGCAACATAAATGTTTTCGAATGCTGTGTACATAAAAGCACCGATACATCATAACCTAGAAGGGTATAAGAATATGATCATGCTAGTGAATTATGAAGCACACGCAAGCAATCAGCATTACCCGTAACACATGCCGTAACAGCTGTTGGCTTGTGGGCCGTCACAACGTAATGATAAGCCATTTTATTCCGATATTTCCAAATTACAATTAACGATCAGCACCGGCCATCACCGGACGAAGGCGTCGGACACACAGAACACATATACTCTAACGAGTCGGACATGCCAATTTCTATGGTTTCACAAAAATCAAAGATAAAATATCATAATTTTAGTAGCGTTACATAATCAAATTTTCGGTAGGTCTACCGAAAGTGAGGGATGCACAAATCGATGCTGGTTGTAGTGATGGAAATAAATTCGATTGACGCAATAGGGTCCTTGCATGTTTTTTTTTTATTTTGGTTTTCGGTACATTAACTATAAATTAAGGTTTTCCGAAAATTTGAGATTTTAATTCTCTGTCTTTGTGGATATATTTATAAAATAAAGTCTCATATTCGATTCTAGCGCAAAAACAGGTTTTTGATTGTGACGTCACTTTCCCCAATTCCTCCATACATAACCCACAAACAATCAAATTTCTTTCTATGAATTTCATCGCGTCGTGACGTCACAATCACTAGCGGATTTAGGGGGGGGCTAGGGGGCTGAAGCCCCCCCCCAAAACCATGGATTACAGTAGTATATATAGAACAAATCTAGGGATTTCAGCCCCTTAGCCCCCCCCAAAACGTTGAGTGACGTTTCTAGTGCTTTGAATACTAAACTGAAAATCTGGTATACTGAATGCAATTCACCCCCCCCCCCCCCACCCCCGCTCGACAAATTTTTAGGCGTCAAGGTCAACAAATTTTAGACGACGACCAAAAAAAAAAAAGGTCATCAGTTGATTACGGCAGGATTCCCCCCCTCGTCTGCGATCTTTCCGCCGCATAAGAACGGCTCAAAATTTTTGGCGAGGACCAAAAAAAAAAAAAGTCGACAAAAAGAAATCTCGGAAAAAAATGTTTAATCTTCAGCCCCCCCCCCCCCCCCCAAAATGAAATCCTGGATCCGCCACTGGTCACAATCAAGTTAAACCAAGTTAAACAATGGCCGCTCGTTTCAGAGCACCATAGAAAAACTCGTCAAATTAACATTTTCAATTAATTATTATAAATTAACGGTAAATTAAAATTACATAATTTTATTTTATTTGTAATTCTAGTAAGTAGAACTATCGATTTAATATATATTTTTTTTTCGGAAAAAAAAATGCAAGTACCCTATACTTAATCTAAATATTCTAAATGATCATGTTCGAATTTTTTGACTCAGGAGGGGGTCCCTAGGAAAAATTTGTTTAAAAAGAAAAAAAAGGTCGTCGTCTCGAAAAAGTTGTAAAACAATACCTGATATTTTTTTTCGTCGCCAGCGAACGATGCCGCCGTTAATCGATTGGTGTTCAGTCGAATATTAAATTCATTCGATTATTCCATCACTACTGCTGACCGTGTTCTGCGCTGCTTACAGCTGAGTGCGAGACGACACGTTGTAATTGTTCAATGTTCATGTCACAGATTAGTAAGTACCTAGTATGTTTTGTTCATGTTGTATATTTTGTTCAAAACGTGACGGAACGCTTATATTATTATCAATTATTATATTATCAGTCTAATAACTGCTGTATTAAATTCAATCCATGTATGTTATATGGGTAAATCGACTATTGTGATAATAAGTCAATGTTTACTACTTTACTAATATTTACTGTATTATTGTGTTAAAGGTGATCTAAATAACACCCAGCTATTTTGTGTAACTATCATTTGCAAAATCTTAATTGAAAGGTGGTATTAAAATATCTACAGTTTCTGAACAAAATGAATCGTAAGTATAAAATTATAATGTGCAGCAAATGTGATGTTTTATTTTACCACAAATAGGTAATAGCATTATTGTTTTTACTTTTAGGTCCCATGAACCTTATTTTTGGGATAGGGATGGCTAGCATTGCTGTATATCTAACTATTCGAAGATACCTCAAGTCCAAGGATGAGCCTCCAAAAGAATGGCGAAAAGTGGGAATACTTGGTGACTTGATGTGCTTCCCTATCAAGTCTTGTGGAGTGATGAGAGCAAGAGAGATGGAGTGTACTGGCTTGGGCCTTAAGATAGGTTGGTTGAGAGACAGGTTAGTGTGGGCATGGGGTTGTCCTTAATTTATTAAGCTAATTTTATATTAAAATAAGAAAGTTCTAAGCAACCATTGCGCATTATTGAAGGAATCTCGTATTGATTTTCTGAACAATCTGTGTGAGAGGATATTTTTTTTTTTTTTAATTTTTAGGCATTTCACCCATAAAGAACGAGTGATCTCTCTGTGAGAGGATATTAAGTGAAATAATTAATTTCAGACTGAAATAAAAAATCTGTCACACACAAAGGTGGATGACCTATATTATTATTTAGTTGTCATAACACAAGATAATTATTTTTATAGATATTTCATGGTGGTGAATTCCAAAATGGAGTTTATGACGGCCAGATTACACCCAAAATTAGTTCTCATTCACCCCAAAGCAGTGGATAATGTATTAACTTTAGAAGCACCAAATATGGAGCCTTTGGAAATAGATTTGAATAACTTGGTGGAAAACAAAACATTAGATGCCAGACTATGGGGAGACGCCATTACATCTGTTGATTGTGGTGAAAAGGCGGCTAAATGGTTTTCACAGTGAGTAATATTTGCAATTTCGGACCCAGCTTACCAAAATATATACAAAACACTACACTGTTGTGATGAAATAAGCATAATAGGTCGACACCATATTACTTTTAAAATACAGCAAATCTTTGTAAACACAAAGCTTGCATCGTGTTTTCATTAATTTACCATAATTCAACTAGAGAACCTACCATGTGGAAATGGTCATTGCTCAAGTATCATGATTTCAGATTCCTCTTAGGAGAACCAAGTGGTGTGAGGATGGTGCGCTTTCCCAAGAAATATGATGACATCGTAAGGACCAAGGAGACAGGAATAGTTGACAACAATGATACGGTAATATTGCATTATTTCAATTTATATTATTTTGATAATTTTTCCTCTCCCATCGTTCAAGTCCAATTGTTCTGATTGAAACAAGTAATATTTGAAGCATTTAAATGTAAATTCTGAATTAGGATAAGGAGTTTAAAATGATCTTGTGAACACAAACCCCTAATCGTCATTTTGATGATAGTTTAGTTGGCAATTATGTACATGTTCATTTTATCACACTCACTCACAAGAGGAATAAAAAACATTATTTGTAATTACCTTATACAGTATAGTAAATAATATTATGATAAATACTGTTATCAATAAACAAACAACTTGTATTGTATAACAACTAAGTACTTAAATAAATAAAATAATGAGAGGTTTCACTGATAGTATGTTATTCTCAAAGGCAGGGTCTGCATCAGGTAAAGCTTTTGTAATAAAACAAAAACCTGGCACCTAGAAGTTATTTATTTATCATATATTTATAATCATTATGAAGCAAGTCTGTGACATGAAAAACCTAAAAGGCAATGTTATTATTCCAGGGTGCGTTCCCTGATCTTACCTCCTATAACATAATTAACGCAAGTTCCATAGATGACCTCAACACCAGACTTAGTAACCCGGTGACCCCCCAGCGGTTCAGGCCAAACTTCGTCGTGGAAGGAGCGACTGCATTGGAGGAAGATGATTGGCAGTGGGTGAAGATAGGTGATGTTGTCTTCAGAGCTATCAAGAACTGTACCAGGTAATTAATACTCAGAGGTTTATTATGTTTCATTTCATTATGTTTCTCTATGATATTTCACATTTATCATCTTTTAATCTTATTTATTGTAGATGTGTTTTAACAACTGTTAATCCTGAAACTGGTGAGAAAGATCCTGAAAATGAACCACTGACCACACTGAGAAAGTAAGCTATCCAACTCACAAATATTAATGTCACACGTTATATATCAGACCTAGGGAAACTTTTTGGATGAAGGGCCACCTTTGTAATTATAAATTAGCAACAGGCCGCAAGTAAAATATCCCTTTAGATTGTCTGTCGGAAACAGAATATGCACCGCAGGCAAAAATTTCTTAAGGAAAAGTCCTTACACTGCTTGGTAAAAAAGGGGTCACTGTGTTGTAAGAAAAATATACACACCGACCTAATTATGCTCCACATACTAAGTCTACCTGAGTAGTACCTGCATGTGTTACGATACTAAACTGTTGCACGTGGGTAAAATGATTTGATTTGCAAACGCTGTAACATTACCAGAATCTGCATATTTTGAACAGTTCTGTCCTGGGGTTCGTTCTGAATCTGTTAAAATTCACTCAGTGATTCGCTCGATTGTTTCATTGTTCTCCGTTCTATCATCAGTGCGAGTCAACCTGTTCTATGTGCACAGTTGACGCGCTCGGTTGTTGCGAATAACACCCAACTATTTTGTTGGGTGACACTCGCTCGCCATAGATAAAACCCGCAAAGTCCGCACGTGCTGTTCACTCACTCTTATTAACCCGCAATATGACTATCCCTTTCTACCAAAGAATAGTGTTGTGATATTGCTATCTCAATGTATATCTATCAACTCACTCTTATTAGTATTCTTATATCTCTGTTTGACAATTCCAACTGGAACCATCACCCAAATGCGTTCTGCTTCGTGCGATAATCTCCATTGACTCGCTGAGTGAAAATTAACGGATCCAGAACGAACCCCTGGAGCTGAATTTACATTATTCTTTTATCTTGCGGTATAATACGAACTATAGCAATGTAGGTATGTGTCTACTGACGTTTGACAAAATAATGTAATGTTGCATTTCAGGTACAGGATAATTGATGATAAGAAACAGACTGTGAAGCCTAATAAGACTCTACCAGTGATGGGAGTGCATTTAGTACTGAGAAGTAATGGAGTTGTTAGGATCGGAGACTCAGTAATGGTGGCATAGCACTCCTGTGTAGTACGAATATCCAATTTGCTCAAAATTAACATAACTGTGATAAATCACAAAACTTCCAAGAATATTATAAAGGATTTCTAATCTCTTAGTGTATTTTGTATGTAGTTTATACGTGTGTAGTATAAGGAAACACCATATTTTTGAATAAAAAAATACTTATTATTAAAATGCTTTTTACAATATAAATTAAGTACATAATTAAATTCTCAGGATTTGACAAATTACAGGTTGATTTTGTGAATGTCCATCGACCTGTATCCTAGTGAATGTTCCTCCACCCATTCCTTTCACAAGTCTCTCTGGATTTATTACGACACACCCATTAATTTCCTGAAAGTATGCAAGATGGGTTAGTAGTATGCCACTAATAGTGACGAGTTGTGGAACTTTGACTGGGTGGAAGTTTGATGCTTACCTTGACAAAATATCTGAAGTCGGAAGGCACCAAGAGTATGTTGGGTGTAGTAGACATGTGAGCATGATCGTTCCACAGTGAGGTGTCGACTGGTACTGTCGCACTGGGAGGCCACAGGGGATAATAACTCTGCTGATTGAGCAAATGTCCTGCCAAGCGCCCGATCCTATCAGGACCTTGAGCTGGTAATGATATTTCCTCTTTACTAAGATGCATCAATATATCTGTGGAAGTCACACCCACAGTAACTCCTCCAATGTTAAGTGTACAAGGATCAGGCATCATCTTCAGATTGCTATATGTCTTCTTGATGCTGAATGCTACAGTAGGGTAAATGTTGCTAGTGAATATATCTTTACAGGATGACACCATCACTACCTGCGTGTGAGGACTGAAAATAATTAATGAGATGCAAAAAAATCAAGGCTAATATATAAAAGGGTATAAACCACAATATGCGTATAATTATTACCTCGAATATTCAACTGCTGTCATAAGTTTGTCCACTAATTTTTCAAAAAATGACTTGTACGTCTCTGCAATTGTATTATCTTTGACATTCTGATGATTGGCATCAATGAAAGGTCCGATCAATATAGCAATGTGTGGCTTATTTGTAGTAATGTAACTGACGAGGTCTGTGAGAGGATTATATGACAGATTGTCCGATGGTGTGTAGGGACCACATGCACTCACTATGTGCAAGGTTCCTAAAACACCCACACACAAGTTATGTTATAATGTATTACGATATGAGCTATTTACATAAACCAATATCAACCTCAAATTGACATACCAGCAACAGCTTCAGTCGATAGAATCTTAGGAGGTTTCTGATATGAAGCGTCATAATATATTTCATGTGCAACAAACTTGTCACCTCTACCATTTACTCCTTTCATTGCAACTATTTGTCCAGGGAAAAGAGAAAATTGTTTTAATCTAAAAAAAGCAAACATTTTTATAATAATGCACTTTGTTAGATTGTAACTTATTGCCCAATGGAAAAGTTCAGTAGAAACGAGACTTACTGATCAAGATCTACAGGTACTGACTGTCCCAGAGATTTCTCCCAAGTCCCTTGTAATAATACTGATTTAGTGTTGAGTCTTCCATTGGCATCACAATCTATACGACCTACGGCTATCACAGGAACCTACAATAATATTAAAACTACAAATCCTACAATTCACAATGTATCTATATAACTATTTCTACATATTAACTTACAAACCTGAGTCTTGTACTTGACAGAAACAGAATCTTTTATATCAGCCTTATGTAATATGTGTTCAGACAAATACTTGATGTTGTTATCTAAAATGCTAGCTTTTTCTTGCAATAGTTCAAAACCATACCTAGAAATAAATAACTTTTTTATATTTACAATTACTACCTTGGGAAAATAGAACACCAATACTACATAAAACCGCCCCCCCCCCCCCCTCCATGAAAAATTGTTAAAAAATTGAATCTCTACAGCACTCACATGGCCTTGGTTGAGAATACATTATCATCATGGTTGGGTAACTGGGTGACACTGCAAGCGTCCGGTGATGTATTCAACCAGACAGAAGATTGTAATTTACTTTCATCTCCGTAACTGCATACCACGTCTCCAGAATTAGTTCTCGCTGAATACTTCCCACTCTGGCCACTGACGAATAACACAATGAATATAGGATGTGTAACAAAGACTAACACTTTATTTACTGTAGATGTTAAATAAACAACTGGGTTCAGTGATTTACAAATATGTATGTTTAAAGACAAAGTTAAAATATTTCTATATATTTTCACTGTGTAGAACACAAACTCCACAATCCCTTCAGTGATTTTATGTAACTGATATATACCATCATCAGATTTATACCGAATCTTTAACTAGAAATTGGATTTCAACGAACCCTGATGAATAACACACAATTACAAATCAACTGCATACGAGAGAAATTATAGCATTTCTGTTCTCAATAATATTAGACATATAGTACAACTCACACTGTAGGTGAATAAGTTGCTGGACACATAGATGTCAAGGGAGTGACTCCTTCAGCCTTAATTACACTAGGTCTAGGCGCCCCACTTTCTTGACTCTACAATCATTACGAGTTTACATTTATTTTATTACATCACACAAAACATTCTATTAAAAGCAATATGGTTTGGGAGTACATCTCTTATATCCAATGGCAACATGCAAGATACACTACATTAAAATTACAAGTCTGGAAAAGAGCTTCGCACTGCCTGATAACATTGTAGTCCGAGAGCCCGCTGCTTAATTTATGACGTATCTGTTTTTTGAACGAAATGTGGTATAAACGATAGCTTACCAATAGGGTATTACATCGCACTAGGGTTGCCTATCAAAATCCTGCCGCAACCCCCCCTGCCCCCCCCGAAACGGTCCCTCTTCGCGGTTTTTCGCATTTTGTAGGAATATGGTAAGAGATAGGAGAAAGTAGTCAATTACAAAAATAATCCTTGCTAAATTCTCTACAAAAAATATTAAGTCAATTTTTTCATAGGACTAGTAGTTTACCCGTAATGGCCGGTCAAAAAACAGGATATTTTTTGAAAAAATAAAAAAAAAAGTTTGATTTTTTTTCTTTCACATTCTTCCACCCATTATTACTAACATTTTATGGAAAAAAAATTTTGGCCTGCGGCGCTATATCACTGGTTATTTTATGAAAAACTAAATTTTAAGAATTTTCGTCACTGAGTTTTATTATAATAACTCCGAAATTATTAGATGTATGAACATAAGTTATAGCTCGTTTTGTAGCTAAGACTATGGTAATTAATTCGTTCTCTGACTATTTTCCTGTAGCTCTTATCAATTTTCAACCAATTTAGTTTGAATACATTTTTTTTGTATTTTAAATGAATTTCGGTTTTGGACCGGCCATTGCGGGTAAACTGCTAGTTCTACGAAAAAATTGACTTAATATTTTTTGTAGAGAATTTAGCAAGGATTATTTTTGTCATTGACTACTTTCTCCTATCTCTTACCATATTCCTATAAAATGCGAAAAACCGCGAAGAGGGACCTTTTCGGGGGGGGCAGGGGGGGTTGCGGCAGGATTTTGATAGGCAACCCTAGTGCGATGTAATACCCTATTGGTAAGCTTTCATTTATACCACATTTCGATCAAAAAACAGATACGTCATAAATTAAGCAGCGGGCTCTTGGACTATTGTGTTTTGTGCGGAAACAGTAGTCTGAGCGTGAGAACTGATGAGTCAATAGTGTCATGCTGTCATAAACAAGATTAGGAACAACACACATTTTCAGGGAATCCTATAAAGCAGTGCTCCTCAAAGTGGTGGTCCGCGGACCGGTGCCGGTCCGTGAGCCCTCTGTCTCCGGTCCGCAAAGGGAGTCGCAAAATGGACAAAAATTTAGAGATTTTTAAGCAATTGCTTTTAAAGGAAAAAATACACTTGACAAACTGAAAAGTTTGAGAAGCACTGCTATAAAGTAAACTCCATATAAATAGTCTTGGTAGGGGCGACTCTTTAACTGTGTGTAGTTGTAATGTAATGCTGGTATTTGCACAATAGTAGAGGTCTAGTGACAGTTTTCAATAGAGAGTAATCTTTATATTGAAAACAATATCCGCTAAACCCGTACTCTTCTACAGACTGTTGAATATTCTTCTGCTGTTCAGTGTTCTGCTGTGTCTTCATACATCAATCCACTCAACATGATGAAAGTGCTAAGCTAATTCAACGAGTGCAGATCTAGTCACAGAAATATAAATGCACTGTGGACTAAACCAGCACCCGTCGAATCAAAATAGCAACTAGACAACAATTTATTTGATAAATATTTGCCTATAGAAATGGGATGTCATCCTACAAGCAATATATATGCTATTGAAATTCAGCTGCCATTGCTCACCTGCAGTGTAGAAGACAAATAGTCCGATATGACATCACCACTGTTCTGTCTGTAAAAACATGTTAAGGAAATATACATAGTCAGATAAGGATGGATATAACATGCAGTCTTAGAAATCTTTTGACACAACCGCTGTATTTAAAAAGCTAAATGGTGAAAAGTGAAACAAATTTGTGTTTTACTGAGAAGTAGTTCACAACTACGGTTCCCTTCTACGTACTATCACAATCTAGAGGCCCCATCCTACTTTTTCAAGCCTTTTATCATTTTTCGAGGTGGCTTTGCTAGACTGGTAGAGGGAACTATTGCAGTGCTGCAGCGCCATTCAAGGTCAAGCGCTTAAAATTGTATTTTTTCGCTATTCAAAAATTAAGGCGACCATATTTTTAAAAATAAAAAGGAGGACAAGAAATTAAAAAATACCTAAAGCACAGCGTATCATGGGCGTTGCCGTTGGGAAACGGGGGGGGGTTTGCATCGAAATTTTAAAAAATTGATATAGCATAAAAATGCGTGAATAACACCAGGCGGTGAAGAAGATGGCTATGTAGTTTGATTTACTATTTTCTTCCATAAAACATGTATCAAAAAAGTAGCGCCGCAGGCAAATTTTTTTTGTGAAAAGATTTATTTTAATGGATTTTTATACTATAGTGCTAATAAATTCATGGTATGATGAAAAACGTGTGGTTTTGAGATTAACAGATGTTAAAAAGTAAAAAAAGGAGGACAAAGAGGAGGACACTTTTGGAGGGAGGACTGTCTTTCCAAAAGGAGGACGGTTGGTCACCTTACAAAAATACAGTTTTTTGCACCTTTTCAAAACACAATAAACTTTTGACAGGAGCGAAATTCCAAATCCAAAACATCGTAAATTTACTAAATTCTTTTAAAAAAACACATTCTGACATACTATGCGCTCATCCACCACCTGCAGTTGAGCCAAGCAAAATAATACCGCTTTCAGTGCATTTTTCAATTTAAAAAAATTTCCACAAAAAGTGGGGTCGCAACACTGCAATAGTTCCCTGGTGCAGTGCCCACTTTCTGAAAAGTAGAATAGAACATCGGGAGTAATTTGAGCAGAGGTAAAGCACATTGCACAAAACCACTCGATTTGCGAAACCTCGATGTGACAGTGTTCCCCTTACACACTAATTGTGCTTAAACAAAAAGGATACATAGGAGTGTCTCCCTGATACACGGTATGTGATACTCTATCCTCGCGAGCACGCTCTTTACCCTTAACATCCTTAAACGCCTCAGTGTCCTTCTTACTAAACTCTTTTCTTTCCATAAGCTCCAACAATTCTACAGTCGGTGGGGCACCATCCAAGTTGGATACACTGAAAGCCATCCATTGCTCGGCAAATGTTTCGGGATCCAAATCGTTCAAATTACACAAGTCAACGCCTATAAAATTGACATAAAAACCATGAAGCTCCAACTCAACTTTCTAGTTGATTTGGTGAACAAACAGTATGTTATATAAGAAAAAGTGATATTTCACCGCAAAGAATATTTATTACAGTATGTTTTTCTTACATTTTCTCAAGACATCCCCAGTGATTTCCACTCCGAGCACCGAAAAATGCTCGGTCACTAACTCCTCGGTAGCCATTTTCCGGAAACAAACGCCGAAAGAAGGCGCGTAAATTCAACGGCATGCAACAAGTTTTTAAGTCATAGACAATGATGTTAATTTTTTTTAAAGTAGTGTTGTAATACTTTTTTTTTTCGGTAGATGCACCTACCGATTTTCACTTCGATGTAATATTCATATATCTAGGTAGGTACCTACGGTTTTTTGTCATTCTATAGGGTTTAGTATCGGTTCATATAACTTGGCAGATGTCTACGTAGTAATTGTATGAAAAAATTAGACAAGTTATAATAAATGCAGTATAAGGCATAATAGAAGAGCCTCAAAGGTCTTAGGCTCTCCACACACGTCCGGAAGTTCAGTTAGCTGAATCGACCGTTTGCAAAAAAGCTCCCACCAAAACCCCTTTCTGAATTCAAAATCGGGAAGGCGACCGGAACGTTACTCTACTAGACGACAGACCCTCTCGAACGTAACCCTGTCAATTCGTAATTTTGTTATGCATAGATAAATTTATGGCTGCTCGGTGTTTTTGCCTTCGCCATTGTTGCTGAAATTCTGTCAAAGGTTCTTGGTTCGGGTTGTTAGTCGAAGTTTTTCCCTGCGCCGGAAATTCGTACAGAAAACAGTAGTATATTGAATAACAGTAACGACATGAGTCTCTTTAAGGTAAATATATTTAGTGTTGATGTTAGTGTATGTTTTAAATAAATATTTGTCATCGACCTACACGTTATGTAACTCTACATTTATTCACTTTTTGATACCTGTATTTTCAGAATGTCGCAAGGGTTGCCTCCCAAGTTAGGCAAGTTAGCACTACACCTGTGGTGAGGGACGCTCCAATGAAATATGCCCCCATTTGCCCAAAATTCCAAGCCAAGCAGAAACTATTTCAGGTAAGAAAATGTGAAGTGTTTTCATTTCAATCCAATAATTTGTGTATATTGAATAGTGGTGGCTAGTTTTCTTCTTCATGGCATATGTCTCTGTGGCATTAAGCACACTGGTTACTTCCCTTTTGGGTTATACCCTGATGGTATAGTAATAGCAGCAGCAAAATAATTCATATGTTCAAGGAAATTGTATACAATATAGCTGTACCACAATGTGAATGATTAAATATTGATTTTTTTTACATGACAGGCTGACAATGATTTGCCAGTGCACCTAAAGGGAGGATTTGGAGACATGGTTCTGTTCAGAATTACAGCAGCTCTCACATTTGTAGGCGTAGGATGGAGCATGTCATATATAATTAAGAGCGCTTATAAAGAATTCCAGTAAAGGATGTTTAGATTTATACAATCCATTCAATATGAAAGATTAATTTGTACCATGAAACAAATACCGCCTTTCATGTTGAATGCATTGTAATTTACTCAATGTAACGCATTTTATTTTAACTTAAGAAGAATATTTTTTCAGTTTTTTTTTAATGTATTTTCATTCCACATACTTGTAAGAAATATCTTATTTTTGTCAGCATTTATTGTACTTTTTATTTTTGATACAACTCTTTAACCCAGTTTTTTCTGTATACACTCTATAGAACCAAGTCAATACCTCAGATTTTGTAATCAATCTTTACATTGAGTATTTTTATTGTACATTTTGATATAATTACATAATTTGAAAGGAGTAGTGAATAAACATACTGCGAAATATGTTATGCTTTTTTATATCAATCATCCCAGCACTCTCATCCGATCTGTCCATTGATTTTACTTATTAGGAAACAAATATTTACATCTTTTGGTACAAATTTTAGAGAACAAACTATATTTTAGGCAATTCAACTTATGTCAGCTAAATAAATAACAAACTATGTAATGGTTTGGTAAAGTGGGATATTTAAAAACATAAATCGAAAATGGGTTGTACACATAATTTTCAACAACCAAGGGGTAACCAGCGAGGATTCTGCACCACTTCATCAAAAATTAAAGGACACATGACTATTATGTTACGAGACGTTCATTAAAAGTACAGACCACAAGAAATAGTTTAGTTGAAGTCGGAGAGTAAAAAAGTTTCTTATAAAACTTTTGACCATGACGCGTGAATCTACTGGGTGCATTTTGAAAATCAAGATGCTGAATTAACACTGAGTCAAATAACATTATCACCAGTGATATTCACAGAAGTTCCTATACATGTAACTATATATAAAGATCGTCTAACGGTGTGAATTTAGCAGCAGCGCCCTCCCCTCCCCCTCCCAAAATTAAAAAAAAAGGGGTAAAATAAAACACTAAAATCAGATAATATTTATTTACACGAAGGAGTGAATCCACCTTTTTTTCTACCTTCCACATATACTCTGATCACAAAAGTCTTCACGGGGGTTGCGAATTCTATTCACACTTTAAAATTCTTGTGGGAAATCAAGGTTTGAAATCTAATTCGATGTGAACAACCATCGCTAAGCTCGTATCGAACCAATTAGTTTATTATAATTTTTAATCACCCGTTTGCTTTGGTACAAATCGAAGGTATCTTCACACAAAATATATTACTACTTACTACACATAGTTAAGAAAGAAGCGCAGGGATAAGAAAATAAGTTAGCATATTTATATTATGAGATGATTTAATACACATTCATTACAGTAGTCTTAATTAGGTTGAACTTGAATATGAAATTTACACGATGGCATAGTCTGTACTTCAGCCGTCACTATGCTATTTATACCCAAGCTTGCTAATCCTCCTCTAACCAGACCACAAGTGTACGCAACAAACTGTAAAAATAAAAACATCACATTGTAACACATTACAATTTGTTTCCCTATAAGGTGTAGGCAGTGATATCAGAATAAACTTCCTCTACAGTCAAAGGTATCCTAATTGGTAAATTAATTTACATAATACAAAACATCGGGCTGTCTGTTCGACAAAAAAACCGGAGTAGATTTAATTTAACGAGAGCATGATTGAAATAATCAACTTCTTAAGGTATCGAAAAAACCGGACAGCCCTTCGTTCAGTTTTCCAAAATTTTCTCGACCAGACAGGTGTAATAAAAACCGGACACCTGGCAACCCTACATAGCAGTAATGTGAATAAACGTAATACATAGCAAGTGTTAATGTTCCTTACCCTAGGGGCGTACTCCAAATACTGATGTCCACTGGAGAATTTTGTTAAAAACCTAAATGAATTATCTTGCAGTACATAAACCCCTTGATGATTTGTTCTAAGATTGTCAATTTGTTTCTTGTAAATGCAAGTCCAAAAGTCAGTGCAAATAAATTTGACTGTGTCTAGTTCATCCTTGAATCTAGGCCATTCTCTAGTCAACCTTTCCATAATCTTGAAGCCAGCTGAGAATCCAATGTACTCGATTACAGATAGATCTGTATCCTAGAAACAAAAATATGTGGCAGAGAAACAATATTACCACTGCTATAGCATAATGAGTACCTGAAGACAAAACTCCTTAATAAACAATATTTACTGAGACAGTAACCCATTTACTAACACAATAGGTTCTAGATCAAAGGTGGCCAACCCGCGGGCCTGATGTGGCCCACCGGGCGTCAATTTGCAGTCCGCGGAGAAGTGAGAAAATAGAATATGTAATATCAAATATTGTAGAAGGACAATTAAATCAGTCACTCGCATCATTTTCTAGTGCAGTGTTCTGCAAAGCGTATGCCGTGGCACACTGGTGTACCGTGGTCATCAGTTGGTGTGCCGCGGGAAAAAGTCAAGGTTTTGTGAAGATAGTACCACGAAGTATCCCCTGCTTTCAAAGCGTGCTGTTGAAATTCTATTACCATTTGCCACAACCAACTTATGCGATTTGGGATTTTCAACTCTCACTATTATTAAATTGAAAAAAAGAGAACGCCTGAGGACGATCAATGAAGAGATGGGAGCAGCCTTATCAACGATTGCTCCAAATTTTGATCACCTGTGCTCAGTTGAACAGGCTCACCTTTCTCACTAAACATCTTTTCATATTAGGTATATAGATTTATAGTAATAAATAAATATTAAATAAACATTGATTTTTTCTTTGGTGTGCCTCTAATTTTTTTTGATTTGATAGGTGTACCTTGAACATAAAAAGTTTGGGGAACACTGTTCTAGTACACTCTTTTCTAAGAGAACTTATTTCATACATATCATTGTGGCCCTTTTCCACTCAGTTTACTAATAAAAATCGTATGATTTTAGCTAGGTATATAATCCTATGTTTTTTAAGGTTGGCCACCCATGTCCTAGATAGTATTTAACTTATTTTCCTGGTCTTCACCTTGTTTTTATTATCATTTTTCTGTTCCAAGGCATAATTAATAATTTCGCTGTGTAAAAAATCGAACAAAGCTTCGTCTGCCATTATCAATAGCTATTTCAAAACGTAAACAAGACACAAACCACTTGGACGACCATCAAGCGCAACCCAAAGAGAATATTAAAATAAATTTCCCTAATAAATGTTTAATGAATATCGTGAATATGGAATAAACGAAAACACAGTGAACTTCGCGGTGAGATTACTGATGCTGGTATTATTATTATTAAATCGATGCTATCAAAATAATACTATCGCGATTCTTCTTTCGCCTTCCGCTACGTTTCGAGATGAGTTTGGTTTGACGTTTCGTATTAGTGTTGCCGTTTCAAAATTAGCAAAAATACTAAATTGTTTTCGAAAAAATACTAGGTATAAAACACTAGACTAGATCGGTGTCGAAAAAGTACTAAAAAAATACTAGATTTTTTTCCGTCGACGGGTGGGAGTTCCCTGGGAAGCGGTGAAAGGCTATCATAAGACTATAAACTGTTGATCTTGACCAATTCTTCGAGGGGGAGGGGGGAGTGTAGAATATTTTTTCCGCACACTAAAAAAAAATCCAAATGGTATTGAAATTATTTCTTGGAGAGGAACAGATCGTTTCTTCTATATTGTCCGCCGGCGGATGTTAGCTGCAAATGGAGTCGCAAATTGCATTGTTGGTAGCCCTGGCCATGGGATAGGAAGGGGGGGGGGGGTTCAACCCCCCCCCCGAAATTCCTCGGCCGACCCACCGTTTTATACATAGGAGAACCGAGAAATGAATCATATTAGGTATTACGTCTTTTTTATCATGTCATGAATTTTCAATAGGTAATTGTGAAAATTCATTAAATCACAGGTGTTTTTTTTGCATGCGGCGCTAATCATCTTCAAGTAAAGGTTTGCTTGCAAACAATAAATTGGACTAGGTATCTACCTTCTTATGTTTTATGATAAAATGTTCGTCTGCAGTCAGTAGCGGATCCAGGATTCAATTTCTGGGGGGCTGAATGTCGTCACATGCTAAAAAGTACTGTCACTCAACGTTTTGGGGGGGGGGCTGAAACCCCTAGATTTCTTGTATATAAAGTACTGACACTCATGGTTTTGGAGGGGGCTTCAACCCCCTAGCCCCCCCTGGATCCGCTAGAGTTTGTTCAAGTAAAATAAGCTGGACTTTAAAAATATTCTTTTTTCATCTACCATTCTATACCTATTTTATGACAAATTTTCGCCTGCGGCGGTCCGTAGCGACCGCTTTGGGAACCACTGGTGTAACTAAGACCAGAGTACCTATATCCCTATATGTGTTCTGTGAACTAAACTATGGGACTCTCGTGTCGCGATCGCATTATCAACGCTCAAAATAAGGCCAATCGTACTAACTCATACTACTTAACTATAGTATGATAATAATATACATGCATATTATAAGTTTTATGTACCTACATAGTACCTATGTTATGGTAACTCGTACAGCTATCGGGAAAATCAACAAAACGAAAACAGAATCACCGCACCATAGACAATCAAATGGCGATCGCTGATTCTGCCGTGCGTGGTTCTCCCAGGGTGTGTTCGATATATTTTCAATTTGTGCGTGTATTTCAAGTGAGAGTTGTGTTAAATCGGCGAACTTAGCTGTCTGTTATGTATTGAAATATTATTTATGTCGATTTGTGAGTGTCATTCTTACAGAAATGGATACGTCTGAAAGCAAAAGTTCTTTCCAAGATGGCAGTGGAGCAATATCAACAGAAGAGGCGCCCAATGTAGAGGCCGATAAGCAGGTACAAAATTTACCACCAGGTGGCGACGGTGTCGCTAAAAAGAAAAAGACGAGACGCGGGAAATCCAAGAGAAAACTTAAACCTTACACCAAGATGCCTTGGTATCAGAGGAGAAATCCTATTGGGAAAATAAACAGGAATAGAAAGTTACTTCTAGCCCAAAGTAACTTACACGCGCCATACAACACTAACCAATTCCTTATGGAAGTTCATATGCCTGAAGCAGAGGGAGTGTTCCAAATGCCAAGAGCTCCCTCAGCACGAACTAGAGACTCCAGTTTTAGTGTGGATTCCGAAGAGAATTATTTTTATTCATTACCAGAGGACGAAGAGGATTTCCTTACCAAGGAATTCTCCAGCGTGTATGAGGATGCACAGAGTGAGCGCTTGGCCAACATGACAAAGGAAGAGCTGGTGGAAGAAAACATGTTGTTAGAAGCTAAAGTGGAAGCACTCACCAAACGCATTATTACTAGTCGTACAGTGAAGACGGAAACAGATATAAGCATGTCCACCACCAACAGTGAAAGTGATCTAACGAGGATGATTGAAGATTTGAATTCCAAGTTGAAGGAACAAGAAGATAAAATAAGAGATCTTCAGTCATCAAATGAAACACTCAGATTACAAAATGAACGTCTCAAGAAGAAATCCTGTTCCAGTAGCTCTAGTGAGGATTCTGAGAGTGATAGTTCCAGTAGTAGTTCCAGCAGTAACAGCCAGGGAGATGAAGTGAGGTGTGAGGCCACCACCATAGAGAACACTAATGTTTCGCCTCTTGTGAATGGGTATTCCGTATCCCCAGAACCACCTGAACCTTTACTCAATGGACACATAGATAGTGATGACAGTGTGTCTAGTGTAGGCTTACTCAATGGTAATGGCGATATTGAACATCCCAGTGTGAATTAACTAGTTATATTATTATATTTAAGGAACATTACTTTGCTTTAAGTCTACACAATCTACTTATTTAATCAATCACACTAAACTACTGTATAATTGCTTTTTAGATTATAGTCTGTAATTATGTTAACTTATTTTTGTAGAGAATCTGAACGTATGTGAAGATGTTGTACATCGGCCCTATTTTGATACGTTGGTTTCTGTCACGCATTAAAAAAAATATGGTGGGTTGTTCATAATTTTTATGTCCCCAAATGTGTCTCAAGGCATCTTCCATTGTGGATTATGTTACAGCCGTCGGCCTACCATTTAGAAATATTGCCAATGCAACAGTGTTAAGTTTTCACACTGCTAGGGATTAGTGGTAAACTGATGTCTTCTATTTAGTACTGGCGATTAGTGTTCTAATTAATGAAGACAAATAAAAAAATAATAGAGTTTCTTATTTACCAATATTATTTGCAACCCTGTGTATTTAAAGTTAGAAATTCGTCTAGGGCCATTGTAGAATATTCCCTTTATTTGCATAATATTATATAAGATAATGTTTATGTACATGAATTGTTTTCTTTATACTGTGGCATAATATTATAATGTATAACACAATATTTATCATTTCTCATGTATTTATGTTTTATCCATAACAATATATATTTATTTATAGCAATAGGTGTCTGTGAAATTAAAAAGTATTGAATAACAATTCAAAAAAGTCATTTATTAGTATGAATATTCTTCTGTAATGATGTATGTATTAATACTTGCAACAACAAAATAGTGCTTAACGTTGACATCCTTATTAGTTTTCTCTGGCTAACTGTGCCTATGATTTTTATCTTGAAAATCTCATTTTTTTGTGACAACTTTGGATTTTCTATGTTGTAGTTATCTCAACCAATATACAGCAAAGGATGGACTTTCCATCAGGTTTAAGACAAAGTGTGCTGACCATCAATCATAAGCCTGATGATGAAAAGTCCATCCTTTGCAGTATATCTGTTGAGATAACTACTGCTATGTACACTCTTGATAATGATGAGCTTTTGACCCACATTCTGTATCATCTTAAGGGATGATTAATATTAACTGCACAATTCCCTCAAAAGATTTTTTTTTTTATGAAGATTCTCATTTAGTTTCTTGCCACCTCTCCTGCATAAGTGACTTTTGTTCCAACCTTACGTTGTACAAGCTGCTAAACGCAAATGAATGGTGGAATGTAAGAAGAGTATGTGCTAGTCCTATTCATGATTTTATGAAAAATTTCAAAACCACATTACAGGAAGCCAGAAAAGCTTGTGTTGTGAAGTGGAGTAAGTTGGCATCCGGATTGAGAGTGGACCTACCTACCTTGTGGTGGTCTCATATTGGATTGTGAAATTCTGTACTATTAATATAAAATGCAGTATTTTTTATTCTTGTAGGACTTTGTTTGAAACAAAGTAACCAGATCTATTATGATGCAGCAATAATAAACTTGTAATGTTATTTATGTTTTATTTTAACTACATTTATTTGAAATAAATTGCGAAGGTTGCACGTACATTTAGGTAATATGTAGTGATGATTGAAATTTGTCTATTTCCCTTGCTTATTTTATCTGAAGGTGCATAATTGAATTGTACAAATTCGTTTTACTGTGTCCAGTGATTGTTAGTAAGCCATGGTATTATATCTCAATATAAAAGTATTATCAGCATTACTTTGCAACCAATTGATATTGCATTACATGATACAAAGTGTTTTCACACTCGTGAAACTAAAGAAAACAGCGAGTCGAGATAATATGGGAACTTACAGGTTTCATTGTGTCGATACGAATAAAGTCGTGTTTAGCTGAAAGAGAAGCTTACCATAGTGAATAAACGCCGTGGTGTTGTATTGCTTGGAATTTTAAATTTTGACAAGTGTGAATAAAATGAGTGGGGATAAGGTTGCCAGATGTCCAGTTTTTCGCAATAGGGTACTTGCATTTTTTTTATCGTTCGAAAAATATATTAAATCGATAGTTCTACTTACTAGAATTACAAATAAAATTATGAAATGTAATTTTAATTCACTGTTAATTTATAATATAATAATTAATTGAAAATGTTAATTTGACGAGTTTTTCTATGATGCTCTGAAACGAGCGGCCATTGTTTAACGTGATTGTGACGTCACGACGCCATGAAATTCATAGTCAGAATTTAATTGTTTGTGGGTTATGTATGGAGGAATTGGGGAAAGTGACGTCACAATATGGCGGCCAGTCAAAAACCTGTTTTTGCGCTAGAATCAAATATGAGACTTTATTTTATAAATATATCCACAAAGACAGAGAATTAAAATCTCAAATTTTAGGAAAACCTTAATTTATAGTTAATGTACCGAAAACCAAAATAAAAAAAAAAACATGCAAGGACCCTATTGTCCACTGTATAATTTATATTCTAATAAAGATTTCATGACTCCGCGCTGAAATTTAAACTCCCGCAAGTTTTATCCGCCTACTCTATGTCAATACGTGTTACATGTTTTGACCTGCGCAGAAACCGATAATTTCTCTACCTATTAGTACTCGAAGGCAAGACTCTCATGCATACCACAAACTAGAGTTATACTCATTATTGTACAATGTATTTCTGTAAGTATTGTAAAAGCAATTCACCTGAGTCAACACTGACACAATCAAATTATCTTACTCTCCTGTATCTATGTTTATTTATTATTTTCAGGTGTGAATGTAACATGCATTTCAATTATTGTATTTTGGTTATGTAGGTATATAAGATACATAGCTATAGATTTTGTTTTAAATGGATGTTGATATTAAAAACTAAAATGTAAAATATTGTCTCTTTATTTATTAACCATTTCATTATTATGGCTGGACGCGCTATACCTTTCCACAGGGCTATAATTATCAATTGAGAATTAGGTGGGTATGCCAAAATTGCCACCCCACAATAAACCCACCCTTCCTTCAATTATATCGAATAATGAAGTTCATTTCATCCATCTTACTGATGGGGCTGTACTGTATGCGAGTGCAGGTGTAGCGAAGTACCATAGGTGTCAAGTTGTGGACATCTCAAGGAGATGGAGTCTATAAATAAAAAACAAATGGAGGGATGGATAACATTTTTTATTTCTAAACATTTATATAAAATTGTTTCGTTACTTGATTCATTGTATTATCATCGGCCAATTGCACATGTAGAATTTTATTCATACTAAAAAATAATGACTCAAATACTTGGAATAATGTTTCATTTCTATTCTGTAACTTTTCAAGTGTAATTATTTATTTCACCCTTGTTGCGATTCTGCATATCCAAATATAATATTATAAAAGATCTTACAGCTAAATATAAATCCTAAAAAATATAAAATTATAATTTCTTTTTCAACTTGGGATTAGGCGCCATGGGGTTTGTTCCTTTATAAAATTCTTTCAACAAAGCCATAGCTTTATCTGCCATCACACCACCGACTAGCTTGTAACTACTCTTACGAAAATCAGAAACATTTAATACTGTTGTACCTCCAAACCTATCATTAGCACAACCATACATTACATGACTAACACCAATAACATGTAACGCATCAGCACACATTATACATGGCTCTACAGTCACATATACTTCAATATCTTTAAAATAATCATTTAATATTAACTTATTCTGTTGGCAGAAATCAATTATTTTATCTATACAATTAATCTCAGCGTGTCTCGTTGGATTTCTAGTTTCATTCACAGTATTGCGACCTGAAGCGATAATTTGTCCATTTTTCACAAATACACATCCGACCGGTACTTCTTGTGCACCTAGCGCTTCTTCTGCCAAACTGAATGCTGCATTCATAAAATCTTGCTGGTTCATTTTGTACAATTGCATACAAATAACTAATATATTGCAGTTAGATAGTAAATACTCGAGCTTATTAATTTTTATAAAATTGCAATATTCCCAGTTTATCCATTACTTTAATTGTTTCACTTTGCCAGTTAGTATTGCCTACTGCTCTTGGACTGGGATGTGGAATGGTTAAAATCTGAAATCATTCAACATTATAAAAATTAACTTGAGTTTAAAACATATGCATTAGTTTTTAATTCCTAATGATTGGTACCTACAGATTTTATTTGAAAATAATTAATTACCTTGACAGAATCCACCAGAGTTGGCTCAATCTGGAATGCTTTTTTTACTCTTGTTTCAGCAAATTTGCCAATGCATACAACAATATTGACCTTATAAATCTTCACAACTTCATTCAGTGAATTGTCACAGATTTCAAAAAGTAACTCTTTCTCATTCTTCTACAAAAAAAAACAAACCATCAATCTATTATTACATACTTTTATCATGTTATACATAATGAGGCCTACTGTTAGGTCCGGCATATGGTATTGCTCTTAGATATTTAGAATTGAATACAAACCTTTAATTCACTTGGTGTAACATTCTTCCCCGAAGAAGTAATGAGTTGAAGAGGACAATAATTGTGAACAAAGCTGGATTCAAAGAATATTGTAGGATTACCACATATCTCACGGATCAAACTCCAAAATCGTTTTCCACTAATCTAGAGATGAAAAAATATATGACAATTGATGCTTATTTCGTTTTAAATAATATTGTACTCTGATGTTATAATAATATTTGTGTATCGCCTGATCAGTTTGACCATAATGGAATTAAAAATATAAAATTATGTTTTTAATTCCATTATGGTCCCATTATTTTCATTACTTCATACAACATGAATTTCCTAGTTTGGGATAATGAAATGGATGTTGTACTGTGAATTGATTTTTATAAAATAGTTTGACAATAAACAAACCTCTGAGCGTGTGCAGTTAAATCCTTCTACCGGTCTATGAATAGATTCTTTACTCGGCTTTAAGACTTCACCTCCTAATTTAAGGAAATCTTTAACAGCTGATATTTCACCAAATGGTACCTACAATCAATTTACTCTATTATAGTCGTGCAAATGGCTAAAATAATTTAAGATGAAATTATATGCAAGGTTTGAATATTTTTTTGCTGTTGCATTGTACTAAAATTCTACTTCATACAAATTGTTCAGCAAGCTCTTAAGGATATAGCATGTTCACAAGATGATGATACATCTATAATATAGGTACAGGAGCGTTTTTTATATGTATAAAAATACTGCTTTATATGCCAAACCACCTGAAACTCGCGGTTTATGAATAAAAGCAGGTAATGCATGTTGGTATAATAGAATATTTTGTATAAAGTCAACTCCATTCGACAATTACTCTTAATATCAACACACCATCGTTTAAAGTGCATACATGTTAGGTAGATACAATGAATGGTTTGAAGTACTCCAGAAATATAAGGAAAACACCAGGGTCTTTAAAGCTATCCAAAACTAGGGGTGCCAGATTTCTTGCAAGTCAAACTGGGAAGAAATCCCCCCCCCACGAAATTGTTTTTTGGTGCATTATTTATTTTGGGGCTCTAATTTTTTTATCTAATTAAAAATGTGTCCTTAGTTATGTCACTGGGGAGAAGTTTCAAATCGAAAATTTTATGAACCGAACGTAGTTCCTTACTTTATACATAAATTGTCAAAAATACCACAAAATAATAGAAATCGTAAGAATATACCAACATTTCCGAAAACCGGGACATTTAGGCTTCCCGAAAGGTTTGTTTGGGACACCGGGACACGAGGCGTAAAACCGGTGACAGTCCCGGTAAACCGGGACGTCTGGCAACCCTATCCAAAACCCTCCACTATGTTAAAAACAACGCTCTCTAAAACAAATCCTACGCACAATCACTCTCTAATAATCTTATATACTATAATAGTGTCTTTTCTTTGTTGTATATGGTGTCTAAACCCTTCATCCGGTTGAGATGAGACATTGGCAAGTCGTAAAAAGGCGTGCAGGGTATGGCTACTTTTATTATACAATTAATCAAATAAGTAGAAAACAAACTTACACCAGTTTGTGACATTCCCCATGGGCCAGGATTCATTCCAAGGTACATTATATTTTTATAACCATTACAATATGTTGTTACATAGTTTTTGTAAACATCAAATGCATACTCTGTTGGATTGTAAACAAACTCCACTGGTTTAGAAAAAAATAACTGGTTTAATTTGCAATTCAAATTATTCAAAGACTCAAATAATTTATCACAAACATTTGTATTTAGAGTCGATTGATTAACTGGACATTGAAAGAAGTTGGAAACTACAATTTGGGAGGATTGCTCGCATTCCCTATCCTCCAAAAAATCGGTGGAAGCAAGTTTTGACCTTTTATTATTTTCATACATTTTAAATTTTTATTAAGTCCTGCACGCGGCACCATGTACGGGTCTACGCACTAATTAATTACTATATACTTACATCGATGATTAATGAATACTTTGCAATTACTTTAACTTGAGTAAACCACGTAATAAATTTTAAACCATCGTTTCCAATATTTCTACACTTTTGACACATCCATCAATCGCCACCGGTGGCCATTATTTTTGTTTTGTGATTTTTGTAGTGATGGGACATTCGAATGAATTCGAGTATTAAGATAATCGGAATAATTCGATTATTTCAAAATATTCGAATGATTCATTCAAACTGGAATGATGTCCGACCATCCGATTATTTTCATTCGAATATTCGACTATTCCAGCGACATAATATATTAAGTACTACCTAGACAGAGTACTGAATGCTAGAAGTGTAACAAAACTGGTGCCCACAAACTGTCAAATCGTATGGAAAATTTTGACAGTTTGTGGGCAACGGTTTCGAAATTTTGCTCTCATAGTTATAAACTGTATTCGTTTTAACGTTATTAGGACTAAAACGATAGTTTTAAAGATGTTTTAGTTTTTATTATTGATATCTTGTTAATAGTATGAGTTTTGCGACTCTAAAATACCAAAAAGTGCCGAACGTGAAATTGCGTCACTACCGTTTATTGAAAATACATAGAATCAGATCTCTAGTACTTAATATGTAATCTCTTTGGACTATTCAATCAAACTGAATGAATTACATGAAGTCAGCAGCACATACTCTATTCGATTATTCGTTATTCGAATGATCATTAAAACGACCATCAAATTATTTTCATTCGAATCATCATTCCATGATGTTAGCAACACACTATATTCGACTGAATATTCGAATGAACATTTAAATATGCAGGTAGTTCCTTAATTCAAACTGAACGAATAACGACATGCTTTCCTACTGAATTTTTCTTTTTTTTTTTAATTTTTCAATGATAAATTGATAAATAAATACATATGTCATTTGTTTTTATTTAGTCTCTTTTCAGGTTTTTTCTTATTTCATTTTTTTCTCTAATTAATACCCCCCCCCCCCTCGCTCAACGTTTTTTTAGGCCAATTCTTCCTAGGAATCCCTCCCCACCGAGACAAAAATTCGAATAAACGAATGATCATTCGATTATTGCGTCAATCGATTGCTATTCAACCGAATATCAAATTATTCGATTATTTCCCATCACTAGTTTTTAGTTTTGGATCATGGCAACACTTTGCATAAATGTCAGAATCTGAGCTGCTCGTTTTATTACTTTGCCGATGCTTTGCCGATCGTCGAATGTGATTCGAGTTTAGAGCAAGTTTAGAGCACTTGCGATATTGTGATTATTTAGTATATAGATTACTTGTGTAGTAACACTTGCGATTATTGTGAATAGGTAGTGGAATAAAATTATTAAAGTACCATTCATTGCGGGTGTACTAACTGCTAGTAGGAACTTTACCTGTGCGTAGTCAATTATAAAGAACTTTAATTCAATTTTTTTTGTAAAAACTTTGTTTCATTTTTTGAATTTATCTTTAAAACATTCACGTGTACTTAAAATGTGAGGCAATGAAACGGTGCGATATCTTTTTTTAATGTTTAACAATCTGTTTAATAATTTTAACTCCTTTGTTATATAGAGAGTTGTAGTAGGTTATATAGGTTATCTAACATGAAGGAGTAATATTGCCCTTGTTTGTCAAGGTTTACATTTCACTAATAGATATTATGTATTATCAATATTCTTAGATTACATTGTGTATTGGATTGACTCATTTAGTTCTCATATTTCTAGTATAGTAGTGTGATATTTGGTTTGTTAAATCTTTAACTAACATCCTATATAATTTGCTGTTGCAGTGTTCTAAGTGTTCCTGAATTCACAGAGTTAGGCTGACCACACACGTCCCGAAGTTCAGTTCCGGAATCGACCGTTTTTCAAAAAAGTTCCGATCAAAACCTCTCTCAGAATTCAGCAACACCCCGATTTTAAAATCAGAAAGAGGTTTTGGTCGGAACCTTTTTGCAAAACGGTCGATTCCGGAACTGAACTTCGGGACGTTTGTGGCCAGCCTATATGTTAATAATATGTACCTATATATTTTTTTATTTAATTTGATTTTAGGTCATGTCTTTTGTGAAAGTGAGAATATTATTCTTTGCCATATCTAGAGAACTAACAGGATGTAGAGATTCGGAAATAGTTGTACCAAAAATAACTTCATATGAAAATCTACTAGATTTGGTTGTAAAAGAGTTTAAACTAGAAAATATCAAATATAATATATTAATTGCAAAAAACAAAGAATTGTGTGGAGATTACGATAATAATTTAATTACATTTGAAGACACCGATGAATTGGCCGTCATACCACCATTAAGTGGTGGCTAGATATATCAGTTATTAATATTTATCTACATATATTAAAAATGGATTTTTTGAAACTTACTCATGACATTCTATCCGTGGATGAGATTATGAAACTAGTATCTTCGGAGAAATGCGGGGCTGTTTCTATTTTCGTTGGTACAACCAGAGATAATTTTGAAGATAAACAAGTATGTTTAGTGTTTAATGGTTGCATGCAAACTATGTACTATAATATAACCTTTTTTATGATTTGAAACCTGATTTATCATATTTGTATGTTTGTTAGGTTGTCCACTTGGAATATGAGGCTTATGATGAGATGGCTCTTAAAGTTATGAAGGATTTGTGTAAAGATATAAGAACTAAATGGGGAGAAGTTCAACATATTGCTATTTATCATAGGTATGTATTCTCCACATAGAAATGTTTGAAACCTGGTGTCTGTACCTCAAGGGAAGCGGCTTGACCTGATAACTTGATAGATCAATTTTTAAAATACATTTGTCATGAGTAGTAGATGTAATATTGTAGTATAATTAATTTCTGCTCTTTACAACATTGTAATTTTATCATCATTTCTTAAGTAACTAGGCTTTGTGTAGTAACATTACAATGGCTTGTGTTTACAAAATAAATTCTCATTATTCTGTGACTGCAACAATAGAAATCAATGTACTTCATTTACTTGCATTTATTTCACTCAAAGCCTCTGTAAATACACATTTAGATGTATTATATATATGACATGCATATGTATACTAGTCGCGTGAGTTTTAGACCCTTTTCTGTAGTGTTGAACGATGAACGCATCTGTGTGCATTCTTGTTCATTGAGCGCTCACTAATACTACTATAATTGCTGTAGTTACGATGTCTCTTAACCTCCCACGACTAGTATTATAATAGACACTAGTTATAAAAAGTATATTCCAGTAGGTATTGTAAATGTTTGTTGTTAGATAATGATAATAGGTCTCGTGGACATAACGTAATTATACTTCTACTACTGTAATATAGAGAAAATTATCATGAGTTTCATTGTATACTTGCCAATTATTTCAATTTATCTTTATTACATATAATAAAAATGGATGTATGTATGTGGGTATGTATGTGTGTATGTTTGTTCCACCATAACTCTGGAACGCCTGGAGCAATTTCGACCAAACTTGGTATACACATACTTTGCTATCTGGAAACGAATACTGTGTGGTAGAAACTTCTGGAATTCCAGAACCTTCTGAGAAATTTTGCTGATGAGGGGATCTAAGGGTTGTATGGGGCCGTGTGCGGTATCGTATGAAAGGGCATTGGAAAAGAAATTCAGATCGCAAGTTATATTTTGTCCAGCTCAAGCCATCGGGAGACACCCAGTGATTAAGAGGATCCGGTCATCGCATACCACCGTGTTTGGTGTCTCATGAAAGATCTTCACGAGGACAACACAGATCTTTTGTCAAATTTTGAATCGGGCAAGTGATAGTGGGAGGCTCTATCAGAACGAAGGAATCCAAGCGCTCAGAGAATCACGTAGGATCTTCTAGAAGGTTGTGGAAACAAGGCGAACATTGTAGAACCTTCTAGAAAACTGTAGATGTTAATCGAACATTGCAGAACCTTCTAGAAACTTGTGGAAATTAATCGAACATTGCGGAACCTTCTAGAAAGTTGTGACAATTAATAAAATTCGAACCTTCTGGAAGGTTGTGGAAATGAAACGAGCTTTCTAGAATCATCTGGAAATTTATCGAAGGTTGTAGAACCTTCTAGAAACTTCTGAGAGTGAATAAAATTCGAACCTTCTGGAAGGTGAAACGAACTTAGTAGAACCTTGAAGAAAGGTGTGTAGATTAATCGAACATTGCTGGATGTATGTGTGTGTCATACTGTTGATTTACTTCACCGATCAAATTTGCCGTTACGAAGCACGGGTAACTCAGCTAGTTTATTATATTAAACATACTACTACAATATTTCTTATAACTATTACATAATTATTCTCCCACTAAAGCAAGACTTGTGTGGGAGAAGTGTTCAGTTTTTAATAAATGACAAAACATTACTATAATAACTTAAAAATAATATAATACTACACTATAACTACTATACACAATATGCAGGTACCATATAGTACCTGCAGGTACATCACATTGCCGGTACCCAGAAATTATCTAGTAAGATACCGAACTATGCTGTAGTTATCTTTTTTCAGAATAAATGAATAATAACTCATCTTGTTGTAAATGATAGGACACATAAATATAATGTGTATTTGTTAATATTTAATACATTCATTTAAACTGCTACAAAAATTTAATCACTTGCACTATTTTATATTTTAATATTCCTCAAAGGAACACAGGGAAGTGCATTACCTGTCTCAACATTATTCCATTGTTCTAATCTTGTACATCAGATTTCTAACATATCTACAGACAAATTATCCAATACCCCAACGCTTATCGTCATAGAGTATTTTAATCTTGTTATTTACTATTTATTTCAGATTAGGAGTTGTTCCTGTGTTAGAGAGTAGTGTTGTCATTGCAATCAGCAGTCCACATAGAGTTGATTCCATGGCGGCCGTTCAATACTGCATTGAGAATCTGAAAGGTACTGTTCCAATATGGAAGAAAGAAATATATGCTAATGCTAATAGTATTGGTAGTGGTGTAGAGGAATGTAGTGGGCAGTGGAAGGAAAATGCAGAATGTAAATGGTCTCGTGGAGCAAAGCAACAAAACAACGGACAATAGTTTTACATAAAACTTTGCATAAATAATGTTAACTTTAGATAGTATGTCACAAAGTACGCCTCTTGCCCCTTTATTACCATGTTATTATTATATCACGTCGTCGTTACTAGAAAACTAGTTTTTGTGATTTACTAACTACTAGTTTTTGTGATTTTCCCACATTACTTGTTCTAACAAAATACTATTATACTATTGCCGACAATAAGTTTTATAAAAAAAATATTTTGTTCGTACCTATGTATACTCTTATTATATAGGGTTGCCAGATTTCTTGGAAGTCCAACCGGGACAATCTAAATGTTTAGGGGGGAAATACCACAAAATGATGTAGATTCTAAAAACGTACCAACTTTTCCACAAATCTGGACATTTAGGCATTTGGAAAGGTTTGTTCTGGACACCAGGACATCAGTGATAAAACTGGTGATAATTCCGGTAAACCGGGACATCTGGCAACCCTAATTGTTTATCTAAAAGTAGATAATCTCCATACGTGGCATTATATCATTTGAAATTATTATTTGGATGTTTGAAACATTTGTGACATTATGTAGTTAGATGATATAATAGGATGGTGCTACCATAGAATAATAATATAATTATTATAAATTACGTTTTCAATGTTTGCTATACAAAAGTATTTTTAATATGATATTATATTACTATACCTATTTATAGTTTATTAGTCTATTATCGTTGGAAAATATATTGATTGTTAAATAAATATTTTATTTTTTAAAGACTTGTCTTTTATTATAAACTTTGGAATAATAAATTACAGGACAGAAACTATTAACAGAAGTGGTTGAGGATGAGAGATATTCTGATATGATTCAAGTAAATGCCTCCAATGCAGAGATAGAGAAAAGAATTAAAAATTTCATTGAAAGGAAAAGGGATCAAATTAATATCTGCAATATCCAAGACTTCATACACAGCAATAGTAATTATATTAACAGTGGGAGTAATTCAACAGAAAAAGAAAGCAGTTGCGCTCGTGTTGATGCAGTCCTTATTAAGCGCAAAGATTCCAAGGGACACTTACAAGGTACTATATTATATTTCTCAAATCAATTTACATATTATCTATTGCTTGTATCTCTATCCTATGTATTAATCTTTCCCAATATTATTTTAGTAAAAAAAGTAAAAAACGAATGGGGTCCACAAACTAAAATTGCAAAAGTGTTAAATGGAAATAAGTGTCGAAATGATGGGTATACATTAAGTACCAGTGGCATTGAAGAAAGACTGGAAAATGCTGAAAAACATTTGAATATAGCAAAACCAGTATCTAAAGATGTATATGAACGCTTAAAGAAGATTGAAGATAGAATACTGGAGCTGGAATCATTGTCACCAGAATATGTTTCTTTTTGGGTGAGACCCTTGTTGTGAATTTAATTTTAAAAAAGATAATAAATATCTTATGAGATTACTAAAATTGATGCATGAGTATTTTATTTAATGTTGTATATTAATACCTTTAATAATTTAAAACTATAATTGTCATCTTTTTTCTTCCAGATGAGAAACCCCAATGATGCAACTGATTCACCACCAAACTTTGAGCAGCCTGTTCAGAGAAATATTAAATATAATGCTAAGGACATTCTTCAGAAAATTAATGCTTTGAAAGACAAATAATAATTGTAAATATGTAAATAAATTATAAGGATTTTATTTTTAAATGTGTCTGTGTATTATTTACCCGTTATATTATATCATAATCATTACTCATTAGTAATGTATTTTGAGGTGAGGGATAAGCCTGCAAAAAACTGACTTTCGAATAGTGTGCCTCTTTACTTTTACAATATTCCCTGATCAGGTGGAATTCAACACTAGTATGATCGAATACCTACTCCCTATTCATTCCACATGCTCAGAGTGCTTGTGCTTCAGCTAGATTCACAACTTAGGGTCCAGCTTGCACCTTGCAGCAGACATATCCAATTGCAACACCTAACAAATAGCTTCCTGAATTTATCACTTGACCCAATGCCCGAGGTTTGCATAGGCTGTGTATTTGAGAAGGGAGATTAGTATGCAATACATTATATGAAAATATACGTTCCCTTGATTACACGGAGTCATCTTGACAGTGCTATATAAAACGAAAGTGAAAGCATGTAGGTCTGTGCTTAGGGATTTGTGTAATAAAACATTGCTTATAGGTAAGTAGGTACTGGAAAATTAAAATTTCTTTCAATTTGTATTATTTTAAGCAAGCAACACTGATTGAATTGACAGTTCAATTTCTCAATGTGGCAACTATTTTGAAAATGCCAAAAAAATGACGTATTTGTGAAATTGTGCGCGCTGTGATCATTGGTTTTTGTATCAAAATTGATAGTATGTGTTATTAATTTTACTCCAAAAAATGAAATACAATTGTTTCTCCATTGAAAAATAAATTATATAGAGATGTAAGTCGTGTTTGTTTATTTTAATTTTAGCGTAATTTTTTGACAATAATTGAACAATGGATTATGGGAGACGGATTTGACACATTGCTAACTACTTTTTTTTAACTTACTTTGTTAAAATGTGAATGGTATTGTTACGGGTTATTACATTGTAAATTCTATTGATTACCATCACATTACAATGAGAGTAGTTTCACATGTTATGATCACAGATCAATGTCATTTTATCCTAGCAACAACAAACAGTGTACACTTCATACCTCTTTATACTCCCCAAGACCACACACTATATTGTAATACAGGTACAAATAAAAAAGTTATTTAAATATGTTTCGTTTTTGAAAGAGGAGTTTTGTTTGCTGGAATAAATCAATATTTATAGAATTTGTGTCTGGGAACCCAATATATCCACTTCTAAGTAAGTTCTGTACCTAAATATGTTTTATTATTGAAAGAAAAAAGTTAACTTATTTCATAAAACCTTACAACTATGTCATTATCAGTTTATAATGAATCTGTGAAATAAGCAAGGTGTAAAACATATCATAGTAAGTAGGTGCCTGCGTACATTTAGGTTACTTTACTTTACTGCATTTTCACAATTTAATGATTATTATCATATTTATGTTACTGTACTGTTGATGAAAGTGAATAAGATATTCTCAATATATATTCAATGGTGTTTAGGTACCAGTTTTCTTGCGAACCTATGAAGTAAAAGAAGTCTTCAACAATATTTTTACCCCAGAACAGGCTATCGCCTAGTGGGGCAATAAAATCCAGTACTTGTTTTTTGCTTATATTTTACTTTGTTAAATGCTTTTTTGGATATTAAAAAGTTGGGAAAACAGTTGGGACAATTAAGACTCAGTACTGAGCATTCTTTGTAAGTAGGACAGTAAAATAAAAAGAGGTGGTCGGTAGCCTGGTTGGTAACGCGCTCGACTGTAAATCCAGTGGGCGCGGGTTCAATCCCCGACTTACTCCACTTCACAACACAAGCTTTTAAGCTTTCTGTGAAGTGGGCAAAGATGTATTTGGGTTTATTTCAATAAACCCAGATACATCTTTGTATTGAATCAGTTACAACACAATCAGACAAAACATTACACCTTGCGTTATTTTCCCAGAGTATGATGGTTTTTGTTGGGAAGGATTAGTGTCCATATTAAGTCCAATTCACTTAATTAACTTAAGAACTAAAATAAGTGTGTTTAAAATTTGTTTCACTATGAAATAATTGTACACAATATTCCGGAACGCTGTGTGTTGTTTATGTAAATTAGGATCTCTTCAGAGTAACATTATATGCCTTAATAAGTTTTAATGAGCAGATCATATATTTTCTTTATGAATTTTTCCATGTTTTATTAACACAGTAAACTCGTGGTTATTTATGCCTAAAGTCTAATTTTTAATAAATGTCCACATAATAATATGTTATTTTATTATGCATATATTTAATGTTACCTATTTATATCAGTGTATCTACATATTAGCTATGGATAACATCAAAGTTGGCAACAACAAATGTCAATATGTCGACAAGGAAATTGTACCAGTACATATGTCCAGTTGTTCAAATAGCAAGTCCGTAGATGAACAGAGGTGTGTAACACAAGGTACCTTAGTCCAACGCTTCTCATCCACACTTCATATCCAACATATCTCACAGTGGTCCACAACATCCATGTTGGTCGTCTTTCTCTTTTTACATACATATTTAGTTTACATTGTGAATATTAATGCAATCTGTTATGAACCTTCATAGCTACTTCATTGACACATTATATAATATTATGTTATGCATAAAGTTTCATAATAATTACACTGCATTTTTACCATAATTTCCTTTATATAGAAAATGAATGAAGGTATTGATAGTGAAAACATATAATTATATATATTATGTTAAGTAATAAAGGTACTGTTGTTCTACAGATGACTGTAGTGTGCTCAATGAAGTGTGCCATTAACTTTGTACTAGTTTCATTTACAATATAAAGTCTAGTAGTCAGTGCCTGCCTGTGAAACTTCACATAGGGTTCAATGTTTTTATTATTATTAGATAGAGCCATCAAACATAAAGGATGCATAACATAAGTGTGTAATATTGTATTTATTTATTTAAAAGGAAATGTATTTTGTGGTAAGTCAACCCCATCAGTTGCAAAGCGTCTTAGATACACACTACTTTTGAAAATTTGACTACGAAGAAATAATATTTTTCTGTTTCAAAAGTGAAACGTATTTATAAGAAGTTTTTTAATTGTAAATAGCAAAGTAAATAGACATTTGACTTTTGTTATATGGTAGAATTGTGATTGTTTTATAAGTTTATCATATTCCATAACAAAACTCTTCTGGAAATTCAGAGTGTGATTTCCGCAAATGGTAATATACTTATCACACAGCTATGCAGCTCTGTTGTATGGCTATACTCAAATTTGTCGATAACACTTAATTATCACATAAATAAATAATAAATAAATTTATTATTATTTATTCATAATAAGTTAATGTATTTTTCCTGTATGGATATTTGATAAAATCATTTTTTAAAATAAATATTTTTACTATTTTCCCTAAGTTCATGGTCAATGTTATTATTATTTATGTTATATTTCATAGTTTATTAACAATCATAATTTTTAGTAAGTATCTGTTTTGGATAATAAATTGTCTCCAATTATTGAATATTTTAATGCAAATTTATTCGTACGAGAGTGGAAGATGTGAAACCATGTACAGAATATTGATTTTATTCATAGCAAAGTATTTAATATTCCCGACACATTCTTTATTGACGTAGCAAAGATATAATTTGATATAAAGCTACCGTTTACCATTTGTATTGGAGTAGGTAGTGATTAATATATGACATTTGAATGAAGGATAGTGTAAATTGTAACATTATATTTTATACTCAAGGTTTGTTTAGTTTGTAATATTACACCTTTGTAATATTACACAACATTATTATGTTATTTAGTTTACATAATCAGAATATTATATACCGTCATGTAGTTCTCCATATTAACGTACCTGTACTCTGTACAGTGTACAGCTCCTAGCATGATTTAGGTATTTTCTTTATACTTTACACATTGTATGTTTATGTCAGTGTTTGGAATTAGTATTATATTGTTGAGAGAAAGAGTGAAACCAGTGTTAGCAATTAATTTATTATTTATCTAATAACTTATAAATACATCTGTGTTTAAATATGTTTACTATACCTACTTTAATTTATTGAAATGAATCAAATTTAATTGTCTATTTGTTAGTTTTTAGATTGTTATGCAATACATATATTGTAGTCCTGTGAATATTTTCTCCTAAGTTAATCACACGTCATGCATTAGCTTTTTTAATCTACATTTTCTCGATATCTCCATTTTGAAAACACAGTCTTTCAAAATCATTCAACTTTTTAATGCACTTTTTTCATCACTACGAAACAAGCGTCTTTCTTATATTATGTTAAATTAATTTAGTGAGAATAAAAATAAATACTTAATGAAATTATATTATTTTTAGTACCAAATACAACAATCACAAAATTATGAAAGTGAAGGATGATGGCAAATCTGAACAAAGTCTGGAAAAAAGAATTGATAATATTGACATGTTAGACTGGCTCCATGGAGGTCCAATCGGTGGGAGAGCCACAGTGCTAGTATTCAGAAGTTGTCTGTTAGCATCCAAGGAAAGAAGTTCATCAGAAACCAAAATATCACCATCTAGTGGATCAAGTAGTAACGTAGCTTCTAGGAAATGTAGTTTAAGTAGTATCAAGGAATATAATGATGCTAGCGTAAGGACACTGGTTCGTGTTAATGGGAAGATGACCAACTCCTGGAGTCATCATATAGCAGATGATTCAGATTCTGGCTTTGATAATGATAAAAGTTTCGAAACCGATCACAATTCCTTTTTTGGTGAGCAAGTTGTAAAAACCAAACGTGATATTAGAGATGTACTTAATGATATAAACAAGATCTCATTGAAGAGAAAGCACGATATGAAAGAGTCCAGTAATCAAGTTCCTAATTCCTCACTTTGTGTACCCAATGAGAATGATGCAGACACAGACACGCGTGTAGATGGTGACAGTGGTAATGAAACTGTCTCTACTAAAAGTTCACATTCTTCTTTGCAAGGCAAACGTGATCACAATACAGAACACAAGGATATTACTGCTACGACTTCTAGTCCCAAAGTTGTTTCAGAACACAAATCTTTAAATTCCTCATTGAGTTTTAACTCCACCTTCAGTGATATTTATAATAAGGATTTTAAAGACATTAAATTTCTACCTACTAATGAGATGCCAGCATCCATCTTGCAACTTGCATATAAAACATGTACCACTGAAACTAAACTTCTGAGCAGATTGTTGCATGCACATGGCTTTGTAGAATGTCCATCACATAGTAGAGATTATACACTTCTATGGACTGGGCTACATGCTAAACCGGATTTACTCCGTTCCCTAGCACCTCATCAGAGAGTAAATCACTTTCCAAGGTTAGTTAGAGTTTATATTACGATTATATTAGAAATGCAGAACAATATTACAACTTTGTTTTATTATTTTAGATCGTACGAGTTGACTAGAAAAGATAAACTGTTTAAAAATATAGAGAAGATGCAATATATGAGGTCGAGTAAGAGCTTTGATTTCATTCCTCTCACATTCCTCATGCCTGTAGAGTATCATGAACTTTGTTCAGCCCACTATCGTACTAAGGGACCATGGATCATCAAACCCGCAGCTTCAAGTAGAGGGAGAGGAATCTACATTGTGAACTCTGTAAGAATCAAATCCAAGTTATGTGTACCTAATTGTATTGATACCTAATTCTTAAAATGATAAACATTTTTTGTACAACTGTGTAAAGCAAGTTGTGATATACTTACACATCACTTAACTCAACAACACTCATTATAATGCTTTCAGTACTAATGTAGATATCCCCTGGTAGGAATTCTTCCCACTTGTTGTGGAGTGTAGTGATAAGAATATTGTAATATCATATAGCAACCGTTATGTATTTTAGCCAGACAAGATTCCTAAGGCAGAGAGTGTTGTGGTGGCTAAATACATAGACAAACCATTACTGGTAGATGGACATAAATGTGACTTGAGGTTGTATGTGTGTGTCACTTCATTTGATCCTCTCCTGATTTATCTGTATGAAGAGGGGCTGGTTCGCTTTGCAACAGTTAAATACGATAAGAACAATAAAACTTTATGGAACCCTTGTATGCATCTTTGCAACTATAGTATTAACAAATATCACTGTGATTACATCAAGTAAGTTCTAACCTGATTACACATACAATCATTTATATTCATTTAATCTAATTACCAAACTAATCAACACACAAATAACACATTTAATCTGACCATGGATTGTATATATACTGTAACATTATATTTACTAATTCTTTTAAGATATAATTTGGCTATAAAACTCCCTATTTTTAAGATGTGAAGATCCTTCCGTTGAGAACGTTGGCCATAAATGGACTCTCTCTGCTTTCCTGAGACATTTGAAGCGAGAAGGACGAGACACTGCAGCTCTTATGGCGTCTATAGAAGATGTTGTTATAAAATCCATTTTATCTTGCACTCACTCTATTGCTTCGGCAACTCAAAAGTTTGTGCCTTACGTTAATAACTGCTTTGGTACGTATTATTTTATTGTAAGTATATAACATATTGTATTGTGTATATAATAGTAATAATGTATATAATAATGCTGCATTTTTAGAACTTTATGGATTTGATATTCTAATTGATGAAAATTTGAAACCGTGGCTTTTGGAAATAAATTTATCACCCAGTCTTGGTTGCGATAGTCCTTTAGATGCAAGACTTAAATCATCTTTAATAGCAGATACTCTTACACTTGTTGGAATACCCGCATATTCCAAAGTCTTGAAGAATCCTCCAGTGAAGAAGGTTGCATCCAAGCCTACCAATCTCAAAATGAGAATTGTTGGGGTAAGTGCAAGTTTATTAGCAGTTGGGCATACTTATTTATAGAATGTTGTGCATCTTTATGAATCCTTATCTGGTTATTATATTTAGAGTCATCGTGTGCACTCAGTAGACATGGCATCCACGTCTATTAAGAAAGGTTTCACAAATACAATCAACAATCAACCCAGTGGAATATCTTTTCTCTCAAATTCTGAACTTCGATTAATAAAGATGGTCAACAAACAGTACGAGAGGAGAGGAGGTTACGTGAGAATATTCCCATCGCAGGATTCTTGGCAGAAGTATGCCCAATACCTTGGTGAGTCATCAAACATATTTAGATCTGTCTGAACTAATAAATAAGATATTGTAATATTTTTTGTTACATTAACTCGTATTACAGATCCAGTAACTGGCATTCCTATGTGTAACACACCCTTACCTAATGGAGCTGAACCACTAAATATTAATCATAATAACAACCTTCTCGTTCATTCACAAGTTCTCCCTGATTTTGATCAAACACTTGTCAACACATCTTCTCATCTTCCACAAAGGTAAAAGAATAATATAATTCATAAACTCAAATGAAATTGACACGTCTTTTTAAATTTACATAGTTTTTAGTATCTACATTCCCTTATTTGTTTGTATCTAAATGTAGGCTTTCTCGATATGAACGAGTGCTCCCTGTATGCCCTCGGGTAAGCATAGAACCAAGTTCCAGTCCTGGACCATCTACCCAGTCCATATCTACTTCCACAGTACAGCGAGAGCAACAGGCAGCCAAGGCGCGTCTCATGCACCAATTGGAAACAGGAAAGCACCTGACGTGAGTTTATAGAAGGAATAATTTGTATATTCTTATTATGTATGTAATCCGGTGAAATTAAACACAAAACAGTTCCTCGATGGAAAGTTGTGGGGTAGTCTGTTTTTCTTTCATTCTATACGTATTTTGGGGTGCTGAATCCGAGTCCGAGGTTTGCCAACAAAATTTCGTGACGCAACATGGCGAAAAATTGGTAAATTGGCGAAAATATTCCTTTTCTGGCGATTTATTTATAAGAACTCGAAAATTGACAACTTTCGTAAGTTATTTTTCTACGCAAAATTAAAGTACGTAAAATTTACTATTAAATTGCAATATAAAATTTTTCTCTAAAATAAATAGCAACGGAGCTGTCAAGGTCCAAAAAATGGCCAAATTTTCTTATTGTTTTACATTACGAGAATCGAAAATGTATTGAAAAAGTTCACCTTGTTGCCTTCATAAGCAAATTTCAACAATTATTCTTTAAATTCATGAGTCATATTATACCTCGTTGGAATCAGAAAACACAAACAAAGCTATTAACGAAATTTTTATTTAAAAATACCGTGTAATATTTGAGCTAGACATGTTTAAATAATTTTATTTAAAAATATAGTAATTTATTTAGGCTAAAAATGTTTAAACCTTTTTAGCGTAAACATTTCACTATATTTTTAAATAAAATTTATCCTAAAACCCTTCTCCATGTTTACTGCTTCCAACGAGGTAAAATATGTATCATAAATCTGAAGAATAATTGTCAAAATTTGGTGATAATTCTAACAAGGTGACCTATTCTCCATACATTTTCCATTCGCACAATTTAAAATAACGAGAAAATTTGGCCAATTTTTGGAGCTTGACAGCTCCGCTGCTAGTTATTTTAGAGAAAAATTTTATATTGCAATTTTGTAGTAAATTGTACGTACTTTAATTTTACGTAGAAAAATAACTTACGAAAGTTGTCAATTTTCGAGTTCTTATAAATAAATCGCCAGAAAAGGAATATTTTCGCCATTTTACCAATTTTTCGCCATGTTGCGTCACGAAATTTTGTTGGCAAACCTCGGATTCGGATTCAGCACCCCAAAATACGTATAGAATGAAAGAAAAACAGACTACCCCACAACTTTCCATCGAGAAATCTAAAGGCACCGTATTAATGTATTATGGGGCAGATGCAAATTTTATTGGTTACGTTTTTATTACAGAGTGAATGAATCTCGTAAAGCATTTGGAATGTTTTTGAATTGTATTTTGAAGCGAATCTCTAATACAAAATCAGAGCAGGCGGCATATCATGCGGAGTTGGTACATCGTTTCCTCAAGAAAATCGCTTTCTCAATGAGCTTCGTCCCTTATAACTTAAAGGTAAATTTAAAAAAATACTTTATTAGAATAACCCGATTTCTATATTGTACATACAATGGATTATTTTTGTCTTATCTAATTATATTTTGGTATTGTTTCAGGGTACGTCTCAGAAAATCAGTGATAAAGATAAGTCAGCTATGATTGCAAAGGAATTGAATGACTTTCTTTATTTATATCATCGAGAAACAGAAACATGTGTTAATACTTATGATAAAAGCAACTGTGTCACTGGCACAGATTTTGCCCACTTTATTTATGGAGCAAGGTTAGTTCAGCCACTAATCAATATCATTCAATATTCATATCAATTATTGATTATGTTCCCTCCCTTGCATGTCACACCATACCACACTACACTATACTTAACTGAACTTAATTATTTTGACATGGTTTATTAACCATACTATAGTCATACGTATGTCACTGTATGTATGCCATTTTAAGTGTTTAACTAGAGATCACCTGAGTAGGTATATCAATATTTTCATTTAAGTACTTTTTAAAACATCATCTTTCATCACTAACTACATATTTTATTACAATATCTTCTTCAGTTTTTGTATAGGTATGTCATACAATTCATACAAAGGAATGTTTTAATATTTTTTAGTGAGTCCGACCTAGAAGATATTTTACTGTTGATAATCAAGTTGGAAAGCAATGTGGTTCCTTTCTTGGGAGATCGGTTGAGTCCTCTGTGTGTGGACATGCCTTGTAGCAGAATGCCTCCTGCCAGTCGGACTCCCGGCAGTCCCTCTAGGACGCCCTTGCTGCTGCGTTACCTCACACACATCACACCACTGCACTCTCGGAGGTACACAATTCCAACACCTGAGACTCCAACTATAAGTGATGATTCCACATTGGATCAATCTTTGTAACTTTTGAGGCACATTCCACTTTAAATGTCTTTATCCACTGCTAAGTGTATTCCTCTGCTTCTGTTTAATAAATCTCTGTTCAGAGCAACTGAGACCTGGTAATAGTTTATTGTAACAATAATATAATTCAATCACTAAATAATACAGAATGTTGATTTTGCCATCTTTACTAAGTTTTCTAGTAAGATATTGGAGTTCTGCATAATATAAAAGTAAATACACCGTTTTTTATGTAATCTGAGTTACAGTTGCCAAATTTTTATCCTGATCTTATTGATTAAAATACCCATTACGTTTGTCTTTATAATAAAATTGTTACTATTTTGGGCGTTTAATCAATCATCTCTAAAAACCAATCAGCAAACATTAATTGCTTTAAATATTCGCCAAATATTTCTATAAGCATTTTATTATACAACTCAGTATTTATGTGTTAGTTCAATACTATTCGATAAAAGCGTGTAAGTATAAAAGAAAGTAATTTTTATTAATATTATATAATCCAACATTTACATAACCTTCTCCAAATACGTGATTGCTGATACACATTATTTTACTGATACATTCACTGATCATATTACATATTCTGAATCAGAAAGTAGTAGACTAGGCTTTGTAATTGATTAATCATCCATGAATAAAACTTGAACAATGCTGCCTTTTAGTCTTGTAAGTTTTATTTTCTCAAAATCGTGAGAAGTTGCTACATTAATAATATGTATTACATCATGTTTGTTAGTGAAATGATATTATAATACTATATATTATGTGGCAAATATTAAGTAGAAGATTTAATGACATTAATGAGATCACAGTACCTATTGGTGCGCTATTTACTCACTTTATAATACTTCTATTGTATTTGTGGAATTCTATAAATTATGCTTGTGTTCTAAATAAATGTAAGATTTACCAAATTTACCTTTGCATTTGATGCAGTGCTAATGAGGCTTTTTTTATAAATTTGTTTTAATAATTAGTAAATCATAGTGGATTTCTAAAACAATAATAATTACTTATTTGTATTTATTTTGGTATTTTAATCAATTTTAAAAATGATATTATTATGAATTAGTATTTTGTGTCACCTGATGAGATATAGACGAATGGCGGAATGTTCTTTCGACAAGAACGTGTGTGTACTTAAAGTAATTCTGTATGAGTATTTAATTTATTGAATTATGAAATTAGTGAGGGTTTACCAAAGTATGCCAATAAATTGCAATTGGGAAGGAGATGTTTAACTTTATTTAAAGAAAACTGATGAACCCTACAAGAAATGGTTAAAATACAGTATTTATTTCTCTACATTTCATTCTCAAAGTAAATTGTTAGTTTTATAGACACTTTTGTTGCACTTACGTACATACCTTATTATTATATACTTTTATATTATTAATGTTTATTGTTTTAGACAACATTTTCTAGATATCTAGTCTTATGCACCAAATTAATTTTTATTATTTTAATTCTATATCTACACATATTTTTATTAAACGTATAATGTTTTATTTTTATATAAAAGAGAGTGTACAATATTTTATGATAGTAATATTGGTAGAAGTCCGTCCTTTAAACATTATGAAACTTTTGGGCTATTAATTTATTACGTACTTACCTAATTTACTCGTTTTTGTTACGTGTCTAGTCATGTTATGATATTTCAAATTATTTTTAAATATGAACTATTTATTTTACCATTTTTGGTTGTGGTTATTAGGTATTACTACTATATTTGTATAACCGTGTATGTATATTGTTTTGACTTATTCTACAATATAAAATGTGTATATAAATAGCAAGCCAAACCCCACCTGTGCCATTGCAATAACCCTACCTACTAATACCCTAAGCACTATGTATATTGCTGCTGGAAAAACTTGTACAAACCCACATAAATATTTTAACTTTAAAACTATGTATTTATTATTTTCATAAACTGCCAAACTTTATAATCGAGTGTACAATGATATCACAAGATTCCAATATCAAGAATTGGAGAGTGCACAAGTTACACGGGCCATTTATGACATTGACCACCTTTTAAAATGTGTTTCGGGTCAAACCAACATTTTATTTAATGATTTAGTTAAGTTGAAAACAAGTACTATTTATATTAGGGAAGATGAAGGTTTTTAAGAGGAGGAGTTATAATATAAACTTTTTGGATTCATGATTTATACCCACAAGTTTGTTTGCTTTCTAAATTGAATGTGGATTTCCACTACTATATAAATATCCTATCTCTTGAACTGTTTATATGTTCAGGTAGTTATCTCAGTAGATATACAGTAAACTGCTTGTTATTTCAACTACGACATGTAGAAAATCCTATGTTTCTCACAATAAATACAAATTGTGATATAAAAAAAAAATAGAAAAAGTTTATATGTTATTATTTAATGGTTCTGTTATTTATCTACGAGAAAATCAATCCTATATTGAAAATTGCACAAAATAAAATCAATAAAGAAAAAATATTCATTTTTGTATTCCGTGTTCAAAAAATTCTTGTTTCACCCAATTCCAGATTATAATCCTCCATTGTCCCGCGGCGTTCTGCATCTCCCATGAGATGAAAAAGATTATAATATGTGATAAAATATCAACCTATTTATTTATTTTATGATTTATAAATATTTATATTGAAGATTTTTGCGATCCACAATGAAAGGGAGGTCTATGCACAAGAGTGTTTTGTTTATATTTTTGTAGTATGGCAATGGTTTATGGTTTCTCTGTATTAGCGATCCACTGTCTTAAGGTTTTTCATTGTTTTACTCTTTTAACTATTTGAATAATTATTATGAGCAATATTATACTTATGTCCAATGCGAAGAAAATAAACAAGTTTTTTAGTATCTTTTTTGTATTACATTTATACCTACATGCAGATTTTATCATTGCTTATGATAAATATAATTCCACTATAACAAGGTTACGAGGCCCCAACCGGCAACATTAAAAATTATCGTCATGGCAACCACCCGAGAACATGGCGTAACACTCTCGCCTAATATGTAATATTTCCACCTATTCTTACCGCAATGTGTGACATCACAAGTTCTGAAGAGCAAGGCCTGTGTATAAAGCATCACGACGGCCCCAATGAGTTGTACAGTTGATTAGTAGCGACCAGACTAAAATCGTAGAGAGTGGGTTTATTATATTTCTCGGGTTGACTGTAAGATATTGCTTTTGCAATAAGTCCGCCTTTTTGGCACACTGCATTGTCTTGTTTTTGTTACTATACATATTTACTGGCCAATAAAGATTTATTTATTTTATATGAGGTCTGTGCTAAAACCAGTCAACAAATGTTGAATTTTGTACATTTTGTAAAATGGAATGCAGCCATCACACCAGCAGCAGTTGAAGAAACAGTCATATTTTGAAAAAATGAAAAACATGTAGGTATTTGCGTCTTTATTACTCCGTTACTCGAAATCCAAAAATATGACTTCCAGAAATTAGCTTCTTATATTAGATCTTTCAAATAACATCAAACAATTTATTTATCTGGCAACTCTGGAAATTGTCATGATGTTTTATTATTTTCTTGCTGGCAACATTCAATAATGTGTCGTGTCTTCTATCTGTCACTTCGTTGTTCGATGTTTTTTGTATTTTAGTTTCAGAAATTTGTTAATGAATATTATAACACACCTTTGCAAAAAAATATCATGGTTCTTTTAGAAAATGATGAAGTAAGATAGTTTTCCTAATTATACGGAGTTATTTGCGCTCTTGTCGTATAATTATTATTATCACATATGTCTAGTAGGTTATGCTTTTTAACCATATTTACTTCATTCTCATGTTTTCTGGTTTTAGTTCTTATCACAACTCACAAAAATGTTTCAAAAGGCGAGAGCATCAGGCAGCGTCATTATGACAATAAAAAAATGTAAGTTATTTTATTATTACAAAACACATGTGCAGAGAACAAACAAAAAAAATTGCTGAAGTTTTACAGGTCGGCCTCCACAGTATTTGCAGCCATCTATTGCTAATAATCGTACTGCATCATTCAGTGATACCTCATATTTATTTCTTTTACTCAAATGCAATCTCCAAACCTGTTAAATTGATTTCACTTATATTTTAGATGACGGCAGAACAAAACCCAAACCGAGAGAAGGAAAAGACGATAATTCTCCAAATTTAAACCTTTGCTTAGTTAGGGCGACTTCTAAAAGTAAAAAGATTTCTACAGTTGTGAATAAAAATGACGTTACAAAATTCCACATGGCTTATTCAAATTTACTTAGAGGAAATATAGACGGACTCAAGAAAATAAAGAAGGTAAAGAATAAAGCAAAAGCTGCACAGTAGTGTTGTGTGTGTGTGTTATATGGACAATATTATTATTATAATCAGAAGTATCAAGTGATGGAAGGTTTGCTTGAATTGCTTTTTTTTATTACCTACTTATTGTAAGTATTTGTACACAGCAATCACTTCATAGTGATGTGTATAATGTAATTTATATCTAAATGCGGTGCATTAAATAATTTTTATTAGAAATTGAAGTTTAATTTTAGACAAAACATTTATATCATAACTCTTCCTCTGAATTGAGTACATGGTTGGCGCAGCTGGTTTTAGCCGGCAGTCTCTCAAGTGGGAGGTGCCAGTTTCAAACCCCGGCGCTGTATACCGCATTACAGGCTTTTAGCCTAGTGCAAGGTGTGCAGGAAAGTATTTGGGTTAGTGTAAGCAAGCCCAGATCCTTCGCTATAATATATTCATTTCCTTACACAGAAATGTTTGGTTCTTATTGAAATGTTATTCAATGTTTATGGAATGCAAGTCAATTTCTACTGACAGCGTAGTCTGAAATTCACAATACATATTTACTGTGAACTGTATAGGTAAACACTACTACTATACCATCACGGAATATCGCAACAATGGGGTCACCAGTTAATTCTCTCTGTATACAAAAACATAAGTCTCTTTGTGCAAACTGCCTGTGATCTACATGGCATTCTAGAACCCGAGGGTTCCACGAGGAAATGTTTGGAATTTGTGTTTTTTTTTTTTTTTAATTTGTGTGTATTGCGTACAAACCCATGTACTTTTAAATTAAAAGTATTTTAAGAGTTTTAGACACAGGAAAGTTAAATAAAATGCAGAGATCGTAAAATATATTTATTGAAATAATAAAGAGAAGACAAAATCACATTTAACAAAAATACTTGTTATTTGAAAGAATAATAAAATAAATTGAGAGTGGCTCTTAAGTCAGTATTTTATATGTTTAAAAAAAATTAAAATCTTTCACTTATTCAAATAATCCTGCGGATCACCCAATTCCTAGGAATTAATTATTAAAAACTGGGTTGGCTGGCGGAAATTGCCATTTGACAATAAGCTTGCCCTTTGTGGGATTTTATATCTGCAATAAACAATATTTTATTTTAGATGTACAAACTAGTCGGGAAAGTCGACTATTTTAGTCAGCCGACTAGTTGTCTAGTCGGCCCACCACTAGAACAAATCAGAATTGAACTTTTATGCAGATTAAACTATGTACTATAAATACTTTGGTACCTAAAATAGGGCGAAGGTAGAGTTAGGAAATAAGGTTGTCCTTCGCAAGCAGAGAGTGGGCGATTGAAATAAACAAATGCAATAATAATAATGTAATTTTATACAAACTAGTATAGAGATTATATTATGTAATAGAAAAATAATTCCAATAATACTCGGGTATATGAGATTAAAATATTAATATAAAAATATATATGGGAACACATACGTTATTTAGGTTATTAGGTAACAATAAATATATACTATAGTATTTATTATACTTTTTATCACAGTTTTTTGAGAACATTCATAATAAAGCATCTTCTTTCCAATTGTTTTTTGGCACCAATTTATAATTCATGAATTCAATTGATTAATATTGAGAGAATTCATTCTATTTATAAACTTAGACAATATTAATTTATAAAGATACAAAAGTACGATAAAGATGTCTTGTATAGATAAGTTCTTCTTTTGTTTCCATACAACAATTTTTTTCACACTTTCAATCATAAGTGCACGATGTGGTGAAACTCTACACACTAGGCTATTAGTTTAGTTGAGTAACCAGTGAATTCATACCAATGCCAGATATACAAGGTGTGGCAATTAAGTTCCGAGAATTTAGCTATATCGTGCGAACTGGCAACACTACATGACTGGCGTGCATGCGCCTGGTTAGATGGATTCTTCTGCTCAGTTCCAGTGAAAATTTCATGGTAATCGGACGTCTGGTTCTAATTCTACGGGTGTTCTTCGGAGACAAGTTTTTCAGCTCGGTCACAGAAATGATGGATTCAGTTTTTAAGTTGATTTATTGTCCCGCATTGCGAGTGAAGGCAGAGACTGGATGGGTCGTGTAGTCACTGGAGATAAGTCCTGAATATTCGAATATGATCCCGAGACCCGTAGACAAAGCCGACAGTGGCTGGAAGAGGGTGAGGAGCGCCCAACGAAGGCAAGGATGTCAAAATCATGGCTTATTCGGCAATTCTGATCATTTTCTTCGATGTTGATGGTATTATACGGCAATTCTGACCATTTTCATCGATATTCATGGTATTTTTTACCGTAAATATCTTCTCGAGGGCCAGACAGAGACTATATTGAAGTCTTAAAGCAGCTCGACCACGTGTTTTTCGTAAATGACCCGAACTCGCCGCAAACGGCTGGCCCTTGCACTATGACATCACGCCGGCTCATTCACACTTGATTGTACGAACGAATATTTGGCGAGAAAAGGTATCCCAGCGTTACCGCATCCACCCCACAACCCCGATTTGGCCCCCTGTGACTTCTTCTTGTTTCATAAAATGAAGAGTCACTTCAAAGGAACCCACCATGGCAGCGTAGAGGCTGTCCAGGAGGCTGTGACCGTCCACTTAAAAGGCCTAACTTTAGAGGACGATCAAGGCTGCTTCCGGTCATGGAAGAAACGTTGAAAACGTTGTTCCGAGTTAGGAAGAGACTACTGTGAAGGCCGTTAATAAATTTTGGTTACTAACATGATTTGCCTGTTTTTTATTAACGAATTCTCGGAACTTAATTGCCACACCTCGTACACTTATATATAGAATCTTAGTGTATATCTGGCATTGTTACTAATTCACTACCTACTCGACTAAACTACTAGCCTAGTGTGAACAAGGCATTAAGGTGTGGAATACATCACAAATAATAAAATTGTACTTTTTACTGAACAGTTTTAAGTCTTTTGACACAAGCATTTTTGACTTGCGTTTGCCCCAACCTTTCAGCTTCTCGCATTATCTTCTTTAAATCTCCCATTCGATTGTTCTTCAACGCCAGAGCATAGGCAGTCTTCAACAAACGACATTCAATGTAACAAGATATCTGAAACACACATTTCAATCAATAACAGACTTAAATGCACTTTATGTTTCATAGTTTGATATGACAGGTGATTGTACCTTTACAGCGACATTATCAACTTTTTGAATCAACAATTCTGCCAATTCATCAAAGAGAATTCCTTTAGAATCGCACTTCCTTACAATGGCTCCTACACTCAGTTCTACTACTCCCTCAGTTACGGTCCTACAAAACAAACCATAATACATATAGATATGCTTTGAATAATTGTTGTTGCAATATGTTTTCTTTTTGATATGAGAAGAAACTGATTCATGTATCTTTAGAGAATGAATAATAATTCCACTTACGCTGCACTACTGGTTGTACTGCTCTTGATACATTCACAGAGCTGTACCACATGCTCGTACCGTTCAACACTCACTAAATATCTAGCGGCTTGTTGATAAACCTTCAAGGGTTCTAGGAAATGTTCTTCTACAATTCTGTAATTCACAACAATTAGATAAGTATTTGATACAACATTGTATGTGTCTGAACAAACAAAATTTACTTAGTATATTACACATACTTTGAAGCAATACTAAATCCCTGGTCTATGGTGGCAGCACACGCAATGAGTAACACGGCTAGTTTGATCTTCTGTGTGTGACAATCAAACAAAGTTGGTAGGAAGCAATCATTACTTCTACTGGGCTCCTCTCCTATTGGTGAAATAATGATTTGAACCATTTCTTCATTCAGACGATTGTCTATTTCACACGTATAGAGGAACTTTGCAACTTCTAATTGTCTGCATATTGTGTTAATGTGGGTATCTAATGCGGGACCATCTAATTTTAAATGTAATGATTTTGTAGGGGATTCTTTATTCATTGTATCTGCAATAAACATAAAATACATTATATGAATATACATACGCAATATTATAAGTTAAATACTGAATAAATATACATAACTTGAATAACCTTTATTTATTAGTTTCCGAGGTACATGCTGTAAGTGTCCCTTGGCTTCAGCTAGGTGGTGCGCCCTCTTCATGAGAGCTGCGGCATGTGGTGTGTGTGTTGGCTGAGTGTAGAGAGCGGCACATGTCATGGCTGCACGCACGTGATCACCCACTCCAGATTGTATGCTGTGAAGAGCTTGCAGATTTCCACTGCGCTCCAGTACCCGACATACATGGAGGATGTAATCCTAACAAAATACTATTCAATTAGTATTATCAAATCAAATATTTATGTACGCAACAGAAGATAATATTTACTTACTGTCCAAACATTCCATGTGTTGTCAATGTCATTCATTGCTTTCAGTAAATCGTTTACTTTATTAGTCTTCAAACAAGACATGAATATATTATCGGTAAAGGCTTCTTTATCGACACTGTTGTCCAGGCAATATTGAAGGGCTTCTTGTGTGCTTCCATATTTAAAGTAAAACTCAATAATGGCTCCGTGTGATCCGTAAGTAGTGAGGTAATAGAGACACTCATTGTAGAAGAATGTTTCCATCTTTCTCTTTAAGATGCACTTTTCAGCGTTACTTTGCTGTTTCTTTAGGAGGCCAGTGACTTTTGGTTTGGCTAAATACTGATGAGTTGTGGTGAAATCACTAAAATCTCCACTTTTTATTTTATTGACACTAGCTAAGGCGTGCATTACATTCAATGCTGGTTCTGGTGTCACCACTTTTTTACTTTTCTTGCTACCAAATGTAAACTTCTCAAAGGAACTCTGAAATAATAATTATTTTACAATATTATTTAAACATTAATTAATATTTGACGTTTACAAAAAACTAATAATGAATTACTTTTAATGAGTCAGCCGTTTTGAGTATTTGCTGATTCAGTGGGTAGCTAATGTTCTCCAAAAGTGAAATAATCTCCGCAAGTAATGATGGGTTATTTCTAACCCTAGGAAGGTCCAAATGACTGGATGACATGCTGTGTTCCATTTTCTTTAATCTAATTATAGTTTTATTTGAGGGTGCCTCTTTAATGTCCACATCATCAAATATTTGACTCGGCGTATTAGACATAGAAGTCTTGAAGCACAAAGCAAACTTCTGCCTAGCTTGCTGGAAGCATCCTGCCTTTAAACAAGCCTTACCCCATGCGGCTAACACTCCATAACGAGGCATTCCAAATTTTGTTGAAATTTCAAGTGCGATATCCCATTTCTCAGCTTCTAGTAGACGTCTAATACAATGATCTGAAATGAGAATATTTAGTGAAGTCAGCTGAATCACAAAATCATATATGTATTTAGACAAAGTTGTTATCACGGTAGGTACTGACAGTCTATGACATTCTGCTTTTGTATCATATGATAACATCCCTGTCTGAAGAGTAATGTGAGGGCATCAGTGACAGCCATCTGTCTTTGTGTGTGTGCGAGAGCTGTCTCAGTAAGACTATGTTGTTGATTAGTAGCATCTGATGACATTGGTCTGGAGTACAGAACTGTGCACCACAGTAAAAGAGCTCTACGCATTTTAAGTAGTTCTCTGGCACTAGCGCTTGCTCCATCATTACTTGCCGCTGAAGATAATTCATCACTTCTGTCCAATAGAAATCTGTCAATAGAAATTAAATTGCCAGTGGTAAAGTAAAAATATTGATTGATAAATACAGCAAATACTAAACGAAATATTACCTGGGATAATCATAGTTAATAGAATGCATCTTCATTATGGATAGACAGAGAGTCACGTTGGGTGAGAATTCGTAGACAAATTCTTTTCTCAACTGAGTGTTGTGTTTAGGATCAGCCGAAAGACACCATTCCATCGACATATGATCACTGTAACCCGAGCTGCTCCCTGGTTGAGTCATTGATTTGGCATATTTCAGGTCAGATTTGCTCATTGTTTGATTATAACAATCTATGCAAACTCTCACCTTAATGTCGTTGTACAGACCTGTAATCTATATCCATAAGAAAACTTATAACTGGAAGAATAATAAATACTACTATTATACGCTGTCTGTATGGACACATATGATGGAATACCTGAAGTCTATTTCTGGAACACGAGTAACAAACTAATCTTCCACATCTTCTGCAGTGATGTCTTCTAATTAACACTGAGAAGATTGTTGTCCTACAAGACATACATTTGTCTGTGAAGTTATCAGGAACCCAATGCTCTCTTTGTGGCACTTCTTCGGGCATTGTAAAGAGACTAGATTCTCCGACTACATTAATGGAGTCAATAGATTGATTGAACATTTCATCAGGTTTATTAAACGCTTGAGATAATCTTTTGGTAGACTTTAAATCCAATGCTCTCGCACTATAATATCTCAGTAATGCATCCACAGCGTTTACAGAAATAATCAATGAATTTATTTGTGATATGTTATAAAATAAGTTATCACCTAGAGTGTCTACTTTAAGTGAAGGTTTTATTTTCACAAGAAGTTTCTCTAATTTATCCAGTTTAGCATTCATCAAATATTGTTCAATAATCAAAAGGGGTTTATTGATTATTTCCCAAAAATATGCCCTTTCTGACATATCCATTTCACACATTAACTCCGTGCCCACTCTGATATTTTCATACTGGTTTACATCGCAGCTATGTGATAATAAAAAGTTTAATACAATTCCAAGTACAGGCAAGTTTCTGATTGTTAGCAGCATCTCCTCACAAAGTGTAATAGTTTGTTGTGTTGGTAATGTTTCTATGAAACTACTGAATTCCTCTTTGGAAAGATCACTGGATGATTCTAAAATTTGCTTCAGTAGATTTTGTATTATCAAATTCTTCATATTGGTGGAAACCTTGTGTATGTTAGCCCACGAGAGACAAAGACCAAACTGAAACGAGTAACATATTTTTAAACACACATGGAAGTACCTGGAATACGACTGGCAAGTAACTCGTATGCAAGGGGAAACTTACCTGTTGTGCGTCCATCAAAACTTGCAGGACAGATTCTGGATCTTCATTTGACATCAAATGAATGGTGGCCCAAGTATTTCCATGACTAAAATGAGATATCTGAAACAGGTCACATTCGACATGTATAACAGTTATAATATAGACATATGTAAGTACACCAAGTGAGGTAATATGTATTTCTATACCTTCTCATAGACAGGAATACTGGCGAGCCAATCTTTACACTCTTCTTCCAATTCACCCAAATGGAAATCCTCATTGTGTAAAATATATTCCATCACTGCTACAGCTCCAGTGCTCGGCCAACTTGTTAGATTATTAAACAAGTTTTCCAGCTGCAATTGCTTATTAGAAATACGCATGAAGTATTTCCAATTATTTTCATTATCATCTTGTACTGACAACTTCAAAGCTATTTGATCCTTTAGATCTCGGATGTAGGGAGTAGAAAATAACTGATGTTCAGGTAAAGCATCTATCACTTCCAAGCATTTGTGCAGTTTCCCACATCTTAACAAGCTGGTGAAGTATTTAGATAATAAGCTCAAATTGATTTGTGTTTGTAAAGCTGCCAGAGGTATGTTATCAAAAAACATGATTTTCAAAGTCTGAAACTTTGGTAACTCTAAATATAAATCCAACAGTATTGTTCTGGTGTCCATACTTTGTTGGAAAATGTGTTCCGATAGATCGGAGTGAATTTTTTTCACTAAGTTAGTAATGACCCAATTATGAATGAGAATGTAATTAATAACAGGCTTGGTTGGCTTACAACACGCAGTTGATATGTCTAAATTCTTAAATGTTACGTCTTCTTCTGCAAATGTTGGTGGTGGTTGTAATGTAAGTTCAAATAACTTGATAAATTCATCTTCCTCACTTTTATTAACATTATAGCCAGTTTGTATAGCGGGACAGCAGTTTAATACTATTTTGTGAATCAGATTTATTCCTTGTTGTTTGCAGATCATTTCTACACTCTCCATGGAAACATTTTGCTTGAATATTAAATCGCCTATAATGTCGTGCACTTGCACATGAAATATATTAGGATCAATCTCTTGTACGTCAACAGGTAACTTATTGAAATTTAATACTTTACTCATCGATTTTAAATACTTATAAAATGTTTTCAAGTACGATGTTTCCGAACACTTATCATATAAATCAGTTTTACAAATATCAAAGACATCTTTGCCAGAAAACTGCAACACATTTAAAAGAAATTCGAGATTCTTTTCATCTTCAGAAGGTGTGGCTGCAGGTACTCCATCTTCTACGAGATTATCTTTCTTAGTAAAGTCAGAACAGTAAGATGATAGGTTGTTTAAAAACTCTTTCTGAATAGCATATTCCTTATACCTGAGATGAACTTTATCAGTTCGTAGTATATTACATATTCCAAGCTTGTTTACAGCAGAATCCAAATCCTGATAAACGTCGTAAAATATTTTTACAATATTCTTAATGAATATTAATAAATTCAGTTGCTTGGAATCAACGTCTATGGAAACATTTAGATGGTGATATTTTTTTTCTAAGACATTCAGAATTCCATATGTGATATTTTTATCAAGTCCAGTTGATATCAATAAGTCAGTTATACTAATGAGTGCTGAGTTCCTATGATCGTATAACTGTAGTTGTGGATACGTGTGAGCGAGTTCTGTGATCTGGTAGTTGTATGGGGCTCTAGTTGTAGAGAGAAAGCTCTGAACTAAACTGACAACAGTGGCTGATATAACAGATATTCCTGTCAGGTATTCTATTTGGTCCACACCTCCATCATCATACATTACGCTGTTTCTTATCTGTGCAGCAGTAGTAAGAAACCTTTCAGTATATGACACTTCTATAGATCCTTCTGTGTCCACTAAATCGTAAATCTAAAATCAAAGTAATTTCCTACAATAGGTACACAATATATTGGTGCTAGAAGTGATCTAGAAGAATAACGGCAGTTACATAGACTTGGCAGTTATAATTGAGTACCTACAAATATACCATGTGATCATAAACAACACCATAGAATAATATTAAATATAATTGTTCTTATCTTATGCTTTGTTTAGTAAACAAATGGCAAAAATAAATGACATTGTTTGTTATTGGCTGATTCTCATATCACACATGATATAACATTTAATAAAACTGAAAGTATTTTCAAACTGTGTGAATTAATCACGAAAAGTAAAAGCAATGGGAAACAATAATGATGATGGACATTACAATTATGAAATCTTGAGGCCTGAATATTACGATGATGAATATAATGATGAAGGTTGTTCTCTAAATACTCTACCCTACATTATTTAATTATTACTACATTGTACACATTATTTAATATTTGCCATCATTCTTTATCTACAGTGAATGCAATGGACCCAGCTTCTTATTCTTTTGATTGCCACAACTTACAGAGAGGATATCGTCATTTCAAGTGTACGATAGAAGAGTATGTTGCTCAGATAGGCTATAATAAATTCTTGATGACTGTATTGTCTTATATTTGCCTCCTACTCCTGGTTTACATAGTGTACAAAACTTTATGGAGAGGTGCGTATAAAAATTTTATGAAATATTTTGGTAAGTGGAAAACTACAACAAGAGGAGAAACATTCAAATGCTGAACAACAATAACATGAAATGACAAATGTAATATGAGAATATCATTAATTAGTATTCAAATATTTACAGGAGATGATAATACTTATTATTCTATGATCAATGCTTTATTATCACATACAATTAATTAACTTGCATTAAATTTCATACTGAAATATTCCGACTATTGCTGTTCTTCTATAAAAACTTCTTCCAGTGATTATGGTTCATAGCTCACAATGCTACATACAATATTCTTCTATTTATTCTGTGTGTGACACAGTGAGAAAGAAGACAGACATATGTACAGGACCAAGCAATATCACACGAGTTTATTGTAAAAGGCACAACATATTTACAACAGTCCTTTTAGCATCAAGCCATGGATATTTTAGGTTGGTGCTGTTGTTGCTGTCCTCCCATAATTAGAAAACCAAGAATAATAATTGATGATGTCAAAAGATATGTCATCAATAATCCACCGGGAACAATTCAAACGGACATCATAGATAATCCGACTAAACATTATGCACCCAGCAATGACGAAATTAAAATACACAAAAAACTAGAACGCAGAATCAAACAATTGTAAAATAAATAAAACTTACCTCCACAATTGTGTGAGCTTTGGAGAACTCCCCTGACTCTAAGCATAATGCTAGAAGAGTACTTGGTGATGAAAGCATCAGAGATATAAAATCTGGATCATTTGAATTGTTCTTCTTATTATCATTTGCTATATCTGCCAATAAGAAACACAAATTGTTCATATTACGAGAGCACAACATTTTACTTGAAATATTCATACAAATATTTACATTACCTTGTATCACGGATGTTTTGCATTTCAAATATTGTTCGTTGACAGATTTACTTCGTACTTTCCTCGTCCGAACTTTTCTAATAGTTTTGTGTTGCGAATTATCCTGGTTTTCTTCATCATCACTGCTTAGTTCTGCAACATTATACAAATACGACATACTGGACAGCTTGGGAGGTGTTGAAACATTCAAGTTGCTTATCAGTTGCCATCTGTATTCAGCGTTTGACAAAGTTTTTTGAAATTTCTTTACACTTTTCTCAATAAATACATTAGATTTCTTATTTTCGCCAATTAATTTCAGTATGTCACTCAACGAATTTTTTATAACATTCAATATTTCATGAACAAGAGCAGCCTTGCAAAGAAATCCTCTATTTTCAGTAAATTGTTTGGATAACACATTTCTAATGATGAAGTAAGAACTATCAGAGTGGGAAGCCACATATTGATTACTTGTGTTTTCTTCATCGCAAAAATGCTCGTAACGTAAAAATAAGCATGAGAAAATATTCTGTAAAATTTCTATGCGATACGTAAGTGGATACAATTGCGAAATCATTACCTTCATTTCATCAACTTTATTTGTCACATTATAGTCACTAGAATCATCCACATTCAACAGAATAATATCAATAACAGTTGTTAATATACAGAATGCATTATAAGTCATTATATCCCATTGTATATTATCTTTAGTTGGGAGATGATTATTTAATTTGTTTGATAAATCATTGTTCAATGTGAGTGCTTGTTTCATCTTGTAACGATCTAAAGTAGATAAGTCACATATTTGTGACAAAAGAGAAAGGGCACTATGAGTTTGGACTTTATCACACCAACCAAACAGTACTTTCCTTTTTGCATTGTTGTTGCAAAATTTGAAAAGATGTAATTGTCTGTATATTTCATTGATATATAAAATTAAATTCTCCTCACAATGTTGATATTCCAGGATTGATAGAAGATTTTCTAAGACATGAAGGTTTGATAATATATCAGCACTTTCAGAACATTTGTTTATGATGTTAATTAGAACTAGTTGCCATACTTTGTTCAAGAAAGGTGTCGAATGGATCTGACTGCCTCCATCTTCATTCAACACTTTCTCACTGTTTGTTATAATCTCTAACAACCAATGCTTCTTAAATCCAAAACACAAATCAATCATCTTATTAGGATCCATGTCCCAACACTTCTCTACAGCATGATTCTTCATTTTATATTGGGTGAAGAGTTTGCTTAATGTGTCTCCATTCTCAGCTAGTAAACAGAGAAATATCTCCTTCTGATATCCAGCAAGAAGTAGTTGATGTAATTTGGGGAAAAAATTACTCGTGATAAATTCTTCATTATTTGGAGTAATCACTAAGTGGGGAAGTATAGAGAGTAAATGTCCGATGTTATGTTTCTTATTGTTGGCAGCGCATTCTAATATAATGTCTAATATATTTTGTACTTCACTTAAGATAATTTCATCAATTACACAAATCAATTCCTCCCCAATACCATTTTTAGATCTGACTATATCCAAATACTGTAAAACAGCTAATTGATTTTTTGAAATATTTATTTTTAAGAAGGTAATACATTTCTCTGAGAAGCATTTAGCATCCACAATATGATTGGTCGGCTCTTCAATGAATAATACCAATTCCTGTAAATAATGATAAAAAATAAATAAACAAGTTTCTTATCAACAAGTCACTGGGGCAGACTTTGACACCAGATAAATAAACAATAAACATTACAAATGCTAAACAAGTAGTTATTAATTTTATGATAAAAATATTATTGGAGATCTATAAAGAGACCTTAGTTAAGGACAATATAAAAATATTCATGGGCTATGAAACAATTCACTGAAAGTTGATTAATAACAATAAAACTTGAGTCAACACAACTTCACAAGTAATGTACATCTTCACTTACCTCCAAAATATCATCTGGACAGTAATCGCATAATGAGATTATATATTTAGCTTCCATTGTTATTCTTGTCACTACAATTAATAAAGTCTGCAATTGCAAAAGTTGATGTTTTCCAGACACTTCTTACAAATTCATATTATGGTCGTAAACATTTCACACATAAAATCAGTTTGTCACCAGCGTAAGATAACTAGGTCGCACATAGAAACAGAATATTTCAGACCGAATTAAAACGTTAACATGATTATTAATTATTGTATTATGACGGGGTTACTATTTTATTCTAGCACAACACAGCTTCTTCCGCCAGTCCTATCAGATTGGTAGTATATATTTAATATATTATATTATGTGAGTATATATGCGTGTTGTATCGGGTTTTACGTGTTTATCAAGTGTTTATCAGATGACAAATTAAAATGACAAATATAACCAATGACATATGCCAGCGGCTCCCAATTCTTTTTGGCTACGGAACCCTAATTGATGTAACTTTTTAGGGGGAAACCTATCTAGACAACAAAAAAGCAAATTGACAAAAATTACATTTTAACACCCATGACACGCTTGTATGTTATATTCGACTTGAAAAAAAATCCATGTTTTTAGTTAAAAATCTTTACTGCAACTAAGTAGGGTAACACATACAGTGATGGGACAGTTAAGGATTTTTTCAAATGTTTTATTGAATAGAAAAATCACTATTGCTAATGAAAAAACCACTTAATCATTATTCGACAGGTTGATTATTGCAGAATAACAATTGATACTTAAAATTACCAAAAATTATAAGACAAATTTTATTTTTAATAAAAAAGATAAGAGGTCGTAAAAACACAGTGATGGGACACATTTTACAGTTATGGGACAGTACTAATATACAGTGATGGGACAGGTACATTTATTAGTTTATATGGAAGATTTATGGAATTTAATATTCTTTTTCACTAATTCTGGATAAAATGCCTTTACTACATATTCATAAAGGTCATTCAACTATGTCACTGCAACTTGGGCCTCCTGGGGGACTGGCTCTAAATTTTCAGTTTGCCATACAATCGACTATAATAGACCCGGGGCCTCCAAAGACTCTTGGGACCCCAAAGACTCAAAAAAAGCTCTTGAGATTCCATAAAAATAGTAATAAATAGCGCCTAAGGTAATTTCATTTCTGAATCAAGTGTAATTTAATGGTTTTTAACATTAATTTTTGAAATTTTGTGATATTTGGCTAACAACGTTGTGGGATCAAAGTGATTTTATGATTGTGTGCTGAAATTTATGAGCGATGAGCCTATTCAAATTCCTTGCTGTGCTGCCTGATTAACGTGATGGCTGTATGTATTTTTCAAATTCACGATCGTTCGATTGGAGATATACCTAAGCTATTTAGGTATGGAACCGGATTTATCTGTACTTACCTACAGACGGAATTACATTAAGTTTTTCCCCTCAACAGAGACGAGAAGCATCTTCATTCACATAATGCAGCATTATGTGAACTCCCTTAGGGAGGAAGCAGGATGGGTGTTCCGACGCTTACGAGTCGGCTTTGGCTGGCTTAAGTGATCACTTTATGCCCAGGGCAACGTTCACCCATGCTGACAGCAGGATGTGGTGGAATGGGTGAACGTTGCCCTGGGCATAAAGTGATCACTTAAGCCAGCCAAAGCCGACTCGTAAGCGTCGGAACACCCATCCTGCTTCCTCCCTAAGGGAGTTCACATAATGCTGCATTATGTGAATGAAGATGCTTCTCGTCTCTGTTGAGGGGAAAAAAAACTTAATTCACGATCGTTCATTATAAAGAGCGCCGCAGGCGAATTTATTTAAAGCTACTTTAATTTAGCAATATTCTTCCATGAGGATTATATAAATAAATAAGAACTTTATTACATGAAAATTAGACATGCAATGGGCGGATTTATTGCCTGTTGGCAATTTCTACCAATCAACCTAATTTTAACAACAAGTGAAATTTTGCTAAATTTTATTGAAGTAACCCTCAATTTTCTCCAACATTTTTGTAATCTAGGGCAATAAAAAAATTAATTAATAAATGTGTACTCAGTAATGAGACAGAAAATTTATACTAAATTAATATCACGGGTATATAGGACACATCTTATACTTGTCCCATCACTGTTTTTAGATGTTTATTTACTCATCATAGTCATGGGACACCCGTCCCATCACTAAAATTCATACTTTTTCAATCACAGTGATGGGACATCTATAAAGACCTATATAATATACAAAATGTATTAAATAATTAAAACTGAAACACTCCGCATATCCTTATGTCCTCATAGGACACTTAAAATAGTAATATATGTATTTACAATTTGAATTTAATTTGGTTTTGCTTGGTTATGTTTCTTAATAAAAAGGTAAGATTATTGATGTTTTGTGTACACGCCAGATAACTAACCTTGAATCACAGTATTTAACGGCCTGTTCTATGGATTTTAAGTGTTTTATTATTCGTAAAGGTTGGAACTCCTGGGAGAAAGTTGATTTGCCAGTATATAAGTTTTCAATATCTTATTATTCTCATTTTAATCTCTTTTGTCCCATCACTGTCACTGTCCCATCACTGTATGTGTTACCCTACCTATTTAATGTAAGGAATGAAATTTCAACAATTAATGGTTCCACGGAACACAATTTAGGAACCGCTGACCATGGACATGATTTTTTTTCAGTGACAGGCTTGGCGATCGCCTTTAGCCAGTTCATGGACATAACATGCATCAGTGTTGCCGTTTCTAAAATACACGTTTCTCGAAAAACTACTAGAATAATATACTAGATCTATGTCGAAAAAATACTACAAAAATACCAAATTCTTTTCTCGTTGACGCGGGAGACAATGAAAGGCTAATGCTGGATTTTGCCAACTTCTTAGATGAGGAACATGAGGAATAGCGGACACACAACACATATGGAGGTGGGAGCCACTTAACATTATTTTTCATACAAAATTTGTGCTAGGTGGCTCCTATCTCCGCTATTCGTCACCAAAAAGTTGGTGAAATCCAGCAAAAGACTGTCGACCTTGACCTACCAACGTATTTTTTGACCTATTGATTCCCACTGTCTATCCTACTTTATCTCTACGTTACTGGCTAGAGGCTTTCGCCAAGGCGAAACAGGGTGTCACCAAACGGTGTCACTGTCAAAAGTGGTTACAATGTGAGTGAATGTCTTAAAAAAATAACATAACCTAAAAATCCCGTAGCCCTGCGCTGGGGCCGCGTTAAGTTTTTTTTTTATCTTGTCGAGTTCCCGTCGGAGCTGGTTGGGGCGTTGTCTATAGTAGTATACAAGTTTACTGTGTTTAATATATGTAGATTCGTTTTAAAAGTAGTCTCAAATTTGCAATATTAAATTTATTTGACTTGAAAATGTCCGTTCAGAAATATGAGTGGGAGACTATTAGAGCGGGTCATTATGTTATCATTCAAAGGCAAGATTATAAGAAATTACACAAGTTTTCCAATAGCTCCTCTTGTGCGAGTCTCGGAAGAGATGTAGTGGAGTTGGCTAACATTGAAAACTGCCGATACTTCTCTACTTTTAAAATGATTCCTTCTGGCAAAGGCAGGAATAGAAAGTGCATATTAGAAAAATGTGACCTGTCTTGCTTAACTCTAAAAAACAATATCGCAATAGCTCAATCTGGCGATGACAACAGAAATATTACCGATGATGGGAGGTCTCAGAAGCTTTCAAAAGATGAAATTGAGGCTTTGAGAGAGCAGTCTCTAAGTTCTAAAGATATCGTGACAACATTAATATCTAATTCTAACACTTTCCATTCAAAAACAGAATATTCGCAGGAGAAATACTTGAAGAAAAAGGAAAAAAAATATTTTGAGTTTGTACAGATAAGGAAACCTACAATAAGATTGATATGTGACATAATGTATCGTCAAGATCCTGGAAAAGTAATGGGCATACGGACAGATACTCTTTCCCAATTATTAACTTACAGTAATTTAAATGCTAACGGAAACCACTTGTTGTATGACTCTGGAACCAATGGCTTGGTTGCGGCTGCCATTCTCAACTGTATTGGACCAAACACAGAGGGACATTTAATACATATGCATCCTGGGAACTGCGCGCAGAAACAAGCTTTATTAGCTATGAACTTCCCAGAGGGACAATATAACCGATGCATTTCAGTCAATTTATATTCTGTTTTAAGGCATTTATATCAACATGATGTGCAAAGAGATATTGAGAGTGGAAATGAACCGTGTTTAATCAATTTAAATAATGCAGAAGAAGAGACAAATTCTAATATAGAGGAATTAAAAACTAGAAAACGAAAGTTGTCAGGCAATGAATCAGAAAGTGATATAAGCAAAATTGCAAAGAAGAATGAAGATTCTGATAATATAAGTAATGAACAGCAGAAAGATTCTAATGTAGAAAAGAGAACTCCCAAGTGGGAACTGGAAAATGAAAGAGCATGTATTCTATTGAGGAACAAAGTGGACTCATTAATTATTACAGCCAAGGAACATCCTCTCAGTTTATTTAAATCTTTAGTGCCGATGGTAAATATCAGTCGGCCTTTTGTGATTTATCATTATTATCAAGAACCACTGCAGGAGTGTTACATTGCATTAAGGAAGATGAGTAATATAGTTGGAGTAAAGATGACCAGTAATTGGATGAGAGGATATCAGGTAATTGTGTGTAATATACACGTGGGATGCTTATTGACAACTATTAAGTTAGGTTGGTTTCTTTGTAGCGCTGTATCATGACGTTTCACTGGATACAAGTGTGTAAATAATTAAATCGCTATCAAGTTTGAGCGCTTGCTTAGGAAGTTTGGTGGGCTTCACTGTCAACTACAAATCACCACACACTCTACAGTCATCTTATCAATTCTTACTCTCTGATCTGTTAGTTTGATTATAAATTATCCTGTGGATTGTATGTAGTAATTCAACTCACATAATGAACAATTGTATTATGGAAAAAATTAATACCTAAATATTTAGATTAATATCCACAAAAAAAAAAGACTTTTAGCTTTCGCGACTAGTGTTGGAGGATTTACACCCTCATCATCAGGGGATTGTGAATAAAGTTGTATTACGTAATAATAATTGTATTACGACTTGTTCCAGGTATTGCAAGACAGAACTCATCCTGATGTATTGATGCAGGGTAACAGTGGATTCCTCCTTACTGGATGGGTTGTTCAGTAATACATCACATCTTGTATAATATCACAATAAATTTTACATTAAAAACTATATTCAACTTGTTTTGAAATCCACAGTTTTTTTCGTTTCACTGACAAGATTCTCAAGTGTGTTTAGCATCTAGCGATACTGAAAACATTTTTTTTGGAAATGCCTGTTTAGAAGCAGGTGATTTCCCAGTTTACTGTAAAGTTTACATATAAGCTATTTGGTTGTATTTCAATAAACACATATTAATGCTTAATGGATTTTATGGGAAATTAGAGATTAACAAAGTATTTAATAAAGATATAAAAAACTTACTATTATCCATAAAATTTATTTACTCACTAATGACTTTGGTATTTTGATTAGAAACTAAAAATAAATAATTATTGTAGAAAATATTCTATATCTAAAAGTATAATTATACAATAAGTATAGTATTCACAATGCATACTTTGAAGACGAAATATGCCACAATTATACATGGATTACACTTGATCTCTGCCTAGGGATTAGGGATACAAAATGATAGACAGATACATGAATTACACTAGAGCAGAGACAGGCAGAGAACTATGTTTTGGTTTTGTTTTGTTTACAAAGACTTTGATGCATCCATTAAAGTCTGCGCTGACTAACACATGACCACCACCTTTAGTGTGCTGCTCCACTACTGGATCCTCAACCTAAATCAAATAATACAAGACATAAGAATATGGAACTGTAGAGTTGTAGTAAAATACAATAAGAGACAGCACAGTATTAATAGTAATATAAATATATTTAAAAATATATAAACCTTTTCCTCTCCTTCACTTTGGTCTCCTTTAGCAGCTAGTTCTCTTTCCTCAATCATCCTTATAATATTATCAGCATTGGGAGCAAACACAGCACAAGTGACAACTGCATTGTGGGCTTTAATCCCCTCCCAGAAGTCATTACGATCTCTTCTTACAGAACTGAACTTGGAATAATCATGATGTGTTTTCCAAATATAGATACATTGATTTTCTGATCCACTCACAATGTACTTCCCGTCATGGCTGAATGAAGCTTTAATTTGACTCGAAACATTTACATAACCTTTGTATTTACAAGATAAACTCAAATCCCTTAAATCATAAAGTCTTATTCTGCTGTCGTTTGATGTCACAAGAATTTTGTCTTCTCCTGGCATTGGTTCTATGCCGCTTATTTTCCTGCCTGTAGAATTTTTCCCTCTAGTTGATCTTACATCAATCTGTGTGTGATATTTCAATTGATCTGTTGTGTAAAATATACAACGCCCATCATATGAACCAACTACTGCAAATTTACCATTTTGGCAAAAGTTTGCTGCAGTAATTAACTTTGTTTGTCCGTCAACTTCATTCCAAACTGCAACCTGAAATTAAAAATGTACGTAACAAATGACCTTAGAAGTGATTAATGATGGGAATGTTGCAAACCTTTGTACCATGATCCGAGACATCAATAAGACACACATTCTACATTACAATGCTATTTAAAACCTAATAAATAAATAAATACAAATGTTTGTGTAAGTAATTGTAGAAACATAATGAGAGCATTTTTACCTTTTTGTCTGGAATGTTCCATAATCTTAATTTTCCATCTAAACTCCCAGAAAGGAAATACCTATCATCTCTTGGATGGAAAACAATGGCAGTTACAAAGTCAATATGCTGGAAACAACACAAGCATTCCTTCCTCGATATGTGCCAGAGCCTTACAGTTTTATCCATAGAACTGGATAGTATGAAATAGTTCTTAGACCACGATACGTCTAAAAGGTCTGAAGTGTGACCAGAATACGTGCAGAATGGTCTTGGCATGAATGGAGTGCTTGGAGAGTCATTTTGCTTAGTTGAATTGTTTGCATCGTCAGCAGAATGAACTGAATTATGAGAAACAAGAGATTCTTGAGATGGAGTTGGTGATGATTTTTGATCAGCATTATATTTTGTGCGCATGTCCTGCAACATGATGAAACAATGTGATATTTCTTACAAATTAATACAAAATACTATACGCAGTATAATCTACTAATCCGGCATTATTAAACACCAGAGGGTGCCGGATTATTGGAAATTTCAGATTACTGGATTGTATAGGGAAATTCAAGATACACTAACGTGTAAGAATACGGAGATACATACATGTCTTACTTAACTAATTTGTCTTGAATCATGTAGACACTAATTTAGTATAGGGACCGGTGGAGGGGACACGAGTGAAAAGAAGGGTGCTGAATTACTGGACGCGTCGATGTACTGAAGTGCCAGATTAGCGAGACTACTGTACATACATACATAGTTGTAATACAAACAAGTTAACATCACAACACTAGTGCTAATAATATATAAAGTGTATTTAACATACTACATGTATACATACAAAGTTCCTATAGATGTGTAATACATAATATAATAAAGATAGCTACATATACATAGATGTGTAATTTGTATGAATATTTCCTACCTGGAAGAATGAATAAGCATCCCTGATTACCCATATTCTTAGTACTTTATCCTGGCCGGCAGTAGCAAGCAATCTCCCACACTGGGAGAATTTCATACACCACACAGGCCCTACATGCTCCGAAAATTCCTGAAAGTAAAGAACATTAGTACAGTAATGTGTATCATTAAATTTTCTATTATAAAGTGAATTCCTTACGACCTTTGATTATTGAAGTACTTAATCAAATATTCTTTCGTCATACTCTTACGACAAACCTACCAATATATGGGAACATTAATTACCACGTTGTATATCATGGCTGATCTATTAAAATGTTGATTAATGCTTTACCTGTACATGACGCACACATCCATCAAAATCATAAGGTCCTTTATGAGAATTAGAAGCTTTTAATTTAATATTCTGTTCCCCTCTGACTTCATCTATAATGTCCGCCACATCCTCCTTGTGTCTTGCGTGGGATACTTCCGCAGCAAAAGATTTTGCCTTGTCCATCGTCTTCTTCACAGTGGAACCGAGGAAACGTTTTAATCTATAATTCAATAAGAAGGCATACTATTTATAACTTTTGCTCTTAATTTATCTTACAAATAAAGCAAGAGAATAGTATGACTCAAAAGTTGGACTTACCTAGCTGTCTTTTTACGTAATCCACCAGTAGAAGTTTCATCAGCTCCCTCACCTGCAGGAATACCTACACCGACGATACCATCTCCTTCACCTATGGATGTTCGCGATCTTCCCAAACTTCTAGTATCATCATCCGATTCCCTGTTTAAAGAGAACAAATATTTTTTCATTATTTATACAAGTACATGTTAGCACATAGGGATAAATATATGCTGGAACATAGGCATTTCTGTGTTGCAAAGGAAGTTGATGTTAATCACAAAAAATAAAATAATACATAAATGTACATTGATACCTTTGTTTGTCATCATGGAAAAGAGACGAGTTGCTGACATATTCTGATGTGAGTCTCATAATGTGTAGACTTAGAGGATTTATACATTGAGGTAACTTGTCTTCTGCGACACTCAGAGGGACTCGTTCACCTAAAATAAATTAGAACCAAGTCTACATAAAGACCAACACAAGACAATAAGAAGACATACAAACTAAGTAAGACCTCTGCCAAGTACCTGTGTCCAAGTTAAGGACTGTTACTTGTTCCAGTATTTCCATATCAGTTAGTTGTTTCCCCGAGTCTGTTCTTGTTCTGACGTACATATTCATTTGCTTCAGCAGTTCTTCATCACCAGCAGATTTCCTCCGTTCTTTCGAATTCTTGTCTGATTTTCTTATTGTTCTGTAAATTTTATATGCATGAGTGTGAAGTTAGAAATACCACACAATATGGAGTCATATGAATGTTATATCGGTAATACAAACCTGCTTGAAGCTCCTAAACTCGAATGTCCAATATGTGTGGTGTGCCTATTCTCTATGCCTATATTAATAAACTCCATCTTCAGTTTCTCCATACATTCTAAATCGGCTAATGTTGGTCCCAATGCTTTAGCTTTCTCTTCATCTTGAGGTTTAACAACATACTGACCTGACATACAATAATTAAAGTGAGATAGTAAAAATGTTATTGAGAATATATTTGCAGTTATTTGTTAGCTAACAAACCTTTGAGAACTGCTTTAATATCAAGGGAATGTCCCTTACTAGAAGAAGATCCACTTTTTTGACTCTGTGCAGATTTAATTGTACTACTCCTGGAAGATGTTTCACTTTTAGATTTGTCTGTAGAAGTGGAACATTGGTCACTAGCTGGGGAACCATGTCGTACACCAATATTACCGAGAGATTCTTTACCTACAAATGATGAGTCTATTGTTGGAAAACATCTCAATATTCAAAAGTCTTGACTTCTTAAGGTAAATAACAATTAATAACATAAACTCCATTTATAATTACCGATAGCCATTTTATCTGGATGTACTGTACTTGACTTATCGAGGGAATTCTGAAATTCTCTTGTTAGAGATTCTATAGTGCTAGCTGGACTAGGAAGAAGTGCAATGCCACTCGGAACCAGTAGTTCGGATAAAGATGAAGGCTGAATAAACATAGCACAGAATTGTTATGGCATGAATACATAGTTTATAATTAGTTAATTAGATCAGGCTTTCGCCTAGTGGGGCAATAAACTCCAATACTTGTTTCTTACTTATATTTTTTACTTTGTTATATTGTGTGGATATTAAATAAATGAAAATAAATGAAAAAAAAGATAATATTGTTTACCTTAACATCTTGCTCATATAACGGTAGGTTGTCCATTTCAACTCCCCCGCAAGCTTCAGACAATAATCGCCCCGTGTCTGTCTCTCTGACGATGTTTTTAATTTTCTTTTTCCGTCTTGGAGGAGGCACAGGTAATTGAGATTCCATGGTTTTTGTCGGTTCCCCAACTTGAGACATAGTCATGATGGTCTGTTCTGATGGCGTTCTATTGTATTTCAGACTATTTGCCTTTGTACTCGCAATTACATCAGGTTCTTGCATTGATATTACTATATAGAAAGGAAATAAAACAGTGCAGAATAAGGTTATAAAAAACAATTATAAAACGTTTTCTCTTCAACTAATTGTGAAACTGCTCTTTCACTCATTATATGTATTCATATTATTATAGAATGGAAACAAATATATTCAAGATATCAAATGTCTACATAATAATATGGCACAGAATTTCACATCAAAAGTGAAGAAGTCTTACAATAGATACTGATACATAAAATGATTATATTAAAGGGATGATATTTTAATGTAATTATTGTAAGATTATACATAGTATACCTTCACATGCTTCCATCTGTTCATCTTCTTCAATGGGCTCTTCCATCTGTTCTCGCGTACTACTTGATGTGGACATACCAGATGATAACAGACTATCCCTACCTAAACTCAAACCTAAAATGTAATGGTACAAGAGGGTAAAGATTTCAAATTGATAAAACATAAGTATTCAAATTAAATGTTCACTAACCTGAAGGATCAACACTACCACTCAATATTCGCCCGATTCTGCCAAGTGATGTTAAACTCTGAAGACTCATGGTGTCATGTTCAATAATTCTGTGAAGTGTAATTCACAGCATTCTATAGTTTAGTTGTTAAAGAAAACAAGTGAACACAAAAACTAAACGAGGATAATTAGTATTTTACACTTACCTAAATGGATGTGCAATTTTAGATGTCGCAGCAAAAACCCCTTCTGCTGAACTAGTTTGTGAATCTGGAGTTGAGTTAACAGACGGACCATATTCATCATCCTCTGTTTGCATACATTGTCTTAATTCACGGAACCTTCTTCTGCCTTCGCCATACTGATAATAAAAAAGTAAGTAAAACGATTGATTGATTGACTAATTGCCATAAATTAAAGGCATACAAACACAAATACATTCTTACACTTCTCTCCGGCGTCAGTTCAACTGCATCTTTGATTGTTTCACTTGATGCAGAATCTCTCATTTGGTGTTCGGGACTCACAGGAAACAAATCGGATTTGCTCAATCCCTTGGTCTCATCAAAAATAAATGCATTTTTATTTTTTATTTTCCTGTAAAATATAAATTATAACCAGTAAAATAAATGAATTCGTTCACAACGTACAAGTCTATAATGAACATCGACAAAATTAAGATAAAACTTCGAGTGTCCGTACGTGTTTATTTTGGTCGGTGTTATTTCTTCTGCATCGTAAAATTCGTCAGAGTCACTGCTGTTTGACATGATTTGTATTTAATACTTATACTTTAATTATACAAACATAATTCTGAATTAAATAACACAGAATATGATTTATTTCACACCACTAGAAAACCACCAGAACCAGACCATTCAGAAAAATATTGGTTTGTCAATAATGACAGCTGTCACTGTTGTCAATTGTCATAGACAAAGAAACAGTATATAATACATGTCTATGGTTCAGTGTTGCCGCATGTTGCCGTTTCTAGTATTTTTATTACTAAACTAGTATTTTCTGAGGCAATTTGAAAAATCTAGTATTTTTTAGTATATTCTGAAAAGTTGATATCTTTTTATTATTATCGGGTTTTGCTAGTATTTTTTGATCTATTTTTAGTATTTTCCGGTATGTTTTCGAATTTTTTAGTGTTTTTTCAAATTTTGTATAGAAATCATAAATAGTGAAGTGAATTTTGCCAGTCCGCAATTTTTTTACCTATCCTTCCAGAAAATTCCCTCTCCCCTCCCTCCTCATCTCTCGTCATTATTTTCTCGAGAAAAATCTAGTATTTTTGAAAATTTTGAGACGGCAACACTGGTCATGTCATATTGACTTGTCAAATAGCCGGGCAGGCCACGGTAACTTCGAACACTTGTACTGAGCATTTTGAACCATAAATCTGTCAAAGGAAAGCTTTTACGAACAGGAGCCGTGGCGCTAGTAGTCACATTATTTCCTTGTTATTTTCTTATCACTTGGGATGCCTTTGTTTCGATGTCATGAATGCGAGATTTGAAATGGCAAAATACCCTTAGTTCAAAAATTTACCACGCGCGGCGCTAGTAATTCTTTCATGTCTCTTACCTACTCCTATATCATGACATTGTCAGTAAATTGTTCTATCTATCTATTCTATATCCTCACGCCACCTCCCTTGCGGGGTAGGCAGAGAGAACGGATCGCCAGACTTTCCTATCCTGACACACACTTCGGACTTCCATCACATTCATGCAATTCCTCATACATATTCTCCGATTACTTTTACTCAAAACAGGTCCGTCCTTGAGTATCTGGTCAACATGGTCCAGCCATGTGGTTCTTGGACGGTCGCGTTTCCTTACACCTCTTCTTTCACCCTGATAAATTTTCTTCGTTATTCTTTCATCATTCATTCTCTCCACATGACCCAACCATCTCGACTTGTTCACTTTCATTTTAGTCACAACATCCTTTTTACATTCACTCAACTCTCTAATCATTTCTTTCATCGTTCATTCTCTCCACATGACCCAACCATCTCAACTTGTTCACTTTCATTTTAGTCACAACATCCTTTTTACATTCACTCAACTCTCTAATCATTTCTTTCATCGTTCATTCTCTCCACATGACCCAACCATCTCAACTTGTTCACTTTCATTTTAGTCACAACATCCTTTTTACATTCACTCAACTCTCTAATCATTTCCTTCCTTATTCTATCTCTCAATGTTTTTCCACACATTCTTCTCAATGATCTCATCTCGACAGCATTTATACTTGATTCATCCTTCTTCAGCCATGTCTCACTTGCATACATCAGTGTTGGTACCAGGATGGCGTTGTGCACCAACAACTTTGCCTTTGTCGATACGTTGCGACTTTTGAAGTGTGTGTCAGGATAGGAAAGTCTGGCGATCCGTTCCCTCTGCCTACCCCGCAAGGGAGGTGGCGTGAGGATATAGAATAGAACAATTTACTCTCTGCCTACCCTGCAAGGGACGTGGCGTGAGGGTATAGAATATAGATAGATAGAACAATTTACTGACAATGTCATGATATAGGAGTAGGTAAGAGACATGAAAGAATTACTAGCGCCGCGCGTGGTAAATTTTTGAACTAAGGGTATTTTGCCATTTCAAATCTCGCGTCATGAATCCGCCATGATCACAGAACACATAATATGTGTTCTGTGATGCAACTTCATAGAAAATATATGCAAACACGAAAATGACAGATCTCATCTAGCTTTCTCTCTCATTCATTTCATGCCCACATAAACAATGGCGCCAGGCGCCTTATTAAATTGATTATTGAGGTTTTATATGAATCAATACGCATTAGCGATTAAAAATAGTTGTACTCTAGTACAAAAGCGGGACATATCCATACATCCCATTTTTACACTACAATACAACTATTTAATCATTAATGCGCACTAACCCTTTGGAAATAAGTATAATAACCAAAGAATTAAAATGCAGCAGTAGGTAGTATGACATTGGAATTTATTGTAAGTAAATAATACACACATATTGTATAAACATTACGTAGAGACAATTAAAAAAGATGTTCAAAAGAACCATTAACAAAAATAATACGTAATAATGAGTCAATCAGAGCGTTTCACCAACTTTTTGATTGAGGAATTTCAGTAAGTAAAGATTGCAGTCGCGTGTCATAATTTCTCGTACAAAATTTGTCACAGATGGCTTTCCCGAACCTAAAGTTTGTAAAATCCAGAATATTTCTCACAAAACTATAACACAAAACAAGTTACACGAGTCTCTGGTCTCGACAATAATTGAATATAGAGCAAGTCTCCATCATAGAATAAGTCTCCATTTTTCACACACAAACGAGTACGTATATTTCTCCCAAACACAGGATCCCGAAATGACGAATCATATGTCTCGCAAAAACACAAAAAGGAATTTATATTTTACACAAACCTAGTTCAAAACAATGTAATAATACCGATCACGAAACAAATTTTGGAAAGACGACGCCAGACGACGCGACAGAAAAAATATGGCCGCGTGTTGTTTACAAACAAGGTTCAAACGGCATTGGCGTTGTATTGCCAGCTTGCAAAATGTAAAAGACTTGTATAATATTTCTCGAAATCTGGTTTCTTAAAAAGAAATAAATATTAATTCACCAATAAAAATATTGCATGATAACATAATAATACATTTATGTTCTTAATATTCACTGTAATGTTAAGATTTCGGAATTATTTTCATAATCAGTAATTCTATTTTTTGCGTCTGTCATACAAATCCCATAAGATCGTGAAAGAGTGAAGAGATGCGATATATATCCCTTACGCATTCCCCGCTGAGCTGCCCAGGCAATACCATGATTATCATCGAAAAGTCCAGCGATGTATTACCAACTACACAATATGCTTGTTGGCAAGTACCAAAACCAGAGTTGACTCAGCCTGGCCATGATGTTCCATCTCTGTGTTCGCGTGTGTTGTTTGTTTTGCGCACAGAACACCATATACTCTGTTTTGCGTCTTTGTCGCTTTGCGTGTGGTTTTATTTAATAATTTGTGATATTTTTGTAAAATATGTGTGTAATACTTATTACTAGTACGTTTACATTATATTAATCATGCCAATTTGTTGGGTTCCGAGTTGTGCGTCTTCGCAAAAACCTCTTTGTCTATATCGAGATCAACATATATTCGACTAATGGAAAAGAAGATATCAAAGCCCTAAATTTGGGATTTTGGACGACGAACGCATACACCAAATATGCTTTGTGTGTAGTAAACATTTCAATACGCATAACATCGATCATCCATACCAGGGGAATATCATGGAAATACCAGGTGAGTTCAATGCATCTTAGATATTTTGATACTTAACATTTTTTATAAAATGCACTTGTTAAAGAGTACACATATGTTCTGTTCACCTGTTTATGGGACCATGTAGCATATTATGGTTACTATGTATGTGCTGTAATATGAGTTTTACATTTCATAAAACTTGAAACAAAAGCTCCGTCTATTGTGTCAATTAACTCCATATTATGTCTTTCAGGATTTAACGGACCACCATCGAGAGAGAATAGATTCTGTATTTACCTGGGATTACGTCTGGTTCAAGTGAGTATTCATCGCTATACATACTTCTTACTTTCATCACATTTATACTAGTCATGCACACCACGAGAGTTCTTTGTTCAGTATATAATATTATACAATACTAGCTGACCCGTGCTTCACAAGGGATGTTGTATACAACAAATACAGATGATTTATTTAAAAGGACAGGACAGAGTGTGGTCCGCAAAATAGCGACAATATGTCTGTCTTAATTTTATAAGTTGCCTTATATTTGCAGTTGGAATGGCCACACCTGAACATCTCCTTAGTATGTCCAGCCGCGGAGACATTGCCGGCACCAGTGGATCTACAGTTAATCAAACATCTTCTGCTGACATCCTAGGTACATGCACATTATTATCTTATCATAAATAGTTGCAACGTTAATATGGCATCTACTCTTGCTAATATGGGAATATTTACAATCACTCGGCTTTTACAGAACACAGATTAAACAACAATATTCTACATCTTTATTTAATACTTTTGCCTTTTACACTTTCAGCGGACACGATCGTACCTGATCATCTCTTTGGTATGTCCAGCTGCGGAGACATTGCCGGCACCAGTGGATCTGCACTCAATCAAACACCTTCTGCTGACATCCCAGGTACATGCACATTACATATCTTATCATAAATATGTAGATCTGGCGTTGATATTGAAGCACGTCATTTAAAAAAATGCAAGTTAGCTGGTGTAGCACTAGTTCTGTTATATCTATCTATCTCTATCTATACCCTCACGCCACATCCCTTGCAGGGTAGGCAGAGAGGATAGAGCGCCAGACAGCCCTATCCTTACACACACTCCTAGGTTCCGTCACATTCATGCAATTTGTCATACACTCTCTCCGATTCCTTTTACTCAAAACGCGTCCATCCTTGAGGATCTGGTCGACATGATCGGACCAGGTCAGTCTCGGGTGGCCGTTCTGTTATAACATATCTCTTTTGCTTTAACATTCCGCCGGGGAAGTGAGGACAGTCACGAGGAAACCTATCAGTATATGAAATCAAGATAAAGACATTCGGTGAAGTGTTATACATAGTTACATCATTTATATGAAATGCTATGGGAATACCTATTAAAGTCTGTGGGAGCAGGAAGCATGCATCCATTCAAGCAAATAAAGTACGAACTAACTTTTCAGATGTCAGCAGTGAAATGATGAGAAATCCAGATTTTTCTACACCCGTTCCACTTCATCATAGCACTTCAAAGAGTATGTACATGCAGCCTTATTATAATTCAGTTTTATGTATTTAAGATAATTTTTTAAACTATCTATTAGCTTGTATTTGTTAGCCATGTATGTACTATAGGGCACAAGGTGCCTCTAATTAATTGCATCTAAGTAGTTAATAATTACAAAACAATAGCTAATATACTTACACATATAAGTAGGTATTTTTCAAATTCATACTTGCTGAAAAAGGGAAAACTTTACTCTATGTATGGAAAGGAAAGATGCAATAAAATAGGTACAAATATGTACAGATACATAAATTATTATGAGCACGCACTTATGTATTTTTTACGATGATGGTAATAAATAGATGATTATGAAAGAAAGAATCTTCATACACATATGAAGAATTAAATATTTGTTTTTGGAGTATAAACACCCGAAGCAGGAAATACATTTATTTAACCTATAAAATGCACTTGTTAAAGCGTACACATATGTTCTGTTCACCTGTTTATGGGACCATGTAGCATATTATGGTTACTATGTATGTGCTGTAATATGAGTTTTACATTTCATAAAACTTGAAACAAAAGCTCTGTCTATTGTGTCAATTAACTCAATATTATGTCTTTCAGGATTTAACGGACCACCATCGAGAGAGAATAGATTTCTGTATTTACCTGGGATTGCATCTGGTTCAAGTGAGTATTCATCGCTATACATACTTTTTACTTTCATCACATTTATACTAGTCATGCACATCGCGAGGATTCTTTGTTCAGTATATAATGTTTGTCACACAGCATTGTGTATTTATCAGTGCCTGAGCCCGCTTCAGTTAGCAAAGAAAGAGCTCTCGCTGGACTGAACCACCTGTTCCTATGCAATTTTTATTTGCACCTGATTTGTTGAACCACCTGTTCCTATGCATTTATGTTTGCAGGTGCAGGTGCCGCAGAAGCAAGGGAACCACAAAACATTGTTAATGAGGAATCTCCTCATACAGAAGAAAGTGGCGCTGCATTAGGTTTTCCCACTCGTCAGTCCGTCAATGGTTTGTGTTTCATTTTATAATACTTCATTAATATCAAAATAATATGAGATAAAAAATACGTATTATTTATTTAAAACAAATACAGATGATTTATGTTAAAGGACAGCACAGAGTGTGGTCTGCGAAATAGCGATAGTATTATCTGTCTTCATTTATATAAGTTGCCTTACATTTGCAGTTGGAATGGCCACTCCTTGGTATGTGCAGCCGCGGAGACATTGCGGGCACCAGTGGATCTACAGTTAATCAATCACCTTCTACCGACATCCAAGGTACATACATTACATATCTTATCACAAATAGTTCTGTCTATCTATCTATACCCTCACGCCACATCCCTTGCAGGGTAGACAGAGAGGACATGACGACAGACAGCCCTATCCTTACACACACTCCTAGCCTCCGTCAAATGCAGTCATACACGCTCTCCGATTCCTTTTACTCAAAACGTGTCCATCCCTGAGGAAATGGTCAACATGATCGGACCAGGGGGGGTACTTTGTAAGCTTTCTCGCCCTAAACACGTAGATAAAATGTTTTAGGAAAATGACCCTTATGACGATATACATAAGGTCGTTTTTCGTGTGCATTTTATCTGCGTGTTTCGGGTGAGAAACCATTAGAAAGTTCCAGTACAGGTCAGTCTAGGGCGGGTGCGCTTCCTCACCCCTTTTCATCTATTTTAAATAGTTGCAACGTTAATATGGTATCTACTATTGCTGAACAATTATGGTATATCCTAAAAATGAGCCAATAGCCAGCAAATCCAATATTCTTTCTACACATGCAACAAATAAGACATTCAAACGGTAACGAGCCTCATTGCTGAATATGAGAATTTTGACAAACACTCGGCTTTTACAGAACACACATAAAACAACAATATTGTCCATTTTTATTTAAAACATTTCCCTTTACACTTTCAGTGGGCACGGCCATACCTGAACATCTGCTTGGTATGTGGAGGCGCAGAGACATTGCCGGAACCAGTGGATCTACACTCAATCAAACGCTATCTACTAACATCCCAGGTACATACATTACATAAGTCTTAATGTCATAAATATCTTATCGTAAATAGAAGCACTTGATTTAAAAGAATGCAAGTTAGTGTTGCTAGTGAAGCACTAGTTCTGTTATAACATGTTAAAGAACATTAAATTTAATTCTTTAATTTTAAAGCTTGTTTACGGAATTTATCATTGCCCAATGTCAACCTTCAAACTTTCTCTTTTGAGGGATTTGACTTCTTTTGACCATACGATAAATAAATAAGAAATATAATATATTGTTATAACATATCTTTTTTGCCTTAACATTCCACTGGTGGAGTGAGGACAGCGACAAGGAAACCTATCAAGCGTCCTCACCTCATTCAAAGCATTTGGTGCATCATTTCTAACAAACTTGTTTATAGAATGAAATCGAGACGAAGACATTCAGTGAAGTGATATACTATGTGAATACCTAATAAGTACCGACTAAATTTTCAGATGTCAGCAGTGAAAAGACGATCAATCTAGATTTTTCTACACCTGTTCCACTTCATCATAGCACTCCAAAGAGTACGTACATGCAACCTCATTATAATTCCTTTTTATATATTTAAGATTATTTTTTAAACTATCTATTTACTCGTATTAGTTAGCCATGTATGTATAAAGTACAAGGTGCCTCTAATTAATTGGATCTTATTAGTTAATACATACAGTGAAACTCGGATTTTAAGTTCCCGCATTTTACGTTTTCCCGGATTTAAAGTTTTTTTTTGTCGGTCCCGTTTCACCCCCATACATTCCAGAACAAAAATTTCCCAAATTTTACGTCAGGCGCCCGAACAATTCCCGGATTATACGTTTTTTTCTCGGCCGTAAAGTTGTATGAAATATCTAAACACGTAAAATTTCATTGTTTGTCAAAAAGTTGGACAAAAAATATTACGTAAAGAAAGTGTGTAAAGTCACATTGCTACCTTTTTACTCAATGCCAACTCACGTTCCATGTGGTGGGCGGTGTTATCTTATCTCCCCCTCATAACACCTCAGTACATCGCTACCTCTTGATGCGTGGGGTGATTTACAGAGAATGTCAACATGTGCAGCCATAGTAACATGTTAATTTTAATCGCCGGAAGTGTTTAGTATAACTTTAAAGTTTCAGTTTTTTATCCAGTTCATTGAAGTGCAACATACACATTACTCGTTTTATTTAGGTATTTAATATATACCTACCTACACGTGCGTATTATTCCAAACAGTGCTTTGTGATTTACTTCTCGCGAAATTTTTGGGCACCAATTTTGTTGAATTTGAAAAAAAAAACGATTCCTTTTTAATTTACATTAAGTTTGGTTGTTATTCCAATTTATATTTCCACAAATACAAATGTGTATTGTCAGCCTTAATAGGTGTTCAGAAGAAACTCGGGAAGGGCCCGACACACCATTTGATATTTGCAAAAGTTTTAACTAGGTCATTGGACATGTACCTACCTAATGATAAACTCGTGTCAAAATGAAAACCAACATAAGTGACTTTTTGAAATCTAAAAGTAATAAATAGTTGTTTCAATGTTTACTCCGATATAAATTGTGTTGTGTACGAAGTGCTATTATTAGGTATTAGGTAATGTGAAATGCGCGGACCTACTTCATGTCGTGCGCATTAAATTACGTACTTATCCGGAAAATCAAATTTGTGACAAATATTCGACATCCACCTGGTTGCTTCCGAAAAATCGCAAGTTTTACTTATAAAATTATTCAGTTTATTTTAAAATTAAAAATTGGCGCGAAATTCAAATGTTCGTGTCGCGTAATTCTATTTTTTTCCATTTTTCAGTTCCTTGTATGGGGACTTTTATTGTATGGGGTATTTTCTGAAAATTCAATTCCTTCAATTTAGTTTTTTAGTGATATAATTCACTTTTGTTTCTTGTAAACATAATTACTGTCAAGAAATCACTCCTACTACATGACAATGAAGTTAACAGTGAAAAGTAACTACGTTTTTATAGGACATACTAAAATATCATTTCCCACATTTTAAGTTTTCCCCTATTTTACGTTTTTTTCCGGTGGTCCCCAGAAAAACGTAAAATCCGAGTTTCACTGTAGTAATTACTAAGTTAATACATAAACTAGTTAATACATAAACATAACTAGTTAATACATAAACATAACTAGTTAATACATAAACATAACTAGTTAATACATAAACAAACTAAGATGGTTTGGGCATGTTGAGAGAATGAATGATGACAGGATGATTATGATTATGAACATGTACTTATGTATTTGTTACAATGATGGTAATAAATAGATGACCATGCAAGAAAGAATCTACGTACACATATGAAGAATTAAATATTTGTGTTATAATAATATAAATGTAATAGCCGAACCAGGAAATACATTTATTTAATCTGTTCTAGTACATAAAGTTTAATGTCTCTTTCAGAGCGAAGATACGAACATGTTCTGAAGGAGATTCACGAGAGAAAACTTGAGATTTGATCCCCAGGAAAAGGAAGCTGTATGAAAAGTTCTTCCAGCTGAAGAAGACCGAGCACAACCTGGAGAGGAAGATATTAGACTTTAAAGCCAAACAGGGGCACAGCTTATTCTCTTTTAAAAAGCAGACAAAACATCTATGTAAACATGGTTCCAATTTTATTCACTCGTTCCAATTCTATTCATTCAGTCGAGGTTGCAAGGCTGGGCAAAAAATGGGTGGAGATACACCATTGAAGTTTTTGGCATAGCATTATGAAAGCACGTTTTTTTTTTATTTGAATTGGTTGTTGAGTTTTTCATTTCCCTGAGCTTTCAGTACAAGTATGACTCTTCCACATAATTAACAAAATATTAATATTTTTTCAGTTTCAATATAACAGGAGAAAATGCTGGTGCATGATTCAAATTTATTGTATATTATATTAATAATTAGTTTTAATTACAAATTTTATTAAGTGTACTCATTTCAAAGCGAGACTTTTTTTGAAGTTGAGTCATTAAAACAATCATTTCGCAAAATATCGTACCTATTTAGTTTGTAAATTTGTGTAAATAAATAATAATAGTAATCAAATAAATAAATTTAAATTATTTTGAATTAAAAAATAATAATTTTGTAACTTGAGCATGTAAAAATGTTATTTAATCATATGTAATGCATGTAAATGTACTCTTAAATGTGTTATTTAAGCATGTAAAATTAATATTAAATCTCCAATTTATTATTTAAGCATGTAAAATTATGGTTTTCAAATAAATTATGTTATTACACTCTTAAATCTGGTTTTTATTGTGACCTTTCCTGTAAATATTTTTTTGGAGTGCCGATTTTGGCCGAAAATGGCATCTAGTTACAGTATAGTTCGATGCGCACCCACCGTGGCGTCATGGTGCATTTAAAGAATGCTCAGATAAATGACTAAGTGTCCAATCTATAACAGTATATATATTATTAATCTATGATAGCCGGGTTTGCGGCGGGTTCCGTCGCGCCGTGTGTCGGTCTTATTTTTAATATTTTAGTTTGAATACCTTTTCTTTTAGTTTAAAATGAGGTGATTTTGGAGAAATAACTACTATTTAAAGTACACAAAGTTAATTGTCATTTAATTAGTTTTACTTGCAAACTTTTGTGTAGGTTATAATATCCTACTTCAGAGATGAATATCATATCAAGGAGGTGTTTCACGCAAACTTTTATACACAATTTAACAAATAAAAATGTATCAAAGAAGTTAGAAAGAACAAGACTGCTGATTAGGTCTAACTTCATAACTGCTGGATTGCTACAGATAAGCTACAGAAATCCAGATGGGTCTCTTAGATGCTTCTGTAATGAGGAAAAAGATAAGCTCTATGATTTTGAAAAACAAACAAAACTAATTAAAAATGTATTAGAGAAAAACAAGGAAAAATTTCGTGACACAGAATTGAAATTCAGGCAGAGACGCGAGGAACTTGTGAAAGATCTCAAGCATCAAAAAGAGTTAACTGGTTTAAAGATAAAGGAACGCAAAGAACTTATAATAGAAAACATAAAAGAGAAGAAATCTAGAGTCATTGAGAAAATTGATGAAGTTATTGAGGTTTGTTGTTAATACTAGACTTATTTCTCTATGTAGTTTTCTGTAAAACAACCTTTAAACAATCATTTTACCTGTCAGAATCCCTATTGCGTGCAATAATCATATAGCTGAATACTCCTCAGTTTTTAACTCCTTGTCTTTATCTCAATTTGCAGAGAGAAAATGTTTATACCATACCAAACTTATTATGTGTCGCAAGAATAGCAATGTGTCCATTTTTAGGATATGAGATTCTTCAGGAACATTACACAATGGCAATGGGACTCTGGGTGTTTGCAGGAATCACGGATTTGGTGAGTGATACAGGAAACTCATCAACCAAATAATATGTAATACTTCCCTAATGTATTTCTACTTGGGTTATGTATGGTGTGTGTTTATAATGTGACTTTATTTGTTTATTAGCTGGATGGTTGGATAGCACGCACATGGGTGAGTCAGTCTTCAATGGTGGGATCATTCCTAGATCCCATGGCTGATAAAGTTCTAGTGGCTACATTGTTCTTGACACTCACTTACCAGGGGCTTATACCAATATACTTGACATCCCTCATCATAACCAGAGATATTTTATTAGTAGCTGCTGGGTTTGTCATAAGATATAGAAGCCTCCCTCCACCAGTACGTATATTATTATATATTTGTATCATTACTCATAACAATGGTAGAATATGATTTAGGTAATGCAACATGAACAAGACTAATTCATTATCTTGTTGGATTACAATATTTTGTAGGTAAATTTTAATGATTTTTGTGTGTTAACACAATACTAGAAACAATTGTTGAAAATGCTTCTTTCCATCACAAGGCGTCCCATCCGGAGCACTAAGGAATATGTAATCCATCAGTGTGTAAAAATGTATACAAGTCGTAAGTGTGTCTGTATAAGTTGAGACACATAACATACATTTGTAACACATATTTATTTGTGTTGTGTTTACGACTACAGAGTGGTACTACACAATATTTCTTTTATTTTCTTGCAGAGAACATTAGGCAGGTATTTTGATGTCACACATGTAACGGCACAATTAGCGCCAACATTTATAAGCAAAGTTAACACTGCTGTACAGTTATTGTTGGTAAGTTATATAAATTATAATTGCATTAATAATAGTGACATACTTATAACTATGTAAAAGGTAGCCTCAATACAGACGCAAGTCCAGTGAGGCACCACGCATATTACCATAATGAACTTAACTATATTTGACAAGTGAAATATTTATATCCTTAAAGTGTACACTTAATGAAATAAAATTATTATTATTTTCCATCTCGGTTGTTGCCCTCAGGTGTAGGACCTGGTACTACGAGTACAGGGTAACGGAGCGCACTCAAGTTACCCTGTAGTATTGTGATGATGATTGTGGTGTTTTATTATTGTGGAGTTTGGAGGAACTGTCTCACTATTGAACATGTGTTGATGATGACTGTCTTCTGTATGTCTGTAACTATTTGTCGTCTCAGGTCCAGTATTTGTAGGCTGTTGTTGATGTTAGTGGGTATGACTCCTGTGCTTGAAAGTATTATGGGGACTATTGTTACGTTATTCTGTGACCATTGGTTCTTAATTTGTTCCGCTAATGTGATGTACTTTTGTATCTTTTCTGTATGTTTTTGGTCTAGGTTTGATGTGTTGGGTACGGATATTTCAATAAGGTATGTGTGTTTGTTCGTTTTGTCGATTAGCGTGATGTCTGGTCTGTTATGTAGGTTTGTTCTGTCTGTTATGATGTCTCTGTTCCAGTACAATTTGTGGGTTTCATTGTCGAGTTATTATTATTATTATCATTACCATCTGAACTTTATTTCATAAAAAATAGATGTACTGAATTCAATTACTGATGCTGATGTATTCTGCACTTTACCTAACAGTCATTAATTAACTTATTGTAAGGTGTGCAGGAAAGTATCGGATATGTGCATACATGCATGCCCAGATCTTTTTTTTATTCTTCAGATTTGCCTTCTACAATATGAATAAAAACAAACAGTGTTTCTATGTAGACTCAAAGCCGCAATGAGGTCTCACATAATATTTCTTGTCTATTGAGTAAATATTTATTAAGTATTTTTTTGTTTAGGTGGGCAGTACACTAGGAGCTCCAATATTTCAATATGTGGATCACCCTGTCCTGCAAAGTCTTTGGATGGTAACTGCTGGCTCTACCATTGTGGCTGGTTTAAGCTACGTGTTTTCAAAAAATACTTATAAAATTATTAAACAAAATATCAAGAAATGACATTAATTAGAATTAGTATGTTTACTGTTGAAAGATCATAAGATATTCGAGTATATTGCTGTTGTTAAATCAAATATATCTGTGTGAACACAATTACTCATAAAGTTTAAGACGGTGGTTTATAGTAATTTATGTTATTTGATTTATACCTCTGTTAGAAATGATTTAAAAAAAATTATCGAGTGGTTATTAATTAAAATATTTATCATTTTTCTGTTAGTCACTGGAGCGAAAAGGTTGCACTTTGGACAGCCCTGTTTCTAAGTAATTCAAGGATGTAAAAATAAAGAATTATTAATCGACTCCTTATGATCCTTAAAGGAATCTAAAAACAAATGAATTATGTATTATTGTAGGTCAGATGTTTTGCAGATATCTACCCCCCCCCCCCCCCCAGGCTGCATCCCACGCAGAGTAGACAGAGAGTCATAAACTTTAGAATCCAGATCGTGTAAATATCTATTGTAGTTTGTTTTACCTTACATCTCTGTTAAAAATTGTTCCTCATTGTAAGATGATAATTATGTATAATATTTACCTATATTTTTGCATCAAAATACCTATTATGTTTTGGGAGTATAATCATTATTAAAAAAACAATTATGTATGGGTGTTTTTTATTCTCCTTTTGACTAATGTAGCCACTTGGTCCACTTGAAAGGTTAATTTGCAAATTAATTTTTGATGGAACCAGGTATAGAAGAATTTAAGCTGCCTACACGACTTGTCGTAACGCCTAATTTCGGCAACAAGAACAGAAATATAACTCTTTGATCTCTTCCAGCCAACTTTGGGCTCATATTCTCTCCTTGTACTTGCTTCGAGGGTTGAAACGGAAACTGAGGAAGAACTATGTATGGAAACAATTATTACTTGCCTATATACACTGATTTATTTATAAATTCACATAATAATCTGACAATTATTAAACTAGTGTACTTCCAATAATGTAAGGATCTGTCTTGTACATTTCATATGGAGTCTCTTCATTGTGCAGTGGATCAAATTCTAAGCCTGTATAATGTGGAATAAAAATTAATTAATACAATGAAATATGTATGTTTGTAGGTAATATAAAATTCCAATAAGACAATACATTTTCTACCCCACATTACTGCATTGTGTGAAGTGTGGAGTTAAAGTATTTGGGTTTATATGATTCTCTCAGTTGTCCTGTCACGTAACATTACTATATTATTTTTCTTACCTATATACTCGATTTCTAATGCAAACGGCCCATTGATTTTGTCTCCACACGAGATACCAAAGTGTGTAGTAAACTCTAACATAATCGGAGATTGTTTGTCCTGAACCTTGCCTTTACTCCCATTTATGAACTTTGAGAATGGAATCTACAAATAGTATCACATAATAATAACTTTGTAGTCTTGTAATATTAAACTTAGATACCTGATAATCTTTTTCAATAACGCTGTGGATTACGGTAAATCCAAGAGACCGATAACATATAATTTGCTAATGATGTTCACCATGAAATGTAAACAACTTTATTTAATGAATGTTCCATCTTAGTTGGGATGGTTGATGGTAGTTAGTTTTAATTTACCTTGGCTATTTGCCAGTAGGGTCCTCCTCTTGTGTATAAGACATAATGGTAGATGTCATTCCACGTGATGTCCACTGGGCCCTCCTGAGATATATTGAGTAAATACGATCTTCCGTCTCCTCTGACTTTTAAGACTAACGTGTTGTATAAAGACCAATCGTAATAACTGTCCCTTTTAAATGATTTCTGAAAATATAAATTTGGGTTGGGTGAATGTAGTTTGGTACATTAGTAAATGAGTCATTAGTAGTGATTAGTGAACGATAACCATACCTGAGCTCTCTGCGATCTTACAGTACAATAGCCAGCTCTTGTGACTTTACCATCCTTAGGCATTCTGGTATCTAAAGTACCACTGAACAATCCCCTTCCAGCTTTACTCATTTCAAATGAACATTTACTGAAACCTTCATTGTGGTCACTGTCTGCAGTTGTGATCCACGAATTTACTACCTCTGGCCTATCAAAAAGCCACACAATATCCGTCTCACCTGTAATACATATGTAAAGTTTGGAACATTCGTTTGGACAATTGCAAAACTTTCATAGGAGTAACATATCTTCAAGACTACCTTTTATAAGTCTGGCGATAGGGTCAGCACGTAAATTTTCGACAACTTCGTTCTTCCATACTTTGATTTCAGTCTTAAGTATTTGGAAGCCTTGTCGAAGATGTTCAACTGTTGATATTTTGGTTTTTGGTTCACAATCATAACCTCCTTTTTTGTCTGGTTCCCAAAAAATTGAATTATTGTTGGTAGTATGAAATGATAGGAAAGGTTGATTACCGCGAGATGTTACTATATTTTTAATCTCATTTTTAGTAAACGTAACACATCTGCTATTCAATACACTTTTGATTAACTGTGGGTAAACATTGCAGTCAACCTTAATTAATAGAGGACGAAACATGGTACTAATTATAGATCAATAAAGGTAACTAAAATGTTAGACCATAGTTAGATGGAATCAGTCATGCCGCATTAAATATACTAATTTAAAATAAGTTATTTCATAAAATTCTCAACGATCAGTTGTTCACAGTCGACTATAACCTCTCCCGAAGGCCGAAACGAAACCAATTTGACATTTAATTTCAAATAGACTATAGACATCAGACAGCCATTGTACAGAAAATAGACCGAGTAGACATAAACAAATATTTTTTTTAACAAGTAACCAACATGACAAAATTAAATATAATTTGAAAACGGCAACACTGTTCCTTCTGTCATTAAATTTGTCACCTTGACAGGTAGTGAAAGTAGTTTTGTTTGAAAATGTAATTTGATAACGTGTTATCATTTGCTTCATTGTTAAAGCAGTGGAAACTACTTAGGAAGCAGCGTAGTTCCTCTATTTATTCTATTTGTTCCGCCAGCGTAGCCACATAACTGGCCACGTCAAAAGGGACAATGAGTCCCTACAGTAGTAAAGGGGTAAGTGAATGTTAAGAAATTTGTCATGAATCGTTTCCCATTTAGCCTTTTTGAATTTTTGTGTCGTTTAAATGCACCATAATATTAATTTACAAATAATTGTTTAGTAAGTAATTTTTGTTTTATTGGGAAGTGGCCATTAATAAGGTAATACTGAAAAATAGGATTCAATTTAAAACTACCTGTAGATATTTTTTAACCTTAATTGTTTGCAGTTTTCTTTTAACTTTTCATAACTACAATATCCATATGTTATTTGTGTTGTAAAGCTGTAGGTTTGTGTGGTAATAGTAGGTAGGTACTATCTAAATAATTAGGTAGTGCCAAGCATTTGGTTAGCAGACATTATTACAGCAATGCACCCCCAATTTAGAATTAGGTATCCATTAAAGATTTTATTTATTAATATTCAATGTAGTTAATTGCCTCATTGACAGAGTCACGTCCTATTAAATTCCAGAATTCAAACCCTTTAGAATATTTGTATGATTCATCGGTGATCCAAAAACTTGACTTCTCAAGATGTCGTACAAAGTTCAACCCTCCCATAACAGCCGCCAACCCCGGAGAGACTTGGCTCCAGGTTCGACCTTTACAGAGAGGAGACTTCGACAAAGGGTTTCTTCAATTGCTCGGTCAACTCACCAGCGTCGGAAATATTACTAGGAAACAGTTTGATGGTAAGTTGGTTCCCTTGAATCAGAATCACACTTCGATATGAGTTTTTTTGTCCTTCCTTCCTGTCCTTAAAAGGGCAACCGCAATGTTTGATATTATAATCAGTTAAATAATACATTCATTTAAATAATTTACAAATTAAAACATCTCTCGATTTTCATTTAATGGTATAAAGTATAATATGTTTATCTTTTTTCAGATCGTTTCACCATGATGAAAAACTCCGGAGGTCATTATGTAACTGTAATCGAGGATACAAGATCTCAGAAGATTATTGGTAGTGCCACCTTAACAACTGAACAGAAATTTATACATAATTGTTCACTGGTAATGTAGTTTTCTATCAGTGTTTACTTCTTGGAATGTCTCATCCCCTTGTTTGCATTGTGATTAATGTGTTGGTTGTTTTGTTAGCGAGGACGCCTGGAGGATGTGGTGGTGAACACTACATACAGAGGCAACCAGTTGGGGAAACTGTAAGTTTTATTAACAACATGCAGTGGTCTCTCGGTAATTTGGCACTTCACTACTCCTGCCCTACCAGTAATTGGGCATTTTCATACACGCAGTTAAATTAATTTTACCAGTAATTTCCAGTTACACTGCAATGCTGTGGTCTGATATCTGCCGTGTTAGTGAGAGACCACTGTACATAATTGTATTATTTCATGTTTTACTTATTTTACAAGGTCAACTTGCCACATAATATATTTTATGAGGAAGTTATCACAATAATTTAAATATCTACTTAATATAATAAATACTATAGAACAGTGATTCCCAAACTATGGTACGCGTACCACTAGTGGTACGCGGCAATTATTAAGGTGGTACGCGGCAATTATTAAGGTGGTACGCAAGCAGCCATGGCCATAGGACACACTGTAAATAATTAGGTAAAACGTTTTTAAGCCAGGTATTTCCTATGTTCTCTCGAACATGCAGCACCATTTTTCGCACTAAGAATATTGTATTTTTTCCTATAATTAATAAATGATAATGTTGTCATTAACAGTTGTTGCAGTTTTTATTATTTTACCATTTTGAAGGTTTTTTTTATCGGTTACAGTTCACTACTGATTTATAATTTCGTGTGTGGTACGCAAAATTAAAAGTTTGGGAACCACTGCTATAGAATATTTTTATTTGTTAAAGTTAGAGTTATTTGAAAGTTGATTTATAATATGCCTATTTAGTACTAAGATACTTACATTTAAGCAAGGAGTAAGTATAACGCAGTCTGGCATTCTAATCTCTGTCTAACCCGTATGAGATACGGCATAAGGGCGTTGACAGATAGATAGACATATAAAATGAAGAGATTTTACACAAAATAAATCTTGTTTGTTTTCCAGGATTGTGACTACTGTATCAGTTTTAGCAGAATACCTAGGATGTTACAAAATGTCACTAGATTGTAAGGACAGTCTGATTGGATATTATAAATCCCTGGGGTATACTTTGGAGCCCGGTAACTCTAACTCCATGAATATGAGGTGAGGTTTAATGTGTTATTGGGCTTATCATACGTTGATACTTTGCTAGTCAATATTGCTAAATAATATGTTTAATTTGTTTCAGATTTGATTCATCCTGACAATTAGCCGCTAGGACGACCAACCCGCAAGCCAAATTGTAGAATTCATCTCCATATCAAGATGTCATCAATACTCCATAGTTTAGAAATGTTGTTGTCCTTATATGTATGTGTGTCATATCATATTATTATTTGTACCCATTTAATCTATGGCGTTGAGATTCCATCTTGTACGATTTTTTTGCAATTTGTAGAATCGTGATATGTGTCTATAAAATGTTAGTTTTTATATTTAGATATTTGTTTAAACTGATGACATTCCAGTGATATTACATATTATCTCATTACCATCTTTTTTTCAATATTGTTTATAGTATTGTGAATTTTCAACTGGCTGTGTTCGAAATGATATTGCAATTGAATGGATATATTATAAAAACTATATTTTATAGAATGGTATCTCGATTAAGGTTGTCCTAGCACATGATGTAATGTTTTATTATATTGTACTACTGGTGTTGGAATAAATGGGTTTATTGTTATACCTAACATAGAATATCAATCTACTCAACGTGAAATACATAAGTATTATTATGTTAATTTCTAAGAGATTATTTTATTGCCATTCGTACTTAGTACTGTGTACTACTTGTAATTTTAATTATTTACTAACATGATAAATAAAATAATAATAATTGATAATCTGTCTTACTTACACACCTAATCCACTCGGAACATGATTAAATTGTAATGAAATCAGTATGACTGATAAGTTATAATGAAATACATTAGCAAAGATTATGTTGATATGAATGAATGGTGTAATGGTTGGTGAACTAATTGTTGTGACTCGCGGGATGATTTGGCTGTCACTTGATGTAATTAAGAAATTCATACATACACTTTACACATTCACGTATTTGTTGTTTTCAAAAGCTATGAATTTCTTGTCCTGGAGCATTATTTTGGCACCTCTGCTTTGTAAAATTACGAGAAACTCTTATGGATGAATGAAATATCCTCAGTTATATGAATATTCAATAAATTTATTTACAAAAAATTATACAGAAGCATAAAATATCACTTAGAAACAAAGAGGAGAGGAAGAATACAAAGGATTAACATTATGTGATGGAGAAGACTCATGTTCCTAAAAGGAATGGTAAAAAGCTACATTAGTGATTTCACTGTCACTACCGTTTGGTATGGAGTATCAGATTTCTATGGAATGTAGTAAGGATACAAAAACATTACAATTCTGATGTGATGATAAAACTCTGTTGATGGTGTTAATAAGAAAGCCTATATGGATAGGGTACGTACCTGCGCCCAGACATTGATAGTGGTGCAGGTAGATACATACTCTATCCATATCATATAGGCTTTCTTTTGTGGTATTGCTGATTATACATAAGCACCATCAATGGAATTTCATGCTCCTGTCAGATTTATAACTATGTAGGTTTATGTACCATGAATATTCCTAGTTTATGAACTTCACTGCAACTGATAAAGCTCATCTTCTGAGTTATATTAAATTGCATAATGGTGGAAATTTCATGTAAAATTATACATTATTTAATAATGAAAATAATCTAGGGTGGGGTTTTAATTCTGGCCAGAAAAAATAAAATACTACAAAACATTTTTAAAATGTAATACAGGCGTCCCTATTAGAAAAATAATGTTTTGAACACCTAGTAATACATGTTTCTATCGCTTAATACACCTTAGTGCGGACCTTCCTAGTTTAGTAAAATTAAATTACAAACCTTTTTTTAAGAAAGGTGACTAAGACAATAATTTCTGCTTTATTTCCATAGCAGCACAGACTATTGCATTGAATAAAGTGGTACAAATACCAGTAGCATGCTATGAGACAAGTTGTTTAGAGATGTAACTCTCCCAGAGATAAATAAATAACTACAGGACATTCCCCATGGTCAAGCTATTAATAAAACTTTTTTTTATTGAATACACATTATTCATTCTCTGTGTTGGTAACATAATATTGGTATTTAGTCTAGGAACACCTGACTACATATTAGATTACATATATTAACTTAAAAATAAAACTTTACCACAATATTAATTGAGTAGTAGTAGATATACATAAATGCAGTATTAATATGTAGGCATGTAAAGTTTTATTTCATTTGGCATTGGTGGACACAATCACTTGGTAAAGGTTGGTACAATGAAAGGAAGTAGGATTTAAATGGACATAGTACAATAAATTATTTTGTAATAAATACAAATATTTATATTCTAAGCAGAATGCATTATACATATTACAATATTATTTAATCCTAATGAAGTTGATTTAAGGAATGCTAATATTTTTTTTAATTTTCAAAGGTTTCCACAATGATTAGGGCACAAATATTCAGTCAATTACACTGTAGGCAATATGAAAAGGTCAGTAATGTGGGAAAACAGTATATATTCACTATACACTATTAATTGAAGTGAAATATAAGATGCAGGTGGAGAATACAGGTCACAGGTCATAATGTACCAGGAGTATTAGAGTAATGAGTGAAAGATACAATTATTAATTGTATTTCAATATTGATGACATTAATGTCTCCACTCTCCATTGATTGTGTTAGTATAGTTTATTGACCTCATCATTCAACATACAGCATTTCATAATTAACTATGCTTAATTCTTGATATGTAATTGACTTATTCACATGTTAACAATTATACATTGACTGAAATATCTTCCTACAGAAGGGCATACATATTAACATTAAACAAAATAACATTATTACATACATTGTCTTACTTGTACTAGTCAAATCTTGTAACTATGAAATAATTAGGCGTTTAGTCAAATGAATTGTCACAGAACTAAATATTTCACAATTGGATTCTCAACAAAATATGGGCTCTCTTTATCAAGCACACTCTAATTAAAAATATAGTTACCACATTGGACTTTTGATTGAGGGCAGATAAAGAAGGGTATATTCATTCTATTCAAAAGAGCAGAATTGTTTGAATTATATTACTACATATAAATTATTATGGAAATTATGGACGTAAGTATAAAAAATGCAGGGTACACTATTTAGAATTGTAAGAGATTATTATACTGAAAGAGATTGTTATACTAAACTATGGATGTACAAAAGAATGAAGAGAATGTTGTATATTACTATGTATAATATATTCTCACATCACCATGGTCAATATTAAATCTTATTAGAAGAATTACATGCACAGTTTTTGCTATACAAATAAAGACAAAATGACACAAAATAAATAATATATTGAGTATCATATGGCATAAGTAAAATAGATAAAATATTATTATAGTACATACATCTTTTTAATAACTTACAGCTAAAATGGGGGTTGCTTTTTGGTACCTAGCTTCATGGGTCCTTGTTGAGCTCTGGCCGAGCGCCGCGCTTCCATTTCTCTTTGGCGCTGCACTTTACGCTCTTCCCTTTTTCTTCTCATTTCTTCCAGTTTGTTAACGTTGCCGTTATCTATAAAAAAAAACAAAATAACACTTTCCTAAGTAATTTAGTAAATAATCAGAACAGTAAAATTTAATATAATGAATTCACGAAAACATAGTGAAACAAGAAAGACAAATAGTAACTGATTTATATAAAATATAAATACTATATATGTACATATGTATGTTATTATTATAATACTTATATATGTTTATATCAATTTTATCCTACAAATGTAATATATTATGTCTTCAACAATTAAAATATATATAATATAGTTAGCTAACATAATATAATAATACGAATATATAATATATTAATAATAGAATATGATTTCTACAAAAATATGCAAACAAGGAAAAAGTATTTAGCCTCCTAAATGTATTCATCTATATTACCAGAATTATTCTGCGTGAAAATTGTGAAATAATTAAGATTCATCATCTATATCTCCACATTCATACATACGACTAATCATCAATTACCAACAAAAACTCAAGAGATGTAAACTACCAAATTAAAAAAGATAACATGTGTAGGTTACTTAATTTCTAATTGAGAATCAAGTACTCGTATACTTTGTGAATAAAAAATAATAAAGGAGAAAGACAGAAGCGGTTTATTAGAATAATGTAAATAACTGTTTTGTAAAAAAGGTATGAATGTTTATTCCTACTTGAAATATTCAGGTAGTTCTCTGTGGTCTGTTATGATGGCGACCTCTGTTGGTAGTCAAACGTCGCCATTTGATGCCTTTGGAAATATATTTCGACCTAGCATTAATCTTTACAAATCACACAACAAAGTTTTTCTGTATAATGACATTTCAAATTTTATATATTAAAAAGGCAGAACGATGTGGCATACATTTGCATCACTACATTTCTATCATGAAAAGTTTATAAAGAAGAGTAAACTGTTTCAATAGTACTATTAGTACTATTCTAAATAGTATCTCAATTAGTAGTTGTGTGAGTGCACAATCAACTAGAACGCACTGCACATGTATAATGTAATGGAATACACCTACACACATGTTGCTGGACTGTGGGAAATGTTCCGTTGGTTTGGATACAACTATTTAAGATAATGTTGACAGAACAAAAAGCAACATCAAATTGTTAAATAAATAAAAATGGGAATGATTGGTGTAGTCTGTAAATACAACAAGAATGAAAAAAAGATTCAGTGAATTGGTAATTTATAAATGTAATTCTTATTGGAATCTCACATCTTTGCACGACTGCCTAGCAATGTTGTTTAGAAGTCATCAGATGGTTTATATACAATCCCTTATCTAAACATATGGTACCTACCTCTAAACAAGTAATTTTACTTCAACACCAGCATGCACACTAAACACTTAATGCTATGTTAAAATAAAACAATTGATTACTCACTTGCATTCACTTCATCAATGGGTTCAAACTCTCCATCTTCCCAGCCACTCAGTGCTTCCATATTATTGACAAGACCAATGGTAACGTTTGCACTATTACTGCTATTTTCTTTGCCAGGAATTGGTGTATTGGTTAAATTATTGACGGCATTGTTAATTGTATTGTCAGTCCAATTGGAATTTGGAGCCCACGTCTCACTTGGACTGGATAAAGACGCAGCTGCACTCTGTTGAATAAATAAATAAGGAATAGTTTAGTAATTAATATGATGTAACATAAAATTCCTCTGACAGAGAATATCATCTGTTTCTGAATTGTACAGTAAATAAACAAGTAAAACAAAACACTCACTGGTTCTTCTTCAAGTGTACCCCATTCCTCATTATCCCATCCGTCTGTCTCACATAGAGCTTCCAGTGTTCCTCCAGCAGACATTGAGGAGGATGGAAGAGGCTGTGGAGGCGTCCCGCTACTGCTGATCTCTCCCCATCCTCCTCCTCCAATGTCCCAGTGGTCAGGATCATAATCTGAGGCAGATTCACTGCGTTCCAACGACGTCATTGATGTTACAGAGGATGTAGTTGTTGATATACTGCTCGATGACGGTTGTTCTGAAGTGGCAGAAAAAAAGATTAAAATTATGGATAAAAATCAAAATTTTGTAGAACAAAATATGCATACGTAATTTAATAATTTACTTACCTAATGAAGCTGGTTTGGACATAAGCTTGGGCGTTCCTTGATGTGGTCGTCCACCGGCTGTATCTGAGTGGCTTCTGTAGAACTTGGCAGCTACTGCAGTAACGGCCCAACCAGCCCACGTAGCGGCAGCATTGCTTAAGGATGGAGTTGCAGTGTGAACATCGGCCTCTGCGAGAGATAAAATTTATATAAACCATGGTGACCATTAGCTCATTCAATGGTTAATAAAATTCTTTATCTACTATGTTATACATTTTTTATTAAACCATGACTCACCCATATCTTCCTTAAGACTGGGATCTTCTGAAACTTTTTCCAGTTTGCCCAAGAATCCTCTTATGGTTCTGAAGACAGAATCACGAACTTGCTTTTCAGGATCTACAGCTAGAGGGCATAGTGCTGGTAAGATTCTCACGGCGACTTCGAATAGTAGAAAGTATTGTTGAGTGGCAGCCAGGGCGAGTACACCCGCTTGTCTGGCAGGCGGGAATGGATCCCGAGTGGCTCGGACAAATGCCGATATTAATACTTTCTGACGAATTTGAGGATGAAGATGTTGAGCTATTTTACCAAGGCATACTGTGGTGTTTGTTCTAAAAGAAAGTTCAATAAGTAAGTAACACAACCTTATTGCATTCTTGGAACTCATGGGATGCATTAGATGAAATACTAATTTCTTACCTAATTCCACCCTGTTCATCCTTGGACTGAAGTCGTGCAAAGTGCCTCAGTACTTCCACATTGAGATTGTTATAATTGAGTTTAGGAGCTAAGTGAACAATAGATTTGACCGTTTGCTCCCTGATTGTAGGATTTGTATCCATGAAACCATTCACTACTTGTGGAAAGATTTGATCATTCACCTAAAATTATATTAATTAGGTATAATGATGAAATGCAAGATGGTATAATGACTGCCAATACCTCTTTTGATTAGAAGTTATTTACCGTCGCATTCTGTACGTGCGATATGAAAAGATCCAATTGTTGGAGTAATCTTGATCTAGTAGTTCTGTCATTTGATGCAAATAATTTCACAACACAAGGAACTATCTGTTTTTGATATTCTGCATCATTCAAAAGACGACCCAGCTGAAAACAAACACAAAAGGTGAATATCTATACCTCTAGGCATCATAACAAAATAGTGTAATTGGTATGAAGTAAAAATAACTCACTTTAAACATTGGAGACAACACTGCACTTCCTGCATCTCCATATTGGAATGCTGTTAATAATTGTGGTAATATTTTATGGATACAAACACCTTCTGGAAAATTATCTAATTGGCCGCTTAAATTGGAGAAAAATCTAGTTTTTTCAGCTTTGTCCTTTATTTGTATTTCTTCTAAGAATAATAATGTGTCAACTAAATCATTTTTGAAGTAACCCCCTAACTTACGACACCTGTGTGAAAAGCAAAATAATTAATCTATGAACTTAAATAACATTTCATTTAATTCAAATCAATTAATGTGGTATTTGTAAATTAACTTGTAAACTCACCGGGTAATAATATCAGCTGGATTTGGTCTTGTGGCAGGGTTGGCACTTACAAGTTCACAATATAAAGAACTTAATTGTTTAGGCAAAGAGTCCAAATTTTTTAAATAACTTTGTTTAGTCAATGGTCCATTGAATATTTCCCAAATGAGACATCCCAAACCCCACATGTCTGTTGAGCTGAAATTGTAAAAGAATACCACAAACATCAATATGCCTAACAGTATCATCGTACTTTACGAACATATATGCCTGGTTGTGTTTGACTCACCATTTGGTTATGGCCTTTAATTTCACTGGATCTCCTTTCTCGGGAGGGTCGTATATTTCTAGCTCTGGTAATATTTTGACAGTGAGTGGCATGGGACTGTCTTGACTGAAAGGTGATAGGAATTCAAACCCTCCCAATTTCCATTCACCAGAGATTGTCACAAACACGGAGAATATACAAACATTGTTATGACGCATATTTCCGTCATTGTTTAAAAATGACAATGCTCTCTGAAAACAAATAGGAATGACATAAGTATCAATTAATATAATTATTGATATGTAGTTGTTATAAATAGGCAGTACCAACCGTAATCTGAAAAAGGCCCCATGATAAATAAAGCTCTTTTTGCTGGCCATCTAACGTAAGTTGATTCAGATATGCAGACAAAGGCTCTACAGCTTCAGTGGCAATATATAGAACCTTATCTGTTTCACAGCTGTCGAGAAAGTGCATTACACTAGGGTGTCTTAATGTTTTTAATTTTTTCAGGGCAGTCTTGGCAACATCCAGTTGAGTCTCTGTACTTTTTTGTACATCAAATAAGAATACAGAGACATCTTCTTGAGTTCCTCTCTTCTTGGCTTTGTGTAAACTCCATACGCTTTTATCTCCCAAGCCTTGGACTGCTTCACCAATATCATAAGGAAAATCCTTTGCAGGATCCCTAGAGAAAAATGACCACATTTTAAACACTTAGCAGCTTTACTTGTAACAGAGTATAACAGCTAACATCAATAACATAGTATTGGTCCGGAAATAATGAACACTATCTTTTGCAATAATTAACACTAATTTCAGATACAATACACATAGTGGTATCTACAATAAATTAAAATGTAAATCCAATCAAACGCCACCACACAAAACAATTTCACGAATTTCGTGGTGCAATTGTGGCTAGAGATGGCGTTTAAACGTACAACGTTATAATGATTCGTTAGAAAAAATAAATTGTTTAAACGGTTTCAATATACAGCCATCAACGTTTAAGCTTCGACATCTGTGTAATAATTATTTAAGCAACAGCGATGCAACATCGTACGTGCGTTATTTTAAGTGCATGATTATTTAAGCGTACAATGTTGTATTAGTATTTTTGCGTTGTTTTAAACGTACTGTTTATTTAATTACCCTATTATTTTCAGTCTGCTTTTTTAATTTGGAGGAGGCAGACGTCGCCTTGTGTTGGAGAATTAATAACGATTCGTGATATCGGAGTTTAAACAGATGTTAGTCTTTTTTAATTACGAATTATATTTACCTATTTTTTATTAGGTACTTATCCCATTCTCTATGGGGGGGTGCCCCCCTTACCCCCCCAACCCCTCACCCCCCCCCCCAACCCCCCCTCACCTCCCCCCCCCAACCCCCCCTCACCTCCCCCTCACCCCCCTCACCCCACCCCCCCCCCCTCACCCCCCTCACCCCACCCCCCCCCTCACCCCCCCATTTTTTATTTTTTATTATACCTATATTTTTACGTATAGGGAAATAAACATATAGCCTTTAATATAAACGTTTATAAATATAAACACAACGCGTGCGACGTTATAGAAAATAAGCAGTAAACGCCATCTCTAATTGTGGCATATTTGACAGTTCACTACTATGATTTAGATTTTATCTGTGATTTAATGTTGCCATAATTCCATGAGAGATGTCATAAACATAAAATTTTCTCTAAGAAAATTTCTCGTCTATGTAACTGTCATCCTGTCATCTCATTTCACTTGTTTATTTCTGTAATTTCAATTTGTCATAACCTTACTTTTTTACATCTAAAATTATTTAAGATCCTTTTTATCATCGAAAATGTCCAAAAAACTCAAGTCAATGAAAAGAGTGGCTGAAAAAGTCACCCTTCCACCAAAATTAAGCACCAATATTCCCGCAGGAATGGCTACCCCGGGTCCTCCTCTTGGAACTGAACTGGGACAGGTGAGGCAGTTGAATATTATGATAACAAGAAATTATTAGTTTGTCTTTTCACCATATTTACTTACTTGCACACAACTTTCTTATTAGGAGCGTGTTCTAAGGATATTAAAATGACTGAATAAGAGGCATTGACATTATTAGTACTGTGTTGTTCAAAACAGAAATCACCATTAATAAGACACCCAACCTTGACTAACATTTAGTTTAAAGATCTTTGCTTGATATATGGCAGACCAAAATACTTTCCTGCACCTTCAGAATAAGCTAAAAACTTGTGTCGCAAAGTTCAGAATATACTGTCAGCACTGTTATTTGAACCCGGCACCCCCTGATTAGAAGTCTGCCCTCCAACCTACTGCACCATTCATAATTATTTATGTTTTTATTTCAATAGCGTAATATGAACATCACAGCATTTTGTAAGCAATTCAATGACTTAACAGCCAATATGAAAGAAGGAATACCAATTCCCACACGTGCAAAGATGAATCCTGATCGAACCCTCTCTGTCGTGATATATAATCCTCCAACAACATTCCTCCTGAAACAGGCGGCTGGAATACCAAAAGCCGCTTTTCAGCCTGGTAAAGAGATAGCTGGCAAAATAACAATAAAACACGCTTATGAAATAGCCAAGATTAAACATCAGGACCCACCCTTGAGACATAAACCGCTAAAGGAAATCGTACATAATGTCTTACAATCTGCCAGATCTTGTGGTATTGAAGTTGTCAGGGATTTGGATCCTGTGGTAAGTAACTAATCATTTTATTGTCATCATTCTTGAAAGACACGAGTGTTTAGAATCATGTATGTAGAGGAATATGTTCAATATCAATAAGAAGATCCTTTGCAGAAATGAGATTTTCTTTTTATATGAACATGTAAAATAGGGTACACTTTAGTACACACTTAATGTAAAGATTTCTGAAGTGGTTTGTGGGCAGATCTTGCCTGTGGCAATAAACTCACAATGCATGCTCATTATGTCAATAAAGTTTTTTATTATTATTAAATTGTTTTTAGGAATATGGCAAATTCCTCGAGGAGAGAGCTCAGATACGAGAGGATTACAGGAAAGAATTAGATGCTATAAGAGAAGCTAAGATGTTGCGTACTGTTGCTTAAGACTCGAATAATATTTTTTGTGTTGTTTAGTTTTGTAAATACCAATTTAATAGAGAATAGTTTTAATTGTTTGCAAAGTTGTTTCATTATGTTCATCCTTATATTTTTGTCTTACTCTTTTTGACTTAGTTCCAAGCCCTGAGTGGTTCTCTTATACTCATGCGCACTTACAGAAAAAAAAAACTGTTTAAAGTGCTTTCTCTAAAAAACATCCTCCTTGTAATAGCAACAGTGAAAACGCAAACAGGCAGTTCACAGTGGATTTCCAAAATCACCCACTGTAAGTATCAAGGTTCTCTTATACGCCTGCGTATAAGAGAACCAATCAGGGCTTGGAATTAAGTCTTCTTGGTTATGCTTCTCTTAATAATGGTAGGTATTTGATATTTTACGATTAAATTAATATTCAATAGAGTGAAAAAAGACATTAGTTTGAAACAATCCGAATGCTTGCAAAATCCTTTACAACACAAAACTTGTGTCTGATGATTTCCACATATTGCGAATTAGGAGGGAAGATTAAAATACATTTTTTCATAAGAGAAATAATCTTTGTATTAAAAAATTACATTTGTAATAACTGAAAAAATACTTATTCACTATACAACTAAATAATGCAATATTTCTATTATATCTAGTTGTGGGATTCCTATAATATTCCCGAGAAATGTGTGGGGAGGAATCAGATAAAGAACATAATAAAAAAACATATTCTAAACAATTGGACCAAATATTGGACTACAAAAAGATAATTTACCATACCTATTAATAGTTAAGTTCATTTACTCATTTAGATAAGCGTGAAGATTTCAAATTTCAATTCAAGCATCCTGAATTCATAGCCAAATACTGTGAAATACAATTGCTTGAGTGTGTAGGTGCAAAAATTACTGCATTTTCTTGTTTATTTTCTATTTGTTCGCATAAAAATTTTAATATAATATAGCATATTATGTGCGGACTTCTTAACTTGTCAACAAAGGACGTCAAACGTAAGACTAAATGATTTACAATTGCACCTTAATAGACTCATCTAGTAATTTATTAATGAGGCGTTTTTGGCAATTCATTTCAGAAGCTATTGCTTAATTACAAAAATATCTATTGAAGCTCGATAGGTGAATGTGAATATATTGTATGAGAAAAATAGCTGCATTATGTTAATACTAAAGTTGTAAACATTATATGTATATTACAAAATACATTTATAAGAATAATTTTATTCGAAAGTTTAGGAAGAAGGATCAATATTTAGTGTTACACAGATTTCTTAGTTTTCGCTGTTTCTGACGAAACTAGAAGGTCCAATATGGAGATAGGTCTACTTGGATTTGGTCACTGTATACAATATACAAGATATTACTCTACTACATATAAGAGAAGTATGGTCACACAATGTGGTGCACATAGCCCTGTGCATGGTTAGAAGTTAAAATGACTAGAGCGTGTAAGAAGGCATTGGCTGTTTATTTTGCCATTGTAAACTTCCCCTTTACATTTAAATTTAATGAATTTGAGAAGATCATAAAATGAACATTATTTATTTAACTAATAATAGTCAGTCATTGAACTTAATTAAATATCAGAAAACATATATAAATAGGATTTACACAAAATAAATATTTGTATTTCTTTTTGTTGTACTATTACTGTGAAAATATACATAGTTTGTAATGAAAATATAACACACTCTACTAATATAACATTGGTACATTATAAATTAGTATCACGCAAGGATACCAGAAATATTATAAAATAAAATGTACTTTTTCCATTCTTCGTAACATTTCCTATCTAAAGCCCTCCTGGCAAGTTTTATACAAAATATGTCATATATTCTATTATTACTTCAGCAATCCACTCGTGAGCGAATTATCTATGAAATATATCATCGTCTCCAGTATGAAAATATCCGTATATAAATGTTATACTTACAAATTACAATACATTTATTAGAAGTTGATGACTTAGCTTGGGGTTGTCCAAACTATGGCCAAACTAATACATTCTCTTTGCCATGCATGCATTTGTACCAAAATCTAATAAGTCACAATTGTTTTACGTATAGAATTTTTTTTGTGGTGCTAACTCTTAGACTGTTAATGCATATTTCATTTATTTTCCTTGAAAACGCAAACAAGATTTGCAGACATATTTTTTGTTGTAATAATCTCTTTCATCCATCAATAATACCTTATAAGCCCCTTTACTACTATACCTTATGATAGCTTAATGTTGGACAATCCTGACTCTGTTCATGAACAAAATAAAAAACAATAAATAATGAACAAAAAATGTATCTTAATAATATAGAAAATAATTCAACAATAAGTAGGGTCAAAATTTTTAGTGGTAACTGACTTTGTAAGTATACTAATTAAAAAATAACACGAAGTTTTATAGATAGGTAAGTAGTAAATCCACAACCATATAAGAAGGAACTCCTTAAAGTATTAAGAGAAATAGTATTCAATTATACATTGGATCAAAAACTTGCATTGATGTAAAACATACACAATAAAAATTGTTCATCGTCAATATGGGACATACCTAATTTCCATTTGGTTTGAAACAAGTAGCACAAAAACAAAAGCATAATGTTGAAAACAGGTACCTACAATTAAAGCCTTTAAATTTCTTTAATATAAACAACACCTAGGTAATAGTTTCGATTAAAAATATTGTTTTATTAAATGTACATTCATAGGTACACCAACAACACTAAATAAAAATATCAACATCTAACAATACTATTTACTAATGTTATAACTTCACTGGGTCCATGAAAAGGAATTATTCACTACATAATAATTCGTAGTCAATAAAAACTAATATTTTGAGTATCCTACTATGAGATTTAATGTTAGTACTATAAACTAAAGGTAACTAGTTACCTTGTGACAACATACTGACAACTATCTGTCCCCTCCGTGACCCTTGAGGGGTAAGCGGAATAGACAGAATACCAGACCGCCCTATACATACACAAACTCCTTGGTTCCGTTCCTAAATTATAGTGAATAATATAATAGTATTATATATTATCATCTACCACATCCAAAAATAATTTCTTTTTTGTGACAAGTTTACCATGAAATTACATTTCTCCAAATATCATGACAGAACAAAATGGCATCAATGTCATCCACAGTTTGATCCAAAGGAATGAATACATTAAAAAATACATTAGTTAACTGAGTCATTTTGATTTGGAGGATAAATTTCACAATAAACTAATCGCCATTTGTAAATATCTTGCTAGTTTTATTGAAAAATATATTTTGTATTATATTTATATAACAGCACTGTGGCAAATCAGACTTCAGTTGATCATTATTTTACATTATTCACATTAATACATATTATTTAACAATTAACAATAATATTTACCAAAGGCTCTGATATGACACATTGACATAAGAAAAAATACTGACTTATTTGTTAATTTGTAATAGTAGTAATTATAAAATGCAGATGATAATATCAAAATTTGCATTCTACTATAAACATACATAAATCGAAGAAACCCCAATATTCCAGAGTATCAATTTACTGAATATGAGTAGCGGACTTGTATAGTGAGTTGCAGAATACATAGTCAACACTGAGATTTTAGCAGTGACCTCATGCTCGTAAGATCACATTTAAACTACCAAGTCAACATATTTGTCATGTAAAGCAAACTAAATGACTTATAAGGGGTTTTCGAGTTAACAGTTATTCCTAATGTCAATTTCGTATATTCATTGATACAAAGGCTTACTACACATTTATAAATATTTATCAGATCTTCGCATTGTATTCACAAACACAACCGATCATCAAACATTACAATACTCTCACAAACCTATGTAATAACAATATTACGTTACAGCCCCTACATAAAACAGTTGGCCGAATTTGTAATTCTCCTTAAAACTACATCAGCTTCTGTCTTCTTCATTGTCAACAATTAATGCCTCGGCAAACTTGGACTTGAAATCAAAAGATTTATTATCAGATCTAGCTTGGGATGTGTTGCAGGGCGGCAATACTTCAGGAAGATGAATGACACTATCTATTGTGTAATCTGGGATGACGCTTATGTCTTCCGTGTTATCCGTCTGTAGTGGAATCCACACAGTACCTCCGAGCTCAGCTTCTTTTCCACCCTAATCACAAATAAAAAAAAAAATGTAAAATGTAATGTCTCTCAACATAATATTAATATGTAATAAAGTGTTGGGTAGTTACTTGTATGTCAGTTTCCAGTTTATCTCCCACCATGATGCAGTGCCTAGGCTGCACTCCCAAGTACTGGCAAGCTTCCTGAAATATTTTCTGGTCAGGCTTCTCCCAAGGTAAATCTCCCGACACCAAAATGCAGTCAAAGTAATCCTTGAGATCCAATCTTTCTACCTTTTCCCACTGGGCTCTCGATGGTCCGTTAGTAATGAGTGCCAATAAGTATGTTTTCCTATAAATATATTAACTCTTCTAATCAGTTGAGTAATATGAGTGAGAATATTGTTAGTAAAATGAGTCCTGCCTCACAATAGAAAATAGTTCTTCAGTCGACAGGATTGATTTTAGCTTTTTTCCAACACTGTGTGTACCTTGAACATATCTTAGACTATAATACAATACATACAGTTAAATACAATAACAGTCAAATTATTAGTTTCACTTTGATAATTCAATAATGGTTAAAGTATGGAAAATATTGACAAAAAGGGAAGGAAACAATTGTATTTCATATGTTTGTAACTTAATTGGATATTAAAATTCAACAAATAGCTACACACATGTACAACATAATACGAATCAATATAATAATAATTACCTGAGAGAAATAAGTAGTGAGAGTATTTCCGGTTCAATAGCCAAGTAATGGTACCTCAACTCCAGCCACTGCAAGTAAATATCATCTGAAAATAGATCCAAACAACACCACATGTTAGGAATAATTACACTCTATATCGTTCAACAGAATTATATAGAATCATATCATAACATGCCTAACACTAGATAAATTATTCATCCAGCACTTCTATAGCAGATTAAACAACAATATAATAAAGTTAAGCATTTTGTCATAAACAAAAATATTCCTTTCTTACAAGAGAAGGCCACTGGTATAAAAATCAAGCAATACACACTGTATATATAGACCCACTAAGCTAGTACCAGTTCTGAGCATGATACCATCATTAAGAAATTGCTTCACAGCTCATCACAAAATACGTGTTTTTTAAATTTTACTGGATAATGTTTACAAATTAATAATGGGATTATATTTGGGTCTACCTAACCAGCCTGAGTCTTTACTAAGATAGATTAATTCATATATACACTGAAATTGAGGTAAAAATAATGAAACTTATCAGAGGTAGGTGAGTAGTAAAATCAGACTAGTCAATTGTGGCGTTGCATTTTGTGCTAATAGTAAAATAGAACGTACTTGCTAAATGTGAGAACTCTTCACCCAAAGCTTCGGTCCAGAGGTGCACTCTCCAGGAGTCCAAATCATAATCGGCATTGTCGGGACATCGTCTGAAGGCTCTCAAGAATGATGTTGTCATCTGCTCCGCTTCATTGCCATCTATTCCATACTCTTCACTCAATATTCCATTTAACTGTGTCATACACAAATATATATCTCTGGTTAAAAACTAATGCTCTGTAAAACTTGGCAAATACATGGCATAATACACATACAATGTAGAACAAGATAAGAATTAATGGAAAACACATGTATTGTTATCATTGTATGGTTCAGCATATCAGTGTTTGTTTCAATATCACTGGATACATTAAAAATATTTAAATACATATTTTACTACTAAGAGGTGTAATCAGCTACTTAATGTTTAAAGCAGAGTCTTCCAGAAGGAATCCAACAATATTCAAAGTTTACTGTATTTTATACTACGAGATACATATTATTTATTACAAGATATATGCAGATAACGCAGAGAAGAAGCATTTGGATTTTTGTGAATATGCAGCTCTAAAAATTATTCCTACACTTAGGCACCCTATAACATAATTTAAATAATATGAACATGTACATACAACTAATACAGATCATTCAATATGAATTGGGAGTAATCAAGACTTGTTCACATGTATCACCTACTATGTGATAATTTACTCATTTTTACACATTGCATCCTTCATCACGATGAACATTAAAAATTATCAGCAGACAAATATTACACTTTGTATGTTTACTCAGACACATTCCTAAAGACATTCGTTATCTCAATATAACAATTCTTTTGGATTTCTGATTGGGAATCCCAGGGGAAAATTCCTTAATTAAGTTGTTATTACAGCCACAGAGTACGTCAGATAGGTACTATAGGTATATTATTATTCTATGCGTCAGATGTAATTATAATAAAGAACATTCTAGATAACATCCTAAGAATATCTTGTGTTCTGTAGAGTACCTACTCATTATTTTCCTTATAATAAGGATTTTATAATACAGTACTAATTATTCCTGACCTTACTAACAAACATAACAATTACCAAGATAATATTTAGTAATTAGTTTAGTCCTATAGAAGTTTGGTTAGTAGCGTACCGAGAGGAGGGGGGAACTTTTCAGGGTGTAGGATCTGAGGGCGCCAAAACGGGGTTAATTTTTTTATATTAATTGCATAATAAATGACACGATTTTTGGGAGCTATTTTTCTCATACCTACTGTGGATTATAGTTTACGATTACTTCGATTCTTTTATTATTGAGTATTTTTAATAGGAGGGGGCAATTTAATAGTTTGCCCCTGGGACCCGAATACCCTCGGTATGCCACTGAGTTTGGTTGTTTGAATGTGTGTGAAAACAAATAGTATATCTGATAGGAGTTGTAGTTGTCAGCAGTTGTAGTAATCTCTAGTCGACGATAAGTGTTGCCAGCTCTTTACTGTTAAGGTGTTGTTACACAAGCAATATACTTGATGCTGTTGTAATGTCATTGTGACGCGAAGCTGCAGGTAGTAGAGCAATTTATTGCATCCAGTAACAGCACCTTTACAAAGATTGTACAGATTCCTACAACTGCTAGATTACGGAAGTCGCAGGCAAGTCAATATTACTGCATTATTTTCATAGACAATGATGCCAATACGTGAAGGAGCATAGATTGCGATACTAATTTATGCCTTACGTAAACCTTTAACTTTACAATTTATAATACATTATCATGCAACCAATGCTGTACATAAGTTTTTACTCATTAGACGAAGGTGGATAATATTAATAGCATGTTTATCATTGATGCATGTGGCAATTAACATTAAATATAATGGTTATCTTCACAGATATACACAAAAAAACAAAAACAAACAATTTACAAACCATTATAAATATTATGATGATAAATATGCTATCGTGTTTTAATATTTGTTCAACAACAATTTCATATACAATTATACTAATTGGAAGATGTGTAATATTTAAGAGATTCCGAAAAACGTGACGTCTATTTTAACGTGACATTTAAAAACAATTACTTACAATTGATTTGTTTATGAGACTTCATTCAACACAATATTATCAACAATATTATTAGAATTATGATCCATAGTGGAATAAGTTACTAAAGTATTTTTATTGCTATATTTTCCTCAACTATATTAAATGCCTACTTACAGCGCAAATAATTTGTTACCAATATGATAAAACCCAAGTTATACAAGTAATTTAAGGAGGTACATAATAATATATTGTATTTAATCTTCCAATCTTACAGAACATTCATAAATGTTCATATTTTGTCCAAGCACAATAAAATGAGCAGGTATCATAAAAGGGAAACTCTGCTGAGGTATAGGAAGAGACATTGTTTCTAAAAAAAATTGTGGTCAAGAACAACACAATATTGATATTAAAAGTACAAATATTTAATATGAGAAATCCTACTAGCTTACACAATCTGCAGCCAATTATTCTATAATAATATACATACTTTATTGACCAGTCATAAATTTAATATTAAACAATTTGCAGACGCCAATAAAATTATTTATTGGTGATAGAATCATAATGTAATGTTAATTTAGAAATACAACGTCGAAATAATAATTTGACAGAAGTACATAGCAGGATGCCAATTATTTCCAACGCGTAATTTATATTTTTAGATGAAGCAGTCTACATAACTCACTAAATTAAAAATATATAATTTTTGTATTGTCTCATCTCGAGAAACATTATTTATTAGTATTGCTAGGTTGTTTATAAAACATTACATAAATTGTTCCTCCGAATTAACTTGTATACATAGGCATTATCATTCTTTCATCAACGTGGTGGAAAAACAATGCTTTGTGTAAACACGTCAATTCAGTAACATTCCTCATCTGAAACCATTGTGCCTCTGCATTCTTTCACAAGTTTGTTTGTGATATGATGTAGACAGTGGACACAGCCAATGAGCAAGTGATAGAAGCCGTCTATGTTACCAAATAAGACAAAATACAGACTACGGATGAGAGGACTTTATTTGTGATTAGATATTTAGAATGAATAGCAATCTGGCTAAGACTCTATATAATATGTTGGATTTAATGTACCTATTAGTCACAGTTTTTTGTAACCATTCAAATTGTCTTGTTTTTTTTATACTGAAATATTCACTACCCACATACACTGGAAATAAACCAAGTATTACAAAATTATTTACATTTATGAGTAGAGTATTCTGTAAGGGCAAAGGAAGATTCAAAATACCATACATTATTGTGCAAATTACCTTCCGAGAAAGTAAGCATTTAAGAAGCTTTAGAAACTACAAGTACTAAGTGTAATAATATTCTAGTACAAAATAAATCAATCAGATGTCAAAGCATATGCCAATTGTTATTCTTGTGTAGAACAATTGTCTTTGGATCTTTCAAGTTTTATACACAACATTTTCACATCTATCTAAATATTATAAAATATAATACATGTATTCAGAATAACATAGCTCTCTGCTAGATTTATTTTTACAGGAAAAAAAAGCAACTGAGAACGCCCAATAGTTTGTGCTAAAAAAAATCCTGAAATGCAGCACTTTTAATTGGTATCGATATTCAAACCCTTGATTAATTTCTAGAACAGGAGTTCCCCATGACACACAGAAAGGAATTATTGCCACCTAATCCATGTTCACCTTCACACACTAACACAAATAGCATTCTTATATTCCATTCATGTTGAAGCATATCAAGGAATGCACACCTGAATCCATTCGATGACTTTCTGCATGGTGCCTGTTTTATACACGGGCTTACTACTTATAGCAGAATTTGTTAAGAGGCTATCTTATTTATTTTCCTCATATTATAATTTAAAATACATGATTATGAAGATGGTTTATTTCTATTATATTCTACCATGATGAAGTACATATTACAGTGGTCACCGTTTAATGTTTTCAGTCGGTTATGTTAGCAATTTTAGTTGGTTCTTTCACACTCTCAAAATAATCCTTTGTGTTTGTAACATTCTCAGTGGCCTTCAATATAAATATGTTTTTAATGGCAGTGCATGAGAGGTGCACATGGATTTATTGAACATTGCAGAGTGCATAAATGGCGTCTTACCAGTAAAACAACACGAGGAATAAGGATGGACCACGAGGCAACAGCAAATTTACCTGCCTACTGTATTTCACTATTTTTTTTGTAATCTTTTGGTTAATGTAATTGGCCGTTGTTATATAAAGTTGCGGGTTGAATGATCACATCAATCAGGATCCACTGTATTGTGTATTATGACATTAAGTGAGGTGGTATGTTATGGTGGAGATTAAACAATAATTTTAAAATTATGATGATAAATAGAAATGTTAATATAACAAATAAAATGAATGTACGAGTTGGACATTCTATAACTCAATTGAGCGATCAAAGTATTATCAGTAATAATTGTTCCAGATTAGGTTTTTATGGCAACATTTAAATTTCTGTAGTTTAGAAATGTAAATGTTTAATAGATTTTAAGCAAACCTCCCCTCTTTCCCAATAGATACTCAAATAGAGAATTAGACGGAGATGTCAGCACCTAGCCTAAGGTAATTGAACAGGCGCTATGCATAATAAAGTACTATAGGGTAATTGATTTAAATAATGAATTAGTAACAACAGCGGCCTTTACCTTAAGTGTCGTTACAGTTAGTCACAACTCCGATATATTTAATTCATTATTACTTGGCAATGGATGACCGATACATTCCACACTTTGTCATTCCAAACTCTGTAAAGGTGATTTAAAATAAGATTACAAACAAAAAGAAGAGTAAACAAACATGTACATACCTATTGTGATGATGCTTTATGATGTACGTGTATGTATGTATTAAGCCAACATGCATGCTGCATAGTGCACACTACTGTAGGTATATATACACCACTGCGTGAGTGATATCTGTTGATGTAGTAATGGTAAAGATGATTGGAAATGTTTATTATAGGAAGGAATACACGCTAGGGTTAGGATATACATGTAGGTAGGTATATATAAACATTTCCACTGGTGATGAGAACATGTATTTGAATAACATCATGTTAGGTATATTAGTTGTACTTTGAATGATAGGACAAGTGTTACAACTCCCACATGTGATACTGAAATAACTCTCTTTACTGTATTCTACCTCTCACATGGATTCTTCAAAATGGTTAAAAAACATCAAATACATATTAACTTATCACAATGTATCTTTAGAGACTTTGTCAATTGAAACACAATTTAGTTTTGCATCGATAATCTTTTATTTTATGTTAGTATAATTAAAAGAGAGACTTATAATTACCTATTAAGAAAAAGGTATAAAACTTTTCAATCTTAACATTACACAATCATATAATCAGACAATTGAATGTTATTAAATTAATCTCCAAATAATTTCTTTCCTAATTCCATAAACCTGTGATTGCGACACACTTTCAAGGCATCGGCTTTTTTTAATACCTTCACTACATCAGCATTGGCCTCCACCAAATGGCAGAGAAAGTCTTCGAACGCAGATTTAACATTTGCCGGAAGTGAGCCAACTTTTACTTTCTTAAGCATCTCCATGATGCCTTCCGCCCAACCACTTTCAATAGCAAATTCTGATATCCATGGAACGAGGGCAAGTACAGAGCTCATAGTTTGCATTCCCAAAAACCATAATTCCATAATTTCTGACCAATGTTCCTTGTATGACATAGACACTGTTAATGCTGTAGGATCGTTTGATTCATCTACAGTGTATGCGTCCCATAGGAATCTGATTGTAGACTGAATGTATCGGCAAATAGAGAAATCATTCTTCTTTACTTTCTTGGACTGTTGTTTGAGCAGTAGGAGGCCTAAGATGGCCAAGTGTCCATGGAGGACTAAATTTTCTGGTGAATTTTTCAACTCTGGTAGATTGTTAAAAATAAATTTGAGAAGGGTATTGAATAAGATGCTCTCGTCCACAATTTTAGCCTCCAGCACAGTGAGATTCATAAAAATATTACAAAGGCTCACCATAGCTGCACGGGAATCTTTCATCTGCTCGAGTAACTGTGGATCCATCTCTGGCTCTGGTTGAGTTTTTACTTTCAAGCGCTCCGACTTGGGCACTATTGGTTTCTTGTAATGAACAATAGACCAGTGATATGTCATACACTCATATAACACTTCCTCTTCTTTGGTAGCCAAGACAATATCTCTAGCTTTATCTTCAACCACTAAATGACAAATGGATGGTAACATAATGCGAAGAACATCCACTTGTCCCAACACAGAAGATTCTGTTTCCATCGCTGCTTCAGCACTGCGTTTTTCTGCCAATTTTCTGTTTCTGTGTGCATAAAAGGAGTCATTGGCTAGTGACAGCATGAAGGGTAAGAGAGCGTATACTTGTGTTCGCATGGCAGTTGTTTCTTGTGCAAGCCATGCCACCAGTACTCTCACCATGGCACACACGTATACCTTCTCACTATCGGGAAGTTTGTCATGATTTTTATCATTCGAAATTTTAGTCAATATCGAGACGACTGCTGAGAAGGCACCTTTAAGTCCCGTGTATACAGTCTGCTTCTCTTTCTGTTCCAAATCAATCAAATCATTTGCCATGTAGTTAATGGCTAATTCCAAAACCACGAAGCATGAGGTAACAAGCTCAGCATTCACTAGGGCCTGTTTGAAGCTTTTATCATCAAGTTGCATGCGAACCTCAATGGAGCACAGCTGCACTAAGAGAAGGAAGAACTTTTTAGGATTCTCTTCATCTGTCAATGTCCACTCTATACCCATCAAATCAACAACATTAGATACCAACTTCAGGGCTGGATCTCTTTGTGTCTTTCCTATCCTGCTTCCTAGAATATCTGTGAGTGCTTTGAAAACACTCAGGGGCCAGATTTCATCAGAAGCTGTGGGAGCAACGACGGAGCGGTTGCAACTGACTATTAAAGAATTGATAATGTCCGCCAATTCAAATTTTCTCTCAGAATGATCTGTTTCAAAGTCCAAAGCAATCTTATTTAATAATGAATGGAATGGTTTGGGATCTGTTCCCCAAACTTCTGGTCCCGCTTTGCTGACGAGCGTTGCCACCAGATTTAAGGCTTCATCTGTTTGAAAGCTTTGGTGGGAATAGATCTCTGACATCTTTGTAATGGTTCCTAGTTCAATGAGAGCCTTTCTTCCCACTTCCTGGGAGGCAATGCATTGAAGGCACATGTAGGCTTCATTTACAATCATCAGGTTATCATCGTGGTCATCATCATCCGATGTTTGCACAATATCCAAGAAAACAGGGATGTTTGCCAGCATCTCAGGATGGGACACAATGTCTGGGTCTTGACAGAAGCACGTAAGGACTGAGAGGGCCACTGACTTGTACACTGATGGAGGGCAGTCATCTGGGACATCATTACTCAACAGTAATTTTTTTAGGAACTTGAATCCGATGGCTTCGAACAAAGCTTTCTTGGCGTTAGTGTTACAATCTTTGGCCTTAACTAGTTTTGTAACCATAAACAATGCCGCGAACTTTTCAGTGTCACTCTTCGCGGCCTTCAATATAGCTATACACTTCTTCACTGGCTCTGATATGTCACCCATGATTCTGGATAAACAAAGAGATTCAGAGAAAATATGCGCGGCGCAGTTAACCTCAAACACGAACTACACCCTCCACGTTTACTGCTAGACGAAGTTTATTTGGAGTATAAGCTTCCAGAATGTCTAAATCGGGAGACGTAGCTCCCATTTCCAATGTTAACAAAACAATCTATTTATATTTCACCGCGAGCGACTTCACGCGAGCGCTGGAAGTAGTAATGAGCAAGCACACGATACACACCACAGTGACTGTCATTTTACACTTGACAGGACGATTATAGGTTAGGATTTTCTAAAAAAACTTCACTAAAAGTCACGTATGCACGATAGTTTCATACTGTAATAAATCTTGGTAAAATGTAAGTAATATTGTTACCTTTAAACATGTTTTGACATCAGCTTTTCTCGTCTGAATCAACGTATTATCCAAATCAAACAATATCGCCGTGACAGATGTGTCAGCCTTGGCATTAGAAGCAGCCATTTTCCAATTTTCAGGAATTTTCCTAGCGAGTACACCGCTCTACACCTACTCAGTCTGTAGAAGGAATGAAAATATGACGACTTGTATTAGTAGGCACCTATATAACTACGCTGGCTGCTGCACAGTCAATACACCAACCATACAGCCATAATAGTGGGCGAAGGTGAAGGCGATATCGTTAGGTACAATGAGAGAGATAAAGAGGGGTATATCAGTTAATAATAATAATTTATCAAACGATGATACGTATTAACGTATAGTGTGACGCACATGAAACTGATGATGTCACGTAGTCCTGAAAACAATAATAAAAAATGTTTTTGAACTAATACTCCAGGAAATAGAGAATTTTACCGTGCAAAACGTATAGTAGTTCTGATTTTTGGATATGTTATATAGGTTAGTCCCCTGGTTAAGAATCCAAGTTTGTGACCTCCCAACCCTTGTGCGTTCACTAGGGCGAGCCAAAAACTGACGAAATTTCGGTCATTTTTTAAATTATTAATCATAACTTTTTAACAATGCATTTTAGAGAGTAAAACTGTATGTAGAAGTTGAAGAATATTAAATTCCCTGCAACTTGAGCCTACAAAGTTTTTTGTAAAACTATTATTTAAAGAGTTATGAGATATCGAATTTGCAATTTTTTCTGAAAAATGCTGTTTTTTTACAAAATTTCTCATTTTTTAAATATATTTCCTGAAATGTACATTGTAGAAAAAAATGTTATAAGTAAATGTTGTAGATCGTTTAATTTAAAACAAGTTTGAGGTCAACATTTTTTCTCTCGGACTAATAACAACAGAGTTGTGACCTTCTGAAAAAATATCAGACGAATATTTAAGCAACATTCAGTATAGTAGGTATGATATTAGTTATAAAAAAAATGCAATCAAAGCAATTATTTTTTTTTAGGTTATTAAGGTTAGTTTCGTGGTTCAGAATCCAAGTTTGTGACCTCCCCGCCCGCGTGTATTCACTAGGGTGGGCCAAAAACTACTGAAATTTCGTTAATTTTTCAGTTTATTGTTTCTATTTTTTTAATTATCCATTTTAGAGTAAACAATTGTAAGTAAATATTGTAGAGTATTAAATTTTCTGCAACTTAGGTTAGTCACGTTTGTTTAAAAAGCTATTATGTAAAGAATTATATAACAAATACCATAATTTTTAAACGAAAAAAAAATTTTTTTTCTTTTTTTGTATTATTTTTCAGAATGGTACATAGTAAGAAAAAATATTATTAGCGAATATTATAGGATATTAACTTTGCAACAAAAAATGGTGCAAGACTTTTTTGCCTTGGACTAATACAAAATGAGATATGAGATATGCTGTCCTGAAAATTAATTTAAGGTCAATAGTCAATATTCAGATCGCCATATCTCATTTATTATTAGTCCAAGGCAAAAAAGTCTGGTACCATTTTTTGTTGCAAATTTAATATCCTATAATATTCGCTAATAATATTTTTTCTTACTATGTACCATTCTGAAAAATAATACAAAAAAAGAAAAAAAATTATTTTTTTCGTTTCAGTAGTTTTTGGCCCACCCTAGTGAATACACGCGGGCCGGGAGGTCACAAACTTGGATTCTGAACCACGAAACTAACCTTAATAACCTACGAAAAAATAATTTCTTTGATTGCATTTTTTTTATAACTAATATCATACCTACTATACTGAATGTTGCTTAAATATTCGTCTGATATTTTTTCAGAAGGTCACAACTCTGTTGTTATTAGTCCGAGAGAAAAAATGTTGACCTCTAACTTGTTTTAAATTAAACGATCTACAACATTTACTTATAACATTTTTTTCTACAATGTACATTTCAGGAAATATATTTAAAAAATGAGAAATTTTGTAAAAAAACAGCATTTTTCAGAAAAAATTGTAAATTTCGATATCTCATAACTCTTTAAATAATAGTTTTACAAAAAAACTTTGTAGCCTCAAGTTGCAGAGAATTTAATATTCTTCAACTTCTACATACAGCTTTACTCTCTAAAATGCATTGTTAAAAAGTTATGATTAATAATTTAAAAAATGACCGAAATTTCGTCAGTTTTTGGCTCGCCCTAGTGAACGCACAAGGGTTGGGAGGTCACAAACTTGGATTCTTAACCAGGGGACTAACCTATATAACATATCCAAAAACCAGAACTACTATACGATTTGCACGGTGGCCATACATTGTATGTCTTGGTTTCCCGGGGTATAATGATTAATATTAAAGTATCTCGCCCGAGGTGATTTTGAGGTCCCCTGAAGAGGTTATTACCTACATCAGTGGACGATCCAATATATTTTGGCTGGGGCATGAGCCAGTGTCGGATTTACACTTTTCATAGGAAATAGAAATAGGCCCTGTCTTTTCGCCACTCCCCCCCACGATTTCATTTTTTTTTTATCAAAACATGCATCGCAAACTTACAAACTTGGCGACGAATGAAAAAAAAATTTCGTCGATTGGTCCCTAGGAAAAGCTAAAAAGAAACTGTTGGCCTTGGCCAAGAAAAAAAAATTGAGCGAGGGGTGGAAAAACTTTCCACGAACTCGTAATGTTGAGCAGTTGAGGTGTTGAAGCTACGATGAATGTTTGTTGAGCGGGGAGGAGGGGGAGGGTGAGATAATTCCTGCAAAATCAAAAAGTGGGCGAGCGCCGCCCGTTGACTCTGCCGCCTATAGTCCGCGGCCTATTCAGCCTTTTGACAAATGCGGCACTGGCACGAGCCCACACATAAGTAGGCACTTCTTTTTGCAATAAAAAAAAACTCTGTAGTGGAAACCCCATGAGAAAATTCGTTCCTATATAATGGGTACTATTTTTTGATTGAGATGTTGGAAAATGTGATAACAAAAACGCTTTTGTAGGTTTTGCCCTACAACGTTGCCATCTCGCGATAAACAATAGAACTAAAATGTGATGAACACAGCAGCTTCAGTAATTTATTATTCAGTAGCAGGTATATCGGAATATTATTCTGTTTCATGTTCATGGTTCCTCGCGTTACGAATACTACATCGACTTTCATTTCCCCAGTACGAGAAAAGTGGTTGTTTATTTTACATAGATGGGTGTTGGTGGATTTCGCCTACGCGTTAAAATTATTTATCTAGATATCTTTAGAAATATCTAAATCTGATCTAGAAAGTACCTATTGCGTACCTACCTACAGGTATACCTACTATTTAGCTCCTGGATTGGTTTTAGAACGGTTCATAAATTATTACTTGGGAATAGCTATCTATTTTACTTTTTTACTGCTAGCCACTTGCGTTCCACTGCTGGACATAGGCCTCTTCTAAACTATTCCACTGTCTTCTACCTTGGGCTATCTGCTGCCATCTACGACCCGTAAGCTGGACAATGTCATCTGTCCACCTTTTCTGTAGTCTTTCTACGCCTCTTCCTAGCTATCTATAGTACGACCAAATTTACACGACTAATGACTAATAATAATTACTGTATAATTACGATATCTGAGGCCTGCGTTGAAGAATAACAGTACTTAGTCCTATAGGACCGCAATCCGCATAAATAAATATTTATTGGTCAAAGAAAATATGCATAATATAGTTACAAAAACAAGACAATGGTAGTGTGCCAAAAGGCGGACTTATTGCAAAAGCAATATCTTACAGTCAACCCGATATAAGAAAGAAAAAGATACAGGATTATTCGGCGCCGAAGGCGATTATCTCACGAATTTAATAAACATATGAATCTTATTTGCGTTATTAAGAAGGAAAATAGAACATTAGGTATGCACTTAATCCATAAGTCAATTTTGTATTTCATGTCGTGAAACTGTTTCACAAGTTCCTAAGCTACCTTTTTGTATTTTTGAAACTTGCCTTTTTCCAGTACCTACTTGAATCTCATTGGATATTATAATACCGGAAACGAAGATGCAGTGGAAGATATTTTTTAACAAGGTATATGATTGTGTCTGTTTATATCTACTTATTTATATTTATGGATCTGTAAGTTAGATGTTTCTGCGAACTACTTTATTGTTTATTGTTGTTTATCATCCGTAGGCCCATCTGGACACCAGGAATCGTCATTTGAATATATTATGTGAAAAATAATTTGTACTTTTGAACTTGTAGTTGTGGTAAAATTGGCCTAAAATCTCACTGAAAAAAATTGCCCTAGCTGCTATTTATCGAAATATGATTTTAGAAAATTATATACATTAGGGTCATATTATATCGCCACAGGGTAGCCTAGCAAAAACTTACCGAATAGGTCCTCCTACCCGGTTTTTCGCATTTTTTTGGAATATGGTAAGAGGTATGGAAAGTGGTCCGTGACAAATAATCCTTACTTAATTATCTATGTACATAAAATGTTCCAAGCATTCTTTTCTTAGCAGTTTACCCGCAATGGCCGGACAAAACATTGATTTTTATTGAAAAAAAAGTAACCAAAAAAGCTTAGTGCGTAAAATGTTATTATTATAATTTACATTTGAATGTTATATTGCATGGACTATATTAGGTATAAAAACTCCTGTTTTAAAATGTTTTAAACATGTTTAAAGTTGAGTTGTTAATGCGATTATTTTTCCTTCCGATAATGTCATTTAATTGAATTAATAAGGTGATATTGATAATTAATATTCAGCGCCTCACGCCACCGGAACCCGAAGCGAGTTTTACTTTACCGGATGTGGAACGAAACGGAGAAGAGGTGGCGGTGGTTATACTAGATGGTGGGTGCAGGCCCGTAGCTACGCCTTTAGGGGCCCTGGGGAAAAATATATTCGGGGTCCCTATATTTTTTAAACATTCGAACATATTTGTATGATTCAACATCGGCGTCGCTAGCTTTGAAGCTCAGGAGTGAAGGCAACAAAATCAAATGTGGGATAAAAAAGCAACAAAAATAAATGTGGGATAGAAATGCTTTAATAGCGCCGCAGACGACTTTTTTATGAGACTGTATAAAGAAGGTCGTAAAATACCTAGTTAATAATAATTAGGTATTGGTGCAGGTATTTTCATTCAATAAAAATATGTTCTAATAATAGTTTTTAAAATCGTTGTCTTACAAAAAAACGTACTACACCGCAGGCGATTTTTTTTAAATAACAGATCCAAAAAAAAAATCGCTAATAGATTTGCAGATAGATTGGTGATTTAATTTCTTTGGAGGGGGGGGGGGGGGGAGGGCGGTGCCCCGGCTGCTCCAGCCTAGCCATAGGCCTGGGTGGATCGTCTGGTGGAGTCACTCAGGGACCAGGGAGTCTACGGGAATCGAGCCGTTTAAAGTTTATACGGGAGAAACCAAACAATATCACATACCTACCTAACTAGTTTCACTGCTGTAACCTCTCTCGATTTTCACGTTTTCTTCGGGAGATAGTTTTCAACGCAAATCTGAAAACAGCATTACATATTGGGGTCACTGTAACTAATTACCTTCATCTGTTAGAAAACAGTTTAATTTAGATACGAGAATCGTAAAGATTTCAAAGGTAGGTGTCTACCTTCTAGTACGTATCTAAAATCTGTGAATATTGAGAATGTTCAATTGACTATTGCGTCCAAGTGGTCAGCTGATAATATAAGTTCGGAATAAGTGAGAACTTATGTTATTCTTATAACCTATATTTCTTCACTTGTCATAAAAATTAAATAAAGATTCTTGAATGCCTGCTCCGTGTTGAATTCCATGACAGTGCGAATATAACAGGTGATTCAGGAGATGAGTTGTCTTGAGTCAATAGCGAAATGAGAATTATTAGGATATAAAGAGAGTGGTAGGTGCAGACCCTGCCCTAGTGAGGATTAGGGAGGTGGAGGTAGGTATAAAGGAATTACTGTGGGGTTATCTAAGGTAGGTATGAACTGAACCATTATTGAGGTTAACCATAAACTGTCATTAGATGCCACCTTCATTTGTCAATTTTAAAATTTATCACTCTATTGAATGGGGAAAAGGAATTTATTCAGTGTAAATTATCAGCGACTGGCTCGTCTTTCAAGGGAAATTGTCTGTTAAATAGGTAATGAATAGATAATTAATTTTCATTGTGTTATTATTATATTCTTTCGGAAAAGGCAGTCCATTTCGGTAAAATTCAATTAATAAAAAAATAAATATCAATAGGAATTGAAATTAGATGAATGGGAAAACGATACACCTACCTATTATACGAGTGGTTTATATAATCATACTCTTATTAACATTATAATTACATCAAAATTTAATAAAACGTTTTTATAGGTAGATAGTATCATAATAGTTTAGTAACAATACAACACTAATAAATAATACTAGCTGTTGTGAACGGTGGGCCTGCGCCTGAATGTCGGGTTTGATGCAACCACTACTGCATAAACGATGTTTTGAAATTAGACATATTTCTCTTTAACCGTAAGAGGTATTTGATTTTTAAAATAGCCTATGTCCTAGCCAGGATTCTGAACTATCGTTATTCAATAAGTATGTTCAATGTTTTCGGAGAGCTCTCCCGTGTAAGGCTGGCCACAAACGTCCCGAAGTTCAGTTCCGGAATCGACCGTTTTGCAAAAAGGTTCCGACCAAAACCTCTTTCTGAATTTAAAATCGGGGTGACGCTGAATTCAGAGAGAGGTTTTGATCGGAACTTTTTTGCAAAACGGTCGATTCCGGAACTGAACTTCGGGACGTGTGTGGCCAGCCTAAAACTGATTCTTGGACATAAGCCGTTTAACACCTATCCATATATACAATACCTTATTAAGATATTACGGTGATTTCATCACAATGTAGGTAAAATTTACTTGGAAATCAGTACAGATAGATACTTAATTACACTAAATTTCAATCGTCTCAGATCTCATTTTCTTCTGAAAAGTTCTTTATTTTCTTCAACTTTGTGTATTTTAATACTTACCTACTTATATAAGTGTATTTCTCCTTCTGTCGATTCTCGTTATTTGTATAATACGAATATTCTATACGTAGCTGAAATTTTCTCAGCAGTTCACCATAACAATATTATCAATACTATGAATAAAATATTGAATCCAACATTTTATGAATACGCTCGTTCAATAATCTTATAAATAGTGGAAACTTTGCCTTTACGTACGAAGGAGAAAGCGGTAGGTAAACAAATAAGCAAAAACAAAGTTAGTTAAATAATTTGAAGTCTATAAATTATTATAAATAAATAGCTTAGTGTTATGAACATAGGTGATACATATTTTACTTATTATATAACTGTAGTAACATTGTCCCATAATGAATTTGAATTGTCGATTGCACGCGAGTCTCGACAGTAAGAACCAAGTTGTAAATTTAACATTCACTGAAGTTCGATTAATTTTAATAAAATAGTTGAAATACCGGGTGTTTGTGAATCTTATAATAATGTCGCAATGGAGGAATATGTATACAAAATAATATGTTAGAGAAGTATAGTAGTTATGTGTAGAAGGCAAAGGTTATGCCAGCGTAGGCGGAGTGCTGGTTGAAAGCAATAACACGAGTACAAAACATATTGGAATGTATTGAGTATTGAGGGAAATAATAATAGTGTGTTACTTAAAATATTCTTGTATGAAATAACTACATGTTCATAATATCACATCCTATGCCTTGTGTAACGCATTCTATTTGTCGTATATCAAAAATATCACACAGGAACAATCAAAATGAAGTAGGTGGCGATTGGTGACTCTCAAAACAGGAAAAGCAGAAATGATATAAATAAACGAGATTCTGGATGGCGAGGTGGTGGATGGATGCAGTGTGCCCAAGACAGGAAGCTGTGGAGGACCAAAGAGGAGGCCTATGTCCAACAATGGACCTGAGTGGCTGCGGAAGAAGAGAAGAAGAAGAAGAACGAGATTCTGTAAAGATAGAAAGACTTAGAAAATTTCTGTCTGGGAATAAGGGTAAATTGAAAAAGGGAAAAAATCAATGAACAATTTAAATGTGTTAGATGAAGATAGTGATTTTTCTCTATTTGTGAAGGTATATAATAACATGGTATTTCACTCGCTTTCACGGTGTATCATTTGACCCTAGCCACGATAATATATTTCAGAGATAATATATTTTGTGTAACACAAAAACATAAACCTTTAGTTATCTCAGGAAAAATCTCCGAAAAACAATTAAGTAGGCACTATTTTATAATTTAATCAGTAGGTAGATCTTAATTGAGTCCTTTCCTTGTGAATAAAGAATTAGCAACAGAATAAGTAGAATAATGTAAAGTTTTTCGCTTGAATGGAACAAGTTGTTTCTTATAATGAATGGTAGGTAAAGGTGACGAGTTCCTTCTTGTAAAAGTCTTCATAGAAAACCGAAACACAGACGGGTCGTTCATTTGGCAATACAGAATATGTATCTATACAATAATAATGGGATTTCAGCTAAGAAGCGGTGTTTCGATATTTCCTTTACATTATAATATTATTAGGAGGAATAGGAAGGTACTGCTACACAGAGGCATTGTATTTGTGTGGAATATTTGAAATGCGTGAAACGGATATGGTCATATTATTATTATCCATATGGAAGTACCTACCAGAAGAACAATATTCCAACACTTCCAAATTGTTGTTTTGTCTTCAAATCTTACGCTAAACAATACAAACTAATAACTAAGTATCTAGAAATTATATGAGAACATACCACTACTTTACATTAACCATTGATACGTCTCTTGTTTAGTTTCTAGTATAACAGGGATTGCTGGGGAAGAATTTCCGTTTTGATAATGTCGTGTATTATCTATCTAGGTCAAAAATTATTTGTCTAAAGTAATTTGGTAAATTTAACTATTAAACACATTTCCAACTATAGGTATTTAGATTAAAATACTTGCAATAGTTACCATACACGGACAACACGATCATAGACCTGGCATGGTACAATGAAAGCATTCTCACGAGAATCCGTGTTCAATTTTTTAAGTGAAACAGGAGCGTATTAGATGGCTTCATGTAAACATTGTTTTAAGCATGTTAATTGTTAAACGTCTCGGAAGACTCTCATTAATAAATAAGTAAATCCTTATTAGCCAAAAATCCTGCAGAGTTCTTAAACAAGACAATAGTACCTATATACTGTGCTAAAAGGTGGACTTATTTTAACAGCAATATCTTACAGTCAACCTGAACGTCATTCACTGACCACTACATCTACTGCTTCTCAGACTTCATAATTTTTACTGGAATAATGTATGGACGCATATAACCTCTTATGTTATCGACAAGTTTTCTTCGTGGTATTCCAAGTTGTTTAAATTTCCGGCATCATCCCGATTTATTTTGGTTCCACGATATATTTAGAACGCCTTGGACGTCCATGTCCATGTCCAGTAAGTAAGTGGGTCAGTATATTATGACAAAAAAAAACACCGGTATTCAGAAAACTCTGTTTTAATATTTTTAATTACAAATTATGTACATTTTTTATTTATTTATATTAGCTTAATACAATACTTATACAAGTACAATACATTTTTGATATTCATTTCTAATAAAATTATCATTTACCTAATATAATTAATCATTTATTAGTACCTATTTATTTCATTACATACACCAACCATTATTACTCTTTATAATCTAACTATTTTACATATACTTACATCAGTTCGATAATATTATAGTTTAGACAAAAAATGTGTAAACTTAACACAGACATTCAACAATTAAAATTTTATTTAAAAAATGTAACAAACTTTCGTATAAAATTATATATAACAACTTGTATTGGAAGAAAGTATATACGTAAAAACATTTATAGTAATAAAGTAATTTATATATTCTTTACTGCAATACTTCCTGGTAACTTAATGCCTACTTGTTTTAAATAATTTATACACATTGATAATATAAATAAAATGTTTATTTCCCAAGCAAAAAAATGTTAAAATATTACATTATAGTATAAAAACTATTTTTAGGACTTTCAGGAATAGGTATACACATTACTACGTACAGAAAAATACAATCTATACACAGTAGGTAAGGTTTGATTTTTTTTACAGTTCGACTCACAGAAGATACATAATGACTGAATAATGTAATTTTTAATCGGGGCCTAGGTTTGAAAATACATAATTAAATACAAATTACCCATGATCAGAAAATTATGTTGTCAGATTGATTTTAATTATACAAAACAGGTTTATGTTATTTCATGTATCTAACTGGTTCATTTATTTAAAAAACCTATAAGATTCTTTGGAATTTTAATTACAAATTGAAATCATGTTCATTAATTTTGTAATTCTGCGTGTACCATCAATCTATTCAATTAAAATAACAATTTTAATTTCGTTTTATTCCTATGTTTGAGTGAGATTCGTATATAGAGCTTTTGCGCCTTATGTACTTATTTTCATGCAGGTTTGAGTGAGTGGAAAGTAGCATTCAAAGTTGTTATGCTATAATGTTACATTTTACTATTTTTAGCACATGATGACGTTTAATTAGGAACAAATGCTAAGTATAACCTCTGGACAGACTTTAGTCTAGTGAGGTATAATATTCACAAAAAAATATTCCTCTTTATTAAGTTTAATATTCTGTGAATATTAAACTTAATAAAGGATTGTAAATTAAATAAAAAAATAAGTAGAGATATCAAACGAGGCCCCCCATTCTGTATATGAATGTATTTTTAAAAGAATATGAACTTGTAAAATATTATCTTAGTAGATCCAAATGCCTTCCGTCACATTTTACATCAGGAATTTAAATTGCATTGTAAATCCGATATTAGATCATCAATCGTTTGCTTGGGCAGAGGTGTTGCTCCAATCAACAGAGCCAATACGAGTTTATATACTTCAACATACCAGCGATAGATATACGAGTATTATTCTTATACTAAAAATATATATAGTACATTTAATTACATAGTAGGTATGTTTCTTACAAAAACTACATAATGTATTAAGTTCTATTAGAGCCTTATTTGTTTAACAATATATATGTATTATTATTGTATTTGGAAATACGGAGACTATTACACTAAGTTATTGTGCGATGATTCTTAGACACAACTTTCAGGTCCTGGGATGGTGTTGGTTATTATGTGGTCTCTTCGACGTGGTGGTCTTCCCAGTGTCGCGGCACCTGACAGTCCTATCGTACTGCCATTGGCACTATTTTGTGGCGACATCTGAAAAAAACATAGAAATTATGAATGACAGGAAAAAATAATTTTTAATTTACTCCTTTATAATAGTAATAAGTCTAGTCTTATAGAGTCTACTCAGCAAGAAATTAAATTCCCGAAATTTACAAAAAACACAGTCTAGGTTGTTTACATGCCCTTAGAATTTCATAATGAAAAAATGCTAAATATATTACAGTCATTTCGTCCGCTGTATTAGAGTAATATTTTATATGACAAATTATGTCGTCTTAGGTGGATAGTAGAACATTTACGATCTCTTATACGAGTACATATACCTACAACACATTTTAAGGCCTTCTCATTTCATTAAAATATTCTACAACGTAGGTATAGGTATTTGGTATAATTTTCGGTACTATTTTTCTTATTATGAACAATGAAAATTTTATAATGCTTTTGTGAGGAGTTTGCGGTGCCAATCTTATTGTTTTGGTAAAAATATTAACTTTTCTTATGAGTATTTTGTAACTGTAAGAATGTTTTTAAAATTTAAGCACATTTTTACGGCGATTTCAATCGAAACATGAGTCTAGAATATGACTCGTATAAATCAGAAGAAATTTACATTAGGTACCTACTTATTTTCAAAGTAGTAAAAAAGGGTTTGGTGAAGGTTTACGTCACACGAAATTCACATTATTTATTTATTCTTTACATTACATGAAAAATACAAAATATAAGCAATATAACAATAATAAGTAGGTAATGATCTTATATCTACACTTATATGATTTCTCTACTGAAATTAGTTAAAACGTAGGTATTAATTTTGGGGTAAAGGCGTGAAATCTATTTGAGAGAGATGCCGATTGATAACATTTCCTTTCTTATTAAATTGCAGTTTGTTAATTATAAATTTGAAAATGTTCTAGAATGTTTTTAAAGTAAACGTTAGAATGTTGAGCATAAACAAAATTATAAACAAATGCCTCCGGAGATGCCAAGTTATTTTAACATAGAATATTTTGTAAGAAAAAAAAGTTAGGTTTACACGTCAACATGTTTTCTTTTCGATACAAATTTTAGATCCGCATTTCTGTAATAATGAAATAATCAAAAACGAGCGTGTGTATGTTTACTTTGTATAATTTTCACCCAATATATTCAAATAACTACATACCTTCTGTGCTGTATTATTCGAGGTACCCAAGTATAATACAATTTTATTGATTTTAAATACTAGAGCAGGCGCCTAGTTTCTATTTTTACTTTTTTATTTCACTGAAGAACCCAACATCACTTTATCATTATAATATTCTATAAATTAAAACCTATATAATCATTATAAAACGACTTCATAGCATATACCCCATCTACTATCTTTGAGGGGGTGTAAAAAAATTGGACCAAAAAATTTAAGGGCAAGAACCGGATCCTTATTCCTTGACCTACCCTCAACAATAATCAATTGATGGAATTCGGTCCTCATATTATGCAAACGAAACCCCTCTGGGCGCCTGCTCTATACGTGGTGCTGCTTCGGTTTTTATACAAGTTTTAGAGGGGTTAATTATTAATTTAAAAAGCAATTTCAATGCTGGACATAAGCCTCCTCTTTGACTTTTCACAGATCTCTATACTGGGCATGCTGCCTCCACTGGTATCCTTACTATGGCGAGTAATATAATTTCTCCTATTAACCTCTCTAACTGTATGATTGTTTGTGATATAGTATAGTTACTACTTAGAGGGAGGTAGATATAAATTAATGAATAAGCAATTCGACAAATACCTCCACACAGAAATAATTTTTGTACGTATCTACCTATACGAGTATATGGGCGGGAGAAAGTTTGGGTAATTAAAATGGATTTTAATTGTATCCAATCTGATCTAAAAAGCTTTAATGCGGTAATTCTGATAGAATATTACAAACGATATTCTGCATAATTCTAAATGTAAAGTGTACATTATGTATAGAAGAAGTAAATACATTGTACATTCCAAGCAGGCCATAGAAAACACCAGGTGAATACGATACAAACATTTTTGAAAAACTTACTAATGAGCGAGGGAATGGGATAGCAATACATTCACATCACTTGCGGATGTACACACGAGTGAGTGAAACAAAACATTTCAAAAAAGTTTACATAATGAGATGGTATTGGAATATTGCTGATTGCCAAACTTTCTTGCCACAATTTTGAAAATAAACTTTTCTATATATTATCATCTAGGTAGGATCATTATCACACATGCTGGAAACTAAGGCTGCCAGTGTATTTGGTCTATAATATGATTTTCTGATTTGAAACACCAAGATGTAGGTGTGGTAATTATTTTATTCAAAGGTCGTGCGTGAAAGAACATCTCATATAGTTTGATATTCTATATGTAAATACTTACAAAGGTTGTTGGAAGGTCAGGCCTGTGCCTCGTGCTATCTAAGAGCGCCAAGTCCCTCGCTGAAAAAAGGGCGTCGGGTCTCGGCGCCGGAGTAGGACCATTGGCTGCGCCACCGTGGGAGGAGACGGAGCCTTCCACGGGAGAATCTACACCACCACTCATCTCTATTTCTGGAAACAATATGATAGTTCAATGTTAGATCATTTCATAGAAAAATACTCTCACAGGAAACAGGTTTTTTAAATTGTTGTAATTGAATATTTACGGTAAGTTAGAATCTGGATAATTCAACTTAATAATAGAATTTGGGATTAATAGAAGAATCGAAATTTTATCAAAATATTTTTACAAGTGCAGAATTTTTCTTCAAATCTGTAATCAGTTTCAATAGGCAACCACTTTCCACAGAATCCAGTACCCCAAAGCCGCCCCCAAGCGGAAGTGATGCAAACTTTGATAAAGCTTGCGTACTGCGTACTTTTTCATGACCATGAGTTTCCACTTGATTTTTATGTTAAGAAAATACAATATAGTTTTGTTAAAGGTTAGGTCGCCCACCGGATGATCGTATGGAAATAACTAGGGTTTAGATAGATGTGTATTGTGTATCTATTAAGTTTATAGTTTGATTTTAATTATTTTACGGTATTAGTACATCAAAGTATCAAATATCTCGAACGTATTAATAGGGTACCTGGATACAACGTGCTTTAGGAAACTATAAATATTTATGTACCTCGTGAGTATTTATGTATATCTATCCCCTAAAACCGCGTCCCTTTTGCCAGCTAGTCAGAAAAGACTGAATGCCACACTGCTCTATCCCTATACACACCCTGTCATGGTCCTCTATAGTTTACTCAAATCACCTCCATCCTTAGGGATTTGGTAGACATAATCGATTCAGGTCACCTCGGACACCCATACGCTTCTTCACGATTATTTTTACCCACATATATCACTTTACCATACAGTTTTCCTCGAACCCTTCTCTTTAAATGGCGGACAGATGACTGGCATTCTCCAGTCATCAGGAGTGGAGCCATCTGCTTCAGGCCATTAAGATCGACGAATTCTATAGACATGCGATCATATAGCTTCCATGTGTACCTAAGTGTACTTATACTATATAGCGATTTGCTATGATGATATTACTAAAATTCTGAGAACATTCTCGCTAATGATTACGGTAAGACAGTTCACTTCATTGTGGTATATTAATAACATAATATGCGTAATACAATATAGAGTAGGTACGCTGTTTTGTTAGGGATGAAATCATTAAGGGATACTGAAAGATTGAATTTCAAAGGAAACAATTTGGGGCGTCTTCATTTCAGCGTCTTAATAGCTTAGCTAGAAAATAAAAAAAAAATCAATATAAGGGTTTTACCCTCCACGAGAAATTAATGATCTGCCTTGTTTATCTTTTTGAAACTCAATAGCATCTACAATCAAAATGGGGGTAAACTAACAACAAACTATGTAATTTAGAATCATTCTCCATTAAATATTATGCAGACAGGGTGTAATACATCATTAGGTACCAACCTACGCTAACTTATTATTTGAGGGAAGACGACCAAACACGAAATAAAAATTACTCTTTTATTTCTTTAGGTTGGTACGTCTCTATACCCTTCCTTTAAAGTAAGGGAGGAAACGAAAGTCAAACTTGACTCAAAATCTTTTTTATGTGTAAAGTTTTTTCTCTAAAAACATTACTTCTTTATGTGATGCGGTGTGTATCTTCTCCAAATGATATTTAAGTGAAGCTAACTATATACTTACTCTAAACTTATGAAAAAAATATTTTTAACCATTGAAAATTTTATTGAATTATATAGGCACATATTGAGTGTAAAAATCGAGATAAGCGTTGATGAAATTATACATCCATTAATATGTAATTGTACAGTGCATAGTTATTGGTATAATCAAATTCAATGTTATTTTTTGAGTGCCCAGTATGACCCGAGTGATTGACAAAAAAATAATTTGCTGCCTGGGATTTGTTGATAAGTTGGGCGAACATATAGTGTAGCTTTTATAGTATGGTTTATATATAATGCAGGTCCCTAATACTAAATGCCCTGATGGAATAGATAGATGAAAATCTGTTTCAGTTGGAACAACGTGGGAAGAGATAATAGGAACCTACGTCCCACACAAAACCGAAAACCGACTTACAATCCTAAATAAGTTAAAAATACCGCATAAGCCTCACTAAAAGGCTACATGTGAAATTATTGTAGGTACCATAGGGAAATAAAAATATGTATATGAAATAATGTTGTCTACCCAATATGAATTCATTATAAATAAGTATGTATGGAATTTGTTTGATAGGTAGAAGGTACCTACTTACTTCAATATTATTATTGCGTGACAAACTTTCTGTATTAAAGTTTTGGCAATCAACTTTCTACAAAATGTAGATATTCACGCATGCTTTATAAAATATCGATGGTTATGTGTAAAATATGATAATTTACAATACTTGAGAGTGCCTATCTGCCTTAGTATCTAACTATTATACCTACTGTATACAGTACGTGTATAGATGGAGTATGATGGGGCTCCTCTATATGCTATGTTGTATGCTTACTATACTCACTAGATATATAGCGGTACCTATACATAATATATTAGTATTTAGTATGGGGAGAAGTTTGGCTGACTGCGTCGCCACCGATCCGCACACATTCCATTATTAGAAAACAAATATTTCAAGGTGACAGTAATGTCTTTATTTTCCTAATCGAGGCGAAGTTGATGACATAAAGAACACACAAGTTACATTACAGTGATTGCGGACAACAATGGGGTGAGAAGCTGAGAAGCCAGGCCGGAGCTTCGCGGAAGCAAGAAAGTTGGTCTCTTTTCCAAGGGGATGAATAAATAAATTGTAAACAGCATTACAAAAGGGAGAGATTTATTTTAATTTCTTTTGCTTCTCATTCAAACAAAATCGCGACAATAGAAGGAGACTCCGAGATAACGGCCTAGTACCACTACTCCAGTTGTGGTTCATCCTCTTTTGCATACACAATTAAGAATTTTTTCTTTTCTCTCTCTCTTCCTTTTATTTTATTATGAAGTCTTTTCAAGGAAAGCCGAAAAACAAATAAAGACGTCGCCTCGAAAATATAACTTTTGAATACAGGAAAAAACAATTTGTTGAAACTCGAAAAGCTTAATTGTTGTCGAGCGAAATCGTACTTTAGTTATATTAAGTTTAAGGTTTAAAACGTGGTTCACATTTTAAGGGTGAAGAATTTTGCGAACCTAAAATTAAAATAATGAGATTTTAAAGATAAAATTTTGTTGTATAAGTGCTTTAAAAGGCCTGTGTACTTTGGAAATGTAATTTTATCAGAAGGTGCTATTAAAAACCTAATGGTTTAAGCGTGATGACCAACTTATATTAATAGCATGTTGTTGGCTTAGCAAAAAAATATAACTAGCATTATGAAACCATTGTTACAAACCAAACTAGATCAGAATTCTTGAATTTTACGTCATATTTTCAATAAGCTAGTCTTCTTTATTTTTTATTCCAAAACAAGGCTCATTATGAAGCTATTCATCACACGATAATAATTATAAATTAATTACATTAAATAAATAATAAATAAATAAAACTTTATTGGCCAGTAAATATATGTAACAACAAAAACAAAACAAGATAATACAGTGTGCCAAAAGGCGGACTTATTGCAAAAGCCATATCTTACAGTCAACCCGAGATTATGTTCGATCTTGATAACACACGAGATAGATAATTCAAATCCTGGTACCCGTTAGTATTAAATATTTGTTGTGAAGTCCAAGTTATATTTATATTCCTATGCGAGTAAAAGGACACACGAAAGTACATACTTATTAGATGAAATGTTATGAAAATCGACGTGTGAGGAAACCTGAGTGAATACACTGAGTGTATTTCGTACAATATTATTGTTAAGTAGTTCCATTATTAAGATAGGTACATAATAAATTATTATCCTACAAAGACGTCACGATTATAATAATAAGAATAAGTTCATAGTTACATAACATCAGATTTAATGTCGCTTGACACGATTGTAAGTTTTTGATATCTTTTGAAGTAGTGTAGTAAGTACAAGTAGATACAACTACGAGTATCTTATACTGGAGACTGGAGAGGGAATATGTAGTGTTCCCTATACTTAGTATAGTGTATAGATATATGGCATTGTATAGTAGTTCAGAATGGGAAGTTTAAAATCGAATCATGTCTTATAGAGATATTTATTTATGAGGTGTTTGGATCGACAGTATGCTAGAAGTAATATCTAGTGAAAAATTTATAGAGGTCTTTGCTATTCGAGAGAGTCCATCCCTCATCAAACTTGCGAGATATTTCATCGTATTCTCGCATCTAGATATTTCAGCTCATAAAAATTTAATGAGGAAAATATGGCGTGACATTTCTACTGTTGTTGTTATCGATCATTTATGGCGAAGACCCAAAATGCTTGCATACCAGTCGGTGGAAGGGGCGATAAGGGTCTATAAAATTTCTACAGAACAGAGAGAGAAAACTAGAGCCAAATAAATATCACATAAACGAATTTCACACGAGGGATGTAATTATAGACATGTGTTGACAAAGTTGTTCCTTTTCACTGATAGATTCAAAAGATTATTTACATTATTATTTAAAATGTATGGAAAGGAAGGGGTGAGTCTTTTTTCAATTCAATTCATTTTCTAAACTCATTTATGCATACAATTAATTTAAAAAAAAATAATAGTTAACACAAAAGGTTTTAATTTAGGTAAAAAAAAATAGTCAACCCCAGACAGCATATTTATACGTTGGCAAGGCATTAGGCATTATATGTCATCGAACCTTAGTATAGAAAAGGCTGAGCTAAAAGAGTAGCCTAAGATATCTTATCCGCTGAAGAAATTAGACTAAAGTCGCTGTCATCATATTTATGAAGGTGCACTGGACATCAGGGAAAGACAGTGACTTGTGGAGAATTGGACATTTTGATTCTCAGATATTAATCGTAATTATTTCGAGTATAAGCGAAGATATCTTCATGTTATTGAGATATTGGTTTTCAAAATTTAATAATGTAAAATTACAAAATTATATATTTATAATTATGTTTTAAAATTTAATCCTGAAATTGTGGCCCTAACTCTTATGATTTCCCCAAAGAATAATATTTTTTTAATATCCGTAATTGAGAACTTTTAACAACAAGGAATTACAATATTATTATCTACGAACTTATCAAATTTAAAATGATTACCTCTGCCTCTCATCATCGTGGTATTAAAAATAAAATAAAAATATGGCAGAGAGTAATGAGATGATCCTAAAATGTTTCTTATTAACTCACTTAGGTAAATGAGATATTATTTTATTCAAAGACTTTGTTTGGTAAAATTTTAATGAAGGTGAGGCATTTTTTATTATCTGGTAATTTTATCGTTAATACTTCATAGCCTTGAGACCGCAGTTCTTGAGTTTGGTTTGGTACGCATAATAAATTAATCTTGAAAAATACGAACTTTGCTCCAAAATGTATTTACAATTTAATCCTAATTAGGTATAATCTAGAATGGGAACTTTGAAAAATAAGAAATGGAAGCAGTGGATATGTTTGGTATGAAAAATATAATATAATAAATCAGTGAAGATATGGTATAGATATCATGACCAACCTCTACTTGAATATGGTTCTCTGACCTCTGTTTGGAAAATGATAGAGTAAAAAGGACAAATACAGATTGGCAGTAGGTGTATTTTAACTATACGTCATTCTAGGTCTATACTCAGGACTGAAGTAACACAAAAGTTTGGGAGGTTTTTAAGAGGTAAACAAAATATCTATGTACGAGAGATTGACCGGAACTCGTGATAACTTACCCGCGGAACTTCTATGGGGCAAAGATAGTGTAAACTCGTATTTGGGTGAAGATTAGATTACTCGTAAGTACATCGGCATGGCATACTTAATTAATACCTATATGAATTGAGTATAAGGTAAATATTCTAGAGAATTAGTTTAAGTGAGATGGATTTTGGAGTTTAGAAGAGTAATTGCTTCTAGATTTAAGACAGAAAATGGTTACCTACATTATTATTTAAGAAGTTGAAAATATAATAGATATTATTATGTTTTAGAGAGTTTATAAGCGTGTTCACTGTACAGCATTTAATTACTAAACCGTGAAAAGGTATGGGGGAGCTCGGAGCAAACAACTTATTAATGCAGCAAGACAATAATTAGCTTTTCCTTAATAAGCGAAAATTATAATAATTTATCGAAATAAGCATTTTAATGATATCACACATACGATATACTCGTAACGTTTGCCGTTTCTTTACCTATTCATATTACCGAAGTTTATGTAGCAGATTGAAGATAAATATTTTAATGTTGACATTTTGTAAACTCATCATAAATTTTCCTTTGAACTTGGATATTTGTTTCAGAGCTTACTACAAACTTGTAATCGTTATGTATCTACATACATACATGTTTATTATACATAACCAGTACCTTCTAGGAATTTAGTAAGCAAATAGATATACGCAGGTACTCGTATAATACGACAACATGTGTATTTCATGATTGCTTATGAATATTCTCTCAGATATTTATGTACTTAAAATGTTTATTTAATGTTAAATTTATTAGCAAAAGATAGATTAAAAACTCACATACTTATAGGTAAGTATACCTACCTTTAAATAACATACATCTTATAAACTCTACTATGATGTCTGAGATTTTAAAATGCAGCAATGAAGACATATCTATTCATAGCATCTAAGCAATGAGGATTATTACCTATCCATAGTATTTTAGTATTTATTTATTTATGAATTGACAAGTTTGGTTGTCGTTTTTAAGTACAAAAAAGGAACAGAGAAATTATAGGTATGTAGTGATTTGAATGTGTGAAACTAGGGTTTTTTCTCCCTACCTTTCAAGGATAAAATGAAAGTTCTGTTAAAGACAACCTTTGGATGATACATGAATTAAAAAATAAAAACAGCCTCACTGTGAGATGAGAACTCCAGGGTTTCCGATCATTCACCTCCTTCCTCCCTTAAAATAAACTACTGGAGCAAGAGATATTATATCTAAATCAATCTTCAGATGGCGGATGATCAAAGGCATTTTTTTTGTATCGAATAAGTTGATTTTTCAAATTGAAAATCTATAAGGTAGGTTCTTTATAAAACATGCACGAGTAGGTAGATATTAATATTTTTTCACAAACACGAGGCAGGGATATATTAATATGTTTTTTAAAAAAGCATTACATTATATTAAGTCAAGTACCTGCGTAGAGCTTATTATGTATCTATCTATTTGATTTCGTTATTTTTCTGATAACTTATTATTTTAATAACGATAAACTGATATCCATGATATCTGGATAGGTGAATTTTTCCCAGTATTAGGCTGGTGAGTTTATATGTACAAACTAAGTTGTATCTTTATACCAACATTGTACAAATAGGTTTATTGGGCACATTATTTTTGTAATTCAAAATGAATCATAATATTTTACATCATTTGCCCAATAATGAGTTTCACTTAATCGCCGAGTAAGCAGCGCAAATATAAATAATAACATGAACACAGCTTTATCTTTTATAATAATTCCACGGGGTTTGCCTTGTGAACCACACCATATAATAATAAAATACAACATGTATACAAAGTACTGTAACTGTGTAGATTCTTAATTTTAAGAGTGTCAGCGCTAACTTCATACATAATAATATTAGATGTACTTGTACGTACATAGTAGCGCGGGTGTAATATATTAATGTAGGTTTAAGTATGTTGTATATAGAGGGAGGTGTATCTATAAAGAAGATGGGTGAATGGAGGATGTATTATAGTACCTACCTAATAATAAATATGAAGAGTTCTTAACCTCCGGTGAATGTGTACTGTGTACGGTGTATGATGTCAGCACCTTTAATGAATCACTTAACGCCCTGTGACGCCAGATCCCCGCCCTATAAAGCTACTGCTGTATGCCAAGTACATGATTCACTCCTCAACATAACGTGCTCAGTGTTTATATACAGCACAACCTATTCATACAGTATAACATTCGATCATCCCAACAGAATACAGAGAACCTCCCTGTCTGCCAGCTCTCCTCACATTCCTTATCTCAGATTTTGGGGGAAAGAATGTAGATCCTTCAGGGAAGATTTCAAGACATTTGAATTAGCTCTATTAAAATAATGAATAGTCGAATTATTTACATTATTTTCTTAAGACCCAGCCAAATAAATACAATGAATTGTATTGGATGATAATGATATATTTATATACACTTGTCGATGCGGGGGTAGATCGAAAGAGGAAATCAAAAATATTACCACAACGCAATTGTGCGCAGAATTATTTAGGAATAACGATAGTTATAGAGCTTAAATTAACTCATCTGTACATTATTTCCAAATTTATTGAGCAAACCTATGAGTTCATCCTTCAAATGAGTACCTAGATGCATTGATAACATACTTTGGTGTGAGTGCGAAACCGGAATCGAATTTTAATGTTGGGGATGTAAACCTCAGAGTCACAATACTTACTAGGTATATTACTTAACGCATACTGTTTGAGATAATGGTTTGGAATTGTATGGTATTCAGAGGGAGTGACACTTTTATGTACGTCAATAAAAAAGTAGATCCCAGTTTAAAATAGCTAAAAAAATAACTACACAGTAAAAATAATAATATACTCGCATTCATAAACTTGCAGTATGAACTAATGGGCCAATTAAATGGCGTTGTTAATTATATTATTAGGTACGCTGGAACACAACATGCGTGTGGTAAATAATACTGAAAATTCACCTACAAAAATACGAAAATTCACATCCAACACGTATGACTATCTAATTATTTATTGAACGTCAAAGGACAGTGTTAAGATATTGAATTATTTATGATATTTTCGTGTCGGTCGGAGTGTGACATCATTAATCTCCCAAGTCTTGTCATCGTCTCATGATAAGTGGTTTCCGGACAATGAACTTTTTGTAATAATAATTTACGTAATAGCTTTTTAATAGACCAAATATCTCGACGTCCCCAATATCACTTGGCTGCCAAGAAAAACATAAAAACAAAAATATCACAACGTCCGAATAACAACTTATGGCCGGAATTTAATAAATCAGCTTTTCCTCTATCCAACAAACCTTAAAATTGATGGTATTACAATTTGTCAATCAGTTTATAAGTTAACAGAAATTATTTATTAAAACCTTAATACAGTTTTATACTTCCTCATCACTGACGTTATAAAAGTAATTGTGAGTATTTCATATATGCTTCAATGCTACATCACTAAATTGAAACCACTACGAGCCTTGGATCCCCCTGAAACCCTTTACATCTTTTTTGTCTCTAGAGGAAGCTGATCCATTTTTGCAAAGAATCGCATCGTCACCGAGTTTACGTACGTTTGCAATGTATCAAGTCTTTAAGTAGTCAGGAAGTGATTGAAAAACCGATTCCAAGATTTGCGCAAAGACAAAAAAATAAACAACGGAGTGAATTAAAATCTTGTAACTTGTAATATACTCGTGATAAGGCCATTCAATTTAGTTTGAAGATAAATGTAATAGAATAGGAAAATTTAAACAAATACTCAGGTATACTTTTCTTTTAGATTAACTTGGTGGTAGTGTTGACTATATAAACTTATGCATATTTGTCTAAGTGGAGACTTTCCTGAAAACAACGGAATAATTCGTTGAGTTCGTAACACAAATGCGTAACCAATTTCTTGGTCCATTAATATTAAATGATAAGAAACATAATATAAATAGACAGTTTAATACACGTTCTCTACAAATTACACGATCTCAAATGATTATTATTTAAATTAAACTAACTTAATTAATAAACCCAACATGAAAGGCAAAATATAAAAATTCTTTACTAAAGATTTGGTAATAAAGAAGATTTGGTTCTAGATTGGAATTTGGCAACATTGATTATGAGAAAAATATCTTTGAAACAATACCAGATTTTTTCAAATGCACTTATAAAGAATTTTACAGTTTAGTCTAATATGCTCTGCAAAAATATTGAGTTTGCTACGAAGGACTAAATTATATTGCACACATAAACAGGATCAGAGATAGCGCGTGTAGAATGCTTGGCCTTATTTTGAGAATGTCACGGGACTTCAGGGACTTAAAAACCATCAAAACACTCTATGTGGCGTACGTACGTAGTCAACTGGAGTATGTGTCGACTGTTTGGTCGCCGTATTATGCCGTACATACCTTGGCGGTCGAGTCAATCCAGCGAAAGTTTCTGAGATACATGAATTACAGACTAGGGATTCCTATAGATGACATTGACTATAATTACCTTTTGCTGGAGACGAGACTACTTAGGCTATCTGACCGTAGAATCATTGCCGACATTTTGACATTGAAGAAAATTATAGATGGTTCCCTGAAATGCCCTGAACTCCTTGCCCTGATAAATTTTCATATCCCAGGTAGAAGCACAAGGCAGGTAGCATTGTTCGCAATCGGGTACACACACACCAACATTCATTATAATGCCTCTTTAAACCGACTACATATTTTGGGCAATGCGTACCAGAATTGCATAGACATTTTTAATGACTCCCAATCTGCCATTAAGAAAGAGTTATTTTCGGTATTTACTACTAATTACTGTAACGAGACCGCCTGACCTTATAAGCCTGTATCTATTCTGCTGATGGGTGTGCTGTCTGGTGTTGTTTTTCCTGGGTTGTGTTTTCTTTTCCTGGTTTGATTCATCCGTAAAACCAAACATTCCGGACACCAATCAGTAGAATTAAAGATAAACTCGATTACTGATTTTTTTATTATTATTTTTTTTTTGTTGGTGCCTTGTTCTTGTCTCTTTGCTATTATATATTATCTTAATTTTTATTTATTGACTCGTTATAGATGTTTTAATTATTACATAATATTTTTATCAATGTTCAAATATGGTCTTGTCTTTTTGTTATATTTTATCAATACTTGACTTATGCTGTTGTTTTTTATTGATGGATGAGGATTGACGCATTCCTGATATTGACCCATTTGTTAATTTTTTTTTGGTTGGAGATTTATTTTATCATTGTTTCTATTTTGTGAATTTTTGTTGAGATTTTGTTTGTTTACTATTTAAATGTTTTGCTTTTTGTTATTTATTCACAATTACGTTTTGTTTTTAACTTGAATTTTTGTCAACATTGGTTTGTTATTGTGATATTGTAATGATTGCCTGTTTCTTTTTTTATATTGTAAAGGTGTAAACCGTATAAACTTTAATAAATAAATAAAATAAATAAATAAATAAATTGATTCATTGCAACTTAATACCAAATTTGAAAGTATAATCAAATTATTTATTCGTACTATCACTATCATAGAGTAAGCAAAGACGGATGAGCTTTATGGTGTACGTATCATCCTACATCGGCCTACATTAAAAAAAAACATCTTATGGGCTTGTATACACAAAGCTAAACTTCCTGCACCCTTCACAGTAAAAGGTGCTTCACGACACAAGCTGTGTCGTGAAGTGCAGAATACGTCCTCAGCGCCGGGATTTGAATCCGGCACCGCTAGGAATATCAGCGCTCCAACCAACAGCGCCAGCCACGTACTCGAATATCGTAGTAACTAATGACTGTACGAAATTACTGTGTATTTTGTGTACTTGTTGTGTATTTTTTTAGATTGCACATACATATTTATATGTATTGTTTAATTAAGGTTTAAAATAATATTGAAGTTACTAGATGATCAATCAATTAAAACACCATTAGTAAAATAATTTAACTTTCTGATTTTTAATTAATTGATTGGAATATTTAAGCGGTTAATCGGAATTATTTAATTAGTATTCAAAACCTTAATTTTCATTAAAAGTTTTCCAAACTAACAGGCCTAAATTTCTAGCCAGTTTTGTAAATCGATAGATTCAAGTTCTAATACAGAACAAGTTCTAGATTTCTTACAAACGCCTTCGCTGGACTAAAAAAGATTTTAATATTAAGGAAGACAAAAGGTTAGAAATTTGATAGTAATTATACGAGTAGGTATAAAGTATGATATAAATGTTGGAAGAATTTAACAAACAGTAGGCATAATGGCTCAGAAATTATTTGTTCTTGAATACCTAACGCTAATAACAATGGCGTAGCCTCTTTCAAGAAACTACAAGGAACCAACAGACAATGGCTTCATTCTTCCTGTCTTGTCTTATGATCTATTTAACTGTGAGACCAACAAAGACACCCATCTCAGTTTATCATTATGACAAAGACATTCCCAGTCGACAAAAGATTAGAGACAGATGTAGAGTAAATGCTAAATCATGCAACAGGTATTATGGAGATAAAATAGTGTGAAATGGTAATAAAGAACAACTCTATAATAATCTCTACTAATTGCTCCTTTAATTTACACGTCGACGTTTTAGAATTAGTAGGAAAATTAGCTTTAACATACTTAACTCATACGCGTATACTACAGCAAAGATTTTCCAATCATAGGTATACGAAATACGTATACTTTTAAAAATTCTTGTGGAAACTGTTAACATGTGGAATTGATTGATTTTACCTTTGAAGATTTAAAAGTAGCGTATGTTATGTTACAGAAAACTATAGTACAGAGCCCTCAGTGGAAATATTGACATTTATATTATTTAATCGCTTTTCAGTATATGGCAGTACCTGGAGAGATGAAACTGTAATGGAAAAGTAAATAAATCTGATGTAAAAGCTTACCTAATCTTGGATTTAAAATATCAGGTTGTCTGTTTTCTGTTTGAGGTTTAAGTGTATACGCTACGACGTATCGTTGTTCCCCCGTGTTAATCTCCAGAAGAGATCCCTGTTGCCGTCGTGGTGCCGATAAAGGAGCATTCACTGTTGTAGTCTGTGTTGACGGTGGGGGAGGTTTAGAGGTGCAAGCGGCCTCTGAACTTGGAGAGCTGGCACGATAAGCTCGACGACATGCGGCTAATGCAACAGCGAATAGCGCTGCTGAACACACAGCACAAAGAGCAGCCACTGCCGCAGCCCACGGCATAGTGACAGCTCCTGAGCCACCATCTGAAATAAATAAAAACATAACTAATGATCATCTGGTGATTATAATCAACGATCAATTATAAAAGCCCTATAGTTACAGCACTAACTGTCGATTTATTCGATGCCTGCCACATTTTTTTACCTGTAACCATTTTCTAGTAATTGTATGATAGTATCAGGTAGCAGTTGATTGCCATGATTAACATTTAGAAAGTCTCGACTATGCCTTTTACTCTTTCCGCTAGTTTTCGAGTTATTCCAGATATCCTGCATACATGCACGTGTAATGCAAGTTTCTACTGAATTCCATTACATTGGCAGAAAAGCGTAGACATTTATGAGTTGAGCATTCTAGAAATAAAATATAAATTATGTACGTGGATTTTACATTATACTAGACAAATTGTGAATAGTAGATAATGTACATAGTTGAGTGTACGAGTTATAATAACATTATCGTGTATCTGTATTATTCTCAATACTATTATTAACACATCACCAAAGTGTGAAAGAGCTATTTGGAACAGATCCAGAAAGACTTTAATAACATTTTCAGTCAAAGTCGTTTATAGAACACTCAGTCATATAAGGAAAAAAATAGATACAATGTTTCTATAACAACAGTTTAGTTGAGTATGTATGACAATGTATTCATTCCAGAATTAACTTCTCATCGGATTAAGTATTTGTACTCAATTTATTTTACCTTCATTTAAAAACTTTTCGTAAGAATTTGTTTTAGTAAGATATTTAAAGTTGAGAACTTTATTTTCCGATTTTTTTTGTAATATTGTTATTATTTCAGAGTCCTTTCCGTCATGTATCCAACTCCACGCCTCATGTGACATTAATTTTACATTGAAAATAAAATTAAAAATAATTACAATTTTAAGAAAGAAAATTACTTCTTTCAAGGCTCGCTTGAAACACGAGTAACTAAATTGCTCCACTCCTGGCAATTTCGCGTCAAAATGACGAATGTAGCAATATACTTGATGTTGTCGTGACGTCATTGTGGCACGAAATTGCCGGGAATGGAGCAATTTATTGCCTCGTGTAACAGCACCTTTAAATTCACTGAAACTTCAAGGGAGCTTGTAAAAACACAAAAACCTTAATACTTTCCAACACGCTTCAGAGTAAGAAAGCTTGTGTCGTGAAGAGCAGAATTTTTCCAAATTCCGTCAGCCCCGAGATTTTCACTCTGCATTTCCCACTTGGAAGACCGGCATTATAACTCGATATTTCTTAAAATTGTTTCGTTTTTTATAGTTCTTTCCGAAAACACAAGAAAACTCGTTTCGCTACATTTAATGAAGTACGAGTATATTATAATATTTTTACGTTGTCTTGACTCGCCCATCATATTTGTTTTAGGAATGATGCGTTTTATAAAAAATACAATGAAATATTTCTAATTCACGAAGAAAATATTATTAAAATTCTGGCGAAAGTGTGAAATATTATTATAAAGTATTAAAACCTTCCCAAAATGTTATGTGCTAAAATGCTAAGTAGGAACCCTACTTATTTTTCATTCAATATGGAGTACAACACATTTCAACTAAAGTAAATTTTTGATAAAAGTAACGATTTTCTTTTGTGGACCACCACCGCCAGCGGCTACAATACTAATTAGCTATTGTTTAATTAGAGGACTTGCTTCAAGTAAAATTGCTAACAAAATATCAAAGCGTTTGAGGGAATGTTCCATACCTATTTATATGACCGCTGGCGCTGCTCATAAATACATTTATTTCACATAAAACTCACCTGTGAAATAATTCCGATAAATTTCAAAATATTAATAAAGAAACATAATTCTGTTAACTGGATTTTCGAATTGTCGGATGGCTATAATTAATAATCTTTTTTTCAGTTACTCAAATATTGCTAGTTGGTTGCGGACTGCGATTTCTTGTTTGTAGCGCAACTGAAAAAAGTCTTCATTTGTATTTTGGTGAGGGTTGGTAAAGGTTTTCGGATAGATTTATATATTGTCGTATAAATTAACACAAAGATGTCCAACACAATAAATCTCCGTAAAACATCATATTTTGGCCATGTCCTTAGAGGAGAAAAATACTCCATTCTCCAGCTCGTTATGAAGGGGAAGATTTCTATCGTAGAGGGTCGGAAGGAAGCAGCTATCCTGGCTTCGAAACATTTGGCAGTGGAGCGGAATCAGGACTGTGGAGGAGCTGTTTCGCACTGCCCAGGACAGAGAGGCGTTCTCCCAAGTGGTCGTAAACGTCGGTGGGACCCGACAGGATACATAGAGAAGATGCAGTAGGAATATCAAACAAACAGTAACGTTAAGTTATTACAAACCTTCCGTAAATTTGTTTCACTTGGTAGTTGCAGAGATATTGTATAAGAGCAATGAGCATGTAACATAACATATTATTACTTCTAAGTAAAACAATAAGAGTTTGTTTAAGTTAGAAAGTATGAATTGGCTAGGGATTCTGAGTGTTTCCATTTGAACATCGTTTTAAACAAACTGCACGTATAGTTACTTTATAAACTGGGGTAGATGAAATGTTCGTACAAAAACTACACCTAGAAAGATGAACTCGATTATAATACTACGTACTTCGTAATTAGCAATGAATTATGTTTTTAAAAAATCGTTGTAATTAGTCTTAAGAAAAACAGAACAAGAGTGGTTGCATATATGGTAGGAGTATTCCTGTCTGAGGTTTCGTTTCGTACCAGCCAATTTCAACAGGTCATATTCTAGGTACAGTAAGAGTAGAATCCTAGTTTTGACATGAATTCTAAAAATAAAATACCCGAAAGAGTTAACGTCTATGATAAACTGGAAGCACAAGTTTAAGGATAAAAATAATTTAATATTTCAGCATCTTGTGGTGTACATTTCGGTTGCATGAAATCAGGAGGTGCCGACGCACTCGTGGATTTTCTATAATGGTTTTTCGTATACCTACCTATCTATTTACCGTCATAGTGCAAGTTTGTAAAATAATCGCACAGTAGATTATATAGAACATATTTTGGTCTTTCGGTTGTAGAATCTACAACGCACAAACCTCACAGCGCAGTGATTCAATAGGATTGAGCATTGTTTTACGCAGTAGGATAGTATAAAAGGCAAAGTGGAAGGAAATGGTTGATTTCTTACGAGTAACCACAAACTATGTTGTTTACCATGACGATATCCTAACATTCTCCAATGGAACGTTATGGCGCGAGCTTGTCAGTGATCTGGAGCAGGGTGAATGTCTAACGACAACAAACCATTCCATGTAAAAATTTTGAAAATACTCTAAAATAAATTTAATTGCATAGTTGATGACGTAAAATTAGTATACGTAACATTTTGTTATGAAAAATAAGTATATTTTTATTTGATGAGATTTTTTTGCGTAAAATTTTCAAATTACACTTTGTATATCACATCGTAGACATCATTAAAGAATATCTTTAAAGAAAATTGAATGTGTATTTTGTATGCGCTGAAAATAAGTGGTCGTGTTATGCTACGTTTAAATGTATAATAAAATGCTAATGTAACGGATGTCGTAAAAAGTGTGCGCCTCTATCGGGTAAACAAAACTGTACAGTGTCGTAAAATACAACGAATACTGGGTGGCATAAAAATAGTAGAGGCGAATATTTTCATAAAAATGATAATAATGTCCTCTATTTTTTATTAAAGAGAAAAGTTTCTCGCGTCAATCATGTGTACGAAATATGGAATTTTCCAAATATTTTCCCTCTGTGGAAAAGTTATTAGCTATATCTATTCATTTCAGGTAACTCGTGTCAAATTGAGATAAATTCGAAGAGGGGAAAATAATAATTACAAACAGCGCAGCGACGCCCAAAATTTTATAATTGCAAGTTAGACTCTGTCTATTAGAATTTTGATGGGATTATTTCTTACGGAACTTTGTAGGAAAAAGGAGGTCCTTTTAATTATTTTTTGAGAATTTGGGATGGCTATAGATTGTCAGGAAGAGTAAAGATTTCAAGATTGTTTCCTCATGACTCCAAAAAACTATTTCATCAAACATCTTCACAAGCTAATTCTTTTCGTAAACATATTATTGACACTTCATGTAAAATTATTTTACGAACATATTTCGAATATTTACACTGTGTGTGGTGAAGTCCTGTGCTCCCAAGAGGACGTAAAAGTAAAAAAATCGTATTAGAACAAGTACGGAAAATTTTAGATAATCCGCACCCTATTATATTGCTTCATACTTGGTGTTGTATGGTTTTGTATGTAAATAAACCAAGCGTCCAACAACTAGTCTAGGAACGTCATCTGAGATTGATGGTTCTCATACTGAAGTCTGAACTACAAAGTTCGAAATTTAATACATTCACTAGTGACTGTTTCAACAAGATTTGTGTTAAACTTGTAATATAAATAACTTCGGAATTTTACCGCAATGCTAACAAGTCAAGAGGGAATAATGTTTGATTCCAACTCAACCATCAAGTAATGTCGACTAGGCACTACTCGTATCATGTAGATTGCACAAATGTCGTATGGCATTGAACATATCGCAGGTGTGTCATTGAAAATGTTTTAAATAAATTAAAGTAAACGTACCTTTACTAGAAATTTACGTCCGTCATAAAACGAAGTAACATTTAGAATGATTGTTCACGACAGTTGCGGAAGTATAAAATAAAGATACTCATATTTAGACGATGGATCAGTTCAACCAATAACAATAAGATGTTACGACTTTCCAAAGTGAAGTAACATCCCGAACTATTTGGGTCCCGAACTGAGGGTGAGTCTCTTACTGCGGGAGAAGGGATGATAAAATATATTATTAAAAGCCGATCATAGTTTTATGGAGATATAAAGAGAATGATGTACCTATCTATAACTCAAACGGAAGGCAACTTGTTGGATTAAAATATTATTTTATGTGAATGGATGGATGTTTCAAAATAATGTCATACAAGTTTTATTCAATAGATATAATTAATTAGACATACATAAGACTAGAAAAAAGACTGATTCAACTTGGCACTGCGGATAACATACATTTAGTTCACAGAATATTGTATTATTTTTCTCATTTTCTTTCAGCAAATTCCGACGAATTGTCAAGTAGAGTGGTATTGATAGAAAACGACCAGCAATAGTTTTAAATTGCATATCATTAACAAGAAGTACTTAAGAAGTTATTATGGAAAGTTTCTCTTTCAAACCAATAAAAATAGAAAATACCTTGAGGTTCTGACTATAATCATGACGTATTTGTGCATAAGAGATAACGCTAACTGTAAGTTCATTTATTACATACCGCATCTAGCACGGGATAATCTCATATGATTTACATAAGTATCGTATAAATCTCCCAAATACTCTATGATTTACACATCCCCTACAGCCTTGTTCATTTAACAAACATTATAACTTTCCATTCGAAAACAATAGTACGCGTTACCGTAGTGTTGAGCGTAGTTACATTATGTTGGGGAGGCTAACTTATCTTCTGTTAGTCTAACAATAGGTACCATATATAATAATAAGTTTACCTGCAGCTTCCATAATTTACACAACACTGTATGGGCCGAAGCCCAAATACTGAATACCTACTACCTCTAGGTAATATTAGGTTTCAATCCTTCGTCATTCAGTTATATTACTTAGTACTGCTTCCACTTGGAACTCCAATATGAAATTCTAGAAAATTTGATTATTGTTGAAATTCTCGCAACGGCGTTCTTCTTTGTATAACGAAACATCGTATTTAGAAGAGCGGGATAAAACAATCTCTCAATGTATAATCTGAAATGAAGAACATGAAAAAATGCACGACTAAGACTTATCAAAGAAGTGAAGAATCGGATTAAAGATTGCCATATACCTTTTATATTCCTACAGATATATAAAGACATTTGTCAAATAGACCCAAGTCGTCGGATCACCATACAATCTTATTCGAATATTGATAGGGCCCACAATATAGGAAATATAGGAAGTGAGCATGGTACAAAAGTATTATTATCGACATCGACGAACACAAATATTTTCATTTGCATCTGCATATGCAGCGTGAATGCAGAACACACATCATTAATCCTAAAACAGGTTCTCTAATTTATTGATGACAGCGATATGCAAAAACTAATATTCATTAAATTCGTTAAGTCATTGTACAATAATTAATAATTATAATTTCGATTACGACATGAATAATGCAAAATATAATTTGCCATTAAGACAAATTGTTTATTTGATGGGATGTGGCTAGGTACCTCTACGTTTAATAATGATAGCAAATAGATAGTAGGTAATATGCAAGTACATAATATATTGTATCCACTAATAACAACAATAATATTGTAAAGTTTTATTATGCAAGTCAGCCATTTGCCCATTCATCAGTTATACCAAGTTTCAATTAATCTCAATTTATGCACTGTGTTATCTGACTTTGCAGTTTTGGCCCAACTTGCAATATAATATACTCGTTTTCATACAGAGCGTTTGGTCTCCACCTCATACTTTTTAACAGCAGCATACATGTAATACACAACTGCAATATCGCAGATATTATGTTTCAGTTTCTCATTATACCTGTATTCCTAATGACACTGTTTTCATTTTTATGTTATCAAAATACATATTTTTGTTATTCAATAAATACAACTTTTTAGGAAAAACTTGACTGAGGCGCTATTATATTATCTTAATTTTATGGGCTTCATCTTGCGGAAATTCCTGGGGCAAGGGAGTCTTAATGATTGACAACAATAGTAATAAATAAAAAAAAATAACGTTCAGAATATGGTATGATCGATTAGGTGTACCTAGGACTGCCTTTGTTGTATAGTGTAATGGCAGTATTGGGTACGTACCGTACATTAATATTGAATTCAGTAATCGCAGGAAGGTACCTTAAAACATATAGTTACATAAGTTATAAGTATCATAAATAAGGGGGAAGGATTTACATTAACATTTCCCTTAGGTATTATAAAAATTAGGATGATGTACAATCCATCCTGTATAATAACAATATAACAAAGCTGGCATATAAAGCACAATACGTTTACTTCACTACTACTGGACCTAACTAGCATTGTAGTTACGGCATAAAGTCCCAGAGTTGGTTTCATGTAGGTAGGTACTTACGTAAATAGAAATTCGGTAAAAGAAAAACTCCGTTTTTTTGTTTAAAGAGAAAATTAAACTTTTCTGCAACGATTCGTTAAATTGGTTTTGTAATGTGTATCATGTATATATCTTCTATGGAAATGGTTAATCCTATATCTGAACCATTTCTAAACTAAGTGCTAATCAATTCAGCAGGTAGGTATGTAAATAAAGACAAAATCAAGTAAATGATCCTTTGACCAACAGTCATAGGATAGTTATTCTAAATCGCCACAATGTTGTAAGGTTGCATAATTATGTACTAAATCACTAACCCCCGTTTTCACCAACTTTTACCTAAGAAGGAGACCCCTAAGAAATTTCCATACAAAAACAGAGATAATATTCTATTTTTTGACACGCAGGCCTACCAACCACACCCTAATTCCATACAAAATGCAACACGCAACTCACCTACGTTAGGTGCCCAAATATCTCTGCCCAGGCTAGGTGAGTTGCGTGTTGCATTTTGTATGGAATTAGGGTGTGGTTGGTAGGCCTGCGTGTCAATAAATAAAATATTATCTCTGTTTTTGTATGGAAATTTCTTAGGGGTCTCCTTCTTAGGTAAAAGTTGGTGAAAGCGGGGGTTAGTCCAGGAAGCAGTTTTACACGGAAGAATTGTTAGACAGCATATTTTTAGTATGGATAAAACAGAATCCTGGCTATTAAAAATTCAAATACGGTTCCATACAAGCAGCAGGCCACTGTGCCAGGCGTAATCCTGAATTATCGTTTACGTATAAATTGCTGTAAAATGTGTTAAATTGTTCAAATTTGGATTGAATGTTATGAATGGTATAAATGTATGATACTTTTCATATAGTGATTGAAAATATTTTTTGCGTATAGATTCGCACGACAAAATTTACTCAATGGATTTGTAGTAAGTAGGTTATATGATGTGAAGGTAAATCCAACTGATATTTCTATATCCTTATAAATGAAGGAAATAATATTGTATGGATTGCAGAAAACCTAGTAGTAGTAACTGGTATATTATTTTCAAGGCAAGGCAGAGAGCGACCTCTATCCCTCCTATATATCAAGCTTACTATCCCCTATAGTGACAATATGAGTATAAATTGAAAAGGTTTTCTTCTGTCCACAGTCCACCTATCCCATGGGATCTCCATATACACTACACAGCCCATAATATTCAGTTCACAACATACCTCTCATATATTACACAACATCGAACCTCTGATCAGTGGCATAACTTGTATTGTATTGCATTGGCCTGTTATGCAACGCTATAATACTTAATGGTAGATGTCAATAATAAAGAATAAAAAAAATTAAGTGCCGCCCGGGACGGATTCTTAAAAGTTCAGGTTTATCAACACTTTGGAGAAATTATCCAATTGAACTCTCAGTCTATTTCGAGCTTCAAAGTTGCATTAGACTCTGAAGTCCACAGACTGTCGGCATTGCCTTTTTTTATCGGAATAACTTATCATTTATTAATTACCTTTTTTTCTACAGAATCTATGAAAAATATAAAAAAGGTATAAAAATAGGTACTATAGACCTAGTGCCTATAATGCCACCTTAGTACGGGCTTTGCCTAGTTAGGTGGCAAAATTGTGAATGTATTTATTATGTCTGTTTATGAAATAAAGTATTTATTTATTATTATTATTAGTTTTCTAAAAGTATCTACATTCTACATACATACACAACCCTCTGATGTGTGGCCCGGACGAACTCCCTCACCGCCACCTCCTAGTTGTGCCACTGCCTCCAGTATAGAAATACCATACGTGTAATAAGTGGATGAGAACTATCTATATAATACTTATAACAAATAAATTTTCTTCTGTTGTGACCATTTCCTATGGCCAATATCGGCATTGGTATTTTTATTTACCATTCTGTTTACTGCTGACTTGTTATGAATTCATAATACGGTAACAAGAGACTGACATTATACTGCCATATTTACGAGGAATAGAGATAATAATAGTATAATATCTCAAATCCTTATAGGGTTTACTATGGAAAAAAATATATCTGCGTTCATCCTTGGTACGCGTTCAAATGATATGAAAATTAGCCGATAAAAGTGTTCATTGGCAATATTTAAAAAAGCGAAAGTGTAAATAAATAAATAAAACTGTATTGGCCAGTAAATATATGTTACAACCAAAACAAGACAATGCAGTGTGCCAAAAGGCGGACTAATTGCAAAAGCAATATCTTACAGTGTACACATACACAAGTGAACACATATGTCTCAGACTGGTTGCATGACATTACAAAGTTGTTCAAATTAGGGTTTCGGGTTCGAATGGTAAATGATGACGTCTATAGGAGGTCAAATAGACAGCTTGTTAAAGCTAGAGAAGGCGCAGTAATTTTAAAATAGTAAACGCTATTTTTAACATTTTATCACGCGATTTTGAACCTTAATACCGTGGGAAATGACCGTGACGTCATAGTTGGGTCGCGAGCTTTAAGTTGATAGAATACTATGAATCAGATTAGTATGTACGGAGAAAATTGCTTCATTGGATTGTCGATATTCCGGAAACTGTGAAAACTTTCATGTCTACTTACTCGTATTAATATCTCAGTTCGAAGATATTATTCGTAACTAAATGTGTATTTATGGAAAATACATCTCGATTCAATATTTAGTAATGACAAGTAATGTCAACGAAACATCATCGTACGACTAATATATTTTATTATTATTGATGATAAGCATTAATTAGTATTTTGTTTATCTTCGATCGAAGTTAAATTAACATTTACGTATTGACTGTGTTGCGTTGTGTATTATATAATAAGGTATATGGTGCAAATGTTGTAGTAATTAATACCTTAATTAAATACCCCATGATTAGCTGAACTTTGTACCTGTTATTGATAACTAATTCTAAACTTGTTATACTCGTAACGTAGGATGTCGAAAGCGGGTATTAATTTCGCCTGTACTCTATAAATACTGAACTATGATAACTTTCCCATTGCAAAATCACGTATCTATCTTTATACAAGTCTGATTAATGCTTTCTTACTTTTGAGAAAAGTTAATAACAATCGGAAATTATACATTAAAATATTTGCACCTACTAAATTTATTATAAAATAGAGTATCATAGAGTTTTTGTGAAAAATTCTTTAAATTCATCTCATTAATGGCTGAGCTTAGATAGATCTTATTCAATTCATACATATTCATATATTGTACAAACAGGAACAGGACAAGCTTGTCCCTACCATACGGATTAGGTATTAAAAAATGGTTTGAAAATCCTCGGATTCTGCGAACGAAGATTAGGTTAAAACATAACACAACCCCATAATTTCGTAAGTACGAGTATGTTTTCTGATGAGATTTGTTATTCAACGCGCGTATTGTATTGATGCGCGCAAATAAAAATCTGTTTGACAGAATGACAAAAAAATAACATTCAAATTCCCCATGTACTCCATTATGGCACAGTAAAGTCAATTGCTAGTTAGATGTTAAAGAATCAGTTGCATACTTAGAATTTGTAGTTAACACTCTGTATAACCTACCTATGGTTTCAGATACCTACATCAGTTATATTTAAATCTACGTGAAAATCCATACCAGAGTTTAAATTAGAATATTTATCTCTCGATTTAGAATATTTAGATGTTAAAAAAATATCGAATCTAATTTTATTATACGAATATCAGTATCGAGATTCCCATAACTACGGAAGTCACAGAACAGAATACAGAGGGACAGCGTTTTCAGGATCCATTTACTGATAACCTGGTAAGCTAAAGAAAAAAAAATCTACGTACATGTTTTAACAATTTTTTGCACATATTGAAATGATCATGGGAATATATCGGGAGATCTGGAAAACAATGAAACATATACAACTATACATACAGGAGATTAGTTAACGTAAGATGAGTAGTGAAGTTGAGATTGAATATGTAGGTACTAATTAAGGTATTAATTAAGGTATTAATTAAGGTATTAATTAACATAGGAGGCCTATGTTCGACAATGGACGCAGAAGGGGGTTACATGATGATGATGATGATGTAGGTACTAATTAATTGAGAATGTTTGGGGATAAGACGAGAGAATAAGCGAATATAGAATAACCTTCAAAAGTTGGAAAGTCCATAGCAATTATTATATTGGTGGGGTTACTTTAAATCATACTTAGACCACAAGAAAAATACAAAATTTATATGATAGAAACGGTTGACTTCAGTCGCAGAATACATTTTGTATTGCTTATAAGAGGTCATATAGTCATTAGATTGTATTTTTATTATCGTATAAATATGGAATCGATTCTATGACATTTATCCCAACATTATATTATTATTATTTACTTATTTTCCATCTTATAGTCGGACAGGGGTATCATGCTTTATGTTATCCTGATCCTGATATACAAGACTATTGTACTTTGTTTCTTTGACCCAACATTGCGAATAGTAGATAATATATCACACAATCCCTACGATATCTTTTGATATAATCGAATCTGTAATATAAATAAAAATTACTCCAATATTTTCTAGTAAAATCGTTCGCTTTCAAAATTCTAAATCAGCTACTTATACCATACTATTATACGAAAATATTGGATGTTTGTACTCTTGGGCACATACTATTACATAAGGATGTGCCGTAAATAATTACAAACATTATTTTTCAAAGAGTATTCAAGAGATTAGAGATTCATATTCAGAATTTTATTCAGACGCAAGGTGGACGAAATGGATGGTGGACCGGGTTCTTTGTGTAAGACTTGCGAGAGGTTCTGCGTACCTAAGCTGGAAATAGCAGAGTGGAAGTAATCTAGACAATTTTGCGTTCAAACAAAGCCCAATTATTTTGATTTTAGAAATATATTGTGATGGTACTTATACCTGATATCAAATAAGGACGATATACACTTTTATTGCTGAAAGTAAGTGACATCAAACGAAAATATGTAAATATTTTATTTATTTATTGAACATTTATTTTGAGTATCTGCTAGCCATTTATTGTAAATCGTCTAAACACGGTACTTTTGAAAACTACATTACAAAGATTATTCTTGTTCTATTACTTCAATAAAAGTTTGTAATTCTGTGGGAAACAAGTAGCAAAGCGAACAGAAATTAGACTTTAATTTTATACCCATACTAAATAATATATACTTGTATGGATTTGCCGCAGTGGTTACCATAATAGTGGAAAATGTTGATATGGCAAATATTTTAGTAGGTATGAATGTATGCACGAATAAGAATAAAACTAGATAATGCTTATTACAGGCGTTCACAAGTTTATGAGAGGATCAGGGAGAGAGAACAGTACTTACATACATAATAATAATTTATTGGAAAAGTCTACAGATTAAACATTCCTACTAAAAAAGTGCTGATTTTATCATTTCCAAAGTTTCTGAATAATTTCGGTCGAACGCTGGCGAAAAGTTTTCATTGGAAATAATATTTTATAATATAGTCTTATAATGTTATGAAACTCATCCATTAAATATATTAGGTATTTAATTATTTTGTAAAGATATCATCTACTAATGACAATATAGGAACATATCTATACATAGAGTTGTAGGTATATTTATAATGACATCATTAACTTCATTGGGTGAACTTTTAGAGTAGATTTTCACTTTGGTGTCGATAACTAATTAAGTAAGTGTAATTAATTACGTTAATCAACTGTGTTTTAATTAATAACAAATTAACATAAAATCTATGTTTATATTTATTGAACGTTTAGATAAAATCTCTAAATTACTTTGTGGATTATCGTCAATTTAAATACTTTTACCTCTAACGTACTATTCTCAGTTTATCGTATGTTCAAAAGTATTTTGTTATGAAATATTGTTTAGTGTAAGACGATACTATATAGTTATCAGAAGGTTGTTATAAGTAAAATGCGTGTTGTTGGGACCAAGGTTTATTGTAGACTAATTTATAAAATGATAAACAGAAGGATCGAGTACTGGGTTTCTTTGGTCACATCACCAGAAGAGAATCCGGAAACCTGGAAAAAAATATAATCATGGGAAGTGTTCCAGGCAAAAGAAGTAGAGGTAGACCTCCTGCAAGGTGGTGCGACCAGATTAAGGAAATGACTGGGAGAGACTTGTGCTCGGTGATGCGGACTACGGAGAATAGAGAGGACTGGAGGCGTCTTGTTTTGTCCGTGGGTAGCTCCACAAATCACGACCCTCAGCAATGAGGAAACGATGAAAGAAGAAGAAGAAACAGAAGGATATATACAATACAAATGTCTTAGGATCTATAGAGTACCTAAATAGTTATACCTAGGTAGGGGGTGTTCATACTCCCTACAATTGGTACGTATTGATCATCATAAGGATGGAGCAGTTTTGAGGAAGTCGCAGCTTACTGGAATTTCAGACTCTTTTAATTTAATAGTTCTTATTTTCTAGTAAGTTAATACCTAAATTTACCTACTACTATTTAACTTGAAACCTTTAAAATAAATAGCTTCAGTATTCAGAGTCATGCAATTGGTTAACCTCTTAATTTTGTCGGCTTCCTGCAGTTGACTTATATTACCTATGGTCGTATTGAAGTCGCGATAATTAGTCGCGGCTGTAGATTTTGAAAAGAGTGCCTCTGTTGCATACAACTATAAAATTATTATATTCGTGATTAACGAAATAAAAATAAGATGAAATTCTCTGACTATAGCTGGATGATAATGGAGAATTTTAAGTTAATTTAGTCAAGTTGCAAAAGGAAATGCTTTTGTGTATCGCCATGTATCAAGAAAATAAGTAGGTACGTAGGTTTGGATCTATACAATCTAATTATTTTTCATCCAGGAAAGAACGCGTATCTCAGTAAGTGAGTTATCTGTAAGATTCTTCAAAATATGGTATAGGGGATGCTTTTCCTTGATTCCTATATAAAGTAATACTGAATAGTAATAGTATTACCCTCGTTCTAATTGAGGTTAGATTTGGTATAAAGACACATAAATACGGAGTTCGCCTTAGTACTTTTTGAAAGGCTGTTAGATTTTATTAAATTAGCCGCCTCACTTTAACGTTATTATCATCCAACCGGACCTTAATAATGGAATTTCTGATTTGAATTTGCGTTTAAAGTATCCCATAGACATTCATTGCGGTTTCAAGTTTTGAAAACGTTCACCATAGACAAATTATAATGTCGATAGGGAAAGTTTTGACAGGTCAGTAAATTGTCTATCTGATATTTGAATGGAATTTGGAATTGGTACAAGTTTTTTACAATAAGTACTTTAAAGTTTAAAATGATTTATTAATGGTAAGTAAAACCTTGGTCTCTGGTATCTTCATTCGTAATATAATATATACTGATAAAATTATCTATTCATTTCCAGTATCCAGATACTGCAGTTTAAAAATCACATATTTTGATTCATGATCAATCTGTTTTCTAAAGCTCAAAAATTGGTAGTGAACAAATTATACGCTTAAGATATTATAACCTCGATAATTGCGGACGAGCCCATTACAATTTAGCAAATACTCCCAGTTCCCAGTTAACGCATTTTAATATCTCGATAGGTAATATTGTGTGCGAGTAAATTAACTATCAAATTAACCGAAATGTAATAAGTGGCCATAAATAAAATTGTCGAATGGTCGATATTTTGCCAATTAACATGGCGTACAGCCTCCACCCCTTCATATTATTGGTGGTTGGTGAGTATCTGTACCATACACACTAATATCTACCAAATCTAGTGAATTGGTTCGTCGGGGGGTAAACTTTTCCATTCCATCGATTTATGTAAAATAAATTTATTATTATTACAGCTTGTTCCTGAAAATAATCTCGTTTAATCCACATGTAACGAGAGAATTCAGATAGGAATATTCAATTATTGACAATTGTAATTTACTTGCATGAAAATTCAGCAAAATTTGTTTTTGACGCCAGCTCATAATAATTTAGATTTTTAACCGTGTTGTACACTCCGTAATAATAATTGATCCTTCTGTATTGCTCCCCAACATGTTCCATGAAAACATAAAGATGAAATTAGACTTGGTTGTGAGGCAAGACATGAGAGACTGTGGAGCATCCCCGGAGGACGCACAGGATAGAGCCGAGTGGCGGCGAAAGACAAGAATGGCAGACCCCACTATCATGTGGGAATAATAATTGCCCAGGGAGAGAGAGAGACTTGGTTTTAAGCAGTAGTAAGTAATCCCTTCCCATATAATTTTTGGCGCTACAGTATCATTGTCAAATTTCACGATAATATGATTAGAAATTTGTAGGGCAGTAGTAGGTACGGCATCATTTCGCGTTTCATCTCTGTTGCGTCTAAGAACTCGTCGCTTTGGGCGGTACGCTTCTTTATTTGCTTATTCTACTTTGTTGCTAATCGCTCTCTTCCACCTGAGGCGTCGAACTTTAATTTTCCTTATCTTAAAAAGCTTCTTCGGATTGTCTAGAATTCATCTGCACTGAGCCCATAGTTTTATGACTGTGCGGAACATTATGCGGACAGACATTTTATTTGGATTTGAAGCTTTAGCTTAGATACCGATTTTTCAAAAAGTCGAAGACGAGTTAGTACGTTTCTTAATTCCATATGGAACGTGAGTGTTTTTGAGAAAGTTTTCCATCTTGTAGGTAGCAAAGCAGATAATATAATAAAATATGAATATAACTGAAAATCAAATCTATACAATTTAGTGCTGAAGAAAAAACAAGTAGAAAAGAATAATAACAGCATATTTCCCTATATCCACTGAAGAATAAAGGGGAAATTATGAGTACTTTTAGTAATTTTATAAGTGCAAACCGCAATTTGTTTCAGAACCCATCACATTTAACAGGTTATATTTTTGGTAATATTACTTTTGAAATTAAACGCTGGGAGACTAGGTAGGAACGCCGTTAATAAACTCATTAAATTAATTGCTCCTGATGCCGGATAATTTTTACACAATTATTTTAAAACTTTTAGGTTACTAATATTTTCAGCATTTATTTAAAAAAACCTATAAAAAATATTATCGAGGAGGAAAATTCGAATTTGATTTATCGATATTCCTTCTACATCGACATTCTGAAATACTGAGCGCTGAAAGCTCTGAAACCTTTCAAATTAACTAGAGTATGTAGGTACTTTACAATATAAATACGGTAGGTAATCCAGGATTACTATCATTAAAATGAGATTATTATAATAATTATCTGGGCAATTAATTTATTAAAACGTGACTAGTTGAGCCAGATAGAAGAAAATGCACTTATAAAGAGAGAAAAAAAAGTATAATCACGTTCCTTGCAAGCCTATTTCTAGGTGTGCCTGGTCGGTAGCCTGGTTGGTAACGCGCTCGACTGTTAATCCACTGGGCGCGGGTTCAATCCCCGACTTACTCCACTTCACAACACAAGCTTTTAAGTTTTCTGTGAAGTGTACAAAGATGTATTTGGGTTTATTCCAATAAACCCAGATTCATTAAAAAATAAAAAAAGTATACTGGACAGAGGGAGTGTTGTTAAATGTACGTTTGGTTAATTCTTAGGTTTTTGTTAAGATTACAATAATTCAACTTGTACCTTTTCATTAGTGTTTTGGCTGTATTATAAAATGGAACTATATTGTAAACATTATACTAGTACATATATTAGGTTCTTATTCACTGGGTAGGTATAGATAGGATATCTACTTCCTTTTGCGGAGAAAACGATAATTATTTTCACGACGACTTTGTCCAAAACGTGTAACGGAAAATGAAATATTATAATATAAAGTAAATATTATAATAATGGAGTAAACAGTAATTATTATTAAAGTTAATTCGTTTATCATTTTATAATGAGCTTGTTTGTTAATATTAGTGGTGATTGCGCCAGCGTCGGCGCCATGTAGTGGCGGCGATCTACTACCTACTTGTCCACGATAATGGAAAGCATTAGTTTTTCAGGAAACTACAACTATACGTGTAGGGAAATGATGAAAAACATTATCTTGCACAGAATTAAAATATATTATAGTCACAACTTCCGCTTTTCTCTGATTATAAAAAATAATGAAAACTGAGTTGCTAAATGACATCCATTACCCAGTGGTCTCACTTAGACTTAGAGTACTTAAGAGTATGGATACCAACATTTCAAAAATTTCTAAAAACGAGAGACCTTATATCTCGACAACCGTTACTAAATGTGCTTTGTAACACAATAGGGTAGATGCATTGAACATCTATTTAGGGAATAACTGTAAAGGATTTTTTATATCTTGTATAGATTTCTCAAAAAAAAAATTTAAAAAACACCTCTTATCTTTTTTTCCGAAAGACAGAAACTCGTTTCCCGAAAGTCACAGAGTAATTTTTTTTTTAAGATTTTTTTTTGCATTAAAATCTATGGAATAACCGTAAAAGTTTTTTGATAGACACAAAATTAACCCGAAGAAATGGAAAAAACGCTATTTTTACCATTTTATCATGCGATTGTTCACGCGATTTTGAACCATAATGCCGTGGGAAATGACTGTGACGTCATTCTTGCTACCAAGCCCTTAATGTGCAATGTAAATTTCATGAACCTCGCCGTACTGGATATTATATTTTCTGTGAATTTGATATAAAGTTTTTTTCTAGTGGTTTGTATTCATACATCAAACATGCATTTTGATGGAAGTTATTTTAAGGTTATGCAAATAGCAAATACGCGGTTCTTTCGTTTGAATAAAATAAATTACATCACCATGTAGGTATATGTAGGTTGTCCTGCTATCTGATGATTTCATAAAAAAACACAGTTATTGGTATAGTGACTTCATTTCAAAGAGAGTCAAAAGACTGTGATTTGTCAGTCAAACGTAAAACTAAATTACAATTTTTAACCTAATTTGTATTTGAATGTTTGATTTTCCTATACCATACCCATATAGGTATATCTACTTAGTTAACACGTAGGTTACACTTTCACATAGGTATATCAAGTATACGTTTGTAATACCTTTGTAACAGTGGTAATGGTATTACGGTATATATGTAGGTAATGCTATCAAAGGATGAATAGACAAGAGTATTAAGTCTTTGAAAGAAATGCCTTATGTTATGATAACAACCAGTGCTCACAAGGATTTCGCACCTGCAATAACAGCATTCATATTACCTCTATACACAATTTAATTTTAATATTCTTGAAGAAAATCAACGTGATATCTTATTTTGCTTGCAGGGGTCTATATATGTAGTATAGATGGAAGGGAAAGACGTTCTGGGACTGGTGCTAGGGAGAAAAATAATGAATATATAAATAATATAATATAAAAAAAATACATAAATACGATGAGTTTAAGAAATAATTGGAACCATTTTCTTAGAATGTTATTTTTAAAAGGTGAAAGAAACCTCAGTTACACACTTAGCTTAGTAGTTGACACATAGTGCAAGTTGTAGGTATTTATGATAAATTAATAGGTTACATTAAGCTGATATTTAATAGCATTATACTCGTAGGTATGCTAACTACATAAAACCAAACAAAAAGCTTCTTCTCTTTTGTAAGTAAATTATTAAGAGCGTTGGATCAGAGTAAGTTATCGTACCTTTTCATTAAAGTAGGATGTACTAGCTGTAGCTCTATGTAGATACTAGGTAGTCATAATATACCTAACATTATTCATACTTTTCATCTCTTATAAAATTTTCAGATCAATTTCCCTCCACATTGTGGTATGAAAGTATAAAACTATGTTACAATTCCTTGGCACCTAATGGAAAGTTAAATTCTTAATGGTTTTTTACTCCGTTAAGTTGTCAGCTTGGAAAATATAAAAGACCGTGTAATATAGTAGTAATAAAAAATAATATTCCACGGAATAAAATTATATCACGAATTGATTCTTTAATAGGGATTTTATTTAGAGCCATTTTAATTTCGGCACATATTTTATTGCAGACATTATTCAGTACCATGAAATAATTACGGAAAAGCTATCTAATTATACATATAGGTAATTTAATTACATCTCAATCATCATGGCAACGGAAAGTGATATAAAAACGTCTACGTCGGTAGTTATAACAACACGAAACTCGATAAACCAAAAAAAATGTAAAGGGATAATTGTTTTTTTATTTATATATAGAGTTAGATTTGGTTACACAAGTTCTATAACTTCAAAATTCGTTAATGGTGTTAGTAATTCCAAATACAACAAATAAAACCACGACGAAATTATATTACTATAGTCACTAACACCTTCAACTTAATTTGGAAGCTATAGGAGAGGTATATATTCAAGAAAACATTTCAACTTGCTGAAATTTTAAGCATAGAAGTAGACCACAACTCTGGAAGAGTTTGGAAGCAGTAAATGGGTTTAGTATTTTTTTGCTTTCATGCAGGATTGTTGTTATTATCAATTTAGCTCGAAGTATCACAATGTTCCGTGACGTGAAGTGATAGTGCACACATGACATGAGATGTGAAATATAAAAAAAATATGTTACTAACTTGACATCTTAGCGTGACACACAGCACTTAGAGAGAAATTCACTTTGATGTTACAACCATTGATAATACCAAGTCTTACAATCTCCAGCAATGCACTTTGTTCAAATACTTTTATAATGTAATTGATTTATATCTTCCTAATACCTAGCACTTTGTACACCAAATATATCTAATACTAGATATTTTATACAAGCAGACTTGGACGGCAAACAAAAATACTTGAAATACTTCAATAATACATATATTGCCTATGTGATTTTATTCTGTCATCTATTCAAAATAGTCCTCAAGGCAAAATAAATTAATGCATTAGAAAAAAAATTTGGGCCATCGATTTTACTCGTTTAATTTGTTGTACTCGTATGTGGACGCGGCTTGTGGAAAATCTTCATTGGAAGGTTATGTTTTGGGTTTCTTAACTCGCTGCAAGTGTGTCTCTATATAGTTAATAAATATTTTATACAACTAAATATTTAAAAATAAAAATACTTAAATGTGGAAGCCTCGGAAAACAAACAGAAGTTCAGGATGGCCACAACTCAGATAGAGAGAAAACCTGATCCGACACTTTCGACAGAGCGCACAGCACTGAGTGTCATGGAGGCAAATGGAGGAGGCTTCTGTCTAGGAGTGGACGGGGATGGGCTGACGAAAAAGAAGAATTAAAGTGGAAGCCACTCTGTCATAGTTGATTAAAAAATTAACAAGGCATGTATAATAAATAATGTATATATGTACGTGTATGCCATATATACTCTGCATTTTGTTATATCGATATTCATTTAGGTTGCATTGAACTGATTTTAATAACAGAGTGTTAAACTGATATCGATACCATCTATTAATAATTCATATTACAGCATTTAGAGAAACATGTTCAGAATCTCCAATGACCAGATTAGCATTTTAGAATATTACCACAGTTAGAATGATGACATTATTTCTCGCACCAAAATCAACAGTTAGCAAAGTTATCGCAGCTGACAATCAAAATTACCTACCACTAATGTTTGGCAATCAAAATGCTACACTTCGTCCATTATTGTTTTATTACAGCATCGCTTAATCCTTATATCATCGTATCTGTGGAATTCACCGAACACATCCTAACTTTACTGCACACGAGTTTGGCATAATTTAATTACTGCAAACCCGATGCATTATATTAATTTTACGTACTTACTGGCCTGAAATTTAAATTATCTCGACGCTGGGAGTTCCTCTCATACTAAAAAACACCTTTCAGTTTTGAATCGATATGACGTCAAACTGTTTGGAATAGATTTGGATGTGATTTCTGTACAGTGTATACCATTTAGTTCACAGAATTCACAGAATTCTGGTTCACAAAACTAGATGGTCAATATATTATACGAATATTGCATCTATTAAAGTTTTTTTTTAATAATATCGGAATGGATTGATTCAGTTATAAATATACGTGAATTAACTGTTCAATAAAAATATCATTGAATTATTATTAAGCTCGCTGTTTTTGTTTAAACACATTCGACACTGTTGTTTATCTGTCGAAAACGGAAAAGATAATCAATTTAGTTTATTTGTTTTGTACAAATCAAAGCTCATATTATTGGATGTTTGGTTGAGCTTTTTGTAGAGGAACAGTGATTTCACCGTAGCTTGTAAATTATTCGTATAGTAAGATACTGAAAACCAGAGAAAAACTGCTTCGGTGATGTTCGGTGAGATGTCTAGTTCGAATCCAAACAAAAAGTGTGGAATACTCATAACGTAGCTTTCGTACTCGTATATACAAGCAAACAAGTTTATTTGATGCATCTTGATGAATTTATAAGGATATTTTGCTGTCATTTAATATCGATTTTAATTTCATTTGCATGAAGTACCGTTCCCACCAATCCTTCTTTTAACATTTATATCCTTAATTATTAAATCGTTTCACACAAACCATAAAAATTATGTCCATATTATTTTAGATGAAAAGGTTTGTTTGCTACGTAATTATTCGACTGAAATTTGAAAAAAAAAATCTAATATCAAAATTCACAATAAGATAACATGAAATTTTTTATACTTAATGATGATGACTCGTTATATATTTTTTAATTTATAAAGCGGAATTTGACAGCACGACAACCAATCACGAAACGAAATTGTCCCCCCTCCTGTCTGAAAATTGCAGGACGAACCGTGAATATCAAACCGGTCATTAGCGGTACGGATCGGTGCCGAACCGGACCGGATGCCAATTAGACAAAACGAAGTATGTCCTGACAACCAAACACCGAGGGAACACCGCGCAACAGTTAACTGCCAAATAATACTGTTATTATCAAAATTGCATATTTCCTACACACAATGTGTTGCCTCTCTGCCTCACACAAAGCAATTATTAGTGGAATTATTGAACTAAATGTAAAATTCGTAGCATTTTATGTAAAGCTGGCTAGGTATTTATATAATTATTATAACTGTACCACCAGATACGATGTGTGAAAGATTTTAACTTTAACAGATATTTAAAAACTTTAACAGATATTCATATATATTTTTTTAGTTAGAATAAAGGGTGTAAAAGTTGCAAACCTGAATACTTTCTTAAAAAAAATCAAGTAATGAAAATTGTAGATTGGTTTTTATTTTAAAGAATACAAAAGTTCCAAATTATTTTAATTTCCAAGTAGATTCTAATAGCTATTGGACTGATTTGAATACGAAATTTAGTTATTTTTTCCATTCAATGGCCATTCTGTTTTGCCCTCACGGCTGCCAACCGTGAAAAAAAATCAAGATGGATAGTTATTGTAATGAAGGTTGTAGCAATTTGTTTTGGACGCTCATTGCCTGCCAATTTCACCAAGCGACTAATTACAATGTTGTTAGGTTATTTCCAGCTTACCTTGAAGAGACGTAGTAGGTCCCTTACTATACTTACCTACTAAGTATACTTTTATATACATTTAACATTCTTTCTACAGTGATAGTTACAGGAGAAAGTATAATTGCTATAGTTATTATTACGATATAGTTTTCCATTGCTCATTTTATAAAAGGAGGCTATAAGCACATACCTATACTAATTGTGTATCTTCAACATTACTTAATTATGATTTGATGCCAAAAGATCGGTTTATTTAGAAAATACACACCATGTAAAAACCCCAAAGAACACACATCTGATGAATTCATCACTCTGTGAAAGCTACTTGGGATTAATAAAAATTCTTAAAACAATGTATTTATTTTCTTGAAGTATTCAAAGTTATGTTATAACCCTCAAAGCATATTAATCAAACGTAAGAGATTTTCACTTTTTGCTTACCGCTAGCTCTTTTAATTGCAAATGATCTGCAAACAATACGAGTGTTAATGATCACTGTGTAAACTAATTTCGATTTTATCAGCAGAGATACTGGAAAAGATAAAATAATGGGGTGAGTAAGGAGGTGACGAGGGTACATGGAAGGGATGTGTCAGGGGGAGGAGGGAGGATAAATTGGTGAGAAGAGAAACCATCAAACGGTCAATCCCATGCGACCACTCACTGCCTGCCTCTGCTCTGCCTCACAGCAGCTTTCTTCATTATAATGATTTGGTTTGATTCGAATGATGCGCAATTCCTGGAATATTCCTATATCTACACTACATATATTAATCTCACTCACCTATATCGAATTCATTGAATCGTTCACCCGGAAGATTCATGTAGAGATGTCAAACATATGCGTCAGTACTAGGGGTGAGGGATGGTTGACTTGTCTTTAGAGGAAATATAGTATCAATTTAATATAAAAAAACGAGAGTGGTTACATTGCTATTTCATAAAGGGAGATTTTATTTAGGAGACTAACGTCCGTATCCTGTCCAATCCATTGTGTATCATGATTTCATCGGTCAATAACAAATAAAATCTATTATGTTCCTGGGTTGCTCACCGTATGTGAGTTGTTCTAACTATCTACTAGTTTGTTGTAACTCTCATTTGGGACACGTCTACTACACCCATACTGATGAAAGAACTGGCGGATCAGCTCTCAAAGCGACCATGACACAAAATTTAAACTAGAATTGACCCAAGTGTTGTTCTCTTTATATTAACTTACAATGTATCCTAGCTTAGATGATGTATTTGGATACTTTTAAAAAATATTCTTTGATTTAATTCACGTGAAAGCGAGTACGGATATAAGAAACATTTTTTTTTATCTACCCAGCGCTTAGAGTAATTTATTTACTAAGATAACGTACTTTGAGAGAATGTTGCGGGAGAAAAATATTTCAAAGTTTATTTTAATTGAATATTTCCAAACGTCTGATGCTCATAATCAGTTTAATTGATTTTATAAGTTCTCAGAAAAATAATCGAAGCTGGGATAACACAATATTTCCTTTGATTTTAATCAGTACGAGAATCAAAGAATAAATTTTTATTAAATGTGTCAGGTTTTCTAAATTGAAGATAAAAAATACCTCATATGTGTTATTTAATATGAAGAAGAGCTCCTCACAGATAAGTGTAATTTGCGCAAATTGAGTAACGACATTATATCGAGAGTACTGTAGGTAATGTAAACAACGCTTCTCTGAACATGATCGAAATTTTTGATTGCTTATTCGTAACCTTTAACGTAATTCACAGAGAAATCTCTACAGAACATCAAAGTAAGTTTACATCAGATAAAATAGTACCTACCTATAATCCATTCCCTACAGTACTTGCCTCCATTTCCTCATACTGTATTCATTGAAATTTTAAGCAAAAAAAAGCTTTTTATCCTTTATTTTCTTTACATTTGCGTACTCAATGAAGTTGGTTAGGTATTGATAGTCCTGGAGTTGATCCCAGGTCAAAAATGCTTACGAATTAAAAGTTCGCCCTCTAGACGGTTGGGAAATGGTATTTGTTTAGAATTCTTTTATATTTCCCTCTTCACATGTTCTCTTTTGCAAATCTTATCCCAGGATATTTTATTTATCAAAACAATACACGAGAACGTGCAGCCTCTAAAAGAATGAGAAAATTTAATCAAAGATGAAACATATTTTATATTCGTTTTTCTTTTTTTATCTGTGGTGAGATTGATGGCTTAGAATAGATATACATTAAGTCAATGTTTTATTAGTTATTCGTATTATAATTTCTTCATTTTTATGAATGAAGCAACTTTACTTAAATAAATTAGAGTAAGTCGTTAGTCGAAGCTTCTTTTGAATCACCGTTGTATAAAATGGGCGTACAGATTTGATAAACGAAGATATGAAATTCTGAAAAAATCACCCTGAATTGCGAGAGTTTTGGGTATACACACCTACATTGCATTTTTAAATCAAATTGTGTATATCGATGATCGCGAATTTTATTTACAACCTTATGATTGGAGACACAAATAGAAATAGTCCTATGGTGATCCAACCCAATATCAAAACGAAACCACCCTACGCGGAGTTGGCGGATAATCGTCGATGAAAAATATTATACCTAAACATAATTCATTGTATTTGTAATATTTCTTCTTTGTTTAGTATAGTATAGTTATGTTTGGTACATTATTAAATGAGGGCACACACGATATAACGTCGTTAACATTTTATTGAGTCGTAAGATGTCGGTAACAAAAATTATTTACACCACCACCAACATGGCGTAAAATTACGATCGTTGCGTATATATTTCACGCATTTTAATTGCAAATACTGATGGTAATCGAGTAATAACCTTGAAACTTACATTAAAATATAACAATATCATGACGTAACATATTCAGTTTTTACTTACGTACCACTTGTAGGTATCCCAGGCATGCAATGGAGCAAGTATCATTTTTGTTATTTATTGTTCTCTAATCATCCGTAGGCCCCATTTAAGGCATTGAAGTATTCCCACAACAGTATAGAACAATTAATGATGAACATTGTCGGGCTTACGACCGACCTCGGCTGGCTTAAGTGATCACTTTACACTCGAGAAACATTCGCCATTTCAGTTCACCCCGGCTGGGATTTGAACCCAGACCTTCGTCTCGCTTAGTAGGGATCATATCCACTACACCACGAAGAGCGATGGCTGTGTTGTCGAATTTCATGTACATTAAGTACCTATATATTGTTGCATTTCTTACTGCTGAAGGGAGAGGGTGGTATTTAAAAAAAAATCAAGCCCATTTAAGGCACTTGGAATCGTCAGGTTTACATATTAAACAAATGTAAATCATCAAAATGTAAAATCAATGTGAATTTCGTAAAATTATGCCAGTAACCCTGGGTTGCAATATACAGTATGAAACGTACCCCACTCCACAGGTATTTTGTGGTTATGCAAGCTTTTCCAAACAATTAAACACAGTAATGTTTCATGGATTTGAAATTACTCTTTAAAGAATGATTGGCAGATAATTAATTGATCATGGAATAGGATTCTATTGAATGGAACTGATTATTTCACAGGGGCAACATTTATTTCATTTCGATTAAATCAACATTAACAAATTGAGTTCTGGACATCTTAGCCAACTGAACAATGAACATGTCCGAAATACTACAATATATACCGTTTCTTGGATTCGTATCCAAGTTTACTATCGTTTGTCCATCTTTGCGTGATACGAGTAGGATGATTTGAATACGACTATTTTCTAATTCACCAAATTTATAACTAAGTAAGTATTTGATGTTTCTATGATAGTTTTCGAATAAATACATGCTAGATTTTTTATCATACAGTCTGTCAAAAAACAGTTGGTGGCAGATTTGGATTAAATTGGAACAACAATTTTGTTTGCTGGCAATGAGGAAGCTTCAATTGAAATTATTCAAGTGTTGCCATTATGGTTGCCAAAAAGCTACACGTGGCGCCCTCATCTAAAACTAACTCTTTTTTGACAGATTGTACCTACGGTATTGGAAGATAGCTAAATACTATTGTTTTACCTAATTAATAATTTTGTTTCTGAATTTTCCACCGTGTACGCTTTTCTGATTTTAGTAGAAAAAAGTGAACATCGTTAGTTACTTCTAAAGAAAAACAAGCATAAGAAATATTACGATAACTTCCTTCTAAATTTCCTCAGTGTGACAAGTAGGTACTTACCCGCATAGGTATTGCATGTAATAATATGTAAAAAATGATTTCGTTGAAGTATCAGTTGCTGCATTTATGTAAGAAGAATGTTCGCCTTTGGTGCTTGTTAACAATTAATCGTACGTTGTGTCAATTGTATGAAAATGAAAGCCTCTATCCCATAATGAAAGGATCTCAAAATTTTCCAAGGTGTATTCACTAAAACTGGAATTTTCTATTGAGTGTGAAGGGTATTTTAAACAAAACCTGACATTTTGGATTCGGAGAACAATACAGTACCAAATATTAAAATCTGATCAACGAATGTTAACATTATCCTGAAAAAAAAACAACAAAATGACATCGATTGCCTGATAGAAATGAGATATTTCAAGTAAATTTTAGGATTTTAGGATATTGGTTATCAAAATCGTGATTCATTCTTTTTAGTTTCTATAAAAAAGTCTTCTCCTCTCTTCGAACAATAGTCGGGTACGTGTTACAAGCCATCATGTGGATTTCATAGCAAGATCTTTAATTTTATACAGTAATTTAGTAAAATTACGGTTTTCTGAAAGGAACTTTAGTCTTGAAGAGATAAGTCGTTATGTCACCATACACTTTGATAGGTTTACCTGTCATCCGATAACATCAATTCAATCTCTTTGATGTCTACACACAGCACCCTGATTTAATGTCACTCACAAACTTCTGCCTTTATAACATCTATCAAGGAGTAAGGATATGATGATACACCACTCCACTTACCATTATCATCTACTTATATACTGTTTCCGTACCACCAAGCACGACATACCGCCACTCAGCAGGTAACTGATTATATCCTCCCTAAGCCGCACCACGGAAATATGACTTATCTTGTTATTTAAAAAGTTTCTTTTACCGTGCATAAAAATATACGCAGATATTTTATATTAAGTGTACTGAATCGTTACTTTTTGGAGGATCCTACACAATAATCACAAAATCTTGAAGTTCAATGACACAAAAGTTGACTTGCAAGATTTCATGACATCTATTCAAGTATTTATACATTTTGAATACGTTTTATATGGGAAAAAATATTATTTTTTCCATGACTATTCATATTTTTGGAAGTGCTAAATTAGAATTTCAAATCTTCTTTTAAAGAAAATGTTTCTTTATTTTTTCATCACCAAACCACCAAAACGGTCAGTGGCGAACGCGATTAAGCTAGCGACCACCTCAACCAACCGCTAAACACCATTAACACAGTTATAAACTCAGTTTTTGTTTCTAAGTTAATCCTATAATAGGTTTTATTCAAATAGAAAGTAAGCTTACCTGTTCTCTTCTCGGCGTCATTGAAAGCGATATTTTCAAGGATGACACTTTCTGAAACACCCTTCTGATTTCGGGCGTACAGCACAATGTTCAGCGTAGCTGGCACACTCGATGAATCGACGCCATCTACAGGCCACAATTCTGATAGCTCTACTCGAAATATAGGCCAGTCTGAAATTAATTAAAAAAATAAAGCATAAAATTTATCACACGGAGGATTAACCCATCTCCATAAAAAACTAATGGTTACCTGAATTCTGCGCTGTCATATTGAATCGTCTCTTCTTTGTTCTGGCATCAACTGCTTCTAGGATGAATATCTGCGGAAGACCACCGTCATTTCCCGCCACACATCTCACTTCCAAAGCATCACTTGCATTGGCAGCTCCTCTCATTGTGCAGTTCCTCAGAGGTGATGGTTTAGCTAAACAAAAAAAAATCAAGTTGATAATGTAAAAAATATCTCTTCTTGCGAATCGCATTAGGTATTTAAGCTTTTTAATATTTTATTATTGATTCAATATAATATCGTTCAAGTACCTATAATATTTTAAGCCCATTTTATTGTAGAATACTTGTACTTTTGAAGTACAAGTATATCTATTGAAAAAATCATTAGGCACGGTTCAGATGATACACGTGTAGGTAATTTTGACAAGTGGCGAAAGAAGATACAATTGAGCAAGTATGTGTTATGAGTAGTTTAGTAGAAACTTATAAAATGTTTGACGGTGTGTAAGTAAAGGTTCCTAAATGCAATTTAAAAGCTTTGCTAACCGTAAATAGTGTCCAGCTTCTCAGTGTTACAGAATAAAAGTACATTAAGGAATATTCAATTCAATCTACGATATTTCATCTCATCTCCCTCTTTATAACGTGAGATAGTATACAGGCATCTCTGTCACGTTGGTTGGTCAGGTACATTATCACATTTTTGTTCATCGGAGGGTAAACGAAATTTACTCCTTTTATATCGCCTGATCGAATTCTCGGAAAATATCAAAACTATCTGAAGTTTTGGGTGTTGGAGTGAAAAAATACAAAGAGATTTATTTTATTGTGAAAGATCACGGCGTGTCTCTGTTTCATATTTGTTTTTTGAACTTTCTGTAGAGTTTTACGCCTGTCAAGATGGATTTAGTAGAATCCTTTTACCCACACTTCCCCTTTTGTCTCACTCGACCTACGGAATGGAAATGTATGGAAAACCTATTCTGTTTTGAATTTATAACACCCGACTATTTCGTCGATACGTTTTATTTATTTATGACAAAGTTATGTTACTAAAGATTAGAAATTGATGGGTGAGAGGTTTTTAGAGAAAACAATACTGAGGCTTTTGTAGAATTCTTTAGCTAGCTCCAAAATTAAATAAGATGTTTTAGTACTTGCAACATACAATAAATAATTCATTTTAACCTCAAGTAAACTAATAACTTGTACCTACTATTTGTAGTGAAGTTCTTACCTGCTGGAACCAGTTGATAAAGACATGGTTCCACCTGCCTTCCTATAGCGTTGGTTCCTCTGCATGATAGAGTACCGTAGTCTCTGGCACTTGCTGGAGTATACTTCAGTTCACTGGCTCCGTGAGATGTTCCTAAATACAAAATACGATACACATTGTTATTATATTAACATATTATTATACTCGTACTATACATAATGTATGTAACGATATATTTTATTGAAGCTGCATGGAATGAACGCTTTCTCGAGGGTGCAATACTATGAAGTTGCAGGATACTTTATGTTGTACTTGAATATCCATATTTATTCGAATATTTTCATACAGTATACTCTATATCACACATACGAGTATACAACATATTATAGTGTAGTGTAGTAATATTATGCAAATAATACAACGTTATGTACTAAATAAACAATTTACAAATCTTTGGAGATTGGAACTATCATGTTGGACTATTCAGGTAGATACCCATCGGTATCATCTAGGTAAAAGAAAAATAACTAAATTTGATCTTTCAATAATATATTATATTACCTATCCAAGTTGGAAAGAGATACAAGAAACAAGAGCTGGAAAAATGACACAGAGTAGCAGGTACCAAATCATTGGGTGCATGAAGATTTTGTCTGTATTTAGAGAAATACAGTATCTATACCTATCTGTATAATAGGTTCCAATAATTTATTTTGAAGTATCTCGACAATTACAATCTGCATATATAACTCGAAAAAAATTGTATGACAGAGGTGGCTTGAAAAATAGGGGTTAGGTATTATGCAAACTCAGATTTTTATGATCGAAATAGGTGGAGATACTCATTTCGATGAAAAACTCAAAATATCCAAAGATGGCGTATACGCGGTTCTTGTTTGGGTCGGCAGCATAACGTCTGCGATCTGCGTATGCTTGTATGGAGAGTCATTGCCATGGCGAGTGGTGTAGTTCGTGTGACAGTTTAATTAATTTAGTTGCTTACCATATCTGGCTGGTGACACATCGAAGCTCTCTCCACTGTTGTTAAATTGCCACACAAATGAGACATCATTTGGATCAGCCTCTACCGCACAACGAACTCTAAGGGATTCGTCTAATGCTGCACCAATGATGGTCACGTCTGTACTCGAACATACTGGAGCGTCTATAACAAATGGAGAGAAAAATAATTGTAAATATGTCAAATTAATTAACATAATAAGAAATGGGTAGAAATAAAGGCACGAAAAAATATTTTAAATAGTTAAACGAATCTTCTCTGGTGAAGAATATTATAAATTTTAAACGAATTATGGACAAACTAATTCATACACTTATTTTGATGGGTAAATCTGAATATTGCCATCATACCTAATTATTTAACTTCTAACTTTATTCAATTCGGTACAAAAGCATTTTTGTGCTGTTACTGTGATACTGGTAGGTGCTAATGATAAAGCATCGTATACCATGAACGCTTTGAGTTTCATTCCAGATATCCTATCACCAGGTAGTAAAAAATGCAAGTAGAATAATGTTAGTTAGTTATGAGCAAATTTAATGCTTATTAGTTGGGGCAAACATATCAAATTTAAGTTATAGCAGTATGTAAGGAATGTCAGCATTTGTAAGCGTCGAGACTCTTTTACTTTACTTACAATATGCATTATCAATTCACCTTTATACTATAACTACATGTTGTGTAACATTTGGATGTAGTACACATAAATGGTTAACTGAAATACAATACTGGGTAATATACCTTTCAGATAACAATAATAATATGTACGTTAGTTATAATAATATCGTGTCTAATGTAATAATATATGCAGATAGTTCAGAATTCTAAATCATGGTTAAACCATGGCAGAGTAGTTAATTTAACTTGAATTATTATTTATTATTAATGTTAATTGCCTATTCCTAGATAACTATTCACTTCGGCTTATTCCTCTTGCGAGTCTAAGCACTTCAACATAACAATATTATTATATCTAAATGGAAATAATATATTAACATAATAGATACCTACATGGTTAAGTAATCTCTACAGGTTGGTATTGAGATACAGCTTTGAGCTGATACCGGATTAGGCATGATGACTAAATGTATGTGTTATACTAAAATTCAAATGAATTTGTGTTCTTCAAAGAAGTGTACATTAAAAATAATAATTAGCCAACTGGTTCCTGGACGAAGGCACTTCCTTTAGAGTTTAGATCCATATTTTCGCCCGAGTATATTTCCTTTGACATTAATTTATCATTCATTCTCTCTAAATGTCCCAACCGTCAACTTTTATTAGTTACAGCATCCGTTTTTCAGTCAGTAAACTCTCTCATCGCCCTTACTTTCTTATTCTATCTCGAAGTCTTTTCCCACACAGGAGCGATCTTATCTCAGTAACATTCACACTTGATTCGTCCTTCTTCAGCCACGTCCAATGTCCAAAAAAATGTTTACTACTACTATTAGGAAAAAAATGTGAGGAGGCCAGAAATAGAACCTGCAACTTCGCTTTATGATTCCGTAATTCGTACGTACCTACTAACGAAGTTACCTCACCGTGTTGTCTTGTATAAGTGATTAGTGTCTATTAAAATTTTCTATATTAAAATGATATGTTTATTAAGTTTTAGGTGTTATATAAATATTACAAAATTTACCTGTAATGTTGATTTATGAAATACGTTGTTTCGTTAGGTAAACATTATTATTGCATAATGTTCTACTAGGATTTGCGACCTCTACCGGCTCTATGTTAATTCATTATTTATTAATATGACCCGAGGGTTCTTAATTGTTTGCTTCAACGCGTGTTGTTGGTGCAGCCGTTGACAAGTTTCGTATGAAATGTATTGAAAATATATAATGTAAATATTTGAATTTGAAATTTAATTTTTAGGTATACAAGTTTAATATTGGTGACATTGTCATATTCAGTACGTATACGATATGTGAGAGGAAACATAATATGTAGGTACCATACACATGTACTTACCTAGATCATAAGCGAACCAGGAGAATTTTCTTTCCTGAAACTTCTCTGAAAAATTGTACATTACTATATGCTTTTATTTGCATGAAAATTACTTACATGCGTCAATTACGGAGTAATTATAAATTAGTATTCAGAATTAATGTAAACTTCTAATATTTTTATTAATAACTGTTTTATAATTGATATTTTGCTCTTGATCCCCAATGGCAAGGGTTTAATTTCGCGGAAATTGAAGTAGAATCAGTTTCAATAGGCAAACTGCTGAAAAAAAATTTAAAGCTGAAGATCACTTCGGACTATCAAGTTCTCTGGGGAGCCGAAGTTGAAATGTCGGAAAAGTTAAAGGTACTTCGTCAATATTAGAATATCAACGAGGATGTAGATAGAAACACAATTTTATATGGCTATATTCGAATCGTGCGAACTTTTTGGAAACGTAATAAGAAAATGAATACAGTAGACAGTTGTAATACATATTACAAGTGAAATTTATTTTAGCCCTTTCAAATCAAAAGAAAATGACCTTATTATTAATTTGGGATTGTATATCGCATATCTTTCTCGAGAAAATCCCGAACGAGGACAAACTATAAGAGTAAAATGTTACGTGAATTATCTAATATTCTTTTTAAACGCAAATTTCAATTATTTTGTTTGGCAGGAAATGTCCCTTATCTGATTCCAATGATATTTCCGCAATTGCCTCGTTTAGAATTAATATTACTAACATTGTTAGCTTTTCTTTTAATAGTTGAAGATACCGCACACACGATAGGAGTACAGATATAGGTATGTACTTGAGAATAACGTGACTAACAATACATTCTACTCGTACATTGCGATGAAGTTACAAACATTGACGGATAAAATTGCTGAGGTTAGAAGTTAAACTTTACCTACAGGGAAAGGTTCAAAGTTCAACAATAACATGAAGGGTCTCGTTTTTATCTCACCTTTATATAAAAAATCTCAGATAAAGGTTTTCTTACCTATCATTCTAGAGACATTTTACAGAGTTAATAGTCCAAGAGCCCGCTGCTTAATTTATGACGTATCTGTTTTTTGATCGAAATGTGGTATAAATGATAGCTTACCAATAGGGTATTACATCGCACTAGGGTTGCCTATCAAAATCTTGCCGCAACCCCCCCTGCCCCCCCCGTAAAGGTCCCTCTTCATGGTTTTTCGCATTTTATAGGAATATGGTAAGAGATAGGAGAAAGTAGTCAATGACAAAAATAATCCTTGCTAAATTCTCTACAAAAAACGTTTATTCAATTTTTTCATAGAACTAGTAGTTTACCCGTATTGGCCTTTTCGGGGGGGGGGGGGGGCAGGGGGGGTTGCGGCAAGATTTTGATAGGCAACCCTAGTGCGATGTAATACCCTATTGGTAAGCTATTAGTCCAAGAGCCCGCTGCTTAATTTATGACGTATCTGTTTTTTGATCGAAATGTGGTATAAATGATAGCTTACCAATAGGGTACTACATCGCACTAGGGTTGCCTATCAAAATCTTGCCGCAACCCCCCTGCCCCCCCCCCCGAAAAGGTCCCTCTTCGCGGTTTTTCGCATTTTATAGGAATATGGTAAGAGATAGGAGAAAGTAGTCAATGACAAAAATAATCCTTGCTAAATTCTCTACAAAAAATACTAAGTCTATTTTTTCGTAGAACTAGCAGTTTACCCGCAATGGCCGGTCCAAAACCAAAATTCATTAAAATACCAATAAAAATGTATTTAAACTAAATTGGTTGAAAATTTATAAGAGCTACAGGAAAATAGTCAGATACGAATTAATTATCATAGTCTTAGCTACAAAACGAGCTATAACTTATATTCATACATTTAATAATTTCGGAGTTATTACAATAAAACTCAGTGACGAAAATTCTTAAAATTTAGTTTTTCATAAAATAACCAGCGATATAGCGCCGCAGGCCAAATTTTTTTTCCATAAAATGTTAGTAATAATGGGTGGAAGAATGTGAATGAAAAAAAATCAAACTTTTTTTTTTATTTTTTCAAAAAATATCCTGTTTTTTGACCGGCCATTATGGGTAAACTACTAGTCCTATGAAAAAATTGACTTAACATTTTTTGTAGAGAATTTAGCAAGAATTATTTTTGTCATTGACTACTTTCTCCTATCTCTTACCATATTCCTATAAAATGCGAAAAACCGCGAAGAGGGACCTTTTCGGGGGGGGCAGGGGGGGTTGCGGCAAGATTTTGATAGGCAACCCTAGTGCGATGTAATACCCTATTGGTAAGCTATCGTTTATACCATATTTCGATCAAAAAACAGATACGTCATAAATTAAGCAGCGGGCTCTCGGACTATATCGTTTATACCACATTTCGATCAAAAAACAGATACGTCATAAATTAAGCAGCGGGCTCTCGGACTATAATATGTTACATATGTCATGACAGAAATGTATTCAGGTACGTAATAAAATAGGATTATTGAAACTATTTAATGTTTATTGGCAAAGGCGAAAACAGAATATGTCAGACAACCTGAGATAAGACAATACATTATTGTCTAATATTATATTATTCAACACTAAAGGAGTACATATCAGAATTACAATATTATTATTGTGTTCTTCAATGAATAAAGAGGTTGTTTCTGATTAGAGTGCTGTATTAATATTTGATTTGATTGTTGACTGTTGTAACATACATACATTACATAACATTATAAACCTGTGAACGGAATAACAATAGAGTTAACACAAAGGATGGTGTAGATTGGCGTTATATCTTACCAGAGTGGTGTGTGCATTGGTGCGGTGGAGGTAATACGGACACAAACAGATATGCGGGATTGATAAAATGGATACAATGTATTACAAATTGGAAATAGTACCTCTACTTCTATTACCACAGAACTACACTACACTATAGTACCTACTTACTATAAGGCGCAACTTCAAATATCTATCTTGTACCTATAATATTTCCCACCTACGTGGCGGCAGTTACATGCAGGGATGAAATAGTTTTCGAAAAATAACCATTAACAATTTCATTGCTTGAAAATTTCACAGGTTAATAAGATCGAATTCACGAAATCTTTTTAATGAATTAGGGAAAGTGTTCAATTCCACACACTGTAGGCATTCCATTTTGGCTCAGTTTTCGAAACGTGCATGACCTCTAATAATTCTAATCATTGAACAAAAGGTGTGTTGGAAGAAAGTATTAAAAAATTATAAAATTCTAACGTACGAGTATCTATTATGATATGTTATCATCCTTCTTGAAAAAGTCCTTAATGGACCTATTAACTTATAACAAAATGTGATATACGAGTTTCAGAATCGGATTGAAGATATCTGCTAAAATAGCAGCACTCATTATTCTAGACTGATGCATCTCGTAGTTAGACGAATAACTATTTATTGACTAGTAAGCAGATACATATTAGGTGGTTAGTTGGTAACATGACGGAACATGGCTCGATACTATGGATATTAATTTTCATAGTACCTACCTGCCTTATAAGTTAAGTTCGGTTGCTTTCGTAATACACCACTAACTAGTACTGGTTATTTTGTCTTGTTATGTATTCAGAACTTCAAATAAATGCATACACCCAAACATGTTGGTAAAGTGGCCTTCTTCATCGCTATATAAATTATTTTACAGAATTCAGAAATTATACATAAACGAATCTGAAGTGAGTGATGTATTGTGTGATACTTTGAAGAGAATTTGGTTTTCGTGCATGTGGAATTAGTGTTTGGATCCGGTACAGGCACACATTTTATACCTTTTTAGGGTTCTACTACCGTAAAAATAGGGTACAGTTGTTTCAAAATTGATAGAAGATGACGTGCCGTCCAAGATGAGAATGGTATTTGACTTAAAAACGTGAAAAAACTTGACCGACAATGGAAATCCCTATGATCGGGAAGACACTTTTCTACTATAATGGTTCGATCGAGAGTTTATAGATGAAGTGGAAGGAGCCTGCCTTGGGTGTTAATAAGGAACGTTGAAGTACTGAATAGTTGAAGACAATGAGTTTTTTTGCATCTGCTAAGCATGGTTTCAAAAAATATCTAACCTTGTTTTCACGTAGGTATTCACGTATTAAAATTAAGCATAATTTTAATCCAATTCGGATTATTCTACAAAATGATTAAACGCGGTAGTTAAAGTGTTTAGATGTTTCGACAAAAGCATATTTTCGAGATATGCTATTTTTGGGATATGCTGTAATTTCAAGGATGCGAGTACACGTATGGAATGCCAGCATATACACCTACGTATAATGTTGTGTTTACTGGGAAATATTGAACATTCGTAAAATGTGGAATTACATAAAGTATTTTAAACATGTTGAATTGATTTACTCTACACAAATCCATTCATTCATACCACCATGGCGTTTCTCACGATGTGATATGAGCAAATGCAACAGTCTCTGAATTCACACCCTGTGTCTAACTGCATCCTAGAACCCCGAATTCTCCTTTTTGAAGTATATTATAGCACAATGAAAGACTGTATTATATTTAGTTTAAAATCCACAGTAAAGTTTCTTTATTCACAATCGCCTGATGATGAGGGTGCAAATCCTCGAACACTAGTCGCGTAATCTACAATCATTATTGTGGATTTTAAACTAAAATTTTACCTTAAAAATGGAATTCCACCATGTACCGACGGTAAAAAACCTCGGGATTATAATATTATATTATTTACATTGCTAGTTAATGTTCGCTCTTTGCTAATTTTTTAATTTTTTTCATTTTGATTTCCAACTAAAATCATCCACTATAAAAAAACGCTTATTGTTCGTCTGTTTGTTCGTTTGTTCACTTTGTCTGTTCGCTTACAATGACAAAATTTCAAGGATGTACACTGTACAGGTATTACTGGTATTGAAATAATTGATTGTACTGTGCGCTGTGCACACATAGTATTGGCAATTAATTAAATTATTCTAAGACTATTATTGCAGTGACGTTATATTCTAGTAACAACCTGGAAACTTTGAACCAGTTACATGCAGAACATATTAGTATTATAATAATAAAGTTCCAGATTCATACAATATCTCAAAGTGTTTCCATATAATAGTGATGTGCTCTATTCCAGAGGAACTCTAGCAGTAACCAAACAGAATACAATGCACTCATAATGAATATACTTGCACAGTGATACGTTACAGGAGTTTCTAAACAACTAATAGAGTATAATTTTAAACTATGTGCAATACTATTTAGTAACGAAAGATTTTGTTTGATGAGAATGTCTTGGTTTGGGGGGTGTGGAGAGAATGTTTGAGGATAGAGTGACAAATGTATAATATAAGAGGGTGAGAAGATGCGTTGCCGCTCCCCGACTGAATAGGTTGACCAGATAGATACTCGAGGATGGATGCATGTTGAGTGGGATGATTATCTATGACGAATGTTATGAACGTGATAGAAGCGAGAGATGCATGTAACGATAGAAGCGTGTAGTACAGTCTGTCCCGTTTGCCTACATCGCAAGGGAGGCGGCGTGTTGGGTTGGATAGATATGAAGATGGAATGTCTTTATAGATACTGGTATATCTTGTCAATAGTTAACATTAGTTCATAAGAAAATAATATATTTCTTATTATAAATGTATACTATTTTCTTAGAAGTGTTATTTCGTTTCAAATATCTGCTTGTTTCTTGTCTGAAGGACTCTGAATTTAACGTAAATGATAGTAATTTGTTTCAGACGAGGAGACAAGTATGAGGACAATATTTTTCTCTTAAACAATAATTTGTGATAAAACGCACATTTTATTTACTTCCTTACGACAATAGTTTCATGAGAGATATATTTAGGTACGTTGTTAGTTTAAGGTGTTTGTACACAATGTATGGGAGTTAGTAGTTGTGATGTATACTTCCATAGTACTGTGTAGTGTATAAGTAAGACTTGGTAGGAATATAATAACGACTACTTGAATGTGACATAAATAATGAAGTGTCTCAAAATTGTCGTAAACGTTTATTTCCGCTACCTATGCGTCTTCCCACTTACCTTCCCTTACAATCTACCTCATTCATTCACTCTCTATATAACATCATACACCTTAGACATTCTCTCACTTCCTCTCACTCCACCGCATCTGAGGATTAGCCGGTGATAAAATGACACCATTTATTTTTGGATTCCGACATGTCTTCTCCATTATTTTGCTATTTCCTTGTCATACGTCTTATCTTACTTCCCACTTTTCTACTACTCTCTCTACACTAACGCACACCATGTTGTTAGCTGGCCCAAAAACGAACGTCGAAATTATGTCATAATAATATCTTCAAGTTGTATAATGTTTGAAGGATGATGTAACTTATATAATGGTTTTGGACAATTATTACACTTGAACGAAAATAGATTCTTTACCAAATCATATAATGGATAGGATGTCAAACACTTTAGACATATCTGTCTATGGTTCGTTAGACAGATTGAAACATTACTTAGAATAGACCTATCAACTAATTTGTATTCTGAAATATAGGTAGGTATAATATGAAAAATAATTTAGTAAGGAAGAATATGTACCAACTTTTATTTATATAACATGGTTGTTTTCATAGATAAAAAGGCTTTAAGAATTGAATATCACAGTCGCTAGTAATAGTAAATGCCTTTTTTTGACCATGTTAAAATAGTGTATCTAATTAAATTTCGTTGGTCACCTATGTCCAGGAATCTGTTATACACGGGAGAACTCTCTCTTTAGAGTAACGATAGATAAAAACCTGGCTAGGACATACATTAAAAATCAAATACCTGGTACGGTTGAAGACTAAAATGACTTTAATTACAAAACAACCTTGTTAAATTCTTGAAGAATAAATAAATAAACATTATGCTATAGTAGCACAGAGGAAGACACCAGTAGGAGTGTCGAAACGTCGATCAAGTTTATCTTCACACGGTTTACCCGAAAATCAAGTAACAATGTCATTATGCTATAGTGGTTGCATCAACCCAAAATTCAGGCACAGGATCTAGTGTTGAATAAGTTATAATTATTTGGCAGACACATATCACATCTCTACCCTTATGCCTAGGGTTTACTGCCTATACATACAATATTCTGCTACTTACTCGTATCTTTTAAATAAAATTTCTATGATAAATGTGATCGTATTATTATAATTTGTAATGGAGAGGACCATCATCCATCAACATTTTAAATCTCCTTATCATATTTGCACCCAAACACTAGTAGGTAAGTTCTTCACTCTTGCCTACGGGTTATATTATTACCTACATAATCCTATTAGGTACTTACGTGACAAATTATATTATTTAAATTTACTATGAAAAATCCTACCTTTTACATTAATATCTGTCATTTATAAAAAATATATATTCATAATTTCAAAGAAAATAAGCAACTATGAAATATTTTATAAAAAATAATTGTACGATACAAGATATAACATATTATTTGATATTATTTTTCTATGCAAAAGGCTTTTCAAGCCGTAAATAAATAAACTAGAATCGTAAAAAAATGTTAAAAAAAATACGTAGGGTGCCGTTGAATGAAATTGTTGAGGAGAATCTCAGGAAGAATAAAAAAATTAGTGACAATGTTAATTTTATGTTGAATCCAATAAATAAATGTATGGTCATGTTTTTATATGATGGGATTTATGTATAGTAATGTACTATGTACTTTAAATTATATAGGTACAACATTGTTATTTCAGATTCAGCCGATGGAACATGCTTTATCTTTTAGCAGAAAATAATCACATTAATGTGTAGCAGGTATTACCAACCGCGTCCCTTCACTGGTTTATCCTTTCCATTGCTTAGGACAACATGGCAGGTATAGTGAACCATTGTCTATATTGGTTTTTTTATAAATGGACTGTATGCAGTTGTGCGTCGTACCTTAATAGAGCTACATATGCAAGAGAGAAAGACAGAATGGATGCTTTAGAAATGTTGTGCTGGAGTCTAACCAAACAGGAAGAAGGTAAGTTTGTCTTGGAAAAAGTCTCCAATATTTGATGTCCCATTGTTCTTAAAAGGTATGAATGTCTGGAAAATCTATTAAGGTATAGTTAGAAAGATACGGTGGCGTCCAAGAGGATACACATTGCTCATAGCTCACCCATGAAATGGAACCAGCAGAGAATAGGTATTTTTCATTTGCAACTAGTAGAAGGTGATTGATATAAATATCCTTAGGTTCAAAAATAGAGTCCCAGATCGCACATCTTCCCGGGGACAGAGGTGCGGATTTTTTTTGTTGTGCAGCCTTTAAAAAAAAGTCTAATTTATTTGTTTCTACTTCTTTAAAAAGAATTTCCTTCACGACTAGAAGGCACACTGTGACAATCTTTTTTAAACTCTAAACATTAGTAGAGTATAAAACTGGTCGAGTATACTCAACAATTAGTTTGTATAGTTGGTATAAAATAGAAAACGTACTGTCTTTTACTCGGGGACTTTGGATATAAGTACGTAATTAAATTTATTATAGAGCACCCTTGAGGTAAATTTGTTACTAAACACCGTAATAAAGTTGTCCAAGTTATTATCAATAAAGTGTATTAGATTAGTGTGGACTTTTTAAACCAACATAGTCTTCATGAATATTAAATTAAATGTGCTTACGTATAAGTTATTTACACGATTTTTTAAACTAACAATAGTCATTACGATTACAATCATTGGATACAGGAAATGTTGTGACACATTCAAACATAATTTTGGATCCGTGAAGCATACCAATTTAATATCTACTCAACGTTGTAGATACAGTTTTTTTATCTATGCTTATGAATTGTCAAATAACGTAGACTGCAGTATTTAGTGGCGATTACTCGTCGACCACTAGTTAGTAAGCCCTGTGTAAAGTAAAAAGGGCATCACATAATAATATGTATTAGATAGGTATCCAAGAGATTTAATACATGCAAGTAGTTAGGTATTTACTCCATTCATATCAGAATTTAGACTTGTGAGCTTTTCCTTTTAATTCTATTCTCACGACTGAGAAATGGAAGGATAAGGTAGGCGATTTACTAACAATAAATAAGTTATTATCCCTTATCAGTTGTCCTATATAGTGATAGGTCTATTACTTGTTAATATTACGTTACTAGCTGTAGTACCCGTCACAGCTCTCAAACAACAACAGTTAATCGAACAATACGACAATGCCAATATTTACTACAATAAAAATTACGAACGTCTATTCAATTTATAATTATTGATAAAACTTTGTACCTATGTAGGTTTTTTATTGGTAGGAGTTGTCTGGTCCAACTGTAGTTGCAGTTATGTTGCAATGAGGTCAGGGGGATTATGGGAGCAAGCAAAATTTAGTTGGTCATATTAAGTACAACGAGTACTCGGAGAAAAAAAAACTACGTGGTCCGTCACAAACGCAGAGAACGAACTAAGAGAAGTATACTCAAGTATAAAATATATTTTATCAATACCTAGTCAAACTGTATTTTGGTTTATGAGTTATTCCCGGAAATGTTGATACAAATAATATATGAATATACATTGATTTGGTATACACAGTAGCCCTGTTCTCCTGAAGGGTAGATTAAGCATCAAATAACAATAAAATCGAATGGCAAATAATCTAATAATATAATATATAATATAGATGTTGCACGGTTATACATTTGGGAATCATCGGGAAGACATAAATATATCAATTGGAAAGTCCGTTTTAACCCTAACGGTTAGTTGGCAATAATATTAATAATATGTAATGATAACTCTCAAAGTAACTAATGCTATTTGATATTTAATCCATCATCTTTGAGGAGATTATGTTATTTGACGTAATTACTGTGTGTAGTAAGTACGAGTAGGATCGTCCCTGGGATTGGAATATATTCGTATACTCATAAGACAGGCGTTCATTCATTTCCTAGAAACTAGTACGTGATCAAAGTTTACGTTCGCCTGCGGTAACGTGTAATGTAGTATTGTGCTTATTAGCAATACATTGCTTTTACGAGTACATTATTCTAATCATACATTTATCTATGTAAGTAATTACGTTGCTATCGATTAGCTATGGATGATTTAGTATCTACTATATCGAAACCAGAAAACGAATTAAACTAATCTCGTCCAGTACTACAGCAAACGCACAGTACGTGGGGATGCGTCAAAATTATCTGCAAGTGTTCACGCTACTGCGTACAGCGGAGACTCCAACAGGTGTGGCATGGTCTGCGCTCGTCCTGTAAAAAGCCCCATCGCTCCCTAATTTCGCGACAATTCTCAGTCTCACACCTCAGACGATTCAGAGCAACCCCTGACCTATAATCCTGTTTGCGTCCTGCGGAAATATGTTCTTTGAGTTATGAAGGGTTCACATATTTGCGGATTCTCCCACCTTCACGTTTCTTAGTAGGTATAATCTCAAACTCGTAATACCAGTTAGTCATAGTGTGAAAATACAAAATATACATGAAGAAATTAGAAGAGCTGAAGAGATAGGAGATAAATATTCCAACGATAATAATATTGGATGATATTTCTGTGACAGATTTCTGTCAGAGTTCGCATTATTATTTCCTCATATTATTGGTATTTTCTTACTACAAATTAGTTGTGACAAATTGCTCATTATATGATCGATGGAAGGAAGAGTCTTAAAGCATTCATCATCGGAAGAGAGTAATCAATCAAAATACAATTATTATTGTACATCGTCAACATTCCTTATACAAGAAATAATTTATATCATTTCTTACTAATAAATAATTATACTATAGCGAAATAGTAAAAATATTCTTTTTCTAATACTACAAACAATAAAACCTTATGGAATATTGATTGCATTCGCTAAACGTTAAGCTTAAAATCAATTAGTCTATTATATATTTTTTCTCTGATTATAAAATTATGCCATTCAATGATCTTACTTAAGGGAAAACCCGCCCTTAGAGCTTTAAGAACTATTAGCTCTAATTGTATTCAGACTTCGAGCTACCACCTTTTTTATAGAATGACTACCAGAATCGTCCGCCTCCTAAATATTCCTGCAAGCACCCTTAAAGCCCTTTACACACTACAACAATTTTCTTACAGATATAATATGTACTACAGTAGCGTATTGAAAATACAGGTAAAAAACGATGATGATTAGGTTATGAATTAAATTATACCTGCTAACAATTAGCAGCGACTTACATATATTATACAGAAACGATGTGAAAAGAGGCCAGGCACCGTTCGTCTGTTATAAGCCGGTTGTCTAATAATAAGATTAACAACAAACTAACATAAAAAACGGTGCATTTAAAAAAATTCCTTTGGCAGGCCGCAGGCATAGGTAGATTTCAAGTGATTTATTAATTTTAAGAGTACATCTGTACATATAATAAAAACAATCACAATATTATCAGCAAATAAACCAGCGAAGCGATGAAGTAGTATGGATGTAGTTTATTCTTTGATTATCGAAGTACCGTATGACGAAAAAATATTTGATTAAGTACTTCAATAATCAAAGGAAGTACCTAATCCAATAATCAAATTATTTGCATTCCACATATAATATGGATTGGTACCGGTACCTAAGCACTAGAAATTTGAAAAAAGATGTGAGTTCTACTCGTATCGTGAAGCACTTTTCTAAGACAACAAACACGCTAGTACCTATGCGGTAACTACTTACTAGATCTTTCGATCGATCAGTGTAGTCCGAGGAATTGAGCTAGACAAAATATAACTTTTGATCTGTATTCCTTATTTAATGCCCTTTCATGCGATACCAGACACAGACCCTCACAATCATTGGATCCCCTCAGAATGATTGTTTTTTAATTTAAAGCCTTAAAAAGTGAACCTTCCTCTTAATGGATTTCACCCAATCTCCTATCAGTTCATCTACCCCTTACCAAAAATCTACCACACAAGTTTCACGTTTCTGCGACGCATAGATTGGCCGCAAACGTGCGCACAAGAAAAGGGACATATATATATATGGCTTATATATATAAACTTTTAAACCAAGGTCGGATTCGGGTTCTCCTGGTCCTAATTAGTGATACTGGGTAGAAATTTTTCAATTCTGCGACATCACGGGAGAAACGAATAGGTAGAGTTCCTTATGGAAATCTACCTAAAAGACATAGATACGTCGGGTACATTCAATAAAGTGGAGCTAGCTGTAGAAAAACAACTCAGTTAAAAAATGACAAAATATATGTTTATTTGTATTTATATTTATAATATGTTTATTAAATTTGGAGAACATTATGTTGAAAAACCTAGAGTAGGGAATAACTATAATATTTTCTACATAGAATAACATCAATTTGTAGGAATTCACGTAGCAGACGAAGGTTATAAGCTAAATCACGCAAAAACTAAGATTTAAAGCTGCTTCATGAACACGTGTATGGCCCTAGATAATATATTATTATCTTAATATTATATTGTCGTACTTGATTCATTATTCATATGTGATGACACTTGGAAATTTACACGAGACTTTTTGTTTAAAGTGGCTTCATGTTTTGTCTTCTGCGACGAAATATTTTAGTTAGTTGACTAAGGGTTTTTTTTTTTAACAGTTTAAGATATAAAATACAAATACAAATATAACACAAAGAAATTATATTATCCTCAAACAGCAAAAAATGCTGGTATGAGAGGAATTTAAACCTGTATTGTAATTACTTTAGCACTTATTTTGTCTCACCATTTAAACTTGTACTCTTAATTAATAATATCACTAACACTAACACTCATTCATATTATTACTGTTTACACTCCATTTTATTTACAAGTTTTATGTCCATAGACAATAATTCATTTTATTCACACAACTGCCACAGTCCGTCTTCCCATAACATATTCCTTTAAATACTTTTTAAATTGTTCAATATTTTTTAGTTGTTTGATCTTATTCGGTAGTGCGTTGAAAAATCCGATTGCCGTGTACAGAAAGCCATCCCTCACCCTGTTGGTTCTAGGATTTTCGGCTCTTATGTGACTTGCTTGGTTTGATATGAAATAAGGTATTATCATTACATTGATTAGGTAATGTCAATCAAAGAATTACCATTAGTAACTAGTGACTCATGTGTGTGGCTTTTAACGTCAATCAATTATTCACAATAACAAATTAGCTGGAAGAGAATCCAGAACATTGACAAGTTACTTCATTCTATAATACGCATTGCTTGTAACATGTTGCGAGTGAACCCGATGTACCTACGTATTGTCATATATTTAATTTTATTCAAGTTATGTGAATTGAATGTAGATAAGTATACTCGTAGGTAATATAAATATATTTTTGAAAGTTTTATGCAAAAATTGTTCTTGTTGCGTTTCAAATGTAAAGCTTGTCCTATAGGAAATGTGTTAACGAAAGTGAACAGATTGTACACAAGGAATCGTAGTTTCTAAGAACTTCTATAAATTTTGATTACTGTTTTAGAAAACAGCATAATATAAATGAAAACAGAAATCTCTGCATGAAATTATTGAATTTTACGATATTAGGAATATAATTCAAATACTCTGTGTAATGTGTAGGTAGGATAATCTACTAAATATATAACTTTTATCCGAGAATAACAAACTGGTATAAATTGTTGTTTATTTGTATTGAAATTTATTATTTTACGAAAAGAAATATAATGCAATATCATATTTCCTTATATAATATAATAAACAGGGGAAGGAATAGTTCAAATATCAAACAAATAATAATGTTAAGTAAAATACAAAATATTGGAACATATTCCAAGCTAACTGGTAAAACAGGGAAGCGTCACTGGTCTTGGGAGCCCGGGTGTATGTAAGTATTATGAAATCTGGATAAGACTGACAACCAAATGATTCAAATATTCAAATTTATTACGGGACTTGTTTGGCCAGTTTTTGGGCAAAAAAATCTCCAGGTTTTGTATAAATCTAAATATACACGCGTCATTCCTGTCTATGTATATGACACAGAAACTGTCATTGGTTGGAAAGTATGTAGGTGAGATTTTTTTTTCACACATACGATATGCAAAATTGATCCTTTTCAATCGAAGTAAGTCGGTGAATAAACTGATTGGAATAGAGCTTGATTACAATGCGCGTTAATGTAAAGTTTGTAGTTGACTTCTCACAAAATTGATCCATGATTTTTTTTCAGAACATAAAATAAATAATTCATGGCTCCTTAAGGACTTATGTGTGAGCTGGTGAGCTGCCCCTGCGAGGGTCAGTTCAGTGGGTAGTAATGGCTATAACTGGTTATTGTGAATCAGCGTGTTTGCTCTACTAAAACAAACATATTATTATTTTTTTTATATTTTTTCCATAGAGAATCAACATTGGCATTTAAGCGAAGAATATGTATAGGTATTTAGATATTATTATATAACTGCTGGTCCATTATGGAATGCCTGTGTAAACCTTTCTGATTTACGAATGACTGGACTTTTAAGACTGTGTTGTCATTACGGAATCTTAAGCTTTTATTCTCGTCTATTTTCGCAATTCATCATTTATTTTTCGGGATGGAATTTCAGACGCTTCAAAGGTCAATTGTTTAGAGGGACAATGGATTATGAGGAATAGTAAACACATTATATTGTAATGGTTTACTTACTTAGATATAGGATTCCTTTGTTAGAATTATGTATGAAGCTTCGATATATCATCATAAAGAGAAAATCTCTCTGATCATAGAGGCTTTGACCTGCCCCGCAAACTATTGTCATCCTCGAATAGGATTTGAGCTGGCTACGGGAGATGTGGGCATTTTCTCCATAAACGGTGCAAGAGGGAACATTCCTTTTACCAGTGCGGCCTGATCGAGACGGTCCATGTTTGACCACACTGTGGGGCACTCTCCCGTGAGGAATATATTTGGGAAATCTATGAGGTGATGACAACGGCTATTGAATACTTGAGATATATGTTGAAGTTGATGCTGAGATATATGAGAATAGTGTCGCGGAGTTTTGACTCCCAGATCATTTATTCACTGATAGATCTGTTAATAAAGACAAATTTAGATAAAAAACATGTCAAGATAGAACAGATGGTGTAAATCTAGACTCTAGAGTAAGCTAATAAATGTAGACTATTACAATTAACCATTCGTAATAAAAAAAAGTGAGGGAAAATATAATTCGCTTCATATTATTAATACCTCCATATGTAGGAATTAGTCACGTGAGTTATATTTTTATCTCTTTTTTGTATTCATTTTTACTCTACAAGTGAAATAATAAAACGCCTACATGTGTGAAGATACGAGTATTATTGTATAGATGAGCGGGTGTACAGTACATATTATGTATGTGTGTGTATGTTACGCGGTTGTATGGATGTCGGTGGTTTTCCAGGGATTATTTATGGTCAGATTTAGATTTATTGAGGTCTTGGGAATACAATAGCTGTGTAATTGCCAATACTCGTATCCCTTTTTACATCAGTAGCCGATACTAATACCACCAGTACTCTACCTAATACTCGCCCGACCGGAAGATACGTCGGTAAAGGAACGTATAATATTATCATTTATCTGCAAAAATAATCATAATATTTCAGGAATTTTGTGACTGAGTCGAAAACTATCTATGCATTGGAACGTGGAGTATTAAGTGCGGATGCTCAGAAATCGATACCATTTTTTCAATGCATGCACGACACATGCTCTACCTTGTGGCACCATAAAATTAGAGGCATTTAGGAGTATCAATAGTATCAAGTATCAAGACATCAATAAGGAGTGAACTTCATTGTTGAACTAACGAGACGGTATTTTACATATTATGATTTTGGTAAACGCTATCAATGTGGAGATGATGCCGAACGACCTTGCGCCTTTAGGTATTTAGTCAATGTTACTCTCGCTGTATTCCTTTCGATTATTATGCGTGACCTCGCTTTGGTATCTATTTTCCCAGCAGTGTTGCTGTGTCGAATTACATCAACAGTTCTAACTGAACATTATATTCTTTATTATTTCAATTACTAAGTTGTACCTGGTCTCTAGCGGTCTACATTACATAGCTTATATTAGATAAGCTATAGGATTTGCCCCCAATGAGATACTAATGAATTAATGTATGTTTCTGGTTAGGTGCGTTTAAATACAAACATTGTTATGTAGGGTAGGGAGGCATATTAATAATAGAGTTTGCGGCTTAAAAGTCATACTCACAGATTCAAATTGATTATTTACCCACATAGCCTAGTGATGATCTAGAATCCAAAGACCCTTTCAATATACGAGTATCTAGTGATGTTTATTCTAAGAGCGCGGTAAGCTACGAGTACTTTTAGTGTTGTCATTAGCTTGTTGCCGGATGTGGTCGTGAACTTAGGGAAAGGAGTCGGTTCGATCGGAGCTCTCAACACTAGGAGCTCTTTGAGAAACAGGACTTTAACTCTTGAATTTGATGATGTGAGTTTATCAGCTTTAAATTGTTTAAGTCATAATTATTCTTGATGGCCTGATCTTACATACTAAAGATATTTATTACAGTCTTATGTAAATCTTTATGTACGCGTAACTCCCGCATTTTACCATGGATTGCTGTGAAAATTCACAAAAACTTTCGTACCGATCTGCTTTAGGGTTTAACGATGCCAAGTTTTGTAAAAACTTATACTAGGAGATGTCATGATGATGAGGGGATCCAAGGGTTGCGTGGGGTCATATGCGGTATCGTATGAAAGGGTGTTGGAAAAGGAGTTCAGATCGTAAGTAACATTTTCTACAGCTGAAGCCATTGGGAGATACCGAAAAATACCATGATGATTATGGGATCCATGGGTTACGGGTCGTACAATCGATTTAACTACTTCAACAATCCAAATCATCGAGGTCGAGGATGTCGTCAGATAGGGAAGGCAACGGAGGAGATATTGGTACGCGCATGTGGGGAGAATGGAACCATCCAGGCTCCCTCACATTGTGCTCCATGGCCAACCCCAAAGTAGGCGACCCCCAGGCAGACCACCAAAGAGATGGATCAACAGCTGGGAGTCGACCTCGCAGGAGGCTAACCGCTCTTAAATAACAGGCCATCAGGCCTACATTAAGATTAAGAAGAAGACCATTAAAATTTGCCGTTGCGAAGCACGGGTAACTCAGCTAGTATAATTATAAATTTGATCACTTTTTCTAAGAAATCTTGCACGAGTTCGATATTTCGTTTCTAACGAATCAAACCGTTTTTACCTTAATTGTCTAATTAAAATTGATTGCTTCATGAATTCATTAGCGAATAATTTAATTTCCTAAAATATTATGCGGTATTAATAGAGAGAGCTTTAAGTTTAAATAAAGGTCGCTTAAATATATTTTTGACATGTGGGGTTAGACTCGGGATTAGTACAAGTACAACTTGAAAAGTAGGCAGACAGCAATGGCGTCGCCACCGGGGAATTTAAAAGGACGAAGAACACAGTTTGGTTTTACAAAGATAACTATAAACCTTATCATTTGTTTAAACCTAAGGGAAAAGTTATGTAATGTAATGTAGCAGGTCTACCTATAAAACAAAATTTAACTGGGTATATTCGTTAATGTTTATTTGCTACCAAAGCTGATTAGTGGGAAATGTTAACTATAATTTGTATTTTATATAAATGTACAATCTTCCAGGAAACTTAAAAATGTTTTCAGGCAACGCACGTTGAATAATATTAAAATTGAATCCAATTTTTTTCCTGCAAGTTTAATTGTATTTTACTGAGGATTGCCTATGATTTTTGTCACGAAATATTTCGGGATGATTTTCGTTTCTTCGTACAAGATTAATTATCCTTCAACAATAATAGTATACAGATTGAATTCTTTTTGGTGTCTTAGGGGAGAAATAAATGAAACTTTTTCTTATGCCACTGGGTTTCACTGTTGAGTCAAGCACCAACGTTGGCAGATAAACATTTTGGTGACTACAATATATACGAAAATATCCATGTCACCTAAACTATGTAAATTGGTTTTGATAAGGAAGTTTTTCATCCGTCCCATTCATAAATAATCTTCTTCTTCTTCTTCTTTCATCGTTTCCTCATTGCTGAGGGTCGTGATTTGTGGAGCTACCCACGGACAAAACAAGACGCCTCCAGTCCTCTCTATTCTCCGTAGTCCGCATCACCGAGCACAAGTCTCTCCCAGTCATTTCCTTAATCTGGTCGCACCACCTTGCAGGAGGTCTACCTCTACTTCTTTTGCCTGGAACACTTCCCATGATTATATTTTTTTCCAGGTTTCCGGATTCTTTTCTGGTGATGTGACCAAAGAAACCCAGTACTCGACGACTGCACACCGCAGATAGTCGTTCGTTAAATAATGCAAATGTTAAAATTACCTTGAAGACCTGCCTGATAGTTGAAAATTGGTGAAATGAACGATACAAACAAGTTATGAAAGAAATATTAAAAATCTAATATTTAATTCTTTAAAAGATTAAAATCAAGGGAGAAAACGACGCAATTAGCGTAAATACGAGTATTATGTAAACTTTTCTAAACAAACAAAAATGTAATCGAATCTGTAAACATACGCGTTAATCACACATAGTGAATTAATCAAATAAAAAATATTTAAATTTATTCATTAAGCTGGAGCTTGACATGAAATCAGAGCTTCGCAAGCTTATCTTATCGGGTAGTTGGTTGAATATCGATAACTTTTGGTGTCATATACGCTAAGCAAAGTAAAAACTGTAGTAGAAATATGACAACAAGCAACATGATACGAAATGTGATCAGTGAATGAATGTTTGAATACACACTCGTATATTATCTTCTGGGGGTAAATATTGTGTTTTATTATGTACTACGTAGAATATTATACAACAACCCTCTTTTTGTGTTTTTGTCGTAATACAATCAAATAAACGCCTACCAGATTTGGGCTGTGGGGTAAAATATTATTATTTGTTGAAAAAAAACGAGTTTGTTTCACCACAAAACTTTACTAAGTTTTCATTACAACCGCTTCTTAGGGAATCCTGAAAGTCTCTGGGTCTATTGTTGTTTTTTGTTATTATTTATTTAGATACACGTTAGATCTCTTACTATATAATTCTGTTTACTTTGAAATGCGGCTAAAGGTTTTTTTTTATTATGTAAGCTGTTTGATGTTTCTTTGCCTACCTACTGACAATAATATCTTTGAACAAGCTATGTACATTTGAGAGAGAATAAAAGTAGGACAAACTACGTGTTTTGTCAAAAGATTATATAAAGAGTTGGTAGATCCTATTATGAAGCATAATGATAAACCAAAAAATGTTCAAATAACTAGTGTTCTTCCTAACAAATGCCTAATCGCGTCATACTCTATGTGCGTGGTACGGTGATATAGAAATTTATCCTGATACTTTTCTTTAACACAATATTTTGAACAAATTAACATCGATCACCTACGGTGCTTCTCAATTCTCCCATTATTTACGTTAAGAACACTTGAGTGAAACAAGCATTCAAACAGACCGCATTTTTTCATACAATGCTGATTTTTATTGAATATTTTATGTTCAGATCATTGTACTATGATTTTATCTGATAATTTAGTGTTTCTTAGACTAAATTGTACTTTGTGAATGATTCTTCCCAAACTTATTTTCGTATTCACGAGAATTGTTGAGGAGATTTGAATTATAATAAAGTATGTTGAAATATTGTTTATTGTTTCTTATCATCCGTAGGCCGATGCGGACACCTGTAATCGTCATTTTAACATATGGTAACAATATCGCATTGGAATACAAATAGGAAACTATTGCCCAATCCCACCAACTTTTACCTAGGAAGGAGAGCCCTAAGAAATGTCCATACAAAAACAGGGATAATATTCTATTTATTGTAAAAGAACATCAGCATCACACCACCACCTCAGCCTAATTCCATATGAAATGCAACATGCAACTCACCTACGTTAGGTGCCCAAATATCTCCGCCCAGGGCTAGGGAGATGGAATTAGGCTGAGGTGGTGGTGTGATGCTGATGTTCTTTTACAATAAATAGAATATTATCCCTGTTTTTGTATGGAGATTTCTTACGGCTTTCCCTCCTAGGTAAAAGTTGGTGGGATTGGGCATATATGTTTTTAAAGATTTCAATCTAGATCACTAAACAATGCTTTGACTAACAAGTAGACACTATTTCTAGCTCAACGTGTCGAATAGTCATCCATCATTTTATACCTACACTTACGAGTATTACGTTTTAGATTATTTGATTTCAAAGCAATATCCTGACAGTGTAGTTTGCATGGAAGTAAACTATGTAAATAATTCTACTTCACAATTCCATACTAAGGTACCTTTTATCGAAATTACCTTTCTCTCCTGAGAATCTTAAGCAAGACCTCTTCAGAGAATTGTACAGTTAATAATAAAGTACTTCTGAATTAGTATATACACCTTCCACAAGACAAGTATTATTTTTTAATCAATGACTATAAAATAGTATGGGCATAGTTTTAAAAAAATTTAAGCAAAATGTTTGTAGGTATTCGTATATAAATAAGGTGACCATATTTTTAAAAATAAAAAGGAGGACAAAAAAGGCGTAAATAGCACCGCAGGCTAAATTTTTTTTGGAGAGTGAAGAAGGTCGCTATGTTGTTTGATTTATTTTCTTGAAAATGTTTTCCATAAAGGATATATAAAAAATTGCGCTGCAGGTGAAATACTTGTCATAAGACATACCAAATTACATACATTTACACAAAAGGCATAGGTAATTAGCGCCGCAGGCAATTTTTTTTTTTAGTAAAAAATTGCATTTTAATACTAAGTATAGAACTAGTTAATTCATGGTATGATGAAAAAAACTGTGGTTTTGAGATTAACAAATAAGTTTTAAAATGTTTAAAAGTAAAAAAGGAGGACAAAAAGGAGGACAAAAAGGAGGACAAAAAGGAGGACACTTTTGGAAGGAGGACAGAACCTAGAAAAGGAGGACTGTCCTTCCAAAAGGAGGACGGTTGGTCACCTTAATATAAAGCGGTTGTCCTTTACGTCAAAACTTTCAAAATTGACAATCGGACAAGGAAGCAACATTCCCGGAAAAACTTTTGCGTAGGTAGGTCATTTTTGGATGCGAACAAAGTAGGGGAGAACCACCATGAAGAGAACACTTTTTTTTCCTTTGCTCCAAATAATATATTAGTACACTAATTAAAAAACTGAGTATGGCGTTACGTAGAGTATTCTTTTTATTTCTTAAATCCAAATCAAAATTTTAAATATTCTAACTGGATCTCAGGGTATGGCTGATTTTCTAAAAAATGGGAAATGTTCACTTCAAGGGATTGTGTACTATGAAGAGAACACAGGTCCCCATGAAGAGAACACGCCTAGACTTGGATCACAATGTGGACTTATGTTTATATATTTTTACAGTTAAACATTAAGAAATATATATATATAGCATTTTATTAGTGAAAACAAGAATACAAACATAATTTAGAAACATTTGCGACAAAAAAAATTGAATTTTCCCTTTTGTCCGCAAGATTCATGGCTCCATTGGCTACAAATTTTACACATCAGCCATTCCTCGCTACTCCTGAAATAATCTTCACTGCAAATATGGCACACAGTATTGTCAGTGTTGTGAGGGGCACAATCTATTAGGGTTTGGAGGGTAAGGGAAGAATCCGATGAATCGTCATGTATGGAAATTTGTGTGTCGGTAGATTCAGAATCACTCACGTTTTGTCTTTTATTTTGTTTTATTTTAGCATTTTTGCCGTTCTGTGTCTTTTTCTGTATTTTTGCTGGTTTAGTCTTCAATATAATTCCCTTTGTCTTCTTTCCCTTGGATGGTTTTTTCTGTTTTTTTTTATTTTCCTTCTCAATCAATTTATTTTTTTCCGGTGTATCTGTGATTATCGTAGATTTTGCTTTGTTTGGTCCTCCTTTTCTTGTATTTTTTCGTGGAGCTGCTTTCGGGTATGGTCTAATTATGTCAGGTGAAATGATCCCCAGTAGTTTACGACTCTCACAACTAGTCGATGGCTGAGGCTCAAATGATTGTTCAATGTTTGAGATGTGCACTGTTTGTTGATCCTGATCTGGAACCTGAGTTGTTATGTCACTCTCAGCAGGTGAATTCTCCATATTTATGAACGGTTCTATTGTTGTTGGTGGTATTTGGTCGAATGGACGGTCAGTGACAGAGGAACAAAGAAAATCGGTCTCATCAAATATATTTCTATTAAATGGATATATGCCAGTATTCAGGAACCCACTACAGATATTTGTTATTGAAAACGATGTTCCATAGGCCGAATTTACCAGCTCAGCTATCTCCGTTATCGTCACTCGTTGTCCTGGGTTGGTTATCATCCAGTTGTTCATAGCTTGGCGATATTTGGATTTGAATGGCCCGTAAACTGATACATCCAAAGGTTGCATCTTATGACTACAATGTGGTGGCAAAGTTAAAATGATTATGTCGTTTTCTCTAGCAAAGTCTACTATTTTAATGTTTATGTGTGTTGTGTGATTGTCAAAGATTATCAGGGCTTTATTGTCCTTTGAGGGATTCACATGTTGCTTGAAGTGTTTCAGCGACTCCAGAAAACAGTCCTCAGTCATCCAACCAGTTGAATAGGCAAGACCTTTACTACCTATAGGAGCACCTTTGAGCATCCTGTCTTGGAAATGTACTCTTGGAAATACAAATACAGGTGGCACCGTATTGCCCGCAGCATTGATAAAGAAAAGAGCAGTTACTAAGTCTCCTCTTTCAGCAGATGTCACTTGCCCAACCTGCTTGGAACCTCGAACAGCTATTATTTTTGGTGGTTTTGTAACTGTTGTGCAAGCTGTTTCATCTAGGTTCCATATCATATTTGGAGGAAATTTATACTTCTGCATCAGCTTCTCCAAATTATCAAAGAAAATGGCAACGTTTGCGGCGTTAAAGCTGGTAGCTCTGCCCAAAGATGTACTTTCTGGCTGCCGTACTGAAAGTTGTGGTTGCCTCTTCATAAACCCGTCTAGCCAATGCATCCCAGCTTTCTTGTTGCTTACCCAAAACGCCGGAGTATTGATGTTGTTTACATCCGCGAATTGGTATGCAAGCTCCCTGGTTTGAATTTTAGTGAGGCCGTAGCACATTTTTGAAGCTGTAATTAGGTATGTTGCCAGCAAATCCTCATGTTCCGGACTGAATACTTTTCGATTGCCTATATTTCTCGTATATTCAAAACCCTCACCAACTTCCTGCGCCTGCTTTGCTCGTTTGATTACTTTCCAAAGCAAAGTTGTAGCTATCCCCGTCTCCTTAGCTACACTTCTAATACTTTTCTTGTCAACGATGACGGCATCTATCGCTTTTTTAAACTCATCGTCCGTCTTGCGATTTATTTTTGGCATCTTAAAAGAAAATGTATGATTAGATACATTCTACACAACAAATTGTTTAAAAAAAATATTATTTAATAAATATCCCACATATTAAACGAGTATCACGCGAAGATAAAATACACACGATGCTCGGAAACATCATTTTATACCTAATAAAATACATGCTGTTGAAAAATAACCATGAAAAGAACATTAAGCCCATGAAGAGAACGTTCCCTTCATGGAACTGCGCGGTGTTCTTTTCATGGAATTATGACTTTTTTTTTAAAAACATTGAAATAATAAATTGGATTATAATATTATTCAAATTTTTACTCACTGTATAACAACTATATAGTCAGGCTACACTTTAGATAAGTCCTCTTAACTCCAAGTTCACTATTAAAAAGTCAGCAGATAATTGAAATACAAGAGAATTTTTTTCTGAGATGCGCGGGAACTAATTCATTCCACTGTCACGAGAACACTGAGTGGAGATACATCTAACTTTACTCGCGTTGTCAACACAGGACTACGAACACGTGATGGGATGCTGAGCGTCTCTAGGTCATTAGTATGCGTGCAATTGCAAATGTTCTCTTCATGGGCCGTTCTCTTCATGGTGGTTCTCCCCTACGTAAAGATATATTGTAAATAAATATTACGGGTGTACATACCGACATTTCAAAAATTTCTAAAAACGGGAGACCTTCTATCTCGACAACCGTTACTAAATATGCTTTGGAACAAAATAGGGTAGATGCATTGAACCTTTATCTACGGAATAACCGTAAAAGATTTTTTATATCTTGTGTAGATTTCTAAAAAAAAAATTTTAAAAACACCTCTGTACTTTTTTCGGAAAGACGAAAACTCGTTTCCCGAAAGTCGCGGAGTAAAAATTCATTTTTGTACTGATAATATGCATCAAAATCTAGGGAATAACCGTAAAAGTTTTTTGATAGACGCAAAATTAACCCCAAAAAATGGAAAAAACGCTATTTTTTACCATTTTATCATGCGATTGTCACGCGATTTTGAACCTTAATGCCGTGGGAAATGTCTGTGACGTCATTCCTGGTGCCATTCCCTTAAGGTTGATAGTGGTACAGGTGTCCCAGTACACACGTGATATAAATGCTATGCACAACTTTTCAATTAACATTAATTACTTGCATGTTAATTACTCAATATGAAACAGTTACGCGTTTCACTCCATCGAATATAGATTTCCCGTAATTTTCATGCTGTACTGTACAATACATGCAAAATATACTCGTAGTACCAAACACATAATATAGACAAATTTCCATATATTTGCGTCACAATAATAACTAGAAACTATTACGATTACTAATTGCCAATGCATTGTTTGATATAACCCACTTTTTACTTCATTACCTACATTCAGATACTCAATCTTAAGGCACATTTTAGTTTTCGTAACAAAACCGTATCAAAATTTTAATAGCTCCATTTTATATTTTTCCCTAGCTCCTTGAATTAATGTACCTATAAATGAACATCTTACTTTTGTCAAATAATGTACAAACCACGGGTTATATTTAAGTCAACTATGGAAGTTTTATCTTTCAGTGAATCCGATTTTTGGTCAATTCTATCGATGATTGTTTTCCTTAAGTAAATAAAAGGATCCAGAGAGAGTTATGCCCAATCCCACCAACTTTTACCTAGGAAGGAGAGCCCTAAGAAATTTCCATACAAAAACAGAGATAATATTCTATTTATTTAGTTATAGAGTGTGAGTCCTGCAATAATTTCATATGAAATGCAACATGCAACCTACGTTAGATGCCCAAATATCTCCGCCCAGAGTAGGTGAGTTGCATTTCATATGGAATTATTGCAGAACTCACACTCTGTAACTAAATAAATGTCCCACAAACTAACATAGATACTTTTCCTGATCACTTTACATATCGCCTAGATACAAAATTACAAAGACAATGTGTTACTTTTCTCCAAACCATGAGAGGAAACTGTATGAAGAGTGCGAAGTATTTCTAAATAACAGTATGCGTAATAAACGGAGATTATAGCAAATAGAAAGTATTTACAAAGACTTTTACAATATTATGCATTGTCTTCGCTTAGAAATGGTCATAGAATAGAAAGCGATGTAGGAAAGATTTTTGGTTGAAGTGTAATATTAGCGCTCCATGGATTGAGAATGTCACCAGCGAGATACAAATCAATACAACAGTGTGCCGGAAAACATTGAAACATTCAGGAAATGTACACATTTCCTCACCGCTGCACTTTACTGAAACACAATCCAATGAGCAAAAATAAACGAACATACTCGTAATATTTGATCCGTGTTAGTAGGAATATAATTCACTCGTACAGTAGTAGGTATGTCAATAAAATTATTCACTAAATTCCCTACCTATTAAATCCTGTTCGCTAAAATATGTTGCATTTCAAAATATCTATGCGTAGTGCATACATGCAGTATATATATTCGTATATAGTTAGGTAGGTATGTAAAAAATACGTTGTATAATAGAAATTCTTTGTTCGCGTATGAAATTGCTTTCAATAGAAATGACTAAAATAATTGAGTGCACAATTACTGCACATTGTGGGGGGGGCAAGTTCAGAGGACATTTTTCAGCGTTAAAACCAAACAATACGATGATTGGCGTATGTATAGTTATCACCTGAAAACATTCGAACCCATGTTGGTAGTATACTATACTTAATACTCATACAGTCTTTGATAATAATTCGCTTAATGTGTTTGATTTTATAATTTTCTCCCACAACTGTATCACGTTACACGGTAAAGGATGTTTACATAGAGCACATACGGTAATATGTTTTTATACAGGTAGGTGGGCACTTATGTTCGTATACATAATTCGTAACATTCAAATTGGCTGTTTTGATTATAAACAACATTAAATTGAATTTACGTTCAATGAACTATTATTATTTACAAGCATACATTGCTACCTAGAAAATGATGTGTTTCTGTAATACACTTCTCTACGTGAAGAAAGAGTTAAGAAAACTCAATTATTTTACATCTTAAAACCCATAGAAAAAGTTATTTAAATTTAGGATACGGTCATGCCCTCATAAATTTAGTCTCTCCCATTATATTATTATGTAAAAGCGTAAAGTTTGTATGTTTTGGCTAATTTATAACAGTTCTAACTCAGCGTTGAAAGTTTAAAGATTGTAATATTATTACAATAATGACAATAAACAGACCGAAATATGACCAAAGCTTTCAACTTCTCTTATTATAATAACTTTTTGTTTTATTTAAGATACAACCTAACTATGTACTTTCCATTCCTTTTATAATATTATCATTAAAGTAAAAGTTTCTATTCAACTAGTATAAGACATCTTTGAAAGAGAAAGTCTACTTTTTGATTCACATTTTTTAAAAAAGGGTCGGAGTAATTTTATCCCTATAATATCTCACACCCTTCTACTATAACTCCTCGTTTCATACATGAATGATGAGATGAAGGAACCCATGAATTTATTCATCTTTTTCAGAATAAAACACAATAAGGTTTGGATCTTAAAAAATATTCTACATTCGTTTTTTTCGTACATATTTAATGATTCTTGTTTCTATGGTTTATTCTGGTAGGTAGCGTATATTTGCGTATTTGAACTTTGCATTAAAAGGGTAAACCCACCTCCACCCTAGGATATTTCAGGATCTTTAGCTTCTGTGCCATCCAGAGTTACAAAAATTGGAATCGGAAGAACTCTGCTAAACATATCCCACCAGGAACTATATAGGTACTTCTGTTAGCACCCTAAATCGTCCCTGGATAGCACTTTCATTGCAAGGACCCACATACTACTAAATTTTCGTAGGAAATTAGTGTTACGAATTTTTAAATTTTAGTCTAGGGAAAAACTGGACTGACAGACGATATTTCTTTTACATCATGCGTTTCAATTCCTAAGAGTCTCTGATGCCCGAGAAATCCTCTATCGCAATGTATGTAATTCCTGTCTATAGAAATGACATTAGAACAAAATTGCCTGCAGAAAGTATTATTAGACATTCCTGTGTAATAAGTTTAAATTTGGTCCTATTTTTACATCATGCAGTACATTCAAATTCTTCTCCAATAAAAAACGCCCTCTACGAGAACTCTCATCATTCAAAAATATTTCTTAGTAAAAAGTAAGCTATAGTGAACTTTTTATAATAAAGCTTTATTGCTGATATTCATAATGTTTTCAACATGTTATTATTATTTTTATTTGAGAGGCAGATTCAGTATTCACAGAAAAAACTTCACGTAAAAAGGGGATATTATAAGAGCGCTCTACGTAGTAAGAGATTTTATGTAAGGTATCCTGGTCTTGGTGCTTTAAAGTGTAAGGTAATATTTCTCCCTTAACTAATAAAAGTTTACATTCTCTGGTGTGGTAGAGAAATGGTGGTAAAAATATACTTTTCTTAGTGGTGTAAGATAAAAATAAGTACAAGTAGTATGGAGCGATCCGCCATAATGGGCTGTTACTTTTCAACTCGAATGTTTCCATACGCCTCGGAAATCACATTCTAGCCTCTATTAGATGTAATTCAGTGTTAAGTTTATTGTGGTGGTGTAATTCCACGCGACACATTACAAAGAATTTAGAAAAATAGATTATGGTGTATTACTCTAACTGTTGACTCCTTTAGAAGAAGAATCTAATCCTCACTCTTACACTGTTTAATATCATAGCGTTATTCAAGGAGATTGTTTTCCCATAGAATTTCATAACACTTTTTATATCTTGTCTTTGCGAAGCAGTCCAGTATAATAACAGCAGTATATTGGTAATTCTATATATTCAATATTGAGGGGAAACTGATTGAAAAGATTTGTAGCTGGTAATTACCGAATGTGAGGGATGTATGATTATTATTGAGTTATTGTCGTCTAGGACTAAAACATACCTAGTATCTAGAAAACATATTAGGTACGTATAAAATATTGTTTTATAAATTACTTAAATATTCTATCATCTTTGTCATAAATTTTACCAGTAAACAATAATTCTTTCAATTTTGTCAAAAAGTACGACGTTCAAGTTTGACAATGTAAGAAATAATATAATAGGTAAATAGCTCATCATACAATTAAAAGTTAGGTTGAGTAAAGTTCTCATCAAGACAACATAATGATATTTCATTAAGATAATATTCAACAAACTTCGATGGCTTCATTTCTTCAGAAATTAAAGGAGTCTCTAATAAAATCATTTAAATATTTCTCTAATAAAATTCATAGAGTGGAATCATTTTACTTTAATTTGGCAGTTTCAACAGAATTTCATTACTGAAGTATTTGTAAGCACTTATTTAAACTTTTCAAATCAACATCATTGTTATTATAAAGGGGTCAATATTAATTATATTAGCCGTGCGTCGGCGCATTGAGAATCCTGGGAGGAAGCTGGTTTTGACTGGACCATGTTCAGAGAAATCTGACGAAGATAGTTATTATCACTGATTTTATTAGTGCGCTATTATAATCTATTGAAGGAATGGAATACTCGGTGTTAGAATATATGTAATAACCTCTCTAATAAAGAGGTAACAATGGGATACGCACTTATATAAATATTTATTGTCTATATTTAGACGGTTTATGTTTATTAATTTTGTTACTCTATTTTAGGAAGTTCTGTTTACAATTCGGTTGTATTCCTAATTTATAAATCGTGTAGGTTATATTTGGGGCAGGATAGTGGAAGCCATTTGAATGTATTTGAGATGGTAAATGATTTAACAATTGAATAAAACGAGTAATAGGCAATGTTAAGTAGAGAGACGCTGAAGGGACGGTAGGTGATAAATTAATTTGTTCGTCATGGTTGTCTACCATTTGGAAACATCCCTTGTATAACCCTCCCAACATAACTGATAGTCTTCCTGTTTCATGTCTTCCTCTAGGCTTCCGACCCAAATCCGGCCTTGCTACTAATTCAATCACTCCACACGAAAACCTTGCCTACCTTAGATGAGTAATCTACCTTCATCTTTATTCAATATACACTACGTTACGATATACATCTACTTACTATACATATACATACACATACAGTTAAGTACAACCTTCGCTTCGACGTGTACCTACCCACGGCTACGTACTTCTATAAGGTATTCCTAATCTGGTAATGGATTTTTGGTTACGAGAAAGTTCAGATCATAAACTTATTAACCTTTTTATACGTAATTTCAAACCAAAGTCTTTTGACATATTAAATTTAAAATTAAATTTTCATAAATTTTGGAATAACAAAATCTATGCGAGAGAGAAACTTTTATTAATCATTATAATTATGACATCTAATTATTTCTTAAAAGGATCTAGATTTGACGCTTGATACAAAAATATACGAGTGTAGAAAACATATGATGATGATATGTCGCTTCAAAAAGCATGTATGCGAACACCTGCATTTTATTTCCTACCTATATCCTTTTTTTTTGTATAAGAAATACAAAAAAAATAAAAACGGCGCCATATTCATTATGCCATATTCCTGTTAAAAAGATATTTGAAGCTAAAATAATTTTGGAGGGATATTGATTTTGAAGTAAAAAATAATAAATTCAAGAGACCTTGTGTAAATTTGCTTTCATATTCTTCAAACGATAAAATATTTCCATTGACTAAAATTTTAATTAAATTTCTTTGATATTTCCTTCTTTATAAAATAATCATAATAATACGAAATATTAAAAAATATTTTATATACATTCTTAGATCCCGGAAACTACGAAATAAAAAATATTAAAATATTATATTCCTGCGAGACTCGTCCCTTTCTCAAATATAATGTGTCCTTTATTCTTGTGGAACATAGCAGAAAAACATATTATCTTTCTTTCCTTTAGGCAAACAGTGTTAAAAATATAAGAGCGTGGGATGTTGTAATCCCTTTAATATAGACAAGGGTGTTAAATTTCTCAGAAGATTTTATTGTACGCATTTCTAAAATCTAAATATTAAGATAGATTATTAGGCACAGTAAGCACAAGAAAAAATAGAAGAGAATAGTGGTAGCGCGAATAGTATTAACAAGTGTGCTTCGAAGACATTTATTTTAGAATAACAAAAAATAGAACAAACCCTGAAATGCTACAAGAAGAATATTTATTCTATTAATTACAAATATGGATGAAAATACATCGTTGAGCAGATTTAATTCCACGTGCTTGGGATTCAGTGACTTATGGTTTAGTTTTAATCTCTACATTATTACTCTTTGAAGAAAGATTATGCATATTAGAAGGAATTAACTTCAGAAATTTCATAGGAAGAGAAGGGAATGATATATCCGATGAGTTATTAATAAATCATATTAAATCACATCAAACGGAATACCAATTTGTAAGACTGTCCTTACCTCTAATAATAATATGTCAAAGAGATGCAAATATTCCACATATACCTTAATACTTTCCACGTGTATTTACTCTAAATTCAACCAAATAACATAAATGTATAAGTGATGTGTGTAATGTGTATTGCTTTCCTCCGTACCAGATTAAGCCGTGGTTCTTCGAATTTACTGAAGCCTTATGGATTAAATTATTCACGTAGAACCAAGACGACTCATTTGGAGATTCTTGGGTTATTGAAATTAACATTCAATAATTGATATCTTGGGACTACAAAGGAGTACCATAGGTACCTTTACACAGTACACTAGTAGACAGAAGTAAGTTGAAGGAATGCCCCCGGGAATAGTGAAAGTGATGATAGAAGACACCTTAGTATTTTGCTATACCCTGGATATACTGTATACCAATAAAGTCAGTGTGTTTATAGGCAAAATTATGGAATTAATTATTACACGTGTTAGTATACATGTCACATTGACGTTTGAGGAGATGTGTGGGATGTGATGTAGGATGAACACACTTCTACGCTTATTTGATTTCTAGACTAGAGAATATCTTTCAATTAATATCCAAGTTATTTAAAAAACGTGTAATTTTATATTTTGGTGTTACGCAAAAAGCTTTCGTCCTGTTTTTAGTTTACTAAAGGAATAAAAATATGTATATGCTTAAAGCTTCGCACTGAAAATATTACAAGTAGTAAGTAGTAGCAGCAAGCTCTGTCGGCATATATGGGACCTGGGTATAAGATATAGATGTTGCATAAAAATAGGAGTAAGTAATTTCAGCATAGAAAGTGATTATTTAAAATAAGAATAAATTCCAAAAGGTTCTGCCAATTTAAACCTATTTAAGATTGCTAAGGCGCTGTAATTTATAATCTAATGTGCAACTGGAGTCAATGAAAAGGATATTTCTTGTAAAAGAAGGTAATCTGTGAAGTAAATTTCCGAACGCTGGAAATGACCGGGTAATAATTTGTTTTTAAAAGCAGTCTTAAAGAAAAGATAAAAGGTATATTTCAATTGGTCGTGAAATGAATTTGTTTGTTTGAAATGAAATAAGGTTCGTTAAATATATTTTAAGGGGAATAAGAAAAAAAGTGAGGAGAGAAAAATGCTGTAAATTAAAAACAACTTTCTGTTTGTATTCCTTTTTATTAGACGATTTTCAAGACAAAGGGTGTTAAAAAGGATTTCCAACTGAACGAATATCGAATTTATGAATTAAAAAAGAAGAGATTAAGATATGTACCCATAATATTGAAGAAATTGGAAGAAGGTTAAAATGATAATTTATTGAAAAGATAAGATAAATATAGATATAATAGACTATTAAAAAAAAACTCAAATAATAGAGAGATGTTATTAATTGTATTCCTCGAAGAGTATTTATATCCACTACCATATTATTTCGTATTAAAAATATAGCAGAAGGCTGTACCTTTTTCGTTATTAAGCATTTCCAAGTAGATAAAGGATTAAAAAATGTAATAAAAATATTGTATAAACCCTGAAATATTATATAATCGATATTGATATCTAAATAAATGGCGAATGCTTGAAATTATGTAGGTATTGGCGAATCGAACGAATGTGCCCAGATTTAGGGCAGGATGTGATCCGAAGTTATTGTCAGAAGGATAATTTTTAAAATATCTTTATTGTCAATGATTACAATAATATTAATATTTTGATATTATTTGAATAATTTAACATGATTTTCAGAAGGAACAAGTAGTTGTATAATGTAAGGAAAATAGTCAGAGAATATGAATTTAAGCAAAACAGTACGTACTGTATGAACCAAAAAATATGTTTAATTTATCAGTTTACTAATCAAAAGACATACAATATTTGTTATACTTTCATGAGTTCCTTTTTAAAAAATTATATTACTTAATTTAGTCGAGACAATGTGATACTCATAAAAAATATTTGCTTAGAGATCTTTACGTTACATTGAGACTATTGAATGAATAAGAAAACGTAATAGAATTATAAGAAAACACCGGCGTGTTTTTATTTATTTTCACTTTGGGAATTCCTGTTATTCCCTCATATGACAATATGTGTCTCTATTCCTGAGAAACAAAACATTTATAATAATGTTATATACAACAAATAAAGAAAATAAAACAACTACTACCTTTTTCGATACATTACATAGTACATAACACAAGCCATAGAGACGTACAGGTGCTGAATACCAAATTGAAACATTGCTATTTTTAGACATCGATCTTGAAAAAAACAACCAAATTTATTTACGCCAGGGCAATTTCATTCCTTATAAAAAAATGGGTGAATATTGTGATGGTTTATTTTTATATAACAGGTGTAGCAATTAACTCCGGCAATATTTATTACAAGGAAATTACCGATCTTTCAATTATTGGCTCAAAAAGTCGGTTGCATCAAGCTGTACGTGTTGGTATGTCTGCTCACAAAATAAGACGTAGAATCAAAACGGTTTCATATGAAAGTTGACCTACAGTTTTCTGTTTTATGTTATTCCTTACAAAAAAGTATTTTCAAAATTCTTGGATGGGAGATGAGTGAAGTGAGAGGGTCCTGTGATTTCTGTATCAGAATAAGAACAAAATTCTTTTCATTATACTGATGACGAACATTGTTATATGATATTCTTTCTACCAAAAATAATTTAATAATGATGTTTCATGCTAATATATTGTGTATTAAATTTCAGTATTAAGCTCGTATTACTTTTATACCTACACGAAAAAATTATACCGAATACTCGATGTTTTCAGTATTATTGAAAATATAACGAAATAATTGACATATTATGAGATATTATTTTATTTTTCTACAGTATTCTCATGTCCTAATAAAAAAATCAAAAAAATGTGATAGAACATAAAATATTATGGGTTTAAAATGATTACCAGCTTCCATACAGGTTATTAATTGTCAAAATAGGTTCTAAACACAAGTTCACAACTACATTCGCATTGGAAATTCTAATTGTTCACTTATTTTATGAAGGAAAACATGCCAACACACTTTATTTTCAGGGGACAGTTTGTTCTATCAATCGATTGTAAGCGAAATATGTTTTTAATGTTGTACATTTGTGATGAGTGTTTAGAAATGAAACAAGGAATGCATCTGACAGCCAAAACGTATTGACATGAAAAAATTCATAAATAGCATTTTTAATTAACAAGATGAATATCTTTGGTGACATTCAGTAAATATATTTCAATTTGAATCATAGAGGGCTCTTTTCATCATTCTCTCTCTTATGTCATAATATTGAATTGACGAGTTTCTGTTTTGCTCTAAACAAAAAATACGTCGAATGTTTAGCGACTGTGGGAACAAAGAAAAAACATCTATAATAAAAAAGTTTTACGGAGGTAAAAACAAATTAAAAAAAGTTTTGACATGTCGCTTGTAGTAGGTACGTGAGAGTGCAATCGTTTGAACACAACTCTTATTATAAAATACCAAGATAACTTCTTCATTTTCTTCTTCTGCTTGTGAATATTGACACACGTAAAACTTCGTAGATTGTTATTTCTTATTCCCTAAACTTGGTATTGATCCATACAAACTATTAGGTAACTACGTAACTAGAATTTGTTGTATACTACAACTAATATATCTCAACGGTGAATATTTTGAGCACTTCTTATCTGTCTGCTAATGGTGTTAAAAAGTAATTCGTAGACCTTCCAATATATTTCTAACTTCTGGTGTTAAATACTTAAAGCCATATTTTGGTTTATTGTACTCATTCTCTGTTGCTAATTGTTCGTCTTGCTTTAGTCACAAAATTGTCAAATAAAAACCATTAACCATCTAAGAATAATTCGATGATAAAGTTTTTTCATATTTTATTATGGTTCACATTTTTTTAATTCAGAAAGAAAGCTTGATCGAATTCCAGTATTGAAATAACTTTATAGTATTTTAGTTCTAAAGATTCCGTTACAATTGTGGCGCTCCAGTAGTTGCAGTAGGGAAGTAAGTGAACACGACGGGCATTCATTGAACCCAAAAATTTATGGAAATGAGTATTCACGTAATAGAAAACGATACAGATTTTTCCACTGCACTGAGCATTTGAAAGATAAATAAATATACCTAGGATGTTCTATATTAGACATGAACTTATTGTATTGTAAGAAGCGATGGCTGAAGTAGAAGGAAACGTTATTATTTTTCTATTCCAGAAATAACTGTTTTAGTCCAAGAGCCCGCTGCTTAATTTATGACGTATCTGTTTTTTGATCGAAATGTGGTATAAACGATAGCTTACCAATAGGGTATTACATCGCACTAGGGTTGCCTATCAAAATCTTGCCGCAACCCCCCTGCCCCCCCCGAAAAGGTCCCTCTTCGCGGTTTTTCGCATTTTATAGGAATATGGTAAGAGATAGGAGAAAGTAGTCAATGACAAAAATAATCCTTGCTAAATTCTCTACAAAAAATGTTAGGTCCATTTTTTCGTAAAACTAGCAGTTTACCCGCAATGGCCGCTCCAAAACCGAAATTCATTTAAAATACAAAAAAATGTATTTAAACTAAATTGGTTGAAAATTGACAAGAGCTACAGGAAAATAGTCAGAGAACGAATTAATTACCATAGTCTTAGCTACAAAACGAGCTATAACTTATGTTCATACATTTAATAATTTCGGAGTTATTACAATAAAACTCAGTGACGAAAATTCTTAAAATTTAGTTTTCCATAAAATAATCAGTGTTTTAGCGCTAAATTTTTTTTCCATAAAATGTTAGTAGTAATGGGTGGAAGAATGTGAAAGAAAAAAAAAAACTTTTTTTTATTTTTTTTTCAAAAAATATCCTGTTTTTTGACCGGCCATTACGGGTAAACTACTAGTCCTATGAAAAAGTTGACATAACGTTTTTTGTAGAGAATTTAGCAAGGATTATTTTTGTCATTGACAACTTTCTCCTACCTCTTACCATATTCCTATAAAATGCGAAAAACCGCGAAGAGGGACCTTTTCGGGGGGGGCAGGGGGGTTGCGGCAAGATTTTGATAGGCAACCCTAGTGCGATGTAATACCCTATTGGTAAGCTATCGTTTATACCACATTTCGATCAAAAAACAGATACGTCATAAATTAAGCAGCGGGCTCTTGGACTATTTGTATTGTGTGAGGAGTTGGAACCCTCCAGCGAAATCTTTATTGAATTAATTAAGATTGACTGATCTTAATAAGCAACACTTCGTTTCTATGTCAATAACTTTCTATAAGGTGTGATTAATGAATTTATAAACTAGAAAATAATACAGATTGTTGCACAATTAAAAAGAAAAACAGAATTAATTGTCATGTAATTACTAATGTATCAGCATAATATTAAAAAAAAAAACTCTCAAAGTCTTTGGGTAAAATAATCAAAATCCTTTACAAACGATTATAAACTTTCTAGTTATTTAAAACATCTTTCAATTAAGAGTCCATCCTTCTTAAAATAAGAATGGTTATTGCGAATAACGATTAAATATACAGAAGATTATTTCTTTTTGCAGATAATTTGTATACCTTTCAGTAATGGAATACAGTTTACTATAAACTAAGAGAAATAAAACCATCATGTTCGTTTAATTTCGATCGTTGTTAAGCAACTAATGTCTAAATTGAAAACTTTAATAAATTTAATTGGAGATACCTTCTGCAGTTAGTCTTTCATAATTATTATAAGAATTAAGAATGTAAATGTATTTTCTTTGAAAGAACTCGGGACAAATTAAAAGTGTTGTAAAATCGGAGAAACTTCTTTCAAACAATTATCTTTGAGTTTACTAGCAGTTGAGATACGTTCAAAGTATAGTTATTTATTATTCTATAGTTGCAGATGATTAATATTATATCAGTTTGTGATTTTTTTGTGGTTTGGTTATACAGAAAAATTTCTGTCTTGACGAGTCAAAAATGTGTAAAAAAATACGGTCGATAAAACGTGTATTTTTTCTTATTGATTTTTATGACTACTAGACTATCTTATGAGGCTGGACAGGGTGAAAAATGTCCATGTCAGTGGTCATGAAAAAGTGGTCGAATATAGACTACGATGGTACGGCCACATTATGAGACTGCCACAGGACAACTTGATCAAAAGGACATTGGACATAGAAGTACGGCGCAGAAGACCGGGCAGACCCCCGACCACATGGATGTCCATAATCGCGAGAGACTTAAAGGAGGCGAGGCTTCGTGCGGAGGAAGCGGGGGACAGAAGGACTTGGAGGATGAGGACTAGGAGAGCCGACCCCAAGTAAATGAGACAAAGGCGAGGGCAAAGAAGAAGAAAATTTTTATGACTACTATGCACAAAACTTTGTGAGTGATTCCCTTGTCTCTGATAAAAGAGACAAATTTTTATTTTAACGTTTGTTCAAAAACAAGTACAAACTTGGTGCAATAATAATTATAACAATAGCTTGTTACTTTCCATGAGGTAAAATTAGAAGACTATATTCTGTAGGTATCGTGTTATGTTTGTGTATTAGTTCTCCACAATGAGGAATCATTGGATTTGTTGTACAATAGGCCTGATTAAGGTTTGTTCTCGTAAATATTATAGGACGAAGTCTGTGGTTTGTACCAAGAATAAACGCGATCAACCTACACAATACAGCAGGACAGTATTGGATCATGAATACAAATTTTAACCATATGATTTAAGAGAGTTTGGTGGCATCTAATTTAACAAAACTTGTGTTAAGATGAACATAGATTCAATAAATTATCAATTAAAGAATCTATTTGAGAAAAATAAAAATTCTCAAATAATAAAGTATTTTGAGATGTCTGTATTCTGAGATGAGAAGAGATAAAGTAGTTTGAGATATCCGAAGTCATAAATTAAATTCGTAATTCGGTAAGAAAAATACTGTTTTCATTTAAGCAACTGGTGATTGGATAATAAAGAGTAAAAAAATACTGTTTTCATTTAAGCAACTGGTGATCGGATATGGCACATGATAGAAAAATTACATATCTGCATATTATAGTATTTATGATGAATTTGTAGTTTCTCATTTCAGAAGTCTTAAAAATAATTTAAAATTTAAGCGAATTTTAATAATTAGAAGTTCAGAGGGCAAATGGTCTAAGAACCTCCTAAATTGGAGACCTCGAGATGGGAACAGAAGTGTGGGATGGCCACAGCTGAGATGGAGAGACGACCTGATCCGACATGTCGGTGCAACCTGGATGCAGTCTGCACAGGACAGGACAACATGGAGGCAGATGGAGGAGGCTTCGTTCAGGAGTGGACAGGATAGGCTGATGATGATGAAGAAGAAGAATTTTAATAGAAGCTTTCTAAAATTAGTTTGGCCCTGTATGATGAGGTGATTCGGTCGGATGTTAGTAAGGCAACGTGTGTACTGTATACTATGTAGCTCAGTTGTAGGCGGGGAGTATTTTGGAAGCATACTGAAATGGTACGAGTACCTAGTAGGAGTATGTGGTGTAGCCGTGTAGCATTACAATCATAATGCTCCAATGTAGTAACATTAGGTACCAGTAATACTGGTGTCCACTAGATGAATTATTATTGTATAAATTCTACCTACGATGGTTCGCTTTACCAAGACATTTTGTACAACACACATTGCTACAAGGTACCAACTAGCCATATTACTCTATATTCACTTGTATCGATCATATTAAGATTGTTGCAATATTCTCACTTCATGTACCTTTCACTTTGAATAAAAAAACTTTATTAGTCAAAAAATCGTCAAGAGTTACAAAACAAGAGAAAAGCTGTGTTCTAAAGGACGAAAAAAGCAAAATTTTACAGTCAATCCGGTTATTTTTCTCCCTAATTATAACCATAATAAACTAACTTAAGTTCTGAAGTTGTATGTTTGATGTAATAGGGAAAGGAGAATAATATCTACAGCTACTAGTATATTGTTAAAAAAAACTGACATGTAAAAGTTTAAATGTGCGAATTACTCTAATGTTCAACATTTCGAAAGTCATGAATTCGTCGTTTCGTGATGTTAAGTTAATATTTTCGGTCTATGATTGAAGCTCATATCTACTTAAAAAAGAAAAACTAGAATTACACTGACAGATTGACATTGAGTACATGGTTGGAGCAGTTGGTTGAGGTGGTTGTCTCTCATGCGGGAGGTGTCAGGTTCAAACTCCGGCAATGGCGATGTATTCCACACTTTGCGATACAGGCTTTTAGCCTAGTGCAAGGTATGCAGAAAATTATTTGGGATCGTGTATGCAAGCCCAGATCTTTTTTTTTTAAATATGTATGTACTCGTACAATATTTTATATAGCCCTATTATATGAGTTACAGTTGAGTTCAGTTCATTTTCCGTAAAAAAGTATTGAAAAATAGAGTTTTTCTGATATTATCACAGTCAGTTATGTCAATAGTTAGGTGGTTGAACAAACCTAGACCAGTATAATATTTCTTGTTCACACGAAAACTTTATCTCAAATAATACTCACTTGCTTCATACAAAGTTCAAAGTTGACATCATTGTTGTGGAAGTTTAGTAATGGACGATTCACTGTATACTTAGTTCCCATACCAGCAATAAAATATTGTCTCTTCTTAATAATACTAGTACTAGGTAGTAAGCAAGCCTTACTGAGAATCATACAACTACGAGTAATATAATAATGGAAAGAAACTTAGGAAATAAGTACTTCTCTCTTTTGTTGAGTAAACGATACTGTAAAGTATCTTATTTACTCTAATGTTATGAACTTAAACGTTAAAATAACCAATAGAAAGAGCGTTGAAAATGAATTCTTCTTGCTACGTATGAAAATGTACTAGTTTATTTCAAGAATATATTGCGCTAATTAAATTTCTTGTTTGTATGTTATCACTGTTATCAGTGTACATTACTTCGTCTGTCAATTTTGGATGAAATGTTTGGTAAAAATGATTAGTGTCTAGTGTTAATTAATTGAATCATTCTCGATGACTGTAGAACGCGTATACTATAATCTTAGAAGTTCTATGCCCAATCCCACCAACTTCCACCTAGACAAGGGACCCCTAACTAATTTCCATACAAAAAACAGAGATAATGTGTAGGATGTATAGAGCACAAAAATTATGAAGATCATAAATTCCATATGAAATTCGACACGCGACTCTCCTAGTTGGGGAGATTCTGGGTGGAGATATTTGAGCACCATAACGTAGGAGAGTCGCAGTTGAACTTCATATGGAATTTATGCTCTTCATAGTTGTTGTGCTCTATTCATCCTACACATTATCTCTGTTTTTTGAAGTTGCTGGGATTGGGCATTAGTGTAGTAACACAAGAAAGGAGTCGCTAACACAAATTTATAGACTTCTTTCTGTTATGTTCTTACTTAAAGAAAATATCCTTTTTCTATTTTATTCTATTTATAGTTCTGTATTTTCTAAGTTAATTCTTTTTGTATTGTTGCCTTCCTCAATGTCACCCAGAGATGAACCCTGATAATTCAATTATTATTTCGATACGTCACATGTCATGCATCTTGCCACTTGAGTTAAAACGAAATACAAAAAATGTATAATGCTGGCGCCACATGTTCGACGAGTCTCAGCGTCTGTTCACGAGCACCAATCATTCACGGATGCTCGGTAAATTTGGAAAACCATCCACACGCTCCCGACCGCGCTTGTATATTATGGATAAGCGAGCATGACGGACGTCTGGATTGTGTCGGCTATAACTTTCAGCATAGCGTATCTTTATTGTAAAAATAAAAATAAAATGAAAAGAAAACGAAAAATACGGCGAAAGAGATGGTGGATGTTAAAAATTCATAGAAACCGTACCAGTTTAATATTTAATTATATTATTATAACTTCATTCATGTAATATGATTTTTATGTAGTTTCATGTGTGTATTTAATATTATTATTATTTTTTCGCTTTATAATTAAAATTCGATAATAATCATAAAATACCTTCTTACCTTATATACCTATATATTTTTACTTTTGTTCTGTTATTTTCTCTCTGCGTGCGTGATATGCATTGTGAAAATGCATTATGTAGGTACTTATACTTACATATATACTTCTTTAGTTTCCTTGTTCTTTTACTATGAGGCTAATTGTATACTTTTAATCCAGTCAAATTATACTCAATGCAGTTTCTCGATGGAGAGTTGTGGGGTAGTCTGGATTTCTTTCATGCTATACGTTTTTTGGGGTGCTGAATGCCAACAAAATTTCTTGACGGAACGTGGCATTAATAATGGGAAAAATGGCGAAAATTTCCATATTCTGGCGAATTCTGCATATGAACTTGACAACTATCAACTTTTTGTAGGTTATCTTTTTAGCAGAATGAAAGTACATAAAATTTCCTACAAAGGCATATTAAATTTTTCTCTAAAATAAATGGGAACGGAGCTGTCAAAGTCCAAAAAACATATTTTTGTGTTGTTTTACTCGTACATTACGAGAATCGAAAATGCATTGAGAAAGTTCACCTTGTTTCATTCACAACCAAATTCAAACAATTATTCTTTAAATTTATGAGTCACACTCTACCTTGCTGGAATCAGTAAACATAACGAATGTTTTCAACAAAAAAAAAAACATTTAAAAACACCGTGAAGTATTTAAGCTAGAAATGTTTAAATAACTTTATTTAAAATGTAGTGAATTGTTTAGGCTGAAAATGGTTTCACCTTTTTTGTTTAAACATTTCACTACCTATATTTTTAAATAAAATTTACCCTGAAAACTCTCTTCATATTTACTGATAACAGCGAGGTAAAATGCAGCTATTTCTATTACAACAATAATACGAGACGTCCGTCTTTCCCCTGCTAATGCACAAACGCTACTAAGTTCGCACGAACGTGTGGACGCTTCGCAAGTTTTTTGCCGCAAGCTTCCTTTGATCTTTGAAGTACCGTGAACACTCAGTAGAAGTGTTCACGTTCCTTCACGAGACAAGGCAAACGCCCATCCACACGCTCGGAGGTTGTGAACAGTCGTGGAAACTTGGCAAGCATGTAGCGCCAGCATAAGAGAATGAAACCAACAAACAGAATCACACGCTTTGAATGTCCTATAGACACTTCAACAAACAATACAAAAATACAATACGTCGTAAAAACCAATGTGTGAAAACATTATACTGGAATCAAAGTTGTCAAACGTTGGCGTTTACATAATAATATTAGTACAGATATACTGAAATATAATGTTCTGTGTGTATGTGTATTGTATAGAACCTTGTATAGGTTTCATAGACAATATTACTAGGCTCCTACAGTATATTTATTGTTGATACATCTTTTTAATACATACCTACCCCATATCCTGTGAGGCACATGTGGGCAACCCCATTGCAAGCAGCACGTTTATTTGGACCCTCGGAAATTTGGACTTTTGAATACAAAAAAATGAGTTATCTTTCAAGCAGTATGTTGACTCAACTATTAAAAATATAAACCTAACCAAATGCCGAAATACCTACTGCGGTTATTTCACTTTTGATTTAGTATAGGTGTATTGACATTTCAAAAAAATCTAAAAACGGGGTACCTTTGATCTCGACAACCGTATTAAATATGTTTTGGAAAAAAAACCTTTATATAGGGAATGACCTTAATAAAGTTTCATATCTTGTATAGATTTCTCAAAAATATTGTGAAAAACACTTCTGATCTTTTTTCTGTAAATGGAACGGATCGTGACGTCATAGTTGGGTCCCTAGCCATAAATGAGATTGCACCTCTCAGTCCTATTATGTGGATTGATATTTGGGACTATGATGGTTCGCGACTCGAAAGGAGGAAAAATATCAATTAGGTTCAGACGAAATAAAGATTGGCCATTCCTGCTAGAAAGTTTCACATAAAATAGACAAACTCAAATAAAATAATACAGGCGGGTGAAAGAACAGTGCTATAATAATAAAATGATTGTGCTGAAAATAACATATAAAAAATTAATGAAATCATCATTCAACCCTGATTATTCATGTAATGAATGGTCATAGTTCTTATAACTACGAGTAACTTAACGCTTGGAAAACAGTAGCGATTTTTTTCATCTTTCGTGAGTTTTACTATTTGGAAGTTGTTTTTAAAACTACTCTCTATCAAGAAGTCATGAATAATACTAAGTGCTACTTATTTAGCGGTTTTGAGAACAATTTGCAATTCACAATTGTTGGTTTTCGTACTTCATTTTTGTGATCTTCTGAACAATCCATACATATGTATTTTTAACAACTATTTTCACACACTCTCTCACAGTCATCTATAGGGATTCACCTTTTATTTATATTTCAAACTAAGATTATTGTAATATGTAGTTACCTCTCTACAATGCCCTATTACATCCTGTTACATTGTCGTAGGTACTGCAACTCGGCAGAAAATAACAGCGACTGTTATTAGTTACCCTCACGTAATAGTAATAATATAAATAATAGCCAGATAGTGATGTGGTCTTGTATTTGATATAGTTGTGTTATAATATTGTTATTATGTAGTAGCAGTAGCAGGGTAGGAAGTAGCAGTCGTGGTGACAATGTGAAACAAATAATAACAATTGATGCGAGTTTCAAGCAATAAATCAATGTGTGACATGCCATCAAACAATACCATTATATATCTATGTGAGTGGGAGTCACTTCATATACGTCACATAGATATGCGCCGAGTATTGTGTTTCACGATAAGGCGTATATAGGCAAGTATGTGTTCAAATTGTATGGGAATTACAATTTAATATTAAGGGCTTGGCACCAAGAATGACGTCACAGTCATTTCCCACGGCATTAAGGTTCAAAATCGCGTGAACAATCGCACGGTAAAATGGTAAAAATAGCGTTTTTTCAATTTTTTGGGGTTAATTTTGTGTCTATCAAAACTTTTTTACGGTTATTCCCTAGATAAATGTTCAAAGCATCTACCCTATTTTGTTCCAAAGCATATTTAGTAACGGTTGTCGAGATATAAGGTCTCCCGTTATTAGAAATTTTTGAAATGTCGGTATGCATACTCTTACATGTATAAAAAAATGCTGGAAATGTGATTTCTGTACCTCTCGTGAAATTCAACTGAATCGCTAAAGGATCAAGACGAGACGCAGAACTTTGTTGCAAGTATAAAAAAATGTCAGGACTGTAACTTTTTGTATATTTCTCTTCAAATATTTAATCAATAATGCATTTAATGAGTCGATAAAAGGATTTTAAATAAGCAATTTTAATACTTAATTCAGGTAGTTCTTCATCGGATTTGACAACAGAAAATTCGTAGCGACAACATCCGTACGTGAAAGTCAGTGTGAAGAAAATTTCCTACATAACTGGGTTAAACAGAATCTATTGTACCAACCTAATATATAATTATAGTAGCAAGAATACATTTTCTTCCAAATAAGAGACGAGGTAAATATCTAACGAAAAATAATTTAAGACAATCCAAAAGAAAACTCATCGATCAATTAGGGAGACTTAGAAAATCCGCATGTATGTTGGAGAAACATTAGGGGAGGGAAAGCTAAATGTTAAGAAGCCTTATAGCAGAACTAATAAGGGATTGAGTTTTTAGACAAAATTAATAGAAAAAAGGTAGGAAATCAAGTACATTAATTCATCCATCTTTCTATTTAGGTGTGTCTTTACTTAGTGAGTAGAGAATCAAGGAAGTAATGATATATAGTTGAGAATTGAAATATTATTTAAACTTTGTATAATGTCAATACAAATTAATACTTTTTGCATTTCTATTATCGGATTTCAGACGTAAAAATATGTATGTTGTAGAAGATAAATAATATAGTTTTTAATCCCGAACTCCATTCATAGCAAAATGTAAGTGCTTGGTAGTAAATCGTTATACAATTACTAAAAGTTATTAAGGGCGAAACTACATACTATGCCATTTAAGTCAAATTAGTGTAAGCTAAGCGCTTAAAATATTACTACGAATAGGTATTTTGTGTTACGGATAGATATTATGAATAGGTAAGGTCGGTGTTAGGAGAAATAATACATAGGAACTTGTACAAAAACATTTCGTAGCACCTGGCGAAGCGCATAGCAATAACGACAATCTGATATGGGCTCTGGACAGGTTTAAGGTATCAAATTGTTATACAGGATGCGATAAAGTTCGAGCACAATTGAAATTTAATTTCGCATTTCGCTTTGGCAAAATCATTAAGTTCTTTATAACTTTCCAAAGCGTGAATGTTTCACTGGGTTTATACGAAATGCAAAGTTACATAACTGGTGCAATGAATTTCATAATATTTAGATATATGCTAGTGAGACGTGGACGTGGATGAAGAAGGATGAATCAGGGTTGAATGCAGTAGAAATGAGGTCATTAAGAAGAATGTGCGGGAAAACGCTGAGAGATAAGATAAGGAATGAGGTTATTAGGGAAATGAGTGACTGCAAGACTGGTGTAGTGACAAGAATGAAAGTAAACAAACTAAGATGGTTTGGGCATGTTGAGAGAATGAATGATGACAGGATGACAAAAAAGATATATCTGAATGAGCGAAGAGGGGTGAGAAAGCGCGGCCGTCCGAGACTGACCTGGTCCGATCATGTCGACCAGATCCTCAAGGATGGACGCGTTTTGAGTAAAAGGAATCGGAGAGCGTGTATGACTAATTGCATGAATGTGACGGAAGCTAGGAGTGTGTGTAAGGATAGGGCTGTCTGGCGCTCTGTCCTCTCTGCCTACCCTGCAAGGGATGTGGCGTGAGGGTATAGATAGATAGATAGAAATATAGCGCGATGATATATACATATATACCTGTATTCATAATATTTCTTTACCTCTCAATAAAAAAGTTAATAGAAATAAGATTGGGTGAGATAGTGTGGAATATAATGTACCGCTAAAGAGATAAAAACTAGAAAGGAGAAGATGGACAATCTAAAGATAAAATTATGAATTCAAAAGGGCAGTTGGCTCAAGGTTTAGGTATTAGGAAACTTGCCGTAGAGTCTTATTAATAGGCAGGTGTATTGGAAATCTAGTACAATAATTTTCCAAAAAAGAGTCAAGTGGCGAAAGAAATATGATATCACGATGACTTTTATACTTATATAATTGGTTTTTCGAAACGTTCAGTACCTAATATTTTTGAAGATTGTATACCTATATATGAATCTGTATTTAATTTTTAGTGACGTGTATAGTTCCATATTCCGTACTAGCATGATGCAGGTGAACATTTTAGCTTCCCCAAATCACGATGGTCAGATTCTAGTTAAATCTAATGCCTCTAGTGATGGAAAGATTATAATTATGATATTTAAATATTATTCTAGAAATAGTATCGAAGACTAAAATTTTGATTAATAACATTCAATACATATTATACTTTGTTCATTTGGCTTGATTTAACTAAGACAATGATGCTGAAATTATTAAAACATCAGATATACGAGGTTATTTTTTATACAAACTGGGTTTGAACCCTTGTTATATTTAGTTTGTTCCGCAAAAGTTAGATGAATGCATTTCATCGAGAATGCAGTCACATGTAATTGAATTTTCGATGCAACGTAAGATACAGATGGTCATTTCTATTTCTATACTTTATCGTGGAGAATCGTAACAACTGTCATAACAGTAATAATAACAACAAGAGCAGCAAATATATTCCAAGTCAGAACAGGGAGATAATACTCCATACAGCTTGCTATTGTATGAGGAAGAGGCTGTAAGATTAAGTATGATTATCGTCCACCATTACCGTTTCTCCTCCTACTTGCAACAATGAATTTATTACGGAAATACACGTGTACTCGGAACAGTATCCACTAAATTATACACCAGTTAAATTTTAACATTACTGTTAAATTGAAATGATAGCCTTATGTAATACAACCCCTATATTATAGAAATACCGTTACAAATATGCAGAGAACTGAATAGTTTTCTATTAGGAATTTATACAACTGAAATCATTATAACGTTTTGCAATGCACCTGTGTGTTTTGTGTAGTCCGGCTAATTTCCCTTCGCTGACTGACCGGACTCGTTACAGCTAATAAACAGGTGAGTCTTAAGCAACTTGGACTCCATGAAAAGAGGTGTGATATTTTAATACCTGATGCAGGAAAAAAAATGACATATGTAATGTAAACGAAATGCTTGACAGAAGTTCTTAGCTGCATACAGTATAGATAAGTAGATAGTCACGTATTATTTTCTAAAAAGTTGAACCTTGAGAAGAAAAGCTTGCAAAGAAAAAGAAATCAGAGGAATTCTAAAAATAGGTCTAAATTGAAGACAGGCGGGTAAATCATCACCGTTGAATGATACAGAGGATTTCTAGACACGTAAGAGACGTAGGAATTATTAATAAAATGCTGAACTCAGTAAAAAAGTAACTGCTCACAGAAACAAAACACTTGTAATCCGGTGAAATTAGACACAAAGCTGTCTCTAGATGGAAAGTTGTGGGGTAGTAGGGATTTCTTTCATTCTATACGTTTTTTGGGATGCTGAATGCGAATCCGAGGTTTGCCAACAAAATTTCGATACGGAACATGGCGAAAAATACAAAAAATGGCGAAAATATTCGTTTTCTGGCGATTTATTTATAAGAACTCGAAAACTGACAACTTCTGTAAGTTATTTTTCTACGCAAAATGAAAGTACGTAAAATTTACTACAAAATCTCTATACAAAATTTTTCTCTTAAATAAATAAGAACGGAGCTGTCAAGGTCCAAAAAATGGCCAAATTTTCTTACTGTTTTACATTACGAGAATCGAAAATGTATTGAAAAAGTTTACCTTGTTGCCTTCATAAGCAAATTTCAACAATTATTATTTAAATTCATGAGTCATATGTTACCTTGTTGGAATCAGAAAACACAAAGAAAGCTATTAACGAAATTTTTATTTAAAAACACCGTGAAATATTTGAGCTAGACATGTTTAAATAATTTTATTTAAAAATATAGTAATTTGTTTAGGCTAAAAATGTTTAAACCTTTTTGGCTTAAACACTACACTATATTTTTAAATAAAAAATTTCCTAAAACCTCTCTCCATGTTTACTGATTCCAACGAGGTAAAATATGTATCATAAATCTGAAGAATAATTGTCAAAATTTGGTGATAATTCGAACAAGGTGACCTATTCTCCATACATTTTCCAATCTCACAATTTAAAATAACAAGAAAATTTGGCCAATTTTTGGAGCTTGACAGCTCCGCTACTAGTTATTTTAGAAAAAAAATTATATACCAAATTTGTAGGAAATTTTATACCAATTTTTCGCCATGTTCCGTCACGAAATTTTGTTGGCAAACCTCGGATTCGGATTCAGCACCCCAAAATACGTATAGAATGAAAGAAAAACAGACTACCCCACAACTTTCCATCGAGAAATCTAAAAGCACCGTATTATTGAAGAATTTTATTACATCGTAAAAGGGAATAGGTAAGAGGAACTCAACTCACAATTTCATTAGTTTTTGTGTATCTCCGCAGTATTGAAGTTTTAATACACGCCTAGGTTGCTTCATAATAGCTGTTGAATTGAATATACTAGAAAACCTATAATGAAAAAATGATACAATTATTTTAGACATATTGTTAGTTAAAATAATTATACATTTTTGTAAATTATTTGATTATTACAAGAGAGTCGAAAACACAAAAAAACAGTGGATAATTATTTTATCAAGAATCCGGATATTCTAATGACCGCCTTTTGGAAATGTAGATTAGGCTTACATCAAAATAGTTCTCAAATTTTATACTTTTGATGAAAATGAATATTTGTAAGTCATATTTGAGTACAATACGTAATAATAGAATACTGACTAGATTCAAACATAAGTTTGAGTTTCAAAGCAGTTACAATACGGTTATGAACTTTTTTCTCAACACACACGCGAACACAAGTTAGGTCCTAACTTATGCAGTGAGTGTAAACAGTGCCTTAGGACACATTATTATTGTCATGAACAAGTCATGAGATGTGTCGGATCTATAATAAAGTCTATAATGCCATACACTAGTCATTAGTAGAGATAGTTTGATATAAACAACACAACAGACTGCGATCGATGAAAATCCAATCTGAGTTTAAGCAGATATACACGAACCCACAATACTCTAACTGATGTATCACACATGCATTATAATATTGCTATACCTTAATATATTATATACTCATAAAGCTGGTATTACACGATACAGCTGGTAAAATGTAGTAAATAATTAACTAATTATACTATTTTTTTTAAGCACTCTCTCTTCTCTGCACCATATCCTATTTATTTGGGGTCGGCGGCTCGGATCCTCTCTCTCCATCTGCTCCGATCATAGCAGTCTTCTGGAGTAAGCTCCAGGTGTTCCATGTCCCCTCTGATGGTCTCCTCAAGGGACTTCTTTGGCCGTCCTCTCTTTCTTGGTCCTTCCACAGACCAGTTTGTTCCACAGTCCAGTTTGTTGTTTTAAGCACAAACCCAAATATTATATATATGTTTCCTTTAAAAATGATTTATTTATTTTTATTTTATTCTGAGAATGCCTTCGAAGCACGAGTGTACCTCTTTTTGAAGTGTAGTCATTCATTGAATTATCGTATATTGTTTTATTATGTATGTTCTATAACCATTGTATATATTAATTATTCTTCTTCTTATCGTGTCGGTCAGCACTCAATCAGATTCCCCTCCGCTCCCAAAAAGCCACAACCTCTCCCGCGTCATCGTCCAAGGGGGTGCGATCCGCGAGGCTCTCCCATGTGCACCGCCTAGGAACAATTAATTATTGAATAAAATAGATGAAAATTTAGACGCATATTTTACAGTAAGCTAAAAGCTTGTATCTCGAACACATAGCTCGAATGCTTTCTTGTGTCGTAAAGTGCAGAATACACCATCAGAAAGTATCTTTTAGTCCGCGCCCCGACCGACTGCGCTATGATGCGAATGATAAATCAATTAAATAACCATCAAACTTTCGTTCATCTTAATACAAAGTAATGTAATTTTAATTTTTAGCCTAGTGTGATTTCGTAGGTATTCCTCAAGGTAAAATAATTGACGCTTATCAGAATATACCCAAATATATATATATATTTCATTTTGAAGCACACAAGGAAGGATTTTTCGTGATAAGATATTGCATCAGCGTCCACCCCTTCAACAGCCGAGCGCATCGACGACCCAGTTATTTAAAATAAGTAAAAAAATAATTTTCCTCGGGACATGTATGTATGACCGGCTTTACAATATCGAGGCATGGTCTAGTATGGCAGACACCAATATGTTTAAACATGGTCCAATTATTTCACCGAACATTGTACAACATAAAATGTGGATTGCGGTCCTATACATATAATAACATATAATACTAGGAGGTATATGTATACTGTATAGTAGTCTAGCACTGCTATGAACAAATTGCTTTAACAAATGATTTACTTGATATGTGGCCACATGGAGTTGGTAAATAAAATATTAGGTAAATAATAATTATCCATGAATATTCAAGTTTCAATTTCACAATGCAATCTACTCATAGGCAGAGGTGGGCACCGTTAGTCAAAAAGTTAACTTCGTTAATCGTTAAAGCGTTACATTTTGAAAAATGTAACGGAAGTTAACGTTAATCCGTTAAAGCGTTAATATAAAAAATCGCGGTTAAATGGCATGAAATAGAACTACATTAGTACAACTACTATTACATTTACACAATCGCGATGTATCCCAACAAAGTGAAATTTCTTTTCCAACTCCCAACCCACGTAAGATACCACACATAATCCCATACAACCCTTGGATTATCTAATGCCAGCGCCGCCAGTGGATGATGTCTATGCAAACAATCAAATATTAACGGAAGTAAAATGTAACGGATGTTAAATAATCCGTTAACAATTTTTGGAGGTGAGAAAAGCGTTAAATCGTTGACGACCAGTTGACCAAAATGTTAATTTCGTTAATTAACGATTAACGGATCAACGCTTTTCTGCCCAGCTCTGCTCATAGGTAATATGGATGTTCAATGTTCATTGTTCATACATAAATAGGGGTCCCACGAGAGAACCGATTTTCACAAATTACAATAAATTAGCTACAAATTTTGAACATAATAATAGCGTAACATGTGATCGGATCGTAAGGGAAAATGTATTGAAAATTTTGAGAGATCGGTTAAGGAATGCAATCCGAGAATCATCTGGATCTCAGATCTTCGAAGCAAAACTATACAAGGAATTGCACGAATGTGATGAAAGTATAAAAGATTGTGTACAGATAGGCCAGTCTGTTGTTTTATTCTTTGTGTCTACCCCACAGGGAACGCGGAATGAGAAGCGATGTATAGAAATATAGCTAGAAAAAGCAATGTAAAATTGGTCAATGTTGAAAATACGAAAGGATCTCATAATTTTCTACTGAGTTCAATGACATCAAAAAAATATTACGTCAGTTTAGTAGCACACTATTTTATTAACGTCAATATTGTCAAAAAAATATATTTTGTATGACAAAGCTAATTTATCAACACAACAATAAAATGAGATAAAAATCTGTGTTTCATTTTTCATAGTCAATGATTTCGTGTTCTCCCTCATAATAAAATATAACATTTTTATTTGTAGATATTTATCTACCACTGCGCTTGCTTATATGTAGTCCTATTCTGTAGGTTGTAACAATTAGTTTGGAATGAAATTCGTTTATAGGACGGTGTTGGATTATGTTTTTTTCGTTATGTAGGAATTTGTATCGAGTCATTCTAATACACCTTTAGGACAACCAATTACAGGATGAACCGCATTCAAAGCGAGTTTGAAACGGATCTGTGGTAGATCTGAACCTAACCACAAATGGTACAAATTAGATACTAACAGAGAAGGTAGGTATACAATAAAGTTTTGGCTATATATTAAAAAGTGTTAAAATATAGTTTAGTTATAGTGTTTAGAAGCGTCTTAAGTACGCAGAATTTCTGGTTTGGAAATTTTAAAAGGTTGAATAGCAAATCTACATTGTTAAAGAAATATGAATCTTTTTGATGTGATCCTATGATGGGTAATACATAGATTTAATCATCTTATAGATGCATTTAATGAGAGTCAAATAATTGATATGTGCAAACTTACTTTCGCAATGTGTTGACTCTCGGAGTTTAATGTACTATTATGTTGCTCTGTTTTACGAGTATATCTGTATTGTTTTGTGATTTTTATTGTATAATGTTTTTTGTCCATATTGTATGTTAACATACTGTTTTAATTGTAAATCTTTTGACTGTTGTTGCTGTGTATTATTTGGCTGTGTACCATTACTGTATTGATATTTTTAACTTTTAATATTGTAGACTTTTCAAACGCCTTGAGGCCGTTAAAACAATAAATAAATCCTCATTATCTAAGCCAGCTGACATCATATACTTACCGCGAAGAAGAATATTTATCGCATTTTATCGAAACATATAAGAATCCCATATTTTTCATTCGATAGAAATGCTACCAGGCGGTTGGAGCTGGACCTTTCGATAAGCCTTTGTGTTATATTATTATAAAATATTTCGTATGCGATTTGAGTTGCTTTAACACAGTAGGTATTTTGCTGTCATTGTTTCAGGCGACCAAATGTTTTGTTAAACCACACAGTAAATGTGCAGCAAACACCAAAGTAGATAATAATAATATGAACACAAATAAGTACTACCAAACGTTTCACAAAAGAAAAATTACATTGAATATTGAGTACATTGGGTTAAAGAGCCTTCAATTGATAGTTCCATATTCGAACTCAGTAGTAGCTATTGTAGGTATGTTGAGCTGATAGAGTGAGTGCGGACAAAATGCGCACGTGTAGCCAAATTTAGATCTTGTCCCACAGTTGAATATTTACGTCTTTAAAAAAAATCTATTCACTGGTGTATTTTATTTTACGATTTCCGAGAGATGGCTTTCAGTATTCTTTTACAAAAAAAAAAAAAAAAAAACGATACCCAAAATGTAACGTTGTATATGTACCTAGTAGTAGGGAACAGGCATTCATACAAATTTTTCATGCGTTTAAATAATTGATAAAGGAGATACGACGCGATTACTAGAAATGGTAGACGATTTTTTTCAAGGCGAATGGGAAATTATCATCTGGAAACTTTGTAAAAAAATAATGTCTGAATATCGTAAGATGGTATGTACATAGGTAATATGTGTTTTTGATTCATCTAATTTCCGGAGTTATCTCATTAATTTATGTAAAGTAGTACGTATAGGTATATGATAACAGTAGGTATGTGTCTTATCGTGCTTTAATCAAAGTTATTTATTTACTAGTGGGTACCTACCCGTGAATTCACGGAGGTTGGTTTAATATGTTTTTGTGTAACCACTATTACTACTCCACCCTTCAAAATTCTTCGAGAGAAAACAGGAAAATCACAAGGCTCCGTCTTTTCCCCGTCTTTCCAATATCGTCAATGAAGTCGTAGAACCAGATTCACATCGTCGACTTTCTTAGTTGGTACCCACCCGTGAAAGCCACAAGACACCTCTTTACCTGTGTCATTCCCATACTCATACTGCCACTCTACCACGGTCTTTAAAGTTAATCGAAGGAACACATCAGGGAAATCACAAGGCTCAGTCTTTTCCCATGCCCCTGCTATTGCTGTTGATAATGCTGCCCTGACAATGTTCTGATATCATTGTAATAGGAACAATGTATCGTAAAGAGCAAGGGGGTTCCTGAGCATGGGTAACCCTGTGTGTCTCGCATTATTGGAACATGCCGAATATAGGACCATGCGAAACTTTTCGTAGCCAACATCTTCTTACAGTTGGTGAACTGGAATATAGTAGGTATATGGATTACTTTGAATCCCCTAATTCGTTGTCGTGAATCGTTATGTCCCTTCACATTCACTATATAGGATGTATTTGATACATCTCCACTCCATGTGCTGTGCACTTCGCACAGTATTGGAGATCGGTCTGATAGTCTTCTGGTTTGGGCACGTTTAAAAAATAAACACTAAAAATAATCGAAGGTAACATTACCGTCTTTTCGGTAAGAGGTGTGGAGAATTAGTCGCTATTTGGTGTGAAAAAATATAGGGTCTTACCTACTTTCCATACTAATTTTACATACGTACCTATTATACCTACAGTAATTATGATTTGAATGACTCTATCAATAATTAATATAATAGGTAGGTAGGTATGTATGTAGTACTTGATTGTTTCAAAATCATACGAACCAACTGATAGTACCTATTCAAAACTGTTTTCATTCCATTTGGCTATACGTACCTACTATATATAGTATGTAGGTATGATTCGAAAAACTCGATGCATTCTGTATCAAGTAGGTATGCGCCTACCTATAAGTTACTGTATTCACCAAGTACCAATAATTCGAAATTTCAAAAAGTTTGAATTCACATTACGTCAAACGTATTGTTGAACCAACACTTTTCGTCCGATGTAAAGCGCTAGTGTAGAGAACATTTTCAAAATTTCATAGATTCGATCCGTTAGTTTGCATAATAATCACGGTACTATTTATTTTCGTCGCGCGCTGCGCACAGATGGACCGACAGACAGACATAGTACAATTATTTAAATTGATTTTCTAAAAATTCTAAAAACGGGAGACCTTCTATCTCGGCAACCGTTACTAAATATGCTTTGGAACAAAATAGGGTAGATGCATTGAACCTTTATCTAGGGAATAACCGTAAAAGATTTTTTATATCTTGTATAGATTTCTCAAAAAAATATTTAAAAACACAATTGATTATTTTTCCTAAAGACGGAAACTCGTTTCCCGAAAGTCGCGGAGTAAAATTTTTTTCTTGTACTGATGATAATGCATTAAAATCTAGGGAATAACCGTAAAAGTTTTTTGTTAGACGCAAAATTAACCCCAAAAAATGGAAAAAATGCTATTTTTACCATTTTATCATGCGATTGTCACGCGATTTTGAACCTTAATGCCGTGGGAAAAGACTGTGACGTCATTCTTGGTGCCAAGCCCTTAAACAGATAGATGATGGATACAATATAAAAATACATACAATTTAATACCATATGTTTCATTCATCCATGTGATAATGATACCTTTTGTTTATAATTTGACAGCGTAGTGGTTTCACAGGTGAAAGATCTTGGCTACAAAAGTAGTAAGCGAAGCTAGCTGAAGCTAATTTGTGAGCATCGGAACGCATATCCTACCCTTTCTGAAGTACTTTTTGTCAAAGTGGAATGAAAAGAACCAGATGTGCCAATATCAAATGCATTATTAATGTCGACCAGGTTGTTTTTAGGTCAACCAGGATTTTCAAAGCATATCACGATAACTCCTGAAACATCCTGTAATACTGGGAAGTAGTTGTATTAGAAATGTATAGAATATTTCAGAAGGCATTTAGAAAAGAGGATTATCTAAGTACTTCTGTAACTAAATAGAATTTTTAACAATATCGCATCGTGGAAGGCTCGGTATATTTACATGTTTAATAAGAATGTTTCATATTATAAAATAAATTCATATCGATTTCTGGTGAAAGAAGAAAATATTCTATGGGACCAGAGCTGTTCCGAGTACAGGCAAAAAGTACTGGAGTACTGAGTACAAGTACTGTACACAAAATGTACTCGAGTACAAGTACAAGTACTCAGTAATAAGTACTCGAGTACTTATACAAGTACAGAGTACCGAGTACATCACTGACCAATGAAACACCAAATTTCATTACATTTTTTCATTCTTCTTCTTCTTTCGTATGCACACGACCATTGTACAAATTTTGCTATAAGGTTCGCAGATGCACGGGCTGGGCGATTTTGGGAGGGGCTCTGACCCAGCTTCCGAAGGAGAGCCCAAGCCTTTCGACTTGAGTGCTTGAAGTCTAAGCTCTCCATCAGTGTAGACCAGCGATCTTTTCGGGCTGTGTCGAGAGACTCTAGCAGTTGGTCCGCTACGTTTTGATTTTAAGTGTTCAGAAATTCATTATAGAGTCTCTCGCACTCTTCATTCCAGCCCGGCACATACGCTTTTCGAAAGCCTCTGGGGATTGTTTTCTTCGCTGTGGCGAGTATAAGGTCCACAATTTTTTTATAGTTGGTAGGGAGTGGATCTAGGGTCTCAATTTCGTTGTCTAAGATGGTCTTATAAGTTGCCCAGTCCGCCTTCTGGAAGTTCCATCGGGGTTTTGGTATGGAGTGTATGACTGTGAGTGTGTGTCCAATCGTAGCCATCACAGGCCTGTGTTGACTATGGGGAAAGTCCCCGGCCACGGTACGAGAAATAGGTTGGGATCTACCCGAGCCGTCCCTGGTGACAAGGCACAGATCTGGATTATAGTCGCGGTTCCACCTGGCAGAGCGGAAGGTGCCCCTCTCCTTAGCATCAAATATGAGCTGCAGATTGGTCACATCCATCCACTCCACAAGCTTCTCCCCCTCCAGGTTTTCGCTCTGGTACCCCCAGTCCGTGTGGTGACAGTTAAAATCTCCCATGAGCACAGTAGGATGGGACACAATGTTCGGGAACATATTCTCTGGCCAAGAGCGGCTTGGAGGTTTGTAGACGTTTACCACAGTGAGTTCATTGATCCTAACAGCTATGATTGATATGTCATCTACGTCTGAGGTGTGCACCACTGCCCAGTTTCGGATGTTTTCGCGGATGTAAGTAGCGCAGCCATATTGACGATGGTGCAGTGCAGCGGCCAGGGTGTATCCCTGCAGCCTTCCCCTGGACAGGAGTTGTTCCTCATTTGCAGTATGCATTTCCTGCAGCAATATTACGTCAGTGTTGTTCTCAGTTGTCAGTCTTTGGAGATATTCAGTCTTAGCCTTGCTAATACCCTCGATGTTTAGTTGTAGGATCCGGACATTGTTGCCAATGTCCTTCGTCGAGTAGCCCTGACAAGGGCTGTTTGAGCAAGATCTTTTAACGGTTCGCTTCAGATTAGACTTATTCATAGCAATTTTCACTTTTCACTTGTACTTTGGTCGCTTGCTATCGTGGTAGAACTTTAGCCGCATTAAGGAATGCGTTGCCCGGGGTGTACCAGCATGGAGGCATTCTACCTTTACACCCCATTTATTTATTATAAAAAAAAACAGTAATAACTACAACAAAAACAAAAGTAAGCAATGGATTTTATTGCCATACTAGGCGACAGTCTGTTCTGGAGCAATACTAACCACAGTACAATATTTCAAGGTCACATGTAGGATAAAACATAAAATAACAAAGTACAAAAGAGTAAGTCAAATGATTAAAAATATTAAAGCTGATATGAGTATGTAATGTACTCGAGTTCTTGAAATGTACTCGAGTACTTGAAATGTACTCGAGTACTTGAAATATACTCGAGTACTTGGAAAAGTATTCGAGTATTTTTTTTGGTCTAAAATGCGCCGAATACAAGTACAAGTACATATAAATAAATGTACTCGTGACTGAGTACTGAGTACACAAAAAGTACTCAAAGTACAATGTATGAGTATTTGTACTCGAGTACCGCCCAGCTCTGTATGGGACTGCGGATGAATCACAATAATAGTGTTGACAGTAAAGCTGTGTGTATTTAAATCACACAACGTTCTCGCAAAATTTGTGTGACTTTCAAAATGGGTGGGAAACATCCATCGCTAAATAAGAAGAAAAGCGTCTAATAGAGTTTGATATCTGACTCTGACAAGGACACTCGAAAATATATAAAAAAGGGCGGGGCCAACTCTTCAACACTAGGATTTCACGAAATGATTTCTATAAACATTGACATAATTATATTACTAGCCAGTAGTGTTGCTATGTACCATTCAATGGACGAATTTTATCCTCTTCTTCTTCTTCTTCCACTTATGCTAGATCTGGGATCTGTTTGTTTCGGCGTTTGATGCTCCTTCTTGGGATGTGGAAGACCAGCTATTTTCGCGAATTTTATCCGAAGGAGTATAATGTTTTGGTTACAAACGATTTATTATCAATCGATAGTCATTTTCCGGAAAATAGCTAAATTGGATGTTTCGCAGTCATCGAAAATTTATAAACGCTCAAAGTTTCAGAGCTCTATCTAGTCTGGAAGTTGGTGAAAAATTTTGTTGAACCAAGAAAATATGGTGTGTGAAATAATGTGAATGAGGCTAATCATTGGAGTACATTATAATTGAAGTAATATTTTCCAAATTTGGTTCATATAACATTCCTCCGTGGCATACTTTATTAGTATTACTTGTATTCGAGTTCTGCATAAGATTCATTAAAGGTGTTTGTCATGCTGGTACATCGTGACTTATCTCTCTTCTCCTGTGAGCACGCGCGTGCTAATCGCACTGTAGCTGTAGCTTGGAGCGCGTCGAATAAAAAATACTCTTATTCTTATGAAAATTAATATGGCAGCAATTTTTCTCTCTGAATGGTCCTTGATCCTTGAGAAACAGTGACTAATAGAAAGGGGGATATACCTACTATTGTACGTTTTTATAATAACAAGTACTTCGTTCGTCCTTTTTCTTTATTGTGTAAATATACATTGCTTGCTAATGAATATTTTACGATTTTAAAGGTGTAATAATTCAAAGCATGAATAGCTGTTATATTTTATGTAAAAAATTGGGTGTCTTCATTCGGAATAATTTATAAATATCTTTTTTTATTCTTTTTGCGTCACACATCAGATTCACAAAATCTCTCGGTTTTGGATAGTATGAAACTGCTGTTCCACATATCTCAGCTCCGTCCATTCAAGACTGTCTCCGATTCATTCCAGATTTATTACAATCTTTCTAGCGGACAGCAGCTAGATTTGAAGTACATTCGTCTGGCATGCTGGTGGACCCTGGTTCTGTTACCGATGCAGACTTGTCAATTTTGATGTTATATATCTCATCTCTCATGTGTAATATGTCTGTATTCATATGTACCTAACCATATTGGAAACTGCAACGTGCGATGAAAAGTAATCTCAAATTAGATGGAATTTTGTATAGACATTATAATTTGTACATTTGCCCAAAATAATAGATTAAAACAAATCGAGTTACACAGTTTCTGACGATACACTTTTTTAAAAAACTATCATTGTTTTTTCTTGTTAAGCCGTCAAATGGCAGGTCTTCTTATATTTTTAAGAGCTTTAGTAGCCAGTGTCGAAAAGGCTTTTAAATGCAGATTTTTCAGCAAATAACTCGTTAGTGTACGTCAGTTTAAAAATATTCAGATATTTCTCAACAATTTACAGTTAAAATTTCCCTAATACTTAAGTTTTTAATTAGTTTTCGTGTTCATTAACACACTCTGAAAATAAAAAATGTATTTGATGATATTGTGAAGTCCATAACAAGTTTTAAATTAACAGTCTGTTTATTACTTTAATTGTTTTGTACAGTAAATATAAGTGTGAGAATTAATTATGTATGTAAAATAATTCAATAGTTCCCACAATGCCAGTGCGGGCAGATAGAGACGGTGGATCACATTGTGGGGCACTGTCCCATCAATTCGAGGGGGATATTTGGGATATCCATGAGATTGTGGCGGTCGCCTTTAGAACAGACCGTCTAGCGACGCCTTTATAGTATTGTCAACTTAATTATTGCATATCATTACGCACGCGGATCAACCAGCACAAATCAATCATTCTTATCGAGTCTCTGGTTGGTTCAGCACGCGTTCTTAACTTCTAACTTTTCTTGTATCATTGTGTCTTTTTATATAACATTAAACGCTACTTAAATATTCGCAAGACTTTATCATTTATAAGCTGTTAGTACCTTCCAGATATATTTCCGATATTTAACATTCTATATCTCAAAGATCTCTTCTGGTTGACTGGACCCTTAAACTCCGTATCGGACCGATACGTTGAGGAATCATACCATACTGGTTTTTGATTGGGACTAACTCTAATATTCCACTACAGTCTTCACAAGGTATTTAAGGATAATTAATTTCACATACACACGTTGCTATATGTAGTGGGTAAGTAGGTAGCAGATTCTACATAGCTTAGCCCATACATACTCTTATATCTGATTAATCTCCCTACAATCCTTACCACATCCACTACATTTTTGGTGACCCCGTCCTGGTTGGGGGTCCGACTACATTTTTGGTGACCCAGTTTAAACGCAACCTTAATTACGGTTTTCGAATCTAAAATCGGGCTATTTTTCACATTTTAAAATAAAATTATATTTTTCAAGCACGTGTGTCGTGGAATTGTTGCCTTACAATAGGTACCACATTCTTTTCTTAATCACCCAATCAATAGCAAACATTCTTTATATCTTTCTCATCCACCAGTCACCTCATTCTCAAAATATCACAATTTTCTATCTGGAATACTTGCAGTTTCGCGTTTTTCATTTTTTGTTGCCAGCCAGGAAACGCGATAAGAATCTAGGCGGTTTACCCGGGCTTTCATTTTTTTTTGATTCTGTGTAAAAAGGGCCCGTCTATTTGTCGCCCACCACGAATTTTTCACGCGACATATATTTTTTTAAAACCCAATACTTATACCTATGTATATTGTGACAAATTGTTTTCTGCCGAGAATTTTCGTTTTTTTTGATTTCAGACTGAATAGTTCTTACATTTCAAAGGAATTCATGCAAAGGCAATATTTGATAAAACTTGCTGCCTGTAAAGTATAAATTTTGTAAAGAAAAAGGTACAATAAGCCTCTGAAGACAAAAACTGGTAAAAAATATTTTTTTTCATTTTTGTGGCCATTCGTTTTTTTTTAAATCCATTTTCAATTCAACTTTACATTAATTTTCAAAAATTTGTTACAAAATTTACAGAGTACCTACTTAAAACCACATTTGCAAAAGTACTTGTAACAATTATTTTTCCAAAACGCATTTCATTTATTTCTTGTAACAATTATTAATTTATTTCTAGAACGCACCTCATACAGTAATTCTTCAAATTACTATTGTGCAGTTTTAATATCAACTTATTATCAATTTAATATTAACTACTTTAATATATTGTACATTCGCACACGCATGCGCATCACGCTTGTTGTTGTCCCAACTGACAGCCAATGAGACGCGTGATAAGGGTTTGATCAACACGCAGTTATAGTTTTTTAAATTGAATTTAATAGTAAATTCCTTAAATTCTATACAACTTGAATAAAAAACGTGTTGTGAACAAGAAAATACAGTATTGGTGTAATAGAAAGTGATTTGTGCGTGCCTATTTACATATTTGAAAATTTCTCGAGCAGATAACTACTCTAACCCATATTTTTGATTATATTTACTTAATTTGTGATGGAGAAAGCTCACCCGTCAATTTTTGACTCTCCAAAGTTGGAGGACACATTACCAGGACCTAGCACATCCCAGTTTACATCCGAAGTGAAACAAATTGATAAGATAAACGTAAGGATGGCACCCTTCTATAAGGAGAAGAGCATGCTTTGGTTTCTGCAATTAGAAGCACAGTTCGCCACTTCGGGCATTACATCGGACATAACCAAGTACTATACCGCAATTTCGCACTTGGATCCAGACTCTTTGGACATGGTGAGTGATATATTGATTAAACCTCCTCACACCGACAAATACGAAGCATTAAAAAATGCATTAACCAACAGATACGCCGAATCCGAACAGAAAAGGTTGAGAACTCTCCTTTCAGAAATTCAACTTGGAGATAAAAGGCCCTCATTGCTTTTAAGACAAATGCGGGACTTGGCGGGACCCAGACTTTATGAAACAGACATTATTCGCACATTATGGATGCAGAGATTGCCACGGAACGTGCAGGCAATTTTACAAACAAAGGACTCCGATACGCTGGATTCGCAAGCAGCTCTAGCGGACAGCATAATGGAGGTATATGATCAAAATGTGGTTGCTGAGATTTCACGAAGACAATCACAACCGTCCAATAATAATGAGTTGCTTATGTCTACAATTATTGAACTTTCTAAACAAGTGGAAAATCTGACATTAGCAATGAGTAGTAGAGGCCGCTCAGAAAGTCACGAGCGCAACACAAGATTCAGAAGTCGTTCCAGGAGCTCTTCACGTCGAAGAAATAATTACGCAACATGCTGGTACCACTACAAATTCAAAAACAATGCGAAGAAGTGTATTCAGCCATGTAATTTCAAGAAGACGGAAAACAGCTAGGACTTCATTCACTCGCAGCCGGGGTGAGGTCCAAATCAGTAAGGTTGCACATTTACGATAGAGACAATAAGATCAACTTCCTCCTGGACACAGGCGCAGAAACATCCGTTATACCAACGCATCACAACATAAAATCAAAAGGACTTCAAGAAAAGTGTATTGCTTTGTATGCTGCGAACAACACGCCAATTAAAACTTACGGTTCAACAACATTGAAACTTAATCTTGGTCTACGAAGAGATTTCGTGTGGAATTTTATCATCGCCGACACGGACACAGCAATCCTAGGAGCCGATTTCATTGAAAACTTTGGACTAATCTTGGATCTGAAGAAATCACAGGTCGTTGACCCCCTTACGTCTCTCTCAGTGCATGCTATTAAAAAAGTAGGATATTTTGGTATGCTAAAAACAATCAAAGATAACACAGAGTATACCGCATTACTCAAGAAATATCCAAACTTGTTATCTCCGATTTCAAAGAGTGACAACATCAAACACAACGTACAACACCACATAGTAACAAGAGGTCCTCCAGTCACAGCCAGAGCAAGACATCTGAATCCCAAGCAACTGGAGGCCGCAAAGAAAGAGTTCAGGAAGATGCAGGACCAAGGAATCTGCAGACCTTCAAAATCTCCATGGGCAAGCCCGCTACATTTAGTGCCCAAAGCCGATGGTACATATCGTCCCTGTGGAGACTACAGAAAGCTGAACCACGTAACCAAACCTGACAGGTACCCAATTGGTCAATTAATTAATTTTGCTCATAGATTTAATGACTGTCATTATTTTTCCACACTTGATTTGGTACGAGCTTATCACCAGATACCAGTTGCTGAAGAAGACATTGAGAAGACAGCTATTATCTGCCCATTTGGACTCTATGAATTTCCGCGTCTCGGGTTCGGGCTTACTGGGGCGAGCCAGACATTTCAGAGATTCATCGATGAGATATTAAGGGATCTCCCATTTGCTTTTGCGTACCTTGATGACGTCATAATCGCGTCCAAGGACCAAGCGCAACATCTCAGCCATTTAAATCTCATTTTCAAAAAGTTTGACCAATATGGCCTAAAACTCAATATTGAAAAATGTGTTTTTGGTAACTCCTCTGTTAAATTTTTAGGTTATGAAATCAACCACAAGGGGACCAAACCACTACCAGACAAAGTAGAGGCCTTGAAACAATACACCAGACCGGAAACAATAAAAGGTCTAAGAAGGTATTTGGGAATTTTGAATTACTACAGGAAATTCATTCCACATGCCGCTAACACACTCAAACCACTCTTTGAGGCCACAGCCAAACCCAAAAACGAATATAAGAAACCTGTACAGTGGACACAGGTAATGATTGAAGCATTTGAAAAATCCAAAGACGACTTGGCCAACGCTACTCTCCTGTCACATCCAAGAAGTGATACCATTTTGATTTTGAGAGTCGACGCAAGTTCTTATGCGATGGGAGCTGCTTTGCATCAACGCTTACCCGATCAGGAAGAAGAAGATGAAACACCACTTTCATTCTTTTCAAGAAAATTTTCACCAACTCAACTTAATTATTCTACATATGATAAAGAGCTGACTGCAATTTACGAAGCTGTGAAATATTATCGCGATCAAATTGAAGCACGAGAAATTATTATTTTTACAGATCACAGACCAATAACCTATGCATTTACAAGAAAATGTGATTCAATTTCTCCACGTCAACGCAGACAAATCGAATACATTGCAGAGTTTACCACAGATATTAGATATACCAAAGGTGAGGACAACATCGTACCAGATGCACTATCGCGAGTAGACAGCATTTCCACTCACATACTTGACTACAAACAAATGGCTGAAGAACAGGTATGTGACATTGAATTTAATAATCTTATGTCCAAGTCCTCCCTTCAATTAGAAAAAATCATCATTCCCGGACAAGAGATAGAGCTATACTGTGACACTAGCACAGGCAAACCACGCCCGTATGTACCAAAGTCATGGAGAAACAAAGTCATAGCTAACACTCACAACATCAGTCATCCTGGTACAAAGGCCACTTACAAGACTATCAAAAGGAACTTTGTATGGCCTGGTATGGAAAAGGATATTAAATCATGGGTCAATGCCTGCTTACAATGTCAAAAAACGAAGGTACACCGACACAATAAGGTAGGAGTTCAAAATATTTATGTCCCTGACTCCCGCTTCAGAAAAGTTCATATCGATCTGGTCGGCCCACTTCAACCGTCCAAAGATCACACTTACCTTATGACTATCATTGACCGATTCACACGTTGGTTCGAAGCTGTCCCATTAAAGGATGTTACAGCGAATACCATAACTTCAGCTTTCACACATAATTGGATAGCTCGCTATGGTGTTCCTCAAACTGTCACTTCAGACAATGGAGGACAGTTCATTTCTGACACTTACAGAAGTACCTTAAAGTCACTAGGTATTCATCATATCAGAACAACACCATTCAACCCACAAGGAAATGGTATAGTTGAAAGACTACATAGGACGCTCAAAGCAGCGTTAACTTCAGATACAGGCACAGATTGGATGGACAAACTCCCTTTAGTTACTCTAGGTTTGAGAACCTGTGTAAGAGAGGAACTTAATTGCTCTTGTGCTGAATTAACTTTTGGTTGTGTACTTAAAATTCCAGGAGATTTTTTCTTACCACCAGAAAAACTATCTGTTGAGGACTACTCCAGAAAACTACAGAAAATTATGAAGGAATTGAAACCAACACAGACTAGAGAATGCAAGAAGCAAAATATTTTCATTCATAAGCAAATGGATACTTGCACTCATGTTTTTGCAAGAAAGGATGGTTACAAAAAACCTCTCACGCCAACTTTCTCTGGTCCCTACAAAGTACTAAAACGCCAAGGCTCTACATACACACTGGAAGTTAAAGGTAATCAGAAATACTTTCAGATCAATAGACTAAAACCTGCTCTGTTTTTAGCCGAAGACAATCTAAGTAACGATTCACCGTTAAATGAGCCTGGCACTACGAATAATTTAAACGATGATGCTTTAACTAGTTCAAATGAAGACCTCACTTCCAACGAACGACATATCACACTGGATCAACAACGTCCCAATAAGGAATATGTCACGCAAAGAGGAAGAAAAGTCAAATTTATTGATTACTCTCATCAATGTTAAAATACCTCATTATATATAATTATATTTGTATATTTGTAATGATCTATTATCATGTTTCATTCAATTTGCAAACAACTCAAGTTTAATACTTATAATTTCATTTTTCTTATTGTTAATTATAATTATTCATTATCTTAAGAGTGCACATAAATGCACACATTTTATTTACTTTTTTTCAATTAATTGGTATTTACATATTACCTCTTACAAACAACTTTTTATGTTTACTTTATTTGTATTGGCATATCATTGTACTATCATACATAGTACCTGCTAATCACATACATTTACATTATATTAACTCATGAATTTATTTTTGCTTAATTGTTTTTATTACTAGTAAAGTAATACACAATTGGTAATGCTCATTCATTATTCAAATCAATACTTACATGTACCAATTTCATATTTCAATACACTATTTGCTCGTTGCAAGCTTATTACAAACTCACTTGTAATCAATAACTTTTCTTGTACAAACAATTAATCTTTTGTCAAGTAAGTTCAAGCAAATTGTTTATCAAATCGCTCAAACAATTTATATTCTTTTATTACACATTGTACACAAACTTTAGCCAATAAGTACCAATCATTTTGTACATTTTTTTCTATAATTGCATTTGTTCATGTTTTAGGAAACAAATTTTTTTGTGAAAACTTATTGTGGGAAACTCAAGTCAAACACATCATTCACTTTTCCCAAAAATCATTTTATTAATTTTGCATTATTTTGTTGCAACTTTTGTGTAACTTTCTCATGCAACAAACAATTTTCCTATTTTTTTTTTTTCATACATTAGACTACAATGCAATGCAACTTAGTAACATTAATTCATTTTTCCAATTTCAATTCATTGCATCACATAACTCAACTTGTGCAACTATTAACTTCAGTAATTTTCAACAATTTCATTCGCTCACCTCCCAATTATTAATTCTTTGACATTATTGATAATTTTCTTTCAACATGTCAGGATTACTTTCACTTACTTTGTTCTTTTTCGAAATGGTTCAACAATTTTTTTTCTTTTGACCAGTAACCAAGACTCTAGCAGGGGAGGGATTGTGGCGGTCGCCTTTAGAACAGACCGTCTAGCGACGCCTTTATAGTATTGTCAACTTAATTATTGCATATCATTACGCACGCGGATCAACCAGCACAAATCAATCATTCTTATCGAGTCTCTGGTTGGTTCAGCACGCGTTCTTAACTTCTAACTTTTCTTGTATCATTGTGTCTTTTTATATAACATTAAACGCTACTTAAATATTCGCAAGACTTTATCATTTATAAGCTGTAAGTACCTTCCAGATATATTTCCGATATTTAACATTCTATATCTCAAAGATCTCTTCTGGTTGACTGGACCCTTAAACTCCGTATCGGACCGATACGTTGAGGAATCATACCATACTGGTTTTTGATTGGGACTAACTCTAATATTCCACTACAGTCTTCACAAGGTATTTAAGGATAATTAATTTCACATACACACGTTGCTATATGTAGTGGGTAAGTAGGTAGCAGATTCTATATAGCTTAGCCCATACATACTCTTATATCTGATTAATCTCCCTACAATCCTTACCACATCCACTACAAGATGACGCCAAGGGCAATTGAATATCTGAGAAATATTAACGCGGAGCTCTGACTCAAGACTCCCAGATCATTTGTACAATGGTTGTATTCGCATACGAAAGAAGAAGAAGAATTCAATAGTTTACTTCGTATAAACTTATGAAAAGTTATCATCACGGACCTTTCCTACGACAATGAACGGATGACGTGTAATAATTGGTAATACTAACACTGGTCACTTTTACTTAAATTTTTATTGAAATACTTCCGCGTGTCCCTAAAGGCAGAAGTATTGAAACATGAATTGAAAAAAATAATACTTAGTATAATGAAGTATAATAAGTAATTACAAAAAAAGTATTGAAAGCTATTGAGTTCATGGTTGGAGCCCGGGCCTTCAATTTGGAGGAAACGTGTGGAAATCTTACTGCTGACTGCTGACGATGTAGCCTGCACTTCACGATACAAGCTTTTACTTTAATTTAAAGTGTGCGGAAAGTATTTATTCATTAATTGATGAGATATTTACACTGCAGAGCTCCATTAGTAATTGATGATTGGTTGTGTTGTGATGAACGGTGTACATAGTCAATGTGAAATATGTTTGAAGATAGCCCAACAAGGCGAAACTTGTCACATACAAAATGACAATATACTATGTAGATAGATCTTAGACACATTTAACAGCGCAGTACACGCACCCTATTTTTTTACACTAAACACTCGCGTGGAAAACTATGGTGGTAGGCAATAGTAGCCGCGCGTGTACTTTAGTGTTAAAGTGTTTCATTATATCATTATATTATTTTGAAGGAAGACTTTACATTTCTGAAAAAAATAAAATGCTTTTTGCGAAGAACAACGTCTCCTAGGCAACCTGAAGCAATAATTGGGACTAAAATGAGGAAACCTCTAATCATAATTTAGTTTGAAAAGTTTCATTACCACAATAAGTATTATCATCACCATAGCAGAAAGTTTATATTGTGGAGTCATACCTATAATTCGTAATATCTTCAATATATGTAATTATCATAGGTTTGATAATAGAGGTACAGGCAGAACTTTTACTTAGACATGTCTACGAAAGAATAACACAGTGGTTTCCAAACATTTTAATTGAATAATTTAGCAATTTGTTATTGATTCAAGATACACTTAATAATGTATAGTTCAACTTCACAGTGATTTCCCCAATTAACCTGTAAAATTGTTATACCAGGAACTGAACACGGCGTTTTGTGAAGTATTGAAAACTTCGCACCGTAAAGTTTTCAATTTTCGGAAGTTGGCCATCGTTGATGGCTTAAAGAAAAGCTTTATTTTTAGTCGATTCTGGATCTGTCGTAGATCGTGTTGTACCAGCCAGCTTTAGGATATTAATTCTCTTCTAACTTTTAGCTGTCCCCCCTAGCAGACGAGTGAAAATGAATTAGATGTAGATACACTGAATAATTTTTCATGAAGTGGTAAAATTGATTCTGAATATTTTTGTTTAGGGTATAATGAACCGAGGTTTGTGGACTCTACATACAAATGTATCGAGCATCCTTTCACAAGGTATCGTATGGCATTAAATAGACCAGAGTCTGAGTCTAAGATCGTGGGAGCTCAGGCATTGAAGTGCCCTGGAGACCGGTTGTGAATTTCTTTCATTGTGCCACTGAACCTAGGGAACTGACATTTCTTGACAATGTGGCTAATGGACTAAAGGTAATGCACATTGCAAACCCATTGGCCCTGTGTTACGATACATTGAAGAACATTGATGGTTTCGATAGATACTCGTACAGATGGTTACAGTTTGTGAAACTGTGCGTGTCATAGAGAGATATAGCAAAAGTTTCCGTTAAATAATAATAGTACAATCAAAGTCTTTGAAGTAGGCAAGTACTGTACTAGTAGTGGAACCCTCATTAATTCTTCTAAAGTCACAAGTGGTTTCCTTATATAAGATTTCGGTTTATAATACTCTCACATAAGTTTATTTCCTAAAATTACTTGCGCTCGTCTCATATTTAATATGATCGTGAATAGAATCACGAGTAGGTATTATTGTAAGTATTTTAGAATTTAGACGATTTGAAAACTTTTCATAAAGAACAATCTTTCCAGATAATTTTAATTCTAACTCTGTTCTAATCTGTTTATTGTAGGATGTGTACAATTTGGAATTTTGAAAGCCCTGTAGTTAAAAAAGCAGAAAACTGTGGTCAACAGACATGCAAGTAAACACTACAAACTTTATTCCGAAGATAGTTCCAGCACCAGTACTCAAATCTCGAGGAATTAAAAAAAACACAAAAAGCTCAACTGATGGAAACACATTATTTAGTTCAGGTTCAAGCAAATTAAAATCAGGAAACGAAATTAGGTTTCGGCAATAATAGGTTTGTGGTACATCCTGATGTCTGACTGGATTTGTCCGTCGCTATGAAATGTGTTTTATTAACACATTTTTAATGCCAATTTTATGGGGATATTATATTTCGTTTTACAATATATTCATCTCTCAATAAAAGTAGCAAAATGTGAATATAAAACAACGTATCAGAAGGGCATACGCGAGCGCTTTCTGTTGTTGTAAAGTTTGTAACAAGCTTAAAATTTGACGCAATGTATAATAAGAATAATATAAGATGGTCAGTATTAAAAGCTTTCTGGTCGTACTTTTATATTTACGCACCGTAATTAAAATTGATGTGTTCTTAAATCTCATTAGAGACTTTTTCTCTTTCTTAGATCTCTGTGGGAAAGGATGTTCAGAGGAGTGGGAAATGGTAGGAGATAAAATGTATTATTATCGAGAATATTGCCATGAACGTAGTATCTCGATAGCGTCACTTGAATGGAATATCTGGATAACGTCTGGGGTGATTTATATCCGAAGATATACACCTACTACTACTACTTCTACTGCGGGCGGATAAATACGACTAAGTATATTATTATTTTACTCAATCGATCGACAGATGGATTTGTTGTTAGTTCTGATGCTGGCTGGAAAAAGTGCCGCAGTAACCAAACAATAAACAATGGAGTTAAGTTTACAAAACAGGACGATTATTTAAGAGATTTTGTAAAAGACGATGGACGGTTTATTAATTTATAAATAGATTGCATACAGTTAGTATTATATAAATATTCGATAAAATTAAGCGCCTACAAAGTATGAAGAGGCCATGAGGTAGTTTTGAGAATACACGTGGATGTGTAGTGCACATTTTACTAAGTCATGTACATTTTTGTACACCTGTCGATGGTTACATTCGAATGCCTTGTGGATGGATGGAATTGGGACATGAAATAGTTTTCAATAAAATTTCTATTTCTAAGTATATTTTTATGTATCTTCGTATGTGGAATTATTTATCTGCTAATATTTCATGTTAGAATGTCACTCCAAGTTAGTTGTTTTCTTGGAGATTACGGTTTTGTAAATGGGTAATATAAATCTATCAAAAAACACTTACTCATATTACTGAGAGGGTATTAAATGTGTACAAGTAAAATATTCTAGTGGCTAAGGAGTATCTTGCTCAGAAATGACCATCCTGGCGATCATAAAAAAATCAGCAAATTTTGATATCGTCTTCGGTCCGTTTAACCCGAGGTCGTTTGTTTCCGATAGCACTTCCCCTGTCACGTGGGCGTTAGGGGGTTATGGGAAAAAAGACCATAAACTGTATTTTTCCCCTCACTGTTCATTTTTTTCTCGCTACATTCGGCCACCGTATTAATCATATCAAAAACAGTCTTTGTGTAATCTACCGAACTCTTATTTTTGTTGGCACTTAGCAGGTTTTTGTGCTAAAACGTAATTTATTTGATTACCTACCTTCGTGTGTTTTGTATGAGATGTTTAAGATTTTCTCCGACGCCTTATTTCCCGTCTTTTTTGTTGACAAGATAAAGGTTAATTTTTTTGACATAACCTTTACAAATGAAGACAGATATTTCATCACATTGTATTAATATTAGACACCTCCTCAGTCCTCATATAATAATGTCCGCCTCGTGGCTAATATTACTAAAATAGAACTATATGTAGGTGTCAATAAATCATTTTTGCATGTGCGAGTTTCTTGTAGTTATCGTCTTATAATTATGTATTGTAGCGTTCATAATGTTACGAACTAGAAAATTTGACTATATTAGTAAGGGTGGACTCAAGTTGAGAGACTTTAAGGGGGTAAACGGCTCTCCTAAAAAATTTGCGAATTGGTAAAAACGTACCCGAGTCGCATTCGCCTTGAAAATTGTACAGTAAAAAGCTGCTTTTGACTAAATTGTGCATTTTCCACTCATCCTCATGCTTTTGCTCTAAAGACAATCAAAACGATATTTCTTTTAGCTCTGTTTTTTTGAAGTTTCATTAAAGAAGAAAAACAATAACATTCCTCGGTCTTGATTGTTTTATTTGGTGGCTGCAGGATTCATCTATAGTTACTATTTTTTTCCCTCCATTAAGATTATATTACTGTAGGCTGTAGGAGAATATTAGGCAGAAAATGCAGGACGAATGTCGTATGTTTGCTGTTAAAGGCTTGCAGTAATAATTGCAGGACCGATATAAATCTCTTCAATAATAATCTCTCGTGAACTTAACAGGCAAAAGCTCTAGAATGAAGTAGGTACTTAGTGATACTTAGCTGCTGCATTTACATAGAATTATTTTTCTTCTTCATGTGCCCTGTCGGGTCCCTCCAACGTTTGCGATCACTTGGGCGGACTTGTCTCTGTCCTGCGCCGCTCGGCATAGCTCCTTCCCATTCCCTTATATTCCGCAGCCAGGACATCTGTCTTCTACCGGGCCCTCGGCGTCCCTCAATTTAACACATAGAATTAAATAACATTGATTATAAGTTGTATTAATTCGCATGCAGGGCGTTTATATGTCGGATTTTACAATGTCAATGTTGTCAGGACATCATATGGTGAATTGTTTAAATATGACAGAACAAGATACGTGTTTAGAAGCTGGCGTTTCCTTCTTTCTGTTACCTTGTCGCAAGGGGATACATCACCATATGGTGTAGACTGTAGAGTAGGTAGATATTATTATTGGAAAATTGTTATAAAAATTTGTTTATTTACGATAAATTTCGACACAAAAACGTTTATTTCACCTGCGCCATTCACTCTAGAATTATGTATCCGAATCATTTATATTTAAGTACCCAGGTTTTTACAACTTTTTTAGTAGTCTGAAAACCGAAGACTTTTCTGTTTGTAATGTTTTATGGCATGAATCTAAAATGCATTCCCGTGCTGTGTACGTGAAATGAAATATTTTGTATGATTACATATTGTAAAAGTGTTGCCGCACATATAGAAGTGGTAACACGAAACTCTGAGGTTGAAAATCTCTGAGATTATTATTGTCATTATCCATTGCATATTATTGAATATTGCCACGCTAATATGCCAAACCATTTTGTTGCTCTGTGTCAGTAGAATACACCTAAGTTTGTATTATTTTTTTACTTCGACGTTGCCAAACGATAAATAAATAACTCACTAAGTAAACAATATGTGCAGGATATTATCAGTACTTAATTAGTTTTATGGGTGCAAGTAATAAAAGGTCAGAGTTAAAAAATTGTATCAATAGTAATTACTAGGCGCGCCCCGCCGAGATGTCCCATCGCCCAGGTGTCGCGTCGCCCAGGTGACCGTCTCCCAGGTGTCCGGCGCCGAAATGTCCGTCGCCCAGGTGACCATCGCCCAAGTGACCGTGTCCGTTTGGACGGTGACGCAGGAGAGATTGTGACTTTCTGGAAGCGAATGGGGATACAGTAAATGCTGACTGACAAGATAAGAAGAAGACTGTGAGCGCGAGTTTGATCCTCGATGCCGACTAACTTCACTTCACAACACTAGCTTTATAAGCTTATCGTGAAGTGTTCACAGATGAATTTCGACAAGCCAAAAAAATCAACTGTGCCAACTTAGTGGGTAGTTGGGTACTCAACTACTCAATATCTCCATGAAAATGTGAGATTACGAACAAAAATCGTTGTTATGAGAGTTCTATTCAAACAAGTAGCAAAAGTAGTTGCAGCTTTTATGTATGCCATAATATTTTAATACGTCTGTTGGTTTGACGAGGAATTTTAATAGCAAACATGAATCCACCTACAAACTTTGCAATGACTAGAACACACATCTTTACACAAAATGTCACTTGCAGTTGATATGGAAGCTTGTGGAGTGAACACTGAGTAAGGCATTTATATCTTCATTATCTACATGTTTCATCACAAAGAATCAACCGGTGAGTTACGAGTATTACGAGTAGGTATATCAGAAAGTAGGAACGTTACCTGCAGAGATCTTTACAACAGGGTCATAGTAAAACGATAGGACAAAGTATTATGTTATGAATCTTTCGTGTTTGGAAGATTCAATAGACGACAGTTGTTTCTATATTATTTATCTTTAAAAGTAGGCATATTGCTATTTCCAAAAAAAAAAAAAGATTTTTGAGACCTTCGTTCGCGGCAACCATACTAAATATTCTTCGGAAAATTGAACATTGAACCTTTATCTTTCATATCTTGCACAGATTTTTCAAAAAAAGTGAAAACACCCATTGTTTTTTTTATTGATATACCGAAAGTCGCAAAAAATTTTTTTTTTCGTATTGATAACGTGCAATAAAACCTAGGGTATGACCCTGCACGTTTTTTTAATGAAGCGAAATAAACCCCGAAAAGTAAAAATAACTCTATTTTTAACATTTTGACGTGCGATTGTTCATGCGATTTTGAACCTAAAGGGAAATGATCGTGACGTCATAGTCATCAAGCTTTAACATTCATCCAATCTTCTTGCATTGCTGAATTCAGCTGTTATTTGCAGTCATCCAACATCATTTCGAACTGGATTCTTCAATAAATAGTTAATTGTATGTCTTTTACAATGAGAAAATAATGTACAAGACTACAAGGGAAGATGCGGTGGTGTGTTCTTGTAAAGAACCAAACCGGGAAGTGGTAATAGTAATACTACATATGCGGATCTAAACTTAACTTAACTTCTTATACAGATTTTATTTCATATTGTTTGCTTACTATGTATAAAATCACTGTCTGCAAAAATAAAAAAAGTAGGTATTGAATATTATAATGCTCACCTGAAAATTGGCAAGTGAAACTTGCATGTAGTGTAAATCGGGTTCACTTTAAACTAGCTATAAAAGGCAGTTGGCTTCTTCAACAATGGTGAGCAAATTGTTCTCGGAAGAAATTCTTTAGTAAGGATATCCCCTCGCCCCAGCCCGCACCTCTTCCCTTTCTTTCAATTCTTCTCATAACGCCGTTACTTCGAGGGAGGAATTCTTAAGAAGGAAAAAATTCCATCAATATTTATGACGACGATACATGCAGAGGTGGATGGTGGCTCTATACACTACACACATAGTACAACACAATGTTGTATTGTACTCACCTATAGGTAAGCGTACTGGGTATAAAACACTACGAAGGTTGTGGAAAAATGTAGGTACGAAAGATATAAGAAAATGTAAGAAACGTGAGTAAAATGATTAAAAATGCAATTGTATTGTCATCAATTAGTACAATCTTACGTATGACCGACAGAAGATGAATTAGAATGAATTCGCAATATAGGCTGTGCAAAACATTCTACTCAACATCTTAGGACTGGCCGCTAAGAAATCAGCAGTTTAAAACAAAGAGAACAAACTAGCGGGAATGATATTGAACATGCAAAATATTTTCTTCAATTTTCTTTCGTCTTTACATTTATAATGTGTTTACAACATTAAGATATTCTCGCAGTGACGTTAAACGGAGAGTTCTGTTGTTTGTTAAATGAAATAGCATTCAAATGATACAATTGCCATTTTAAAACACCAAATAATTAATTACAAGCAATGAAAACCACGGATTCGTCTCAAGTATTGAACAAAAGGATAAGAGAACAATAATAATTGTCATTTGCCACCTTAAGAATACAACAATTAATAATTTTAAGAATAATAATGTTTAATTTCAAAATATTGTACCCATAAAAATAATAATAACAACCACTAAAGCGACGGTGAAGTCCAAATTATAGGAATATCCGTAATCACCAATTAACCTTTAAGAGGAGAATTTTACTGAAGCGAAGTTATTAGACTAAGAGCTTTTAACTCTACGGTGGCGGTCGTTCGATATTTTTGCATTTGTACTTGTAGAAAATTAGGGTTTTGTATTAAAAATATTCACTTCCACTCGTGGATGTAGATACCTTCGTAATCTTAAGGATTATTTTTGGTTGTTTGAGTTTAACAGGGTGAAGGGTTGTCGATTTACTTGAGACAGTATAGATAGGATTATATGCCTAATATGATATGGGTTTAGCGTTTTATATCCCGTGATCTCCTGTTCTGGAAAACAAACATAAGGATTATGAACATAATGATATTAATATAGTATTATTAAGCATAATGCCTTTTTCGTAATAATTCTGTATATCGAAATATATTAATATCTGTAATAAATAAGTAAATAATCTTTATGAGGCATTTATTTCTTGTCAATAATATCATTGGGTAATTGTTCCTTGAACTGTCTGATATGTAAATAATTACACATTTTTTTAGTAAATACTATGTAGTTATGAATTATAAATGCGTCTCAACCTTGTGTACTTTGATCGATATTCTATTGTCCCAACAGTCAACGACAATGTAACTTCTATGAACGCAAGTACAATGTAAGCTGCTGGAAATATTTTAAAATTATTACTTTTTAAATAAAAAATATAAAATATGTAAATTTGAAGGAGAAGCCCTGAGTTACAGGACGGGAGATAATAATTTAGCCAACGCTATCGTTTGTTCAATGGCTTCAGAGCCAGAAGACGAAACAATAGAGTTTGTGGAAGGACGTAAGACACAGGAGATAGAAGATAGAAGGTAATGAAAGCGGAAAACATAGTGAAGGTAAAGTAAAGGTAGGTGGGTTAGAACAGATAATAAAAGAAAGGAGACGATTAATATTCTCTATCCTGTTTGTCTCTCTTTCTCTCAGTCTTCCCTTCCCGTTCCTTCATAATTTCAGATGACGTTTATTTAATTTATTACGATCTTACAAAATGTAGACAACAGAGATGTTTTATGTTATGCAATAAAAAAACTTTTCAAATCTTTTTTTGTGTGTCTCTGCTGCGACAATAATTTAGAAAAATGTATTAACATTCCTAATCCGCCGTATTATTTAAAATGTCTCTCTTATTTTTTAGCTTCATTCTCAGTCATGAGCGTGTCGTCCCTAAGTGATTACAAAAAATTTGGATTACGAATTCGACTAATGCGCGGGCAATGAAAATTAAGGATAATGTAACAGTCTAGACTAAATCTCTGTCTAGCATTCGTTTCACGCCTTTCATAAAAAAAATTGAACGTAGAAATCTAACCTTGCAATCTAACAGGACTAAATGGTCGACTTTTCATCGTGTAACATAATCGAATCAATACAACAATTAACTATTTTATCCAATACATAAAATAATTCAACTTAATTCGTTCAAAACCAAATGAAAATTATTTTAGACATATACTTCTTTCATCAAAGTTCAAAACATTCAACACCATATACAATATGCATCTAAACATTTTATTATAGCCATCCTTTTTGATGGTCGATTGTCATCATTGGGAATCCAAATCGTTTATTTTTGCGAATCAGATATATATACAGAATATGCCTTGGTTTTTTCTTTTGTAAGTAAGTAGGTAGACAGATGATTATGTAAACAAAGCACAGAGTGTTGTATTCTACACTGTTACCTAATATGTCTCGTACGAGACATACATAACAAATATTTGCCGATTTGGGAGGTATCGCGTTTTATTTTTATATCGATTAAAATACTCCCGCAGGCACGTCCCGGTGAGTAGACAGAGAGAACAGAACACCAAACTACCCAAAAATTGGGGTGATGGCGATGTTTTGATAGAACACTGTTACAGAGAGCTTTGATTGAACGCAAAAACTTGTGTAACTATACAAAATATCAAAGTACTTACTGTAGGTCTGACCTCAAATAATTATGCGACAATTTAAAACAGGCAATTACCTATAGTTTGTATAATTTTTTTTGAGTCACTTTGCGGAAAGCGACTATTGCACTGTTTATGAAAATTAACAGAACGAGAGCCTTGTTTCATTTAGGTACACCTTTTTCGTATGCATTTAAAACGTTTTCGAACTTTAGAAATTCATCTTCAGTCACGTAATGAAATAAATAATTCTACATTTGAGATATTTTTCTTGCGAAACAATCCCCATGTTGTATTTCACTGCCGATTTATAATAATAATAATATTGTCCCAGTTAAGCCTCCATAAGACGACATTATATTGATATAAAATACGTTTAAAATCATTATGGAAGAGATAAGTAATCCTTCTTTTCTCTGATTCCTCCTCCTCATTTTATTTTCTGGAATATTTCCCTCTCTGCAATGAATTACATTCATATGGAGTTTCTGTATCACGCACAGACCAGGTAAATAAACATACACTTATTGAACGAAAATTCCAACACACGATATAGAATAGGGAGCTATTGAAATTATTTTAAAGAACATGAATATTTATTGCATAATAAATATTTTTTGAATTTCAAAACTGTGATTCAACTATTCGGGTAAATTAGCTCGATGGGAATATGGATTGGGGTATGGATTGGACATGGGTTCCTTCCCCTATTCTGACTTCTCGCGACATTTCACGACACAAGCTATTCTAGGTCACTGTGAACTGACATCGGGATCTCCTTGTACCACTGTGTGAGCCTTTTGTGATGTGAACTCCCGATTAACTGTCATTCCATCGTTTTGGTGGTCTTCCTGGTTGCATTTTTCCCTGGCTTCTCCTGAAGTGCGATACTTAGAAGTCAATTATCTGACATTCTGACCACATGCTCATATGCGAAGGCACATGTACAAATGGGCATAGGAGATTGAGCATCAACATCATATTCACTTCATGCAATATTCAAGCACAAAATGTCACGAGGGTGCCTTGCAAGTCCATGCGCAATAATCTATATTTGGTCTAATGAAATAATATTAGGTATAATGTAAAACATAAAACAGCGTTTATTCAACGCATTTCGAAAACGGTATATTTTATGTAATCTCACTACACTTAGAAAAATGTTTATTTGGTAAACACCTTAAAGAAATTAAATTTGTGGCTATTGAATCGCCTATAAACATTTTTTATTAAACGTTTCTATAATGTCGATTCAACTGGAGACACCAAGTCTCGTAAAATATCTTTCTAATGGTCGTTTTATAATAATAATATACAGACTGAGAGGTTTTTTGTGAGCGCACGGAACAAAATGACAAAATGGAGTCTCGTCTCACCAAATATTCATTAGGTTTTTTCAGCTTTGAGAAACTAACTCAACTACCCGTTGCCACATTATCCATATCAGGGATACTGAATTCAACTTTTTAGATTATGCTATCTATACAATATACAAAGACCTTAACACTTAGTCATACTAAAAAGACAACAGTATGTGTATAATTATTAATTAGTAGGTAAATTTAGTTACTTAATACGAGTGTTATCCGCGTCACAGAATACAAAACTTTGGTTTGTGTAAAAAATTAAATCACCAATGTTAATTGTCCGTATAGTCTGTTGTTGTATGTTGTCGATTATAAAAAAAAACATTAGACGTGCAAGTTTTTAAACGCAGAATTTATCCAAGGTTACTTATACGAGTATGTACAGGTTTTGAGAGGGTTTCATACATGGTCATATTTATATCAATTTACATTCATAACAATTTTATTTATTTTGTTTTCGGGACTCTTTTACACAACTATTTCACTAGGTGTCGCCCAAATTTTAGAAATGAACCGTGCACGAAGAGTTAAGATTTTTGCCCGTTTTGCGGGCTTTTCACTACGCATTTTTTTTTATAAAACTTATCCTTCATTATTTCATATCCTCCTCATTTTATATAATTTTTTTGTGCTTTCTTATTTTGTACGTTTGTACCCACTTCGTGTCTTATACGTAATCTCGCATTTGGTTGGGTGAAAGATATCGCCAATGGCAATAAATCCGCCATTTGTATAATGTTCTTATAGTAGCAATAAAGCTTTAATTATTATTATCCTTTTGGGTAAGGACCAAATTCTTTGCAAAATTCTCTAATCGTGAGTGACCCCTATGAAAAAATAATACAACTAATAAGTTTTTCATTATTTTTTTGCGCCCAACTCTCAACTTATATATTATATTAGTTAAAATAACATATATTTTTATTATATTAATTCATACTTTGGAGAAAATCATGTTTTAAATGTAAGAGTCGGAACTCGCTCCATACAAATTGATTGTGTCGCACCCTAGCCTCTCAGGAAACAAATGACGATAAAATTATATATTTCCTTTACCGGCATTCTAAAAAATGTTTAAAAGGATACTAAAATAGTTATTATTCAATAATATAGGGTTATTTACCATACTAATTACTTTTATATATATATATATATATATATATATATATATATATATATATATATATATATATATATGTAAACAAAAAATGATTATAAACACTTGTCCCCAAATTATGTCTCCTGTGAAACGTCCCCTGTATCACGCTCCACAGCAAATATCCGCCAACGTATGGCAAGAATAATTTATATTATCACACTAGCAACATTATCGCTTCATGACAGAAGCAGTAACGACATCACCCGTTGTGCCATGTCATTTCGCTGTTGTGAGTGATTTAAGAGTGCACGTCAAAAAGTACACTTTATTTAGAAGACCTATTAAGGTGATTTTAAAGGGTAAGTAGTAAATTTTCATACAAATATCTAATTAAATCATCATCTACGAATATTTTTAGCCATTAATAAATGTAACTAGTTATTATTTATTGCGTACTTTATGAGTAAACAATGTTTATAAGTTAGTTTTTTTGCTATTTTCTGTCCACTGTATCACGTGTGTAACGTTTTTGTGAAACGTTTCACAGGGGACAATTGTAAAGGTGAGTTTTCAAATCCATTCTAATTTGTTCAAGTATTTTAAGTTATTTACCTTATATATAAAACAAAGTCGTGTATGTTACACCACATGGGCGTCGTCAGGGGAGCAGGGGAGGAGAGGGGGCAGGGGGATAGGGGCAGCTGCCCCCCCCATTGAGTTTAGAATAGGTATATTTTTTCTCGCATATGTATGTATATATTTTCTACACATTTTTATTCAATTTCTTTTTTTTCCCTGGGGTTAACTGGAAGAAATCGCAGTTCTGCGATAAGTTCGCCCTAGTGAACAATGATTTATAATCTGTACTATGTCCATTTTTTATGTTTGTATGTATTTCTTGTTCACTAAAAGATTAAATTTTTTTTTTCATACTAAATTTTGAAACCGCACAAAAAAATCACTATATTACCACATATTTTCTCATGTCACGAGTTTTTTAAAATGAGTATGAAAATCCACCACTTTCTAAAAAAATTGCCTGGGCCTCTATTTTTTATTGGTTTTTTTAAACAGTTATAAACAGTTTTTTCAAACTATGAGACCTTGTGTAAAACAACCTTTACAATGTCCCTTGTAATACAAATTTGTCCAATGTGTCACGTGTTTGACATGTCCACTGTGATGTCCCCTGTGAAACGCTGAGTAAAATTTGGTTCTTACCCTTTTGGCGACAAAACATTGTTATTTTATTAGTTCCAAATCCCATACAGGTAAGTGATATAGGTGATGATATACTCTTTTAGATAGATTTTTATCATACGGTCAATTAGGCCATGAAAGTCCGATGAAAATCTTATTGTTTTTCAGTCGATATGTTGTTGATTTCTTATTACATCTGATATTTTTATCTGCGAGTGCTGACTAATCCATCAAATTAATATACCGAGTTTGTATTTTCATTATTTCAAAAGAAAAGGTTTATCATCACTTTTCTGACAAATTCCACTGAGAGGAAATGCGCTATAGTGTATCTGCATATTAAATACATAATACAGAATATCTATACTACTTTACTCTTATATAACGTACCTATCTACCTACATGCGCACTTATGCAAATCTCAAAAGCTTGTTTTATATGCAACCATATTATATTATAATAATACTCCTCTATTGACGTGCTTCTACGTATTTTCATTATGAATAATTATTCTAGTCCATGTTATATTAATTAGGTGTTTAATAAAGAACCGCTAATGATATAACAAACGGCACAGAATATCCCACCGAGCGAAATTGACCTCATACCAACTTAATTTTGTCCGCTGTTAGGAACTTTTATTTCTAATTGAATGATTGTATAAGTCGTAAGATATTTGAAAACTCTTCTTTTGTAGCAGAATTTCCATTTACCTAAACACTTAAGGATCCTGTATCCTTATACCGATAGAAATCTGTGATAAAATCCCAACAAATTCAATCCGTGGGTATTGTATATGATTGTTTAATTAGACACATAACCTTGGTTCTAGTTTTTGCAACTGTCAGGTATATCTTGACGAGTACTCGACGACGTCCTGTATTCAGTGCTTTTAAAACTAATAGTAGATGATACTCGTAATGAGTTACGCCAAAATACTGAAATTCCTATACATGCACTGTTATAATTCCATTGAACAAATGTATAAGTGACTGCAAGGGAATTAATAAATTTTGTAACAGGTTATGTATACAAACTTTTACGTAAAAATACTCGTAATCGCAGTTTAAACTTAAAAAAGTTTAAAAAAAACGGATTGCTCTTAATCCCAGTGAAATTTAATAATTTTATAAACAATAGGAAAGAAAAATGTAACTGAAAAATATTTTAACAGTTTTCATCATTCAGTAATCTATATCAACAGTTTTTCTGCAAAATATTTCTTACATAACGGTATAATAGGAGTTAACGTTAGATCGGAAACTTTCTTGAATACAAACTTACTTCTACAGTAAGGTTTTTACTCAAGTTAATGCGATTTTTCAAACTTATTTTTTATAAAATTGATAGTTTATTGGATGATCACAATATAAAACGCATTAGCAAACTTTGACATCGCCATCAGACGCCTGTCCGCCAGTTTGCTGCTTTTTCTCTGGAGTCTTTATACACTTCATCAAGAAAACTATGCAATTATTTATCATATAGACAATTTCATATCAGAAAATCCGACACTCGTTATCTTTCTCAAAATAAATTTAAGAATTTTTACAATGGATTTCTACTCTGGAGGGATCACGTAAATAGGATGGATGACTCTAGAATCCCATATGTCGTGGCCAACGAAATCCCAGCTGGTCACCGGCTCCACGGAAGACCGCCAAAATGATGGAGGGACAGCTGGACTTCAGCCTCCCAAGGATGAGGGCTTTCTTGAATAAACGGATCTCAAGATCTAAGAAAAGATGATGATGAAGAAGAAGATTTCTATTAATTTTCTGCTTTCTACGGCCTTCAATTTCTTCATCTGTTTTCGTTTTTTAACGGAAATATACCCGTAGTCCATTGATTTGTAGACCTTCATAACGTCACAGTTTCAATATGAGACGTGTGTACATATACACGTATAAAATAAATAACAAATAAATAAATAAGTCTTATTTGTTAGCAAAAAATATACACCAATATAGTACAGGGTCATTGAAAAAGAATGCCTCTATTTTAAAATTGAATAACTTCGGAACCATTTGCGATTAATGAGTGATTTTTAACTGGATGATAACTAATGAATGTAAATTTTGTTTGATGTATGATACAATGCGTTAGCGCATGCGCAGAATGGCTGCGCAGTCGACAAATTCAACCGACGCTTTTCATCTACCGGCGCCTTCCAATGCAATGGTGATCGTGAATAGTAATACCTTCAATGCCCTCATTTTGCAAAGGTGTAACTTTGGAACCATTTATGTTAAATTAGTAATTCTTTCACTATTTGGTAAACAATAAATGTAAAATTTTGTTTAATGCTCGATATAGTATTGAATCTACGTACATACGTCATTTGATCAAAACGTGTGGTCTTAAATCTGCCTCTACACTAAAAGGTTGAAAGATATTTAGTAATTAATTGTATTCCATCTAAAACTAAATGATAATTATTTTTTATAACGGTCCTATTACCTCCATACAAAACTAACTGTTTATTTCGATTGAAAATATGGAGGTAAGGTAAACTAAAACAGTTGATATTATAGTTTGGTATTTAATGAGTGTGGTGAAACATTTGCATTCATACTAATATAGGTTATAACATTATTATGTTAATATGTTGTTTCATACCTATAATAATTTAATTTTTAAATTATACGTATTGTATTTTGTGTTTAGAGCATGCGACGTGGAAAAGCAAAATGTAATTGTGGTAAACTCTAATAATATTGCCTAATGTAATTTGATACAATGAAACACAACTCTATAAAACTATAATGTAATCGATTTTCTGTATTAAAATTCATTCATGCATTATTATTTCAGCCTTGCTGTATCCAGAGTATATGCGATATGTCTTTATCTATTAATTGTCGTTAATTTGTTTTTGAAGATCTTTGATGATTTTGTGTGGGAAGGTTGCTGTAGAATACTGACATTTGGGTAAATCAATCTTGGGGGTTTGGAACTTCGCTATTTGGTGATTGATTAATGAGGGCATAATTAGGTTGGTATGTTGGTGAAATGTTATAACATTGGAACACAGATGGCAGTCTTGTATGTAGGAATTTAGGTTTTAATAATTGTTGTAGAGATAGAAGGTTATTCTAGAGAACAGGGCCCTCATTCTGGTTTTAGACTCAGCTGTGAATAGGCAAACCTAGAAAAATAATATTGTAAAGATTCGTTGTGAAATATATGTGCTCAGTATTACAACAAGTGTTCTTCATTTTCTGGATCTGTCCAACACATGGAAAGAACTTACAATCAGCTTCCAGTACTGGAAATCAAGCATTGTCCAGTATTTTACAGTTGCTGAGAGTTTTCGCTCCAATTCATTATGATATATTATCGTATATGTTCAACATTTATTACGAAAATTAAGCCAACATACCTGCAGCCGGCTGTGGGACACATGCGTCTGGCACCAGTGATATCTTGACGCTCCTTCGATCCTATTGGTTAACATCTGACCAATCACAACGCCTCAGATTTCAAGTGAAGTTTAGACGTACGCAACCTAGAAGACTTACTTTCTAGCACTGATTGGTTCTGGTGTCCTTTAGGCGCCCGCTTAAATTAGACAGATCTGTTTAAAGTGCTTTCTCTAAAAAAAACATCCTCGTTGTAATAGCAACAGTGAAAACGCAAACATGCAGTTCACAAACAGTGGATTTCCAAAAAAAAATTATCCCTTGAAATCTGAGGCGTTGTGATTGGTCAGATGTTAACCAATAGGATCGAAGGAGCGTCAAGATATCACTGGTGTGAGACACAAGTCGTGGGACAGCCTTGCATTGTGATATTATTATGAACTAGTTTTTGTGTCTGGCAGGCCTGCGCTTGGATTTTAGATTTGATGCAACCACTATTACTACATTTTTTTTTTGTATTAAGATAATTTTTCTCTTAAACCATATAGGGAAGTTGAATTTTTAACAGCCTATGACCTAGCCAAGATTCTGCTCAATACAAACAGTAAACAGTTGTCGGAGAGTTCTCCCGTGTAAAACTGATTCCTGAACATAGACTATTTACTATTTAGTACTTATGCAACCTAACTAAAATATTATGGTGATATCGTCTGTATGCATCGCATATCTGGCAGTGTTATCTAAAATTGTTTATGTAGATAGTATAACGTATTATGCAAATAGTATAAAAGGGGATAATTATTTAGTAATCACTATTGAAAATAACAATGAAGCATAAACATTTGATGAAGGACCTTTGTTCAGTTGATCGATTTTAATATTAATAAAATGTTTATGCATTATGATTCATGGACATTATTACTCGTCTATATTCGTTATACAAAACATTATGGTCACAGATAACAATGACATATAAAGCACCTACCTACATAATAATTGATAACTAATAGTATTTAGTATCTACTTATTAAACAAGTCTCCATACAATTATGAGTTAGATTTCCAAAAGGAATTCTACCTATTCGTTTCTCCCGTGATGACACAGAATTGAAAAATTTCTACTCAGGATCACTAATTAGGACCAGGAGAACCCGAATCCGACCTTGGTTTAAAAGTTTATATATATAAGCCATATATATACATATATGTCCCTTTTCTTGTGGTGGTAGATTTTTGGTAAGTGGTAGATGAACTGATATGAGATTGGGTTAAATCCATTTAGAGGAAGATTCACTTTTTAAGGCTTTAAATACAAAAACAATCATTCTGAGGGGATCCAATGATTGTGAGGGTCCGTGTCTGGTATCGTATGAAAAGGCATTTAATAAGGAATACAGATCAATTTACAGATTTTGTCTAGATCAATTCCTTGGACGACAATGATCGATCGAAAGATCTAGTTAAGTAGTTACCGCATATAGGTACTAGCGTGTTTGTTGTCTTAAAAAAGTGCTTCACGATACGAGTAGAACTCACATCTTTTTTTCAAATTTCTAGTGCTTAGGTACCGGTACCAATCTATATTATGAGTGGAATCACGAAACAATATTTGATTAAGAATCAAAGAGTGGAATGAAAATAGTTTGATTATTGGATTAGGTCTTTGATTATTGAAGTACTTAATCAAATATATTTCGTCATGATTAGGTACTTCGAAAATCAAAGAATAAACTACATCCATAATACTTCATCACTTCGCTGGTTTATTTGGTGATGATATTGTAATTGTTTTTATTATATGTACAGATGTACTCTTAAAATTATTAAGATAAATAAATCACTTGAAATCTACCTATGCCTGTGGTGTGCCAAAGGAATTTTTTTTGAAATCACAATTTCTTTGTAAACTCTCAGATTCATAGCCGGTGGAACCCTCAGAGACAGAAATAGAAACTCTGTCATAAGAGAAACGTGCGAAACTGAGGATATCGTGCGGTGGAGCCGGAAGAGAAGGCGGTTCTGGCGAGACCATGTTGACAGGATGGATGGAACAAGACTCGCCCACGTTGCTGTAATCGAAGTCTCTATAGGTCAAAGGCTGCCAGGAAGACCAGCAAAAAGATGGAAAGATAGCTGGTCTTCCACATCCCATGAATGAGCACCAAACGCCGAAACAAACAGATCCCAGATCTAGCATAAGCGGAAAAGAAGAATTTCTTTGTGAGGTCAACGGAATTTTTCTACATGTTTATAGTTGAATTTTTAACAAGTAGTTATTTCTCAACTGATATACAGCAGAGGAAGGAAGGTCCATCCTCTGCTGTATATCAGTTGAGATATAACTACTCCATACAATTGTTTTAGATATGGTGACTTTAGTATATAATTTGAAAAAAAAGGTGATCGGTAGCCTGGTTTGTTAACGCGCTCGTCTGTTAATCCAGCGGGTGCGGGTTCAATCCCCGATGCCGACTTACTCCACTTCACGACACAAGCTTTTCAAGCTTTCGGTGAAGTGTAAAAATATGTATTTGGGTTTATTTCGATGAAACTAGATCATTTTTTTGTGTGAAAAAAAAATATTATCTTTCAAAAAGTTCAGTTATCCCAACTAATTCGTATACATACGTGGATCGAAGGATCTGTAGTATAATATACAACTTCCAAAAATACACAATTGACAGCAGGATGAGGTAGAATATGTGAATGTTGCCCTGGGCATAAAGTGATCACTTCAGCCAGTTAAAGCCGACTCGTAAGCGTCGAACCATCCATCCTGCTTCCTCCCCAAGGAAGTTCACATTAAGCTACTTTATGAGAATGTAGATACCTCTCGCTTCTGTTGAGGAAAATCTGTGATGTACATTTCGTCAGGCTTACATATGACTAATTGTCGACTGGTTTAATGTGATCACTTCAACATTCACCAATTTCAGACGTTAGGAAAATACTAAAATTGAAGACGAAAATGTAGACTCAGACAACAGGAGCAACGACAGGTGAAGTTAGATAAGAGCGTGATAAAAAAAATATGATGTGTATCTCTGTCGCTGTTTTTAGAATAAAATCTCACATACCTAATATCCTTGTCGTCTGTCGGGACCTACTTGACATAATATCCTTCAAATATGTCAATTACCGGTACAGATATTTCCAAGTATGTCAATGAAACCTTTTAAGGATATCGTCCTAGATAAAATATAAAATTTCATTTCCATTTCCTTAGGAGACATGTTACAAAATAACATAACAAAACATTTTCCTACTCGTAATTTCTCAACATAAAAAATAACCCGCAAAAATATTCTATTCTGTTCCCTCACGACGCATCCTTTGAAAGGGTAAACAGAGAGAACAGATCGCCGTATTTTCATATACTTACACACACTTCAGGCTTACGTCACATTCGTGCAATTTGTCATACACAATTCAACAATTCCTTCCACACAAAACACGTCCGTCCTTGAGAATCTGGGCTACTTGACCAAGCTACATCGTCTTTCTCCCGGGTGTATTTTCTTTGTGATCCTTTCATCATTCATCCTCTCTGCATATCCGAACCATCTTAACTAGTTTACTTTCATTCTAATCAAAAAAATTGTTTTACATTCTCTCAAGTCTCTGATCACTCTATTGCTTGTCCTATCTCTCAACGTTTTTCTTTTTTTTTTTAAAAAAAACTTTTAATTAAAAACATAGAATCGGATCATTCGTCCACCAAGTCTTGGAAAATTAATAACATAGTCGATAAATCATCAAAATACAAATAATCTGAATTACAATTTGAATGCGAATTGATCTTTTAAAATAAATTAAAAGTAAATAGTAACTTACATTGTACTCGGAGCCGTACTGGATGTGATGATGTTTCCCCACGAGCGTTTGCAGCGCGACATGTGTACGCTCCCGCATGTTGTCGCGCTACTTTTTGCAGCACCAAAGATCTCGTGCTGATAATGACGCCCATTGTCATGTTCTGCAATACTTGTTTGTCCTGAAATGAAAAAGAGAAGAATATTCAATAAGCACCACCCACTTCTTATATTAATGTATTTATATGCGCCTGTGCTACCCAGGGATGCGGAGGGCCTTAAGCCAATGGGAGTCCTTCAATGTTTTTCTTATATGTATTAATGTCGTGGATTTTGTGATTGGATTCGTATTTTTAGGCACGCCTGTTACCGTGTGCAAGAACCTATTTTTTTAAACTAAAATACGTTGTTACTAAAAACGTTGAAACCGAACGTTAAAAAACAACGTTGACACTAAAAAACCTAAGTTAATAACTTAAAAATACCGTTATGGTACGGTATTTTTAAGTCACACTGGTATTTCTTAAGTCACAGTGGTACGGTATTTTTAAATACAACACAAAAAAAATGTGTGGTAAATCTTATTGTTGAAAAAAATGAAAGAGTCTTGAGATAACACTCTGATAATACCGAAATATTGAAAAATATCACAAAAGAATGGAAACCCACTAACCTAGTCTATAATCCGAAAATTCCCGAGGTCAGATAATCAGAAAGGGTGTTGTAAAAAATAGTAAAAAAGCAAGTGACAGCAGTGATATTAGTTAACAGGGTTAAATCAGTAGATAAAAACCCCAGGTACTTACTTAATCAGGTAGTTAGCAGTGTTAAAATAAGCGGTTTATAATGCTAAAATATGACTGATACAGATTGTGTTTTCTGATGGGACTGAAATTGATATGAAATAACTGTTTATATTCTAAAACTAATTTGTTACTAGTCTAATACCATCTACCCGTATTGTTCACTTACTCTTCTTCTTCTTCTTCAGCCCTCTGTCCTCCACTGCTGGATATAGGCCTCTTCCATATTCCTCCATTCCTTTCTGCTGTTTGCTGCTTGCAGCCAGTTCTTTCACTTACTCTTACATTTCCAATATTGTGAGTTCAAAGTCCACACTAGATCACTCGCTCACGTGTGCATTGCTGAGGTAATGATAGAATAGAAGTTCAAAGTGTGCGGTAGTTGTGATTTGTGAATATAGGGAGACCTTTCATAGTAAACTTTAATGCACAAAGTAATGAGGTTTTTAGCTTGTAACTGCCAACTGGGTAGGTACGCTGTACACTGGACCCTTGAGAAGTACAAACGTTTATAGTTATGGTGTAATCGACTAGGATGAATATTATTTAGAATGCAGAGAACGGAACACTAAATAATTTATTTCGTTGCAAAAAAATATGTAAATCGACTAACCATCTAGTTCAAAACTTAATAACGTATTCTCCCTTTGCGAAGTATGTCAGAACACTAGGTTTAACGGCACTATACTTTCTCTCTTTCCGTGTCCGGAAAACCATCAAATTTGTAGTCCTCAATATTCAGCCACCCGGATAGCCCTGGCGTTCGCCAGTAGCGCATCCTCGGGCGTGCATGTCGCCCCTATTTGGGGACACGAAAACAGGTGACTGTGGTCCACTTTGCCACCACACTCACAGGTGTCTTCCTCTCTGAAATCCTATTCATAATGGAAGACATTTAGAACTTATCCCCTGAGGCACTTCAATACATGAGCTCTCACGAACTTGGCTCTGGTCTCTTCACTGCCATACAGTGTACAGTACATACATCCGCTTCTGTAGTATCCTATAATAAGCTTGATTTTCTGATCATCAAAGGACATCAAGAGTACGGTCTACGTGTCTACGTATTACAAAAATAGTGCGACAAAGAGTTTACCATGGTACAATTAAAATTATCATCCCGTGGGCGGATGTCCAAATAAAACAACCTTCCAAACTTTTATTTATCTTGCCAAACAAAATAAAATATCCAATGTGAATTTACATTAATCATAAGCACTCCTACTCATTTTACAAAACATTTAATTGTTTAATTTATCTTTATATTTTTACCCTTTATTTTTTTAGGCTGAAATTATAAAGAGCAAATATTGTGGAATCAATTGTCCATCTGAATAAATTGTCGTGTAGTGTCCGCTATGGATAAAAATAAGTATGATTTATCTACTGTAGTCCAGTATTAAAAACGATAAATTGGTTAACTTCTATTCTGATATTACCTCAATGGCGTTAAAACAATGCATATATTTTACAAAAAAGTTTGTATGGGTCTGAATTAACTCGTCGATGGAGGTTAAAGAGCATGATGAGTTCCAAACCGCTGCTTTGGTCTATCACCGTATCTATCTGAAGCAGTTTTATTTATCCGAATATCAGGAGTGTAAGTTATACTAAAATAATCTGCAATGTTTTTTACCAAATATTTTTTTTGATATTCTGATGATCCTAGGTTCTCAAGAGTTATAGTACTATTTTAATCAATCAATACTAACTTACGCACTTTAAAGAGGTTAGGCATGTACGTCATACGATTGTACGACTTTTAATCATAGTTTTAAACGAGTCGTAATACGAGTAATTTCATTTGATGTGCGACTAATTAAAATAACGGAGATAGATTTGCTGGCCAGGATATTTAGGTGTATGTATATAAAGCTTACGTAGGATAAGAAAGTTTCGTTATAGTTTGCTTTAGAAGCATGCTGTAAAAGTTTTTTGTAACATAATAATAATGTATTCAACTCCGACTGTATGTGATGTTTCTGAAGTGTTGCAATAAAAAAGAAACGAGCGCAACGCCATAAACCAAACATTGCTTTCAATTTTTTTTATTTTGGCTTACAGCCATATAAATAAATAAGTTTGTGCATTGCGTATCATAAAGGGGATATATATAAATTCTCAGTAATGACAAGGAATGTGTGCTGTGCATGTACGTACATTCAATGATATGTCAATACTTCCTACTCACAAGAAGTTTGAAGAAAAATGTGACATTGCGCATAGGAACTACAGGTTTTGCTTCTTTAAAAAGTTCTCAAAATTGTGTCAAATCGTACATGGAATCGAGTATTGTTTTGCAATTTTTATAAATTCTTGCGGGCATCACTATCCCAGTCATTAAAGCGCAATGATTGAATACTTGCCACTCATTTACGAGGTAACGGATTCGATCCCTGATCTGTTTTTGTTGGTATTTTGCCTTCTCTGTACTTTATATAAAAATTATATTAAAGAAATTAGTAATCGAAGATGTGATGATGAGATTTCAAATCTGACCCAACAAGAGTACGAAAATAAGGTTATTTAAAAATACACGGTTTTGAATAATGGTCACACTGAATTTCCTTAGTATGAATGTATAATGTTGGCAGATAGGGAATTTAAAATAGGCCATTTCTCTATGTATGGTGAATGTAAAACGGGCGAGTTGTACTAAGATCTGCTGATAAGAAACTAGTAAGGCCAAAGATAATAATATCTACTAGAATGAGAGAGGAATGAATGGAAGTACTGCAGCTACTGAATGTAGAGGATGAAATGAGAGACAGAAAAGAAGCTGATGATTCAAGAGATAATTATGACCAATGTCCACTTGGAAAATGAACCATTTATTTTTATAGTACCATACTACAGAGACATGACTGCAAGAGAAAACCTCAGCTCTATATTGCCACTTATAACATTGCAAATATAAATGAGAAAGAGAATAAAGATGTTTTTGACATAGGTACCTGCTAGAATACTAGTGTTTAAAAAAAATCTGCTAAACAGTGAAAATATTAGCAGTAAGGCAAAATATTTTTTTAATTGTAAAGTTTAATAATAAAAAAACTCCCAATCCATCGATATTTTTCTGAAACTCATCCAACATACGAGAAGGTAAGTCTGAAGATGATATTTATTTTCCATTATTATTGACTTTATTTCTGCTTTTTTCTGATGCTAGTTGAAGAGCCCATCCTGCCTATTTTTCAAATTTAAGATCAATGAAAGTTATTTATTTTATTTTTTTAAGTTATTCCATGTACTTTTCCGTGTAATATTCTTCCAACGAAATCCCACATAAATATTTTAGTTCGTTTGTTTATATCACCACTTCCCATTTAATATCATTTCTCTCATGGGTTTCCATGGATACAATTTTTTTCCATAGAATTACTACTAATCCAGCGTACAACATATTTGAAACAGAGAGTACTTTGTGTCCAATTTCCAGTTAATTCATTCCGGGGTAATCTTTTATATGAAATGGTTTTGTGCATTCATTTATTGAGTGCATTTAGTAAACATTCTCAAAATACACTTAGGATATAAAAAGTTTAATAATTTGTAGTCTTGAATGAGATATTTCTTTAGACAAAACATCAAAATTCAAGGTTTTTCAAGAAAATCTCCACCATTAGTTGTGTTAGTCCAAATGTCACTTTTTAAAATGATAAGTTGTTTTTAAACTAATGAGAGGTAGTATTATCATTATTTGCAATGTAAATGGTAAAATAGGCTTTTATTTACGTTTTGTAAATGAAATTTTGCCATTTGCCAAATTAAAATTTACGACAAGAGCAAAATATTCATATTGTCTTTTTGTCATACCAATACTTCATATATTTTCTCTGTTGCACAGATGTCATATTCTCTAGATGGGTGCAGTATTTTTTCTCTATCTGACATAGATTATATTGCTTCCGAATATTTGTTAATCGATGTTCTACAATTATTAAAATCTTATGCAAAGTTGCTACACCACAAAAAATTGCCATACCACAAAAAATAAATATATTGTAAGTAGGTAGGTACCTGCTGTAAATATTTTAGTTCGTCCCAATGTTTCTAACACTTTCACCATATCCTTTATAGACTCTAAACCGTTCATCCGATTGAGATGAAACTTTGGGAAATTGTTGTGCTTGCCCCAAGGAGTGTTCTAATGGGGGTAGGGGATACAAGGAGGGGGGCACAAAAGGGGGGGGGGGGCAAGAAAAAAACTTTTTTTTTCAAATATATATAATTTTTAGTGTCGAAAAGATGAATGGTAACCCTACCGACATCCGGAGGAATAAGGAGGGGGGGATTGGGGGGGGGTCGGGATGAAAAAAGTGATATTAGTGTCGAATCCATAGTTTTCCACCTCAATAAGATGAATAGTCACCCTCCCGACATCCGCAGGAATAAGGGGAGGGAGTTAGGGGGGGCTGGGGGGGTCGGAATGAAAAAAGTGATATTAGTGTCGAATCCATAGTTTTCCGCCTCAATAAGATGAATAGTAACCCTCCCGACATCCGTAGGAATAAGGGGGGGCTAGGGGGGGGGGGTCTGAATGAAAAAAGTGATATTATTGTCGAATCCATAGTTTTTCACCTCAATAAGATGAATAGTCACCCTCCCGACATCCGCAGGAATAAGGGGAGGGAGTTAGGGGGGCTAGGGGGGGTCGGAATGAAAAAAGTGATATTGGTGTCGAATCCATAGTTTTCCACCTCAATAAGATGAATAGTCACCCTCCCGACATCCGCAGGAATAAGGGGAGGGAGTTATGGGGAATAGGGGGGGGGGGGGGGTCAAATTGAAAAAAAAAAATTATGCAGACCCCCCAAAACTGATGCGAGTTTTAGTGGCTCTGCAGTACTTTAACTAAACATGATGGTACCACTGATTTTGGGTTCCACTGCCGACCTACTTCACCATCCATACACAAATTTTGCCGTTGCGAAGCACGGGTAATACAGCTAGTTAATAATATTAAATTAAAAAATATACAAACATATGCTCTTGTGATTTGACTTTTGACCTTAAAAAAATTAAATATGATTTCAACAATTTTATTGGAAAATATAATATATAAAAAAAATCATCCAGTTATTGAACTCAGAGAGAATTTCGTCTTATACCTAACAAAATATAAATCTATTGACTCTCGATACAAAATAATACAACACAAAATAGCTATCCGTAAACATTTTGTAATTCACTTTCTCCCGACTCACGTATATCTGAAGTTTGGAACTCAATACGTAGATTTAGAGGCTCCTTCCGTTCAAAATTTAATAACAATAGATGCACGTCATGGGTTAATGATTTTGTAGATAAATTATCTTCGCCTTACGTACAAAATAAAACCGAAGTGCTGAAAAGATCCGTCCACAGTGATCCTCCGTGCGTTCTCACATCCCCGTTTTCTCTAAATGAATTACAAACAGCAATACAGTCTTGCGGGGACTCCTCGCCTGGACCTGATCTCATCCCATATTCATTTTTTAAACACTTTACCCACGACTTAATCATCTCTTTGCTTGAACTATTCAACTCTATTCTAAAAGCTAACGTAATTCCTAATTCCTGGAAAGTCCACAGCATCATCCCTATTCCGAAACCTGGAAAGGATCCATTTCTTGGTTCTTCGTACAGGCCAATAGCCTTATCTTGCTGCTTCTTAAAGATTTTGGAGCGCATGATCAAGGCAAGATTGGAATGGTTCATTGAAAAAAACTCTATTCTCCCTAATACTCAATTTGGCTTTCGAAAAGGAAAATCATGCCTCGATTGCCTGAGCATGCTGGTATCAGACATTCAAATAGCCAGATCAAACAAGAAGGAACTCGTCACTTGCTTTCTAGACATCAACAGTGCCTACGACAATGTCATCCTCCCCCTTCTTTTTAATAAAATGATCTCTCTTGGTATTCCTACTTCAACATGTAACCTGATCTTTAACATTATGTGCCATAGAATCCTTATGATTGAAACACCAATTGGCATAATCCGCAGAGAGTCTCACAAAGGGTTACCTCAAGGTTCCGTTTTAAGTCCACTTCTCTTCAATATATATACCCATGACCTCAAAGAAATGATCCCTCCACACTGCAATATATTACAATACGCTGACGATTTTGTTGTTTATAGTTCCGGATCCGGACGGTCAGTTACTCGGACTGCCAAAATGTTAGAGGATGCGCTAGAACCGATTAATCGTTGGTTCAATGATAACGGACTTACTTTGTCTCCATCAAAAAGCCAGATAGTGATCTTTACAAATAAACACGAGACACCCGTTATCACTATTAAGTTTGACGACACTCCTATCCCCACAGTTGAATCAGTTAAATTCCTCGGCATGATTCTACATAGAAAATTATCCTGGAACTTGCATATAGAGCATGTCATGGTGAAGTGTGAAATTGGCTTGAACATACTAAGAGCTGTTTCTAGGGTCTGGTGGGGGGCACATCCCTCCACGATGAGAATCCTTTATTTTGCATTGGTTCGAAGTCATCTTGACTATGGGTGCTTCCTAATGGAGCCGCTCCCAAACTATTTGAGCATTAAATTGGGTAGGATACAATCAAAAAGCTTACGCCTTATCCTTGGTGCAATGAGATCTAGTCCTATAGTGGCTTTACAGGCGGAATGCGTGGAGATGCCCCTGTATCTTCGAAGGAAATTCCTAGCCAACAAATTTATCATCAGTAGACTCAACCAAAACGAACACCCAATATTCCCAATTCTGCAAACACTATTTGAATTATGTTCGGTTCGTCCTTATTGGAGAAATAAAATCTTCCCCTTGTTATGCTCGTCCTGGGATCACATAAACACCACTTTCTCATCTGCCTTTTCTTCTCAAATTCCTATGTTCTCTATCCCGTACCAGGTTCTGATTTTCTCGCCTAATATATTGGAAGGAATCGATATCAATAAATCTTTTTCGTCAATGAGTCCCGTATACGTGAACCGAATCTTCAACCAAAGGGTAGAACAAAATTGGCCAAATCATTTAAGGTTTTTCACTGACGGTTCTAAGTCGCAGGACGGCTGCGGCTCCGCCTTTTGTGTCCCCTCGTTGAACATCGAAAGAATGTTTTCGCTCCCTCAATCCGCTTCGATATTTACAGCTGAATGCGTTGCTCTAAAGGAAGCACTATTTGAAATCCTTTCATCTAACTTTCGACAAGCGGTGATATTTACTGACTCTTTAAGCCTAATTAACGCCTTATCAAATCGAATTACCTCTAAAACTAATTACCTTATATGCGACATAAAGTATTTTCTCTACACAACTTCCTTAAGACATATGGATATCGTCTTGGTATGGATACCAGCACACGTGGGAATAATTGGAAATGAGCTGGCGGACTCCTTGGCTAAACGGGCCCACTCGTGCGGCTCACTCCCCAATTCTTTTGCCCTTCCCGCCAGCGATTGCGTGACTGCGTCGAAGGAAGCTATTAGATGTGAGTGGAATGCGGCTTTCGTGGAATCTCCGACTGGATCTCACTACAAATTTGTCCAGTCGGAGATTCCATCCCAGCCGTGGTTCCATGGACTATCAATTTCAAAAATAAACGTTTCTTTGATCTCGCGTCTGAGACTGGGACACTGCGTGTTAGCATCTCATCTCGCAAGAATTAGGATAGTCAACTCTCCACTTTGCGAGTGCGGAGTGGAGGAGGAGACAGCTAATCACATCTTCTTTAATTGCCCACTAATGCCTAATGAAGAATTCTTAAACGATATAAGAGAATTGTGCGTCACATTACCAGTAAATATTCAATCGTTATTGGCAATGAAGAGTAGTAAGATACATACTAGCTTAGTCAAACACCTTAAAAGATATGACAAAAAAGTATAATTGTATTATAATCATCCACTTTGTTAATAATAAAAGGTTTAAAAAATATGTATATCAAAACAAAAATCTAATAAATAATAATTCAGTGTAAATATTTTTTTGTACCACCGTATACTACAAGAATAGTGTCGTTGATGTTATATTATAATGTCGTGTTTTTTGTTTTGTGCGCGATTATAATATTTTTGTGACATTTTGTACTGCAGTATTGGGATTCGGTGTGATGGTGGGTATGAACGATATTATTATTGTTCTGCTGCCCGTCGCCTGGGATCACTCGGTGTTGTAGTATAGAATGTCGAATACCTGTACAATATAGGTATGCACTTATATGTATGTATAAATAAATCACCGATTTAATTGAATAATATACTTGACAATGGCTAAATCACTCGCGAACGGGTGGAGGCCAATATAAAAGTAAAAAAAAAAAAAAAAAAAAATAGCTATCCGTTATTTATGCTTGGTAATAATGATTGTTCAAGAGTACAGCTACTCCATTGTTAGTAAAAAAAACTGTATTGTAAAAGTAATTGAAAATCATCTCAAGTAATAGATACATACCGTGATATACTTTTATATGTTTACTGGAAGTACTATCTTTCTTATTACTAGACGAATGGAAGATAAAATAGTAATATAGTAGATAACACTATGATAGATACTTGAAATTTTCAATCAGCTTTTCTTACAAAAACAAGTTTACAAAGCAGATATATTAAATTTAATATAAAATAATAATAATACATGTATAGCGCAGTAATAACTATATACTGGCGCTATACAAAAAGTCCGGTAGTCCTGAATTTTTAGTATGTTGTTAGTGCCGGGACTATAATAATGTTAAACTCTTTTTTTTCTTTTCTAAAACCAACTGGTTCGGAGGTATTTTGAAAATTGAAATGGATGGCCGAAAATAAATGGGTTTTTTTCGCTACCAAGCGGAGCGCGGCATCCCTAGAAGGTCGCTTGTTTTGTTGTTGCTTGAAAGGTAATGTTAATGTACAAGTATACCTAGCTACAGATACAAAAAAATAAACATTAAGGTTCTATGTGCTGTCGTTCATTCATGTTCATTATGATCCTGAATAGTTCTCAGCCAATACTGAGAGAATCGTCTTGAAACTGAAGCCAATGATAGTTTAAAGTATGGACTACAGATTGGCTGTTTTAGAATTCCAACATTTGGAAATTTCTTGAATAAAAAAATATTCCGAAAGTCCCCATGAAACTTACGGGATCTGAGGATTTTCCGTTTAGTTTTTCAGATATAAAAGTACAGTTTAGCCAAAATACTGGTAATTACAATCTTAGCAATTTGGCCGTCTTAGATTTTTTAATTTGTTCCCAGGCTCTTCTTAAAAAGGTAAAATTCACATTATCGCTTACGTTACTCTTATTTCGCGCTTTCATTCTCATACAAAATTTGAAAAAGTTGAAGCGAAACTAAGGATAAGTAGTAAGTAACTTATCAATAATTTAGTCTTATTGTAAACCCTTGAAAAACATACCCGTATAGGCTAGATAATATACGGATGCGTATAGCTGTATTGGTAAATTAGAACAAAAATACCAACCGTATAAAAATATGGATATTTTAGTATCTAGGAACTTATTGGTTTCGTTTATTAAAATCAATGTTTACCAATATCTTAAGTTAATTAAAAACTGCAATTTGCCTGTATGTTCTGTTTTAATGTTTGCTTTGTAGGCAAACTATACGAAGTGTAGTAATGTATGAAGGTATATACAAGTATAATACTGTACATTGTAAACATGGGACTGGATACATATTACCTACCTACCTTTGAAAGTTCCAACGAACGTAAGCTCCGAACCCTTTGAGTAATGCCTTTTAATTAGGCTTTAATTACACTGCGATAGATTTACGGAGGGAGACATAAATAAATAAAATTTGTCTTAATTTTAAATTGATCAAAAAAGCACGACTGTCACAGGTACTTACTTCACAAACATGTATATATATATAAACATTACCTTAGTCTGCTTGTATTTTTATTTTTTATGTCGCAGGTAATTTTCCATAACGCTGAGTTGAAATGAAGTGAAAATCTAAATCAACGCAAAATCATTTGATGAGTTGAATTCAAATTTCTATCTCATTGAATATCTACTGATTATGTTATCTTGTGTGAAGCTCCGATGGTGAAAATATATTCAAAAAGATTTATCTATATAGGTAGGCAGATACGTTGCTATATACTTCCTGCCACCCAGTTGTATTTTTTTACTTATAATATTCATACTATCGTGATATTCTAATTTAGTCTCTATACTGTCACATCGGGTGATATACGATGTAAAATTACTGTCTTGTACGTACACCTACCTACGAGTATAATACCCGAAAATTTCTATTGACTCCTTCAACATGAAATTGAACGAATGAGGTAATTAGGTACTTACTAAATTATTTACAATGTATAAAATGCATTTAGTGTCCGACCGAAACTGGTTTTTATGACCGAAACCGAAACCGAATTTCTTCAACGGTCTCAGTTTCGGCCGAAACCGAAACCGAAACTTTCTTACAAGAACATGTTTTGAGGGAAAAATAAAGAAAACGTTATTATAATCAGTCAGACTTTACTTTTTTACTTTTAAATCACATAACTATGCAGTCTTCGATATTTTCACTTATTGATAATCAACATAACAACCCCTTTTTTAAGAAAATATTATTGATTGCGCCTTAAAAATACTTAAAATAGGTGAGGTGTTTATTTGAGTAGGTAGATTCATCCTTTGAATATTATTCTTTTTTTTTTAATATTAAACATAAAATTACTTAATTAAGTTGTTACCTAACATCACAATACGTATATGTACTTTAATATTTGAATTATTAACAAAACAAAATAAATCACTTGTATCTTAAGAACAAATTAACAATAATTAATAAACTTAATTCGTCATTTTGTATGACACTTCTTCAGTAAGAAAAAACAAAAACCAAACGACTTAATTATAATCAAAAAGGGATCCACTAGACAAAGGTACAAACTAAATATTCTGCTAACATCTTACTAGCCTATTGTGTACCGGTGAGCAGATATTTATCTTGTAAAAACCCCCTATTTCGTGAAAACCCCTCTTAAACTTGATTCTACTATAATCTATGTATTAGTTTGTTGTTATATTGAATTATTTTTTATGTTTGCTACCTATTCTTATGAATGTATATGGTATAGCCTATATCACGTAATAAAACTTACCAAATTCAAAATAAATCACACGACACAAACAAAACGTCACAAACACAAACAAAACAAAACGACCTGCAAACGCTTGCCAGTCGCGACATGAATACACTTCATCGCGTCACAACGCGCCGAACATGACCGATCACAGCGCGAAAACTCCCGAATGCAGTTTCGGTTTCGGTCGTAGTTTCGGCAGGTTTGCCACCGAAACCGAAACTAAACCGAAACCCGTTTTTTTGCCGAAACTCGACCGAAACCGAAACCGAAACCGAACATTCGGTCGGACACTAAATGCATTAGCAGATTTAATTAAATCCATTGTCTTTATTGTTTACGTCTCTCGAGTGCAAATTTCATATTTTGATGTAAAGAAAAAACATATTTTTCGTGAGTTGTATTATTCTCAGGGTCATATTGTTAACATCAATCATTTTTGATACATGAAAAGCAGAGAAAAAATCAAAAGGAAAAATCTTTCACCTACACAAAGAACGTTGAAGAAGAATGTATATTTTTTATTCATTTCTTTGCATTTCGTGTTGTATTCAGATCATCTGAAGTGAAGGATGCTTTGTGTGCTAACATCGACTTACTTAAGCAAATTAATTTTTGATAAAAAAAATCACGAAGCGGTTACTAAACCGTATTGTGAATGGAATTTCTTATGAAAAGCTTGTTTTGTATTCCATGAAATAATGTGTTGAAAGAATATGTCTTCAAAACAAAATATGAAGCAGTATCATGATATCTTATAACTTTTGAATAAAATGAATCCTTACAATATACTTCTATAAAGGTATTCATCTTATTTGGGTGGGAAACACATATATATTTAGCATGTTCTTTAGCAAGCAGTTTCGTCAGTAGCATGCTGAAATGATGAGATCTTTGTATACAAATTATTGTACACTTTGCTACTAATCGATCATCATTTCTATTTGATTTATTGATTTCATCATTTCGTATCCTTTGAAATGTACGACGTGCGTACATAGGGCATTGGTCATATAAGACATAAGTAATACATAGTCTCGTTCCGCACCAACCACAAGCAATTTTGAGGATTTACTCGAAGTACAATAAATTCAAACTCTTACTTCGTCTTGTGATAACTTTTCTTTGTCATTCCATCATAGGACTGGGAATTTCTCGCATACCCGTGGTGCTTTCTTAATGAGTCCGAGTCATAAATCGAAATTACCCTTAAACAGTTTGGTATGTAACAAAAAATACAAAACTTTAAAATAGATACATGAAAAATATAGTTTTCAGTTGCATTTTTTCCAATGTTCATGCTATTACAATTATATGCAAATGCATTGAGGATTACACACATTTGTATGAATATCATTAGAAATAATAATCTATTCGTATGGAATACAATATTATAATAGAATATAGATACGAAAGGAATTCATAATATTAGGTAATTCACCATGTGTATAATTTGTATTTTCCATTCAATTGTAGGAGTTCTACATCCCGACCTTACAGAGGTAATTGTAAATAATTCTCCAACTAAACCTTTCACCGCCCACTAATAATAATAAACACCGCCCGCTCGCTAGTCCGTCCTGCTTCGAGGCCAGCCCTGACCAGCCAGCCACAAATAGAGATGCTAATTATGTTATGACAAGATATCGATGCTTAGAGCAACGCTTGTGTCGCCTGTATTTTGTGTGGAAATGTATTGTAATCGTTTTTTACAACCGATGGTGTTTTTAGTTCGCTGAAATCACCGCCAAATTTATACCTAAACCAATTCACTTGTATTTCGAGGAAGTGCTGTGGTATGAGTATTTAACATGTTTGGACCGATAAATAAGGGAATTTTTATACCAATATCAGTCATCTCGAAATATCATTGTTTGTCAGACAAAATATTGTGGTTTCGACATCGAATCGAGATTTAGAAGTGATTTGAATAGGCTGAGAAGTGGCCACGTAACTTCTTCTCACACTATGTGCTAATTTGTAAATGAAACAAAATCATATAAGGAGGATTTGTTCCTTTGATTCGTACTTCATAAATACGGGGATGTGGTTGTATGTAGGAAAAAGTTGATAAAAATGTGCATAACCTATGTCAATTGAAAATTATTTCAGTACTTACATCGACTGATTCTACAAAAATAAAAATATTAGAACGAGGCACATATTAATGTTTTAGTGAAAGCACGTTTATTGAATTTGTATTGATGTAATATTACTACATAAAGATGTCAAAATCATGATAGGAAATAAGTAAACAGTAACAGCCCAGTGAAATAGCTTCATCGATGTTTTCATGATCGATGTTTATATATCCGGTGTTGTACTTCTTCAGGATCTGTATGAAATGTGAGGGGTTAGAACATTCAGTAACAGTAATAATACACGGGACTAGCAGTCTATTATTACCGTTTCCGATACGGTAAGGAAAGGGTTAAATTTTAGTACTGGGACTGGGTAGTGCGGGTATACTACAAGCCTGTTGTTATATTATTTTATAGTTGCAAACCAAATATCTGCAGTCAAAGTGGACCATGTCATATTAATTGTAAATATTATTGTCCTAACAAACAAAGATGGTTTGGGCATGTTGAGAGAATGAAGGATGACAAAAAATATATATCTGAGTTAACGAAGAGGTATGAGGAAGCGCGGCCGCCCGAGACTGGCCTGGTCCGATCATGTCGACTAGATCCTCAAGGATGGGGACGTTTTGAGTGAAAGGAATCGGAGAGCGTGTATGACAAACTGTATGAGTGTGAAGGAAGCTAAGAGTGTGTGTAAGGATAGGGATGTCTGGCGCTGTGTCCTCTCTGCCTACCCTGCAAGGGACGTAGCGTGAAGGTATAGATAGATAGATTGATAGATAGATATTGTCCTAATTACAATTCGATACCAATCTTTTTCCCCATCTACAAAGGTTACAAAGGCTTCTCTATCTAGTAAAAGAAAACTATTGGAGGACAGTATTTACAAATTAAAATTCAAAAGTTTTTTTAAATTTTAAATACCTACTATACAAGTTCTTGGTACATAATTTCATATTCCATAATTTAATCCTAAAACCGCTCTCCTTAATCTAAAGCTAACCTCATGTGTTGAAGAGGAACTCCAGTAAACAATCCATTATATCAATTGAAGATAAGAGGAGAGAAACAATAAAGTAGTTATTTAAAAATGCAGGAAAGAAGAAAATTAAGATAGGAAAAGAAAAATCTTGCTGATCCTGAATATCCCATAAGTTTAATATTGGACGAGAATATAGTATTAATCTTAAAATTGTTTGCTAATTTATTTAGAAACTGATATTTCAGGCACAATGCTTGTATTTTATGCCCCGCGTTGAGCCTAATCCTGTGTGATATCCGTGATATCTGGGTAGGTGAATTTTCCCAGTATTAGGCTAAGAAGTTTATATGTCAATCGTGAACGATAATATGTAGACTCTTCTGGCCGATAATACTGAGAAGTGTGTTGACAAAGTCGTGCCTCCGCGTAAATATTAAAAAAAAAACATCTTGTCAGTTAAAAGAATGCGTTAGTCCACATGTAATCTACACCTAACATTTATGACGGTTGTTTATTGGAATACACATGTAATTGAACAGACCAAAGTATTAATTAATTGTCAAAAGGAACAAATTATTTCTATGAACACTGAAAACCACTACAATTCAATGGATTGTTTGTTGTTGTATTGTGAAGGGTTGCCCTCTTTAATAAGTGCCATTCAAATATACTTTGGTACCTACCTGAAATATTATTGAAATAACGATGAATTTCATTTATGGCAATTAATTGGAAACAATATCACGAGAAAATAAAATCGTGTATTTAGTATTTTAATGTTTGAAATTATACTCCATTTGTCCCGTATTTTATGCGTATGGCTATCTTTATGAGCTGTACACTGTTTCTATGCCAATGCTATTAGGTCCAATGCGAAGGTTTTGAAGTGATAATGTGATCGATAGATGGTCGATAGTCAATCCGCTAGGTTCGATCCCCGATGCTGACTGACTCCATTTCTCGACACAAATCTTTCGAGTTCACTGTTTATTGCTTGGGTTTATTTCCATACATACCTACTAATTAATTAAAAAAAATTGTTGCAATACATCAGGTATTATGTAAAATTATGCTTAGGTCAGTAATAATTCTCAGCCTTGCCTTGATTTTGAACACATATTTTGTGGAATGAAAGTATACCACGAAAAGTGTTAATATTATTCCGTTCTGAGCTCAATGACATTGCTAATAATAAACTCCAGAATTTAGTGTTTGCTGTAGCATAATTTGGCATTACAATATATTGGACTGGTAGAGAAATAATAAACGTGCTACTAAATAAACTATTTACTTAGAGCAAGCATGAAAATTTCAGAATACGTTATGTGACATTGCCACCTAACTGTCATTTATGTTATTTCGTGTCAGAAAAAAATGACATGCAAACAAAATCGCGTAGAAAAAAATCACAAGTACGAAGTTATCTCAACACATATACGGGGAAGGATGCATATTCCATCAGGTTTTAACGTTTACAAACCTAACATTTACCAATTCCAGGCATCCACAGAAACGGGGTTGGTAACTTGATGGAAAGTCCATCCCTTGCCGTATATCTGTTGAGATAACCGTTTGCTATTCAACTGCAAGGTGAAGACTTTCCGATGTTTTCACAAAAATAAATCCTGACCTTCAGGAAATACGAAATCATATCGACGTAGTAGATCAATCGATTTCAAGTGGGTTGCCTAAGTAAAATAATAGTATAGATAGGTACCTACTACTTACTACCTATGATCAAATATGTTTATTTTTTTAATATCATAATACCTGCGAACCTGAATATGAAATTCTAACTTTGTAGTGATTGAAATATCTCGTGGATAAAAAGTTTTAAAACAATGTGTTTTTGAACGTAGGTATAATAAAATTTTCTTTGTTTTGCCCGTTGTAGAATAACAATCATAACATTCAACGTTATATTATTATAAGTTTGTAGGTAAATTTGAGCACTACTCACTCACTCCGAAGATTTTTTTAGTGCAGGATTTTATACATTGTAATTGTGACAACATAAAATCATATTTGAAATGTTTGTAGTTTTAGAAGAAACTTGATGTCAACATAGGCTACAAAAATTAACTGTGCTTAAGTAGTTTAGGAAACTACCAAACAAAAATTGTGTTCGTTATTCTCTTTTCTCTATTTCCCAATCACAGGATTCGGGAAATGGAGAGAAACAAAAACTACTTGATTTTTTACCTGACTGTTGTTTCAATCATTCGAGGGTCACATTCTGATGTTGTAAAATATCTATGGTATAGGAACGCACAACATTCAAGTCTTTGTTGTAAGGCCCTATACAATATAACATGACTTGACTGCGAAACTCTCAATACGAGCGTTTGAGCTCTATTATGTTAATTAGGTACCTTCATATGACACGAATAATAAACAAATAAAACAGATAAATAAGTAAAACTTTTTTGAACAAAGTAAGAGAAAAATACAATAGTTGAAAACTATGGTTCCAAAAGAGCTTATTACAAACGTACATATTATCTTACAGATTCAGATATAACAACATAAATAAGTTTTGGATCGAATAATTGAATCGTAACAGAAATGCAGCGGCACATCCCTGATAGGAACGAGCATTTTCCGGTGTCCGCTCGAGTAACATCTTGTACTGCCCACTTCCTTTGGAGGGAGGGTAAGTTGTTATTTTGCGTGATGGTGTGACTAAGCGATTTGATGTTTTGGTTGTCATAGGCTTGGTTTCCACCTGCAAGAAAACTTTTGCGAGAAGTGTCCGACAGTCTGTCAGACAGTAATTTGCAGGTGTAAACTCCGGCTGTCTGACAGACACTTCTTGCAGAAGTTTTCTTGCAGGTGGAAACCCGGCCATAGTGTACGGAATAGCTTTGACTTTGTATCTGTACGGCATATCATGATCGGCTGCCTTGCCGAAAGAGAGAAAAAAAACACATCAAATCAATTAAAGCCACCTAATAAATAGTTCGATAGATTGTAAATAAACAAATCTTAGAATGGGCCATTATTCTCATTTCTCCGAGAATGACAATATGAAAAGGGCCTATGAACTTAAATATGATGTGGATATAATAGGAATAGGTATAGTGGGTATATTATTATCTTACAAAAGGTGGTTTTCACACAATGGCACCATGGGTGCGAAAATTTCAATCCCACGGGGAGGCCACACAATGCGAGGGCCTCTCGACAACAAAACTCCATCGCCGCGCCGCACCGCCTATTCGCTCCTAATGAACATTGAACGCAGAACGCTTTACTTGCTTGGAAAACTGCCTACTACTATCTCTCAACTATATAATAATAATAATGGTTAGACGTGATGATATATTGTGGAAATAAAATTGCGTGAAAATTGAATAACAACCACTTCTATTACCTACTGATATCAAAGTAGAAAAAAATGTAGTATACTGGTTAAGTGGTCCACAATTCCATTGTTGGTTCCAACAGAAATGTTGAATGAAAATTGGAGATTATTACTTAATAAAATAAAGTAATTTTGATCGTAGATCGCTGTTTGCTGTCTATCGTGTATAATATCTGCTGATCGAAATACGCCCATTTAAGTGCGATGTTTCAAATGACAAAAATCCCCTTTCGAAAGAACTGATACATTACAAAAAAATAATAAAAGAAATTTTATTCTCTGTATCCATAAAAAAGAAAATTCTGTAAATGCAAAACAGCACAGTTTTTAAACAATATTTCTTTTATTTTGCGATAATTTGGTAATGAGTTCCCCACACCTACATTACGTCTCGTTCACCTATTGTAATCTCTTACTGAATAGCTCGGGGCTTTGGTACTTATTTGTCATGAATCACGGAACAAGAACCTTTATGGCAAGTCTCTCTGTGTTTAGTTGTCTTGGACGAACAATTGAGAATAATTTATCGAGTGACAACAATGATATGAAATAATTATCACGAAGGATGATTTTCTCAGAAATTAATATTTACACGTTTAGCATAGGTTGTTTAGAGTTACTGAATAGGTCAACTGAAAGATTTCTAATTTTATAAGAGATATTTTTCGAGAGATCAAAAATAGCGATAAAATTATGGCTTTAACAAAGGTCTTTGGTTTTATAATTTCCCTGCCATATAGGAAGGTATTCTCATATTAAAATATGTAATACTGATTGTGGCTTTTTAGAATGAGCAATCCATCTGTCTAATTGGAGTTTATATATAACGTGATAATATATCCAGCACTCAAATACGAGTTCGTATGTTGAATAAACAACTCATTCAAAGTGATGAGTTTTATTGACAGTAGGGCAATATTCAATATTAAATGAAAATGTTTGTATAATAATATGTAGATTTTCTATTCATATGAGATGATAGATAATATTATTATTATGTGTGTTGATATCAACTTAACATATTGTGTTATGTATGAACATTCCTCGGGTTCCTATTAAAACGTATTTACCCGAATCTCGATATCTTTCAAAAGCTAACCGCGATTAGTTTTGGTTAAATTTGTATAACAAACTAACCACAAAGTTTTCCTTTCTAAATGGGTAATTTTAATCTCGTTTAATGGCTAAATTTTCAACCCTTTGGCAGTTGGAGAGCTTGCAGGTACAAGTTTTAAGCAGTTACCCCCAGTATGAGGGTCAAATATCACATTAACAAGAAATTGGAAACATCTGGAATGCAATGTCGCTACTAGGTTACTTTGTTGGTTAACTTTAACTGCTTTCCTCTACAGAAATACCTCTTATATACTACCTGATATCGAATTTGCAATTATCGAATTATCCTCTTCAAAGACAAACGACACTACTCGTATAGTAGAGAATTGACCTATGTTCAGCAAAAAGCTAATTTTCACGCTTTGTACACTTCAACGAGTTCAAGATTGGTGTTAGAAACATAAAAGCATGTGTTGGCCATATTTAAGAATATTGTCTTCAATGTGGCAACATTATAAGGATGCAATTATATCGTATGATAGTTTTTTAAACATAATGTTTTTCAGCGTGCCAATAAATATCGACCTTGCCTGGGTCTTTGTGTGTGGGTTTTTATTATGGACCTTTAACAATTGGCTTAGTTAGTTATAGTGCGGGTGTCTTAGCGAGAAGTGCTAAGTTTGAATCCTGGAATTAACGATGCATTTTGCACTTCACGATACAAGCTTTTATTTTAGTGTGCCTGAAAGCATTCGCTTTTTATACACAAGTTCATTCTTCGTCAGCCTATTCCCGTCCACTCCTGGACGAAGGCCTCCTCCATTTGCTTCCACGTCGCTCTGTCCTGGGCTCTTTGGATCCAGTTGGTACCAACGTATTTTACCAGGTCGTCTCTCCATCGTAGTGGTGGTCTTCCTACACCCCTGGTAGTAATTCTGGGTTTCCAGGTTAAGACCCTCTTCGACCACTTATCGTCTGGATCTCTAGCCATGTGGCCTGCCCACCGCCATTTGAGAGATGCGATACGCTGGGCAATATCTGTACAAGTTCATATCCTCTTTTAAATAAAATAGAAATGTTTAAAGGCATCTTTTACCGATCGAAGATCTTGTTCTTTTAAAAAATATAACTTAGTTGATCCAAATTATTCTTTTAAATTTTCGTCTAGTTATCTGTGGTTGGTACTCAAGACTTTTGCCACATTTCGTATCTTGGCCGAGTTTTTTGGAGTTAATTATAAAATGCGTAGAAAAGGGCACCTGGATGATTTCAATATGACGGATATTCTCAAATGGACAACTGAGATGGCGAAAACCTGGATGATATGCAGATGTATGAAAAAGGATTATATTAAAAAATAGAAGCTGCAGGGACCATGAAGAGAATTAAAATATCTCTTTGGAATAAAGAGCCCATGCCCTAGATTAAAACTCTCATTAAAATGTGACTTTGTAATGTTTCCCAAATGAAAATCGCCGTACCTCTATGTCGATGATAATATTTTCCATCACAAATGACAGAAGTGAAGCCACAGTTCAAAGGTTTCAATAGATACCACACTGAGCCAGTATGATACTCAAGCATTATGATGGACACAGGACCGCATTATTAAATCTCCTATTACCACTCACTAGTCAATTTTACCAACTATGTAGGAAGGTACGTTCCTACTATAAAATCATTATGTGATATCAGATACCAATATTAGTACAGGCATTCCTTTGTGAAGCATTATCTCTGAAGTAGCATGATTCAATATATATTAAAAATATTTAATACCTACGTCCTACATTTGTTTTATGAGTGCAGTGAACTTAAGTAAACTGGGGCCGTGAAAGATCGTAAGGGTATAAGAATTTAAAAGACTGATTTAGAATATTATATACTCGTACAATAAATTGGTTAAGGTTTTTTCTACTCACTTCACAGTAAGCTAAGAGCTTGTGTTCGGAAGCAATGTGAATGATGCTTAGTAAGCATTAAGATTCGATCCCGTAATACTTCATCTGATGTAACATCGAAGGATGTCACAATAGATCTATCTTGGTCGCAGTGATACAAGGGACTCTTTGTCTCCAGACTTTCCTTAAAAATGTGTATTTTGAACAATGCATAATTTAATAATTTTCATATTTGAAGGATGGGATCTGGTAGAAAATGAATCGAAATAATTCAGCTGAATAAGCTTTTGCTAAAATTTCATAATTTGAATTTTGTCCAACGACACCATCTGTAAAATGTTTAACATGTTATCTTGTATGTTCAATATTCTGCTTAGTAATGTACTCACTGTACCCAGGAAGGTGAGAAATGGATGGACACAAAGTCCACAGTGACATTGATATCTTGATCTGAGTTACCACTAGTGGATAATGAAGGCCCCCTGTGAATGTCGCAGAAACAGAGTGAGGGGAATAAACTGTCATGTTATTTAATTAACAGGACACAAATTTTGAGAAGTGATTAACAATTCAACCCCCTGCCAATCAAATTATAATAACTTTATTGTACCTTCGAAACATAAACAAACTTGTATCAATAATATTACCTAAATAATAATTTAGGTTGAGACACCGGACCATGTCTTTTTTTACTGTCTCCTGCGTAGTCCAGCTACCAAGGAGGGGAATTACACTGTTCGAGTGCGTTGTGTGAAGCCTGAAATTATGGGTTATTGAAAAATTCGTTTAGAAAAAATATTTGAAAGTTTAACTTATCCGGATCGCAGTTCTTAAATTGCCTTTAAGTGACCAATTAGAAAAAAAAAGAAAACCAAATACTCGTGTTTTAAAGGCTGAACGCGGTACGTAAAAAAACTGCCAAGATGATTATACTGGATATTCTCAACAGGAAATATGTTTTATACAATAAATTCAGTTCTTTGATAATAAAAAATATCTTCATGATGTATTGAATGGTTAGGTTTTATGATATCAAACTTATGTGAATACAGATCCAATCAGGAAACCCGGTATCCCTGACAATCCTGTTAATAAACCGGAAAGGTATTCAGCTTCGATTATCATCCTTTCCTGTATCTATTTATAAGCGTATCCTTGCTTGAAAATAGTAGTAATTGCTTCTCCACCGAAAGAAAAACGCTTCAAACGAACTTGTAAAAGAATTATGAGATCTTCCTGGACGTTTTCAGGTTTTTATTTTTAAGGATTTTTCGGGTGTCGAAGTCTTATTTGATTGAAGTAGAAGGAAATAAAACTTTACAGTTTATTCATTGCCAATTGAGGTAATACTTTGATTATTGAAGTATTTAATCAAATTATTTTCATACTTCTTGGTTAATACTTTGAATGTGATAGACAACTTAAATGTTCCGTGCTAGGAATATGGGTTTCAAAAAAACAAATACATGGAAGAATTAAGGACAAATAAAATTTTGGAAATAAGAAGAGATTATAATAATTTTCTGTAACTCGACTACGGCAACATTTCGTCACTTTTCAAGCAACTTGTATCTAAGGTCCTCAGATGAGAACTTTAGAGATTTTTTCCGCTTATTTGCGGACTGAAGAACGCTGGATAAATCAAAGAGATTTTTGATGGATAATGTAATTTGCCGTAATCCGGCATTTGATGGGCGTATTTTACTCGAGGAGAGGATTGTGCAATAAGGTAAAATTTTGCGGATAATCGTAAGAAATGTAAATTGAATGTATTGCACATATTATCGTGAATGTGAATATTATGTATCTAGAACCTTCTTTTTCATATAATATCAATCGTACTAACACACACCTTTCCGGATTGAAGATGTTAAAAGGTTCTTTTTCACGTTCAGGAGTATAATCAAACGATGGGGATTTTATTTGTGAGAGTGTTGCCGGCAATAAATCCTGCAATTCCTAAAACATATATCACTTTATATCTGCTACTTTACGGCGAATAGGTTTCCGTGTAGATTTGTGTGAAAAATAGTAGCTATAGTATGTCGGTATCTAAAATAATTTTATCTACTACGGAATGGTAATGATATTAGTGTTGAAATTGTCGAACGTAGTCGTTTCAGATATAAAATAAAAAGTAGCATTTAGGATAAATAACATATTTCTTAAAACGCAGAAGATCAGTTTAGGAACACTTTCTTGGTTGAAAAAGCTGATTTTAAAACGGTTCATAAAAGATTGTTCCAAACTTGACTGGGAATTGAATTCAGGGCGTCATGGTTATGACCGCATTGCGGGCTTGTTTCTCCTATAAACATGAGACTACATTTAAAAAATCGATGATCAAGTTAGCGGTCGATAGCTGCGCTCTTGAAATGCCAGGGGTAGTTGAAAGTCGGGTAGGTTTGGGATTTTCATCGTTCCAAAGGATGCAACAGAGAAGGAATCTTTATCATACGATGAAAGTCTTTTTACTGATTTTTCTCTAGAAATGTGTGTGTATTTAAGCCCGTCAATTCTAGAACTTGTCCTATACTGAGTATTGACCCCATTGGAATAACGTGCTCCTTATATAAATAATGCTAAAACTTTTTGGCTTAGTATGCTAAATATCAGATTTACAATGTTATTCTTCTTTCAAAATCGCTCTTCGGGTATTCAGGAGATTAGGCCATGTCCCTCTCCAAATCCACCCTGCAACGTGTGAATCAAATCAAATAATAATATTATTTTGTCTTCAACATTAAGTACGTACTCGTATATAAACTTTCCCAAAATGAAAACGGAGCACTTATACAAAATATATTATAAAAGCCTTTAAACAAGTTTTTTAGGAGAATAGGCATCAATTAGCATTTCAAGCATTTTTAGGAGATACTCGTACGTACATCGTACCGCTGAAAATTTTTGCTCATGCGATTGTACGAGAATTTGAATTCTATTTTAACGTTTATTTTTAATTTCTAACATTCGGAAAACATCGCATTTTTGTTCAAAAAAACTCACTCTGTCTTGCATTCGTTGGGGTGTATATAAAAATATTTCAGTGCGCTAAAAAGTAGATAATTTATTTAATTAAATTCGGTTTTATGAAATGAAGGGCTTCTTGTTTTTTTAGCTGCTGTGAACTGAAATGTAATCCCGTACATAGTACAAACGAATTGCAACACATGTGAAATATGTTTCATGAATTGCAACGCGAAGCTCATACAACACATTGTAAAGTGAAACATAATAAACCTAATAGTGATGTACTTACGAGGTTATATCGTGAACTTATGCGGCGCAGCGAAATGATCGTAAGGTGAGATTAATCGCACATTGTGCCAGCACCCTTTAAGGTACCTAATTGTAATATCATCAAAGTAATAATGTTAAAATTAGGTACCGATTTTTTGTGTAAATAACATCACAACCACTCTAGTAATACAAGTATTTCCCTATTTCCCATCCCCAGTAGTTCAAAAATTGGTTTCAACATCTTCAGGTTTCTTTCAGAATATTCTATTCTGTGAAATACCCTTTCAATAATATAATGCGATGAGAATATTATGGAGTTAATATCGAAGAATTTAACAAATAACTATTACTGAATAGGTACCTACATTTCTACCTTATTGATGTTGCAAGTAGGTGAAAAGAAAAATAGTTTTGTATTTTTTGGTAGTCACTATGCTACAAAGTTTTTACTTATTATTTTGGCTGCACACAATTTTGCAGTAGGTTTGATAGATATGAAAAAAAAAATACTATAAATCTAAACTGATATAGACAAGTTGCATATCGAAAATAAAATCAGCCCGTCTTCAATCATTTCTGGGCTTTTCATCCGCTTATGTTTTCCTGGATATCTAGCCCTTTTCGCAGCGTTTGGTCGGGTTTCTACCCAGTTTCATCATTTCAGTGCGTCTACCAGCAATTCCGCCACAATACCTATCCTTCAGAGATATTATTCCTATGCGCTTGTTATAGTTATGCTGTTACGTACCTATTCCTAAAATTGGTTTCGCGATTCTTTAAGAGAAAAGGTATGAAGTAGTTTAAGTTGTTAGAAGACAAGGAATCGACGAATGGGAATAGAGAAAGTAAGACGGTATTGACAGTAGTGGATTTTAGAATAAGAATAATCCGCGTGGGTCTGTGTAATAATAATAATAATATGGAGATGTATTAAAGTCCCAAATAGCTGTCTTCAAGAGCCTTACACTACCAAGGATTAAGAGGCCGAATCGATTAAGGATTAGGAGAAGTGGAAAGAAGAAAAAATAAATATATATATATATATACAGGGAAATAATATAAAATTATTACTCTATAGCTTAGGAAGGACTCTTATAAAAAAGGAGTTTCAAAAACGAGATGAAAAAAATAATAATGAAATAGAATTTGCTGACACAAAAATGTTGTAAATGGATTTTGCTTCCTTATAATATGTAGGTAGGCACTTACGTAATACTTATTTGATAATAGAGTTTATCTCAATTATTTTCTTTTATCATTTTTTATTGTGAGCAAAATATAATAATATAATATAAGATTGTACAAGAGAATCAGGTCTGGAGGATCCTCAGCCATGAAATTAAGTAGAAGATCGTTAAAACTGGATAAATTGGAAATAATAAAAATGTAAGTACCTACGTGTATCGTTACCTTCTTAGAACTCTTATGAGATTTGTATGTATCGTTCTTATTATTAAATTTTGTTTAATTATTAGAGCAAAAATATATTTGAGATTATAAAATCAATTAGATCAATTCGCGTGTTTAACATGTTGTGTATTTCATCTTCAGATTATTTTAATTAAAAATTACCTTTTTGTTTTTCACAACCCGAAGAATTATTAGTATTCAAACTAGATATATACAATTTGAAAAAAAGAGAGTTACAAAAATCTCTTTTCACACATTGCGAGAATCAATTCATGAAAGTAGTATGATATGCATATATTAATGAAAGCTTTTTTACCGTATTAAAATTGAAACTAGAAGGCTTTATTCTTCTGCCGGAACTTTCATAGGGTGAATTGATAATAATATGTAGGAAAGCAAAGTCACTAAAACCGTTTATTCCTATTATTATATGACCCTCTTATCTAGTGTAATTTTCCTTCCATACTACGTCAGCTTTTAATCCATTGTCAAAATTTTAACAAAATCGGCTTTTTCCCGGTTTAGTTCAGTAAATGTGCATTACCTACATTTTAGTTTTCATGAAAAGATTTCGACGAGAATGCACTTTAGTGCGACCGTTTTATTATGAATGTTATCTTTCAATAAAATTTTACGGTGATTTTTATTAAAATCATAATATGAAGATGTAAAAATTTATTGAATGTTTAAATTGTCGTATAAAAAGGTTATAAATCTTTGGGTAGTATAAAGATGAACGTAGATATTAAAAACAGCACTATAAATATATTTATTTACAGGCAACCTTTAGCCGTCAAAACATATACAATCAGTCATGGAGTGGAGTAGAAAGATTTTAAATTTCAAAATCTCTTCTCCATTCTTCTCGGGTGTACCGTGTGTAGGTTGTCGATGTTGTAGAGCTTTCGGCCTACTTGCTGAGGTCATCTTCAGGACTATTTTAGTAGCTTCTTCGCTGTGATGTGTATGTGTACAAGTAAATACTTCATACGACACATGGTTAGACGATGGTTAGACATGAGAATAAGTCGATAATAGTTTGCCTGATTTTTTAAACTAAACATGCGAAACGAATTGAAAAAAGAGCTGGAAAGACAAGTAACAGAAATACTTATTAAAATGAATCCACTTGTAACTGTGATAAAACTGGTAAACAATATTTTTAGCAATTTGAGAGTTGACTACTGTGAAGAAATTTTTACGGACATACGGACGGCCAGCATTTTATTCCAAGAATTTTAAAATGCACAGTATTATTCTGCATAATGTTTCGTGAAAAATGTGGAATCACAATTGAAATAGAATTTCATTTTGATTTTATAATATTTATTCAAAAAAAGCAGACAACTCGAGTGACTGCGAACAATGGGTAATACCATCTATTGTGGAATCATACTCTACCCTAACGCATAATGTTATTGTCGGCAGAACTGTACTGGAAAAGATTTAGAACGATGCTTAATCTATGGACGTTGAGAAGATAGTAAGCTGCTTCTCTCTCATTCTCTGTGTAAACGGTTCATTATGCAATAAAATGGAAGGCTGTTATCAAAAGGAAAATGTTTAAACGTACATACATACGTAGTATATTCGTAATATCTCATACAATTTATGTAGGTACAAGTACCATCATGCGAAAGTAGAATAAACCTTATATTACAGGAGTAGCTCCATTTTTACGTGGTGGTACCGAAATACCTTTTCCCCTTATTTTGTAAGAAAAGTTTTATTAGAAAATAATTCCCACAATGGAAAGTACCTGTTAAGTACGTTATATAAATGTCAACATACATTTTCCCCCTTATACTTTTTTTTAGTTTAGCTGAAATCATGTTTTTTATAGGATATTTCGGGAAGAAATTGGTTTCCACGCTTTATATTTTGCCGAATTTGATGATAATGTACGTAGGAAGTTGTGGACCAAAAAAAGAGAAGAAATCTTATTTGCTTCTCTATTTTAATAGAAACTTTATCCTACTGTCGGTGGGGATCTCCGTGGGTAACGATAAATTTAGAAAGCATTGTTTAATTTAAAGTATCAATAATAAGCATTATGTGAACAGCGAAGCATTTGGTGGATACTAAATATTTGAGATGATTTTTCAAGCAAATCCAAGACAAAAAATTAAAGATAAAACAAATAAGTACTAAATATGTACAGTATCCAGTTGTACATAGTATTTCACATTTAAATGGACCAAGCGTCGCGACGCGTCTATCATTTAATTCTCAAAATGTCTTGTACAATATCATACACAATGTTTTTTTTTTCTAAAAAACAACACTATGCAATTGTTTTACCAAATATTTTCTTGCACACCTTAGAAAAAGTTAACTTCATCATCAGTGCCTGTAATAGAATTCGACACATAGAATTTTCGCCCTAAAACACTACGCCAACCTTGTTTCCGCAGATTCTTAGTTTATAGTTGTTGTACCCGTATAGTAGGTAAACTATAACTAAAAGTGTTAAATCTATAACTGTACTTACATCGTGGTACCACGTGATCCTGTGTTCCTTCGGATTGGCCTTTATTGAGCACTCGAAGTATACATCATCTCCTTCTTTTATGTCATCAGGATTCAGTGTGCTGCCCAACGTGAGTACAACTAGAGGAGGATCTGAAACAACAAAAGAGAAAAATTATTTTCGTACTCTTCATCCTTAGATGTTCCTTGTGGAAATATAAAGAAGTAAAAAGATACAGGTGCTTATGCCTGTTAAGACATTGGGAGCAGTTTTTTGCAATTTGAATATTATTTCATTTTTATCCAACCAGGTGCCCTGATGTCATTTAATACAGTAAAAGAGATTTTCAAGGATCCTTGAGTTGAAAAATAAAAGGAGCCCTTTATATATATATGGATTAGAGATAACAGAGTCAGAGATTATGATCGTGAGAGCTCAGGTATTGCAGTGCTTTAGGAGACAAGTTATGAATGTCTTCCGTTGTGTAATTGAACCTTGGGTACTCTTTTTGGTAAAAAACTTATCTCCCATTCTCTAAACATTCAGTTGAATCTCATTTTCAAACATTTCATTTGGTAGTTAAGTAAAATTATAATAAATTAAATTCTTCTTCCAACACACATTTCTGAATTATTTAGTGTAATTTTATTCGTATGACACATGTAGAATAATTAAACCTACCGATTGGAAATCAATTAGTTCCTGCTAACTCACAGGTAAACTCCCCAATAAATATTGGAAATTCAAATTAATAATATGTATGTAGAATAAAGAAACATATGGCATGTATATTTTCCATTAATAAATAAAGTACGTAGATGTATGTAATTTGAAGGAAAACTATTTAGAGCAAAATACTTTGATTTATTTATTTATCGTATGGTCAATAATGGTACATCACATCAATTTACAATAATAGAGCTCATGTTTGATTGTCAGAAATTAAAAATTAAAAGTATTGTTTCTCAAATATTCGGTCGCCGATTCGTTGAGTGTCAAGAAATCCTCCGGGTTTCCTCCATACGCTGTGAGACAGCATTCCGACACAACATGGCTCACGGTCTGCCTCTCCGCACCGCAATCACATCTTGGAGAATCCGACCACCCGCACTTAAAGAAGAAGTCGGCACACCTGCCGTGGCCCGTCCGGATTCTGTTTAGTGCAGTCCACATTCTTCTTGGTAGGTCAAAGCCGGGTGGTTTCTCCGTGATGCAGGGCAGGGAATGAGTTGCTGGGCTCCCACTCTCCTCCCATCTGGACCTCCAGGCTTCCTGAATACCAAAATTGTTTTCTTGGAGGCTTTTCCCCTCTCTTAGTGGAGGTCTTCTCGATTTAAGCCTCTTACCAGATTGAAGGTAATTGAGGTCTGGCAAGGCTGGCAATTCGGGATTTTTAGCCAGCTTGGTGTACTCATTTAGCAAGGCATGCTGTCTTCGGAGGTCATGAGGTGGGATATGGCTCAGGATGGGCAGCCAATGTGTAGGGGTGGATCTCAGGGTGCCAGAAACAGTACGCAGGGTGTCGTTTAGCTGTATGTCCACTAAGCTGGTGTGCGCGCTGTTAAGCCATATGGCGGATCCGTATTCCGCTGCGGAGTGGACGAGGCCGAGTGCAGATATGCGTAGTGTCTCTGCGGTGGATCCCCACGTTGTGCCAGCCAGCTTGTGGATGATGTTGTTTCGGGTCTTTATTTTTGCCGAGAGTTTCTCTAGGTGGTTTTTGAATGTAAGTTTTCTATCAAGCGTTATCCCTAGGTATTTAGGGGACCGACTATGATTTAACGTTTTACCCTCGAATGTTACGTTCAATTCTCTGTTTGCATCTTTATTGCTCAGGTGGAAACATGTAACTTCCGTTTTACTTGCGTTTGGGAGTAGTCGCCAGTTTCGTAAGTATCGACTCAGGATCTCCAGATCAGATGTTAGTGTGGACTCTCCCAACTCAAAACTGCGGTGTTGGCATGCAAGGGTCCAGTCGTCCGCGTAACCAAATTTACGGGATGTTGTCACAGGTAGATCTGAGATGTAGAGACTGAACAATAGTGGGGCCAGCACCGATCCCTGAGGCAGTCCATTGTTCAGTTTTTTAACTCTGCTTTTATTGTCTCCCATTACGACTTGGTAAGTGCGGCCAGCAAGCATATTGTTCACCAGTGTTACCAATTGTTGAGATGGAACGAGATGAGCAAGTTTACAGATTACACCTTGCCTCCACACGGTGTCGTATGCTGCTGACAGGTCTATGAATGCTGCAGAGGTTTTTAGGTTCTTTTCGAAGCCTGATTCAATGAAGGTGGTAAGTGCTAGAACCTGGTCAGTGCAGTTGCGATTCGGGCGAAATCCTGCTTGCTCTATTGGTATACTTTCCAGGATTTTTGGACTGATTCTATTGTGTATAAGTCTCTCGAGGAACTTGAGAATCACGCTAAGGAGGGCTATAGGTCTGTAGCTCTTCGGCTGCTCTGGTGGTTTGCCTGGCTTGAGTAGGGCAATTATCTTTGCACGCTTCATTTTATCAGGTATGTTTCCGGACGAGAGAATGTCCGAGTAAAAGTGGGTCATCCAATTGACGGCATATTTACCGCAGTGGATCAGAAATTCAGGATGTATCCCGTCAAACCCAGGTGCTTTACCAGTTTTTATTTCTTTTAATGATTTTGTGATCTCCTCCTTTGTAAATGGGTTCGATACTATGTTATCCGACTCAAGTGATCTTTTACGAGTTCTTAGTTCTGTCTTCACCTTTCTTGTGTGTGATTTTTCACTTGGTGCTCTAGATGTTTCGGCAATGTGTGAAGCTATTTTGTCTGGTGAAATTGATGGGCTGGCGTCTTTAATTTTACCTCCATCGCTGAGTTTGCGGAGCACGGACCAAGCCTTGCGGCTGGATGTTTTGAAGTCCATGGATTCTACGGTTTCCAACCACCTCTGGCGGCGTGCCACGTCAAGGCTAGTTAAGAGTTCATCAGCGATCTCCCGTTCGCCACTTTGGATGAATTCTTTGTACAGTTCTTCGCTCCTTTCATTCCATCCTGGAACATACTCCTTTCTGTATCCTCTGGGGATATGCTTCTTGGCTGTGCTTGTGATTGTACCCACAAATCGGTTGTAGTTGGAGCTTATCGGAGGAATCCATCCGAGGCACCTGTCCAAGTCACTTGTGAAGGCTGGCCAGTTAGCTTTTTGGAAATTCAATCTTGGTCTGGGAAATGATAATATCAGAGGAATCTTGATGCCGACCTCGATGATTGCCGGTCGGTGTTGACTATGTGGAAAGTCTGGAAGAATTTTCCGGGTGCAGGGTACTGGTCTGTTATCTTGTGTAGAGACAAAGCAAAGGTCTGGGTTGTACCCTCTGTTCCATGCTGCTGATCGGAATGAGTCTCGGTCTTTGGCATCGAATATCAGATGGATATTGTGATCTTCTGCCCAGCTTACCAACTTTTCTCCATCTTCGTTGTTTGTTCTGTATTTCCATTGTGTGTGATGGCTGTTAAAGTCGCCTACATAAATGGCTGGGTGGGGATTTGTTGGTAAGGTGCCAGTTGGCCATGTGGATGAGGGTGGTTTATATATGTTGCTGATCACATTCTCTCCCAATCTGATAGTAACATTGTGGATGTTGTCTTTATCGGACACTGATTGGATAAATGCGTCTTCCAAGTTGGATCTGACATATGTGGCTACTCCATGAGCATGATGGTATGTGGCGCCGATAAGGTCATAACCGGGTATAGTGCCTCTTCGGGCAAGTTTCTCTTCACTGTCTGTGTGTGTCTCTTGAACGGCGACTACGTCAATTTTGTGTTCGGATAAAATGCGTCCTAATAATTGGCATTTGGAATAACTTATTCCTTCTATATTTAATTGTAAGATTCGTATACTTGTACCGAGATCTCTTGTCATCTGGGCCTGTTGGGGGCCTATATTTTTGCTAGTAGTTTCATTCATTTCTTTTCGCTTTCGTTTCGCTCTTGATAAATTTTACTTCGTTTCGCTTTGATTTTCTTTGTTATGTGATGTACACGCCAGGAGATTGATGAAGTTATTGTCTGGCGACCATTGTGTTAGTTCATTTTGCGTTACCCAGGGTGCACCACGTGGAGGCGAACTAACTTTGCACCCCGATACTTTGATAAAATTTTGCTTAGAATATTATTAGAATATGTCTAGGGCGATGGATGTGAAGTTCATGACTTTGAAAGCATTCAGAGGTGATTAAAGAACTGATGACCTTAATATGTTTTATGTCCTGGGAAAAAAAACAAAGAGATATACAGAGATTGAAGCTGTCGAGATCGTGAAGAAAAATAAGAAGTATTATTAAGAAATAGTTTTTGGATTATGTAGACATATAAAATTATACGATGTGAATAATATAATGAAAATGTCGAAAAGATATGAGAAGATATAAAACAGAAAATAATATTAGACGCAGAATGTAAATAAAGAATTTTATCATTCCCCCTTTAAGCAGTGGCAACATTATTAGAAGAAGTAAAGGAAATCTTAAATCACTTGGTGGACTTTAGAAGATCATTGTTGAACCAAAAATATAGTCTCAATTTTTTTTCATTTTCACTGTCAGCGTCGTACTCTCTTTGAAGTTTGACTTCTTTAAGTGCCTTGCATAAATCACCTCCTTTATTCCGCGCCACCAATACCCCATTGTTAACGGGGTTTCTGTATTCACCGGAGGTTTGGCATTCACAGAATCTACATCTAACAGTCGTAGTCGTTGTGAAACTAACTCCTTCCCTTTTCTACGTGGTGTGGTGAATTGAATACTTAATGTATCAAACTTCACTAAAAACACATTTTTATAAAAGACTTGGTGTATTTTTGTTTACCTGCATTGTAGGAAACCCAGTTCCATATAATAAATTTACAATCACAGATAGAATACGTTGAGGAACGAAGACACAAATGGAGATAATTTTTTGTTTTCGCGGTTATTATGTACTTCAAAAAAATTCTATCAAACATCCATGTCCATTTTCATCCTACGTTTTAAGCAAACTGTCTTGTTTTCGGCCCACTTTTCTTATTTCGAAGAGGTCCGGTACTAATTTTATAAGCAGGGGGTACCTCCAATCCTACAAAGTGTTTTGAGTTTGTCATATAAAAAAAAATACGAAACAGATGAAAAAGAAAATCAAATCGTGGCTCATTGTAATATACTTAAGATTCGCTGGTTTGATTTCGCATTTATATATATTTTTTTTTATTTATTTATTTGGTAATATTACATATTGGTACAATTATATTTTTTTTTTCAGTAGATAGGTACAAGGTATACATTTTACATTGTCCTACTCTCTCAATAAGTAAATGAATACTTGAGTAGAGAGAGGAGTGTTTACAAATTAGTATGACATGATGTACTATTAGTATGACACGATGTACGAGACATCATTCCCAGGATATAAAACTATACGGTGTGACTCTATAAGCAGGCATACGGGAGGAGTAGCAATCATAATAAGAGATAATATACCTTACACACTGGTGTCACAACAAGTGTTAGATGAAAAAAATACATGGATACTTACAATAAGGGTTGAAAAAATAATGAAAAAAGGGTACTACACCATTGTGTATCACTCTCCAAACCATGACCACAAAAGATTCTTAGATTTCTTCGAAGTGTATTGCTCCAAAATAAAAAGAAAAGACGACGATTTCATGTTAATAGCGGGAGATTTCAATATTAATATGAATGTGAGTAACGCGATCAGTGAGAAACTTAATAATTTAATTAACGAAAATTGCTGGAAACAACTGGTAAAAGAGTATACAAGAATTACACCAGTAAGTAAGACATTAATAGACTTAATTATTACAAATGACTTTTATTTAAATGTGAAAACTAGTAATGACTTCAAAATATCTGAACACGAATCAATAGTTATAAACCTCCCAGGACAGATGGTCAGAAAGGAATATAAATTAATAGAATATAGAGACCATAAAATGTACTCGCACCTCAAACTGTGTGAAGAATTACAGCATCTAGATTGGGAACTACATGATGAGAATGTTAATCGTAACTCAAGGAAACTAGTGCAGAACTTGACTGTAGCGGTCAATAAGATAACACCAGTCGTGAAAAAGACTATCAAAACATCAAAAAGTTGGTATAATGGAGAATTAAATGAATTGTGCCAGGAGAGAAACAAGTTATACAGTGCTTTCAAATTAACTGGTGAAAATGAACTGTGGGAGAAATATAAAACAGTAAGAAATATGTACAACAAAAAATTAAAACTTCAGAAAAATAAATATACCAGCAATATCATTCAACAATCAAAAGACGACTGTAAAAAAATGTGGAAAAATCTCAAAACTCTAATTAAAAATACGCAAAAAAGTTCCAAATGCTGTGTAGAGTTCCCAGACGGTGTAGAAGAAGACGTTAATATAATTTGTAGGAAGTTCAATGAAAACTTTATATCGAGCATAGAAATAATTAATCAAAGCATCCCAGCCGATGGTTTAATCATAGATGATGATGATACAAATGACTGTAGTAACAAATTGATTTTCCAGGAAATAAATATCGACTCATTGAAAAATATATTAAAGAAAATGAAGTCTAAATCATCAAGGGATGGTATCACAATAAAATTAATTATGGACTCACTACCGATAACGGGAGACTTTATCGTGGGTGTGATCAACCAATCTTTAAAAAATGGTTCCTTTCCGGAAGATTGGAAAACATCGACAATAACCCCAGTTCCAAAAGTACGGGAACCAAAATCATACGAAGAATACAGGCCGATTAACTGTCTCCCAAAATATGAACAGTTATTAGAGCGCGTAGTCCACACACAACTTACCACATTCATACAAAATAATAATATAATAGTGCCTCAACAGTCAGGTTTTAGAAACAATTACTCCTGTGAAACTGCACTAAATTACATTATAAACGAATGGAAAGACGCAATAGACAGTAATAAAGTCATAATCTCAGTATTCTTAGACTTAAAGCGCGCCTTTGAAACTATCGACAGAAAAATATTGTTAAAAAAGTTGAGAACAATAGAAATACAAGATAAAGAACACAAATGGTTTCAAGAATACCTAAAAAACAGGAAGCAAATCACAAGATACAACGATAGTGTTTCAGAGGAATGTGTAGTAGAAAGAGGAGTCCCTCAGGGGTCAATTCTTGGACCGTTGCTGTTTATTCTATATATAAATGATATAACCAAGTGCGTGAAGGATTGCAAAATAAAATTATTTGCAGATGATACCCTTATATATGTAATAAGTGAAGATTTAAATAGTGGACTACTAAAAATACAGAACGAACTAGATAGTGTTAGTAATTGGTTAAAAAGTAATAGACTAAAAGTTAATGTCAAAAAAACTAAATGTATGTTACTAGGAAAAGTGCCAAAAGACATAAATAAGACAATAAGATTGGACGGAGAGATAATAGACATTACAACAGAGATAAAATATCTTGGTGTGTTAATAGACAATAAATTAGACTTTAAGAAGAATTTTAATTTGGTATCGAATAAAGTTAGTAAAAAAGTAGGATTACTCTGTAGGATCAAGAAAAAATTAGACTTAGAAAGTAGAAAGTTGTTATATAATGTTATTGTAATGCCACATATTAACTATTGTGCAACCATATTGTTTATGGCCAACAAGACGATGCTCAAGAGTATGCAAGTTATATTAAATAAAGGTTTAAGGGCAATTTTAGGTTGCAATAGATATACAGCAATAAAATGGATGCTAAAAAAATTAAAATATCTGGAGATCACCAACCACATAGAATTAAGAACCTTAATATTTTTATATAGGATTAAGAAAGGATTGTTTCCTAAATATCTATGTGAAAACATAATATTTAACAGCAGCGTGCATAATTATCCCACTAGGAATAGAAATAATTTCAGACCGAAAGTAGCGAGGTTGACAACAACTAACAATGGCCTTTTTTACAAAGGCCCCAGGTTATTTAACAACCTACCTGGTGGGATAAGAGATGCACCCACTGCAAAGAACTTTAGACGACAGCTGACAGATTATTATATGGACAATAATCCATGAAAGTCTGTCAGCTGTTGTTCAAGAAAAAACATGGTTTTATTTAGAACAATTACTAATAAGTCGTAGTAATTAAGTTGTAATAATAATAGTTATATTTAAGTTTTGTATTTTTTTATATAAAACTTTATTAAATAAATAAATAAATAAATAAATAAATAAATAAATATTACACAGAGACTTCTATACAATATAAATTACAATTATATACTATATGGACACTATATAGATAATTAATCTAGATCATTCCGAAAAAATAAGGATGCGTTAATTAATTTTTAAACAAGTTTTTACCTAACCAGTGTTAGTACGAATGGAGACAGACCGAAATGTGGTCGTAATGTCTTTTCATGGATTTGAAACTAAACGTTATCTGATAACTGAAACAAGGAAACAAAAACCGAATACACGAAAGGTGTTTGATAAATGGTTGCCTGCGGTGTAAACTGAAAGTTTACCTAATTATTTTGGGCTAAATGTACACAGCACACAGTAAGCGGAAAGTTAGGAAAACATTTAATTGTTTAATTTATAATAGGTATAGGAAAGTTATTTTATAATATGAAATATCATTTTCCTTTCTACGATTCTGTTCCGTCAAAATGTATGAGTTTGTTTTTATAAAAACACAAACAATAATAAGAAAATACAACTACCGATCCAAAATTTGTAATTATTGTAAATTATAAAGCAGTTTATAAGTGGGAGTTAATACATATACACCTGTCGCTGGTTACCTAACGGTGTGAGGAGTGTTGATTGCTGAATAAAATTTGTACCAAGTTAAATGGCTAAAAGTCCTTGGCACAACCGTGAATTTAAAAAATGTGTCATTTTGTAGCAGAAGACGTTACTTTGAATTAGTTTAAATTCTAAAAACATTGTCTAAGAGTGTGCATACCGACATTTCAAAAATTTGTAAAAACAGGAGACCTTCTATCTCGACAACCGTTACTAAATATGCTTTGGAACAAAATAGGGTAGATGCATTGAACCTTTATCTAGGGAATAACTGTAAAAGATTTTTTATATCTTGTATAGATATCTCAAATTTTTTTTAAAAAATACCTCTGATCTTTTTTCCGAAAGACTGAAACTCGTTTTCCGAAAGTCGCGGAGTAAAATTTTATCTTTGTACTGATAATATGCATTAAAATCTAGGGAATAACCGTAAAGTTTTTTGATAAACGCAAAATTAACCCCAAAAAATGAAAAAAAAACGCTATTCTTACCATTTTATCATGCAATTGTCGCGCGATTTTGAACCTTAATGCCGTGGGAAAAGACTGACGTTATTCTTGGTACCATGCCCTTAATACATACCTTTTAAGATATACGTATCTAATATTATCTATGACGTGCTACTGTTTTTTCAAGTAGACTTGAACGTAGATGAAGGTATATACTTTGCCGGTAGTATAAGATACGGAATCAGAATTACCAATGAACCATAAAAATGAACATTATTAAATTATTACTCACCCGAGATTAACCTCGTCGTTTTATATTTTTATTAATTTTAAAGGTTGTTCTTTTGAAAAGGTCTTCGTTACTTGCTGAATGAATTTGTTGGGTGAAAAGTGTCTTTAAATAATACCCCGTGTGTTTCTGCTGAGTTATTATATTCTACTCGCCTAACAAAATATCAAAGTTTCTACTAATAACATTAATATAATAGTTTTAGAGTTTTCAGTTAGCACGCCTAGTCGAGTGTTGCTAAAACTAAAGAGGGATATTATATGTGGATGTTTGTACGTACACTACGTACAGTCTACACTCATCAGCTAAATAATAATGTTCAATTTACGTACTGCTATTAACACTAAATTTTATTATTTATTTTATTGGACTTAAAATATTGCACCGGTTGGCATACATAGTATTTTAAACCTACGGTGGTTCCACAAGGTGTCGAATACAGAATTTCTCAGAAGAGCCATATTGCTGTGGTGTTGGCGACGCGTAGTGTTGTGCGTTGCTCTGGCCACGTCATCCGTATGTAGGGTGACGGACTTTAAAAAAACATTATTCGGGGAGCCCGTGCATGGAAGAAGAAACCAGGGTGTTCACAGTAAGCGATACAAAGACGTCCCTAATACCATATTGAAGGACAGTAATATTCAGCATACTGGGAACAAGATGCTGCTGACCGCACTACAGATAATATCCGAAGGACACAGAGGACGATGGCCCACCCGGAGGATATAGCATCCATGCTCTAAGTACGATAAAATATGCCCATCTCGGATTGGCCTATTAGTATCTGTGTAACCACCGTGAACTTTCAGCGCGCACAATACTCGCCCTTTGGAGTTGTTGGCATATACTCGTTCATATATAAAACCTTATAAACATAAAATATTATGGTGAAATGTTAACGTAAAGAAGAATTTTTTTGTAGTAATTAATAATGTTGTATAGCCGACGGTAATGTTGGTTTGTTTGTAGGAGATTCTATCCGGGAGGAAGCCGAGCTTTCTCGTTTGCGGTCCCGGATAATGATTAACCTGGGCAGTTTAGTACAACACGGGGTAGTTGGGACACACGACCGGATGAACAGGAATCGTTATATGGGGGTTGAAAGTTCACTAGGAAAATTAAATTAATTATATCTCATCGGGTTTATTGCCATTCGTGGTACCGTTATTTGATTAATTTCAATATTATTATCGTGAGTATAACACAGCAACTTGTCTCACATGGGATGTGAGACAAGTGTTTGTGCAATGTGTGCATGCGTATTTATTATTATTAAATGTTTTTATTTTTTATTTTTATTATTTATATTTATGTGTGTTTATTTATATTATTGTTATTGTATTTAAGATTTTCTTTCTATTCTCGGGTTGACTGTAAGACATTGGTTTTGCAATAAATCCGCCTTTTGGCACACTATAATTGTCTTGTTTTTGTAACTATGTATATTTTCTCTGGCCAATAAAGATTTATTTATTTATTTATAATCTGGGTAACCTAAGAATCAATGAAATAAACTATACCGTTTCGTCACCGTTGGTTAGAGCGCAGACTTGTTCGCGGATATATTCTGCATTTCATGACACAAATTTTTAACTTTCTGATAAAAGTAGACATATTGACATTTCAATAATTTCTAAGAAAAAAATGTGAAAATCACCTCTGATATTTTTCCGAAAGCCGGCAACTCGTTTTCCGAAAGTCGCTGATATTTTTTTTTGTGTTGATAATATGCATTAAAATCTAGATTGAAGCGGAATAATCTCCTCAAAAAAAAAACGGTTATTCCAACATTCTATCATGTGATTGTTCATGCGATTTAGAACCTTAATGCCGCGGGAAAGGACCGTGATACCATATGTGGGTTGCGAGCCTTTTAAGTAAGTATGCATTTTTCTGTACACAAGCCAAAACATTTAGGAACGTTGACCAGGTAAATAATCGTCAAAATATTTCAAACTGGCTTTGGTCTCGAAGCTCTGGTATTAAACGATTTTTTCTTCTTCTTGTAGATCTGTCGATCTGTTCTTCGCGGACTACTAAGTCTCTTGTGATGAGGACCTACAGTTCTTCCACCGCTCAGGGGTGTTTTCCAGACGGGCACTCCCTGGAAGACAATTCATTGACTGCCGTATGGGTAGTTGTAAATTTTACACAGGATTTATTCCAGTGTATTGTATCTTTAATTTAATTCGTTTCCCGCTTTGAGTATGTACTCTAAAATATTATTAAACTTCGCTTCTTTTGATATACCTATCTTATTTTTAATCTCAAGAGCTTCCCTCATATTAAAATGTTTTACGACAATAAGTAACAATACATTGTAGTCAAGAGACATTTACTAAGGATTCAAATAATACATGTCACATACACAAAGGACTTAAGGGCATGGCACCAGGAATGACGTCACAGTCTTTTCCCACGGCATTAAGGTTCAAAATCGCGTGACAATCGCATGATTAAATGGTGAAAAAACGTTTTTTTCCATTTTTTGGGATTAATTTTGCGTCTATCAAAAAACTTTTACGGTTATTCCCTAGATTTTAATGCATATTATCAGTACAAGAAAAAAATTTTCTCCGCGACTTTCGGGAAACGAGTTTCCGTCTTTCGGAAAAAAGGTCAGAGGTGTTTTTAAAACATTTTTTTGAGAAATCTATACAAGATATCAAAAATCTCTTACGGTTATTCCCTAGATAAAGGTTCAATGCATCTACCCTATTTTGTTCCAAAGCAAATTTAGTAACGGTTGTCGAGATAGAAGGTCTCCCGTTTTTAGAAATTTTTGAAATGTCGGTATGCACACTCTTAATCTAAAGTAAATAATCTAAGGTAATGTAAGTATTGCCTCATGTATAAATCACCAGTCGACATTAAATCAGTAAGAAAAGCTAACTAAGTACGATAATAAGGAAGGTTCAACATTTGAATTATTGTAAATTCCATCGATTAAAGTCCTTAGGGCTACATTATTATTCCTTAAACCGAGTATAGCTATAACAACTATGTAGTGAAATTACATATCGAATCCTTGATAAGTTTTAAGGATGAATAATCCACTTTAGCTGCCTCCTCTAAAAAAAACCATTAAGTATTATAATATTGTGATTTACAATAATATTATTTTGTGTTTTCTTTCAAGTTTAAGGGCTTGGCACTAAGAATGACGTCACAGTCATTTCCGACGGCATTAAGGTTCAAAATCGCGTGAACAATCGCATGATAAAATGGCAAAAATTGCGTTTTTTCCATTTTTTGATGTTAATTTAGCGTCTATCAAAATATTTTTACGGTTATTCCCTACATTTGCATATTATCAGACCAAAAAAATTTTTCTCCGCTACTTTCGGAAACGAGTTTTCGTCTTTCGGAAAAAAGATCAGAGGTGTTTTTAATTATTTTTTTTTAGAAATCTATACAAGATATAAAAAATCTTTTACGGTTATTCCCTAGATAAATGTTCAATGCATCTACCCTATTTTGTTCCAAAAGCATATTTAGTAACGGTTGTCGAGTTATAATTTTTCAAATGTCGGTATGCGTACTCTTAATATTTAGTTGCCTAAATGAACATTACAGAGATTTACTGCCGCCTAAAGCTCATCACATTCATCAAAATTTTCTAACAGAAACATGTCCCATTTTTCTTATTTCTCGCTGTACGTAAGACATATCGATATAATAAAATGCTTACTATTATGTTGTAAATACTGGTATTTCAGGCACAACGCTTGTATTTTAGGCCCCGCGCATCTGAGCCTAATCCTGTGATATCCGTGATATCTGTATATGTGAATTTTTCCCAGTATTAGGCTGATAAGTTTATATGTGAATCATGAATGATAATATGTAGACTCATCTGGCTGATAATACTGAGAAGTGTGTTGGAAAAGTCATGCCTCCGCGTTAAAAAATGTTGTAAAAGAATTCAATAGATGCTGATAGTGGTAGTTTTTTTTAAAACGCACATTTAACCGGTTGATTACCAAGCTCGATAATACACGGGCTAGCTTTCTTTGCCAGGATTACCAAGCCCGAACATAGCCGTTTTCAATCTTTAGATAACTACAGAGACATCTCCTGTTAACTTGATGATTTCTTTTTGTCCCATCGTGTAGATTGAAGCTTTGTGTACTAGAAACTATAACTTCATTTTATAAACATTGATATATACATTATACATCAAAAATTAAAACGAATGTCGCAGTGATTTCCCAAAGACAACTAAGTGTTGAGTTTAGAAGAAAGAAATCTATGAGTACACAAACTGATTAAAGACTTCGTATAGGGGTATTGTAGCGAGGAAACAATTTCAAACTAATCATGTCTAATTACAATAACGCTAGGTGAATGATACTGCCCTGAAGTAAGACTGAGTAAGTGTAAGTATCATATTCATTCAATTTGTTTTGTTATAATACTGATGTGGAAAAATAATGCTTGACTTTACTAATGTATCTATTCACAAGTTCTTACGAGGATAAGAATCTAGGATTCGTTGTTAAGGGTGTGCATACCGACATTTCAAAAATTTCTAAAAACGGGAGACCTTCTATCTCGACAACCGTTACAAAATTTGCTATGGAACAAAATAGGGTAGATGCATTGAACCTTTATCTACGGAATAACAGTAAAAGATTCTTTATATCTTGTATGGATTTCTAATAAAAAATGTTTAAAAACACCTCTGACATTTTTTCCGAAAGACGGAAACTCGTTTCCCGAAAGTCGCGGAGTAATTTTTTTTTCTTGTACTGATAATATGCATTAAAATCTAGGGAATAACCGTAAAAGTTTTTTGATAGACGCAAAATTAACCCCAAAAAATTGAAAAAACGCTTTTTTTACCATTTTATCATGCGATTGTCAGGCGATTTTGAACCTTGATGCCGTGGGATAAGACTGTGACGTCATTCTTGGTGCCAAGCCCTTAAAAGATGTTGAAGATAATTTACTTAATCCACAATGAATTGAATGTAAAATAATATTATGGAATTATTACTAGGTCCCCTTGTGATATGAATTAAATTAGCTAAGGTTTTTTTTACCTCTGAGTAGATGTATAATCGCTACAGAAAAAAGAGCTACACGTGGTATAACAATGTCTTAGAGTAAGTACTTCCTTTATAATTTTCCACCACAAATAATGTGAAATTATTTAAATCATTAAATTATAATGAAATGATATTCAAGTAAGTAATTAAGCGTTGGATAGATTTTTAGCGGGTTTTCTGCGAGTGCTCCCTGCGGAAACTGCCGAGGGGTGGCGGAAACATCCGAGGAGGCTCAGGAAGGAACCGAGGTACCATCCCCGGGGAGATATAAATAACGAAACGTCGGGAGGTCGACAATAAGAGGGAGACTGTACGCTTACAGTATAATACCACCCTGCGATTGTGAAAGAGGTTCAAAATTGTGCCAAATATCTGGGTACTTATAATACCCCAACACCTCCTCACCTCAAGCAGGTAATTTAACTATGTCCGGACTTAAATAACGGTTGCCACTTTGATCAAAATTAATTACCAAGTTTTGACGTGCAAAAATGTAACGATAAAGATAGGATCCAATGCAAGAGATCAACTAGGAAAAATGCGCAAGACAAAGACAATTAGGTATCTAAACTATTATTGTCGTAACTCCAATTCTGGAAGAGTTGCCGGTAATGGAATCTAAGAAAGTAAGCAGATTTTAAAAACGAATGAAAAGTCTCTTCTCAAATTATACTTTGACTGAAGAAATTCACTGAAGCAAACCCATCGCGACATTGCGACCTCTTCCAGCTACCCCTGCTTTAAGGGCTTGGCACCAAGAATGACATCACAGTCATTTCCCACGGCATTAAGGTAAAAAATCGCGTGAACAATCGCATAATAAAATGGTAAAAATAGCATTTTTTCCACTTTTTTAGGGTTATTTTTGCGTCTATCAAAAAACTTTTACGGTTATTCCCTAGATTTTAATGCATATTATCAGTAAGTACAAAAAAAAATTACTCCGCGACTTTCGGGAAACGAGTTTCCGTCTTTCGCAAAAAAGATCAGAGGTGTTTTTCAAATGATTTTTTGAGAAATCTATACATGATATATAAATCTTTTACGGTTATTCCCGAGATGAATGTTCAATGTATCTTCCCTATTTTGTTCCAAAGCATATTTAGTAACGGTTGTCGAGATATAAGGTCTCCCGTTTTTAGAATTTTTTGAAATCTCGGTATGCATACTCTTAATTGAAATGTTTGCCATGAAATAAAAATACGTTTTGTCTCAAACACTTCATTCACATTGAGGAGATCCGTATATTTCGTAATACTGTAATTTCAGTTCCTTTCGCATATTATTACTAGAATGGCCAGCGATAAATGTATGACATTATTTTGGGAAATTGCTTAACCGTAATTTGGTTTCCCACGTACATTTAGTATTAAGTATTAATACTGTGTGGTGTAAAGGAATGGAGGTGTTTTATGGATTAACAGATTATCACAAGTAGTAGGCATCATGTAGGAGGAGATTCTTAGTGTAATACAACAAGGAACGTGGTCGCTTTATTGTAGGCATTTCTCTTGTAATCAAACCTTATGATCCCATAACAGAGTTAAGTAGGCACTCATACCTAATGGTAATATGGATAAAAATATTATACAACACTATATGAATGAATAATTGAAAAAATATTTTAAAATTCATGAGTGTGCCGGTATTTGATTAGGAAAAAAATCCTTTTATAAATGATCAATAAAATATTATTATCCGCAACCAGATGTCGTGCAACCAAATATCACGCCTCTCGTTGTCGAACGAGTGAAGCGCGACCAATTGTCGGCGACCAAGTGTTCGCGACCAAAAGACGTGATACCACATGAGTACACCTTTCAACACGAAAACATTAGATTTAAACCTTACAAGAGTTTGGCCCACCCTGGTCTGTCTTCCGTTTGACGCACTCCCTTTCACAAACAGTGTCCCTTTAGCTTGCATCAGCTGGCCGGACCATCTTACGGGTATTTGTCTGCGACCTCTCCTGACTTCAACTCCACCAAACATTATATTGTTTTCCAGATTGTCCGGCTCACGTCTCGATATGCGTTGAAATAAAATTAAGTTGTTTTAACATATGACATTCTTTTTATACGAAAATTATGATTACGATAGGATTGTGTCTTACGTAAAAATAACAGGTCCTAAGAATTTGTTTAAAAGCGAATAAGAGGCAAAACAACTTCAGCACACCTGTCAAGTTAGTGTCAGGTGAAATATTTCAGTAAACAGTTGTTCTAGTAATGAGAGCTGTTGGATATTTAAATATAATGTGAAGCGGCACCTAGTGTGTATGTATATTAAACCGTGTTCACATGTGTACACTGTATGTGTTGTTTACAGAAAACTTTACCTATGTGTACACCAAGTCATTGTATTTTAACTAGTGATGGAAACGAAGCAATGACGTAGTTAATGCATATTTTATACATCGACATCCCTAATGAAGGATGGGCAAATAAATGAGAGAGGAAAGTATGGTCGATGACATAATTTCAATACAATTTCAATGAGTACATGGTTGGCCATTGGTTGAGGCGGCCGTCTCTCGAGCGGGAGGTGCCAGGTTCAAACCCCGGCGCTAGCAATGTATTTTTGCGATACCGGCTTTTAGCCTAGTGCAAGGTGTGCAGGAAAGTATTTGGGTTTGTGTATGCAAGCCCAGATCCTTTTTTATAAAAAAATAATACTATGTGGTAAGAAGAGCGAGTGAGAGAAAGGAATGGAAACATGTCTATATACTCGACAGTTGTCGAAGCGGTAGAAGCAATATTAAGAATCTCATTCTTCTTCTTTTGCCATGTCCATTTTCCGGCCCCTTAATTGGAGCGTATGGACCAAACAAAGTCTCTCCAGGTGTCCAGATTAAGAAGTATCTATACCTAATATAAATTTCCTGTTAACGTATCATAGTATAAATAGGTGTCATAGATTATTAGGAAAGAAATTACAAATTTTTCACTTACGAGTAAACCACGAAAAAGGGACAAAAACTATTTTGTAATAAAATACGAGTACATATCTAAGTTTAATTCTACGTGACATTTTCCTAGAAATAATTCATTTGAAACATTGACAGAGTGTTAAACAAGCCATGGAGTAATATTATTGTTTTTAATTGATGCATTTCTAAAGAATATTGCAGCTCTTTAGGTTCCAAAGCGACCGAGTTAGTTCTGAGGGAGTCAGGATGAAAACACCGGTATATTACTAGGGCCGATCAATAAATACCCGTGTTAGGTATGAAGATGCAAGTTTTTTTCCATTTTTTTTTTCTATTTTTCATCGTCGTCTTTTTTTAGGTCGATACACTTATCTGGACCCCTCTGCCCCCCTTTGAACCCCCCCAAAAATACGATTTTCCAAAATACGCCCTTTTCTCGGGAGTAACCTCATTCTTTGAGCTGATTTTTACTCCCTGAGCCATGTTTTCATATGGGGGACCGAAAAATTATTCGCAGGAAGCCAGGCCGGAAGAGTATGAATAGTGCGGCAGCAAGTCTCGGCGCATTTCATGCAATTTGGCCGCGACGGCCTCGAAGGAATGTGCTGGTACGTTATCTTAGTGATACAACACCTTTTTCCTAGCCAACTGAGGCCATATCTCCTTCATTTTTCCTACAATTTCTCATCGAATCAGTCTAATAATTCACTGTAGTACTGTTTCATGATCCTTCTTCTTTTCTGCAAAAAGAACGTGATGATTATTCCCTTAGAATCCTCAAAAATCGTGATTATGGCCTTTCCGGCCGATCGAACCGTCTTTTCCTCCTTTGAAGGAGATTCAACCGGAAAAATACACTTTTTGCCCATTTCTTAGTCTCTGGCGTATAATAATGTATCCAAATTTCATGAACGGTGACGCCTGACGTAAAAACTCCTTCAAATATCGCTTAAAATGGTCCAGAAACTGCTTGGACTTTGACACCTGTATCCGCTTGTTGTTCAAAGAGAGCAATCGCGGCAGCCATCGGGCCGACACCTTTTGCACACTTTACTTGTTCTGAAAAATATTAATTGCCGTTTCGTACGGCACGCCTATGGCCTCAGATACTTCACACATTTTAATTCGGCGATCAGCAAGAATCATCTCGTGAACTTTTTCAAAGATTTCTTCGGTAACTCCTTCTGCCAGGTGACCTGGCCGCTCCTCATTAAAAACAGTTGCACGACCCGTTTAAATTCGTTGAATCATAATTTTATGTTTACTATAGATGGTGAAGGGTCTCTATAGACAGCATTAAACTTCACTTTTATTTCATCGCGTGTTTTTCCATCCAAAAATGAAGAGCCAAATTCGGATCGATTTTGTCCTTTTTCCATTTTTTTCAAGAAACACTCAACAGGGTCATTAAGCTGGCTGCCAAATAATAACCAATGCACGAAACGGCCCGAATTTTAGTATGATGTCGTCTGAAGGATGGGGCCACACGATGGTAATATCATTTTTCCTCAGGACAGCCACATTTCTTCAAACACTGGTATTTATTGATCATCCTCGTATACAATCTATACTTACTTATAACGTTCAAAGTTGTTCACACTATCAGGTTAGACAAGCGGAGATTCACAAACTTTTGTATATGTATACATACTACACAAACCCCTTCGGCTTTCAACTCCTTTGAAGCCTGAAGCTTTCACCCCACACTGTGTGTGTGTGTGGATAGTAAGAAAATATATGCTTTTTGACCCCTTTGGGTTAGTAGTTAATTACAACCTTTAGTTAATTAATCTAATTAATATTTATTCCTGCTGATGCAGATGTGTGATTTTCTGATTATTTGTTATTTGAAATTGTAAAAGTATGACGTGTAGATACATTGAAGGACTCCCACGGGCTTAAGGCCCTCCGCATCCCCGGGTAGCACAGGCGCATATCGCGTCCTCTATACCCGCACTTCTTGGCAAAATCTTTTTAAGAGGTGGGCTCAGGGTTAGCCAGAAGGGAGCCCCCGACAAACCCCACCCCTAACTTACATTCCTTCAGTGTCCTTGTCCAAGGACGTGTAGAACTTATTTTCAATGTTTTTGTGTATTCATTGTGTATTATTGTTGATTTCAATCATATCTATCTGACCGGTGCACCGCGGTGTTAGTATTCCTGAGATAGAGAGTCCACTGTACAGTATAATGTACCTTTATTTTAGTATATCACTAGGTACACATAATAGTCAGTCTGCAAGCAGAGTAGTTCCTTAATCACCCTCCACAAAAGAGTCAGTTTTCCCAGCAATAAATTTAAAATTACGTGAACAAAGACGAAAAAAGGGAAATGGAAAAATATAATAAATAGTAGGTATTACTCATAATAAGGCTGAATTTAAGACAAAGACTCGGTCATTATTGCGAACAAATAAAAATCTTATATTGATCATTAGAAAGTTGGGATGAAAAAAAGGTAAACTTTGTCAAAATATTTTATTATTTTTCGAAAAAAAAAGTCTCCCGGGGCGTTGAAATTGCGTCTCTATTAAGATAATAGCACGTCGGAAACTTTACAAACTTTTCCCAAATAACCCCTTTGAAGCAAACGTAAAATATTTAAGCAGACAATTTCGACTCTTCCTTCCCTTTCTATTTCTTCACAACATCAACACATTTGTACTGTAGGCATAAAACTTTTTGTCTCTTTCCCTTACAATAATATTCGTCGGTTTTGGCTTCGCAGTTTTTACGACATAAGTTTTCGGGATATACCAATGTGTGCGGAATTTTAAGATAATTATGATTTATAAAAAATATAAACACATCCGTGTAAACGTGCTTACCCCATACTACGCAATAAGCTATAAACAAAGAACAGTTAAATAAACAATGTAAGCACATTTTAGTAAAAGAGAGAACCGTTAATTAAATTTTGACATACTCGTAAGAATAAACAAAAACATTTTACGTATTATTTCTTTCCTCACTAATATAACTTTGCAGTTCGTTAAGAGAATACCGTTCAAAGGATGAAAACAATTTGATGAAGTGGGGGTACCTCTCCGCAGATGAAGACATCACTTGTGATTGTGGCGAAACCCAGGATGACAGCCACCTCCTGATGTGTCCACTGATGGAGGAGGGCTGTACACCTGGGGACCTGATTCTGGCCAACGACAAAGCGATGAAAGTCGCGGCTTATTGGAGTGGTAGACTTTAGACCGGACACGTAAAGTAAGTAAGTAATGAAAGCATGGAGACAATCAGTCGGATTAAGAAACATCTACCAGAATTCGAACCCAGAGCACCTTACCTGAAACACTGTAGGTATCCTCTACCATATGAATATGGGAATGCTTTGATATTTACCACTTTTTTATGACTGGGATTTCAAGCTTGAAAATAATATGGGCTCTACAATAAAGACTTTTATCAGAAATTAAAAATGTTCCAGGAACGTGTTTCACATAGAATTTAGAATCAGAAAACACAATAGGAACACTCGAACTTAAAATTAATTTGATGTGGTATTTGTATTGAAACATTCTGAAACATTCAGTCAGGCTTATTAAAATAGGGCCAATAATGTAATGTTAGTATTATGAATGTTTAGATAAAGAGAATAATATGTGGAGGAAATAGAAAAGTTTCGTACATTATAATGTGGAAAGTAAATTAGCAAGCTTAATACGTCCATTGAATAATCTTTTTCTAGAAACACAACGTGTAAGAGGAAGGAAGGAAGTTAATGAAAGTTTCTTCTAGCCGACCTGCCTTCAGCGAGACAGGAGGTGGAACTAACACATTAGGGTTAAATAAAAACTTTGGAAACACCTTCATTCCACGAGATACAAAATTAGAAAACGTATTCCAGTTACTCCATGCGCTGCTAACGATCTGAGGAGATTCAATTTACTTTTTATACTTAAACTAAATATACACAGCGCGGAATTTTTATTCGTATTTTTTTTAGAGAAAAATCTTTCCATTTCCTTCTCTTCATCCGGTTTTATTTCCTTAAGATTTATAGAAATATTGAAAATAAAACGCAAACAATGTTTTTTTTTAATCAAAATTTCACATTCGTATTTTTATTTTCTCTCATACATAAAGTTTCTGACAAAAGAATTAATATATTGATGTATGTCTAACAATTTTTTTGCAGTACAAAAAAACGAAAATATATTTGAGGTATTTTCTATATATCACGATAATTACACGCACCGAGTTTAAGGACATGGCACCAGAAATGACGTCACAGTCTTTTCCCACGGCATTAAGGTTCAAATTTGCGTGACAATCGCATGATAAAATGGTAAAAATAGCGTTTTTTTCCATTTTTTGGGGTTAGCTTTGAGTCTATCAAAAAAGTTTTACGGTTATTCCCTAGATTTTAATGCATATTATCAGTACAAGAAAAAAATTTACTCCGCGACTTTCGGGAAACGAGTTTCAGTCTTTCGAAAAAAAAGATCAGAGGTGTTTTGAATATATTTTTTTGAGAAATATATACAAGATGTAAAAAATGTTTTACGGTTATTCCCTAGATAAATGTTCAATGCATCTACCCTATCTTGTTCCAAAGCATATTTAGTAACGGTTGTCGAGATAGAAGGTCTCCCGTTTTTAGAAATTTTTGAAATGTCGGTATGCACACTCTTAATTTGAATGCCGTCTTCACATGCTTGGCATTTGCCGCAAACACCAAGCGTCGACAAGCACTTCGCAAGCTCTTGCAGCAAACTTCCATTGATTTGAAAGTCCACGAGCCAAGAAAAACTCTCATCCACACACTCGAACTCGTGATGACTTGTCGAGGTTCAGCAAGCGTGTAGATGCGGCATAAGATGAATGTTTTACATTAAATCACAAAAATAGAAAATGCCATACGTAATACCTAGATATAAAAAAAAACAATGGCTATAAGGTATATGAATATTTACTCACTACATCAGTAAAGTTGTTAAGGAAAGTAGGTGCGTAACTGACATTAAAAAAAAAACAGTAAAAATAACCTTTTACTTTACGCACTCCACTTAATATGTGAAAAATACATGTACTCTTTTTTACCTGAATATTATGTTATTATAATATTTTTAAGTCCATCACGGGCTACCATTTTGAAAAGAGATAATCTGAGGATAAGTCAAACGATCCAATTCCTTATTATTACATACCTTATACTTAATAGAAATGATAATTTAACGCTCTCTACGTGACGATTGTTGAGTCGAAGGTAGTAAGTTTTACACCGTTGTACATTTAAGTATTATAATACTCGTATGTAGGCAGTCAAGATCTCATATGAGAAAATCAGATTTTATGGGATTGTAATCTAAGAGCAAAAATAATGCATCTATTAAATTAACATATTATGGGGTTGTCAGAATGTAGCGGCAGGTGTAGGCTTTCACATATTATCCTACCTCGTAGAATATGAATATTCGTAGGTGCCTACACTGTGGAATGTTGAAAATATGGGTCATGAATTTTAAAATATAGTAATCGCGTTTATTTTCAGGAATTTGAACCTTCAAATTGTTGTTGGCCTTCTTCTTTTTATTTTTTTTTATTTTTAAAAGAAACTTTCGATTGACTAGTGATGTGTACTTTCAAACATATTAATGCAAAATTTATGAGAAATATCAGTAGATCATATAATAGGATAATTATATTAGTAGCATTTAAGCCTAATTCTCGTCAAGTGGACCAGTCAAGATGTCCTCATTTAGATCTTGTAAAAATCCCCAAATTATTGAAATTTTGGGATATTGTTTATGGGTGCCCAGTAGAGCTACACTTAGTTTATGGAACATAATTTCTTTGTGTTAAAAGGATGTGCTCCAACTTACTTACGCAGTATTATAAGAATTGCATCAGTATAGTATTATGCATTTATTGAACCTGAAAGGGAGTCGAAGACAAGAAATCCTAATGGGGAGTGAGAGTAGATTATTTCACTGATTTATGACAAACACAGCGAAGCTAATTAAGTGTTATTTGCACCTTCAAAATGAAATCTAATAGGTAATAGATATTTCTGTGAAAATGATTTTGTCAGAAATAATCTCATATAAATAAACTTTGGTTGACACACAGTTTTATGTTTATTTGTATACAAATGACGGTTAATCGAAATATTGGAATTATTTGAGGTATAGGTAGGATTGTGAAAATACTTTATGTATTTTACGATATTGATGTGTGCGAGTGGCAGTAGATATATAGAAGAAGTATTATAGTGGCAGTGAACCATCGATAAACACTCACCGCGAATAGATTGCCAGCTAACCATTGTCACAGATACAAACGAGCGAAAGGCACAGATAAAACGAATGAATGGATGGGATCGCACCAGACCCTAGGGATAGAGTCGAATGAAAATCGCTATTTTGATTGGACACTTCTGCACTGCGGCAAAAAGGATGCGAGATTACTATTGTTTGAACACAAATAATATCGGTAGAGAATGGAATATTCTATTGAATCATTTGGGAAAATAAAACATACGAAAAAATATGTTGGATCGCCATAAAGGTAATCGGATTTTTTAACCTGCACGCCAGGAAATAATATATGAAGTTTTCATTGAAATACTAGATCATTTTATTGTATGAGCAAATATTGTCTTTATTTGTCGTTCATGAAACGGATTCCAATCCGACATTTTGCAGTTTAATTGAATTTTAATAAAATAACCGTTCGGACTAATCTGCATACCTACGTTTTTTTTCAATATTGACTTCCATTAAGAGGGGATACTAAAGTATCACATTGTTATATTTCTCTTTTCAATTTTCCTCAATAATAAATTTATAACCTTCACCTTTTGCTTCATTCCTGCGTTTCTTTCCGTAAATTATATTTTGGTGGTGATTCAGACTGAAAAAAAACTTCTCTTTGTTCTTAATGTTTTGAGCACATTACCAGAGAAGAGATATCTCGCATACAATTCTATCTTCTTTGTCTTCTTATACTAATCTATCTTCAGCACGTCTTTGATCCCAATTTATTGGTTAATTGAGTTGTCGCAATTATTATGTAAATATTTTATGGAGTATGTGAAATGAGAAGGAATTTACCAATACAAAATAGATATGATGATGAATACCAGAATTCAACATATAAATTAAAAGGATGGATGGACCGATGGACAGGTTTTATTGTCTGCTGAGCCCCATATTATATTGTACTAATGCCTTCTAACTAGAATGAGAACCTACTTATTTCATAAAAATGTAAATTGAACTACAGAGTGAGTGAATGAGTCATTGAGTGAGTAAATTAGCGATCTTCGTAACTGAACTATTTATTCTTCATATCATATCTTTACCTTGTTATGCCTCTACCACATGCTCAATGACGCTCGTGTGAATGAGTAAAAAGATGTGCGGACGGGGTGATTGTTTTGGATTGTATACGTAATCGACGGTTAACGTCTTTTTACTCATTCACACAAAAAACGTGGAGGGTCGGCGAGCATGTGGATGAAGCATAAGGTATAATAATTATTTCAAGCAAGTATAAGAAGCGGGTTATAAATATTCAAACCAACATTATTATGTAAACCAAACTTACTTTAATGCAAGTTATTGAATCTGTACAAGCTCGTAAAAATGTAAAAAACGATAATTAATTACATATTTTGTATGCACGTACGTGATTCTTGGGTGTAATTCACAAAATCTTATTTCACTGATCAAAGAGTTTTGAATGTTTGTGCCATAAAACTAAGTGTAAAACATAAAATGAAAATTATTAACAAAACTTTGCTGTATTCTGGAGACTCTTGTTACACTTAAGCGTATTAGACGTGATTTATCTTGTATCAGGACATTGCCTTGTATAATTTTAAAAGGCCCCTAACAAGGATATTTCAAGAGCCTTTTGTTACCTGTAAAGCACATTAAGGATTAAAGCATAATCATAAATAACGTTTAAAAAAGATTCAATCGTTCAGGGAATTGCTGTAATTCAAAAAGTTTTCATTAAAGTTGATATGATACATAATGTTTTTGAACGAGAACGAGATTTAGGCGTATAGACAAGTACTTTATACACCCATCTATGTTTAACGTTGGTCTGTATCTATATTTAAGCAAAAGTTACAAGAATTTTAGTGAAAAGGGCATCATAGGTAGCTAGTATGTACATAGCTTTGTAGCTCGTTCCAAGAAGAAGAGTTGCCCTAGGTAAAAACATTGGTATAAATTCTTTCACGTGAATATTTTCACTCACACGTATCAAAAGCAAGTAACCTTACATATTATTATAAAACTGTATAAATTTTTACGTACGAGTATATCAAATGAAATGTTTTTGTTTTAGAGTCTGGTGAAGACAGATTACTTCATCAGCTTGTGATGAAGCACGCAAAATAATAATAGCGCCTCAGGTACTGTAAGGTAAAGTGATTGATGTAATCATAATGTTCCTTTGTATCACATCACAAATGTCGTGTCTTATCGTCTTATACATTCATTCATCGCCCCTACTACTGTCTCATTGCTTTCAGCTTTTGTCTGACTCTTTTAAAGTTAAAACGTTTAAAGAATTATACAACTCTACTTTGCGTTATGTTCTTTAAGGGAACACACGGATTCTTTAAAGCTTAGCAATTCAACAGTACGGCGCGTACCTATCTTTGCATTGTAGTTTTTAGTTTACCTACAGCTAAGGCGTCACTTCTTCTTCTTCTTCCTCTTGTTGTAGTTTGGGTGACCTGTTTGTGACGGCGGGCTGTCCTGGCATGAGGAGGTCCAGCTGTCCTTCCATCTCTTGGGTGGCCTTCCGGGTAATTTTCTTCCAGTGGGTTTTCCGTTCCTAAGACGTTACGACGAGTGGAAAACATCTTCCAAAAGATAGGATAGGAAATATTAAGACTTCGACCACTTCACAACACAAGCTTTTAAGCTTTCTGTGAAGTGTACAAAGATGTATTTGGGTTTATTTCGATAAACCCAGATTCATTTTTATTTTTAAAAAATAAAAATAAATTAAAAAATTAAGGTTACATATAGAACTAATGATGTATTGTAGTAAGTTCTGTTAATCTATTTGTTCTGTACTATCATATTCGGCACGTCATTTTTCACATAGAGACTACTTATAAAAGGGACATTCTAGTAAGATACATTCTTGTAAGATATATGATGATAAAATTAATTATATATTGTATTCAGTAAACACAATCCTATAGTAGTAGGTATGCTCTGTAGTGAGTCGGAGATAGTATTCGAGAAAGCAATATTATTTGTTCAAGTAAGTTTATTAAGGAAAAAGAAGAGGGATTGAATTATTATTGTGACTGGAGCAGGGTTCGAAAAAAATCTATTAAAAAAGTATATGAAAGGATAATTATGATACTTAATGATAATCTGACAAATTAAAACAACGCGTAATTAATATGTGTAGGTAGTAGGTAGGTGTACTAATTAATTAGAGTAGGTATTACTGCACGCAGTATCCGAACTCGGATCTTCATGCACATAATTTTATTTGTGATACAATTTCAACAATAATGAATCAAAAAAGTATTCGATAAATCACAACTTATATAAAAACTGCCCATCATTATTAACTTTAATTACTTAATTCTGATGTCATTCGTTTTCGTTTAAAATTAATCGTTAACAAATAAACAAAATTTTACTTGATTTTGATACATTATATCAATGTCTTTTCTTGACTGAGCTAGATGATTATTATTACTTGAGAAATATCGTGTTTATTATCTGATTGATCATTGTCAAGGTTTGATCCCAACAATCTGTCTCGATATCACAAGTCTCTCGACATAGCTAGCTTTGGCTAATAATATTATTTGAAAGTATAAATATCATGATAACTCTTAAGAAGGTACTAGAATTACAGTAGCTCAGTGAACCCTGTCATACCTGACTATAGACAATACAGAGAGTACCTACGTATATTATACTATAGAGATATTGTAGTTAAGAACTGATGGTCAAAATGAGATGAATAATACTACAATGGGTTCCGCGCGGAAAATAAGGATAATTAATGAAAGAATAGATGAAAAACAATGGAACAATTGAAGGATAATACTTCAACAATAGATGAGCCATAATTGAATCGCGTCATTGGTTCTGCCGAATAAAGTGAAAATTCACCAACTCGAATAATAGAAGGCGAAGTCAGTGTTAACCAAGTCGAAAAAACGATTCTCAAATTAATGGAAATGAAAAAGAAATACAGGTAGAAAACAAAGAAAGAAAAATTTCAAACGCACGAAAGAGTTCTCAACCAATCTTTTGACTTGCGACCGGATATTTGAGTAAATAAAATAAAAAATCTTGAGTGTAACAAAACAAGACAATAGGTAAGGGGGGACTTATTGCAAAAGCAATATCTTGCAGTTTACTTGGAAATCACCACTGGTAATGAAACATGCGTCAAAATTACATCAATCAAAGTTTATCAATACGTTTATCACCTTACATTCTTGGGAGATATCCAGCGAATGGAGGAAAACGCAATACCAAAAAATATTCTCTGCACACGACTACACCATATGGGAGACGAAATGTGTGGAGACGCGAGGTGAGGTCGATGGATGGCGTAGAATGGCGAAGAGTTCTGGAGAAGGTCAAGGCTGTTAGTGGGTTTTGGCACCAGTGATGATGATGAAAGTCAGGTTCAAATGAACAGCAAACCATGAATGATTTGTGTGTAGTCATATGTATGGTTATTTCAGGACAAGAGACGTTTTTATTTGTATAAAAATTCTAATTATCACTGAGTCCGTATACCTTGAGTGAAACAGAGGGCGCTAATTTATGAATTAATAACTTGGGATTATTCTGTAAAGCATTCATTAAGATCTTTTATCATAGAATTATTATGAATATTATTTCTACCACTCCCAAAGTCGTGGAGGGAATAAGAACGATATGCTTCTTGAAAAGTACCTTAATTCATAAGTACTCTGTCATATTGGGAGGCAATCTTTAACTTGGGCCATACTGTTCGTCATCCAAAGAGATTTTCAAAACAAAGCGTATAATATAGTATAGTAATTAGATATTTTTTAGAAATCAAATTATGCCAGTTTACAACGATTGGTTTTCCCGTTCATCAAATAGTTTTAATCTACTTGAACACTTCGGAAACGGTAATAAAAAACCACATGGTTATAAATAAGTAATTGCGTAAGTTCACACCCACCACCCAAACCTCCTTGTGTTCCCTCGAGGAATATTAAGCGGTAAAGTTGTAGTAGTGTTATAGAATTCGTATAATTATAAGTACTGTAACATTTAAAATATTGGGTTCAAATTAATTTAATAACAAGGATTTTCAAAGGCGGACCTGTTTTGAGTAAAAAAAATGGGAGAGAGTGTATAACAAATACTAAAAAGGAAAGGGAAAATCTAAAAAAATTCATCTGATTAAGAAAGTGTGATGAATATAATACATTCCTATTTTTATTTTGAAAAGAAAAAAGTGACGAAAAACAGATTTTACAAAAGCGTGCAGAGGTTTTCTCATACACGAATTTCATTGGATAGGATTGATGTTCATAATTTGAAATGAATAATTCATGGGACTCGATGAAAAACTTTTATATTATCACTAAGCTTTTGACACAATAAGAGCTTTATGCGGGGAGAAAAATAATCAGGCTGAAATTATTTTAAATGTATTTCATGTTGTACTTTGCTGTACTTAACAGAGAGTTCAAATACGAATGAATATTTTAAAAGCTCAATTATTATTGAATGTTATTGGAAAACACATTGACAGTTGAAAACAAATTACTTTCTCGTACGATATATACTTACAGCCGTTATTATTATCGACATCTGAGAAATTTTGTTATATGTGGTTAAAATACGCCTATGACAATTATTACTTTGTACCTACATTATTAAACATTTCATATTGAACCAGATCAAAGATAGAATTTATTAAAATATTGTCATTATAATATACATTCAACAAAATATTAATAGATATCAAAATTAATTTTCAATATTCGAGAAATATCAATTATGAGGTTACCTGGAAAAGATGGCCATGTCACGGCAAACTCACATTAATAAATTTGTTTTGTAAAGAGGGATGTGTGACTATTGTACCTACATTTATTAGGTATTTTAGAGCTTTGAAATCATGATAGTAAGATTGTCCGGCTTATATAAAATTTACAAAGTATAGAAGAGGCCTATGTTCAACAGTGGAACGCAAGTAGCTTGCAGTGAGTAAGAAAGATCTTAAGAAACAAACGTAATTTTTTGTTCCTTATCTATTTACTTTACTTACCATGTCTGCAAGCTAGCTGGGGGCTTCATTAGGCATGTCTAACTGATAAGATAGTTACAGAAAATTAATAATAATAGATAAAATTTTCTATTAAAAAATTACAATTATTTTTCAGAAAATCTATTTAAACATCGTTACCTCAAGTCAAATACTACACGTGGAACGACTTGGCAATGGAAAGGGTAATTAAGTAATACCGTCAGTTGAGTATTTTAATAAAATTACAAGTTAAAAAAACACTTTCCGTGGTTACAAGAAAAAATATAAAAACTCGAATAAAATATTACCAACCTAGAATTTCTCCTTTCTTTTATTATAATATTATGATGTGGTTCTAATCTTAAGGAAAGAATAATATTAAGAAGATTCTTAGTAAGGGGAAATAACCCTTAATCTAATCGAAAGACAAACCCCCGAGGATACATTTATAAGGGATGCTTTGTAACGCTTACCACTTCTTTTTTACAGGAGAGTAAAAAATCTGAGAAAAAATTAACAATAATCCGCGTTGAAGATAAGCTTAAACATGAATCGTTAATTAAAACAGGTATGTTTTTATTTGCTGAGTTTTGGGAAAGGTGAAATAAAGAGGATTTTGGTTATAATTTATTCTATCTTCCGAAATTATTGTTTTATTCAATTACTTACATGATTTGTTAACAAGTAAAAGTGTTCTCCAATTATATTTTTACATATGCATTGTAACATTATTTTCTGATTATTATAAAGGTTTTCGGTTCAGTAGAGCAAATTTGCATACATATTCTCGGAATTATTACCCGAAGGGAGTATCTGCGAACATGTGTGAGGTTATGGATTGTGCCTCATATTATGTCAAACTAAAACTCCGCAGAAGATGTGTAGAACAAGATGCAGGACTTAGCTGCAAACCAATCCCCAGGATGGAAACTCCGAAGAACAAGATTCCAGAATATGAAGAACTCAAGTACACGTGGGTTAACTAGAATAGATCGCTGAACAGGGTAAATAAATAAACATAGCTTTATGATATGATAACAATTAATAACAATATGAACTTTTATCAGAAGCAATTTCTGCTATTCCACCCGGATAAGTTCCATAAGAGATCAGAAGAAGTTCACCTAGTGAATATATTTTTTTAAAATTTGTAAAAACGTTATATTGTTCGCTATTTTCATTATTTCTTTTTTTTAGATATTTCGGTCTGAACAAGAAATAATGATTTCTGTAAAATGGTAGATTGTTGAACGATTTTTTACCTGACGGTTATCTTTTAGGAACTAATTTTCAGAAGAGGTATTAAATCAGTGGTTAAAAAGGTATAAACGGTTTCAATTTTTCAGTAGGTGTACAATCTCATTATATATACAAATAGAAGTTGTCCAGCCGAGGTAATTAAAAAAAAGGCTTCATAGCAATCTAAATATTAGATGAGAACGAGGCGTAAAACATATTTAGAGTGAACTAAAAAGGTATTTAATTTGTACTTAAACAAAAAGGGAAACTTTTGTGGAGGATCATAAATCTGCTTACGTAGTTTTTCTGTTTAACGAAGTGTATAAAATTTGTGTAAATATGAAGAAATTACAACGGAAGGTAAAAATATGGTTTTATTTTTACGAGCTGTAAGCAGTTATATTTACATTTGTGTAGCAATATTGACAAAAAATGTAACATGGTTGTTACGACGTACAGTACCTACAGTACTCGTATGACGTGTTCACTGTTCATTCTATGTTATAAAGCAAATTTTGTTACGTGATGTAGAGCAACGAATAAATTCGCCATGACTGAATAACGTATTGGAAGCGTCGGCCCTAGTGAAAAATTTAGTATGATTTATTTATCAGCTACCATTTATTTATTTCTTTTCTCGGGTTGACTGTAATATATTGCTTTTGCAATAAGGCCGCCTTTCGGCACACCCCCATTGTCTTGTTTTTGTAACTATGCATATTTTTTTTTTAGCCAATATAAAATATTTATTTATTTATTACCCCATTTTGTGGGAAATGCTTTGAGGATATTCATGGATCATGAACTAAATTGTAATGTGCATAATATGTCACACTTAGGTTGCAAAAGATAAAACTCCGGCATTTCTTCATTTAACGTCCCAGAAAACTGAGAATATGCAATAAGCACTGCACAAAACCGGTCTGAGTAGCGTATGTTTTCGGTCGGTATGTTTCCTAACCGATATGGGTAGCAAATAAATACCGTGCGTTTACACACTAAACATTCACTTTGCGCTGAAATTTGACATAATCATTTGACATTCAGAACGGGTGTCGATTGCTGAAAGATATGAAAAGCATTTTGTGGAAGTAAAACATGAATAATTATTTTACAATTCCTTATTATGATATTAGATTCGCATAAATTTCATTTCAATCTCAAATCAAAGGAGTTGTTTACAATGTTTAGTGTATTACGTATTATATTACAATATTGTCTGGCAAACTATGGGGAGATAATATTTCATAAAACAAAACTAATAAAAGGAATATTAATATTGAAATCCCTTTGAACCGAATATAAATTAGATATAACGAATAAATTGCTAGTTAATATACATAATCAATTTTAGTGAAAATTATTAGTAGTGTATTAGATATTCTTGTTGGTATCTCATAATGTACGAGTCGAGTACAAAGCATCCTACTAGGTATTAGCTATTTATAGCTAAAAATATTCTACATACAATAAATGAAGTACCTATCTAGTATCTATATACCTGTTTATACTCAAAATTGTTATTACTATGGGCTACATATGGGATGCCTTTACAAATTAACAATGTATCCAGTGTTGGTCTAGTAGGATAAACTATGTGTTTCTATAAAATGCACAAAGTGATGCGCTTTTTATTCTCAATAATTTTATATGCCCCTAAGGTAAGTAGTATGTACTGTACGTATATGATTCTCAAGCGTATGTTCTAAAATATTCAACACAAAGGTATTACAATTAAATGTGAGGTTACCTTATACCTACTATATAAATTATTATGAAATATTAATAATGGAATACATTTTGTACGCCACAGCCGTGAAATGTAGGTAACAAATTTGCGGTAAAGATATATGTATTATAAAGCCTAAATTTACGAGGGAAATTTGTTCAAAATGTCCCAATATTCTGATTGAAAAGTTTTTATATCGCCTCTTAGTATAATAATAATTTAACCATAAATCTTGAAATGTTGACGGAGAAATTCGCGCAAGATTTCGCTTATGGTCGTTATCTCTTCGATTTTATGAAAACGCCATAAATTTTCATATTCATTTTAAGTAATGGTGTATTTTTTTTCTACAAAATTCCCCTTTCAAAATATTCAAAAAAGATCCTCAAATGTACAAATAATATAATAGCTTCTAGGGCCCAATTTGCTCGTTTATTATTATAAATTGGGTGAAATAAACATTTGAGCATCAATCGTTTAGTTTAAAATGATAATAATAAGTACTCGTAGTTTCTTGGTCCTATAGATTGATTATTATTTTTTTAAATAAAAAAAAGGATCTGGGCTTGCATACACAAACCCAAATACTTTCCTGCACACCTTGCACTAGGTTAAAAGCCTGTATCGCAAAGTGTGGAATACATGGCCAGCGCCGGGGTTTGAACCTGGCACCTCCCGCTTGAGAGACTGCCGCCTCAACCAACTGCGCCAACCATGTACTCGTATAATTTATATTATCATTATTATAGTGATTTTGTCTTCCAAATGTACGTAACTCTAGTCAAGAAATATGTTGCAGTCCATCAGTACCAGATAAACGATATTTGAGACAATGTAGTTTCAATAATTTCATTAAACCAACAATAGAGTTGCAGCCAGTTACACATGAGATCTTTAAAACTTGTAGCTGTATTTTAGTTTCATAAAAATATTGCCATTTTATATCACAACGCCGAGGAATTTCAGGAATATTTTTTTATCCATAGGACAACATCCGCAGAGAACATTTTCTCTTGGAATTATCCCGCGCGATGTTTGAATATTTATATTCACGGCGTCCGAATTCTTGTATGGTCGGAATTACAATACACACAAAATATTTCACATATCAAATGTAGAAAATTATCCCGTGTCAAAAGAACAGGGAACTACAATAAAACATAAAATGTGAAAAAAAAAACCTCAAAAAGTCGAAAATATTGCTATTCTAGCTCAGCATACACAAAGAAGGAATTTCAAAGAGAGTCTTGTATACATAATGATATGTTATACCCCACCACGTGTCGCTCGTCACAGAAGCCTTTGATAAAAATATGTTCTATTCGTTTTTTATTATTTTCCATTTATCCTATTCTTTATTGGATCACAGTAAACTATTTATTTGTATAACATCCTTGCTTTGCATTCGTACCTCCTAACATAATGTTACCAACAGCAAGGAATAAAACATCGTAGATATTACGAACTCTTATAGGGTATAAATCTGGTACAAATTGCGACAAGTTTGCATTAGTGAAAATTTACTTCTACCCATTTTTTTTGTCTGACTGTTCACGTGAAGAGTAAATAAAAAAAATCGTTCTACTTCGCCGCCATACGAACAATAAGTTCGAAATAAATTTCTTAGTAGTTATTACCAAATATATGTTATTATTCTTCTTTTCGAATGGCATGTCTTTTTCTTACAATTAAAGAGGGTGAGAATTGAAAAAAAGGTACTGTCTGAAGGACATAAGGGATTCTTTAAATATTCCGTAGTCAAAATTACCGTTTCTCTTGGATAAATCATGATAGCTTTGCCTATGTAAACAGCACTAGAGTAGCCTACATTTAGTATAGGCAAATGTGTTGTCATCATTTTTTACTATAGTGTTTTTAGATCCCAAAATAATCGTCACGTATTCAAAATTCTTTTAATTTTCTCTCTTATATGTACTATGCAGAATCCTATTTTAAACGATAAAATAGTACAAAACTATGACTTCCCAAGTTCGTGACATTACATAACTAGAACATATTGGCTTTTTCCTTATCAAAACTTTTACTTCTGAATACAAATTCTTATGTGAATAATTATTCTTATCAAAAGTTATGCAGAGAATCACATAAAGATTAGGCGAAAGTGCATTCTGAATTATAAGCGATAAGCTCGCCCTTAACAAAGTTATTTTTCAAAATTTTAAATTATCAGCCAAATCTTAAACATATGAAAGTCACGCTAAATTTCAATATAAAAAAATCTGGTTCAATATATTGTATTGTTTAAAAAATCAGCTGAAATCAGAAACTAGAGCAGCAACATCTAAGAAATAAATAATTTCTTTCAAGTATAATAGTAGGGATGAAAGTCAGATCCGGATTAACTTATTGAAAATCTTATACTTTTAGCTTCTTTGAATTCAATGAAGAAAAATAAAATTATATAAGTAATTGCTTGAATAAGGAGTGTTTTTATTCAACACGATCAATCATGGGATCAATGGCAGGTTATTATTTCAAAATACCAACAATATTATATACAGTCCATTTTTGTAAATTCCGAATTTAAATAAGTGTGTTAATACATATATTTTACTATGAATTAATAACTAAGAAATAACGGCTTATTTTGTTCCGACTTAATTAGTTAGATAATTAATCTGTCATTTTTTTAATCTGTCATTCTGAATGTATGGTCTAATTAATCTGTCATTCTGAATGTATGGTGAAGCGTAATGGGTATGGACTGGTAGGACCGAGACTCATCTGGATTCGTTTCAAGGTAGGCATGACCAGGCTGTTCCTTATTATAGGTTACGGTCCAGGGAATGATGCCTTGGATGATGAGAAGGATGAGTTTTGGAACTTAGTGCGGGAGACAGCGGATAAAAGAAGAGCGAATGAAAAAGTAATATTGGCAGGTGATCTGAATGGTTGGGTCGGTGTCAGAAGGAAGAATTTTGAGAGAGTGTTGGGACTGCATGGCGATGATAGGGTGAATGATAACGGGAAAAGAGTGTTAGAAGTATGTTTAGAGTTGGATCTCTTTGTGGCGAACACATTCTTCGCACACAAGGAGATCCACCAGTACACTTGGCAAAGAGAGAGAGTTGATCGTATTGAAAGGTCGATGATTGACTTTGTATGTGTGGACTCTGAGCTCCGGAAGGCGACAAAGGACACCCGGGCATTTCGGGGCGCCGGACTGTGGACGGATCACTTCCTTGTGATAACAAGGATTGATCTTTTCTCCGGTTGGCGCTCGAGGGCTCGGAAGTTGGAGCCTGTCCGTAGAATCAGGGTCGAAAAACTGAAAGAGACGAATGTTAGGGATGAATATGAAAGACTAACTAACGAAAGGCTAGAAGTACATGATGATGAGGAACGCTCGACGAGTGAACTATGGAATGTTATGAAGGAGGTGCTAGTAAAGAGTGCAAGAGAAGTATGTGGAGAAGCGTTGGTAGGAAGGAAAAAAGGTGATGCGTGGTGGGATGATGAGGTGAAGGATGCTGTAGTGAGGAAAAAGAAAGCGTGGAATGATGTGCTTGGTGCGAAACCAGATGATGGAGGTGAGAAAGAAAGAAAGAAGAATATATATAAAGCGTGTAGGAAAGAAGTGAAAGAAATGGTTTGCCAGAAAAAGAGAAAACTTGAGGAAGAGGAATGTATGAAATTATCGAGGAACGCCGAGGAGAATTTGAAAATATTCTGGAAGGAAGTAAAAAGAAAGAGATCTGGAAGTGAGAAAAACAGTATGAATTGCATCAAAGATAAGAATGGTGTTTTAGTGATGAATGGAGAAGAAGTTGTTGAAAGATGGAAAGAATACTTCGAAGAATTATATGAAAGTGGTACTAGTACAAACCAGACGAATGTAGCAGATAGTATGAATGTAAATATTGCTGAGGACGAGGAAATACGTATGAATGAAGTTGTGCTTGCATTGAAAAAAGCAAAGAATGGTAAAGCTGCGGGACATGACTGTGTGGCCATAGAGTTCATCAAGCAAGGTGGCCCGAAGATTCTCGAGTGGTGCCTGAGGCTCTTCAACTTGTGCTGGGAGAGTGGCTGCACTCCTGAGGATTGGAGGAGGGCAGTCATCTGCCCTTTGTACAAGGGGAAAGGCTCAAGGTTGGAATGCGGCAGTTATCGGGCTATCAGTTTGCTGAGCTCTGTGGGCAAACTGTATGGAAAGGTATTGATTGAAAGAGTAAGAAAAGTGACTGAAAGTAAAGTATGGGATGTGCAGGGTGCTTTCATGAGTGGCAGGGGGTGCACCGATCAGATATTCTCCCTACGGATGGTCGTGGAGAAGCTTCTGGCTAAACACCAGAGGCTCTTCTGCGCGTTCGTGGATCTGGAGAAGGCATACGATCGTGTGGACCGAGAAAGACTGTGGCGTGTACTGTCGGAATATGGGGTGAGCGACCGACTGATTGGCGCAATCGCGTCTCTATATACGGAGAGCTCTGCTTGTGTCAGGGTGAATGCTGCGTTGTCGCAGTGGTTCACTCTCACAAAAGGGGTTAAACAGGGTTGCGTCATGTCGCCTTGGTTGTTCAACCTGTTCTTCGACTACTGCATGCGTCCTCTGAATGAGCTGAATGTTGGTGTGGACCTAAATGGAGTGAAAGTATGTGCGTTAATGTTTGCAGATGATTAAGTGTTGATGGCTGATGATGAATGTGAGTTACAACGGATAGTATCCTGTGTGTACGAAAGCTGCGATATGAATGGTATGAAAATGAATGTAAATAAAACGAAAGTATTAGTGTTCGAAAGAGAGGAAATAAGGACAAATTGTGTGATAAAGGTTGGTAATGACTGTCTGGAGCAAGTGGATGAGTATGTATATCTGGGAAGTTTGTTTACTAGAGATGGACGCTGTGATGGAGACATTGAAAGAAGGAAGCTGGCCGGTACTAGGACGAATGGTGCGCTCGGTCCGATTGTTAGTAGTAGCAATGTGTCTATGAAAGCAAAAGTGCTAGTGCACAATGCTGTCTTGGTGCCGACCCTGATGTATGCTAGTGAGACGTGGACGTGGATGAAGAAGGATGAATCAGGGTTGAATGCAGTAGAAATGAGGTCATTAAGAAGAATGAGCGGGAAAACGCTGAGAGATAAGATAAGGAATGAGGTTATTAGGGAAATGAGTGACTGCAAGACTGGTGTAGTGACAAGAATGAAAGTAAACAAACTAAGATGGTTTGGGCATGTTGAGAGAATGAATGATGACAGGATGACAAAAAAGATATATCTGAATGAGCGAAGAGGGGTGAGAAAGCGCGGCCGTCCGAGACTGACCTGGTCCGATCATGTCGACCAGATCCTCAAGGATGGACGCGTTTTGAGCAAAAGGAATCGGAGAGCGTGTATGACTAATTGCATGAATGTGACGGAAGCTAGGAGTGTGTGTAAGGATAGGGCTGTCTGGCGCTCTGTCCTCTCTGCCTACCCTGCAAGGGATGTGGCGTGAGGGTATAGATAGACTTTAAAATTAACTTGACGGTGTTAGTAATAACCGTAATAAGTCAAATTCAAATGAATGACTAGTGTTTCCTGAGCTGTTTCGTACCCCATTAATATACAGTTTTATTTGAGTACCTATTGGTAATTACAAACACTATCAACGAAATTTTAAAGTCATAAGACATTAATCAAATGGGAAAGATATGATACAAACTACGTATAATGTTGTTCAACTTTTGCACTTAGAAAATTTTATTCACCGTATATAAAAATAATCCGTACCTGATTGAAACACGTCGTCCTTTTTTCATTATTATAACATCAGTGTGCCTTTGCCAACTCCCAATGAGTCTTGGAGAAGTAGTCTATCTGTTTCTATACGACAGATGTTATAGAGTCTGGCATCTGTAGATCAGGGAATCATTGCTCGATATAGTAGTAGTAAAGTATTATACATTTGGTTAGAAATACCAGATCACAGGAATACTCGTACCTATTGATATTTTTTCATCGAGTATAATTTCCCTTAGGCATCGTGCGATACGTGTGAGATGTGACGATACTACCGTAGAAACGGTTCGAGCGAACTCATATTATTATCAGAATGGGATAAATTGATATATTTTCAAATAATGATATTTTTTCATTATGCAAAAACTCAGGTATTCCTAAATGAAATGATTTGTTTCTGAGGTACGTAATATTTTTATATACGCATGTTTTAAAACCATTTTGATACGTAAAAAATCAAAACTTCTATGCGTCCAAATTATAGTAAGTATATAATATATTTTATTTTCAAACCATTCCCAAGATTTATATATGCAAAATCTGTGGACTAACCCATCGATTAATATTGTTCAGCAGTGTAGTTTTTGTTTATTGGTTAATTCTGTTTATTAAATAACAACTGACAAAATAAATCAGAACTGTGTAGGTAATAATTAACATGAATTTATAAATAATGCGTACACAATGTTGATATACAATGTATGTGTTTAACACCCTCCTAGTTCCTATTACAATATAGAGTTAATGTTTGCTGGTTTGTAAATTACTGTGAAATATGACCGATAAAATCTGATTGTGCAGAAATTTTCAATTCTTACAAAAATTCTGGTGGTTAGCTGTGGAAACATGGCATAGAAAAGTTATAATATTCTATTCTTTCCTTTTGTGCCGCATTTCTTTCGGCGTAGGCAGAGATAACAAATCCCCAGACTTCCCTATCCTTATAAACACTTCTTTATTTCATTACATTCATGCAATTTTTTATAGGTATACATGAAAAGTGTATCCACTCTATTTAACTAAGTACTAATAATAGTATACAGGGTCACTGAAAAAGAATGCCCTGATGTTAAAAAGGTATAACTTTGGAAACATTTATGTTAAATAAGCGATTATTGCACTGTGCGGTAACTGATTCATGCAAATTTTGTTTGATTCACTACATAACGCGTTATGACCCTGTATTTATTTGAAAGTTAGTCGGAATATATCTGTAATATTATACCTATAAAGATCATTAACACAGCACATTTTGTTCAAAATAATCATATATTTGTTATGATCACAATCAGAAAATATACGTAGTCGACACGACAAGCTTCAAATGTGGCTTACGTCAATTTTTTTTTACGTACTGGATTCAATTTGAGTTGATTTTACACCTACATAGATAACTATTTTAGCGATATAATAGTTTATACTTCCACAACATTATTTGGGTACATTATAGATTTTGATATGATAAAGTATGTATATTGTTTAGAGCAGTGAATTTTGTAAAACTCTGTTAAATGATACGAAACTATGGACTTCGAAATGTTAACCAATTTAGTCAACTAATAATATTATTAGATGTATCGTCTGTTTTCAAAACACACCCTCTGCACAACTTAAACTATTACGAATAAAATAATTCGTAAATAAAACACCCAAAAAATTCGGTATTTATTTATTTATGGCACACAAACAGACATAACCCATATATAAACACAAACTAAACAAAAAACAACACAGATCAAGTTCAAGCAATGCCCTATTACATGTGTACACAACTAGTCAATACAGATAAAACAAAATTAATAAAGAGAGTGTAGGTAATTCGAGAAATTGTATGTATGTCAACAGTCAGTGCAAAAAAAGAAAAACAAAATGAGGTTAAGGCAATCAGTACAAATGTGTAGACAAAACAATGTTTAGTAGTATCATTCGGATAAAACTAAGATTGACTTTTATAAAGGCAATTTGTACGACTATAATATAAGAAATTATCCCCCGCACAAGGATTTATTTGATTTTTGAGGATGTTTCTAATAGCATTGCATTGTAGTAATATGTGAACATGTGTAAATTTAAGCAAGTGCGTGTTTTAAATAAAAAAAATCACGAGAGCATAGAATTATAACACGAGAGATTTGGTATGTTTTTGAGGCTGTTTTGAGGAAACCAGAGTTTTCGCAATAGCTTATATTCTACCCACACTTGATCGTGTTGAGTTTGTATAAATTTTATGACTAAAGAGACTAAAAAAGCCCCTCTATTTCGTAGATATTATTCGATAGAGGTAGAAATTATTTATTAAAATTAGTTAATTTAGCCTTATCCTGGTTGGGGATATGGAAACACATAAAAATGTTAAATTTTGTATTACACATTGTCATAATCATATTTGAGTTTAGAATAAAAATCATTGCTGGACGGTCCCTTAGTGTCCACTGAAACACATCTTTTATTTTGGATTGGTTTTTGTCTTCAACGAAATAAATGAAATGAATTGAAATAGAATATAGAGTCTGTATGTAACTGGTATTGTTTCTGTACAGATGATATCGCAACGCGGTTTGATAATAGTGTGCGGCCTGCGCTAAATGTGCGCTATAATTGGTCTGATACTGCACTGAATTCAATTGGTTCCAATATGCTGCGAATATTCGGAAAATAATCTAAATACGAAACACTCTAACAACATACCAACCTGCATACGATTATAGATCTAAATGTTATTGTAGTCCGCTCAAGCAATTGACTGCAAATGTAGTAATGAAATTCGTTACTATAGTACCTACACGTATTGAAAAGATTTTCCTAGAAGCAATCAGAAACGAAGTGTAGGGAGACCACAAAGGAGATGGGTCGATGATATCATCGAGTCGGTGGGACATGGGTGGAGACAAAGTGCCCACAACAGAGAATTGTGGAAGACGCAGGAAGAGGCCTATATCCAGCAGTGGAGGGAAAGAGGCTGATAAGAAGAAGAATCAGATAAAACCTATATAAACATACATAGTTTAATACACCCAATTCGCAGGGAAGGACGCGTTTTGAGTAAAAGTAATGGAATGGTGTGTATGACAAATTTTACGAATGTGACGGAAGCAATAAGTTCATGTGAGTATACGGCGGTTTGGCGTTGTGAGATAGATGGATTAAAAAGAAAATATGCAGAAAAGACTACCTCCAATTGAAAGTACTCGTATTTTGGAAAAGGAATCGATGGTATCCGATATGAATGGGCAAACAGATCGGAGAGCATGTAAGACAAATTGTATACATGTGACGGAAGCAGAGACAACGTGAGAACAGTGCAGTATGGCTTTCTGTCATGTTCAACACATTAAATTACAACGATGTACGGAGATCAAGTAGTAAAAGAAAAGGTTTTCGTTTGGCGAGACATTAAAATAAATAGAAACTCAACTTGTTCAAGTACAATTGTTTATGTTTTAATAATGTTCTAATTATATGTACATGTGTTTAGGTATAGAATCTCTCATAATCAGCATTATTTAGGGGAATAGTAAAAGGCATACTTTTATTTTACTACATAGGTAGGGGTAGGTAATAAAACATCCAGTGGAGTAAGTTATATGATCGTAGATTCATCTGGTTAATAGCGTTTTTATTGTGTGCGATGTTGCTCCCTTATTTTCAGTTTTACTTTTACCGCAGAAAATAATCATTGACAACAAATGGGATTTTTTATTGGGTGCGTTTCACTACAACAATCTTTAAGGCGAACCAATCTCTGCCAAGCGATATGCAAATTTCATCTTCTTCAAGTTTTCTTTTTTCGGTTGTGGCGGGCGGGCGGAGTTTCCAAAGAAGAAAAAAAATATATAAAACTACCGAGAAAATAAATCAAGGTACGTAATTTGCCTTGATAAATATTTGTTTGGCTAACAAACTTTAGCTAGAAAAAGAAAAGGAGAAACGTATTTTTTAACATCGCAACCGCAGGAATTATAAAAATTAACATCCGTAAATTATGAGCGACTGAAATAAAATAAAAAAGCTTTTTGTCTGAGGGGTGAAGTTCCCTGGACTATTTGCGCATCTAAATTTTCCTAATTAACAAAACACCTAAAGATCAACTCAGGATTTTTTATATTTATTTAATCTTTAAGTGAACAACAGACACATATAAATATAAAAAATGGACATAGTGCAGATTATAAATCGTTGTTCACTAGGGCGAACTTATCGCAGAACTACGATTTCTTCCAGTTAACCCCAATACCTTAATACTTTTCAAGAATCGAAAATATACACGCGAGTTTAGCATATATTTATTCAAAGTTTTACTCGTATTTACCACAGCTTCACTTGGGATTAGACAAATAACATTGTAAGACTCGTGGAACTCTGGTAAAATATAAAAATTCTTTTGTAGCATATGAGATTGCTCAGTTAATATTTTTGTAGGATAATTCTTAGTTATTAGGTGTAGCGTGTAGCTAAATAAATTGAAATATTTTTGCGATTTCAAAGCAAAATTAAGACAAACTTGATAAATTACTGAACCGTAAATTATTTCAGACTTCTTTTACATGTGTAGTTTCTCGGCGTATAGGATAAGATCGCGGCGTTTTCGAAGTGACGACAGATCTTAACTCCGTGGTATATTAGTTTTGTCGTTAAAGTTTGCGACATAACTCAAAGGCTGAATTATACTTTTAAATCGTTTGTTTAATTTTATAAATAAGAAAAATAATTAAAAGTCATATATATCAAACAAAACGTTGATTTATGATTGGAATAAGTAATTAATCACAATTACAGGAATGAAAAGTATTAAGAAAATTGTTTAATATAAAAAACAGGAAACAGGGATTCTTTCCTTGAACTTTTGTGTTTCATAAAATAAAATAGTATTGTATTATTAAAACAGCGTATTGAATTTAATGACGGCAGTATTTTTAGAAATTATCCAAAACTACCCATTTTATGACGTCGTTTTGTTGAACTCAAGAAAAATTTAGGGCTTGTAATAAGTTAAAAGTTCTACGTCGAAATATAATTATAATTCTCTTTGGTACCTACTTAGTTTAATTTACTTCAAGTACATGTACTTATAGATAGACGTTGATTGTTAAAAAATGTATGAATATGTTATCTATAAAAGTATTCATTTAAAAATACTATAGGTACTATACTTTGTCCTCACGCCGCGTTCCTTGCGAAGTAGGTAGAGAGAATATAACAACACGCCGCCTTAAATTATTCCACACACCCACCTCATTGCATATAAAAAAAAGTGTATATGCATGTTTTAAGTGTGCAAATTTGTGTAAAGTATACTAAAATATTGGACTTGATGTATTATTTAAAGGAATATCAAGAGCGAGAAAAATATTCAATTAATTTGCAGATATAAACTCATATACAGAGATAAAGTATCTGAAACAATATCATTGCATTTATGAGAAGAATTGTTAGTAATTAAACAAAGCAAGCTAATTAAAATATACTTCCATTGTTCACTGTTATGTATTAGTACTTTGATATCATTACATGCAATTCTTTACTGAAGAACCGTACAGTATAACTTAATATAATTCATTATAGGTATTTGAATTCATAACTATGTTTACTGTAAGTTGTTATTTTATAAGTATTCTCTCATTATTAACTAACTAGTTGAGTTACCCGTGCTTCGCAACGGCAAGGTGTCACCCGATGATTTGAGCTAGACAAAATATGACTTACGATCTGATTTTTCTTTCAACGCCCTTTAATTTGATACCACACATGACCCCACACAACCCTTGGATCTCCTCATGGCATCTCTTAGGAAAAGCTTTTTCTCCAAAAACCGCCGACGTCAGAGCACAGCTTATATTAATTAGGTGCCAATTACAATCTATGGTCTGTGACATCGGACATCACCCGTCTACTAATAATAATCTATGGTTAGAAAATAAAGTTCAACATGGATTCCAAGATGGCCGCCTTGTTTTGGTGTTCTTCGTATTTAGACTATTACTACTCTATGATAAATTGACAAACCAATAACCATTCTAACTATCTTCTATATGACAACAACGAAAATAAAAAGTTTACGAGACATCTTCAGTAACATAAAATACATACATGTATTGTGCCTATAATTAAGTATTAAAAAATCTTCTTATTTTTTTGGTGTACAGATTTACCTGCAAATTCAATAATTAATTTAAATTGATTTTAGTAAGAATGAAATCTTAATTATGCATTACTTACAGACAACATTCAGCCCGAAGGAATCATCCAATGGAGTTCCTGGTAATCTCGGATTGTCTGCTTGACATCTCAGTCTTGTGCCGTCATCTTCTGGGCTTGGAGAAAATGCTAGAGAGCTCACTACCATTGTTTCGTTCACCGCTTCAGTTATCTGAAAAAAATAATAATGACAACCATATTAGTTCATGATATTGGAGAAATTATAATGAAAGAAAATTGTAGACCACGTTTAGGTTAGAGTTTTTTTAACGGAAAATTGCGTTCATTTTTAATTTACACAGAAGAAAACCTAAATTGTGAAATGTCGATCGACAACCTGATATGTTTTCGATGACATTGAGTTGATTTTTCGAAATTGAATTGGTTGCATTCCATATATCGTTGGTTGGCAGACATTGCCGACAGAAATAAAATCGTAATTTGAAAATTTATTTATTTTTCAAAAAAGTTTTATTTATTTATCATCAAAAAATTCTTGAAAAAAAATTGAGAAATTCGCATGTTGATAAAGACCAAATTGATCGCCAAATACAATAAAAAACATTATTTTGGTAAAATATAACGTACATGAGCATTTAGATCATTCTTCTCCACTAGACCAAGGCTCTTCCAGAGAGTCATAATCGTCAATTTATTACTAATTAATTTAATAATATGTACACTAAAACTAAACATTTTTTCACGTGTTACTATCCTTTATCAGTCATGACATATGGAAGACAACAGCCAGGTATCTAATACATTTATCCCCTATAAAGCGATGCGGTAATCGGTTAGTTCTCAACGTTCTCAAGTTCGCAACGACCTTGAGATAGTAAGAACGCGAGCAGCTGACGTTTGTTTAGTTATCTGTACAATCTACATTATTGTAAGTTACTGATATTATTATATAGGTACCATGAAAAGTTTGGAAAATGTAAACAAAAACTATGTGCCTCTTATCTCCTTAATGTCAACAAAAGTTTATATACGGGTAGGGTATAACTATGCACGCAAGGGCTCTCATATTTTTCACTCTCTTTATGAGCCGTATTTCTTTATAAGTAAATCTCATATAAGAATCTGCACGCCAGTATAAAAAAAGGTACCAACTTGAAAGTTTATTCAAACATAATAATATACTTTATTTTTTTTTATTACAAACTTCACCTGTAGACAAATTCAGATTTACAGTAGTTGACGCTAGCTTTTGTAGCTCGGAGCTCCTATAAGAAGTGTGCATGCATGTACGACTATTTAAGATTATTACGATAAGGTAGATATTTAGATTGTATGTGCATGTGCAGAAGCGGCCACCATAGTCACTTTCAATGCCATCGTCGGCAGGACCAACAACCACGTGGCAGCGATTATTCTGAGTGGAGACATGCTCGGCAAAGGCTTTTGGCATTATTATTATTATATTTTGAGTCTATTTCAACATATCCACTAAAATACAGCTTTCTAGATTCCCTTTTAGAATTTGTATTTTATTCATGGACGGGTCACAATCCGTGACCGGCGGCAGTAGGTTCGCCGAAACGTCGGAGCATCTGATCACTACACGATTAACCCGAACAACAAATTTATAGGCTTAGATTTTTCTAAAACCGTTATTTCTATAAAATAAAAAACGTTAAGCGCTTATGTAACTTATTTTTCGCGTTTTTTGTTCAAAATGTAAATTGGTTTTCAACAAAAAAAGAACACCCCGATCCTCTGAAAATAAATAGCTGCTATTAAATGTTAGAGTGTTGTTTGTAATACAAGTTTAAGAAGTTTTCGAGTATCTATGAATTTATAATAATATCAAGCTTTTAACATAAATATGTACTCATAAAGGGGCGAGTTTTGAGAAGAATTCAAGAAAAAAATAACGTGAAAGCCTAGGTTTCTATCTTTTTTGTCCAGTCGATGTACTCTATTCAAATCTTAAACAATAATTACCGAGGATTATCTTCGTCAATGTTTATAAGAATCTTTTAATTTAATGAATATTTTTTCATGTGCATATCAAACCAATTGGCATTGTCTTTCTTCTCATTTAGTAAAGTTAGTTTTTTAGAAACGGTGGATCACATTTTGGGGCACTCTCCCATCATAAGGTTCGAGGGGGATATTTGGAAAGTTCATGAGGTGACGCCAAGGGCAATTGAATATCTGAGAAATATTGACGCGGAGCTCTGACTCAGACTCCCAGATCATTTGTACAATAATGCATTGCAATGGCTGTATTCGCATACGAAAGAAGAAGTTTGTTCATATTACGATCGAACCTTTCCAAATCGGTCTGAACATGAGAATGTTTTAGTACTGCTGAGATTTATTTGTATCATCGGCGTAAATGAAATTTTGGCCTTCATACAGCATCTTCTTACAGTCAATCGACGGAATAGTTAGACGTATAAATAAATGAATGGCTGCTCTAATGAGCTGACCACGGATTCCATTTTGAATGAAAATAATTGAGTATTTAAAAATTAGTAGGCGCATGGAAAAATTTAAATCTTTTTAAAATAAAATGGTGGAATACTGACGTACAAAAGGAATGAAAGTGTTATGGATTCATAACGATAATGAGCGGAAAAAGTTGGATACTTTCAGCTCTATGGGCTAGAGAAATAAGGGGAACGATTATACCCATCTCCGTACTTAAATATCCGCATATAATTAATATATATACTTATTATATTTTTGAGGTTATACATTTTTCCTACTAAATTAATTCATGAAAGAATATTATACTTAACTTGATTATTATTATTATTAAAACAAAAGCCCTTGGAAAAGTTAATTAAAACGGGAGCGGGGCGGCTGGCCGAAAATGTAAAGGAAATATTTTCTTTATAAATAAACTTTTATTTAATTCCGAAAATCTTTTGCGTTTGCCCATTTGATAGCTAAGTCTACATTGTATGTATTTATCTACTTAATTAGGTATGGTTGATACATATGTAGGTATACAATCACAATTCATTTAAAATTTAGGCGATTCATGATGTCTATCATGCATTTACTGATAAAGTGAACTTTTAAACACACTACGTTCTTGCACAAATAAAGTCATCGAGAGGATTTCAACTAAAAATATATCTTTCTTTTTCATTCGACTCGATTTCAAGATACGATTTACTTAGGAAGGTCATGACTAAAAGTTTTAAAAACGAATAGAAAGAATGTGAAAAATAATGAAAACATTCAATGCAACTTTTTAATTCATTACAGCAGAGTCAAAAACAAAAACCTTGAAAACTACCTAAATTGGAATTGAACCTAGGATATTTATTTATTCTTTCTGTGTGTCACACAATAATTCAGTACATAATGGATAATGTGTTCAAATACAATTAAACAGAAAAATATTCACTAAGGCAAGATTTATTGCGAATGATTTTGAATGGGACAAAAGTGTTTTGGAGAAGCCGTAACGACATGGCTAATCAATGTATTGTTTTATGCTGTATATAATCTTCTTTTTCGCGAGCCCTGTAGTTTCCATTTCTGGATATATCCAGGCCTATAGGCCTCTCTCATTCGTCTCCATCTCTCTCTGGGTTTTGCCTCGGATGTCCATTTCAGGCCAGCTGTCAACTTCATCAGGTCGTCTGTCCAACGCATCTGTGGGCGGCCTCAAGGGGGTTTACCGAGCCACGGACGCCAGAGCAGGAGTATTCTGTTCTGTTACTGTACATAATATGATTGACATTTTCTAGGATTAAAAATAATTTGAATAATAATAATAATAATAATAAACTTTATTGTAAATTAAACATTTATACATAAGCATTAAAATAAGATTTACCTAACTAGGCAGAGCCCGTACTAAGGTAAATCAGTTTCAGCCTTTGGTTACATTTGATTTGATTTAGAAAGAAAAAAATAACAAGATAAGAAAGAAGAAGAAAAAAAACAATAGTATTAGAAGTAAAGTATTGAAATTAAAAGTAATGACAATAGTAACAGTATGCAAGTAATAACAATAGCATTGAGATCAAAACAAGAATAGTATCAAAACAATATTAGACTTTTAGAAAGAAAAAAAAAAAAAAAAAAAAAAAAAGAAAAAATAAATAACAGGGTAAGAGCAGCAATACAAAAATACAAAAATAATCAACCATCAAGCTCGAAGACAGAGACAGACATACGTATACACACACGCATACACACGCATACACACACACACACACACACACACACACACACACACACACACACACACACACACACACACACAAACATCACGTTCACTAATACACCGCTACACCAGTATCCACACAAATACACCGCCACACCAATATCCACCATACTGCAGAAAAAAATCCTAACTAATCCCAGGCTATGCCGTAAATCATCTACGAGTACGTGTTGATATAATTTCGCAACATAAATTCATACAGTATCATCATAAAATGGAAATTTTCACTGAAAATTTGAGTGAAAACAAAATAGATACACATTTTTGGTGCGAAAATCGAGTGCGAACATGTGGGTAAAATCAACCAGTGAACTTAACATTCCGTTGTTTTTATGTAGTACAAAAAATCTGTGTAGATAGTTGCGCAAAGATGGTTGGAGTGCAGTCTTTCACGCAGAACCGCCCATAATCCAAGTTTCAACTCATGTGAAGTGTGTAGAAAAGAAATTGAATTATGTATACGAGTATATTTCTATATAATCGTTGGTTTTCACGATAAAATCCATCCCCATGACGAGCCTTACAAAAGACATATGAAGTTAAAATATGTTATCTAAATACATTTTTTTAATTGTATCCAAATATGCATAGGTGTACGAGTGTTCATAGCTGCTAATTATCTTGTGGGATAAAATAATTAGCTACCGTAAATATATTTTGATTTTCTTTGTTCCACATTTGCTTAGACGTAGGCAGGTATCTTAGTATACCTCCTACAATCATAGATAATTAGGTACGACTATATTGTGTTCCTATATACCTACTAATGCGTCTATATATATGTATTTGTGTATACATTTTGGAAATTAATTATTTTTGAAATAATGAAAATTGTAAAACAAACCATTTAAAATTCCCAATATTAATTTTATTTTAAACTCGCTTAGCCATACTCCCTCTACTTCAAGTTCCAAATGTTAACTGTAGTTTGTAAGGCGTAAGGCAAAAACGTTCTAAACTTTTGTTCTTTAGACCTCTTGATGAAGGCAAGCTTTCGCCTTGGAGAAAAGGTTTGAGGTTTAAGATTTCGAAAAAAATAAATAAGAAAGTAAAAAAAAAATACTAAGTTCAAGAAGTTTTTGATTTGATCTAAACGGCCTTAATTAAAGATCGTACTAAATATTTGAGTAGCGTTAATAATGTCAATTTGAAGAGAAAAAAAAAGAATTCATCAGGTAATCTAAGAGTAATTTTACTTTGGAGTTTCTTTCTGAAAAACTTGTTCTTTTCATCAGAGAAACTTCTACAAAATGGAAGTTTTGTATTTGTATGAAGGGATATTCGCATGACACTTGGAAAACTTCTTTTGATTGGAAACGAACACAAAAATTTCTTGATTAATTTTACAGATAGATCATTCCACTCCACCCACGTCACTGAAGTAATAATAATTGACGTATTTCCTCCACAAAGAAATATCTGGCGTTGGAAAATTATTATCATTGTAAAAGTTTAAATTAATTTGTTTGCATGTCCTATTGAATTGTATAGCAATATCCTATTTTGAACTTAATCAAGCAATTTTTTTGTGAGTGTAAATAATATGCTTTATAAATTTACTCTTCATATTGTGAAGGAACTCACTGGGACCAAAGAACAATAAACTATGATAGTATCGTTCGTAGAATAATTCAGTGTGTTTCTAATCTATACAATATGTCGATAAGTATTTGGAATAATTATTGAGCAAATACAATATAAATAGTACTACATAAGAGGAATTGAACTTAGAGCACTAGTTACAACAGTTAGTATAATATACTATAAGAGACAAGGAAGGAATCTTCGAAGTAAAGAGTATAAGATAGGAAGTACCGATCCATTGGGAGGGCGGGCGTGCGTAAGAGGATTTTGAAGTTATAATAATAACAATGATGGTATGAATACATGTATTGAAATTATATTTGAGCTAGAAACCTTTAACAACAATATAAGTAGGAATAATAATGCTGCTTCATAAACGATACCATTATATAGCAAAGTATGTACTTACTACATATAATAATATCTTAAGTAGTTATCTCGACAGACGTACAGCAAAATATGGACTTTCTACTATGGACTATGACTGATCGTCGGCTGGTTTACAATTACGTAACATTCACCAATTCCACTCCATCCATCTCCCGCGGCCGGGATTCGAGCCCAGACCTCCAGTCTAACACTCCCGTACTCTATCCGCTGTGTCATGAAGGCTGATGAACTAAGTGTGAAGGAAACGCTATATATTAAGTACTACCTGCAACCGTTGAGAGTTGAGACATGGTTTGGTATTAGCGTACATATTCCAACCATCTTTTTGTTCCCTGACACGACTCGACGTAAAAAAATTGTAACAATATCTTGATACAAGTACTCATTATTACCTTCTACTAAGAAAATGAAGGAAAGTATCAATATATGTTTTTAATACATCGATGTTTTGTTCTTCATGAAATTGTTGTGTATTTGATAAAAAAAAAATAAAGGCAAACAGCGATATTTGTGTCGAATCCCTAGTTTAAGGTGTCGAATAGTAACCATCCCAACAGTCGCAAGAGTGTCGGAAGGAGCGGGGTTTGGTTTGGGGAGCGCTAGCCATTGAAAAAAAGTCTATTTTATACTTTTTCAAGGATTCACAGATGTCTGTGGCATAGCTAGGCGTGCTGTAATAGCTGCTCTGTAATGTAGTTACAAAATTATTGAGATTTTTGAAATTACTATCGAAGATACTGAAATCAAATTCTTACAAAGTTGGAGAGTATGTAAGCAGAATATTCTACAGTAACGGCAGGGCTACTACCTACATAACTCACAAATAGATCGATGGTTTTATCTACATCGATTTTAAGTCTCTATTTTGCATAATAGTTAGTAGATAAAGGTAGAACAGGAATGTCAAGAGACTAATAATAATGTCATTTAGTACTTGTTATTATAATACTGAGGACATGAAGGAGTCCTCATAAATCGTTTGAGATATTTTGAACTCAAAAGGTGAATTCCATAGACAAGTGCTCTACTTCCATAACGTACCTAGGTCCTAGATACTCAAGTGAATGGTGTAACTATGGATTTCGTTGCTAAGAAGAGTCAACTAAATTTTAGACAAAATTTCGATAACATCTTGATGTCTCTTTGTAATACTATACTGAAGTATTTCAGTTGGCATCAAATTTATTTATTAAACAATAATTCCATCATAATCATGATTGTCTAAAGAGTTATGGAGCTGGAAGACATCACTGTATAGCGATAAGCCCACCTAATAATTATCTTGTTTTTTTTATGTTGTATGATGCAATGTTCACTTAAAGAATCGATAAATTAAATATAGGCATGATGTATAACTTTCCTTCAACATGGCTGCAAATAAAGGAACAAGATAGAAAATCAGGTAGTTTTATGATATTTACAGCATCAGGCAAATACATTCATTACACAATTCTAGTGTAACTTATTTAATGGGTTCTTCTGCAACCAAATATTTTCAGATATTAGTGCTCAAGTTCTCTAAAATAATTATTAGAAGTGGAAATAAATTAATGGTAAAAATTGAGTTTTTAATTTCGATCAATATTAAGGAAAAAATACAACGATGTTGTCACTCCCATTTTGCATGCAGGATTTCTCACAATCATCACATCGATCCTAGGATGTATAACCTCTATTCTCTGATGACAACAAGTATTTTCCTTCTGTGGTCTGCTCAGCCATCTGAGTTTAGAGCCACTTAAATTATGTCTGACTTGACGTTGGAAAAAAGATTTTTTATGTACGTTCTCCAGCTCGTTATGAAGGGGAAGACAGAAGGCCGTAGAGGGGTCGGAAGGAAGCAGCTATCCTGGCTTTGAAACATTCGGCAGTGGACCGGGATCAGAACTGTGGAGGAGCTGTTTCGCACTGCCCAGGACAGAGAGGCGTTCTCCCAAGTGGTCGTCAACGTCGGGGGGACCCGACAGGACATATAGAGAAGAAGAAGAAGATGTACGTACCTATTTTATTAATTTCACCCAAATTTCAGGCCAATCTCTTTTTTTACATTGTATTACAATTTTGAAACGACAATGGATTGGTTCACAATAAAATATGCAAGTGCAAAGTAATCAGCATTCCTGAGAAACATCTCTGTTCTTAGGTAAGTATCTCAATCATACTTCCTTGATAGGTAGAAGTATTTAATTCCGTCATACGGCGCTATTCATTTCTACATCTTTACTAATAATAATATAGAAAATTACTTGTACAGCAGTAGTCGAGGTTGGATTGCATGTGTGTTCATCATTCGTAATCTAATTAATCAAAAATTAGGTGTTCTTCAGCAAAGCCAAGTGATGTAATTCTTACTATATATAAATTATATTCATTGATTTGCTTCAATTTTCTGCCTGACCTCCATAATTTATCTAAACATTGTTTTGACTTCATATTGTTACTGATTACCTTGACTTCATTTTGTTTTTCTTTTTTCGCACTGACTGTTAACATGCAATTTCTCGAATTACCTGAACTCTCATTATAATATCGTTTTATCTGTATAGTAAATAGTGCAAGAGAAGTATGTGGAGAAGCGTTGGTAGGAAGGAAAAAAGGTGATGCGTGGTGGGATGATGAGGTGAAGGATGCTGTAGTGAGGAAAAAGAAAGCGTGGAATGATGTGCTTGGTGCGAAACCAGATGATGGAGGTGAGAAAGAAAGAAAGGAGAATATATATAAAGCGTGTAGGAAAGAAGTGAAAGAAATGGTTTGCCAGAAAAAGAGAAAACTTGAGGAAGAGGAATGTATGAAATTATCGAGGAACGCCGAGGAGAATTTGAAAATATTCTGGAAGGAAGTAAAAAGAAAGCGATCTGGAAGTGAGAAAAACAGTATGAATTGCATCAAAGATAAGAATGGTGATTTAGTGATGAATGGAGAAGAAGTTGTTGAAAGATGGAAAGAATACTTCGAAGAATTGTATGAAAGTGGTACTAGTACAAACCAGACGAATGTTGCAGATAGTATGAATGTAAATATTGCTGAGGACGAGGAAATACGTATGAATGAAGTTGTGCTTGCATTGAAAAAAGCAAAGAATGGTAAAGCTGCGGGACATGACTGTGTGGCCATAGAGTTCATCAAGCAAGGTGGCCCGAAGATTCTCGAGTGGTGCCTGAGGCTCTTCAACTTGTGCTGGGAGAGTGGCTGCACTCCTGAGGATTGGAGGAGGGCAGTCATCTGCCCTTTGTACAAGGGGAAAGGCTCAAGGTTGGAATGCGGCAGTTATCGGGCTATCAGTTTGCTGAGCTCTGTGGGCAAACTGTATGGAAAGGTATTGATTGAAAGAGTAAGAAAAGTGACTGAAAGTAAAGTATGGGATGTGCAGGGTGCTTTCATGAGTGGCAGGGGGTGCACCGATCAGATCTTCTCCCTACGGATGGTCGTGGAGAAGCTTCTGGCTAAACACCAGAGGCTCTTCTGCGCGTTCGTGGATCTGGAGAAGGCATACGATCGTGTGGACCGAGAAAGACTGTGGCGTGTACTGTCGGAATATGGGGTGAGCGACCGACTGATTGGCGCAATCGCGTCTCTATATACGGAGAGCTCTGCTTGTGTCAGGGTGAATGCTGCGTTGTCGCAGTGGTTCACTCTCACAAAAGGGGTTAAACAGGGTTGCGTCATGTCGCCTTGGTTGTTCAACCTGTTCTTCGACTACTGCATGCGTCCTCTGAATGAGCTGAATGTTGGTGTGGACCTAAATGGAGTGAAAGTATGTGCGTTAATGTTTGCAGATGATTTAGTGTTGATGGCTGATGATGAATGTGAGTTACAACGGATAGTATCCTGTGTGTACGAAAGCTGCGATATGAATGGTATGAAAATGAATGTAAATAAAACGAAAGTATTAGTGTTCGAAAGAGAGGAAATAAGGACAAATTGTGTGATAAAGGTTGGTAATGACTGTCTGGAGCAAGTGAATGAGTATGTATATTTGGGAAGTTTGTTTACTAGAGATGGACGCTGTGATGGAGACATTGAAAGAAGGAAGCTGGCCGGTACTAGGACGAATGGTGCGCTCGGTCCGATTGTTAGTAGTAGCAATGTGTCTATGAAAGCAAAAGTGCTAGTGCACAATGCTGTCTTGGTGCCGACCCTGATGTATGCTAGTGAGACGTGGACGTGGATGAAGAAGGATGAATCAGGGTTGAATGCAGTAGAAATGAGGTCATTAAGAAGAATGTGCGGGAAAACGCTGAGAGATAAGATAAGGAATGAGGTTATTAGGGAAATGAGTGACTGCAAGACTGGTGTAGTGACAAGAATGAAAGTAAACAAACTAAGATGGTTTGGGCATGTTGAGAGAATGAATGATGACAGGATGACAAAAAAGATATATCTGAATGAGCGAAGAGGGGTGAGAAAGCGCGGCCGTCCGAGACTGACCTGGTCCGATCATGTCGACCAGATCCTCAAGGATGGACGCGTTTTGAGTAAAAGGAATCGGAGAGCGTGTATGACTAATTGCATGAATGTGACGGAAGCTAGGAGTGTGTGTAAGGATAGGGCTGTCTGGCGCTCTGTCCTCTCTGCCTACCCTGCAAGGGATGTGGCGTGAGGGTATAGATAGAGATAGATTTATCTGTATTGACTAGTTGTGTACACATTTAATAGGGCATTACTTGAACTTGATATGTATTTTTTTTTGTTTAGGTATATGTGGGTAATGTCTGTTTGTGTCCCGTGAATAAATAAATAAACTCTTTGAATAAATATAAATTTCCTCTTTTGAAATTGTGTTAAAAAACTGCTGAGTTTTTTATCCAAGGCCTCTCGGGTCGACTGCCTTTAAAAATTTAGGTACATTGATCACACTTATGCATCATACCAACTTGCAATACGTTAACGAGGGTGTATTTCCGCGACTATCAATTGACTATTAATACGCACCATGAAGCAATTTTAGATAAACACATACACCCTTGTTTGAAGTGATTTGGAATTAACTCAACAAAAAATGGAACTTCCAAATGGTTGGTGTAGGATTTGAATCTCTGTGCATTTCTATATACTTCTTGAGATAAGATTAGAGCTTGCAAGCCTTTACAAAGTTTTACTAAAAGAAATTGAATGAGATGAACTTTACACGGTTTAAATTATGTTTCTGTTTACCAATATCTATATGGTTTGACTTATTATTTTACTAAAAAAAGTATCTCACATTTCATAGAGTTATTATACTCGTATACCTACATAGGTTCTCCTTATTCATTATTTTCACTTCACAGGAGTTCATATTCGAGAAGAGATAAGTTCATTCAATTTAACTCGCGCTTTTGGAAAAAGGATGACTTTATGTGATTATTTTATAGCAATTGGAAATGTTCAATGATGCTGAAGTAAAGTCTAGGTACTGATTAGATAACTACCTGGTATTATATTTTATTATAGGTAACTACCTACTCTCTATTATTATATGGAGGTTACTCACTTTTATCTCAAGATTTAAGGAGTACTAGCTTTGCAATAGACTAAAAAGTCTTCTTACATTACCCACAATACTTTTTTGTATACAAGCTTTTAACACCCATAAGACATTTCATGTCTAACTCAGCAATGAGGTTCGTTATCCGTTTTCATTTGTATATAAAGGTTACAATTTTAAGACTGGATCTCTCCATTCATCTCTGATACCCGTCAGCCTTTTCATTTCTTGGAAGCTGCTACGGCGGACGCGATTACTTGGACTCTGTAGCAATCTTTGGGACGACTTCCACGGTTTTTGCCTTCCGTCAATCCCTCGATGATAGTAACAAGCAGGCTCGGATGCGTGATGTTGTGATATGTTGTGCAATTCTTTTAAGGAGTTGCCTTGTTTCTCCGACCCTGCTCATCTTCTCCTCTAGTTTCAATCCTGCGCATTGTTTGCAGAAAATTCCTACATCTTGTTCTCCACTCCTCTCTGTCTCCCGCAGCTCTTTTCAGCTCGACATATGTGGTGCAGTTCATGTCCTCGTACACCTGGTCCAGGTACTGCCGTCGGGGGCTCCCCCTGTGGTTTGTCCCCTTAACCATTCCCTCTATTACGTCATGTAAGAGATCCTCGTGGCGTATGATGTGGCCAATCCAGCGTGCACGTCTCTCGAAGATTGTTTTAAGTAGGTGCCTCCCTTCTTCAACTCTGCTGAGCACTTCGGCATTCGTGATGTGGTCCCTTCAGGAAATACCCTGCACATAAGTTTGCGCAAAAAGAATATTGCGTGTTAGGCCGACCAATCGGTTTTCTTATCTCAAGTTGTGAATTTGTATACTTTATTATTTTGTATTCATAAGACGCCGAACTAAAGTTACTTACCGATATTATGGACCGCATTGCAAAATTAAAATGGCAGTGGGCTGGGCATATGGCTCGACAAGAGGATACTAGGTGGGCACCCAGAATCCTACAGTGGAGGCCCTGGAATAAAAGGAGAAGCGTCGGAAGACCTCCCAAAAGGTGGTCTGATGACCTAGTCCAACAAGCCGGAAGAACCTGGATGCGGAGGGGGAGAAACAGAGATGAGTGGAAGGAAATGGAAGAGGCCTACGTCCAGCAGTGGAGGGAGGAAGGCTGAGGAAGAAGAAGAAGAATAATGTGTACTACGTATGTTACTATAGCAAGCAGTAGGCAGTAGTATGAATAATTTCACAGATTCCTTCCACAATTCACTTTTCTTCAATTGTTTTTATTTATGTACGCAGTAAACTTTATTGAATTAGGACGAGAAAAAAGAGAAGAGAATTTTATACAGATAAATAATGTTGTTGAAAAATTTTCATATTGCAATCCCCAGGCGGGGGACGATATTTACTCAGATAAATAAGAAAGCAAATATTTCATTCGTATGAAATAATCTTCGTGTCATTTTTTCATTATATTAACGAAATAAATGGAAGAGTGTATTAAAAAAATATAATATATTATTTCCGTAATATTGTTATGCGTAAATCAAACCCCACGTTTACAATTTGTCACCAATGAACACGTCAGGGCACTCAGAGTTTTAAGGGCATGGCACCAGGAATGACGTCACAGTCTTTTCCCACGGCATTAAGGTTCGAATTCGCATGACAATCGCATGATAAAATGGTAAAAATAGCGTTTTTTTCATTTTCTGGGGTTAATTTTGCGTCTATCAAAAAACTTTTACGGTTATTCCCTAGATTTTTATGCATATTATCAGAGCAAAAAAAAAATACTCCGCGACTTTCGGGAAACGAGTTTCCGTCTTTCGGAAAAAAACAGAGGTTTTTTAAAATATATTTTTTTTGAGATATCTGTACAAGATATAAAAAATCCTTTACGGTTATTCCCTAGATAAAGGTTCAATGCATGTACCTTATTTTGTTCCAAAGCATATTTAGTAACGGTTGTCGAGATAGAAGGTCTCCCGTTTTTATAAATTTTTGAAATGTCGGTATGCATACTCTTAAGACTTATTTTATCAGAAAGCAGACTACCGATGTATAAAACTAAAATAATTTAATAAGAATTAATATCGACACCTTTTTACTTTGATACGGAAATCATGACGCAGGTAATTGCATAACGTAAAAAAAACATGACTTGCACAAACCGTCATACAAAAAGTCCGCGATGTATAATACTATAATATTATAAGCCTACAAACTTTTGTATACATTTCCTACCTAATTAATTTCACAAACAAGAAAGTTTTCTGAAAACATTTCAGCCGTATTCAAAATACGTAGGTGTATTATATTACAGAGGTAGGTACCCTTTGTGTATGAATAAAATAAGAACAAAATAAATTAATTATGAATAATAACAATCCATTAAAGCAATCCCCATTAGCAATAGATCAAAAGTTTTAAGGTTTGTAGATAAGCTTAATGCGGTTATGTAAACTTTACAGGGATGTTGGTAAATAGTAGCTACTACGAATATATTGAAAATTCTCAAACATGACACTACACTACGGACATTATAAACTTAATCACATCCTAGTACACATGAATGTGGTGACATTTAATCATTGTTATTGTCGTACGGTTTCAGCCACCGAAGTGTTAAGTGGTCAGAAGATAAGAAAAAGAAAACGCTCTCAAATAGCTTACAGATCGAGTCATCGCAGAATCTTAAGAATACCTAGCTTAAGATATGCGCCAGAGAACGCTTTCAGAGGCCACTGTATAGTGTATAATTCTGTATTAGATCTTCCTCCACAGGCTTGGGAAAGAGATTCCAATATTTTTCATCTGCGGCAACATCAACTTTCGACAACCGGGTAGTCAAACAGAAATAAATTAATTGGAAGGAGGAAACTCGAAATGGAACCCCTGAAATTGTACTGTGGATATTTCACAGCTTCTAGTTCCGAAAAAAATATCACAGGATTTCTAAAATATAAATTCAGTATAGAAATTTTCTATACCTACTGAGCTTTAAGGACCCCAGTAACAAATTCGAATCAAAATCTATACAAAGTACCTATTGTTGTTAGATCTATGTAACTAAGCCGTTTAAGAGTGACCTTGATCGTTTAATGTTACTTATTAAGAACGTACATAGGTAGGTAATTCAGTACTAGTCGGTGTAAAAAATATTTTAATATAAAGTTTAGCTAATAGGATGTTTGCTATAGAAAAGAGTATCGTAGCTAGAAAAAATAATTTGTAAACATTCACAAAAAAAACATGTATGAAAATTTGTATCGAATATTAAAAGGATTTTGTTAGTTCCTCCGATTAAAAACCGTTGTAAGCACAGTACAATGTTTGCCATTTTCCAATTCACAGACGTGCAGAAAATATTATCTGGAAATGCTGTCGATGAAACTTCAATAACGTATTTACCGAATGATATTTTGAAGCATATTAAAATTGTTTGACCAGTTGTAAGTGGAATATAAACATATACGAGTATATCTAGTACTAACAGTTTGTATTGAGTGGTGTGCAAATATATGCTCTATTATATGAATCTTCCCAATACTGGGAATTTGGGTTATATTTTTGTACTAGAAATAGTGTAGCTGTATCTAGTCTATCTACACTCAATGTTATAATACTTCAGCGAGCTAGTTTATTTCAGTTTTAATTAAGCCCAGTTAATGAATTAGTATGCAATTAAACTAAACACTAAACTAAAACATTTGTACCTATTACGTTTTAAATGCTTCTTCACATGGTCTCCAACAGAGTCTTCTTGCTCTTCCCCATCGCACGAAGTCCTCAACATAGCGGATTCTCCGTATTTCGGAGTTCCTTAAACTGTCTCAGTTGCATTTTCGTGTTTTAAAACTTTATCGCGATATCATTACTATGACAATATTATAAGTTTTTTTAGTTGCATGGAAGGAAAAATATAAATAGGAAGAAGAAAAAAAAACAGCATAAAAGCAGCCATCTCCTAGTTCTTAATATGCATACTTGGTTCTGCGGAAGCAATTCAATGAAAAATATTCTCCCATTTTTGCATTGAAAACATTCACAATGATAATACTGCAACGAGTATGTAGTTCGGTGCGATGGCTTCCAACTGTACTACACATTACACAACTACCGTACTTATGAATATGTACTCTGTTCTCTCTAGTAAAACGGTATGGTGGTTTTCCTTCAAGGATTTCACCATTCATTGGTACGACTGACGACAGTACATACTATGAATATTTTTGAATGTGGGGACTTAGATACGTGATACAACCGATGTTTTGTAAAATCTCTTTACATACCTAATATAGGTATCTAATAATATACTATGAAGCGAATCCTTATACAAATATTCTTATATGTTTTATTGGGTCAACAATCTTGGGACAACAAAAGGATTGTAGGACGGCCACAAAAATATGGAGAGAAAATATTGTCCAGCTTACAGGTTATAGATTGCAGCGGTTGGGCCAAGACAGAAAATATTGAAATTAAAGATTTCCCCATGATAGAAAAGTTTTCTTCTAAATGGTCGTGGGCCGTACTGGACTTGACAAGAAATGCCGATCAAACATTTTCCGGAAAGAATTTCAGCAGTGAGAGTTCGGTACATGAGTTTGATTAACAGAAATGCAGAGAACAGAATCACAAATGAAGAGGAATCTTGTCGAAGGAACATTGAAATTCCACAATTCTCTACTAAGGGTAGATGCAACAGGTTCCTCCCAGCTCATTAGTAATAATTAGTGTCAATGAAATGTTAGGAATTTACACTGTTTTGTTAAAATAAAGAAATTAACATTTGTTTCGGTAGAAAGACAAATGTAGAGAGACATATTCCTCTTGGATGCGCATACATAAACATTTTTATTTTCTTATCTATTGAAAACAACGGACAGGTAACATTGCACTGTATAGGAGTACACAATAATACGAGAGATTAAGACGATATGCCTCCCAATAACCTCTTGCCTAGAATAACCTGGAAATAATAAAAAAAGGAAATGAAAAACCAAGGAAAAACTTAACGGTTGAATAAAAAAATAAAGGTTGACAATTATAAAATACATCAGGGAGCCTCAAAAACAATGGGCCAGTAATATCAAAAACATAGCTTAGGTAAGAAAAGCCTAAGAAAATTGTGTAATATATAGAAGACTGGTTTGCTTGCTACAGTAAATAAATAAGGAAAAGGGGAGTTTTTTTTGAATAAAAAATTAATATGAGTTGTATCGAAATAAACCCAAATATATCTTTGTACACTTCACAGAAAGCTTAAAAGCTTGTGTTGTGAAGTGGAGTAATTTAACATTATATGGCAAGTGCTTACCTTTCCTCTTCTGAATCGTCTGTTGTCTCTGTACCACGTGACTTGTGCTGGAGGTCTTGAGCCATGCGCTTCGCATACTACGACGTACGGTGTGTCGGCTTTGAACTTGGTGGGTTTGTATTGTATCTTCACTAGAGTTGGTTTCACTGAAAACAAATAGAAGAAAAGAACCAATTTAACTTTTTGGTCAAATATAAATATATTGATTGAGGGCTTGGTACCAAAAATGACGTCACAGTCATTTCCCACAAAATCGCGTGAACAATCGCATGATTAAATGGTGAAAATAGCGTTTTTTTACATTTTTTTGGGGTTAATTTAGTCTCTATCAAAAAACTTTTACGGTTATTCCCTAGATTTTAATGCACATTATTGGTACAAAAAAATTTTACTCCGCAACTTTCAGGAAACGAGTTATCGTCTTTCGGAAAAAAGATCAGAGGTGTTTTTCAAATTTTATTTTGAGAAATCTATAAAATATATAAAAAATATTTTACGGTTATTCCCTAGATAAATGTTCAATGCATCTACCCTATTTTGTTTCAAAGCATATTTAGTAACGGTTGTTGAGATATAAGGTCTCCCGTTTTTAGAAATTTTTGAAATGTCGGTATGCATACTCTTAAATCCTCGTAGCACTGTAGCTCTCATTCGTAAATATCGTTTGGTGATTAATATTGCATAATATACTTTAGTGTTTTTGATAGATAACCAGGTTAGCATGTGTTATAATTACAATATTGTATGTGGTCATAGCAGATTAGGCAATTTATGTACCAGTAGCAAAATGGTTACCTAATTTGCATTGGCAGTATTGCTAGACCAATAATAATATAATAATAATAGATACAACATAAATAACAACAAGAGCAGTACTAATTTTATTGTTAACAGTTCTAGGAACAGTAACATCTTCATGGTCTACAGAAAATAACAGTTTTGTGAAGTAATACAACATTTTGTAGAGGAGTGTATAAATTAACTGAAGGTTGAAGTTAAACTGATGATTCGGGGTGAGAAAGAAGTGTTGTGATGGTGTAGTTGTGTTGACGAGTTTTTGAGAATAGCTTAGTAAGCCGAAACATGTAAAACGTAAACAAATATGTAAGCAGAACTTAGACACGCTGAATAGTGTTAATATTAAATTAATTATGTAGAAGTTTTTGGGTTTAAAATATCGCAGCAATGTTATATGTTTCTCCAGTGAAAAAATTGTATTACCTACGCGCATAATTATGCCTAATTTCATTGTACGCACTTTGTTCACTTGAAGAATCATATACAAAAATAATTCACAAGATATTTCATTCTTATTAATTTATTTAAAGGTTTTTCAGTCGTTTGAAGTGATCTAGGTCAAAATTGAAAAGATAATGATACGGTAAAGCAAGGATAGCTTTACTTGTGAGCACCGTCGTACATCTACATACGTGTGGCGGTGTAATAATGTTCGGAAGAAATTGAGCAGTGTCACAGCATTGCCTACAATTCAGGGTAAGTTGTGTCGGATTCATGATGGTTTTTTTAACTTTTCTCTTGTAAATCAACTGTAAATCTGACGATATGACAAATCTTTTTGAAGTTATTACCAGCATTATAGTGCATGATTAATCTGTAACATGAAAAATCTGCTGACATCATAAGCTGTGTGTCAAATCTCAAGTGGCAATGGGCAGGACATATGGCCGGACCTCTGTCCGGCGCGGACATCAGACGGGCGCCGAGAATATTGAAGTGGAGGCCTTGGACAGATAGTAGGAGCGTCGGAAGGCCACCAAAGAGATGGATCGACAACATTGTCCAAATCGCTGGAGGAACCTGGATGCGGAAGGGTCAGAACAGAGACTAGTGGTAACAGATGGAAGAGGTCTATATCTAGCAGTGGAGGGAAGAAGAAGAAGAGAAGATGATGAAGAAGAAGAGAAGATGAAAAATCTGAAAAGAAAAACTGCAAACAATTAGATAGATTACTGTAAATTTCTACTTGTATTTTACTTCCAAGAAAGAGTTTTCTATTATAACATATCTGTTACTGTTAAGCCATCTCTTCCTAACATTATCAGGTACGTGAGAGGAGAATATTCATATCTATTAGGTATAATGGAACGAGGGATCCGCATCGATTAAATTATTAATACTGCATCTAAGCACTTCGACATCAATAATAAATTACTATTTACACACATTTCATACCTAATATTTATGCTGCATTTCAATAAAAATATGGTATCCATCCTTTGATAAAGTAAAAAAAATGCACTCCTGTCATTAGTAAATGTCAAGTGTAATGTCTGCATAACTCTCAGACTTGGCAGACTATTGAAAGTTCGCTGGGTCCAAGAATGGATGTTATGGCTATATCCCACGGAAGGTGAATCCTGCTTCGTCCGTAGATTCGCTTGCCGTGGGAAGGAGTGAGTCCGTGAATCTACAGACTTTTTCATAGCGATTTGTATGGCGGTACGTAATGGCTATATCTATCCCACGGAAGGTGAATCCTGCTTCGTCCGTAGATTCGCATGCCGTGGGAAGGAGTGAGTCCGTGAATCTACAGACTTTTTCATAGCGATTTGTATGGCGGTACGTAATATCGCAGACGTGCACGGATCGTGGGAAATAGGTTGCCTGTGAATCCGCGGACACGCCTTGATGAATCCAGATGAATCCGTCTAATCCATAGCGTTTGGATAACTTGCAATACAAGTGTTGAATCCAATATACATATACGTAGATATTTCTTTAGGAAACATCCCAAACAGACAGTTTTTTTCATTTTATTTCTTCTTTTCTATTTTAAAATGTATTTTAATTAAAATTAAACTTTTTTTTTCAATTATTTCAATGTAAATTTATAGTTTGATAATTACAAAATGTGTAATATAATTATGTGTGTGTGTGTGTGTGTGTGTGTGTGTGTGTGTGTGTGTGTGTGTGTGTGTGTGTGTGTGTGTGTGTGTGTGTGTGTGTGTGTGTGTGTGTGTGTGTGTGTGTGTGTGTGTGTGTGTGTGTGTGTGTGTGTGTGTGTGTGTGTGTGTGTGTGTGTGTGTGTGTGTGTGTGTGTGTGTGTGTGTGTGTGTGTGTGTGTGTGTGTGTGTGTGTGTGTGTGTGTGTGTGTGTGTGTGTGTGTGTGTGTGTGTGTGTGTGTGTGTGTGTGTGTGTGTGTGTGTGTGTGTGTGTGTGTGTGTGTTTTATTTTTAATAACGTTTTATTAAAAAATATAATTATGTATATATTTATGTACCTATTAGCTTATTACGTTACTTCATTTTCTATAGTATAACTATTAAACGTAATACATATATATTCCATTTGTCGCCGCCCACAAGTTTTTTGTGTATATGAGTAAAAAGGCGTGTGGATGGAACGTTTGTCTTGGCTCGTTTACGTAACAGACCGTTGACGCCTTTTTACTCATGAACGCAAAAAACTCGTAGACGCTCGCAAGCGTGTGGCGGCGACATTAACTTTTACTTAAAGTATTATACCGAATCGGTAGGTATTACCTATATAATTGGCACCAGGAATGACGTCACAGTCTTTTCCCACGGCATTAAGGTTCAAAATCGCGTGACAATCGCATGATAAAATGGTAAAAATAGCGTTTTTTTTTATTTTTTTTAGGTTAATTTTGCGTCTATCAAAAAACTTTTACGGTTATTCCCTAGGTTTTAATGCATATTATCAGTACAAAAAAAAAAATTACTCAACGACTTTCAGGAAACGAGTTTCCGTCTTTCGGAAAAAAGATCAGAGGTGTTTTCCATTTTTTTTTGAGAAATCTATACAAGATATAAAAAATCTTTTACGGTTATATACGGTTATATAAAGGTTCAATGCATCTACCCTATTTTGTTCCAAAGCATAATTAATAACGGTTGTCGAGATAGAAGGTCTCCCGTTTTTAGAAATTTTTGAAATGTCGGTATGCATACTCTTAACATTACTTACTGTAAATTAATACTGATTCAAAAGTTATTCATAGGTACAAAAATACATAATACAAGAATATGATACTAAATTGATAACATGTAGCTACCTACATTAACTGAAAATAACGTGTTGTAATTTTTGCTAGTCGGGTAATTTGTATATTTTTGTAACAATTTTACAATAAAAATAATTATTATTCGATATATTTTCGGATATATATTCACTAACAACGAGGGTTGTCAACCGTACTAGAGTATAATAATAATATTGAAAGTGAGTTGCAAGAAATATATGGATCGCAAAATACTATATATATTTTTTTTTTGGCAACAACTAAGAAAATATCTACCAAATCCGCTTCACTTGTAAAATTTAAACGTAGTTTAAGAATTATATCATTGCCTGCAGTTTTCGACTGACTAATGAGTGTGTAATTTACATTAATTTGAAAATTGAGAAAACCACACTTTTCTAGCAAATAAAAATATTATAAAATTCAAGCAGTTCATAAAATGACAGTTTTTATTTAAATAGATAAGTAGATATTTATTTATTTATTGCACATGGAACAGATACAGTCACAAAAACAAACATTGGCAGGTACATTAATACAAAAATATCAATACACAAGACAAATTACATCCGTTCACAATTAGCACACACGCAAAACAAATAGATTACATTACATAGGTAAAAATATATATCTTATATCTATAAAACATTTATGGTAGGGAAGGAGGAAGCATGGGAAGAGGAAGAAGAAGAGGAAGAAAGGAGGGGACAATGAAGGAAGCAACAAAAAAAGAGTTAAGAACTGATATCGAGAACAATAAGATAATGTGTATGTTTTCTTTTATTTTCATAAAATTATCGAATTACACCCTGATACATATTTGTAAACTTCATAACAAGCTTAAAAGCTTGTGTCGTGAAGTGGGGTATGTCGGCATCGAGGATCGAGCGCGTTAGCAACCAGGCTTCCGATAACTTTTTAAAATTACTTATTGATGCAGATGGAATAATCAGCTGAAAAAATGTTGACAACCCTACTTACATGTTTCAGCGCGTGTATACACAACGGTTTCCGAAGAAAAACCCATAGGAGTATTTACGATGATGTAGTATGAACCCCAAAAAACACAAAAACCCTTCAGAAATATGACGTACTTAATGTAGTTCTGGACAATTTACATCCAGACCTGCATTAAATTGTACCACAAATGTGTTATAGTTTTGTATTGTCTATGTGTTTATTGCTTTCATTCTTTTTTGTTGTGTTTATTGATTTATTGCATTTGATTTTGTGTTTGTAAACCTGACGATTCCAAGTGCCTTAAATATGGTCTACAGATGATTAAAAACCAATAAAAAATCCTCAAATAATAAAAGCTTAAACTTTTTAGTTGGATTTCAGTAGATGAATTATTTATAAAATGTTGAAATCATTGTCTATCCCATTTTAGATCCGCTTGCTTATTCGTATTTTTTAATCTATTCTAGTTCCTAATATAATTTACTCGAATACTAATCGATACAATTAATTTTATTTACAAAATTCAATTAAATTTGTGCTTTTATCCCTAAAAAAAATCCTGTGTGGCTTTTGTACGACTTTTGTGGGGTTTATTTATTTTGAGCAATATGCTTATGGGTTTCGTACTGTTACAATATACAACGAGAGTGAGGGAGACAGACATACCCGCATAATTCGAAAAATAAAATCTAAATAAATAATGTATAAATTTAGATTCCCCAGTTGCCATAGAGTGGGGAACATTATATTTTCTTATTATTTATTGAATTAATTTTTCTGGAATTTTGTTACATCGAATTATAAGTCCATGTGGTGCATTTTATCAGTATGATGCCAATCTTTCAAATGTCTCCCTTCAAAAATTATGTACCTAATCTATTAGTCTAAATAACACACGAATGATAAAGAAATTATAATTTTATTTAAAATGAAAAAAAGTTTAAGGTACCAATCATTATATTTTTCTAATACCACGGACCTGAAACAGCACAATTTTTGCACTGTTACTGGGCCGGTATTCTTTTATTCTGATAATATCGACATTAATAATATTAAAAATAAATAAATAAATTATTTAATGGGTTCTCTAATTTCCAGTTATGGCAGACATTTTTTCCCGTACAAAATAAATATAATGTCCACCCCGACACATAATGCGCCCGCTACACGCTCGCGAGTCACCGCGACCTTTTGGTGTTCATGAGTAAAAGGGGTGCGGATGGATCGTTTATCTTGACATGTACGTAACCGACCGTTGACGCCTTTTTACTCATGAACACCAAAAGGTCGTGGTGACTCGCGAGCGTGTAGCGGGCCCATAACGGGACTGAAAGAGATTAGCAGCTAATTTGAGAAAAACTGGTGTTGAAAAATAACGCGTGATACAAGATACAAAAACTCCGTGTGACAAACTTTAAAAAATATCACCCACAATCAAGTTTAATTAATGCCGCAGGCAATGCTTTCTTTTATTTTTTTTTACTAAATTACAATTAATATTGGTGTAAAGACAATAATTTATTCTCGTACCTGATCGATCTAATTTTGAAACACAAAAACAGAATTAGTATATATTCAACAGTATGACAGAGATAATTATTATTATCTATTTATTATATTATATATTTATTTATTTATTGCTTCAACGGACTCAATATATTTTCAAAATTTACAACGTTAAAGTTAAAAAGTTAAAAATATTAATACAATGAATTATTATATTATTATAAAAGTAGGGAACTATTTCCCCATACCCCGTGCACGAAATCATCCATCCGGAAGGGATTAATCCAGATTCGCGTACGAATCCGGATTCACTTGTCGTGGGAAGGCACCCTAATATCGCAGACGTGCACGGATCGTGGGAAATAGGTTGCCTGTGAATCCGCGGACACGCCTTGATGAATCCAGATGAATCCGTCTAATCCATAGCGTTTGGATAACTTGCAATACAAGTGTTGAATCCAATATACATATACGTAGATATTTCTTTAGGAAACATCCCAAACAGACAGTTTTTTTCATTTTATTTCTTCTTTTCTATTTTAAAATGTATTTTAATTAAAATTAAACTTTTTTTTCAATTATTTCAATGTTAATTTATAGTTTGATAATTACAACATGTGTAATATAATTGTGTGTGTGTGTGTGTGTGTGTGTGTGTGTGTGTGTGTGTGTGTGTGTGTGTGTGTGTGTGTGTGTGTGTGTGTGTGTGTGTGTGTGTGTGTGTGTGTGTGTGTCTGTGTGTGTGTGTGTGTGTGTGTGTGTGTGTGTGTGTGTGTGTGTGTGTGTGTGTGTGTGTGTGTGTGTGTGTGTGTGTGTGTGTGTGTGTGTGAGGGTGTGTTTGTGTGTGTGTGTGTTGATTCTCACAAAATAAAAAACGTTTTATTAAAAAATATAATTATGTATATATTTATGTACCTATTAGCTTATTACGTTACTTCATTTTCTATAGTATAACTATTAAACGTAATACATATATATTCCATTTGTCGCCGCCCACAAGTTTTTTGTGTATATGAGTAAAAAGGCGTGTGGATGGAACGTTTGTCTTGGCTCGTTTACGTAACAGACCGTTGACGCCTTTTTACTCATGAACGCAAAAAACTCGTAGACGCTCGCAAGCGTGTGGCGGCGACATTAACTTTTACTTAAAGTATTACCGAAGTATACCGAATCGGTAGGTATTTCCTATATAATTGGCACCAGGAATGACGTCACAGTCTTTTCCCACGGCATTAAGGTTCAAAATCGCGTGACAATCGCATGATAAAATGGTAAAAATAGCGTTTTTTTTATTTTTTTGAGGTTAATTTTGCGTCTATCAAAAAACTTTTACGGTTATTCCCTAGGTTTTAATGCATATTATCAGTACAAAAAAAAATTTTACTCAACGACTTTCAGGAAACGAGTTTCCGTCTTTCGGAAAAAAGATCAGAGGTGTTTTCCATTTTTTTTTGAGAAATCTATACAAGATATAAAAAATCTTTTACGGTTATATAAAGGTGCAATGCATCTACCCTATTTTGTTCCAAAGCATAATTAATAACGGTTGTCGAGATAGAAGGTCTCCCGTTTTTAGAAATTTTTGAAATGTCGGTATGCATACTCTTAACATTACTTACTGTAAATTAATACTGATTCAAAAGTTATTCATAGGTACAAAAATACATAATACAAGAATATGATACTAAATTGATAACATGTAGCTACCTACATTAACTGAAAATAACGTGTTGTAATTTTTGCTAGTCGGGTAATTTGTATATTTTTGTAACAATTTTACAATAAAAATAATTATTATTCGATATATTTTCGGATATATATTCACTAACAACGAGGGTTGTCAACCGTACTAGAGTATAATAATAATATTGAAAGTGAGTTGCAAGAAATATATGGATCGCAAAATACTATATATATTTTTTTTTGGCAACAACTAAGAAAATATCAACCAAATCCGCTTCACTTGTAAAATTTAAACGTAGTTTAAGAATTATATCATTGCCTGCAGTTTTCGACTGACGAATGAGTGTGTAATTTACATTAATTTGAAAATTGAGAAAACCACACTTTTCTAGCAAATAAAAATATTATAAAATTCAAGCAGTTCATAAAATGACAGTTTTTATTTAAATAGATAAGTAGATATTTATTTATTTATTGCACATGGAACAGATACAGTCACAAAAACAAACATTGGCAGGTACATTAATACAAAAATATCAATACACAAGACCAATTACATCCGTTCACAATTAGCACACACGCAAAACAAATAGATTACATTACATAGTTAAAAATATATATCTTATATCTATAAAACATTTATGGTAGGGAAGGAGGAAGCATGGGAAGAGGAAGAAGAAGAGGATAAAAGGAGGGGACAATGAAGGAAGCAACAAAAAAAGAGTTAAGAACTGATATCAAGAACAATAAGATAATGTGTATGTTTTCTTTTATTTTCATAAAATTATCGAATTACACCCTGATACATATTTGTACACTTCATAACAAGCTTAAAAGCTTGTGTTGTGAAGTGGGGTATGTCGGCATCGAGGATCGAGCGCGTTAGCAACCAGGCTTCCGATAACTTTTTAAAATTACTTATTGATGCAGATGGAATAATCAGCTGAAAAAATGTTGACAACCCTACTTACATGTTTCAGCGCGTGTATACACAACGGTTTCCGAAGAAAAACCCATAGGAGTATTTACGATGATGTAGTATGAACCCAAAAAAACACAAAAACCCTTCAGAAATATGACGTACTTAATGTAGTTCTGAACAATTTACATCCAGACCTGCATTAAATTGTACCACAAATGTGTTATAGTTTTGTATTGTCTATGTGTTTATTGCTTTCATTCTTTTTTGTTGTGTTTATTGATTTATTGCATTTGATTTTGTGTTTGTAAACCTGACGATTCCAAGTGCCTTAAATATGGTCTACAGATGATTAAAAACCAATAAAAAATCCTCAAATAATAAAAGCTTAAACTTTTTAGTTGGATTTCAGTAGATGAATTATTTATAAAATGTTGAAATCATTGTCTATCCCATTTTAGATCCGCTTGCTTATTCGTATTTTTTAATCTATTCTAGTTCCTAATATAATTTACTCGAATACTAATCGATACAATTAATTTTATTTACAAAATTCAATTAAATTTGTGCTTTTATCCCTAAAAAAAATCCTGTGTGGCTTTTGTACGACTTTTGTGGGGTTTATTTATTTTGAGCAATATGCTTATGGGTTTCGTACTGTTACAATATACAACGAGAGTGAGGGAGACAGACATACCCGCATAATTCGAAAAATAAAATCAAAATAAATAATGTATAAATTTAGATTCCCCAGTTGCCATAGAGTGGGGAACATTATATTTTCTTATTATTTATTGAATTATTTTTTCTGGAATTTTGTTACATCGAATTATAAGTCCATGTGGTGCATTTTATCAGTATGATGCCAATCTTTCAAATGTCTCCCTTCAAAAATTATGTACCTAATCTGTTAGTCTAAATAACACACGAATGATAAAGAAATTATAATTTTATTTAAAATGAAAAAAAGTTTAAGGTACCAATCATTATATTTTTCTAATACCACGGACCTGAAACAGCACAATTTTTGCACTGTTACTGGGCCGGTATTCTTTTATTCTGATAATATCGACATTAATAATATTAAAAATAAATAAATAAATTATTTAATGGGTTCTCTAATTTCCAGTTATGGCAGACATTTTTTCCCGTACAAAATAAATATAATGTACACCCCGACACATAATGCGCCCGCTACACGCTCGCGAGTCACCGCGACCTTTTGGTGTTCATGAGTAAAAAGGGGTGCGGATGGATCGTTTATCTTGACATTTACGTAACCGACCGTTGACGCCTTTTTACTCATGAACACCAATAGGTCGTGGTGACTCGCGAGCGTGTAGCGGGCCCATAACGGGACTGAAAGAGATTAGCAGCTAATTTGAGAAAAACCGGTGTTGAAAAATAACGCGTGATACAAGATACAAAAACTCCGTGTGACAAACTTTAATAAATATCACCCACAAACAAGTTTAATTAATGCCGCAGGCAATGCTTTCTTTTATTTTTTTTTAACTAAATTACAATTAATATTGGTGTAAAGACAATAATTTATTCTCGTACCTGATCGATCTAATTTTTAAACACAAAAACAGAATTAGTATATATTCAACACTTTGACAGAGATAATTATTATTATCTATTTATTATATTATATATTTATTTATTTATTGCTTCAACGGACTCAAGATATTTTCAAAATTTAAATATTAATACAATGAATTATTATATTATTATAAAAATAGGGAACTACTTCCCCATACCCCGTGCACGAAATCATCCATCCGGAAGGGATTAATCCAGATTCGCGTACGAATCCGGATTCACTTGTCGTGGGAAGGCACCCTTAGAAACAAAATACAAAGTTCATCCTTTGTACTCGTACCCTAGTGCTTCTCTAAAACGCCGCGATGTTATAGTTGAAATGTATAGTTATGTACTCTAGGTAGTATTAAAGCCTTAAAAAACAGCGTATTGTGCACATACTCGTATTATCATACATTGTTGGATGAGTTACTGAAATAAGATAGAGAACGAAGAAAAATATCAGCACTTTTAACGGACTAAGTTCTCAAACGTAAAACTTCCATGGAAAGTAAAACTGATTAATTAGTAATTTTTGTAAAACTGTAATTTATGAAGACTCGTCACCTTACGCAAATACGGTAATGGCACAAAAACTCTAAAAATTTTATGTACGTATAGAGTAAGTACATTGACCTTATATTATTAAATTACCTAAATAGTTCAAAATTGGGTCAGGTAGATCCACTACAGCAATTTCCGAACATCTAAAATGATTTGTATTACAGGTAAAATACGATACCTCCATTACTAAAGATTTTGTTCGATGATGAGTCCCATGGGTATTGGATACAACAGTTGAGTAAATATTGTAGGAACATCGGTTATTAATTAAATTGAATTGTTTTAATAAAATTTACTATCATAATTTATTGAACGTACAGAATATCTACTAATAGTCTTCAAACTTTTTTTTACCGGCTACCCTTAAGAGTGTGCATACCGACATTTCAAAAATTTCTAAAAACGGGAGACCTTATATCTCGACAACCGTTACTAAATTTGCTTTGGAACAAAATAGGGTAGATGCATTGAACCTTTATCTAGGGAATAACCGTAAAAGATTTTTTATATCTTGTATAGATTTCCCAAAATAAATTTTCAAAAACACCTCTGACCTTTTTTCCGAAAGACGGAAACTCGTTTCCCGAAAGTCGCGGAGTAATATTTTTTTCTTGTACAGATAATATGCATTAAAATCTAGGGAATAACCGTAAAAGTTTTTTGATAGACGCAAAATTAACCCCAAAAAATGAAAAAAAAAACGCTATTTTTACCATTTTTTCATGCGATTGTCACGCGATTTTGAACTCTAATGCCGTGGGAAAAGACTGTGACGTCATTCCTGGTGCCATGCCCTTAAAACATGTGACTAAAATGAATGTGAATAAGTTGAGATGGTTGAGTCATGTGGAGAGAATGGACGATGAAAGAATAACGAAGAAAATTTACCTGGGTGAAAGAAGAGGTGTAAGGAAACGCAGCCGTCCAAGAACCACATGGCTGGACCATGTTGACCATATACTCAAGGACGGACGTGTTTTGAGTTAAAGTAATCGGAGAATATGTATGAGGAATTGCATGAATGTGATGGAAGCCCGAAGTGTGTATCAGGATAGGAAAGTCTTGCGATCCGTTCTCTCTGCCTACCCCGCAAGGGTGGTGGCGTGAGGGTATAGAATAGAACCCTTAAAACATTTATTTAAGATCGCCTGTTTATTTTTACAGTTAAAAAGTCATATTTGCAACACAAATTACATTGAGAACACTAAAAAGAAATTTCAACACTAAAAATGGGCGAGTTTTTATGACACAATAACGATTTTAGTGTTTCCAACAATTTGAAGAATGTATGAGAAAAATATTAGTTTTTCTAAAAATGTTTCATCACCCCAGTCGAACTTCTTCAAAAAAAAAAAAAAAGAGAACTCACGAAGCATCGGTTTCGTGGTTGACTAAGGAGACTGAGGTAGGGCAAAAATTAGCGCCGCATGCGTTTTTACTATTGCTTGCAACCTCATACTCCATGTGTTGGGGGGCTTATTACGCCGTATTTACCATATTTTTTTAATGTACATTGTTAGATTAGTTTCGATATCTGTATTGGTGATTTGCACCTCATTTTGGAGACCACTGCAACGGCAGTGTAGTACAATACTGCGAACAGGTATATAATGGGAAATAGTAATAACATAATTAATAATACGTATGTACGTACCTACGGTTTGAGGTAAAATGTTTCAAGTTTCAATAATGGGAATGAATACTGCAACTAGAACAACATCGAAGTGGCTTTACCATTAAATAATTGCTAATTTTCCTCGTGACTAATTATTAACCCGAACTACCCACAATGCAATACTCTACCAAACAATGCAACATATGATATCTTTATTGCATAACTATTATAGTATAGAAAATGTAGTACAGCAAATAATATAGGGCGTTGTGTATGAAAACCTATGAATATTAATTATGAAATAATATTTACTTTAGTTTTTCGGACACATTGCCAGAAGAGACGACAATAGCCTTGAAAAACTGATGGTCGTGGGAGGAGTAGAAGGCAGAAGAGGTAGAGGAAGATCCTCCACTAGATGGAATGACCAAATCAAGGCTGCCACAGGTACATCAGTGGTTGGAGTAATGCGTACGGCGGTGTGTCGGGAGAGGTGGAGGACAACAATCCAGAACGTAGTACGGACAAGGAGAGAGGATGGTCACGACCCTCAGCAGTGAAGAAATCGACGCAGAAGAAAAATATTTACTTTAGTATGAACTCTTGTATTAAAAGTTTATTTCTACTAGCGAAATACCACATAAATAAATATAAAGATTGGTAAATGTTGAAGGATTTCACGGTGTGCGATTGACATTGTTTCTTGATTTTTCGGGTGAACACAGGGTACACACGCTTCACTAGAAAAAAATCAGAAACAAATATTAAGATTATACTTTTTTAAAGATAAATATGAAAAACTAGTATAAAGATCAACGTGATGACTTTTATTACACGAGACTAGTGTTCGAGGATTCTCAAATGTTCGATTTCTCAAAATTTGACAGTTAAACGCCCGATGCTGAAGATAAGTATCTTCGAACAGTAGCCGGGTGAAATAAAAGACATTACGTTGATTTTAAACTATGTACAAGAGTTTTATTTATACCTTAAATTTGGACTGATGGGGACCCTCATAACCCAAAAATTATAGTGTAAACCATATTCGAATATGGTTTACACTATAATTTTTGGTGTGTCTTGCAAACGCACCCGTGATTTGTCAAGTGTCCGCATCCCCGGGTAGCACAGGCGCATATAGCGTCTTCTTTACGTCCTCTTGTCAAGTAATACTAACTATACAGTAAAAGATGGGACATCAGTTATCTAATATCGTAAGTGTATAGTAAATAAATGTTATAAAATTACCACTAGCGCCTTCTGTCGAGGCAATTACAAATTAAATTATATAATTAGTGACGCCACCTACTAATGCTTTTACTAGTTTCTACATTTGCAACTGAAATAGTTTTTGAATAGGTAATTAGATAGGTATATTTATATATCTAGCTAACTTTCATGGTACTATATAATGTACCTATATCTAATGTTCATAGATATTCATAATAATGTCGGTCATTTAATTACGATGCATTGCTATTAGTTTATTAGCAATAACCAAATGGAGAAATTAATCTATATAACCTATCTGTGTATTGTAATAATTTAAAGAAACATTTCTAGATAGTACATACTGCGAAAAAGTATATGAAAGACGGTAAACATTACTGCACTCCTAATTAGTATTAAACTTGGTCCTAGAAGGGCTTATGAGAGAAAGGAGATTTATGAAAAAGCATTTTTCCAGATACTGAATGGATTTAGAAGTTTTAAAAACGGTGATGTAGAGAAGAAATAATATAAGCAATCAGAAATGTAATAAAAAAGATGAAAAATGTATACGGAAGTTTTACCCGACTCTTATAGGACACTCCAAAAAATATACCAAAATTGTGGGGGCCGATAATCCTACAACCACGGGATCCCCCGGGTAGTCCAAGTTTCTAAAGCATTGCTTTCTGATGCTTAGGAAAAGCCCGTCTCTTAAATTTGGATTTGTCAAGGTTAGCTGGAAGAGATCGCAATGTCGCGATATGCTCACCTTGGTCAAGATTTTCAATGTAAGTATGTTTTAAATGTTATTAGATATGTACTATGTACTGATTTTTTTTTGTAAATGTTCACTGTACAGTGTACGCATAAAAAAATAAAATAAATGTACCAATGTATTAACAGCTCGAAAAAAAGTAAATGAAAAAGAAAAAGGAAAAAATCAATTTTAAAAAGAATGTTTTACAGTAGGTACACTAGTCGCGTGAGGTTAAGAGTCTTTTTTGTAGTGTGAGACAGCGTAACTACACGCAAGTCCATACACGCAGGTATAGTAGTATTAGTGAGCGCACAATGAACAAGAATGCACACAGATGTGTTAGGCAGGTATATCCGTCCGTTACGAACACTACAAACAAGGGTCTTAAACTCGCGAGACTAGTGTACACGGATGTCAATTTTATTTTTTATATACTATAAGTGTAAGTAAATGTCGTTGATATCATTTAAAGTTTTTTAAGTAGAAGGTATTGCATCCAACACTACGATTCATTACTGCGAGCATATCCATTACCGTTATATGTTCTACGTGGTATTGCCCTATCACTATTAAGAATCGATTTCTTGCAGAGAACACATAACATCCATTTGCGATAATTACTATATACATTTGTAGGTACTAATATTGAGTGTAAAATGACATTTGCTGTATGTGGTGTACGTATGAACATCACGTAACGGGAGGTGGTGTACCCTGGAGACATTTGCTATTTAATGAAATTAACAGCTTTCAAACGGTCACGGGAGATGGTTAGGAATTATCTATATTATTATTATATGTCGTGGCCTGATCGTCGAATCGGCCATTTCATCATGTGCCAAAATCGTGCCAATGATGGCATTATTATATTGTGTCCTGCACAGACAGATGAATAATCGATATTATGCTTGTTTTAAATCCTAAGCCGCTTCGTGAAATGGTCAAACTTGTCTAGACATAGCAGTAAATAGTTGACGTGATTTTATTCTCATTTTTGTAAGTTAAAAAGCATTAAAAAATACTCACTACATTGACAGTATGGCCAAAAAATGAACAGACACATAAATAACATAGTGTACGTGCGTCTTTTTGGAATTTTCGGAAGACCTTCGTGTGCACTCGATTGTTGATCGCCTGTTGTAAATTTTTTTATAGATGTCCATTTTAAATTTATATGTTTAATAACACCAAAATCGACAGTCGGTGTTTTTTTTTATTTTATTTTATACAACCGTCCAATTAATTGGTTGTGACCTTTAGGACACTGTTGTAAAACGCGCGATATTATACCAATATTGTTTTAGCTGGCTACCCTAGTACATAGTATTTTATTAATATCTATTTTATATAGCAACCAGTGCAATATTTCACTCAAATCGATTAATAAATATGAGTTGCTCATTTCATGATATGGATGAACACTTCATGATACGACCAATTCTTCAATCAGGCAACGACATATCCAATGATATAATCTCATAGCATATGTTAAGTGGTATAGTTGTATGTAGTTCACTATTATTTGCTTAGTAGATGTATCAAGGGATCATAATATTCGATGTATATTAAGTTAACATTACTATTACTATACTGGGCTACTACCTCTAGCCACTACTAATACTGTAATAACAATTCAATGCTGACGATCAAATCATATCACTGATTATTATTATGTATGAAGGACATTGAACTATTCTAGTGCTTATGCTAATGCTTCTACGCACGGTTTGTTAAAGATGCATACAATATAAATTATATCTCTATGTATTGATAGATTTAACATAATCAATCCCAGTAGACATATTCAATCCTCGTAGACATCTTTCAGTTCAGCGGATTTCAATCTAAATAATTACCTAATTAGTATATTATTGTCTTATTACATTTCAGTTTTATAGTGAACTCAATAATACGGTAAATTATTTTCTAATAGTGAACCAGCTCCAGCAGATAACTGAAAGAATATCAAAAAATGCTTCATGACGTAGAAACATAAATATGTCATCTTTCGGAATTGCCTTTATCCTTATCAACAAGATTAAGTTATTGATGATTGCGATTCTTGCTGCAGTTATACTAACTGGATCGTTGCCATTCCTTTTCTTTTTTGTTTACTAATATAGAAAGCTACGAAAATGTATACATCACGTACAAATGATCAGAATCGATGGAAATTTCAGCTGATCTTAGTGGATAAACTTCACATATAAAAACCTACATTCTTAACTATGCAACACAGTATGTATGCAAAATAGTAGATTGTATTCATTAATTTATTCTATAAGAGAACATTACGTATAATATGATTTACAATAAGTAATGCTCACTAGGGCGAACTTATCGTTAAACAGCGATCTCTCCCAGTTGTCCGAAATTGAAGTTAGTGCAGAATACAATATAGTCAGTCATCACAGACGATCGTCATTCTTAAGTCAAATTCAAGTTCTTACAAACAAAGCCATCCATGAAGTTGTTCGCACAACCATCTTCTGATGTTTCTAAAATAAAATCTGATAATACTCGTACTTGCTTCACAGAAGCGACCTCAGTACTGTCTGATGTTTTATATAATAAATATTATGTAAAGTAACAGCATAGATGTGTGATATTATTTTCAGGGAACGAAGAAATATTCTAAGCTTTATTGCACACTTAAAAGAATATTGAATTATTTTTATAGGTGAAGTTTATATTCCATAAAATATTATTCATGAAAAAAAGAGAGAAAAGAAAAACACTTAGTTATCAACTGCTATATTTATATTGGAGTCATGTTTCGTACGTAATAATTTTTCCATGAATGTGAAAACGGGTATAAAAAACGTTTTTAAACGTCAAAGAAATAAAAATGATCCTAAATGTAAATGTGTAACAGCTATATTATTATTTGCCTGTCAATATGTTGAGTATGAGCCTACTCATAAAAATATTAAGGTTTTGTTTTTAAAAACGCCAAATTTACAGATAATTGAAAAACTGTAAATAGCTTCATATCGAAAGAATACTATGATGATCGTCTACATTAGTATCTGCATCGGTACACTACATTCAGTCAAAGGTTGGTCGTCTCTCTAATTAGCGATATGATTCAGGAAGGGTAAGTAGAGTTTATAAGAAATATTCTTATTCTGCTAGAAGCTAGAATCTTCGCCTCCCCACGATCCAGCGTTATAATTAGAAGACGTCCTTCTGGCATCAGGATAAACGTACCTATGCTGTTTTTGCTGAGACATCTTCAACTTACATTCTGCATATAGGTAGGTGAGAACGGTTGCTGGGAATTTCACACGACAAGGCCCTTCAGCGAAGATGATGATGCTACTAAGACGACGAAAACATAATATGCAATTGTTTTATTTCCGCGCTAGTTGTTTTGTACTTTATTATTGCATGAGATTGTTCACCGAAAGAATAATTAAAAAAATAGATTTACGGGAAAATTTATACATAAAAATGCAAAAATCGGTTATTATTAATACTTGCAATATTGTAATACGATTTCTAAATATTGATATTTCAGGCACAATGTTTGTATTTTAGGCTCCGCGCATCTGAGCCTAGCCCTGTGATATCCGTGATATCTGGATAGGTGATTTTTTCCCAGTATTAGGCTGATATGTATCATGTGTATATGTGCATCATGAATGATAATATGTAGACTCTTCTGGCTGATAATACTGAGAAGTGTGTTGGTAAAGTTATAAATAAATAAATAAATAAATAAATCTTTATTGACCAAAATGATTACAATGATTACAAAAAAATAAGACAATCTTGTGTGCCAAAAGGCGGACTTATTGCTAACGCAATATCTTACAGTCAACCCGAGATAAGAAAAAGATAACTTATATAATATAAATAATAATAAAGCAAAAAAAAAATATAGATAGACATACATACAGACATAAATACATACTAATCGATAATAAGATAGATATATATACATAAAAAAAAAAGATAATGAGCTTTTAATAAATTTAAATGTATACGTATACACACAGGGGAGGGGAGGGGAGGGGGGAAAGAGCGGGATGGGGAAATAAGGGACCACTCGCTGTGAACATTTGGACCTGAGGTCGACGACACAGAGAAGAAGAAGCCGGAAAGACTAACGAGCAACGACCATCCTACGAAATGAGTTCAGGGAAGAACAAGTGCGAATATTAGCTGGGAGCTGATTCCACAGTCTTGCGCTGTGAACCGTAAAGGAGTCTGTGTAGAAACTGGACTGATGAGGTGGAATCAACAGGAGATTGTTATCAGCTGAACGGAGCGGGCGACCATGACAGTTTAGGAATTGAAAACGCTCCCTTAGATAAGAAGGTGAAGAAGGGTCAAAAAGAATTTTAAATAATTGGCTTAATATATGGATATCTCTTCTATTCGGAATGGTTTTCCAACCAAGTCTGAGACGGTAGTCAGAGACATGATCATATTTTTTAAGACCAAAAACATAACGGATGCACGCGTTCTGCAGGCGTTCAAGTTTATTTAAGCCTTCAACTGAAAGATCAAGATAACATACATCGGCATAATCCAGAATGGGATGGATGAGTGATTGAATTAACATTTTCTTGGTGTCAAGATTGAGGAAATTCTGTAGTCTCCTGAGCGAATGCAAAGAACCAAAAACCTTTCTACTAACTTCACCAACCTGCTTCTCCCAAGACATCCCGCTGTCGAAATAGACACCAAGATTCTTAACATTATCCGAATAAGGAATGGTGGAGCCATTCAACACCAGAGAAGGTAGAGGAGCCAAATCAAGTGAGGACAAAAGCCTGGAACTGCCCATCAAAATCGCCTGAGACTTAGACGGATTAACCAGCAGCCCATGTTGTGTACACCATGAACTTATATGTTCTAGATTGAGGTTCATGTCGTTAAAAGAAGAATCAATGCGGTCCAGATCGAAGTGAATATATAGCTGAAGATCGTCAGCATACAGATGGTAAGATCCACGAAGACAGCGAGCTATCGGATTTATAAACAAGGAAAAAAGAAGAGGAGACAATATGCCACCCTGGGGAACCCCAGCCCGAAGGTGCGTCCAATCAGAAGCACCTTCCGCAGTGAATACTCTCTGTCGCCGATCCCTAAGGTAGGAGTCCATCCAGCGAAGAGCAACTCCAGTTATATTGTGGGCTTCCAACCGCGCCAGAAGAAGATCATAATCAACGCAATTGAAGGCGCTACTAAAATCGAGTAGGGTCAACAGCGTGAGCTGCCGGCGAGTTATGCCTCTGCGTTAAAAAATACATTGGATAATACTGTACTTACGATTCAGTTCTAGTCTGGCAGTTTTCTCCAGTGGATTGATGAGTTTTGTGTTGCTAGCCTGACACTTGTAGGTTGAATTCAGATGACCTCTTGTTAATGGTGATACTTCTAATTTGTTAACTACGACATGATTCTCCGTACTCTCTCCAACATTATCCGATGCTTTATCATTGATGAACCACGTTAAATTTGGTTCTGGACGACCTGGAATAAAGAAAATAACAAAATTAGATTTATTAACAATGAGAAGAGCTCGCGTGAATTCCGTTTCGTATAAGGATTTATAAGAAACACAAAAGTTCACGTCTGCTGTAACTAGTAATAGGTATATTATACTAGCTGAGTTACCCGTGCTTCGCAACGGCACATTTAACAAACCAACCCGGCATACTTTATAGTCTTGAGCTGGACAAAATGTGACTTAAGATCTGAATTTCTTTTCCAACGCCCTTTCATACGATACTACACTCGACCCCACACAACTCTTGGATCCCCTCATCGACATGGCATCTCTTTGGAAAAGCCTATATTTTTAGCAGCAATCCATCGTAAAATGCGGGAGTTATGCGAACACTTACAAAAATCAGACTTTACTTTATTATATAGATTTTCAACAAAAGAACACCTTTTCTTAAGATATCCTTGACAATACTAGTGATGCATTGAAGGTTGTGGTGAAGGTTGAGTTTGACTAAGGTCATGAAAGCAGTAGTTTGGATAGACACTAGACACATGACTAGATAGAGAATTGATGTAATCATAAAGCAGTTAAAGAGGATGACTATCAGAGAGACAGAGAGAACTACTCCTAGCGTGCGAGTAAAAGGAATTATGTTCAGCAGTATAGACGGGGTAACTATATTTTTATGAAAGATTTACTAAAGGTTAATGATTTCACACGTTTCATATTTCATCTTTTTGTAATTCTGCGAGATTAAAATGGAATGTGATCATAATAATACAAAAACAAAATGATTAAGCAACAAAGAACTTGAGAGGATCAAAGAAATTATTCAGGATCCACGCTGTTCTTTTATGTTGTCTGTTTAATTTTGAAATAGACAAGTACTTTTAAGGGCTTGGCACCAAGAATGACGTCACAGTCATTTCCCACGGCATTAAGGTTCAAAATCGCGTGAACAATCGTATGAATATAATAAAAATAGAATTTTTTCCATTTTTTGAGTTCATTTTGCGTCTATCAAAAAACTTTTACGGTTATTCTCTAGATTTTAATGCATATTATCAGTACAAAAAGAATTTTTACTCCGCGACTTTCGGGAAACGAGTACGAAAAAATATCAGAGGTTTTTTCAAAATTTATTTGAGAAATCTATACAAGATATAAAAAAATCTTTTACGGTTATTCCCTAGATAAATGTTCAATGCATCTACCCTATTTCGTTCCAAAGCATATTTAGTAACGGTTGTCGAGATATAAGGTCTCCCGTTTTTAGAAATTTCTCAAATGTCGGTAAGCATACTATTAAGTCGTGTTTTAGAAATTATTAATTATGAAATATATAGTAGATACCCATCTACCCACCTACTGATAAAAGATCAAGAGAAAAACCTGGAAATTATCTACCTGGAGGTGGTATATGAATAAAGTGTGGGAGTTATCCTGAAATCTTAAGGAGATTGTGTTTAAATTAATATTTACCCAAAACAGGAGCTTTCAAATTTTAAATGGCTAACTTTTTATTAAATTAAAGAGTAAAAATTAATAGACGTGGGTTGGAACGAATTTATTAAAGGTCCAGTGTCCAGGGAAAAAATGGAAAAACAATGATAAAGTAGGATTAACAAAGTAGACACAGAAGATGTAAATACAGAGGATTTTATCATCATAATATAGTTTTATTTCGTACATCTGTGTTTTAAATAAAACGTAGTGATTATATGCTGTGTGTCATAGTGCCTTTATTTATATTTGTAGCTTTCTTGAGGCTTAACAGATTAACCTATAAGAGATAGCAGAGATCGTCATCATATGTGATTGATAAAGGTACTATGGTTGAACCATGAAAATATGTGCACTTCTGTCAAAAAAAGAAAAACAAGATGAATGAAATTTGAAATTGAAGAAAAAAGATGATCTAATCAAATATCAAAATACAATTTGTAATCTCCTAGCATAATGTTAATGGCATCGTTTTGATAAGTATGTTACATAGGATGTTGGCATTAAAACAACAGAATGAAGGAGTTAAATCACCGTTAAAAAGTATAGGTGTAGCAACCAGACCACGAAATGTTATATTACCTGAATCTATGGAGGCAAGTACTTCAGGAAAAGTGTCTCCTCTGAGGTGTAATAGGGAACTGTTTTCCTTTGACCGCGTATACCATAAACGATCCAAAACAACACCACTCTTCTCATACGGAACTTGGCATACCTTCGCTACCTATAAACTACACGCTAACTACTTTTCTACGTACATCCAACTATTAGAGGCAGCCATTACGGCTTAGAACCGGTGGATAAGTAAGCTTTTCCAGCCAAAAAAGCTACCTACGTTTACTTGCAACGTTGGAAAATTGTCTCGGCTATGTAACAAAAGTGTGTGCTTATTACTTACTGCTCGTTGCGCTAAAATAAAAGCAAATATTTGTTTTGCAAATTTCACCGTATGACGCAAACTTTTGGCAAAATCTTATTTTGTAATTCTAAACGTTTTTTTCCGCACTGGACTTCCTGTAGAAAATTGATAAAATGGAAACAATTTTTATGTCATCTCTAACATCAGAGCGTTAGGAAAAACAGTGTCATTTCATCGATACACATCGGGGTTTTATGGCTTCTCTGTGTTTCCACTAATAACATGATGGGCGAAGTTGGTTAGCTGTTAGCTAAGAGAAAATTTGTTTGAATTCGAAAGAAATTTTGACTGCAGAATCAATTACAATCAATTTAAATTTGACTTGATTTTATTACCTCACACAAAAAACTTAACGTGGCATTATTCTAGAAGCTTTAAAAAATCTGAAACAAACATTCCTATTACCGGAGGTTTACTCGTATATCTAAGGCGGTTTACTCCGCATTATACAAGCGTATTGTTATTTCGCATCAATGTAGGTAACATGTGATTACTTGAAGATGATGTTGTTACGTGTACGTTATACGTCTCCATAATACGGAGAGTGTATCAGGTATGAACGTGAACGTGCGACCCAGTGTTTCATTATAATGAGACAACGCCACCAGAAGAAAATAAGAATTTATTCCAATTCTAGGATAATCATTTTGAGCGATGTTTATCTGACTATATAATATACGTATCACACTATCACAGTATTACACCCCTTCCTACTTTAAATACTATCTAGAAATACGTTTTCTCGCCTAACCAAACCAAAATATGGATTATTACAGGTAAAGATGGACTACCGTAAATTCCATTGCATTTTTTTAAAGGATCTGGGCTTGGATACACAAACCCAAATACTGTCTTGCATTTGCACTAGGCTAAAAACCTGTATCGCAAAGTGTGGAATACATCGCCAGCGCTGGGGTTTGAACCTGGCACCTCCTGCTTGAAAGACTGCCGCCTCAACCAACTGCGCCATTTTATCCGTAGGTAAATATACAAGTATTTTATCAATCAATCGAAAATTGATATTTTTTTTACATGTAAGAATACCTATTTATTTATTCTAAAAAAGTATATACATATAAAAGTAATTGGCATATTATGGATAAAAGAGCATATTTCACTAGGGCGAACCTATCGCAGAGCTGCAAATTCTTCTAGTCAACCCCACCAACAGTCGAAAATCTAATGCGGGTAATAAATTAAAAAGAAAAACATATATACCTACAATCGAATCGATCACGCAAAATTGTTCATTAGTGAGAACTTATCGCAGTGCTGCGATTTCTTCCAGATAATCTATTAACACATTCATATTGGTTGGGAAATATTTTTAGAATATCAGATGACAGTATTAGTTAATTAGTCGTTCGGTATTAGGTTCTCTAAGTGTTTTCAAAATGTAATGCTAAGTTAACGAAAGCACCCGAATCCTGAAAATTACATGTGTTTTTAAATACATTATTTACAGTCTAAGATGATTGCAATATCAATTTAATTAAACTTCACTGAGAACTTGAGAGGGTGTCAATAAAATGCAAGAAATCGAGATGTTTAATTGTTGATAGAATCAATTAAGTTTTAATTTGTTCTGAGGTTGTTGCGTCATTAGTAATTTGTACAAGCCACTGCTGTGTTCATCTACAGCAAACAACAACAACAAACTGTGTATTTTATTTGTAAATTGGACCGAGACATCTTAGATTAATCACAGAAGTTTAAGTTCCTACTCTTCTCATAGCAGTCTGTGAGATATATCTAGTAGTATGTAGGTTAGTAGGTGGATACATGCATACATACAACGGTTAACTTTAGGAATTACTTGGAAAGATGAATGGATTTTACTTACACGTATGTTAATCTTCAGTTATCTTATTAGGTGTGTCTCGTTTACTTTTATTTAAATTTTAATATCTAAGTACAAATGTAGAAGTTCATACTTTCTTATTAGTTTTCGTTTTTTTTTAGGTGACACGCTTGGTGATCGCCTTTAGCGAATACCGATGTAAAGTGAATGCAGTGCCCGTCCAAAAAACTATGAGAGATTCATACAAATTTTTGTTCAATTTGTTTATTTTTTTTGTAGATTCATACTAATGTATGTTACCTGTAAAAAAAAAACAAAGATATTGTGAGAAATTTTATGAGTTTTGTACCTGAGATAACGAAGTAACACCGTTTTTTTTTAATACTGAAATGAATCTGGGTTTTTCGAAATAAACCCAAATACATCTTTGCACACTTCACATAAAGCTTAAAAGCTTGTGTTGAGAAGTGGAGTAAGTCGGGGATCGAACCCGCGCCCACTGGATTAACAGTCGAGCGCGTTACCAACCAGGCTACCGACCACTTCATTATCACTCAAATATAAAAATCAATCTAATGACTACTACAATATCAGTTTATGGTACCAAAAAGTAATCTGATATTAAGACGGCTTGTAAAACACGTACGGAAGTTTAGAATCTAACATTCAGTCAACTGAATGTCAGCAGGTGTGTGATGGCTAGATCTAGGGTCGGATGCAGTGGAAATATGTTATGTGTGCATACCAGTCTCTACTTTCCCCATACTGATATGATCCGCGTATTATATATGTAGTTGTAGATACCTACATACGTTTCATGGTGCGATTCATATTATGAATTAAATTTAATGTTCAAATATTGTGGTTTGCTATACGAGATTGAGTAGTTTCTAGAATGTGAAGTTAAATTATTCCATTTGCACTGAAATTTCTCACCTATTGCGTACAAGGGTTTTAATTAGGCGCCTCCCTTTGATCTAAGTAAATGTACGGTGGTAATAATAATATTTATTTGAAATCATTGTAGGTAGAATGTATGTAGGTAAGCAATTAAGATGATGAAAATTGGTTTACTAAATAGGTAGGTACAACTACAGATTAGGTAGGTAAGTACTTTATTTTTTGTAGTAGGTAGTGGTACTTGAGTAGGTAGTGGATATTTAATCTCACAGTGGAATATTTGTCCATAATTTTAACATTTTCGAGTACTTATGTGATTTCAATTATTACTGCCATTTTCGTAGGAATACTCGTAACGTTAAAATGTTTTTGAGTTGAAAAACTCGTGCGAAAGATAAAATAGTAAAATTTCTTTATAATTTTAATGTACCTATTAAGTCGCACGTGTGGCTTGAGTTAATGTAGAAAAATAATGGATTTTGTTTGAAATAAGAACAGAGATTTATCTTTAGAGTTATTTTATCACAACCATCTTAGTTGTATTATCGTTGTGGTGGGATTTATAGCTTTGTCTTATTCCTCACATACTAATAATAACCTAATGTACTTCGTGAAATAAAATTATCGCTCCTCATGATGCATCCCGTCATAAAAATGCTTGTGGAAAACTATCACGTTTTTTGCTAATGCAAGTAGAAAATAAAATAATTTTCTACTAGGTGCACACGTATTGTTTTCTCGCTGGTTGTTTTGACACGTTCTATCTCAACGTTAAAACGCGAAAACTAACATATTTTTCCATACAAGTGACGTGAGATGCACTTTATTATGGAGTTGTGTAGTACTGGAGCGAGGTAGTTACTCTGTACTCTAATGAAACTTGATTGCAAGTAAAACTGTATTATTATGAGAAAATCCTAGAGACGTGTTTCTACTACCTTTTCATTTATGATTCTCTACCTTGGATTCACGTAGTTTCACATATTTTCAAATGGTGTATCGATCGGTACATGGTTGGTGAAGTTGGTTGGAGAACGGCCGTCAAAAGCGAGAAGTACCGTTCAAATTCCGGCGCCGACGTTGTATTAGTCCAAGAGCCCGCTGCTTAATTTATGACGTATCTGTTTTTTGATCGAAATGTGGTATAAATGATAGCTTACCAATAGGGTATTACATCGCACTAGGGTTGCCTATCAAAATCCTGCCGCAACCCCCCCTGCCCCCCCGAAAAGGTCCCTCTTCGCGGTTTTTCGCATTTTATAGGAATATATTTTTTTTTTTTTTTTTAAAGGCAATCCACCCGTCAACGAGTGACTTATGCCATACACGATATTCTATTATGCTACAAGTTTAAAAGATTTAAATCGGGGCAACATCCTATTACATTATCAATAATATACTCACACTCTCCTGTCATTATGTTTAAGGCAGTTGACAATGCTGTGGTATATACGAGGAGAGTTTGTGGATAATAAGTATTCGATACTCAAAGGAAAAGTCGTACAATGTTCCTTAATCTCCTCCAGAAACAGAGAGTTATCAATTAACGGACAGTTGAAAAATACATAATTGAGGGATTCCTCTTCCTCTCCACACTCGCACATGGGGGAAGCAAACACTTTGATTCTGTGCAGATGAACTGCCACACAGCAGTGGCCGATTCTCATTCTACACACTTGAGATATCTCCACTTTCTTATACGCATTTCTTTCATACCAAGGCTTTCCGGGAAACTCTGACTGTATACGTCTATAATGGGATCCGGCAATCGATTCTCTCCAAGCGACTTCCCAGCTTTTGTTTATTTCCTTAATTATAACTAGTTTTCTGTCGTTGAAGCTCGGACTGAGAGTGGGTATGGTATATCCCGAGTCACAGGCCTCCTTGGCCAGGCAATCCACAATTTCGTTTCCCTTTATTCCAACATGAGATGGTATCCAGGCCACAACTATTTCAATATTACGATTTTTTGCGATATTAAATAGGTGCTTTATCGATGAATATAAATCGTCCAAAGGACAAGCCTTGCCGTTATTCATAAGTCTTTTGACCAAACTAAGTGAATCTGTCAGAATAATAGATTGTGGAATAGATCTGTTTATTACTTCCGTTAATGCTTCTCTCAGAGCGACGCATTCGGCCGAGAAGATTGAAAATTCACATGACAATTTAACTTTTTTTTCCACTCGCAAGGAGGGAATAATGAACGAGGCGCCACATCTATCCTGATACTTTGAACCATCGGTAAAAATTTGGATGTGGTTTGGCCATCTGGACTCCATTTCTGAGCAAAATTTTTGATTCACGAAGGAGGGGTCAGTCCACTTTATAGATCTGTCTAATCCTAGTCCTACGGACTCGAGAATAGTTGGAATAGCCACTGCTGCATTGAATGAAATTGAGAAGAGAGGAGGGACAGCGTTAGAAGAGATGGTAAAGTTTGCATTGAAATATGAGAGACATTTTACCAAAGTAGGCGGGGCTTTGTTACGCCAGAATCGATGTTCATTACATAAAATGAGAAGACGATTAAGAATAGCTTTAATTGGATGAGTTGGGTTGTTTATTCGTTTTATAAGATAATTGTAAGAGAGATATTCTCTCCGAAGCGATAGAGGCATTTGGTTGCACTCCATCTGTAGAGAAACGATGGGTGAAGAACGCATCGCACCCAGAATAAGACGAAGGCACTTGGACTGAATTCTCTCTAACTTAAGAGTAAGATAATTTGGTAAGGGCTCCAAGACGATAGAAGCGTAATCTAGGTGACTTCTTACAAGGGCATTATACAGAAGTTTCATTGTTGAAGGGTGGGATCCCCACCATACTCTCGATATAGATCGAAGAACATTAATTCCCTTTTCACATTTTTTAATTACGTGCTCAATATGTATGTTTCAAGACAATTTTCTCTGTAAGAAGACGCCGAGGAACCTTACATGATCCTGAATCGGAATTTCAGAGTTATCAATTACGACTGAAATATCAGGGATTTTATGTTTTCTGGAGAAGATCACAATTTGGCTTTTGGAAGGGGAAAGGTCCAAACCATTGTGTTCGGTCCATGATTTCATTGCTAGAATGGCTCTTTTTAAATTAAATACAGCAGTGGTGATGGACTTGTGACTACAGTACAAAACGAAGTCGTCCGCATATTGTAGGATCTGACAGTTAGATGGGATAAATATTTGAATATCAACGGTGTATATGTTAAACAATATAGGACTTAGGACTGATCCCTGTGGAAGGCCTTTGTAAATAGTTCTTGTATATGTTCCAGAAGAATCCTGAACCACGATCTGTCTTTCGCATAATATATTAAAGATCAGCCTGGTAATCGAGCACGGAATGTTTAGATCTAGTAATTTGTTTTGAAGAGTAGGAAGTAAAACATTATCATACGCGCTTGCGATATCCAAAAAAGCCGATGCAACCGTTGACCCCTTGGTATGGGCCAAGCGTACGTCAGATACGAGTGTTGAGATATTGTCCATACATGAATATGTCCTGCGAAAGCCGAACTGCCATGGTGGGGCCAAAGAATTACCCTCCATATGCCACTCCAGTCTTAACTTCAACATTCGTTCCAGAATTTTAACGAAACACGAAGAGAGAGCTATAGGTCGATATGATGAACTTAGATCAGGATCTTTTCCTGGTTTCGGGATAGGAACGATCAGTTGTCTTCGCCACTCTGGTGGAACTGACCCAGATTTTAAAACTGAGTTATATAATTTCAATAGTAATGACAAAAGTCTTTCTGGAGCGTTGCGGAAGAAGGAGTAAGGAATATCATCTATACCAGGGGATGAGTCTCCAGCGGATTTAATAGCCGCTAGAAGTTCGTCATAGCTAAAAGGTGATTCTATTTCTGATATTCCAAGAGGTAGAGATGCTGGAGATGGTAATTCCCGGATATGTGGCACGTAGGGAGGTGCCAATCTGTCCACGAACCCATCGAGCCATAATTTATGCTGAGAGTGACTCACGACTGAAGACAATGATCTACGAAATCTTTTTATGGATTCCCAGACACTACCGATAGGAGCAGCAGGAGACAGTGACTCGCAAAAATTCTTCCAACCTTGTCTTTTCTTTCTTCTTAGAGTTCGTTTCGCATTAGCTTGCGCCTTCTTGACATTCAAGTAATTCGTCTGGTTCATATCTCTTCTGTAAGTTCTCATTGCTTCTTTTCTTTTGACTATAACCTCAGAGCACTCCTCATCCCACCATGGAGGGGAGTTGGCTACTTTAAAACCTGGTCTTTTCTTTGGAATCGAAACATCTGCGGAGCGTTTAAAAATTGAACATATGACTTCAGGTAATTCATTGATTGAGTTTTGGGATTCGTTTAGAGACAGATTATCCAATTCCTCCTCAACTTGCGCCCCAAAGAGGCTCCAATCTGCTCGTTTGGTATTGTAGCCCCTAACTTGACTCCAGCGAGAGGTTAATTTTTCAATATTCCTATCAACAATCATAATAATTGGATAGTGGTTACTAGAGTGGGAGTCCTCTAGGACTGACCATTGAGAGAGTGGAGCAAGGTCGGGAGTACATATAGATAAATCCACTGCGCTAGGTTGTTGATTGGGTAGAGGAACAAGAGTGGGGGAACCGTCGTTCAGAATACACAAATTGTTATCGTCAACAAATTCCAGCACTCGATTGCCGTAAGAATCATTGCGCTGATTACCCCAGGAAGTGGAATGAGCGTTAAAATCGCCAAGAATATAATAGGGATGGGTAAATAGAGGCAAGATTGAATTCCAGTAATTCAGATCGATTGTTGTTCTCGGTGGGATATACACTGATACGAAGATCGTATTCGATATTAAGGCTGCAACAATTTGAAAATTATTATTTTGAGGAAGGGGGATTTGAGATACAGGGAGGTTAGAAGAGATTAGTAAGGCGGCACCAGCATAGCCGTCTGCGCGATCATCGCGCAAAACTGAATATCCTGGGACTCTAAACTCGGAGCCAGGATCGAACCATGTCTCAGAGATAGCCGCAATTGATACTTTATAAGAATTAAGGATATGAAGAAGTTCGATTTTATGTGCAACAGCGCTCCTGCTGTTCCACTGAAGTACGGTTAATTTGTTACTTAGATTGATAGGGGCCATTTTGAATAATTAAATTTTGTAACAAAGGAATAATTGATGCAGCGTTGGACGGTAGGCTAGATGAGGACAAAATTTGTAGGAGAAGTTGAGTAATTAAATTTATGGTGGATTGAATATCACTCGAAGGTTCGGAATAAGAAGTAGGTACATCCAATGAATTAGACGGACCTGGGAGAGCACATCCATTTTTTGAGTGTGGGATCTCACCGTTTGTGTAAAAAAGTTGTGCGTTATGGTTTTTCAAATCGATGGATGGTGTCGTTGGAGGAGATTTACGAGGAGAGCGTGACCTTGGACGAGAGTAACTGACTACGACAGAGGTTGAAGCAGTTTTTTCGGCATAGCTTGCAATAGCAGGAGGGTGAATAATAGACGCTTGCTTATATGAAATGTTATCCATCGCCATTGAGTGTTTGATGTTTTTCTGCCTCGTAAACTCAGGGCAGTTTAAGTCTGACGCTGCATGTTTGCCCTTACAATTTACACAGGACCGACTAACTGTTAAGCATGTTTCGCTAGCGTGACAGTCTCCACATTTATAGCAACGAGGTGTGGAACGGCACATATTCTTCGTATGCCCGTATCTGCAGCAGTTGTAACACAATATAGTAGGGAATATGTACTGTTCTACTTTTAGTGAATTGTGGTAGAAGTAAACATTTTGAGGGAGGGTTTGTCCCTCAAACATTACCACTACGGAGCGTGAAGGTTTCCACACTGGTGATCCAGTCGTGGAATCCTTATAATTTAACCTTCGCACTTTTAACACTTTCATATTCCCAGGAACGGCCAGATTAGCGCATATCTCTTCCACCTCGAAGTCCGTGGAGATATTTCTAATTAAACCCATTTTTGTAACCTTAAATGAAGGCACACAAGCTTTTAAATTATTTTCAATTATGAAAGTAGAAGAAATAAAGTTATTTGCTGAAGCAGGTGAATTAAATTTTATAGAAATTTTGTTGCGGCCCTCTGCTTGCACTCCACCCAGGGAAATTCCATCGACCTTATTTTTAAACAATATACTGCCAAAGGTCATAGAATGTAGCGGCTTTGCCTCTACATTGCTCTGTACGAAGACGATGTACGGTCCTGGAGAACTATTACTATATTTTAGCGAGTCAGCAATCGGATTGGGTCTTGGATTCTTAAGTGCGGAGGGGTCCTCCGCCGACACATCACACGGCCTCCCCCGTTTTCTGGGGTCGGGGGGTTCCAACGAACCCTCCATCGCCCCCGCCACTCAGCCGTCGTACAAAACTAATAATATAAAATATAAAACGGTAATATAAAAAAAGAAAAATTAAAATAAAATGGAAAAACAAAAATTGGGGATACCAATCACCCTTAATGATTTTTAAAATACGAAAATAATAATGTTGATTCCAACTTGTATATTCTTGTAAGAAACACAAAACACTACTACGATACGACAACACGATGCACGTGTTCACTGTAAGAACAACCTAGCGGGAATCTTTATAGGAATATGGTAAGAGATAGGAGAAAGAAGTCAATGACAAAAATAATCCTTGCTAAATTCTCTACAAAAAATGTTAAGTCAATTTTTTCGTAGAACTAGCAGTTTACCCGCAATGGCCGGTCCAAAGCCGAAATTCATTTAAAATACAAAAAAATGTATTTAAACTAAATTGGTTGAAAATTGATAAGAGCTACAGAAAAATAGTCAGAGATCGAATTAATTACCATAGTCTTAGCTATAAAACGAGCTATAACTTATGTTCATACATCTAATAATTTCGGAGTTATTACAATAAAACTCAGTGAAGAAAATTCTTAAAATTTAGTTTTTCATAAAATAACCAGTGATATAGCGCAGCAGGCCAAAATTTTTTTTCCATAAAATGTTAGTAATAATGGGTGGAAGAATGTGAAAGAAAAAAAAAAAAATCAAACTTTTTTTTTTATTTTTTTTTTCAAAAAATATCCTGTTTTTTGACCGGCCATTACGGGTAAACTACTAGTCCTATGAAAAAATTGACTGAATATTTTTTGTAGAGAATTTAGCAAGGATTATTTTTGTAATTGACTACTTTCTCCTATCTCTTACCATATTCCTACAAAATGCGAAAAACCGCGAAGAGGGACCTTTTCGGGGGGGGCAGGGGGGGTTGCGGCAGGATTTTAATAGGCAACCCTAGTGCGATGTAATACCCTATTGGTAAGCTATCGTTTATACCACATTTCGATCAAAAAACAGATACGTCATAAATTAAGCAGCGGGCTCTCGGACTATATGATACACTCCACGATACTTTACTGTGAAGTGTACAGGAAAGCGGTATTTGGGTATACTATTTAATTGACATCGTGATTGCAAGTGTGGAAAGTCATGCAATGAGATACTTTTGCTGTAACGTTTTTTACTTTGTTTTCCAATTTACGAATTGCAAAAGGCGTGGCAAGACGTATGTAATTCCAGAACCCCGATCACTGACAACTCGTAAGAGATCCCCGAGGCTTTTCGATCTGCTTCCGAAATATGAGTGAACTGCCTTAAGAAAAATATGCGAATACATTGCCGTTCATTTTAAAAAGTGAGATATGCAATCTCAATCAAGAAGAAGTGTCATGTTTAAACTTTTACACTACCTCATATAAAATATTGAGTTAGCACCCTTACATACATCGCTCTTATAACTCGTCGTAAGAATTTCATATTAGAAATCTCCGTGTATGGCATGCCGACATACAACATGTAGATAGTACTTAGTATGTAGTTATATTAAAATAATATTATATAACGTCAAACGACCCAATGTAAACGTTGGCGTTGTGCACTTGTATTATTATGGTGTTGAAAAATTATATTAGAGTTTTATGGTAATAATAATACGACCTTATAAACTATGCGATATCACCTCTACTTGGTTCAGTTTCCAGTTTTTTTTTTTAGATACATACTGACATTGCAAAAATTCGATATCCTGCGTTTAAGGGCATGGCACCAGGAATGACGTAACAGTCTTTTCCCACGGCATTAAAAATCGCGTGTGAACAATCGCACGATAAAATGGTAAAAATAGCGTTTTTTCCATTTTTTGGGGTTAATTTTGCGTATATCAAAAAACTTTTACGGTTATTCCCTAGATTGTAATGCATATTATCAGTAGAGAAAAAAAAATTACTCCCCGACTTTTGGAAAACGAGTTTCAGTCTTTCGAAAAAAAGATCAGAGGTGTTTTTAATTATTTTTTTTAGAGAAATGTATACAAGATATAAAAAATGTTTTACGGTTATTCTCTAGATAAATGTTCAATGCATCTACCCTATCTTGTTCCAAAGCATATTTCGTAACGGTTGTCGAGATATAAGGTCATATGCATACTCTTAATCTAGGAAGCAATTTCTTAGTGACGCTTTTATTTTCAGTAACGTACCCCATTCTAGTCCGAGAGCCCGCTGCTTAATTTATGACGTATCTGTTTTTTGATCGAAATGTGGTACAAATGATAGCTTACCAATAGGGTTTTACATCGCACTAGGGTTGCCTATCAAAATCTTGCCGCAACCCCCCCTGCCCCCCCCGAAAAGGTCCCTCTTCGCGGATTTTCGCATTTTGTAGGAATATGGTAAGAGATAGAAGAAAGTAGTCAGTGACAAAAATAATCCTTGCTAAATTCTCTACAAAAAATGTTTAGTAAATTTTTTCATAGGACTAGTAGTTTACCCGTAATGGCCGGTCGAAAAACAGGATATTTTTTGAAAAAAAAAAAAAAAATTTGATTATTTTTCTTTAACTTTCTTCCACCCATTATCACTAACATTTTATGGAAAAAAATATTTGGCCTGCGGCGCTATATCGCTGGTTATTTTATGAAAAACTAAATTTTAAGAATTTTCGTCACTGAGTTTTATTGCAATAACTCCTAAATTAATTGATGTATGAAAATAAGTTATAGCTCGTTTTGTAGCTAAGACTATGGTAATTAATTCGTTTGTTGACTATTTTCCTGTAGCTCTTATCAATTTTCAACCAATTTAGTTTAAATTCATTTTTTTAGTTTTTTAAATGAATTTCGGTTTTGGACCGGCTATTGCGGGTAAACTGCTAGTTGTACGAAAAAATTGACCTAACATTTTTTGTAGAGAATTTAGCAAGGATTATTTTTGTCATTGACTACTTTCTCCTATCTCTTACCATATTCCTATAAAATGCGAAAAACCGCGAAGAGGGACCTTTTCGGGGGGGGGGGGGGGGCAGGAGGGGTTGCGGCAAGATTTTGATAGGCAACCCTAGTGCGATGTAAAACCCTATTGGTAAGCTATCATTTGTACCACATTTCGATCAAAAAACAGATACGTCATAAATTAAGCAGCGGGCTCTTGGACTATTCAGGGACAAAACTTGACTATACGTGTCATCAGTCGGATAATTAAGTCCATCCCTATGGATTGGTTACATATTGAAAGAATAAGTGACGTCAGGATGTCAAAAAGAGTTTATGTAGTTGAATCTTGAAATTCTTTCATGAAATAAGGAAATGGGTAATATTGTTTGATATCTAATTCTGAGGCCGGTCTTTCTCTGTAAAAAAAATGTTCTACTGAAAAAAAAAACCTATCAACTCAATATTTGATGTTGGGTAAAATGAGAGAGGGAATAAGAAGTATGTACTGTACTAGAAAGAGAAGACGGTCCTCTGTCGATGACGTCTTAATGGTCAAAGTATTCCTTGCAGCAACGACAACATCAAACTCTCTAACTCTGCATCATGCGGGAAGTGGGGGACAATATGTTATAAAACTCGTCTGACAAAGGCTTTCCCCTGAGTAAACAAAGGAAATTCTTGTATAACGACGTTGCTTGGAATCGAGACATCCATAGACTGGAAGACATAATGTCATAGTTTGCTACAACTTAAACTACCTACTAATAATATTAGACACATAGCATAGTTACTATAGACATTTACATCTTACAAAGTCAAGCGACTGTAAACTGTCAACAGGGAATATTATTAGTATAGTAGAACTTAGGTTACTTTTGCATTAACTTTGTAGGTATTGTTATCTTGTGTAAAAGTAATAGTGGCTAACCTAAGATTCTTAGTTCATAGATTACAAAAATAGTGGCAAAAATATCTAATCGGAGAATTAAGTAGGTATTCCTAGAAATCATAGATCAGATAACTTACGTACATACTAATAGTACATTTACCTACGTAAATCTATATTTTCAGGTAAACTCAAGTTTTCTATGCCTGATCTCAAATTCCACAAGATTTTTAATCATTGATATTATTATAAATTATATAAATTATTAGTTATTGATATAAATTTACAGTGTCCAGAATGGGATGTTATATAACCTGCCCATTTTTTTCTAATTGAGAATATACAAGCTGTTGCTGTAGAAATTCATCACAATTTATCCCAATAGTTGGGTAAAACGTAAAAATAGTGCCTATTTCAAAAAAATATGCAAAAAATTTTCGCATTTTGCGGAACCAACCTATTATTCGAAAGAGTTTAAAATTCTGCAAACTGGCTTTATCCCCAATGTCGACTTACTCCGCTTCACGACGCAAGTTTTTAAAGCTTTCTCTAAAGTGTACAGGGGTGAATTATTTTGATTAACCCAGATCATTTAGGTCCTATATGCTGCCATTGGGCTTCGGCGCCCTAAATTGTACTCACCCAATACTGAAGGAATCGTCTTGAAACTGAAGACAGTGATAGATAAAAGTATGGACTACAGATCGGCTGTTTTAGAATTACAGGATTTGGAAATTCCTTGAATAAAAAAATAGTCCCAAAGTACCCCTAAAATTTACGGGATTTGAAGATTTTCCGTTCAGTTTTTCAGATATAAAAGGATAATTTAGCCAAAATACTGGTAATTATAATCTTAACAAATCGGCTGTTTTAGATTTTTAAATTTCTTCCCAGATTTCTTTTAAAAATATATAATTCAGTTTGTCGCTTATGTCATTATTATTTCGCGCTCACATTCTCATACAAAATTTGAAAAAATTGAAGCAATATGCCCCCTTAATAAAATGATAGCATTGTTGGGTGTCATAATATTAAGATCATAATGAATAGGTTGCTTTTGAAACTGGCGCCTAAGGTACAATATTATTTTATATGGAAACTACGAGTAAAACCTAAGTAGGTTTGTATTAGAATTTCCCACTGAAGAAATTTTCTGCTTTGTGATTTTGTTTCGTCAAGTTTAATGGTAATCCCTAAAACCCTAGTTGAAACTTATTTGGATAACTTGATGTTATTATTTCTATCTCCCTAGAATTCTAGAACCCTTGTTATCATTGTGTTAAATTATAATATTATTCAGTATTGTTATTGAAAGCGATTGAGTATTTAAGAGAATAAACAATGTTCAATTGATAATCATTACTATCTACTGAACATAGAATAACTTTACTATTAAAATCACTTAAGTTTTATTTTAGGCCCATTAAGGGTAAACCCACCTCCACCCTGGATGTTTCAGAAGCTTTAGCTCCAATATCATCCAGTCTTTTAAGCCAAAACATGTTTTCAAAGGAGGGCTCAAGGTTCGCCGCAAGGGCTCCCCTCAACAAACCCCTCCCGAAACTACTCTGAACCCCCTAATGTTCCTTGATAAGATAAAGCAAATTACCTATTGCCCTTAAAATATTGCAATCCTCGGGTTTTCTTCATTGAACTAGCCTTGGTGCTCGGTGGGTCTACGCCTGGATTTTAGGTTTGATGCAACTACTATTGAATACATGTGGCTTTGAAACTAGCACTAGTAATAAGAACTTCATATCTGCGGTTTTTTGGATAATTGAATCTTCTGTGGAAAATTTCCATTATTGTAATATTATTGTCTTTTTCATCACCATTTAACACATTGAGTATCTGAGTAATTTGCAAAATTCAGGATTGTTTAGCGTGATCACACGAACACCACCGTACTTTGGAGGTTAATTGAGGAGTACACAAAACGGGATTTTCTTTTTATGTTTGCAATGTTGCAAGATATCTGATAATTTATTTTTTTGATAAAAGTAATTAAGACAATTTTTTTAAAGGAAAATTGGGCGTCGACCGATAAACAGCATTTCAAATCGTTTTATCATTTGTGTATTTTCTGTGAATTTATTGAAACGGACTTGTGTGTGATTTTAACTGATGTTATATGAAGTGGTAGGTTTACACTACATCGACATCTTACAATAGGTATTATTGGAAGAAGGGGAAGAGTTTGTATCAAAATATACTTAGTGGATGTTCACTTTGAACTATTATAGGGAAGAGATGAATACCTTGTTAATACTAATATTATTACAATAGATTAGGTGTATCTATGTACTAGTAACATTATTTTCTCATTCTTCTTCTTCTTCTTCCTCAGCCTTCCTCCCTCCACTGCTGGACGTAGGCCTCTTCCATTTCCTTCCACTCATCTCTGTTTCTCCCCCTCCGCATCCAGGTTCTTCCGGCTTGCTGGACTAGGTCATCAGACCACCTTTTGGAGGTCTTCCAACGCTTCTACTTTTGTTCCAGGGCCTCCACTGTAGGATTCTGGGTGCCCACCTAGTACCCTCTTGACGAGCCATATGCCCAGCCCACTGCCATTTTAATTTTGCAATGCGGTCCATAATATCGGTAACTTTAGTTCGGCGTCTTATTTCCTCGTTCCTAATTTTATTTTCTCATATTTTCATTGAATCACCATTACCATGGATCTCACTAATAGTGCTTATAACAAGATTGCATATTTTTGACCCAATTTATTTTACGAAATTCAAGAAAGACTCACCCTTTTCAGGCGTTCCCTGTCATCTCAATTTACTAACGTATATACCTATCAGCAATTTTTGTACTACATCATCGATTATACTACTACGCATACCTACAATAATCTTCGCCAGCGGTTAAGAATACCAGCGATATTCATTTAATTGGCCCAACATCTCAAGGAGTTTCCTAGTGTTCATCAACCTCCGATAGTATTAAACGATAAAATTTCATACAGAATCTACCTAGGTGAGCGTGACCCCGTACCAGTGTGGGCAGAATTAGTTTTAAACACTTTCGCTTGATATATAGTGCAGCAATAGATTTAAAGAGCAATGGTATTTCTATCGCATTACGCTAAGAACTATTTCTTCTAGAGTAGATCGTATACCTGCCTTGATGTGAATATAGTTTTATGTGTACGAGTATACGTTTACGTGCGAATGTTATAAGGAAATGTGTTTCTGTATGTTTCAACTCGTAGGTTATTATTTCGTGGATATGTTTTCAACAACTCATATAACTCATGTTTAATCTATCGTAACTCTCTGGAGAAGTGTTCGGATGGTGAACACTGTATTTAAAATATATGATCTCGTAAACACACGACTGTAAAAAGGGGTGCAATTTAAAACCTACAAACATCGAAGACATTACTGTTCCGATCATCGGTGTATCGGACGGCGATAGAGAATTTGACCTCCGCGCCGTTCATACCTACCGCCCCGTGGGGACGCCCTCGCCACGACGCGGATTGATGTAATTTATTGTATAATTTGTATGTAAATGGATCATCTAAGTAGCTAGAATGATTTATGTAAATTGTTACGCGTGTCTTCAGCCGGTAATAAAGAGAATATCGAGTTGATATAAGCGTCTGGCTGAAGGCACGCGAAGGGAAATTATTATGATAGGGCCATAGTTGTTTGTCATGAAATTATTATATCTTGTAAATCCTCATACGCGTGGCGTTGCAATCACCGCTCCGTACACGACTGACCTGTCGGGCAGTTCGGTGCGGAATGGGTGAGGCGGACGGTGGGGAGAGTTACTTACGTCGGCCGTTCGGCGTTTCCCCCCGTTTTTCCCGACCGTCGCGCGGCGGCGTCGTGCGTATGGGGATAAATATTGCCCGATTTTCACAATAAAGTTAGTCTACCTCGAACTTCTCTGCTGTTTACTTCTCTTCACCTCTACCTTGGAATCGCCTTTGGATAATCACTCTTCACCTTGGACCTCACCTGACTTCTCTACTCGCCACCACTTCTGACCATCGCCTTCACCACGGACTACAGGCTGCCTTGCATATAGTTGCGCGATACCCAAAGGCTGCAGTGAGCTGTACTATTTAATTAGTGCACATCACGCCGCAAGCGGGTAGTGACTATTGTGGGGTGGTAAGCGATCGCTATCTGCTGGTGTGTGTGTGTTTGTCTGGTATAAGTCGCAGGTCAGTACCGCTTGACGGTGCGACCTTGGGTGCCCTCAGCAAACACTCCTCACTGGCTGGTAGAGATCGTACCTGGGACGGCGCCGGGCGACGAAGCAGACGAGCAGCCGGGCGAAGAAGAAGACGCGGTACGAGCTTCAACACCAGCCGAGACAAGCAGCGGCCTTACAACCCGTTGTCGTGCGTCGCTCTTGGGAAGAATCATCACCCACTGGAGGCCGAGAGCTTCCGAGTGGAACTACAGTCGTGCCTAGCATTGCGGTGCGGTACATTTGGTCCTTCGATCGCCGGATCTTCCAAGACGACTCATGATGCCATGGCTGAGAAGCTCAACAGAGGAGGCGGCGGATGGCCGCACACAGGAGGAGGCGACAGGAGAGCGCCCCGAACAACAACCGGTAGCGGTGGATGACCGCAACGTAGACCTGCCGGGACCTTCAGCTGACCAGGATGATGACTCATCGGATGCTTCATCGGGCAGCACAAGGACGAACGAGACACTTGAACAACAACTCAAACAGCAAGCGAGATTGATACGCCGCATGCAGGCTGAGATGCAGAGGATGCGGGCCCCGACGATCGTCCACCCGTCTTCGACTACAGCAGCGCCTGCATCGGTTATGGGGAACACAGCGACAGCCGTGCCAGTGTCAACAGCAGCAGTTCACATCAATACAGTGCCGCGGTATACAGCGACAGGTGTGCCACACGAAGTGACACACCTAAGTAGTGCAGTGCCTCAGTATTCAGTGAACAATACAGTGTCTCAAGATCAGTATTCAGTGACTGGTACGCCACCCGCAGTGGCGCACAGCAATACCGTGCCGGGGTATGCAGTGACAGGTGTGCCACAGAGCGTGTCACACCTCAGAAGTGCAGTGCCGCGGTACCCTGAGACGTATACGAACAGTACAGTGTCTCAAGCTCAGTACGCAGTGAATGGTGCGCCACCCGCAGTGGCGTACACCAATACCGTGCCGGGGTATGCAGTGACAAGTGTGACACAGAGCGTGTCACACCACAATAGTGCAGTGCCGCGGTACACCGGGACAAGTATTTTTATTTTTTTTTTTTTTTTTATTTATTTATTTGGAGAATACAACAGCTAAGTACATAATATAATATTTTATACATATTTACATTTTATAGCGCCAATTATAGTATTCTACGTTATATTAGCAAAAGTATAAGTAGTTACACTATATATAATCAACAAATAGGATAGGAATGGATCCAGGAATAGGAAGGAAAATGGAGAAAGGAAGTGACAACAGTTCTTTTCATTTTAGTTTTAAGCTGAAACCCTCAGACCCAACGGCACACTCGACGCGCCGGCACGACCACCCCGCTAAACGTCCACCATTTTCAACAGTTTATTTTTAAAAGTGTACAGACCAGAGCCGAAAGGATCCAGAGCTGGATCCTTCATACAATTCTTGTTAAAAGATATACACGCTCTTTTTATGTATGAGTTTCGCATATAATTTGTTCTTGAATGGCTGACGTAGAAAAGTGTTTGATGTCTGAACAGAACATGAACTGAAGTATGAACAGTACAGTAGTGAATGGGGCGTCACCCGCAGTGGCGAACCCCCATACAGTGCCGCAGTATACAACGCCGGGGTATACAGGTGTGCTACCGGGATTGGCACACCCCAACAATACCGTTCCGGGGTATACAGTGACAGGCGTGCCACAGGGAGTGGCGCACCACAGTACAAGGAATACAGTGACAGGTGTGCCACAGGGAGTGGCGCACCACAGTGCAATGGATACAGTGACAGGTGTGCCACAGGGAGTGGTGCACCACAGTGCAATGAATCAAGTGACGGGTGAACCTTACGGTACAATACACCCCAGTGTAGTGCAACAACCAACGGGTGTGCCACACGATGTGACGCACCGCCTTGCTGAACAGTCTACACAGTCCGGAACGGGAACACAGAGCGCCGCATCGCAGCTGTATATCCAAGAATGGCTGAACAGCTGTCGTGGCTCATGTGTCAGTGTTACCCAAGAAGAACAAGGAGCTACCCCTACTGAAGACCCTGCCGGTCACCATCGTAGGCCCCAAGGGGCAGATGAAAATCCACGCCCTGCTGGATGATGGATCAATGCTGTCGATGGTGGATGAAGAGGTGGCGCGGCAGGTGGGAGCCGAGGGCTTCAAGGACCCCCTGGAAGCTGAGACGCTGAACACCTCAACGATTGGGGACGAGGAGTCCCACCTAGTGAGGTTGCTGGTCCAAGGAGATGGAGGCCAATATGAGCTGTGGGCGAATACCAAGGGTAATTTCACAGTGCCCGCCCTTAAGGTCCCCGTCCCGCGTTCCCACGTCTGCGGGATTCTGGTGCGTCGGGACCCACCTCCAGTCTTCTATGCGTGTTAGCTCATCGATTTCCCCCAGGCGGTTTGATACAAATGTGGAGTATGCCCGGGGGTCGGTCCTCAGCCAGGACAGCACCGTGGTAGCGTCTGTCCAAAAAACTCTTTTATCCACCCTCCTCTTCATTTCTTTGAGGAGGGTGGTGGCAAATCTTGCTGCGATGAGTGCTGCCTGAAGCTCCATTCGTGGCACCGTCATGGGTTTGAGGGGGGCCACCTTTGTTTTGCTCCCCAGGAGGGAGACGTGGGCTTCAGCCCCCGGTTGGCGCTCCACCAAGTACGCCACAGCGCAGCAGGCCACCTCCGAAGACAACCAGGTCCAGGTTGACGTGATTTACACCGACTACAGTAAAGCCTTTGACAAGGTAAACCATGATATTTTGTGCAGAAAAATTGCTGAGATCGGTATCCATGGTGATTTACTTCGTTGGCTCTCTTCTTATGTGGTTGATAGAACTCAGGCAGTTGCTTTATCGGGTTTTAGCTCGAGTTGGAGAACTATTACTTCCGGTGTGCCTCAGGGCTCAATTCTGGGACCACTCCTCTTCACGATTTACATAAATGATATACCAACCTGCTTTAAAAATGCTAATATCCTGCTTTTCGCTGATGACATGAAGATTTACTTGCCAATATACGACGATTCGTATTGCCTAAGACTTCAGGCTGACCTTGCGAGTCTGTCTGACTACTGCCTTCGCAACAAACTCCATATCAACGCTTCTAAGTGTTATACTATTTCTTTTACTCGCAATCGAAACAAGATTGTTCACGATTATACTGTTGGAGGTTCGTCGATCATTAGAAAGGACTGTGTCCGTGATTTGGGTGTATTGTTGGACTCGAAGCTGACCTACGAAAGGCATATTGATGGGGTGGTGTCTAGGGCTATGAGAAGTCTGGGGTTCGTGCTGAGGACATGCAAATCATTTAACAATTTTAAAACGTTTTTGCTCCTATACAATTCATTTGTTCGTCCGCATCTTGAATATTCATCTCAAGTCTGGAACCCTCGGTACATTGTTTACGTAAACAGGCTTGAGAGGGTTCAGGAAAAATTTCTTAAATTTTTGAACTTTCGATCTTATCACGTCTATGAATCGCTTGATGACGTCATGAAGCACTTCAAAATGGCGAAGCTCTTGGAGAGGAGAGCGATTGCCGATCAAATTCTTCTATATAAAATTTCCAACTCGCTGATTGACTGCCCTTACTTGATAGAAAGTTTGAGATTTCACGCTCCATCGCGTATTGGAAGACACCACACCCTCTTTTACATAGGTGCAACAAATACTAATGCCTATCAAAACGAATATATCAACAGGGCATGTACTTACTACAACAGAAAACTGTCAGGTAGAGCAGGGCATGCTGATTTATTTGCAAGTACATTGTCGGCGTATAGGGCATCCCTATACAGATTGTGTGTTGAGCGCTGATTATGTCCTTATGATGTTGGTAGTGTAATCTTGTTGCTTTCTTAATGATTAATGAGTAATATTTAATGATTGGCAATTGCTTAACAGATTATCTTATTGTTCTTGATATCAGTTCTTGACTCTTCTTTCGTTGTTTCCTTCATTTCCCCCTCCTTTCTTCCTCTTCTTCTTCCTCTTCCCATGCTTCCTCCTTCCCTACCATAAATGTTTTATAGATATAAGATATATATTTTTAACTATGTAGTGTAATCAATTTGTTTTGCGTGTGTGCTAATTGTGAACGGATGTTATTGGTCTTTTGTATTGATATTCTGTACTAATGTACCTGTCAATGTTTGTTTTTGTGACTGTATCTGTTCCATGTGTAATAAATAAATAAATAAATAAATAAACAAATAGCTGATAAATTCTGGCGGCGGTGGCTGAGAGAATACGCCCCAACACTGGCCCAGCGGCAGAAGTGGAGGACACCAGCGGCGCCCATCAAGGTCGATGACATCGTGCTGCTGGTAGACGACACGCAACCCCGGAACGTGTGGCCGCTGGGACGAGTGGAGGAGGTATATCCAGCCGCCGACGGACAGGTCAGACGGGCCCGAGTGCGGACGTCACGCGGGACTTACACCAGGCCAGCCGTCAAGATAGTGGTGCTGCCGACAAACCCGCCGTCCGGCGAAGAGTGAGGGGAACCCTCACGGGGGGAGTGTATCGGACGGCGATAGAGAATTTGACCTCCGCGCCGTTCATACCTACCGCCCCGTGGGGACGCCCTCGCCACGACGCGGATTGATGTAATTTATTGTATAATTTGTATGTAAATGGATCATCTAAGTAGCTAGAATGATTTATGTAAATTGTTACGCGTGTCTTCAGCCGGTAATAAAGAGAATATCGAGTTGATATAAGCGTCTGGCTGAAGGCACGCGAAGGGAAATTATTATGATAGGGCCATAGTTGTTTGTCATGAAATTATTATATCTTGTAAATCCTCATACGCGTGGCGTTGCAATCACCGCTCCGTACACGACTGACCTGTCGGGCAGTTCGGTGCGGAATGGGTGAGGCGGACGGTGGGGAGAGTTACTTACGTCGGCCGTTCGGCGTTTCCCCCCGTTTTTCCCGACCGTCGCGCGGCGGCGTCGTGCGTATGGGGATAAATATTGCCCGATTTTCATAATAAAGTTAGTCTACCTCGAACTTCTCTGCTGTTTACTTCTCTTCACCTCTACCTTGGAATCGCCTTTGGATCATCACTCTTCACCTTGGACCTCACCTGACTTCTCTACTCGCCACCACTTCTGACCATCGCCTTCACCACGGACTACAGGCTGCCTTGCATATAGTTGCGCGATACCCAAAGGCTGCAGTGAGCTGTACTATTTAATTAGTGCACATCACGCCGCAAGCGGGTAGTGACTATTGTGGGGTGGTAAGCGATCGCTATCTGCTGGTGTGTGTGTGTTTGTCTGGTATAAGTCGCAGGTCAGTACCGCTTGACGGTGCGACCTTGGGTGCCCTCAGCAAACACTCCTCACTGGCTGGTAGAGATCGTACCTGGGACGGCGCCGGGCGACGAAGCAGACGAGCAGCCGGGCGACGAAGCAGACGAGCAGCCGGGCGAAGAAGAAGACGCGGTACGAGCTTCAACACCAGCCGAGACAAGCAGCGGCCTTACAACCCGTTGTCGTGCGTCGCTCTTGGGAAGAATCATCACCCACTGGAGGCCGAGAGCTTCCGAGTGGAACTACAGTCGTGCCTAGCATTGCGGTGCGGTACAATCGGTTATAAAAAAATGCGATAATCGATGATCAAAATGGCAATTTTTTTGATATGTTTATGTTCTAAATTGCACCTTTATTTACGATGACCGGAATAGCCCCCTTCAGAACACCCCCTTCTTCTTCAGCCCTCTGTCCTCCACTGCTGGATATAGGCCTCTTCCATTCTCCTCCATTCCTTATCACGAGTAAAATATGTTCTCTGGATATTAGATACATCAGTAATTCGCTCATGAGTGAGTGATCTTTGTGAGTGATGTGAGGTAATGAGAAAAATTTATAACACGAATTGTAATTTGACCTGCTTGTCAAATTGTCAAGGTCAACTGAATAATCATAGTAGTAAAATATTTTGTAAAATTAGTAAGAAATAAATAACTCGGAGAATGCATAATACAGAAGTAAGGGTGTTGGGAGCACAAACCGGTGGTTTTGAGTAAATATGCAAAGTGCAGAGAAATATTTGTGTTTGAAAATGAAACATTAATCTCATAGTTAATGTAATTTATATGTTATTTATATTACGTAGGTAAAATATCATTGAAGTCTCGAAGATAAGAAACATCGATTTGCATCTTTCGATTAAACTCGACTTACAACATCGTATCATTAGCATCTCTCAGCACACACCGTGTCGTTGCTTTAGTATTTATCTTTCTGTAATGAAACATATCCAGAAGTTATTGGGTATAAAGCGTAACTCGTTCAACTGTATTTAACATCAAGCTGACTGTTTACTTACTTTTACTCGGTGTCGGTGCTATTTTAACTGTAATTAATTTGGAAATCTTTAGCTTTTATCCCATATTAAACGGGTTGATACGATATTAGACACCTATTACGAATATATACTCGTATATATTGTACGAACAAAGTATTAGGTGTTTCGTGTCTGGTTATGGCTTTCAACTTTCAACAGTTGCGGTAGAAGTGTACGCGGTGATCCGATTACTTCACAATATGGTTGGCTGTACACAAAAGGAAATAGTTTTTGTTTCGGGTGACTTGTTTTCTATTGAAATCGATTTTAAAATCAACATAAAAACACTGTTTGATATCTTGGCGAATATTGAAAAGTACGACTGAAAGATTATTTTGAATTATGATACAAAATTTACTTTTAAATATATTTGTAGGTGTTGCACTTTTTTTAAGGAAGGCATTCTACTTGTATAAAAAACGAGGAATCTCTGTCCTGAAATATCAAAAAGTTATCAGGATAGAAAACATATACAAACTCACAATGACTTAAACATCCAGAAAAATAATTATTAAGTAAGAGTTGAAATCTTTGAACCCTGTAAGCGATTCAGCTCAAAATTAAGTGAATTTAATGTAATTTCACTTCAACAACCTCTTCTGAAACCTGTTCCCTGATATATTTAAATAAATGGAAAACAGCTGTATTTTAATTTCTAAAACATCCCAATTGAAATAATGTTATGCAGATAAATAATTAATGAACCTAACTGAAATTAACTTATTTATGCAAGTAAGAAAAATGTTGTTATCTTTATAAGTATGAAAGATTACATTAAATATTTTACATACTTTTTATAACATTTAAATTGTCTTATAAAATCTGTGCGAGTTTGATAAGGGCCAGTTTAACCCACAATTAACTGTTATATGGAATTATTTCGTCAAATTTTAGATTTTGTGCGTATAAAAAGTACAACTTTTACGACATAGTCCGAGAGCCCGCTGCTTAATTTATGACGTATCTGTTTTTTGATCGAAATTTGGTACAAATGATAGCTTACCAATAGGGTTTTACATCGCACTAGGGTTGCCTATCAAAATCTTGCCGCAACCCCCCCTGCCCCCCCCGAAAAGGTCTCTCTTCGCGGTTTTTCGCATTTTGTAGGAATATGGTAAGATATAGAAGAAAGTAGTCAATGACAAAAATAATCCTTGCTAAATTCTCTACAAAAAATTTTAAGTCAATTTTTTCTTAGGACTAGTAGTTTACCCGTAATGGCCGGTCGAAAAACAGGATATTTTTTTGAAAAAAAAAAAATTTTTTTTTTATTTTTTTTCTTTAACTTTCTTCCACCCATTATCACTAACATTTTATGGAAAAAAAATTTTGGCCTGCGGCGCTATATGGCTGGTTATTTTATGAAAAACTAAATTTTAAGAATTGTCGTCACTGAGTTTTATTGCAATAACTCCTAAATTAATTGATGTATGAAAATAATTTATGGCTCGTTTTGTAGCTAATACTATGGTTATTAATTCGTTCCTAGACTATTTTCCTGTAGCTCTTATAAATTTTCAACCAATTTAGTTTAAATTCATTTAGTTAGTTTTTTAAATGAATTTCGGTTTTGGACCGGCTATTGCGGGTAAACTGCTAGTTATACGAAAAAATTGACAGTACTTTTTTTGTAGAGAATTTAGCAAGGATTATTTTTGTCATTGACTACTTTCTCCTATCTCTTACCATATTCCTATAAAATGCGAAAAACCGCGAAGAGGGACCTTTTCGGGGGGGGGGGGGCAGGGGGGGTTGCGGCAGGATTTTGATAGGCAACCCCAGTGCGATGTAATACCCTATTGGTAAGCTATCGTTTATACCACATTTCGATCAAAAAACAGATACGTCATAAATTAAGCAGCGGGCTCTTGGACTAACACGACACCTTCAAATCGATACACATTTCAAACACGACAAAGGAAAAAAATAGGAAAATATCAGGAAATAGGAGGATATTAAAAATACAGGAAGGTGAAAGAATATATAGTCATTGAGGAAATTGATAGAATATGATTATTACATGGGCTCACTTACTCAATTTTACCAACATAAAAATATAATTTCAACCTTGTTTTTTTGCTGAGGTATCGTCTTTCCCCTATACAATACATGAATGAGTATGATATTCTGATCTATATTTATTTATTTGTACCTCCACAGCAATACATCTTTAGCCAATTTCCTCCATGACGCAAACTTGTATATTATACTTGTTATACTAATATTTATACCTACGCCTTTGTACTATGAATTATCTACCTACTCTTCACGCATTTTTATCACGCATTTCTCATTCAGTTACTCGGAGCATCTTGTGCTGGAAAATGGTCATCCATTGGCGGAGACATTCAATTCAGAATCAAATGATTTTGAAAATTAAATTGTTTCTAATACGGTTTCTTCAGGGCAAGACGTTATACAATACTCTCAATACTGAAATAGAAGTTAACTGTGGATTTCAAATGCTTCCCCAAAATATTCCGATTTATAACTTTACGAGAAAATTAGTTTGGGACTAGCTTTTGTGTTCTGCGACCCTGCGACTGGATTTTAAGTTTCATGCAACCATAGTTGAAGAAGTAATTTTTCTTTTTAATCGTAATACTTTAATACGTAATACTTTAATCATATTTAATTTTTCAATAGAATTTGCTATATCTGCAGTCAAAAAGTACAGATATAAAGTTTTAGCGTGTAAAGATGATTTCTAGACATAGGAGATTCAGTATCTATTGATGACTGACTATTTTTTGTATTATTCTGATTGTTGTCTACTTGTTGATTGTTTGTACTCTCTCCCCGTGTTAAAAAGTGACTATTGAATTGTTTAAGGTACACTGGTGCCGTATATTTAATTACCTTACTACCTTTCTAAATTATGGTGATGATAATAACTTTGTTTTGCAAATTTCAAATAGATGAAATGAAAAAGCGTTAGTGATAATAAGGTTAGATAATTCATAACATCGTGTAATAAGTAATGTGTACTTGTATGTAGGTGACTGTAGTAGGATACAAAAAGTGAGTAAATTTATATAACTAACCTTGCGCCTGTTTCTAATACCTTTAGGTACGAATGTTTTATATACGGTTATTCGTAGGTAATGTTTCGCAAACAAAATTTAAAGTTTGTTTGGGTAAAAGTAAGTTTTAAATTAATTTTATCACTTTATTATTGTTGCTGACCGCCACTGTTTTGGTCATTTTCGGACATTGGAGTTTCACAGTCATAGAGTTGTCTGTAGTCAGGAAATGACAGGAAATAGCTTGCGACGTTGGGAACGGGACAAAAGACTTTTGTAATAGAACACGTAGTAGCTGTTATGTTTAGGGAAGACGGAGGTATGTTGGAGTTGGAAGAGAGTGGGAAGGAAGGGTAGAACTAAATAAAGGGAATAATAAAAAAAGAAATTTGGAGACATACATCATAGTATCTTCACAATTCTATGTACTTTCTCTTATTAGACTTATATCTACTTTCAGTTGAATCAAGAGAATTTTGAGACTATAGGTTTATGTACCTTAGCGTCTCTTAGGATATACGAGTATGTATAGAAGATTTTATAGAGGTTTTGAACAACAGACCACAATAATTATAATGATTATTGTAAGGGTTCATAGTTCATTTATTTACACTGTTGGTGAACAGAGTACAGAGATATGTGAACAAATCATAACATTTGTTCACTAGGGCGAACTTACCAGCTCTCTGCCAGCTAACCAGTATATTTATTTTCTTATGGTTTCTATGTACACCAATTTCCCAATGTGAGGCATCTAACGGCAGGTGTGCGGGTGTGTATAACAATTCTAAACTCTTGTCGCACCTTAAGTACTATATATTCAAAATATACCGTAAAAATGTACAAGCAGACGTATGTACCTACTTACAGCTTCAGGAACTAGTTATCAAAGAATTGCATACGTTATGTACCAAGAGAGATATTTATTTTCCATTATACAAATTTCTAGGGAATATATTATGATAACAATTACGTAAAAAAAAATTGCTACCGGCTGAACATGAACATTGAACATGACACAAAACAAACATAAGAGTATGTTTTATTCAAAATAAAAACCATATAATATTTTTTTTTCAAATGATGGGATCCTACCTAGGAATATTATTATTATAATATTTTTCCAGGGAATATTTTTATTACGGAATTGCCGATACTGTTCCTGTGGGAACCAGGTAAGCTTGCGCCGCGTTATAAAAATAAAATATCATAACGTATTGCATTCCATCCTATCAGTCGAAGGGGCTATGCGCTATTGCTGTAGGCTTCCTTTTTAATGGGGTGCTAAATTGTATTTCTGTACAAAAGTCGATGTGATTTTTTTTTCCAAAAATCTATCATAAAAGAGAAAATTTGTTAACCAAAAAATGCTATTTTTAAAACTTATTTTTATTGGAACATTCAGGTCACCCAAAAAATAAAAGTGCAGTAAATCATATCACTGATGTTGTTATTTTAAAACAGAAAATGCTCTTTATTAAATGTACGATATGCCAAAAGGCGGAATTATTACCTAATGATAATTTCCCCTGGCCAACCTAAAATACTTAACCACAATTGCGTGTTTTTTAAAATACTATTATAGTGAACATACACCAAGAACCTTCGGTTAAAACACGCAACATTTTAGAATTATAGGAGCATTTAAAAAAAAAACTACCACTCTAAAAGAACCATAGTGCAAACTCATAGACTCGATTTTCAAAATGCAAAAGTCGATGATTTCCAAAATGTAAAAGTCGATGATTTTCAAAATGTAAAAGTCGATGATTTTCAAAATGTAAAAGTCGATGACTTTCATACGGATACATCCCGAACGTAAATGAATTGTTTTCCCTTGCGGCTTCACTATGATATTACTGCATAACCACTAGACAGCTCCTACAAATATTTCATGTAGGAAGTATTTAACATAAATTCATATTTCCTATATTGCATTTTATTCTAACACAAGTGGGTACAACTAATGCGAACCCTCGAGTGGTATGCAGATTAAATTGTTCAATTTTTAACTTCGTTTTTTACCTGTGTGCTGCTCAGAAATACAGCACTTCGTAATCTTATGCCCAATCCCACCAACTTTCACATAAGCAGCGGATCTGTAAGTAATTTCCATACAAAAACAGAGATAATACGACATTAATAATGGAGCACAACACCTAGAAGAGCATAATGTCATATGAAATTCTGCATAAAACTCTCCTACGTTAGGTGCCCAAATATCTCCGCCCAGAATCTCCCCAACTAGGAGAGTTTTATGTGGAATTTCATATGACATTATGCACTTCTAGGTGTTGTGCTCCATTATTAATGTCACATTATCTCTGTTTTTGTATGGAAATTACTTAGGGGTCCGCTGCCTAGGTGGAAGTTGGTGGGATTGGGCATTAGTATTATAATAATCTAAACATAAAATTTAATCCTAGTATATTATCTATACTCGTCTCAAATAACATTGTCAAGTAATACAGAGAGTAAATGTAAAACTATAAATGGTTCCCTCTATCTTGGCCACCGTATGGACGTTAGCTGCAAGTAGAGTTCAAGATTGTATTGTTGGTAGCCCTGATTGTCGAATCTTGTCAAAAGTGCTGTCAAAGGTTCGCAATATTCTCACATTGTATCTTTTACAAGTAACCTACAATGCCGAAAATATTATACAGAGTAGCGCTATAGAGATATCATTTTAAAGGCAAGATAGTTTTGCGAGTTGGAAAAAGACAAAAATACTCCGATAATCTCTTTAAACCGCCATCACAAGTTAGAAAAACAATGTTGCCAGTTTATTCTAACAATTCGAAAACTGCCAATTTTTTTAAACAACAGTTCTGGAATATAATTTTAAAGTAGCGAAAAAAATTAATCATATCTTATTATCACATCAAGCAACACTAAACCAAGTTTGCACCATCAGGGGACTTCAATAACGAAATGCACTGTACGTAATTATCATGTAAATTTATCATAGTCAATTCAAACTGTGACATGTATGAAACTAAAGCAAATATTTGCAATAAATTTCAATATATTGTAATATCTCAATTAGAAGTCTAAAGTATTTACAAAATAATGTTCCAATTGCATGTCTCCCATTGATAAAATACTCATTTTACATACATTACCATATTAAAACCGTATGCAGTTACAAATAAAATACTGCAAACACATGACGTTATACAATCGTCATGTTGATTACTGAATTTACAAAGGGAAATATTTTCAGTAATAATGTTGCAAAAATGTCGTTATCCACTATTTAGGAATTACAAATGATTCAAATATTATGTTTGTTAAAGGTATACTACATATACCTACCACTAGAAGAGGCGCTGGATGCATTTTCGTATGAACAATATGAGGACCGAGTTCCATCAATTGATTATTGTTGGGGATATGTCAAAGATATAGTAATCGATGTTGCCGGTTCATATTTTTGTCCAATTTTTTTACAGCCTCTCAAGGCTTTTTAAAACAAACATTTTACCATAATGATAATAAAAAAAAAACTGAAATAGTCAAAAAAATGACTATATAGAGTGCACCCTATCGGCTACCTTTGGGGGAACTGTCAACAAATAGGGCTTCTTTCTTTGATAGCACATTTTTTTACTATAAATATTTCACCAACTTTTTAGGGGAGGAATAGTGGAAATTAAAGTCACCCAGGACAAATTTTGTACGAAAAATAATGGTAGATGGCTCCTATCTCCGCTATTCTTCATCTGCACATCATTAGAAAGGTGATTTTATAATCTTTAATTCCTTTAAACGTTACTTTAGCAAAATAGTTTGAAAAAAAAAGAGTTTTGCCCAGTTTATTGCACAGGTGTAACGAATATAACAGCAAGTGTTTTATTTCATGTAATGATATCTTTATTAGTATTTTAACAAAAGATAGAGTAGACTTTATATTAATAATTGAATTGAAAATTATATATCTGTACCTACTAGTGTAATAGGTCACCAAGGCATTATTGAGTGAGATTATTCTTAATCATACTGGAAAATTATCCTCAGTGGTGAGGATGACATGTTCGATTTTCTTATCTGACCTATTTAAATTATAGGAGAATAGGAAAATTCTGTTCTAGACGCTAATTCTAAAGAATCTTGCATATTATTATATGGATTACTATTGTTATACGCGCATACATTTATCTACCAGAGCTACGTCTTTTTCTTCTTTTCTCTGTAGAGAAAAGTGTCTTGAAGGCTACATGAAGCTATCATGCTTAGAACAAAGTGATTATGAAAATATCGAGAATCGATAAGTTAATCGCAAAAATAGAAATTCTAATTACTGTTACAGAAATGTTATTTTACGGATAAGTAACTATATTTTTTATACAGGGGTTCCTTCGTTGTGTAACAATACCTTACAATCGTATTTTGTCCGTAACCGAATTATCCACCAAATTTGCAACCATTAGCAAGACACCCGATCCTCAGTGATACGAGTAAGTTTTGATACATTCGGCAAAATATTGAGGGTTATCTGCATGAGATTGTAAATAAAATTTTATAAATGCATTCTTATTTTTCTTGTGCCGCTCGTCTCGGAGTTTGACAACCGTCGCATCGCTCGAGACTCCCCGAGTCGTTACGAGCCTGGGCTAATCTGACGAGTATCGCTGCATTGGGTATTCCAAACCATTGCCGCAGATTCTCGAGCAACATTTTATTGTCCACTTCAACCACAACTCCAGCAGCCTTTTATCCTTTCTTTCATTGTAGGCTGTAAAAGGAATATTTTTCCGCGGAATGTGTGTGGCCAATTGTCCTTACTCAACAGTTCTCTATTCATTACTCTTTCATTGGAAACTCAATCAATTGTCGATAAAATGTCTAGAGTTCACTTAGAGTTCATAAGTTAAAATGAAACAAATATTTTTTCTCAGTCTGATTGAAAAACCTGTGAAGTTGATTACTCAAAAGATTCTTAGTAAACATTTCCAGTCTTACTTTTTGACTTCTTGGTACGGAAATGAAATACATTTTATATACAATGCATAATGAATAACTATTAAATTAGAAATATAAAGTAAACGATATTATGAGAAATTCCCTCTTGATTCAATATTATTTTATTTTATCAACGCTTTAAAAGGGAAGAGATTTTTATTTTTGATATTTGCATATTTTCAGAATACTGTCTCTTATACAAAAAAATGGGTGGAAGTGGGGGTTTCTTCTCTAAATGGCCGGCTCGCTTTCTGTAATGAATTAATTGCATCATCCAATTAAAGAAAATTGTAGTCGGGGAGAATTTTTCCTTTTCTTTATACTTGGTACACAATTTTTTTTCTTCATAGAATGTTGAATGGGAATAAAAATTATCTTAAGAAAATTTTATTCAGTGTATATTCCTTTTCAAAACATTCTAACTTCTATGAGTCTCCTGCAGAAAAAAGAAAAAAGAAAGTAAAAATCACGAACTTTTTATTTTACGTAATATAAATATATACAGCTTTTATTAGTACCTACATCTGTCAATTAGGTTCGAATTGTATTATTAAAGAAAAAGTAAGTAAGCTTAATGTGGAAAAAATGTTTAGAAGGGGAAACTTCATGATCCTGTTATATTGAAAGCAAGACGTATAATCCTCTTTGTTTGATCTCCAAGAGTTGTGAAATTCGCTAAATTAAGGAGTATTATTATAACGAGCTAAGCGTAATTTTATATTAAATATATTATCTCGAATTAGAGGTATAACGATAAACTAATAAATAATTAAAAATATATAATACCCTATTGTGTTAAATAAACTGTTATAAAAATCGATATAAAGATCGCATTGCAGCACCAATAAATAAGGCATTATTTTTTATAATCATCTCCTTCAAAGTAGATTCTTCTGAAGCAGACAGATTGAATCATTTGACGCGACTAAAAATGAATCTTATTTTCATCATTATAAAAGTATACTGATTCCAGATTCAAGTTTAGCTTTCGAAACCGGTAGATTTTTTTGTCTTATCTTTATAATGACTGACTAATTATGTTTATTGTGTGTTTGTCTATAATGTGATTTTTATCTTAATTTTCCTTTTAATAATGAATTGCTTTTGTGACACGGATAATTTGGTAATCCTTGAGTCTTCGCTGGTGTATTTGTTGCTGATGTTGTATTGTTTATACTTATTGAAAAACTGTTTGTACTCGAAAGATTAATAAAATAAGATAAAATAAAATAATAGTTTTTACTCGTAGTTTTCAGTCCTATGTTTATAATAGCTTAGCTATTCGCATTATCGATTGTAACTTGTAACTGATGAAGTTACTCAGTTATTCATTGAGCTCATAATACTGACGCACTCAATCTTCCATCCCAATAATCCCCCTTAATAATTATGTGTCGTACATTTGGGACAAGAGACTTCGTAAAATGAAAATATAATATTAAATTTCAGAGAATATTTAAAAAAAATGTCAATATTGAATGTCACGTATATCGCCTTTTTCTTATTTGAAAATTCTCTTCATTTTTTTGTACTTGCGAACTTTTTATGGATCGCTTTTAATGAACTAGTACCTACTTTCGTTTCCAAGGGAATATTTTTTGCATTATAAAAGGACAGTTTTATTTCACGTCTGAAAGGAATTTTAAAATGTGTAGCGGACCTGAAAATTTATTGCTTTTTTGTATTTTAAAATTAATACTTATAAATAGACCATGCAATGACGCAACATTGTAAAAAAATAAGTAAAAGTTTTATCTCAATTGATACATAATATATCTCAATTGATGTTTAACCCTTGAATTATTTTGATTTACAAATTCTTGTAAAACGTTGGATTTTTCTAAATTCCGTAGTATATACAATGTAGTATTCCTTAGATGGCGGGTGTGTAAAAAATACCACCTCTTCCTACAACAGTGTGAGTGGCAACAATACGTAGGCACTTAATGTATCCGAAATTTGACTAAACAGGCGTCGCTCCTCGTGGTGTAGTGGATAAGATCCCTACTATGCGAGACGAGGATCTGGGTTCGAATCCCAGCCGGGGTGAACTGAAATGGCGAATGTTTCTCGAGCGTAAAGTGATCACTTAAGCCAGCCGAGGTCGGTTGTAAGCCTGACAATGTTCATCCTTAATTCTTCTACACTGTGTAGGAATACTACGATGTTTAACCCCTCTTACTATAGTATTTTACGTCGTCGTTTAGTCGTAACGTCTCTTTCATATGATGCCCAGTCTCAACTCAAAAAAGCTTTAGGTTCATTGTGGAATTTTTTGCCCAATATATACCTGTTAGCCGAAACATGCCATAATGTTTTTTTTATGCGGAGGCAAGACTTGCCAAGACACTTCTATTTTTAAAAATTAACCACATAATGAAGTGATTAGTTACTTAACTTGATCGAAGTATAAGAGAGTTGCTAATCACGATTCAGCTCCCTCTAGCGGGAGTTCGGATAAAGTAAGTTTTCTACCGAGTGTATTGGTAGATATTTAGTAAAAGCGCATCTGTTGAAAGTGCTATTTTGCATTACAGTGCAAATACTATTATTAGTACTAGTCAACATGATAATTTTTAATAACAATAACAACATTTTAGTTCGTAGTATTGCAAAGTGATATTAGGTATTATTCTCACTCCGTCTTATCTTCAACGAAACAATAAGACAAAGAATAATAACTTAACTAACTAACTTAAAGAGTATAATTGTTATAGTGGTGTTCTGTACTATTCTTGTTTTGTTTCATACTCTGAAAAATAATATACTAAGTATATTTCAGCAGTTCTATTAGACTACTAATAATAATATACTTAATACGAGATGATGTTTGTTGAACATCTGCATTGTTGTTTTATATTGTGTAAACACTACGACAAGTTATCTTGCTGTGTAGGATGCTCTAAAAATATACCAAGAAATTTAATAAAAATACTATATTGAGATACGAAAACTTTGCCCCTGACGACTACACCTGTCATCGGTCCTAGGTGATTTGCGGGAAGAACTTTTTGCGGAACGCTTGTTTAGCGGGATTTCTCCGAAAAATGGTCTCAAAAAGGTTGTACTACCTTGCAGGTAAAATTGCAGGGCCGCACTGCTAATATGGTAATATTTTATTTTGTAAGACATAAAACATATATGTACCTACAAGACTGTACCTGCCTCTCTGCCCGGTCACCCCTATCATCGCTTACCCTACATTGTCTAATGTTGCGATATTATAGATGAATGAAGAATAATGGACGATTGTAATACAGTGCAACATCTTCGAATCAATTCAGATTTTATTTATATGAAATATGATCTCCTCATCTTCTTCCTCTGTTTTATCTAGGACTTTATCTTGTCATTGCTTGGAGATGTTCCTGGGATACGGATGTCTAGCTCTCTCTACATCTTTTGTGTTGTCTTCCTGGGAATCTGCCACCTGATGGCAACTCGTTCGCCGCTACGCTCACCGCTCTATCCGAACACGCTCTCTCCACGTGATGTCACCAGTAGCGTCATTTTGTTCTTCCCCTTAACTATTTATTTATCGTATGGCCAACATCACGCATATATCATTTAACATTCGTTATGTCAAAGTGTAAAAAGTTAAAAGCGCAGGGTCAATTTTCCTGCTTGTCAGAGACTTAAGGGCATGGCACCAGGAATGACGTCACAGTCATTTCCCACGGCATTAAAGTTCAAAATCGCGTGACAATCGCACGATAAAATGGTAAAAATAGCGTTTTTTCCATTTTTTGTGGTTAATTTTGCGTCTATCATAAAACTTTTACGGTTATTCTCTAGATTTCAATGCATATTATCAGTACAAAAAAAAAAAATTTCTCCGCGACTTTCGAGAAACGAGTTTCCGTCTTTCGGAAAAAAGAACAGAGGTGTTTTTAATAAAAAAAATGAGAAATTTATACAGGATAAAAAAAATCTTTTACGATTATTCCCTAGATAAAGGTTCAATGCATCTACCCTACTTTTTTCCGAATAATATTTAGTAACGGTTGTCGAGATAGAAGGTCTCCCGTTTTTAGAAATTTTTGAAATGTCGGTATGCATACTCTTCACCGTAATGGTAATCGTCCCGTATAAAGTGTTACATAACATTGTATTTTGTCGTAAAGTAACGTACGAGTATTATAATAAGTATAGTAGGTATATTGTAATGTTCAAAGTATAAACAGCATAATATTATGAAGTTTCATTATTCCGTACTAATTTTAATACGTTAGTAAAACAATACTAACTTGTTTTAGTTTTGTATTTTGAAGTCAGAAAAGTGACTGGCTCATCTCCAAAATTTCATCCAAGTGCACAGTACAAGTAACAGTATGTAGGCTATACTCGTAATAATAGTCTGTACTGCTTCATAGTTGTAGTATAGTGAAGTTGCCATCAGGGAAAACGTCTAATATGAATATAGACTGCAGAACATCAAAATGAATCCACGTATACACCAGCGACAATACCCAGGATGGTGGTAAAGTTGTGAACTATCTTTTTATTACAAAAATTATTTATGGTCTCAAAGTTATATTCTATTATACTCGTATAGGTATTGTATTGGTTTTTCAACCGATACCCAAAGTGATTGAGAGCCAAGAAACTGCTGAAGAAAATAGGAAAATGGTGTCAAATCATTGAAATGAAATTACAATTAAATCAATACTTTTGACCTTACCCATCGGCAAAGTGGCGTGTCTGTCAAGGGTTCTGAAGTTAGACAAATTGATGACTTGGACGAATCTGATAATGTACACGTATGTACATTATTATTTTTTGAACAACTCGGCTTTGAGGTTTGTCTGGAAGGCATGTCACTGACGATGGGTATTGAGTAGGTACGTAATTTCGTAATTGTTATGAAAGACAATTTTCTAGAATAAAAAACTTTGGGGAAAATTCGATGCTAGCTATATTCTTTTGTTTCCTATTTTCATCTAAAAAAAATTGAATTATAAGAATGTCATACAGTAGTCTTTGTATGTATTTGTGTATGTGTATGTGTACACCTAATGATTGTAAAACACAAATACCTAATATGTATGTCGTGTGATGAAATTACTTTGTTCAACATCCAAAAACAGGACAGAGAACATTGGAACTTAGACAAATGTGACGTAATGTTCATTTTAGTATAAAACGTGTTTTGGTTGTTGGATGATCTGATTCTAAATTGAGATAATGGCGAGGATACGTACGATGCTTGGAGCTCATCACAAGATTGTTGAGTTGATAGCCGATTAAGTTTGTAGTGGAATAATAATATACAATAATGTATGTATGTAGAAGTAGGAACCTATGATAGTAAAGTTAGTGACGAGCATTTGAAAAACCAAGACGAGACCGGGGTGGTATTGGTCTTGTTCTTGCAAGCTCGTTCTTGGTATTGGTCTTGTATTTACATACGAGTATTGGTCTTGCATAGTGAGTCTTGATATTGGTCTTGCTGCTAGAGTCTTGCGAGACTCTTTCAATAGGTATTATCAACATTCAGTAGTCTTCCAACAGCCATCGCTCGAAAACCATTCAATCTATAGAGCTCAAATCAGTGTTAATCTATTCTGGATTTAATTACCTTCAATTTGATATGTAACACGGCTATGATATTTCAATTTTGTAATTTTAGTAATACCAAGGTTTTTCAAGTCTCGCAAGACCAAGACTGGAAGACCAAGACCGATTTTCTCGTCACTAAGTAAAGTATACAGCCTATATATAATATACAATATACTATTTAATGTTATACCTATCACATTTACTGTCACTAGTTCATCATACCCGCAATTTACCCGTTTTATATTTAGATGCTCACAATAGCACCCAATTATGTGAGATGTATTGCAACATTCCATATTACTTATACGTAAAAACACCCGTGAAAAATAGTGTATCTGAGTAGGATCACAATAAAACTGTCCCTCCGCACACCCGAATAACACAGGCGTCAGTTAGGCGTTGTTGTTCGTTGGTTGAGTAAAAATCAATTATCAATGTAACGTCCCAGGAGTTTTATGTCTCAATGGTAACGTCTTGAATAATACAAAGTGAAAAGTCATTAGTCAGTAGTGACAAAAAGAGAGGAGTAGGTCGGCCACAGAAAAGATGGGTCGACGATATTATCCCAGTCGCGGGTAGAAGATGGACTCGTAAAGCTCAAGATAGAGGAAAATGAAAGCAAAAAGAAGAGGCCTATATCCAGCAGTGGAGAGTTGGCTGAAGGAAGAAGAAGAAGAACAGTAATTGATAGTTATTCTGCACATAAATCCCACTATTTAGTTTATTGTTACACAGGATACGCTATTTTTTTTTTTATACTCGGATGTACATACTTCCGATGTCCACAATCTACTCGTAAAATTATATGTTTAGATGACAATTTCTGGATCGTGTTTTGAGTAAGTGATGAGACGTGCTTAGAAATCATATTATAATTGTATTAGAGGGCCTTTATGGGTTTGTTTTCTATCATGTTGTATGGGATTTCTGTGCGATCATCTATTGCGTTTGTGTTTATTTCACTCAATGCCAAATATATTTTTTTCAAATAATCAAACAATCGGAAGATGGTCGACCTTCTACTGGACATACTATTTTATCACTTTAAAATAAAAAGGTAACTTGGTGGGTGTTATGTTACTGGACCCCTTCGCTACTGGTAAGTATATATATATCAAAATCAACAAGTCACCCCGGGACTAACCTGGATCGATAATCTCGAAGAGCGTATTTGACATATTGCATGAATGTGACGGAAGTAGAGAGTACTTTTACGAAACTTTTACTTTTTTTAGTACGGAACTTTTTAAAAATTATTTTAATATTGTACATTTTTAAAGATAAATTAGGAAATTGTACTTTTTATGTGTAAGAAATAGAACATATTAAAAAAATGTGTGACTATTTCCGTGAAAAAAGGTTTATTTGATCATAAAAACTTAATTCAAAATCAGTGGACGTTAGAGTTATAGAAAAAATTCACAATGTCCGAAATACACTTGGAAACATTTTATAAAAGCTATGTTATTTTATTTTGAACCAATTAGCAAGGTTTTTACCTTAAATATTATGAAATTGTTTCGACTACAGACTACACCTAAAAGCAGGTAGTTGAAACCTGCAAGTATTAGAAGTCCTTACGTTTTATATAAGTAAGAACTTAAAAACGTATTGTGTCTTGTACATAGAGTTTCAGATGAAATTTTCTATATTACACGGTAATTATTGCAACAGTACAAAGTGTTCCTAATGATTTTTTGGCACGGTGTATCTACTACTCGGCCTTTATGTCCGATCATTAAATCTAAGTGCAGCTTAAACATTTGCTTAAACTGTCGTTTAGCTTATGTTTCTCAATGAAAACTTGGAACATCCTAATTATATCATTTTGAAAGAGTGATAACACAGATATATAAATGTCGATGTAATTTTTTTGAATTTCAGGCACCTAGAATATTTAAATTTCTCACTTGGATATTTAAATAATTGGTTTTACACATAAATCTTCATAAAAACATTTCACACTTCATAAAAACTTAAAAGCTTGTGTCGTGAAGTGCAGGAAGTTTACTGTCTTCGATTATTTATTATTTAGAACATAAAGAACATTTGCTATAAAATCTGGATAGCACGAAAACCAACCGTACAAAATATGCATAAAATTTAGGTTGGTAAGGCTAATTTTGTTTTGTTTAAACTTTCCACACTAACGAACGTTTTTTGTACATCGCTGTTCTACTTATGCGAAAAATGTTGAAATTAAAAAATATATACTTTGACATACAAAATTCTTTAGATACAAAGCGGATGGTAGAGAATTTTAGCGAGTTCCATTTTATTTTAAATGCACAGTCGGTACCTAGCCTAACCTAACCTTTCCCATTATGCAGTAAAAAGCTATGTGCTTGTGGCTAACATTATACTTGTGCTTTAAATTATGCATGTAGGTCACCTGGGTATGACTGTTAAATAAATTTCTATTAGCAAATTAATAACACAGACGTGAGAATTCAGAAGCGGAAATATCAAATATGAAAAATACTATACAATGCACATAGATTTTATATAGACACGTGCGCTCGATCCAGAATTATCGATGGAGGCTCCAAAAAGTAAAAGTGGCGACAATGGTCAAATCAAAGCAACATAATTTTTCAGTGTTTCTCTGAGTAATATGAGGATAAGCATTAATTATATAACTTACCTTATAAGGATTAGTTAAGCGTCAAAAGGTCCAGATTGCCAATTGAAATTATTTTTTTATCGATCGCACGCCGATACTCCGGTCCTTGGATCCATTTTTATAAGGCTTGCATATTGTAATTTTACAATATAAGTTACAAAGTGAAATATTTTACTACCCAGAATTTTGCAAATAATCCGTCTACATTTTTTTTTAAGATTTTGGTGCCTAAATTTATTTGGTTTTGAACAGACTTAATCATATTTGATAAGCAGTCTTTGCATTATGTGCAAATAATGCGCTGCAGATGAATAAAGTAACGCAATAACATGCACAGAATAAATGGAAAAATGCGAAGTCTGCAAAACAGATAGTAGGTAACATGTTCGTTGAAATAAAAATAGTAAGAATTTAAATATACTCGTAGTATTGACCTAGTTTCACGACATAAAGACATTGCGGAGATAAGAGATAAAGTAGGTAGACCATTGGTGAAATAATTAGCATTCTCAATGTTATTCAGTGACAGGACTATGTACTCGATACTATGTAAGGAAACTGAAAAGAACAGCGAAGGAAAAATAACAGTGATACACATTTATACAAAACATTTATACAGTGCTAGATACAATGTGAGGGAATTAATCAGAACAACGAAGGAAAAAGATCTGGTAAATAAGGAACACTTACGTAAGTACTACAATGTAATTCATTGGCATTTGATAAATTAATATCACAGGAGCATAGTATCAGGTTTTGGATACGATTTCTTGGACTATGAACATTTTTTTATTATTATTTTGACTCCTTCGACTTGGTAAAATTGATAAATGGATTTGACAACGAGGACTCTAAAGTTCCAAGTTAAGAAAATTGATGTATTGCGCACTTCATAATTTTTGCGGTTCTTGAAAGTTATTGGGTTTTGTGTATGCAAGTACAATTCACTGGAATGAATTTAGAACGATAATGAAAAAGCAAGAACAGTGATTTTTGTATTCTTCCATGTTTTGCAATTGTATGCAGAAAATACTAACTAGTTAGTACAGTGGCTTTAAGTGAAGTAAGTGTAAATGTTCTAATGCGCTACTGATAACACATTGTTAAATAATGTCTTACTTGCTTGGGTTTTTCGAACCGAGTCTAGATTATGTGCATTTATTACAAACCTGCTTACTATGTATTGAGACCTGAAATACATGCATTAGAATAATTTACACTAATTATACTACCAATAATTAACTTCTTAACGTCATATTCATTTGCTAATTTGGTGGAATATTTTTGCCACATGATTATGTCTATATGTATATTCAGTTTGCGCGAGTGTTGAACAACCCGAAATTGTATCGTTTCCGGTTTAGCGTCATGCTTCCGCGTAAAAATTCATTTGCTACTACAGTATCAAAAGTGGAAGACTTTTCCCATTCTATTTAACCATTTTGTATGAACACGTTTGTCAAGATAAATAAGATCGGTTGAGATAGTGGACATCTTTTCATACCCAGTATTTTCTCTTTAATATGTCAAACTGTTAGGTCGCTCAGTTGGCTCAGATTATTGGCAATCTGCCTCTCTTATGGTGGATATTTAGTTCGCATTTTGGTACCTATAAAAAATTTGCATTCTGTACCTGCACTTCCATGCTAGCACAAAGTAAATACCTATTTGGGTTTTTCCTACAGGGCTGTTTCATGTGTTCTTTTTTACGTCCCCAATATTTATTTATTTATTACTTACTTACTTTCCGTGTCCGGAACACCATCAAATTTGAAACCCTCAATATTCAGCCACCCGGATAGCCCTGGCGTTCGCCAGTAGCGCATCCTCGGGCGTGCATGTCGCACCTATTTGGGGACATGAAAACATTTTATTGATCTTATAGAGTGCATACAGTTATTACATACAATATAAACAATCACAATATCACCTGCAAATAAACCAGTGAAGACTCAAATATTACTTAATTACAAATCCTGGGCAGTCAAAAGCAACTGCACACAACATTTAAAAATCATATACAAAATTAATATCAAAAAAATCAAACAGATAAAGAGAGAATTATGTACAAAGAATTCATAAAATATTCAAAATTAATGATATGCAGGGGAACGCCACGCAACAAATACATATTTATTGTAGATCCCAGATCTTTACAGTACTGATCTATATCATTTTGTAATAAAAATTATATTGGTTTTAAATAAACACATCGATGCGATTACTAAAGAAAACGGTTTTCTAGAAAAGGGAACTAAGCAAATAACGGGAGAGAACTTTACTATGACACCATTCTAGGCTAGCGATTGCTTGTACTTATTATATTCAAGAATAACTATGACACTATAAAACGAATGACGAAGTAGAAACAGAACTTCTTTGCACTTAGTACGGGGTAATGAAATATATTATTTCTCTTTTCTTCTCCACAAAGGACAAAAGGTGAGTAGTGAATACAAGAGTCTTTTTTAAACAACAACAACAAACAAACTTTCCCTAACTTTATTGCTACGTTTCAAATGAACGGAATACCATTAACAAAATTTAATTAAAAAAGTTTAAACAAAATACAAAATCAATTTCTAACCATAATACTGAATTCTCTTCTTGACGAAGTAGTATGGTAATTATTATGGTATAAAGGGGATTCTATACAAGAACAGAAGAAGAAATATGATTTGATTGACTGTCCATGATTTGGCCGACTAGCCAACCAGACGACTAGTCGGCACTCTAATGACAGATCAGTCGGCCGACTAAAATAATCGGCTTCTCTTGCCGGATAGTCGACTTTCCCGATTAGTCGACCACCAGTCGGTACATCTTTGCTCAAAATTAAATTTAATTATGAGTAGGTATATAACTTTTAGCTCTTGTGTTTCCCATATTATAGCGAATTTTATTATAAAAAATAAAAACATATTGTAAATACTGGTGGTATTGTATTTCCTATTTTTGAAGCTTATTTGATACCGACTATAATCTGAATTTTTACTGTCTAGTCGCCGACTATCCGCATCTTTGGCCGGATTTGTCTGGACACGAAAAATTTTTCTAATATCGATATTACCTTAAACGAAATTCAAGATTCCTATTAGGACATCTACTGTGTAAGTATTATTAAATGAGTTTTGTGACAAGACACATACGCTTTGAAATCTTAACATCCTGAATACATCGATGCAAAAGGATCTCCTTGTCTATGAAACATTCTATACTCGAATCTAATTTATAAACGATTCCTATTACACAGTATGCACTTCATAGTTCCGATACACGTTAATTATTTTGTAATCTGACCGTATCGTCTCTAGTCCTTCTAAGATCTAATGCATCTTGCAAGCAATTCATACAGAGTCCCTTTATCGTAGATTTCTCCATGAAATCCTAAACCGATCGACTGTCTTTGAGATTTTCACAATATGTCGAATGATTATTCTACATAGAAAAGCGATTGCTTGTAATTATATTACAAGCTTTAGTGTTTCAGTCTTATTCTTTCATAAAAATATCTTTTATAAATATTAAATAAAAAATATTCCTAAAATACTCCTATTTTTATGCAACCACATATACCAAACTCGGATATCTACTATCTATTCTGAAACAAAGTATCTACTTATTATAAAGAAAAACGCCAAGGGCAATAGATTACTTGCAAAACATTGACGCGGAGCTATGACTCTAAGATAACATGTACAATGGTCGTGTGCATACGAAAGAAGAATAAAGCAAAGTCTGACGTATCTATCTACCTATTATGAAACAAAGTCTGAACTTCAATCCTTTTGGTTGTTGAGTCTAACATTTTTTTTGTGCTATGGGAGACTGATGCTGTATATCACCAATTTTTTAGGTGAGTAATAGAGAGATAGGAGCCACCTGGCACACGCACCTAAAAGTTTGGTGGAATTCAGCATGTAACTTTTGCCGTGGATAATATATGTAGTATTTATATCTTTGCTGTAGTGGGCTATCAAATTGTGTAGTAGGATTGTAACTATTTTCCTGTTTCAATCTAAATTCATGTAACAATAATAGTATTCTATAATCTAGATGAATCTTTAAATCTCTCTTTGAAACTACAATAAGAAAGTAACATAGATACATAATTATCTACTTTTAACCTCTCGTGGGAACTTGCAACCCTTATATGGAATGAAAAGGTTCGTGCTTTTACATTATTTTGTACCGTGTACTGTACATAATCAAATTATGTCGCCGAACCCAACAAAGTATCAAACTCGGGGATTGGAATTATTGTGAGTCAATATGAGTCCCCGAGGAAGGCATAGAAGACGGGCCATCAGAAATGTGCTACATCTGCATACTTTACCTTCAATTCTTGTATTAGTTTAACTTAGTAACTGAATGAAGATAATGCTTACATTGTTTCTTTTACAATATCACTAATATACAAATTATTGTGTGGCAATGATAGTTATTTGAAGCAAGGAGATTTTTCTCGATTTGAGGAATATTGACCAATAATGTAAATTGCTTGTAAATTAACATACCTAATATGAGTTTAAGTTTGATTATTTTTAATTTGAATCCAATCAATTGGTTTTGAGTTAGTTAGAAAGGTACTGTTCCATTAAATGTGAAATTCAAGGTAGAATCTCAGAGCTAGCGACTTAAAGCTTACAATCACAATAAAATTGGACATATTTTCCTCGAATAAAGACCTGAAATAGATTGACGATAAGCTCCACAACACAATATAAATTTTGTCTAGAATTCATAATATATTTCTTAATATTATTTTGATTTGTAGAATAATTGATACTATTAATGTGCATTCACTTGAGCAAACATAAGGAATAATAGAATTTAGAAAAATATGGTATTTTCTATGTTTATACTTACGTTAAAGTCAATATAATTTTATTTTAGAGTATACTTTATCTTACATTATGTATGTTTGCTTGTAAATATTATAAAAATTAATGACTTTTTCATGAATATTTCGAACTCAAATGCTTCGTGTACTAACTATGTGGACTGTTATAATCAATCTAAAAAAAAAATATTCAGATGGTCTTCTAGATCAGCGGTTCCTAAATTGTGTTCCGCGGAACCCTGGGGTTCCGCGGAAGGGTCACAGGGGTTCCGAGAGTTAGACATATTGTCGTAGTAAATGCTGAAATTTCATTCTTCACATTAAATACCTGCGTGCGGTAAAGATTTTTTAACTAAAAACATAGTTTTTATTTTCAAGTCGAACATAACATACAAACGTGTCATGGGTGTTAAAATGTAATTTTTGTCAATTTGCTTTTTTTTTGTTGAGATAGGGTTCCCCAGAAAAAGGTAAATCAATTAGGGTTCCTTAGCCAAAAAGAATTGGGGACCGCTGTTCTAGATACGCGTCGTAACGTATTCTGACATCAATCTCACACTATAAATGTGAAGATTCGTTCGGGGCCACCAAAGAGATGGAAGACGACATTGTCCAAATCGCTGGGGGAACCTGGATGCGGAAGAGTCAGAGAAGAGACGAGTGGAAACAGCTGGAAGAGGTCTGTATGCAGCGGTGGAGGGAAGAAGGCTAACCAATAAGAAGAAGATTCAAATAAATTGTGTTTGAAACGGGCCTTGCCAGAGGTTCTGAAGCACTTCATTACTCCTGAAATCTTAACTGAGTGTGAAGAATCTATCGACTTTCCACTGGTTGTATTTTTCGAAATTTCAAAATGAATAGAGTATTCGGCTGGTGCTACCTTTCTGACGCCAAATGCCCGATTCATTTCGAATTTCGAAGCCCGATTTTTCCAAATGCGTATATATTATTTTAGAGATCCATATCTCTCGACTGATGTCTAGGTATTTGTTAGTTTATTTTTTTTCTAGGCCTACTCTGGGCACTAGAGTTCGTCTAATAATATAATCGAAGTCACAAGAGGAAACACGAATAATAATATAAAAAGAATATTATTGTTCGCATTGAAATCAATCATTGTTGAATATAATAAGATATTTTACGGCAATTTGTTACGTTTCCTTTTGTTGGAGTAAAAAAACATATCCAATACATAAAAAAGTAAAGTAAAAAGAAAAAAAAATACTGAAATACGTTTTTCTACAACGAAAACCTTTTTACTCGATGTATTCTTATAATATTGTGTTCGGTAGCTACTTAGCTATACTATTATTATTATGATATTGGAGAAAATACGTATGTAGATATATTATATATGAATGTATCAGGTATAGTAGGAAGGTCTGCCCTTAATCAGTCTCACCTGGGAATCCTTAGTTCTCATTTCGATAAGTTCTGACACAACGTGAGGGTATACGGTATTTTGTATCTTGGATTAGTGACGGAAAAATACTCATTATATTGTTTCAATCGACAAATCGATTATGATTGAAAGTCGGGAGGAGAGAATAATATTGTGTTTTACTCTTTAAGTGAACATCATTACATATAATAACTTAAGCAGGCTTATCGCTATACAGTGAGCTGTTCCAGCTAACCCAACCTAATATCTATACGTGCAACTACCGACAATATTAAACTGTTTTGAATGCATGCTGGCCATTTTTGGTGATTTTAAGATGTTAGGAATATATCTGAATCTTATGCTATCTGTCAGATGCTCCATAGCAGATGTGGGAATTTTCCGACTGACTATGGAAAGCCAATACAGTTTATCCAACATATCTTGAAGATGAGTCTTAACTGTATAAAACGACATATTATATAATGCTGCTGGAAAGGTCCTGAAGTGTTCTTTGATCTTTAGGTAAACGAGAATTATTCATTAATTGAAATATCGATTATAGTGTAGATTAAATTTTCACCACTATCTCGAATGAACGAACGACATCCCAACCCAAATACACTTTTATCCGAGAAATGTGCTGTGAACCTAGTAATATTTTTGTGTATATAAAAGTAATCGCATGTATGTATACTAGTTTAGATGTACAGTTACTATTTCGTAGCTGACATCAGCTAGAGCTGGCCACAAAGGAATGCTAGGATAGAGTTGGGTGAGTTAAGACGAGGACTAGCTGAACGACCGACCATAGATAATCGGGATTTAAAAGAATACTACGAGGAAAGGACAGTAGAGTGCATTATACCTTACAACTGTAAAGAAGAAAAGTAAATGAAATCATATAATCTTAGTTGATCCACAGCTAAAAAGAGACTGCTTTAAAGAAAGAAAAATAATGCTGATATTATGAAATGTATTTTAGTGTAATCAAAATATGGATTATTCGATCGTGAGGGAGCAGTTGACCTGGCAATAATGATTACCTTTGTCTTATGAACATTCCTGGTGGGAACGCAACAAAATCAGCAAACTTCGCCTTTCTTAGCAGTTTTATTTATTTCCTTATTTGCGTTTTATCTCTCCTAATGGTCTGATATCAATGTGAGACGGTATACAGTGATAGAGGGTCTCTCAATTGTATACCGTCTACTTATTCTTTTTACGAGTACTGAATTTAATCGAAGTTTTTCAAACACCTACCTCGAAAACTTGATGTAAAGAGTGGTGTCAACTAGGAGAAACATGAAACCTGAAAATATGTGAAATTCTAGCTATGTTAGTATAAATATAATATATTTACATTACATGTTTCATACATATTTATACCTATTACATGCGCAATGCAGATCACCGGTCTACCTAAAAAAAGGTATGTTCCAAAAATATTACATGTTTATTTACTAATAATTTATTTTATGGAAAGAAACGTTACATTTTTATTTTTTGTAATAATAGATGTAAAATACATTTTCGTTGGCAAAAATACACGTTTTTCTACTCGTTCAAAACAAATTGACGACGTAACTGTTTTCATTTAAAACTTTTTACAAAAATTAGGCATTTCATTTGCAAACGAGAATCATACCTACACCTACCGACCCTAAATGTAAAAACAAGTTAGTCGATGTGGAAAAAAGGTTGAAAAACACTTTTTTACCTAGATATTATTAGATGTAGGTATCCTGGACAAAGTTTGGAAACTTTATTTTGATCACTAATGTACCCTAGGGATGGACCGCTTAGATTTCATAGCTTTGTATTATTCAGGGTTTAAATTTGATTCTGAGAAGGTAGGCATTATAATATGCTTATACATATTTAATAAGGGTCACCTATACGTTGCTGTATTCCCCAGCCCTGGAGGATTCATACCTATCTAGTAAATATTCCTGAATTTTAAAATCGTATCCGCTCCATACAAATGGCAACAAATATAATATAATATCTATGGAGGGAAAGGTGAGAAAAAAGATGAGGGAAGATTTTCAGGAAACATTTACATACTTTTTTGCATGCTTTGTGCCCGGTGTATTTAAGAAAAGAATCGATCCTACAATTATTTGCATCTCTATTCTTTTCTATTCTATTTTTACTTAGAAAATCCACTCGAAATCGAGTGATCTATTATTTTTAGGCACTTACTTCAAATATGACTTCATAGTAAGCTTGAACACGTTTAGCATTATTGTACCTCTTTTTTGCAGTGTCCATTTTGATTGGTTTTCAGACTTCTCCTTAGTTTATTTTTCGTGTGTCGAGCTTTCGACGTAGCTTCTGACGTCACGTTCGATTTAAAGAAACAGGTATTATTCTATTTTCTGTGGCAATAATTATAAGGTGTAGGTAGCTCAGTCTGCTTAAACAGTTTTGAGACGAAAACACTTTAATAACGAACAAGAAGACGAATATGAAAGAGGTAAAAAGTTTGAACGTATTCTTCAGAAATTTTCTGGTAAACAACGTGTGAATAATTTAAGCTGAGAAAATTGGCGCTTGTAAAAATATACGACAGGGGCGTGCACTGGCATTGTATCAGTAGTTATTATACAAAACGTATTCTTGAAAATTTCGATAGTAAATATACACTGTGTATAAAATCGTGTACTGTATATGCTAGATACGTGGGTGATGTTTTGAAAATCATAATATTTTGTCTTTGTCTTGAAAATGCATAACAATGTACCTAAAATGTTAGAGCGGTCCAAAACTGTCTGTCACAGCTACATTCCTAATATAATACTCCTATGTCGGAAGATAGATAGCTTCTTTAGGGACCACTTAGCACTATGCACAATTTAGAAAAGCCTATAATGTCCGACCCACTTGAAAGGGCTCTTTTGGAATACCATCCACAGCCCACAATAAGAAGCATAAAGAAGGGCAGAGAATGTGATATGTTCTGGAGCATTATTTTTAAATTAATATTGCCCTACTTTGTTCGTATGCAAATAAATATATATCTATTTAATTTTCACTTCTCGTTTTTACTATTTTTAACATTTTCTCTCTTAATCATAATTAAATTAGGTACAATCAAAATTTATTTTCTCAACAGAGAAATTATTTTTGCATCGCTAAAATTTAGTTAAATAATTTAAATTTTAAACAATTTTTAAAATAAGGAAAAAACACATTCCGGATGTTTGTAATAATAATAAAAACAAATATTTGAGATGTTTTTCCACACAAAATAATAACGTAGTTTGCAATCACACAGTTTTTAACTTCAAACTACAAAATTACAAAAGAAATTTCTATAAACATATATCTGGTATTAAATTTAATATACATTGTAGTTATTTCCACAAAATATTTTACTGATTTTAAAATGGACGAATTTCGCAAAAAATACCAATAGGTAAGGAAAATGCTTTAAAATTAAGAGTATAAGACGTTTATTCCTGCCACTTAATTTTCCTGTACGATTTTTCTCTTTTTTTACAGATTACACTGTGGTTTTGTATTGTTCCGACACTGAGTCTATTACATAAAGAAGCATTATTAGGTTGAGTACGTTTTATATAAAACGTTTCTATAATAATAGGTAACGATTTTTTCTCCGCTTTTCAAAGTAAGTAAATTGCCACTTCTGGGGATCGTTCACGATCAAGACTTTATACAACACATTATTTTGGAAAATAGAAATGAACGAGATGAGAATATTTTCCGCACTTGTTTATTTTCTTTTCTTATCACTTTCTCTTAACATTGTTGTTATTATTATAACAGAGTTCTCACTTACTAAACTATATTATAATCATACAATAAGGACGTTTTTAGCTTAAAAAACGTTTCCCTGAGAATAATTTCTTGAACCTAATTTTGAAAACTCTGCTATTCCTTCGTAAACTTCCGAAGGTCCAATGCATCTCAGAATATTCAACAAGTAACCTAATTTGTGTCTTTTCCGTTGGAATCTTTACCTCAATCAGTTCATTGTTCATCAATCCGTTTGGCTGAAGGCCTTCTATAAAAATGCTTCTAATACAGATCAACATATTTCTGAGATTTCCTAGCAGAAAGGGTATACCAAGCAATAAATCCACCATAAAATAATTCCTTTAATAACACGTTACCAATAACTGAGTTCATGGTTGGCGCAGTTGGTAGAGGCGGCAGTCTCTCAAGCGGAACGTGTCAGGTTCAAACCCCGGCGCTGGCGATGTATTCCACACTTTGCGATACAGGCTTTTAGCCTTGTGCAAGGTGTGCAGGAAAGCATTTGGGTTTATGTAATGTGTATGCAAGCCCAGGTCCAAAAAAAAAACAATTTCTTTTTTTTAAATATAAATGAATTCTATTTGAAAACCATCTAACATTACTCGTAATCGTATACATCTTTGCATAGTAACTTAATATGAGAAGTGTCAAATGTTCTATCAAAGCTCTGTCACCAGACGATTACGCTAAGATTTTTTTTTTCAATTTTTGTCTTGTGAACGGCAACCCCGTCGTCATAAAAGTCAATGAAGGAACTTTAGTGCAATATAAACGTTATGTAAAAATAAAAGCTTGGTATCTTAGTGACTATAATTTCAATAACTGACGAAACCGGGAAGTCATATACGAGGCCGGAAATAAATTCTCAGTAAAGAAATATGTATGAAATTATTGACTTCCATCAATACATACTATTTGAAATTTGAATAATACACTCATACATAATAAACTTGGTGTAGTAATACAAATAAAAGTACTAAGACTTTCTTTGTAGGAATTTCTATCAGTCAGCGGGGATGTTATATGATTGATGATGATGGATGAACCAAGTGGTCAAGGGTCGAATTGCTTTTTTTCTTTCCGTATTTTATTCGGTGTTTGAATATGAGAAAAAAATCAAACTTAATACCCACTGAACTCAGGTATGAGAGATGTTTAAAATGATTGATCGCTTGCAGAGCAACCGTATTTAAATAATATTATTATATGTTGTTTTCCCGAAAATGATTTTGTATCTAACTACGAATATACTATACGTACATACACTAGTAGTCAAAATAATATTGGTAATATTTAAGTTAGTCAAATTAGTAAAACGAGCAAACAAAGGTTGCCGTCGCAGTCGTTTGCTTAAGAAATGATGTTTTAAAAAACCCTCTCATACTGAAAGAGAGTAATGTGGGGATTTACAAGACCTACGTCGGACCTGTGATGAGATATGGCTTAGAAATGAGGACCGATACCACTACCATAAAAAGTTTCCTAGAAAAACTGAAATGAAAACTCTGTAGGAGACAATGTAAGGAACTCCAAAATACGGAGAACCTGTGATGTCGAGAATGTTGTGTGATGGGGAGAGCACGAAGAGGCTACTGGGAAGACTACGTGGAGAGCCGGCTCTGGGTCAGTGATTCACACAGCGGCGAAAAAAATCCCGTGACAGAGATGGCGTGATAGTTGGACGTCCATGTCACTAGAGAATCGATCTCAGAGAAATAACAGGACCCGGTTCTCAAGTCAAAAAAAAAAGATCCATAAAAAAGAGATTGAACATGGGAACGCATAATCTTAGTGCGAACCATTCACTTCGTTAGTTGGTATTATTCACTCTACGAGTTTATACAATGCGTGCACCTTATTCAAATGATTACAAGTTTACTTACATAACGAAAATGTAGTTCACATTATTTTATTTATAATAATTGTGACAATTAAGTCTCTATATGTTGTAAGGATGTCAATACTTTTGGCCATCAGTGTAATTGCGTGGGTATTAGGGGCGGAGAAAACAAATTTATCGTGTTGTTTATTATAACATATTGAATATAAAGGCTTTTTATTTATCTTTCAGCTGTCATTAAATTCTCATAATACCCATACAAAGTAATGATATGAATTGAATTTGTAATGCCCACGATGTAATATTACACGCCTAGCATACAAACATTATAGAAGTATTTAACTTTAGACGGGTGAATTAAATGGAGGAGTCTTTTATGTTTGTCTATTTGTATTTGTGATCTAATTATTTTTAGATTATTGTGCGTGATTTTTATGCGACCATTTTGTAGGAATGTATACTGTATGGCATTGGAGAGACATAAATTAGAGATTATTATTATGAGACTTCAGACATTGAATTGATTGAAGTGTCTCAGGAGACAATTTGTGAATATCTTTCATTGTGCTGTTTGACCTTGTGAGCTGCGATTACTCGACAATGTGGTTAACGTATTCCACCCTACCACAAGAGCAGTAAGGGTTGTATTTCTAATTCCACCTATGTATGAGATGTCCGCGCCTTCTAAGCACAGTCCAGGTTAAAAAAATGATGTCTTAAATTTATTGAAAACAATGTTACCTAGTAGGTTGATTATCAAACGGCAGTCACTGAACATTGCAATTTAATAAAATTTTCGTGTAGGTAACTTACCCCTTAGACGAATGATTGAGTTTTTCAGCAAGCACATAACCCAACATGACATCTAAATAATTATGAAGAACCGTTTTTGTAATTTCGTATTTATACGTCGTGGCATCAAAAGTTTGGTGAAAGAAATTTTGCATCACGCGATAATTCAGCATATTGATTGTTTCGTTTTGCTTCTTGACCTCAATTAAATTTTATAAGCCAACAATGTCTTCTTATTCTTTTTAGCCCCTTTCGCTCCACTGCTGGATATAGGCTTCTTCATGCCTCGTCCATAATTCTCTGTATTGGGCACTCTGCCTCCACCCATGTCACAGCAACTCGATGATAATCATCGGCTCACACTTCGTTTATTTGCGTAGGGTCTCCAGCTCAGTACTCTAATAATTTTTACTACTATTTTGTAAGCAGATTATGGTAAAGAGTCTAGGGTTACGTTTTTAAAAGAACTACCCAGTCCTTGCGTAAAGAATTGTTGAAAATGATTTAGTATGGTGGGATGTCTTCGCAAAGGTCATGATGATGATAATGGATAATTTTAACGCGGTTACCCATTATAAGAGTGCAGAAAACCTCATAATGAATGGATCGCTTTGGACGTACGAGATCTACGTAAATCCTTTCAAAATTAATAAATAAATTGGTATATATTCTGCAAGAAGCGAACACATCTACCCACGAGTACTTGTTACAAGGGTTTCAACTTTGATGCTTTACTTAATGTATAGCTAAATTAGAACAAGGAAACTCTACCAAGCAGCGTGTAGACAAGGAAGTTGTGTTCTTATAATGAAAAAGGTAGAAACATGACGAGGTAAACACATGAAATTCTTCATAAGTTCCTTATACCTGCATCCTCATTAATATCAAGTTATTATCACCGTCTTGTAACAATAACAGCGACAAACTTTTATCAGAAATTTATTATTCTATGTATACATAGGAGGAGCGGTACAGTGGATGCTCCCATATAATATTGTGCATCTAAGAAAAACTAACTGAGAATCTCATAAGGAGCAGAGAATCTCAACTTACAATGCTATCTATTACAAAATACAAAGTACAGTAAGTTCCCGTGTATAGAGTTGTTGTCGATGCATTGCTCTTTTAGACTCTGTTCGATAATCAAATTATTATTTTTAATATCGGTTATCTTTTTTTTGAAGCTCCAGCTATTGATTTACTTTTTACTCTCAAAAGTCCGCAGAACTTTGGCCTCCTGAACAATAAAATGCTTTTCAAAATACGATTTTCAGAAACGCCTGACATTTAGTACTCCGTTGTCCGCAAACTTTGACTTGGCTTACCACATGTTTTATTTTTATGAATTTTGGTCTGAGGATCCAAAATCCCGCTGATCAATAAATAATGTAAGATAATTTTGTACAAAAATCATTATACCTACAAATAGCAATCAAATACTTAGTAGACCACGAAAATGGATCACAGTGGCAATGAGCAATAAAAAATACTTAGATCTTTTTCCAGAAGTACCCATTTAAACTTTACAGGATCACATCAGTCACCTGTTTTCATGTCCCTAAACAGGAGTGAAATGCACGCCCGAGGATGCACTAATGGCGTGTGCCTGGGCTATCCGGGTATCCGAACATTGTAGTAAAACATATTGTGTTCTGGATCCGGACAAAAAAAGTAAAGCCAGTTAATTTGATTCACATAAAATTCAACTCAGGATTATGTGATTCTCTGTTCATAATGTTACAAAGAAGGAATGCATATTGGTTTTCAATCTTTCATCTGACGAATGACCGGAAATGAACTGTACAATACAAGACATATCACCATGGGTGTACTCGTATGTATGGTGTAGTCTACTCTATACATCGCGAGTAGTTACGTAGTTCATACAGGAGTGTCATTGTTCCCATTTATCTAAATAATAACCATACAAGCTCCTTCATACTGGAGCCATCTAACATTCTCACGTGTATCACAATCTCTCATATTGTTCCCAGGGATGTATCCTATCTCCTCGATCGTATAACGTAAATTGGTATCAAAATTAAATTCAATACTTTTATATTTTATAATTACTCTCCCCTACGAACTTTGATTTATTCGATTGGCGAACTCTTTCGTGTCCGGTACAATTAAGCCAGTTCGCTAACTATTTAGTACTTATTAATAATTATTAATCAGTCATTAGTTAAGTTTTAAAAGAAAAAGGAAACTGAGGCTCGCATTATTAAAGGAAGATCGCAAATGATGACGAAAAGGTCTGCCCATATATTTTTGGAGTATATAAAATGAAGAAGGAATACGAAAACTGAAAAGAATGCTCTCTAGAATCTTTATTGTGACCAGGAACCAACTGAATGAATTAATTTTCCATAAGTTTCGTTATACAGGATCAACTTAAATGAGATGTACGACTAATAACGTTTTAAATTGCTCCCAATTCCGCGAGTTTTTTCACGAAGTAGTGTTGTTTAAAAACATTGATGTTTGTAACATCCCTCAGCACGCTCGACATTTTTTCTTTGTTTTTCATCTTCTGAGCGATAGCAATTTCCCTCCTTGTTTACACACACGTGTATTTTGTAACAGGCAACAATTTTCTTTATGGAGAAAGATGTGTTTATCTGATAAAATATTATTACACGGAAGATAATGTTGTTGTTATCAGCGCGTTGCCTAAGATACTCCCTACTTACCTACACATTATCAGAATCCACTTACTGAAAATACGGAAAAAGCGAGAAAATCCATACTTTAGGTATTATAAGACATCAGACAATGGAAAAGATAGACAAAGGAAAATACTGTGACAAGTGTAGGTATAAATAATATATCTAAGTAGAACTCAGTCATACCTGATTCTCAATATAGAAATTCAAGAACTATTCTCGTGATAGCCGTCCACCTCGGTAATGGAGAAAAATTATTCGAAGCTATTTTCAGGATTAGAAAGAGCAGAGAAGGATAAAATATGATCTAATGAAAAAGAATGGAGTTGTAAGTGGAAATTGATATATCGTGATTGGAATTTAAAAAACATTCGAGAGTCAGTATACTCGTACTGGATGATGAATAAAAACGTAAGTCGGTATTTAGTTATAAATTCAATTGCAATATCCTTATTCAAGATCTGCGTGTTTCTAAATTTAGGCATTTATACAAATCGTCAATTAATAGAATTAATAAATAATCAGGGGATAAATGAATATTTTTTCTACTTCCTATATTTTTATTCAATTTCTTTTTTCCTGTTTTTTTTCTTGGGGTTAACTGGAAGAAATCGCAGTTCTGCGATAAGTTCGCCCTAGTGAACAGCGATTTATAATCTGTACTATGTCCATTTTTTATATTTATATGTATTTTTTGTTCACTTTTAAAGATTAAATAAATAAATTAATAAAATGAAATCTGCGGAAGTTGCGGCAAACTTTATTACGCATTTTCTAACATCCTATTTATTGTATGAACTATTACAAATCTAATGAGCAATAAAACATGAAACTCTAATGAATACCTACCTCCTTTTATATCGTGGGTATCGTGAGAGCAAAATTTGAAGGCTTTGGTGGAAGAATAGAAAAAAACTGTGAATACGATATAAAATCAATTTTTTACTCAGAACTAAAAGTATGTAGATATAGCATTGAACTAACGGCTGTATTGATAGATACTTTTATCGTTTTTGTTTACTCATAATGCCATCAGAAAACATATTCTGCGTTGAATCAGAATAAATGTACTGATTTTTCTCAACATCTGTTGAGCCAACATATTTACTAAATTTTCATAAACGAAAATTTTTGTAATAAGACAAAGCAATAATATGTGTTTTGTCTTGTTCAAGATCCACTTCCCCTTTATAAGTACTAGGTAGGAACGTCTCACCATATTATCCAGTGCTTCAAGATTAATTTTATCCATTAGGATTTAATTCAGTTTATTTTTTATATATCTCTCTTAATCTCCTATTATTCTCCCTCCGTCCTTCCATACTGCGAGTATACCTTGAGTAAAATTAATTGATCCAATGGTTCAGTTTCATCGTTCATGATTGGAGACTTATGCTTATCTCAGTTCATTAAATATAAATTAATTGTGAGGCAGTGAATCCTTCTTAACTTTCCCCAGACTATAAGGGGTGCCCGGAATACCCCATTTTTTCGCAATTAACAAGCGAATAACGCTAATTTGAAAGTCATTCTTCACCAGTACGTCTGGCATGTGCTTCTATGTACGTTCGATAGTGGTAAGGGTTTATCTCTTCTAGGTAATATATTTTTTTTATTAAATAAAAAATGAATCCGGGTTTATCGAAATAAACCCAAATACATCTTTGTACACTTCACAGAAAGCTTAAAAGCTTGTGTTGTGAAGTGGAGTAAGTTGGGGATTGAATCTGCGCCCACCTGATTGACAGTCGAGCGCGTTACCAACCAGGCTACCGACCACTTCATATACCTAATAGAAACAAAATCTGGAAGGAAAAAAGTCTTGATGCAAATTCGCGTCCTAGGACAATACTGACATTGGTCAGTATTATAAGAAAAAACCTTATTAATTTACAACAAATATTTTGTGTACACAACAAGCAGCTTACTTATTAAATTACATAACTGGTGTGGTCAGTACAGTAATTAAGTAAATTATATTTCTATGAAAAAGAGTCGGTTTAGTATGATTTAGTTTGGGGTGCTATAGTCACCCGTTTCTTTTTTGTCCGCATACTTATGTATCATTAGGCCAGTGAAGGTTAATATTGATGAAGTACGCACAATAATTTTATTTTACCTGAAAGAACATAATAGAATTATGTCGTGGAAAAATAAATGTTGGTAGGATATATTTAAATTTTATTGTTCTTCATTATTGAATGTTAAAACCAAATATTCTGGGCTATTTTTTAAATGTTTAATTAAATAATTATAATGAATTTTTAGGTAGTAACCTTGATGAAAAAGGGTTTGAGAGTCTAAGTGATGTGTTCTAAAAAACCTGACCTGTTGGTAATAGGTATAAAAGTTGGATAGGTAATTCAGGAATAACAGTTAGGCGAAGATTCACTTCATGGATGATATAAAGTCAAAATAAATAGAAGTCAGAAATAATATGTAGTCATATATATACTGACACTTTCAGGATCACAACTGGGGTTCGACAAGGATGTGTACTGGCGCCTTTCATCTTTGTTACCGTCATGGACTACCTTCTCAGAAAATCCACGGGGAACTCAGGGGGAGTGCCGTTATTGCAAAGACCTGCCAACGAAACAATCTAGAATATGCGGATGATCTCGCCCTATTCGACACGTCTGTGGGTGGACTACAGCACAGCACTACAATGCTCTACAACAACGCGACACGCCTTGGCCTCAAGGTCAACACTGGCAAAACTGAGTACATCTGTAACGATGCATGTCCGGATAGGGTCACAGCTATGATTGTCAACGGCAATCAAATCTCCCAGGTAGACAAATTCAAATACCTGGTCGCCACCATCACCCCGGCAGGTGACCTCCGGACAGAACTGCCCATTCGCATCGGAGCTGCCAGTGGGGCATTCAACAACATGGACAAGATCTGGAAGGCATCCGGGTTTAGTATCCAGACAAAACGCCGCCTATTCAACGCCTGTGTGATCCCTGTCCTCCTCTACGGCTGCGAGTCATGGCACTTAACCAAGGCTCAAGAGCGTAAGATACTCAGCTTTGAGAATAGGTGTCTTAGGAGGATACTGGGTATCACTTGGCAAGAACGTAAAACCAACGAATACGTTCGACGGCGTTCCCAGCAACGATCAATCCTGTCAGTAATACAGGAAAGACGTTGGTCGTGGCTGGGCCATGTTTTGCGAATGCCCAACGACAGCTGGCCAAAGAGAGCGCTGTTTTTCCACCCACAGGGGTCCCGACGCCCCGGAAGACCCTCTTTCACAGTGCACCGTTCCTATGACAACGAGATCAGAGCGTTAGGAATGACGTGGAGAGAGGTAATATCACTCGCACAAAATCGCTCTGAATGGAGACGCCTGGTAGCCTCCCTGTGCTCCCGAATGGACATAAAGGGCGTAGTAGTAGTAGTAATATAGTCAAATTATAGATTTCAAATACAGTACCTAATCATTGCAGTTGACTTGAAATAGGTCGAAAATTAATATAAGTCGATTAGAATAGTCAGCTGTAAGAAAAATAGAGAATATGGCTATATAAAGAAAACTACAACACAGTTTTGCGATGCAAGTGTTTTCCAAGGTAGGAGACTGCTACTGGTACCATGGAACAGTGGGAACATATTCATACTACTAGTACTGCGGAGTATGGACTGTATGGAGTATGGCATAACGGAGCATGATGGCGGAGTCATACTATGGGGAACAATAATCCATAGAAGTCTCATGGCTGCAGTTAAAACAAACGAATGTGCGACCTAAACTTTATCTATGGTATTTATGTATTCCGCTGTAGAAAATAGTGTTACCATCTATTCAAATTTCTACGTAAATTTAAAATATTCTCAACAAAGTGTACGCCAGTACTACAGTACTTTGCTACCACACTCCCTGCGACTGGGTACCTACCAAGAATATCTATATGTTTAAAGCAGGTATGTGCATTGAATGAATATAGGTCTAGAAATTGAAATAATTTTCAAGAAAAGAGTCTTTGATATCAAAGCGCCGATGGTTAAATAAAATTATTATAAACGGCCAGTGCACTGACAAGATATACCCCCGTTTTCACCAACTTTTACCTAAGAAGGAAACCCCTAAGAAATTTCCATACAAAAACAGAGATAATATTATATTTTTTGACACGCAGGCCTACCAACCACACCCTAATTCCATACAAAATGCAACACGCAACTCACCTAGCCTGGGCAGAGATATTTGGGCACCTAACGTAGGTGAGTTGCGTGTTGCATTTTGTATGGAATTAGGGTGTGGTTGGTAGGCCTGCGTGTCAAAAAATATAATATTATCTCTGTTTTTGTATGGAAATTTCTTAGGGGTCTCCTTCTTAGGTAAAAGTTGGTGAAAACGGGGGATAGTTTCTTAAAAAAACAAAGTTGAAGAAAGTTCTCTTACTCGAATGTGAGTATCTTTGGTTTGGATTTACTTGCTTCAGGCGTGTAGGAGCCTGGTCTAAAAATTTTGCTAGGTCATTTTCTAACGTTCTGATTTCACTATCATATAAGAACGACATAGGTATATAAGTCTTCCCGTGCGTAAAATAATATATTTCATTTGCAATTTGGTTTATCGTCTCACTAATCTTAAACTGAAGAAACGTTCCCTTAAAATGATGGTTACCCCAAATCAAGAAGAGACAACTTTGTGCTTTTGTGTCCTAACAACAGAAAAGCTATAAAGTTAGAGACTTAATATGGGAGTGAAATAAATGCACATGACATACATTGAACTATACAATGTTATTACTTACATTATAATATGAATTCCTCCAACAACTTATTATCAATATGACTTATGAGAGCAAATTCTACATACGGAGTTTGTACGCTCGCGCGGTAAAGACAGTGTTCATCTTTCATAGAATGTTGTACAAAAAGGTACTAAGAGGTAGTTACTATGTAATTAATTTGAAGTTAGAAGTTATACATATAAAAATACTAACCAAGCATTACCTTTAGAATTTCAACAAATACTCGTAGAACTGACAATAAGTTCCAATCCATTTTTTTGGCATATCTCCCGCTGAGTTTGATTCAAGCTACCATCATTTAAATAAATGCTGAAATCTTCGTGCCACATTGTTAAAAAAATAGTACTTTTCGATAGAAGGCATGTAAAACTAGAATAAATAAATAAATAAAAACTTTATTGCACATAAATTAACACACAAAGGGCGGATTTATCGCCTGTTGGCGATTTCTGCCAATCAACCCAAAGAGTACGTTTTGCTTTACTGTAGTGAATTATAAAAAGGTTTTTCAACCATTTTTTAAGGTTTGTTCTATAAAATCCATATTAGGATAATATTTTTTCTATTTGTTTACATTTTAAGTGAACAAAATACAGAAAATTTGTCAACATTACAAGTAATAGAACCTCTAACATTTGTTCACCAGGGCGAGCTTATCTCAGGGCTGTGATTTCTTCTAGTAAACCCATTATGATGTGAACAGTTGTCAACTAGTTAGGAGGTATATAACTTATTGTATGTCTGTATCTTTCGTGCAAGAGTTCTACTATACATAAGTAGTTGATGCAAGTGCATTTGTTCATTGTGAATTATCTGTACAATTTAATACGGTGTACTTAACAACATAAAGGAAGCGCAGTTCTACACCACCAAATAAATTCGATAGGTTTCACTTAGTAGGAACGATAGTACTGAATGCATATACATATATCTGTAATGTTTGTATGGTGTAGTGTATATCGAATACGAGTATATAAACTATAAAGTAAAGAGTTAGTTTAGTTTCGTTAAAGTACTCATTAATTTTCTTGTTACATGTAAATACTACAAGTCACAGGAACTCATGTTGTACAAGAGAGCTTTACTGCAACTTTAAGCTTTCAAAGTGGAGAATAAATATCAGACAATGCCTTCCTGTATAAAAGTGCACGGGACAGAGCTCATGTATTCAAATGTTCACGTGTTGAAATTAACCATTCCTTTTAACTAAGGGGTACTAATTTAGCGGTTACTTAATACCTCCCAGGGGTGACGTATATTTTACGTAACAAAAGCTCTATGTTCACATCAGGTATGTGGAGGATCTAGTTACATGCCTCGGCTACCTAATCAACGTTTAATTTAACCTGGGGAAAATTTTCCATTTATATTTTATTACACCCTACTTAATTTTCACTTTTTGTATCAAACGGTCGCTGAAGGTAGATGGATGACTCCCCGGAGGATTGGATAAAGCAGAAGTGGATATAAAGCGGTTGACTGGAAGAATTGCGTGATTTCTCATGTTGAGATATATGAGGGGATTACCTAATACTATGTACCTGTATAGTGTATACCCAGTTAGCCTATACGGAGATCTTCATTCTGAAAGATCGCTATTGTTTATTTTTATGTAAATAAGTACCCAACTCTGCCGATATGCAACCTAGTATTTCTTAGTATGTTTAATGTTATTAATTTGTCATAATGAGGACTTTAATACTCCTATTTTATTTTGTTTATTGTTGTGCATTTGTCGAATGAAGATGTCTTCATTTTGATTAACTGTCAGTCGAATAATCGATTAATGTCGATTTTTACTGTGTATTTTTTGGTTGCGTACCTTTATTGTATTGATCTTTTTAACTTTTTGTATTGTAACTTTCCAAAGGCCTCGTGACTGTCAAAACTATAAATAAATAAATTAAATAATTCCCGATACAGGTCATAGCCTAATGGGGTTAGCAAATACCTATCGGTATATACCGATAGGTAGATTAATGTATTATTTGTATTATGTATATGTTGAGAAGAATAAATAAATAAAATAAATAAATTGGTTTATTAACGGAATTAAGTAAATCAAATTATCTTACATATCGGTATATTTTTTGAAACCGTTTTTTTGTTATGAAGGAGAATGATAAAAAAACAGGCCCAGGGCAAATGTAACTCAAATGATAGGTAAAATGGGTAATTAAATACTGCATAGGTGGCGTCATCGAAATCGATGGCTAAAGGTGTGAAATACCTATTCGAAATTCAGGAGACATGGAGACTGTCGTGTACTCGAAAGTATTTTGATTTGTGTATGCAGACTCACCGGAAAAAATACTTGTGAAGAAGGTATCCTAGCCAGTACAGTTTGAATATCTCTATAAACCAATCAAGTTATGCCGTGCTTCTAAGTGTTGGGTATGTGGTAGACGTGTGTGTGTATGTAAGAAGGGAAGGGTATGAAATGGAGTGTTTGAACGTGTTTACACGCTCCACGCACGTAACCACAGACAACATGTACATGTATGTACATTTAGTACAAGTACAATATACGTGCAAACACATTTTGTGCAAATGTTGTGTAAATGTACATAAGTGTGTATTGTCGTGAATGTAAGACCTTGTTTGTATAAGGAAAATGTGCTGAAGCGTTCATGATTTGTATGCATACATTAGCAACATTATTACCATACAAAATCTCATGTATTTTATAGCATTTATTACGTCATCTGAGAGTAACAAGTTTACAGCCAACAACTATTTTTAAAATTTTGAATTTTTGCACTATTGGATTCTGGGCTATGTTCCACTTGGTTATTTTTCGCGGTGCGTTTCGTCAGGTCACGTCAAATTCGGTGGGTCAATTTTTTAATCTAGACTGGTGTAGCACACCCGAGGCCTTCGGCCAGGTAGTAATTTCTAAACGTTATCAATTATTTTCCCATAGCAGGTAATATACATTCTATTCATGAAAAGACAAAAGAATATTGCTTATTACTCTGATAATAAGCCGCTTAGATTGTCTTACTACTTATGTTGTACTTATAAAAAAGGTAAGTTTCTGCCAATACTTAAGAAGAGAAAACTTCAATACAGGTAAACGATATTGTGAAAATATTGAAGAAGAGTAAAACTTGCATATTGTTTCATAAAAGTTTCAGCACAACTTTTCAATAAGTTGTAAATGTTGTTTTATCATTGTATTTTGAATTTTCTCAGGTGGATAAATTGACCCAGGAAGCAACGTTCTTACACAGTACAAAGACTCTTTGTATACTATAATCTTTTTAGTCTCTGTGATAAAAAAAGGTCTATATCATAGCAGTGTCAAGTTTTGAAAGAATAATTCGTATGATTGATTCAGTTTTAAGGTTGAGGTACCCAAGCGGTCTAATTTTTTTTAGTGATTTCAATGATTTACCTTAATTATTTATTTCGGGAAATGTGCTAAATTAACATTTTTATTCATTAGTGTTGTGTAATTACTTACATATATTTAGATAGAGAGCAAAAACATAAAGAGGTAAAAAACAACGATTTTAACAAAATAAAAAAGAGGTTTGTGCTTATATTCGATGTTGTAATAAAAAACAACCTTTTTTACATTTTGTGATTTTCGAAAAATGGTGTATGGTAATTTATGTACGATTCCCATCACTTTAGTGAGATGAATGCGTGTATTATATTATTGTCAAGAGTCTGGTTGCAAGCTCTAACGTACTGAAATGCCTTAGGGAACTAGCTGTATACCAGAGTAGACGCCACCTAAAGAAGTAAAAGTATTGTAATATTATATTGTTACTTACCTCCTCTAACTTCACACACAAGCACCAGAGGAGCGCCTTCTTCAAGAGGACCAATGATTCCAGCGACATCTCGTCCTGAGTTGTCGTATACGAGAAGTTGATGAGGAGGCACTGAAAAAAAAGAAAAGTAAGAAATTATCATCTGTAACAATATGTCGCTTTCATCTCTCAACAGTTCTTGGGAGAAACTTCTCTGTCCTGGGCAGTGCGAAACAGCCGCCCCATAGTTCTAACTTTGGCCAGGAAAGCTGCTTCCTTCCGACTCTTTATGGTCAATCTTCCCCTGACCAGTTGGAGTATGGAATATTTTTTGCTTCTAATTACATGACTCAATGACGTTTTACGAAGTTCGACAGTGCCGTACAACTGTCAACTTGGATTTAACATACTATTACGTTGTACTTCAGTATTTTGTTACCATATCGGTCTGTCAAGATATTTTGACATTTTACAATCAATGGATCCACATGTCAAACGCTTGAAGGCGATTTATCATAATCAAAATTACAAAACCTTATTTTATAATCAATTCATTCTCCTACTTAATAGTCGCATACTTAAAGTAATGGAGAATTTGTGCTATTTAATAATTAGAATATTAAACAAGTGTTAAAGTCGTCATCAAAGGGAAAATATTCATAAGTTAATAGTAATATTATTATTATAATATCGTGGAAATATTTTCTAACAAAATGAACAACAACTTAAGAAGTTTATCTGCTGAGAGAATTCTTCGAATTATCCCAAATATTTCAAGTTAAGTATTTTCGACGTATAATAAAGTGTTAAACTATTCCTTGAGACGAGACCCTCATATTTTCGTTGCTCATTATGTATTTCAAGCGAAATGAAAATGTAAATGCCATGCAGCCTAACTTTCACTTTACGTAATCAACATAATAATTTTAGATTATGTAATACATATGCTGGCTCCTATAACCTACATAGGAGCCACACGTAGGAAGAATGTTGGGTGCATTGAAGATGTATAGAAGTATAGAAAGGATACGGGGTTGAAGTACAATTATTTGTCTACATTTTTTCTAAGCAGTCCATTTTTAATTGATCTAATGGAGATATACAACGATTTTACCCAATTTTTAGTACCAACGCATGACTGCTGACATATCCGAATAACAAACATGATCGATTGATGAATTTCATTTATACTTTCAACGATTTAATCTAGATTAATAAACGAATGTAATACAAAGTAACAGAGTTGTGGATGCTTGTAACAGGCTGCCCCCGGATCTGGTTGATGCAGAGAGTGTGAATGTCTTTAAGAATGGACTTGACAGATTACTGTGATGTCATGAATACTTGAGCTCAAGCACATCAGCTTTATGCTGCCTGCTTGACTACACACATAATGATAATATTAATGATAAAATGTTTGTCTCATACAATGTGATTCTTCCGGCCTGTGCACACAGTGCCGGTGGCTAGACCACCCGACCATGCGACCAGAAAACTTATTTTATCGTTGTTGGATTCGAAGCTATTACCCCACTCCACTAGTATTCCATGCTACTCCTGCGACTTCCTTGGGGAAATTCTTTTACTTCCACCTTCTGGGAACAATGTTTTTCCAGCCTGGGTTCTTAAAATCATAATTTTGTTGAAAATTAATCGGTTTACCATTCACATTTTCTGTTTGGTTACGTAAATTGCCGCCCGGGACAAAAAATACGCAATACGTTTTAATATATTTAAACGTGCGTAGATACCATACTTCCTACATTGAATTATCGAATAATTCTCCGACGTGGTGGCAAAATTTACAAAAAAAAAATCCAATTTCCAAACACACTTTCCCCACCATTACCCTCTAAGCGAATTATTAATTATTTTGTATTCACCCGCTGTTTTGTATTTGTTTAACCCTTCAATCAAACTTTGATACATTTTCGCATTATTCGTATTAAATTTTTCCTCTCTCTTCGGACGTTTCAATTTAATCTGATATGACGTGCTTTGTATATGAAATCAATCACATATTTGTATTTAGTCGACCTTGGAATGAATCTGTTATATTTCGTTAGTACAAAATCTAGAATATTTCTGCCTTGCAAACCTATTATGTAATATTATATTTAACTGTAAGTTTTTGTATATATTTTTTGAACTCACGTAGTTTTTTCGACGCAACAGGCAACAAAATATACTATCGTCTGAGAAAAAGTGGAATTTCTACTCATTATTTTAAGTCAATATTTTTTTTTACCGACGTAAATTGTCTACGGTTGCTGAAAAAAACTTCTTTCAACATATACCGATTCTAAGATAATGATATCTTACTAGAATAATAAAATGCGTCATTCATTTTTCCTTAACTAATGATAATATACCAACAAATTATACAAGTTAGCAAGGAAAGCTATGAACAAAATATTTTCACGAAAGCTTCAGGTTCCAGTACGAGTACCTACGTTATAATAGTTATTAATTTGCTGTATACCACAATAAAACCAGGAATTTATAAGAGCGGTTGGTGGGTAAAATAATGAAATACACAATCCCTTTGAAGGAAACCATTAATTTATAATATTGAATAATTTATTTCACAATAGTTTCAACATATAACAATTTTCCGGTATTATTTTTATTATTATTATTTTGAACCAATATTTCAACGCCGTTTGTTTTCAGGCAATAAATATTTTATATCCATTTCTATGTAAAAAAATCAAGAGCTATGGACACATAACTCCTCATTTTGCACGAAACCTTCGTGTCTGAAATGTATAGTTTTACAGCAATACAACCTACAATTTACCTCCAATCATACGATAATCGTAGAATAAAAATGATGGAATTAAAGTTTGAATCGTGAATGATTCATGAATATTTTTATCCAACAAATCGCGTACCTATAATATAACAATACGAGCATATTTGACGAATTCTCTAAGAAAGAGGATATATATTGTATCCCTGATGAACAAAATTAAGCTGAAAAATCATCTAGCACGAATTTTTTTTCACAATACATAGGTTTTCAATTCCGAGGGGCGGGCGGAGGGGGCCGTGCGATTTATAGAGAAGGTGATAAAATACGGTGTCAAATTTCACTGTCGAACTTTAAAGATGTTATTTTGTTACAATATATTAAATGAAGGATAGTTTTTTCATAAAATTAACTAAGGATTGTGAATGTATTGTATCCACTCGTGAATCTGCTGATCAATCCTGTGATTTTCAACTATACTTTGAATTTCATATTTTTGTATATTTCTTTTGGTAAACTTCGAAGCGTAGAGTTAGTTGTCACTTTTTCGTGGGTTATTCAGCATGGGGGGGGGGGGGGGTTGAACATACATCAGACCGTGGATTGTAAAGTGGTGTATGATCGTGGCTTTAGTAGAATAATAACGCGAAGCAAATGTGTATTCACCACCACCTGAATAACGACCGATTTTGTTCTTATTTTGTATTATAATGGACCCATATACGCAAAAAGGGTGAAATGAGTTATTGCCCGTTGAATTATGCATTGTTTTCACTATGGCAATTTAGACAGACCTGGTGTGGGGATATTGAAGAAAAGGCGGTACAAAGTTTCTACGTAATAATAACCATGTACGTGCAAATGTATGAGCTTATTATAATACTTACTCTACATACCAATGTACAATAAACTTAATATTTGTATAGGGAATGTGTGTATGTATATTCGTATGTGGCATTTTATATTCTTGGACAAGTTTAACGCTACAGAACTGTTCATTAATACATTAGTTTTGTATATGTTATATTTTGTTAACGTGATACTGAATGTTCATCCATTGATATCGTTGCGATTTTTATACCATCATAACTGCCCCATCACTTTTTAAGTGGAAACATTCAAAATGGATGTAAGATATTTAGTTTCATGATGTATTTTTATCTATCCGGTTTAAATGTAGTGTACTTACTGAAAAAACCGTAACAGAAAAAATACAATGTTTTAATCCAGTGCTGAGTATGTTGTTTAAAGTTTAAGTTTAGACAAATGGAAATTAGGGTCTATTTCGTAACTAATTAAGTGCGTACTTATGTACTTACTAGAAGAACATAAAATTTCAAATTAAGAATGTGCATACTGACATTTCAAAAATTTCAAAACTCGACAACCGTTACTTAATATGCTCTGGAACAAAATAGGGTAGATGCATTGAACATTTATCTAGGGAATAACCGTAAAATATTTTTTTATATCTTGTATAGATTTCTAAAAAAAAATGAAATACACATCTGATCTTTTTTCCGAAAGACAGAAACTCGTTTCTCGAAAGTCGCGGAGTAGATTTTTTTTTACTGGTAATATGCATTGAAATCTAGGGAATAACCATAAAAATGTTTTTTGATAGACGCAAAATTAACCCCTAATAAAATGGAAAAAACGCTATTTTTACCATTTTATCATGCGATTGTTCACGCGTTTTTGAACCTTATTGCCGTGGGAAATGACTGTGACGTCATTCATGGTGCCAAGCCCTTAACTAATCTCCAACATGTTGTGTGAATTGATGAGTAAACCTTCCATACATGATGAATAAATAATTATTTGAAGGACAATATCCTTTAACCTTTCGTCAGTTTTTTCGATAGGTCACGTGTCATCTGGTGAACCCTAGAAAAGTTTCATATAATTATTAAGAATTTTATTCCCGTAAATGTTAATTAAGAATTCTTCGCCAACTGTTGTACCTTCATACAACTTATCGTGGGATCTCCTGAATAAAGCATAATCCTAGAGAAGTTCGCAAAAAAATATTTTCTCCAGTAGGTATACTAGTTGAATTGAAACATTCTTGTAATATTTCTATCTAGCAACACTGAGCAGCGGAAATCATAATAATATTTGCGTGTGTGTATATTCATGGGATTGTATGGGACAGAATAACTCTTGATACTCTACAAAATTAATAATGGAATGTCAATTATTGAACACTAGAAGTGGGTAAATACTTGCATACTGGATTATGTTAGACAAATTAAAGCGAAATTCTATTAATATCGCCTAACGCTGAAAAAATAATAATTTAATGTATTAGGGATGTCATTTTTAGGACTAAGTAATTAAAATTCTAGAATTGGTTTATAAACTAATACCTACTATGTTCAATAGATCAGTCAATGAAAATACGTAGGAATACAGTATTGCACATAGTTTAGGGACCTATTTTAGTGGTACGTAAAATAAATGTACCTAGGTACCAGTGGCGAAGGGTGGATTTCTGCAGAAGGGAAGCCGGGGCTAACATTTATTATGGGATCACGTCAGATGAGACACCATTATACCTATCATTTTTTCAAAAAGGTAACTCGATAAGAATCGTGTTCTTAGGTAGCTTCGCGCCTGCTAGGTACGTAACAGAAAACTAATGCCACGTAAATTATGTGTATCAGATTGTTTTTACCTATGTTTTTTTTACATCGGTTTCGCCAAGCATAAAACTAGTACAAAATAAAATCCAAATTCCTTAGTCTTTGGATGTCTAGATTGTGCAGATAGAGAAAAAAAGTGTTTATTTAAAATGCACGGAGTTAAAAGATAGAGAACACGGGCGACCAGCCAGCAGAAGATAGTGAAGAGAACGTTGAGCGGTGTTCTGTGAGGGTTCTACTGAATTAATAAGTAAAACAAGGAATTTGAATTTAATGAAACAAGTTGTAGAGATGTGAAAGGAGAATGAAAGACGTCTGAAGGAAAATCGATAACACTTCAGGAGAATGTTTTATCTTTAGGTATCATAATACTCTTATTAATTATGCAACACATATAGCCACACGGTTCAAAATATGAGTGTTTTAGGATTCGGTTCTAGAAATCTCTTTTTTATAAAAATGTAATGGAGACTGAATCCACTCGATCGCTCGATGTCTCCCTATCATGGCTTGAGCTGGACAACATCTGACTGTCGACGTGAATTTCTTTTTCAACGCACTTTCATACGATACCACACATGACCTCCTTTTCGTCGTATGTTTATAAATTAAATAAATAAAATCTTTATTGAAAAAAATATTTTCTCCAAATGGCGGGTTTATTACCATAGGCAATGTCTGCCAACCAACCACATTTTATCGTATGGCATTGGAGAGACCAGAGTCAGAGATTAAGTACGTGAGAACTCAGGTATTGAAGTGAATGTATTCCATTGTACCGCTGAACCTAGTGAGTTGTCATTCTTCGACAATGTGGTTAGTGGACTCCACCTCCACAAATCTAATAATGAGAACCCCTAATTCATAATTCTGTCCTTCAACTCCTCTCAATTCTACTTCTTTATTAGTCCATTGAATTTGTTTGTGTCATCTTTTTGTTTCTCTTCTTTTACTGAATGTATTGCTTTGTGATGCTTCGGCAAGGACCGTCTGTCAAATGTATATGTGTCAAAGTTAGCTGGTAGAGGTCGACATGTCGCAAAAAGCTTGTCTTGGTGAGCATTTTTCGATGAAATTATATATTTGAAGTATCTTTTTGTGTATTGAATTTATTGTATGAAACTGTTCACTGTAGTAAACTTCCTTAGAAATTATTTACAAACCGGTTCGTGATCGTATTCCTCTAAAGCCTACGAACCGATCGTATTTCTATAAAGAAAGCTTCTAGGACAGCATAATTAAAACTTTTAAGTTTCATTACTCTGTAATATGAAAAGTGAGTAGGCACTACTGAATTTGTTGAATGTTATGACAGTTGAAATTTGAAGAGAGAACTTCTGAATAGAAAATATTATCTTCAAAGTGCCTACATATTATATACAAACACATTCGAATTAATTTCTGATAATTTGATACATCGTGATTTTTTGTGATAATCAATTTCAACCAAAGTCGAAATGAAAAATATTTTGAAGATTTCGACGCTGGTAGCTCGGCTGGTATTACTGAAGGTTCACATTCAATCCTGTATTTTTTTAGAAGAGAGGGAAGAAGAAAATCGAATGGAAAATAAGACAGTAACGTTATACATTTTTGTCTACCTACACTATCCATGCTTTCACAAGTTTGTGATAAACAGCGGCAGGTGTGCATGGGTGCATTACGTTAATAGTGCACTATACATTATAAACATGCACGGTCAATATTCATAATTCTCGCACAAATTGTATTCATGATGATGAGTTGTCGAGATGCATAAATGATTTTTAATGTGAATGTCGATTTTGTTTTATATGATTGTTATTGTGTTGTAATTATTGTAATGTACTTTTCATTGTAATTGCAGTGAGTGGCGGAAAGGCCTATAGCTGTTGCCACTCACTGTTTTGCTTTATAAGAATAAAATAAATAATAAATAAATAAATTCACCATTGCATCTGCATGTAGGCAAGAGAACAACGATTCTAAACCGAAATATTCAAAATCAGAATGTGTTCCAGGATTATATGTCGTTAGTTCCACGGCGATATTTAAGATAGACCTAAGTACATATATTTTTCTTCACTTCAAAATGGCGAAGCTAATGAACACTTTATTACATCTCGTAATTATATATTAAAATGAAATATCTATTTTGAAAGCGCAATAACTGGGAGAATTTAATTTTATAATAAAGCGAGCTATGTCGTTTTACTTAAAACACGACGTGTGATGGAAAAATAACATTGTGATTATGGAAATTTCCTTTTATGCAAAATTTAATAATAATATCGTCGTCCTCTTTTCATGTCACATTGTGTGTTGTGACAACCCTGATTGGGAGATGTTCTATTTTTTCTGCGAAATAACAGCATTGTTGTGTTGTCAGTTACGTAAATATTAAAATCTCGGGGAGTTAATAATTTTATAGAATAGGACTTCCTGTCTATTCAATTTATTTACCTGTGGTTTTCCGAAAAACAGGGAGGGAAAGACTTTATGTAGATATCTAACCATCTCCACGTTTGGGGACTGTGGGAGTCTAAATGGGAGGCCTTTATTCTATTTTAGATTTGAGAAGTGCCTATGTGTCTATCTAGTATATAATTATATTTATATACGGAAAAATGGTGGTGTTACACAAAAGATTAATATTAAAATCTAGTTTGTGAGCCATACAGAATTCCGTAAGTAGTGCAAAATTGCGAGTATTTTTGAAGTAGGTATTTACAATTTGTGTGTTCTGCTGTTAAGAAATAAAATGGCTAAAATATCTATTGATTGATAAAAATATGTAGATGTAATATCTGATCTAGCTAGATTTAGCGATAGGTATTATGACCATACATTGACATCATTTGTGTTCGTAAGCATATAATATTGAAATAGGTATCGGTAGACTGGTTGATAACGCGCTCGGCTGTTAATCATGTGGGCGCAGGTACAATCCCCGACTTACTCCACTTCACAACACAAGCTTTTAAGATTTCTGTGAAGTGTACAAAGATGTATTTGCGTTTATTTAGATAAACCCAGATTCATTAAAAAAATAGGTTATCGTAGGAATGATCCTTAAAAAAGCATTCTGTTCTCTCTATTCCAATCTATATATGTAGATCCTTTCAGAAAAACTTTATGCATAGGATGTATGTGTAGTATAAAAATATATTTAATATTTATGTAGGATTTTTGTATAAAAAAGTAACGATGCAAAGCGGAAAATTATCATATTATTATAGGTATTATTTTTTATGACGTAAATTTAATAACAATGACTTCGCCCGGTAAAATTCATTGTAGGATTACCTTTAAATTATTACAAGAAAACTTTAAAGGGGGCCTTCAATAAATTATCGCCATTGTGAAACTTTCAACACGAGAAACCTCCTGCCTGTTGGAGAGAGAGTCTGAACTTTCACAGCGTGAAAAGGTACAGAGTGAATAGGAGATTGAAATTATTTATGTATTTTATAGAGGACACCAGATGTGACGATAGTCGTTAATAATCTAGCAACCAGTACTCGCCTCCGTAGTACAAAACATAATACACCACTTACATAATACTCGTAGACATACCTACAAACATTTACTTACAATATATTATAATAAGAACATCTCAGCTTCACGACTATCTGCCATAAAAGGTGTGAGAAAGGTCAACATTTTAACAACACTTTTCACCTATTAGGAAAACTTTTAGATACTAATAATTATCCATTTTATACGTTAGCCTTTCTAATTTATTGCCTCGAAAGAAAGTTCAAATTCTCATTCGTATTTTTCCATCCATATGCTACATTTTCTGATTACAGATCTTCCAAAATCGAGATATGCAAGTAAAGATCCTTTTAAAAAGCTATGAGGGCTAATCTTCTTTGTCCTGGGCTTCTTCTTCTTTGTCCTGCCCTTCGATCCCGGTTCATCCAGGTTCGGGCGTCCTCGTACGTAGGCGCCAGGATCTCCTGTGTTGGGTTGTCACTGTTGGGATTCTCTGCGCCGCCAGCTTCTTTTTAACATTGAACTATCATGTTGCCGGAGGTCTTCCCCTTCCCCTAGGTTTCGTGAGGAATCTGAGTGCCGTCTTCACGGAATAACTCTTCTCTCTACGCATGAGGTGTCCGTACCATCTCAGTCTACCCTCCCTCAGCTTTTCTGTTGAGGGCTATTTTCAATTAGGATTAATTATTGTAGATTTTTATTCAGTGGGCGTTATAGAGCTTTGAAGTATCAAAAAATCCCTAAACTCGTGTAAGTACTGGAACAAAATATGGACAAAAAGAGTGGGGGAGAAATTCTATAGCCCGAGAATTCACTGAAGTGAAAGTGTTCATTGAAAAAATTGAAATATAATAAGCAAGGTATATAAGAGAAATTCCTTTCATTAAACATTTCATGTTTTCGTTATTCATCTCGTAAAATTGGTTTATTTCAGCTCTATACAAAACGCTTAAGAATTTCAATTTAATGTAAAGGGAAATAACTCTTTTCTCTAAAAAATTAAGTTTCATAGAAAAAATAAGTAAGTTTTCTTTAAGAACGCAACACGGCATCGATTGTACAGTGAAACCATCAAAGGGCTTGACGTAAGATAAAATTCTTTGAATTCACGGGAAAACGAATTCCAACAGAACTTCGGAGAAATAACATCTAAGAAAAAATGTAAATTAAATTCAAAATAAATAAACATTTCTGCCCGTTTTTCGAAAGGGTTTTGGGTAACGAATGCGTGGTTTTCTACGAGTTTTCGAAACTGCTTCAGGTTCCATCACCAGGGAAATAAACAGGAGACCGTGCGGCATATTATCTTAATCCCATCATACCGGCTAAGGCAGTTTTAGTCACTCACTGACACACGTGTGGGTATGAAATCCAGACTAAAATTTTGTTAAAAATAGTTCCTTAGATTCAAACCACAACCCTTTCGTTCTGTCACAATAGCGGATTTGTTAAATTTTATACATTCTATCAGTTGGCTCAATGACCACTCGTAATTGAATGAAAGATGGTAGCATGAATCCAATTTATTAATGAATTTGTTGTTATTTTTTCCTTTTATAATTTGTATAAAGTGTGTCATTGTCTTGTTGTTGATGTTGTGTGATGGAATCGATGAAAACCCCGGAACTCCCCTCCAATACACGAGGTCTCCTCAGATTGGAGGGTAGTATGGAAAATTGTAAATATTGTAATTAGTTCTATATGTATGACGTATTAAATGTAAGATATTAGTTACTAATAAATTTATTTGAATTTGATCAGGTGTCTAAATAAAAAAATAAATAAAAATAAGTTGGTCCTTTGAAAGCTCCACTGCTATATTAAAATTTGGATTAATGTAATCAGCCGCAATGCAATGGACCTCAAATACTAGTCTATCATATTTTTTCTCTTGCCTCATATCACATCTCTAATTTTGAAGAACAATGTAGGTGTCTGTGTAGAAATAATTAGTGCATAAAAATATCGAAAAACAGTATTTTAGTATAGTGAACTGTGCGGAAAAAAACGACAGTATCTGACTCTCTACGTGACAAAAAGGTGCATATTATGACAATGGGTACCTCACCGCGATTCCAGTTTGTTCGTACAATTTGGTGCTAAATTTCTAAGTGTTAATATGCCGGATAAATGAATGGACCATAGCCGTGTGGCCATTGAAATCAGAGCTATTGGTTCTGACACGGTGATTCGGATAATATGAAGGAGGCATCCAACAATAAACGTATTAAGGGATAAATGCTACTACTGCAGAGCAATGCTTCAATTCAGCGAAGCGCTGGCGGTTTTATGAACAATTAATGTTTCCACTAAGTCTAACTAGCACGCTTTTGATCAGATGCGACTCCAGAAATTTAATAGCAGTGAGTTTCCGTTCGGATACGGCAGGCTAAATTTTGTACCATTCCGCTTTCAAAATTGTAATTTCCAGATCACAAGCAGTTGAGAATGTTGAGATTCGATATCTAAGAAAGTGGCATTGTGCGCTGAGAAAGTGAAAGATTCTAATTCCTACCTAATATTATCATAAAAAAAGAATGAAGAAATGACAGTTGATTGTGAAGGATCTACTGTGGGCATGTAAAAAAATAGCTTTATTTAGGTTAAAAGATAATACTGCTCATCCGCATCATTATTTTTCGTAGAGAAATTTGACTTTTGGATACATGGAATAACCTTCCACTTCCTATCAGACTAGCTCCAACTATTCTCTCTTTCAAAAGTAAACTGAGGCATCATTACCTTTCCATAAATAATCCATCTAACTGACAATCCCGTGGTTCCTTCCTTGACCTTCATCCCATCCACATTACACATATCTATTTATGTATGTATAAGTATTCTATATATTATTATTATTTTCATATTTATTTATATTTTTCTTATTTTTCATACACTTGTATTTAATGTCTATATCAAATGAATGTCACAAGTGGTTGGTTGGCAGACATTGCCTACGGCAATAAACCCGCCATTTGAAAGATATGTTTTCTTTTCAATAAAGATTATTTTTTTTTATTATTTTATTTAATTAAAAATCATATATAAAAATATTTTTTTACAGTCCACTGGGATATTTATTTTTAATTAAAATTAAATTTAATGTAATCAAATGTTGCTTTTTTATGTTTTGTTTTGATTGCGCCTCTGTATCGCTTCAGTCCACTTCAGGTTTAGCTTCACAGACAAAGAAGAGCGGGGGAGAGTGTTATAATCCCATTCTATTGAAGTTAAACCTTTCTCTCTATCTAATATTATTATTATGACGTACGAGTAGCCAAGTACCTACGTATGTAATTATTATATTAATTTTGTAGGCACGATATGTGTTGTTTATCGCGTATGGAGTTAGGTAGTAGCATACTAGGAAATAGGGTTGCTTAGAGTTAAGGTGAACGGTGACTCTTGTAGTGCTATTTTCTTCTCAAAAATGCTTCTAGAAGGGGTTTTTGCTACATATGAAAAAATAAATATTTTTTCCCTATGGTTGTTTGTAAGTAATGTAGCGTAGTACGTGTATGGCAAGGAAAAACTTATTTGCAAAAACTCTCAAAGAAATAAATAAATAAATAAAAACTTTATTGCACATAAATTTACACACAAAGGGCGGATTTATCGCCTGTTGGCGATTTCTGCCAATCAACCCAAACTAAGTAATATTTTGAGTACCTAACGATAGAGAAGAATTCTGTCTAGGAAATAGGCTATCAAAAATTAAATAGGTAGCTCTTACGTTTGACGCAAAAATGACTTTAAGTACAAAACAACATGTACGCAATAATATTGATGGTACCAAACCTAAAATCTAGGCACAGGCCCCCCGAGTACAAAAGTCTGTATGAATAGCGTACCGTAAAATTTTGTAATATCCTAATCCCGTTATTCTTGGCTGGGGAGAAGGTTCCAAGCGTATGCTTATGCTGTCTAAATATCCATGTCTGTTACAGTTTCAGACTGAGGTCGCCTTAGTTCGTGTCGACCAAAGTCTGACAATTGATCAAGGTGTGGATCATTTCCAGTATACGTAAGTTTCACCTCTGAAAAATGACATTGCCATTCTTCACAGGCGTTTGAATGAACGACTATGTTGTTGTGTTATAATTATTACTGTTCCTCCAAGTAGTGGAACGCCACTATAAAGTATGTAGTGCCTATTCAGTGTAGCGTACCTCACTCCCTTTTGGGATTTGGTGAGAAGGTTTTGCCATTTTACACCGCTTTTGTGACGCCATCAAATGTTGTACACTTGTTAAAATGTTAACGAGGGTGTTAATGGCTTGATAGTCACATGAACAACTATTATAATAATTCACGCATTTAATAATACATATAACGATTTGTGATAAAAACATAATGCATTCAATTATGGTCCTAAGTATGATTTTGTATTGAACCAGCTGATGCCAATTAGATCATCCATCTACCTACCTACTAATCTTTTCATGTATCCCTTGAAAGGTTAGTAAATAAAACAGAAAATTCTCAACAGAACAGAGACCCAACCAGGACACACATCCTTTGGTAAGGTGAAGCACATCTTAACACTTCGTATGTCTTGATATTATGATGATAGATCAATCTGTTCAGTTAAAAATTCTGGACAATAAATCTGGGTAGCCTCTATGATTATTTCCATTGACAATGGTAAAGAGCACATGCCTGATGTTACGTCCTATCCAACTGTCCTTGTTATGTCACTTAATTTTATCTTTATATCTTGTACCAAGTACTTCTCCGCCGTAATGGTAACATTAGTCGTTCATTTAAATCAGAGTGGGATACCTACACAGATACAAAATAATAATACCTATACAACATACCAAATTATAATTATGTCGTAAACCCTTTTACAAAACAACAACAACGCACATATATAGAGCGATAGACATCAAAAACAAACTGTCATTGTATATTTTTGATCCTCTCTTTGTTCAATTAACAAAATATTGTCAAAAACCTACGTGTAGTAAGGCAAATCTCACGTCAGAATTTCGATGCTATTACCTCGATCGATGTTCAATTGTGCGAATTTCTTCACAGAAGATCTATGTATAATTCTCTTTCCATTCTTTCACTGTCAGATGACGACCCCCGACGACGTTGAGGTTGGGGACCATTCCAGCGAAAAACTTCCCTGTCCATCTCTCCAAGCTATTAATGCCGGTCCACTCTCTAATGTTGTGCAGCCAGGACATCTGTCCCTACCAATTCCCCGTCTTCCTGAATCTTGCATTCTAGTATCAGTTGGAAGAAGCGATAATTTAGTCTGTGCAGCAGGTACGAGATTGATTTTGATTGGAAAGAATTAAATTACATACATAATGTGCACAATTTCCCTCTTGGTCCCCTGTCATCACTGGATGTGATTGTGTGAGAGAGAGGCGAGCCTTCGCTGATTTATTGAAATGATAAAGAAGCAAAGTGGAAGCAAGCTGCAATCGAATTGAGGAGTTTGCAGAGAAAACTCAAAATCGTGAGGAAAGTAGGCCATCTTCAAACAAAATGGCTAAATATGTCTGTTCGAGATTGCGACACTAAAAACTGACTTAACGATGGAGAATAATCTCTTCTTCTTCTTCTTTGTCTTTTTATAGATCTGTTCCTCTTACATTATTCAGTCTCTTGCGATGAGGCCAGGCTGTCTTTCCACCGCTTTCCACAGAATAATCGATGCTTTTAATTGAATAGTTGTCTTCACTATATAATGATAATAATATGTCGGTAATACAATGATATAGCCAACACAAAGGACATTGTTATTACTTTGCAATATTTTCATACTAAATAAACATTATTATAATGTATGTACATACTTAACTAAAGCATTATACTAAGCACCTATATAACAGATACTGATGATACTTACCTACCTACCTTGTAATAATATAAAATAATGTTGCTTGTTTCACATAATATAATGGAATTGTTATAACAAATCATGAAAAAGGTAGTATAATAGATATTGTTTTCATATAATCAAGTTTGAGATGAAAATTGTATTAAAAAAATCCTGTTATTGCAAAACTTGAGTAAATGGTTGGCGCAGTTGGTTGGGGCGCAAACATTCAATATGCAGGTGACATGATTGAATCTAAGTGCCGACGGTATATTCTCCACTTCATGACACAAGTTTTTAGTTTACTGTGAAGTGTGCAGAAAGTATTTGCAGTCCAGTAGATACAACACAAGCTATAAATTTATAAAATAATAATTAAAAAGTGTACAAGTAATTATTTATTACTTCTTTACGAGAACATAACATACAAAAGATATAAAAACAATCAAGATAATAGTCATCCATAATTAAATAATTATTAATGCTCACTAGGGCGAGTTTATCGCTATACATCAGCGATCTCTTCCAGCTAACCATAGGTTCGCCTTAGTGAACAATTTCACAATATGTTTTATTGCAAGTTTAATTTTATTCTATATAATTTGTTCACTTAAATACTCGTAATTATTGATTGTTGATTGAAAATTGTTGCCTGAATAGTGAAACACTGTTTTCGAATATATTTGTTTTGTTCCTTTTGGCGACATCCACTACATTAAAAACTTTCTATGAATGTAATATGATGAAGTAAAAATAACTTAAGATAATACAGAAAAACGTAATTTGTACTTAATCTATGTACCGCCTTGCTTAACACAGTTTTTGTAAGGTAAGTTAGAGGTAATATACCTAATATTATTTTCTTATTAAACTTGCTCAAGTAAGTAAGAATTATTTCTAATTAACCGGTGTCTTATCTTAGCGCACCACGCTTGTGTTGTGTAGGTGTATTCTATTATTATTAATAATAATTATATATTGCAATTTACTACCACTAACATATATCATCGTTCATATTACTAAAGCATACATACAAAAGTGAATATAGTATCAAAGAAGTATTGCAGTGTAAGATGGGTGGTCACTGAATATCCATATGCGCCGAACTTCTTTTGAGTTAGACAGACTCTATGTATGCATATATCTGTCAATGTCAACGTATGTCAATTCAATTTCAATTTCGGTTTATTTCTCAAATACCAATATTAAATAAAAGTAACAAATGTTAATTAGCAATGTAAATATGTCAATTTTTCGTCTTCTTTTAACCACTTCTAATTATTTAGCCCCAACACCCTCCGCCGCTGGATGCCATCCCTTTTCAATCCACTTTTTTCTCCCCCTTTGCATCCTGGTTCAGCCGGCTTTTTGGACTATGTCTTGAGAGTTCTCCCAACATTGTTTTTCGTCTAGGACTTCTATTTGAGAATTTTGGATGCCTATCAAGTTTATTTCTATCTAGCCATATCCTGCCCATGACCATATTTTATTGTTTATTGTTGTTTATCGTCCTTAGACCCTATGTCGGGCACTTGGACTCGTCAGTTTTACACAATCAAATTTATGACAGTTAAAGCAATAGTAATAATGCACAACATCAATGCTAAAGAGTGTAAAGGGCTCTGTTAGCATTTCGTCAGTGACATAGTACCATTGTCAGTGACATAGCGTCATTGTAGTTTAGTAACACACTTTCAGAACTACATTTATACCTAGGTACGTTACGTTATATAGGTACTTTATTATTTGTGGGCGTAACCAGGCGTAGCTCGGTACGGCGCATTTTCATTTCTAAAAGTAGCAAGCTATGATATTTTATGGAGCAAGGACTGAGTATGTTTCCCTACCAACTAATAAATACACAATAATTTAATATCTTTACAAGTAGAAGTATTAGGAACAAGAACAGAGCACATCACAATAAATAATTTACATTTAATTACTACTAGTGTTTGTTCTGGTCATGAGTTATGTCTTGAGAAATGTGTTTGTTTTCGTACCACATTTATAATTTTACTTGATATGTTTACCATTTAATGACTTTTTTTAGCGTATGAGCAGGTAAATCGAAACTCTAGATAAAGATATTATTTTGTAATGAAAGACTGTGAAAGGTGTATTTGGATTTATTTCGATACACCCAGATTCATTGCTCTAATAAAATATACTTACAATATACAAAATATTATAACAATATAAAGGTAGATTAAAGCACTTTAACTCTGTTTACGCACAGGGCGACGATGGATATTAACCCTTCTTTTTGACATTTATATTCAATAAAAATTTTGTAGAAAAAAATCCAGCTATTACAAAATAGATTTGTGCCCTTCGCTGTTGTTATTCGATATAGGTATTTTCGCTTTAGGCAAAAGTTTCATCCTGTTATTGTTTGTATAACAATTTCTTCTAGTGAACATTTGTTGAATATCATTGAACACGTATTATTTTGGTGTCCGCAATCAAAACTCAATTTATTCGTTTTTTTCAACCGAAGCATGCTGTGATATATACTATCGTGATCACGAGAAAGTGCTGAGTGTATTTGTATAATTTGTTTATTCAGTTGTGATTTGTTTGTTTCGCAAATTAGTAATTTCTAATTATTATCATCTGATATTTCGCGGTAATAATAAATTACTCCAAAATTTAATTAACACGGATGACACCTACACTACATGCATTCACTTCAACGCGATACAGCGCATTATAGTGCCTACGCTATACGTACATAAAGACTATTATCAAGAAGCAACTTGTGACTGCCCGGTAGGTTGTTTTATTACGGCCGTACAATACTAAGCAACACAGGGCCGTCTTTGGATGCGTCCCTTTTACTATCGCATATTACTTCTTCACCTACTATAATATATCTATTATTATTCAACGATGGTGGCTGCTGAGATTGTCACGGACTTATTAATGGAAGTATCTAGCGTTATTCGGAATTTTCAAGACATATTGTTTGATTCGAGTAACAAATTCAGCCAAGCCCAAAAAGATCTTTTGCTGCCGCTCACTTTTGGACTGTCCGTCACAGTTAATAAAGTTTCTATATTCTCAGCGTCAAACGAGTCACAGCTGAAGATATACAAAAGTTTTTTTGAGAAAGGTGTAACAGAAAATTCTTCAACCAACATAAATGAGACACTTGATGAATTCACAGACAGAAATGCACGTAAGAAAAACGTCATTATAATCAATGTCCCAGAATCTGATGAGAGCGAAAATATGGCAAAATCAGACGCTGATGTGCAGAAGATCAAAAAGCTTGTTAGTGATGTCGATGATACTGGCGAATTACGTGTGGTGACAGCATACAGACTTGGTGCAAGGAATACTGATAAAACCAGAAGATCTAATAGACCAATTAAAATTGTCTTTAGCGATGAAAATCAAGCCAATAGATTTGTTTCGAACCGCTCAAGATTGCCAAAGAATATTAAACTTAAACAAGATCTCACAATTATGCAAAGGAAGCAACTGAAGGAGATGTGGGCAGAGGTGGACAGAAGGAGGGAAGATGGCGAGGAAGACCTGGAGGTTAAATTTGTCAATTATGTGCCTAAAATTGTGAAGTTGTCAACGTCTCATACGAGGATAAAAACACCTGACATCGGACGTACTCGAGGATAAAAATGTGAACAGTGCAATTTTCAAATTATATGCTTAAATGAATTTTATGTGTTGGTTTTAATAATATGAAGTTGAATTGATAAATCTATTTACACAGTGTTTCGTTGTTGCGGCCCTGATGTGCCACGCTCACTATACTATTTATTGTTGTGATTTTGCGTTTTGGTTGATGTTTGATTCGATATTTCTTTGTTTAGGTACTTGTATAATTTTGTTTTTTTATCGTTTTATATTATTTTTAATTATTGACAGGACTTATTAATACAATTTTCATAAAAATACCTCTTCTAAACCTATGATATTTGTTGAGTTTGGGGTATTGTTTACATTAATAGATTCTAACTGCTGGCATTGATTATTACTGTAGATTGTGGATGTTTCGTGTATTATGTTATGTACTTACATTATGTTATTGTTTTTATATTACTTTATAGGTCTCGTTTTTTTATGTAACCAGCACTTTTTATATTGCATTAAATTTTGGGTAATATTTGCGTAATTTGAATCCTAGTCATCCTAATTTGGGAATATTTTTGTATGATACATTATTTTATTATTTTAAACCACTATAAATGTTGGTATTTGCATTGTTTGATTTTTTATTTTATTATTGTGAATATTCAGTACTTACTTAAATTATATTATTTTAATCATTTGGAATATTTGATTATCTTATTATTATTAATAATTGCAAATACCTTAGTATATTACATTATTTTATTGTTTGATTTGTTTAGATTTTTTGTATTTTTGCTGTTTTAAAATGATTGAGAGGACCAGCTTCATGTAATTTCCGAAATTATTTCTTTTTAAACCTATATTTGTGGAAATTTAGGTAGTATTATATGGATAAAACCAGAGTTTTGGTATTGTATTTTTATTTGTGGATTGTGTAGAATATGTTGTTAGTGATTGTCGTTTTGTATTTCTGTTAAAGGCTTCGGCCGTTTATGAATGAATAAATAAATAAATAAATAAATAGTTAACCTACGGCACTTAAAGGTACTTTACAATTTTTGCAGTATAGTGTTTGTTCAAGTATATGAAAGTGTGATGATACATCAAGCTAAAGTACGAGCAGATAGAGAGTAACAGCAGCGCCTGGGAGAGTGTATAAACACAAAAGTGTTGGATAAAAAAACACAAACGACCGCCGTACAAACAATAACCTTTGTATGAGAATGGAAGGGTGTTGAGAGAGAGAGCTACGTATAAGTGTCGGATTTTTTTACACAAGTGCATCACCTACGTTTTAATAATAAATTAAGTTTTTTTATCATATTAGGTACTATAACTAGCTTTTTTACCCGGCACAAACAAAAATAATTCGAAACGTTTCCGAGGACGATTACGTATGTTTGTACAGTTGTGGAGTGGAAGTCGGCATTGGGGACCAAAACTGCACCCACACGATCGACAATAGAGCGCATTTTCGACCCAGCTACACTGACCAGTGACCACCTCAATTTATAGGCATTAAATAGGCATTATTTATTGAGTTATATTTGTCAATGTCAAATCCAAAATTCTACTATAGGTATATCACATTGTGCAGGATTCTAGGAAGTAGGAACCCTTAGCTCATCATCATCAGCTCTCGCTAGTTCAGTGTTGACTATAAGCTTGTCTTCCCGACTTCCATATCTCTCTGTCCGATGACAGTTTTAGCCATTGATGGGGTCCTGCTACCCTTTTTATGTTGGTTTATTGGTTTTAAATCATCCGTAGACCTTATTTAAGGCACTTGGAATCGTCAGGTTAACATATTAAACTAAATTTATACATTGCAAACTTATAAATTGGAAACTTATAAACAGTTACAGCAAGAAAAGAATGGAAACAATAATTACATGGTGACAAAACAAGATTATAAAAAAGGTGTGGATTAGTTCGATGCAGGTCTGGATGTAAATTGTCCAGAACTACATTACGTCAATGACAACATAATTTTGTGTATGTATCAGATCATTAGACGTACTAATCGGGTTGACTGTAAGATATTGCTTTTGCAATAAGTCCGCCTTTTGGCACACTGCATAGTCTTGTTTTTGTTGTTATACTCGTATGTATTTACTGGCCAATAAAGATTGATTTATTTATTACTAATACTCGTACATGTGCAATGTGCATACACTCTAAAAATATTATGCAAATTTTCACAAGCGCAATTCCGCTGCAAACAGTAAAACAGAAATCTTTAAAACAGACGAACTCTGACACACGGAAGTAAAGCGAACTTTTTAAAAACTGCTACGTGAATGAATCGTCTCTCACACAAAAGAGAACTCGTTTAGTACTAGAACTACACTCAACACTCATCAAAATAACTTTACTTTTCGAAAAGTTTTTTAGGAAAGTTTTATTTTTAAACATACCATAGTTGCAACGAAATATGTATGGAGATATGGTTGTTTCATGAATCATGTTTTTCCGCTTACTTCACGATTTAATTGCTTTTCAAGTGTATAGGGATTTTGGTGCATAAGAAAATATTTTTTTTTTAATTGTAAAAAATGAATCTGGGTTTATCGAAATAAACCCAAATACATCTTTGTACACTTCGCAGAAAGCTTAAAAGCTTGTGTTGTAAAGTGGAGTAGGTCGGGGATTGAACCCGCGCCCACTGGATTAACAGTCGAGCGCGCTATCAACCAGGTTACACAACCACATTACATTTCTAATTTATTTTATTATTTTTTTCCAAATTATACAGCAAATTAAGTTGCTACAGATAATTAGAATATAGCTAAAATATGCAACTGTAGTAAAATTATTTATAACTGGCGAACACAGTCATAAAATTAGACCGAGCAGGTAGTCGTCCCTTCTCGGTCACATTTTTATTACTGCGTTCGACAGTTATAATTAATTCCATTTATAGTAAATTTGTCCCAATATTGCGATCTACACCAACTAACCCAATGTAAATTTAGTTGGTATATTCCGTAAAAATGGCTCACAAGGCGAAAGATAGATAAATAGATAAAGGGTCAGTTTGGATTTTGGTTAATGTTTTTAAACACTCGTGAAAAGGTAAACGAACTAAGGTTTTAATACGTAGATATGTATGCGGATCGCCGTGTTAAAAGGCAAACAGTTTTGATTGAAAAAGCAATTAACCTTCGTGTGTGCAGATAAAGTAAATATTGAAAAGGTTTGATAGGTGTCTGATATTAAAATATGGCGTCTAGTGCTTCCGGTAGTCGAATAATATATACACTCGTTGGTATATTATACAGCTCCCGTTTTACTTACGTTTTGTTTATTCAATTAATTAGTGCTTTTTATTACGCTTTGTTTATCTCAATTGTATTTATTTATCATATGATTAAACAAGTAGGTACCAGGTATACCTAAATCACCTACTGTTTAACAAAAACTCAATCGACAGATAATCTAAACAAACAAAAAACAAAAAGTTTTTGAAAAAGGATGTTTCTCTATGTAATGAATAGTGATTAGATATTGTTAAACCATCATAAACAAAAAATGTATTCAGTTGAAATAGCTGATACCAAGACTGTTTTCCGACAATATTTCTCGTATGGCTAAAATAGTGCCTATTAGGAAAATGAAAATAAATAACCGATCATATGTCCATAACACAATGAAAATCATTTCAATAACTATGTAGTCCCTTAACTAACGAACAGTGTAAGATGGGCATGCTATCCTTATGACCAGCTATCGGTTGGTTTAGGTAATCTTAAACTTGACTCTAGAAAAACGTTCACCATTCAGTCCTTTAACACCTGCATGTGTATTCTTACACCTTTTCCAGATTGGGATTCGAACCTAAACCCCACGACTGTGAAGCAAGGACTAATCCACAAGCGCACTAATCCACAAGCGAAGGAGTCCAACTATAAAGACCAACCTTTTTTATCCACTGCCATCTATTGAAGAGATGAGAAAGTATTGTACCAAACATCCTTTGAAGTGAATGCATTTTCACGACACACTCGGGATCGGAACCACATACCAGCTCTGCTAAGACTTCGACTTTACCAAAGCTGAATTATTTTATGATTTTTTAACTTCAAAACGCAAATAACGTCATTCTGTTGAATTATACATTTCTCATAGTTTTCTTTTCAAGTGACATGACGTTATAATAACAGTTAGACTTAATAATAAATTTGCCGTTCCAAGAAATCGTTTTTGTTTTCATTTCATTTGGAGGAACGAAGACGTATCTTTGAGACCACTCAAATTAGTCGAGAGAAAATGACACAAAGTGAAAAGTTATAATATACTTCTACATAAAATGAAATGCGGTTCAAGGGGGGTAAATTTCTCCAAACTTGCTGGACGCGAAATCCCCTAAAGGAAATTGTTCGAATATATTTTTTTAAATTTGTTTGAGTTGGTCGCTAGTGAACAACACCTGATATATTGTGTAGGTGTATAACTGAAGGTAAATCCAGCGTTGTTAATAATCATATTGTTCACTTCCTACTAAGTACTATTTCAATTTATTTATTTTATTTTAATTTTAAATGACTACAATGTATACTACGCGGCATAACAGCTTTTCGCCTTTTCGCCGGGCAGAGCGCAATTATATACTTACTTAAATATTATGTCAGTGTACAAGTAACCACTAACAGTAACAGTATGGACTAATGAAAGTTGATGCGTTTAAAGACTATAGTAGAGATGGGCCGACGAGGTAATCTCAGTAGTGGGAAGAATGTGTGGTGAGAAACGTAAGTGGAGGAGGCCTGAGGAGTCGAGAGATCAAGACTGAGGAAGAATTACTATTACTTTACATAACGTCAATGAAAGTAATCGTAAGTTAATCACCAACTTCAGCGGCGATTCCTTCACCACCCGTTTTGAATGCAGGTATCTCGTATGTTCAATTATTGGCTTCAGTGAGACAGTATTAGTGAAGAAGTGTGAACGGACTATTCTATACCCAGAGGTCCAAGGTTCTCCCTCGTAAGTGCGTAATATTTTAGTGTAATTCTTAAACGCAATCCATCATATAGCGAGGAATCACACTGTCGAGAAATTGATTTCGAAAAATCCCTTTCGACAAATTAACATGATACTTTTATATTTTAAAAATATGTACATTTTGACTTATTCTCTTTCTCTCAGTCTCAAATATTAACCACCTCCTGTTTTTTTGTTTAAGTGATGAAGAATATTATCCCGAGTGCTCTTAAGGTGAGTCGCTACCTGGCGGCCGGCGGTCCACTTTACGAGTGCTGCTCCTGAGAAGGTAGACGTACTCATCTACTTACTCTCCGCAATCTTCTCAAGACGATTTCATTAGGTGGAGTTTTCTCTTCTTTTTGTTGTTTGTTTGAAGAGACCAGTTTATGAGTTAACGAGGAAACAGGACTGTTCAAAAGAGTTGTATTTTTTTTTAAAACGAAATTATTATTTTTCTCCACGGATGTTATTAGTCTTAAGTCTATAAGTGTTCCGGAAACATTGTACCAATAGATATGGATATATTTATAAAACATAGTCCGCTCCGTCGCACTTTAAATAGATACATTTAGAAAAGCTCACAAACTTCAAAATGACATTCTATTATCTAATGATTTTCCCCTAAAAATATTACAGTAAACAGGTGTGTCTTGAGTATAAAAATATGTTCAATACGTATTTAGATGATTAAAATAATTTCAGGAGTATAAAGAAATGAAATTAAGTTACTACTTATAACCTTTCAATTTACAATATATTTCTACATTCTAGCACAATGAACTTGATTAATGTATGAGATATTTTGTACATAATTTAAGTCCCAGAGATGTGTATAGAAAATTTCAGAAAGAAAAAATATGAATACAAACTTCGTACATTACTAATTGGCGTATCGAATTTTTTAGCGAAAAGTTTATTTCAGTTAATAAAAAATACGAAAAGTTAATACGTATTGATGTATAAGGTTGCTTTTACCAGGTACGTACTACCTACATAATATATTATATAAAGATTCAGAACTTTTAGTAGCAAAGTGTGATGAAATTCGGCGAAAAGAAATATGTGAAAATTCTCAACTTTTTTCTAGAATTTTAATGAAAAGTGTCGATAAACTCGAAATGTTGTCATAATTTATTATTGGAAATAGGATGTCTTTTAGTTTCTCTATTTTATTGGGATCTGTATTGGGACGTGTACCTATAACATGTCTATCCATCGATACTGTGTGTCTTATCAATGTACAATTATGATGTATGAACTATTTACTAGTGAATTTTTTTAACGTTTTTTTCGCAAATGGAACGCAAGCGGAAATGGGCAGGACACGTGGCTAGAAGCGCAGAGGGCAAGTGGACCAAGAACCTCCTAAATTGGAGACCTCGAGATGGGAATAGAAGCGTGGGACGGCCACAGCTGAGATGGAGAGACGACCTGGTCCGACATGTCGGTGCAATCTGGATGCAGTCTGCACAGGACAGGACAACATGGAGACAGATGGAGGAGGCCTTTGTTCAGGAGTAAACGTGGATAGGCTGATGAAGAAGAAGATGTATTATTTACGATAAAAAGTAGTAGGTACCTACTAAAGTAAGTATCCCAATACTGAAAAAATAAAACACAATTGTATCAAACGTGTTGATCGTTGTGAATCGACATTTCTGAATCACTTAATGCTAAATGTCAAGCAATTAAAATAATTTATATGCTTAATCATTGAACAAATACATTACAAAATACATCTGCAAGATTAATGTTTTTTTTTTAAGTTTTATGGTATTCAGGGAAGGATCGAAATTCATTTTAAGTTACAGACAAAAATGTTTTTTTGGATGAGATAAACTAAAAAAAACTTTATAAATACTGACTATAAACAAGTTTTAAGAAATATTATCATAATTTTAGATAAACCAAACTGATTTTATGATGAGCAAGTTCCCAGTTAAAATATGTATTTTTTTTCGTCCAAAATCGTGGGAACTTAAATCAGTTCGCCTTCGTTCGCAAAAAAATAAGCCATATAAAAAAAAGCAATGCATTATTACGTTTTCTGCTTTATCCAAGCAACTCGTGGACTAAAGTTTTTTTGACGGGTACCGATCAATTTATACCAAAGTAGAACACGATTTGTAGCACACGGTATTATACATAGAAGAAGTGATTCGATGTAAACATACGTGCATTTTTCTGAACTTAAAAGTAAGCTTGAATAGCTTGTTTTATGATAGTTAATAGTAGTAAGTTGCAAGTGGGACTTTCTAACAGCGTTCGTCTGATCGACAGTCAGTGAGATTAAATGCAAGCCAATTATCTCATAAAAATACCTACTTATATTAGTCGTCTCTATGTGTAGAAAATTGTGTCAAAGAAAATATCCTGTAGAAAAATCCCCAGGAATTCAAAATCACTACTCAGCTCCCAAATACAAGTTGAATCGGAAGCCAAATTAAATGTTCTGTATAAAAGTGGGTAGTCGTGTATCTGTACTACAGGTAGGTAGTATAGTACTATATAAAGTATGTACTAAAACCTCCCGAACTCGTCCTAAAAGTTTGAATGAAAGGGTGATTGCCTGCTTCTAACGATTTCAAAATTTATTCATAGGTACGTTTTAATGGTGATTGTGCTTTTTACTTTACTTACCTAACCCACATACAGTATCCATATTAATTATTATTTATTTAACTAATTAATTTTGAAGATAAACCAATAATGGAGTTTCACAAGTTACTTACCTACATCTTTTGTAAAGTTGTAACTCTTTTTAGGTGAGCAAGCTACAATGCTTAATCGGCGGAGAAGGAGCACAGGGGTTTGCTCTAAACTAATCGTATTGATGGAAAATGGAGAAGAGAAGAAGAAGATTTCTCGTTTTACTTATGATTCATTCATTGGGTGATTGGTGTATAATATTTACTTCATACAATTCTTTATTTTTTCGTTGATGATAATAATATATCGATTCGATTTCAAGTGGCGGTACAACGGATGGGAACCTATCCAATTGTAATTTTATGAAAATCTCAAGAAGTGGAGATCACCACCTACTTTAGGGTGTGTGATAAACGGCCCTCGACGTGTGGGAAGATCCACAAATCACGATTGGCAAAAGATAACACTAGATGCCCTTTTGTGATTCCCTAAAATGTAAAGGGATGGAACAATGTCATTTGGGCTAATGGAATATATTGATTAGGTAATTTTACCCGAATCAAACGCCTGTCGGAAATCTAAGATTGGGTGATTTGAAATAAGAATTGAATAAATTCCTATTTTCAAATAAAGGTATATTCATTCAATTGATACTTACACACACAGTGACCAATCGTACCCAATTAAAAAAAATCAAATACCTATTTTAAAATTGGGTATAGTGTTGTGATTGTTGTAAAATGATTTTTGCGTGTGAAATTCCATTAACGATCTATCTTATATATAATCTATCTTATCTCCCGTACGTCGTAATTCACAATGTGAAGCAACCAGTGACAAGTGTCAGTAATTAGTAATGAGCATCACTATTAAAACTATTATTTCATTTGAATGAGGCACTACCAAAGCAATAAATATACCCAAATATTCTTCTGTATTCCTTTGTTGAGCTGAGAAAACCTTATAAAAACCTAACATTTTTTTTACACTGGTATTAAATTTAATTAATGCCTGCATGCATTCATGAGATCCGGTGTTCGTCTTTAGACTGGAATACGGAACATTTTTTATTGATTGTTTCACCTTAATTTCAGGGCCGTCGAACATTACAGATTATCAGGATTTCAACAAAATTTTATGTAACATTTTTTAAGGGGACTTAAAATATCCCACCAATGTTGAAAAATAATAAAGTATTGAAGAATGCTGTTCATTGTTTGAAATAATTTGAAAAATTGCTCGATCGGACTTATAATAAAGGCGGGAGAAAAAAATGTTAGGGAGAGTAGATAGCAATAAATCATAAAATAAAAAATTGGTTGATCTTTGCTGGCGGATGATAGAATATAATGGGGGGATGAGCCGATGTCGAGAAGTAGGGATCACTGATGGTTCTTGAACCGCAGCCTATTATATAGGGTGTTTCTTTTGAAAAGGCACACTTTTAAAATGAAATTAAACGTATTAAAATCATGGTAATGTTCATAAAAATAGCTTCATTTAAAAGATTATTTTATACCATTAATGCTTATATATGATTTCGGGCATATGTGCGCCGCGGTTGGCTCGAAGGAAGCATAATCTGGAAGTCCCATTTTCGACGACTTTCTCGAGCAGCTGAGGCCGTATATCGCTAATAACTCTGCGAATGTTGGCTTCCAAGTGATCCAATGTCTCAGGTTTATCTGTGTAGACTCCCTAGTAGACTTCACATATCCCCACAGAAAATAATCCATAGGGGTGAGATCACACGATCGTGGAGGCCAATTAACCGAACCATTACGTGAAATTATGCGCCGATAGAATGTTTCCCGTAATAACCTGATTGGTGTCGCTGTTGGCCATCGTATTGAAACCAAAGTTGTTGCACATTAATGCCATTTAATAAGGGAACAAAAAAGTCTTTAATCATGGACCTAAGCGCTCTCCATTGACTGTAACTTTCCGACCGCCAGCATCTTTGAAGAAATATGGGACAATGATTCCACAGTAAACAGTGAGTTTTTGTGGATTTTACGGCGTCTCAGAAATGGCTCCTAGAACGGAATACCCGTGCATATACGCCCGAAATCGTATTAAAACATAAATGGTAAACTCCCATCATTCCAATGAAGCTATTTTTATGGACATTACCATGATTTTAATACGTTGAATTTCATTTTAAAAGTGTGCCTATTCAAAAGAAACACCCTATATTAAACATTGTTTCAAACAGACAGATAGGTAGTTATCTACTTTTATCTAATCAATTAACACAAACAGTACGTTCATCTTTGTTCTTCATTGTAAAATACGAGGCTAGATCACATGTTTTTTTAGTATGCATTTTATTTTCTCGCATGATTTTTTGATTCGATAATAGGTTACAGTAGATGAATGGCTGTATAGAAACCGGAGTTGTTAGAAACGCAAAGAAAGTTTCTAGTATAAAGCCCTCTACCTAACTGATACAATTCTTATACTCGATATTCTAGGCAAATTCTCAAACGTTGATTAGAATCTATCATTACAAGCAGTATAAGAATATGTGCGTTAAATTTCCACCTCGTATTTACATTGTATAAGACTCAGAATCAAATACTATAAGTCAAAAAATAAATAAACTGGGTATTTAATTAATTAAAAGGTTGGTAATGACTGTCTGGAGCAAGTGGATGAGTATGTATATCTGGGAAGTTTGTTTACTAGAGATGGACGCTGTGATGGAGACATTGAAAGAAGGAAGCTGGCCGGTACTAGGACGAATGGTGCGCTCGGTCCGATTGTTAGTAGTAGCAATGTGTCTATGAAAGCAAAAGTGCTAGTGCACAATGCTGTCTTGGTGCCGACCCTGATGTATGCTAGTGAGACGTGGACGTGGATGAAGAAGGATGAATCAGGGTTGAATGCAGTAGAAATGAGGTCATTAAGAAGAATGTGCGGGAAAACGCTGAGAGATAAGATAAGGAATGAGGTTATTAGGGAAATGAGTGACTGCAAGACTGGTGTAGTGACAAGAATGAAAGTAAACAAACTAAGATGGTTTGGGCATGTTGAGAGAATGAATGATGACAGGATGACAAAAAAGATATATCTGAATGAGCGAAGAGGGGTGAGAAAGCGCGGCCGTCCGAGACTGACCTGGTCCGATCATGTCGACCAGATCCTCAAGGATGGACGCGTTTTGAGTAAAAGGAATCGGAGAGCGTGTATGACTAATTGCATGAATGTGACGGAAGCTAGGAGTGTGTGTAAGGATAGGGCTGTCTGGCGCTCTGTCCTCTCTGCCTACCCTGCAAGGGATGTGGCGTGAGGGTATAGATAGATAGATAGATAGATTTAATTAATTCGGAATAGGTATATTGCTTCTGCATTAAGTTCATTCTTTGTTTACTTACCAACAATTAATCATATAAACCCACATACACTTTAGTTTAGTTTTGATTTATTACAAAATAAATCCGCCTGTCCCTCGTGGGAACACCGGGAGCCTTTCACCAGGTTTTGCAAAGCGTTTTACTATATCTTATGTACGGGTAAACCCAGTACTAAGTGACTGAACTAGATTATCTTTAAACAATACACCTTTAGTGCGTGACGTCATAATTATTGAACTAGATAAGCAGCTCATTGAATATACAAGAACATTGATCTAAGTATGATGAAAGCAATCTCTTCGATTGGTTCACTAGTATCACCTATCCTTAGAAACTAAATAAGTACCCATTATGATGAAATTACCAACCACAAAACAATGGTGTTCCCTTGACTTTACTGATAATCTCTCTGACTTATATTACAGCAGTGTTGGGTAATGTGTAAGTGGGTCAACTCCTTATTGGAGCACCTACTTCACTTGAATGAGTAATAAATCGGTTCACTACGTATCGGCTGATAACGCTTAAGTATAAACATTATCTTAATTATTATATTATTTGCCCTAAAGAATGACTGAAGGAAGATACGTCTACATCGCCTCCATACAGTTGCACAGTGATGTATTTTATTTGCCCTTATACAAGTTGCCGTTTTCTGAATCAAAAGTACATTACATTAAAAAGAGTATAAAATAAAAACATGATTCAACTATAAATATAGAAGATCAAAAACTAATAACTCTTTTGGAGTTATCTAGGGGGTAGTGGAAATTATAAAATTACGATTTATAAAATGTATTTCTTAATCTATTGTTTATTTATATCTGGGCTTGCGTACACAAACCCAAATACTTTCTCGCACACTTTGCATACAAATGGTAAATAAATTTCCCCTTACTGAAAAACTGATGGTATTATCAAAATTCATTAGGTAAAATCTATCAAAAATAGTTTTGGCGTTTGAGTCTGCAATATAAATTCTAAAATGGCAATATGCCAGCAAATGTGCCACCGAAAGCTGGTGTTGGATTAATAACCAACCAACCATGTGGTAAAAAGTTCTTCATTTCGTTGAGTCTCTGAAAATCTGAAGAATTTATTTGTCTCTGGGAAGAATTTCAAGATCTGTGTCATTCTCTATGCACTTCAAAGCACTTCGTATGAAATTCTAAGCGTCTTTCTGTGACACCAAAGTGCAAAAGCTTAATAGGTACGTGTCTCATTTAATTCCTTCGTATAGTTCTTAAGGAAGAGAATAATAGGTAGCTTTATATTATTTTCTCTTACACTTTTAGATTAAAATGTTAAGCCACGATTATTGCGATGAGGAAAGTAGAGAAAATCGAGGATTAATAACAAATTTGCGATAAGCTTTCCCAACGCAAAACGCTTTGTCATATTATTTTCATTGAACTGATTATTTCATTGAAATTGATTAATTTATGCAATTTTAGTAGTGCGTATATGAAGAATTATATAATCATGAATGTATAGGAAACAAACATAATTTATTCAGGGGTAGTAGACATTTATGATAGCTAAGGAAATATCGACTAACAAACAATGAAATTTTTCCTGATTCGATTGGATCATAAAACTCAGGCAAAGTCCTATTATTTGTCAGCCCGTGTGTGGTCGACGCTTGTTTGAAGATGTAAAATCTCTACGATCATTGTTCTCTCAGCCTACCCTGAAAATAAAAGTGGATAATAAATTCACTCGAAAGCGGGTGCCTTGCTCAAAAGGAAGAAATAGAACCGTTACTAGTAAAAAAATATTTAAGTTTAATGTAAGAAAGTTAGCTTTCACGGACGGTGTCATCAGTGTATTATCCGTGCTGCCTACGTCGGGAGACCACGTTTCCAAATATCACGGCCTCAAAGCCCGGATAGTACTCCCACTTTAGTCCTAAAAATGTAGCACCGTGTAATGTGTATGCTTACTCCTTTCAAATTCATTTCCCAAATTTTTAGGAGCACTTTCATTATTACTTGTACGAGGTGAGAAATATGTACAAATTATCGTGAAAAAAAAAACCTTGTCTGTTGAAGAGAGTACTACTCGGTATGATGCATCATTATAATATTTCAATGCTTTTGTAACACTCAAATACATTGTTTAGCATCAACAACACTTCAAGTATTCGCAAATATTAAAAATATAAGAGCTGTCTCCAGCGAATGTTTTCCCTCTATCAGTGTATCCATAGATTTAAGAACGTTTAAATTTAAGATATTGTGTGTATTATTAATTTCATCCGTCTTGTCCACCGTGCGGACGTTACCTGCAAGTGGAGTTTAGATTGTATTATTGGTAGCCCTGATTGTCGAATATTGTCATAAGATCTGTCAAAGGTCTGCAATATTCTCACATTGTATCTTTTACAAGTAACCTACAATGCCGAAAATATTACAGAGTAGCGCTAGAGAAATCATTTTAAAGAAAATATAGTTTTGCGAGTTGGAAAAATAAAGAATACTCCAATAATCCCTTCAAGCTGCCACCACAAGTTAGAAAAACAATGTTGCCAGTTTATTCTAACAATTCGAAAATAGGCAAATTGTTTTAAACAACAGTTTTGAAATATAATTTGAAAGTAGCGAAAAAATTTAACCATATCGTATTATCACATTAAGCAACACTAAACCAAGTTTGCACCAGGGGACTTCGTCTGTACCTGTACAATTTTACTCGTGGTTCAACTACCGGTTCAATTTGATTGGTATATTGGTAAAATGAATTGGATACTTTCTTTAAAAGGTCTTGTTCTCGAGTTCAAAAATTTAGTTCTCTCGACACCATATAAAACATAAGTTGACATGAACCGGTGCCGGTGGTGTAAACAAATTTGCAAAATGTACGTGTACAATAAAAAATCCATTGAAGCCGTTGAAACAAAAATTCAAAGAGAAAATGAAAAAGACATTTCTATACATTCGTGAGTCTTTGGTGTTTCGCCTCTCCACAAGAAAACAATATGAAAATATTTTTTAACCGAAAAATTTCCAAAGAAAATATTTTAACCGGCTTTTGGTGACAAAGCCCGCCGACGTTTTAAGGTAGATTAAACTTCTTTATTGTATTGTAGTCAATGGTGGGGTGACTAAAAACATTTTCTAATTTAACACAAAATGAATACAAAATAAACATTTTTTTGTAACACTTAACCAAATTGTATTGTGATATTTTTAAGTAAAAAGTTTACTGAAAAACGTTTTTTGTAGCTGGGTTGACAAATCTCAACACAATCCTGAATGCTAATTAAAACTATTACTACTTTGGATGTTTTATGAAGTTTGTTTATAGACCTCAATTGCGGATTTCACGAGTTTCCGGTTTTATGTCCGAGCTGATACATTTTTCATTTTTTTTTCATAAGAATAAGAATCCAACTATAGTTGCCGGTTCTCACGTTTCGCATCCATAACTAGGATATCCAAATAATGGAATAATGGAATCTAAAATTTACATCCTTATATTATTTTATTATAAACAAAGCCTTTTTGTATTTCACTTAACAACCTAACTTCACTTTATCATTATAATAAACTAAACATTAAAACTAAAATAATTGAAATGACTACATAGCATATACCCCATCGACCACCTTTTAAGGGGTGTAAAAATGGACCAGAAAATGGAAGGGAAAGAACCGGATCCTTAATATTTGAGCTATCCCTAACAATAAACAATTGATGTGGTTCTTTTTCGAGGTGTCCGACTACAGTTCGTAGTGCATTAAGGACCATAGCCAGCATCTTCTAATCCAACTCAAATGGGAATGAGTTGAATTAAAAAATTTTGATGAACAATCGTAATCAAATATTTTTGGTTCTCTGTTTTGCCACCACATACCATTATATACGTTTATGTAATTTATTTTTAATTAAATACCTACTAGTGTAGGTAAAAAATAAAAATTATGTTTCATTTCAATTCGTTTCATCTGTATGGATTCTCTTCCTTTTGAAGTATTTTGGTATTTCTAAGAAATCTGAGATATAATCTAGTTTAGAGAAGAAAAATAGAAAGCTTTTAGGAAAATTTATATCTGGTATAGAATTAAAGATGGATTACAGAAAACACCAACGAAAATTATGATCAAATAATATGTTATTTTCAATATAACAACTTAATTCTGGGAACGTAGTTCCATAAATATATAATCAGTGTGGGCATTTTCCGGGCTATGTGTCCGTGGACCTATAGATGAGGTTAACAAGATCCCAATAGACCACGGCCCCATAGCCCGGAAAATGCTCACACTTTTCCGGGTTATGTGTCCGTGGCCCAATAAACAAATCAAACAAGATCCAAATAAATCACGGCCTCATAGCCCGGAGAATGATCACACTTTGGACACCGGCTTGAAAGCGTATTACGAATTTGAATCATAATTGAAAATGGTAAAACAGTGATTCTAAAACTCACTGAACATAAAGCAATCATTTATGTAAAATATTTTGGGTTGATATTAAAATTTGGTTACCCTGTATCCGTGACTGTAGAAGGATTGAAGAAATGTCATTAATATTTCAAAGCCTTGTTAAAAATGTAAACAATCTTCACTTTGATGAAAACTTTTTACCAAATGGAGTGTCATAAAAGGGGCGCGAGACACGTAACTAAGTTTTAAAGGACGGTGTACAGTTAAAAAAGAGATTTACTGAAATTTAATTAATTCATACTAGATCCTGGACGAAAATTCATAGCACTATAATTACTGAGTTTTTTCACAATGAAAAATAAACGTAATATTGGATGCACCGTGAAAATATAAAAATATTTTGCCACAGAAAAGTAAATCACGACGAACCTAAATCAATTTACCTCGGCATGGTATAAAATATGAAGAATTGGTTTTTACGACTGATGGATGTTCTTCAAAGTGCCGTACAATACAATATGATACGTACAGTGTTTACGAGATTTCGAAGACAAACATGGGAGGTATGAACCTATACAGAAACTTATGCAGTTCTATATATGTAGGTACATAGAATATTAGATATTCATGCAGTCTCCATAGATAAGCTCAGTCGCAACGTTCCTTCAAGTGGAAAACAGAAAATTTATCTATAATATTATCTGAACATAGAAATCTACGTATTGAACAATTTAGGTAATACTTGTATTCAGAAAACAGGGGCGAGATGGAAAATATTATAATTTTTTACTCTCTTTTGTATTTAACTTATGAAAGTAATAACCAATGATAACACAAATTTTGCTTTCGACATAAACATAGAATCTATAACGTCTATAATTTCTTGCCGTTATGTTTATTGGTAGGAAATCATCGTATAATCCTGAGCCAGTGTGAGTGGATAGAGTTATTTTATGTTCGAAACTGAGATTGAAATCTTCTGTCTCAGTCATCGTGGTGTTTTTTTGCGCTCGATATCCGACTTTTCTTTATCATTCTGTCCACTATTCATGTATTATTGTACAAGTTATTTTTTTCCTATTGAATATTATAAACATAAGTTCGCCTTTTGGCACACTGCATTGTATTGTTTTTGTTGTTATATATATTTACTGGCCAATAAAGATTTATTTATTTATTTAAATGCTTATGGTCAATGGTTTGTATCTCTTCGTCTCTTAACACTCATACTCTATATTTGGATTAGGTATCTTGTTTCATAACTATTGCGATACTTGCTACTAATACGGTTGGCTTCAACTCAGATATTTTCAGTTCTTTATGCCGTTTGTGCAGTGATATGAACAAAATATTATTTAATTGTTTTATTAAGTTGGCAAAAACTCTCTTTGATATTCAACGGATGTAGACGAAAGTATAATTGATTTATTTTAACCCCCCTTTATCTATCGCACGGGGTTGATGCACCGTTAGATTTGTCTGTGTATCAGCTCTGCTGGATTAAAGTTTGTGTTGGTATGCTTGTATTTCTGCATTGAATCTCGATCAGGTGAGTCTTTTTGTTATAGATAAAATTTAATACGTATATGTTCAATCTAGAACGGACTTCGTCTGACTGTAATGTAACTCATATTTTACCTACTTCGTTCTTTTTTAACATAAATTGTTTTGGGTGGTTTGAAATATCATATCTGAACCTTGATCAGACTGGTCCTGAATCGTTGAAGAGAGTCCAGATAGTAGAAAACTTCTTGGTAATAATTTCTGCTTTATATTTTATTTTTATCGCCGATTCTTCTTTTTACATTAGATCTGATAATCCGTGCGTGGTTAGAAGGTATACCCCTGAAGAATCCTTCTAGCTGGTCTTTATGGTTTTCTGGTAGACTTTTACTTACAGACTCCTAGGATTCGAAGGAGTACTGAGGAAATCTTGTTCCTGTTTTTGAATATAGGCGGTCATTTTTATTCATGATGATTATTGAAAATGAGTTTCCCCTTCGGAAAGATCCGCACTTGCATTGTTATCTATTGGTAATTCCTTTTGTAAATTTGTATTCAAGAATCTAAGTTAAAACAGAAATGAATTGATTGAACAAGTTGAAACTAATAATAAAAAAAAATATTATTACGGAGTTGGATATCCCGGGGTAATTAAGATTTCTTATTCATCTATCTCTTAGTATTTATTCTTCTATCTTGTTCACCTCATTTTAATATACTTCTTATCTACCACTTTCTAACACTTTTTTTACTTTCTTATTGAAAGTAGCAACACTTTTACTACTACTACTACTACAAGTGCTGGTTATATCTGAGTTAATTGAGAGGAAGTTCATTTAACTAGGAGGATTTATCTTTGAGATCAGGTTTCAACCGCTACAACTTTTTTGTTTTTACTTTATTTAATACCAACTTTTATCTTCATGTAAATAAAGTAATAGATTTTAATTGCTTCAATAGGATAACTTTTTTAATTACTCCATTCCCACCAGCTGATTTAAGGTAGCATGGTGGGTAGGTGGTTGGAGCGCGGACTTCTGATCGGCAGATGCTGGGTTTTAATCTCATTGCTGACAATGTATTTTGTACTTCACAAACCAACGTTTTGGGCAGGAAAGTATTTTGATTTGTAAAAACAAGCCATGATAGAGTTTTCTTTTTAAAAAGCATGTAGTAATGTATTTCCATACATGTGCATGGAATAATGCACTGCCCAATCTCATGACCAATCGTTGGCTGGGTTAGCGTGATCACTTTAGTTTCAAGATACATTTTTTCGCTTTCAAGTTCATATTTCATCCTTCACCAAAATAGGTTAATGACTAGGTTTACCAACAGACCTTTCAAGCAATTTTTTTCCTTTTCTTACGTCTTGCATGCATATTGCATAATGAGAAAGCTGGTTGAGATCCCAACGCTGCGATGAGGTCGCCCCAGTGAACAAATATTTTGTTGACTATTACTTGTTATATTAACGTATTTCTCCGTTTTGTTCATTTGAACTGTAAATAAATAACATCACAGACAAATTTCATATTCGACCGTTGTCTGTCTATGTCTTTTGAAGACTATTAATATAAGTCAAATAAACAGTCTCCAAAAGACCTATGACTTGTACCTATGTACACAGTACACACATAGATTGGAATTGAAGACTGAGAGTTTTCGCTTTGTATTAGTTTTCACATCATATAAGTTTTTTTTTGTTTTAATATGAATACTAGCACAAACTAGTGTGAGTAGTAATTTTAGTGGGTTGAGAATAGAAGAGAATAATATAGCAGATGAGAGATGTAGAGAATGGAATAGTATTGAATGTAGTGTGTAGAATATACTAGAGTTTTAGAGTATCTAGATATTATTATTATATAATATTGGATCTAGTTTAGTTTCAGTGGATACGAAGCCTCCTCTGTCTATCCGCATTGGAACGTGGGATCTGTATAAACGAGTTTGTTCACAAACTGTTTTACATACGTGCGCGGTGTGTCAATAACACATTGATTCTAAAACTATTCCTTCAATAAAACTTCAGTCATTCCCGATAATCTCGTAGAAAAAATCACTAAATTTACAAGAATATCAACAGATATATTATACATTCCAACAATCTGATCGTACATTGTTTCTTGATTTTTGGGTAAACCGTGTGAAGATAAACTTTATCGACGTTTCGACACCAGTAGGAGTGAACATTCCTACTGTCCCTACTGTTTATTACATTTGATTAGAATTACAGTGGAAAACTCAACATGGATGAAGTGTTGGCTCAATGAATACCGTGTACTTCAACGAGTCCAGTGGGACACTCGCCGAAAATGTAAGTCGATGATATCTGGTAGAAGACAGGTGCAAGGTGACTGTAGAGGGCTAAAAATCAGGGTTTGTGGAAGGCATCAAGGAAGCCTATGATCAGAAGTGGACCATTAGAAAATAGTACAAGAGAGTGTGTGTTTACGAACTCACTAAGTACTAAGTACAACATAACATCGAGACGTGAAGAGAATGGCTAACCGCAGGAGTCATAAGGAACATCGATAGCATCAGGATAGAAAAAGAAAATACTTGGTAGCAACTATGAGAATCTGTGATCTTCATACAATAGGCCACTATATAGATTGAGTGAGTGTAGGAAATAATAATAAAATGGACTTATTATAGAGATGAGAGAACCTTTTATCCAGCGCCATTCTCTACGAGAAATCTTTGTTTTTTATTACAATTTCCCAATATCGTAGTTATTGAATTTAACCAAATCAAAAATTAGTTATAATCAAAACCGTCCATTGAATTAGATCGATAAAATATGAGTTTAATCAATGAATGAAGATAAAAATGTTTTTAAAACTATCGCCGAATCATGGAAAATTAGTAATCGTGAATAGGTATTTTTTTAAGTGATTCGATTTTCAGCTCAGCCTCCTAAAGCAATTATTTTGAATGCTGAATATCTTGATGTGCCTTGGTTGGGTGTCAGTGAATACTGTATTGATTACTTGTCAATATCGCAAACTCTATATGTATATCGAATGTTTTGATGAAATAATATACCTAGTTTTTAGGACCCTTCCACCATTTTCTTCCCTTTGAAAACCTTCGCTACACTGGATATTCAGGGTAATTTCACGATGAAACTTAAATCCGTGAATATCCTTTCAGTAAATATGCCTACCACCATAATAATATAGCAATGTGTATTGTTATACGCCCACGAAATCCTATATAATAGTTTGTTTTGCCAATACAAATACCTCATCAAATTATCTACGTAGTATTTCAGACTGCTTGTTTTATGACGTGCGTATGTTTGAATGTGGTAGAATTATAGTATATAGTAAAATACAAAACTGTCATTATTTTTACCAAGACAGGGCCAAAAAGCTTGCTAAACACTGGGCGACAATATTTGATTTTGTAAGTTGGTGAGTTTAACCTTGTGGAAGGACATTTTAACTTAATTCACTATTTAAATAAATAAAATAAAATGAAACACTGTTTTACTTCCACTAACTAGTTAGTAGTTAAGTTACTGAAGATGAACCGTTAGGTTTAAAAACGTTATAATTAAATAAATACGTTAGTGGAAAGCAAAACAGTGTTTTATTTTATTTAATTTATTTAAATAGTGAATTAAGACAATATTTGAATATATTTTTGTGGTTGCAATATTTTGTCTACGTTTTTCAAAAGGATTGTAAAGGTATAATAACTACTTAATTAATGAAAAGCTCAATAAAATAAAATCCAAATAAAAGACTATGTATTGCTTCCATAATTACTAAAAAATATATAGGTTTGAAATTTCTATATTCAAAACTTTCACAACATAGGACAACACACAACCACAAAAAGTCTACTGAAAAATGCATAGAAGACGTATGTACGTCTAACTAGTAATACCCAGATAGATTCATCTTAGTGTAGGACAAATTAGAAATTAGGAGATCAGATGTCGAATCAAAGTTGCCGACATCGCAGAAAGAACAGCAAAGCTAAAATGGCAGTGGGCGGAACCTGTGGCAAGAGAGGACAGTGTCAGATGTGCACCTAAAATCCTAAAGTGGAGGCCCTGGAAGAATAACAGCGGCGTAGGAGGACCACAGAAAAGGTGGACAGATGGCACTGTCCAGCTTACGGGTCGTAGATGGCAGCAGATAGCCCAATATAGAAGACAGTGGAAGAGTTTAGAAGAAGTCTATGTTCAGCATTGGAACGCAAGTGGCTAGCAGTAAGTAAATAGGATATATGTTGTTATTGTATGAACCTATGTTTGTTAGTCTCATTGGGTGATTTACTTGGCCTATGCTGGATACAATAGCTAGTGTATATTACGAGTATAATGATAGGCTGTGGTTATATCGTTCACCACGAAACTTGGCCATTAGCTGGATTAATTTTGTTTCTACAAATACTTACACAATATACGTACCTCGGTAGGTTCTTAGTTACACAGAAGTTTAATTAATTACATTATTATTAAATAAACAAAAATTGTCAAATTTCCAGTAATTCATTGAGAATTACTTAATTGTAAAATGTTTAAGATTTTCTATCATCAAGCGAAATGTACAATTGGTACCACTTAAAAGCCTGCAAAGAATTATTTCAAATTTAATGATCATATTTTCACATTTTATAAAACGTATAATTACAGTAAAATTCTTCCTTTTCTTCTAGGAATCCCTGATTTTAATGGAGCCTGAAAAATTAAAAACTTTTTTTTTGTTGAAATAGTGTACTTGAGCCATCTGTCATTTTTTTGGGTAAATGGAGTTTAGTATACATCAGGTTTGATTGTTTGAAGAAAGTTTGAATCACACAAACATAATAAAAAACAGTATTTTTTTCACAGTAATATCAAAGTTGTTATAACAGGAAAAATTCAACGCAAAAATATTGATATAACGTTCTAATAGTGTGGAATTACAGAACATAATATCGAACTTGAAAATCGTTTTAGTCCAGAGTGAAACCAGTAATTATTACCGGAAACATTTCCGTTTTCCGGACCACCATCGTAACCGGTCGGTCGAGGCCCCGGATAGTTAGTAGGTTGGTAAACCAACAGCCAAACATAATATGAGGAATATTGAGGATAAGGCGTTAACCAACATTCTGTGGATTTTAATAAATTGTTAAAGAAAACGAAGGTGTTTTTCTGGATAATGTTATAGTAATCAATATCTTTCAGCAAAAAAACTAAACGAATGGAAAGTAATGTTATGATTAGTGCTATCCAATTTTATTTATTCGAACAAAAATGTATTATGTGGGTAAAAGTATGTAATATAGTTTAGTTAAAAGAAAGAATATGAAAACTATATCCAAAATAATACGTATACTCGTGAATGTGAACAATTAGACAGAAGAATAATAATAGGTGGTAAAGATATGATATGAAGTTAAATGACTTTTCAGTCGAATAATACTGAGATGTATTTGATGAATACGAGTAGTTGGGTTATATGAAAACTTTCTTCAGTTCGATGAGATTTATATTATGTGTAATATTCTATGACGCTATTATGAATGTTCGTATGATGATTATTATCAACCAATACCTAATAATTGACGATTCAAGTGTATGATATGAAGTGGCCATTAGTGATATAGAATATGATGGGTCAGTTGTTCACTGTTCGAGGGATATTATTATAGCGTCTTAGAATATTACGGAGTACTCGATACTCGAGTGCTGAGAAGGAGTATATGAATAAGGGAAGCACTTTGCCAATACGGATGTCGAGAGGCTTCCATGGAAACAGGAATAGTAGATCAAACAAACAACACATTGTAATATCAACGCTTACTATTATTATCTACTCAGGAAACAGGATACGTTTCTCAACGATATTACGAATATTGGAATTATCTACTTAGTACTTACATCTTATACTGGGTACTAGGTTAGTTGGGAAAACAAAAAACTTTAGTTTTCAACTTTTCATAATTTCAACAAAGAGTACATACATGGTTGGCGCAATTGCTTGATGCGGCACTCTCTCGAGCGGGAGGAGCCAGGTTCAAATTCCGGCGCTGGCGATGTATTCCACATACAGACTTTTAGGCTGGTGCAAAAAAAAACTCATGCGGTTTTTAAAATTCCTTTTACCCACTTTCTACCAATTTTGAAGTTTCCCAGTCTCGACCATCTATCTCTCAATTGACATTTCTCAGTCCATATCTCTCAATTGACATTTCTCAGTCCATATATTTGATGGGAACGTATTATATAACCATACTGCACTACCAAAGCATCCCAAGGGATGTTGATATTTTTTTCTGAGACCATTTTTATCGGTACCAATGAATGTAAAATCTAATCATCTATTGGTATTATATAACCATACTGCACTACCAAAGCATCCCAAGGGATGTTGATATTTTTTTCTGAGACCATTTTTATCGGTACCAATGAATGTAAAATCTAATCATCTATTGGTAATGTTATGAGAAGTAAAGACACTTATAGTTCAAGTAGGTATTGCTAAGAGTTAAGAGTGTTGTTCAATAAACCGATTACCGTGAAGAATATAATATTCTCTAGTCTTATCTCACTGACCACTTGAGAGAATAGAAAAACAGTAGGATGAGGTGAACTTACAAACAAATGGACGGTGGTCATAAATTAAATGTTTCGTTATTATGAATATTTTATGATTCTTCTTAGAAGGTATGGAAACATAAAAAAAGACGTTAATGTAACAAGTATACTACCTAAATAGAATAAGTATATAAATATTTAAGGCCTTGTGGTTGTAGATATTGTAAATGAAAGCCACATGAGTATTGAGTAAGACGAAATAAAAGTAGAAATGGTTTTAAGATCACACATATTATTTAAGGTAACTAATTTTTCTTTATAGGATCTCCACACACGTACTGATATTCAGTTAACTGAATCGACCGTTTGCAAAAAAGCTCCGACCAAAACCTCTCTCTGAATTCAGTGTTACACTGATTTTTAATTCAGAGAGAGGTTGTGGTCAAAGCTTTTTTGCAAATGTTCAATACGGTTAACTGAATGTTAGAAAGTGTGTGGTACCCCATAGAGTTCCTCAAATGGCTACAATAATCAGTAAGCATATCACTAATATTGCTTTCCCTGTTAACATCTCTTGATGGAAAAACCATATGAAAGTAACGATATTTTGACATTCAGGGCGGTTTTGTTGGACTCTACCTAAATCATATTACTCCTATTTCTTATAATTCTGGGAATAGATAACAGCACCGCTCTTTTTTGCCTAATTATCAACAGTTTTTTTCAAAGCAATGCCCAGCCAGAAATAAGGAAAATCGCCTTTACGGCAAGCTGACGTAAGGACAGTATCGCTTAATTCATTTCATTCGTACAATACCTATATGGATTAATTCAAAGCCGTCACATATGGTACGCAGGGATTGAGAAAGGTACGAGAAAGATTTTAATTTGAAAATGAGAGAAAGAAATAAGTTGACAACAATATTATCAACCCGCATTCAGAAAGGGATATATCGTATATAAAAGTTCACAATGTACATTTATATTGAAGATGAATTGTACTAGATGGACGTTTGAAATTGCCCTTTTTATAATATGTATTGTTCGTTCTGTTGTTGCTTTAGGGAAGGGTTTGGTATTACATGATGGACTTTAATGAGTTTCTCGTGTTTATAGGCGCTTCCCACATCATATAATAGCACTAATAATACTTTAATACTGATTGCATTATTTCTCCTAATGTAGGTACAGATAACCATTCATATTATTACATGTAATCATGGGGATAGGTTAATAGGCAAACGTAAGTAAAGAGTAATTGACGCTTAAAGTGACAAAAACTAGGTTGAAATACTTCATAAGTAAAAATTACCTACATGTTATGATCATAGGGTTAGCTGAAAGAAACCACGATATGCTCGCACTAGTGAAAATTTTTTCGCACATGTGTTTTCTTTCGTTGTTGTTGTATTTTGTGTATTGTCTCCCAGTAAGAGCGTCCAAAAAATGAATAGCTGCTACTCCATTTTCCAAGGGGATGACAATCGTTTTCCAACAACTGATCATTGATTTAGAACACGTGGAAGAATGGTAGCTGAGTGTGTTGTAAGAAAGGTTCACAAGTGGAGGTATATGTTGGCATCGGGAATGGAATCGACATTCGACAGACGATCACGTTCCCAACCAAATTGCCGCATATTTCAAGGAACACAAAAATAATGAATTATTGTCCCACCTATCCAATATCCATCCACTCATTCCATCACGACATTTTATACAACCAACGTGAAGTAACCAGTGGCGGCTGTTACTCTATCACAGGATTCGAGACTAAACCTTTGTCTTTATTGTGTATCCCAACATGCCTAATTGCACACCGAATATTTAAAGATTAAGCCTCATTGCTGTTATTCAGTAATACACCCTATTAATTTGATTTACATTTGTTAGTTATATTTACATAGGAGTATGTGTAAAAACATTCCTTCGGTGAATGAAAGGATCAGTATCGATTTTCGTGATAAAATGAAACGGAGACAAAAGAAGACTGGCGTAGAGGATACTCTGAAATAATGTACCTACGAGTATCTCTTGTACTGTAAACATAATAACTTTACGCTACGCATTGCAAACCCTACAACTAATTTTTTTACCAGCATTCATAAATTTATAATATTTAAGATTACACATACGCATCCAGCAGATCGCGGAGATGTACCCTGTGAGAACGTTACTTGGCATACATAATTCCACTCCAAATGACCTGCAGTGTCTTAATATTGTAGATGTTGCTCTCTAGTGTATCTCCTGGATGTTTTTTTGCGTTTTTGTTTCATAGATGAAAGACACGAATTGACATTTTGCTCTCTTTAACTTTTGACGACGCGGCTAAATATGTAACAATATTCATAATACGGGAATTAATTACGTTAGTTTATTTTAGAAAAAAAAACTACGAATTCCGCGGTTGAAAATATGAGAAACCTTATACTATTTAAATGTTTTATAAATTCACCATTCAGAGGCAAATATTATGATATGCGATACTAGATAGGTATTGTTAGAGGATCCTTGTTATTATCGCGATGATAAATGTGTGTTATCATCGCAATGAATGTCAATCGTTCGTCCGAAGGTTCTTGTGAAAAGTTATGAAACTAATGTTAAAATGAATAAAAAAATATCGTGGATAACCTACAAATTTATAGAAATAAGTACTAGGTTTTCCAACTAAGCTGACAATATAATGGGTACCCCTGTGGATGAAAAATTGCAAATAAAAAAAAGATCAAACGAAATGATTGTATTTGATGGCGCTCGAATGATCGGAAAATTGGGTATGCAAATAATATTAGAAAATCCTTAATAATACATACAGTTGCTTGATTTATTTTTAAAAAATACCTCCCGATATTACAACCCTCCACTATACTCGACGTTTGTATGTTTTGACGTCCATTTCCGACGACCGATGAATTATGGAGCCAAATATTGAATTTAGCTTATGCGCTGTACAGTGGCGGCTAAAGACATCCAGAGGCCCGAGAATATTCGATTTCGACCCCCTCCCACAGTTGGGCTACCGTTTTTTCGAAATAATTAGGTATTTTGACGCATATTTGTATAGCGGAAGTGCCTAAAAGGAATAGATTACACAAGCGGCGCACTATGATTCTTTTTGGCGTGCGTATGGATTCACACGCATACCTCGCCTCATAGTCAGAGCAAAATAATAACAAGAAGCCCCACACTTACGTATCATTCGCTATGTTGATAATAATTTATTGGACTTTCTACTGTTTCCTCTCTTAGATACTTCTCGACCTTTTGATAAATAGGCGCCTCAGGCAAACGTTTTTAACAAGGTCCGTAAAACACATGTTTATCTTTACAGAAAGTAGTAAAAAAATTAACTTGCATCATGTTTTTGTTTTACGTTGGACACAGATCTTAAATATAAATAATTTTTAGCATTTTATGAAATTTATAATTTTCTACGATATCAATGAAAAAAAAAATAATGTACGTGCAGAATTGCAGATTTTATTTCTACATATGAAGTCTGACCAAATATTGTTCACCCTCCCCCCCAAACTTAGAGACACGAGGTTTGTGCGTCATTTGCCTGTAGGACCGCCACTGGCGTTGTATCTTCTTCAGGTAATACATCATTTTAAAACATTTTTAGCACGTAATAATATTATTACCGCCTATTAACGACATACATAACTTGTGTCCTGTCAATGATACTAATACCCGGACCGGAATAATAAAAAATTGAACATTCGTATTATTATCATTTCTCGTTTTTTGAAACGTATACAGTTTTAAATTTTATATGAGTCGAAACTTGGAGCAATTTGGGTTATATTTTATACTGCGTTTATATTATAATACCCAAGAGAGGTGCGTAGAAAAATAAAAAAGGGCATAAAACAACATGCTACAATATTATGTGATGTAAAGTCTTATGTAAATAAATTATTAGGGTAGTTATGATACAAGGTACAGGGGACAACTAAAAATTTGATACGCCGATGTACTACGTGGCATTCTTACGCGGAATACACTGCGAAAATTTTTATATTGGTTAGCTGGAATATGTCTTTGCACAGTGATATGTTCGCCCTAGTGCGTTTCATATATTTTGCTTCTTGCACACTTCTCCGCCGACCGTCATGCTTGTAAGTTTCTTACTTCGTTGTTCGCAATACTGAATAGAGTTAAAGCTCATCAAATACCTGCGAACATACATTTTAGTATGTTTTATAGAAGTTTTGCAGACACATTTTTTTTCTCTTGTTAAGGTCAGGGGACCGTATATCCCCTGCGTCACTGCGACCAGAGTAGATCTTTTGCGACACCTAAGGCATTTTTGGAACGACCGATATTTTCAATCATAGTATGAAATATTTTTTCTTTTCCTATTAGGTAGAAACCTAAAAAATATAAATACGCATCTTTGGGTTAGTTAGATTTTGTGATATGTAGTTAGGTCAAATAATTCTTTCCCAATATTGGATCAACCAACAATCTACACATCCTAAGAAAATGATTCCGATATCTAATGTTCAGTAGTTCAGCTATCAAATGGAACATCGATATCAGAATTATTCTATAACGCAGGCTTTTAGACGTTTTTGTACCTAAAGGATAAGTATATTACAGCAATATGTCTATATTACATCTGATGTAAGGGATTTCAGAGTTCCACACGGTTTATTCGGATCATTCAACAGATGAGAGAAGCAAATGTAAGCTAACATATTAATACCTAATAGGTTTATACATGTTATACATGTAAGCACATCTACATTCTATAGTATGTCTCGTGTTATTTCGACATGGAACCATTATATATTGTACCTTCGACATTCTCAAGTATTAATGTATTAAGATATTAACACATAGGTAACCACTTTAACACATTCATCCCCTTTTCAAACTGCCTACGCTATAGCGTTAAGCAAGCGTCGAGGTATGACTATTGACTCGATATCTAGTGACTTGAATTAGTTTTGTTAGGGTTAAATGTTTGATCTGATGTCGAATTGCAAATGTCTGATGTCTTGATTAGGCTATAAATATACGTAGGTACACCAAATATATTGATTTATATAATTACACCACGTAAATGTACTACAAGCGATACTGTGCATCAGTATACAGAGGAGCATAAATTATATTTCCTTAATTCTGGAGATTCGATAGTAATTACTGGGGAGTGTTTTAAGAATCCAAGATAGCAGCTAGCCGTAATGAGCAGTGTTTTCATGCCACAGAATTTCTAAGCTTTGGGCTGTTATTTTATACCTTTACGCTTTTCCTATGACAATGATATTATCAGCGTGTATTAGAAGAGGCAAATCCACCGCGGCTTTGGGTGGCGATGTCTTGAGACTCTCATGTCAAGTGTATACTAAATGTATTTCGATAAATCCAAATTAATTTTTCAATCACAAATTAATAGGCAAGTCAACTTTCTGATAAATATAGGATTTACTTACTTACTTTGGTTTCACGAGGTTTACAGACCATTGAAAAACTACAAGAAAAAGTCTGTTCTGTAAAGTGCTGAAAAGTACACTTTCAAAAGCAATAGCTCTACCAATGGTTTAAGAGTATTTTTTTTAAACTGACACATACTCGTTATTCATTTTTTCCACGAGTAGCATTTTGATTATAAGCATTTTTATTAAAATGAAGAATGCGGTCAAAGTTATCATAACGCTAATTGCAAAAATATCAAGATTAAGGAAATAAAAAACTAAAATAATAGCCTCGGTGAAAATCATATTCGTAACTCTTTTCCTAGATTGTAATAACGCTGAAAAAATAAAAATAATTTACCAAACATCCAAAAGGCAAGAGGATAGTATTTCAATGCGTTATTTCCGTGGGGGTTCAAAGTGCATCGTTAAAAAATAATCGATTTTGTCACTTAAATGTTCTGTCTCAAAAAGATAGTTGACATACTTAAAATCATAATATAAACAGTTGACTGTGTGCTTACGTTTTTTTTGTAGTTCTACTAACAGAAATTATCGAACGTGGATGAATTGGGTTATTAAAGAGACTTTTTTCCTACTAAAAAAAGTTGTGGGTTCAAATACGCAAACCCAAAAGACACATTCCAACGTACTTTTCACGAGAAAAGGCTTTTATTAAGGAACTTGGGTCCTCCAAGCGGAATTTGCCTGAAGGAGCAAATCTCGTTGAAAAATGGCATACTTACCTATTTTGAATTTGGCGACACAAGCTTAATGTGAAATGTGTTGGAATTACGATTTTTTATTAGTTTATTTTCGGATTGTCTACATTGCACAACGTTGTTTTCTAGATGCTTAAGATCTAGTAAATGTTGAAGCTTTTCACGGTGTGCGATTGACATTGTTTCTTGATTTTTCAATCAAGTTCGATCGATCAAGTTTATATACACACGGTTCACCCGAAAAATCAAGAAACAATGCTTAAGATCTAATTGAAAAAAAAAAATATTTCGATGTTCAAGAAACACGGTGAGCACTGAGCATCCCTTCAGTCGAGCAAAGCTCGTTAGTAGGAGCCGTAATGAAAGGTAATTAAAACCGTGCGCCATTTTGTAGGTACCTACTGTTCACTTTGTTGTTCTTACCTGTATTAATAAAAACAAACCCTACCACATCTTTTAATTAATTTCACGCATTTTACCGCGAATCAGTTAAAATGTTAGTAGAGGTAGTAGGTATTAACTATATCTAGTACTATACACTCATACAGTTTACACAATACCATATTATTTCATTACTTTGCACACCGCGACGAGGAGATGAAATATGAAGGGAATAAATTTAAAATAAATTAAGGTTAACTTAGTTAGGCAGGTAATTAAGTTTCTATGTGATAATATGCAGCATGTCCTGATGAATCTTTAGTTTACGAGTATCTTAAAAGCATATTTTATCTACCTTTTATTGTCCTATCTTATCATTCATTTTGTTTCCCTTCAAGTCGCGCTCCCTGAGCAGAGAGGACCGAAAGCCAGAATATTTATTTATAACAATCGATATGATTTTACGAAATGGTACACATCTACAATAAGTATAATGTTCACTAGGGATAGAATACCCTATTTCTCCCTACACTCCTTGCTTCATGCATGCTTTTGCATACATAACATTCAAAGTATAAGGGGTGTTAAAATAAAGGTGCATGGTTGGAAAAACTAGTTAGAGCGCGGACTTCCAATCTACAGGTATTCTGCACTTCATGCCAGAGGCTTTTAGCTTAAGAACTGTGAAATGTGCAGGAAAGTATTTGGGTTTGAGTACCCAATCTCAGATCCTTACTAACATTTGCATGTTGAAGTTCTCTTTAGGAACATTATAGGGGAATGGTAGTAAATGGTACGGTATACTACCTACAAAACCACACCTACATTTTGCGTAGGAATAACCCACAATTTTTAAAACAAAAGGGATCAAAGGATAGTTGGGGTATAGTCCTTAGTACTTGGAACCTCAGAATCGATTGGAGCAAATTGGTTTAATTATAATAACAAAAAGGTTATATAGGAAAAATAATTATATAGGATTTTAGAGTTAAATGTTATTAAACATAATAATATTTGTTAAGGATTTTCAGTGGTTAATAATAACGGCTTAATTAATTTTCAACTAATAATAATTTATGAGGGTAAATAATTTTAATGGATTTATACATACTTATTGAAATAATTAGTTATATTAAACTTTTATTAATTTTAACCACTTGACTAATTTCTAATCCATTCTATTATTATTTTGGCAGTCCACTCGCAAGCGAGTAATCGATAATATTATAATGTCAATAAGGTATAGAAACAGAAAATCTCAGGGAAATTGGGAAATTATTGAATGATTGATTTGAACCAGGACCAACAAATACCACAATATAAATCAATAAATCTTTGTTAGCAAAAAGTCATGCAGAGTTACAAAATAAGACAATAGTAGCGTGCTAAAAGGCGGACTTATTGCAAAAGCAATATCTTATAGTCAACGCGATTTCCTTTTATATACCTATCAGTGGAGATGGGTGGATTTCTGCGGAAGGGAAGCCGGTGCTAACATTTCTTATGGGATTCCGTCAGATTAGACACTATTATACCTATCATTTTTAATATTATACCTATCATTTCAAAAGGTAACTCGATGGGAATCGTGTTCTTAGGTAGCTTCGCGCCTGAATTACCTATACATTTCAGTAGATACACAATTTTTTTTCTTCTTATCGACTCGATATTGTAAAATCTAATCGTAAGGATAAAAATACAAAGGATTACATAATATTTAAAAGATGCGGCATTTAGGTACAAAACTAGTGGGTATATTGTGGTACGTTACTGAGCTAATGATTGACTTTGTAAAACCAAATGTTTTTCTTTGTCAGAAAAATAATATATTAACCCATTAACCATACAGCGAATGATTCTAAGTAATTAATTAATTAGTAATATTATACTATTCTCTGCAAATTAGAATGTGGTTTATCTCTCACTAAGAGTAGACTACACAAATTTTAATTACAATTGACGTTTGTATGTAGGTACCTATGTACTTACTATAAACAGAACTTGGAGAAATTGTGTATGGAAATATAAAATAAAATAAAATAAATAAAATAAAATAATCTTTATTGTACCAAAAAAAACAATCGTACAATGGGCGGACTTATTGCCAAATGGCAATTTCTGCCAGCCAACCCATAACAGAGATTAAATTGAGATATATCTAATTATAATAAGTACCAAAAGGGTACCTTAACTTAACAATAATTGAATACTACATACATACACAGATAAACATATTATACATATATAAATAATATATACATAAATGGTATATGGGGTGGGATAGGGTAAAGGAGGGATGCTGGGTTCAGGAGGGACTGGTAGTGGGATATATGGAAATATAGACCAGATTGACATCGGTTTGAAGTAACACGAGTAGAATAGTATAATATAAGTGATAACATATCCATCAAGGACCGGAATTACGTGTTTCTAAAAATAAGAAAATAGGCGTGCCTTTCATTTGACACACAAAAGATAATCGACCTACTATTTTATATTCTCATCTTTAATACATTGAAGGACTCCCACGGGCTTAAGGCCCTCCGCATCCCCGGGTAGCACAGACGCATATAGCGTCCTCTTTACCCGCACTTCTTGGCAAAATATTTTTAAGAGGTGGGCTCAGGGTTAGCCAGAAGGGAGCCTCCGACAAACCCCACCCCTAACTTACATTCCTTCAGTGTCCTTATCCGAAGATGGAAACATATTTACAATTTTCCCAAATTATGACGTTGGCAAAATATGACTGTAATTTGTGCATAAATCTGACATTTTGTATGCTCTTGTCCCTTCTTTGGAAGAGCGAGTGTGAGAATAAGATGGTCTGGTGTTCTATTTTGTCTGCCTACCCCTTAAGGGATACGGCGTTATAGATAGCTAGCATAAGACGTAAATTTTCCGGGACTACAGCGGATCGCATCATGCATTTGACAAAACAAAAATATAGCACAGAAACTCATCGACTTGAGCGCAAAACACAATCATACTAAAGTGCTAATCGTATTGTCTTCAATGTTAGTACTAACTACTAGGAATGTAACGATGTATAATTTTGGCGGTACGATACCGATTATTCCAGAAAAAAATCGGCGATATCGATATGGATAGCATAGAAAGTAAAAATAAAATAAACAAGGATATAATATGTACCAACTTACGCATTTTTACTTGACTTTTTCGGGTGTTATGCGTTTCTGGCTATCATACAATAATATTGTATTACCTTTTACTGATAAGTATTTTTTTTTACAGAAACGCAACCTTAGCTTTCGCAGCGTGATGAATCCATATCTTCGTTGTTGGTTCTTCGTACCAACAAAGAAGATATGGATATTAAGGGCTTGGCACCAAGAATGACGTCACAGTCATTTCCCACGGCAATAAGGTTCAAAATCGCGTGAACAATCGCATGAAAAATGGTAAAAATAGCGTCTTTTCCATTGTTTGGGATTAATTTTGCGTCTATCAATTTTTTTTTACGGTTATTCCCTAGATTTTAATGCATATTATCAGTACAAAAAATAAATTTTACTCTGCTACTTTCGGGAAACGAGTTTCCGTCTTTCAGAAAAAAGATCAGAGGTGTTTATCATTTTTTTTTTTTAAAAACTATACAAGATATTAAAAATCTTTTACGGTTATTCCCTAGATAAATATTCAATGCATCTACCCTATTTTGTTCCAAAGCATATTTAGCAACGGTTTCGAGATATAAGGTCTCCCGTTTTTAGAAATTTTTGAAATGTCGGTATGCATACTCATAATATAATTAGTATATAACTAATTTTATTATATAGATATCGATTGATAAATATCGGCCTGCCGATATATCGGTATCGCATGTATCGATATCGTTGCATCCCTAGTTAATACATTACATAATAATGAAGATCTACGTATAGGAATTAAGAGTATGTTATAAACTTGTAAACCTGCTCACACAAATTAACAACAGTATAATGATATTTCATCGTATTAACATATTATTATTGTGTATCTATTAAACCCCCAGCGCATACTATGTAGGCGGGTGGGTAGGTATAGGCACTGTGTAGGATCTTAATGTATATTAATTAGATATTAATTCAAGCATAATAATTAAATTCAAATTATATTAGTACTAATCCGTGGAGTATTACGATACGACATATTGTAGTGGAATCACTACACTACGAGTACAGACTTCTTTGTGCTTTGTGGGAACTCCTACAGAATTATCCAATATAGTCCAAGAGCCCGCTGCTTAATTTATGACGTATCTGTTTTTTGATCGAAATGTGGTATAAACGATAGCTTACCAATAGGGTATTACATCGCACTAGGGTTGCCTATCAAAATCTTGCCGCAACCCCCCCCCCCCCTGCCCCCCCCGAAAAGGTCCCTCTTCGCGGTTTTTCGCATTTTATAGGAATATGGTAAGAGATAGGAGAAAGTAGTCAATGACAAAAATAATCCTTGCTAAATTCTCTACAAAAAATGGGGCTTGCGGCAAGATTTTGACAGGCAACCCTAGTGCGATGTAATACCCTATTGGTAAGCTATCATTTATACCACATTTCGATCAAAAAACAGATACGTCATAAATTAAGCAGCGGGCTCTCGGACTAATATGAATGCTCTATTATTTCAATTCATAATAATATGAATAATATTTAATACTAAGGAAAACTTCTGTAGTATTAGTAAAATCTGAGTGATATGAAGAGAGGGTTAATATTTATTATCAAAAAAAAAAATGTTTTTAATTATGAGAATTTAGAATTACTTCTGTTTCAGAAAGACACACCAAAAGGAACTGTTAATGATTGTTTATGCTGAGGTTCAGAGGTTGGTGAATGAAAAGATGAATTCTTCGGGTTTCACTAAACGAAATATAATATTATCAAAAACGTTACTTCCTTGCAAGAGATTCAGGGGATCTATCCATCTGCACCTACGTTTAATGCTAATTCTATGTAAGTATTGGTACTAAGTAAAGACGTCAAAATTGAAAAATTTGCATTACGCATGCTGAGCAAAGTAATTCATTCTGCAATTTCTATAATATTAGGTACTAGGTACTCACTAGGTAGGTATCAACAAGTATGTATATAGGTTTCTAACTTGATGGTAATTCCCATATTGGTAGCTAATATGCTGAAAATATTATTAGGGTTGCGAACCCGATTTTTTTCTAAATTTATAAACACCGTAGGAAATTGCTTTCCTATATACCGCCAATTTGTGTGATTATTTTATGATATTTTTCTACTTCGTTTAGCGTTCCTCAACTCAAAACATGAGGCTCCGCAGCTTGGGTGGTTCTGTGCGGTGCCAATGTACCTATACCTTTATTTATTTTTTTATAACTACATTTTACGTCTAATTTCTATCTTTTTTTCGGCGTAATTGTGTCATTCTTAATTTTCATACTGTTCATTAACTGCCAAAGCTAGTTAGCTTAATAAGACCACATAAGGTTAAAAATACATCGTCCTTAAGAAAATTAAGTTAATGAAGTCGTACAAACGGTTATGTAGTTGAAACGCATACATTACTGGATAAATGCTGCCATTATATAATGAAAGTAGTTACAAGTCACATGATTATGAGTTCTGAAAAGGTTTCAACGGTCATGAAAAGGTTTTAACGTATTTTTTAACACATTTTTATAACGTAATTATGTTTATAGAGAAAGTTCAACCACCATTTTCTTTTTAAAAGGAAAGAATTTAAGTAAGTAAGTACCTAATAGCAGCTACATTATATACTCGTATTCGTATACATGGGTACTTTCTGAACTTTGTATATTTAAACGATTTTTCATAATGGCAATGGTGTGGGTTTGTTTATATTTTTAACATATTTTAGTTAATAAATAAGTTAATAGTTAGTAAATAAATTAATGTTGTTATCACTAAGTTCTCTCTTCAACGTTCTCTCTTCAACGTTTCCAAACACATGGAAAACATTGTGAGTAAAAACAATGCGTGTTTTGACATAGTATACATCCTCTTTTACCTTGTACTATTCGTTAACGGGGAAGAAGTTACCTACACTACAATGCTTTCTAAATTCATATACGTAATATATTTCTGTGGTGTTACTCGTATAGAATAGTCAATCAATTAAATAATATTGTTTTCGACAATCCAAAAGACAGTAAAGGTCTATGCGTCCGACATGCCTTAGCCAATCTAATGCCCACTCGCACACATTTCCCTGGGAATAACAACTCTGAGATAAACCACTTCGGTACCTAGTCCAGCAAGCCGGAAGAACCTGGATGCGGAGGGGGAGAAATAGAGATGAGTGGAAGGATATGGAAGAGGCCTACGTTCAGCAGTGGAGGGAGGAAGGCTGAGGAGGAAGAAGAAGAAGATTGGTACGTGATATACATCGCTTAGTAACTTCGTTGTATTTTCACGAGAGACGAACATATTGATGTGATCTTATCGTGATAGTAAATACAATCAAAGACAATAATATTAGGCCCTCATTAGTTATATTATAATAACACCTAGATTACACAGATTAATTTCTCCATCGAAGAGAACAAAGATGTTGTAAGTAGGTATACTTCGTGTTAATTGCTCGGCTTAGCAAATCGAAATATTTACATCAATTAATATTATTACTAGTCAATAATAATAACGGGCGGAGAGGCAGACTGTGGGGCACATTGTGACTGAGTGCGGCCTCCGAGCATACGAAGGCAGTTTCAATGACTTCCTATACCTGAATGAGCCAGCGACTGAATATATAAAGAACGTCCAATTTAATTTCTGACGACCAAGCTTGCTTGCGAAATTTACCATTGCCCAATGCCCAACTTTCAAACTTTTTCCTTTGAGGGATGCGATATACATCTTTTGACCACACGATAAATAAAATATAATAAAAACGCCACGAATAAAAACGATTTCATACTTTTACGACAACATTACTTCTTGCTTCTGCACATTAGTACTATTGGTCACCTATGGTTTATCATTCCTTTTACTCAATCTGAGAATCAAGACGATATATGGTAGAGGAAATTGATCCTTTGATGGTCGAGTTTAAGAGAGGCCTAAGTTTTTTCTCCCAACGCAATAATCATTGTCTGGAAATATATTTGTAGGTGGCCACGCATTTTGTGTTACTTAAAAAAAAGTACGTTGTACCAAAGTTACAACAATATTTTCATATTGATCTTATAAAACGACATGCAAAGAGTAATATTCGCTCGACATCACTGAGAAACCTTTAACACAGCATATAATAATAAGGTTAAGGGTAGGTAGCATACCTCGATTTGGCAGATACAATATTTACACTGAGAGTCTGGGAGGTTAAATTTGTGATTCGATTAAGAAATATCGATCCGTGAACAGAGTATCAACCAACCTTATTGCAAATTGAATTGATGAATTAATCTGGAGAATAGAGATAGATTTAGTTACTACTCTACACTAGACAAACTATAGCACATCTTGTTTGTAATACTGAACAGAACAGCTACCATTTCAACAATCCGATTGTCCTGTGTCCTGTGTGGTAATCTCAGGTTATTGACCGCGTCATGATCTTCTTTTTCAAACGACTAACGAATAAGTGTTTTTTTATTCAAATTATCAGATGTTGTCAGACGAAGAATAAACAATAGCAGTCAAGACCATGACACGGTGTTCCGAGCTTGAAGCTCAAACACCAAGAGCACCAAACATACCGCAATAAGTTAAGGGAATAGAAAAGCAGTTTCAGAAAATATCATCATAAAAATTATCAAGATATTGCAAAAGAATGGAAATGTTATATTCCATTTTTAAGAGTCTTGCAAAATACATACCCAATTTACCAAGTTTATTACTTATTAGATATATGGGTATTGATTCATAAAGGCTTTCACGGGTGGTAAGCTGTGGGGCGTTAAGCGACCTTATTTTAAATTCGGAAGTCCGTCGGGTAGCGCAACGCACCACAGACAAGGGCCTACAAGTCCGTAAAATCTAAGCACCAATCACATAAAATACGATAATGGTGGGAAGTGACTGCTCACTAGGGCGAACTTATGACGAAATCGAGAACTCTTTACAAGATTTATAACAATTTTAATGAATATGTAACACTTTTATATGAATTTAACCCGTGAATGGCGTACTAAATTATTTTGCGTACATAATAAATTATGTTAAAATGATATTATTATTTCACATGTAGGCAGTTGAGTAAAGTACAGTAAACATTATTGTTATTATTATAAAGTACCCACTCAATTATATATTTGACTCTGGAACAATAAGAGGTTACTGGAAGTTTGAATAATTAAATATTACGGAAATATAAGGGTCGGATTTAATTGTTAAATGAAGCGTTACTCTGGTTTCGTCTATACTACGTAGACTCACCCTTTAGGGGTTATCATTAGAAAATATATTAATTTAGTACATCCGGAGATTCAGCAATGCGATCCCAGTATATTTAAATATTCTTACCAATGTACAGTATGTATACTGCAGTAAGTATAAGTCTCGTGCACCCCCTAAGCAGTAACTGAATGAATAAGTGACTTTTTACAGGTAATAAAATATAGGTAATATTTTTATTTATTTTTTAGAGATACTAAAATTGGATATAAAACAGATTATAAAGCATTGTTCACTAGGGCGAATTTATCGCAAAACCGCGATTTCTTCCAGTTAACTCCGCCCCCTTTTTGGATATGTATATTTTCTCAACTAATATTGGTGATATCACATTAAATTTAAAACCTGTCATCATTGGGCATGTTAATTTTTTATTGTCAGGCGTTGTCAAAAACAAGTTTATTCTTTTCTATTAGGTAATTTTATAATTGTATATTTCATCCAAGTCCACGCACACAGAAGTGTTACACGTTACTCTTGATTACCTATGCTACCCCCGATCCTGTACCTCTTCCAATCTTCATCTACTGTGTTTAATTAAGAAGGTTCTGAATCACTAATTATGAGGAATAAAATTTCAACATTTTCCATATACCTAGATCATTATTTTCCAGAAAAAAAATAGGGATTTAGGTAGGTTATGATAACATAATTATTTTCCCATGTGAAAAATCGGCAATTATTTTATATACACAGGATAATTGAGCATAACAATTCTAATGAGAATATTAAAACACAAGTTATTACATTTTTTTATTATAAATTTATGCCTCCAATTAACATCGAAATGAAAATAATTTTTGGAAAATATTTTCATTTCGTTGTTTTAATATCAGTAACGAATGTTCTTTACTTCTTGCAAATATTTTAATAACGTTTATTTATCTATTCTAGATTCAATAGAATATTCCAACCCTCTTCGTTGAGAGACAGAGTTTTTAAACATCTTCAACGAATTATGGAATTCAATTAAATGTCTCCAAACGAGGGTATACCGCTCTTCCAAAAGCCACTAAGATACTTATGTCTACCTAACAATCCTAATAATATTATTTCGACTTCGTCTTATGCTAGAATAGGTACCTCAGATTTATCTGAAATGGAAACTTTTTTAATTTTTATTCAAAAACGTTATCATCACATAAATTCGGGATTGAAGCCATGATTCGTCATGCCTTGAAGACATGGTGTCAATAACAAATTTTTATGCTGTATAGTTGTACCTTCTACCTAAGTAAAACTCATACGCTTATTAAATAATATGTACTGTAACAGGTACTCGTACTTACTTAACTACTTAATTATGGTAAAAATTACAAAATAAAATGCAATTACACTGATTTCGTCATCAGAAAGGTGAACGTTTCTCGAGAAACACTGCGATTAGTAATTATTTAAACCATTTGTTTAAACTTGTACATAAGTTCGGTAGATGTCCGTTTTTCTCTTAGTCTTGAGTAGGTACACAAATAATAATATAATACATAAAATGCCTCTCGTATGTAAACATAAAATACCCACGACTTAGCGTATTAGGTTAGAAATAATAGAACAAGTTCAATAATAGGTTTTCAGTATCGTTAGTTACAAAAACTTTGTTAAAAGGTTTCAAGTGCTAATTAAGGGTTCGAAGACGTACGTTCATGCTGGTATAAGACAGTAGAAACGAATGTTTATTGTATATGTGTGTTAGAAAGCTTCACAAATAGCTACCGTCTTAATTGTGTGTTTTGATTGGAAAGGGAAAACTCCTTCTGACCGAACGGGAACTAATGAAGAATTATTGTGTTCAGGTTAGATTTTGCAGAAATAATAAAACATAATGAAAGTAAAGCGAAGGAAAATAAAAGTGAAACAAAACCATAAAAAACTACACTGAAACCGTATAGTAATAATAACTAGTAGAGAACCGACGATGGTAGAAAGCTTCTTACAGGAAGACCAAAATAATACTAGACCAAGGAATAATGTAGTAAGTAGGTAAGCACTGTAAGCAGTACCTCTACTTATATACGAAACAAAATGAATAATACTCTAGAGAGATCAAAATATACAATTTGCTTTGAGGGAAGCATTGAAACTAAATAATGAACTAAGCATACAACTTGAATTGTTCTGTCGTATGAAGTAGAATATTATTATATCATTCTATTTGTTGGTAGGGAGTCTTGCATAGATAATGAAAGGCAGTGTTTTAGGAATCATTTCAACTTCGAAACACAGACGGTTTACAAGAACATAAAAGTATCAAATAATACGAGAAATGTTCTAATTAATTATTTCGTTCGCTTTAAAATGTGTCTAATAGAAGTTCATCAATCGTCTCCACAACTTGAAATCTGTCATTTTTGGCATATGTCACACCACTAGACTCCATATGAGATTGTCTAAGTTCTGATGAGGTACTTTGTACCTCGTGCTTTGTTACATTATTAGATTATGAAAAATATATCCGTGAGACATTGAAAGCCAAATCTTTTAAATATGACAGATATGAAGATGGCCAATAGTAATTTGGTTTGATATTAGCATTTAACAAAATCACTCTAAATACCGAAATATCCACATATTTATTTAGATATTTATCGTATGGCATGGCCATTAACGTCACAATTAATAAAGTATCTAAAATTTTAGCAAAATGTTTGGTTTTTTGCTTGTCAAATGCTTAAATCTAGATTTCGTATATAGGTATTTGATGAGTAAGGGTTAGGAAAAATGATACGTGTAATATTCCTTTCAAAAGTAACAGTTTAATAAAGAAAAGACAAGTGTTCCTAGAGTCACTGACGAGACTAGGGACAAATGAAAGAATGTAGGTATTGTAGGTACATACTTCTTGTTTTATGATTCTGACAAAATATTATCAAAATCTGTTCCAGGAAAATCTCGCTATGATAATTTTTGTCTCAGGTAGGCGAAAATACTAATAGAAAGTTATTGGATACGTTTAGTAAGAAATATTCAAATTGACTTACCGATAACATTCAATTTCACTTTGAATATTCTCGTTGGTGCGTTTCTGTAATCAACCCTACATCTGTAAACTCCTTCATCATCCAACTGGACTGACTCTATAGTGAGGACAGCTGGCTGTGGCACCGTGACGAAGTATGCTCTTGGTCCAAACATCAGAGGATCTGACCAATATAAAGCTTCTTTGAATGATCTCCCTCGTACGTCGTAACTGAAAATAAAGAGAATTACTTCTTATTGATTTGTCTGCAATGGGATATAATATAACGACAATGTATTGTATAATTTGCTAGACGTACGTACGTCTTACGAAAAATTCCGAAAGACATCGTTTCCTCTCGGTACTATCTGTATCTTTTTAAAAAAATAGACATCGTCCGACTTTTTCCATTTTACGACACAAGCTTTTCAAGACAACTGTGAAGTATATAAAGAGGAACTTGGTTTTATTTTGGAACGACCATGTTCATTTAAAAAATACAGTAGGTACACTATTTATAACCTAAATCTTTTCAAATAATAATTCCGGAAACGATTGCTCAAGAAACCAAAAGAAAAATGTGCATTGTGATTATTGTAAAGATCCCTATGTCCTGCGGGTCACAAGTCGTCAATATTATCTCTATAAGTATGAAAGAATCTATGGTTATGAAAAATCACCACAGTTCGATTGTATTTATGGATTTATTTGGGGCTAAATATTTACCGTGATGAGTATTAGGTATTTTTATTCGTATAATTTAGATTATATCTGCATGATATTAGCTAGGTATGTATTAATGTGTCTACGGATATACTCGCTACCACAATAATGTAGCAGGGACCTACTTATATAGTTACTATTTTAGAACACATGTAGCACATATCAAAATCTAAATATAATACGTCTATAATGACGCTCTGAACAAACTATTTCTCAGGTGAGTAATGAAGAAAAAATCACTGTTATTTGTAATCGCCGTTATTTAGAATACTTATGATGTATATTTCGCTCAATAATATAGGTATACCCACTCATTACCAATATAGCATCACACTCTATCAAACGGTAAGAATTACCTGCGACATTTATATTTTTGAATAATATTTAAAAATCATTATGCTTCAGTTTAAAAACGAAGTGCCAAATCTGTGCCCTTCCCATCACAATGATGAACTAGCGAAGCTGATGTTAAACGGTTTCCAAAAAGTGTTTAATTGATAAGAAATTAACGTATTGGTCGGTAATCAAAAAAGTAAAAAAAAAAGGTAGTTTTCTAAACAGATATACAGCAAAGGATGGACTTTATATAAGGGTTATGACTGATCGTAATTGATCAATTTAATGCGATCATTTTACACTTAAATACCATTCACCAGTTCCGGTCAAATAAACCTGGTCCTTCGCTGCATATCTATTCAGATGGCTTCTTGTAATTAAGCTACGAAATGTAAATATAAAAATACGATGTTCTCCCAAAGAAATAATAGTGAAATTACACATAACAAATTGTTATTTTTCACTGATATTAATCACCATTTTTATTTCAAAACGACATATGTGAAAATAACTTATAACTCGTGCCCTAAATATCTTAGCGTGACCAATACTCGTAAGCAGTATTTGCTGAGAACATTGTAAATATTATGGGATTAATAGGGTGAGTCGGATAATATTACTCACCTTATACAGCAACGTGTAGAATAAAAATATTCAATATCCAAAAAGTGATATAGCAGGTGTATTGAACACTATTGTTTAAGAGTATGCATATTGCATACCGACATTTCAAAAATTCCTAAAAACGGGAGACCTTATATCTCGACAAACGTTACTTAATATGCTTTGGAACAAAATAGGGTAGATGCATTGAACATTTGTCTAGGGAAAAACCGTAAAAGATTTTTATATATCTTGTATAGATTTCTCAAAAAAAAAAAAGTGAAAATCACCTCTGATCTATTTTCCGAAAGACGGAAACTCGTTCCCCGAAAGAAGCGGAGTATTTTTTTTTGTGCTGATAATATGCATTAAAATCTAGGGAATAACCGTAAAAGTTTTTTGATAGATGCAAAATCAACCCGAAAAAATGGAAAAAAACGCTATTTTTACCATTTTATCATGCGATTGTTTACCCGATTTTGAACCTTAATGCCGTGGGAAATGACTGTGACGTCATTCTTGGTACCAACTCTTTAATATGTCTGTATAGAGCATAGACGGTAAATTTAATATTATGTTTTCCTACATTAAAGGATTTTGAACAATACTGTTATGAAATGTTTTTTCGTGTATGTTTACCTACTTACAAGTAGGTTTTTTTTTTCTTCATTCACGTATGGATATTAGACGACCTACATTGTGAGGTGGTAATACATCTGATCAAAATCTTATAATATGACACCATTAGGTAAGTAGTTATGTACATATATTATAAAATTTCAACATAAGGTGATAAGTACCTGTGACTTTAGAATAATAGCGGGCTAAGGAAAGCTATAATTTGAAGAGATGCAAAATTTCGCGATTTGATAAACAATTGATTTGTGTCCTAGACAGAACACACAGAACACAGAACCAATGACTTGATTAAACTAATCATGAATAATAAAAAAATCCTCACGCAACGATTTTCCATAGCAGACTCACCAAATTAACCATTTTTCTAAAAAAAACACTTAACCTGTGGGGCTGTCTTATTTTTTTCATTAGAATATAATTTATACATGTTAAATGAACCATGTTAGGGATAAGCAATTAATAGACAGAGTCAGAAATGAAGAAATAAGACGTAGAACCAAAGTGACTGACATAATACAACGCATAGCGCCCCTAAAGTGGCTAGAAGCGCAGAGGGCAAATGGACCAAGAACCTCTAAAATTAGAGACCACGAGATGGGAACAGAAGTGTGGGACAGCCACAGCTGAGATGGAGAGACGATCTGATACGACATGTCGGCGCAACCTGGATGCAGTCTGCACAGGACAGGACGACATGGAGGCAAATGGAGAGGGCCTTGGTTCAGGAGTGGACGGAGATGGGGTAATGATGAAGAAGAAGAAATGAGTACGAAATAAGAAAAGCTGAATCGTGCAGTTTGTAAGTATTTCAGACGACAGAAGCTGTTTGCTTACTGTGAAGTGTGTGGAAAAGCATTTTGGTTTGTGTTGCTACACTTGAATACGAAAGTGGGCGTGTTTGCAAATTACATGAGACTAAAAATAGCGAAATTCAGTAGAGCGGTTTATGAACAATGTACATGCTTATTTTAAATTCTGATAGTTTCGTTACCCATTAGAAGGTTTTCGACTCATTCCTGAAAATTTCTTTTGCGAAATACACATCAAAGAAATAATTATGTTTGTTATTTTCAATACTATTATATTTTAGGTATATAGCACTAATTATCTATTATGAATTCAGGTGAATAAGTAGCAGTGGCGAAGGGTGGATTTCTGCAGAAGGGAAGCCGGGGCTAATATTTCTTATGGGATTACGTCAGATTAGACCCTATTATACCTATCATTTTTTCGAAAAAAGGTAACTCGATGAGAATCGTGTTCTTAGGTAGCTTCGCGCCTGATAAGTAGTTAGGTAATATTACATTATGTCTACCAAGCGTTACCAAGCAACATGTGAAATACGATAAGCAAATACACGTACCTATTGAAATAGAAGGTAGCAATTTTTTTAATTAGGAGCGTATTATCACACGTCAAAACATCTAGGTATCCGATGTCTTCCAATTATAAATATCTACTTACGATAGCTTAATAATTAATTGGCCTTTTTTTACTAACTGACACCCAAGAAAATATTTATTTTAGCTATTTGGGTATAAAAAGTTCATGGAGTAATGTAATGGAGACTGAAAGATTGGTGTTGTTAAGGGAATTAATGTGAATAAACTAAGATGGTTCGGGCATGTTGAGAGAATGAAGGATGACGATGACAAAGAGGTCTGAGAAAACGCGGCCACCCGAGACTGACCTGGTCCGAATGTGTCCTAGAGTGTATGACAAATTGCATGAATGTGACAGAGGCTAGGAGTGTGTGTAAGTATAGGCTGTCTGGCGCTCTGTTCTCTCTGCCTACCCTGCAAGGGACACGGCGTGAAATTATATAAATTTAGAAGATAAGAGTAATGTAATTTTTTTAGGAGTTTTGTAACTGAGTAATTTAAGGTAAAAAGAGGAATACGAAGGATTGGGAACAGCAGTAAGTTAAGAAGTAATTGCTAGGTGTCGTTAAGTGTACAATAGATCCTCAGCCTAGAAATGAACAGGGTACCTCTTACTTGGAAGTTAGCGTTCCAATTAACTAACTGTGGCAAAAAAAATTGTATTCTACCTACACTTTTTTTATTTTTTAACATTGAAACGAAGTGAAAATACGGTTCTTGAGGGATCATATCAAAAGGATTGGACCTTGATTTTGTTATGCAAGAGATCCCTGAAATCACGAAAAAGGTCACCGATGGGATGGAGAGAAAGCTGGAAACTTCTTCATCATAGGAAAGGGACTGGAACCCTGACTGATCGAAGACCTATTTAAAGTACGTATTAGGTAGGTCTAGTAATCATTATAGCGCCCAATTGGTTTGTTTTTTTTTTTTGCTAGATTTTTATAATTGGTTTAAATCGTTTCGCTGGAACTTTTTAATAATGTATTACGGAAATAAGGGTATAAAAATACGATTCGATGATTTCATTGTACTGAATATTGAAAAAATAATACGCTATCTAATTGATAATACTTGTTTCGTTAAAAATCAATTGAATATTTTATTTTCCATAGGTAGGCGAGTAAGTACTACCGTTTTTATTGAAACTTTTTCTACCTGTAGGTACTGTAAACATAAAACAAAAAAAAATGGTTTGAATTTTCGTGTAGTAGATTCCAATTTTTGTACATATATTTTTTAAAATAATGTCCGGTCCGGTGGCAATTATGGGAATAGGTACTGAAATAAGCTTTTTTTTGTATTGTTGAATTTGATTTTAAAGTTACGGGCGGGCGATAAAAGCACTTTGTATTGCTTTTGAAATCAGTGGTTTAAGGCTCGCGACCTAACAATGATGTCACAGCCATTTCCCACGGCATTAAAAGGTTCAAAATTGCTTGAACAATCGCATGACAGTTGAAATGATAAAGATAGCGTTTTTTTTATCTTTTTTGGGGTTGATTTCACTTTAATTAAAAATCTTTTACGGTTATTTCTAATCAGTTGTGATGTTGGAACAAAAGCTTCTTTAATCAAAATTGTGCAACATTCCATCTAAGTAGTTTAAATTTAGTGTTCATAAAAATTTCAAGACAAAACGATGTAGTCCTTAATTTTTGGCGGGTGTTAACTAGTAAGTATAAAAGTGACTATTGAACGGATAAAAATTGTTGAAGGGAACAATACAATACTTCAGTTCGAGTGGAATTTTGAAATACCTCCACACTGTTACTAGCAACAACCCGTAAATATGATGGACTTGTAACGAAGAAATTCTAAAAAAAGTTTTTGACTACCTACCTTAAAGATACAACGGAAGTGGTAGACTATTTTATGCGCATGAATTGAAAATCGTTTACAACCTTTCAAATGGACGTCGATGGATTAAATAAAATATGTAGGTGCCTATCAATGTGCATTACAAATATTCAACATATAAGTTACATAATTTCTAATTTATAAAAAAAAAATACGTTGTCGCTGGTTAAAATACTTAATACTATATTGAAAAAAGCATAGTGATGGTGTTACTGTAAGATAAACTTATTAACAAAATAACAAGGTAGCTATCTCATTAGGGTAAAATGGTGTAGACAGAAGTAGATGCGAACATTTTTCGGATGGGTTTCAAAAAGAATCGAAAATTTAAGTAAGTTATGTATTAGCTTTGTTAAAAATGTAGTATAAAATAAAAAAATGGAAAATAGTAATGTCCTTTAGTAAAAAATATTGCGCAAACCCACAGCTGCCATCTAACGAATTCAAACGAAAATTTTATAAATATTTACCGTTAGATCCTAACATTATTACCTTAATAAGTATCACTTTTGAATTCCTATATTGTAGTTATAGTCACTCAATGAACAAAACTGCACTCCAACTGGTAGATTGTTAAAATACAATGAGTATGGTAGATAGACACGCGCATAATGTCCGTAATTAGTATTCAAAACGATCGTTGTTGAAAATGTTAAACCGCTTTTTACCAGCATATAAATATATGTATTTTATAAAGTGAATACGCAATTTTGAATAGTTATATTGGATTTTAATGTTACAAACTGAATGCTTGTATTATTGTTAATTTTATGAAATATTAGATATATAATAAAAAATGGTTCTGAAATTACCACCTACCTATACTTATTCTTACCTTCGTCCTGTGACGTCCTGAAAAGCAACAGGGATATCGCTGTGTTATGCGTTTTACAGATTTCATCCCGCCACGTAATTCATAACATCCTGATTTCGTTATTATATTATAAGAAGGACGTATAGTTTAAAACGGTGTTGGTAATTTGCAGAACATCTATCTATTTACCTAAATATCCATTACGTCGCGCCGCATCCATTGCAGGATAGGCAGACAGGACAGAGTGCCCAGACTACCCCATCCATCACACACTTCTAGCTTCAGTCACATTTACACAATTTGTCATACAGGCTCTACGGTTTCTCTTACTCAAAACGCTGAATACCTCCTTATTGAATATTTATTCGTCCATACCATAGCATTTCTCAGAATGTACTCGTAGAGTACCCAGTGGTTTAAGGATGCACAGTATTCGCAGATAAATGTCTACGGACTATTGGCATATTCTAAATAGAAACATTTAGCGTAGTAAAAAATCATCGTTGAAAAGTGTTTTCGATTACTCGATTTAAATTATATGAGAAACAAACCACAATGTTAACAAACTAGTGGAAACTATTATTTTAAGTACCTCGCGGCTTTGAGATTCGACTTTAGACCTACACATCATTTGAAGCTATTTTTAGTTGATTTTATAAAATATGTATACTACCTACGTGATATGTTGGACGAGCGTGGGTATTTCAGTGATAAATAATCTTAATACAGGAGATAGATCCTAATAATAAATTGCTGCAAAACCAGAAAACAACAAAAACAAATATGTACACAAAATAGTTAATAAACGTCCTACAATTGAGGAGATGGGAGCAATTGATGAGCTGTGCCCGAGGCTGGGAAGGATCCATTAGGCCAGCCACTGACCGCCCTACCCGTGGGTAGATACACATACTCTATCTACCTACACAACCTACTAAAGAATTATCATCCCCTTTAGCTTCTCTCATCATTGGTCCACTCAACCCTTTTAATTCTCAATCACTTAGCGTTTCAGATTGAAATATTTATCTCTAAGACAGTAGGCATTCCTTCGATTACATTATTTTCACCGAATGATCTGTTTTTGTGACTTTATTATTCCTTATAATAATATGTTCAAAATATAAAATTAGTTTATGTGGGCGAGCTTAGATGGAAAAATGAATGGAAATTGTGGGTAAAATAAGAATTTTGTGTAGTTATTTCGTAAGAGAAGATATTTTTAGGCGATTTTTGAAAGACAACTATTTTGGTTTAAGTGGGGACATCATTCCACAAACGAGCGCTATGGAGAAAGGCGGCATTGGAAATGGATCCCACTTGACAAATGAGCGCATTGGCATCCCAGCTACCGGACCACCTTTACAGTTATAGCAGTTTTGGTGTAGATAGGTAAAGCAGTTAGGCATATTGTAAAAATGTGAACCTGTACGGATTATATTTTTTAAAATATCGTGTTGAAACTTACTTTTAAGGGCATGGCACCAGGAATGACGTCACAGTCTTTTCCCACGGCATAAAGGTTCAAAATTGCGTGGCAATCGCATGATAAAATGGTAAAAATAGCGTTTTTTTCCATTTTTTGGAGTTCATTTTGCGTCTATCAAAAAACTTTTACGGTTATTCCCTAGATTTTAATGCATATTATCAGTACAAAAATAAAATTTAAGTCCGCGACTTTCGGGAAACGAGTTTCCGTCTTTCGGAAAAAAGGTCAGAGGTGTTTTTAAATTTTTTTTTTTGAGAAATCTATACAAGATATTAAAAATCTTTTACGGTTATTCCCTAGGTAAAGGTTCAATGCATCTACCCTATTTTGTTCCAATGCATATTTAGTAACGGTTATCGAGATAGAAGGTCTCCCGTTTTTAGAAATTTTTGAAATGTCGGTACGCACACTCTTAAGAGTTTTAAATTTTGTCACCATCAGGTTCGTGTTTGTGTATATTATACTCTGTTTACATTACTACCAAATTTGGAGAGAGGGCGTACAAAAACGAAGTTGATAAAAAATCGATGAGTTTTTAATGTTTGTACGGAATTTGTGGTGTTGAAAAATTCCTATAAAAATGTTAGTATTTGTTACACGGAAATAATATGGCGTCTAATGGGATTTATAATGTAAAATTTTCAGCATGTGCTTTGACCATTAATTTGCTTTGGTTCCCTTATGTTGCTGGCGATTATTATTATTCCTATACTTTTAATATACCAAACCACAAATTTTGCAATTTCCTGAATTGTATTAATATCCACGTAATAAAGCTGAAACGATGCCTTTCCTATTGTTTGCTTTATACCTACTTTACCTACTTTGTATTATATTTTCTTCATCTTTACCTATATCACCATTAAGGGGGCATATCCACTGAGCAAAAATCGGTCTATTTTTGCTTGAACTCTTTCAAATTTCGTATTCTAGTCCGAGAGCCCGCTGCTTAATTTATGACGTATCTGTTTTTTGATCGAAATGTGGTACAAATGATAGCTTACCAATAGGGTTTTACATCGCACTAGGGTTGCCTATCAAAATCTTGCCGCAACCCCCCCTGCCCCCCCCCCCCCCTGCCCCTCCGAAAAGGTCCCTCTTCGCGGTTTTTCGCATTTTGTAGGAATATGGTAGGAGATAGAAGAAAGTAGTCAATGACAAAAATAATCCTTGCTAAATTCTCTACAAAAAATGTTAAGTCAATTTTTTCATAGGACTAGTAGTTTGAACCACATTTCGATCAAAAATAGATACGTCATAAATTGAGCAGCGGGCTCTTGGACTATTAGCGCTCAGTAAGAATAACGTAATTGACAAAGTGAATTATACCTTTTTAAAAGAAACCTGGGAAGGAATTTAAAAAAATCTAAAACAACCGATTTGTTAAGATTATAACTACCAGTATTTTGGCTAAAACACACTTTTATATCTGAAAAACTGAACGGAAAATCTTCAGATCTGTAAATTTTAAGGGTGCTTTAGGAATATTTTTTTATTCAAGGAATTTCTAAATCCTATAATTCTAAAGCAGGCGATCTGTAGTCTATACTTTCATCATCACTGTCTTCAGTTTCAAGACGATTCCCTCAGTATTGGCTGAGTACAATTCAGGGCGCCGAAGCCCAATGACAGCATATAGGACCTTAAGGTATTATATAGGAGTGGTACTTACTTTATCGGAATTGTTTCTAATCAAACTAATGAATCAGAATTCACATATAGTCTTTAACTTTGTTTTATTACATTAGGCTTTACTTACAGCTAAAGTATATTATTATAAGTGGATTACGAAAGATTGTATTTGAATTTCAGTGATAAAGAATTGTCGTATTTCTGGCAAATAATAACAGGTCAAATTGAATTTTATGATAAGTTTTGTTTAAAGCTCGCTACACAACTATGCCGTTACAATCATTTCCCGCGGCGTTAAAGTTTAAAATCTCACGATATAATGGTAAAGATAGTGTTTTTTCCTTTTTGTGGGGTTAATCTCGCTTTAATCAGAAAACTTTTATGGTCATTCCCTAGACTTTAATACACATTATCAATACAAAAAAAGTCTCTTCGATTTCGGGCAACGAAATCTATACAAGATTCCGTTAAGTGTTGCTCCCTCCCACTAACCCTGGATGATGAAGGAACGCTAGTTTGTACAAAAACGGTTCTAGGGAGGGCTCAGGGTTCGCCAGAAGGGCTCCCCCCGACAAACTCCTCCCTGATTTAATACAACCCTCAACGTTCACAAAATGTCCTTATATACTAATACAATTTCCTATAAACTATCTTACAGTTACGTATTTACTACGTAATCTATACAAGATATAAAAAATATTTCTCCATCACTGTGCTCATAATATTTGCATGTTTCAATTGCATTACGATACTAATTAATTGAAAAACATGTCAAGCCATCCTATTGCTAGGTTTTGTCTTGACAGTTTTTCAATGTATAAAGAAATCTATAATATCCACTCGATATAAGAGAAAGTTGATAATATACGTCCTAGCATGAATTTGATTTTGATAGATGGAACAATTTCTAATGTCTGTCAAATAGTTTATTGGATTCTGTTTCCTTAGGCATATGATTAATGAGTTCATTACTGTATAAACGAGTGAAGGATATTCTGCTGACTTCTATAGATTTTTTGTTAGTCTGGGGTTTTTATAAACCCTTTTAATAAACCAATGAATCACTATTTACGTTTAGTAAAGTAAACTAGTCAACCTTCTACGTATTAAAGCGAGATGATGATCCAAAACTTTATTGAAAAAATAATATTTTCAAATGGTGGGTTTCTTGCCGTCGGCAATGTCTGCCAACCAACCACTTTAGTTAGCAGTATTAATCACTATTTATATGGTTGGTGTAGTACCTAGATATTAGCTAACCTAGATCATTATTTGTTATCCTCCTTGTAGCAAGGATATTGAAGGTGTCATTCCGGACGGTGTTGCTGAGGGGTGCCCTTCCGGCTAACCATGGGGCCGTCTGAGTAACTTTGGGCTGAAAGAGCGAATAAAAAGGCGCCTAACAGGCGTCTTTGTTATTTGGGTGTGCGGAGGGACCTACAATAGGGCCTAGGTATATGTTACTGACGACAAAAGTTAAACTTACTGTGATGAGGACAGTACTGGAGTTTGCAAACTTCAAGGTTAATTTTTCAAGAAATATGTTTTCTTTAACGAATTTGGGTTTATCAAAATAAACCCAAATACATCTCTGTACACTTCACAGTAAACTAGAAAAGTTTGTGTCGTGTGAATGGGTTAAGTCGGCATCGGGAAACGAACCCGCATTCACCCTATTAACAGTCAAGCGCGTTAATAACCAATCTAGCAACCGACCAACTCAAATCTTATTTTCCACCACTCATTCTGAAAGTCTCTATTTTAATCAGCGGTCAAACACATCAATATATATTCTTAAGAAATATAATGCAAGAAATATAAAGCTGTGACTTCTAACCATATTTTGCGGTGAATGACACGATGCTATGAATGAATGAATAAATGGATGAAAAAAAAAAACAATATCAACCGGGATTGGCTTTCAATCAAGGTATACAAACCATATTTACGTCTTTATTAGATCTGGAAAAATTGTTCGTATGCTAAATAAGTTGTTAGCTGGAATTTACTCCATCTGCGTTGCAGTTAATCGCGGCCGCCCATATCTATAGGTTTTTTAGGTGCCTTTTTTTAATGTTTCATTTTTCTTTATACATTTATATTTGCGTATATTCAAAATCTTTTTTATGGGTGGATTGTGGTACATAATATTTACGACTAATGACATCAGAATAAAAAAAAGTCAGTACTTTCTTTCTACCTTGTTATGAACAATAGAACATTGTACTTTCATATCTTGTAAAATCTCACCAGTTCTTTTGTTCTTATTTTAATTACAACCACTTACATTTTTTTTTTATAAATATAGGAATTCCGCATTTCTTTCCTTTTCCTTTTAGTACACCCTTTCCTTTTAATCGTACCTAGAAGTTATACGAAACAACATAAAATATTTTCCTTTATATCCCTTTGCATAAAAAAATGTTGATTCAGGGTTATAGCGAAATAAATTATTGTATTTTTTTATTAGGTACTTTTTCAAGCATAATGTTGATGGGATCAAGTAGGTACTTAATTTCGTCAATTCGAAGAATCTTAATCTGTTAATATTAAGTCACTGCCACCTAGATAGTCTTTCTCTAGCCATGCTGTAGAAATTTAGGACCACCTCATTGCGGCGTTGCCATTTTCGTTGCTAAGGATATATCATAATGACAGAAAATAACAACTGCTTAACAACGTATAAAAAAGTCGTAATGTCGTGCAATTTGAATCTGCCGTGTTATTTAACAATAATTAAAATAAATGTATATTGTATATTTAAATAAATATATTTTACAATATATAAAATAAACGTAATTTCTACATTTCCCAATCGAGTTAAGATAAAGGTAAGATCTCTATTAAGGTATTTATTCGTATACTATATGTTATGATGTGTAGCTGAAGTCTAAACTGGTTTGACTGAATTATTAACTATTATAATTATAAAAAATATACATAAATAGGGATATAACTGAAGAAAGGCAGGGTTTTTAACCATCTTATCTTTTTCTCTACCTTACCAAAACCTACCAAATGACATTTTGTTCGAGTTGATTAAACATTGTGGATCAGTGAATTCAACCTACGGTCCGCGGCCGGATATTTTCATTTTATTTACTGTGGTGTACTTCTCTCGGGTTTGTGCGACTTTCCAGAGCACGGTTATTATGTACATTGCGAAATTAAAGTTTTTTTCAATAAATATAAGAATATTCAAGGTCAATCGAAATCACCTATACCTACTTATCATATCCACTCCACAATTAATAAGCAATATGTATATATTTTTCCAGATGTCAGATGGTGGTGGCAATCAAATCATGACGATAAAATATAACTTTCAATCCCAATGACAATTGATATTGTGAAGCCAGTGTCACATGGTTTTACAGCTTAAACAACTGAAAGACAAGGAATATATCCTGAAGCTACATTCCTTCACCAATAGCAAATTAATAGGCTGGTTAAAAAGTATATCCCTTCTTCTTGCGTTCATGAAATACCTACATAGCATAATTTGTGCATTTTTCTATTTTAGTAATTCCTTTTGTTAAGCATTATGAGTTCAATAAATAAATATGATTCTTTTACTTGGAAAAACCTTTGTTTTTAATTATACCTTTGTTGGAGTTCAATTTGATGAGAATTTCTTTATATTCTGTGACTATATTTGCACCGGCGCAGACCATATACCTATTACCTACTCTGTTGCGTTACGAGGTTTGATAGAACTGATTACAGTTGCAGTTCACTTGCGACTTCATTACTTATTATCACAGGACCACGCATTACATATATTCTATTATGAAATTTGACAGAAGTGGTGGTCCGATTTGATCATTTTGCTATGTTGCCAACTGTTACAGCATGGCTAGAGTACCTACTCTAGGAGGCGTTGATTAAGTCCTTTTTTACTTTTTTACTTTTTGATTTACTGTGATACATCCGTGTATTTGTTTCTTAATTTAAATCAAGAATGAACCTCAAAGCCACTTGGATTCGTCAAACCCATTTTGTTGTCTTGACTAAGTAAGATCTATGTATAAGTTCAGATCTAGAAAATGTAAAAATTACTTTGGATTTCACAAATAATTAACATTAAGACTTAATGTTAATTATTTGTGAAATCCAATGTCAATGACGTCTTATATTGTCTGTGTTTTATTACGAAAAAAATAATAATACACAAAAACTTACGTAATATTATTATGAAAATTACGCAATAAAGTGACTAAGTATGTAAAAGCTTCATGAAAGTTTTCAAAATTCTTCCACATTTTAGCGGCATTAGCCGTGTTAAAATAATATCCTCACAAGAAAATGGGTCACTATACGATTTCATTTTATAGAAACACTAAAAAAAGGCCACAACAAGTTGGAAGCAACTCTCTCAGTACCTAGTAGTAATGTCGCCTATGAAAATAAATCCTTATTTTCACTAAAGGCATCCGCAAAACTTGGTTAGTAAGAATGTTACCAAAATGGTGGGCCATAACTCAGCTTATCTCAGTGACTCTAATAGTCCAAGAGCCCATCGTTGAAATCATGACGGATGTGTTTTTTGATCGAAATGTGGTTTAAAAGAATGTTTAGACATAATATAATACATTGCCATAGGGTTGCCTAGCAAAATCTTGCCGCGAGTACCTTTACCATGATGATTATTGACACCAATTTTGAAGCGAATTGCACCCATCTGTTTTTTAAGTAAAATTAGCACCATCGGAAAGAGGCCGATTTGAAGACATAGAAAAACATGGGTTGCCTGTCCTCAGTCTGCCGCAACCCTAGGCAACCCAGGCCCAAAGATGCCATTTTTCGAAGTAAAATGCACCCATCTGTTTTTTACACGAGTGACACATCAAATTGAAGCTACTGTCTTCCCCGATACGATGGTATAGGGTTGCCTACCTAAAACCTGCCGCAAATTAGGGTTGCCTGCATTTGAATGATGATATTTGAATGATGATGACCTAGTGAAAATGTGGTGGCATATCCAGGAAAATATTATATTTGTTTTTTTCTTGATCATTTCTTATGTTTTTTGGGGTGCTGAATCCGAATTTTAACTTTGCAAGCTTCTAACTATGATGGTTTTCGCGAAAAATACGAAAAACAAAGAGAAAATTGTTTTTCTTAGAGACTTTTTTTATAACTCGAAAAGTATGCACTTTAGAGCAAAAAATGTTAGGACAAAAATAATCTTCAATAAATTTTCTATAAATTTTATTACGTGACATTTTTTCGTCAGACCAATGGTTTAGGAGCTATTACCCTTTAAAACTTTATGAAAATCAGAAAATTGTTCCAACTTTGCACTTTATTTAGATTTCTGCCTACAATAAAAAAACTGCATACTTTTAAAGAATGAATTATAAAATAAAAATGAATTCTCTACGATTATGCTTTTGGGTACTTTACGCTAAGATGCACCATTTAAGAGATAAAGAGTGTTAAAGTTTGATATTATAATTCAAAATATGAATTTTCATAGATGAAGTAGATTAGAAGTTTCTGGTTGTCACATCATTACCAATACATACAAAGGTGTATTAGCGCCAGTATATACAATCAGCTAGCGAAGTTTTATAAACAGTCATGACACTACGTAATAAGAGTAATATCATTTGAGAGTCATTTGTTAAATTATGATGAAAATAAAATAACACTTTTTATAAAAAATAATTATATTCACGTCAAATTGTATCCAAGGCGAAGTTAGTAGATACATTAACATTATACAAGCACATGGAGGTGTGATAAAAAAATACCGCAAATAAATAAAATTATTAATTATTTTATGAATGTTAATTATGGATGAATAAACATAAAACTGAGGAATTTAGGGGGGGGCGGTTGAATTTCACTCCGCTCGGCTGCGGGTGGAGCCGTGCGCGATAAGAACCTTATTTGCCCTTGACTATTTTTAGCTATACTCTTCCAGTCCCATGTTGCAACTTTGCTGGTAATATTTTCTGTAGGTACTTGGCATCACCCGCAGCCGAGTGAGAAAAGTTACAGCAAAATAACAGGCCTGTCAACCTAGAAAAACTCTTTTAATAACTCGGTAATATTTACTGTAGGTACTTGGCATCACCCGCAGCCGAGTGAAAAAAGTTATAGCAAAATAACAGGCCTGTCAAATTAAAGAAACTTGTGTTGTGAAGTGGAGTAGGTCGGGGTCGGGGTAAATATTACCGAGAAATATTATTATTTTGCTATAACTTTTTCACTCGGCTGCGGGTGATGCCAAGTACCTACAGTAAATATTACCGAGTTATGAAAAGAGTTTCTCTAATTTGACAGGCCTGTTATTTTGCTATAACTTTTTTCACTCGGCTGCGGGTGATGCCAAGTACCTACAGTAAATATTACCGAGTTATTAAAAGAGTTTTTCTAGGTTGACAGGCCCGTTATTTTGCTATAACCTTTTTTACTCGGCTGCGGGTGATGCCAAGTACCTACAGAAAATATTACCAGCAAAGTTGCAACATGGGACTGGAAGAGTATAGCTAAAAATAGTCAAGGGCAAATAAGGTTCTTATCGCGCACGGCTCCACCCGCAGCCGAGCGGAGTGAAATTCAACCGCCCCCCCTTAATTCCTCAGTTTTATGTTTTTTCATCCATAATTAACATCCATAAAATAATAAATAATTTTATTAATTTGCGGTATTTTTTTATCACACCTCCATGTGCTTGTATAATGTTAATGTATCTACTAACTTCGCCTTGGATACAATTTGACGTGAATATAATTATTTTTTATAAAAAGTGTTATTTTATTTTCATCATAATTTAACAAATGACTCTCAAATGATATTACTCTTATTACGTAGTGTCATGACTGTTTATAAAACTTCGCTAGCTGATTGTATATACTGGCGCTAATACACCTTTGTATGTATTGGTAATGATGTGACAACCAGAAACTTCTAATCTACTTCATCTATGAAAATTCATATTTTGAATTATAATATCAAACTTTAACACTCTTTATCTCTTAAATGGTGCATCTTAGCGTAAAGTACCCAAAAGCATAATCGTAGAGAATTCATTTTTATTTTATAATTCATTCTTTAAAAGTATGCAGTTTTTTTATTGTAGGCAGAAATCTAAATAAAGTGCAAAGTTGGAACAATTTTCTGATTTTCATAAAGTTTTAAAGGGTAATAGCTCCTAAACCATTGGTCTGACGAAAAAATGTCACGTAATAAAATTTATAGAAAATTTATTGAAGATTATTTTTGTCCTAACATTTTTTGCTCTAAAGTGCATACTTTTCGAGTTATAAAAAAAGTCTCTAAGAAAAACAATTTTCTCTTTGTTTTTCGTATTTTTCGCGAAAACCATCATAGTTAGAAGCTTGCAAAGTTAAAATTCGGATTCAGCACCCCAAAAAACATAAGAAATGATCAAGAAAAAAACAAATATAATATTTTCCTGGATATGCCACCACATTTTCACTAGGTCATCATCATTCAAATATCATCATTCAAATGCAGGCAACCCTAATTTGCGGCAGGTTTTAGGTAGGCAACCCTATACCATCGTATCGGGGAAGACAGTAGCTTCAATTTGATGTGTCACTCGTGTAAAAAACAGATGGGTGCATTTTACTTCGAAAAATGGCATCTTTGGGCCTGGGTTGCCTAGGGTTGCGGCAGACTGAGGACAGGCAACCCATGTTTTTCTATGTCTTCAAATCGGCCTCTTTCCGATGGTGCTAATTTTACTTAAAAAACAGATGGGTGCAATTCGCTTCAAAATTGGTGTCAATAATCATCATGGTAAAGGTACTCGCGGCAAGATTTTGCTAGGCAACCCTATGGCAATGTATTATATTATGTCTAAACATTCTTTTAAACCACATTTCGATCAAAAAACACATCCGTCATGATTTCAACGATGGGCTCTTGGACTATAAAGATTGTCCCATTTTCAACTTGATTAAATGTACGTACCTACCCGACACGTTAAAGCAGATGAAATAGCTATATATTATTAACTATCTATTTCTCTTATCATTCTCTACCCCCGTTGTATAGTACAAACAATTCTCTGTAAGAAGTCCCCTGGTGCAAACTTGGTTTAGTGTTGCTTGATGTGAAATACGATATGTTTAAATTTTTTCGCTACTTTCAAATTATATTTCAGAACTGTTGTTTAAAACATTTTGCCAATTTTTGAATTGTGACAATAAACTGGCAACATTGTTTTTCTAACTTGTGGTGGCGGCTTGAAGGGAATATTGGAGTATTTTTTCTTTTTCCAACTCGCAAAACTATCTTTTCTTTAAAATGATTTCTCTAGCGCTACTCTGTAATATTTTCGGCATTGTAGGTTACTTGTAAACGATACAATGTGAGAATATTGGGAACCTTTGACAGCTCTTACGACAAGATTCGATAATCAGGGCTACCAACAATACAATCTAAACTCCACTTGCAGGTAACGTCTGCACGGTGGACAAGACGGATGAAATTGATAATAGGCGAGTATAATACTACACTACACTACGGACATGAATCGATATCAATTCGGTCGTTAATTATATTAGAGGTGATCAATATTCTATTTCAATTGAACAGATGTGTAATGCGTATGTATGAGACATCTGTAGGGAACGATTTTCATTAGTATTAAGAGTGTGCATACCGACATTTCAAAAATTTCTAAAAACGGGAGACCTTCTATCTCGACAACCGTTACTAAATATGCTTAGGAACAAAATAAGATAGATGTATTGAACCTTTATCTAGGGAATAACCGTAAAAGATTTTTTATATCTTGTATAGATTTCTCAAAAAAAAAATGAAAAACACATCTGATCTTTTTTTCCGAAAGACGTAAACTCGATTCCCGAAAGTCGCGGAGTAAAATTTTATTTTTGTACTGATAAAATACATTAAAATCTAGGGAATAACCGTAAAACTTTATTGATAGACGCAAAATTAACCAAAAAAATGGAAAAACGCTATTTTTACCATTTTATCATGCGATTGTCACGCAATTTTGAACCGAAATGCCGTGGGAAAAGACTGTGACGTCATTCCTGGTGCCATGCCCTTAAAAGCAGTTTTCTACTGGACGTTGGACGGTAAAATACAATTTAAACTAACACATACATTTTAGAAAAAAATATTATTTGTAAGACGCCATAAGATTGCAATAAAATGCACGAGTGTGTGATTGAATCAAATGCAGGGTACTTAGATGTAAAATGGCAGCAAATTGATGTTTATTTAACTCTCACACATATTCTGTGCTCGGATTAAGAATTCGCGTTACCGCGATAAGCTTTAATTTACTCCTTGTATTATGCAACCTCAGTGTCGCGTGCTTGTGAGTGTGGCGGCCTCAAAGAACGCCACAATAGTCTATCCGTACACGCATTCCTTGCATCCACTACATTTTAATGTGATTTGCCATATATGGTCTCCTATTTTTCACTCAAAACGCGTCCTTTTGAGGATTTGGGTGGTCACGCTTTTTCGCAACTCTTCATCCACCCGCATATATCTATTTAGTCATCCTGTCGTTATAAGAGTGGATCTCAATTTTATTCAGTTGTTGTTCTCTGTCAATTATAAAATTATATTATACTGGAAGAACCGTGCGTTCTAGTGAGCACGGGAGTAAATCATTTAGTCGATGGATATTTTGCGAACCTAGTATTTATTTTATAAATTCATGACGAAACGCCAATAGAACAATTTACACTCTAATGGCATGGATTCTGTTTCATTGTTTCATAATAGCTGTTTAATATCTAATGTATCCTTGACGTGTCCAAGTGCCCGAATCATGGCTTGAATAGTAGGGATGAAGCAAAACAATAAAACAATTCGTTCTATCAATACGGCCAAACTATTTAGATTTGTTAACATTCATTCTAGTCACAACACCTATCTTACAGTCACTAACTTCTTTAATAACCTCATTCCTGAATCACAAATTATCTCGTGAAATTATCTTGTTAGTGAAATAGCGTACAAGTCTAAGTGATGATAGTTTTCATATTATTTATGTACAAGACATCTAGATCTTATAATGTTAGCAACTAGTTAATACTAATAGAAATATAATAAAGCAGGAAGGTGCGACAGATGGAGACGCGGCGGTGTGAATTTTCCCACTTAGCAAAACATATTTCATTTCCTTCGCAGAAATTGAAAATTTCATTAAATGTGAATATCTTTATAATGTATAGAACTACAACTCATAACATATTAATAACATTATAATACTTAGAGACACCTTGCGAGGCGCACCTCTATAAACTTATATAAATTATATTACTTATGTCAGTAATTTCGCTCAGAGACAAGTTCGCTCAAGTGATCGCTAACGTTGGGGATACCCGACGGCCGACAGGGCACATGAAGAAGAAGAATGTAAGTATCCTTCATCTATAAACATTAAGTTCACAAGCTCAATATATATCTTCAAAAAATGACAGATTATTTGCTCCTTTGGCAGCGCGGCTGATTATATAGTCTGAGATCCGCCGTTGAATATATGACCTAACTGTTTTTTAATGAAAGTGAATTTAAAGATTAATTTAAATAAATTATTTTAATTAATGTTTACACAAAGTTTGATACAGCATAGCAGATTGCCTAGAAAAATATTGCCGCGTCACCCTCATGCCCCCCGAATACGGTAAGAGACACTATATGAGAATCTGATCAATTATAACAATACTAATTAGACACATCTTTTCATAATACTGTTGATTTACCCGCATTGGCCGGTCAAAATACATTTTTTAATACTTTACCTACATAAATTATTTTTCTTTAAAATTCATCGAACAGTCATAATTCACATTTATGCTGCATATCGCAATGAAATATTTTAATGTTTTGCTGTTTTGACAAATTTCAATAAGATGCAGTAGTACCAATGATCTGAGTTACAAACGTAAGAGTGAACTCAAAAGTTATGTCAATTGGGGACACAGTCTCAACTACAGGTGATATCGGAGACTGTAAAAAGATGACTGTTTTAGAACCGAGAATTACGTTAATTTTTTGTGGTTAAATGGGAATTAAGTTTTTAATTATTGGTATTCAAACAAATTCATTAGACATGTCGCAATGTCACTACATACAAAACTCTCTAACGTATGTTCTAATAAATTATTCCATTCACGGTGTATAATTGAACCATAATTACCTTTTAATTGAAATATTTGTGTTAATATATCAAATATATGTGTAATTATTGATGCAATTAATTGGTCTACGTGTGTACAGGAAAGTTATTTAACAACTAATTATTACATAAGGCTGAATATATTTTTTTGTCCACACTCTTAAATTCTGGAATACAGAACGTGGAATAGTAGCCGTGGTTTTACCAATAACCGTTGTCATGGTCCTATGACTGGTGTATTAGCTGGTACTGAATTTTTTCGTCCACTTTATGGAGGCTGTGTAATATATTTGACTTTTAAATTGTATGTCAATGTACACAGTGGTACGAATTTTATGTCCATTGCTAGGTATATATTTTTGATTCAATTTCACAAGTTTTACTGACAAATAATTACGAATTCATACTATTACTGTAATAACGAAATAACCCAATTTGTGTACGGTTTGCGGTAAGTCGGTCAGTATTTTTTGATAAATCGTCAGTATTTTCAATAATTAAATAAAATGTAAATTATTTTTTTGATTTTAAAAGACTACGGTGCCTTTAGACTAGACTTGAAAGTAATTTTATTAAGTATCTGCCCATAATAATAAGTTATATTACATTCCTCCGTAATGTCTAAGTTTTTGATTAGGGAAATAGTGCCATGATAAAAATTATATACATTCTAATATATCAATGTTTTACATGTTTAAGGTAATGTGCTATATTACCTAGAGTTTCCTCATGTATTTATTGTTTGAGATGTATACAGAAGTATAAAATAAACGTATTAAAAATCTAGATATTCAGATGAAAAAAATCTGGTATCCAACTGCATCAAAACTGTCTAATATCCATAAAATACTGACGACACAACTAGTAAGTCACAATGGAGTGGATTAAAAAAATACTGACAAAGAATTCATAATTATTGTACAAATAGTATTGCGGATAAAATAATAAGCATTTCCCTTTATTTATACGAAATAAATAGTTATTATTGTTCAATTTCAATAATTTTATTGTTGTTGTAATATTTGCCAAAGGATGGTTGATACAAATTTAATGAAATTAAATATTATTTTGTTTTAATATGTATTAATATAATGTTGGCCAAACACCCTGAAAAAGGTTGTTATTAAAACGTCCTAGGGGATATACCTACGCACTAACTATTTAATTATTATCTTTATTTGATTACATAATAATAGGTCACTTGTAAACTGAACTGAAATGACATCTGTGTCTAGTTAAATGTGGTATAGGTGCAAATATTAAATTAGAGCAATGAATATGCTGTCTTGACTTTTTAAAATAATGTGAAAGATCTTATATATTTTTTACTGTGTCTACAGTATAAGATAGGTTTATTAAATTAAGTACATATGTGGGGTGTCGGAAAACCTAAAAAAATATGATTCGACGACATATCCGCTGTGGGAGTTATAAATTGGCTGCAAGCAGCAACTTACATAAATAAATGAAAGGGTATGGAAGAGACCTACATTCAGCAGTGGATGACAGAGGGCTGAAGTCGATGTACGAAAATTAAAAAAAATCCATTAAAATGGTGATTCGATGAATTTATACATTGCATAGAAAAACAATTATGTCAACAACCTACAATTATTATTTTCAGAGAGAATATAAAAATATAATTCACTGCATAATAATATAATAAAAAAAACGTCACCAGTGTTGTTTTATACGCAACGAAAACAACCAAGGAAATGGCTATCAAAATGATAACATTAATTAAATATATTGTACCTATATCAAATTATATAATTGACGAACTACGAGCGTCGACATTTTATTAACCAATTTGTTTTTGTTCAACAAATAAAATTAAAGTATTTATTGGCTTATTCTATTGCTTACAAAGAATATACGTCATTTTTCTACCGGCTAAGAATAGAACAAATTGTATTGGTTAGGTCAGGACATGACGCGATCGTTTTATTCGGTTGAATAGTCATTGTTCACTTTTATTAGGAGATTGATTTTACCATTCTGACTTCCACATTGTCGGCAATTTGTACTTATATTCACTATAGAAAAATATCGAACACATTCGTACTTTAGCAGAATAAAACGTAGGTACCTAATTTAAAATATCGTATTTTTGTGAAAGATAAATCTTTGAAGTTTCTTTTTTTTATGAAATCAATAACAAGTTGTACCTGAAGTACCTGCGTATTGAATGTATTGGAGAAATAGGATTCATTAACTTTTGATGTTGAATATTAAATATGTTCATTAACAATTTTTAAAAAATCATTTAAAGTAGGTAAACGCTGTACTGTGTTTGGCTGGACTTCAATCATAAGTTAAGGAAACGAGCTGCTCGTTTAGTAACATTTCAAAACCCTGAAGAAGCATTTTTACGTGTAGACAAACGTCGACAGTATTTTTGTATTAAAAAAACCGTAGGTACATATAAGAAACAAAATATTTTATTGAATACCACACATTACAAGCACTACGCTCATCCTTCACGTCTACTGCTTTCGAACATTTTCTCATACATACATGCTCTGCAATTCATTCAACACAAATCTTAGGTATCATTCCTTTTTGTTCATCTCGTCATGGTCCATGCATGCTCCCATTATTTCGCACCATTCTTTCAGTTTTATCCCAGAACAAGTCGAACATTTTTATAGGGGATTTTTACAATAATATTAGGAAAAAAATTTTGTTCGTTATTTCATCATTCCTGGTTTGTGTCGTGCATAAAAATAACATCGCATTGAATTTAGGAAGTTGTAATTAAATACGATTAAAAAAGAAAACCATTGAAATTCACAGTTCACACAATGGAAGTTGAATGGAGAATTTCTGAGGTGGCGCATTCTATTCGGGACCATTTCTTAAAAGGGTCTCCGTCGCCATGACTTGAAATACTTTTGAGATTAAAAGAACAGTAGGTAAGAGCCAATTCACGAAGGCATTTTATTTGCTAAATACTTGTTAATAATTAAGAAATAATTTGTTTTCTTTAAGACAATTTTAAACAAATTCGGGGATCGACAACAATACATTTTGTATACATATTTTTAAACACATTTCGTATTGGCTTTAATTCCAATTATGGGTAACCAGAGATAGCTGTGGGGGTGCAATATCTTAATAAAGTATATATATATGCCCACACAAGTCATCACATTCTATAGAACATTACTCGTCATTTATGGTGACTCTTATACTTAGGTATAGACCGTTTATCAATGTTGGTTACAAAGAAATCGTGGGTTGAAGTAAAATTGCATTGAAAGGAAAGATTTGGAAACTGTACTTTTTTCGATTATGTATGCATAATAAACATATTTTATGTGGTTATTTAAATACTAACCTATTAAACTTATTTTCTCCTATATAGGTATTCATGATTATTACCTTCTTATAATTGAGAGATTTTGGGTTTGACGCCCCAAGATACACCATTGTGAAGAAAATTATTTAAAGACACAATGTTACGGACCTCTGTTTTGAGATGAAACGTTAAGGGTGATGCTTTTAAATATTGCTCTTAAGACCGCTGTCTTAAATTAGAATTTCGTGACCTTATTTATAATGAAATGTCTGCAAAAATAATTGTTATTCATGACAAATTATTGTTTGTTTAACATTTTCACACAGGCCGCAATTTTAATTAAAATAAAAGCCATTCTTCCTTTTCAGGTTGCCCATTGTTTTGAGGTTTAATTTTTGTCTTTTTGACAAATTGCCTCTAAGTAAGTTAACAATGTCGGATATACACATAAGACAAAAAGAAATACGCTTCTGACGAATCTAAGAATTGTGCGATCAATCTAGTACAAAAAGGGATACTTAAGAAATGGTATAAGTCCGCCTTTTGGCACACTGTATTGTCTTGTTTTTGTTGTTTCATATATTTACTGGCCAATAAAGTTTTATTTATTTATTTATTTATTATGTTATCGTAGTTGTTTGCGCTACGTTTAACTCAATTTCCTATAAATTTATTCTCTTTTTCTGTAGCACTACAACCTTCGGCATGACCTTGTTCCCCGGCAAGACTTCTTTGTCCACTGTCAAGGGTCCTCAAATTTACATCGGGCGTTTTGTAGTCCGCGGTGATATCTGGAACACACTAAATCAGAATTCAGACCTCAATGTCTGTATACTTTAAAAGACTATAGGTACAAGCTCGGGTGGCTAATAAACATATTATTATGCGTAGTTATAACGACTGAATTAAATTCGTCTATTTTTTATAGGTACAATATATACCTACATATAAAAGCTAGACAATTAGTCGAGAGGCTCAAGCATTTGAAACTTTATTTTAAAAAAAACAATGTCTATCAATATTTAGATAAATTCATGTACGCATGGTTAGCGTGGTTGGTTGGAGAGTAAACATCCAATCTGGAAGTGCCTGGCTCAAATCTCGGTGCTGACGATGTATTCTGCGCTTAACTGTCCAAGCTTTTGGCTTGCTGTGAAGTGTCCAGGAAAGTACTTGGGTTTATGTAGGTACACAAGCCCAGATCCTTTAACAAAAAATATGAAAATATCGTAAAATATCAGGAAGTAAAAAATGTATTAGTAGTATACGGACTATTTTACGCTATAGATTGGTTCTGATGTACAAACTCGATATTTTATTAAAGATTTTCTCCATCAGATAATTACCTCGTGTCTCACTCTATTTTGTGTCCTCTCTCATTCTCCTCTTTTCTTTGTCATTCTACCTTATTTTTTTCTCTAGGGATTGTGTTCAAACAAAATCGGAACATCGAGTCTGAAATTCATTGACACCTCGATATTCAAAAAATGAATATTATCAGAAAATAATCTAGACGTTGAAGTAATAGAAAAGAATATTGAACAATGTAAATCTAAAATTGAGAGACTGTAAAAGTAATTAAGTGTAATCACATTAATTTTTAATGAAAACAGAATATGCAATGCTTAGAAGGACAATAAATTAATGGTTTTTATATACCTATTTCATCAATATTTTTCCACCTAAAATGTGAGTGACGGCTATTGGAAGATTCTAAAGAAAAATAGTTTCTTATACGTTAAAAAATGATATTTTGACTGGCGGTTACTGCCAAAAGGTAGTCTGTCGACATAGTCCAACAAGCCGGCAGAACCTAGGTACGACGGGGGAGAACAAATATGACTGGAAGAGGATGAAAAAAGCCTACATCCAGCAACGGAGGAAAGAAGGCTGAAGATGAAGATTGATAGTAAACTGTTAGTCGTTTGAAAAAAATAGAAGATTTTTTTGTAGACAATTCGTTATCGAATATTTTTGTCTTTGACCACTTCTTCCCAACTCTCACCATATTCCTTTAAAAAAGCAGCAATAAGAGAAAGGTCCTTTTTTCGGGGTGGTATCTTAGGCTATGTGCCGAAATTCATACATCGTATACATTTGTCACTGATACTATTTACCTAATATATTTACAGTATGTAGGTACAGTTTCAGCGAATAACTACACAGTGCCAGAAAATACTCATACACACTCGTAAGTACCTCTGAAAGGGAACATAACATATACTCGTATGTAGGCATGATATGATACTCTGTCTTATTAAGGACACACACGAGATACAATATAATTACGATGTTTCTATGATTGATGTTGCAAACCATTCATTCTTCTCTGTTTTGAACTCAAGTTATTTATTACTCTTTCCGCCCTGAGGGAATGTGAGGCATTTTATTAGGGTGAGTGTGGACCAGCCGGTATCCTTACTGAACAAATATCATAATATTTTATTTGTTTAATAAGGGAATCATTACAAAATACTACCTTAATATTCAGAAATAAAATATGAGAAGATTAACTACTTTCGGTGTACCTTGGAACTCATAAAGGTGATAGTAGGCCATATTATATTTTGGAATAATTTTAGTAAAAACAAATATTATAAATATAAATAAATAAAACCTTTATTGGATATAAATAAACGTTATTCCAAATGAAGGGTTTATTGCCGCAGGCAATGTCTGCCAACCAACCACTTGTGACATTGAAATGATAAAAATTGTACACATATGTACTTAGGAAGCATAGAACTGAAGTTACATACCTTGAACTGAAGCTCTGTGCTAAAAACAGGCGGAGTGCAGAGCGAGATGTATTTATTTGCCACAGAAGAATCCACAGGATAGGAAATCGAAGAAGAAGTCAATTAAAAAGTTTAAGACGATTGAACAAGCGATTGGAGTGAAAGCCCCGCGTATAGTATATTTCTTAAGTATTCTGGTACCTACCCTAACTTACCCTAGTTAATTCTCGCGAATATGCTCTCGAAGTCCTTGATAAGGGAGTTCACCATAATATTTTGATCAATTGATATCCCGCAAAGCAGATTTTTTTTAGTAGAACGAGGCCGAACGCAATAGTATTATCATACAGGCCCGGCTCAACTGACATTTGACGATGATGACGTCACCAACATTGGGAGAAAATGTATGGGAAAAAATATTCTGTAGCCCAAGTGTTTGTCACCGATACAAGGTGAGGTCACCAATCAGGGTGGTGATGTTATTCGTAGGTCCAGGCTTGTATACTATCATTGGCTTCAAATAGAATATAATTGAAACTGAAAAAAATATTGACAATATCCACAACATTTCACTCGGTGAAGTTGTTTGCTGTTTGTGAATGATTGTGTAGGTAAATTTGTACAGCAACACTAGAAAAATTATTCTGAATCACGTTTATCGATATTATAGCAGTTAGCAGAAGTGGAATTTTCATCAAGAGGAATTGTAAAATGTCACGAGTTTATATATTCTATAGTATTATTATTATACCAACTCATAAATAAAAATGTTAAAGCTCAATGTACTACATATCTACTGTTGTGCAAAATGGATTAATCCACAACTTACTCTCGCAAATAAAAACACTGTATATTTTACAAGTACAGATGTATGTACACCTATCCATATAAAAAAACAAAACTGGCTGTGTATCTTCCTCTTAACGATTTATACTGAAAAATGTTTATTTTATCGCAAAATGTTAGGTTAAGAGGTGAAGACTAAAAACTTACTTAAGATACAGTACTTTTTTAGCATGGATCGCGTGCGGATAGCGCGATACGTGATAGGGCTGCGTTTTTTAAATTATAATTTAGTATTGCTGAATACGCTATATTGTTCAGTATTTATTTTGCACTCAGACTTGCACTAGATATCCCACACAATCGAGAGGTCGAGGTCGTCCACAAACCACCTGGTGGAACAAAACTGAGAAAGACCTAAGGGAGAAGCAGTTGACCAGTGAGATGACACAAGACAGAAAGACTTGGAGATTGCGTATCAGAAGGGCTGACCCCAGGTGAACTGGGAGAGGCAAGGAAGAACGAAAGTTCAGTATTTATTTGTTAGAAACTATGTTTGCCTAATATTTACAAAAACACTGCTTGAGTTTTGCTTATACGTGATATTCTAGCTGATCTAATGTTTCTATGTAGTTTTTATTAATCCCTTTTTTAAATAATATATACTACATCTGGATATTTAAATTAAATTTTTGTCGAGATAAACTGACATTTGTTTAACCAAAATACTTTCACGTTGAATTTTAATCCGTTTTGAGACCAATAATATTAAATATAATTGCTTATGACCAGGTGAAGAGGTTCCATTATAAGTATTGTTCTATGTTGTCCTTTACAATATAATATCTACTGTAGTATGGAGTTATGACGGTAAAGCCGCACAACACAAGTAGTACAATAAAATTATCCTAAGCCCTCATAGAATCTACCATATCTTTCATTAGTACAAATTTTATTGATAGCATTTCGTCAATAAGAACGCAAGGCGATCACAAAGCGATAAGTCGTCGAAAGACTAAAATCTATCTATCTATTCCATACACTGCATCACTTGCGGGGTAGGCAGAGAGTACAGAACCAGACCTCCCTATAACTCCAAAAAACTAACTAAATGGTTGAGGACTGACATGAGGTTTGCAAGATATGTACGTATATTTATATTTTTCTAGTATGAAAGGCGTGACTATCTGACGCATGGCAGCGGTGAGGCTCGCAACCCATCATGTCGCGTCAAATACCGGGGATATGCAAAGATGGACGGAATGCCAGATCGAAGTTTGGAATATAAGAACCCATCTGAAAACTGGCCTGAGTTTGTATTTACACACAAACCTAAATGCATTCTGATATTCATAAAAATACTTACTATAATACATACTTACTCACCTATCCCTTATTAATATTGTTTCTGAGAAATAGCTTTTCATACAAGTAATTGAAAATGAGAATAATAATACTACAATTTAGTAGACAAATATTTGGAGTTCATAAACAATCATTTTAATATCAAGAACAAATGAGTTCATCGTACCTTGATCTAAAAAAAAACAATATGAAAATTATATAGGCATATTATGTACATAGTTTATTCAGTCTTGGTTCGAATCCCAACCGGGGAAGTGAACTGAAATGGCGAATTTTTCTCGTGTGTAAAGTGATCACTTAAGCCATCCGAGGTCGGTCGTAACTCGTAAGCCCGACAATGTTCATCCTTAATTATTGCATCTTTGTTGTAGGAATACTACGGAATGTAGGAAAAATCCAACGATTTACAAGAATACATAAATTTGTAAATCAAAAATAATTCTAGTTTATATCATTTTAGACGTGGATCCTAATTAATGTCCAATTGTAGTCATAAAAACATTCACAAAAACACGCCGCATTTTTTTATCGTTTCGTTTGAAATGTAGAGTTTTCTTCGATGCTTGTATCTGACATTATTATTATTTCTTCTGACTGACAAGATTGTACGAATACTTGATTTGTATGAATAAAAAAGCCTTGCTTTATTACCATAGAATAATATACTATAATATAGTATAGAGTTATTACGTCTAGTGGGCTTCTTGAACGGGAAAAAATCAAACGAAGACATGAATTTTTATTCTGTATAGAATCGTGATAACGCGTTGTGAAATGAATACATTGCTTATCATAACAACTTTCTACACTACACATACCATTTTTCTTTATTTTTCAGTTCTACATTGGTTTTCTTAATACCTGCTAGGAGATAATTATTTACTACTAAAAAGACTTCTATTTTATTTATTTATTTAAACTTAAAGTAAACAACAAACACATATAAATATAAAAAAATGGACATAGTTACAGATTATAAAACGTTGTTCACTAGGGCGAACTTATCGCAGAACTGCGATCTGTGGTTTCCAACATCAGAAAAACTCGTATTTGACTAAGTAATATCTAAATTATTGTTCTTATGACAATGAGTTAAAAGTATTACCTATATTACAAAAAAAACATTATGATGGAAAATTACTCGAAATGGGTACTACCTAATAACTGAGTACATGAAGAGCGCCGGTCTCTCAAGCGGGAGATGCCCTGTTCAAATTCCGGTGCTGACGATGTATTTTACAGTTTACTATACAAGTGTGCAAAAAAGTATTTGCGTTTATTTTTACAGTCGCAGACCTTTTTTTTTTTAATACGCATCGGTCAAATTCTAGAGTTTACTTGATGCATGTTGTTATTGACTTGTATATTATAACGTGTTATTCGGGTGTGAGGAGGGACCTTCAATATATGTATATTAAGACAGTGATACAAGCTATATGGCCATTTATTTTCCCCTCAATAAACCTATACAAAGGGCTACTCCATAATGATAGAACATTAAAACATAATGTTTGATCATGGGCTCATATATGTGAAATTAACTATAATTATTATTTTGCTATTTCGTTCTGTCCATATACGGAAGTATATTTTCATTTGAACTCAAGTTTGAGCTTAAACGCAATAAGTTTCAATGGGTGAAAACTTTGTTGAGTTCGAAAGCTCGGTTGTTCCATGTTTGTTCATATTGTATTATACTTAGTATAAGCAGAACCTTATATTACAATTATTATTATAGAACTCAAAGTTATCTGTAATACGTCTACTGCAATATATCTATACGCCATGAAAGATGTAGGCATGTATGTACGAGTACATTATTTGGTATAGATAGGTAGTGGGTTGCATGGTTCCTTCATGTATGTTTTCGCTCATTAAAGAACAATACAAAAATAGATGTGTAAATGAATAAAAATCATCGATTTTTTACGATAAATTCTTTGTATGTATTTCATCAAACTTTGGTTATTATCGTAAATTCATGTTTAGACACATTTTCTTCGTTAATGATTTTTTAGGGTTTGTGTCCATGAATACGTATTTTGGACCATTTACGTAAAAATATAAATAAGATCTTTAATGCAGGATAACTATTGAAGTACGTATTTACTCCAATTTTAACCGCATCACCTGTTCGCATCACCTATGTTAGGTTCATAGCTTACGTCGATTGGCAGAAGAAACATAAAAGCAAAATGTTGGAATTCAGTATCTCCATACTCGGAAACTGTCGACGATATAGCTACCATATAATATGATTAATTGCATAACAATATGTAGATGGTTTAAAGTTTATTTTACTAAACCCAAACATAAATATTACGCATTTTATTACGTAGTGTGTCGCAAAATTAGGAAAAAATTGGATTCGCTACATTTTTTAGGGACAACGGAAGATGCTCGCTAACAAAAATTACAAAATATTTTTTCTAACATTATGATACTGTACAACATCATGAGATCACTGACTTAAAATTACACTTATATCTAAGCTATGTTCACACAGTTTTTTTAAAAAGAAAGTTCGTCTAATAGTAGTAATCCTGGACAAAAATAACCACCTAACTTTACAGAGGTTATTTCATAGTCTTAATCAACATGATTATGACCAACCAAATTGAAACGAGTCACTCAACATCGATATCTACACCATATGATCGTGGGTTTGGTTAGACGTTTTCTTTAACATCTCTTCGCTGTATGTGGAGAATAACACACAAGTAAAAGCGAGTGAAGTAAAGTAAGTACGAGTAGTAGGTAGTGAAATATCATCCATCACAATCAACAAACTTCTAACAAGTGAACCAACTTACTAACAAGACAAACTAATGCGCTCCCGAGGCCTCACATTGTAATCAATTATACCAATGTTGTACTTAAGACTTTCTTACCATAGGTACTCATACCACATGTGTGTGTAGCATGGCACTCATATTTACATTAAAATGTCTAGCTTTATTTTTTACATTTCTATGTCCAATAACTCAGATAATAATTGAAGGGTGCACAGCTAACAAGCTTTTGCTTTTTTCTGTTTTTGTTATTTAAGCGCAGTTTTGTTCCCTTAATGTTCTAGAATTGTGCCAAAAAATTGTTTCTCGGAAAAGAAAATAGGGTCACTTATCGCGGGTAAAACAGCACAACAACTGTCTTAATGCATCAAATACTAAACAAAACGTGGCTTATATTTGTGAGCTAGTTTACCCATTTTTTTTTTTATTTCTCATTGATTTATTTAAAACAACCACTGAATTTATTATACTGACGAACTGATTATAAGACACTAATGATTATTATAGAGAAACTTGTGAAAATATCCTGAATTTAGATAAAAGTTACTATGGATAATTTCTGTCTTAAATAGTAGTATAGAATGGAATTAAGCTTGTTGGATTGATAGTAATTTATTGTTTGAGTGCCTTACCTGTAAATTGGTTCATTTACATCCATCTTGTACCACAAAACCATATAAACTCTATCTTCCTTCTTCTCGGGTCTGATGTCACACGGTAGAGTGGCTGTTCTCCCAAGTACTGCATCCACATCCACTTCAGATACTGCAACAATAAACAGACACAAGTCAATACATTGTTCAGAATCAAATATCAACGATACGATACGATATATCCATTTCAAGTATACGTATAGTGCATACAACTTAGTTGGATGGGAATTGGTATTCAACTTGACGTATTGTAACAAATTTCTATACACAGAGTACAATGAGGTGTTATATAATATATTCTCAATAACTCTGCATCAGATAGCTAACACACTTTCTCCAAAATATATATTGTATTGCGAATTGAAACTACAAAATACTAAAATCTGATAATGTTTGTATTTCAATCATAGCTCATCTGAAAGGTTAAACCTTTTTCTATTATAGAAGTTTATTTATTTTTTTATTTTAATTTTATATGTGACACCCACATAGAGACACCCACATAGAGACGAGTATATGGATACATTATCATACAAAACAAACATCTCATGTCGACTCTCCAATTAAGGGCGCTGCTAATTAAGTTGGAACTGTAGGTGGTTTTGCATTTATTACAGGACGTTGGTTTTTTATAACATTGCACTAATCTTAAACGTAACCCCTTATTGAGTCATTTTAAATTCAATGAAGAGAAAATATTCTTTTAGCAATGAGTATTCCCTTTTTTCTGCCACATTATGAAAGAAAAAAACTATTTTTTCACGCCAATCCTTGTTTTATTTAATTCCACGATCTACTTCATAAAAATATCTTCATTGTTTTCATACATAGAAACATATAATATTTTTAGCATCCATTCGTCTTTACGAAAACTCTGTGATTATAAGACTATTATAAAATGAAAAATTTACGTAGTAGTTATAAGTATATATTTTTTTCTGTTCAGTAATCCTTAGTACTCGTACACATTTTTATTATTGCTAAGAAGTTAGGGGAAAATATTTATCACATTTTGAAATTAAAAATAATATCTTTTTTCTTGTATGCGTAGTGGCTACCCACACTTATTTCAAAATAATTTGGTGTAGGTGTTGCACGTAAGAGTAGCGGAACAATGGCCAAGAGTTTGGGTGTTTATATATAGAAAAATAAATATCAATAAATACCTACACGTCAAGTTTCTCGTACCTACATTATTTTGTGTCTGCTAAAATTAATAGTCATCGATAAAACATATTTACCCGGAGGCAAGATTTTCCAACACACCTTTCAGCATTATCAGCCAGAAGAGTATTCATATTATCATTCATGATTATATAAACTCATCAGCCTAGTACTGGGAAAAAATCGCCTATCCAGATATCACAGAATTAGGCTCAGTAATTATTATTCAGTCATTGACGACATAAATAAAATTAATCTGATGTAATTACTAAATAATGTTTAATAAAAGTATAGATTATGAAAAAACTTTGTAACGACGAGAGGAGATAACATAAGTGAGTCTAGAAGTATACGCCTTCACAAAAGAGAAAAACTAAACAATTTTATGTGTGAGTTTTAGGTATTAAATCATCATAAATCAATCAATTGAATATAAAACTTGTCTTGTTACTCAAATTTTGCGTTGTCATCCGTCCGGCTTTAGCCGGACAGTGTTAGGCTTTTTGAAATCTTGTCTGGCCAAATTTGAGTCCGTCCGGCCCGCCCGGCTCTTGTTAGGCTTTTTATTTTTCTTAAGTAAGAAACTAATGCAATAATGTAATTTTTTTTTTTACACTTGTATGATGAAATTACTAAAGAATTTTACTTTTTAAAGCAGGTTTCTGCCAAAGGAAAATATGTAAATGATACAGATTAAAACTTTGTTACAAAATGTGTTTTATTCCATTTTTAGTCAAAGAAGTTTTTTTTATTTAGCGTCCGGCACTGGGACCCAAAAGTCCGGATTTTTTAGCGGCTAAGTCCGGCTTTATAATATTTAGAGGTGGCAACGCTACTCAATTTACTTACTTTCCTAGGCGAAAAATGACGTACATAATTCATACTGCGGTATGTTGTGATTGTAATAATAATGTTGCATACGTTTCTATGAAATCGACGATGTTCCTTTTAAATTTGCAGGAATAAAAGTGTTCACATATAATATTACAAGAGGGTTTTCATGTCTTTGATAAAGCAACCATAACCAATCGCCTTATAATAGTAATATATTACTTACGAGTATATTATAAGTACGGTAGGTCTGGTACGACTATAACGTCTGCAGCTATCAATTAAGTATATAATGCCATTAGTTAGCTGCAGAAACGTTATTCCATCCTTATGTTAGTTTAAAGCTTTTAAACCAGAGGCGCTTTGTCAAAAAAAACTTTGAATTTCTTCAATTCTTGAAGGAAGGCTATTGCATGAATGTGGCAAAAGCAATGATATGGCGTTTTGGCGTTCTGTCCTCTCTGTCCACCCCACAAGGCACACTACGTGAAGGGACCCAAAAGACTAAAAACTGCTAATTAATTGCTTAATCTAATTTTCCTACACCATCTGTGTATTTAAAAATAAAGATAAAGTGTTGGTGAGCATACTTTCTCTCATGTGTGAATGTGAAAAGTTATAAATTAAAAACTGCAATAAGGTAATAAAAACTTGAATTTGGTAGTATAATCAACAAATTTCTTATTAGATTTGAATTCGTCTTTGAAAACTTCTCCATGAAATAAAATACTACCACTGAGAGAGTCAGCTGTACGTTCCTAATACTGTGAGTTCGTTTAAGTAGTTCATTGTTTCCTTGGACGGTACATTAGGAACCTATAACATAAATCAAGAGAGTGTGGAGAATTCGTGTAGGTGTAGGTGTAGTATACATTATAATGGAGAAGATATATTATTAGGTGTACTTAGGTAATAGATGGATGGCAAATAATGCCAATAATAATACACACATATTACCTAATACCGTATAAAATATTACTCCATTAGATAGATACTAGTTATTGTGTCCCGCGTAGACAAGATTAATAAAATAGACTAACAATAGGTAACATCGACATCGGCATAACAAATATACGAGTCTTATAATAGTATAAAAACAGCAGTATGATCTTTGATGGATTTAGAGTAATTTGTAAAAACGTTTTATCTGAATTACTCTTCTTCAATCTTTATACTCTGTATTTGAAACCAAGTCAATTTTTATACAGAGGTATCTTAAAACGTGTAGTTTTTGAATAGGAAGAAGTTCATGTTCTTTTTTTTAATAAATTAATAAAACTTCATTGAAAAATAATAATTTCCAAATGGCGGGTTTATTGCCATCGGCAATTTCTGCAACCAACCACTGTGTATCTGGGTATATCAAAATTAACTCAAATACACCTTTGTACATTTCACAGTAAGCTTTAAAAGCTTGTGTCGTGAAGTGGTCGTCATCTGGGATCGAACCCGCGCCCACTGGATTAACAGTCGAGTGCGTCACCAACCAGGCTACCGACCACCTCAACTAACTGAATTTACGCGAGTTCGATAGATTCATGTTTTTGCTACTGTACGGCTCGATTATGCATAAGAATGTACTCTGAGACAACAATGAACCAATGCATTGACTTCTTTATGATTTACGAGTATTTCATAAGCTGTAACATTTTACTTTATATGCGTAAGTAAGAACGTTGTCAAATTTGAAGAACAACTTACCACCTGCTCATAAATTACTCACGACTCATAAATTACACAGATGCTGTGTTTCGTCCTCGTTATTAGGTATAAGCATTATAAGCAATAAGCTTACATTTTATGTCTTTCTTACTACTGAAAAACTTCTTACATAGGTATGTAGAGTTTTTGGGCCTCATCCTGTTGGTGTCCGGTAAGTTCGTCTAAAATCAATTGGTCTAGAATCAATTCGTCTAATTATCAATTCGTCTTAAATCGACGAATTATTCATAGGGCAAATTGATTTTGGCCGAATTGATTTTAGACGAATTGATAATTAGACGAATTGATAATCAGACGAATTGATTTTAGACGAACTGATTTTAGACGAATTGATTTTAAACTAATTGATTTTAGACGAACTTAGCGAAAACTCATCCTGTTATAGAAGGTGATTTCTCCCGAGGTTTCGGTGATCGTATTTCCGAAGATGGAGGTTATCATGAACCATAGCGAAAACCTTCAAAAACTATTGTCACAGTGAAGATGAAGTAAATACGTGGGAATATCCCCATTGACATGTATTTTGATTCATGTAATACGACTACATTTTTTTTTCGTTGGTAATAAATTGTGGAATATTTGAATTTCAATCCTATAAAAAGCAGGTATTATGGGGAGACCTCACAAATATTCATAATGTAAGCATAAAATCCTACTAATACTTTTATTATAGAACCACCGTACGTAATATATTTTAGAATACAAAAAAAAATATTGTTAATATAGTCGCACATAGGTTGTATATGTGGTAGGTGTATATACGTACGTGGGTAATCCGACAGATTATATTTTCCAATTTTCCTGAGGGAAATCGCAAAAACCTTACAATGCAGAATGTTAGGTTTTAGTTACACGTTATAATATTTTATACGTAAAATACAATACTGTGAATGCCGTAACTTATTTACGCCAGTTTAAAAAGCGCCAGATAAAACATAAAATGTAAGTAGTAGATTTACAAACAGCGCTCAGTGCCAAAAAATATGGAGTATTAAACAGCACTTGTACTACCTAGTTACAAGAGATTTCCAAACGATTTATAAAATAAAACATTCCAGCCTACTTTGTACTGCGGGTACTTCCTCCACAAATAGGGCACGAGAGACCTCCCCTTTTGTAAAAGTGGCCAGATAGAGGCTGTCGAACATATAGTGGAGAGATGTTCTGACAAGAAGTTGGTAGGGGTTCTTGAAGAAATCCACAAGATGACGCCAAAGGCAATAGATTGGCCGGGATATGTCAAGAATATTGACGAGCATCTATGACTCCTAGATAACTTACACGATGTACGTACATTGACAAAGTCGTATGCATATGACAGAAGACATACTTTCGCCGTTATTTAGATCAGTAACTTCCATTGTTCAATAATTTTTATGTATTTATTTAATACCCCTATTTAGCCATGCAATATCATCGTAAAAAATGCCGCAAATCGTGTCAGGCGCATTACAAATTTTAAACTCTAAACTTTTCATTTATCACGGCGCAATTCCGTTTAATCTGCACAGAGACCTGACAACTTCTGGGTGGCAGGGATCTATGTGGTCAGTGATATACCGAAATAAGCTTTCCCTGTACAAGTTGCCATGTATTTACTTACCTTAAAGAGGATTTGGTCGCAATAATAACGACAGATAACTGTGTACTTGGTATATATTATATGTACTCACATAATAAGAATTACCTTTCTGTAAGGTGCCTACCCACATTTTGCAAGGAAAATTGTGAAAATTTTAAATTCAAAATAAAATTTTCATCCATTATATAAATACATTGAATAAGATATAATAACTTGGGGACTGACTTCGATATAAAAAAAAACTTAAATAAGATCCGATTTGACAGATTGGATTGGATATCTAATCGGATATATTCTGGTGATAGGTATAAGTATAGAAAACACTCCGAGCAACATAGTTGCTACGATATTCTTACAGCTAAAGTCATATCTAACTGGAAGACCTAAGTTTCTGTTACAATACATAATTGACACGTAAGTACATATTTTTCACTACAGCGACCGATTTGGAGATTTTTTTTCAACTCGTGTCCAAATAATTGATAGAATATCGAAAATTCGATTAACATCGATAGCCATGCGAAACAGAACACCCGAAAACTACTAACAAACCAACAATGATGGATTGAATTCTGCGCAAAACTTCCTGGACATCTACATCGATGGTTTTGAAGCCCTTTACGAGAAAAAATATGTCAGTATTACAAATCGCTACCGTTTAATATGATGTATTGCTGCTCTGCTGTAAGAAATATTTCAGAATATTATGTTGTGTCCCATAGTGAGGGTAGCCCCCATCGATTGGTTCTCGATTTTCCCTCGACAATCCCTCAGAAGACACCGATCGATCGAAAGATCTAGTTAAGTATTTACCGCATAGGTACTACCGTGTTTGTTGTCTTAGAAAAGTGCTTCACGATACGAGTAGAACTCACATCTTTTTTTCAAATTTCTAGTGCTTATGAAATGAAAATAGTTTGATTAGGTACTTCGATAATCAAAGAATTGACTACCTACATCCATGCTACATCATCACTTGGAATCTACCTATGCTTGTGGCGTGCCAAAGGATTTTTTTTTAAATATCATCATATAATGTATAACCATCGTTTCCTAGCAATCGACCGCTGCACCGCGACCGCTGCGAATTTTATTATCGAGCATTAGCAATGAAGAGTTGCACTACAAAAGTAAGTAGATTGTGAGTTTCAGAAAATATAATCTTCTTCTTTCCCTTTAAATGTATGTTCGATCTGTTCCTTGTGATTAGCTCTAGCGTTCTATCCATATTTTCGGTAGGCATTCTGCTGGTCGGCGTTGTTCACAAAATATTGGGCGGACAACAGATATGAGGAGATCAAGACCCTCATCAGGGAGGAGAACAATGAGTCACAGACAGAGTAGTTCAATGCGATTTAGATCGGTCATAGTTCGTCAATCGTGAACGTTTGCGAACATCTCGATGGCAAAAATAGGTACAAGGCATTTACCCGTCACTAGTGACTGTAATATTATTACTCTACATAAATTCCGCCCACCGTAAATAATAATATCTTCCTACCTGTGCGAATTAGGACGAGGTAGAAAAATATATAAATATATAGTCCTATAAAACAAACGACTACTGGTTGTTTCAGGCTCCCCGTGGATACATAAAAAAATATTGATTGATGGATTGATTTGCTACTAACAAAAAATAAAAACACATAGCGCCAACGTCCCACTCTACAGAGATCTATAAAATTTTAGTCAAAATACGTAAAATGAAATACGACCACACTTTACTCTACCTAACTAACCTACATTACTGTAGACCATAGGTCCTCAAAATTACTTCGACCACCGCCCACATTGAGATGAAAAAAATATCTACCGCCCCCCCTCCTTATTTTTTTAATGCAAACTTTTTACATTACCATATCTGAAACAGTTTTTGTAAATGTATTTTTTTGGAGCCCGCATTTACCCCTTGAAGTATTAACGATTTGACAAGAACATGAAAAAAGTGCCGCAGGCGAATTTTTTAATGAAACTCTTGTGATTTTGTGGATTTTCAAAACATTTAAAAAAAATTTGGATCATATGACCCACAACCATGTGGTAATGAAGTAAGGTTTTTTTTCTCAGTTGTATCTTTCAACAAGGTATCTCATGGGTAAGAAGATTTTACTGTATTCGCCGACTAGTTGGTTTACGTTGTAGGATGATTTAAAACGAATTTTTATACATAGGATTTGTCTCCCATCGCCCCTCTAGATCGCATTAATGCCCCCTAATTTTCTCTGAGCCTTCTACCGCCCCCCTGAAAGCCTCCAGCGCCCACAAGGAGGCATTATCGCCCACTTTGAGAAAGACTGCTGTAGACAGAGATAAAAACAATCAATATTAGAGCTTGTCATTGCCTGTGACTGCGGAGAGTCGATGTAGTCTATTTAGAATATTGGTGGAGATCGCCCTCAAAGAGCGTTTCCTGGATGGAAATCGAATACAGAAATGCACAATGCCACCCCCAATGCCAAGGTCTGGATATTGCCCTGGATGGCATACGGTCTCCTCATGTAACAGATAGCAGATAGCACAAATTCTCTTATTTTATGAAATTGCCAACCATCGGTGGTTGATGTCATACAAAATAATAATTTCATTACCTCTTTTGTACTAATTATAACGTTTTTTATCTCAATACCTTCTCTGGTGTATATGTAGGAAGGTAATAGCAGAATTTGAGTATTAGAATTTGATTTTAATAAAGTATGCTACGCGAGACAACTTTTTTCATCATTTTCTACCTGGAAAGCCGTCGAAGCAATAGGACAATAGTATAATCTAAGAAGAAGAAGAAGTCTCACCAACTACCACCTAGGAAGGAGAGTCCTAAGAAATATTCATACAAAAACACAGATAATATTCCATGTATTTAGTTATTAATCGTAGCGCAGCAATAAATCCATATGAAATGCAACATGCAGCTCACCTTTGTACGTTAGGTGCCCAAATATCTCCGCCCAGAGTAGTTGAGTTTCATGTTGGATTTCATATGGATTTATTGCTGCGCTACGATTAATAACTAAATAAATATAATATTATCTGTGTTTTTGTATGGAAATTTCTTAAGACTCTCCTTCCTAGGTGGTAGTTGGCGGGATTGGGCAAAAGAGTCTTTAATAGAGGAGTGAGAAGTCAAATGATTATTCCTAGTACGGTTCTAAAGTGTAATAGGTATTAAGCTATTTTCAATGAGATGAAATAATAATATGTACTACCAGTCAACAGGTAAGCTGTCTATAAGAATACGAATATCGTCATTTTTAAAAGAGAAAATATAAAAATCACGCACGGAATATGGCAACAAACGGGCATTTCCAGCCACAATATCACCCACATAATAGCCTAATGAGAAATATCCGAAAATTCGAGAATGTCCGTCTGACTGGGAATACGTACCATAACACAAAGGAAGTCATTGGCCACAAGGACAATTTAGCAACATTATGATGATGGTAGAAGTAACATTTCCATTTGTCACTGTTACCTACATACTTATCTGAAATATATGTGAAAAATTAATTTAAATTACCGAAAACTATATAACATCGTTAGTTGGAATGAAACCAAAAGAATGTATTAAAATTTTATGACGCATTTAAAAACTTTAATGAGCCGTGAAAATTTGATAATTCTTTAGGAGTTTAATCTCCGATTTTTTTTTAACGGACAACGTAATGCCTCATCCACATGCTCACCGACCCTCCATGTTTTTTGTGTGAATGAGTAAAAAAACGTGCGGACGGGGTTATTTTCTTGGATTGTATACGTAATCGACGGTTAGCGTCTTTTTACTCGTTCACATAAAAAACGTGGAGGGTCAGCGAGCATGTGGATGAGGCATAACGCATGAGTCATGACTCACGAGTGTCGTTAATCTATATATAATAACACCAATAAATACAATGACAATAGTACCAATAAATAGTATTTGATAGTACATCGAAACTTTACGATGTTTTCTTTAATTGGGATGTTTCAGGAGGTAAAAATGAATTTCTCTGAATTTGAATTGAAAGATGAGTTTAACAACCCAGATTACTTCAACATCCTTAGGAATTATTAGTGCATGCTACTTCGTTGTGCGAAAAATATCAGCGTCTATTATTTGAAATCAGGTGTATTGTCTACTACAGTCTAATGGGCACGGCGTGCGGGGCTGCCAAATGTTATTTTGATGTCATTTTAATGTGTTCATTTCAAATTGAATATTATTATATGTACGTTAGTATAATAATAACTGTTGCAATATTATGTAAAAGAAAGGCCGCCTCTGGAATCCAGGAGCGATCTGTTACGTGATTCTTATTACCCGTGATTTATTACCGGCTATTGCTTTTTTTTTCTTAAATGCCTTTATTCTGAATCCAGCACAGACATTTTTGTTATACACTGAAAAAAAAACGGAGAGCGTAGCGAAAAAACAAATTTGTATAGGCGAGTATATTTTCCTTTTAAAAACTTGCGTAAAAGTCATATTAATGTCATTTATAAGGCTCCATTGGCATTCCAATTAACGAATAAGAAAAAGGTAGTAACTCTAAAATGAGCTGTTCAGAAGTACACATAAGTTTTGGAAGCAGAATAAATAGATTGAGGTGGTCGTAGCTGGATTGGTAACGCGCCCGATTGTCAGTTGCGAGAGCGAGGGATTGATTCCCGATGCCGACTTACTCCACTTCATAACACAAGGTTTTCTAGTTTACTGTGAAATGTACAAAGATGTTTTAAAACATTTATATATTCACCTTAAAAAAAAAATACCTAGTCATACTTATTAGCTAAAAATGTTCATTGGTTACAAAATAAGATAACAGTAGGTAGTAGTAGATAAGTTTGAGGGTGGATTTATTGCAAAAAAGACGTTACTTCGACACTATCTGTCTTCGATTCAAAACAGGCTGTTGTACTGAGTAACCTTTCTTCGTTCCACTGAGGAAATCTAAAGGGTGAAATAGGAAAATAGTACATAACAGTATCGAGTAGTAGTAAGGTATGACGAAAAAAATGTTCATCCTTCAATATTTTACAATACCGTACTTGAATAGGTCGACCCAGAAATATGGAATATAGAATTTTATCTCAGTTTTACTTTTTAAGGTTTTGTGGAAAATTCTATTACTAAATGCAAACATTACGGTTCAGTCTATGTATCTTATAATATAACACAAGTACTCTGTACCTACTTATGTATATAACATTATTATAGAATGGGACCTGCGAGTACTACGAGGAGCTTCAAGAGTTAAGTGATTCGTATTGATCTATCGGTGCTCAAGTGAGAAGAGGAACTACGTTACAAAAACGTTTTATTTTATCTTTGAAAACAGTCTAACACTTTCTATCAGTAAAATTTAAATAGATGTAGGAAGCCGAATGCATCCCTTGGTAGTAATTCTTACTTTAAAAATGATGCACGCCAATAATAATTAACAAAATTTTTTGTTCATTGAGACCTGTTATAGTATTTCTGTGAAAATTTGCTGGGTAAGTATATATTGTAGTGATCTCAAATTTTGGTTAGTAGTATTTTAGATTGAAGGCAAATAAGATGTAATGTAGGTAGAGCGATTGAGAAGTAGGGAATCGTTTTAAATATCTATTGGCTGCAACCAAAAGTTCAAAGCTAACATCTGGATTGGGTAGTGTTATCCTTTCGCTCTGCGCTTTGCAGCCAGCATGGTTTATTGGTTCGGTTCGGAGGGATAAAATAAGGTGGTTTCTTCCTCCATCACCCTCGGCGAACGTGCACAGAATCGAACCTCTTGGGGATTTGTTTTGCGAATTGAGAATTATCATGATTTTTGTTATATCGCAGTTAATAGAGAAATGAAAATAATATACCAGAGATAAAAATATAAGGGTAAAAATAAAAGACCGTTGATATGACGTGATGTTTATTCTAGTTAGATCAAGTGGTTGGGTTGGAATGCAATTTATGGTGAATTTAGTTTCTTTGAATTTTAAAATCAGACAACTGTACGGGCTTGACAAGAATCCTACCTTTGATATAGAGTAACAGAAATAAAAAAGCAAACACCTGTGAGTAGGAAGGTATACATATTACTAATTTAATCGACTTAACAGTACATTGTCATCTGACACCCGTTATCAATGTCAGAATCCAGAGAAAAATATTTGCAAATCTAGGACACTGGGAATTTTAGTAGAAAGAGTTCTTCATTTCGATCATCTTTAAATGATTCTCGAATGTGAAGACCTTTCTATCAAAGTAACTATAATTTTAGCACTCTTTGTGACTATAGAAACTAATCCATAGGCGTTTTGTCGGCAAAATAAAATAGACATCTGAAAATTAATAAGCTTGCTCGTTTATTTAGAACTCAAATTTTGCTGGATCCCAAAAATAATTACTTACATGTTACAAACGTAGGGATCTAAACTAACATAAAATAACATAATATATATTTTACTATTAAATTATTATAATATTGTATCTCGTTCCGTTTCATATACTTAACATAGCTGATTTTATGAATTTAATTCCTCTGGGACTACAATTTCGTGTTCCACGTGGAGGTATTATGGAGATTTGGTACCACGAATAATATTTTATCTACGGCACTTGTAGGTGTACTACAATACATTATTATAATAAAGTTACAAGAACAAAATGAAGATCAGGTCGTAAACCAACGGATGTGTATAAGCTTGTAGTTACTGTAGTCTTGTTTCATGTTACTTTGGTTACCAGCTGCAGTGCCCGACATGGTCCAGGTAAATAATTGAACATACAATCCAACTATCCCCGTCGACGGTATGATTAATGTCGAAATGTGTGGAAAAATGTTGAGAGATAGGATAAAAGGGAAGCGATCAGAAAGTTGAGTGAACGTAAAACGGATGTTGTACCTAACTAGAATGAAAGTGAAAAAGTTGGAATGGTCGAGGCATGCTAGTAGAGAAACAATGATGAAAGGATAACAAAGAAAATATACCTTAGTGAAAGAATTGGTGTAAGGAAGCGCTGCCGTCCAAGAACCACTATGCCGACCAGTTGCTTATGGACGTGGTTGTTTTGAGAAAAAAGAATCGTGGAATGGATTGAGTACATGGTTGGCGCAGTTGGTTGAGGCAGCAGTCTCTCAAGCGGGAGGTGCCAGGTTCAAACCCCGGCGCTGGCGATGTATTCCACACGATACAGGCTTTTAGCCTAGTGCAAGGTGTGCAGGAAAGTATTTGGGTTTGTGTATGCAAGCCCAGATCCTTTTTCAAAAAAAAAAAATGTGTATGACGAGTAACATTAATGTGACAGGAGAAAGAAGCGAGTGTTATGATGAGTCTATTGATCTGATTTCTCTGCCTACCCCGCAGTTCCCTGGTTTTACACTGACTAACTAATCTGGTAAAATATTATAAGAGATACTGTGTTATAACGAAAACTGAGGTTTCGATATGGAATAATGAAACGAAGTAATATTTACGTCCATATAAATTGCTTTCAATCAGCTTCCTCTATTGACTATCTTCATAAAACGCCTGGAATTCAAGGAGTCCAAAATATACTTTGCGAAAAGCTCGGGTCAAATGATCGTTAACGCCTTGAATACTAATAAGCTTAGTGTACAACCTACAAACAATGTTACAATATGACCCCTTTTTATTTTGACCCCTGTAAAAAATGTTTAACGTACCGACACAATACTTGACACGTTCTTCTTTTATGCAGACTTGAACACTACACTCTTCTCCCTTTCAAAGTTTACCTTTTTTTGTATATAGTATTTATTTGGCCTAGGGGATCAGATGTAAAACTGTTTTTGTAATAAAAAACATTTTTACTAAATAATTTTGTGAAAGGATTAACACAATTATACTTCTAAAGGAATTTTCGAGCAATTTTTTAATTATAAAAAATTGAAACATCACTTCACAAGGTATATGTATAAAAAATAAGAAGAGTATTATTTTAATTTAAGAACTAAGATAAGTAACTGAGATGTTTTAAATTAAGTGCTCTTAAGTCATAGAATATAAAAAGGAAAAAAAAAACAATAAGTTCATACTTAGTTTTTGAGGTGAAACATTAGCAGATTTTTAAATCGCAGATTAAAAAAAATATATTTGTAGTAAAAACAATTCGGTCACAGCCCAAATCACATTCAAATGACTTTAAAAATAAGTATCAGGGTAACCAGTAGCAATCAAAATAGCAGGTGTGCTAGTATGAATTACCTAAATAGGTAGGTATCTACATTTCTAAAATTTTAAATAACGTACAGATAAAGCTTTCAAGACAGGTTGTGAACCTCGTTGCTGAACTAATATTAAATTAATTGTATCTACGTAAAAGTACCGTACCTAAATAAAATTTAAATCTTGTTGCAAAATGTAGATACCACTGGGTGTATTCAATACATCAATTCTTTAGACTTGTAACTAAGCAACCATTCTCTTGCAAAGATAAGATTCCATACTTATTCTAAAATTGCTTTTCTTTTAAAAACCGATCGCGCACGTAAATCGTGTCACTGAAGGCGAAAAACGAAACGAGAGAAAAACTCAATTCGTTTGAATGGGAAGGGGTTAAAAAAGCACGAAATTGTATGAAAAACTCCACTAAACTGAGAATACGGGAATAAGGAAAGGAGCGAACGCAAACCGAGAGATGTATGTAGATTGTACATGGAGAAGTATGTGGGAAAAGATTTCTAGAATGTGATATATGGGCTAAGAATGTAAGAAAGGGAAAAACTGTCATTTGTTATTATTTCATTCTAAGAGTTTTTCACGCTATGTAATCATGATTCTGGGGAAAAAATGTTAACATGTGCTAGTTTGTCAATAAAACACTAAAGTTACGTGTTGTATAGATAAGTGTTCATCACTTAGATACGTGAATTATAGTCCAAGAGCCCGCTGCTTAATTTATGACGTATCTGTTTTTTAATCGAAATGTGGTACAAATGATAGCTTACCAATAGGGTTTTACATCGCACTAGGGTTGCCTATCAAAATCTTGCCGCAACCCCCCCTGCCCCCCCCGAAAAGGTCCCTCTTCGCGGTTTTTCGCATTTTATAGGAATATGGTAAGAGATAGGAGAAAGTAGTCAATGACAAAAATAATCCTTGCTAAATTCTCTACAAAAAATGTTAAGTCAATTTATCGTAGAACTAGCAGTTTACCCGCAATAGCCGGTCCAAAACCGAAATTCATTTAAAAAACTAAAAAAATGAATTTAAACTAAATTGGTTGAAAATTGATAAGAGCTACAGGAAAATAGTCAAAGAACGAATTAATTACCATAGTCTTAGCTACAAAACGAGATATAATTTATTTTCATACATCAATTAATTTAGGAGTTATTGCAATAAAACTCAGAAAATTCTTAAAATTTAGTTTTTCATAAAATAACCAGCGATATAGCGCCGCAGGCCAAATATTTTTTTCCATAAAATGTTTGTGATAATGGGTGGAAGAAAGTTAAAGAAAAAAAAACAATTTTTTTTTTTTTTTTTCAAAAAATATCCTGTTTTTCGACCGGCTATTGCGGGTAAACTGCTAGTTCTACGAAAAAATTGACTTAACATTTTTTGTAGAGAATTTAGCAAGGATTATTTTTGTCAATGACTACTTTCTTCTATCTCTTACAATATTCCTACAAAATGCGAAAAACCGCGAAGAGGGACCTTTTCGGGGGGGGGGGGGCAGGGGGGGTTGTGGCAAGATTTTGATAGGCAACCCTAGTGCGATGTAAAACCCTATTGGTAAGCTATCATTTGTACCACATTTCGATCAAAAAACAGATACGTCATAAATTAAGCAGCGGGCTCTCGGACTATTAGTACCACAACGAAAATAGCACGTTATGCTATCCCGACACATCTTTTTTGTTCAGAAAATGTAATACGTAGGACTGTTTTTTTGTCATTTTTTTCTTGTGTGATTGTCTTTTTCGGATTGTCTATTTTTTACCAACTCTCAACTTAATAGGGCTCGAAAGTTTTAAGTATTTATTTCATGTCTTCTCTATCTTCTGGTGTCTTTTAGGTCCCTCTAATGATTACTATCAATCGAGAGTGCCCTTACAAACTCGTATGTTCAAACCAACTATTTATTTTAGCTCCATCGTTCGAAGCTCTGGGTATCGCAAGTTGGTCCGATTTTATTTATTCGTTGAAGATTCTGTCCATGTTTATTTTTCTTTTTCAGAATACCTACTAGTCAACATTAAGTTTATCTCGAGTCTAATTTTAGGGCAGAGAAAATGCCAAATACGTATTTAAAAATAGATGCTTAGTTGTGCAAGATTTTTCAACAAATATAACATAAAAAGTATATCTAGTCTCCAATTAAGAGTGTCTTCAGTATGCACTTAACAAATATGTTCAATTAGGTACTCCAAATTTTTATTTTATTTTTAGCATCTTTTATTCCGGACGTAGCAGATATACATAAGCGAGGAATAAAATATTTGGTATAGCTAAAATTACCTATTGATATGAGTCCTTTTTCCAGCACTGTGATTAATCCAATCTACCCCAAGTCCATCCTTCATTAGAGCACGATCACTTTGTTTTTCTACTCTTTTGTAAAACTACTTATCGGAGTTGTGTAAATTTGGCGTTGAAGTAGTATTAAAAAGAGATTGATACAATTTTTTAACCCCCCAAGTACTACGGTGTTCGTGTGGTCACGCAAAACAGCTTCCAGAATTTTCCAAATTACTCATATACTCAATGTATTAGATGGTAATTAAACACTAATTACGATAAATTAGATATGGTATTTAATTGTGAAATTGCATTTGCAGTTGGCCGGACTTTCGTTATTTTGTAGGAGTTGCACAAATTTGGTGTTTTTATTTTTTCGTGAAAATGTTCACCTCGAGACGGTTAGTCCAATATTTCTCAAAATTCTCAGTTTTTCTACATGTTTTGTTTAGAAAATTTAGAAAATAAAGGAATTTACTAACAATAATTAGTATTTTTGTTACAACAATACTTTAATTTCTACTTTTTATTCTTACTTAAAAATGGGTGTTACCAGATGAACACGCTAGTCCTTCCAGCTTCCGTTATTTTTTAAGAATTTTCTTTGTAAAAATTATGAAAATATAAACGTAGATGAGTAATAAATTAAAATATAATAATGTATTTACACACGTAGTGACCTTATGTTATGAGAAACACTTGTGTTGTGAGAATGGAGTAGGTATGCTGTTACAATTATCCCAAAAAAAGTTGATTTTTGCAGAAGGGAAGCCGGAGTTAACATGTTTTATTGCATTACATAAGTTTCCACTATTATTTGATCACCCAAAATCAAAAACTTAACTTGATAGGAATCGCATTCTTAAGACCCTTCGCTACTGCTACTTACACTTTATCTTGGCTTGTTGTAGTTATCTCACTGTGTATGATATTGTTAGCCTGTTGGAAAATTTGAGGATGACGATATTCCCTATAACGAAGAAGCGACTCTTTTCATTTGTCCTCCTTCTACTTCTAATCAGTTCACTCCTGTCCACTCACGAACGAAGGCCTTCTCCATCTCCTTCCTATCTATGTAGGACTCATTGAATCCAATTGACACCAACATACTTTACAAGATTATCCCTCCATCGTAGTGGTGGTCTTCCTACACCCCTGGTAGTTGTTCATGGTTTCCAAGTTGAGATCCTCTTCGACCACATATCTTCTAGATCTCTGACCATGTAACTTGCCCACCACCATTTGAGAGTTGCGATATGTTAGGCCATCGCCCATGACTTTTGTTTTTTGTCGTATCTTTTCGTTCAGTACAATCTCTCAGGATTACTCTTTGATGACTCTTTCAAAATTTTCCTATTATATGATTTATTTTCATTTTCCTATTATACTTTTTGTGCTTTTTACATTTTTATGTATAGCTGATATCTTATGAATCGTTATGTAAACATATTGCAATCGTTATTTTGTATTATTTATACCTAATGTATTTTCATTACTAATCCCATACAGTGAAATTTTGACCCCGCTAAGGACGAACGTGACCATATGGTCACGGCGCTTTTCCGGAAAACCCACAACGAAAGATTTTTCTTATTATTTTTCTCTTCTTATTCGCACTATTTAGACATAAACTATACACAAAAATACAAATTTTTAAAGAAAAAAAATCTCTCGTCCTTGGGGGTTAAATTCTATTTCAAAACCACTCAAGCTAAGTTATTATGCTTTTGACAATATTATTATAGGTAGTTCTAGAAGCAAACAGGATTCCAACGAGTTCTGGGATGCCTGCAATATTATAATATATGTAATCTTAACATACCTGCAAACCTACCTGTATCTAGGATGACTGTAAAGTGAATGTGAATATTATAATACACGTAGCTACCCCAGTTTGCAGAAAGAAAAACAGAGAATAAAAGAAGTGACGAAAAATACAAAAAATATTCACAGGTACAATATTTTTTCCCTATTGAAAACGAACCTTCTCTATACTTGTTCACATCTGCATTGTAATCAAAATATGATATTTTTTCTACAGAAAAGACTCCATTTTCGCCTAAGAGAAAATAAACACAATCCTTTTCTTACTTTTTTGGCGAGTTTTTGATGAAAATGAATGAATATGTTATGAAAAATTCAACGTAAAAACGTTGAATACAAATTATTATTTTACGCAGTGAATGAGTTTGAGACTTTAAAAATGAAAGCATTGGGGCTCGTAGAGAAGAATAAAAAATACTTGACGATGAAAATGAACATCATGTTTGTCTGTTACGAAATTAAGTTTCGTGTGTATGTATGTCTATACATTTTGACCGACTCGGGACTTGGATTTGACTGGAAGTCACACCACTGAAGATATACATATCTAAAACTGAGCAGATGGATAAAATAATATATCGTACACATAATTTGAATGTGGCAATCACAACTTTTTAATATTGACGACCGTCTAGAAAAGACACGACTTTTGAAAGTCAACGCGGTTTATCAATTAGACAGACGCCATCAGAAAGCTTCATTAGTTGATTAGTTATGTATTTCAATATTCTTTAAAACGATCCTGTCTTAGCTTAACTTCAAAGACCGCCTCAAAGGTTCAACTTTGCTGTGATGAGGTCAGAGATCGTATTGTTCCTTTGTTAAAACTAAAATATTATTTCTATATACAACATTCAGATAAATACTCTATAGATGGATGTATTCAGATAAGTCAAACCAAAGTTAACCACGACCAAACTATAACTTGTATATGTACGTAGGTACTAGTTAAGTTCTACGACTTGTATTAATTATTACTCTCTACTAATATTAAGCCTGACCTGTTGGTGGTCAAGTTTGGATTCAAATTATTCAGACCAAACTTATATGAAACTAGTTTGGTCGAACACAAAGCACAATATGACAATTGACTTGACCAAAATATATATATACTTCAAATGAATGCTACGTTCATTTTACTAGGAAACTGAAAAAATTGATGATGACCTCAAAATGTCCTAAAATCAAACCATAAACAAACCTTCCGAATACAGTTTTACTAAACCATATTTTGATTTTTCTAATACTTGGCATGCACAGTTAAAGCAATGTAATAAAATACATGTTATGTATCGTGATTACAAAGAGTACTGATTTCTATAATACCTAATTATGGTTAAATTACTTGATTATGTTGCAAAAGTTAAATTCATTGCAAAAACTGTTCATGATTAACCGCTTAGACAAACATTTGAATGATATGTATTATACATACGCAGCAACGCAATCACAATAATACTTTAGTTAGATTGCCTAGGTTAATACAACTTTCACAAGCGAAAACGCTCAGACTACGTATACATATTTTGATTGACGATTCAAAACTATTAAAAAATCAAATACTGGTTGCGTCACACCTTTCATAGGATTAGGCCCACCATGCTCAAAAGCTAGTGGATTGATATCTGGATTTATTTTATTTTTCGTTTGGTCGAGTTATTGAAATGAAACAAAAGCTCGTGTAGAATATTATTAATACAGAGATAAGCGACATTTTGTTTCACTGTCTTCAATATTATGTTTTTTAATTTCAAGTTGTTATGGTGTCGTGTTATTTTATTTTGTCAAAATCGCACAAATCACTCAAACTTGCATGGGTTACTTATTGGTACCAAGAATGACGTCACAGTCATTTCCCACAGCATTAAGGTTCAAAATCAGGTGAACAATCACATGATAAAATGATAAAAATAGCGTTTTTTCCATTTTTTGGGGTTAATTTTGCGTCTTTCAAAAAATTTTTACGGTTATTCCCTAGATTTTAATACATATTATCAGTACAAAAAAAACACTCTGTGACTTTCTAGAAACGAGTTTCCGTCTTTCGGAAAAAAGGTCGGAGGTGTTTTCCACATTTTTTTTTGGGAAATCTATACAAGATATAAAAAATCTTATACAGTTATTCCTTAGAAAAATGTTCAATGCATCTGCTCTATTTTGTTCCAAAGCATATTTAGTACCGGTTGTCAAGATATAAGGTCTCCCGTTTTTAGAAATTTTTGAAATGTCTGCATGCATACTCTTAATGCAGAGATAGACTCAGATTAACAAAACATATGGGTACATAACACACTATTACTCATTGTTATGATTGGAGAAATGATTAGCAAACTGCAATGAATAAAAAAATTGTAATAAATTATGATTAATTATTGTTGTGTACGTACAACCATTCATACAGTGAACATTGAACACGACAAATTGGATTTCCGGCCTCCAATGGGAACAAAGACACATGTCTGTAATGAGCTGTTGATGACTAAGGATAATATTCCATAGATTCTGATTAATAAATAACAGTACCGTGGTTGAAAAGACGTTCACAGAAAAAAAAAGTACTGATATTTTCATTATTATACAACAATACTGAAACAGTATATAGTTAAAAAAACACTTTGAAACGAACAAAAACATATAGATAAAAGGGTGTTATATAATTTAAACTTTTATCTATTGTTTTCTAACGTTTTAGGCTTTGTTTCCTAATATTGTTGTTTCAACGAATGTCGGTTTTTCGTTTTATATATTTTACTTTGAGGTGGTCGGTCAGTGGCGTATATAGAGGGGGGGCCGAGGGGGCCCGGCCCCCCCCCGAAATGTCAAACAATGATGTGCCATCTGCTATAGAAAAATCCCATGTTCATCACTTAACCCATTTATCAAAAAAATTTCGCCTGCGGCGCTTCTTTTTTGTTGCGTTTTTAACACAATACTTATAATGCCAACCTAAAACACAACCTTTCTCACTCACCTTGATGAAAAAATTTCGCCTGCGGCGCTATTACTGTTTTTTTTTACTACGCCTATGTCAAAATTTTAATCGCCTTCCCCAGGAGTTTTTTCGCCCCCCCCCGAAATGAAAACCTATATACGCCACTGTGGTCGGTAGCCTAGTTGGTAACGCGCTCGACTGTTAATACAGGGGGAACGAGTTCACCATGCTACGCATTAAAGGAAGGGAAAGGAAAGGAATAAGGATGGACCCGTTACCATATAAAGGCAACGAGCTTAAGACCTATTTTAGCTTATAGTAAATATAAAGAAAATTGAGCATAAAAAACAAAGTGACAAATCTTTGTCCGAATAATAGAATAGTTGATTCCTTGTCAAGCTTTCGATCCTATTCTATAAACGAGGTGAGACAAGACGCACACAGGTCCTCAAGTATTTTCGTCAGACAACTGCACGGTTAGAGCTTTAACATTGCCAAAATGATCGATTGTGTTTTGGAAAGTATCTTTCTATGTAAGTGACCATTATATTTTTATACATAGAAATATAATTCCAAATCACCGTGTACTCTGCAGGTAGGTACCGTATTATAGTCTTGCACACCTTTTTTAATTACCTGGTGGTCCTCCCACCCGCCCTCCACTAGAACAACAAGATGGTAAACGGTGAAGGGGGTAGGAGAAAAAGGATGAACAGTGAACCAAGAGAGTATTTTACTGGTATCCGCTGAAGACGACTTGCGCCGGTTTCTATACACGTAACTATTTGACGAACAACCAAACTGGTAGATGAATTATTTTGAACAAAAGCATTTTTGAGAGGGATATAAGTACCTAATTTTTTTAGGTATTGACTGGATTTGTCTGCATCTCGCCTCCCTCCCCATGGTAGTTCAGGAAAATCTCAAAAGGATTTATGTCTAGCTGCCTTGCGCCTGGATTTTAAGTTCCATGCAACCACTATTGCATAGTAATGTTTTATATTGAAAGTCATTTTTCTAGAGGTATTTGATTTTTTGAAATTCTATATCTGTGCCAGGATTCAGCTCTATCGTGCAGTCTCAAAATGTGTAGTCTGAGAGTACTACCACATAAAAAAAAATCCTGGACATAGGCGATTAGGAATCTGTGAAACCTGACTAAATATTATGGTTAGTAAATGTTGAAGGTTTCCACGGTGTGCGATTGACGTTGTTTGTTGATTTTTCGGGTAAACCGTGTGTAAATAAACTTGATCGATATTTCGATACTCCTACTTGTTTCTTCCTCTGTTTCGACACTCCTACTCGTGTCTTCCTCCAAAGAGGTCGAAACGTCGATCAAGTTTATCTACACACGGTTCACCGGAAAAATCAAGAAACAATGTCAAATATTATGGTTATACCTATGTTATATTTTTGGATGAAAAATCACTGTACTTATCTATAGAAGTACAGTGATTTTTCATCCAAAAATATTTGGTCAAAACATTCGAATTTTTTAACAGGTTCGTTTGCATTGGCTGGCGCAAATCAAGTTGATTCATAAAGTTCAATTTTTATTTGAGACTCTTGAGTGGAGAAAAAAACTTAAGTAAATAAAAAAAATGTGGCAGGTGGAATATTCTCAGTAAATAAATAAAATAATCTTTGTTGTTACAAGATATTATTTTCTGTGGTGTAATAAATCTTCTGCAGTATGGTGGGTGGCCGCTACCTCGCGGTGAGTTGGATATCATCACACCTATTAATTTTATATAATTAAACAGTACCTATTCGTATACACCTACAGAGCTACTTACGTTATGATGTAGTGGATGTTGGAGTAATTAATTATAAGATTAGTACCAACCGATCAAACAAACTGGTGTTGTAACTAGAATGAAAGTGAACAAACTAAGATGGTTTGGGCATGTTGAGAGAATGAAGGATGACAGGATGACAAAAAAGATATATCTGAGTGAACGAAGAGGTGTGAGGAAGCGCGGCCGCCCGAGACTGGACTGGACCGACCATGTCGACCAGATCCTCAAGGATGGGCGCGTTTTGAGTAAAAGGAATCGGAGAGCGTGTATGACAAACTGTATGAGTGTGACGGAAGCTAAGAGTGTGTGTAAGGATAGGGATGTCTGGCGCTCTGTCCTCTCTGCATACCCCGCAAGGGACGTGGTGTGAGGGTATAGTAGTAGTAGTAGTACCAACCGATCAAACAAAAAGGTACCATTAAGTTTTTCCTCAACAGAGACGAGAGGCATCTTCATTCACATAATGCAGCGTTATGTGAACTGCCTTGGGGAGGAAGCAAGATGGGTGTTCCGACGCTTACGAGTCGGCTTTGGCTAGCATAAGTGATCACTTTGTGCCCAGGGCAACGTTCACCCATTCCACCACATCCTGCTGTCAATCGCGTATTTTTTAAAGTTGTATATATGCTACAGTTGTAAACGATTTCACAATTAACCAAATTTACGATACTAACGCCATCCGTTGAGGAGTGGACGCAAACATTTGCAACCGGTACCAAATTAAAAAATACCTACGAGTATATTGGGCATGGTTATTCGCAGACCTAACGGCACTTGAAGCGCTCGCATTTTTTGTGTATGTATGTGACGAAGAATGGATTTCTGTAGGGGGGAAGCCGGGGCTAATATTTTGTATAGAATCATGGCAGATTAGACTTCATCATCTTAAATCAAAAGGTAACTCGATGAGAAACGTTAAGTAATTTGTTGACTACTAGTACCTATTCAAAATTTGTGAAACATGAACTATGAATTACAGAAGGCAAGATTTCTACTAACTACTAGAGTGTGTTCATAGAATACCTGCATTATTATATAAGGTACCTGTCAAATTCTGTTTCTGTTCACACCCAACTCTAATGTATATATATATATATAAATTGAATTATTAATAAATCTCTCACATAATAATATAATTATAATTTAATTAATTACTCGGAATCACGCTGTCAGGTGTGTTGCAAATTCATGAAACCACATTCTTAATTATTTTATAATAATTAATAATACCAGGTAAGGTACGGAGGTACCGCACCGAGCGGAAAATATTTAATTACGGTTAAATGCTCCTTTATCCATTTACTTGATATGAAAATAAAGTGCAGGTTATGGGTAGTCGGTGATTAGGCACTTTCAACAGCGTATAATATTAATTGTACTAACGGGCAGGTACTAACTATATTAAATCTACGTAAAGAGGTACTCATGTCCGTAGGGAATAGAAAACTATGCAAATCTATAGAATCCAAGTATTTTACTTTGTCGGGTCGATCATTAATATTAATATTATTATTTATAGTAGGTACCTACTTCTTATTTTATTTATTATTTATTAATAAGTATAAAGGACCTGGACCAGCTTAACAGCGACTATTGTTGCCTTAGCGCCAGTCCAGGTATAATCCTCTGATTAACATAGTTAGTATCAAAGCTCAAAATATTGCAATTTAATTATATACTTATTAATAAAATGAACATCCACTAAGAACCGGTAGTGATACTCGGGAGTGTTACTCTAAAACAAACAAAAAAAAATTTAATCCGGACAATACTTTCATACATATTTTTTTTGGTATCTGAAGGTATAGCCCATTTTAACCCATCATGTATGTAATGGGTTAAAAATGTACACAGCGATCTATGGAGAGGCAAATGTCAGGCGTAAGTAATGGCAAAGGGCGGGTCACGTTGCCAGACAGAGAGTGAACAAATTGACACCCAGAGTCCTGAGGTAGAGACCGTGAGACGTGAAATGTGGAAAAGGCCAGCCTCAGTAGAAAATATGGGCCGATGATATTTTCCCCGTCGCTGTTAGTGCGTGGATCCAGAAAACCCAAAGAAGAGAGGACAGAAGTGTTGGAAGAAGCCTTCATCCAGCAGAGGATAATTGGCTGAAAAAGAAGAAAGAACTCATGGAACTTTATTTGGGTATCTTTTTTGGTATCTGAAGTTTTTATTTGGGTATCTGAAGGTAAGCTAGTTTCCTCTGTTCAAACCATGGTGATAAACTGTTTTTCATTAGCATTAGTTACTGTAAGTACCTAAATTTTATTTAGGTGAGTTTATAGCAAAATGTTTCAAACAGTCATAAAATAGAATATACGGCACCTTTAATCCCGGAGTGTGTCATTATGTGAATAAAGTTTACCCTGTAAAATGGAAATAGTGAAATAAATAAAATGATCACAATACAATAATGATATTATTATAAATACGATATTGTCCTCCTTTCTGGTAATAAATTTGTATCACGAAATAAGAATTTATAAAGGTTTTTGGTTTGGTTTCTAGATTCATGAGGTTTGAACATTTGTAGATATTAATAACAGTGCAGTGACATTCATAGTCATCCTTATGTACGAATGTTAAAAAGCAATAATAGATATTAAGTAGGGATTTTCTTGCAGACGAAATATAAAAGGATTAGGTACGTCTGATCTTCACCGATTTATATATTATTGAGTACTCATTACTTACTTTTAAGAATCGGGGACACAACTATGACGTCACGGTCATTGCCCGCGGCGTTAAGTTTCAAAATCGTTTTTTCCATTTTTGATGTTAATTTTGCTTCAATCAAAAAAGTTTTACGGTCATTCCCAAGATTTTAATGCACATTATCAATACAAAAAAAAATGTCTGCGACTTTCGGGAAACGAGTTGCTGTCTTTAAGAGAAAAGATCAGAGGTATTTCCTTACAATTTTTTTTCTGAAATCTATACAAGACAAACTCGTATATCTTCTACAGTCATTCCCTAGATAAAGGTTCAATGTATCTGCCCTATTTTTTCCAAAAGGTTTTTAGCAAGGTTGTTGAGATTTAAGGTCTCCCGTTTTTAGATTTTTTTTGAAATGTCAATGTGCCTTCTCTTCATTTTTAGAGGCGATCGATCGGATAATATTTTAGGAAATTATACGCTCGATCGCACGTGAAAATGCTATACTAGTACCTAAATCTTTCGATGTAGGTCGGCATTATTTCAATTTCATATACAATTTTTAATGCTTTTAATAAAACACGTTTGCATCCCAATTTTCGAAAACACTTGTCCGTATCTAGTTAGGTACCTTCGCACTACTCCTTTGATTATATTGTTATACATCCTTAGGTATTTGTATTGTTGTTCGGGACATGTGAATAGAAAATTATATGCTGGAGGCCGGAAAAACGACGGGATTCCATACAATAACTAAATCCCCAGATAAATGGAGCAATGGTATCTTTAGTTTTATGATACATATTCATACAATATTATGAGACAATATTGTTAAGCAGTATGTAAACACAATAATACGAGTATAATGATATCGCAAACAGCTTTGATTTTGAATATGAAAATGACATCGGCATAATATCGCAGATCCCCGTGGGATCCCCGAGTTGTAAAAATCCTTTTGATATGGATACTTTCGGTGGTAGGTACTGTAAGTTCAGTGTTTTTTTTTTTTAATCTAGATTTATCTAAATAAAAACTTCGCCGTAAGCTTGAAACGCCTGCGTCGTGAAGTCGTCGGCAACGGGGATAAAATCCGCGCCCACCGGATTGACAGTCAAGCGCATTACTAACCAACTCAGAATTACTAAAAAATCCAACGAATTTCATAATATATGCATTAAACATTTATATTTTTTTGATTGATAAAAGGAAAGGAAAAGCACCGAAGAGAATAATCCTATCTAAACTAGGCATTATGAGATATCTAAAAAAATCTATTCTATTATATTTTATATACAAAAATCATTCTTTGTTTTAAGTTAGCCAATCTCTTAAGTATTCGGAGTCGGATGTATTGTATTACGGTATCTGTATTTTTAGCCAAGTCCCCAGGGTCCACCACAAGATAGAATAAAGGTAGAACTTATTTATTAATACTCCCAACAATCTGTTATTATTTTGGACGTATTATTTTCTATTTCCATCTCCATATCTAAGTAGTTACTTATAATAATAACCCTAATGGTCTTCTCCCAATTGGGACTTGAACTTTATCCTAATCCTCTCTCATCGGAGATACAACAAAAAAGAAAAACGATTCTGTCAACTTACTTTTTTTTCAATAAAATTATTGAAGATATGTTGTGCTTTGTGATTTTGACGTGGTAATTTTATGTAACTCTCGGAAACAAGTAAGCATTAATTAGAATGAACACAGTTTTGAGACCTTATAAAATTCTAATTTAAATAAACATTTTCAATCTTCTTGCATATTTCTTGCAGACAACTTCTGAACAAAGAGGCCTCCTTTGAAAACGACCACTCTCGACATGCACCAACCATTTTTATGTAGGTATATTTATTTAATAATATCAAACTTTTTATAGGTGGATTTGATGTGGTCAATTGGATCATATTACAGTTTATTCGAGAGGCATCTACAATTCTTCATTCCTATTTATCACTTCACACAGTGCAGCATTTTGTGGATGTAGATTGTGGATACCTCTCGCTTCTGTCCAGGAATAAACTGTACCTAATAAAATAACAAACGTCTGTAAATTTTTAGTAGTTGTTAATGGCATGGCACCGGGAATGACGTCATAGTCTTTTCCCACGGCATTAAGGTTCAAAATCGCGTGACAATCGCACGATAAAATGGTAAGAATAGCGTTTTTTCCATTTTTTGGGGTTAATTTTGCGTCTATCAAAAAACTTTTACGGTTATTCCCTAGATTTTAATGCATATTATCAGTACAAAAAAAAAATACTCAGCCACTTTCGGGAAACGAGTATCCGTCTTTCGGAAAAAAGATCGGAGGTGTTTTTAATATATTTTTTTGAGAAATCTATACAAGATAAAAAAAAATATTTTACGGTTATTCCCTAGATAAAGGTTCAATGCATCTACCCTATTTTGTTCCGAAGAATATTTAGTAACGGTTGTCGAGATAGAAGGTCTCCCGTTTTTAGAAATTTTTGAAATGTCGGTATGCATACTCTTAATATACGTGAAATACAATATTCTATCCAAACATGGACAGTGTAAAAAAGACACATTGAATATAAGGTAAATATATTACGTACACCTATGCTACGTGTGTAAAGTAAGCAAGTAGGTATGTAGTCCGCTACTCTTATCCTAAAAATGTGTTTTTCTCTTTTGCAGTCTCGCGAAAAATGTGGAACGAAAATTGTGAAATGGAAGGAGATAGATAGTACGTGAATGTGAGGAAATTTTATACGAAAATATATTTTTCAAGATATAATATTATTTTTCTTCAACAGTGCTGCTGCAGTACAAAATACGCCACTCAGAAACTCCTGACAAATGTAAGGATGCCTCTATACTATTCCGCAACTACTACTACAAGTAACACAGTACTACAGCTACTGTGCGCCACTTCTGAGAAAAGTTTCAAATACCTGGTTATTTTTCAGTTATTTTCGTGGTAAGTATATGTTTCATACGAACATACGCAGCTGCATTGATGGACACATACAGATAATATAATATGAACTCGTCATCCGACAACCAACATCACTTATTGTTTAAAGTTACATATAAAACAGCCACGCCAAAGTCAGCGGCTAATTTCGCATAAAGATTTCAAACGGTGCGGTGCAAAAAAGGGTAACACTACACAATATAATACTACTTGATACAGTGGAAGATGGGCCTTTCCTGGTGATGTGGACACCTCCTTCATAAATGGAAAAATATATGGAGCGTCCTTTTAGATCGATTCACATTGTACAAGGAGTTTGAGGCGAAATAGAAATTGGGAAATCCATAATATAGAACACATAGTTTATAATGACCCAGAGATATTGACGTGGAGCTTTAGCAAATACATCACACACAAATGTCGTTCATATATTACGTATGAAGAAAAGCTAGGAAACTAGATTGGAATCATTTCTCTACTGAAATTAGACCATGTATTGTAAATTACGCAGTAATCAGATGATTGGGTAGCAAAGCTTCTGTTGTTTTCAGGATGTCTGTGAGTTGCATTACATTGTCTAGTTTTATGAAGCTTTGATCAGTCATGACTGATAAAATCAAAGGTCACATTCATGATCAATTTATGGGTTTACTGTCTTCAAGACGTCAATATCAATGATAAATAAACTTCATTGGAGGAACTGGCAAAGCAATGCAAATGTTTGAGATAATAATATAGTGCCAAAATATGGTCTTATTTCATATACTCGTGTGCAATATCTTCCAGCCAAACTCAACGTACTCAATGACAAATAAAATTTTCAATCTGTTGTTTTTTACTTTTTTATCACAAAGGCGAACAATCTGTATAGGTGTTATAATATGCCGAGGGTTGGAAAAAATATTCAAAGCAATACAAATACAAAACTTCCTTCAACCCTCTTCTGTTGAATCACCGACCGCCATGCCATTACCCTTTTCAGTCTGTCCCCGAAAATAAGAGAGAAATTGCCTTCAAACAATATAAAAGTTTTGATAGAAGTCGTTTTGGCGTTGGATGGGTGACATTTAGAGGGTTTATTCGGTACAAAATTGGAAGTATCAAAACTTGAGTGTATGTGTATGTTTTTTTCGTTATTAGAGAATATAATATATTTTTACGATCATGATTACAACCCGACTACTCTTTTATTAAACACTTGGAGTGTCAATTATGTGGAAGAATAAAAACATTTTACTAATATTATTTACAGTGATGATTATTTCATGCTTTTCCCCAAGTAATTCACATATGTATTTCCCAAAGACGCCTGTTCTCAATATTGATATAAAAATGTAGACAATTGATTTAGTTTTTTCACTCTTCAGAAACAAAGTTTAATTATACTGATAATAAGTGTAAGTATACTATGTAAAACTCTATTTAGATCACCATGGCTAGCCCAGGGTTGGATTCAGGTCCCCTTTATCGACTTCCCTAACTCCCTGTCACTGTGCTACCGGTCCCATTTTTTATATCATCGGACCATATTAACTCCTGGGTTTCTGTGTCAGGTTCTCGGTCGCCAAGGTTTTTTTTAGTCCATCGATCATCTGTTCTCCTAATCAATTCCATTTTGGTGACCCTGTTTTATCCATTAAGATGTCATTTTATTTTATTTATTTACCTATTACTTGTATTCTACGACAAATGAAAAAAAATATTGAAAAAATAACAATATTAGTAGACTCGAAATAACTGTAATTATTTTCTAAAAATATCTCTTTTTTATCAATGAACGAAAATATCACAATGAGATCATTGCATAATAAATTCTATTTCTTTTATACGTAACAACTAAAAATAAATAATTTGATGAATAAAATATTGGCAGGCATTGTTGCATTGACTTGTGAAACTCTATTATTAGAATGAAAGTTCTTACGTAAAAGTATATCAAGTATTTGTAAATAATAAAAATAGGTTTACCATTTGAATGACAACCTAAAAGTTACATACTATTTTTAGAATACTCACTACTCGATTTGTGTGTGCTAAGTCGTGATGCCGTATTATAAAATATGTTATATTATGTGATATTAATAAACTTCTATCCACTTCATCCTTAAAGCTCTCATCTCACGATAGATATAGAATTACACAAAGGTATAATGGTTTATAAGCCTTGGAGTTGCACTATTTAATTTCAAAGTCCGACAGCCTATATTACTTGAAATACTTTCATTCATGGTATCAATAACACCTTATAATAAGCATTGTAATATTATATTATTAAGTAGAATAATAATTAGTAAATAGGCTTTAACACGCTTAAGTACTTAACGTCAGACGGTATTTAAGGAGTCCTCTTTCATGATAGATACAAGTACTTCTTAGTATTAGTTGGCAAAGAGGATGAGAGATGTACTTTTTGTTATTATAAGACTGTTTATAGTATACTTGTAAAGATCAGTATCTTAAAAAGCACTTATCTCCATCTGTTGACCCTAAATGTTAAGACTCCCCGGAGAAAATTCACAAGGACATGTTTTCTTAGGTCACTTCATATTATGTCACCTGCCTTGTCCCATGAAAATGTTTCATCTTAAATTTGTGTCAAACTAAACATTACATTAATTTTATTCGACCTGTTTCACAACTGAAAAAGGACAGATTTTCCTCTTTCCCAATGTGAAATCTTCCTTCCTACTACCCAAGCACGTGTCGACCAATCATTATCACTTATATTTGATGAGACATTTTTTTATCCTTATGTTTCTCGATCCTTTAGAAGGTGTTATTAAATATTTTGACGTTTCAAATAGAGATGGGAAAAAATATGGAGTGATATCGATTGAAGGAATATCATATATACGATAAAAGGAAAAAAGTACCTATCAAAAAAATATTAGTATTACTTTAAAATAAGAATAAAGGTGTCAATAATTTTTTTCATATCGGAGAATTATTAAAACTTATCTGGAGTTGATTTGTACCAGTACCTACTACATTTTAATTATACGTAGTACGTAGAACATACTAAGATAGAGACTGTCAAAAACATAAAGAGAAACACAAGAGAAAATAATAAAATTAAGATTTCTTTGTTGGGTTTTTACATAGTTTGTCTAGACTCTAGCGTTTTTTAGATTACCTGGCTTCTACGGCACACTAGAAAATAATATCGGTAAAAATGAGTGGAAGATGAAATTATAGGTTCCAGTATAAAATTTGTTACAAGTGGTTAATGAAATATTGAATGAAAACTCTATTAAATATTCAAGTGGCAACTTGTTCGTATTATTTTCAAGCACCTTATCGTTTTAATCAAACGTACGTTTCCTCTCCATATTTTTCCCTCGTTGTTATTAAGTACTTCAAATAATTTGTAATCTGCGCTACCCACTAGATATATTGGGCCAATCGGTTATATTAATTCACCTATGTTATAAAATATTTTATCTGATTTTTTGGTTTATTTCACATACATACTATATTTTATCTCTCAATTATCCAGCTAAAATTGCTAGATGCTTGACATAAGGTGCACGATCCAATTAAAAAGTATCAGTAGTGTGTGTAGGCGCACCCGCCAAAACCATCAGTGATCTCCCAAAAACGATGATCCATAATGTACTGAGAATGTCGAGTGAAATTTGGTTAAAACGAGCGTTATTTCTCACCTCTTCAAGATTTGCCTGTACGCCGTTGCTATGAAAATTACTACAACAGAACGTCAGGAACTGCGCGGAACTGTTTCGCATTATGAAAAAACTCACTTCTCTGCACATATGACAGTGATATTAGAACGTTAAGAATGTCCTGTATTGGACCTTGTGGTCTCGCTGCAAAAACGTTAAAAAGGGTCACGTACTATAGTAGCGGTAGTTTATCTTAAAGACTGCAAAACGTTTAGCACTTGTGCATACTATGGAGATGATACTACAAAATCACGTTAACGTACAAGATGCAACATGGTTTATATTATATATAGAATAGTGTTATTATGATCCTATGTAAAGCTTCAGTCTTGTTTTATGGGGTTAGAAAGTTAGTTTTTCGCCAAAGAGATTGTTGGTTAGATGGACTGGTTTAGATAGGGGATGCTTCACATAACCCCCGTATCCAACATTGTCTTGCGGAGAAGATAGCATGTCTAAGAATAGGGGCAGATTTTATGTTTGTAGACACAGGCACGATATTGTATGAACGTATACTTATATAATAGTTACCCACTTACTACTCCAGAAAAGCTCATGAATTCATGATGAAGGAACGAAATAGATAAACAAATTTCACTTCATATTTTATAATTGGATGCACATTTTTTTGTCTATTACATACACGAAAGTAAATATGTAAAATGAATAATAATAAATACGTATTATCTGATCACTTATCAACTACAACATACTATACTACAACTTCGTATATTTTTTTTTATTCAATTTCTTTTTTCTGTTTTTTCCTATATTTTTGTTCAACTCCTTTTTTTTTGTTTTGTCCTGGGGTTAACTGGAAGAAATCGCAGTTCTGCAATAAGTTCGGCCTAGTGAACAACGTTTTATAATCTGTACTATGTCCATTTTGTATATTTATATGTGTTTGTTGTTTACTTTAAGTTTAAATAAATAAAAAAATAAATAAAATAACGAAGATAACGTAGATAAAAAATGAAATCAGTCTTTCAAAATTTCCACGTACCTAGAGACAATAGACGAACACGGTTACCTCGGTCAGTTGGGCTTGGGATGTGGATGTTTCAAGTGGTGGGTAGTATTTTAAGTTTGTTTGATACTCGTTTTTCATTTGCGATATAAGCCTGTAGAAACCTACGCACAGGAAAGTATATATCTTGATCTTTTAAAATACATGAGATTTATCTTCATAAACCGTGTTAGTAGACATGTAATAGTATTAATTGTGTACATATTTACGTAGAGGGGTTCGCTTCCTATGTAGAAACCAAAATCTCTTCCCCAATATCCACAACTTAGAGGTTTTCTTACAACCACCAACAGATCTCCCCATTTGCTTTCTTGCACGAGGCTATGAGTCGTCGTTTGTCATTTTGCTTCAATGGGTAAGCTTTATTTTGTTCCTCCTCTTTATTTGTAACACGATTTTCTTTCGTGAAAGATACGAGCATATCATTTATCTTACTTCTAATACGTATAGATATCTTTATTATACTGTGAAAAGTAAAATGATTTTGTATTAAGTTGTAGCATCACGCACATATCTGTGAATAGGCTTGGCAGTGTATGTGAAAATATTATTGGCAATGATGATCTGATTGCTTTATTAATATATTTTTTCTGGATCTCTAGTAATTCAAACCTATTTAATCTAATTTGTAATGAATGAAGCGGAAACTGTAAATTCATGTGAGTTTCGGGTTAGATCGTTTATGAAGAGAGTCAGATGGTATGTAGATACAATGTACAAAAGGAAAATTATTGTCGTTTATAAAGCGTAAACTGAGTGACGTGAGATACAAGGTGCCATTCCTGAAACGTTATTTTTTCTAGCAAATGTAAGTACCTAATATTATACAATCACTTCTAATTACTAAACTGAGTACTTAAATTAATCAGTACTGCCATGAAACACGTGTATTTTTTTATTTATTACAATGTGATACAAAGCTGTCAAAAAGTGACTCTTTTCCCAAAGTTCCCTTTGTCTCTTTCTTCATCAGTATATTCTGACGATCTTAAATTGTTATGGAACATTAAAGAGAAAGTTTAGTTTAGGGGCTTTTATGAGAGAATATAGATATATCTACTTGTTATTATTACCTACATACTATACACAACTTTACAAGAAGTGTCGAACTTTTGATAGAACATGATATACCTAGAAACTGTTTTGGTAAAACTTTGTTATTTCCTAGAAAATATTCAAAGTAAACCACACAAAACAACGTTTCTCTGATTGAGAAATTAGCTAAGTATTAGAATATGTATGTTTACTTATTATTATTACCAAAACACATAAACACCATACTCAACGAAATTAACTTGAAGCAAAGTAAACAGAAATTTAAAATTAGGGAGATAATATGAATTTGAAATTACGTAGTTATCATATACAAGCATTTTTATCTTTTTGTATAATATAAAACCTATTCCGCAGAATTGTGATATTTAAATTCCGCGTTTTTTTTATTATAACTATAATTATTGCTATTTTTTTATTATACTATAGCACCGACTATAAAAAAAAACATGATGACGTTAACGGGGTACTTATATGTATAAATATTTTTCCATAGGGATGGACACAAGTCAGAAATTCATATTTTAGTCCCCCACATATAGGGAATCATATAATATACAGAATATAAAGAGAAATAATACGAGAAAGATGTTTTACTGAGAAGTGGTTATATCGCAAAATCATATTTTTTTTATGGGACAGAATCACACATAAAATTTATTTTTGAGAATATACCGCCGTTGTATCGTGATCTAAGTAAGTAGGTAGTCAATGATATACCATAGAAATTCTTTATAAAATATTATGCTTAATAGAATAGGGTTAGTTGGAAGAGACCGCAGCATTGTAATAAGCTCGTCCTATTGGACTTGTATCATGGTTTCTTACTGAATGTTTTCTTAAAACATATTTTTGTAAATATGTTCACATGAAGTATAAATAAATTAATAATAAACTATATGACTACATCAAATAATACAAAATTTGTATTATTTTATCCTTGTATGATTTAGTGCAAATTTATGTGATTTACATAATTTTAAGTTTCTGTGCCAATAAACTAATAAAATCCATATCTTTACCCAAGTCATTACTTTCTTACTTTCTTATTCAGCCATCTCCGTCCACTGCTGAACATAGGCCTCCCCCGTACTCCTCCATATATCTCTATCTTGCGCCCTCTGCATCCAATCACAAGCAACTCGTTTAATGTCGTCTGACCATTTCGTGGGGGGGGGGTAAATAAAAGACATTATCTTTCCACAAAATGTCTTATGGCATTTGAGTGTTTCATTACAACTTAAATATTTTTTTATGTGATTTTGTCTCATGTGATATCGTCCTGACTTGCGTTAAAGTGAGGCAAAATACACCTAATAATAACGAGAAAAGATTAGTGAATTCCAAACACGTAATCCTAAAAGCAGACCTAAAAACACGAACGGGAAAACGAAACGAAAACACTTTGACAGGAGTAGTCTTGTCACACCTACGGTAGGTATGGTATAGATATCTACCACTGATGTAAGTAATATTGAACAAACTGAGCAGAATTTTTACTATATTTCCAATAGATGTGCTAGTATGAAAGGAGGTGGCCTGAGGATATCGTATATAGACATACCTAATATTCTCTTTCATAATATTTTTCCAGTGTTAAAGTAATGTGAGCAACCTCTGATAGGTATTAGTCAGTGATCTTTGCATTCTAATAGATTTTTAGAGTAATAAGTGAGATATTGTATGATATAGATTATAGACATTTTAATAGAGAACAGAAAATTGGTCCGATTCTTATGTTTTTAGTATTCGTTACGATTGTGAATGTTCTGTTTTATTTCTCGTTGAGTTTCAGGTGAGGTAAATGAATAAATACACTGAGTAAGTGTATAACTCGTCTAATGATGTGTCCGTCTTTTCAAATTTAAATTAATCTTTTAAGTCTGTACTGTGGATCGGTTATTCACATTTCATCGTATGAGGTTGACTGTGTATTCATCTAACCATGATTTTCGTATGAATATAGTAATCAGCCAGAAAGCCAGAAATCAAAGCCAGAAAAAAACGTAAGAACTATGGTGAAAAATTTCCAGAAATCGTGATGAAGAAAACGTTAATCCTTAAAAAAGAACATAACCCATAAATGCAAAGATAAAGGGCGAAGCAGTAAGAAGTCCGTAATATTGTAGATAGAGGTAGTCATAATATGAAAAAAGTCAATATCTATAACCGGATAACATTAGATTTATTGCTGTTTATTTTCTGCGATGATATCCAATAAACTCAAGCAACAATGCCTACAGCAAACAGTCAATATTGATCGCCTATTGAGAATTAGTTTACCGTACGTTAAAAAACTCGGCAAAAGATATTGAACTTTGTTAAGTTGTAAAACAAGTCGGATACGGTTCAATATGCCATAATAATTTTATAGACGTTGAACAAGCTAATACCAAATTATGATATAACTTAAGTATTTCCACGGTATAGGAAGCGAATTGCGTGCGAAAAGAATGATGTAAAGAGTAGTTTGAATAATGATTTGTCATACATTGTCTTGTCACTAAATCAAAACTTTCAAGTTTTTGTTTACCAGTTACCTCGTTATTGACGTCACGTTTAGTTATAATATATAACATTGTGAATATAGTAACTTCAATATTTACTATTTTCAAGGAAGTAATTTCACTAATGTGAATAGGATTGTTTCACGTGGTTTGTTTCTCGAAAAAAAGATACAGAGTTTTTATAACACATGTCTACAAATCTGTCCCTTCACACCGGATTTATAACTTAATTAATAGGCAAGTAGCAGTATGTTATGATTTCTCAGCCTCCATTGTTGGATATAGGTCTCCCCTTTAGTCCTCCACAACTTAATGTTCTGGGTTCACTGCATCAATCTTCCTCCAGTACAGTTCTTTATATTTCTGGAGTCTGTCAACGATTTTTTTGACTTGTTCTTGGTCGCCATTCCATTATCTTTTTGGTCCATGGTCAATACTAGATTCTGGCAACATGACCACTGTCCAGCCCAGCTCCACATTAAAATACAGCATCTTGTAAAGAAACAGTTTCGATAAGGTAATCAAGACCAAAAATCCGTCGTATAATACTGAAAATACATAGCTAATCTAATATCCCAACAGTCTTCAATAAATTGAAGCGCAATTTTATTCATTGTGTGTTAGGTTCCTTCTTGGTGAAATGTCTAACAATAAAATAAAACTCGCACAAGTGATAACTCCCCATTCGATAAGCGATTGTAATCATAAAAAAATGTAAAAATACGAAATATATTACACAGTCACATTAGTAAAAAAGGTGGCATGTATCAATACAAAATATATTCCCAGAAAATACAATAATATTTCAGTATTATGTAAATATGAATGTCCCTGACACAAATAGTTCCAACATTCCTGAAACATAATTAGTTATGTGAAGTATGTGAAGTATTGTTGATATGAACATAATATTACAATGGCTATCCGATGTTGCATTAACGCCATCTATAAAAAAATATTTGGTATTGAAATTACAATGTAATTCATGTCTTTAAAAAAAACGTTGATGAGGTGTTGTTTGATGGTGGCGTTGATCAATATAAAGTAAAGTCTGATTTTTGTAAGTGTTCGCATAACTCCCGCATTTTACAATGGAATGCTGTGAAAATTAGAATAACATTTGCGATAATATAGGCTGTGTCCTAACGTCGCCGGTTTTCGAAGAAAAGGCTTTTCCTAGAAGATGCTGTGATGATCCAAGGGTTGTGTGGGGTCGAGTGTGATATCGTATGAAAGAGCGTTTGAAAATAATTTCAGATCTTAAGTCACAGCTCAAGACTATAAATATGCCGGGTTGTTTCGTCAAATTTGCCGTTGTGAAGCACGGTAACTCAGCTAGTATCTACTAAAAATAAAATAGTATGATATGAATATGATACGGAACTATTTAGGAATATTTGAATTTAATTTATTGCTCACACCATCAACGAAATATTACCTTATGTACTTAAGACACAATAATTTTATAATTCAAATGCAGGTTCTATTCTTATCCCTGTCTAAGAGTAAAACTGTTAACTCTCTCTCTTCTCTACACCATATCCCATTTATCTGGGGTCGGCGGTTCGGATCCTCTCTCTCCATCTGCTCCAATCGAAGCAGTCTTCTGGAGTAAGAAAAAAATAAACTGTTAACTGGCGACCTTAAAAAAGCAATGTTAAAAGGTAAGTCCCACATTCCTATTTTTTTAATGGTCAATCCATATGTATGTATTTCAGGTTTTTTCATTTTCATTTCATTTCAGGTTCATTTCCGTAAGGTTCATCAGAATATTAACAAATATGTATTTTTCTTATCGATCATATTATAATTAAGTGATATTTTGATATTTCCATTGCGAATAATTTATCTGCTGTTAACATGAACATGAAATGTCAGATTTATTTAAGTTTTCAACAACATTTTTACACGAAATTATCTCCGCCAAGCACGCAGTTTTATCATTTCTACTTCCTTCAATCAGTCTACGCAGAATAAGTCAATTTACATGAACGAACTTGTCAATTTCAACGTTTTAATAAATCAATGACAGCGAAGACAGCGTTGTATGATTAACATGAATAATATACACGAAAAATCAACATGTGCGTTTATATAAATTCAGTCTTGTATTTTGTCTTTCTCCCACCAGAGGGCACTTATTAATCTGTTTTAATCTCGATCGTTTGCTTATGCGAGTACATATGGACAACAAAACGCCAGATTATTATATTCCTTGATGATTGCCTTTTGAACTGAGTTGAGTCACCAGCGTTTGCTTACACAGAGAAACTACCGTGTCTCGCCAAAACGAAAAGGAGGGCAACTGGTTTTCAAAGTCATCGATATTGTCAACAGTTTCAAAAGTTGGATGACTGGGGTTGTGTACAAAACCCATCAAATACTTTCCTGGATACTTCACAGTAAGTTAAAAATTGAATGGTGACGTGCATCAGAAAACATCGTGAGCACCCAATATCAATTCTCTAGTCCGAATCAGCTGGCCCAACATGCAAGCTCAGTAGCTACTTGTGTGGTATGGGCGTGTGCCATCAGTGTTAACTGCACATAACGTGAGGCGAACTAATAAAAATGTTGATAGAGACATAACAGAGTATAAAGTAAAAAATGAAAGAATATTAGGTAAGTATGTGTAAGCAAAATTCTCCATTGAGTGTCTTTATTACGAGCTCGCGTAGTTACATAGCTACATACAACTGTATGCGTATAGCTTTATATTTTGCGTAGAAAAGGGATGGGTACGGTACGCAGCTTAGTAATGGCATGTGCGTGTTGAAGTATACAATGGAAAGAAATGCTTAAAAACGTGAGATAACATGTATTATTACTATACTAATATACAACTATTAGGTACCACTACTTAGCCCTTTAACATTCCTTCTGAGAACACAGCAGGCCCGTCACAATGGTTTATATTACATCTTCCCGTTTCTTTCAAAATGCTTGACATAATATGACGCGACGTTCAGTGAATGCGGGTCTTCTCAGGTAAACAAGAATACATCATTGGAGAGTCTGGTACCGGATTCGAATCATAGTGTTGTGTATTTTGCCCTCCATTACCCAAGAGTTTAGCTTATTGCGGGATTATGTACAGTACATTGAAAATAAATAAAATGAACACAAGATCCTTTTTTATTGAAAAAATCATACATACTTAAACAGTAAGATGGCGAGATTTATTATTATCAACATCTTATCGAATCCTCCGCACACCCGAATAACACAGGCGCCCGTAACTGCCTGCCTGTAACACTGCCTTAAGTTTAGCCGAAAGGAAGAACCCCCTAAAACACCGTCCGGAACGACTCCGTCAATGTACCTGCCACAAGAAGGAAAAGTTAAGCATTCGTACAAAGGCTTTCCTCCATACAAAATTTGTTTAAATTTTACAAAATCTGTGACGTCACGAACAAATTCAAATGGATGGCATAAGGTCTTCTTCTTCTTCAGCCCGTAGCCATCCACACCTGGACGTAGGCCTCCTCCATCCCTTTCCATGCCAAACGATCTTGGGCCACTTGCATCCATGTTGCACCGGCATACTTCACGATGTCTCTATCGGAGCTGTGGTCGTCCGAGGTGTCTTGTGGTAGTCCTAGGTCGCCGAGGCGTTTTGTCCATCTATTGTCTGAGCTGCGGGCGATATGACCAGCCCACCGCCATTTTATTATGGCCACTCTTTCAATAATGTTATAAGGTATAAGCCGTAAATTAAAGCGTTACTATCGTAGAAGCTCCAATCATAGTACCTTCAATTGTATACGAAATTATTATAGGCAGGCAAATAATATTACCGTTTATTTTTTTTTAAATCACGATTTACTAGACAGACAGCCTGGCGATAATCAACTCGTCACTATCACATTCACAATAGTACAATCACCGCTTATTCAACATGTCAGGTATTTGTGTTAGACAGACAATAAGTGACATGAAGAATGCAAAATTACATCAAACAAATTATGTGGTTACTACGAATTACAATAGGTACAAAGTTTCTAAAAGTTATCCATTTCGTTCTCAAAAGTTCTACAAATTTTAGTTAACGCCTAAATATAGTAATTAATTATATCTACAATAACTATAATTTAAGCCATTTAAGGGGTTATGAGTGTTTTGCTGATGGAGACAAAAAGGTTTTTTTTAATTTAATTATGGCAACCCATCGACAAGTAAGAAGAATTATCATTATGCTTCATCCACATGCTGGCCGAGCAGTCACGTTTTTTGTGAGATTGTGTAAAAAGACGTGCGGACGGGGTGATTGATTCAAGTGGAGGCATTACAATTTACAAAGATAGGTAGGTACTATATGAATATATTATATGCTATATTATGTTTTTTAAAAGCCTTCAATGACCCCATATATAGCTAAATTATAGCTTATTAGTTGTATTGCCTGAGCAGAAATAGAATATAGAAACAAAATAAATACCTATCTAAGTAAAATAGGTATATCGTCCATCTTAGATATTAGATATATTTCGGCATAGAAAAAAGCTAGTTTATAAAGCAGCATTGGAATCATAATGCGAGTATGTCACGAATTTCATTGAATCGCAAGTTTGAAAATAGAAATGAAATATTTTCATATTTCGATTCTATTCCGTATTCATCACTTCGTAAAGAAATTTAAATTATCGTGTCATACCTGACGCTTCCTATTTGTCACAAGTATTTTACATTACCTTTCACAATAAAATCTACACAAAGCCATAGGACGCAATGTTTAAGTGTTTCTATTTGATTGTCTTTTAACATGAAAACTTCATAAAGAAGATATTATTATACCTACCAAGAAATACTACGATATTACGAAAACTTTGTATGACACAACATAGTATTCGCTTCATAATATATATTTAAATGAATCTGGGTTTGCCGAAATAAACTCAAATACATATTTGTACACTTCACAGAAAGCTTAAAAGCTTGTGTTGTGAAGTGGAGTAAGTCGGGAATTGAACTCGCGCCCGCTGGATTAGCAGTCGAGCACGTTTCCAACCAGGCTTCCGACCACCTCCAATAATATTTTACATAATTTTAAAGGACGAATCAGGGTTGAATGCAGTGAATGTGATGAGGTAGTTAAGAAGAATGTGTGGGAAGAGAGATAAGATAATGAATGAGCTTATAAAAAAATAAGAGAGTGACTGCAAGAAAGCGAATAAACTAAGTTGGTTTGGCATGACGAGAGAATGAACGATGATAGAATAACTAAAAGGATATGTGTGAGTGATTGAATATACCTATTTATGTGAGAAAGCAATGCCGTCCGTGTGAGACCTGGAGCATGTTGACCAAATCATCAACTAACTTACTAACATCATACCTAACACGTGATACCTCAAAATTATTCGTTTAATTATTATAACTGAAGATGGAACCACAGTGTTCCTACTCCATATCACAACCAAAAAGCAGGCTGCAAATGTTGCGTCCACTCCTCAGCAGATGGCGTTAGCATCGAAAAATTGGTTCATTGTGAAATAGTTTTCAGCTGTAGCATTTATACAACTTTACCAAGAATTACACAATTGACAACAGGATGAGGTGGAATGGGTGAACGTTGCTCTGGGCATAAAGTGATCACTTAAGCCAGCCAAAGCCGACTCGTAAGCGTCGGAACACCCATCCCGCTTCCTTCCAAAGGGAGCTCACATAATGCTACATTATGTCAATGAAGATGCTTTTCGTCTCTGTTGAGGAAAAAAACTGTAAACTGTAGTGCCTGAAAAAGTTGCCCTCGGTTATTACAATATAAATCAAGTCAGCTGATTAAACATTTTCCAGAAACATCCACCTCTCTTCTGAACAAAGGAAAGTTCCAGGAAAGAGGGTAGCAATGATAATAATATGACTCCTTCTGAATAATTGGGTTAATTTGGACGAGGCAGTTGATTGTATAGTACGAGTATATTAGGGTCTGAAAAATTCTCAGAATCCTCTATTGTTTGGGGACAAAATAACACAGGTAAAAAAATTTTTAATAACACCTTCAAAATATTTTTCTTTTAAAAAACATATTTTTTTGGGTCGCAAGATATTGCTTTTGCAATATGTCAGCCCTTTAAAAAATGACTCTTTGAAGATTTTTTGTAATTAATTAAAATTTTCTGGCGAATGAAGATTTATATAGGTTCTTATAGACAAGTTTTTAAACTTACTTTACTCACTTATCCAGCCATCTCTATCCACTGCTGAACGTAGGCCTCCCCCGTACTACTCCATATATTATCTCTATATTATTTTGTAATGTACCTACCATGCGTGCATGCTGTGGATACTCTTAATTGGGAGGTTAACGTGAATTATATATTTTGTGTATGTATGTTTGTTAACTTTCTGTGTGTGCCCCCAATAGATAAATAAATAAAAACTGATAAGAAATTTTACTTTTTCCCTGGGTTGCAGAATTCCCAGTGCCATCGCTGGTTGAAAAATTAGTTCCTCTTTCTAAAATATATATCCAGAAAAAAATACATAATGCATTTCACATATTTTTCAACAATGAGGACTACACCACTCTTTTTAATACAGCCATACATAAATGTTTGCGTTAAAATAATATTGCGTGTTTTTATGTCCAAATAGCATTTACTGGTTACCCCATTATTGAGAGATATCGTAAAGGGGTAGCAGTAGTATGTACTAGTAATTTTTTAACCCAATTTAAGATAAATTAGTCACTAAATAACTCATAAATTTTCTTTTCAATACTACAAACATAAATAGTATATGGTAGTACCTAATATTATCATGTAGCTTTTTTAGGGATCAATTTTTTGTAGGAAGACAAAAATATAAAAAAGGTCACAATATCATAAAAGATTTTTCATATTATATTTTCCATAAGAATCACTTTTACCTATACGTTTTCTTTATAGATATACGGACCCGATGTTATAAGGTTTTGTGTTCCTTTTTACCCCTTGCCTCGGCCAAATTTAATTTTCCTCTGAGAATTACTCTAACCTATGTTCCTTGTAAGAAGGGATAAGTTGGGTAATTTGTGAAAACAGGTATTTTGTAACAGGTAACAAAACGTATCTTTCCGAACTCGGCATAATCATAATGTAGATATACAAACATTGTATGTATAAGTAATAAGAGCATACCCTCCTATAATATTATCATATATGTAGTTGTTTTAGATGTTCCAATGGTAGGTTCATTTGGTACGGTATTTTCTTTGATAATTAATAAACATTTGTGTTGTTACCTGAATAAGTGCGAACAAGTTGAATTAGTTTTCACATGTTGATAGAATGAATAGCATGTATCATATGATAACCAAAATGTTGTAGAAATCGTAAAGTGAAAATCAGAAAATGACCTGGCTCTATCACGCAAACCAGATTCTCAAAGATTGTATATTAAATTAGAGGAAAAGAAACTCTTTATAGCGTATACATGATGATTAGTATATGAAGAGATAGGACTAGTGGTTTACTAAAATCGGACAATAAATCTATTAAATAGATAATTATACAGGGTGTTTGATAGATGGATACAGATATCTTCAGGAGTGATAGTAGAGGTCATTTAGCATCTTTTGAGCCAAACTTAGCTTAGTCGAAAGTCGCACGGTTTGTATGGAAATTTGCTTAAATTAGAGGTGATCTATTTAAGTTTTTGTATCATAGATTTACGAAACTAATGTTTTTTATAATGTTTTGTATATCATTTGAAAGAGCATAAACCAGAGAAGTTTTTTCCAAATTTCTGAATCTTTGAACATTTTTTTTCTTATCTAAAATTCTCTTCAAAGTCGTAACTCGTTTTTGAAATATCTCTTTCTCGAAACTTTAATCCGATATTTTTTTAACATGATTGTTTTTAAGATTGAACTTATGATTTAAATAGACTAAACACATATTCAGGTAACAAAAAAGAATGATAGAACTAAGTAGGTACCTTTACTTACGATGCTATCGGGCTAAAACTTGAGTAATTCGGGGTATTTCGAATAAAAGTTAAAATCTCGAATATCTCGAGAACCGTGCGACTTTTGACAAAGCTAAGTTTGGCTCAAAAGATGCTAAATGACCTCTACTATTACTCCTGAAGATATCTGTATCCATCTATCAAACACCCTGTATACTGTAGTTTTCTTGTAACTAGGTATAAGAGATTTAAATTATACGCAACATGATTGCATTATCTTCTAAAATTATAATCAAACTTTTAATAAACAAACGTCAAATGCAAAAAAAAACATTATTTTTTATCGGTGCATTGACCCTACAAAACCTTTTATACTTGTACATAGTAGGATAAAGAAACATTCTACAATGTTCAACTGAACAAACACAGACCAAAGAAAAAAATCATTTTTATTAATTAATGAATCCGTACTGTATTATTTCCTACAAATATCTCAGAATGTGAAGTTTTATACTACAGGCCTAAACAAAGAAACCAATGGCTCCCTTTGTTTAATAATATTTACTCAACGTAATGTGATTTTAATGGAATTTATTGGCAACCAAATCAAAATGAAATGTTTAACTCCTTTTAAAACTGCTAATTCAATCATTAGATATAATACGGTATGGACTATGGAGCTCATTTCAATGCGAATAAACATAACTTACTCACGGATAAAATATCCGCTGACCTTTCTACCTACCCAATAACCTACTATCAAAGGGTTCGGATATTTTACCTACAAAGTCCCTATACATATACATATCAGACCCCATTCCTTACCTACTTTTACAACGTTTGCAAATTTTAGCGAGTTTAAAATCAAAATGAATTATGGACATATTAATTTATATTTTTAATGCTTCTTTTAATAATCATTAACAGTAATTATTTAGAGTAGACACAGTAAGGACGAAACAAATCCTCAGAACGTCCTAAATTAAAACACTGTGATCCATCTTAGGCTGAACACTCACCAATGAAGAAATCCGCAGGACCTACAATGTTGAGGACATTAAAGGACAGGGCAGAAAAAGAAGTCGGTTCTGGAGGGATCATGTTGAAAGGATTGACCCCATAAGAGTGACTAAGCTCGTCATGCAAGAGATCCCCGAAGAACGACGGCCACCGGGACTTCCATCACCAAAAAGATGGAGAGAGAGTTGGACCTTTACATCACAGGAACGTGACTTGAGTCCTGGCTAAATTGATCCATGATGAGAAGAATAAGAAAGAGGAAGAATGAGAATCTTATGATAGATATTATTTTATATTTACACTTCTTGACAGTTCGCATATTGAGTAGGTACCCTTAAATAACGGCCATATTATCCTATTCTAATATATTACTTCTGCAATTAACTCGTATACCAGATAAAAATTCTCAAGAAGCTATGAACTATCTAAAACAGCAAACGTATAGGTACATTCTTCTTCTTCTTTCATCGTTTCCTCATTGCTGAGGGTCGTGATTTGTGGAGCTACCCACGGAGAAAACATGGCGCCTCCAGTCCTCTCTGTTCTCCGCAATCCGCATCGCCATCTCCCAGTCATTTCCTTAATCTGGTCGCACCACCTTGCAGGAGATCTACCTCTACTTCTTTTGCCTGGAACACTTCCCGTGATTATATTTTTTCCAGGTTTCCGGACTCTCTTCTGGTGATGTGACCAAAGAAACCTAGTACTCGACGAATGAATTCCGCAGATAGTCATTCCGTTATTTTGAGTTCTTTGAGGACTGAGTCATTCGTCCTTCTTGCAGTCCATGGAATCCTCAACATGCGACGCCAAAACCACATCTCAAAGGCATCAATTCTGGCGCGATCTCGGGATTTTACTGACCAAGTTTCGGCCGCGTAGAGAAAGATAGGGATAGGTAGGCCTAATACCGAAAAAAATTGAATAGAATAAAAAAAATATTTTTTAAGTTTTACAAATAATGTACATTAGTAAGTATGAATGCAGAAATGATTTGCACAGGCACGCCAACCTAATTTATTGTAAGAATATTCATTTTTGTAAGATCCAAAATAGTAATTTGGAACTAGAACCTTTTGTGCTCAACCTGTAATAATTTGGGTTTGAACTGTGTAATTACCTAGGAAACCGTAGATAGCAATCTGTACAATTTTCACAGTGATTGGACGTCTCACAAAAGAAAAACGATGAATGGTCTCTGTTTTGCTTCAATATACAACAGTGCGAACGAATTCTTTTTGACATGGGAAAACTTGTAAAAAATATAAGTGATACTTGAGTACCTATTTGATTTTTTTTAATAGTTAGGTACATAATCAATTAGATATTGGGTAGTTTATGGACACTTTTTTCTATTAATCCGTAATACCTATTCTAATTTTAGTATAACTGAAACCGTATTATCCTTTCCCTTTAATTATTTATGCTTTGATGTCACTGCCATAGGAATGGTGTGTAGTAAAACAGATTCTTTGGGATGAAAAATACCACGGTGAATGTGCAAAGTATGCCACTACAAAAAAAAATAGTAATTTAATTTCCGCAAAAATATCACAGATTATCCCAAATTGTAGCGAATCCATTTAAATGGATTATTTTCGTAAGTGTGTTGTCAATGGTAACTAGTGTAGGGTAGGTATTTAAGGTCATTTTAAAATAACGGATCGTTAGTTTTAACGGGTTGATAAACCCTGATAAAAGTCATCAGAGGACAAGGGTGTGACTGTTTCAGAATTAAATTGAGAGTGCGTTATTTGCGGAGAGCTGGGGTTAAATTTAACACCCCTTAATTAATACGAAAGATAATTTTTGTTATGTATGTAAGTATACTATAATAAAACGTACTATAGATACTTCTAGAATATTATCATGCTTGTAGGTATTATTATATTGCGGTACGATTATAAAGGCCATCACCATTTCTTAAATCTTGTAAGTATTTCAAGAACCTATTTTGATAGGGTTCGTCTTGTAAGAATCCCAAGCGCTCCATATTTTCGCAGCAGTTACCAACCCCACAGTCGATTCAGCGTAGCCAATGTCCTGAAGTCCAGTTCGCTTCATACAAGAATATTTTCTTGAGCTATGAAGGGTTTGCGCGGATCTTCCGCGCCCACCTGCGTAAACGATCTACGTAATCCTAGTAGTAAACAAAACACTACCAATTATAACATTTTATTATAGTATTCGATATTATATGTATTATGATTATGTCTTGTATATAAATTTCATCGTGCAAAAACAAAACAAGCCGTCAAAATTGTTGTTAAAGGTTTTATTTCTGTGTTTTCCTTTGTGTAACCCCAGGCCCTCTAGGCACAATCACTTTGGAACATCAGACTTAGTTTATTCTTTTTCTGCGGAGAGAGACTTTTTTCATTATTACTTTCTTGAAGAATTCATAAATATTTGAGTGGCGAAACATTTGCAACGACAATACAAAATTTTAATTAAAACATTTCCCCGAAATTTTAATCGTGTTTATGAAATATTTTCCTAGGGTTTCTTCACAACTGTTGTTTATTCAGTGATGAAACCATCTAGTAATTTAGTCTTATTCTTAGAAATACAAAGTAGCTGTGGAGGTTTGTGTTCCAAAGCTTTATGAATTTGTCAATATAAATGTCAGAGGAAGACCTTTCGATCTATCTCTCTTATTAAATAAAATATCTGTGAATTTACTGTAAGGTACCACCTGCCTACACAAGAATCTAAATCAATTTATGCAAATTTTGTAACCTTAATGTAAAAGTTAGGATATTTTGAATTAATAATGAATCAATTGGTAAGTACATAAATCTATTCAGATTTATTAAGCACACCTATATAGACGCATACCTAAAATGTACCTATGGTAGAAAGCTTGAAGGGCTATTAGCTAGTGGCTATGCTAATTTCTCAATGTTTGATTATCGGGCGTTCTGCTGCGTGAAGTATCTACTAGAAGTACTAGATATTGATCTAGCTCTCGATTTTCATATTACCTTCATATTCAGGTAAAGAGCACAGTAGGTACTTGCCTTTTAATTTTATTTGACAGCTGAATCAATTCAAAATATTATCAAAAATCCAGCATGCTAATCGCCATTATTGCAATAATACCTGAAGCAATCAACAAAAATTAGAATTCAGATAAATGTTAGTCCGGGATGTCATTAAAATAATTTCTAAACTCTCTCTAGTTTTGGATCCACCGCTACTATAGTAATCTCGAGATCGTTGAATTCAAATAGTACTAGGCAGCTAGCTCAACACACAAAAAAAATGGAATTAATATAATAATGAAAGAATTGAATGAGGTTAATTATAGAAACAGGTACATAAACTTTTCATTTGCATGTATGTTTGTATTTCGTCTGTCTGTTATTGCTTTTTTTAATTTGTCTGTTTGTAATCATATTTATAATTGTTAACCTGTTGACAGTCCATCTATTGAAATGTAAAAACAAAAGAAAAAAAAAACACATCCCGAGAGAAATGATACCTACAAATAAAAATAAAATAAATATCTATCAGCCAGAAAATGTTCATTAATTTCAAAACAAGAAAATAATAAAAGGGCCGACGAAAGTCAAATCAAAGTATGAAAAATTATCCCATTTCTTGAGTTTTATATGAACCAATCACGTTTAAAAATTTGATTCAAAACGTAGCAACAAGTTTTCTTTGTAGTTCTGTATTGTAAACGACACAAGAACAAAAAAAAAAGAGAAATGTGTGAAGATAATATTACAATATTATTACAAAGTCGCTTCTATTGTGGGTTTGGAATTTTCTGCGAAGAAAACAAATTTAAATGCTGTGTATTATATGGGTGTTGTTGTTACTTGTTTTATATTGTAATATCTAATAATAATATTACAAGGAATTTAATATGAAGAATAAATTATTCAAATTGTTTAATATCCAAACATCGCGTGATATCAACCACTCTAAACTGTAATAAGAACATTATAACACCATACTGTACATAAAATCCACCTACATAAAAGTCATAATATCCAGCTCTATACAGGGGACGTTTTTTTCATATAAAGGACATTTTTTTACACACAGAAGCAATTGAAAGCAACACGTTAAATGTTGCTGTTGATCCATATATACCTACGTCAAAAAAAATACTTCAGAAGGGTGCGTTAATTTCAAACCCACAACATTTAATCTCCATTGCATTTCTAATGGACACCGATAGTTACAGAGCAGTTATCCGCATATGAGAGTGTAGTTAAAAGATGAAACTTTGATAATCGTATATTCCGTAGTGAAAAATACGTTCTTCTGCATCCACGGCAGAGAGATTATGAGGGTAGTGGCTTAATAATTACAATGAGATGCAGCAATCTTATCTAAATGTACGTAGAGAAGGGTCCCAAAACTTAGCTGTCAACCTTTAATAACCGTCAAACTTTGTTCTGTGTACACTCTTCGGCGCAAAGGCTGAACAATGTAATGCCGAAGAGTGTATTATTTTAGTGAAATAAAATAAAAATAAATAAATAGGAGCAAAAAAGATGAATTGAGAGAAGAAATGAATAAAATAGAAACATGCATCTAGAAACTGATTACCTCAATATTGGGACATAATAATTGTGATGGTAGTAGTAGTAGTACAATAGTAATTCTAGAAACAATAACCTAGCAAATTGTGTTGCTAGACTTTCATGTTGTTTCTGTAGTGTAACACTTTGAATACGCGTTTAATGTGACGTAAAATGTTCTGAGATTTTGCATAGCATTTTGAATAAGTTTTTCGAATATTGTATTTAAAATTGAAGAAAAAAAAACTACATAATTCTAAATTTAAACAATGTTTTTGTCGTCGAAAAGTTAGATTTTAGATTAAGAACAGTTTTCATTTGTTAATAACGCTGACTATGGGATTATTCTCATCAATAAAAGGGGATTTGTCACGCAATTTATACGTACGTCGTGGAGAATTACAATTTAATTCTAATGCCAACCGATACTTAATTGTATAGAGAATTTAATTGAATGATTATTTCTATCGTGTCAAAAAGTTGTATAAAATGAACAATTCGCAAACCAACTAATTGAATATTTTATCAAATTTGACGTAATTACCAACCTATGTAGATTTATAGGACTAAATGATTCAGGAATATATAGGCATTTGTAAGATTTTGTCAGAGAAAACAAGTTAGCCAAAATAACCCACAGCATTTTAGCACTAGAATATTGCTTAGTGTGATAGTTTTTCACAGAAAGCAAATTGAACTCCTCCACAGATGGGGCAAGCGGGACAACTGCCCCAAGCGGGACAACTGCCCCTAAGGTAGAATCCGAGAACTAAGTTGTCGAGGAATGTCGGTTTACTGGGTTCATCAGCGCAATAATGCGCATTCACATCTTGTCTCCTGAGGCACTTCAATACTTGAGCTCACAGGATCTTAATCTCTGACGCTGGTCTCTGCGATGTCTTACAAATACGAATCGACGTCCGCTCCCACACACGTGCTAGTCACCTAGTTTTTTTTAAGTTTTGATGCAATAACAGCTGACTCCAATATGGCTCTGAAAGCAAGAGATGTCTGAGCAGCCCGCAATGACCATCCAGAGACTATACACATCAGAGCTGCAGCAGGCAACGGAGTTGACCCAGAATATAGTACATATCTACAGAAAAACATTTGGATCTTTAATTTTAAGCCCGCAGTATTCTCAAAGTTTTAAAACATCAAATATCTCAGAGAGAAATGCGTGGTGAGTTCAGTGTTGTAGGAAATAATCCACGTTTAAATATCGTGGCCCAACGTTGGGAATAATAATACGATTGTGTATGTTTGCTTTATGTTTTCATTTATAAGGGATGATGTTTACTGCTTTCCACACTATTTATTTAGGTTATTTACGAGAAAATTAATGTCTAGTAAAAAGAGAAATGGGCGCCCATTATTGATCGCATTAATGTGATTGTGTTGTGCGAGTTATGATACACCTCAACGACCTGACGCCTTACAATAATACTATATATTATTTTTACGCATTTATAGAGCAGTAAGAAGACAATGTTTTAAAAACCAAACGAAATAATCGTTGTCACTATAAAAACCATTTTTATATTTACCATTGAATCGATTGTATTTAGTAAGTTCACCATTATGAAGATGGCTATCCATTCTTACCTGTAAATAAAGAAAAAAATGTATTTATTAATAAACTCTGCTACGGTCACAAATTACGTAATGAAGTACAGAATACACATAAATAGTACGAATAATAGTACAATCCAATACTGATTTTTTTATACTTTCTGCAAAACAGGGCCCATACTAGTAGGTATATCTCAACAGATAGGATGGACATTCATCAGGCTTATGACTGATCGTCGGCTGGCTCAATGTGATCACTTTACACTTAAGTAACATTCACCAATTCCAGTCCATGCATCTGCCGCGGCCGGGAATCGAACCTAGACCTCCAACCTGACAAGCTGGTATTTTACCGCTATGCTATGAAAGCTGGTAGCCAAGTCGGTTGGGTAAAAGGCGATCTGCCAAGACTCATTTCGTGTGCTATGCATTCCCACTCGAGCCTCAACATTTTGCAAGCTAGGGCATAAAATGTGTTTTAATTAGACTGCAGTTTTGTTCACGGTTCAATTTCGTTCTGATTCGGTTCATAAGATGTCACCTGAAGCACTTCTATGCTTGGACCCTCACGATCTTAATTTCTGACTCTGATCTCTCCAGTGCCATACGATATAGGTATAATAGTATACAGGAAGCAAAGATACGTAAATATATATTTGGTATAGGTAGAAAATTAATAATTTCATTTAATTTAAATTCCTCATTAATTAAAGGAGAAATACGAAAGTCTTCATTCGAAATGACTGTATTTAAAATTTTATTCAAATAAAAAAAAAGCCTTAACGCTCTGTGGAAATGTGATACACCGCGCCTAAAAATATCAATTAAGTGTTTCGAGTCCTGAAATATTCTGAAGAAAGATAATAATATACCTCGAATATGGTTCAAGAAAAAATAAATCGAGTTTGGGAAATCAACATCGTTACGAAATAATGGGAAATTCAAAACAGTTCGATTGAACGATTTACGCCAAGATGAAATGCGATATTTTAGATACAGAATTATTATTATAAATGTGGATTAAATGTTTGTAGTGTTCGCAACTCATATTGTTCACTCACTGCTTACGATTTGAGGTATTCGCTCCATGAACTGCAAATTTCCCATATGGTTATATTTTTTGAAATCAAGGATTCTTTCATTTCATACGGCTACATAGCCAATACTACTCGTATCAGACCAAGAAACAATCTACAATACATAGGTAGTCGATATTTCTAATTATTCACGTCGACTATAGTTAATGTAGTAACAATATTGGATATAAATATGCCTGGTACCCTTGTGTAAACTCGGTATTGTTACTATCTGTGTACTTGAAAAAAACTATTGCTGGTATAATAAATGTGAATCAGATATTATCTGCCTTCTAAACTTTTTCTTCATCTTTCTCTTGTATTAGATCCGGCATCCGCACACGGGTCTCCATAGATATTTTGCACCAACCGTCTCGCCACTGGTCTTCCAAGTTGGTGGCCGCCTTCTGGATTTCTCATTGGCAACCGCGTCTGATAGTATACTTTCTCGTCGTTATTAAATTCAATTAGGTACCAAATAATGTCATAACTTGGCGCAAAACGGCGCAGAATTGTATTACATTTCTCTTTGGAGAACTGAAAATATAAATTATTTCCCTCCAAAAATGATTATTAAATTTAAGTGAGAGGGGAGGGGAAGTGATGGAAAACAAATAAACGCCCAACGAAATGAAATGCACAACAGGAAGAAGAAAAAAACTCATAAATTTACTTTGTCCATAAATCAACTGATTAAAGATTTTACTCATTTAGACTTTTTACTTTTTCCTTATATTTCTTTTAGGTTATATTCCTATAACACCTATGAATATAAAGCATTTTACCTACATGCACCTAGTTGGTACAATATAAAACGAGTCGGAATTAATATTAAGAAATATCAACCTTTTCTTTGTTTCCGCTCCGTTTCTCCCTAATACATTCTACCTTATGTAGGGTTATGTAACTTTTGTATACTCACAGGGGTGACTGTTTAGATTATTGGACTAATTCTCATTATATTATAACACCTATGAAAGAAAAGTCATGTATATTTAGGTATTGATTCGCGAAAGGTTATTCGGGAGGTTGATAGGATAGTTTAATACTTTACGAATAGTTTGATTTTCTTTTTTTATTTAATTGTTTCCGTCCTGTAACATTCCATTCCCTATTACGAACACAGCAGTGTTGTGTTTTAACTGTTTATTTTTACATTAAGAAAAAAAGCTTGTGTAGTGTTGTTTAGAATACATAGTCAACATCGAGATTCGAACCCGGCACCCAGACCTATAAATTCAAACATTCACACTTCAATCTACAACCGGCGCCCACCAAGCTACAATTTTAATGTTTGGATCGAGAGATTTCGGGTTGACTGTAAGATAATGCTTTTAAAATAAGTCCGCCTTTTAGCACACTAACATTGTATTGTTTTTTATAACTCAGATTTTTGGCTAGTAAAGATTTATTTATTTACTATTCCTCGTGTGCTTTCTCGTGATGTCTCGGTACTTTCGTGCCGGATTTCACCAACTTCTTAAGTGAGGAATATTGGACATAGGAGCCACTTATCATTATTTTTCATACAAAATTTGTACTAGATGGCTGCTATCTCCACTATTTCTTCTGATATAAAGTTGGTGACATTCAGCATCAGTGTCTAACTCGCATGAGTCGCAAGTTGGTTACATAATTATTCCACCTGTTTCCGTTAGTTCGTTCTACCGTATTTTTCTTTTTCTTCATCATCAGCCTATCCTCGTCCACTCCTGAACAAAGGCCTCCTCCATCTGTCTCCATGTTGTCCTGTCCTGTACAGATTGCATCTAGGCTGCACCGACATGTCGGACCAGGTCGTCTCTCCATCTCAGCTGTGGCCGTCCCACACTTCTGTTCCCATCTTGAGGTCTCCAATGTTCCATTCTTTTATATTTATCAGTGTTTAATCATACTTCTCAAGTTCTGTTTTATTATTCTGTCACTACTATCTCCTTTAACGCTACGAATAATTGACTTCCTTCCCCACAAGCATAACATCAAATGACGCGAGTAGAGATGGAATAACCAATGAATTATTATTGAATCTTTTGTGGTATGTAAGTGGTGCGTAAGATTATAGAAATCTTTCCAAGCGAAACAATAACGGCGTCGAGGTAGAAAATAATATGAAGAATTGTAAGTAAATGGTGCATTGATTTTCTTTCTCAACCGCTATTCTTTATTCTGATGAATGCACTGCACGTAAAAAGCAAGAAATACAAAAGCAACACTTAAAGGTTACAAGTATTCCTTTAGAATGGTTTACGACTGACCTTTTCCATATTTTAATACAATGTAGAAATACTACTTTTAATATGAAATATCCTCAGTGTTTGAAGACATTAAATGTAAATTTTACTACAGTCAAGATTCAAGCTATACTAACTCCGTCTGAAGAGATTAACCTGTGTATTATTTTATGCAATATTGAATCTTTGTGAAGTCAACGTTCTTTATTTCTGCACTTCGGTGGGGAAGCAGTGTGACAGAAATGTATAAACAAACTTAAATTTGGATTAGACAATGACCAAAATCTATAATGCTTTATATGACAATAAATTTATTTATTCACAATTGACCAAAGAATATTTATCCGAAGGTATGTATATTGTATTACTGTGTTCGGTTTTTGCTTGTGTACACTTTGTCATATAAGTCACATATTTATTCATCATTTTTTCCCTATGTGTTCCTGTAAGTATTTTTTGTATATCTTATAGAAATATATGAACGCCTTTATTGCTACAAGTATGTCGGGAAAACATCTTCATGAATATTAAAAAAAGAGTTGAAAATTTTAACGCTTTTCACTGAAGGTATCAAATATTTAAGTTATGCAGGTAATCACACCTTGCAGTACAAAATATGATCGATGGTTGTGTTAATAGGTAACGAAAATAGAAAGGATTATTATTGTAACCCTGTATTGAATAATATTTTTATGTTGGGACTAGATTTGGCCCATGGGTGGAGTCTTTTACTGAATTTACGACACAAATCATAGGGTGACACGAAAAACACATGCCATATAACCATTAAATTATGATGTATAACACGGGAGGGTGGTAATTTTTTACTCGTTTCCTTTCCTGTCGTAAAAAGGAACGAAAGAGAAAGGGAAGGCGTAACAGATATGAAGATTTTAAAAATACATTTTTTACACACATATACCTACTGATACACCTCCGCAGTTTTATTTCTATTAAAGAAATCTTTTATAATGTTAGGTGTTGGTATATTATAATCATGGTAAAATGCGTCGTAGAAGAAGGGATTCTTTTTATGAAAAAAAAGCCTTAGTACCTACCGTGGAATATACTTTTACAAAAGAAGAGAAGGCAACAAAAGAATATTTCAGCATAAAGCGATGAATTTTGTAGAAAAAAAAACACAGAGAGGCCATGAAACTTTGCAACTCAAACTTGCCTATTTCGTTTTATTTTATCTACTGCAGTCAATGTCAACTACATGAGTACATGGCTGGTGCAGTTAGTTGGAGTGCGGTCTTCAAATCTGAGGTGCCGGGCTTGAATTTCGGCGTATTATGCATGATGATGTTTTCTGATTTCAGCACACAAGCTTTTAGCTTACTGTGAGCAGGAAAGTGTCTGGGTTTGTGTACGCAAGCCCAGATTTTTTAAAAATAATGAAAAATTCATTGCAGCAGAATCCACATAAAGTGGTAAACTTAATAATTTTGTACGGTTATACAGAACTCGTTGCTGATAATCTTGCCTTGTGTGGAAAATGCTGCGATAGAAGACATATTTAATATCCTAAATAAAGACATTCAGAATGGGTGGTGAGCCTCGTAATATGTATAAATATAATTTATAATTCGTCTTAATCTAGAGTGGCAGCATTTCATGTCCTTATTACTTCCTTTTATAATAAACATTCTACTTTGATGAGAGAAAGTATATGAATTACTTATATCATTTAACGGCGCTCAGAAAAAATCGCACGCTAATCCTTTTTTCTTCACTTTGGTAGATTTCAATTTTCTGAACTAATGTGAGTAGTAATCATCATTAAATTTAATTGTTTTTTCTTTTTTTACATTCATAAATGGGTAAAAATCTTAAAGTAGACAGAATATTCCAAACATACATTCTCATAGTCCTATAATTTGTGTGGGTTTGTCCTTGGGTTTACTGGAAGAAATCACAACATGAATTGGAGGGTTGTGGAATATTTTGGATATTCGATACTTCAAACAAGATAATTAAACATTGAAGGACTCCCACAGGCTAAAGGCCCTCCGCATCACTGGATGGCACAGGCGCATATAGCGTCCTCTTTATCCGCACTTCTTGGCAAAATATTTTTAAGAGCTGGACTCTGGAAGTCTGGACTGGAGAGAAGATAATTAAAGACAACACGTGCTACAAGTATTTCGTTACATGTTGTGAAAGTATTTGATTCAACTGAATCGGTTACCCCTCGTCTGTAGAGCCTTTTAGACTATACATGTTAAACATTAAAAACTTCTTTAATGTTTCTGTGTATTTATTTACGAACACATAACTCATTTCATTTCTTCTGTTAGAGAGTTATATTTTTCAAAGATAACAACTTTACTTTAGCTGTCGAAAGTTAAATTCTATAATTAGGACTAATGGGCTTATCCATTTTGTTCCACTCTGGAGTATAGTGAGGCAAACATGGTTGGTTTATACGCTAAATTCTTTTTTACTCTATCCCCTCACGCAGCATCCTTTGCGGAGTAGGCAGAGAGAGAAGATCGCCAGACTTTCCTCTCCTTACATACAATTCTTGCCTCCGTCACATTCATGCAATTCGTCATACACATTCTACGATTTCTTTTACTCAAAACACGTCAGTCCTTGAGAATCTGGTCTACATGGTCAAGCCACGTGATTCTTCGGAGGCCGCGCTTCCTTTACACCTCTTTATAAGCTACATGCTAAATACCTAGTCCTATCTCAATGGATGACGATAGTACAAGAATATATGTGTTTCCTTCTCTCTTCAGTCAATAGACTTCATAACATAGCGGATAGAATTAGGTATACCGGTCGGAAGGTCGGTTTACGGCCGAGGCGTATGAATGGACTGTAGTTGGTGAATATTACTTTAGCGTTAAAACAGTCGACGATCAGTCATAAACCTGACGGAAAGTCTATCCTTCGCTGTTTATCTCTCGAGAATTTTTTTTTCTATTCAAGTACGACACTTAAAAAACGAATTTTCAAAAAAAGGATCATTCTAAAGAAAAAAAATCTCATTAGGTTTAGATGTAAAAAAAGTACTTTTAAATATCTAAACTGTCCTAAAATATCCAGTTATATCCACTCCGGAAAAAACCTACGACTTTTAGTCTGGGATGTTTAGAGAATGTCGGATGTTTTTGGATAAAAAGAGCTTTGTTAATTCGACGAGCAGGTATAGCTGAAATTAGATCATATTTTCATGACACGCAAGAAAACCTGAAGTTATGATTTTAGAAGAGCAAAATTTAATACTTTTAAGGCGATAATAATTCCCCAAGTGAAGACAAAAGGAAAGGATTTACGCCACAAGACAATAAATTGAACATTAAACTTGGAAGTTAAATTAATCGTTAAATTAAATAATTTTTGATTAAAATTCAAAGTATTTTAAGTCGCTTGCACTTTGTTTCACCTCGCCTTTTGAATTTGAAGAGTTTTATAAAACAATACAATAATATATAAGTGTGACGTGCGTAGGTACCTACTGTCATTTCTTTACGAGAGAAAAAAAGTGAAATTTCAAGCAGCCATTTTGGACGACCTTTTGTTTAACTTTTCCACAAGGAAACTTCGTGAATAAAAGTTTTCCACGTAGGGCACCTCGAAAGTTTTAAACGTGCCGCCATTTTTAGCTGTGGGGAATGGAGAGTGGTTCGCAAAGATAATGCGATGTAAATAATACTATACAATACCCGTACAAAACAGTTTATTATAATAGCAGATAATATTATAAATATAACAGAGAGGCCATTAAACTCCCCAGGCATTGGTGTTGTTGTGTTATTTCATTTCTACAACAAGCTTAAGAAAAATAAATTTGTTACAATAGTATTTTTACTAAGTGGAAGCCATTTTCTTATACAGCTGTAATAGTATGATAGATACCACTAACTAAATGATTACCTAATTTACTACATTTACTATAAATTTACTATAAAAGAAATAAGTTGGGTAAACTTCTTTTTCTTTCAGCGTGAAAATGAAAACTGTGTGTTTTTTTTAAACCATAGGTACGTACGAGAATTCTAAATGCGTTGAAAATAGGCAACCCATAAAATAACCTATTAATCTTTTGTAATATGTTAGTAAAATTGGAGGCATATTTCAGATATTATGCACAATATCCAGGATTCACTCATAAGAAAACTCAGTACAATAGAACCCTGATTATATGCATAGAATAGAACCTGGTTTTTACCAAGGGATTCCATGGAGAGATGGCAAATAAAATTAACCACGTAGGTGCTGGTATGCTTACATAATCAAATTTCTATTAATATTGTTAATTATTTGAGTAATTTATGGTTCTTTACGAAATCTTATAAAGAAATTCAAACACCGCAGGAGTTTATAGGAATAATATTTTTTGCTTAAATTGAAATGTGTTAAAAAGTGCGATAAAATAACGTAGATATAAAAAATGGTGTGAAAACAAAGAGTGCATGAGTAATTAATAATATTTAAGTTGGTATTTTTATTCTCCTTATCTTGGCACATCCATTACTTGCTACTATTTTCTGGGTTGATATCATTAACCCCCTGTATAAAACCTACACCGTGGCCCACAAAAAAAGTAAACCACGTTTAACTGCGGAGATGCTTGGTCTAGATAACACATGTAATTTATTACGCTAGAAATTATTTACACCGGAGAAACAATGTTTCTACACTTTGTTTCTACGTCTTTTGAATACAGATTTTTTTCTGTTTTTTTTTATACTATCCTGCATTATATTATACCTTAGAAAGTATATTGTAAAGATGTATAAGTATATTCTCTTCATAGTTATAGATATGTGTGAAGTTTTGGCAAATACAAACACCTTTTACTATTTCAATAATTAGTCAATACCAGCTAACTGATTTTAATGCAAAAAAGCGGTCAATCAGATAGCAACTGCATAAATATCATTTATCTGGTTTATTTTTCCTGAAATAAATTATTAGGTTATTATGCGTTTTATTTATTTCTTTTGTCTACTTTTAAATTAATATATAGATTAAATAAATAAACATATTATTTCAAGTAGACATACTACGTTACCGAAATCAATAGCGGATATCTCAATCTACCTTCCTGATTTTCAAGGTCATTTATATCGACTGGCAACATGAATTGTTTCGCTAATGGAAATACGGTCTAAAGTGAACAAATTTGTGTTCCGTGGCTGGAAATATTTACAAATTTAAAAGTGCTGACATTAAGTAAAATATCCTAATGAAATGTTGATATTTGCTTAGTTGAACAACATAAGACCAGACATTCATGTTGAAAGTAGTGTTTGGTAATATTGGTTTGATCCTACCAACTCGTACGAGTATATAGTCAATGTATTGAATATTAACTACATTTTTTTTAAAGGATCTGGGCTTGCATCAAACAAACCCAAATACTTTCCTGCACACCTTGCACTAGACTAAAAGCCTGTATCGCAAATTGCGGAATAGATCGCCACCGCCGGGGTTTGAGCCTGGCACCTCTCGCTCGAGAGACTGCCGCCTCAACCAACTGCGCCAACCATGTACTCAAGGCGCCATAGGCATTTTACAAAGGCGCTAATATTATTTTTAAAAAGTTAACGCCAAAGGCAATTGAATATCTGAGAAATGAACGTGGATCTCTGACTCTAAGATAATTTGTACAATGGTCGTTCCGCATATGAAAGAACAGAAACAAAACTCACGGAACACACCAAAGCTTACAATGTACATCTTATAATCTTAAAGTAAGATCTCTGTGAAAATTTAAAAAAAATGCCCTTGTATCAAATTATTGTTGACGTTCTCGCACATTGTGAGAAAATGTGGCGAGTCAATAAATAGGTCTAGAAACCTCCTCATGTTCAAATGAGGAATGTTAAAGTGATAAATATATGTAGTATGACTATAAATGCGTATTTTTTCCATTTTTTAGTGTTGTCAATGTTTTTATCAGTTATAAAAGAAAATCATAAAGATATGCTCGTGGTGTTGCAAAACATTGTATTTTTCAAAGCTCCTTTATCTTAATACATTATTACCAATTTCGGTATCAAGATACTTGCACCTTCAAAGAACACAAGAAACTGAGGACATTTTCTTTAAAGTCCATATTATTGTTTTTTATATGTATGTGTGCCAAATTTTATATAAAATATCAATTCTTATCTGTTCGTCTCTTTATTCTTTTCCCTTCCTTTTCCTCGGTCCTGTCACGTTTTGTATTGTGAGATGGGTATTCCTTGTAGGTGACCCTTCGCTATAAACATGTCGTCTACACCTGGGAAACACCTTCACTCACGAAATAATAAAGGAGGACGTCCGTATGTAACCTGTTCCCCATTGAAGAATACTACTAGAGATGAGTCGCTCATCAACGATTCGATCCATTTTATAAATTGTTCAAAAGAATCAATGAATCTTGTCTCTATCGCTAACAACGTAATTACGAGTAATTAAAGTGCGAGATGGATCACTCCAAGAAAAAAGAACGAACTCTTAGATCATCAAATAATATTGTTAGCATACAGCAAGCAATACGTTGAGCAATAAGTTATTTTTTTTGTTTTATTAGTCACAAGTTTGTCGGCGTGTGCTCTTAAACAATAATCTTAATAGGTATGTAACAATACTATCCTAATTCTACTAGGTATATAAATTTTCTTATATACATGTATACCTAATACATACTATAATACACAACACAATAACAAGATACTTATGTATAATACCATCCTACATTACTATACCTTACTAATCACCAATATATACAAAAGGTATCAACTACATATATACAAAACTACACTTCAACAACCAATCCTTGATAAGTCCCTTTCTCTTCAACTTTCCTGTGCATTTTTCGTGCAATGTAATGTTTTACTCAGATGTTTATGATTAGTTGACGATTTCTGACCGAAACTGATGTTTAGTTTGAGATACACTAAATTCACATAGTTAGATTGATTCAAATAAATATTCTGTTGATGGAAACAAATGAGTCGATTCATTCTTTGAACGATTCATTTTGGTATATTGAAGAAATGAGTCAAATCTCGGAAACGAATCTAGAGTTATCAATTCCAAAGACTAGCTGACAATAGACTGGACACTTAGGAACATAATAATATGAACTCTATTCCCGAGAGATAGAATAAAAATATTATGTAACATGTCAAATTTATGACGTATGTCTCCTATGCTTTACTTAGAGGAAAACGTCCCATCAATTATATTGATTTTCTATTGATTAAAATGATACTATAACAATAATCGTACCTTCAAGTCGATTCAATTAGATAATTAGTACCTACGTAGATTTTTACTGTTCATAGAAACGATTTACTAAACAGTTACGGGAGAGCCGTGTGTTTTTTCTTGTAGACGGAATCTGAACAGTTTTTTTTGAGTTCATTCCTGAATAATTCCGATTTTTTCTGTAAATAGGTGGCTTTCTATATTATTTATTTACTTGCTACAATATACTATCCCAATCACGAGGCAAATAATCATTGCTTTGTGTGTATTAAAACATACATCATTTAGTACTTATTTCACTTTTTACATTTGAAAGGCCATGATTTACCGTAGGATGAAAATATCAAAATCTTAACATAACCACGACCATTTTCTTTAGCTCATTCAGAATTGGCGGCTGACCTCAGTGCCCAAATAGATGTGAAATATCTTGTAGTAGTTTTAGGAACACCTGGCTCGTATGCCCGATTCGCACTAGGCCAGTAGTTTAGTCGAGTAGGTAGTGAATCAGTAACAATGATGAATTTACAACGTAGCACCCAAAAAGTTACACATGAGAGATGCAGTCTATTTTCAATCCGGGGATTTAGATTTGCCAAACCAAAATTTACCTACCGCATAATACATACTAAATTTATTCATATGAATCCTGAATATGAATTTACACCTACGCTCGTAAAATTTCGTCATTATTTTGTAAGCTTCACGCAAATTAACGTGACATCTTTATTGTTTTGTGATTTCATTTTCAAAGAGCTGATAATTTCATAGGGAAATGATGTTTCCACCCGTCGTATACGTATTTTGATGTACGTTAATTGCTGCAGTAGGTATGTATATTTATTCCAATTATATTTTAATCACAGCGCGGCGGTATGATTATATTATCATACAACTCAGTAATATGAATGTTTCCCTCTGAGCGAGATTTGAAATAAGAGGTCTAAAATACATGCGACAAAATAATAATATCCTATAGGAATTATTTTAATAATGAGAACTCTTTCTGAGTCTTCCAATGTAAACTGCAACGAGGTTATTGTTCTGAGCTATCAAAGGCCAGTTGAACCTATTTGTGACATCTAATTCAAAGGTAAACTCCGAAGAATCTGCCACCAATTCTTCTTCTTGTCAGCCAATTCCCGTCCACTCCTGGACAAAGGTCACCTCTTTATGCTTTATCCTGTGCTCTCTAGGTCCAGTTAACACCGACATATTTAACGAGGTCATCATCGTGGTGTCTTCCCGATAATCCTTATAGCAGTTATCGATCTCCCGGTTAAGACTCACAATGACCATTTATTTTCTAGAACTCTGGCCATGAGACCTGCCCATTTAAGAGTTGCGATAAGTTGGGCGATATCTAGTACTCGTTTCTTGCCTGACTGTTTCGTTTCGCACTGTATCTCTCTAGGTAAAACCCAGTTTAACTTTTTGTATACATGGATGTTTGAGTAGGTAACACTACTTTTGGTTATCTGTTTTATTAATAATCAATTAATAGACCTCAAAACAATCTACAATTTTGCTTTCCGTAAGTTCGCATTCGAACGATATTCACGAACGTAAGATACCCACCCGTGCATAAATATTTCAGTAGTGTCCTTGTAGTAGGTAAGATATGTAGACAGCATACATGGAGAGGAAGAATAGATGATAATAGTAAAATATTGCACTGTCACATTCAATAGCAAGGAATGTATTGGATTCAGTAACCCTGCAGATTCACCTCGAAATCTTTTCACACGACGTAATGGCGCACCAACACTTAGATACATAATAAATATATGTATATACTTACAATGTATTTTGAAATAAAATTTGTTCATTTGAACTCGTTTATACTGAAGTCAGAAAAAGACCGTACAGAAAAACTAAAATGACGATAGTCAGGCTTGATCGAAGCCAGGCAGAGACAGAATTAATTAGACTCTTAATAATTTAGGATTTTTTCAATGAGGGGTGTGAATTAACTTCTTAAAAGGCGACGGGTGAGCTGATGTGAATCATTTTATCACAAGATTCATAATCGCATTTACATTCACAATAGGTAGTAGGTGTTCGATATCAAATCGAAGTGTTGCAACTTCATCGAAAATCATACGTCGACAATGGCAACACCAGATGAGTACCTAGTTCCTTTCTTCATTTTCCTGTTTTCCACTTGTCATTGTGTTCTCATCCCGGTACATCACTTACCAACAACACGGGCGGTACAACTTATAGTCCGAGAGCCCACTGCTTAATTTATGACGTATCTGTTTTTTGATCGAAATGTGGTACAAATGATAGCTTACCAATAGGGTTTTACATCGCACTAGGGTTGCCTATCAAAATCTTGCCGCAACCCCCCCTGCCCCCCCAGAAAAGGTCCCTCTTCGCGGTTTTTCGCATTTTGTAGGACTATGGTAAAAGATAGAAGAAGGTAGTCTATGACAAAAATAATCCTTGCTAAATTCTCTACAAAAAATGTTAAATCAATTTTTTCGTAGGACTAGTGGTTTACCCGTAATGGCCCGTCAAAAAACAGGATATTTTTTGAAAAAAAAAAAAAAAATTTTTGTTTTTTTTTCTTTAACTTTCTTCCACCCATTATCACTAACATTTTATGGAAAAAATATTTGGCCTGCGGCGCTATATCGCTGATTATTTTATGAAAAACTAAATTTTAAGAATTTTCGTCACTGAGTTTTATTGCAATAACTCCTAAATTAATTGATGTATGAAAATAAATTACAGCTCGTTTTGTAGCTAAGACTATGGTAATTAATTCGTTCTTTGACTATTTTCCTGTAGCTCTTATCAATTTTCAACCAATTAAGTTTAAATTCATTTTTTTAGTTTTTTAAATGAATTTCGGTTTTGGGCCGGCTATTGCGGGTAAACTGCTAGTTCTACGAAAAAATTGACATAACATTTTTTGTAGAGAATTTAGCAAGGATAATTTTTGTCATTGACTACTTTCTCCTATCTCTTACCATATTCCTATAAAATGCGAAAAACCGCGAAGAGGGACCTTTTCGGGGGGAGCAGGGGGGGTTGCGGCAAGATTTTGATAGGCAACCCTAGTGCGATGTAAAACCCTATTGGTAAGCTATCATTTGTACCACATTTCGATCAAAAAACAGATACGTCATAAATTAAGCAGCGGGCTCTTGGACTATTAACATCATTTAAATAGGGCGGTTCACTTTTGGTTTAACTATTATATCTAATCATCATTATCCATTAATAAAACGCATCGAAAACTTCGTTCAGCATTAAATTCAGTTAACATAAAAAACCAGCGACATCATAACATTGGAGGATTGGGGTAAGTTCCACTGTTTCTTTCCTAATTATTCCATCTTCCAATTTTCCGATACAGTATTCGGTTTTAGATCCGTTAATCGGAGAAGCTGAATATTGTATCGTACAGTAGGTATTGAATCTGTTGGAACAAAATCATGATCAGAGTAAAACTGATTCATCGTCACAGGAATCGAATCCGGAAAATTTTCAACAGGAAATAAAACAAAGGTTAAAAGTTCAAAATAAAAATTCAGAAATAATTCAATGGTAAGTGGGAAGGTAGATAGTATACACATACCCAAAAAATAAAAATTTTCTCGTAATTTTAAAACCGCCACTGAATCAACCATTGTTTGACCCTTTCTGAAATAAAACTTTTTTTTCAGGCATTTATCATCCCTTAATGGGACAATAGAAATGTTACGACAAACTTGTTAACTCAAATAAAAAAATCTTGGGTAAGTAGGTACATAGTTCAATCGTAAATCCACTGTTTTTTTCTTTACTTTTAGGCTGTTTAAGGTTAGGAACTTTATGCGACCTATATCAAGGCCAAATGTCCAACCCTTTTAGTTTTTATTTATTTTCTCTATTGTCAGATTGACTGACGGGTAATCAATAACAAAAAAATATTAGGTTTTGGATTTTATACACAAAGTATCTACCTGTTGGCAACATTTCTTGGGGAACAAATTGTTTTTTATTCAATTAGCAGAGGAAATCAATACAAAAAATAAACAAAGAACGGTGATTTGGTGGATCGACTAGGCGAAAGACTTGGTCAAATCTCAGCATATTCAAGAAGAAAGACGTCTTGTAGGTTTCTTCTCCATTCTTCTCGGGTGTACCGTGTGTAGTTTGTCGATGTTGTCGAGCTTTCGGCCTTCAGGATTAACAAGGACCGTGTAAATCTACAAAGCTAGCTAGTCTTGTAGGTTTACTACCTGAAGTTAAATCTGAAGTCTAGACAATAGGCAATATCAGGGATGACGAAATTCAGAACTATGGAACTATGAGAAGAAGAGAGACTTTCGTGCACCTTTCACGGCAAGCGAGTTGCTTGTATAAAGTCGAATCTAAATATATTGTTCGTTCGAATGCCGTCCATTTTTTCGCTTGACCGAAAATCGTGTTACAACCTTACTACAATGCCAAACCAACAATGTTATAGAGTATGGGTATTATAAAATATAATTCCAAATACTTATACTCGTATTATGAAATACCTTCAATGCATCAGCGAGTATACAAGTTATAAGAAAAAAAATAAGCCTCTGTCATATAAGTCCTCTACATTACATACCTAATAAAATTTTCCTACGATGTTTTGAAAAGACCTCATAATATCTTTAACAAGACTACGACGTACCCACTATGCTCTACTAAGATTTTAATAGGAAAAATATGACTATAATAGTATGCTTACGAACTCGTATTTCATGTACTGCTTTTTGATTTCAACTTGAACATTTCCATACGATGTCTTTTGAATGTGTGTTCCAGTGATGTATGCAGTGAAAAGGTCTGAATATAGTACGAGTATATTGTATAGTAATTTGCTTTTTCTTTTCATTCAGCCACTCATGCAGTTTCAATCTTTTCTATCAAACACTTCTCTTTATTGGAATCAAAGTAACGTAGAGAAGTATGAGAGTATTTGCAAGTAAATGAAAACACTGAACAATGTGTAGTTTGAGTATATTGCACCATGGAGTATATTCTGAAATCGTAGTAAAATGCTTTACCAACATGCATAAAGTTGGGTTCCTTTCTATAATATTATGAAGGTTACACATTAAATTATTTTGGCTTCTACAGTACGTGAAAATTTGGAAAGTACCTATCTAGATCGTTCGTACGCAGAACTACTATGGAACGTGGTCATATTTGGATAGATCTTCACAGCTGGAAGAAATCGCCTTAGATAGCATTTCTTTACGTGCAATATTATTTATTTATTTTTTATTTATTTAAACTTAAAGTAAACAACAAACACATATAAATATACAAAATGGACATAGTACAGATTATAAAACGTTGTTCACTAGGGCGAACTTATCGCAGAACTGCGATTTCTTACAGTTAACCCCAATTTCTTCCAGTTAACCCCATATTACGTTCAATGTTCACATTATCACTGAATTATTTTATGAGATTGTTTATTAAAAGAGTATCAAATGAATTAATAAAAATTTTCGCATATTAAATTGTAATAGAGGTATGGAGGGATCCCTACTTCTGATTCATTTGTTGTGCCCATATAGCATCACCACGTCGTCCAACTAACCACCTCACCTTAGTAACACATACCATATTGTAAATTTTAGTTCTGCGTATAATCTCTTCGTTTCTTTTCTTATCCTGGAAATTCATCCCTTTTTTGTGTTAATTTATGTACCTGCAAGTTTTGGATACACCTTTGAGTAAATCACAATTATTTTGTGAACTGTCTCCCCGGAGACTAAATAATTGTTAATTCAACAAAATAATAAACACATTTTCTAGAAAGGTTTTTCTCTACAAAAAGATTTTATGAAACTCTTTAAAGTTTGGATATTTTATGAGTCAATGTGATTAACTGTAAAGGATATTAAGTACTCCCCGTAGGGTAGGTAAGAACTTGTTTAACTAGTTTAATAGGTAACTAATTAATCTCGTTTTATGATTTATGTATCATATCTGCCTAGGTCTAGATACTAATATAGTACGGGCTAACTATAAATGAGGTTTGTTTTACGTTACTAAATGAAATTTTGACATGAAAGGAATGGTTTAATGAGGTCAAAATTATTATCGTCTCGGTAAACTTCCATAATGAACATTACATATAACCACATAGCTATTTATACTTATTCTTTTCTTCGTGAAATCTGTAAATAATATGTACGATTTTTATATCTGTGAGGAGAAGTTTATTGTTCTTAGCAAATTTTATGCGAATGAAACTCTTGAAAAAAAACGTAATTGTATTTTAGATTCACAGTTTTCTTTCGCCACTGTAATTACGGAATAAAATAGTGCAGTGCTGAAATGACTATGTAATTACTTTTTGTAATTTCTGAGAATGTTTGTTGACTGCTTTTGCAATAAGTCCGCCTTTTAGCACACTGCTATTATTTTGTTTTGTAACTCTGCCTAATTTTTGGCTTTAAAATTTTTATTTATTGTTTTTTATGTATCTGTCTAATGAAGATTGTGAGTATCAAATACGACGAATAGTCTATCGGAGTGTTTTAAATTGTTTTCACTGTTGGTATGGAAATATTGTTGTCCCGAATATAATTTCGCCTGTTTTACATTAAAAAACATCTCTTAGTATAGCATGCCCTAATATCAAAAACGATTATAAGTATTTGAATTTTAATCTTCAATCAAGGATAACTACCATCAATCAACTACTGGAAATCAAATGATAGTGTCAAACCATTTTGAGGTGATGAGAAAATATTTTTTTAATTATTGAGAGTTATTTAATACAAAGTTAACGGTGAAAAACTGTTATTTAAATGAATTTGTTATTGAATAAAAAATATCTCATCTACAACACTAAACATTTTATATTACTCACTATTACAAGTCGAGTATTTCCACTCACAGAAACCAGGAAGATACTTACAATAAGGAGGGAGCAAGAAAGAAAAAACGTTACCAATATTATTGCGAAAATTGTCGACTATAGCAATTTCGGACTCCGCCGTAATGGACACTTGAGATACAAATACTGCTTAGTAAGGAGAATATTATTTCAAGATACCTTCCTCTTCTTCTACAAGTGCCGAGGCCTGACATAACCATTTCGATTCTGTTATTTCACCCAAGTCCTCTAATCTCTTGAATTATGAATCAAACATACAATTCAAATAAGCAAATCAAATACTGTCTATTCCGCTTTATAAAAGGGATAAAACAGTAGTGTTTTTTCATGGATTGTTATAGTACCGATGGTACAGAGAATAGATAGAAATTATTAGTACCTAAGTTATGTATATAGAGCTTGTATGTATGTATGGTGAGTATACTAATTACCATTCCTCAGTTAACTTCGGCTTTTCCAAGCGCTGAAGATTCTTCGCATTCACTTAGATGCATATCGTCATTTCCTACAAAATTCTGCATTGGAAAAATATTATTGTAGAGATTTTTTATAAAACTATATATCTTACCACATTACGAAAAATACTTAAACCGTTTAGGTTGACCCACTCGGTAAGTTTTTGCTTGGATTCTCTCATGCAATGCGTAAGCTTGAATTTAAATCACATTTCAATTTAAAAAGAGATGGGTCATTTTTTTAGCAGTCAAATCTTGTTGCCATTTTAGCAAGTGGTTTTATATACTCGATTCGGGCGACGCTCGCTACGCATTAACCAGGTAAGTAATTAAGTATAAATTAAAAAAGTCTCATATTTTATGGCTCTGTCTTTGTAGGTATGATAGTAATAATTATTCATAATATTCTCTGGCATCATCTTTCATGAAAGACATTACTTTCTTTCATGGAGTTGTCTAGTCAATCAGAGAAGCGTCGTGGCGGGTAGGAGAAGAAGCGACAGGTTTAAAGGGGCGAGATAATGCCTACAGAAGTGAGGGGGGCACGGCGGGAGATTTTAACATCAATCTTCTGTAGAATACCTGGTGCTGTTGCCTGAGGCGATACAGTGCAGATAATTTATCTACATAATGAAATGATAATTTTACTATTGAGAGACGGAGTAAAAATAAAGTAAGATATACAATTTTGGAAATAAGTATAGTGCCCTAATAGATAAAGGTGACCTGTATGCAGTGTACGCCGCCGTCACGAGCAAGAACCACGTAAAAACCAAAAAGCTGAAACTAAAATAATCCCGTAAAAGTCTCGTCCCGCCCATATTATTCCATACATATGCGTGGAATACGAGGATTAAAATATTATGTGAATTAGAGGTTGAAGTACTCTTTAAGTCATTTTATACGTTGTTCTTGCTTATGACGGCAGTACGAAATACAAACAGCATCAATAACACACTAAGGGGAGGTCTTCTAATTCAGGGGAAAGTTAATTTCACTCTGAACACTGGATAGTCGATTTTGGTTAAAATACAACTGTTTTTCAAACATCTTGTCCCAGCACATTCCGATTTAGTCTTCAGTATTCTATTTTACGATTGTGTCCTCCGTATAACAGCGACGAGGAATTACCAGCAGCTAATCGTCTCACTATAATCTATTTCATAATTTTGCTGTTCTTATTTTGCGTATATTCAAATTGAATTGTTCTAAGATGAGTTTTTCCCGTTTTTATTCAGACAACAATGTAGTACATGTATCTTTTCATTACTTTTGAATTTTGGTTAGTACATACTGGCAGTATGAAAACGTCTCGAAATGTTGAATGATGTATTTTGTAGATATTTATAGAATGCACGATAAAAAATATTCAAGGTAAGTCAATCAAGATCAATCAACTCATTTAGTGCTGTGAGTATTGAAGGCACCGTCGACTACCGGGGTCGAGTGAGTTATCATTGAAATCAAGCAAACTAATCAGAGGCCTTCTGAGGATTTAATTTACCTACGTTTGAATAACTTGTGCATACATATTGGCCGATTGCTGGTAATAGGTGCAAAAATAAACTTAAATGATGCAACGTTTTGATATAATGTGAGATTATTTTAATTTTTGTGTGGGGTCATCATAGGTGATACCGCAAAAGACCCAAGTGGTGTTAATTAGGTGAGATTTGTGATGATGATGATAACGGATAACTTATCGGCGGCGTTCAATGCTACTCCATCTAAAGGGCGCGGGAAGCTGGTCTTGAAACTCGTAGTTTTCAGCTTTCTCCTGAAGCTAGTGTTCATAAAGTTTAGTGGCTAAATAAAATATACCCACAATAATTATTATTTGGTTCGTGTCACTGGAATTACAATATGTTTTGTTTACGCTTTCTCTATAATGGTATCATAATGACGATATCGATTCGTTTTACATCTAAGTCGGAGCTTTTATTTTATCTCACGCAAATGTTTGGAATTTTTTATTTACATTTGGTAAATCTTTCTCTTCGGCTTTTTCACCCGTACCTACTATAAATTTTCTTTTCTCTTTTTCTCGTGTTTAGTATTCTCCCACGCACTCCCTCACGGCGGCGCTACTGATCACCCGACGTTGTAAGCGATCAAACTGTTGGATAACTCTGAGCGATACATTTATCTACTGTCGCGGTAAATCCGTAAAGAAGATGGCAGAGAATTTAACATTCGATATGTACGATATTGGTTTCATTAAATTTACCACGATATGTTTTCGATATCACGCCAGATTGGATAATTCTTCTTCTTTTCTATGTGTTCTGTCGGGTCCCCCTTTGACGTTGACGACCACTTGGGAGAACGCCTCTCTGTCCTGGGCAGTGCGAAACAGCTTCTCCACAGTCCTGATTCCGGTCCACTGCCGAATGTTTCGAAGCCAGGATAGCTGCTTCCTTCCGACCCCTCTACGGCCTTCTATCTTCCCCTTCATTACGAGCTGGAGAATGGAGTATTTTTCTCCTCAAGGACATGGCCAACATATGAATTTGCTCTGTCTATTAGTATTTGCTCTACGTAATACTTCAGTGTTGGTTACCATGTCGGTCCAAGGTATTGGATACTAAAAACTCGTTTTTCAGAACAAGCCATTAAATTCTTGTAACTGTAATATTTTTACTAACTAGTTCTTCTAAAAAAATAGAAAATTTTCCATAAAAAGTATTTTAACTGCTTTGTGGTTTTATAAATTTCAGCTCTAATGTAGTATTTAGCTCTTTACTCATAGACAAGCAAATATTTACATTTACGGGTATTACAGACACTGTTCACATTTTAAACTATACGTCAGCGAAACAAAAAGAGTATGGCGTCTTGAGAATAAATTGCAGAGTATTTCAATGATGAATGATTAGCGATTGGATAAAAAATATCATGAAGCCCTCGAACCATTCAACCCGATCAAGAACAGAGTTTTGAAAAATAAAATGTTCAGTGAATGAGTTAATTATTATGTATTTTTGTATTCTCATAATTTTTGTTGAATACTAAAACAAACGTGAAAACGGAGAACGTAGAATTTGGAAGGGAAGGTGGAAGTTTTTCAGAAAACACGCCAAGTCATGGAATGATTGATGGTGGGATTTGGAAAAAATCAATTCATCTCAACCACATCAGGTAGGCACGACATAACAGTGTGTAGGTACAAAGTACAACATTACGAGGACATCTCGATGACATAAATTGGGTAGTTTATGACAGGTATAAAAATGATTATTACTTTTTTCTAAACGACACTTCATCTTCTATCATATAGCGAACTATGATGATGGATATGTTATAAAGGGTATATTGTGTCAATTATTGGCTTAATTTTGAATCTTGGTTTTGAAGTTTGAATTAGGAAGTAAAACACACAGATATTTGACTATAAAGAACTATCTAAAGACATATTATATTATCTATGACTACTACAAAATCAGTCTATGGTATTGTTTTATTGTTCTCTATCGTCCGTAGGCCCATTCGGGCACCTGGACTCGTCATTTTTACAATATCATTTCATAGCATATCATTAAACAAAGTACCGTATAAACAATATCATTATCAGATCAATGCCAATCAGAGTGTAAAGGGCTTTGATTGACATTTCGTCATACATAAAATCAATTTTTCAACATATCGTCAACGGAATAAAATTCTTTGTCAACGAGGTACTTCTTCACCCCTCCGCGGAAGGCCGTATCATCCAGTGATTTCAACTCCCTGGGAAGCGCGTTTAGCATCCGCACACTGAGACACAGGAAGCTCTTAGATGTCTTATTGGTCTTATATTGTCTGATATTAAGACTACTAGAAAGTAATCTGATATTAATACGGCTGATATTCGGTTAACTGAAATGCTGGTATGTGATGGGCCTTAAGCTCTTTAATCTGAAAATGTTGGTTTACGATGTTTTTGAGTATAGGAAGAAAAATACCTATGTTCAGTAAAGTGAACATTTTCAACTGATCAGAGCTGTAGGTACTTCATCCACTTCTCCGACTTTGTAGTGGAAATGATGTACCATAGTTATTTATAATGTTGGAACCTATTTAATATTTTCCTCTTTTCGTACTCGTATTATAAAAGCTAGTCGCCTTTGTGGCAAATTAATGTTCGCTTACTTATATTATACATCCTGCTCTATAATAAGTAAGAGTAGTGGTCTTGTGTATGAAATAAATAGAAGCAAATGACTCTTACTTTAATATATTATTATTATATCGTGTTGATAAATGTTGCTGTGGTCGCTTTTATAAGTCCACAATAATTATAAAGAGAACTAAATAAATACTCGGCATCATGGTGAAAGGATGCCTAGAAAGTAACGTAAACTATTGAATGGACAGGAATACGATGCAGTCTAACGGTTTGAGCACTTTCAGATTGCTTTGTAGATTTTTGTTAGTTTGTAATTGCAATTTTGAAAAGTTATTAAAAAGCTCTCAAAATAGTAGGAGATATAATGTAATGCAGCATAAAAACCAGAAGAAATTCAGTTATCTGATGGACACTGGACATAAAGACGTTTTACAATCAAGTAGCTTTAACTAGATTCGGCGATATTGCGAGTTGCCGTTCGGCGATATTGCGAGGCGGGAGAACTCTCAGACATATTATATTCGTAGAAACGGACACGGTCACTTGGGCGATGGTCATCTGGGCGACGGACACTTCGGCGCCGGACACCTGGGCGACGCGACATCTGGGCGAAACGACATCTGGGCGACGCGACATCTGGGCGACGCGACACCTGGGCGATGGGACATTTCGGCGATGCGACACCTGGGCGACCGGACACCTGGGCGACGCTACATTTCGGCGACCGCAGATATTTTCATTTTGTGTTAAGTTTTCAAAAAATATTTCCTCGTGTCGGCGTCGGCGTCGTATCCTTTGCAGTATGCTCAGAAAGAGCAGAACGATAAAGCGCCCCGTCGTCGCATAGGTACACCAATGGCTTCCATCACACACATTCTCACCAAACGCTACCGTCATAAAAAATAACCAAGTATATATTCTAAGCCGTGGATAGGTATATTTCGAGAATTTTATCGAAACGGGTATTTCTACTTGGCGCATCTACTTCAATCATGAATGTCCGAGTTTCCATATGCACCCCCTATTTTAAACCCAAACTATTACACGCATACTATCTCGTATGAGAGGGTAAATGGAATTTATGGGCGATACTAGATCTCAGTTTCAACTTTTTGGCTTAAAAGTGGTTCTTACTTATGACGTGAGTATTATTCATCACCATAATTATTTTAATAATATTTTTGACTTTTCTTCTACTGAGACCTACCGTTTCTACTTTTGCATATACATACATTGAAGGACTCCCACGGGCTTAAGGCCCTCCGCATCCCCGGGTAGCAGAGGCGCATATAGCGTCCGCTTTACCCGCACTTATTGGCGAAATATTTTTAAGAGGTGGGCCCAGGGTTAGCCAGAAGGGAGCCCTCCGACAAACTCTACCCCTAACTTACATTCCTTCAGTGTCCTTGTACAAGGATAAAAACATATTTACAATTACTTACTTTTGCATATAGCGCACTTTCATATCTCTCTAAATATCGTCATTTTCGCTTCAAAATAGGTCTTCCATAGAATTCACCAATATGTGTTATAAGCGCTACATTAATTTGCGTACCTCACATATTTGAAAAAAAAATGACGGTTCTCCATTGTTAACGAAAACAATCAAGAAGGTAAAGCTGAATGCCGATTGGCAAATAGAGGTAATAAAAAAGTGTGGTAGGTGTAATAACAATCTGAATCTATAATGCAATCTGTCTGACTGACTGACTGATATACTCACTTATCACAAACGACTAATACTAGTAGAAAACTATGGAATTTGGAAGACCGATGTTTTAACACAAAATCTTCTTTAAGGGTTTTTTTTATACGCCCTCAATGGGTTGAAAATTTTTTGGAAAACAGACGTTGTACGAAATAGAGATTTGGTATATACCTACGTAGCAATTGAAATGTGCATAATAGAAAGAATTATCAGAATGTTGTTTATAAAGATGTATTGTATTTGCAGGTGGACCGAAATTCACCTGGATCGATTTTTTTAGGAGACAACAAAGTTGCGAGTTACAGCTAGTACGAATATAATACAATTATTTTTCGTACAATTCTTTCAACATTTCCGTTTGCGAGTATACAAACATTCATTGGGCATAAAAGTGAAACGAAAGTATAATTTGTCTTTTTCTTTTGTACTTTCACCATTCTCGTATGTTTTTATTTCAATTATCAGACATCTTGATTAGGAGTTATTGTCCCGAACACCTGAGAGTTCCTGCCAAGGTAATAATTAGTACGATACCTTTGAAAAAAAAAGGTTTTTTTCGAAGACCGGAAATTAAAGAAAAATAATATTATTTTCAATGTGAAAGAGACAATAGAAGAGTCTAGAAAAAATATAATATCTACGAGAAACTTACTAGGGGCGAAAATTCCCGGAGGATTAACGACGTTTGTTTGTTGTTGAAAGTAAATAACTATGACTACTTAACTGCTCCGCCCTTCAAAGTTCCTCGAGGGAACACCGGGAGGTCACAAGGCTTCTATTTTCCCAAGTCATGCTGTTATCACCCATATTCACATAAATTTTGCTTCACTATGAAAAAACGGGAGCTCCGCGTAGATACTCGGCTCTCTACAATATGCCAACAACGTATATTTCGTCTTTTCGGACATCTATCAAGACGCGAAGAGACCAACCTAGAAAGAACAGTAATGCTTGGCAGTGAACAAGGCAGGAGACCGAGAGGCAGATCGCCGATGCGTTGGAGCGACTAAGTGAGAGTAGCCACAAATACCATTCTACACGAGGCTGCACATATGGCCATGGACAGAGGCTCATGCAGGAGGATTGTCAATACGGGATAGAGAGTCACGACCCTGAGTCATGAGGATAAACGACACCAGTATTTGAACAACTTGCAAAAATTTCCACGGACACGGTCTCGCGTTACATTCAGCAATAGCTGGCCAAGTGTAAGATTTTGATTATCTAGATATAAATTAATCGTAAAATTCCAAATAATTATCAACACTTGATTAGTTATTTATTAATTAGTGAGAAAAATCAACAAATGTCCGGATGAAAATATTTTAAGTAAAGAAAACATCGAATTCTGAGAAGTAATGAAACAATACAAAAACAATTTTAGGAAATCACCAAAAAAAGCAGATCTTCTTGAAATTCATGTACTGGGTAAAATAAACATAATATGTATTATGGTTAAAATTCATATTAACCATACACATTTAATATAAGAGTAACTACATTCTATAAGAATAACTGTTTGTAAATGTTGGAGGTTAACGGTGTGCGATTGACATTGTTTCTTGATTTTATGGACCGTGTGTAGATGAACTTGATCGAAGTTTCGATACTCCTAATGTTGTCTTCCTCTGTGGATGAATGTATGAGAAATGTGTTTGTATACTGTGGAGTGTTAACTTGTGCAGCGTGAGCAGGTGTAGAGTGTAGATGTAGTGTTTGTAGTTTATGGAATTTTAACTTGTGCAGCGTGAGCAGGTGTAGTCTATAACTGTTTTTATATACTTACATTTGCCTGGGGGGTACTAAATTTTAAAGTGACTAGTAAATTGTAACCCGAGAACGGACTCCCGTCTAAAAGGAACGTACAATATTGTATTTCTTCGCCTAAGTAATGACAATATAATCACTTAAGTATGATTGCATAAGTACTGAATTGCCTATGTTCAGGAATCAGTTTTAAACGGGAGAACTCTCAGACAGCGTAGATACAAATGTTTTTGATAGAGCAGAATCCTGGCTAGTTATTGAAAATCAAAAACCTATTATAATTAAAGAGAAAAATGAGTTTAGTTACAAAACAACATGTAAGAAATAGCGGTTGCACGAAGCCTAAAATTCAAACAAAAAGAGTGAGTACCTATATAAAAAATGCTCGATAAAACGTATGTATCTGGAGTACCTAATCAGAGATAAGTTGAAGAGGTGTAGTTTTTAAGCTGTAGGTATACATGTGTTAGTTTGGCTTTTATTCGTGTTGTGGGTATGTATATCATAAATCAGAGGTTCCTAAACTTATTTGTCACATAGACCCCCTGACAGTCCACTTTCGGTAGACCCCCCGCCCCCCTATTCAGTTTACTTTTGCCTGAGCCACATTTTTTTAAATACCTTTTTAGTCATCAAAATGTCTAAGATATCATATAGTCTAGACGTCTTACCAGAAATCACTCTTATGGGGTGAAAAAGTAAGAAAACGTATATCATAGTATTAGTTGTGCAAGATTTTACAAATTACAAGTGTTGCTGCCACCAAGCGAAAAGACTATGTTTCATAAACATTCATGTTTTATTTATTGACTTCATAGATATAATTTATGTCTATTTTCTTGCTTAAATTGGATTCATTCTCGAAGAGCCCCTCGGATATTCCATAGACCCCCATTTTTTTTTTGGCCGCCAGAGACGCCCAAGAGCTTGAAATCGGCCCCTGGGGGTGGGGGGTTTTATAGACCCCTTTGGGAATCACTCGCTATATTATATTAAATTTATGTTTTCTTTTCTCTAAGCAGGGAGTAGCTTATTGTAAATATTATTGTACCTATACATTCACGTATGTTTCACGACCACACGCCGATAAACCTTACACGTTTGGCGTGACTCAGATATTTTATGATATTGTAAATATTTATATATAAAAATTATAAAAAAGAAATAGCTACCAGACATTCAAGTTATAAAATTAATGTATTCTAAACCCAAATTACATTTTTTTCTATTCTAATAAGTCTCTAACAGTAATAATAGTACGACTAACAGTACACGGTAAACGGTAGATGTTGAAATCATTAGTAACATTTTTTTATAAGAGTTATCCCGTTCTCAATTCATCCAAGTTCTTATGTTTATTGTTTATTGTTCTTTTTCATCCCTAAGCCCTGATGTATGGAATATGTATGGAATATATATGTATGGAAGTCTCAATCAAGCAATGGTCCATTTTGAATTTTGATACTCATAATAAATAAATAGCATAAGAATCTAATAATAGAGTAACCAGTGGATGTTGTGTGTGTATAACAACACACAACATTAACATTGTGCACATATGACGTATGTGGCCTTCAGAAGAGTAGCGAACCTCATTAGTGAAAAAGATGTGAAATGTGTAAAGGTTCGCTTACACGAGGCAATAAATTGCTCCACTCACGGCAATTTCACGTCTCAAATGACGCGATACGCAATATACTTGATGTTATTGCCTCGTGTAAGCAAATCTTTCGAATCTTGCGAATCTTGCGAACACCCGACTATTACAAGTTACTCAAATGGGTCTCAACTTTTGTAGAGAAAGGTGCCGGGTTCGAATCCCAGCGCTGATGATGTATGTTTATAACTACTCTTGATATTAGGTCCCTTTCGAAATAAATGTTCAACTAACGGAGCGCACCCTCTTTTAATGATTCTATCTTGTCTAGCTCTATTAATTCCATTCCCCTAATGGTCCGTACCATATTCTCATTACCTACCATACAATGGAATTTTCTCACTGGGTAGGTAATTTGAAGCAAAATATTATTACTTTTCTACTATACTAGGTACATATATTACTAATGAATTGTGAAGAGCCGATGACTGATGGGATTTTTCTAGATAGTAATAATAATGACCCACAGAATGACCATTCATAATCATAATAGATATTATTTATTTGCTGAAGAAAAATAGATTAGATATGTGATTCATTACGCAGGGTGGGTTCAGTGACACAGTGTGGAAACAAGAGCAGACACAACTAAAAAGAAAAAACTTCTTTGGATGGCGGATATGAAAACTCTCTGATCCATCGCCGGTAGAATCCTCAGTGATAGAATCAGAAACTCTGTCACGAGAGAAACTTTGAAACTGAGGATATCGTACGGTGGAGCAAGGATCAAAGAATATTGACTCGTCCGTTTTTCTTTGGAGTGGTAGTGTCAACGTCTTCCATGAAGACCACCAAAAAGATAACTGATGAGGGAAAAGAAGACCACAAAATATTTTCAAATATTATATGCTGATTGCAAGAGAAATTCCTCGTTTCGCATAGAATTCTAGGAAACACCGTTTATTCCATAATGTCCTACCAGAATCGTTATCGTGTTGAAAAAGGCTCCTAGCAATTTCACGCGACCATATGTAAATATCACCATTCTGTAATATGTTATGGTGATTGTTAGTTTGGAAATAAAGGGTGTATTTTACTATCGTCATCAAATACAACACCACATCGGTGCAAAAAGATCTTCAAAACTGATTTTATATGGGTACATTTCCCGCTATATGGCATTAGTTATCGCAAGCTTATTATTGTGTGAAACTTTAGATTGACAATGTATGAAAAAACTGTGCGATACAGCAAGCCCTGTACAGATTGTATTCACCTGAAAGATATACTAGATAAAAAGGGTGGCTTATGAAATTTGGATTTCACGACATTCATAACAGGTTTTATGATATTTGGAATAATTTTTCATACGATGACTCCATTGTGTGACCTTTGAAAGAAAATTTTATATTCGTTACCTCTAGATGTGTCACACACGATATTTCACATTTATTATTATTATTATAGCTGAAGTCTACGTAATAAAAAAGTTACGTTTAAATCAATATTTGCCTATGTCCCAACGTCGTACAAAAAATACTCTTTTTGCACTGGGAAAATTAAAAATTACCCATTCGTCGAAGGTATTTTGTACCACGAAAAATTATCAAGTATTATGCATAGTTTGCGAATATTAAATAATTTTATTTATTTTAGACTTTTAAAACTTATTATTAATCCAGTCAAGAGGAAGCAAGCAATCAAATAAGACACATATAATTGTTCACTAGGGCGAACTAATTGTAATGCTGCAATTTCTTCTAACTGTGTGAAATGAAGGTTATATAAGTTTGGAATTCGTAGTGTACAGTGAAGGAGGGTTTTTCAGTAAAAAAAGAAAGCATGAAAATACAAATAACTAAAGTTTCACTTGTAGCGAAGATTTATTAAAATCTACGCGAGATTTAGTTTATTCGTGAAATTGTAGACAGTTATTTATGGTTAGTTTAGGAAAACGAGTAAAAATAATTAAATAGTGACATAGTCCACTTTATGTTCAAGGAAGTGTATTGCCGCGGACGTGAAACCGATTTCAACAAAATTTAAAATATGAAAAATTCAGTGATGCAGTAAATGTGGAACAGTGAAATATTGCTTTAAAACACAAATCCACAAAAAAATGGAAATAGGACTAAAAACGTTAGGGAAATTATTCGTAACAAACTCCAAAATATTACGTAGTGAATGGAAAGTATAAAAAATACTTCATTTTTTTAGTGCTTTAAAATGTGAATAAAAAACAGGGAAATTAAGTGTAGGTTTTAAACCTTCCTTTATAGAACACAAGGATGTTAATAGGTCCGAACATTCAGAGCCGTTTTGTTCGGTGTTTGTATATCACAAATTTAACTTCTCACGTCGCGTCGATCACGTGCTTCCTAACGCTTGGTTGGTTGTATTTACGATAGGAATAATGTACAGTTATAGAGGGTCTTTTAGTGCATCGGTAACCCTTTTAGGGTACAAAACAGCGCAATTTTGAACAGCTTCTAGATGATTCAAAGGCATGCATTTATAAGTTTAGCCCAATCTTTTCTTTGAGGAAATGTCAAAATGGCATAGATATGACGAAATCTACACTGAATTTACGGATGGATGACTATAATCTAGTACCTACTAGCGTGGAAATTTAGTGTAGTGTAAGGTTCGCTACTCATTCTGAATGTCATTTGGACAGAGATAATGTTTTGTTTTTTATCACAGATAGGTACAGCATTTATTGGTTACTATATTTTTGTGGTATATCGTGATGCAATATTAGTAGTATTCATGGGCGTTGTCAGGGGGGGAGGGCAGGGGAGAGCAGCTGCCCCCACTAGAGATTGGAAAAGGTATATATTTTTTCATACTAAATGATAAAACCTCACGAAAAAATTGCATTGTTACCACACATATTCTCATCATGTCATAAATTTTCTAAAATTTGTATGAAAGTCCATCAAAATACAATTGTTTCGTTAAAAAAAATTCGCCAAGGCGCAATTTACTTATTTCAATTTTTTTTCTTGTACTGATAATATGCATTAAAATCTAGGAAATAACCGTAAAAGTTTTTTGATAGACGCAAAATTAACCCCAAAAAATGGGAAAAAACGCTATTTTTATCATTTTACCATGCGATTGTCACGCGATTTTGAACCTTAATGCCGTGGGAAAATACTGTGACGTCATTCTTGGTGCCAAGCCCTTAATGCGAAATATTTCGCTCTGGTAAATTATATCACTTCCAAAAAAAAGCAATAAGTACTCAAGGTTGGCACTTAATATAAATTATTCGTGACATTGAAACCAGAATGGAAACATTCAAATTGGCATTAAGTTAATGCGGGTCAGTTTAATAAATTGAATTATAATACCTAATAATATAATATTACTTATTACACTCAGGCGAGAGAGAAACGTGTAAAGACCCACCTACTTATGAAATCCGAGCAGGATGAGAAGGAAAAAGGTCACTTTAATGTTAAAGCTCTCGTAAATTAAAAAAAAGGTTATAATACAATATATTATTAGTATAATGTATGTGTGCATGAAATTTGTATTCGCTAGTGAAAAAATATCTCGAATGCGAATGAAATACTACATACAACACATAGTGATATTTGTATTGAAGGCCCACTACATCCACATAACACAGGCGCCTGTTGGCTCTTTTTTATTTACTCTGCTCAGCCCAAAGTTACTCAGACGGCTCTAGATCTGGAAAGAATGACTCCTTAAATATTCTTACATATTTTGCATTTTTTGTCATGAAATCTTATTGGCAATCCTCAGATTCGAATTCAGCACGCCAAAAAACACGTAGAATGAAATAAATCTACAATAACCCGGAACTTTTCCGGTAAATAAAGAGAGGAGAGAGGAAAAAAGCTCGCCTTTTGTATTATTTATGTATATATACGCAATTAAGAGTATGCATACCAACATTTCAAAAATTTCTAAAACGGGAGACCTTATATCTCGACAACCGTTACTAAATATGCTTTGGAACAAAATAGGATAGATGCATTGAACATTTATCTAGGGAATAACCGTAAAAGATTTTTTATATCTTGTATAGATTTCTCTTTTTCGAAAATTTTTGAAAAACACATCTGATCTTATTTCCGAAAGACGGAAACTCGTTTTCCAAAAGTCGCGGAGTAAAACTTTTTGTTGTACTGATAATATGCATTAAAATCCAGGGAATAACCGTAAAAGTTTTTTGATAGACGCAATATTAAGCCCAAAAAATGGAAAAAACACAATTTTTACCATTTTATCATGCGATTGTTCACGCGATTTTGAACCTTATTGCCGTGGGAAATGACTGCGACGTCATTCTTGGTGCCAAGCCCTTAATAGTGTTTTATTTATAAGACTTGTTAAAAAAAGTTGTAAAGATCAATAGAATAAATACGATACTCGCCACTATAGTCCGAGAGCCCGCTGCTTAATTTATGACGTATCTGTTTTTTGATCGAAATGTGGTATAAACGATAGCTTACCAATAGGGTATTACATCGCACTAGGGTTGCCTATCAAAATCTTGCCGCAACCCTCCCTGCCCCCCCCGAAAAGGTCCCTCTTCGCGGTTTTTCGCATTTTATAGGAATATGGTGAGAGATAGGAGAAAGTAGTCAATGACAAAAATAATCCTTGCTAAATTCTCTACAAAAAACGTTAAGTCAATTTTTTCATAGGACTAGTAGTTTACCCGTAATGGCCGGTCAAAAAACAGGATATTTTTTGAAAAAATAAAAAAAAAAGTTTGATTTTTTTTCTTTCACATTCTTCCACCCATTATTACTAACATTTTATGGAAAAAAATTTTGGCCTATATCACTGGTTATTTTATGAAAAACTAAATTTTAAGAATTTTCGTCACTGAGTTTTATTGTAATAACTCCGAAATTATTAGATATATGAACAAAAGTTATAGCTCGTTTTGTAGCTAAGACTATAGTAATTAATTCGTTCTCTGACTATTTTCCTGTAGCTCTTATCAATTTTCAACCAATTTAGTTTAAATACATTTTTTTGTATTTTAAATGAATTTCGGTTTTGGACCGGCCATTGCGGGTAAACCGCTAGTCCTACGAAAAAATCTATGCAATATTTTTTATAGAGAATTTAGCAAGGATTATTTTTGTCATTGACTACTTTCTCCTATCTCTTACCATATTCCTATAAAATGCGAAAAACCGCGAAGAGGGACCTTTTCGGGGGGGGCAGGGGGGGTTGCGGCAAGATTTTGATAGGCAACCCTAGTGCGATGTAATACCCTATTGGTAAGCTATCGTTTATACCACATTTCGATCAAAAAACAGATACGTCATAAATTAAGCAGCTGGCTCTTGGACTACTAGTAGTTCCTACCTAGTAAGAAAAGGTATTATTCTTTAGAAAGAAATTGCATTCTCAGTAATATGTATGTTGCTCCATGAATAGTTGGAGATTGAAAAATTATTGCAATTTTTCAAATTCCCAAGATGAATCGAATCTGTGAACCGCAATCGGTGTTGAAGCATTACTCTTGCACTGTAATTCGAATGATATTGAAAGATTTTTATTTATTTATTTATTTATTTATTCATCCCTCAAGTGAACATTTTATAGCAACATTGCAATGAGTGAATTCAACTCAAAACATTTATATTATTGGATGTTTACTGGAGCAAGCTAATCACGAGATTCCAAATGAATAGGTTTTTCTTTATTCTATCCTCTCATAGTACGTCCATTGCGGGGTGGGCAGAGAGAACAAAACGCCAGACTGCTTTATTTTTACTGAGACGTTTTGCTTCCGTCACATTTATGCAGTTTAGTTATTTATTTATTCAATAAACGGGTACAACGCTTTTTAAGATACCGAAAAGAATATACATATACTTTTGATCTGATATTTTATGTTTTTTTTTGTTTTGTCAATGTTTCAGATGTACATACATTAAGTAACTTATTTTTGTTGTTGCTTGTATTGTACTTGTACAAAACTATTGTCAATGTTAAAGGCTTGCGCCGTAAATAAATAAATATTATGTAACAAAAGTCTATACAATACTACTTTTCTTATAATATCATACTCTATGGCTGGCCACAAACGTCCCGAAGTTCAGTTCCGAAATCGACCGTTTTGAAAAAAGGTTCAGACCAAAACCTCTTTCTGAATTTAAAATCGGGGTGACGCTGAATTCAGAGTGAGGTTTTGATCGGAACTTTTTTGCAAAACGGTCGATTCCGGAACTGAACTTCGGGACGTGTGTGGCCAGCCTATGCCAATAAACCAATACATAATTAATTCGTCATACGCATTCTGCGAATCTGTATCTATGTATACTATTTATGGTCTACATGGTCATCAAATTATCTTCTTTCGCCCATTTTTGTTTTCCTTCTTATTGGGTTATGAACATACATAGTACTGACGAGGCGAGCAGTGTAAAAATGGCCAAAGAAGTAGAAATATAAAACATCTTCAAAAGGACGTTAGCTCTTTTGTTGAAATAATAATTATTAAAATATTCAATTTGTGTATGTTAACTTGTAACCATCAGAGGGTATAGGGACGTATATCTTCCAGTTAGTCTAAGCACGCCGGCTGATGTATCTATGTGAGTATTCAGTGTGAAAATGTAAATGGAATTACACCTTAAAATAATTACTTAAACATTAGTTTACGAATCCTTTCATGAATATGCAAATTATTTCGAGTACGTTTTGGTTACCATAGCCCGACACAGTTTTTAAAGGTTTAATAGTCCGAGAGCCCGCTGCTTAATTTATGACGTATGTGTTTTTTGATCGAAATCTGGTATAAACGATAGCTTACCAACAGGGTATTACATCGCACTAGGGTTGCCTATCAAAATCTTGCCGCAACCCCCCTTGCCCCCCCCGAAAAGGTCCCTCTTCGCGGTTTTTCGCATTTTATAGGAATATGGTAGGAGATAGGAGAAAGTAGTCAATCACAAAAATAATCCTTGCTAAATTCTCTACAAAAAAGTTTAAGCCAATTTTTTCATAGGACTAGTAGTTTACCCGTAATGGCCGGTCAAAGAACAGGGTATTTTTTGAAAAAATAAAAAAAACAGTTTGATTTTTTTTCTTTCACATTCTTCCACCCATTATTACTAACATTTTATGGAAAAAAAAATTGACCTGTGGCGCTATATCACTGGTTATTTTATGAAAAACTAAATTTTAAGAATTTTCGTCACTGAGTTTTATTGCAATAACTCCGGAATTATTAGATGTATGAACATAAGTTATAGCTCGTTTTATAGCTAAGACAATGGTAATTAATTCGTTCTCTGACTATTTTCCTGTAGCTCTTATCAATTTTCAACCAATTTAGTTTAAATACATTTTTTTAGTATTATAAATAAATTTCGGTTTTGGACCGGCCATTGCGGGTAAACTGCTAGTTCTATGAAAAAATTGAATTAACATTTTTTGTAGAGAATTTAGCAAGAATTATTTTTGTGATTGACTACTTTCTCCTATCTCTTACCATATTCCTATAAAATGCGAAAAACCGCGAAGAGAGACCTTTTCGGGGGGGGCAGGGGGGGTTGCGGCAAGATTTTGATAGGCAACCCTAGTGCGATGTAATACCCTATTGGTAAGCTATCATTTATACCACATTTCGATCAAAAAACAGATACGTCATAAATTAAGCAGTGGGCTCTTGGACTATAAGTGTGAAATGAAAAACGAAATTCAAGATAAGCGTAATAATATGAAGAAAAAAAGGGTAAATGTTTAAATAAAAATAGGCTGTAGCTGTTTCATTCCATTATTTTTTCTCTCTACGGTACAGAAATAAATAGAACATAAAATAAAATAAACCAATAAAGTTATATTAGTGCGAAAATGTTCACAAGTTACAAAACGAGATGATAGTTGTGTGCTAAAGTGAGGACTTATTGCAAAAGCAATATCTTACAGTCAACTCCATTCCTAATAAGTAGTTACATCTTAACAGATACACAGAAAATGGTGGACCTTCCATCAGGCTTAAGTGTAAAGTGATCACATTAAGCCAGCCGACGATCAGTCATAAACCTGATGGAAGGTTCATCCTTTGCTGTGTATCTGTTGAAATATAACTACTTGTTATATTTAACTACGACATGTAGAAAATTCCGATGGTCTCACAAAAACATAAAATTGTGATTTTCTAAATAATACCATACCTGATGTTAAAATACATAGGCATCGAAAAAATGCAGCGATTTTAAATAAATTTTTATTTGAAAACCGTGAGGTGATGGTTTGAATGTTAAAATACGTAGATTTTTTTTCATACCTCTAAAGTCTCGACTTGAGATCTGTCAGTTGCCCTGTGGACGTTCAATCAGCTTCATGAAAAAAATTTTTTTTTCGACTTATGATAAAAACCATTATACAACGTTAAACAGTTTTTTAATAGCAACTATTTAAAATCGCGGCGCACTATTACAATGTTACATAATATAGTGATGTTAATTAAGTTATATTACGTAATATTATGATCTTACTCTGGAAAACATGTGTTTAATTAATATAATTCCAGACACCTCTACAATCTAATGCACAAGTAACAATTATTTTAAATCACTACTAGAAATTGCAGAACTGTCAGTTCTCTATTAACGTCTATTCGTTCAACGTTTAATCGCAATAGTAATATCGCCGCTTTACGTTACGTTGGTATAATGATAAGTTTTAGCTAAGCCCTGTAATGAATATTTGCAAACTCAGTAAGCTCCTATGCTGTGATGACATTTGGTGTCACCTTTGTGGTCTGCATTCAAGGTCTCTTTAGAAAGTCACATTTGTAATTACCACAGGATATTTGAATAAATGAACCACAATATTTGAATTCTCATGGTGAAGTGTGTAGAAAAGTATTGGGTATTTTCGTCCATCTGGTATTTGGGATCAATTGAACAACGCACATTACAAACTTTGCTTTCGTGTAAGAGAGAGTACAGGGAATTGACAAAACATTAACATTTCGCAGATAGAGATTCTCGGTGCTGGCGATGTATTTTGCATCTCACGACACAAGCTTTTCGCTAACTGTAACATTTGAAGGAAAGTATTTAGAGTTGTTACACAATTCCAGATCCTAAAAAAAAAACATTCAATCACGCACGAGCGAATGAGTAATTCTAATTATCTACATATGTAGTCAAAAAGGTCTGAAATTTTATATTTTATGGAAAGCGGTAATCTGAAGGCGTAGTGTATTATAGTAATACTAGAATTAGATATGTGACAAGTTGCAGCCCGAGATGTGGTTTAGTACTCGCTTATTACACTCGCTATTTCTAATTTCACATGTTAATGTTTAACTCAAGTGCATATGCTTCCTTTCGCTGAACCTACTATTATTATTATATTGCACTCCTATAGAGCTGCAACAACTTACTATTATAGTTATAGGTACTAATGACTTAGAGGGTTTCATACCATTTGATGTATTTTTGACCAAAATTTTTCAGATAAGTTTGTCGTTAATATACTGAGAGTGGGGGGACCAGGTGCAAAGTGAACCCGAAGAGGTGGGGCTTTCTTGAGGGGGGCGATGTGAGCCGTGATGTTCCCATTGATACAGATGACGTGCGACATGGAAGACCTGAAAATGGCAAAGCGATATCTGTCGCTGCACATTGGAGTGGCAAGATCTTAAGTCCGGACACGTAAAGTAAAGGTCAGGTTGCTAAATTCATTTGGAGGTTAAGGCTTGTTAACCTCTTTGTAGAGGAACATTAGAAATGTGTCTTTTGGACCTTTTTTAATAAGTCACTCAAAGCAATTTTTCCTAATGCTATTGTCTTAAAAACTACGTTCAGGAAACTACTAATTATTATTGAAACAGTGCAATTTGTGGAACAGTTCTTGTCTCCGTTAAAAATTACAAATAACAAAAAAGGGTTCTACGACAACGAATAATTAACAGCAATTAGAGACACAAGAGATTTGGAGTCCTAAGCGAAAACGGGATTAAAAATAAAATGTAAAATATCATCATGGACCGATCCTTACAAATCGATCATGTTTGCAGGTTGACATGATTAAATCGACCACTGAAATGAAATGGAATTCTGAATCAGTCAGAAAATTTCCTCTCAAGTTTTTGAAACATATACTGAAAAACCTGTGTTCATTCAGTAGTTGAACACTTAATATCGTAGTAGAGGAATCTTCAATGTTAGGTAAGCTTACACTCGACTAAGAGCATACTGTATGTAAAATGATGTAACTCTGTATTTCTAATAATAATTATATTCTGTAGTTAAATTTATACGCTTGTCAAGCAAAGGTGAGATTTCTACTACATATTATTCACTGAAGCAATATTGTTATACGAATGTTACAAGTCTTAATAATTGCTACACTACGTTATGGTTAAACATGAGTTTGTAGAGTGAAAAATTTCAATAATGACTTACTATGACAATGAAGGTTTTAATTATTTTCACAGCTTAAAACTGCACATGAAGTCATAATTCTATTAACAAGTATGTAGTTATATCTTAACAGATATACAGCAGAGGATGAACCTACATACCATCAGGCTTATGACTGTCGGGTTATCATTCATGATTGTCAATATAAACTCATCAGCCTAATACTGGGAAGAATTCGCCTATTCATCTACATAGATATTACAGTATTAGACTCAACACGAGGTTTAAAATAAAAGCATTATGCCTGAAACATCAGTATTTAAAAATCGTCTTACAATATTGCAAGTATTAATAAGTACCGATTTTTGCATTTTTATGTACAAATTCTGCGGTAAATCTAAAAATTTTAAATTTTACCTGCTAATTCTGTATATTTACGATTTTTTCTGCGACGGTAATTTGAATGTTTGTACATGGTATGTATTTGGTACAGCGATATTAATGAAATAAGTGATTTCAGTAAATATAGTTTTTTTTCAGGGTTACGTGTGAAGAAAAAATAAAAATGAGTTTTTAAAATTTTGGTTCATAATAAACAGAAAACCTTTCATATAATATTTGAATGAACATTCGTTCAATACACATTATTCTTTAGGTATAATCATACAGATTAAATCTCGACATTCCTAGGAATTGCTTTTGTCATACAAAACCAATCAATAGTCACTATAGCGCCACAGGTGTTACAATTCGTAACTAATAATATTATGTCACAATTCGTTTCGGATTACTATGTAATAACATCACCTACATACGAATGTACATACGTAGTAGATAATATTACTCGGTTTTGGAAATTACCGCTTTGGAACTAGTAAGTACCTACTTAGTGTATATATGTATACACAATACATACAACTTTCTACTACTGCAAGCCAGTAGTACTGGAGTAGTACTGAGGTAAAATTCTCCGATACGATTTATTACGTGTAATTTTCTCATGAATTATTTATATCGAAACTTGGAAAACGCGAAACGGTTGTATGGATATCGTTTGTAATAATATATTGCTGAAACAAAATTACCACCATTCAAAACATCGTAAATAACGCCGTGAAGATAAACACCGTGGTATCATCACTCAATCTACACAGTATTTTTTAAATCATAGAACAGGAAACAAACGAATTAGAAAAAGCAAACCCTTCTCGAAGGACGTCTTATCGATAATGCATTTCAACATAAAGACATTCATTGCAGAATGTAGACGTCTGTTTTTCTGTTACCTCGGGTGTTGGTAATAGTTTGAAGCTGCGAAGTGCTGCCGGTTTTAACTGTATTCGACGATGTTTCGTGTTGATTAAAATTGACTAGCAACCCCATAATAACTCAAATACCCATACTCTATAGAAAAGATTAAATTATTATGCAAGTACCAACAACATCATATGTATGAGGAGTTGCATGAATGTGACGGAAGCCCGAAGTGTGTGTCAGGATAGGAAAGTCTGGCGATCCGTTCTCTCTGCCTACCCCGCACAGGAGGTGGCGTGAGGGTATAAAATAGAATAGAATAGAACTAACAACATCTTCTTCTCATTCTAATGTTAGGCCTAGTGGCCTGTTGTTTGGGAGTGGTCAGTCGTTTGCGAGGTCGACTTCCAGCTATTTATCCATCTTTTTGGTGGTCCACCGGGTCGACTATGGGGTTGGCCATGCAACATATTTACAGTATCTGTGTTATATATTTTATTTATTTATCGTATGGTCAAAAGAAGTAAGTATATCACATCCCTCAAAGGAAAAAGTTTGAAGGTTGGACATTGGGCAATGATAAATTTCGCAAGCAAGCTTGGTCGTCAGAAACTAAACTGAACGTTCTTTATATAATCAGTCGCTGGCTCATTCAGGTATAGGAAGTTAAAAAGTGTGTTATATAAAATTAGGTAGACACTTCAATTAATCAACTTCGATTAATAAGTGCTCAAATGTGAATTTGTATCGCGACATTTTAACAACTGCAATTCATTATGGGACTCGATTCCCAGAGTCATTTTAATATTACGCTAAACTTGTTTCGCTAGCGAGATTGTGATAGAGAATATTATTATTTATATTACTGTACTTTTTTTAGGTGAACAGGTACCTACTCAGTAGTGCTAACATATCATAAGTAGGTATACCTACCCTGTATCTCAACCAGTAATAGCTGTCGGAGGTGGGCATCGTTAATCAAAAAGTTAACTTCGTTAATCAATAATCCGTTAACTAAAAAGTTAACTTCGTTGATCGTTAAAGCGTTACATTTTAAAAATTGTAACGGAAGTTAACGTTAATCCGTTAAAGCGTTAATGTAAAAAATCGCGGTTAAATGGCATGAAATAGAACTACATTAGTACAACTACTATCACATTTACACTATCGCGATGTATCCCAACAAAGTGAAATTTCTTTTCCAACTCCCAACCCATATACGATACCACACATAACCCCATACAACCATTTGATTATCTTATGCCAGCGCCGCCACTGGATAATATCTATGCAAACAATCAAATATATTAATGGACTTAATTAACGGAAGTAAAATAATCCGTTAACGTTTTTGGAGGTAAGAAAAGCGTTAAATCGTTTACCAAAATGTTAACTTCGTTAATTAACGATGAACGGATTAACGCTTTTCTGCCCAGCTCTGATAGCTGTACCTACTTAGTAGAAGTCACCTACCCTTACGTACAAAAAATCATAAAATTATGCAAATTTATGATAAGCGACCTAAAAATTATTGCACTTGTGGCGTGACTTAAATAAAATCGTAAATCATGAACTGTGTCAAATATTGTGAGTAAATTAGAACAAATCCTCGTAGTAATTTTGTACTCACCTCCATACTAAATGTCTATGTAACTTACTGAACAGTGAAGTTTGTTAAGAGCTTGGCACCAAGAATGACGTCACAGTCATTTCGCAGGGCATTAAGGTTCAAAATCGCGTGAACAATCGCACGATGAAATGGTAAAAAAGCGTTTTTTTTTTCATTTTAATGGGTTAATTTTTCGTCTATCAAAAAACTTTTACGGTTATTGCCTAGATAAAGGTTCAATGCATCCACCCTATCTTGTCCCAAAGCATATTTAGTAACGGTTGTCGAGATATCAGGTCTCCCGTTTTTAGAAATGTCGGTATGCATACTCTTAAACGATTTTTTTTTAATATTCATAATATTACGCTCATCTGAGATATAGCGGACAAACATTCGGTTTTAAAAATACGTATGTACCGCGGTATCTTGGTAAAGTCGCATTCTTCTTCTTCCTCTTAAAATGCCACGCCAGGTTCCCCGACGTCAGCTTTCACAGAAACAGCTCCTCCACCCTCTGGCGGACTCCGGTCCGTTCTATGATGAATATCTGCCCTTTTTCCATGCTGCTTTCCGTCGTGCAACAATTTTATATTATATTTCAAAGAATAACTGTCCCCACCTGTTAATAAGATTTGCTTAGAAGTGCGGGTAAAGAGGTCGCTATTAATGCGCCTGAGCTACGCGGGTATGCCGCGGGATTTCCTTCAATTTCAAAGAATGTGTCCCAAATATGGCATTTTTCTCATCCTAATATGAGATAGATAGTTCAGTCATTTCAGTGTACATAAAAAACATAGATGGGTATTTCAATTCAAAATATAGATATCAATATGTAAATAGTTCATCTACGTTTAAGAGCATAACCATGGGTGAACTAGAGCTGGTTGCCCTGTATAAGATTTTTGCAAAAATACAACAATTACAGGAATTAGCATACCACAATTCGATAACGTTACCTAAATAAAATGAAAAAATAATAAATTCAGTCATTCTAAAGTACTATTCAAAATAATAAACCTAAAAATTTCCAGAATTGGCATTCGCATACACATTGGACTATGACTCTATTGCCCAATCCCACCAACTTTTACCTAAGAAGGAGAGCCCTAAGAAATTTCCATACAAAAACAGAGATAATATTCTATTTATTGAAAAAAGAACATCACATTACTGCACACCTACAGCCTAATTCCATATGAATTGGAACACACAGTTCACCTAGCCTTGGCGCAGATATTTGGGCACCTAACGTAGGTGAGCTGTGTTGCAATTCATATGGAATTAGGCTGTAGGTGTGCAGTAATGTGATGTTCTTTACTCAATAAATAGAATATTATCTCTGTTTTTGTATGGAAATTTCTTAGGGCTCTCCTTCTTATGTAAAAGTTGGTGGGATTGGGCATATATATTTTTTCTTTTTCTCTCTTTCAAATCGAATTACGAAGTTGAATAATACGTTTTATGACTGCGTACAGCGAAGGCCGGTTATTTTCCTAATTTGAAAGAAATGACGGTCATTGTTGATGGATTATTTCCGAATACAATTTATCATACCTCTAATGAATAAGAAGGGATGTATTTCAATATCTAGAACGATCGCGTTAATCGATTTAGAATAAGTCGCAGTGTCGAAATAATTACCCCAACACTGTATTAGGTACTATAAAAATATGTAGATATACAGGGTGTTTGATAGATGGATACAGATATCTTCAGGAGTGATAGAAGAGGTCATTTAGCATCTTTTGAGCCAAACTTAGCTTAGTCAAAAGTCGCACGGTTCTCGAGATATTCGAGATTTTAACTTTTTTTCGAAATACCCCGAATTACTCAAGTTTTAGCCCGATAGCATCGTAAGTAAAGGTACCTACTTAGTTCTATCATTCTTTTTTGTTACCTGAATATGTGTTTAGTCTATTTAAATCATAAGTTTCAATCTTAAAAACAATCATGTTAAAAAAATATCGGATTAAAGTTTCGAGAAAGAAATATTTCAAAAACGAGTTACGACTTTGGAGAGGATTTTAGATAAGAAAAAAAATGTTCAAAGATTCAGAAATCTGGAAAAAAACTTCTCTGGTTTATGCTCTTTCAAATAATATACAAAACATTATAAAAAACATTACTTTCATAAATCTATGAAACAATAACTTAAATAGATCACCTCTAATTTAAGCAAATTTCCATACAAATTTACTATAGGTACAGTTGCATAGTGAAAAACACATTTCCTTTCAATTTACTGTTTCCGAATTTGTATGGAAATTTGCTTAAATTAGAGGTGATCTATTTAAGTTTTTGTATCATAGATTTACGAAACTAATGTTTTTTATAATGTTTTGTATATCATTTGAAAGAGCATAAACCAGATAAGTTTTTTTCCAGATTTCTGAATATTTGAACATTTTTTTTCTTATCTAAAATCCTCTCCAAAGTCGTAACTCGTTTTTGAAATATTTATTTCTCGAAACTTTAATCCGATATTTTTTTAACATGATTGTTTTTAAGATTGAAACTTATGATTTAAATAGACTAAACACATATTCAGGTAACAAAAAAGAACGATAGAACTAAGTAGGTACCTTTACTTACGATGCTATCGGGCTAAAACTTGAGTAATTCGGGGTATTTCGAAAAAAAGTTAAAATCTCGAATATCTCGAGAACCGTGCGACTTTTGACTAAGCAAAGTTTGGCTCAAAAGATGCTAAATGACCTCTTCTATCACTCCTGAAGATACCTGTATCCATCTATCAAACACCCTGTATATTAAATTACTGTACCTATGCCCAATCCCACCAACTACCACCTAGGAAGGAGAACCCTAAGAAATTTCCATACAAAAACAGAGATAATATTCTTTTTATTTAGTTATGGAGCGTAAGTCCTGCAATTAATCCATATAAAATGCAACATGCAGCTCACCTACTCTGGGCGGAGATATTTGGGCACCTAACGTAGGTGAGTCGCATGTTGCATTTCATATGAATTTACTGCAGGACTTACGCTTCATAACTAAATAAATAGAATAATATCTCTGTTTTTGTATGGAAATTTCTTAGGGCTCTCCTTCCTAGGTGGTAGTTGGTGGGATTGGGACTATAAAAAGGTGTTATATCTTAAGCCACCTAATTTTATTTGACGACAAATAAAAATCGTATGCGACAATAAAAAAAATAATAAAAATTGAAAACCTTCTTCTAGTTACGACAGTGTAGATAGGTGGCTACCTAATAAAACATCTCCCGAGATAATTCGAGTATGATGACGTAATAAAGATGACCAGAGACAAAAAAAATTGAAAACGACTTGAGTCTATATACTCCTCCCCCTCCCACTTATACGTAGGCAAGTGTTCGTCTATCTACTCTAACTCGGCAGTGATTGATCATGGGTCATACGGGTCATAGAAAAAAAGAGGACAGTGATTCCTCGTTTTTTTTTCTAACTCTCTCTTTCTCTCCTCTTGGAGTTAATTCCTCATTGCGATTAAAACAGGAACTTGAAAACTATTATTATATGTATGTAGTTTCATTAAGAGTCCCAAAACAGTATTGCACAGGGACTTTGTTAAAAGGTACTTTCATTTGAGAGTCGTTTCTTAAATCATGGTCGAAATAAAATAACACTTTGAATGAAAAATTCGCGAAAGCATGACCTTGATTAACATTTTCATGACATTCTTATTTGATTCGAACTCTACATACGTAATTTTTATGTTCAAAACTAATAATTAAACTTATTTGTAAGTAGATACCTATTTATTGATCAATCGAGCAATCTGTCAAAACATTCCGAACACATCCATATCACTTAAAAAAAAGTATAATATCACATTACAACATCAATTGGATAAGAATTTATTCAAGTCGGAAAAAGTTGTTGCTTACCATCAAGTATACAAAGTAATTGGTGTTAATAAATGTCTGGAACTTACCTGCAAAAGAAAGAAAGAAAATATTAATACAACTATCCAGTATTCATTCATTCGTTTTCAACTAACAAATCTAATTGCTCGAATTCTTTGATTTTTTGGTCATTTTTTATGATTCAATTATAATAATTTTATGTGGGATTCACCTTATTAACTATGGATACAATTAAAATAATGATTATGATTAAACTCTGAGATTGGAGCATATTGATTTTGATATCAACACATCCATCAGTGTAGTACAATTTATTTTCCAGACATTCTTGGCGCTGCGTTTGCGACAGAATGTTGTAAATGGCGAAACCATAACAGCATGAATACGGGATGTTCGTTCCAAATTCCTCAGGCCCATGTTTGCCGCAACAATTGTACTGAAAAATATGAAATAAAGAAAAAAAAATAAGGTTCATGGGGGCCTCTCTAAAAAGTATTTAACTATTGTAAAAAAAATGTAAAAATAATATTTTTGTAGTTGATTCGGGAAACTATTGGTCCGGAAAATATTATTGGAATAATGGTCATTTTGAATGGACGCAGGGGTAAAAAAATGTGGACACTGCGATAAAACATAGGGTGACTATGATTCACCTAACGTAAGAATAATGACTTCGAATTCGTTCACAACGGTTTCTTTATACTTTGAGTGGGACGATATTTTATATTAACTGCTACATAGACAAAGGACTTCGTAAGGACATACATACTTATTATACCTAGACTAAATAATAATTTATTTCGTAGCAATATAAAGAAGTAAAATACATTTTTTTTCATATTGCTATGATTTTTGTCTCGTATTAAAAACTTTATATGATTTTTTTCATGTTTTCAAATAAACTATGTTTTTTAAACTAATATTTATTCCAGGCGAGGACTCATCTCCTCAGGCTATGCCAAAAATGGATCAAGCTAGATATCTCAGTATTTGAAGCTCAAAGTTTCTGTCATTTAAATATCGTAGAGAAAACGTAAAAAAATATCAGCCCGGAGCTAAATCAATTACTTTAGAATCAAATTTTGCTTCAGGTCGACGACGCGACGTTTTCGTCTTGAAAATTCATGAAAAAATCTAGATTTAAAAGAATTGCGTTGGAGTACTAATATTATTCAGTGGAAGATGTTTTTTTGTTTTCATCAAGTGTTTTCTTTTGTAATATGTCTGAAGATTTGATTTACAAAAACAATTTAATAGATGTCTCGTCATTTTTTTCAGCTAGAGAGCTTCAGCGGAGGTTATGCATTTCGTATCACTCTCAGAATATTTGCCCACACCTTGATCCTCCACAACTCTCTGTGCTGACACTGCTGACACACACATCCATCTCACATTTTTGCATCATAAGACCAACTCGCTTGGGGTCTACCAACATTTGTCGGCTTGTCCTTGGTCGCAATTCCATTATCTTTTTAGTCTGTGAGGAGTCTTGGCATCTGGTAATATATGCCCATTGCCAAGCTCAAGATAAACTTCCAAATGATCATCGTCGACTGGGTTAATTGGGAACTTAACAATACTTAGCGATTTACTTTATTTTATTTTACATAAATTGGGGACACAGACTGAGATACATTCACAATACATTCACAAACATAAAATGAAGAACGTGTCACGCCTCCAATTATGTAGAAGTGTCCACAATATCCACCAATAATCATCCCTCACTATTAGTTTTATTATAATTCTATTAACTTGGTGTAGATGGATGAAATTATGTAGATGTGGAGAACACCTTCCACCGTTATCATACCCATAGTATTGTCCACAAATGGTGTCTTAAGAGGCAGTAAATCTTGTGAAACTTGGACTACATGGTGGGCTTCGATTTACCATGCAGAAGGCTGTCTTGCTGTCATCTTGCAGGATTGTAAGAACGTTTTTTTTCGCTATAACTCTCAACTCTTCCACGATAGTGCATTTTTATGTCATATCATGAGAGAGGAATAAACAATAGTATTACTTAAAATGTTCTTAATTCTACAGAACATGTTTATGTACTAAAACACTCACTTGTACACAATGTAAACATGAAAATTAAATTTTAAAAACATTTTACTAAAAATAAGGAAACGTGATATGAGATGAAAAAAAGGTGATAAGAGGTGAGGAGAAATATCAGATTGGTATTATTGCAAATTGTGAATTACATTTCACCCGTATCAAACGTTTTATGGGAGTTATCATAAACATTTATGATATCATTGATGGTGGTCACCTCATCTTTGAGGTTTTAAGATTTTGATGTCTCCATTAAAAGTGAATAGACATGATTTATGTTCTTGGTGTTTCTGAAGGTTATTTTACACCATCATCCCTCCTATTAATAGGGGGTGAAGTAACTACCTACTTACTGTCACCCCCTCCCTCAGCTCGCAGAAGGAATTGAGGGTTTATTTTATGACTTAATTGTGGGACAATTAAAATGAAATATTTCTAACATTAGAACTCGGATTAGGAGTTATGAAAGCATGTTTATAAATTATTGTTTAAATTCTTATCTTTTTCTTTACGAACCATGCTATGGTCGGCTTTCATTCTGGCGTAGGCTTCTCTGTCCTGTGCTAGCCGAAACAACTCCCCACAATTGGATTCAAGTCCATTCTCTTATATTACTCAGCAGGCCGTCTTCCCACAACGCGATTACCCTCAATTTTTCCTTCCATGATGCGATGCAGGAGATTGTATTTTTCGTTGCGGAGAATGTGTCCCAAACATGATATTTTCCCATTTTGTAAGCCATTTTTAGAAGCAAGTGTAGAGATACGAGGTCGGCGTTCAGGTTTCTCTTCTTACTGTCTCCATGACCTGAACAAACTCAACCCTCAGTTTTAACGTTTGCCATTTTACTACTCACATAATTATTTTGAAGAAGTTTTGTGTGGATAGTAGTATGGGTATTAAAAAATTGAGTACCTACTCTGGAAGGAAAGCTGAGATTTATAAAAATGTTTTATTTCTAAGACGCGAGGAAAAAAGTTTGTATCAAATGATAATACTTAACAAAATGATACAAATTAACTCTCATTTGTGAAAACAGATACCGTCTTTATAAGTATCTGACTAGCTGTTGTACGCTATAGAGTAGAAAGAGAGGAATTATTATAAGACATTTTATACTTTTATATCACATTTACCGTATTTTCCCTCTAAACCTCTGGGGGACGATTAAGGAGCTGGGAAACTCTTGAAACTGTCATTGCCCTTAAGTGCTTCGGTAGGTATTAGGTAAATACTTTTTCTTTACTTATATTATTACCTTATAATATATCTCTCCAGCGGTGAAGTCGTGAGGTCCCACGTATTTAAAATATTGGTGGGTATATTTTATTTACGTAAAGTTTTTTTTTTGACAGTTGTTTCAATCGATTTATTTCCCATCCCACAGGTTTCTTGAATGCTTTTTTTTTCTTTTTTTGCATTAATTCTCACGCGATATCTTAATATGCTTTTAAGATAATAACTTTAAAGTCCACTCTGGACCCTTGTCTGAAAGCTTAGTAGACCTCGAGTACAATTATCGTTAAAAATGGTCTGCACCTGTAAATCTCTAAACTTAGACAAGACAAAACTGCATCCGAGTTCTCGGTGTAGTCCTGCACAGTGGTCACACATCTGCAGGTGTTCTTTTTAGGAAACAGTGCTTCAATACACTACCTGTCAACTTCGATATTCAGTCAGTTGTGACTATTTGTACGGATTGTGGTTTCTAGGTGCATTAAATTCCCAGTCCCTTGCATCTTAACAAGTAGTTACCTATATCTCAACAGATATACAGGAAAGGATGGACCTTCCATCAGGCTTATGACTGATCGTCGGCTGGCTTAATGTGATCACTTTACACTTAGTAAGTAACATTCACCAATTCCAGTCCATCCATCTGCCGCGGCTGGGAATCGAACCCAGACATCCAACCTGACAAGCCGGTATTTTACCGCTATGCTAGGCTGGTAGCTGAGACGAGGTGAAACATGTATATATTGTACACGGCCCTCTATTGAGATTATTTCTTGGTATTTAGTGTATGTTCCAACCATTTTTATGCTTCCCTGAAGTCTTTCGGCTGCCCTTTGCAAATTGAACAACTGGGCCACGCCGAAAAACAGAAGTGGCCATTGAAACGTTATACCGCCGAATACATTCCTTTTACAATAATTCCGTTATTTAGATAACATGGACAATCCCAAGTAGATACGTTTTACAAACGAGTATTAGTAGATATTATTTTTATAGTAGCGACATAAAGAAGACATATTGGCTACAAGGAAACATAAGGTAACAATAGAATTGATGGTGTATCGGATAGTGTATTGAAGTTATAGCCACAATATACATAGGATCATAATACTGTATCCTTAATATGATTGATGGTATTTATTACATACTTCGATATTTAGGTAGGTACGTACAATAAGTTGGTACATATAATAGGTATGTATGGACTGCAACCTTACCTGGAAGGTTTTTTTTATTTAGGTCATTTAGGCACATTGTGGAAATCGCACACTTTTTTTTATAAAAATATCAAGATTTATTCACTGCTGTATCAAAAGAGGTACAATCAAGATTAATAATGAGGATTGCTCGAAAAACATCTGAACTTTCAAACTATTCTGTTTTATCTACCTTCTTATGTTTTATGACAAAATATCGTCTGCTGCGTTGTAACCAAAAGATATATAGGTGTACATGAAATCAACCGGGTTCATCAAATCACTCGTTTTTGAAAAAAAAAATCGCTTCTAACTAAGAAGCTGGTGACTCCCACTTATTGTCTCTAGTCCATAGTTCTCCTTGCAAAATGAATTTCTAACTACGGTCCTGCTTAGATCATGAGGGTGTTGATGGGCAAAACAACAAACAGTAAGTAAATAACTGATTATTATATGAGATAAAAAACCTAATGGATTAGATTCTCTTTGTGCGATGCGATTTTCATTTCGATATTTTTACGATTATTGACAATTTTATGGATTAATGCTCGTATATTTGCTTTCATAATGATATTAATCTTGTAGTTCCATTTAATGAATATCAAAGTGGATTTTATTTTTATTTTTCCGTCAAGTATGGCAATATTAAACACAATAAAATAACAAGAAATGTATTCACTAGGGCGAACTAACCTCAGTAAAGGGGGCTGAAACGTGACGGAAACGTTACGCGTTGTTTCCATGGTGACAATATTATCAAAGATATCATCATAGTAACGTTTCGTAGTTTGACTCAGGCCCCTGAGATCTCTTCTAATTTACCCCAATAAACTACTAAAAAAACTCCTGTTCACAATAACGAAATAACCAGTAAATGCAGCGTGCATATAAAAACATACACAAACTTTTTTTTTGCCCTGTCCTAGGAAGGTACGAGCTTCGAATTGGTTGGTCAAGAAACAGACTGTTGGCAAGGCGCCCTGATGATATAAAGTGTAAAAAATGTGTTATCAGGACATGTGAGAACTTGAGAAGAATAAATCATCATATGTTTTGCCGATATGCAACATAGTATTTCTTAGTATGGTTAATTTGTCATAATGAGGAATATCATTTTTTATTTCGTTTTTTGTTGTGATTTGTAGAATAAAGATGTCTTCACTTCGATTAATTATCAACCCCGATACAGGTCATAACCTAGTGGGGTGGACAATTATAAATTATATGCTATATATATTGTATTAATGTATCGTATGTATGATTTATGTGATTACCGTGTTGAGATAAATTAAATAAATAAATATGTGCCTACTCTCAAAATATGATCCGTTTTTTCCGTTCCTAATTTTAAAATTCATCACTGGATTTTCACATAAATATTAGCAGTCATAGTTGCTACTCGTACTTGTAACAATAAACGATTCCGTCAAAACAATTTAAAGGTAATCCCTTACACAAGAGCCCTTAACGTCAGATCTAGGTCTAGCGGGGCGCAAACTGTGCAAATGCTCCAGGAAGTAGGTATATTTGAAGGGCGGCGAAAATTGGGTAACTTCGTAGTCAATGAAGTTCCGTACTGTGAAGTGTTCCGGCACTGACTATACGAGTATATTCTACACTTCACTGAAATGAAACTCATTTACAGTTTGATTTTTTTTAATGTTTCGGCATGTTTTTATTACGTTTAATATGTGTGGGGTGATTAAACCAATATAGATTTCTTATATTTGTAATTTATTATTATTATGTACATTTCCAGGTTGCATAAGTACCTATTAAATCGCCTCTATGCCTATGTCCAGGAATCAGTTTTAAATGGAAGACCAAGACTAAAAATATTGAGTGACGATAGAGGGGAAGTTACTTTAAAGAAATCAAATACTTCAAAATAACACTATGTCATAGTGGTTGCAACAAACCTAAAATCCAGGTGCAGGTCCACCGGGCACAAAAGCTCAAATTTACGGCGATAATTTTTTTCCCCAGGTGGCGGATAACTCAGATCGGGCCTGGCTATTTTAACATTTCTTTCCCCTTAGTGACGCGCCTAGTGGTAGTAATCATCTTATAGGGTTGTTTTGGGGGTAGAGTTTTAATTTAAAATTGTAATAAGACAATGAATAAAATTTTATATTGCTATTGTATTCATTAGAGCAATGCCATCAAACGTGTATTTATTAGGTTTTAAACTCGAACGTAAATTTCCTATTTACGACCGAGAAGGTAGAAAGCAGAAAGCTATTAAGGGTCTTAAATTCTTTACAATAAAAGAATGTAAAATGTTGTGACCATGATGATTGTAATCGATTCGTGAGAGAAACAAACCTATGCGAGCGCATGCCTCCACATTATTCATTTTTATACTGGAAAAAGAGACATTAAATATGGACGGGAGTGTCAAAAAGTAGTAAGTATATGTGTGCTGAGTGATTAACAAAGATTAAGTAATGTGAATAACCATCCCAATAACAACCAATAGTAAACAGAGAAGTTGAGAAGGGAGAAAGTCGACATTGGTGATCGACCCTCGGCATACCCAATTGATAGCCGGGCGCAATACCAACCTGGCTACCGACCATCTTTGTCGACATATCGATAACTTTTGCTTAATTTTCTTATACACACTCGAACATATTATCTAACTACAAATACACAATAGGTCATTTCTGATTTAGACTAATATAAAAGCAAAACAGTAATTATGATTTTGAAGTCATTTTTCAAGAAATGAAATACTTACATTTTTTATTTATTTATTTCACTACAATATTACACTCTTCGACATTACAGCGTTCAGCCTTTGCGCCGAAGAGTGTTCACATGCAGTACAAGTTATAATTTAAGACAATAAAAAAAAAACACGAAAAGAAACAACATAACATGCCAATAAGAGTAGATTATTTACCCTGGCTATCACAATAACCATATAAACACACGAACAATAATAACAATACATTGAAAAACAAATTAAGAAACAAGTAATCGACCATTTGACCAATCTAACAATATGCTATATTACCTGTATACTCCAGGAAATAGAGAATTTTACCGTGCAAAACGTATAGTAGTTCTGATTTTTGGATATGTTATATAGGTCGGCCCTGTGGTTAAGAATCCAAGTTTGTGACCTCCTAGCCCTTGTGCGTTCACTAGGGCGAGCCAAAAACTGACGAGATTTCGGTCATTTTTTAAATTATTGATCATAACTTTTTAACAATGCATTTTAGAGAGTAAAGCTGTATGTAGAAGTTAGAGAATATTAAATTCTCTGCAACTTGAGCCTACAAAGTTTTTTTGTAAAACTATTATTTAAAGAGTTATGAGATATCCAAATTTGCAATTTTTTCTGAAAAATGCTGTTTTTTTACAATTTTTCTCATTTTTCAAATATATTTCCTGAAATGTACGTTGTAGAGAAAAACGTTATAAGTAAATGTTGTAGATCGTTTAATTTAAAACAAGTTTGAGGTGAACATTTTTTCTCTCGGACCAATAACAACAGAGTTGTGACCTTCTGAAAAAATATCAGACGAATATTTGAGCAACATTCAGTATAGTAGGTATGATAATAGTTATAAAAAAATGCAATCAAAGAATTTATTTTTTTGTAGGTTATTAAGGTTAGTCTCGTGAATCAGAATCCAAGTTTGTGACCTCCCCGCCCGCGTGTATTCACTAGGGTGGGCCAAAAACTACTGAAATTTCGTTAATTTTTCAGTTTATTGTTTCTATTTTTTTAATTATCCATTTTAGAGTAAACAATTGTGAGTAAATATTGTAGAGTATTAAATTTTCTGCAACTTAGGTTAGTCACGTTTGTTTAAAAAGCTATTATGTAATGAATTATATAACAAATAACATAATTTTTAAACGTTAAAATTTTTTAATTTTCAATTTTTGTATTATTTTTCAGAATGGTACATAGTAAGAAAAAATATTATTAGCGAATATTATAGGATATTAAATTTGCAACAAAAAATGGTACTAGACTTTTTTTGCCTTGGACTAATAACAAATGAGATATGCTGTCCTGAAAATTAATTTAAGGTCAATAGTCAATATTCAGATCGCCATATCTCATTTATTATTAGTCCAAGGCAAAAAAGTCTAGTACCATTTTTTGTTGCAAATTTAATATCCTATAATATTCGCTAATAATATTTTTTCTTACTATGTACCATTCTGAAAAATAATACAAAAATTGAAAATTAAAAAATTTTAACGTTTAAAAATTATGTTATTTGTTATATAATTCATTACATAATAGCTTTTTAAACAAACGTGGCTAACCTAAGTTGCAGAAAATTTAATACTCTACAATATTTACTCACAATTGTTTACTCTAAAATGGATAATTAAAAAAATAGAAACAATAAACTGAAAAATTAACGAAATTTCAGTAGTTTTTGGCCCACCCTAGTGAATAAACGCGGGCGGGGAGGTCACAAACTTGGATTCTGAACCACGAGACTAACCTTAATAACCTACAAAAAAAAAAAAATTCTTTGATTGCATTTTTTTTATAACTATTATCATACCTACTATACTGAATGTTGCTTAAATATTCGTCTGATATTTTTTCAGAAGGTCACAACTCTGTTGTTATTGGTCTGAGACAAAAAATGTTGACCTCAAACTCTTTTTAAATTAAACGATCTACAACATTTACTTATAACGTTTTTCTCTACAACGTACATTTCAGGAAATATATTTAAAAAATGAGAAATTTTGTAAAAAATAGAATTTTTCAGAAAAAATTGCAAATTTGGATATCTCATAACTCTTTAAATAATAGTTTTACAAAAAAACTTTGTAGGCTCAAGTTGCAGAGAATTTAATATTCTCTAACTTCTACATACAGCTTTACTCTCTAAAATGCATTGTTAAAAAGTTATGATCAATAATTTAAAAAATGACCGAAATCTCGTCAGTTTTTGGCTCGCCCTAGTGAACGCACAAGGGCTAGGAGGTCACAAACTTGGATTCTTAACCACAGGGCCGACCTATATAACATATCCAAAAACCAGAACTACTATACGATTTGCACGGTGGCCATACATTGTATGTCTAGGTTTCCTGGGGTAGTAAGTATATTTTGAAATTGTAGCTAAGGTTTTGAATGAGAAGCTATAGTCCTATGTCATGTACGATGTCACTCAGTCTGGCATAAGAATTGTGAGCTACGAAGGACATAAAATGTGCATCCTAACGACAAGTTTGTTCTTTATGGAGAACACGAATTCTCAAAACATGTCTATGGTATTATTTATTGATAAACCTTTTCCTTTGCTGTTCGGAGACTATTTCCCGTTCACCAGTCATTAAAGCGGGCTTTGACAATGGGGGGTGGCAGTATTTTATGCCGGAAGATCCAAATCCCATAGTCGTAACAAAAAAAGGTTACATTCTAAATTATTTACTCAGCTCAATGGGAAGTATTGTAAGGAATTCAAAAAGTAATTTAAACACTCTTTATTTAATGTGTGTTAAGTTATTTCCTGCTGGATACAATACTAAGGCGATAGGTTCTACATGATTGCAGGTACATTATTGTCAATAAAATTTATATCCACATTAGATTAAGCTAAGCTCGATACAGAGGACCGTGAAGAGAGGAAATAGCTCAGTGTTTTCGCGCACCTTTATTTTAAATTCTGAGAGTTTTTTAGTTTGTCCGTTTCTCTATATTTACGTCAGTTTTCTCTTCTTATAGTTGTGTATTATGTATTATGTTGTGTATTATTATGTATTGTGTATTATTATGTACTTATTGTGTATTATGTATAGTATGTGTGTTGCTGTGAGAATGCGGTTTTCAAAAAGTAGGGTAAACAGCGAGCCAGCCATCGTCTAGTAAATAAACAATGTACAGAGATCACTCGTTCCTTATGGGTGAAATGCCGAAAAAAAAATAAACAGTGTCTTAAAAACTGTTTCTGTCTATCTTGGTACGGGCTAATAATCACACAGGTAAATAATATATTCTAATTATTTATTCTTCAACAAAACTATAAAATTCCGCTATAATAAGTAAAGCTCACTAGGGCGAGCTTATCGCTATGCTGCGATCTCTTCTAGCTAACCCAATGCTATGATATTCTATGCCAGGTTTGTTGTTCTAATCAGTTGTCTCCTTTTATTTTTAAGAAAGTACATGGTTGCCGCAATTGGCTGAGGCGGCAGTCTCTTGAGCGGGAAGTGCCAGGTTCGAAGCCCGGCGCTGGCGATGTATTCCACACTTTGCGATACAGGCTTTTAGCCTAGTGCAAGATGCGCAGAAAAGTATTTGGGTTTGTGTATGCAAGCCCAGATCCATTAAAAAAAATCAGTCATGGAAATTGGTAGGAAGCAAAGACCTGCAACTTATTCCGCTCTCGGCTCGACCTTCAGCGGTCCTCGTGGTTTACCCATTAGTGATAATAAATTTTAATACAAACAGTAATACATAAGTAAGAGACAGTAAAGAATGATGTTGTTGGTTTCTACTTCTTCGCGGATTAACTTGGTTTTCCCGTGACTTTCTGTCACACGGCTATATTTATTACAAACTCACCCTTCTCTCGTTTCTTCTATCTTTATTGTTATGACTTTCACAACAAGGTTTTAAATGGAAAATTAAGACGAATCGATTACACGTCCTTCGTTTAAAGTTGAAACATGAAACAACCTAAAAGGTAATTCGCACTCTCTAGGTTCACAGATATCTAAAGGTTGATTCCTATGGACCGACGCCGTATTTTGCATAAATTTTTATAGAAAATACTACGCCCGTCTGCAACACCATGTACCACGGGAACCCACCATTAGGGTGTAGTAAAAATATTATTCTATATTTTTTTTATTAAGAGAACGAATATCATGTCAACATATCCCGCGACGTATGGTTCAAAATTGCATGAATACGTGTTTTTTTTGGGGTTTTTTCGCTTTATTTTAAAAGAAATACGGTGATTCACTAGATTTTAATACATGCTTATTATCAATAGTACAAAAAATCCTTGCCACTTTTGGGAAACTAGTATTTGCTGTCTTCGAAAAAATGTTACAGGCGTATTTTTTACATTCTTTTTTTAAACCTCTGCGAGATTTCTGAAAGATCTGTTACGAATTTGAGACTGATCTATGATATACATGGAGAGGTGAATGTTGATGAATGTATACTAGAATATCAATCATGAATATATAGACATTTCCGACTAATAATAGGTACTAAGAAGTGTGTTGGCAACTTCTCCCTACGCCTTATATAATAAGATATTCATAATCGTGCGAATAAAACATGAATGAGATAAAAAATATATCTCCAACGAGCTTTTAGTTTTAAACTTTCGTCTCTTATAAATCAAAATCTGTGATTCTAAAAATAACGTCATTCATTGGTTCAATTACACATTGATTGTAGAAATCACAATATTTAATTATCTGTTAATAGTCCGAGAGCCCGCTGCTTAATTTATGACGTATCTGTTTTTTGATCGAAATGTGGTATAAACGATACCTTACCAATGGGGTATTACATCGCACTAGGGTTGCCTATCAAAATCTTGCCGCAAACCCCCTGCCCCCCCCCGAAAAGGTCCCTTTTCGCGGTTTTTTCGCATTTTATAGGAATATGGTAAAAGATAGGAGAAAGTAGTCAATTACAAAAATAATCCTTGCTAAATTCTCTACAAAAAACATTCAGTCAATTTTTTCATAGGACTAGTAGTTTACCCGTAATGGCCGGTCAAAAAACAGGATATTTTTTGAAAAAATAAAAAAAAAGTTTGATTTTTTTTCTTTCACATTCTTCCACCCATTATTACTAACATTTTATGGAAAAAAAATTTTGGCCTGCGGCGCTATGTCGCTGGTTATTTTATGAAAAACTAAATTTTAAGAATTTTCGTCACTGAGTTTTATTGTAATAACTCCGAAATTATTAGATGTATGAACATAAGTTATAGCTGGTTTTATAGCTAAGACTATGGTAATTAATTCGTTCTCTGACTATTTTCCTGTAGCTCTTATCAATTTTCAACCAATTTAGTTTAAATACATTTTTTTTGTATTTTAAATGAATTTCGGCTTTGGACCGGCCATTGCGGGTAAACTGCTAGTTCTACGAAAAAAATAACTTAACATTTTCTGTAGAGAATTTAGCAAGGATTATTTTTGTCATTGACTACTTTCTCCTATCTCTTACCATATTCCTATAAAATGCGAAAAACCGCGAAGAGGGACCTTTTCGGGGGGGGCAGGGGGGGTTGCGGCAAGATTTTGATAGGCAACCCTAGTGCGATGTAATACCCTATTGGAAAGCTATCATTTATACCACATTTCGATCAAAAAACAGATACGCCATAAATTAAGCAGCGGGCTCTTGGACTATAAAGGCAAGCATCAGGTATTCTGATAACAGTAATTCTGAGAATCCAGACTCATGAAGCAATATTGAAAAATGAGAGAATCGTATCGGAAATTCATAAAGCAATAAGAGATTTAATCAAAACGTGTCTACCGCTATAAAAAACATAAAATTGAATGTAAAATATCTAGTACCTACGTACACTCAACACAAAAGTGTCATATGTCAGAAATAACATGCACAAAATACTGTATGTAAGCAGAGTGACGTCTGCCGATCGTGACGTCAGCGATTATTGCGCAATGTTTTTTTTTATATGGACTTCTACGGGACAGAGCGACATGGTTTATTAATTTTTTTTTATTTAAAAACATTTTTTTATGGCGTGGTAGCATCAGATAGTCCCATTTTTTTTTGTATTTGCTATGTATACTTTTTATCTATTCTAGGAGAAAAAAATAAGTATGTATCTTAATAATTGGTATTAAGTTAAAAATTAAGTATGTATCTTAATAATATATAATAACTCGAAAACTACAAAAAATCGCTGAACATACATGGGGGTTAAATCGATAGGTATTGAGGTCTTTTACCATACTGCTTCGGTTGATCCACTGGTTGTGTTTCACCGTGCATACTGACTCCGCATCTAATATAAAAAAAATTGGTTCAACCTATTTAAGAAAATACTATTGCAATCCATTCTATGTATATTACTTAAGAGTTTTTCACTACCTACGTGTTTTTTCTTCTTAGTAATGATCCCGGCCTTTGGCCAATTCAGTTGATCATAGACAATACAGTTTAACAAAATTCACATCTATTCATTCAATTCATTCGATTTTTCGATTTTTCTTAATTTTTCGATAATGGCCAGTCCAAAAATACTGTTTAAAATCAATTTAGCATTTTTTTCACTTGTGGCACTTTCTTGTTAAGTGACCCTGTACAATATCTTTGTAAAGTATACAAAGAATATTTTTAATCTTGAAGCTGTTTTATAGGCAATCGTAAAGCAAATCAGTCGTAAGAATATAAAAGATGAATTATATACAGTGAATGGATATAATACAAGGTAATGAAGTGTCTATTCTGGCTGTCTGTGATAAAGCCTGTTCATAAATTCCCAACGAAGTAACAACCTTTCGATTATTTCCAGCCATTACTCCATCGAATCGTAACAATCTTCAATATAAATGTCTACTTAATATTGTATTATTCTTTCTAGCCAATACAGTCAAGGAATACTAAGTTTGTTTTAAGCGTAGGTAGTGTTACCTACCTACATATTATATTATTACTTACGTACATTCATGAAGGGAACTAAAATATTCATCTAAATATAGAGTGACGACTTAAAATACTTGAGTAAACTATCTTCTTCTCTTCTCTATGTGTCCTGTCGGGTCCCCCCGATGTTGACGACCACTTGCCTGACGCACCAGAACGCCTCTCTGCCCTGTGCAGTGAGCAAACTCTATAGTTACTTTTTTTTATTTATTTATTCACGGCACACAAACAGACATCACTCACATATGTCAATACAGATAAAACAATATTAAAAATGAGAGTTCAGGTAATTCGAGAAATTGTATGTCAACACAGTCAGTGCAAAAAAAGAAAAACAAAATGAAGTCAAGGTAATCAGTAACAATATGTAGTCAAAACAATGTTTGGTCAAATTATGGAGGTCAAGCGGAAAATTGAAGCAAATCACTGAGTATAATAACGTTAGTAGACGTAGCCGAAAATTTATGAATCTCATTACTGCATTGCTCATAATAGTATTCGCAATTAAACTTTTTATTGAAAGATACGACACAATATGGTGTGCAATGTGCATTTATGTATCTATAGGTTTGTGTTTGCAATATATTTTGCTTGGGTCTTATGGCATGTTATTTGTAATTTAGTATATGACAATATTTTTAATTTATTTTGTAATGACGTATTACTAACAGAAGCCTCTACATTGTGTTAGTGATGAACTTATTATTTGTAATATTGTTTACGATATTGTCATGTGTTATTTACGACACTCATCATTATGCATGTATCCATTTATATTATGTGAAATTGACAAGTCCAAGTGCCTACATAGGGCCTAAGGACGATACAATATAATAAACAATACAAATCCAGATCTTTCCTTTTTTATGTACAAGATTATTGAATGCCATTGCTACACGACCTCGAATTAAAACGCCATACCATCTCAAGTGTCAAAATAAAATCGATTTATATTATGAACATTCGATATGGACCATAAAATTTATAGTTTTGAAATAAAATTATAAGTATCGTTTTCTAAATAACGGTCCAACTAATCAAATGCCAATAACATGCCTTTTCTTTGGTACTTAGTTTTTGCGAACCTGAACTTATGATAGAAATGAAAACACCACCTAAAAGCCAATACACCTGTAACGTACGTAAAGAGTATTTTTTTTTCCCGAGTTTCTAATTTCGTATCAATTTCGAATAAATTCCACACTCGACGTTATGATACCTGATGAATCCAATTTGACATTGATAGATCCGATGTGTCATCGTAAATTCAAATTAGGAACATTTCTAATAAAATAATATAAAAAGTTTCAAAATTCAGTTGACGAAGATCAAATTTCTGCTGATAAAAAAATTAAATGTTTGGGGGTGGTATTACATTTTTCAAATAATGTATCCGGTATCGAATGAAACAGAAGTATAGAGGTATTCGAGAATCGTTAATTCGAAAACCATTTTGCCTCAATCAGCGGACGCACGTTCGAGACGATCGCGATGGAACGATGGAACAAAATACAATATTTTTTTTACTGTGCAAATTACCGTTGTGGTGGGCTAAAATGGCTGATGATGAAGATGAAAAAATCTTTGAACACTAGTCGCAGTAATACAAGTCATTACGTGGATTTCAAACTATATATTTTTGTTCTTTGATGTTGAAGGTTTCTTTATTTTGTGGCGACATTATATAATTAAAACAATATTACTTTGTTTACACCACTTTTATCTTGACCAGAGTCACCTTCAGGACTAATACAAGAATCTTTGTGCTTTTAAAAATGGACTCCATCATGTACCGTTGGTCGAAATTCTTAATATTAATATTATTAATTACTAGTGGGTCCCGTGAACACTATATTCACGAAATTTGGCATTTTTTATTAACTAACTACTCATACTGCCACTCTACCACGCCCTTCCAAAATTCTTCGAAGGAACATATAGAGAGGGTCTTGGTCTTACCTACTTTCCATACTAATTCTATATACGTACCTACTATAGGTACCAATGTACAGTAAGTATGATTATACCAAAAAATTCGAATTGCATTCTCTATCAATAATATAATAGGTAGGTATGTAGTACTTTTACGCGGAAAATTACTTTATTCATAACTTCATTAGTAGGTACACTTCTAAATTTTAATTTTCGCGGAAAATTATTTTCATCATAATTTCATTGGTAGATACATTCGATATTTCAAATTTTCATTCATACAAAGTGAGCTTCGATGAACATTTCTAGTCACCAACGAAGGCGTCGCTGCTTTAAATTTACATACATATAACTTGCAAAATTTTCCAATGGGCAAGCGTTACATACCTACATGACTTGGATAATACGAGTATTATGTAATGGAATATTTACCAGGTTATTCCGGGTATTTACAAAAGTTTATTATTATTGTTAAGTAATATTTGGAAATAACAAAGTCTGAGAAGGATTTACCGAAGAGACGTGTATTAGAAAAATAAACAAGCAAGAAAATAATAATGAAAAGCGTTCAGAAGTCTTTAAGATAAGTTTCAGAAGTAGAGGGAGGTATCGTAACGAAGTAAATCAGTTACGTTTATTGAAAATCTCGTTATACAACGAAATACTGTAAACAAACCAATATTGATTGAAATTGTTAAAACATGAACAAGCGTATACAATTATTATTAGAAAGATAGCTAGCTCTGAAAATATAAGGAAATAATTTAAATTCATCTCGAGTGATTGTTGAATCTGAAAAACTTAAATTAATTTATGAAACGTTATGAAAATCTGGACGGAATCTTTCACACTCCGCGTACCATTGATCTTTGATAATGTTTTCTGTTGTAGGCACTCGTTACTTTTCTCTAATCGTCTTATCCGTCATTGTTAAACTCTATTGGCCATATGAACAGTACGTTCAAGTGGACGCCAACCATACCCCCCACCTCACACATCTTTCTTCACTTCTTCTTTCACTACACACGCGGCTAGACTATGGAATAACCTTCCACTTCCTATCAAACTAGCTCCAACTATTCTCTCTTTCAAAAGTAAACTGAGGCATCATTACCTTTCCTTAAACAATCCATCTAACTGACAACCCCGTGGATCCTTACTTGTCCTTCATCCCATCCACATATCTATTTATGTATGTATTTTTATGAATGTATAAGTATTCTATATATTATTATTATTTTCATATTTATTTATATTTTTCTTATTTTTCATACACTTGTATGTAATGTGTATATCAAATGAATGTCACAAGTGGTTTACTGGTAGACATTTGGAAGATATATTTTCTTTTCAATAAAGATTTTATTTATTTATTTATTTACGTCTATTTATTATTTTTTCATAGGTATGTTCAAATGACCAAATTTTGTAGTTATCAAAAGTTGTATAAAACTCTAAAGCTGTCACCTCTGAAACATTTTGTCTTATTCCTCCCGGATTACCTACTTAATAAAATATCGTTACAACACCTCAAAATATTATTTTGAGACAAATTTTTCAATAATAATAATTTAAGGCCGAGCCCGTAAAAGTTTTCGTTAGAACTTTGTATTGAAATTAGTTTTAAATTTAGATGGAATAAAACGAGAACAATTTAAGATTGTGGATTAACAATTCTACGTGGAATCGTGGATACCCCTCTCAAAATGGAGGAATATTCTACACTTACCTACAGTAGCTGTCTATGAGACATAATGTCGAATTTTTTCTCGAAGCTTACGAAAAAAACAGAAATAAAAAGATTTTTTTTCACAAATACATTATTTATTTATTTATTTACACTTTTGGTGAACAAGATACAGATATATGTAAACATTAAAATAAAATTATGACATTTGTATACTAGGGCGAACTTATCTCTGCCAGATCTCTGCCAGCTTACCCCAACATTAAGTAGTACTTTAAAGGGTTTTTCAAGTGAGGTAAAACCATCGACAGATGTGCGGGTGTGCATTACCTTAATGAAGTTACGTGGTTATACGTTATTACTAATCACTCACCAAATTTACTTCATTCCACCTTGAAATCCTTAAAGCATTTTTTAAGCGCAGAGGGTGTAAAACGAATTGTACGAATGTGACGGAAGAACGATGTGTGTAAATATAGGGAAGTTGGCGATCTGTTCTTTCTGCCTGTGATTCAATAGAAATAGAGAACAGAAATGCGTTATAAACTGGCGGCTTCTATTTTGTCATAGTATATCCGGGAAAAATAGATAAATCTGACACTGAAATGTTTCATTGAATAATACAAGACAGCTTGTTGGTGTATGATTTTATGATATAATCGATACAACCATAGCAGCAATTCCTTTTCAATTTGTCACGATGTTGTTTTGATGCCCTCGGATTATTATTGACTTAATCCATTCCGCTTCGTGGAAATCAGAAATAAATACGTTTAACTGATTGTAATAAATCAATCAAATATATTATTTCTCATTATTAAACGAAAAATACTAGTAATTGAAATTTGATTGACATATGGAAATGATTGGAGGGATACAAGATTGACACCTAGAATTTTTTAAACATCTTCTTCTTCTTCTTCTTATCAGCCTCTTTCCCTCCACTGCTGGATATAGGCCTCTTCCTTTGTCTTCCACCATTCTCTGCTTTGGGCTCTTTGTCTCCACCCATGTCCCACCGACTCGATGATATCATCGGCCCATCTCCTTTGTGGTCTCCCTACACTTCGTTTACTTTTTGATCGAGCGATCGCTATAAACCGATTTTATACAATTTTTTGATTTTTCTCTGTAATTACCTATAGTTTCTTCATCTTCTGATTTTATTAGCAATGGCTTATGTTATTCTTTAGTGTTATTATATATTCTCGGAGACTGGTTCTCTTAGACGTCCAACTGTTGCGTCATGTCTTACGCACAATCTTTCAGCATGGGTTTTTCTAGACAGCGTTTTATAAGCAGCCAGCTACGATGGTGGTCCTGATTTCTGGTTCTCTGACTTCTAGGTAACGTTTAATAGCTATGTTCTCAATCAACCGATTATTTTTCAATATAATATACCTATGTCATAATAATAGCCGTGTGCCCGTTGCCGAGCATGTTTTTAGCTCCGAAGAATCGCTGTCACGTTATTACTGATCCTGTCGATGATGCCATTGGAGGTGACTATGAAGGCCGATTCTGGACATGCACACTCTGTCACACTTTGGACAAGGCTGCTCCTCATTTGTGACGGGTCTGCGGGTGGTTCTGTTTTGTGTACCTATATAGCAGTTCAATCAAAGTTTCAATCTCTACTGTCGTATTTCTATGATACTGACACAAGAAGTAAATTATTTTAGAAAACACCTAAATAATAAAATATGAATTAAATTATACTGTCTACTTAAATGAAACAATAAAATATTGAAACTCCCATTATCACATCGTTCAATGTTTAAACGAATGTTCTGCGCGAAATATTAAGCTTAGATAAAATCTTTTAATGCATGTTTGATTTCATGAATTATAAGGAATTATTTTACCATTGATTAGGCACAAGTCTCTTTACTTTCTTCGTTGTGTGGAATAATAATGTATTTAATATAAAAACATGATAAACTTGGAGATAATCGCTTCGATAAATTAGAATAACGGTCGCCAGATAGTACTTAATACCTTAATTATAATTTTAAGTGTCAGGAGAACAAAGACATCTCGGAGATCGTTAAACGATATTCTGAATAAAGCAGTATGAACGTTGTATCGTTTCTTATAGACGTTCATTATAGCTCATTGATTGTCGATTTAATAAGGGTCTTAAAGATAAACGCTACGTCGTATTTCGCAGAAAATAACAGTCTTTAACTCCAAACTGAAACCATTAAATTGGGGCTTTTAGTGCGATCGCTATAAACCTCGATATCACGATAAGCCTTTAAACTGTAATACGTTGTTGATGCAGTAACTCATCAGAAAATAAAATCAATCCTCTTTATATATATTACGATATTATTAATCTAAACATAAATTCTAAATGACGTCGCTTAATTAAATAAACGTATCCTAAATCCCATCATTCAAATAAGTAACATCTAATCTTATAGGATATATGTGTAGCCAATTTAATAATAAATACCTAAGTGAATCTCCATAAAGACATTACAGTGTATCTTGTCTTCGTGTGAGTAGAGATTCATATCATTATATCAAGAAACTTATGATTATCTGCGTATTATAAATGATCGAGATTTTGGCGAGATCAAGTCGATTGATCACATCGTGGGACACTGTCCTAACAAGAAGTTCCAAGGGGATTTTGGGGAAATCCATGAGGTGACGTCACGGGCAACAGAATATTTGAGAAATATTGACACGGAGCTTTGACTCTCAGATACACTGTACAATGGTCGCTCATATACGAGAGAAGAAGAAGAAGTAGAAAAAAATTAATAAACTAACAACGGAGCTAAATAGTGATGTAAAGACTCAAAAGGCAATGCTAATGCATTATTCATAAGCCAACAAGATACTTATGATAAGCACTGAAGTAGTGAATCGATAGGGAAGAATGTATTGTAATGTAATACAAGTTTCCATAGAATTCCAAAGGGATTTCTCACAACGTACGAGTATGTCTGAAATGTAAAATTATTATTTTTAAATACATTTCCCAGCAGGAATCGAGCAACGCATCCATACATTTCAAAGGGCACTTTAATCTCCAGTAAACCCTATCTCTAATATCTATGTACATCTCTGCTGGTTTAATAAGTAATGATAAATTTGATTTGGAGAAGATTTCAATCACGTCTTATTGACGATTTATGGGTATAATCGGTTGAGTTAGTATACGACTAAGACGAAAGGCATCCATTCGATTATATAATTATTTACTGTCTTTGAATTACGTGATTGAACTAATTAATTGAATACTGAACAAGACGAATAATTAGTTTCTCAATATTAAACGTAATTACGGTTGACGTTATGCTAACATTATTTTATTTAACTAGAAAGTCAGTCATAAGATTATTCTATTCAATTTCGTTAGTGATTAAGTACTATCATATGACACCTAACTAATCTTATTTAGGCGCCAATAATACTAGTAAATGCTATCGACGGGGGTTTACGTCCTTCGGGGATCTATGTGGAAATCATTGATTAGCTCAGAATTTGTATTAGAATGGCAAACTATTATAAAAATGTGATTAATTTATAAAAAAAAATGTACCCACTTAAATTATAAGCCAGCAAAATACGTTGTCTGGGGGCATCGAAAATAAATTGACCCGTATATCTCATTTTACTTTTCATTTGAATAAATCTAAACTGTAGTGATAAATTTGGATTTAATTTAATTTGGATTTAGTTTTCAAAAGCCTTTGAAAGAATTATAACAACACACTAACTTTAACCACGACAAAAATAAGTTTATTTTTTACACTTTTAAAGATCCTCTTGTTATTTTTTTCCTTAGTTCTGTTGCTTAAATATGTATATCAGGTACTCTGATATTATGAAATAATGGAAAAATATTAAACTCATATTTTAAAGAGAACGCACTTAATTAGTTTCAGAATGGACCCCAGTTGATGTACCTATTAGACAAAATGCTTTACCGGACACGTTGCGCAATCGGTTCGAAAGTCGATGTTTGCACCTTATCAATCGCAAAATTGGGTTAAATAAACTAGTAGGTAAGTAAATAAGTAATTTTGTATAAATGTATAATACTGAGGTGAGCGTATTACAGCACGCACGAATGTTGCCATATCGTTACCACGCAATATGCCAATCTGCATAATAATCGTATTACATCTGGAAATGGTGCAGGTACTTATACCTGGCAATAATTCTATACTATTTACATATATATTATTTACTTAGGGTACGTACTCTTCCGACCAATCTAATACTAATTCCAACACCTCATATTATTTTCATTTCGACTCGTTCAATGGACGATTGGAATTATTTTTTATAGACTGGGAGAAATAAAATTAATGCGTATGTTTGCCCTGGTGGGCATACCTTCGTATTAAAAGCAAAGGACAGAAAATAATAGCTATTTTATAATATTATCATTTTTTAAGATCAAATTTGTAACCTCCAATTGTCAGCAACCCAAAAATCCCTGGGATAATCGCCAGAAGTGCATCTTTGAGCGTGCATGTCGATTCTGTTTGAGGACATAAAAATAGGTGACTGTGGTCATGGACAACACCAGCCTTACAGGTGTCTTTCTCTCTGTAACCACAATTTTTGAAGTGACTGGAGCCCTTGAAACAACTTATTTGGAAAAATTAAAATACAAATGTAACAACACAGGCGGAAAATTCTAAACTACTTATAAGAATTCCAGGAAAATTTTCATTTTAAAATAACGTTATTGGTACAAAAAGTTAAAAGAATTTCCCAGTTATAGGTTAGTCTTGCTACGTATTCTGCCGTCACCTTTCCTAAGGTAAAAAGGTCGAGAAATAAAATCGAATGAGGGTCGAAGTTTTCCTATAAAACGTGTAACTCCGAATGTATTTTTTGAAGAAACTCCCATAATTACATGTGTAAGTCTTGAAAAAAGTTTATCTCTGTCATCAGCAACGATTGAAAGGAAAATTAGATTATTCTTATATTATATTTAAATATTCATTACAAGGACGGATGATAAGGATTTTCCATCTGGTTATTTCGTCATGGTTCAGCGTCCAGATCATACAGATGGATTGATGTGCTTTTTTATGAACGTTTTCAACCAACTATTCTCAATTACCTCCACTGCATTCATTGCACTGTAGTCTAAATACATCACATAGGCACTAAATACATCACATAGGCACTAGAATCGTTGAAAAAAGGCTGACCTATGCCGAGCAAAGCAGCTGATTCCAACTTTGTAATTATAATACCAAAATTGGAAATTGTCTTAATTTTCATTCGCTAAGTAAAACTTTCTATATTGTAACCATTCTAAAGTTTAGCCGTTAGACTCGGTTAGACGAGTTATTCAAAGACGATAATATTTTGCTGTGACATTTGTCCCTCGTTAATACAAGATGAGAAATAACGTAATTTTGAGTTATTTTTCTAGCTTCACTCGCGATAAATTCAAATTACGGATACTGTAGTCTAGATACTACTTAATAATATGTTTCAGGATCGTTAAATTTTATGTAAAAAAAAAAACACTCCAACCAGAAATCTCTAAAAGAAGCTAGTTTCATACTCACGATTCAAAATGGGATTCGATGTGCATCTTTGAAGAAAAATGAAACAAATAGATAGATTCCTCGATACAATTTAGTTATAAGGTACACAAGTACGTAACATTGAAAAACATTCAGGGTGGTTATAAATCACAACATAATAGTCGTAAAAATATTGTGATGAAATTCTCCATACATAATACGGCGTGTAATGTGTGTGATTTTTTACGTTTTTAAAAACGTAATACGATTCCGAATAGTTGGGTTGCCCACAATATTTTTTTGTAAAGTTTTTTTGATAATTTATTTGAGTACCATATTCAATCATGTATTGAGTATAATATATACCTAATCCTTTTTTTTCAAACTTTTATTGAAATCACTGTATCGAGTCTTTTTGAAAAGACAACACAAATTGTATGCGCCATAATTCTTGGACGTAAAAAGATCACGTGTTTTCATATTCCTGTTTTCTGTAGGAATATTTGGTTGATATGCACGTTGCACACACATTAAATTTTCCTGATTTTTTTATTTCAATGTTGCATTTTTATTCTACTTGTGACAACATTTTGTTAGGTGTCCGTTATGTCTATAATACGTGTTTATCTGTGAGAGGATTTTATAGCCTTTTATGTCGCCGTAGCGAGCAAACTCATCAATAATGAAACAAATTGTATCCACACTGATACAGAATCACTTTTTTTATAACAATAAAAACAGTGGAACCAGGGATCAGAACTTTAATGTACAATGTACATATGTAATGTGTTAGATATTTTGATCAGTCACAATTCGTGGATCTATTTGCTAGCGATAAGATAGTCTGGAGATTCATTGTTTTCGAGACTCGTATTCGTGTAATGTATGTACCTGTGTATGGCATTGGAGAGACCATGAGTCCGAGATTACGATGGAGAGATCTCAGGTATTGATGTGCTTCAGGAGACAAGTTATGTATTTTTTCATTGAGACGTTAAACGCTGTGAACGGGGACATTTCGAGTTATATATTCATTTCTTTGCGATTAATCCGCGAGAGAAATAATCGATTTGGTAAAATCGAAGAACTTGAGAGTGGGACGGATTATCCTTAAAAAATCTGGCGACATCACAAATAGGTATACAAAAATTATAGGTACTTAGATAGTCGTGTATGTAAATTTTCGTTGTAAATAACATTATAATAATTCAAATAACAAGTTTTAAGTGAGAAAATATTGATGTTTACTTTTAATATTACAAAATTTATGTAAGTAATAATAAAGTTTTATATCGCTTACTAGACAGACTCTACAACTGTAGAAGGAGAAGGGGACTTGTTTAATTTCGCAGCGAGAGATGTTAACAGTTGATAACTGAAACTTATAACTGATATTCAGTTGAAAATAATATCACATTTCTCAACTTACTTCGCTGAGTTAGTTGTATCATGTTAGAAATACTTACCCCCGTTTTCACCAACTTTTACCTAAGAAGGAGACCCCTAAGAAATTTCCATACAAAAACAGAGATAATATTCTATTTATTGACACGCAGGCCTACCAACCACACCCTAATTCCATACAAAATGCAACACGCAACTCACCTACGTTAGGTGCCCAAATATCTCTGCCCAGGCTAAGTGAGTTGCGTGTTGCATTTTGTATGGAATTAGGGTGTGGTTGGTAGGCCTGCGTGTCAATAAATAGAATATTATCTCTGTTTTTGTATGGAAATTTCTTAGGGGTCTCCTTCTTAGGTAAAAGTTGGTGAAAACAGGGGATAGAGACTCTTCTAATTATTTACTGTCATATTATTTATTTTCATCGCCTCTTCTCCAATAGATTACGCAAAATATCCAATGGTGTATTTATTTAGAAAACTCAATTTATCATACTCTCACAAACTTACAAAGATACTTCATAAATTCGTTCAATTCACCTACATGTTACTTTCTGTGTAAAATTATTCTTATTAACAAATATTTTTACTTGTGTATAATAACATGAGTTTCTCCGAAGCGTGACGACATTGATTTACAAAAACGTATTTTTGTATGGGTGATAATTATTCGATCAACTGTACCTACACGTCTGTCTCTGCCCAGGGTCCTGAGCCATTGGGGCAGATACTTCGAAAACAGAAAATAATTTTTTGAAACATATTTCTTAAAATGTATTTTAGTAATTGTAAATGGTAATTGGTTATTAACATGAAATTATCACGAAAAAATAATACGTTTGGTATTTTATGTTCAAAAGAATCGCGATGGATAGGATTAAAAATATTCTACAGCACAAAATTAAAATAGACAATATATTGTTTGAGAAAGGTTTTTATATGAAAAAGTCATCAGAGGAAGCCTGAAAATGGGGCAATATATCAAAAAGTGTTTTAAAATTATATGGTCTTAAAACAATCTCCGTTGAAATGATCGCAGCAGATGCTGGCGGTCCTAAATGAGTAATTTTATTGCTACAAGAAATAATATCCAGCGTTATTATAATTGTATCGCCCGATGAAATACAAAATTATGCAAATTAATATTGACTTCCGTGAGATATTTTCATTTGATAATCACCTCCACCCCTTGGTAATCAAAGAGAGAATCTAACAATCGTAATTTATTAGGAAATTCTAAACAAAAAGTATAATTCTTATGAAGCGGAGTGGAAATTATTGTATGTATTCCTTTGTATATTCGTGTCTTATCATGGCCACGTCCCTTGCAAGGTAGGCAGAGAGTACAGAGCGCCAGACAACCCTATCCTTACACACACACTCCTAGCCTCCGTCACATTCATGCAATTTGTCATACACGCTCTCCGATTACTTTTACTCAACACGCGTCCATCCTTGAGGATGTCGACATGATCGGACCAGGTCAGTCTCGGACGGCCGCGATAAGCTCAAATTTCGTTGAAGGTATTAGTAATTACCTATAGGTAATAAAAATAAAACCATTTTCGAAGAGGGTATTAAGGTAATTAGCTAATTCGTCTAAAACTAACAGCTAATTCGACTAATGCTAATAATTGGACTAATTTCATACATTTTACATTATTTTACATTTGGTTATTAGTCGAATTGATCGTCAGACGAATAAGTATTAGTCCATTAATTTAGTGTTAGTCGAATTTACTGTAAAAAGTAGAATATATACATAGGTACTATTGCTTCCTTTTTGAATACCTTAAGAGAACTTCCGCAACTTTGCATCTTGTCATTTTTCAACAAGGTATGGTGAAAAAATATCTTCTAGGGTGTAAGAATTGTATGCATGAAAATTTGCGCTCTTTTAGTTAAGTAACTGGGGTAGTACTTTGTAAGCTCTATCACCCAAAACACGCAGATAAAATGTTTATGGAAAATGACCCTTACAGCAATATACATAAGGGCGTTTTTAGTTTGAAATTTATCTGCGTGTTTCGGGTGAGTAAAGTTTAGAAAGTTCCACCCCTGGTAGCCTCAAGAACACTCAGAGAAAGCCTCAAAGATCCCATTAATTACACAACATTTTTATAACGTTTTGACTACCCAGAAATTGTAATTAGGTAATATTTGAGTCTTCGCTGGTTTATTTGCTGATGATATTGTGATTGTTTATATTATATGTAATAACTGTATGCACCTTAAGATTAATAAAATAATAATAAATTACCCGCAATTTTTTAACAGGGCTATTAAAATAATAATTATCTACTCAGGCACTTTTCCACATTCTTCCTGTTATTAATAAATTTCCAGTTATCAAATTTTCATTTATTATCTGTTCTTCCGTTGCGTTGTATAAGTTCTTAAATACTTTTCACAGAAAACAACCAGCTTTGAATACTTTAGATAGCGGTTTCTACTTTCGGGACAATTTCTTCCCATAGGCAATAATATCTTTATTGTGTATATTACTTACAAATATTACTAGAGTTTCTTGTAACTTAAAGAACAAAACAGAACAAAACACTGTATTATTTTTCTTTGGTTATTACTTAATTCGTTTTGGCAAAAAAAACATGTTAAAATTGGTATCTTAGTCGGTCAGTGAATAGAACGGATTCAACCCTATAAAAGGCCGGGTTGTTCGAAATTATTGAAATGTGCAAAAAATAAATATGTATCATATCTAGGAAAAAACGATTTTTTTCCTTAATCCTCTCCCAATCGCGCCCGTTATTCTTAGCGCTAACATTTTCATACAAAATTTGACAAAGTTGAAGCAAAAATAGAACGATTTTTGACCAGTGCATACGCCCCCTTAATATTATAGAAATTCAAAATTTTACGACAAAAAGAAAACAAACAATGTTCGACATATTTTAAACTTAGAATGATTAATTAATAACGAGAGGGTAAAAATGAGTAAGTAGGTACCTACTTAATGAAGGTGGGTAGGTGCCTACTTGCACAGGGAACACTGGGAACGTAGGTAGGTAGGTACTGCGGGAAACAGAAAATCTTATTTAAAAACTAATTAAACTTTTCATGAAAATGAGATATCTCAAAGTTCCACCGCGTCCATATTAGGTACCTACCTACTACACATTTTGTGCAAGATTCGCGTATTTCAGACGTTAAATACCTTCATCGCATTCACACGCAAGAAAGGTCACATCTCAAAAAATGCAAAAAAAAATGTGTGAAGTAACAACATATTATATTTTTTTAAATGCGGAGGGCGCAGACTTTAATACAGATATTTTCCACTCATAAAATGTATTATATTATAGAAAAAGGGAAAAATCCACGTTGTTACTATTTCTGACTCGGATAGGTACATCGATTACCCAATTCAAGTTTTAACAATACCTTACTAAAATTCCTTGAATAACATCATTATAATATTGTGACGTTTTTTCGTCTAAAATATTTGGTGAATGGGTGTAAAATTTATTCAATATTATGGCACAAGTGTGATTTTATTTTTACTTAAATATATGACATGTTTCATGCATTTCTCAATTTGAATACAATATGTACCCAGTTTCATTACAGGTTTTGGATGCACATATGTGTGTTGAAATGTTTTTGGTTTATGTTTTGATTTACCTTTTTATTGTTACTATATGATGTATTTTGTACTAATGGCCTAAAAAGCCGTGTATGATTGGAAATAAAATAAAATAAAAATAAAATAAAAATCTGGGTTTATCGAAATTAACCAAAATATATCTTTGTACACTTCACAGTAAGCATGAAAATCTTGTGTCGTGAAGTGGAGTATCGAAACCGCGCCCACTGGATTAACAGCCGAGCGCGTTACCAACCAGGCTACCGACCACTTCTGTATCGGGTATCTCGTATATCGGGAAAAAGTGACACAACTAGAAAATAATCATTTTTGCCATTGAGATGTGATCAAATTATTTAAATTACTATTAAATTTTATTTATTTTATGTTCTATTAAATCTCTATGAAAAGCTTTACTAAAACTTGAAATCACAGGATGCAAAACAGTGAATTTTAAATTAATAGTTAAATTTTATTTATTTTATGTTCTATTAAATCTCTATGAAAAGCTTTACTAAAACTTGAAATCACAGGATGCAAAACAGTGAATTTTAAATTAATAGTTAAATAGTTAGACAAAAATAATTACATGGTTGGCGCAGTTGGTTGAGGCGGCAGTAACTCAAGCGAGAGGTGCCAGGTTCAACCCACGGCACTAGCGATGTATTCCACACTTTGCGATACAGGCTTTTAGCCTAGCGCAAAGTGTGCAGGAAAGTATTTGGGTTTGTGTATGCAAGCACAGATCCTTTCTTTAAAAAAATGTTTTTTGAATTATGACACTTTTTTTCTACCGATACTATAATAATTATAGTAGGTATCTTTAAATTGAAATCTAGCATTTTGGAAACTTAAAAAACCACTCATTATGAAAGAAATAATAATTTTGTTTGAAAACTTCTTTATTATTATCGGGGAGAAGAATGATTTGAGAAAATATAATATGCTTTGATTAGGACGGGAACTTTAAACTTACGTCACTTAAGAAATCACACAAAATTAGAGGCTTAAATTTTATTTTGCTAAGAGTTCTATAACAGTTAATTGACAAGGCGAGGTCGATCAAAGCATTTAGTGAATCAGGTGAATGAACCCCGTTTACAACTTACAAGTGATGCAAGAATTCAATTCAATGCATATATATCTCCAATACGAGTATGTTATATTATTACTTTAGTAAATTAGTTTTTTTTTCACAAACTAGCTTATGTACCCGGCGCCACGCCGGCTTTAGATTTCATGTAACCACTATTCCTTACACGTCGTTTTTCAATTTAAGGTATTCGATTATTTACTGGGGTTAACTGGAAGAAATCGCAGTTCTGCGATAAGTTCGCCCTAGTGAACAACGTTTTATAATCTGTACTATGTCCATTTTGTATATTTATATGTGTTTGTTGTTTACTTTGAGTTTAAATAAATAAAATAAATAAATAAATAAAAATATAGCATATCCTAGACAGGAGACCGAGAGGTAGATCGCCGATGCGTTGGAGCGACCAAGTGAGAGCAGCCACAAATACCACTCTACTCGAGGCCGCACATCTGGTCATGGACAGAGGCTCGTGGAGGAGAATTGTCAATTGCAGGAGTGAATGTCGCGATCCTCAGTTATGAGGAAAAATGACACCAGCAACCAGCATCCTAGACAACATTATATTTTACTTTTACTTAAAATATGTTGTCTGAGAGTTCTTCCATGCGAAACTGATTCCTGGACATTGGCGATTTAGAGCCTATGAAACATTATTAATTAAAAATTAAAATTAAAATTCATGGTGATTTTCCTTTGTAGTCATAAAATATTTCTACATATTGATTAGTTATTAATTAATATGCATAACATAATTTGAAGATATACTTGTTACGTATCTAATGTTGAGTCTCTGGAAATAAAACTCTCATACGAGTACCTTTCAAAATATATATTTTCACAACATATTTCACTCTGGTTGTACATTTTATTCAATAAACACTTAACGGTCATTCCCCAATCCACTATGGGAGCAGTTAAAGAAAATGGCAGGTGTTAACATTAACTTTCATTATTTCGTATTTTTCTTTGATGTTGAAAATATCGCTCGGATGATAGTTAATGTAAGAAAGTGGGAAATAAAGAGGAAACATAAAAGAATGCTTTTCTTTTTATTGCTCTGAAAGTTCACACACCTACAGTTACATCTCTGACTAAATAACAATTAAATCAGAACAACATAGGAAAAAGTAACAAATTATTGAAGTTTGATTATTCCGCACTTTGTCCTTCTATACTTCTTCCAGCAATGCAATCGAGAGACCAGTGAATGCTGCGTATTTCAAATTACACACATCAAAATTCTTTAAGTTTTTCACTATGGAGAACGATGCATGTATTGTAGGCTTTCAGTTTGCTAAATCATCGACCAAGGCTGCAGTAGGTTCACCGAAATCACATGAAAATTGTCTTATGGAAGTTTTAAACGATCTGATGATGGCCAATATCCGAAAAGCATGGAAACCTATTGTTTAACCTAAATAACTTACGGTCAGCTCTCATTTTTATAGTTTTCCATACTTACAACTACTTTTGTGAGCATCAGTATCTATTAGCAGATCAAATGGCTCATAGTTACGCATTTAATTTCAGAAAAAAACTTAATATCCCTAGAATCTCTTAAACCTCAGAGATATGCTTAACAAAAATAATCCAAATTGTGTGTAGCAAATGTATTTTTATTATTTGCAAATAATATAGTAGCTAAATCCGCTAATAACAACAGCAAACAAGACCTTAAATAAGGGATATTATGCATACACAAAAAACTTTGTTTAAGTACTATACCTAGTGAGAATCTACACAAAATGGTCATATGTAGATCCCGTATTTTTTGGATGGAGCATGAAAAACTTGTTAAAATAAACAGTCCCTTTTTCCCATCAATTGGAGTTGTTTATATACGAGAGGGTATTCGAGGGAAAAAATAAAATAAAAAACAGAACCTCTCGGGAGTTATCAACTTTCAGATACTACTCAAGATATATAAATTTTCATTTGTTTCAGTTCTTTACAAGACCTCCGTGCCTGCAAAATCATTAATACAAATTTACTCTCTTTTTCTAAAACCTAAGTTGTTTCAAGATCAAAAGGACCAAACTAATTTGTCACTAGTTTTTTTAAGTTGATCAACGAGTTTAGCAAATGAATTTATTAAAATAAATGTGACAGAATAAACGAAACCAGCATTTTCGTGTCCCTTTACATACACATACAATGTTAATACGACATTCTGAATGAGTGGCGAGCATAATTGCTGAAAAAGATGTGAAAAATGTGGCTCCTCTTCTTCGACTGGAGATACCATGGGGAAAATTCTACACTACACGTTAGGTAAAAATGACTTAAGACTATCAGACTGAATATTTAAACTTTTTAACCACTGTGTTATGACGAGGAACGTTAAAGGGCGAAGTAGTAGGTGCTGTGATTATAATTTAAACAGATTTTTTAAAGTTCTGTAAAAGTCGGGTGATCTTTAAACACCCATGAGACATGTGAAATATTTTTCAGCAATGAGGTTTGTACTCTGAAGGTCTAAAAATGGTTTGCGCAACGAGTGTGGTGTTTTGAATGCACACAATTTTTCCCGGTTACATACTCAAATAATGAGATATTATACGGTATGGGCGTAGTAGAAGAAATTGGAAAATTTTAATACATTGCACTGCGTCCTGGAAATCGCAGAAAGTATTCAACTACTAGTGGTAGGTTACTGTGTAGTTGTGAAGAAGGCTTCATTTACTATAAATAATAATGCCATAACAGAAGCCTCCGACGAAATTCGCACTAACTAGTATACTATGCTCATGAAATAACGAAAGAAAAAATAATGATAAGTTACCGTTAATAGAGAATTATTGTTTTTTTAAGATTTACAATAACTTTGAAATTGCCTGTACATATAAAAAAACAAAAATCTGGTATTGTGGCCCTACAAAATTGTGCGTGCGAAAAAACCAATCAAACGCCGTAGTGCCTGCCTTACACGTGGTGTTAAATAGTTGGGTACAAATATTTTTTGTTGCCTTCCGGACAACGTCATTCTTATTATATAAATAAATAAATCTACTTAGTATTGAACTACCAGGCGGATGATGATTTGGCTCCCGACGATACACAATCGTCACAAACATTACGTCAACAAAGAGGTTATGTGTATTATAATATGATATCTACGGTATAAAAAAGTATTTTATACTTTGAATTATTTTCCTTTTTCATTCTCTTTACCTCAGCGAGGCGGCTGCTTAACAAACGACCCAGAAATGCGTATTAAATAAGGATTTAAAATGCGCTTTTGTTTATATTTCAACAGCTACAGCTTTTTCTCTCAGGCCCGTAGTTTATGATACAATAAAAAAATGTTGAACAAGATTATACTATTAGATAGGGGGATTTTGTGGAGATTTAACAAGGTGGAGACAGGATGATGAAGAAGATTTTTAAAAATATCGCGCATCTACTTAATAGATATTATTTTCCTACTATTTCCTATTATTTTTGTGCTTTTGCGTATCGTCCTTTCATTTAATACTAGGGTCAAAAATCCTGCCTAACGGGCGAAAAAATTGGTTTAGGTAGCAGCCTGTGTTTTTCAACAGGGTCCAGAAGGTAAAATAACTACTTAACCACTATTTCACACATGTTGTTAAGTAATTATTATTTTTTCTTTCTTAAACTATACATTTTTTAGTAGCCTTTAGTAGCCAGGATTCCGAAAAAACCTCGAGTAGGTATCTTTAAAAAAATCTGAACTTTGGTTATGACGTACGAGACAAAACGAAAACGGTAGAAGACGATTTCGTTACCTACCTTAACATTAATTCCACAGAGCATACCGAGCAGTTCAGTAGATTCCTCACCCTTACCGATGGAGAGATAGCATACATCAGAAGAAACTTGACCCTGCGCTTAACTTTTTTACTTTGACATACCTAATTGTTAAATGTTAACAATTGTGATGTTGACAGTAAAATAAATAAATTATAGTAATTCATAGTCGGAATTCAATGTACATACTATCTATCTATCTCTATCTATACCCTCACGCCACGTCCCTTGCAGGGTAGGCAGAGAGGACAGAGCGCCAGACAGCCCTATCCTTACACATACTCCTAGCTTCCGTCACATTCATGCAATTTGTCATACACGCTCTCCGATTCCTTTTACTCAAAACGCGTCCATCCTTGAGGATCTGGTCGACATGATCGGACCAGGTCAGTCTCGGGCGGCCGCGCTTTCTCACCCCTCTTCGCTCATTAAGATATATCTTTTTTGTCATCCTGTCATCATTCATTCTCTCAACATGCCCAAACCATCTTAGTTTGTTTACTTCCATTCTTGTTACAACACCAGTCTTGCAGTCGCTCATTTCCCTAATAATCTCATTCCTTATCTTATCTCTCAGCGTTTTCCCGCACATTCTTCTTACATACAACAAATTTTTTATTCATTATATTTATTCGGGAAAATAAAACGGATTCTCTGAATTCTTCCCTGGCTCTCCTCGCCGCCAGGTTTTTTCTCAAGCGACAGCTGACGCAACCTAACGTGAATTTATGTTGCCTTTATGTCGTTTCATATATTTTCTCTAACTGCCTTATAGCGAAATACATCACTGCTCAGTTGTACTCCGTTATAACATCCACCACAAGCTATAAACTCGTAGTATATCCATACAATTCGCGGCTCCGACGTTGTGAACTCGATTCTACTACCACTACTGGAAAAAATCACCAGCTAAATCCCTGTGTCTATAAGTAATAGGAAAAACTGATGTCGTAGGTATAAGCCGTATAAGTCATGTTTTTTTATTGTTATAATTCATACTAAATACTTAGGTAGGTACCACTGATCAATATTACTTCACCACACTTAAAATAGGTTTTTTACCATTACCATTTTCCTGGAAATTATGTATGGAAGAACAGAAGAGGCGTAGGAAGGTGGACATATGACATTGTCCAGCTTACGGGTCGTAGATGGCAGCAGATAGCCCAAGATAGAAGACAGTGGAAGAGTTTAGAAGAGGCCTATGTCCAGCAGTGGAACGCAAGTGGCTAGCAGTAAAGTAAGTAATATCTGTATTTTTTTTATGATATACGATTTTATTTACGTTTTTTTTCCAAGGAATCGATAATTAAGGGTACCAAGCAGGCGCTATTCTTTTGGGATTAAGGATGAAATTTTTTTCAGATGGATTATATAAGAGATTTATATTAAAAGTATGCATACCGACATTTCAAAAATTTCTAAAAACGGGAGACCTTCTATCTCTACAACCGTTACTAAATTTGCTTTGGAACAAAATAGGGTAGATGCATTGAACCTTTATCTAGGGAATAACCGTAAAAGATTTTTTATATCTTGTACAGATTTCTCAAAAAAAAATATTTAAAAACACGTCTGACCTTTTTTCCGAAAGACGAAATCTCGTTTCCCGAAAGTCGCGGAGTAAAATTTTTTTCTTGTACTGATAATATGCATTAAAATCTAGGGAATAACCGTAAAAGTTTTTTGATAGACGCAAAATTAACCCCAAAAAATGGAAAAAACGCTATTTTTACCATTTTATCATGCGATCGTCACGCGATTTTGAACCTTAATGCCGTGGGAAAAGACTGTGACGTCATTCCTGGTGCCAAGCCCTTAAGGTAGCGAAACTATTATTGTAATAAATAATTCTGTAATAATTTATTGGTATTTTCTTTAATTGCCCTAGCTTTCTACTAATATTTAATTAAAGTGATACATCAAAGAAATATTAAATACATTTATTTACACTCTATAACAGAAAATAATATTATAAGACAGAAAATCAAATGATTAAAATAGGAACAACATAAAATGGGGAAGTATGTATATGGTGAAGTCGTGACTTCTACCAACCAACACATTTTCATTATTTTCTGTAAATGATGAAAGAATGCAGGTACCTACGTACTTTTATACTAGTATACTGTAACAGTAAATAATAGTAATAAAAGAAAAATTAAACTTTCATTTATCTACCTACCTTCGTATAATAAAGAAATTCTCCGTTAGCCTTCCAACAGAATAAAGCATTACGTAGCCAAAGCTATTTGTCTGAGAAAAAGCTTACTTGCAATTTAAAACGTTTAATGGGGAAACTTTTTCAAGGAAGAGGGAAGATTCGTTACCTACTAACGGAATGACTCCTTTGCGATTCGCTTATGTGCTTAACGCGCGTTTGTTTTTTTTAAAGTAAAAATATAATCTTTTATATTTTTAAAACACAAATTTTACTTTTACTTTTTTTTTTAATATTTATAATCTCCGTTGATTGTTATGACTTGGCGACTGAAGACATTTTCCCCAAAAGACTTTTTTTATTTAATTGAATTTTAAACTCATCCTTTTTAGTTAGTAGCCCTTCCGGTACGATTAAAAGAAGAAAAAAAAGCATCAAACAAAAGGACAATGATAACGTTCACGGTGTGAGATAAATAAAAAAAAATTTTTCAGGAAAACTGAAAAAACAATGGGTTTTGTAAAGAGTAATGATGGTCTCTTTATCTCTTATCTGTCCTCATTCTTTTAAACCCGGAGCTATCAAACTAATCTCTGATAATAAATGTTGGTTTAAAAAGAAGATATTATTGTTTTTCAATAAGCATTCGTCCATTAGGCCTATTCTATATTATACAAGTACTTAAAGTACTCCTTGCTTTTAGAAGATACCTGTCTTAAAAATATAGCAGGAAATATCAAAAGTAAACATAGAATTTCAAAAAACTGTGTCTGATCCTCATGTGGTTAAGTTTAGTAGAAAATGTAATGTTTTTTTATAAAAAAAGAAGGAGATTTTGAATATTATAATACGACAATAAAATTACGTGGGCAGGTAGGTATTTACCTAATTACATATTTCCAGTTACCAACTCAATGTTCTATCAAACAGAGTGAAAGAAAAAATGTACATTAAATTGTAATAATATTTCACGTTTCATGATGAGCTTTTCTCTTTTTCGAAATAAGTTGTAGGTATAATCCTTTAGCTTTTCAGTAAGTCTTTATAAGCGGAATAATTATATTATCATAGGCAATGCTGTTGATACAAAAGTATTTCTCCTGAAGAAACGTAGGTAGGTAATAAGACTTGGTACGGTAACTAAATGAAAGTACGAGTATCATCTCCTAAGGAGATGATGATAATATTAAAATGTTTGTTTCCTTCGTTATATTCTATATCTCCTCGTTCTCGTTTCCTTTTCAACCAACAATTTACTTTACGTTAGGGAGGAACAACACACCTTCTATTATAGCCTCTTGATTCCTGCATTTTATTATAAGGCATCGATGTCAAAAAATGATTGAAATTTCAATGACCTTTCTTAAAAACTGGTGTTTGTAAACTGAGGTGGTTTGGGCTTGTTGAGAGAATGAAAGATGACTTGATGACAAAAAAGATATATTTGAGTGAGCGAAGAGGGGTGAGGAAGCGCGGCCGCCTGAGACTGACCTGGTCCGATCATATCGACCAAGGATGGATGCGTGTTGAGTAAAAGGAGTCGGAGAACGTGTATGACAAATTGCATGAATGTGACGGAGGCTAGGAGTGTGTGCAATGATAGGGCTGTCTGGCGCTCTCTCCTCTCAGCCTACCCTGCAAGGGACGTGGCGTGAGAGTATAGATATATAGGATAGATATATTGTTTCTTAAAGATTTTCAACTCAAGATGTACGTGGACGCTAATCTTCATAGTAAAACGAAAAAAAAAGCTTTTTTTCTGTATTCTACGTACATATCTGATAAGTAAATATTAATAGAGCTGAACTTTTCAGGGGATATCCAGGATATTGGACATTCACATGGGTCAAAGCTCCATGTCAATATTTCCGAAGTATTCTATTACCAAAGATAGCTATCATAGGAACACATGTTCTTCCTTGGTCCACCAAAAGGACTGAGCATTTCGAGGGCTATTTTTACACATAAGAGGGTATCCAATACTTAAAAAGTGATACAAACGATTTTTTTACTTTACAGTTTCATAAAAATAACACAGGTAGGTTATGGATAGTATTACCAGTCGAGTGGAAATACATTGCCAGGAAATTGAAGAGAAAAATCGATTTCAAGCATAATGGAAAATAAAGTTCTAAACAAAAATCGATGTTTTCATTTAGTTTTTGTCTTGCCTTTCTTTGACTTTTGTATGTATGTATATTCTTAAAAGTCGTCATACCATTTTATTATGATATTATTATACAGAAGATATATCTAATACAAACTTGTTGATATTACTAGGCAGAATACAATCATTTTATATCATTGTTTGATTCTTATAACATGAGACAAGTTAAACAAGAGATTTATTTACTTACTAAATTTTCCATAATATGAAGTTATTTTTGGAATATATAGGTTATACCTACAAATGTTATTCAATGTGTTCAACTAAATTTACCTACATGAAGTATAAACATAAGTGTTTTTTTAACCCCGAGACAGGCCATGGCCTAGTGGGGTGTTACATTGTATTAACTTATATTGTAAAAAATGAAACTAAATGATTTATTATTATTTTTTATTATGACTGTATGGACCGAATAGTTTTCACGATGGTCCACGCTGAATGAAGATTTTTCGGGTTTGATCGTGTTGTCACCAAATTCGAGATCAAGGCGACTTCAGTTGGCTTGCCGCAAAGTTAGAAATTCTACAACTTGAACATCACGATCAAGCTCAGAAAATCTCAATACGAACTGACTGAATTCTGTCAAATGAAGTAATAAGAGAAACTAATAAGGCCGCAGAATAGATGGGCCGATGATATTGTCCCTGTCGCTGATAGTGGGTGGATCTGGAAAGCCCAAAGAAGAGAGGAGTGGAAAAAATTGGAAGAGGCCTACATCCAGGTATAAAAGTAAAACATAATATAATCATTATCGTCATATCATTTTCTTTCAGTTTTTCAGTCATCTCTTCACTGTTAGACTATACCTTAAACTTTTGGGCTTTACGATAAGAAAACAAAAAACAACTTTATCTGTAGAAAACACAAAGAAAAGAATTCATTATCAGATTGTCCTGTAAGGATCTCGGACATACCGACGTACGTAATAATGCAATTTATTAACGGAAGCAACCAGAGGAAGTTACAAAACCTCAGTAGGAGAATAAAGACGCGACATATTACTAACAAAGGAGAGAAAATTGTTTCATTTTTGTGTTACACAGGATTATAGAAGATCTGTCACTTTCGAAAGTAGAGAAAACAACTTGTTAGTAGTGAATTGCCAAGATATTATTACTAGGTTGAAATTCAACTTCACAATAATAACCCGAGAGACATACAACTGGATTTTCAAAAGCATTTTAAGATACATACTCAACGGATTTCACATAGTTATGTAAGAAAAATCCTTATTATTTTAATTTGCGTGGTTAAGTTTAAAATAACATACGATTTAAATTCATTTTCGTAAGCACATCCACAAACCCTTCAGCTTCTACTTTTGGAATTAGACCTCCTTTGTTGTTTTTACTTAAATTTCCTTAGATTTTAACCAGTTTACAGTAGTAAACCCTTACTAGTCATCGTGAAACCTAAACCAAAAACCTAAACAAACTTTCGTGTAAGTGGAAGAATGTAGAGAAGAAAAACTTTGTATCGAAAAATAATGTATAGCACATGATTCACTTATTTGGTAGTAGCGCGGATCTTCTGAACGGAAGGTGCTGGGTTCTACTCTCAGTTCAGAACGATGCGACGTATTTTACCCTTCCCGATACCAGTAAAATATTCAGGAATACATTTAGGTCCTAGAACAAAGCAAGATTATTTAAAAAAAACCAGTGATATTTTTATAAACCTTCAAAAAGGTGCAATCCGAAATATGTCTAGTCTAGTTTCACACTGCACCTACTTCGTTAAACACGTTTGGCGCGTTTAATATCGTACGCTCATAAATTTTCCAAAAAATATGTCACAGAAATTCAGCGCCTGAAAAAATGACAACATACGAGTATTATTTAATAGTTGCCGACATTTTCCCAGAAATGAAAATAATATTATAATATGTACAAACTCACTCACGTACCCTAATATCGCAATATTTCGTATGTCTCCGTTATTTTTCTATTGTGGATACAAAGATTTCTCATATATTAATACAAGAAAAAGTAAAAATAGTCCTACTACGTGAAAGAAATTATAATAATAACAATCAACACAGAGAATATACGTGTATCTTTTATATTACTCTTTATCCTCAATCCATAGATAATAATTTTCATGAACTTTTGTTGCCATAACTGAAAATTATTTTTCTGAACGTCACAGTTTATTTTTTTGTAGTAGGTAGTTATTGTAATTTAAGTTTTCTCTGAACACTTATTTACTTTAAAAAAATTATTTGTAAAAATAAAACACTGTTTTTTACTTCCACTATTTATTTTGAGTACATACACCAGAGATCTTTCAAAGCTAATGCTTCATATGAACTATCATAGTTAACCACTGAAGATGAAGCATTAGCTTTGAAAGATCTCTGGTGTATGTACTCAAAATAAATAGTGGAAGTAAAAAACAGTGTTTTATTTTTACAAATAATTTTACAATGTCCTTCCACAAAGTTAATCTTCCATCAATAAATAAATACTTATTTACTTATTCTTTAAGTGAACATTACCTACAACGTAAAATAACAAGGTTATATACGTACATTAACAATAATAATAGATAATGCTCACTAGGGCGAGCTTATCGCTATATAACTAAACTAACTAACTACGCCCTTTATGTCTCCATTCGGGAGCACAGGGAGGCTACCAGGCGTCTCCATTCAGAGCGATTTTGTGCGAGTGATATTACCTCTCTCCACGTCATTCCTAACGCTCTGATCTCGTTGTCATAGGAACGGTGCACTGTGAAAGAGGGTCTTCCGGGGCGTCGGGACCCCTGTGGGTGGAAAAACAGCGCTCTCTTTGGCCAGCTGTCGTTGGGCATTCGCAAAACATGGCCCAGCCACGACCAACGTCTTTCCTGTATTACTGACAGGATTGATCGTTGCTGGGAACGCCGTCGAACGTATTCGTTGGTTTTACGTTCTTGCCATGTGATACCCAGTATCCTCCTAAGACACCTATTCTCAAAGCTGAGTATCTTACGCTCTTGAGCCTTGGTTAAGTGCCATGACTCGCAGCCGTAGAGGAGGACAGGGATCACACAGGCGTTGAATAGGCGGCGTTTTGTCTGGATACTAAACCCGGATGCCTTCCAGATCTTGTCCATGTTGTTGAATGCCCCACTGGCAGCTCCGATGCGAATGGGCAGTTCTGTCCGGAGGTCACCTGCCGGGGTGATGGTGGCGCCCAGGTATTTGAATCGTATAATGTATATCGCTATATACAGCGATCTATTACAGCTAACCCAATACTATAGTATGAACCCCAGCTAACTGTTAAATTTATGCGGCCTTTCAATAACTGAGGCATTCTTTCTTCTAGATGCTCTCGACACTTGTATGACAAAATACTCGTATTATATATTGAAGGATTTTTTTCTCTCACAAGTTCATGCTTTAATTGTCAACCGTTTCTGATCCATAGGAGAATATGAAAGCCACGAAATACGTAATAACATACTGAGTATGTGGAGTCCTCCGTTTCTTACTGTTTCTCTCTGAAGACAAAGTACCCGATTATGACTGATTATGATCATCATGATTTTAAGCAATTCGTACATGTAATATTTTGTTCTGTTAGAGTCAATAGATGAACGAATATAACCAAACTATGACAAATAAACAAGCACGATCTTAGAGCACAATGCACACGAAAGGGTACAATGTAAATCAATGTAAATCCAGTTATAATAATTTAATTACAGTACAATTTAGTTTTAATATTTAATTTGGTATTTATTTATTGCATTACAAAACGAAAACTTGTCGTAACATCATGATAAAAGTCATAAAACAATGTTTCACGATATAAAATTGTAAAATTAAAACATTTTATCGTATATTGAGAGACATGCAATCCAATAATTGCATAAGTATAGTGGGTGATATCAAATTTCTGGGGCATTTTGTTAGAACGGTAGTATTTACCCTATTTATTAAATCATTTATCTATTACAAAAAAACCGTATCTGGTCCATCGCAATATCAAATTAATTGACTTGTTCGATTCAGTCGATTGGTTTGAAACAGAATGTTGACGATCTATTCACTAGATAGTAAATGTAATAACAATTTGTTTCTCAACTGTGAAATAAAGAAATGTGTTCTGGTTTATGCAAGGCAATTTTTTTTGTACGTCCTCATTCTCTGCTTTGCTAAATTCATCGCAGTACAAACGATTCTAAAATGAACCCACTGACAAATCTTTCGCAAAATAAATTGGAAGGACATGGACCACCGACAAGCGTGTCGTTTCGGAATCATACATGGAAAATAAAATAATGATATCGACACCCATCGCCTAAAAAACTATAGGATTTTTAGTTTAATTTTTTAAAGTTCAAACTGCAGTTATGGAAAAATTTCACTCTGTGATGGGATCGATATATCAAAGATCTAGCAGATCTAGCATAGATACTCGAAGTTTAAAATTTGGCAGGATCAAGCTGAACTAAGCACCAAATAGGTACACCAATTGTTTCTACCAAAACGTACTCGTAAATGATATGTCACGAAAGAGCAGTTTTTCGTTCATAGCTCATCAACTTTAGACAGTATGCAGGATATGCAATATGAAGACTAATATTCTAAGAGATGTTTTAGAATTCTCTCGCAATGTTTAAGTCCATGAGATCGAATAAAATTCTTCTAGAACAAAATGTCTACCACACGAGTAAAACAGTGTGAGAGAATTCCGCATTGGAACGAAGTGTTATTAGAAGCATGTTATTTTTTGTTTAGTAAAATAAAGAAAACGAAGGTAAAACAAATTCTCGTTATCCTTGAAATAAAAAAGGAAAACAACAATGATGTTTTCATTCCTGTATATAGGGCGTAACTATGGTTCTTTCGCCTGGGGGCAAGCAAAGGTTTTATCTCATTAATATAAATTTCCCTTATATTTTCGCAGAGCTTGTTAATTCAGTTCTCTCTCCACGTGTAGCGTGAAATCAATAAATAAATATTATGGAACGTTGTTAAATACCGGACATTATTATCGTGACAGTATTTCACTTTTTTCAAGGTAATGAAAAACAATACCAAGGAAGAATTTAAGATCTTGATAAACATTATTGAGACGTGGATCCAATTCGATCAACAGCAATCATAGAAAGCTTTGATCTTATAATGAAAAAGGTAAACGGAACGGTAAATAGGTACAAAATAAGGTATACTAAAAATTACGACTTATATTATATATACCTACCTGCATCTCATATTGTACTTATTTGAATTCGCAAGGCGCAAACGCTCCTGGATATTAAGAGTGTTACAAAAAGCGTTCGTACGTCACAAGCTGCTAGAAAATATTTCATGCATTTGCATTATATTTAAGACGTTGATTTTATACAGTCGTCCCCTGATAGAAGTTCGTTTCACACAATAATAATTTATCCATCATTCATTTCACCGTCATAGTTAATATGTAATGACTTCAAAAAATTACGAAAATTCACGATAAAAGAAGACCCCACTTTACACCTGGATGTTTTCGAATCTCACCTCGTATGTAATTTAGACTTTAGTCAGCCAGAGTATATTAAGAGGCGTCTCCTGACGAGCTTCCTTAGAAACTACATTCTGGAAATGAGTGGACTTATGTATATAAAGAAAAATACAATGCTATGAAACTATTTTGACAACATCATGACAAGAATATGAGAGTAAATAAAACCTCATTGGTGCAAAACATCCATAAATTGACTTATTGGAAAAGCAGTATCATCCAGCCATTTTTAATTCAGTCAGTCCGCAGTCCGGTCCGGCAGTTAGGACGAAGTGTTTTTTTTTTCTGCAAAATCAGTAGTAAAACTTAACATCCAATTTACAATTCTGACTGTTGTGTTGCATTGCCCCAAATTACTTTTGTAATTGGCCTATTTAGGTGCTGGAGTCCAAAGGGTTTAATATTATATTCAGAATAACTGCTTAGAGTTAAAAATTAAACAAAAAGTTGCCAACTTTTATTACATATCATTATACTGTTAATTCTGCTGTATTTTCCACTTTTTTATCTAGTAAAATTAAAGGGTTCTATATTCTATTCTATTCTAAACCCTCACGCCACCTCCCTTGCGGGGTAGGCAGAGAGAACGGATCGCCAGACTTTCCTATCCTGACACACCCTTCGGGCTTCCGTCACATTCATGCAGTTCCTCATACATACTCTCCGGTTACTTTTACTCAAAACACGTCCGTCCTTGAGTATCTGGTCGACATGGTCCAGCCAGGTGGTTCTCGGACGGCCGCGTTTCTTTACACCTCCTCTTTCACCCAGGTAAATTTTCTTCGTTATTCTTTCATCGTTCATTCTTTCCACATGACCCAACCATCTCAACTTGTTCACTTTCATTCTATTCACAACAAGGAAATTAAAGGGTTACCTATATTTAATGTGCAATTACCATTTTGTTGATTACCCATACAATTGCTTCGCCGTCATTAAATTCTATTAAACTTCTACGTCTACGATATACCACATGATTAAATAAACAAATTGTCAAAAGTGTTTTCATCTATACTGATTAGTTAAACCTTTGAGAAATTATTGTATCGTATTATAAATTGCCAAACAGTAAGTCAACATACATCGATTGTCAAAACACTTTACATCCGTTATAAAAATATTCTATTCTATTCCATCCTCTCACGCTGCATCCCTTTTGGGGTAGGCAGACAGATCTTTTCTTCTAAATCCAGACTTTCCTATCCTTACACACACTTCGGGTTTCCGTCACATTCGTAATAAAATCTTCTTGTCAAAATATAGCCCTAAATAACGAGTGACACAAGATACTGACAAATTGTCCAGATCGATTGTCAAAAATAGCAACTCCTTTAAATGACATACATACATCTTCTTCCCCTTCTATCCTTGGTTGGGTCGGGGGCCCAAAGCATCTATGTATCTTGCAGCTTCCAGGACCTCTGGCCACTCCAACTACAATCTCTCCTCGCACAACTTTGTCACCTGCTTCTGCCAGCTATTTCTGGGGCGGCCCACCGGTCTTCTGCTTGCACCCTCGGCTTCCACAGCTCTTAACGGAAGCCGCTCCTTAGCGCGCTTTAAATTGATATATAAAATTATTATATTTACCTAATTGGTGATTTACCAATACCAATTTGACAATATAATTGTGGTTCACTTAATGAATTCTCGTTAACAGTTTATTTTTCAAAGAAACAATTACTGACCTTTAAACGAATGAATGGTGTGTTTGTAGGTGGTCTGGTGACATGCATGTAATACAAGGAACATGCAAGTTGTTATTGCGGTGGCATAGCGTGCAAAATTTGTGAAATGAAATGTCTGACAGGAAAATTCATTACCGCACTCGACTGCCATTCGTCATAATAAATTTTATAACATACATACATTAGAGCACTACATAGAGTATACTACATTGGACACGTTGGTAATTCGTTTTAGTAACAAATTTTGCCACGGGCGCTTCTGAAGACACCATGTGTGCAGATTACGTGATTACAGCTATAACGTAATACGTTTTTTTAGTACCTACACCTAATAGATAAGGTTGTATGGTGAGTTAAGTGTACCTAAATACATTTAATATATTCTCGCCTATTTGTAATGAGTGTTATCTTCTTCTTCTTCTTCTTCAGCCATCCCTCCACTGCTGGATATAGGCCTCTTCTATAATTTTCCAAGTTTTTCTACTTTGGGCTTTGCTCACCCAGTTCCTTCCTGCGACTGGGACTATATCGTCTACCCATCTCTTTAGGGGTCGTCCCACTGGTCTTCTATTCTCCCATGGTCGCCATCTTAGTATTCTGGGTGCCATCTCTCATTTCCCTGTCTCCTAACGTACCCCGCCCATTGCCATTTTAACCCAGCGATACGGTCTGCTATGTCGGTGACCTTTGTTCGGCGTCTGATTTCTTCGTTTCTAATTCTATCTCTCAGACTTATTCCTAACATTTGTCGTTCTAATGAATGTTATGTGATGACGTTTTAGGAATGAAGTGGGTGGGGATATCCACGCGAAATGACAATTTCATATTCTAGTCTGTAGGTAATCTGTAAATAATTGTAGTCTGTAGACAGAGATTTATATAACAAAACTATTTTTCACATTCTGAATTTTTAAAAGAACTGCCACTAATTTTCGTTTGAAACCTTGCGATTGAATGCGTGAGCGTGGATCAAATTTAAAAACGATTGTCACTTCCAGGACCTACGTCCATTGACACCCAATAGCTATAGACATGTAGCAGGTAGAGAGGTATGTAAATTATTTATAGGAAAATGTTATTTTTGGATTTACCCAATATAATTGCGACAGTGCAGAAACAGAATGAAATCTGATGGGTGAAAGAAGCATATCTAGAGTTTGGAGTAGCTGCATTATGTATTCACTGCCTACCCCACAAAAATGTAGCAGGTCAGATAATAGATATGCACGATATCTCTCCTTCTTGTTGTTCAGCCATTCCTCCACTGTTGGATATAGGCCTCTTCTAACGTTTCCCAAATTTTTCTACTTTGAGTTTTGCTCAACCAGTTTCTTCCTGCGACTGGGACTATGTCATCTACCCATATTTTTTGGGGTCGTCCTACAGGTCTTCTGTTCTCCCATAGTCACCATGTTGGGATACGATATCTCTTACTTCAGTAAAACTGTATAGTTTTTCGCCACTAGAATACAGAAATATGCATATTCCATATAATATGGGTATGGAAACTAAGTATTTCATGGGACTGCTGTTTGAAAAACGTAACATCGTTTACTGTAACGAGGTTATAATAAACTGTAGTAGGTATATTAAGAATACACATGTGAAGTGTATGTATTTAAAGTAATAATGATTTACTATATTTGTGCAACTATGTGCATCGTCAAAGAGAAAATATTTATATCGCAAATAATATGCCCACCTGTACTAATACAGATAAATGTGGAATGGAAATGAATGCTTATAGGTTGCATTCAAGTTACAACGAAAATATTGTTTGCACATAATTGCTGTGCTAATAAAGTAATTATTGATAGAGTTTTCTTTATTGACTCGTCAATACAAGAAATATCAAAGCATTTTAGAAAGCACTGTCAATTCATACATTCATTTAAATAATATTATCGATGCAAAAGATCTTTGTCGGGGTAATACCAATAGTCAAAATCTCATGCAAAACATTTGATGATCGGAGAAAGTGAAGTGATATCTACACATTTTGTGTCATCTGCTAGAGGTTATTATGAAAAAAGCATCTTCTAATTATCTTCCTGCATTATCAAAAAAACATAACAAAAAGGATCTTCTGAGCAATAAAAAATAACTCTTTGACCTTTCTTACGAGTATTACTCCAATACATTTTCAATGTTGTAAAGTCGGGTAAAGTTGCTTTTTTCTAACACCTCTACTACCCTTGATCTTCCACTCAATGACAAACTGAAGGATTTTATAATAATTTTATCGCTGTAAGCATTGGCCAAAATAATGTGATTTTTTAAGCTATAGTTTACAGCGATTTATTGAGGCTAAAATATGAAGTCATGAATGTATTTTAATTCATCATGTAGTTTTATAATTGATTTTTTTCCCTTATGATCACTGAATGTGATAAAGTTTGATGTTTTTATGGATAAATTCAACTACTTTTGTCAGAGCAAAGCCAGGGCGTTAATTTCAAATAAGGTTTTAATAATATTATGTACCTAATATGGAAACTCCTGAAATAGATTTAGTTTTCATGTCGTTTCGTGTCGTTATTGTGGTATAATTGTATATTGAGTTAACTTCCACATTGTTTTACGTCACCGCAAATTTCCGACAAACTATAAGAGCACTTAAAGCTAATATTTTTGATCGAACTTTGGAATACGACAAAAGTTCTGTACAAAAATACAGTATTTGAAATCAACGCATGCGAATTTCACATTTCAGTGGATTTGAAAGACGAAATAATTAAATTATTAATTAACTTATAACTTGATTTACTTCTAACAATAATTAAATAGAAATAATTAAAAACACTTCAAGAAGGATGAATGCGAAATTTACTAAGAATGACCTGGGAAACGTAATTTAGATATTAATTAAAATCGTATCATAGACCATACGAATGCTAGAAGCGCCGAGCGAAAATAACATTTAGTTATTTGAGTAAATATAACGTACATATATCCATTTCTATATATTAGTAAAAATTCAAACACAAAATGTTTAGTTTGCAAAATAATATGTAGAAATTATAAACACATTTAAATCGTGGACAATGTATGTACTCGTAGATTTCCAAATTACTCTCCAATGTGAGAAAACCTCGTGTATTTTAGAAAAAATAACATTAATTAAAAGTATGATATGGCTCATTACAAAACAGAGGAATTTTCATCAAATAATGGTCGCCAAACTTGGAAGGGATCTGATAGGGTATGAAACAAATAAAAGAAAATCTTCAACTATTGTGTTTCTTCTAGTGAAGTATTCGAGACAAAATTTTACATAAATAAGGTAATAATATTTCTTTTCCACAAAAAATTACATTAAAATTTCGTCGCAAGGAACATAAATTATTTTCATCACGCCTTTACTTTCTGAAATGTAAAATAACATATTTTAATATGAGGTGTATAAAAGCATTTTGCGCTTTAGGCTCGAAATTGTATCCAACGAAAAGAACTGACCCCCTTTTAATATTCTCGCTTAACGCAAATTGGAGCAAAGCACGTTTCGTAAAAGCAGGTGTCATGCGGTAAACCGAATCCCCGTTTCCTTCTGAAAGAAGGGAGTTTGTGAGAACATAATGCTAGGTTATCTAACCTAACTAAAACATAACACATATATTATTACAGTAGCGTAAATGTGAAAGGGTCCGTAAATGAGGAAGGGTCGTAAACTGAGCCCTAAAATGAAACGTTTCGTTTAAAACTAAAAACAAAGTCTTTATTTTTAAAGGATGATTTGTGCTAAGACACATGACGAGGCGCTATAGACGTTGGCTGTGAATTATGATTGTTAGCTTCTTTTAAAAAAAACTTTTTTATGTTTTTTAAAAAAAATCATTTTAAATTTTGAAAAGTAATTATGTAAATTTCATTCAGGTTATTTTAAAAGTTCTAAATATTATATATGTAGTATTTTTTTGTCATGTTTAATGCCGACCATACATACTACGGTCTACCGGAGCGTGTATTGGATTAGACCTGTGCAGTTTTTGGTCTAGGTCTAGGTAGACCGTAGTGTGTATGGCCGGCATTAGAAAAATCACAGCAAAGCCATTGTGGCATCACGTATAAAAATCAAAGCTGGATTTTATTCTACACAAAATCACTTTCGAACCTTGAAGCCTCAGTACTTAGTTAAATAGAAAGACAGACGACAAATACATAATGGCAAAGAGGAAAAGGAAATTGTAAGCGGTCATTGGTGAAATACGAATATATTATTATACGCCATTGTAAGATGTACATTAAGTAAATAACTCTAGTTAGTGAAAGATTTGCTAACCTTAAGCGCCCAAACAACCCCACCCGTCTGAATACGGGCAATTGGATCTAACAATAGAATCTAAAAGATTCTGCCGAAGGGAGTTGAAATTAGGGTTGACTGAAATGCGTAATGTTTCCTAATCAGGTCATAAGATAGGAGAGGAGAGTTCTCTCATAATTTCTACTTAGAACCTGTAACCATAAATCTTTCAGGGGCGTCTACTTACTGTACACATAAAATATTTAATACCTATAACTTTCTTAAAGGGTAAAGACTTTCAGCGTTGGTATAATATTGGGAAAAACCGAGAGAGCTTCTAACATTTTACTGTGTTTCAAAGTAAGTAAGTAAGTATGTAAAGCCTTGGATGAGATTCTCGGAGAAATTTCGCTACATATAAAAATGTATTTAGTAGACTAAAAATTTCATCTGTGAGTATATTTATATTATTTTATTGACACTATTGGACAGCTTTATATTATATTTATTTAAGGCATTTTTAACTTATTAATGCATCCATCCTTTTACCATGATTATATCAATATCATTTTGTACATAATCAAATAAATATTAAAGCAAATACAAATAACGATAGATATCCATTTTTAACTTATTAATGCATCCATCCTTTTACCATGATTATATCAATATCATTTTGTACATAATCAAATAAATATTAAAGCAAATACAAATAACGATAGATATCCATCAAACCTATAAAATCTAATAGCAGAAGTTAGTGACTGTGTGACCATAGGGTAGGGAATATTATAGAATATGTAGGATATTAAAATTATAAACACGCGTTGCAATGAAAGGTTTAACACCTAGAGGGTACTGTTAAAATAAAATAAAAATGTTATTTTATGTATTACCTATTCTGTTAGATATACGTACTTATATCTGTGCTAGACAATAAAAAATAATTAGGTCCCTATGATATTTATAAAACAATCAAAAGAAAATTCTTCTAGGATAAGTTCGCTCCAGTGAGCATTACTTGGATGTGGGGTAAACAACGTTAATTATTTATTTATTTATTTAAACTTAAAGTAAACAAAAAACACATATCAATATACAAAATGGACATAGTACAGATTATAAAACGTTGTTCACTAGGGCGAACTTATCGCAGAACTGCGATTTCTTCCAGTTAACCCCAGGACAAAACAGAAAAAAAAGGAAATTGAACAAAATATAGGAAAAAACAGAAAAAAGAAATTGAATAAAAAAATATACGAAGTAGAAAATATATATATATACATACATATGTGAGACAAAAAACAAATAAAAACGGAATAAAAAAAAATAATAATAAACAAGATACAGAATGCATATATACATAAAAACATATATAGTTGAAACTACAATTAGTCCTATTATTATTATTATGTCAGATAATTTTTAAAGGCGCCGTTTTATAGATTATCCATTTCAAGGACGCGGGAAACTGGCATTGAAGAGCTGCATTGTCGGTTCACTATAGGGTTCAATGGAAGACATTCACAACTTCAGTACCAGAGCTTTCACCATCTCAATCTCTGACCCTGATCTCTCCAATGCCGTGCGGTATGCATACTATTAGAATAAATAAATAAAATATGTTTTTGTGAAGTAGGTACGTAAGGAAGTTTTTTTATTTTATAATGTTTACAAGTTTATTTCGCTTAGAATACAAATTACCTGCAACAAAACAAGAAGATAAAGGAGAGATTAATGATATTGCATGGGAGAAAAAATGTCCTAAGTACAGCCGGCATCCCTGATAAAACATTACGCGCGTACGCCGTACATCCGTGCAGCCACGGCCGGCGTAACGTTTGCGTGTTTCTGGGATGGCCGCTTAGCCATTTTGATAATGCTTATTATATTCCTTCATTAGTGTTTCTAGACACGCAAGGATAATTACCCGAATTGAAACAGAATTTTGCTAAAGGCACTTTTTGTACTTTATCTCCTTAGCGGATGTAAAGTGTGATAATACAAGTACAAGATATAACAATGTAATTATCCTTAAACTTAGGACTTATTTAACTAAGTACCTTTCTCCCGTCTTCAGGCAAAGCACCCGAATTCGAGTAATACGTCAAAAAGTACCTATTCGTATGTATCTATTTGGTTCAATAAATAAAAAAATCAAAGTGTTGTGGAAATTATGTTAGACAGGATATCAAGGTTGAAAATTCGGGCAAAGGTAATTACATACCGTTTCAAGATTTTTTTAGGATCTGGACACAAACTAAATTTTTTTTTGTACACATCGCAAAGTGCAGCACTTCAGCGCCGGGTTCGAACCCGGGACCTCCCTCTTGGGAGATCGGCGCTTCAACCATCTAGCCAACGATGTAATCAATTGGTTGATTTTGAGTACATTTTGGCGTAAAGTAAATAACATATTTTTTTAACCCTTATATTAGTCTTCGTAGTTTTTCCTGTATGTCCAAATTGTATTACGCCTATTAATTTTTAATGCTATTTTTTATAACACACATAAAGTTGTAATTACATTAGCTGTTACAAACGTAAACCGTATTACTTAATTAATATTATCATATTGATTTGATTACTATTTAATTACTCACTGTATAAATGTTAATTACAAACACGCATATAAAAAATAGTTAATTAAAAATAAATAGTCTAACGTCTCGTGGGTCAATAAAATCGAATACATTCCACAATATGAAAAAGATAAAAACTGCATTGTATTTTGTTTAGGAAAAAAAGGATAAGAATACAAAATAAACGGAGACTGACCACAAACAACGAAATCATAGTGGCTTAACCCGTGATTTTGAAGTCAAAGAGTCAAGGTTTGAATCCCACCCAAGGAACGAACTTTTAGAGTAACTGAAGGAAAATCCCGGGGGCTTAAGGCCCTCCACATCTACAGGTAGCTCAGGTGCATTAATAGCGACCTCTTTACCCGCACTTCTAGCAAAATTTTATTAAAAGGTGGGCCCAGGGTGAGCCTTAAGGGAGCCCCCCCGGCAAACCCCACCCCTGAATTACGTTCCTTCAATATCCTTAGAGTAATAGGCATACCCTGAGAAATGAATTCCACTATGTGTAAGACAACACACAGTTGTTGATGGATTGAAAGGGGAAGGTTTCTGGAGTGCACGAATAAAGTGATCATTAAAGTTAACAAATATTCGGTCGTAGGTCCGATAGATACCCATATTTTTAAATTGTACATCGGTTGGCATACCTACCAATAATATCCTACATAACTGATAAGAATTATTTTTAGTAGGAAGATTTTCGTATTAGGTAAGACAGAGATGCTCTCGAGTAGGTACACAAAAAAAAACATTATTACAAAAAATGCGGAACCTTTCAAGTGGCGTATGGTTGAGGGGTGGGTCTACAAAGTATAGCTACCCGCAGGTAGGCTGCATGGGTAGGTTACTTAAAAAAGATTTTAATTACGATAAGAAACACGGAGAATGGAAAGTCAGTTGACAAGATAATTACAACATACGTACATACAAATAACATCTACCTAATTATATTATTATATTAGATACTAGTAGATATGTGTGTGTACCGTACCTCCCTTCGTTTAAGGGCTTGGTACCCAGAATGACGTCACAGTCATTTTCCACTGCATTAAGGTTAAAAATCGCGTGAACAATTGCATGATAAAATGGTAAAAATAGCGTTTTTTTTTTTTTTTGGTTAGAAAACTTTTACGGTTATTCCCTAGATTTTAATGCATATTATCGGTACAATAAAAAAAAATTACTCCGTGACTTTCGGGAAACAAGTTTCCGTCTATGAAAGGATCTAAAAAATAAAAAATCTTTTACAGTTATTCCCTAGATGAATGTTCAATGCATCTACCTATTTTGTTCCAAAGCCTGTTTAATAACGGTTGATAAAAGGTAAAAAATAAAAAATCTTTTACAGTTATTCCCTAGATAAATGTTCAATGCGTCTAGCCTATTTTGTTCCAAAGCATATTTAGTAACGGTTGTCGAGATAAAAGTTCTCCCGTTTTTAGAAATTTTAAAAATGTCGGTATGCATACTCTTAACAGTAAGTAATTATTAAAATAAAGTAATAAGTACATACCCACTTACTGTACTTACTCAAATTATCATATGGTACTAGCCTTTTTACCCGAAGTTGTCTAGGTACTTACCCAAAACTGATGCCTTTTGTCTAGTAATTAGCAGGCGTGTAGAGTATGAGATTTATTTATTTATCGTATGCCCAACATCACGCCTATATCATTTAACATTTGTTATGTCAAAGTATAAAAACATGTTAAAAGCGCAGAGTGAACTGCTTGTCAGAAACTTAAATCTAGATTTCTGGGCGAGTATGCAACTGTTGGCCGCCAGACAATCGATGATCTCCTGGCTAAAAGAAACATCACGATACGAGAAAAGTATGAGATTTGTGCGAAAATTTAAAGTGTAAATATATTTACAATAAAAAAGGCACATATATAACCAACTTAACTACAATAATTTAAAATTATTCACTAGGGCTAACTTTCACGTCTTTCCCGAAATAATTAGTTTGCTAACAATGATTGTAAAAAATTAACATCTCGACAAGAATCTGCTGCTATTATGACGAACTTGTATTGTACGAGTTATTTAACGAAAAAAACGCGGTTTTTGAAAAAATATAATTTGCTAATTAATAACACGATTTTTAGAGCTCATAACTCAGTAACTATTCAAGTCTAATATTCAATTTAAAGCTCATTTTGTGGGAAATTTATTGTAGTTTAAATTTAAATTGTATGTTTTTTTCTGTAAAACCAACCGTTTAGGAGGTATTTTAAAATAAAAATGGATGGCAGAAAATAAATGTTTTTTTTTTCGCTTAAAAAAACGTAGCGCACGGCAGACCTAGAAGATCGCATTTTTGAACTTAACATTATACATAGTCCCGGCACTAATAATACACCAAAAATTAAGGACCATCTGACCTTTTGTATGTGAGAGTGACAGTCTCCTCCAAGGAACATTAAGGGTGTTCAGAGTAGTTTCGGGAGGGGTTTGTTGAGGGGAGCCCTTCCGGCGAACCTTGAGCCCTCCTCTGAAAAAAATGTTTTGCTTAAAAGACTGGATGATATAGGAGCTAAAGCTCCTGAAACATCCAGGGGTAGAGGTGGGTTTACCCTTAATGACCTTTTACTGTATTACTGCACTATAGGTAAAGTGCAATATACGAGTATTACATTGGTTCAATATTACATAACAAGTCTGTATCTAGGAGTGATACTTTGTATTTATTTATCACGATGCGTTGGACTCCAGTCAGCCGTGTGTTTTCATTATCTCACGTTTACAGCTGTTCGCTGCTAATGTTATTATCTATTCCAATAATATGTTAGCATTCTGCGTTTCTGCCACATCACCTAATATGAAACTGAAATACTGTGAGGTTGATTAATTATTGATGGCAAGTTTATTTTGTAGAAAAATATTACATTAAAAATAGTCAATTCAATGCCCTATTAGAGCCTACCCAGAGAAATTATGATATGGAGACAAATACATAATAAAGATATACTAAAATAATCTAAATTAAATTCTCCCTAATCTCTTAAAACGTAAACTAAAAAAAACTTAAGTAAATAAGACAAAAAAAAACTTTAAAGAAACTAAAATAAAAAAAAAAATCTTATTATCATGTTTCAGTTTTTCAGACCAGTTTAAAAAATGAAACTAAAACTGATCAGATAAGTCGAAATGCATCACTGCAAATATCAAAATAAAAAGTAGAACTACGCACTAGTCTTGAGTTTTTACCATATATTTAAAACAGTCGTTTTGAAAAATATTACTTGATTAGTTCATTCGTTTTTAAACTCCACCTTTTCTTCAAATTGGCCGTCGTGGATTCGAGTCTCAGTGTGGTGATGAATCTATTCTGCATTTCAAAAGACAATCAATTTACATAAGAAATCACTGTGCTTATACAAATGTAGCATTTTGTATTATTAACGTGTAAATAAATAATTTTGTAACTGGGTTTCTGTATTTGCAAATCTATCCAAACCTTTTTACAAAAAATGAAATTTATAGTGCATATTTCAAACATCATTTTAAAAGAAAAGTATGTACTTATTGTGTCTTGTTTGCAGAAACCAGCGCCCACAATGCCCACATGTTGGTGGCAAAGTTACAAACTAAAATTGAGTTTGGTATTTAAATGTGAACTGCCTATCTAGTTATTTTATCTCACAAAACTATCAATACGAACCTATCCACATTCGATGATATTCATATATTATAGATACGAACGCAATATGTAGTAATATGATTTATTATCAGATATATCCAATGTTTGTACAGGGGTTAATCAAAATCGAAATCGAATAAATAAATACACTGCAAAAAAAAGTATATTATAATACTTGCTGGATGACAAATTATATTGCGTCACTTTAAAATTGTATGGATTTACGTGTTAGTATATATTATTGCATGTTCATTTTTCAGCACAACACGACCTACAAATAAAAATAATGGTTGGTATATTAACTTTATCTCTATTAATTCATGACGTATAAACATACTAGTACGTATATGTATTACGTCGCTGAATCTAATGGGATCGTTTAAAAAGTACGATATGATATTGGTATTTACCTACTGAAAAAGTTTTAATATCATGGTAGGTATTTTTATTTTTTTATTTACACTTTATGTGAACAAAATACGGGAATTTGTTTACATTATAAGGCGAGCTTGTCGAATGCTGCAATCTCAGCCAGCTCACCCCAAATTTATGGTATAAGTAGGTAGCAGGCGCGAAGCTACCTAAGAACACCATTCCCATCGAGTTACCTTTTGGAAAAAATGATAGGCATAATAGTGTCTAATCTGACGTAATGCCATAAGATATGTTAGCCCTGGCTTCTGGCCTTCTGCAGAAATCCACCCTTCGCCACTGGTAGGTAAGTAGGTTGGTAAATTGAGACCTGGGGGGGTACTTTGTAAGCTTTCTCACCCAAAACACGCAGATAAAATGTTTATGGAAAATGACCCTTACGGCGATATACATAAGGGCGTTTTTCGTGTGCATTTTATCTGCGTGTTTCGGGTGAGAAACCTATAGAAAGTTCCACCCCTGGAGTCGGTCTTGGACTGATTTAGAACAGTATCTATTTGTTATCACTCTTTTTTACTGATGTTGGGGTCAATTTTGTAACCCTTTAAGCGCACACTAACTGAAAAAATATGTTATTTTATTCGATTCAGTTTTCAAAGTTATAACATTTGAGTTTTAAAGTATCCCTTAGGCCTTCGTGACTTATGAGGCTAGGTTTTCGATAGGGCTTCGTTTCACTATCCCTGAAAGTGCTTATCATCCTATGTGTGAAATTATTGGCATATTGCATGCTGCTATATTCAGAGACACACATATCAATCGTGTATTTGGTCTATTGTGTTCGATCATCATTGTTATGCCGATTATAATCCTATACATGTAATACATACCAACTACTAAACTATCAAAAGGTATACTTCACATAGGTATGATTTGTTTTTAAGTGACTACAAAATTGTATTCATGAAAAAGCTCTTGCTTTAAATGGCCTTATAGAAGGTGGTCCATAATACGTGGTATTGCAAATTAATTGACTTTAATACCATATTATCTCGTTTTACGTACTTCTACTACAACTTTACCCTATAACGTTTCGCAGAAAAACACAGAGAGGTCATCAGGTTTTGCACTTGTGTCGTGTTATCCCTTTTTACCTTACTTATCTCTAATGCTTCACAAGTTTTAAGCTAAATATAAAGTTTACAGGAAAATATTTGGGTATAGTGAACTTAAGTCTTAACCTGGAAACCCATAACGACTACCAAGAGTGTAGAAAGACCACCACTACGATGGAGAGAAGACCTAGTAAAATACGTGGGTGTTAACTGGATCCAGAGAACCCTGGATAGAGCGGCGTGGAAGCAGATGAAGTTGGCCTTCGTCCAGGAGTGGATGGGTGTAGGCTGACGAAGATGAAGAAAAACTTAAGCACAGATTCTTAAAAGAATGAAAACCTACAAAATTTTCTGCCAAATCAACATCGTATAAATAATGGAAATATGCTTTTTTTTACTTGCAAAATATTATTATCATTAGCTACGTATTCGTTTCATTTTATTTTCATAAAAATATTACGTGTTTACTTACGTATGAGAATAAAATTGTACTAGCATGTGTTGGCAAGTAATACCCTTATACGCCTGCCAACCACGGGTCAGTGCTCAATGATCAAGGACCATGAAAACAGTAACGGAAGGGAAAATACGTTGTTCCAAATAATGAAACGAAAATTTTCACTCGCTTATAACAATTTAATTTTTTTTGTACCTACATTAAACCAACACACTGATTTAATATCAGAGTATAAGATATTTTTTGTAATAATTTTTCAACTTTAAATTAATTTTATATATAAACGATGGTCTGCATTGATCGGGACATGTTCTAAATGATGCGAATAAGGCTGTTTTTTTTTATATTGGTAAAAATATAAAAATCATTGATTACACCTACCTGTGCAGTTGTGTGAATGTGATCGTGAAAAAGTGTGGCAAATAACAATAGTTGCGCTTTTAAAGCAGCTTCCTTCCTAGAGATTGGAAAAGGTATATATTTTTTCATACTAAATGATAAAACCTCACAAAAAATCACATTATTACGACACATTTTCTCATTATGTCGTACATTTTCTAAAATTAGTATAAAAAATCCATCAAAACGCAATTATTTCATAAAAAAATTGCCTGCGGCGCTATCCCCCCGACGCCCATGGAAACTAGTTTTATTCTTTTTTAGATATGTATGGAAGAATTAATGTTGTATAGAATACACAGCTCTAGTTGAATCGTTATTACGGTCACGGTGGGATGAGTAAAAAAAAGCTAATAAAATACGTTTTTATCACACATATCGACTTGATGTGGATTTTTATAGCCGCTACGAATTTACGGAGCTACGATGTTATTATTATTATTACTAGCTGTAAACCGTCAAAAATGACGCCGTTTGCGGGGTAGACAAAGAGAAATGATCGCCAAAATTCTTCATCCTTACACGTTATTTTATGTAGGTACCAACGTTCTTACGTTGAATTTAATTTTCTGTAAAAAAGTAAACATACTTACATCTATCGATGACTACTCTAAACATTTTTGTAGACTCGTAATGTTACTAATGCAAAAATGAGATGTTTGCCGAATAATTTTCGATGGTAACTGAAGGCGATGCGAAAGCGAAATGTTTTAAAGTATGCATATCTATTATTTTTGGTCATTTTAGGTGCTCTTTTTTGCGCACATTATGTATTTATATGATTTCTCAAGTGGATGGTTGGCAGATATTGCCTATAACTATTGATTATACTACACAGGTATATCTATTTGCAATTATGTTATTTTTATACTATTTTAATCAAATATTTTTATGTAATTTATTGACCTATAGATAATTTATTGATTATAAAATTTGTATGTATGGGTATTTGCAATGATTGAAATACCTATGTTAAAGGATGACTAAATATATTTTTTTTAAAGGATCTGGGCTGGCATACTCAAACCCAAATACTTTCCTGCACACTTTGCACTAGGCTAAAAGCCTGTATCGCAAAGTGTGGAATACATCGCCAGCGCCAGGGTTTGAACCTGGCACCTCCCGCGTGAGAGACTGCCGCCTCAACCAACTGCGCCAACCATGTACTCTTTTTTTAATATTATATTCTTGCAACTTGCAAAAGTTCTAAGGGTCCTGCGTTACATTAATACTCGGTTTCTACGAGAATTTTGTAACTTGATTCCTACGTACCTTACACAATCTTACCTACACTCATTTCTTCGGTCTACGACTGAAACAATACGTATTTATATTATAATACCAGTATTTCTACGTAATGCTTTAGGGTCGAAGGTTAGGCCGTTTTGTCTAATGGACAGAAAAAACTCAACAAGTATAGTACCAAAGCTACTCATACGTCAACATATTATGTTGAAGGACCTTTCTTATAATACATACAAAATACATTTGTGAGGTTTTTTGTCTTGGAAAATACGATTCTTCTTAACCTTATTGGTTGTTTTATGTATGCGCTAGTGTTTATAGTGCCACCCAATCTGAATGTCGCAATGTTGGAGCAAAGAGAAAATTGGTTGTGTTTTTATTGTACATACAGTATTCTCTGGTTACACCATTATTGAGATATACGGTGATGTTATAGTAGTAATCTCTAATAATAAACGAAAGTGCCTGACTGAATGAATGACTGAATGACTGACTGAATGACTGACTGACATACTCACTCATCAACGCAGAGCCGAATTGGCTAATCCTAGAGAAGTGAAATTTTGAAGGCAGATAGGTTTTAATACAAAAGCTTCCACTAAGAAGCGATTTTTGGAAATTCCGCCCCTAAGGGGGTGAAAAATAGGGTTGAAAGTTTTTCAGAGTATGCGAATATCTCGGAAACCAGACATTGTACGAAGTTGAAATTTGGCACATAGATTCTACTATTAAAATTAGTAATAGGCTGTTTCGCCGTTTTTTTTTAATTTTTATTTAAAGGGATGAAAAAGGACATAAAGAAAAGGGGTGATTTTTAAATGCCTCTTAATACGGTAAAAAATAATTTTATAGGAATTCCCAAAAAATGGATTCCTAAGAAAGGGTCAAAATATGATATTCTGTCCAGAAAAAGAGTCAATCCTTAAGGGTTAGGGCGTGGGATTAAATTTGCTTTGATAGTAACGTATCTCGGTAAACACTGAAGCTACAAAGCTGTAGTTAAACAGTTGCATACTTCTTTTAAAATGAAAAAAATTCGTCTTACATTGTTTAATCAAAAATTGAGGATAAGGGCATGAAAAGGGTACTTTTATAGTTGTTAGTTGATATAAGTACTCTCCTGTATACGTGAATATATACACGTTTTTATAGGTGGTGAAATAAGTGTATTGTTATGCGCTCAGTGAAGCATGGACTCTGAGTAAAAAAATATTTGCAATTTCGTTAATTGTATTTTTTTCATAAGCCGTACTAACTGTATTGCCCAGCATTGCCCGTCTAGCCAAGTTCTACTTGTGAAGCTCTTTTATGAGACACCAAACAATGTGGTATGTGGTGACTGGATTCTCTCGATCACTCTGTGTCTCCCGATGGTCTGAGGACGCATAAAATGACTTTCTGAAGATTTGAATTTCTTTTCTAACGCCCTTTCATACCATACCACACATGCTCCACACAACCCTTGAATCCCCTCATCGAAAAAATTTCACAGAAGGTTCTCAATTTCCAGAAGTTTCTACCACACAGTATTGGTTTCCATATAGCAAGGCATTTGCGAATATTTAACGCAAATATTAAGTAGTAGTTGTTATTTTGCTGGACTGACTATACTATATTTTACCTTACTACACACGTCTATACTTATGTACACAGGTGGGCACACAGTCATCAGTCTGTTTTTACATACATAATATATTGCATAGTGTGTTTTATCGATTGTGAAATACATATTATTAACCCCGTTAAGAGTTTACCAAATATGTAAAAAAGTTTGTAGCAGTTTCTGACAGAATCATGATACTCCAACTCTCAGGTCAGCCGTTTAATGTAAACATTGTACAAGTATATGCACCAACTGCTGAGCCCAGATATGACGACGAAGTTGAGAGATTCTACGAATCTCTCACCAACACACTTAATAGTTTAAAGTCAAATGAAATAAATATAGTCATGGGAGACTTCAACGCTAAGATAGGAAGGGGAAGATGTACACACATTGTTGGTGATTACGGCCTTGGTCAAAGAAACCAGAGAGGTGACAGGCTCTATGAGTTCTGTCAAGAGAGAAATATGATCATTACCAATACATGGTTCAAGCTACCAAAAAGAAGATTATATACATGGAAATCCCCTCAGGATGGTGTATCGAATAACATAGTGAGGAATCAGATAGATTACATTCTTATAGATAATAGATTCAGAAATTGCATAAAAAGAGTATCAGCGTATCCAGGTGCAGACATAGGGTCTGACCACAATCCTCTTGTAGCAGATATGTCCCTAAGGCTAAAAACCTTGGTCAAGCAGAAGACTTCAAAAAAGATTGATCTTACTAAATTAGATTGTCCTTCTTTTAAAAATGTGTTTACAAGGGATCTTAACAATGAATTGAGTCAAGCTGCACAGAATTGCAATGACATGACTGTGGAAGACCAGTGGAAATGTCTGAAAGAACAAATAAACAGTGTATGTAAAAACAAGTTGCAGCCCAACACTATACAAAGAAGACAAATCTGGATGACGGACCACATTCTAGGACTCATGGAAGAGAGAAGACTATTGAAAAATAATCCCATGGGATATAAAAATTTACAACGTACCATCAGACTACTACTACTACGCCCTTTATGTCTCCATTCGGGAGCACAGGGAGGCTACCAGGCGTCTCCATTCAGAGCGATTTTGTGCGAGTGATATTACCTCTCTCCACGTCATTCCTAACGCTCTGATCTCGTTGTCATAGGAACGGTGCACTGTGAAAGAGGGTCTTCCGGGGCGTCGGGACCCCTGTGGGAAGATATTGGCCCTTTACGGTATTCCCACGAGGCTGGTAGCCATGATCGAAGCCCTGCACACGGACTCGGAGTGCAGTGTGAGAACCTCCTGTGGTCCAACTGACACCTTCAGGATCACAACTGGGGTTCGACAAGGATGTGTACTGGCGCCCTTCATCTTTGTTACCGTCATGGACTACCTTCTCAGAAAATCCACGGGGAACTCAGGGGGAGTGCCGTTATTGCAAAGACCTGCCAACGAAACAAACGTGGGAACTCTACACGATCTAGAATATGCGGATGATCTCGCCCTATTCGACACGTCTGTGGGTGGACTACAGCACAGCACTACAATGCTCTACAACAACGCGACACGCCTTGGCCTCAAGGTCAACACTGGCAAAACTGAGTACATCTGTAACGATGCATGTCCGGATAGGGTCACAGCTATGATTGTCAACGGCAATCAAATCTCCCAGGTAAACAAATTCAAATACCTGGGCGCCACCATCACCCCGGCAGGTGACCTCCGGACAGAACTGCCCATTCGCATCGGAGCTGCCAGTGGGGCATTCAACAACATGGACAAGATCTGGAAGGCATCCGGGTTTAGTATCCAGACAAAACGCCGCCTATTCAACGCCTGTGTGATCCCTGTCCTCCTCTACGGCTGCGAGTCATGGCACTTAACCAAGGCTCAAGAGCGTAAGATACTCAGCTTTGAGAATAAGTGTCTTAGGAGGATACTGGGTATCACATGGCAAGAACGTAAAACCAACGAATACGTTCGACGGCGTTCCCAGCAACGATCAATCCTGTCAGTAATACAGGAAAGACGTTGGTCGTGGCTGGGCCATGTTTTGCGAATGCCCAACGACAGCTGGCCAAAGAGAGCGCTGTACCATCAGAAGAGAAGTTAAAAAGGCTAAAGAAGAGTGGATGAAACGAGAATGTGAAGAATTGGAAGCTCTAGATCGACAGCATAATTCTTTCGAGGTTCACAAGAAACTTAAGGAGATGTCAAACGGAACGAAAAGATCAGCACCTAGTTGCTTGGTCGACAACAATAACAAACTTATATTGGACGAGGAAGACATCCTTAAGGCCTGGGAAGATTATATTCGAAATCTTTTTGACGATCAGAGACCTGATACTGGAAATGGAAATGGTGAATCCCAAGAGGGACCACCAATCTTACGATCAGAGTTACTTCACGCAATAAAAACATCTAAAAATAGGAAAGCCTGTGGCCCAGACGAAATTCCTGTGGAGATAGTAAAGCTCATTGATGGGGAAAATGTGGATCGTCTCCTGAGGCTGTTCAATAAGATTTACGACACAGGGGTAATCCCCCACGATTGGTTAAAATCGACTTTTATAACTCTACCTAAAAAACAACACCCCAAGAAATGCAGTGATTACCGCTTGATAAGCCTGATGAGTCACGTGCTGAAACTGTTCCTTAAAATTATCCATGCTCGAATAAGGAATAAATGCGAACAAGATCTCGACAAAACCCAATTTGGTTTCAGAAATGCTTTTGGAACGAGAGAAGCATTAATGGCAGTAAACATCTTCCTGCAGAAATGTCGAGACCAACGGAAAGATGTGTTCGCCTGTTTCATTGACTACGAGAAGGCATTCGATAGAGTCAAACACACTGAATTAATGCAAATGTTGGAGGAGTGTAACGTGGATGATAAGGATAGAAACTTTATTAAAAATCTTTATCGATTCCAGACGGCTGAAATTAAAGTCGGTAATGCCCACTCAGAGGAAATTGAAATTAGAAGAGGCGTACGTCAGGGATGCATATTGTCACCATTGCTCTTTAACATGTACTCTAATTATGTCTTTAAGAAAGCCCTAGAGAACTCGAAAAAGGGAGTGAAGATCAATGGCGAATATATCAATAATATAAGATATGCCGATGATACTGTCATTCTGGCTGATAGCATCGCAGATCTTCAGGAACTCCTCATAAGCATTAATAATGCAGGAGAAGAATTAGGCCTGAACATCAATACAAAAAAGACAAAATGGATGGCATTTAGCAGGACCGATTACTCCCATGTAACATTAAGACTCGGTGGTGAACTATTGGAAAGGGTAGAGCAGTTTAAATACTTGGGCAGTATGATTACAGCATCTGTGGACCCAGATATGGAGGTGAAGTGCAGAATCGAAGCAGCCCGTAGCTCATTCAACAAAATGAGATCAATATTCTGCAATGATAACTTAAATTTGAAACTAAGGCAGAGAATGTTGAAGTGCTATGTCTGGTCTGTACTACTGTATGGCGCAGAGACTTGGACCCTGAAGGTGCATACTATGAATAGGTTAGAGGCTTTCGAGATGTGGTTGCACAGGAGAATGCTTCGCATACCATGGACAGATTTGGTCACTAATTCAGAGGTTTTGAGGAGAGCCAACTGCAGTAGACAACTGCTGAAAGATGTTAAGGTCCGTAAGATCTCATATCTGGGTCACATTCTGCGTGGAGATAAATACAGTGTACTCCAACTGATACTCATGGGGAAGATTGAGGGACAGCGTGGTCCAGGTAGAAGGCAAACGTCTTGGCTGCGCAATATAAGGGATTGGACCGGAATGAGACGTGTGGAGGAGCTGTTCCGGGTCGCGCAAGACAGAGAAGCCTTCGCCAGAGTGATTGCCAACGTCGGGGGGACCTGACAGGGCACATCAAGAAGAAGAAGAACCCCGCCCGTTGGAACACCAACGGCGCGAAATTTAAATTGCAAAATACAAACTTTTAAGTAAAATAATATTCGTAATTTTGTTAATTTGTTAATTTCAGAAAAAAATGTAGGTATATAAATTTTGATGATACGTATTAATTAATTCAGACAATTTAGATGACAGATTGTGATGATTCCCAATAATAAATATTTTAGTTCGTACCTATGGTATATACCTAACATTTTTCACCTTCTCCTTTATAGACACCTAAACCGTTCATCCGATTGAGATGAAACTTTGGAAAATTATTGTGCTTGCCCCAGGGAATGTTCTTAGTGTGGTAGGGGGTACGAGGAGGGGGACACTAAGGGGGCACGAAGGGGGGGGGGATCCACACAATTTTTCCGTAGCGAAGCACGGGTAATACAGCTAGTAATAAATAATATAGAAAAAATTTCATCTATGGAAACTCAAGCTATTTTAAAATAGGTTGCTATAAGTCTTGTAGAAAATATACTCAAACTTGTAGGTATTATACATATTTCATAGTTTTTTGGTAAATGAGGAACTATACAGTATATATACATGGTCAACGACACCTACTGATTTTTTACAATGCATTCATACACTAATGCCCAATCCCACCAACTTTTACCTAGGAAGGAGAGCCCTAAGAAATTTCCATACAAAAACAGAGATAATATTCTATTTATTGAATAAAAAACATAATCTTCAAGCATCACAACAGCCTAATTCCATATGAAATGCATCACGCAACTCACCTAGCCTGGGCGGAGATATTTGGGCACCTAACGTAGGTGCCTATGACAACGAGATCAGAGCGTTAGGAATGACGTGGAGAGAGGTAATATCACTCGCACAAAATCGCTCTGAATGGAGACGCCTGGTAGCCTCCCTGTGCTCCCGAATGGAGACATAAAGGGCGTAGTAGTAGTAGTAGTAGTAACGTAGGTGAGTTGCGTGTTGCATTTCATATGGAATTACGCTGTTGTGATGCTTGAAGATTATGTTTTTATTCAATAAATACAATATTATCTCTGTTATTGTATGGAAATTTCTTAGGGCTCTCCTTCCTAGGTAAATGTTGGTGGGATTGGGCATAAGGGTTTTTTATATATTAGATATTAAAGTGTTAAATAGCAGAGTATATGTTGAACGTTTCTTATTAACAATTTTGTTTTGTTTTACTTCGTAGATAAGGGTTCACTACTACATACCTTCTCATATTTCATCTGTTTTTAATCCACAATAACATTCTAATTTACGATTCGGACTCTGATTTATTTACAAAGCGACAGCCATAGTTACAAATTCTTCCGCACTACCAAATATTTTGTTTTGTATAATAACTAGTCGCCTTATTTTAATTCGGAATATGACATCCGTTTCATATTGTTTATTACGTATTTTTGTTCATTTATTAGTTTTCTCGGAAGGCATCACATTTTCGGGGGAGCAAAGTTGAAATTACAAGTTGCAATTCGGATTCAACACCCCCGAAAAGATTATGAATCATTGAAAAGATATATTTTCTTAGATACGTCATTAAATTTCCTCTGGCTACTAGACAATATAATGCTACCCATATTTTTTTTTTATGAATCTGTGCTTATAGAAATAAACCCAAATACACCTTTGTATACTTCACAGTAAGTTTGAAAAGCTTGTATCGTGAAGTGGAGTAGGTTGGCATCAGGGATTGAACCTGAGTCCACTGCATTAACAGTCGAGCGCGTTACCAACCGGGCTACTGACCACCTCTTTTTTTATGGATTTTGGAAATTTATGGAAAATATATCAATATTTCGATAATTTCTCATTAAAACTAACTTATCCCTATTGAAAGATTTCTTTCAGTTAATAGTTATATTCTTTAGTTTTATGTTTGACTAATCTACTTCTTAACCATCCAGGTTTTCATGTGTGGGGTGAAAGGCGATATGTGTGGAGGTTAGTATTACCATTCGTGTTTCTTCTCTAGATTATATTTATATAAGTAAATTTGCATACCAAAATTATTTATTCAGGGCGAGACTCTGATTGACACGAAACCTCAGAGTGTTTTCCAACATGAAAGAAAAACTTTGCTAAAAAAAAAGACTTACGTTAAGCGAGTGATATTATTAGTTAAATATAAATCGGGCATTATATAAATTTATGTTTCGGTGTTCTTAAATAAGCTAGACTAGATTAGTTGCTACATGAAAATAATACCACGTAGGTGAAAGTATCTAGTATAACTATTATCTATTATTATTTACTTTCTTTCTCGGGGTCTAGACTAATTAAGTTAAACCAACCCCTGGGTCATATTCATCAATTCTTGATGTTTGCTTACAAAGGCGGCCCCTGTGTTGGTTAGATTTTATTATAATTTATGGATAATTTAATTACTTTTTGCTTTTTCCTCGGGGCAATATAATCTAATATCTAGGATCTACAATCTACATATACGTATATTCTGGGAAACTTTCTAACGTTATTAACTTATTGATAATATTATACCCGCAACCAAATATGTTTATTATAAAACCTCAAAACATCAATCTTTAGTCTGTTATTCAAAGAATTTTGAGTTATAACAAAATCATTTTAGTAAAGGCCAAACAGAGGACTCTCAAGGACAACAAAAGGCAGGGAACTTGGATTCATCACTGTGCGATATTTTCTCATCAGTATCCACTGATCTGAAATGGCTCTGACAATTTGAAGAAGTTGATTGTAATAAAAAGTAGAATGATTGAAAATATGGAATCAATTACACCTCGAGACAAGCCATGGCCTAGTGGGATGTCACATTCTATTGAACTCGTATTGTAAAAATAATAAGTAAAATAAAGTGATTTATTATTATTTCATGTTATTATATGTAACTGAGGAAAATAAAAATCAGAATCTTATGTAAAATGTAGGTACACACATGGGCGTCGCGAAGAGAGGGGGGCGCAGCTGGCGCAGCAGAGATTGGAATAGGTATATATTTTTTCATACTTAATGATAAAACCTAACAAAAAATCAGATTACTACCGCACATTTTTTCATCATATCATTTTTTTCTAAATTAGTATAAAAATCCATTAATTTCATAAAAAATATTGCCTGCGGCCAATTTTTTTTTGTTTTTTATAAAAAGCATTTTTCATATATATTGTTGTGTAGTTTTATTATTACTTATTAAAGTATTATTCACATTTTCAAATAAACAAACCACATTACTCCTCCACCTTCCACCTTCTCTCTTCTTCAATTTTTCTCCACCTTCTCTCTACATCATTTTTTTTTAATTTCTGTTGCCTCCCCCTAGCTGGCAACACCCGTGGGTACACAATATAGCAGACTTGAACAATGGACGTCCAAGGGCGATCTTGATAATATCATAAAAAAGCAAACAAACGGCGATGTTACCGCAAATCCAAACATCACATGTTACGGAAAACTAATCGCCAATCTAATAAACTAATTTGTATCTAGGTACTATTTTTGCTTCCATCACAGACATGCAACTCATCATAGCCTTAATAATAAACTTTCCTATACGATGTGGTATAATCTGATTAATGGGTGAAATGTAAATAATACTGTTTAAGTTCCTTTTAATTAAAATATACATAGGCGTTGTGCGTAGGTAGACGGTAGTAATTACGAAGATATTTAGGAGTATGCATATTTCAAAAAATATTAAAAACGGGAGACCTTATATCTCGACAACCGTTACTAAATATGCTTTGGAACAAAATAGGGTAGATGAAGTGAACATTTATCTAGAGAATGCCCGTAAAAGATTTTTTATATCTTGTATACATTTCTCAAAAAAAATATGTAAAAAACACCTCTGATCTTTTTTCCGAAAGACGGAAACTCGTTTCCCGAAAGTCGCGGAGTATATTTTTTTATGTACTGATAATATGCATTAAAATCTAGGGAATAACCGTAAAAGTTTTTTAATAGACGCAAAATTAACCCCAAAAAATGGTAAAATTGCTATTTTAACAATTGTATCATGCGATTGTTCACGCGATTTTGTACCTTAATGCCGTGAGAAATGACTGTGACGTCATTCTTGGTGGCAAGCCCTTAATACTAACAGTTAGTTTATCTATTTACACGAAGCACAAAAGATAGTAAGTAATGAATATTACTATAATAGATCAAAGAAATTTCTATTCAGAAATATAAGAATCCATAGTCCGCACGCCGCCCCCTCTTGCAAAACACAAACTAAATTATTCCTTCTAGCTTATACTGTATTATTTCTCTATAGCGAATAACCGATAATTATTTTCCCTTTATGAGTCCATATAATATTATTATTATCCATCAGAATCACACAATACACTCGAGACATATCTTCCCGATATATTATTTAATGGACTCTCATTATTTTAGCAAAATTATTTACTCTTAGTAGGTACCAATATACTTCCATATGGTGGGAATGCAATCAGTGGCATTCCTATATTGAGATTTATTATCAGAGACTATTGTGTGCAAGTTGATTACAGTTTATCGGTGTTTTTATGATTGCTAGATTCATGAAAGTGGTCGGTAGCCTGGTTGGTAACGCGCTCATCTTTTAATCCAGTGGGCGCGGGTTCAATCCCCGACTTACTCCACTTCACAACAAAAGTTTTTAAGCTTTCTAAGAATTATTAATTAAGAATTTATCGAAATAAACCCAAATTCATTAAAAAAAATGAATAATGAAACATACTGCATCAAAAGGCATATTCAGAACTGTTTTATAAAGTGATTTCTACACAGTATACCATTGCTTATTGTAAGACAATCATTTTCCGTGTAGATAGGAAGAATCTTTCAGATTGCAGATAAGACAATCTGTATCCATCTTTTAGACGTGCGTCGGGTTCCCAGCATAATGCAGTATTGTTCTTGCTTTCTCCTCACACAAAACAGATTTTCTCACACACTCGTTTATGGTACACGGTACTCGTTATTGATGTAATAGTCTTCTGTCACCATCCAGAACCATAGAGCTAGACAACAAATATATTCAAGGGTGTTGATAAGAATCATATTTTGTCCTCGAATGAAAATCTGATCTTTCTCTTCAATATACTCGTAGTTTTTTAATGTTATTCTTGCAATATTTAAGTTGTTGATTTTCATATTTTTTATTATTTGGGTTAGCTGGATGGGAACGCTGCATCGTGGTAAGCTCGCCCTAGTGAACATTACTAATTTACCATGGATTTTTATTCAATTTTTTTTAATAGGATCTGGGCTTGTATACACAAGCCCAAATATTTTCCAGCACACCTTACACTAGACTAAACGCCTGTATCGCAAAGTGTAGAATACATCGCCAGCGCCGGGGTTCGAACCTGTGATATATTATAATAATTAAAAAAATATTTTTAAAGATAGGGCTCAATTTTTTATAGCCCTTTCATTGCGTGATACATCACTGCCTAATATAATATTATTTTTTCCATGAAATGAGTTTCGCCATAAATATTATTCTTCCTTAAGTCTACATCTTTACATCCTTAATGTACGTATGTTATTAAGGATACATTATTGCTATGGGATTTTCAATAGCGAAATGAGATCGGTGGTATCAATCTAAAAATATTGCCGACATCAGTAGCATTATTTACCTACGTTTCGTATTAAAATATTCGTTCTATTCCATAACATATTTGATGATAACATGTTTTTTTAATAACTTTTTTTCCTTTTTTTACCGTAGCAAGGTACTCATGTAGAACAGGGCGTAGTTACTTCTTATGTCTAAATTCAACAAGAAAAATATTAAAATTTAGTGATGTGAGGTACAACATTTTATTAAGTTTCGTAGCCAATGCGTACGAATGGTCAAGCATCATATAATACCAGCTAGTAATAGTTATATTCAAATGAATGAAAGCATTTATTTAGTATAGGTCAAATTTTATAACTTTTTGAATTAAAATAAGTAAGTGTGTTTTGAATGTATTTTACTATGCACATAATAATTGAAAAAAAATAACGCTTTTTTAGTTAGTACGCACTAAATTGACTACACTTTCTCCCGTAGTACCATATGATATTTTTTACAGACACGGGACACATCGGGGTTCTTCGACAATGTTCGGTAGAATGAGCTACATTCTTACATTCTTTAATAATATCTAGTTAGGCACATAGCATTGTGAGAATGGAGTCACTACCAAAAACTCGTGAAAGAAGTTACTAGCTACCCACATCGAAATCGGTAGCATATTTAATTAATTCCCAGTGGTATTAAAAGCAGCATAGTTAAACTCTCTCACATTAATATATATTTCCATTTTGTCCTTACTACAATCTTTCCAAGAAAATGTTCGTATTTTTGATTTATAAATATTTGAATAATAGGTCTAATAACAACGATGAGAAATCCACGTACTTACATTATTTTACTAGTATTTAGTAGTATACGCGACATGTTACGGTATTTTCGCAGATATTTCTATAGGAAAAATACCAACATAGAATCTAATTTCCCTCGAGGTATTATACTACGGCGCTGACAGTATCGCCTGTTACACATTGTGAGCATGTATGGGATATAATAATAATATAGAAAGTTAGAGTATTAACTCAAGAAGCTTGTTATGGAAGATACCTTGATAACCGTAGACTTCTACTAAAGCCTCTATCCTATCGATTTACGACCCAAAATTGAGAACCTTGTAGCCAGAGGCGAGCCTTTCCCTTGAGACGAATCGTGTAATTACATATATAATCCTAATCTAGTCTACGGTAGGTTTAAGTATCTATGTCTTAATCACCTATAAATGTAAGTCAATGTAAGCTGATCTGAAAAACAATAGATATTAAAAAAAAACACAATTTAATAATAGACCAATAATAAGGTGCGTTTTTTGATGAAATCCGACCGGAATGATCTCTAAACCTTTAAAATTATGACTAACATATCTTTTGCAGATTTTTCTACGATTAAGAATATCTTGTGCACATGTGATACTCATTAGAAAAAATCCTTATCAGTGAAAGGATTTGATGGCTTAGGAGATGTTTTCGGAACAAATTCCATGTTGGTGGAGCTGTGTTCTTTATTGTCGCACAGGACATAAAAACAGTGCGGCAAGTTCCAAACAAGCTGTCCAAAAAACAATGACCTTCTCAGACTGAAATAGAGTACTGAAAATTATTCGGTACCTATAGTACATTCATAAATAAAATAAAAAGGCACTGATGTGTTCGAGTAGCCAACAGTGGATTTCTAAATATAACTTTGCACGATAGATCGTGTGTGGTTGTCATTATGGTTCTATCCTAAAACTGAAATAAAATAACGCTGATGTGTCCTCTCTATCTGAAGAGGTTTTACTAACGACATTACGTACATAGATTAGAGGAGACAAGTGATATATACCGGATCTGTGTAATGTGGCATATTAGCGTAAGGGTCCCTTATTCTAAATACTTCCACCCTCTCGAGAAAGTGCCTCCATTGAGTTAGGTGAAGACCTAACCAACCCCCTTTAGTTTTACATTGTGTAAGATCATATAGCAGGTGGATTTTAGTATCAACATACCGCCTACATACATTCTATATGATATTAGGTATTATCTGTGTAATAATATTTTGCCGAATCCGCGTTATCCATGACTTAAGGGATTTCAGCAGCGCTTTAATGGGAACGATTCGTTTGAAAATCAAATCAAAGTTAATAATAATAATAACATTCGTAATTACGTTTAAGTTAGTTATCTACACGTGTAAACTTTAATTAATCATTTAATTCTCACTCAATACATTTATTATTATTTATTACTACAAGGCACACAAACAGATATCAGCTACTATGTATAAAATGCAATATAAAAGAACAAGTTTAAGTAAGGTCCTATTATAATTATGTTTATACACACCTGGTCAATATATGTAGATTAGATATAGAATATTTGCATTGAAGTTACGTATAGTAATTACGATGAACAGGAAATTATGCATGGAAATTCGAAATTAATAAGTCGAAATAAATAGTACCTAGTCATTACTAATATTATGTGTATTTTAGGCCTCGCGCATCTGAGCCTAATCCTGTGATATCCGTGATATCTGGATAGGTGAATTTTCCCAGTATTAGGCTGATGAGTTTATATGTGAATCATGAATGATAATATGTAGACTCTTCTGGCTGATAATACTGAGAAGTGTGTTGGCAAAGTCATGCCTCCGCGTAAAAAAATAATATGAAGTCAAATAATAGATTTCCAACAGAATAATCGCAGGTTTATCTTTGAATAATATTTATATGAGCTCAATAATTCTTCTTGTGTGGCAGATGAATTGGTTATAAGTGTTTTGACTGAAAGTTTCTGGTGTTTTTTCATTGCGTACTAGTATTTTTAGTACGAGAAAGGATTGGTTAGAGAAATACCAAAATATTTCAGTTATCGATCGTAATTCTGGCAAAGTTGCGAGTGTAACTGTCTGCCTTTAAAGTGTTAATTATTTCTCTAAATTATTAATCTTTAGTACAATTATTTTGTTTTAAAACTAATGAACAACCAACTGCAACTAAGAAAACTTAATATGAAACAAAGCTCTATAGAATAATATAATGTACTCGACACTCGTATGTTGAGTTTTGCTTGCTTGTATGTTTGATTTACGACTTTAAGCGCGAGGGGAGACTTGTGTTGTAATAAACTAAAATTAAAATAAAATAATACAAAACGATCATTAAAACTAATAATATTTGTTTATAAGTTTAGTTGAAACGTATATAATATTCAATTATTATTTTCAATATCTCTATTAGCACATGACGCAAAAACCATAATAGGTATGTATTGGAGATATTATTTTTTCAAACTTACATCTATAATACTGGGCTCATTTTTCGGACTGTATGTTCGGAAGAAGGATAGAAGCTGATTCTGCAACCGAAATCGAGAGCTTGAGAACGTAAGAGTAATTACGTTACTCGGCTTACATAAAGTCACAATCACTGTGAGCGTGGAAAATCTATCTATCTATAACCTCACGCCACGTCCTTGCAGGGTAGGGAGAGAGGACAGAGCACCAGATATCCCTATCCTTACACACACTCTTAGCTTCCGTCACACTCATACAGTTTGTCATACACGCTCTCCGATTCCTTTTACTCAAAACGCGCCCATCCTTGAGGATCTGGTCAACATGATCGGACCAGGCCAGTCTCGGGCGGCCGCGCTTCCTCACACCTCTTCGTTCACTCAGATATATCTCTTTTGTCGTCCTGTCATCCTTCATTCTCTCAACACGCCCAAACCATCTTAGTTTGTCCACTTTCATTCTAGTTACAACACAAGTTAATGGAAAATCAATGCAATCAAATGTTTTTTTTTCTCTCGACAAAATTAATTATTTTCTACTGCCTATTTTCTTCTTTCCATTCTACGAATCCGTACAGACGTATTTTCAGAAGTCTATTATTTAAGTATACCTAAGGTAATTAAGTGTTACTTAATCTTCCACTCGTCATTATTATTAAGCGTCCTTCAAAAATTAATTGCTACTACTGGATTAATGGATAAGTAATGTTAAGCTAACTTATATTGACGGTGTGTCAAAAGGGAATGAAAATCCTCTTTTCAAAAGAAAAACTCTAAATTCTAAATCATTCTATAACAATATTTTTTTTACATTATAGTAGGTATGCTTTTTCTTTTAAAACATGTCCCTTGAAAGGTCTTCTTCTTCTTCTCAGCCTTCTCGCGCCCAGTGTTGGTCATAGGCCTCCCCCTTATACTTCCACTGCTTCCTATATTGTGCTGACCGCATCCATCCGCCCCCGGCAACCTTCATTATGTCGTTCGACCACCTTGCCTGGGGCCTCCCAACGCTTCTTCGGCCTGTTATTGGTCGCCATTCGAGAACTTTTTTGGTCCATCTAGCATCTGGTGTTCGTGCTATGTGGCCAGCCCAACTCCACTTTTGTTTGGCGACCTTAAGGACTACGTCGGTGACTTGAAAGGTATGCGGAGAGAAAAACTACCATAGACATTTTTTTATATCGGCTACGTAATTGCGACCACTCATCGAAAACAGTGAATGTTTATCTTACTTTTTATGATATTGTCTACAGTTATGTAAAAATTTCATCGTTTTTCAGTCGATGGGATATTAATACTGAAAATGTCAACTTTACTGGTTATGTCACATTTACAATTGAAATATTTAGGAAAATATAAATAGGAATAAAATTGTATTAATTTTTACTTGTTTTAATGACAAGTAGAAAGTACCTACCTGTTCGTAAACAATAGTCAGATAAAGCAATTCCTATAGAGCTATTTAAAAAGTAGAGATTATTTTTGCGTACCTACACTTAGCATTTACATTTATGATGATACTACTTCGTCTGTGTTGAAGTATTGTAGAATGTCTACAAGAATTCTGTGGTAATCACTGACGGTATAAATTTTAAACGAATCTAGGTACATATTTTCAAATTACCATTTTTAATTAATATATTCATCATTAGGCTAAAATGTTTTTGCAAAACAAATAGAGTTTTAGAAAGTGGAGCAATATAAAAACGAAAATGTGTTAACACGTTTCTTTATATGTAGAATAATATATAGCAAAGGCACTTAAACTCGTTTAATTGGATCCGTAACGCATAAATCTGTGAAGGAAAAGGAAGAGATTTGCGTGGTGATAATGTGAAAGTCACGTTAACCGAAGAAATATGTTTAAAACTAATCTTCGTCTAGTTCTACTGTAGCGAATCGCTAGAGTAATATTAGAACGGAATAGTTTTACTGTAGTTTACCTATTAATCTAGTAGTGTTGATTTGCATACATTAATAGAGCTAACAATTTGCTCATAATGTTCTTTAAATCAACACAAGAATATCCCCTCAAAGTCACCTTACAAAACAGTAGTTCACCATACAAATTCTTCACAAAAACAACTTAAGTTCCAAAGGGTACAAATGCTTTTTGAATCAAACATAGGTGATTATCGGCGAACATTCTATGGATATGCTTCCAATACCTATATGCAAATAAACAATGCGGTAAAATATTCCTTACCTATTTCATTTTCTTCATCCCAATCCGACAGACACATTGCTGATTGGTTCAGCAGACTGAAAATCAGTATAAGCTGAAGCTGAAAGATCTTCATTGTTTTGTTGGATCAACCACTTCACACAATTCAAAATCACTCAAGAGCACATAATAATAACATTTTTGGTATAAGGATTTTCAATAGGGTTTTGGGTAAATGGTTAAATACCAAACAACATCATAAACAACTCATAAATAATTAATAAGAAGGTTATTCATTTGTGGTTTAGAATTACATAATATAATAATTTTAGACACACACAAGTTTTTTATATATTTTTTTCTTTTTCAATTACGACACATTCTATATTTTTATTGAAATCTAAGTATTAAAATATTTCTTTAAACAAAATAGGTATGTATTTAAGTTTTTTATATTATATTAAAATGAAGTAATTTTTCTACAGCACAACTTCAATTTTTAATATTAGGTATGTACATTTTTATTTTTTGAAAGTAATAAAACAACGCCTAATATAAAAATAATAATTTTAAATTGATATTTTATTGAAATTGAATGCAACCTTCCGTTTTATATTGCGTTATTTTTTTGCTGTTAGCTATTTGTCTCAATAAAAATGGGGGACTATTTTTATTATTTTTAGTACATATTCTTTGAAGTAAAACAATGTAGGTACGTAGATATCCTTGACGTTCTTTTATACTGAAAACAAACAGCTCTGTTTTTTTATAATATTTAATATCTTCAAAGCAATGTAGAAATTATAATAAGGCGAATATTTCTTGAAAATATTTCAAATGACTTCGCTGAAAATTGTTGTTCTTACGCCCGGAAACGATGAAGATGAATGTCACTCTGAAAAGAAGAGAAAAATAAACAAATTTAATATAAAAAAATATGAAATTTATAGAGTAAATTATTTTTATTCTCTTGGAAATGTTTATACATCATGTCAAAAAATTAAATACGTCTAAAATAGAAATTAAAACTACCGTCTACCGGTTTCAAAAGCTATGCTTTCTTCACTGATCACTGAATACAGTTTGGGGCGAATTTTCTGTTTTCGAAACCTGTAGAGGTATTGTCTAAAATAAAGTGGTCTAAGATTTTAATTGTTGGTAGGTCTCAAGCACGGTGCGGTGGTTGGATGATGTAAGGCGAGTTGCGGGAGGCGGTTGGATGCGGTCTGCCCAGGATTGGGAGCTGTGAAAATCAATGGGGGAGGCTATGTTCGACAATGGACGCAGGGGGGCTGACATGATGATGATGAAGATTTTAATTTCTATTAAGTATATCGCCACAACATTGTGCCTTGAAAATTAAAGAAGATAAATTCATTTATTCTTGAGATGAACATTACAGACAATACATATATTATGTTATAATAATGTAAGTTATGCTCACTAGGGCGAACTTATAGCTGTGCAATGTGCATTGAGCACTTCCAGTCAACCCAGAGTATCGAATTACAAATACCTATAAAAAAATAATACTCATATGTATTTGGAATTGTACGAGTATAACTGTATCAACGTAATGTATTGCTACTATAACTGTGTGCGTTACAGCCGTTACAGGAGTATTTTACCAGATAGGTATTCGAGGATGGGGCATGCTGAGTAAAAGAAACCAAGATTACACTACTTATATGACGAATGATACGAACGTGACCATACCTATTCCATAGTACCACTTGAGAAATACGGTGTGATAGTAAAGATAGGGAAACATGGAAGTAGTAAACGAAGAATACGAAGAAATTTATTAGTGGAAAAACAATAATGTGTTTCAGCCCAACGTAAATGTTAAATCAATGTATATTATTATACTCCGGTTGTCAAAAAGACTCCATACAGGACTCTCAATAGTCTTCTTTTCTCCAACAGGGTTTTAAAAACAAACTACTACCTTAAAATTGAAACGAATAGAGCATCATCTACCGTCGATCATCTATCTCTTCTGAAATAAATAAATATTTAAGTTTGAAAACTATATGCACTTATTATATAAATCAATGGAAGATATGACCAAGGTGGCAGTAGGTTCGCCGAAACGTCGAATCATCTGATCATCTCACACGATCAACCCGAAAAACAAATCTAGATATCTATTGATTTTTTTTTGACAATATGTATACAAGAACCGAGTGTGTACCTTGTCTTCCGAAAATTACGAGACAAAATTTGAAAAGACAGGCTAAAAATAATGGGTAACCATATCTCTATATTAGAATATTTAGGCAAATGAAATTCTCAACTTGAGAGGTTTTCATATATGAGCTTTCAGCGAACAAAATAAATTCCCAAAGTTCGTCGTTCCCATTTCATTCCTACTCATATTATTATTATCGCAGAGAGGCATCGGCGTGTTTATCATCACTAGATGAGTCTTACTATAACTCTTGTCTCTGCTGCTATCGTATACCGTAAATCCTACAACCAGGACATTTCGTAGTACTACAACAAAATAATATATTTCGTTGGCTAAATGAGTATAAAGCTAAATCCGCTTATTGCAATTTTATAGGATAGGCCTAAAATCTGAAGAAAAAATGTAATATCTACGTGTTAGCAGCACGCGACAAGTTCGCCATAGTAACACTTTAACAAATATTTGTTTTTTTTTTATATTATTTAAAAAGTGCATTGTGAGAGGTTCTTAAACTGGAGAATAAAAGGTATTTTGTCAATTTCAAAATTTCACGTTTAACAGCACAATTTGGCGGAATGGATGATCGTTGCTCTGGGCATAAAGCGATCACTTATGCCAGTCAATCCCCACTCGTAAGCATCGAAACACTCATCTTGCTTCCTTCTCAGGAGAGTTCACACAATGCTTCATTGTTTAAATGTAGATACCTCTCGGTTCTCTTGAGGAAAAAAATGTACCCAGTGTATTTTTTTTTTGTCGAAAATGGATCTAGACAGTTCCTCTCTTAGTCCATACGATTTTCTTTTATAACATATATATGTAAAAAGTATTTGAATGATATCCATGTACATTGTACGTAGCTTTTATGATCCAAAGACATATAGATATAATATTCCTGCGCACTTAAAATAATTCAGGAGCGCGTAGTAAAATACACACAGAAATAGAAATGAAAACTAGTACCACTGGAAGTGCCTGAAAATATTATTACTCGACCTACATTCAATTCGACGCTTTTCTCTTTTTTAGATATGGAAAGGTGACATGAGAAATTGTCGTAACACAGTGCCTGAGTGTCCTCTATGAGCTATGTAGATTGTAGGTATCAAAAATGAAAGAAGCTAAATATCATATCATCATAAGTTTATTTATTGAGATAACTTCCTAAGCTTGTTATGCAAGAGATTCTTGAAGAACAACGACCACCAGGATGCCCACCGAAAAGATGGAGGAGAAATCTGGACTTCTTTATCACAGGAACGAGACTGGAGCCTTGACTAAACAGATCGAAGATTAATCTTAAACACAAACACGCTTTTATAGGTGTAGACTTTACACTCAAAGAGAAAATTATCGTTTCAACATTTTGTGAATTGCAGATACCAGTTTCACCACCTTTCTGAATGAGTCTATTTAAAAGTGTAACCATTTTTTTTAGTATCGTGCGTATTGTAATACCTAATTTTGAAAGATAACGCACAGCAAGACACTTGTCGCCGGCTACGATCAGTCGTTAATATGATGAAAGTTCATCCTTCACTATATATCTGTCTAAATACCTTTAGAGAAATACATCGTCTGCCTGCTTGTCTTCTAAAAAAAAAAATTTTATTTCTAATATGTTCCATCTGTTTATGACTTACTTATGAAAAATAAAAAGTTTACTCATCCTCGGGGCTTACGTTATCAAAAAGTTTTTAACACAAACGAGGGGTCAAGCACAATGTGTATAATTTCATATTTAACATTAAGAGTGTGCATACCGACATTTAAAAAAATTCTAAAAACGGGAGACCTTCTATCTCGACAACCGTTACTAAATATGCTTTGTAACAAAATAGGGTAGATGCATTGAACCTTTATCTAGGGAATAACCGTAAAAGATTTTTTATATCTTGTATAGATTTCTCTTAAAATATTTTTAAAAACACCTCTGACCTTTTTTCCGAAAGACGGATACTCGTTTCCCGAAAGTCGCGGAGTAAAATTTTATTTTTGTACTGATAATATGCATTAAAATGTAGGGAATAACCGTAAAAGTTTTTTGATAGACCCAAAATTAACCCCAAAAAATGGAAAAAACGCTATTTTTACCATTTTTTCATGCGATTGTCACGCAATTTTGAACCTTAATGCCGTGGGAAAAGACTGTGACGTCATTCCTGGTGCCATGCCCTTAATTCTACTAACTACCATCAGATTATAATACGCCAATTTACTGGTTGTCACAATTTTAAAACTTCTCTCTTCTGTTTTAAATAATAATATTAAACTCCGCGGTTATGTACCAGATTATAAAATTTACCACATTGTTTTTTGGGAAATAATTTAACCTTAATAATTTATTATTGAATTTCCTGCTAATTGTAAAAACAATTACCAAATACATATCTCAAAACATATACAGCTAAGGATGGACTTTCCATCAGGCTTGCCACTGATCGTCGGCTGGTTAATGTGAAAACTTTACACTTATGTAACATTTAACAATTCCATTCCATCAATCCGGCTCGGCCAGGAATCGAACCTAGACTTCCATCTTGACACACAGGTCTTCTGACCGCTGTTCTGTTCTATGAAGGCTGGTGGCTATGGCAAAAAAAAACGATTATAATAAAACCTTTTTTACTACCAGCATCCGTACTGAGATCCAGCTTTGTATTTAGAGCCTAAGATTCTATCATTTTTTCCTGGTTATTTAACTATGACATGTAGAAAATCCGATGTTCTCATAAAAAATGCAATTGTGATCTGAATTTCTTTTCCAACGCTCTTTCATAGACGATACCACACATGACGGCATACAACTCTTGAATCCCCCTGAAACGCTTTGCGTCTTTTTTCTCTTTGGAGAAGGCTGATCCAATGTGGTACAGTATCTCAATGTCATTTATTAAGGTCTAGTTAGTCATAAAATGCGTTAAAATTATATCGCAACACTTGAAGGCAACAACGCCAAGTGAAGTTTAAAAAAGAATAAAAAAAACTATTTTATGCTGGTTTGTATTGATAGAGAATCGAATAGTGCGACTTACGCATCACTATTGGGGAATAGATTGGTGAAAGTTTTCTAGCGCATAAATTATCCATACGACAGCCAAGGCGATTCATATAGACCCTTAGGCGTCGGAACACATATGTAGTTTAGTAGCGGCAAACAAACCGACGTGTGAGATTAAATTAAGGTGAGCAAAACACTTTGTATCATAAAATCACATTTCTAATGTCCTTATATTCGTTCGTAGTAGGTAATATAATGTATTCTAAATGTCAACTTACACAATTCTTGTCGTAACCAGGTATGAATGTAACGTTGGATCGTGGCAATCTTTGTAAGTTGTTCAAATTTATGTGGAATTTAAAATATGTCGCTAAAGGCGCCTTCAACTATCACGAAAAATATTCAGCCACGCTCGAAATTAAATTCATTTTTTAGAATTATTTAAAACTTTGTATTGTATCTATGTAAGTACTGAAATCATTGAGTTGGTGGTAGACCCAAATCGAACGTATCCATACTGGATGATACGTACATAGAAAACGTAAAATTACGAGTATTATGAAATATGGAGTCTTCTTATTTTTTCACACTGGAACTGATTAGTGAGTATCAGTTATGACCTCCCATAAACTTTGAATGGTAGAGTAGTAGAACTTGTTATTTAACAAAACACTTATTTATCCAACCATTCGTGAATTTTCGCGGGCAGGTAGTAGTTGAATAATAATATCAGTATTATGAAAAGCTATAACAAGGTCTCAGGTGTTGGGTGTGATATATGGGGTCATACGTTTTGGACTCGCCGCATTTTCAAACGAGAATTACAAAATATTATTAATGACAGTGGTAAAAAAGGATTATGTCGGATAACTATAATATGGAGGTAGGTACGTACCCTACAGTAATGTGGACAAACAATATTATAATATTATCATTTTATTACATACCAAATATTAGATACACACAACCATAATCATTTTCGTTATTATTATACGTTAAGAGTAGGCATATTGACATTTCAGAAATTTCTAAAAGCGGGAGACTTTGGACCTCGACAACCTTACTAAATATCTTCTTCTTCTTCGTCAGCCTTGGTCCCTTCACTTCTGGATATAGGCCTCTTCCATTTGTTTCCAGTTTTTTCTATCTCTCGCCTTTCTGACCCACTGCCTACCCGCTACCGAGGTCACGTCGTCCGCCCATCTTTTCTGGGGCATCCCAACACCTCTTCTGTTCTCCCATGGCCTCCACTTTACGAGTCTGGGTGTCCATCTATTTTCGTCTATTATAGTACAACATGCTTTGGAAAAAAAATAAGTATGTAGATACAATGAATCGTAGGGAATGACCGTAAAAGATTTTTTATATCTTGTAAATAGAGATATCTCAAAAAAGTGAAAAACACATCTGATCCTTAAAACTCGTTTGCCGAGAATATCGCTTCTTTTGTTTTGATAATATATATATATATCTAGGGAGTGACCGTAAAAGATTTTTGATTGAAGCGAAAATAACCTCAAAAAATAGAGAAAACGCTATTTTTACCATTTTGAACTTTAATGCCGCGGGAAATAACCGTGACATCACAGTTGGGTCTTGAGTCTTAATGTAATTCTACAAATATGAATAATATAATAATCAAAGTACGGAAATATTAAAGATATGTGTCAAGCCAATAGTGACCTGTGGTGTAGAAAAAAAGGGCTGATACAACCAAAACTAATTTAGGGATTGGCCGGTGTTCGTGTTGTATTTTGTGTCTAATTGTATTACATATTTATGAATCTGTGTCAATTATTTGTTTGCGTCCCTTTCAAAATTAAATAAATCAAACAATCTTCTTCGGACGTCGGAAATGAAAACTTTAAGGGCAACCACAGCGAGAACGCTTAGAGACCGAATCCGCGATGAAAAATAAGACGGCCCTGTGGTACTGAAGATATAGTGCCATGGAGCAGAACAAGAAGATTCTGGAGGAATCCTATAAACACAATGGCCAACTCTAGAATCCACCACATTTTGGCAAATGGAATCCCACCCGTTCATCGTCTCCCTGAAAGTCCACCTGAAAGATGGAAGTATCCCAAAAATAGGGAAACCAGTAAATTCTGAAGGTGTGTTGTAGAGAAACATACACAAATTTTAAATAATCTTGTAGGCTTTTGCAGCGTGATATATCCATTTCCATGTTGTTCGTTCTTCGGATTTCACTGCGGGTCGAGTGGTTGGACGACGGACTCTTACATACAAAAACTACTTCACCCTGGAAACCCGAAGAACGAACAACATGGAAATGGATACACAAATTTCTTCTGGTAAATATTTATATGATATTCATAATGGGTGGCTAACATCATTGCTGAATGTAATTATGAATTATTGTAGGTTGGATCGTGGAAATTTTAAATACTTTTAAAAAGGCGGCAGTCACTCCGAATATGCTGCATTTGGTGATTGGTCAGTCTACCAATCTAATGCCTGATTCAAAATACGAGTATGTAAGATTCAATTTACGAGAAAAAAAATTAAGAAAGTTAGGGTAAATTATAATACCTACTGAACTTTCTTTTATTAATTAACGATATACATTTCACTAATATAATCCAAAGAATTAATAATTCATTGCGTTCTATCTAATTAGGTATTCTCCTAATATATTTATTTACACTACCTATGTGAGAAGAGGGAAATTAATTAAACAATTTCTTCGATGCGTAAGAAAGAAAAATCAATTAGTGGGGCAAAAACGTGTTACCTTCGAAGTGTAACGCAGAAATGATCATCATGGATATAATTAATCATTCATCTTGCAGGAGGGAGAAAGGGAAGATAAGGTCTTAAGGTAGAATACCTTCATATTGATTCTACTTAATTTCGTTATGATTTCCTAAATTCCCACATTTCTTTACAGCTTCGTGAGTCTGTATGTCCGTTTATCTATGAGCGTCTCTAGTTTCATTGATTTTTCGCTACCACTGTTAACAGTGATCCCGCCACAGATTTTTACAAATAAGTGGTTAAAAATATTTCAAACGGTACAAAGCTGTCAAGATTCGTTAGTTCTGCATATAATTTTAGTTTTTTGGATTTTTTTTTTGAAAATAGCATGTGGTTAACGGTTCCTTCTTCTATTCCACAGTCACATGGGGCTCATCCTGATTTTTTTCTGTAGAGATGGTCCGGAGAAAAATTGTCTTAATCGTATACGACACATAATTAACACGACTTGTTTCCTCAGTTTCGTTTTCGTGTATCAAAGTCTCAGGAAAATCACAAGCAGGACTGCGCAACAGAATTAGAAACACCACGATCAGAGAAATGTGTGACATGCAGGATGTTACCAGACCAGGGAAGCAAAGGAGAATGTACGGTAGAGATCATGTGGGAAGAACGAGACTTGTCTCTATTGGGGAGGTATCTCGAAACGTGTATAGTTTTAAGTATTTAATTTGTATATGTATAATATTGAAGAAAAATAAAAAGAATTTTGAAATTGAAATTGAATGGACTCCCAAAGACTGTAATACGCAATCCCTACATGGGAAACCAGAGGGAAGAAGGATACCCCCCCAAAGATGGAAAGACAGTTGGGACATCACAAGAGGTGGCAGACTCTGCATAAACATGCCCCAGCGGCCTTTATAAAAGTATAAAACGGCCAGTATAAAAAGACGAAGTATCTAGGTATGTTTGAGACTTGTGACTGAATCTAAAACAGGCGAGGTCCCTAGATTCACTAATCGATTTTCTAAAGTTTTCAGCATACGGGGGGATAGAATAAATACTCGTGGTATGCATATAACGTATACAATAGCTGATACGTTGCTAATTATCATAACATAAGTTCTTATTCTTTGCATACTCGCACAAGCTGTTCATACAATGTCTAATGGTACACATACATTTGGTATAGTAATACATTTTACATACATTAAACATTCTTACGTTTCGTATTTTTCTATCACGTACCTAGATTCATTCAATCCTTTCCATTTATATAATTGAAATAAAACAATGCGATACAAAACAATGCCAAATGAACAGCAGAAAGAATATGTTACTTAGTAATAGACGTGATGCATATAAAAATCACTGATGTTTTTAAAGTATAACGTACCTGCTACTTAGAACAGTGTTCCTATTTCACATATTACGCAAACTGTAATAGAATTAAGTGAATCGTTAACAAATATTATTGTGGGTTATAAATTGGACTTAAATACTGGCCCATATTGTGGGTTATAAATTGGACTTAAATACTGGCGAGACACAAACGAATGAAAAATTGACAACAAATGAAAAGATATTTGCAAACAAATTGGAGGTGTAAGACAAATGCCATCTGCCTTATATAAGCAAGGAACTTCTCAATATCTAATTTAATTACAATTTTTTTTAAAACCTTTAAATTCACTGCTACTGATGTGCAGATAAGTCTTGAACTTTAAGGAAGATGGTCTATTACCCGTCTCTACTGGAACACTCGCAACAATTACAGTTGTCTTTTTTATATCAACGTACAAACAACGCTTAACGTCAATCTATCAATGTTTAAAATAATTGCAATAAAAATAAGCCTTCGAAAAATCGCTACATAGAGCATATCAAGTAAAAGTAATAAGGTATTTAAATTGTTCTGAAAAAGCATCAAACTTTTCACAGCTTTGTGTGGACATTGTAAGAGATCTATAATAATAACATTTTTTATAACGATGATGATACTCGTAATATTAATACTAAAATCACTGTGAATATTATTAACCGCAAGTCATTTTTTCTGTGACGAGAAAAACATTTCACATCTATACTGTATACGAACTTGCATGCTAGATGAAAGAGATCTGAAAGAAAAGGATTTTTACATCATCGCTTACTTCCCGTTGGAAGTAAATTCAAGTTTTCACTTCCGACGTAGCCCAGCTAAAATTACGTTTAATAAACCAATATAGAAATGAAGACGTTTTTACGTCGAAAAAAAGATTTTTTTTAAATTACATCATTTTTAACCTACATATTTACATACTATTAAAAAATTCTCACACGAAAGATTCGAACACATATACATATTTTCCATAACCAAAAATAAAACATAGAAGGTGCTGCTATCACGTCATTTTAACCTCCTCGGAGTAACACAGAGAGGCAACTAGATTCAGAACGATATTGTGATGCAAAACGCATATCGAAACTTCCTGAGTCACCCCTATCGTTCCTCAATTTCACAGAAAGTTGGTACCAATCACTATAGTATTTTTTTTTATGAATCTGGGTTTATCGAATAAACCCAAATACATCTTTGTACACTTCACTGTAAGCTTGAAAAGTTTGTGTTGTGAAGTGGAGTAAGTCGCCATCGGGGATTGAACCCGCCCCCGCCGGATTAACAGTTGAGCGCGTTACTAACCAGGCTACAATTACAATAAAACATATCCTTACTTATGTGTTTGCGCCCATTTGGTATAACGGTATATTAGAAATTCGAGATATCAACACTTCTAAGGCAGCTTATGAAATAGCAGTTACCTTTGTTTTACATCAATCAATAAATTTTATTTGTTATTTCATTTCTAGTTAGAATATTTCACAACACTGGAATGTGGGAACAAATGTAATTTAGCTTTTTTAATACCTCAATTGTACCTAAATAATTGATCAATCGCAATTATAGGTATGCACAAAAAAGCAATAATTTTCAAATAAAAATATATAAGCGATTTTATCAAACTATGGAAAGAGGTGATTGTATAACAATGTTATAATTTATTTTATTGGGAAAACAAATTTTTAATCAATATACGCGTAAACCAATTGTGAAACCAGAATACAAAATTACAATGTAATAGGTTCATTGTTGGTATGCACTCATCATTCAAATGGATTCGAATCTCGGATCCAGCTGGTGACGAACTTATCACGTATCGTACTTAAAAATACTACAAGCATTTACCTGACCTACCCATCAGTGCGAAATAGTTAGGAAAGTTTTGAGTTTGCACGTATGTTTTGAGTTTGCATGTACAAAACGTACGTGGTGAAGACTGTAGAGTACATTTTAACCGTTGAGATTCGGACCCGGTACGTCCAGCTTAGAAGGCCGCACTCTATTCAATGATGTCAAATACAAAACAATTTTCACAGAGTTTATAATAAAAAGCCAGATTCAATATCAAGGTATTTCCTACAATGCGAGGTAAAATTAATTTGAATTCTCAGTAATTCATTTATTCCCATGAATTTGTATTAAATTTTAATAATAAATAAATGAGGAAGAACAATTAGTAATGAAATTGAAATAAGATAATATTTCATAAAATGTTTTCAATGAATCTGAATAAATGCGAGAGCGTCAAAATTACGTAATTAATTAACCAATTGGATAACAACAATCAATCACAACACAAATATAAATAATATATTAGTATTGAAACCAGAAACACAAAAAAAGAGTAATTATTTTGCGGAGGTAAAATTATTGTTAATCCTTTCCTGTAAAATATTATCAATTTAACCAGAAAATGTCATCAATAATGCCAAAAATTCCCAGCAATTAATTCAGCGGTGAAACCGCGTCATTACTCATATATAAAATCAAATTACCTACAAAACCTTCGCGACCCTTCTACATATTATCATTGCATATACTTATGTACCTACTACAATATCCGATAAGTAAAACCCCAAAAATATTTCTACATAACTTTTTATTACAGTCCGTGACAATTCACGGTACTTTTCAGAATCCGCTTTAAATCATAATATGCGACGACAGCGAATGTGATGGCTCTATTTCCTCTTCCTTTTCGTGAACTCTTTGGCTTAATAATGCTTTGCATCCCCACATTTCCCTTCGGTTTTTACATCAGATGCTCTTTTAAAGCTGGGTATCATCTTATATATCTGAGTGAACGAAGAGGTGTGAGGAAGCGCGGCCGCCCGATACTGGCCTGGTCCGATCATGTCGACCAGATCCTCAAGGATGGGCGCTTTTTAAGTAAAATGAATCGGAGAGCGTGTATGACAAATTGTATGAATGTGACGGAAGCTAGGAGTGTGTGTAAGGATAGGACTGTCTGGCGCTCTGTCCTCTGCCTACCCTGCAAGGGACGTGGCGTGACGGTATAGGTAGATCATCTTATGGCTCTCCGTCTAACGTATGTATCTATGGGGCGGCCTCTTGTCACAGACTACAAAAAAATCGGCATGTTACTCCGATTGCCATTCGCTTATCTCGCCATCAATCGGTTTGCTCAAAATTATAAATACCGATGCAGGTAGGGGGAATATTTTCCGTCAAAAGATAATAGGGTTTTCAAGTTTCGTGTTAAGATATCTATCGCATCACAACACAACATAAAGAAATACTACAACTTGATATAATATTCGCCTACTCTATATTCTAACACTCCATTTCCCTTCGTATATTGGAATATTATGAATGCCCATTAATGATATTGCAGAGTAATAATATGGAATACGCATAAAGAAGGGAAGAAACAAAATACAAAATACCAAACGCGAGTAAGAAACGGCGAAACTTGATATGGTGTTCCACACCAAGTCAACAGATGTCGCTGGTTTAATCATTGTTTTAAGTCTCTAAAAATTATTAAAATAATAATATGTTCTTTCACATTTTCACAAACATTGCTGGTTGGCAAGATTTGTACTGCATTAAAGAAAATACCGTACCTCGTTTAGGATTTTAATTTTTCTGAAATCGATGAACAGATAATCGGCATGATTTCATCAATAAATGGCGAAGGGAAGTTTGTCGAAAATAATAATAAAAATCATTGAATATTGTTATATTCGCTCTTTATTACAATTATATATATAATTAAATTATATATAAATAAAAAGAACAGATACAGTCACAAAAACAAACATTGACAGGTACATTACTACAAAATATCAATCTCTTAGCTTTCAAATACCCTGCAACCTTCGTTTCTGGATATAGGTATGCTTATCTTATTGATAGAGATCTATCTAGATATTTTGACAGCATACAAATAATGATGTTATAGACAAATTCAATTTGTATATTGAATTTGTCTGTATTAAAAAAAATATTATTCTTTTTTTTATGAAATATTTTTTTAAATTATTACTTTTTATTATTATTATTTTATTTTTTATTAAAATGGAATTGGGCTGGTCACATCATAAGAACTATGAATGATAGCTGGACCAAGCGAACCCTAGAATTGCGACCGAGAACCGGCTACAGAAATCCAGGCAGACCACAGGCGAGATGGCATGATGACATTAGGAGGGTAGCTGGACAGCAGTGGCACAGAAAGACGATGGACAGGGAAGTGTGGAAGTCGGAAAGTGAGGCCTATGTTTAACACTGGACGAGGGAGGGCTGATGATGATGATGATTAGGCATGTAGATATTTAGGAACCATTGTTCTCTAACAATTGTAATATATTATATTAAAGTTTTATTTATTTATATATATTTGAGAAATAGTATTAACATTACTTTTATGTCTAAATATTTATCAATATTTCATATTAGTAGAGATGTGTGATGACGCCATATGGCCGTTGATATTTATGTAATAACGTACGTCGTACATACATGGGGTACGAAGGCTACACGGACTTAAGGGCAACTCATCCCCTCTATAAAATCACACACGATAACATCACATCCTAGCACCCTATATTATTACTGTTTTCCACGATTGTATAACAACGCATTATTATTCTACAGGATGATTCGTAATCCAATAAAATTACTTTTAAATCGTTTATCACCATAAATAAATTATTTATACATGTAATCATTATTTTATTCATTGCAACATGAAAATTTCAATGTTATTTGTTTATTTATTTATACTTTTAGTGTACAGAATACAGGAATATGCTAACATAACAAGTATAATAGACGCTGTAATATTTGTTCACTAGGGCGAGCTTATTGCAGTGCTACGATCTCTCCAGATATCCCCACGTTATGTTTTCATTACTTTCGAAAGTTAAGAAAGTAATTTGATCCATATTTATTTACATTGGCATTATTGATCTAAAATATATGGGTTAAAATCTTGGACCAATCATATTGGCTTTATCATCATGGACTGATGTAAAGGAATATTGAAGGAAAATCCCGCGGGCTTAAGGCCCTCCACATCCCCGGGTAGCTCAGGCGCATTAATAGCGACCTCTTTACCCGCACTTCTAGCAAAATATTATTAGGAGGTGGGCCCAGGGTTAGCCTTAAGGGAGCCCCCCGGCAAACCCCACCCCCGAATTACGTTTACATATAAGTATAGATATAGTTTGAAATATTGTAGTAATAAGTGAAATTTTGTAACCTCCTTGGACAAGGATATTGAAGGAATGTAAAGGAATAAAAAAAGTTGGAGGGCGTGTATTTCAAATTTCACGAATATGACCAAAGCAAGAGTGTATGTAGAGATAGGGAGATCTGGCGCTCCGCCATCAAAATGCTGGTTATCTGGAAGAGATCGCTACAAAGCGGTAAGCTGGCCCTAGTGAGCATCGGGTACCCGCCATTACCATGTCCAAATCAATTTGTATTTTCAAACAAGTATACAAAAAATTGTCGGCTCTATACAGTACGTCCACATAATATAATACAAAAATATTTAAATCAGATATAAAATAAAAATTATAAAATTTTATGCAAATATAGAACTTAAAACATTTTCTACACTATTTGATATTCATATCCCATTATTATAAATGTGCACTATCTTGTCAAATTCTATGGTATGGACATAAAGTTCACTTAAAAATTAAATGAATAAGCAGTAGGTAGATCCCAATACTATTTTATTTCCAAATAAAGTAAAAAATATAGTAAAATATATAAAAATAATGACACCCTGTAGTACATTTATGAGTAGTCAATATATAGTTGAGTGATAGTTACAAGAACTTTTATTTTATTTCTTTAAATATAATTTTACTACACCGTGTTTTCCATCCCATTATTCTCTAAGTATTGCCTAGAGTGCAATTTTATCCTACGTCACTACAAAATAATGATTCGTTAAGAAACAGGATCCTTTGACAAAGATTCATCGATCCGAGTATTCTTGTAAGCTTTCGTAACACAATGCATCCAATGTTTGAAGATGGATTTTTGGAATTTTGTCTAGCGTTGACGCCATTTTAAAACCAAAAGCTAATAATGGATACATCATTGACTCTTTAAGCGCTCGACTCGACGACAAAGGATAAAGGGATAAGATGGGGTACTCGTATATAGTATGGTAAATATATAGAAAATAGATGCAGATACATAAACAGATGACTAGTGGATAAAAAAATGGTTGGCTTTATGACTCTATTTCTTCACAGCCGTGGGGTGTAGGTTTGAATCCCACCCATGCCCATGGTGCGAATTTTTCAGAGTATAATATGCTCTAAACAAGGTGTAAGAATACATACACAGAATGGCTGAATCGTGAAAGCTTATCAAGAGTAAAGTGATCACTTAAACCAACCGATGGTTGGTTTAGGTCCAGCAAGCCCATCTTACACTGTTCGTTTGTTTAGAGACAACATATTTGTTAAGATATATACACATGTTTTATAACATTTTGTAGGTGAATTGTCACATTGTCGCACAGCACAAGTTTTTCGAGACCCGGAAAAACCTTTTTCACTGTCCTTTGAGAATTAAGGACATAAAAACGTACAAAATGACATAGGGAAAAGGCTATAGGAACGCACTTATCAAAAATTTGCGAAAATCTGAATCATCATAGGTATCAGGCTGAATTGCTTATCATGTGAGTATCTAAATAATGATAGGATTCTGTGTTAGCCAGAGGAACTTTTAAGGACGATTTTTTTGTATTTCAGAGTACTTTCTTATATTACAACATACGTTCTGAAATATTAATCAATGACGCAATCAGTCTACAAAATTAAGATATTTTTAAAATAGTAGGTACTTCGATTTTTACAAAAAATATTACCTACCCGTTTACTTCCCGACAACTTATTTTCCTTTGTTTGAATGTATATACGAGTATATATTATTTAGGTACAATATCAAAGGGCGATGAAAGTTATTAATACCTTGAAAGCTAATATTATTATAAGAGTAAAGAGATATTTACAATTTTTGAAATTAATACACAGATTATTCATTAAATTTATTCTTTCATTGAAATGTTTGGAAAGAGTAGGAGTAAACAGAACGTGGGAACACGTTTTATAAAACAATTAAATGAAAAAACAAACAAACAAAGAGAATATTTCATCATGCTATTCAGTAGATAATTCTCTAGAATCTAGTTGATATATGGTACCTACAATCTACATACATAAAACGTTTTCGTCAATGCAACGATATGTAGATGTAAATGCGCGTCACCAGGAGGAGGAGTTACCCCCCCCCCTAGAGATTGGAATAGGTATATATTTTTTTCATATAAAACCTTAAAACCACACAAAGAATCACATTACTACCACAATTTTTCTCATAATATCATAAATTTTCTAAAATTAGTAAGAAATACCCCAGTTTCTTAAAAAATCATAATTGTTCTTACTTACTTCTTTATAAAAATCATAATTCTTCATATGCTTATATTAGTGTGCAAAGTATTATATACATTTTCAAATAAACAAACCACATCACGACCTTACTAACTATGTCTCACAGAAAATCGCCTGCGGCGCTATTTACGCGTTTTATATGCTTCATATTTTTTTCTTTTTTTTTTGCCCCCCCCCCCCCCCCTCCTAGCGCCGAGGCTGGCGACGCCTATGTAGGTATTATAGGACGTCTCAGTTAGTCAATCCCCTGGTTCGCATTTAGATTTGAAATTGCAAGTTCAATCCCCAGTCCGTCTTGATAACAGCAGACAAGCCATGTTGACTGATCCCCCACAAAGCACCTCCGCCATCAGCAATACTAACAAGTCACATTTTAATAACTTTCCATTGTCGCAGGACCTTGAAATTATGCACACCTTCTTACTTCAGGTGACATTTTAGAAGTATGACTATATTGTATGTATTTTGTCCACTTGATGAGTAAAAGAGAGAGGTGAGCACAGATAAGACTCTCAAGGATGGATGTTCTGAGTAAAAGGAATCATAGAGTGTGTATGACAATTGCATGAAGGTGACGGAAGCCCTAAGTGTGCGGAAGGATATACATGTCTGGAGATCTATTCTCTCTGCCTACCCCGCAAGGGATGCGGCGTCAGGGGATAGAATAGAATAGAACATAGGTACACAATGAACATACTGGTAAACAAATATTTAAACTGATGTGTTTCGTGCAGTGAAATATGGACACACACGATAAAAATCAATCTGAAAATACAGCAAACATTCCCAGTGTGGGGGAATATGAAAAAGAGCTATCATATTAAATTTGAAAATAACAGGAGACGATGAGTAGACAAAGTATCGTCGGAATACAGCGATGCTTGGATGACATCAAAGATAAGAGAGAGAGACGAGCAGCGAAGGAGAAATGCGGAAGATAGGGTTGTGATGTTGGATGGAAAAAGATTAAGGGATTTAATAAGTAGGTACCCACGTTCCTCTACGTAGCTACCGAACAAAAAACAGATTACATGGCTGGTTGATGGATGAACGAGGTTAATGATTGGGTTTGTGTTCCGTTTTTGAATTCCAATCAGATCATTCTGATTCGTTATTTTTTAAAATGTTTTGTTTTTGTAATTTTATAAATAACTCACTGCAGTAGAATCAAGTAGAATGTATAGTACATCTTAATTGAATGAATGAAGTAATTTATTTTTTTCAGAATATATACACATAACAAAGAAACAATCAACATAAAACACATATGCACATAAACAAATCATCAATGTGGCACAAAGTTACCTCAACTATTCGGTAAAAAATTTTACTGCCTCACTAGACCGAGGTCTGTTCCGAGGCAGTAGACACCGAAACAGTTTGTGTACAGAGTGCAGTATTGCAACAACATCCATTAATTATTCATGTCACTGGACACACGGGGTCAGTCAAAAACCCGTGAGGAAAAAAAACTGTAGAAGACAAACTTATGTTTGAGTGGAAATAAATAATAATAAATAAATAAATACAACAATTAAATAGGGATTTTCGACATTCATTCGACTATTTTCTATTAGATTTAGAGTCGGTCTCTACTGTCTATGTTAATCCGATCTGAGCGTTAGAAAAAATACAAAACAATGAAAATAATAACTCCTAAAAAAATGCTCCAAATATGAAAAAAAGAGTGTCTTAACCTGGAAACCGAGAACAACTACCAGGAGTGTAGGAAGACCACCACTATGATGAAGGTATGACCTTGTCCAGCATGTTGGTGTCAACTGGATCCAGAGAGCCCAAGACAGCATGTTGTGGAAGGAGATGGAGGAGACCTTCGTCCAGGAGTGGACGGGAGTGGGCTGATAAGAATATGATCAAAAACGACTAATGTAGATTTTACGTGCAACATAAATATACAAAGACTATATATAGACAAAGACTATATAGGTAGAAAACTCAAGGACAAAGATTCTCCGACATATTGCTTAAATATGATAGGCAAGATGTATAGGTATTGTATGATGTTGTATAATATTTCACAGCATTACGGGTGACTAAAGAAATATAATCATTTCAATAAAATGTATTTTTTAAACGGGTGTCGTGTGTTGAATGTTGTTGCGAATATTATTTATGGTTTAATATCCAAGAAAATTCTCCATATCAAACTATAATGATATGGCTATGTTTTATTTTCTTCCCAATCATCGTCTCTCCATACCATCTAGTTATTTCGCAAAAGTGTTGTTATCAGATAGAGATGGTACAGCCGTATAGGAAACGATTTTTTCTGGCAAAAAGCTGTAATATCCGAAAAATATGGTTTCAACAATTAAAACCTATTTTAGATTCTATCTATCTATTGTGACATTTACCACCGTAAAGTAACCAGCGACAGGTGTGCGGTACATTATTAATACTGCACGACGTATGCATAACGCATGTGTGTGAGCCACATTCAGAACGTGTGAAGAACCTCATCCTTAAGCATAAAAAAAACATTAATATAGCTCTTGTTTTTTTTAATTTCCTTGAAAAAATGTAACTCTATATTATTAAGATTTGAGATACGAGTTTCTTTGGGAAAAAGGCTATAGAATTTATCTATCGTAAAAAAAATAACATTGAAGATAATATAAAATTACATTTTAAAATAAAACGATATTTTCCCACTCTATCTATTATAAGTTTTCAGATGATAATTCCCAGCTTAGAACTTGGAAGCACGCGAGAGAAAACAACCTAAAACGAAGAAGGCTTTTGAACGCAAGATATTTTTGATATTATTTTCGCATTCGTGCGAAAAACGTGTTATGGATTCCTTAAAGTGAAGATAATGACTTTCCCAGAACGTGGTAGATGGCAGATAAGAAGGAGGAAGATGTGAAGTCTTAAGAGTATACAGAAGAAGATAAGGATATACGGGAGCATTGTTATCCTCCAAACAATTTCTTCAAGAAAAAAGAGATTTAGAGGCTGAAATTTTCAAAATGTCGAAGGAGACAAATGATTGATTTGTTTTTTCCCCTAATAGATGAACCCAAAATCCCGTTTGTCTCTTTGATTCTAATACATCTTTTGATATTATATATTTCCCATTGTTTTATTTTATTGTTTTTTTAAATCTCTTTTTGTCTTATTATTTTACTCTACCGGATTATATGCCCGGCGGACCTGCGCCTGTTTTTTATGTTAAACGCAACCACTATAGCACCATAACTACAAGTCATTTAGAACTTTCCGTATGAGGTATTTACATTTTTTACCATAAATATAAGGTTACGCCTATATTAAGACAGTTGTTGTATTTTCACTACGAATAGATCTATAACTATAATATGATAGACTAAATTTAATGTAAATGATTGAAATGGCTACCTCTTTTCCCTTTTAGGTGTGCTTCCCTAAATACATTAGGTGTGCTACCCGCGTCATTCTAGACATTAACTACTTTCTTGGTGGGTTAAAACAAAGAATACAAAGTAAACATTACAAATTAAGGTACGAAGGTGACTAAAGGTGAGCGTTATAAAGAAATTGGTACTTACAGTTAAGGGCCATTACAATGCCGTTCGGTACTTTTCGGTACTTTTTCAAAAGTTCTATAACCGCACCCTTTAAAGATATAGCTTTCAAAAAAATATATTGTATTCCTTCATCTTTTCTCTAATGGATTACTGTTTAAAATAAAAGATATGTTTTATAGTTTTATTGTAATAGAATATTTAAAAACACCCGTTTTAAACGCTATAAAAGTTATATTTCAAAAACAAATTGACATAGAAATATGTTTTTTTTTTCAATTGATAGGTATTTTATATATCTAATCGATTACTGTTTAATTTTTACGAAATCGTTATTGCTTTTATTGTAATATCTAAAAAACTACATTAGAAGATTTTTGTGATGCGCCTTGCCGACACTCGATAACACGCGCAAGTTGAATAATAGATCTTAACGACATGCATTCTGGTGTTATAAGCGAGATGTTTGTATATCATTCCTCAGTTCCGCCTACAAGCTTGTGGGCTACAGACGTGAAATCTGTGTTGAATTTTTTGTTATGAATTGGAGAAATACTTATCTTATTATTTTAGTTTTTTCGGAATTACTTACGTAGCGCGCGAATCATGCGACCACGGAGCTACAAATCTATCTAGATGGAGCATTTTTTTTTATCATAACTTTAAATTGTAATAGACAGGTACGTATGTAATATTAGGTACTTGTTATAGACAGGTAGGTAGGTATGTATCCCCTTTTGGCAAAATATTTTTTTTAAACATATAGGCACCTACATACTTTCTTTTTAATGCATAATATGTGTTGTAACGTAAAAAGTAAAATAATAATATAATGCAGGTTGTGTAAAACATTAATTAGGTAGGTAAATATTTTATTTACAATTATGGTGGTATAAAACATGTTACAAATGATACAAATCGTCTTTTTTTTAAAACAACACAGATAGTCCGAGAGCCGGCCGACAAAAATATAACACATCTGTTTTTTTATAGAGATGTGACTTAAACTACATATATAACCTCACTAATATACTCCGAGTAATGAAGACAAAAAATGGTACCTTACCTCGCAAAATGTATAGTAGTTTTGATTTTTGGATATGTTATATAGGTTAATCATATGGTTCAGAATCCTTCCCCATCCTTGTGCGTTCATTAGAGCGAGCAAAAAATTTTCTTAATTTAGGTCATTTTACAGTTTATCGATCATAACTTTGTAACATTGCATTTTAGAGAGAAAAAATGTAGTTAAAAGTTAAAGAATATTAAATATCCTGGACTTTTTTAACAACAAAGTTTTTTTGCAAAACGAATGTACCTATATGTTTAAAAAAATATTTTGCCAAAAGGGGATACATACCTACCTACCTGTCTATAACAAGTACCTAATAGTACGTACGTACCCATCTATTACAATTTAAAGTTATGATAATAATAGGCACCTATGTACCCTGTTAGTTTCGAAAGTCCTGTTAATCTGTATTAAATGCTCCATCTAGATAGATTTGTAGCTCCGTGGTCGCGTTATTTGCAACGTGTAACGAACATCAGATTTTTAAACAAAACGGGGTGGGACTATCGCGCGGAAAAAACGCAGACACGCCCAATCGCTCAAGGTCATTTGCCTTATCTTGGCCCTTAATAACAAAATAGAAAAAATCTGCAAAAAACTATAAGGTCAAACCGTTTTCTACAACATACCAAATTACAAATGTTTACGACAGCAGTTTTATTTATTCGTAAGTGTACGAAAAATACCTATAATATTATATATCATAATTTTCGTCAAAACGGGTTATGAATACAACGCAGGATCGTGGTTAATTATGCAAGTTGTTCGAATATACATAATTTAGAACATTTTGGAATCACGGCACATTCAACTATCATCGAAAAATATTCAGCCACACTATATTTCTAAAATTACATAATGATGTTTAAAACTTGTACGTACCGAAATAATAAAGTTAGGAATAATATAATTTGTAAGAGAATCCAATCGGACATTACCAATGTAGAATTATTGCACAGTGTAGTTCACTCCTAATATTTTTTCATACTGAAATAGAATAGTGAGTATCATGGGAGTCGTCCCCCTAGAGATTGGAAAAGGTATACATTTTTTTATACTGTATGATAAAACCTCACAAAAAATCACATTATTGCCACACATTTTCTCATCACGTCATAAATTTTCTAAAATTAGTATAAAAAATCCATCAAAACACAATTTTTTCACAAAAAAATTGCTTGCGGCGCTATTTTCTTATTACCTTTTGTAGAAATCATTCTTCATACATAATATTGTGCAAATTATTACGTACATTTTCAAAAAAACCAAACCGCGTTACAACCTTCAATATGTCTCACAAAAGAATTTCGCCTGCGGCGCTATTTACGCGTTTTTCATTCTATGTCATTTTTGTATTATTTTTTTTTGCGCCCCCATAGCTCCGAGGCTGGTGACGCCCATGGTGAGTATCAGAGTGCATAACGTGGCATGAGTAACGAGAAGCCTTGTGACCTTCGTGAATTTTCGAGGGTAGGTAATAAATTTTACCCATATAATATAATAAAAGGCGTAATATAATACCTGCCTGTATTTTCTGTATACAAAACGTAGGAAAATGAAAACGCAAGTCATTTACATATATTCCCGAATACTTTCAAAGTCCACGTATTATTTTCTCATCATGACGGAGCATTTTTTTATTTTCCATGTGTTTTTTGATTTGACATCTAACTTTTGTTCGGAAAGAAAATGGGGCACATGTCTAGGTTAAAGATAAGCGTTTGGGACATAATTATATTCATGAAAAATATCTTTCGAAAAAAACGGGATAGTTGGTGGGCACGCATCACGAACGGTAACATCAATGCGTGATATTTCCAGGCAATTATTCCTTTTAAATTTTAGTGCCTTGCTTATAGATTTTCAACGAAATTATTGGACGAATAAAACGTACGTACTATTTTTTGTGTAGGTATGTATAACTTGCCTTTCGATCGATTTTGTTCCAAAAATATCATTTTAAGAACGGTGGTTGATATGATGAAAATTTTTTTGCGATATGATCACTGATCACCCTACTGAACAGGTCTATAATTTGCATGATTTTGTGCATCTGATTTGTATATAAAAATAATCTTTTAAATAAAAACCCAAATACTTTCCTGCAAACTTCACAGTAAGCTAAAATCTTGTATAGTGAAGTGCATAATACATTGTCAGAGGTAGAGTTCTAACACGGTGCCTCCCGCTTGGGTGACTGACGCTTCAACCAACTTCGCCGATCGTATACTTATAATGATTCCTAAGGAAATGTCTAGTTTTTTTCAATATTGTCTGCATGCTTATTGGCTTGGGAGAAGAGTGACATTTTTTTAGGCATTCCACCCATAAAGAACGAGTGATCTCTGTAGAGAAAGACATTTGCTAAGCATTATTAAGTACTCTTTATTGAGACGATACTTTTCATCATATAGCATACCTAAGTAACATTTTTTTATTGTTACCCATCAGATGTACCGACTCATTACATACAATATGCATAGACAAAGGCTGGCCACACACGTCCCGAAGTTCAGTTCCGGAATCGACCGTTTTGCAAAAAAGTTCCGATCAAAACCTCTCTCTGACTTTAGCGTCACCCCGATTTTAAATTCAGAAAGAGGTTTTGGTCGGAACCTTTTTGCAAAACGGTCGATTCCGGAACTGAACTTCGGGACGTTTGTGGCCAGCCATAGATGGAAATACATAAAACACTCCGGTAGAGTGTCTAGAAATCTGTTCTCTCTGCCAATCCCAATAAAGATGAACAAGCAATTTAGATAATATATGCATGAATGTGCAAATTAATGATATGAATGTTAATGTTATGTAGGTGGCAGGTAGCAATGTAATCTGCTTAAATTGTCTTATGAATTAAATATCTAATGAGATTTTAATGGAAATTATATTACGACAACAACACATTTTACAAACCCGTTAGCTTTCACTAAACTTTCATATCATTATGCGAGCTTTAAAGATAAACTTAATGTCAAATATCTCATTCTAATTAATTATATTATTGTTGTTTTGTCCAGTGATTTGTGAATACTTTTTATTGTTTTTTCTTCACTTTTTCTATAGAGCCTCCGGTTTATATAAAAAGTTCACAATATTTTTCAAGGTTTAACAAGTCTCCCAAAAGATTCCGATTTTTTTTAAGATTCAGCTCAATATTTAGACACTTTACAGTAAGTTTGAAGTGCTTGTGTCGTGAAGTGAAGTAAGTCGGCATCGGGGACTTTTACGTTACATAAAGACGTCCTTTGAATTTATCATAACATCATCCATTCAAAGAACTCGTATACATTTATTACCAACATGAACTCATTAACCGATTATGTAACATCGTGTTACTTTAGTATTATTGTCAAAATTAGACTTTGTGTTTGTAGTATTTTTATCTTTTTAGGTATTTTTGATTAAGAACTAGGTATGTTCAAACATATAATCCGAGTTATGAATCTCATGGACCGTACACTCGTACGACTAGACTGAAATAACAATGGGCATTGGGCAGGGCACCAAGAATAAAATAATGGTAGTAGTAGGTGGCCGGCGCGAAGCTTCCTAAGAACACGATTCCCATCGGGTTACCTCTTGGATAAAATGATAGGTATCTGACGTAATCCAATAAGAAATTAGCCACGGCTTTCCTTCTGCAAAAATCCACTCTTCCCCACTGATTATTTAAGTCCCAGACTTATTAAATGGAAACTATAGTCAAATGCAAAGTGTCAAAAGATCACAGAAAATACGGGTAGATTTGGTAATTTCGGTACGGGGAGATAGTGGATGAAAAAGGCAACTGATAAAAATGAATCGATATGTTTAAAAGAGGCCTATATCTAGTTGTAGAGTATTCCGTAGTAAAATATAAAATGAGCTTTTCCAACTTGTATAGTAGAGAAAACGGGATAACCGAACACAAAATTAGTAAACAAGAATGAAAATGGAAACCTATAGTAAAATTATTTATAACTATCGAACGCAGTCATAAAATAAGAGCGGACGGGAAGACTACCTGCTTTATTCGCACCTTATGGCTCTGTTGTAAGTGCGAATAAAGCAGGTAGTCGTCCCTTCTCGGTCACATTTTTGTTACTGCGTTCGACAGTTATAATTATTTCCATTATATTTAAGGACAAAAAAAAATTTACTCCGCCACTTTCGTGAAACGAGTTTCCGTCTTTCTGGAAAAAGATCAGAGGTGTTTTTCATTTATTTTTTTTGAGAAATCTATACAAGATATAAAAAATCTTTAGATAAAGGTTCAATGCATCTACCCTATTTTATTCCAAAGCATATTTAGTAACGATTGTCGAGATAGAAGGTCTCCCGTTTTTAGAAATTTATGAAATGTCGGTATGCACACTCTTAAAGTAAAACAATATTAAAGCGATTTAGCACAATGTATTGCGGTAGTAAACCAGAATGAAACTAAAACACCGAATATATTTTATTAAAAATTCGTTCAATTATTAATAACAACAATATGAATAATTCACCATCGATGTGTAAATTTGAAAAGTCCAATTAATAAAACGTCTATGTATTTTATTATTAGCAATAGTAGTAATCATATTTCCACCTTTATTGTGTTTATTTCCTGTGCCGATTCCGGTTCATACAGCTGTCATAAATGATAATAAAATCGTTTAATTAATTAAGTCGCGATATTTGACAAACGAGATATTAATATGAATAACACTTTTAATTAACTCTATTCACGGTAGTCCATAGCAGGGTTCGCCAAATTTTATCATTTATCGATATCGTCATTTTATTGGTAGTATTTATGGCAAGATCGTAAAATGGATGTTTCTTTATTAGGTAAGGAATTTATTGAAAAAAAAAAACAGAAACCAGCCACGTTTGAATTGATTGATATGTCATTAATACCTATAATCCGGTGAAATTAAACACAAAACAGTTCCTCGATGGAAAGTTGTGGGGTAGTCTGTTTTTCTTTCATTCTATACGTATTTTGGGGTGCTGAATCCGAATCCGAGGTTCGCCAACAAAATTACGTGACGGAACATGGCGAAAAATACAAAAAATGGCGAAAATATTCGTTTTCTGGCGATTTCTTTATAAGAACTCAAAAACTGACAACTTTCGTAAGTTATTTTTCTACGCAAAATTAAAGTACGTAAACTTTACTACAAAATTGCGATACAAAATTTTTCTCTAAAATTAATAGTAACGGAGCTGTCAAGGTCCAAAAAATGGCCAAATTTTCTTATTGTTTTACATTACGAGAATCGAAAATGTATTGAAAAAGTTTACCTTGTTGCCTTCATAAGCAAATTTCAACAATTATTCTTTAAATTTATGAGTCATATTTTACCTCGTTGGAATCAGAAAACACAGAGAAAACTATTAACGAAATTTTTATTTAAAAACACCGTGAAACATTTAAGCTCAAATAATTTTATTTAAAAATATAGTAGTTTGTTTTGGCTAAAAATGTTTAAACCTTTTTAGCGTAAACATTTCACTATATTTTTAAATAAAATTTGTCCTGAAACCTTTCTTAATGTTTACTGATTCCAACGAGGTAAAATATGTATCATAAATCTGAAGAATAATTGTCAAAATTTGGTGATAATTCTAACAAGGTGACCTATTCTCCATACATTTTCCATTCTCACAATTTAAAATAACGAGAAAATTTGGCCAATTTTGGAGCTTGACAGCTCCGCTGCTAGTTATTTGAGAGAAAATTTTTATATTGCAATTTTGTAGTAAATTTTACGCACTTTAATTTTGCGTACAAAAATAACTTACGAAAGTTGTCAGTTTTCGAGTTCTTATAAAGAAATCGCCAGAAAAGGAATATTTTTGCCATTTTACCAATTTTTCGCCATGTTCCGTCACGAAATTTTGTTGGCAAACCTCGGATTCGGATTCAGCACCCCAAAATACGTTTAGAATGAAAGAAAAACAGACTACCCCACAACTTTCCATCGAGAAATATAATGGCACCGTATTACTAATGGTATTTTTTATTCATTGTTCGTGTTTTGTATCGATGAAACTTATACCTAAATACTATTTTTTCAATCAACTTTGAATTTAAAAAGTTAACAGAATAATTACACATTAAGGGCTTGGCACCAAGAACGACGTCACAGTCATTTCCCACGGCATTAAGGTTCAAAATCGCGTGAACAATCGCACGATAAAATGGTAAAAAAAGCGTTTTTTTTTTTCTTTTTTTGGGGTTAATTTTGCGTCTATCAAAAAACTTTTACGGTTATTCCCTAGATTTTAATGTATTTTATCAGTACAAAAAAAATTTACTTCGCGACTTTCGGAAAACAAGTTTCCGTCTTTCGGAAAAAAGAACAGAGGTGTTTTTAATAATTTTTGAAAAATCTATACAAGATTTAAAAAAATATTTTACGGTTATTCCCTAGATAAATGTTCAATGCATCTACCCTATTTTGTTCCAAAGCATATTTAGTAACGGTTATCAAGATATACGAGTAAGGTAGAAATTTAGAAATTTTTGAAATGTCGGTATGCATACTCTTAATATTCTATACATAAAAATGAAAAAATACGAAGTGTTTGTACCACGGCCCTTAAAGTAATATAGAATTATATGAGCAGAAACAATTAAGATAAGCAAACGCATTAAATTAAGCCATTTTTATTTTTAAAATGTTATAAGTACATAATCATACATATTCTTACAAATCCTACATATTTTATTAGTCAATTGAATGGCCATTAATTTAAAAAAATCATCCTATATTTTTATAACCCTGTAGTATTACAATACAAAAACTCGAATCGACAAAAGTCTTTGAGGAATACATTGAAGCATTGTTAATTTTTAGAACTCCATAGAATTCAGAATATACCAGACAATAGAATTGTAGGTGTTAATACTGACGCACAAAAGGTATTGTAGTTCATTGAGGTAATATTAAAAATACAATAGATTCATCATTAAATAAAATAGTATCTTTATTTGAAATTGCTGTGAAAATATAGAATAAAATTTGCAATAATATGGGTTGTGTCGTAACGTCACCGGTTTTGGAGAAAAAGCTTTTCCTAGGAGATGCCATGATGATGAGGGGATCCAAGGATTGTGTGGAGTCGAGTGTGGTATCGTATGAAAGGGAGTTGTAAAAGAAATTCAGATCTTAAGTCACATTTTGTGCAGCTCAAGCCATTAAAGCATGCCGGGTTGGTTTGTTAAATTTGCCTTTGCGAAGTACGGGTAACTCATCTAGTTTAATATATAAACAGTAAGTACAACTACTTCTTCGCCCTCTAACGTTCCTCTAGAGAACACAAATCCTCAAAAACAAAGGACGATGATTATACCATTTCTATTGCGGACAAGGCATAAGCAAGAAAAAGTAAAAAATAAAAAAAACTAAAATGACCAATAAAGGTGGAAGAAATAATAGTCCAAGAGCCCGCTGCTTAATTTATGACGTATCTGTTTTTTGATCGAAATGTGGTATAAATGATAGCTTACCAATAGGGTATTACATCGCACTAGGGTTGCCTATCAAAATCTTGCCGCAACCCCCTCTGCCCCCCCCGAAAAGGTCCCTCTTCGCGGTTTTTCGCATTTTATAGGAATATGGTAAGAGATAGGAGAAAGTAGTCAATGACAAAAATAATCCTTGATAAATTCTCTACAAAAAATGTTGAGTCAATTTTTTCGTAGAACTAGCAGTTTACCCGCAATGGCCGGTCCAAAACCGAAATTCATTTAAAATACAAAAAAAACGTATTTAAACTAAATTGGCTGAAAATTGATAAGAGCTACAGGAAAATAGTCAGAGAACGAATTAATTACCATAGTCTTAGCTACAAAACGAGCTTAACTTATATTCATACATCTAATAATTTCGGAGTTATTACAATAAAACTCAGTGACGAAAATTCTTAAAATTTAGTTTTTCATAAAATAACCAGTGATATAGCGCCGCAGGCCAAAATTTTTTTTCCATAAAATGTTAGTAATAATGGGTGGAAGAATGTGAAAGAAAAAAATCAAACTTTTTTTTTTATTTTTTCAAAAAAATATCCTGTTTCTTGACCGGCCATTAGGGGTAAACTACTAGTCCTATGAAAATATTGACTTAACGTTTTTTATAGAGAATTTAGCAAGGATTATTTTTGTCATTGACTACTTTCTCCTATATCTTACCATATTCCTATAAAATGCGAAAAACCGCGAAGAGGGACCTTTTCGGGGGGGCAGAGGGGGTTGCGGCAAGATTTTGATAGGCAACCCTAGTGCGATGTAATACCCTATTGGTAAGCTATCGTTTATACCACATTTCGATCAAAAAACAGATACGTCATAAATTAAGCAGCGGGCTCTCGGACTATAATTAAAAGTTAGAGAACGCATCGATGTCACATGTTGTAGTCATTCAGAATGATTAAATTCAATGCCAAATTATTCGGTTAAGGATCTTAGGTATATCACATTTGTATTAAGTCCGTAGCTGGCTATTTTATTCAACTCCAGTGGATAAATTAAAAATGTACTAAGTAGGTATACAAATAAACTGTGTTCGGTATATGTTAGTTCATGAACATGAGTAGATTAATATAACTTAGTAGGTAGAAAGCAGTCACAAAAAATAAGCTCGCTTTTCAGTTCGAGCTAATTGGGTCAATCTTCTGCAGGCGATTTTTACTTTGTATTATTTTTATATAACAAAACACAATATGCTCAGTCAGAAATAAAGCAATCTTATTCAGTATCAAAAGAGAATTTAAAATAACTACTATCCAATTTAATATTATTAACAGTTAAAACTTATGTTTAATAGAATCATAGAGGATGTTTACTCTGGTTAATGAGTGACATTAGTCCGGCTTTTAAATCTGAATTTTGACAATGTGTGGAAATCTTTAGTAAAACTTTAAAAGATCTTTTTAAATGTGAATAAATGTGGGGTGAAAAATGAGTTAAAAATGTATCGAAATGGGAGAAAAACGGCCAGAAATGAGTCAATATGGGAGAAACTGAGTCATAAATAGATCAATATAAGAGATGAATGTATGTAAAACTGTTGTTTTTTTTACAGTATGAAAGTGAATACGTTGAGATTGTTTTGAACGAGTTAAGTAAATTAGCGATGATATTATAATGACGAAAAGAAAGATGCGAAAATGTGTAAAAAACGTGGAACTGTTAAAAGAACATCTAATGAAACGTTTATAAAGATGAGAAGAACAATGTAAAGAAACATTTTCTGAAAAATTTCGTATGCGAATAAGTAAAATGACATAGAAAAGTTTCCTTAACTAATTTGGTTCATTGTGGCAACATTATTTAATGTTTAGTTCATGTTCTTGTTCTATTTCAGGATCCGCCAAAAAATCACACAGAGGGTATAATGGAGGTTCCTAATTATAATCGCAAGCACGTCATCTGTGACATCATGTCAGCTATATAATATTATAATGATCGTAACCCACCATCTCCATCTAGGGTAAATATTACCTGAGGGTTAATTTTAATGTGCTTATGAATCTAACGAAGTGGTAATGTTGGGCTGAACTTTGCCCTATAGAAATCCTCGCCGTAGAACCTTTATTATCTTTCAAAGAAATTTCCCCACGTTTCCTTTTTTTTTCACCCGTTTCGAAGGACATTTTTATGTAGCTACCATTTAGACTCTAAATTTGGAGCATATTTTTAGGTAGGTACATAAGTTATTTAATGTCAAAGGTAAATTAGAATTTCCCAGCAGTGAAATTCACCACCCATTCTGCATGTCTCTATTTAAAGTGCGAAAAGGTAATTGCACCGACTTACTCCACGACACAATACATTTTTTTTTCAATTTTTAAGCCAGTTAAAAATCACAAATCTATTATTGGATTATTCTTTGTGAGATTACATTGGAAAAATTTAAGGTGCAAGCTTTGATGGCGCAGTTGGTTAGAACGCTGGTCTCCCAAGCTGGGGGTGCTGCGGTCGAGTTCCGAAACTGACGATGTATTCACGGTACAAATTTTCAACTTACTACGAAGTGTTCATGAAAGTATTTGCTTTTTTTAAAATAATAAATAAATAAATAAATAAAACTTTATTGGCCAGTAAATATATGTAACAACAAAAACAAAACAATATAATACAGTGTGCCAAAAGGCGGACTTATTTCAAAAGCAATATCTTACAGTCAACCCATTTAATAAGTATTTTTTATAATCTTATATAACTTTTTTTATTAATTTTCTTGCGATATTGTCCTAGGACCATATTTTTTTCCAAATCAAATAAGATAATTTACCTATGTATATTATTTGTGATGATGATGAGCATGAGAGTCTTCGGACAGTAGTCGCGTGAAAAATAAGTCATTTCGTAGATTTTAATACCTAGGTATGGATATGCTAGTCTTTCAATATTACCTTTAATACCTTCACTGAACTTGAATATCACGAAAATTATTCATTAATGGTGAATAAAACTGAATTGATGAAATAGAAGATTATAAAAATATTTATGATCAAAAACACTATTTAACAATACCCCGTCAATTGACACATTAAAATAATATGTTAAAACTCGGTCGCCTTTTCAGTTTCAGAATGATTAAATCGTCGGGAAAATAATTTCCTGCCAAAATTTAATTTGATATTTAATTTTCATAGTGCAATTTCAGATACTCATTAAAATGCATTACTAATTATTTTGCTTTATTCACAGTAATTATTATCTCGCTAATAATTCCCAATGACAACAAACCTACTTTTTGTAGTGCCTAAACGTTGTTCGATATCGATAAAAAATTATTTGTATATACTATTTTGTAGACTTTTATATACGAAACTACAAATTATAAAGTAGGTAGGTACCTACCGGAAATTTATAGTGATGTGTGTTTCACAATTATAGAGATAAACGGAATTGAAAATGAAAGATGTAAAGTGACAATTCTACAAAAAAGCATTTCAAAATTTTAATGCTTGTTATATTAAAACTAAATTATTAAACAAACCTGTTATATCTCGTAATATTCCAAGAAATTGTATGTCAGTAATAGTTTTCACACTTTAGTTATGAAAAAATATTAACTTACACGTTTGTAAACACAAAATGATTAATTATTCATTAAATCAAGCGTAATTAATTAACAAAAAATAACGCACATTCATGTTAAAATATTGAATTCATGTGTTAAACAGCACACCTTTATAATACATGGTTTATAAAATACACTTTTATGTTAAATTAATCCATATGATTCGTTTGCAAAGCGATTATTTTATGATTTTTGAACTCGCGCGAGATTTTCGCGTAATTTTCAACCCCTAAGCGACGGAAAATAACGGCGTTATACGGAGGACTATACCAACGCAACGGCAACCCCGAACTGACTAACGGTCGTTTGCATACTCTAACGGAGGCATTCGGGTCTGCTCGGGTTGTATCGTTTCTTTCAGTTCGGCAGGTCTGCGAATGAATGTAAAAATCAGAAGTAAGATTTTCACACAGGTAAGCCTTCCTGTACCTAACACTCTTAACGCATGATTTTTTTTGTATCATTCGTTAATCTTCTTACGGGGGTGTTTTGTACGTACGTTCGCTTGGATAGGAAAATACGTATTTACTCAAACAATATTCATAAATTACTTACGATGTAAATTGCAACCACTCATTTCTTTCGCCCTTCAACGTTCGTCTGGAAACACAAGAATGTCACAAACATTCATCTTTCCAATCCAGAATCACGTAATACGTAATCTACGTAATAGTTATCTACTTCTTCTCTTCTTCTTCATCATCAGCCTTGGTCCCTCCACTGCTGGATATACGCTTCTTCCATTTGTTTTTCGCCTTTCTGACCCACTGCCTACCCGCTACCGAGGTCACGTCGTCCGCCCATCTTTTCTGGGGCCTTTCGACACCTCTTCTGTTTTCCCATGGCCTCCACTCACTTACACCACATACATTTTACGACAGTTTCGAGGGAAAACACGGTCACAAAAGGGCTTCGCTACTGAGAGCAATAATGTATAGTGGATAACAACTATGATTAAGGAAAATAATTCTTCTGATTCTGTCATTGGGTGAAGAAATTATGTCCGTATTCTGTACATGGGCGTCGCCAGCCTCCGAGCTAGGGGAGGGCACCAGAAAATTTCTAAAAATTATATATTAAATTATATAGCATAAAAAACGCGTAAATCGCGCCGCAGGCGTAATTTTTTTGTGAGACATAGTGAAAAAGGTCGTGATGTGGTTTGTTTATTTCAAAATGTATCTGACACTTTGCACAATAATATGAATTAAATTATTTTTTTCATATAAAAATGATAAAAAACAGCGCCGCAGTCAATTTTTTTATGATACTGATGAACATTGATACTAATTTTTGAAAATTTTTATGATATATTGAGAAAATGTGTGGTAGTATAATGATTTTTTGTGAGGTTTTACCATATGGTATGAAAAAATATATACCTATTCCAATCTGACGACACCAATGATTCTGTAAATAAACTATTTTTATGGAAAATGTACTTTATATATTTATGTGTAAATGTATTTTTATGGTAATGCACTAATATAGTAAGTACCTACTTACTTTACTCTTTACAAATGTATTATTCCATCTAATTTAAAAAGAGCATCCGTACATTGTTCATCAGGCGAAAACTTCATGATTATTCAACATGTGATGTATTTAGATGCACGGTTTGTTTAAACTTTTAAATACTTAGAGTCAGTCTAGTTGCGGGAACATGTACAATGTACAATGTATGGTGTTCTGTACACATAACATAAATCTACAGTTGACAATGAGTAAACTCTTGCTAGATGTGGCCAATATGTAGTTAAAAAGTTAACCAAATGGTAATACGGATGTCCCGAAGTTAACGTGTGAAGTAGTAATGCAATTTGTGTACACCTTAAAGAGCAAAGATACATTCTCCACAATTGAGATAAAGTTCTTTCCCCGTGCGATTCCCAGGTTCTGACCAGGCTCCCACTATGATAATACATTTTTTAGAGAGTATTTTTTTTTTCAAAACATAAATTTCTTGTTATACCCTTCAGCAGTTGAGTCTGTAAGACGTTTGGGCTACGCACCGTCGCAACGTTCGTTCCCTTACATTATCAAAAATTATGACGTCACGAATCTGAACCCTTCCAGACGTGGTTAACAGCCTTTTAAAGGGTGAGATCTTTTTCGCATAATTGAGATGGTTCTTTCTCCGCGCAGTTCCCTGGTTGTGGAGCAGGCTTCCAGAATATTTCTGAAATTTTCCGATTGCTTTCACAAAGTCAGCTGTTCGTAAATCCTCCACCCATAAGACAGTCATTCCAGCCTACTGGAGGGTAAAGTTTTGTGGCATCATTAATGAGGTCATGCACACCCGTCTCTGATTACCTCACATTGATCGTATGGTATAACCGTAGAGAATGCATAAGAAAATAATATGAACATGCAAGCAAGGAGTAATCAAAAGAAAAGGACAACCTGACATTATGTTCTCTCAGTCTATCTCGTTAGGGATGATGGGGGTTATAGGAGAGATAGAAGTTTACCTGCAATAACTTCTGCTAAGTCTAAATTAATAGAATACAAGCAATACCTACATGTGGAAATTGAGTCAGTATTTTGTATAGGTGATATGTACGTGAATATATGTAGGACTATTAGGTATAGTATAAACTAGAAACATACTCGTACTAACTCTAACATAGCACACAGTTTCACGGAAAGTTTGTATTAACAATTAATTCGACTACATACTTGTAATAATATAAGGTAAATGTAGCAAAGCTTACCCCTTCTTACTCCGTACCTGCTTCGACAGTAGTTTTCGTAAACCCTAAGTTGTTACTTAGGTTTGGATCAGTAGGTAATTACACTCAATATAAATGATGTTTTGCATGGTTTTTGTATAGAATGCCTGACATTAGTTATCCCCGTTGAAAATAATAAAAAAAATATTGAGGTCGTACAAAATGACAATTAAAATTTGATACTCCATTCCTCCTTAAGGGCATGGCACGAGGAATGACGTCACAGATATTTCCCACGGCATTAAAGTTCAAAATCGCGTGACAATCGCATGATAAAATGGTAAAAATAGCGTTTTTTCCATTTTTCGGCTTAATTTTGCGTCTATCAAAAAACTTTTACGGTTATTCCCTAGATTTTGATGCATATTATCAGTACAAAAAAAAAAATTTCTCCGCGACTTTCGGGAAACGAGTTTCCGTCTGTCGGAAAAAAGTGCAGAGGTGTTTTTATTTTTTTTTTTTTGAGAAATCTATACAAGATATAAAAAATCTTTTTCGGTTATTCCCTAGATAAAGGTTCAATGCATCTGCCCTATTTTGTTTCAAAGCATATTAAGTAACGGTTGTCGAGATAGAAGGTCTCCCGTTTTTAGAAATTTTTGAAATGTCGGTATGCATACTCTTAAAGGATAAGCATGACGTTAGCCTTATACACTTAATTATCACATGCTTCTTTTTTTCGACACATTCATGAAAAACGTCAGACGCGATTTCTTTCATTCACGTCCGTAATTGACAATCGCCTTGTGTTTTCACTAGGATCTGGTCATGGTCTGGTTGCCTTCTCAGTATGAACATGGTAGAATTATTTTTTATGACAATTTTTGATCACATTTTAGACGATCATTTATTTTTGGAACATAATTCAAATGTCGCAAGCAGTAAAATGTCCATTTAGAATACCTTGAAATTTTGATAGTCAGGGTACTTACAGAATTTCTTGTTCAGGAGTTCGTTGATTGACTCAACTCAAGATAAAGAACTGTTGAGACAAAGTGTTGTTTACGAAAGCGGCACTTCCAAGGCATTTAGAGCAGTACTATATTAATTGGAGACAGCACAGATTAGTTAGCGGTACTAGATGTATAGAGGATGTAGTGTATTTGTTGAAGCACAAGTATAGATAGATCAAGTAGAACATACGAGTATATCTACAGATATGTGGACAACTACAGTGTTGTAATTCAAGAAACATTAGTTGAGGATTAAGGGAATCGTTTCCGTAGTAGAAAATTACGTTCACTTGACACAATTCTATGCAATTGATAACGTATTTTTTTCAGACATTTCTACTTCTTATATTGTTTTTTTTTTTAGATCGAGGTTCATCTAAATAAATCCAAATACACCTTTTTTCACTTTACAGTACGCTCGAAAAACTTGTGTCGTGAATTGGAGTAGGTCGGCATTGGGGATCGAAACTGCGCCCACTGGATTATCAGTCGAGCGCGTTACCAATCAGGCTACCGACCACCTCAAATTATTTTGTATTCACAAACTCAAGACTGTTTCAGAGGGGCCAGGATATGAATATCAGGATTCCGGCGGGTCTTCCTTTTTTTGTAATCTACAAAAAATTAACACTGTTCTAATTCATAGTACCTTGGAGACGGTTTGGCAAAATCGATTAAAATTCGAATATTTAAGTGGGTGGTACCGTGTTCAAATCTCATCCATGATGAAGAATAATTCTGTATTTCATGACACAAGCTTTCAATTAACACGGAAAATATTTGGGTGATGTATCTACCCAGTTCAATTTTTGAATTAGATGTATGTTTGTAGTCAGCTGGAAAAGATCGCAAAATCACGATAAGCTCGCCCTAGTGAATAAATGTAATAGTTTCTTATTGCTAGATTTTTAACATATTTTGTTTCGCTTGAATTAGGTATAAATAAATGGTAGTGTCAAAAAACGAGAATTATGAGTTAAAAACAAACTCATTGGTTCAAAATATAAAACCGTTACAAAATTCCAAATTCTCACTCACTTCATAATCACTTCGTATATTGTAAACCAAATATCAGTTTTACATTTTTTTATCTATGCAATATTAGGTCGGCCGAAAATCCCAAATATAGATTTTATGGTAGAATTTGGATAGATACGATGATGATAGCTCTGTGTGCAAAGTATTGGGGAACTAGGGTAAAGAAAGATTAGGGGGATTTTTGGATTGGATGCATGGAAGTCGACACTTAAAACTTGGTCACAGTATGTGGTACGAGTTTATGCAAAAGAGATAAGAATATGAACTATCTTTCAAATCAGGGGCTTTGCAATGTATGAAGACATACCTAATATCATATTTAAAAAAAATATTTCGCGAAAAATGGGTAAAATAAAATAGTACAATTAATATGGATAGTCTGTGATCTGAGTTGATTCTCTTTCCATCGCCCCTTGTTCTAAGATTTTTTGTACATGCTTCACGATTTTCTAAAATGATTGAGATACGGTTGATCTTTGAAGTGATCTCAGTAGGTCTAATTCTGTAACTAACATGAGAAAGTGTCCTAAAAACACGATTTCCGCCGAGTTACCTTTTCGATTTAGGATGATCAAAGTATAGATCTTCTTCTTCTTTAGCCCTCTGTCCTCCTGCTGGATATAGTCCTCTTCTATTTCTTTCTGTCGGTTGTGTGAGGTGTCTTGTCTTGCAACATATCAAATCTTCAAATATTAATCTCGGCTTCAGATGGGTGGAGGTAGAGCGCCCAGGACAGAAAATCATGTATGACATCAGGCCTATATCCAGCAGTAAAGAGAAAGGAGCTCAAAAGAAGAAGAAAAAAATATTTTGGTTAGGGATGTTCCTTAAACGGGATTTAACCAATAATTTAATCATTTAATCTCTTGTTTGTTATAATGTCAAAGGATAATTTTTCAACCCTTCCATCCTATAAAGTGGGCAGCACTACGATAATGTGTCGTAGGAGTTAATTTTTTTTTATCAAATCTTGTACGATGTAGGTTTGTGTAGGTAATAATATCACCATGTCGACGTGAAAGGGTTAGGTGATGTAAAACCGAATTCTATTAACCCCTCATATGTGTCGCTGTTACACTAACATCTGCCCACCACCGCGTGATGGGGAGAAAAATCCGGTAAAAGGTTTCGCATTTACTATAAATACGAACGAGTACATTGCTGGAGGATATAATAGAATAGGGATATCAAGCAAAATCAAGTAAAATAATTTCGTATGCGTAAACTCAGGCTCGTCACATCATAAGAACTACGGATGATAGATGAATCAAGCGAACCCTAGAATGGCGACCAAGAACCGGCTACAGAAATCCAGGCAGACCACAGGCGAGATGGTCTGATGACATGAAAGGGAGGCCTATGTTCAACACTGGACGAGGGAGGGCTAACGATGATGATGAAACTCACTAAAGAATAATCATTTGCACAAGGCCAATAAGATAACTGCCTTATTATGCCTTATGTATGAAATCTGGTCTCTCTGAAGAAATCTCAGCATTGAGATAATTTCGTCCTAGTAAATAATTGTATTATAATATGCCTATGCTAGTGGAGTTGGGCTGGCCACATAGCACGAACATCAGATGCTAGATGGACTAAGAAAAGTTCTCGAATGGCGACCAAGAACAGGCCGAAGAAGCGTTAGGAGGCCCCAGGCAATGTGGTCGGATGACTTAAGGAAGGTTGCCGGGGGCGTATGGATGCGGTCGACGGAAGATAGGGAGCGGTAGAAGTCTAAGGGGTAGGCCTATATCCAACACTAGGCGTGAGAAGGCTGAGAAGAAGAAGAAGAAGATGCTTACATTAACATAATTGTATTATCAACGAAAATACTATATGGTCAATTAGCGCCCTCACTCGGGAAAATTTTGCATCGACTCTGACAAATAAAGCAATATTCAGATTCAGCATTGTTCATATTACCGTCATCTACAACGTGGCAAAGGTGACCTGTTTGAATATTATAAAACACCTTCTTTGTTTTCGGTAAAAAAAGTTGAAACGCGAATAAACAAAAAAACAACAACTGAGCGTTAATCTGTAAAGGTTAACCCATGGATTATGTAACATTTCAAAATTAATAATGCATATTAATTCTTACGATGAATAATGTTGTAATTTGTATCGCATATTTTATTTTTATTTTTTGAAGCAAATTTCAAACATAATTTAATAAATTTTTGATGCATGAATAATATTTTCATATACCCTTTTTTACACATATTTCATGCCGTGGGGTTGACTGCAAATCGTTGGATTAGTTCAAAGATCCCCAAACTACTTTATATCGCACCCCACGTGAGACCGTGTGCCATTACTGAAAATTGACTTTTTATACGCGGAGGCATGACTTTGCCAACACACTTCTCAGTATTATCAGCCAGAAGAGTCTACATATTATCATTCATGATTCGCATATAAACTCATCAGCCTAATACTTGGAAAAATTCACCTATCCAGATATCACGGATATCACAGGATTAGGCTCAGATGCGCGGGGCCTAAAATACAAGCATTGTGCCTGAAATATCAGTATTTAGGAATCGTCTTACAATATTGCAAGTATTAATAATGACCGATTATTGCATTTTTATGTATAAATTTTCCGGTAAATCTAATTTTTTTAAATTGTTTATTAGCGATTTTGGTATTATACCTGTAGCTGATAATACTAATGGGATTATATATACCGACCTAGAATGCCAAATATTTTTTATTTCACCTGCTAATTCTGTATATTTACGATTTTTTTCTGCGACGGTTGTTTGAATATTAAATGTATTTGGTACAGCGATGTCAATTAAATAAGTAATTTTAGTTTGTTTGTTATGTAAAACTACATCGGGTCTATTATGATGTATTGTTCTATCTGTTATAATTGTTTTATCATAATAGAGCCTATAATTTTGATCTTCTACCATAAAGAATATTATTATAACGTTCATTTCTGTAGGATTGATTACTCCTTGTTTCATATAACTTGGCCACTGGCTACAAAGTAATTCTATACAAAAAGTGTGACAAGACGGATGAAACAAAATGTAGTTCGCCATAGGGAAGTCATTGTGTATAGTTTTTGATTAATCAACGTTGTGAAATAAATTCATATTAGATCCAAATCTTCTTATTCCTACTATTATTTTCAAGCAATAAATTTTGTATTTATAACGTTATGAATGAAGAAAATTAAAATTATGTTATATTTTGTAACTATTCGAGCTTAAATATGTGTTTTATATTTATTTTACTATGAAAGAACTGAAAACAGAACGCCTTTTTTATTTAGTACCTACCCACTTATTGGACCTATTCTGTATGATCACTGGTCAGTGGATCTAAGACGTGAATAATGTTAATTAGCATGGACAACTATGTAGATTAGGTTATCGCCTATTGAAACGCGCCCTACAGTTTAAGAATATCTGAGAATGATAGTACGAGTATTCTGTTTGGAATTATAAATAAATATCAACCCCTTTGCCCTTCAAAGGGATGAGGTATTGGGGTGAAGCTTCGTAAATTCCAATGAGTACTTAATTGAGTTGTGCTTATATTGCGCATGTCCTAAGATTTACCGGACTTCGATCTAGTTGTGGTCCTATTGGCAGATAACATTGATGGTATTCAGCAAGGATTAATCTCGTTCTATAGGTTCATCGAAATCTTATCAATAAATTCACGCTTGGTGAATGAATATAGTAGTATACCAATGCAACACAGAGGTGGTCGGTAGCCTGGTTGTTAACGCGCTCGACTGTTAATCCAGTGGGCGCGGGTTTGATCCTCGATGCCGACTTACTCCACTTCACGACACAAGCATTTCAAGCTTACTGTGAAGTGTACAAAGGTGTATTTGGGCTTATTTCGGTAAACCCAGATTCATTTATACATAAAAAAAAAAAAAAAAAAAAAAAAAAAATCTTTATTGACCAAAATGATTACAATGATTACAAAAAAATAAGACAGTCTTGTGTGCCAAAAGGCGGACTTATTGCTAACGCAATACCTTACAGTCAACCCGAAAATAAATTAAGCTGTTTTGTACAAAGTGTAGGTAAAATACCTATTGCTCCTTGCAATAATCTTTAATCATTTTCATCAGAACCACCTTAAGACATTTGCTAAAAGGGACATCTTTTTCCCATGCGACGTAAAATTATCAGCCTCGTAGATAAGAGATAATATTGATGTCCTAGGTCTCCATCTCCGTTCCAGCTGACGAACAATAGGATTTACCTGATGGTTGTGATCTATTCGACAGGTAGGAAAAATAGGTTTTTCAATCATATTATGATTCTAGAAGGTATTATTCTTTAAACACCTCATCAAATACAAGATATCTTCTTCTTACTACAAGAGTCTTTAACTTGTCCACGTCTTTTATAAGACGGATTCAGTATCTAGTAGGTATGGTTCAACAACTGACTTCCGAGAAGAAAAACTTTAAGATAGTATGGTCCAATCTTTTATAAAAGTTTTAACGAGGTGGCGATGTGGCTCACTCCTGTCTTTGTCTACAGATTGACTGTACAAACTCTCTATAATAATATGTTCTAAGCTTGATGGGTTATGAAAAGTTCAATCTCTTTGAAAGTGCTTTCGTCAAAGCATAACAATACCTAGAAGTTACGTAGATAATGTATGTATAATACGGTGTATTTACCGTGCTTGAAAACTACTTTTAAAGTATGTAGGTAAATTTCACATCGGCGTACATTTCAATACTGCCATCAGTTAGGACAATGATATAATTTTTATGGGTAAAAATAATTGGATTTAGGAACTGCGATTTTTTTTTCAAGAACATCGAGTTTTTGTAATCTTGTTTAGTGGTTGGTCGGCAGACATTGCCTACGCAATGAACCCGCCATTTGGAAGATATCTTTTCTTTTCAATAAAGATTTTATTTATTTATTTACCTACATACACAGGTAAACCTACACCCGTAACTATAACCAGTGGCGTATATAGGTTTTCATTTTGGGGGGGGGGGGGGGGCGAAAAAAAATCTTGAAAAGGCAATTAAAATTTTAACATATTTTTTTAAAATTATTTTGAATGGGAGTGAGAAAGGTTGTGTTTTAGATTGTCATCATAAGTGTTGTGTTAAAAATGCAACAAAAAAGAAGCGCCGCAGGCGAAAACGTTTTTAATTGGTAGGCATGTTTGAGTAAAAAAAATGAAGATTTTACCCAACTCAATGTTACAATACTTCAGAGCAGCAATAATGTTATGCTAAACAATTTTTTTTTCTGCACCGTGCCATTTTATTTTATCGTAATATGAATAAAAAAAAAGCAAGCGAAATGTCGAATACCTGTGTGGAAATGAAATTTCCCATGTAACTTAGATTGGTAAAGTTGAACATTTCCTAATAGTATGTACCCATCCTATTCTTCTTACACACAGCAAGATATCTACAACTACATATTATCAGAGGTGGGCACCGTTAATCAAAAAGTTAACTTCGTTAATCGATAATCCGTTAACTAAAAAGTTAACTTCGTTAATCGTTAAAGCGTTACATTTTGAAAAATGTAACGGAAGTTAACGTTAATCCATTAAAGCGTTAATTTTAAAAAATCGCTGTTAAATGGCATGAAATAGAACTACATAAGTACAACTACTATCACATTTACACTATCGCGATGTATCCCAACAAAGTGATTTTTTTTTCCAACTCCCAACCCACATACGATACCACACTTAACCCCATACAATCCTTTAATTATCTAATCAATTATTATCTAATGCCAGCGCCTCCAGTGGATGATGTCTATGCAATCAATCAAATATTAACGGACTTAATTAACGGAAGTAAAATGTAACGGAAGTTAAATAATCCGTTAACAATTTTTGGAGGTGAGAAAAGCGTTAAATCGTTAACCAAAATGTTAACTTCGTCAATTAACGATTAACGGATTAACGCTTTTCTGCCCAGCTCTGCATATTATTATACAATTTTAAGCCTGCACTTTACGTATTTTGCTACTACGTACACAAGACTCGAGTTGTAGAAGTAGAAAATACTCGTAGATGTAGGTATTTGTAATATAAAAGTTATGCAATGTTTTGAATTGAACGTGGCATCGATTTATATTGAAAATGATATTCACAAAGAAGTATTATGATGGTATGCTGTTTTCCGTATCATTCATTTTCTTGTGATTCGCTTATCGTCACGGGATAGTTGTAGTGGGGGAAATGTCTTTACGCCTAAGAATCATGAACGTAGTTTGAAATAATCTAGGATCAATAATTATGTATTTGTATAGGAGTGAACAAACCTCACAACGAAACTCAAATGAGAGTCGGAGGTTTGAGGAGATGCAGATGCAGATGCATCCGCGGAGATCAAGAGAATTCAAATTCTTGTCATAATCGTGTTTTCACAATTCCCAAAAAGACCTCTGATTTTAAATCCACCAAGTTTCTGATGTCTCTCCCATGATCGCCGGTTCAATGACGTCATTTGTCCGCCTTCTTTGTGGCTTTTCCACAGCATCTAACTCCTCAGTATAATAAAAATGCACAATACAGTCTTGAAAATTATTTTCAGTTTAATTTAACAGTCAATAGGACGATGATATATCAGTGCACATAAGGTTTACTCAAAAATGCTAATAAAAATACCGATACTAACATTAATTATGTAGGAAAACCTGAGTATGCTACATAATTTTCAAAGGTCCAGTTTTTTGTAATAATTATATAGGTTTTTTTAGAGTACCTCTGTTATCAAATTATTAAATTAATAAGGTTTAGAAAAATCGCTCAGCTGTGTGAAGGTAAGTACCCTTCAGTAAATTTTCAGATGTTTTCAGGTATAGGTACTTAATTAGACTTTATACAATATTACCTTTTTAATTAAATACCAGCAAACTGGTCGTTTTTACCCGGTGATACCTAAATAACAAACTATCTCATTAAAACCGCCATATAAGACTATATAACTCAAATAAGTGGCGCAAGTATATTGATCTTTTTGTGATTAAAATGTTTTATATACAACGTCTTATTGAACCATTATGGGAATTTAAATCTTATTTCAGGCATCTCACAACCAATATAAATTTCTCCCTTTTCTATTAATAATTTACTGCTTTTGTTATAAATGATACAAAAAAATGCAGAAGGGGTTTGCTTGATAGCGCTGTGTTATACCTATTTTAGGTCATCGAGGTTTCTCCGAATACGCAAACATCATCTAGGTGTATATAATATTCATACAGATTGCTTATACAAAATAATATTTAATTACCTAATGTATTTTTCTGTTAAAAATGAAGCAAACATAAATAGAAAATATTTAAGTAGGTAAGTATTTGGGAACGAAATTAAAAAAAAAAATCGTAAGTGTGTAATATGTATGGTAAGTATATAGTATAGAATCCATGGATATGAAAAGTACGTTTAAAAAGATGAAAGTAACGCGATGTAATCAAGTGTAGCTACCTACTCGTTCTGTTAAATTTCTTCCAACGAAATATATATTTAGTTTATTTTTTGCTGCTGTTTAGTTTGTTATAATATTGTAGACTTTTTTCTTTAATTTTTAGTTTATATATTTCAGTCTCATTTTGCAAAATGATTTCATGTTTTACACCTGGTACCTAAGCATTTACGAACGACTTTTTCTTTGATCTACTATTATCTATACTACTAGTTATTGGTCTTTTGTATTGATATTCTGTACTAATGTACCTGTCAATGTTTGTTTTTGTGACTGTATCTGTTCCATGTGTAATAAATAAATAAATAAATAAATAAATAAATCTATATTAACGTTTTTTAGGTAATTGAGAATATTAGTACCTCCCTGTAACTGATTTAAAACCTAGTTAGATGAAGGCAATTGAGACTATTCTCATTCATTCTACGCAGGAACTTCTCTGGCTCTATAATTCAGTATCTACTTCATGGCGAATGGTGGTAGAGCCCCTTGTTTTCTTTGTATAAAATACTTTACTATTTCCCATCTATCAATAGGTTTGCCATATATGATAAGTGTATCCTTGAGAGACCGAATAAGAAATGAAGATATAAGACAACAGTCCAGGGTCTCAGACAATGCGGAGAGAGTAGGGACACTGAAATGGCAGTGGACGGGTCTTGTGGCAAGGCAAAAGGACGGCAGATGGACCCCAGAGAAGGTACTGAACTGGAGACCCTACGAAAATAAACGAAGTGTAAGGAGACCACAAAGGAGATGGGTCGATGATATCATCGAGTCGGTGGGACATTAGTCCGAGAGCCCGCTGCTTAATTTATGACGTATCTGTTTTTTGATCGAAATGTGGTACAAATGATAGCTTACCAATTGGGTTTTACATCGCACTAGGGTTGCCTATCAAAATCTTGCCGCAACCCCCCCTGCCCCCCCGAAAAGGTCCCTCTTTGCGGTTTTTCGCATTTTGTAGGAATATGGTAAGAGATAGAAGAAAGTAGTCTATGACAAAAATAATCCTTGCTAAATTCTCTACAAAAAATGTTAATTCAATTTTTTCATAGGACTAGTAGTTTACCCGTAATGGCCCGTCGAAAAACAGGATATTTTTTGAAAAAAAAAAAAAATTTTTTGTTTTTTTTTCTTTAACTTTCTTCCACCCATTATCACTAACATTTTATGGAAAAAAATATTTGGCCTGCGGCGCTACATCACTGGTTATTTTATGAAAAACTAAATTTTAAGAATTTTCGTCACTGAGTTTTATTGCAATAACTCCTAAATTAATTGATGTATGAAAATAAGTTATAGCTCGTTTTGTAGCTAAGACTATGGCAATTAATTCGTTCTTTGACTATTTTCCTGTAGCTCTTATCAATTTTCAACCAATTTAGTTTAAATTATTTTTTTTAGTTTTTTTAACAAATTTCGGTTTTGGACCGGCTATTGCGGGTAAACTGCTAGTTCTACGAAAAAATTGTCTTGACATTTTTTGTAGAGAATTTAGCAAGGATTATTTTTGTCATAGACTACTTTCTTCTATCTCTTACCATATTCCTACAAAATGCGAAAAACCGCGAAGAGGGACCTTTTCGGGGGGGGCAGGGGGGGTTGCGGCAAGATTTTGATAGGCAACCCTAGTGGGATGTAAAACCCTATTGGTAAGCTATCATTTGTACCACATTTCGATCAAAAAACAGATACGTCATAAATTAAGCAGCGGGCTCTTGGACTACATGGGTGGAGGTAAAGCGCCCAAAACAGAGAATTTTGGAAGAGACAGGAAGACGTATATATCCAGCAGTGGAATTAAAGGGGCTGATATGAAAAAATAATATGTTTGCTATCTTCTTCTTTGTCCGTGCACTTGCACTAGTAGTAGATACATATTTTAGATAAGTAGTCAATAATATGCCGCGGTGTATAGTGTGCACTGGGCACCCACCATTGGGCAAATTTTGTTCGTACTCTGATATTGGAAATACATATGTACAGAGCCACGTTAAAAATATACCGACATGCTTAATTCCCAATTGTGACATTACGCCATACGAACATTAAAAATATCTACTGATATCGAGTAACAATAACGTTTGCGTAATATTATTAATTATGATGAAATATGTTCCCCTCTAGAATTTGCGGTAATTGATTTATTCAACTACTCAAAAACATATTGAAGCTTTTTGGAAACATAAGGCCATTCCTAAACAGATGTGTCCAATTACATATTCTACATCGTATAGGTATATTTTGCAATTAGGTAGATGACGGGTGGTTCTGGGCTGGGCCATAGAATAGGCCTCCACTTTATTCTTGATATGTTTTAGTGTGTTCGTAAAACTGTTACCAACTCACAAGGTTCAGCAGCACAATGGAAGATATCACAACTTGTCTTCTGAAGCACTTCTATACCTAAGCTGTCACGATCTTAATCTCTGACTCGGGTCTCTCCAATTCCATACAATATACATACATAATACTGTATAGGTAACAGGTAGCTGTGTGCGGTTCTACTTTGAAATATTGAAAAAACTGTAATCAGTCACATGAGTTTGTAAAACACGCTACCACGGTTTCAACGCTTGCGCGTCATTTACGAGCGTAAAAATAAAACTTGCATAGTCTAATTAACTCAGTTTGTCGAAAAACAGTCACATAGTTAATGCCGAAAACATCAGTGAAACTATTCGACATAAAGAAGTATTCATCAGGATCGTTCAATATTACAAATGTATCGATGCAATTTAATTTCTATATTTTTAGTACACTGAACAAACACAATTGCTTTTAAAAAATACATTTGTTAAAAAGCCTCGTGGAATGGTGTCGTACAAATAAAATGGCGTTTGCTTTTTTTTTTCAAAAAGTAAGTTTCCAACAAAGCGCACATTTAACAGATCGGTGAATTTGTATTCAAATAGGTAGTGGTACTGACCATATGATGGAACGATTGAACTGGAAAAAATATGGGTCTACATCAGCAATCACCAACATTTTATAAAATGTGACTTACTATTTAATCTTCTTTAATAGTGAGAGGGTATCTTTCAAAACTTTCATAGCATGAACAAGACTTTGTCTCCAGGATTCATTAAGATTTTTGGTATTGCAAATATCACTCTTTTCATTCCGTTTAGCATCTCCAATAGTGTTTTTCAAATTTATAACAGTTCATTTTCTTGAACCCTGACATACTCTGTATCTTTTCCGAGTGGCATGTCAGGTCCCCCCGACGTCGGCTATTACTCTGGCGTAGGCTTCCCTATCCTGTGCTAGTCGGAACCATCCCCCATCCTCTGGATTCCGGTCCATTGTCTGATGTTTCTCAGCCAGGACATTTTCCTTCTCTCCACGCCGGGACTACCTTCAATTTTCCCCATTATAATGATGTGCTGCAGATCATACTTTTGGTATCGGAGAATGTCTCCCAAGTATGCAATTTTTCTAGTTTTAATACTGGACAGTCATTTTTTTTCTGACCTTGCACGTCGCAACATCTCAATGTTGGTGACCATGTCAGTCCACGGGATGCGCAACATTCTGCGATGGAGCCACATTTCAAATGCTCTGTAAATGCTGTGTAAATGTAAATATATATGTAATATACTATAGTGTATAGCTTCCCTTGTTTATTTACTCCGTTGCATAACAGATTTGATTCAACGCCCTGCAAGCACGGAACAAAAACTGTATTTAAAGAATTCAATTATTGCCTACTCCTGTCCAGTATGTATGTAAATATACAGCTTGAATTCGTCTTAATGTTGTTTTAACTTTTATATTATTTTTCTACATCAAATAACGTAATAACGTACCGTTAAAACTTACTTTTCCTTGCATGCTCTCAAAAATAGACTGGCACAATGTCCCGAAATTACTGTTGTTTTGATTCAAAATCATTTCTCCCATATAAACGATTCAATTTTTTTTAGGAACAGTATCATTCAATTCCTGCAATCCAAAGTAAAAGTTCTAACTGCCTGCTTTAATACAACTCCCATGACAGGTAATCCATCATAAAAAGAGTGGCCCCTTGATAGGGTTTAATTGCATACTTTATTATAAGCAGATGTAGCAATAACGGACCTTGTGTTCCGTTATATATTTTTGTTTGGTTAATTTTGTTCCCATCACTCCAAACATGCGGACGTTGGTTAAAAATTTACAGGATATTGGAAACAAATATTTTAATATCAAAATTTTCCTTCCTTTATTTCGTTACACAAGTATACAAACAAAAAAGTAAATACATTCTTAAAACTAACAACATATCACAAATAATATTTACATAAATTATTTACAAAAATTACAATAAATAAGCAGACGATTCATGATGATACAAGTAGATGTATAAATATTGTCAGAATGATAAGGCGGCTTTGAAAGCGACAATATACCGAGGAGTAGAGTATATGAGTTGGTTATGAATTAATCCAACCATTCCAGTCTGAGTAGCGAAAGTTTTCCTGTCTTATTTGGTATGGATCTCAATATGGCAAATATTGATAATATAAATGTCGTCATTTAATTCTTCACGCTGTGTTGTTGTATGGCATATCGTGCCAACACGATAATACCCTCCCATGTTTCTTTTACGACTTGTTGGATTCTTGATGGAGGCAAATCAAATCCCATGATTCCTCCTCCTGGCAACTCAAGAGTATAAGACAGCTTCACCTTACCTTCGGCATAAGCCCAGTCGTCACTTGCTCCAGCAGCTAAGTAATTGAGAGCTGCACCAGAGTTCCCTACCAAATACTTTCTAGATCCTTGAACAGCAGCTGCGTCAATTGCTTCAGCAACCTTTACACCAACTGCATGAATTTCTGCATTATCAGGAGTTGGTTTACCGTTGTATCCAAATGGATACAAAAAGTAGCTTCCGTAACTGTGGATTGCCACGTAGACTTTAGCTCTGCCTTTGAATTCATTTACAGCATCACGAAGATAGCTAGTTTCAGGCTCAGAGAATGGTCTTGGTCCAGCAAAGATATCGGAACATGGATTGCTACTTGATCCACTCTGCATCCATTGGAAATCGAAGTTTCTGTTTCCATCAACTCCTGGACACGATGTACTCGAAGCAGTTGAGCGAGTCTTTCTCCACATGCGGAACTAAAATTTAAAATTACAGTTTAAGTATTGGTATGAACATCAAATTTCATAAATATTCAATTTTTTTTATAAAAAAATATCTTACATTGGTATGAGAGTATTCATATCCATCGGGATTCAGCAGAGGGAAGATGACCCAGTCCATGTTGGCGACCAAATCACTCTCAGTAATATCTTCAACCAACTTCTTAATCATGTATAAGGCTTGAGCTGGGGCGATCCATTCCCTGGCGTGTAATCCAGCATCAGCAATGAACACTGGTTTAGATGCGTCTGTACCTCCAGTTGTAGAAATGATGATGACTTTCATAGCCCTTCCTTGACTAGAAGTTCCCACATTTCTTACAGTTACTCTGCTTGGATAACGTCTTGCCAAATCATCCAAATATGCGTTGATCTGGAAAGGTGTACGTTTAAAATATCATTATTTTAACAATGATCACAAAAAGACGTGTATACTACTATTCACTCTATTTGCGTATTTTCTGAATAGAATATAAAAGGTGTTGCCATTCTGTTAATTTTTCAAATAAGGATATGAATGGATAAAGCAAGGTGTACTCTGTGGAACTCTGACCAACTCCTTATTCCTTTTAATACAAAGAACATGTTTCCAACAGATTTACATACGATTATAGAATTTGACAAACTGATATATTCGTAGTATCTGATAATACATAGTTTCATATATTTTTTTAGAATCATATCATCTGATGTTCCACTCATATCGCTATCTACATACGAGTTTTAAAAAATGGTAACCGATAAAAATACTCATAATAGTAGGACAGTAAAACAGTGATATTATTTTATCCAAGCTTATCATGTTACGTAATACAATCTCCAACGTTCAATGTACCCGAACTTCAAAAATAAACATTTTTCTTACATATACGAGTACATCTTAAGCAACGGAGAAGGGTTGAATGGCATATTATATTATACTTGATTGATTTTTACTTAACTATTGAACGATTTCCTTTCAGTCTTGGCATTAAAAAAAGACTAATAAAAATCCAACGATGCTTTACAAGAATGAAAATAATTCTTTGAATTACGCATTCACGCCTATTAAAAGAATTATTAATATCGAATATTTACCTCATTATGTCTGTGGTAAGCCGTAAAACCAATATTCTTGGAATCAGATCTCAACTTTGATACCATTCTTGCCACTTCGTTTACTCTCATTTCTTTTTCAGCTGATCTGTAAATTTGCAAAAGAATGATTTTAATTAGAAGGATTGTGAATCAAGTTGAAACGACATAATATTATGAGACTAGTCATCTTGTGATTTTTTTTTCAAATGAATGTCCTGAGTGAAAGGTAAAATTAGGAGTGAGGGCAACATACTAATACTGCTACAACAGGGTGGCAACATCAGTAACTAAAAAGTCCATAAACAGTCAGCCGACAGTTATTATCTATACAAAAGATAGGGGAAACTAGCACTGCTTACAAAAAAACCATTCATGTTTGTTACTGTGTTTCTGTATTAAAATACCAGTTAAATGTTTATTTTTAAAACATCAGCAATGTTGGAATTGGTATTTGCTCTTATTCATCCTTAAGGATCATATTATCTTATGTTAACTGGAATCAGCTTAGAATTGTAAACATCGAACTTACGCTTTGACATCATGCATGTAAACTTCAAATGGAATCCCAGAGAGCCTCAGAAGTGATTCAAAGATGGCTTGAGATTCTTTGAAGACAACAACCCTGGCTTCTCTGCCATCGACATGAGCATACTGTAAGAAATCTACTCCTTGTAAAGTTCTCTCAAGGCTGTGCAGAAGACCATGTTGTTTCTTTGTTAATGGAGTTACTGAATAGGCCTTTGCTCTGAAAAATAAAATATAGGTTTGGTAACAATGAATATAAAAAAATGTAGATGAATATATCATAAAGGCGAGGTTTTTATAACATCGCGGTATCTATATTTAAATTTTATAATTTTATATGCATTATTATTTACTTCTTCTTCTTTCGTATGCGAATACAACCATTGTACAAATGATCTGGGAGTCTGAGTCAGAGCTCCGTGTCAATATTTCTCAGATATTCAATTGCCCTTGGCGTCACCTCATGGATTTCCCAAATATCCCCTCGAACCTCTTGATGGGACAGTGCCCCACAATGTGTTCCACCGTCTCTATCTGCCCGCACTGGCATTGAGGATGTTCTTGGGGATTATTGACTGATGTACCACGAAAAATACCGTATCGAGTGAAGCGAGAAAATGTTTATAAATATTATATGTACGTATTGTATGTATCTAAAGAACACTCTGACCTTTTGTTATTTCTGTCTATCCAACAAGGGACGCGGCGTGAAGGCCGGATGTTCAAATATAAACACATAAATGTAATGTTTACCCTTCAAGTTCCTTTTGCTGTTCAAAGCAGTTGACGGCCGCTATGGCTAGCAGGGCCACAAGTGATAGTTTCACCAACATAACTGAACCAGAGTAAATCACGTCTACGCAAATCCTTGCACTGACTCTCCTTTATATAACACCTAGAGGCATCATACTTCAGTCGTTATCATAATATTAATTACTACTAATGAGTATTGATTTGCTTACGCTATTGATTTCTGATAAGAAATTGATCACCAATATAATTCATTATACAGGTGTTTAAAATGTAATAACATGGGTGATATTGGCAATTAATTAGATAGCATAGTTAATTAGGTGGGTTTTTTTAAATTATTCTACTGATAAAACAGTTTTGATCCCCGATAATTTTGCAATATTTTTTTCGTTACTTACTACAAGGATGAGATAAGCTTGTGCTGAGATTAAAATAATCCCAAATTCTTTCTATATCTATGAAGTGAAATTCCTAACTAAAGACTTCTTAATCTTAAGACTAGAAAAATTAATATTAGGTAAGTACATAGATTTTTTTTATCCAAACTTCTAACGTGGGGCTATTTATTTTATTTTATTTTTATTTTATTACAGGTATAAGTGCAAAACAGATAACAACTATAGATATAAGTAATTGAAGATTAGTTCATTCATAATTCAGCTGTCACCCACAAGCATGCACCACAGTTAAATTAAAACATATAAGTTCATTCCGGTCGTCTCACACACCCATACTCAATCTCGCTCACACACTCACCCATCGCACACGCACACATCAGATTTCACATTTTTTAGGCAGAAAAACAGAATATAAACAAGAATATAAAAAATTCAAAAAAATTAGAAGGAAGAGTTCGGGATAAAAGGATGAGGAGGGGGAGGAGGGAGGGGACAGGGTGGGATGCTCTGCATGTTAGGGAGGTAATATGGATGACGTTAGCCTAGCACGTACTTGTCGCTTGTATACCGGTAGAGTAAGTCTGAAGATGTCAATGTCTGTCAATGTATCGTCATATAGCTATAGTGTCTAACTGTTTTTAAAGTATCGATCTCCGTAGTGTCCCATAAAATGAATTCTCTTGTTTCAAATGTCTCATCAAAAAAGAAAGACCATATTATTATAACGTATAAAAATTACGATATTCTCACATGGGCCGAAGACATAAGGCACTTCATCAGAAATGCATTTGAAATATGACTTCAACATGAAAATCTGCCGACATTTTAACAACAAAAAAATCCTTTACTTTATTATTTTGTTATACAAGTATATTACAAAAAAGTTAATACATTCTTAAAACTAACAACGTATCACAAATAATATTTACATAAATTATTTACAAAAATTATAATAAATAAGCAGACAATTAATATAAGGCAGCTTTGGAAGCGACAATATACCGAGGAGTTGAATATGAGTTGGTTATGAATGATTAATACAACCCATTCCAATCTGAGTAGTGACAAATCTCTTCTCTTTTTCAGTATGGAACTATATTATATGGCAAAATGTTGATGATATAAACGTCGTCATTTAATTCTTCACGCTATTTTGTTCGATAGCATATCGTGCCAACACGATAATACCCTCCCAAGTCTCTTTTACGACTTGTTGGATTCTTGATGGTGGCAAATCAAATCCCATGCTTCCTCCTCCTGGCAACTCAAGAGTGTAAGATAGCTTCACCCCACCTTCGGCATAAGCCCAGTCGTCACTTGCTCCAGCAGCTAAGTAGTTGAGAGCTGCACCAGAATTCCCTACCAAATACTTTCTAGATCCTTGAACAGCAGCTGCGTCAATTGCTTCAGCAACCTTTACACCAACTGCATGAATTTCTGCATTATCAGGAGTTGGTTTACCGTTGTATCCAAATGGATACAAAAAGTAGCTTCCGTAACTGTGGATCGCCATGTAGACTTTAGCTCTGCCTTTGAATTCATTTACAGCATCACGAAGATAGCTAGTTTCAGGCTCAGAGAATGGTCTTGGTCCAGCAAAGATATCGGAACATGGATTGCTACTTGATCCACTCTCCATCCATTTGAAATCGAAGTTTCTGTTTCCATCAACTCCTGGACACGATGTACTTGAAGCGGTTGAGCGAGTCTTTCTCCACATCCGGAACTAAAATTTTAAATTGCAGTATTAATATTTGGTTTTGACACCAGCAAATACATAAATATTCAAAATTTTAATAAAAAATAACTTACATTGGTATGAGAGTATTCATATCCATCGGGATTCAACAGAGGGAAGATGACCCAGTCCATGTTGGCGACCAAATCACTCTCAGTAATATCTTCTACCAACTTTTTAATCATGTATAAGGCTTGAGCTGGGGCGATCCATTCCCTGGCGTGTAATCCAGCATCAGCAATGAACACTGGTTTAGATGCGTCTGTACCTCCAGTTGTAGAAATTATGATAACTTTCATAGCCCTTCCTTGACTAGAAGTTCCCAAATTTCTTACAGTTACTCTGTTTGGATAACGGTTAGCCAAATCGTCCAAATATGCATTGATCTGGAAAAATACGTAAGTATATAATTAAAAATAATTATGAATGGACACATAGATACGTATATATTTGCGTGTTTACTCATTGGAATATGAAATGTTTTGGAATTCTCTTGATTTATTAAAATAAGGATATTCATGACTTTTACATGTAGTCTTGGCCTGAGTGAAACAAGGTTTACTCGACAGAACACTAACCAACAAATAGAAATAACATATTTACAACAGATTTACATCTGATTTAGTATTTTGAAAAACTGATTATACCAGATAATAAGTATCACAATATTTACACACATTCTTTAAAATCATATCACCTGTTTGTTCCACTCATTCATTTATCTATAAAAAATTCTAGTCGATAAAATTACTCATAAATACCCGTAATCCCAATAGTAGTATAGTAAAACAGTGATACTGTTTAATCATGATTTAATATTTATCATTTTACATAATATCCAACGTTCAATGTACTCGTACTTTATAATAAACATTATATTTCAGATCGTATATCTGCCAGTCACTGTACATTTCTAATATCCAAAGGATTTTTTGTTAAAACAGAGCGGGCAATAATAGCAAGGGTTGAATGACAATACTCATATATGATTGATTTTTACATGACTCATAAATTATTTTCTTCAAATCCTCGCGCTCGGCAAATGCCAATAGAAGTTCAATGATATATTTCACAAGAATGTTGTTTTTTCATTTTTTAAAGATCTGGGCTTGCATTGCCCCTCATACCAGCTCATGTATGCTGTCTGGAGGCATGCATAACAATTATTTAGTGTTGAATTGTATATGTATGTGTAATTTATAATCTAATGTATGATAATATTTGTTAAATAAATTGAAAAATTGAAATTGCATACACAAACCCAAATACTTTTCTGCACACCTTGCACTAGACTGAAAGCCTGTATCGCAAAGTGTCGAATACATCGCCAGCGCCGGGGTTTGAACCTGGCACCTCCCACTTGAGAGACTGCCGCCTCAAGCAACTGTGCCAACCATGAACTCAATTCCTTGATTTTTTTTTAATGAATTTGAGTTTGTCGAAACAAACCCAAATACATCTTTGTACACTTCACAGAAAGTTTAAAAAGCTTGTGTTGTGAAGTGGAGTAAGTCGAGGATTGAACCCGCGCCCACTGGCATATGATTATAAAATACTATACCTCTCTTCATTATAATTAAGATGTACAATGTACATTAAGTTCATTTTATTTTAGCCAACTTTCACTTCTATGTTAAAATTGGGTTGATCGGCCGAAATCCCCAATAAGCGATAAATCCGACCTTTACGTGAATCGTATTACATAAGAATACAAATTTTATTTATTTGTATATCTAAACAATTATTATTACATAATAAATATTTACCTCATTATGTCTATGGTAAGCAGTAAAACCAATATTCTTGGAATCAGATCTCAACTTTGATACCATTCTTGCCACTTCGTTTACTCTCATTTCTTTTTCAGCTGATCTGTAAATTGACAAAAAATCAAATTGAAATGACATAATATTATTATACTCCACATCTCGTAGAATTTACGCATCCTATCTATGGGATATAAAAACAAATTTGTCAGTGCCAACATAGGAAACTAAAAATTCCAGAAGTTAAATATAGTTAAATACCTACATAGTTAGTAATAATTGATTAAAATTATCCATACAAAGAATAACATTGGCAAGCACACCCATCATGGTTTTTACTTTGTGTCCTTTTGACAAAACCCTTATTAATGTTTATAATAAAAACACAATTTTAATTGGTGCACTGAAGGTAGTATTTTATAGAGGACGGTTTCTTCGATAGTATGTCATGTATTGTAAATTAAAACTAGCTTATAAATATAGACATCGAACTCACGCTTTGACATCATTCATGTAAACTTCAAATGGAACCCCAGAGAGCCTCAGAAGTGATTCAAAGATGGCTTGTGATTCTTTGTAGACAACAACCCTGGCTTCTCTGCCATCGACATGAGCGTACTGTAAGAAATCTACTCCTTGTAAAGTTCTCTCAAGGCTGTGCAGAAGACCATGTTGCTTCTTTGTTAATGGAGTAACTGAGTAGGCCTTTGCTCTGAAAAATAAAATATAATATAAGTATTAGTTCTGTTATAAATATAAAAGAAACTTAATAGGGTATCGTAAGCCTATTTAGTTGCTGTTGCAGTGAACACTTTCATAAAATAAAGACAGCATACAGGCACATTGAAAAGTGTTCACAAAGGCTAGCTTATGGTGGCATCTTGATCTCTTCGAGTTAACCTTGAATTTTATGATTTTATGCTTATTCTTATTTTGTGTGCACACGACATAATTGTGCAATGTACAACTGATGAGCATAGAAAAAAGAAGTGTTTATATACTCGTACATTTATATATAAACCATTCTGACATTGTGTTGTTTCTGTCTACCCCACAAGAACCCGACGCGAAGGTCGATCTTTCAAATAAAAACACATAAATTAATATAATAATTACCCTTCGAGTTCTTTTTGCTGTTCAAAGCAGTTGACGGCCGCTATGGCTAGCAGGGCCACAAGTGATAGTTTCACCAACATAACTGAACCAGAGTAAATCACGTCTAAGCAAACCCTTGCATTGGCCCTCTTATATATAACACCTAGACTCTAGAGGTAAATACTTCAATTGTTATCACAATAATAACTATTTATTACTGTTTAGTATTGGTTTGTTGACGTTATTGATTTTATAATCTGATAAGAAATTGATCACTAGTTTATTGTACTGGTATTAAAATATAATAATATTAATTAGCATGGGTTATACCAGTAATTAATTACATGGTATTCTTAATTAAGTGGGTATTTTTAAATTGTTTTAGTGATAAGACAGTCTTGATCCCCGATAATTTTAGAATATTTTTTTAATTGTTTACCTCACGGATGAGATAACGTTCGTACGAAGATTAAAATATACCAAAATTATTAATGTATCTATGAAATAAACTGCCTACTTAAAGACTAGAATAATTGATATTTTATGGATTTATTATCCAAACTTAACGTGGGGCTATAGTGTCTAAATGTTTTACAAGTGTCGTTCTCCATAGTGTCCCATAAAATGAATTCTCTTGTTTCAAATGTCCCATAAAAAGAAAGACTATATTACTAAAATTATGAGATTCTCATATGGGATTATCAAAAACCCATTTGAAATATACCTACTCGTACTTTCAACATGAAAATCTCTGTCGCCCTACTCAAGGAAATATTTTGCTCGAGGAACAGGTTGGAATTTGCTGCCACCCAAGATGGATACAAAACAAGATTTGATCAGACATAGGTTTAGTTCAGCGTGGAAATGCGATGAACCAGATATATCAAACTGTGCCATCACCTACTCCTATGTCGAGAGAAGACTACTCGGAAAAAAGCTCCACTTCTTTATTAAGCTTTTCTACAGTTTTCATGATTCATCATCGAATGTTTCGAAGCCGAGAAAGCTACTTTATTTCGACTTCTCCACGAGTATCTACCTTCGTCGAAGGATCGTCTTCTATCTTCTTATTCTTCTCCACGTGTCCTGTCGACTCCCATCGCCGTTGACGATTACTTCAGAGAAAACCTCTCTGACCTGGACACTGCGAAACAGCTCGAGTCAACTCTAGAATATTTCGAATCTTTTTTCTATAATATATCGAAAATGCTAAATATTTCGAAGTATTATATTTGCTACCAAGCGATGAAAATATTTTCTAACTTTGGTAATAAAAAACCATTCACGTAGGTACTGTAATGAATAACGAAAAAATCAAACAGTATAATTCAGTAGTAGAAAAAACTCATAAAATAAAGTGGTGTTTACAAATCAGCATAATACAAAAGATACACGCTGAAATAATTACCATCAAACACGCAATGTTCTATAATCAACAAAATAATATAGAGTGTAGTATCTGTGTGTATTTGTAGGATAAAGTACATATTCCCATTGAAGTTTGCCACCCGTTCTGAAAAAAATCTATAAGTAAGTCTCCTCTACATCTTCTTTCCTGCTCCACTGTTATAGATATCACCCTTTTCCAAATGTTTCCACTCCTTTCTGTTGCTCGCCTTTTGCACCTACTGTCCTCCCACTACCGAGGTTATCTATCCAACTTTCCTGTCCTTCCAACTCCCCTTTCGATTGTCCACGGTCTCCATTTAATGATTCCTGGTGTTCACTTACTATTATCCTATCTTGCTATGTGCCCTGTCCATTGCCAGTTTAGTCTAGCTGTAATATTCATGCGACCTTGGTATAAGAAATGAGGAAATCAAACATAGCACCCATATATGTAGTAGTGGAAGAAGATTAGTTTGTTAATTTTTAGTAAGTTTTTAGTGAATAAGGCATTGAGATCGAATCTCTCTCCTATGAGTCTTTCACTTTCCTCCAAATTCTTCAAAGAAGAGAAATCTGTCTTCTTCTGATCCATCTAAGGCCTTCAAAGTTTCCGTTTATGTAGATGTTTTGACCATTTTAATGATCTTAATTATATTTTTCACTTCATAGACCACATGACCAAAAAAAAAAGGTTTTCGAAGTTTAGTAATGGTAAAAAGTTTTTTTAATAGTTAGTTAACTTTTTTTATCCGTGGTTCGCCGGTCACGAATGAAAGTTTTTGTAATATTTTTAAAAGTATCAGGCAGGTGGTTCCCTAATTATACCATTATTAATTTGAGTAATAACACATTCCTAATGTTACCTGAGCTATAGGATTTATTTTAAGTATTTTTAGCAGCTTTATTATATAGGTATTGGGAATACTATTTTCCCAGTTAGGTTATACCAAAAATATTTCGAAAGTCAGAATATCCAAGAGCCAGCTGTTTGAGTACTAACTCCATAAATAGTTCTGATTAATATTGGTGATACACCTATTTCTGGAATGTACTTATATCTCCACCTATCTCACCATCTTTTGGACAATCTTCCTGGGGTTCGATGTTTATCTGCAGTCTTATCATACTTTTAAAACACGCCCTATCCACAATCCACATGACACAGATCTATCTGTTATAGCGATAAAATGTTTAATTGATACAAAGTAAAACAAGAATTACTTACTACAAAATATTTATTTCAAAGTAGAAATATCTGTCTTTGTATTTATATTTTATCTCTAGCGTTAAAAAAGGTATCAAAGTGTAAAAACATTGAATTGTACGTATTTATCTCAAGCTTTATGAAGCTACCCGTTTAATTTCACGACGGTGGGTAATTTGCACCAAACTAAATAGCTACTAATAATTTCTCTATTCCTTCATTTTTCAAAAGAGTATTGACGGGAGCGTATTAGATGGTCACCTAGATTTCTCATGACTTTAGGACAACAAAAGAAGCTTAGGAATACGATGGAATGAAAATGGTTACCACTTTTCTACCTCATGATATTCCTGACTTTCTGGTCTTGTCATTTGGGTCTTAGAGAAACGTTGCATCACCAATACAGCAGTACTACCTACATACCTAGATGTTAATATTTGCATCGAGCGATCTTCTACTTTTTTAATCCTTGAATTAGATTGGCAGCAAAACTCCCCATTTTATCCACTACGGTCCTCTAGATATTTGTATAAAACCTCACATCTTAAAACATGTTTGTTCTAGATGCTTTCGGAGAGAATGCTCTCCTCCGAAAATTGATCCCTGTATCACTACACGTGAATGCTGATAAGCTCGTCATTTTTAAGGTGGTTTCTCACATCTCAAAGTCCTCTAATCTTTTAGCGTTACGGAGAGACATGATAATGTTAGAGATTGTCGTGTTATGATAATACTCGGTATATGCAGACAGAAGTAAAGAACGGGCCATTATGTTAATTGGTTTCTATTTGTATGTAGAGATATATTGTACGTATATCCAAGGGTTGCTTGCTTGCTTTCTGCTATATTAACACAGAAAGAGCATAATAATTTTTAAAAGTGTCGCATAAATGTCTTGGAAAATTGTAATGTCTTTTCTGTTGCATCTTTTATAATGGAACTTAACCTCTCTGTAATGCGTTTCATATTATGGGATCCTTCTTTAATACACAACTTCATACTACTTTTATTATACCTAAGTCCTCGATCGTATACTCTTATATGGTTTTAGAAGTGCTGTATTTTTTTAGTATGATTTTTTAACTTTTTTTCAAGGGTATGTGTAAATTAAATATTAATTTCTTTTTTTTAGTAGACGTTACCATTTATTCGTTTTTTTTTAAAATATGCGGGAATGTCATTGTGCATTGGTGTATCCGGCAGAGGCCAGTTGTGCACCTCCCTGATTTGTCTGGGGCATGTTTTGATACTTTCGATGTTCACTTTGCAACATGGAGTCAGCAAAAACGAAGAAAGCCTAGGTATCTAAATAATACACAATTCCTGTCGTAAGAGCATTACTTATAGGAATGACAGGGGAAAATGTCGAACCACGACAAAAAAAAACTGTTTCAATAGGAGAAGTCCATTGATCTTCCTGTGTTTCTTCCACAAGGGGTAACATAGAATTAAGCGTGCATAAGTTTAAAAACACACCCTTCAAACTGCAAGAAACAATGGCCTTCAAGTAATTTTGCTACTCCAATAATCCTATTTGTTATTTTTAGACAGTTTCTATGATGTGAACATTGTATCTAAGTGAATCTAAAAAGTAGTAAAGTATAAAAGTACAGAGCATCGCAGTGTGAAATTTATGCAGCAAAGCTTTTTGTAGGTAACTCTATTGTTCACTTTGTAAAAATACATCTGACGTGCATTAACATCTTTGTTTTATCTTGCATCTATTGATAATATGCAAGGGGCTTTTGATGAATATCTCACAAAGCGACAATAACATTGTCAGATTTCTTTCATCAAATGAATGAATAACTCTGAATCTCACGCCATTTTACGTCCGTCTTATTCATGAGGTAAACAGAGAGAGAGAGCAGATTTCCCTATTTCTACCTACTATTATTATTCATCATATCTACTTCGTCTACGGTCAACATTATAGGTACAGTTCAACACACAGATTTTCTATCTATCTATACCCTCACCCCACGTCCCTTGCAGGGTAGGCAGAGATGAAAGAGCCCAAGACAGCCCTATCCATACACACCCTAACTTCTGTCACATTCATCCGATCTGTCATACACGCTCTCCGATTCCTTTTACGCAAAACGCGTCCATTCTTGAGGATCTGGTCGACATGATCGGACCAGGGCAGTCTCGGGCGACCGCGTTTCCTCACACCTCTTCGCTCGCTCAGATGTATCTTTTTTGTCATCCTTCATTCTCTCAACATGCCCAAACCATCATAGTTTATTTTTCTATATTATTTCAATTCGATTCCTTATGCGCAGTTTATCCTAGCAAGATTACCTACATAATGAGACCAGTGTAGATCCAGACCGAGACATGTATCGAACCCTCGCGTATTGAATAAATGGAACCGGAGGATGCGTACCATGAATCGAGTATTAGGTATGCCGTACTGAAAGAGACGTGGTTTCCATATTTTTCTTATAAACGACCTGTTTTTTTACAATCTATTCCATTAGTTAACACTAGCTTAATTCACGTAACCTTGAATAGACCCTGATGTGTTTTTACCTTCAACTTTACTCCAATACGTCCAACACGAAGGCGTCATATTTTGTTTGATCTCGAATACAATGCAAGTGTTTCTATCTATCGCCTCTTTCTCAGCATCTTAAGACAGGAAATAAACTACACACGTATACCTAAAACAACAGATTTTTTTATTGTACCTAGGGCGACGTATTTACATAATTGCTTAATTTCTCTAAAAATTGCTTATTGTTCGAATTGGATTATGTGTTCCCAGCGTATTGCTAGCAGACGTTCTACACTCTGTTAGCATTGATGTGCTTAACTTTTTTATTTTTTTATTATTGCTCCTCTTGCCTATACTATACCTATGTAAATTTGACGAGTTTATGTGCCCGAAATTAGGGATTAAGAGTATGCATACCGACATTTCAAAAATTTCAAAAAACGGGAGACCTTATATCTCAACAACCGTTACTAAATATGCTTTGGAACAAAATAGTGTAGATGCATTTAACCTTTATCTAGGGAATAACCGTAAAAGAATTTTTATATCTTGTATAGATTTCTTTTCTCCGAAAGACGGAAACTCGTTTCCCGAAAGTCGCGCAGTATTTTTTTTTTGTACTGATAATATGCATTAAAATCTAGGAAATAACCGTAAAACTTTTTTGATAGACGCAAAATTAACCCCAAAAAATGGAAAAAACGCTATTTGAAATTCGTCATTTAAAGGATCAATTAATTAATCAATTAATCAAACTAAATGCCCTCTACCTGTTATAAGTTAGAACAATTAAGAGCGTTGTATTGATTGTAATTAATCAAAACATTCTTAACGGATTAATAATCAAAAGATTACCTACTGCTTATAATATTTTGATAATTACCTGTTCTCTGGAATTTATTATTTGAAATAACATTTGTTGTTCTTTTTTTTTCTGAAAAAGAATATATATATTTGCATACCAGATCCCCCTTCCCTTACGCGTAAGGTTTTGATTGATCTCCATCTTCTTCTTTAAACGCTTCTTTCTCCGCTGCTGGATGTACCATTTGTATCCCTTCCATTCGTCTCTGATTTGCCCTCATTGAATCCAGGTTTTTCCGACTTATTGAATAATGACCAGTCCTCAACAATTAAACCTAGTAGTACTCTTTACACCAATATTGTTATACTATGTACATACAATGTATGAAACACGGAAAATACACTATACAGTTTAGTAGGACGCAGTCTATTGCATCATCGTTTGCAGTTTAAGCCATGGCTTACATAGTGGATTTACTTTCGCATATAAAGTTGTAACTAATTGAATGAATTCGAGATAAAACTAAATTTTGCAACATTTCCCTACCTAAATGTCACACTGTTATTGTTTTGCATATAGAAACATTGTATCTACTCCACAGAGATTTGATTCAGGTACAATTAAATGCAATAAAATTACTTTGTCGTATTTTAATTTATTATAGTGATCAAGCGTAAAGTTAGGAAATCCCGCGGGGATCCCGAGATTGCAGAATCGGTCCCCACTCTTTTTTGATATATTTTATCGAGCTTCCTGTAGGAGAATTTATTTATTTATTCAGTAACGGCTTTAAAGCCTTTTAAAAGATATACAAAACAATATACTTATTGTGCTACAAATATACTTATTGTGCTACTTATAATAATATCATACCAATTAACCAATACTTATACTCAAATGCTGAAATGAATTTGCTAAGTATTGGCTAATTTTAATAATTTAATGTTTATACGGAGACATTTAGGTAGTTCATATTTTTTAAGGATTACTTTATTAGGTATATTTTTAATTCTACTTCAGCCATTTGTGTTGTCTCCTCAAAAAAATCGTATCAAAACAATATTTCGCCATAATCTCCTTAATAATTGTGGATTTTCGGCAGCGTTGAGTATTTGACAAAACGCCGTCACAATCACATCGGAACGTTATTTTGAAAATTGTATATATACTGTTTACAAAAAACATTTCGCATTGCACCTAATTTAATTTTGTTTTAATTATATACGTACAATACAAAAATTAGATATTCGTATACGCCACTGACTTTGCACGAGATTGTATTGATATTTTGGATAAAAATATGTGCAACAAAGGGAATTATTGATTTATAATGATTTTTTATTTCATTTCTGATTTTATAAAACATCACTACCGCCATCATCATAAATGCCGCCGCCGCAATCATAAATGACTCGGGAAAGAACCTGAAAAAAATGACGATTCGCGTCCGGAGTAAACATTAATACCAGACGATTTTAGACATCCATCTATTAAATAAACTTATAAATGGAATCTCGGCTTCAACATAGGCTATTAAAATATATGATTTGTATCGTGGTTTGGTAAAATTATCAATTTTCCCAAGATACTGAATTCTATCAAGTTAGTATGAAAATGAAAGAAGCCATTTAAAGTAGTCCCGTTAATATGGTTTTTAAATTTGTTTGCGTCGTTACATAATCTAGAACTAGGATATACATCTAAGGATTATTTTTATACAATGTTTTTGCTCTACAAATACTTCTGTATGACTAAAAATGTGTCTATAATAATTAAAAAATAGTTTTGACATTTGCTCCGCGGCGCTTTCTGTCGTCATCTGTTTTGACTCACGTGGTGTAGGGGCTAGCGTACTTAACTTAAATTGAGTGTTATGCGATGCGAGGGTACGAGTTCGATCCCACTCCATACCCAACGCTTTCTTCTTCTTTTTTTTACTATCTTTTTGTGAAATTTGAATTTAGCAGAATCCTATATACATAAAAAATAATTTTACTAGGTAAAACAAATATATTCCTTCCTATATGCCAAAAATTTATTCCATTAGGTATTTAATTCTAAGACGATGTAACTTCACCACCCGTACACAATTTTAGCCGTTGCGAAGCACGGGAAATACAGCTAGTTATTAATAGTTCTATTGAATCTTGACTAGCTGATCATTTAAACATTATGCAAAAACTAATTCACAATTCAACGCCCTTGTTACATTACGACAAAAACATTTGACATCCCACCCGGTATAAGGATAAACGAATTTGAATAATAATTCACAATCTGATAAATGATTTTGTCGTTGGATAAGCCAAGGGGTCCCGCGGGTCAGGAGCAATTCGACCCCAGGGTCGAGGGATCCGAGATTCTGAACATTTATCAATGACCCACAAGTCATGGGTCAAAAATTGAACCCCTTTTCTGCTTTATACCCACGAAATATGTCTTTTGAATATTTGAAACGATACCATATTCTACGTTACCTCAAAGCAGAATCCCGGTTACTTGGCAAAATTAAAATAATATATTTATCCTTTTGGAATACCTACATCCTTACATTTTCAATTCAGGACATTTCTGGACAAAATAGTTTTTAAAAGTCACGCAGAGTGTAAACTGTTTTTTCCGGGTTTAATTTCTACACAAGTTTAAAATTATTATGTGCAACAAAATAAGTGTCTGTTCAAACACCGGCTGGATTTATACTCTACTTTGACTTTGATTCGTCCTACTTTTTAAGTGTCTAATATTGTAAATTTCAAATATTTTGCAATACAAACAGAATACCTTCAGTATGTAACTACCGACTACCGAGCTTGCGATGGAAAAATTCGCTTCCAAAAATTATATGCAATTTCATTCGAGATGTCTTTTACTTACCTACATTTATGAAGTTCTCGTCTCATCTGGAATTCAAGAGTAAACTTCAGACGAACATCGGTTATAGGAAGTTAATAAAATTCTCTTTCATCGCGCAATTTAAAAGCAACTTAGTATTTTTGAGTTAGATACTCTTATCTAGTCAAAACTCGTAAGGATTGTGATGAATATTAGGACGAATCTAGGGTGGAGGGAGGAAAAAGCAACCTTTTAGCCGATTGGCCATAAATGAGAAAGATGTGAAATAAGACTTGCAACACTAAACGATGCATTTCAACCAAGCAACCACTACTCTTGATAATAGAAATGGACGGACATCGTCTAAAGTTCCCTGAAAAAATATTCTTATTTTTAGAAAACATTTGACACCAGATGGCGTAAGTATACGTTTTCTTCACAAAAGTACCTATAAGTTTTCTGCTTCTGTTTAGCAATTATTAATCCCAGGTGGTGGGGTCTTTCGCCGGCACTTTGCTCTATCTTGCACATCCTCCGGCACGACGTCACTCTTTCTCAAGTCCTGCTTCACCACTTTCCTCCACCTGCGCTCGGGTCTTCCTGGGTTACTTTGATGTCATTTTTTTTTTCATAACGCGTAACATTTAAATTGTGATCTCTACGAAAATATGTGAGCACATTTGGCAGTCGGAAAGTATTAGTTTGGTGGGAGATATTATACGTATCTAATCTATGTACCTTCATGAAACTGACTTGTGGATGTTTTACAATTCCTCTTTGGATTTCTTTGCTATTAATCCTTCTTTTAAATCGCTCACTGTTCATATTGCAAAAATATAATACAAATAAGGATGACGAAATGATGTCCTGTTTCCTTTTATTTTGAAGTATTCCTTTTATAGTTGGCAATCGTTCTTGATAACAGTAAGGTCCCTAACATTTACCAAAGCAGACACTCGGTAACCATTTACTTTAAGGGGAAGATTAGATCGCCACTTAAAAAGATTGTTAGGTTTGAAAAAAGGAGCTAATTTAAAACTAGATTCACATCTCACAGTCAGAAGGGGGAAAATAATAGTATGGTATATCAGTCCATCTATTCCTTTCCGTTGGGTCCCGTGCAAAGTATGGAGAGAGAACTGGACACCAGATTTGACTGCCGATTTTGACTGGGTATAAAATCAAAAGCTCATCTGACATGCTCGATCAAGGCGAATGTCGAATAGTCGCTCTTCCTTTGACCTATTTGTCCAAATCTCTAAAATTGTTGAGTCTCATAATGTATTCTCACTACACGTCCAAATCGCATTCTTTTATACTAATTATTTCAAGACACATCTTTCTAGAGAAAATTTTGAAATTAGTCTCCACAAATTACTTCATAACTTACCCAATATCGTCCCGACTGAAACAGATTCGTACAATTTTCGAACAAAAATATTTTTGATAAATATTGCGTAAATAAGAGATTTTATACAGATTATTTTCGACTCAAGATCGCTTATTATTATTTAAGCAGGTATCGTTCTCTATATTAGATAATTAAATATTTTTTTGTAATTAACCTTGGAAAACAATAATATGATAAAAAAATCAAGTGATTATAAATTACAGACTCACGTAGCAACAAGCTGTTAGACGCCAGATAGAACTAGCTAGGTGTACGATGTGCATTAATATTGATGATCTCGTAGAAACTTATAAAATTTTAAACGAATACTGCCATGAACCGAAGCTGATATTCCGCCTCAATCAAAATAACTAATAACTGATTTGAGAGGTCAAGATTTGAAGCTATACAAATACAGTTCCAGGCAGAATCCCTGGACCTGGAAGCATTCGTTCTCGAATAGAATTGTGGATACGTGGAGTGGTCCTCGACCGCAGCTTATTGTCGCACAAAGAGTGATTGTATTTAAGAATGGACGTGACAGGCTAATTATTACCTATTATTTATCGTATGCTCAAAAGAAGTATATCGCGTACCTCAAAGGAAAAAGTTTAAATGTTGGGCATTGGGCAATGATAAATTTCGCAAGCAAGCTTGGTCGTCAAAAATTGAATTGAAGGTTCTTTATTTATTCAGATGCTGGCTCATTATTCAGGTTCAGTTCAGTCATCGAAGCTCCCCTCATATGCTCGGAGGCCGCACTCAGTCACAATGTGGCCCACAGTCTGCCTCTTCGCCCCACAGTCTGTTGATTACAGGCAATAATAATTACATACATTACTCAATAGAATATCTATCAGACTCTAATATTATCTGCGATGAGGCAGTCTATAAAAAGACTACGAAAACTACTAAACGAAACCCTTAACTTCATAACGTATGTGCCATGTGGTGGTTGTAATCCAATAAACTCCCATCATCCTTCCTCATCAACAGCCGAGTTTGATTCGATTAATTAATTATGTTTCGTTACTATCCACTATCCAGTAGGGCGATTTAATATTGTAATTTTGGTACGATTGATTCAATTGCCTAATTTGTGTGATAATTATAATATATTATGCGGAATTGTTGAACGTATTGGCTCACTTCATCGGTATTCCGTCCAAGACTAATTGACTGTAAAATTCATCAGATTAATTAAGGTCATTAATTAAGTATTACCATTCAATGAAATATTAGTATTAGTATTTGTAAAACTGTTCTATCCCAAGTATGGGTTCAAATCAAATCATAAAAAAGTCGAGTGAAAAAATGAGAAAAAATGCGTACTTTATCTCCGTGCCAGACCACTAGAAACACGTGTATCTTCTTCTACTTTCTCAATTCGTCGCACCTACTTTAAAAAATATCAGAAAGCTGTTGAAGCTTATGTATTGCCCGATTGAACGAAGCTAATCAAGCTAGCTGCACCACGCAAACTTATACACAACCATCAATAGATATGAAATCTTTCTTGAAGTTTATTTTTCTTGGAAAAAAGTCTATGATTAAAGTCCATTGCCTAAGGCTACGATAATAATAATAATATTAGAAGGAATTGCCTATTGTGTTACAGAAATGAAGGAAAAAATTGGGTAATCGTATCAGAGCGTGCATGCGTAACATCCTTAACTAGGTAACTTTTTACCTCGACATACCTACACACACGCATAATATTTTTGCATAATTCAAGTCTACAGCAAGAAAAGTCCTTCGTGAGAATATCTAGGGAGAAAGTTCCTCCAACATAAGAATAATATAATGTAAGGGAAATCTACATACATTATTATAATGCGATGTTATTTCAGACCAAAATTTTTGAGGAAACTTGAGGATTTTTAAATAACATGAATATCAAATTGTGTATTTCCATATTATTATATTGTAAGTACCTATCTACTGTAACAGCGTATTAAAAACGTACGCATTTTATTTGTATAACTCAGCTAATTGGTTCATATTCTTAAGAATCAACAACTACTTTGCACCTGTTGGAGAGACCGCTGTGCCTGGTAGCTTTCAATGTGGAAGATATTTTATTTCTGGAGATCAGTTGGATTGGTTTTCTGGGTTCAACACCAAGAATAGGTAATAATCTACACATTAAGGGCTTGGTACCAAGAATGACGTCACAGTCATTTCCCTCGGCATTAAGGTTCAAAATTGCGTGAACAATCGCATGATAAAATGGTAAAAATAGCGTTTTTTTTTTTTCATTTTTTGGGGTTAAATTTGCGTCTATCAAAAAACTTTTACAGATATTCCCTAGATTTCAATGCATATTATCAGTACAAATAAAATTTACTCCGCGACTTTCGGGAAACGAGTTTCCGTCTTTCGGAAAAAAGATCAGAGGTCTATACAAGATGAGTAATCTATACAAGATATAAAAAATCTTTTACGGTTATTCCATAGATAAATGTTCAATGCATTTACCCTATTTTGTTCCAAAGCATATTTAGTAACGGTTGTCGAGATATAAGGTCTCCCGTTTTAGGAATTTTTAAAATGTCGGTATGCATACTCTTAAGAAAAACTACTCACAGACTGCATACATTCACTCACAGTTGGCAAAGAACTGTGTATCTTATAACGCATCGTTTGTCCTATTACATATATTAGTGTGAGATGTTGACATGGATGTTATATACAAAAAGATAACTCGACATCTTGCTTGAGCACCTATTTTTTAAGAAACAAATAGTAACAACGAGATACAGAAATGATTTTCGTTACACGTGCCTCTAAAAAACACTTTGATAGCAAAGGTTTTTAGCCCCCTCCATACGTGCTTTATTGAATATTATATAATTTGTATATTCTCACGTTGGTAGCAATTAAATTCAGTATATTATTTGTCGTATGTTTATTTTATATGCATAAAATAAAAACCGATAAGGGTGACAAAAAATACAATCAAACCTTGGGGTTTAGTTATTAATGAAAGTTAAGACCGTAGCCGGGCTGCACTTTCTCCATACAAATGTAGTCCCCTTGTAGTCCCCTGTTTCCTTCCTAGATAATGCCTCTAGAGCAATCGTTTTTTTTTTCATAAAATTTAGGACTACTGTAGGCATGTCCCTATGTTTCGTTTTTTTTTCAAATAGTAATTAAGAAAAAAATATGACCTTCCTAAAACCTTGAAAAATCCCCGTTTCTACCGCCGTGTTCAGGCGACTGCCAGACAAATTTGAAAAAGTTTTAAGATAAAATAAAAACATAGGGACATAGATCTACTCTTGCTTAAAATTTTGATACCAAAAAATATTTAAATCCGTTAACTTTTGGAGGAGGAAACGGGGGACTACGAAACGTCGATTTGGCAAGGTATTTGTAGGTCTGATCGGTCTGAGCTGCAGTTGTCCCTGTCGCACTATAGCTTGGCTGATTGGGGCCAGCGCGACGGCGATATTTATTTCAAATACCTATTTCTCAATTTTCGCTCAGCCCGGCTATCCTCTTAATATTTTCAATTTTCGTATTTCGCACTTTTTTCAGAATAATGGTGTTAAAAAACATTGGATGCTATAATCAATAATCTTTAAATCTAATTTCGACCAACCACTGCTCCTAAATTATCTACGTTTCGTTTGATTGATTTTATATAAGTGTTTTTTAGATTTGGATTTGCATGAGCAGTAAGAGTAAGTCAAGAACAAAATACACCGTCACCACTGAGATTTAAACCCTGCACTTCTCCCTTCAAAGATCGAATCTCCAACCAACCGAGCTAACTCAATATAATATGAATTGACTATTATGAGTTGACTATTATGACTCAATAAAATATGAGTTGGAGGGTTTGAGTTAAGTGGAAGAGATCACTGAATAGCGCGTGAAGACCATGGTCTATAACTTTATCGCGTAACATGATAAATCAATAAATATTTTTATTATAATATGAAATGCAGTAGGTAAAGCTCGGTAATTGTGGTGAATTAGTATGTCACAATGTCCTCTATCTTTCATCGTCCAAGATAATCAAAAACACAAAGAGAAAGGATCTCTCTGTTTTGAACCTGTTAACTTTCTTGTGTATGTACTTACATAACATTAAAGGATTGTCAATGGTAGTAGCGATTTTTATTGTGGAGAATTTCCACTAAACGAAGATAGATCAAACTTAGTCGGTATGTATCTGGTTGAAGTAGGAAAATGTATAAAGATGCAGGGAGAGACCAGAGGAAGAAGAAATGCTGGAAATATAGAATAAGTGAGGTCGTATGAAAATGGAAGGAATTCTCTGCGTGAGATGAATAAAATTATGATTTTAGAAAAATGGAATACTTTCTCATATAAAAGAATTGGATGGGATATACTCGTAGGCACCTACCTATAGAATTTTTCACTACAGGTACTTAAATGAAATTGAACTGAAATTCTTCGAACAAACTTAGTTATTTCGCTACTTGCGACTTAACACATAAATCGGTATCATTCACCAATTCAAGTTCACCTTTCTTTCTTCCTTCAACGACATTCTTCAAAGCGCGATGGTTTCTTGCGTGGTTGTTTACGTGGATGTTTTTCAGGAAATCCATCAGCTCTTATGTCATCCTTTCACGCAACAAAAAAATTACCACGGGAAGATAAAATTGGATACAGATGTTTGGATAATGGACTAAATAATATTTTTATTTTAAGCCATCTATTGAAAATTTTCATAACACACTATACCATAGTAAGAGGTTGTGATGTATTGGTTCAGATGTTTAATCTTTGAGAATTAAATAATAAAAATATAATGAGACATCTATAGAAATAGAAACGTAATATTTATAATGGCGTGAAATATGTACGATCATAGTCGTTTCAGAGATCACTCGTTCTTTATGGGTGGAATGCCGATAAATAAAAAATAAAGAAATAAAGAAAAAGTATATAGCATTAATGATTTATCTAGTACTTACTAATGAGATAGTAATATTATAATATTTTGATAGATGGCGTTCATTAAATAAATAGTAGGAAGTATAAGGTCAGGAGAATATTGGAAGTTTATTCTAACAGTGATTATTGTAAATTGCATTTCGTTATAGAAGTCCCCTGGTGCAAACTTGGTTTAGTGTTGCTTGATCTGATAATAAGATATGAGTACATTTTTTCGCTCCTTTGAGATTATATTTCAGAACTGTTGTTTTTAAAAAATTGACGATTTTTGGATTGTTAGAATAAACTGGCAACACTGTTTTTCTAAGAGGAAGATACCTAAATCATTTAGGTATTACTGGCTTTTCATGTCTGCATCTCGCAGATGGCATATGTTGAGAATTTTCTCAACGAAAGGCGGCAGATAACTGTTTTTCTAACTTGTGATGGCGGCTTGAAGGGATCATCGGAGTATTTTTTTCTTTATCCAACTCGCAAAACTAATGATTTCTCTAGCGCCGCTCTGTAATATTTTCGGCATTGTAGGTTACTTGTAAAAGATACAATGTGAGAATATTGTGAACCTTTGACAGCTCTTATGACAAGATTCGACAATCAAATAATCTTGAAAAAATATAATCTTGAACTCGTTCTCTTGAATGTAGACTGATTGTTACGCAATAGAGTTTTTTTACTTTCATACTTGCTTGGACTCAAAGAACCTGATTTACACTCCCAAAATATTCTGTCCCAATCCTGGGACAGAATATTACAGAGGTGCATGTACTAAGGATTTTATATATAAGATAGTGCCTTTGTTAAATTTCCCATATTTTTGCCTCCATTTCCTTTTCTGTCACAATTATTTCACGGCGTTTTGCCTCCCCCTCCCTGCCATCCTATTTCTCACCTTACATTGAAATAATTTGATGTGTAGCAGATTTATCATATTTTTTTATATTTCATTTCGTACCCTGTAGTAGAAAAGGGTCCAGGACCTTTTTTTATAGTGCTCATATTATTATTAAAAAATACGTTGCCTAAAAATGTAGAATAAAAAATAATAATACGTAGAATAATTTGACAGGAAGGATTGCGACATCTTTCTCAAAGAGACATTAATTCGACAAGAAATTCAAGATGATTGGTATCTAACAGAGCTGGGCAGAAAAGCGTTAATCCGTTAATCGTTAATTAACGTATTTAACATTTTGGTTAACGATTTAACGCTTTTCTTCTTCTTCTTCTTCTTTGCCCTAGCCTTTGTCCCATTTACTTGGGGTCGGCTCTCCTAGTCCTCATCCTCCAAGTCTTTCGGTCCCCTGCATCTTCCGCCCGCAGCCCTGCCCCCTTCAGATCCCTGGCGATTGTGGACATCCATGTGGTCTGGGGTCTGCCCGGTCTTCTGGGCCCTACCTCAATGTCCATTGTCCTTCTTATCATATTATCCTGTGGCAGTCTCATGATGTGTCCGTACCAACGCAGTCTATTTTCGGTCACTTTTTCTCCGATTGGAGCTACTTTGAAACTGCCACGGACATGGACATTTCTCACCTTGTCCAGCCTCGTAACACCACCCGCCCACCTGAGCATTTTCATCTCGTTGGTGTGTAGAGTCTGGACGTGGTTGTTCTTTAGGGCCCAGCACTCAGATGAGTAGGTCATGGTTGGTCTGACCACCGTTTTGTATACTTGACCCTTTATCTTGATTGGCATTTTCTTGTCGCACAATACGCCAGAGACAGATCTCCACTTCATCCAACCAAGCCTCGAGCGGTGTGCGATGTCATCATCAATTCCTCCCTTTGCAGACAGTATTGTACCAAGGTACTTGAAGGACTCGACTGTGGGCACTGGTTCGTTTTGAACATGAATAATGTGTGGCTCACTTGGCCTCCGTCCAGAGAAGAACGATTTAACGCTTTTCTTACCTCCAAAAATTATTAACGGATTATTTAACTTCCGTTACATTTTACTTCCGTTAATTAAGTCCGTTAATATTTGCTTGTTTGCATAGACATCATCCACTGACGGCGCTGGCATTAGATAATCCAAGGGTTGTATGGTGTTATGTGTGGTATCACATGTGGGTTGGGAGTTGGAAAAGAAATTTCACTTTGTTGGGATGCATCCTGCATGTGTAAATATGATAGTAGTTGTACTAATGTAGTTTTATTTTATGACATTTAACCGCGATTTTTTACATTAACGCTTTAACGGATTAACGTTAACTTCCGTTACATTTTTCAAAATGTAATGCTTTAACGATTAACGAAGTTAACTTTTTAGTTAACGGATTATCGATTAACGAAGTTAACTTTTTGATTAACGGTGCCCACCTCTGGTATCTAAGTACAATATTACCTTTTTTTCATTTTTGTTTGAATAGATACTATTTGACGTAGACGGACGCTTTTAATATCTTACAACAAATGTATAAAGGGGCAAAAAATATATTTTAAAAAGCCAAGGTTCTAAATTTTACATAGCATAGAGGCAAAGTTCTTACTGAAAAAAATCATTCGTTTGGGAGCCCTTAGTGGTGGGCAATGTAGTTTATCATACAAATAGTTAATACATGTGCAATATTTTTATATGGCTCTTCAATATTGCCCTCCTAGAGAAACAACACAAATGATTTTGCCGTGGATATTTCAAGAATCTATTGCAATTTATTTATTTGAACAATCGAACCGGGAGACCTTTTCTGATTCTTGTCGACTATGTACCAAAACTTCGCATAGAGGTATTCCGAATACACAATATTTGGTGATACAATTTCACAATGCTGCCTTTTAACAGTTGCCATAGTAATAGCTGGAGTAGTTCAACACAAAAAACTTACCTCAATTAAGTCTTTAAATGATTTTTTTATCAATTATCCAGCGGCAAATTGTGTTACCGTGGATATTTCAATTCTTTGAAAGCATTAGACTATTCTTCTCACTTGAATGGTGGCAACAATGTCAATCTGGTTCCTTGGCATCTTCTTGTTTTTCTTCAGCCCTGGTCTATAGAGACCTCTTCCAAATTTTTCTGCTCCTTTTTGCTCTATGGTCTATCTACTTGGCACACCTCTATGAAATATTTTACTACCTTGAAAAAATATGTTTATGAAGAATTGGGTAGGTAGTGGTAAGTTTATAAAATTATTTCGTTATTGTTTCTCATACATACCGTTTTGAAATCATCCAATATTTTAAACAAACAATTTAATATTTATTTCTTATGCATACTAAACTAAGCAAGTATAATATTGTTTCAAGTCTAAAAACTTTATTAAATATTTCAGTGATTTTGTAAAATGAAATGTATCTGTGTTTGTATTTTCTATGTTAATAAATAATTTTATTAAAGATAATATTACGTGGGTGTTCTATTATTCCTTTTTTAACCCTCTTATTCCACAGTGTATATTGGGGTTTCAAGATTTTTCTGACAATGGATTTAATATCTGTACATTTTTTATTGAATCTCTTCTCCTAGGGGTCTGGTATTTTAGGGTACCAAATAAAAGTATGCACTACAACTTTAAATCTTCTAAAAGAACGAGGATGAAAAAATGTTTCAGATAAATTATTTGGCTAATATTCTTCATGTCTACAATAATTTTAAAACAACGACCTCCTTCTTTCTTACAAAACCTATGTAGCACAAATAGATCAAAGCGAGAGAATTGACCATAAAAATATAAATGCACATGGTAAAACAACTCTAAATATCGACTACATAATATTGTGATATATTTGTGTTTTCACTATGAAATTAAAAGGGTACATTTAGTTACTATCATAAAATATTGGTTTTATATCCACAAATAATTACTTATTGAAAATATTGTGAAAGAATATTAAATCATTCTTTGAGAAATTTCCGTAAGCAAATGTTTAAAAGGAACTCTTTAAATAAAGCTATTTCATTAGCAATTTGACAGCTTTCAAACTACAGGTAAAAACTATTAGTCAAACTAACGAAAGGTAATTTATAAAAAGTGTTACCAAATCTAAAACCTTCTCACTTCAAGGATGGACATAATAAATTTCCTTCGGGTGGCTAAATACCTTTGCCTGTCTTAATTTTCGGAGAAATAATAATTATTGGTTTACCTTATTGATGAGAAAACTTTACTTAGATGGACATAAGAAAATAATGGATTCCTGATGTCTTATCTTCATTATTCTTGACTCTCCACTTGTCTCCGCCCATCTCTGTCAAGAGAGTAATTAGTTTTTTTACTCCGTCCGAAATTCATTGACTCGCCTGTTTCTTTATCGATGAATTCATTAGTTGTGATCATTCACTCGCCCTTTACCCTTCAATGTTCATTTACAGTTCACAAGGGCGCGCCATAAAACAAATCTAAAAATCAATAAGTATTTTTTTAGATTTCAATTCGACTTTGCACAAATTCGATCAAACAACAAATCACTCGCCAATGGGATAGAGTGCCATATGAGTAAAACTTCCATCAAACTCTCACCAGATCTTGTCACCCATCTGACTGGCCAGCGATTGTAACCCACGAGACCTATCCTGAAACACCATCAATTCTACCGTCGTCTTAAGGCTACTGTGGGAGATTCGAGTTGAAACGTATGCTTTACCGACATCTGACGACAATGGGGTAGTAATCATCAGTAAGCCTGATCCTTTACTGCATGTGTGTTGACATATGTACGTAGCTACTTTTTATCCGACTACAAGTAAAATTCTATGTATTTCAAAAATAAAATGAGACAAAATACTATAGGTAGATTGGTATGTAAGTATGTAATATTATATTCCATAGTATAAGTGTTGCTCTGGATGTAACTTCGGTTCAAGATATTTAGGTGTATTTAGACTCCACAGTAGATTAACGATAACGAACGCGATGATCGCTCTGAGAAAATTAATTACCGCTGTTACCTATACACTATACACTCTCAATACATAATGTAACACACTTCTCCACAACTTCGTACCACTAAGTATTTAGTTCCTATACATTATAATATACTCGTACCATCTCAGTTTCACAACTCCGATATATTGAGCCAGGCAATTAATAGCAAGACATCGATATTAGATACGAGCAGTTTAGGTTGGAAATTAAATAAATTATAAGTTACTTATCGTTCCACTTAACATTCGTAGCTGCTGTATAAAAAAAACTATCTTTTAATAAAAGGCAATCCAATTTGGGACAGAAAAAAAACTATTATTACTATGACCCACAAATAGATTCATACTTGTTTACTCGTCCTGAACGTTTCCGGTTAGACTACAGCTTGCTACTCTAATGCCTCAAGCATACGTTTTCCAGACAGCGAGCCGATTGAGTAACAAGGCGTGAACGGTCGGTTATGTACACGAACCAAGACAAACGCTCCATCCACACGCCCTTTTACTCACAAACACCCGCTCGTTCCGACACTTGCCAAGCGTGCGGCGCCCACATAATATAGCATATCCCCAGGGTTGCAACCTTCTCTCGTCGGATGGTACTTCAGTAGGTGGGTGTCATTCTATGTTGCGCCGCAGTCACATTTTAAGGTGTCATCATTAGAGATGAACCCCCATCTATGAAAATTCTTTTTACAGTTTATCGGCAAGTCTACATTACAATTTGTTGCAGATTATAACAAAGATACTTTCACTATTAATCTATCTTATTAACTGCCTCAGTGAGTAATTAAAGTAAGTTGGTTGGTAAGAAGGGAACCTACTTACGTGTGATGAAATTTGTTTCTAGTTGTTAAGGAGTCGATCCATCGCATTCCCACTCCACCGCAAGTGATGGGTGAAGCGGTGGTTATTGGTTCAACTTTAACAACTTATCATTTATCGAAGCAATTGGGTGGAACCAACGATTATTTCAACACCTTAAATTATTTCATCTTTAAGGAGCATTCACATCATCTACGAGTATTTTTAATTTTCACGTTCCCTTGTTACTTAACCGTTGAAGAGTTTTCTTTCTTCGAGTTATCGTAGGGCTAGCCTTCTAAAAACACAGTTTTTTTTCAATACAAATTAAATTGTTTCTAATAAAATGTTTAAGGAAGATTGTTCCTTTTCTAGCGCATGATTAGAACGGTTTTTTTTAATGTATGGACTGCTCAGAAAAAATCCGAAGAACACCTACACCTGCGATGAAATTTTCAACTCATTTTGGCACAAAATAAAAAACACGATTTTTAAAAATGGCACATTCAGATAGAATTTGATGGTACCTACCTAGTGCCTGGTCAAGACAATTTTTTGGTTAGGTATGGCGAGTTTTTCATTAGTATTTAGGTTATGATTTGTAATAATTTTATTGTTATAACTACTCACATAGTATTAACATCCAAAAAGAAGAATCCGAGTATTTTACTCATTTCGCCAAAGTAACACATAACGTTTGTATTGTATGATTAAATTTCATTTTACCTGATTTGTTCTTTATGTTTCTTTACTTATAACTAGTTTTATTAATTTAATTTGTTTAAAGGTTTTCTCTTAGATATATTTTTTTCTGGTAAAATCGACGGGCCTTCACTGATTTGCTTTCTGTTTTTGTTGAATAGTTGATATCTGCATGTATAAATAAATAAACAATATTTTACGAAATTCGCAAAAAAGTTGCTAAAAAAATAATATCCAAACATTTTTAAGAGTGGTGTGATTCCTCCGCTTGAAACCAATATCTATTAGTTTCCTAATGATTGTTTTAAGTCGCTTTTAAATAACGATCGAAATAACATTAAAATAATAACAATTATCAATTGAAGCGATGACGTTATTAGTTAAGGTAAGCAAAGTTTTGATGACGAAGATTAACACTAATGAGGTAGAGCTCTATCTTCCTACAGAACTTTGTTATCGCGTTCTTTATGGTACCTACTTGATCCTTTACTAACCAATTTCGAGAGTAGTTTACCAAACATCTGTAAGCTTTCGAACATTACGTTGACTTTTGTTGGATAAGGTTTATTGTTATTGATAAAAGGGAAAGTTAAAAAGCATAAGTAATTATCCGATATTACACATAATTATATACACTGATGCTTTCTAAAAAAACCTTATATTTTTTAACGCATTCGTAAAAAACGTTAGAGTTTTCCCTTATCGTTTTAATCGGAATAGGGAGATGGCGCCATGCTTAAATCTTTGTTAATTCTAAAAACAAAATAATGCAAACGATCAACGCAAATACATTAATCAGCTTTATTATTACTTTATGAATATTCTTATGATTTAAAATCACACACAAATGCAGTTGTGTTTTTTTTTCGAATGTGTTTAACCCTTCATAGAGCACCTAGAACAAAGTGGTACATATAGCTACCACCTGATTTAAACTCATGATTTATATATTTTGCATCTGATAATGCATAATTAATCAATTTTCCTCCAATAATCAATAATAAATATAATAAATATAAATATATAATAAATATAATCAATAATAATAAAATAATCAGTGGTAATTAAGATTATCTACAAATGTAATATTCGCGCATTATAAAGCCTTTGTAGCGCCAATTTCACTTTTAATGGTAGTCTCCATTAACATTGCACTATATTGACCACGTCTTTATGGCATAAGATTCATTATTAGAAGAAAAATGTAGGTTTGAATTATGAGCCTTGTATCAAGTGGTAGTTATAATGTACCACTTTGTTCTAGGTGCTCTATATGAAGGGTTAAACACATTCGAAAAAATAACAAAAAACTCTATTTCCGTGTGTTTAAAATATGAGAATATTCATAAAGTAATAATAAAGCTGATTAATGTATTTGCGTTGATCTTTTGCATTTTTTTGTTTTTAGAATTAACAAAGATTTAAAAGCATGGCGCCATCTCCCCATTCCAATTAAAACGAAGGGTGATGATAATTGAACAACAAAATGTGAGATACGAGAATGTGTGGGGTGAAATTATTAGAATAAGCTGACTAAGACATATAAAATACAAATATATTTTGAAAGGGAAGAAATTTATAACAAATTAATGAGGTGCAGTCGTGCATTACTGAAGGTACATACTAGAAGCGACGAGTGAAAGGGGAGTCAAGGGTTAAGAGTATATGCATACCGACATTTAAAAAATTACTAAAAACGGGAGACCTTATATCTCGACAACCGTTACTAAATATGCTTTGAAACAAAATAGGAGGGATGCATTGAACATTCATCTAGGGAATAGCCGTAAAAGATTTTTTATATCTTGTATAGATTTCTCAAAAATTGTGAAAAACACCTCTGATCTTTTTTCCGGAAGACGGAAACTCGTTTCCTGAATGTCGCGGAGTATTTTTTTTCTGTACTGATAATATGCAACAAGTTTTTTGATAGACGCAAAATTAACCCCAAAAATGGAAAAAACGCCATTTTTACCATTTTATCATGGGATTGTTCACGCGATTTTGAACCTTTTAATGCCGTGGAAAATGACTGTGACGTCATTCTTGGTACCAAGCCCTTAGGATCTTGGGGAGATAAAGTTTACAAAACGGTTTACTAATAATTTCAAAGATTTATAATCCCATACACAAATATTATTATTTCGCCGATTTTGCGAAAATTATTGAGTTTGTTAAATTGGTACTTCCGCAACCTTCCGATACTTCCGTAATTATTTTGTTAACAATTAGTAGGCAGAATTTTACGGAATTGTAGGTAAAAAGGTATAAACGCGTAGATACTTTCCTGAATACATGGGTGTCGTAAATGAGGACTAGCGCGCACTTTTAAGGGCATGGCACCAGGAATGACGTCACAGTCTTTTCTCACGGCATTAAGGTTCAAAATTGCGTGACAATCGCATGATAAAATGGTAAAAATAGCGTTTTTTTCCTTTTTTTGGGGTTAATTTTGCGTCTATCAAAAAACTTTTACGGTTAATCCCTAGATTTTAATGCATATTATCAGTACAAGAAAAAAAATTTATTCCGCGACTTTCGGGAAACGAGTTTTCGTCTTTCGGAAAAAAGGTCAGAGGTGTTTTTAAATAATTTTTTTGCGAAATCTATACAAGATATAAAAAATCTATTACGGTTATTCCCTAGATAAAGGTTCAATGCATCTACCCTATTTTGTTCCAAAGCATATTTAGTAACGGTTGTCGAGATAGAAGGTCTCCCGTTTTTAGAAATTTTTGAAATGTCGGTATGCACACTCTTAATTGGAAAATGTGTGGTTCGAATTTCGGTGCTATCCGTGAATTTTGCACTTCATAACCCAAGCTTTCAGATAACTGTGAATGAAAGTATATATTGCAAAGTTAATTAAAAAAATAGTGCAAAGGTATCAAATATGTGATATTAAGTACCTACACGATAGAAAGACACATAGGTAGCTGAGCTACTATCTGCTGAAATCCATTTCCCATCAAGATCTGATGTTCTTTCATCAGCTTAATCCAATTACTTAAGATGCAAGGCTGTTTATTACATTATATTAGGTATTATACTTCCAAGTCATCACAACACCATCAAACTTTCCTTCATCCGAGCCATGGAGCTTTGTATCATAAATTATTTAACAAACTTTGCCTTTAATCTTTAAATTTCTTTGACGTATACCTGTCACTCCTTTTAATTTTGATTAGGTACCTACCTTCGTATTAATTAACATTGGAAATACTTACAATTAGTATATAAATATGGAGGAAACTTAAAAATTCAGTACAAAACCTCACGATACGTGAAAGACAGTGTATTTTTCTTCTTCTTCATACACTTGTATGTATGTATTTTGTATATATCAAATGAATGTCACAAGTGGTTGGTTGGCAGACATTGCCTACAACAATAAACCCGCCATTTGGGATTTTTTTTTCAATAAAGATTTTATATATTTATTTTTTTAGGTTGCGATTGAGCAATAAGTCTCCAATTGAAAAGATTTATAATAAAATTTGCAGTCCATTCTTTACGTCATATTTTTAGCGCTCGGATCTCAGGCTACAAGGAAAGTAGTTCACTTTAATTTAAAAATTTATTTATACACTTTTCGTTTTCTTTGGGCAAATATTTATAGAAATAACGTCAAGATTTGTAGAGAACTGATAGTTAAACATAAATAAACATGAAAAAATAGGTCATGATGCTGCAGGCGGTATTATTTTCATATTAATATTATATTATATTTCATAATATTTAGTCTGTGAGTGGATCTTCCCATGGGGAAGATTGGCAAGGAAAATAATGATCTAGTAATATATTATAACCATAACCAAAATGACAAGCAGAGGATGAAGATGTAAAGGGACCGTCTCACTACACGCAAATTAGGGATGGAAAACTGTTATCGATGTGCGAAGTGATACGATTGTTTACTGTAGACCAGCCATGTCAAATTCAAAGTCACTAGTGGGCCAAAAGCATGAAGACCATAGGGCGGTGGGCGACCAGGTGGGCCGCAAAACCTAATCTTAAACAAGACAAACTACTGAAAATCTTAACTAAACAAAATACAATTATACAACAAGAATATTTATTAAATTTCTAATAAAAAATACATTACAAAAAAGTACAAACATTGACTTAATTCTTTCGCCAGATATTTGACATCTTTCGTATTTAATTAAGTTGTCTATTTGTGGAGTGAACAAACTGCAAACGATTTTTAAAAATAGTTTTTCGGTTTTTAGCACGCGCCGGATTGATGTTATTACTGTTGACGGTTTGTAATCTAATTGAGTGTGTCGTAGAGAGTTGGCGGATATCATTAAAAATTATGTTGGTGCCAGGGGAGACGGTCATCCACGTCTTCTAATGCCAATAAAACAGGTTCACTTTTACGGAATAAATCCTCAATCAAAAGTCAAGTCATCCAGTGGTGAACCGTCTAAACACAGAAGTAATGCAAGCACCATAAAAATTGTAGTATATCCAATAGGATGGAGGAATTCCCTGCTTCTTCTTCTTGTTATCGTGTCGGTCAGCACTCATCAGATTCCTCTCCGCTCCCAGAAAGCCACAACCTCTCCCGCGTCATCGTCCAAGGGGGAGCGATCCGCGAGGCTCTCCCATGTGCACCGCCTAGGAACCATTGGGCAGGCCAGGAGGTGCTGAGTGTCCTGCACCTGCCCGCAGTCGCACGTCGCGTCCTCAGCTATTCCGCATCTTTGGAGGTTCTTCCTAGTGCGGCCGACCCCGGATCTGATCCTGTTGAGGGTTTTCCACGATGGCCAGGGTAGATCGTGTCCTGGGGGTAGGGCTTCCATTGGCGTGTTAAATAGGGTCCCTTGTGCATCCTCTGCTGTGCCCCTCCACATGCTAGTTCTTGCAGTTTCAGGTATATCTGCTAAGGGTTTGGTCGCGTTTAGGAAGCTCCTCCTGGATTTGAGGCGCCCAGGTTCCCTGCTTTAAAATACCGATGATCCTTGCAAAAGGGAAGCCATAATTACCATGAGAAACTTCTTCGTGGAGTGAATTGCTGTTCATTATCCAGCGTGAAGGGCAGAAAGAGTTCGAGATGATGGACTCAAATCCCGACACTGGCGATGACGTATTTGGTTTGCACTTTATGACACAAGTTTGTAGTTTCCTGTGATGTGTGCAGGAAAGCATTTGCGTTTACAAAAAAATGACGTATTAATCGATGTATGATTGGCATCACTATGGGGAAGACATTGAAGCTGAAAGCAAGTGGCAATAACAAAATAATGGAAATATTTATATTCAAACATCAATCACGTTGTATTGTTTTTAGGAAGGGATTTAGTAAACAAACCCTCCACAACCTACCCTTAGGGTTGTAATATGAACATAATACATTCAGCAATTTCTTATTCATCCATCCATAGCATCATTTTAAACCCTACAGAATTATATGAACAACACATAAGACGTTATAATAAAGTATTACAATATATCACAACATTTATATATATATCTAGAATGATGAGAGTAATCATTGATTTCGTACGCTCAGTGAATGTGACTCGACATGACTATTTTTTTGAGAATGTAACTTGTAAATTAAACGAAATACTTAAATTGCACATTTCACCTTTATTTAATGCATATGGCAAAAGACCTGGCAATTACAAATTTAGAGGTAAATCTCTTAGCCAATTGGCAGCGTCAGCACTCAGCAGTGACCCCGTAGATCTCAGTTAGACCGCACTCGAAACCAAAAATTGGACACTCAACTATATGGCCCATCGTCTGGTGGCGACCACATTTACAGTCGGGGCTCGGGGAAAACCCCCATCGATGCATAAGGTCTGCGCATCTTCCGTAGCCTGTCCTGATTCTTTTAAGTTAGGGCAAGTCAAAACCGGGTACACGCTCATGAGGATTTTCTATTAAGTGTCCATTTGGGACGTTAGCCTCATTCCAGAGGGAATGCCAATCCTCGTTGAGCGTAGGAAGCTGGGGGGCGATGCCAGTTTCCGCAATAATTAGCAATCGTAGACTTTCAGGTAATTCCAAGCCGATTGCAGAGTACTGATTGAGAACTGAAGGACTGCTGCTCTAGATGGGAGAGGATCGCGACTGATTTTGGAGGCAGCCAAGACCCAACAAGGGTTGTACTGTTATAGAAAAGAAAATAACTTTCGGAAAAATCAAATTCATAATCAGCACCGATATTCGAATTCTGGAACACCAACTTAGAGAAGGTGCAATCGTCTCACATTGAAAATCAAACAATCTCACATTTATTCTATTATATATACAAGATAACTACATATTCAATATAAGATAAGTGAATCTAGTTTAGAAAGAGGAAAATCGACAGCCTTCCATAATCTCCAGCAGATTTTTTCTCAGGCTCTCGAAATAGATTTGAAAACATTTCAATCATTCTTTTCCTATATTTCTTTTGCCTTTTTATTTTTTTCTAATCGCTCTTAAGACTCCTAAAAAACTTTTTGTAAACAAAAACCATCAGGAGTAAAATATCACATAATGCGAATCGAATAGAATATATATTTCCTAAGAATACTAGCAAAGGTTAGTTACCTATAAGTATGAAGTTACTTAAAAGATTTTGTATGTGGGTGTAAGACGTTTCAAGGGGCATAACTAAATTACACATGTCATTAAGTCTATAGAGATAGTGTCTGGTCACGTGCGAATTTTGCCACGTCTCTCGGGGGTTAAAAGTTATATGTTCATTTCGATAATCATTTCGAGCTTAAAAGCAAAAAGATCCAATTCCAGGAGAAATGGGGGACCGTGATGGCACTTATACAATTTCACACAACAACGCGATACAGATTCTTTTACGTCAAGTTGTTTGCGTTTATATTTAAGTTTGTTTTTTTCACGACCTAAAAAAAATAGAGAAAAAAAGATAATTGAAAAATATGAAAGAAAAGCAAGTATTACATACTGGTAAACATTACATATGATGCATGGTATGCGATTCTGGACAACAAATTCCATGATGTTTATATAGTAAGGTGGGGAAGAAATAGAAGACTCTTCTGTTTTGCAAAAATTGTCAAGACCGAAAACTCTATACGAAGAAGACTACCCAGAAGGCCGCCGAAGAGATGAATGGACGGGTGAACATCCTCATTCCAGGACAGCCCGCCAGCATCGTAGGAAAAAGAAGGTTTCACGCATAGACGTAAATCGGGCTGGCGCATCTGTAGTAATATTTTATGTGATTTAGTAAGGATGTGATGCACAATGGAAAGTAGAAAGACTGCATAGGACAGGCTTTACAAACTATCGTACCGCAATGCAAACTAACGCATTTGTACCGCAACGGTGTAACGGATGGAAATATCTGAACTGAAGATCATAGTGAGTCTCTTTATTTGGAGATGGGGGTAGAGGTACGGTATAATCCCCATCCCATCCACAACCCTCAATGCAGGATGACAAGTGAAGTGGAAGAACAAAGATAAAGACGTTACGTCGCTTGATGCACCAGCGGAGATTTTCAAATATTAATACTATCCTCGATAAGACACAATATGATAGTAACCAGGTACTGTTACAAAAACGACTCTTTGTCGGCCAAAATGAATATGTTGAAATGGTCGAACAATGTGACCGAATGAGTTATTTCCTATAAAAGACCTGATGGCAAAGACCGCAGCAATACGATGAAGAGATGACCTGGTCAAACATGTAGGTGCCAACTGGATCCAGAGAGCCCAAGATAGAGGGTCGTGGAAGAAAAAGAAGGAGGCCTATGTCCAAGAGTGGATGGGAGTAAGAAGAGTGAGGCCACCAGACAGCCCCTACGTTGAACGTAGAAACATATTAGATACACAAAATCTGTACTATTGATGCTTCCAAATTACTGTATTTAATAAATTCATGAGTCATGGAACTCTTTTAGGCCCCATACCCATCTTTTAGGCCCTATACAAAGAACGCGACTTTCTTCCTTACAGAGATTGAAACAGTTCATTGGAGCTGCAGTTGGACCTAAAATATAGTAAAGGTACTTCTTATAACAATTCATTACAACTGTGAATGTTTTAGAAACGACGTATTAATAATATTTGCACAAACTTTTGTTAGAAATTCAGCACCAGCCAATGGCTGATGTATACTGAGATATCATACTACATACATAGCCGTATCTCTACTCCAGTCTCGATCCAATACGAGTAGAATAGAACCAATACAGTACTCGATACCTGAACAAAATATAAAATATCTATCATATATCTACCAATAATGTATACTATGTGTAGTGGTACTTTCTTAGTATAAAGAAATATTTATAGAGAAGTTTCGTGAAAAAACAAGAACAGGGGGGGTACTTTGTAAGCTTTCTCGCCCTAAACACGCAGATAAAATGTTTTAGGAAAATGACCCTTATGGCGATATACATAAGGTCGTTTTTCGTGTGCATTTTATCTGCGTGTTTCGGGTGAGAAACCTTTAGAAAGTTCCAGTACTGATCTCGATCGTAAAGTATTGAATATATTATATGTTATATTTCAATTCTATTGGTTAGTAGCCAGGTTGGAAACGCAAGCGACAATAATTATTAACCCGGTGAGCGCAGGTTCGATCCCGACGCCAGCATACTCTACTTCACGACACAAGATTTTCTAGCTTGCTCTGAAGTGCACAAAGTGTATTTGGATTTATTTCGATAAAAAGCGCCCATTTTTGGGTTACTGAAGTCTAAATATCAATAGTTTTGAAGGCGATTTTTCAAGGAGACGGTGACCTTCTGGGATACGGGGGCACATGTGTGGAATTCTGCAATTATCCATTCTATTTACGTGGTCCCTCCAGAAATTTCTCCTAGATTGTTTTTGAAAGCCTTGTAATATTACTTTTCTACGTTATTTTAAAAATATGTACTTAAAATATTGTATTAGTCATATGAATGTAAGAGTACCATCGACAAAAACCATCGAAATCTATTTGGCTTTAAAAAAATGGTGAACTGGAAAACTCGATGGTATGATTTGAGCTCATCTCCTTCTAGTTCTCGATATTACAAAATGTAGCATATTAAGGCCTTGGTACCAAGAATGAGGTCATTTCCCACGGCATTCAGGTTCAAAATCGCGTGAACAATCGCATGATAAAATGGTAAAAATAGCGTTTTTTTTTCAACTTTTGGGGTTAATTTTGCGTCTTTCAAAAAACTTTTACGGTTATTCCCTAGATTTTAATGCATAATATTATCAGTAAAAACAAATTTACCCTGCGACTTTCGGAAAACGAGTTTCCGTCTTTCGGAAAAAAGATCAGAGGTGTTTTTCAATTATTATTTTTTTGAGAAATCTATACAAGATATAAAAAATCTTTTACGGTTATTCCCTAGATAAAGGTTCAATGCATCTACCCTATTTTGTTCCAAAGCATATTTAGTAACGGTTGTCGAGATATAAGGTCTCCCGTTTTTTGAAATTTTTAAATGTCGGTATGCATACTCTTAATGTAGGTTGCTTGCATCCTATTCTAGTTCAGGTTCAGTTCAGGCAACGATACAGTACCTACTTCTACCTACGTATACTTTCCAACGGTGAAGTTTTGTCGAAATCGTTTGAAATGAAATATTTTTTTACCCTCACGCCGCGTCCCTAGCGAGGCAGGCAGAGAAGACAAGACGCCAGACTACCCTATCCTTACACACAGCCTCCGTCACATTCATGCAGTTTGTCACGTACACGTTCTCCGATTTCTTTTACTCAAAACGCGGTCATCCTTGAGGATCTGCTTGTCATGATCGGTCCAGGTCAATCTCGGGCCGCCGCGCCTTACGATAGAGCTCTCTGGCGCTCTGTCCTCTCTGCCTACCCTACAAGGGACATGGCGTGAGGGTATAGATACATAAATAGATAGATTTCTCCTCGTGAAATTTCATAATGACTCTGCTGGTGTTGGGTTATAAAGTTATTCCTTTATAAAATACTTATTACAGGTAAGGTATTCAAACACTTTAGATACTGTCATACTGTATTGAGGAATTTCCGATAATTGAACGACAAATGGCAGGCGATGCTGTCGAGAATCATTTTTATTAAACAACTCAACCTTTTAGTGAAAATTCACCCTTAGTAATGAATTTCCGAATTGTTTGATTTCAATCAGTGACGTATATAGTGGGGGAGAGGGGGGGCAGTCCCCCCTAAATGTAAAACAATTATATAAAAATCGTTATTTTCAAACATTTAGAAAGACACACAGGTTCATCACTTCGCCCATTTTTCAGAATCCCCCCCTCCCCAAATTCAAATACTATATGCCCCCGAAATGAAAACCTATATACGCCACTGATTTCAATGAATTGTGATTTAGATAGTTAGTTTGAACAAATTTGTTACAAAAACTTACGACATTTTCTTGTGCAACATCTATATGAAAATCAAAATGGGTGACGAGCCTTATTGCTGAATGAGTTTGAATGTGAAATGAGTTTTTACCAGATACCTTTCACAGTAAACTTGAAAAAACATTTAAAAAATGTGGGGGAGTTGTTAAAGGTTATAAGAAAATCCATAGATTTTTTTCTCGGTATATTTTTGGTAGTACCTATACATCAAGTCCACGCGTTCCCCAATGAGATGAACTAGGCAGTACCTAACAGAAAACAGTAGGTAGCTTTGTACCAAAGACTAATATATAAAATATAGAAAAACACATAAGAAATCCCAGTAATATGTTTCCTCACAAGACACTTTTGCAAATTAAGATAAATGCGGATATCCCAAAGGTACGTTGTACATAATATGAAGAAAATAAATATACCTATCTACCTTGTACTTTGTTACTCAGGACCTACGAAATAATATATTGTAAGTAGGCTGTATCTCTACATTATATATGGGAAAATGTAGGCATACAACAATATATGGCTAAGATTAAATATTTACTGCGTGGAAAATGTTTAGTAGCAAACGAGGTGAAGTCGACTTTTCCATTTTTATAATTTATTTTTTTAACAATAATAATTCACTGAGTGCAGATGTTTTGACTTTTATTTTCATTAACTAAACTCCCTCTATTGATTTTACTTCAATATTTCCATTACTTACTTTCCGTGTCCGGAACACCATTAAATTTGTAGCCCCGAATATTCAGCCACCCGGATAGCCCCGGCGTTCGCCACTAGCGCATCCTCAAGCGTGCATGTCGCTCCTATTTGGGGGCATGAAAATAGGTGACTGTGGTCCTGTTTGGCACCACACTCCATTTATTTAAGTTCTTTCGTACAAATAAATCTATTTTGTTCATTAATACATTCAAAGCTTGCCCTAGTGAGCAAATGTCATGGTTTCCTATTGCTAGATTATTTAAATATGTATGTGTTTTGTTTACTTGAAATATATATATAAATGATTTCTATTTATAATGTAAACCTCTGTATCTTGTTCACCAGAACTGTATATAAATAAATAAGTAAATGAAAATAATAATTTCGTAAATAAACCAGTCTTTTGTCCGGTTTATTAATATTTTCTCACCGAAAAGACATGATAAAAATCCACAAAATTGACTTTTTAGGTCGCGACTAGTGTTCGAGGATTTGCACCCTCATCTTCAGGCGATTTTGAATAAAGTAAGCGAACTAAAAAGTTACATTTTGTGGATTTTTTTTTTTTTTTAATGTTAAATTAGTATAATAATTTATTATTATACATTTGCAATTTTGTATGTGAGTAATGTGATGTAATAACATAATATACGTATTATTATCATGTTGTATTAGTAGGTAGGTACTGGGTACGTGGTAGAAAAAATATGAATAATCCACGAGAATAATATGCATGGAGATTATGGGATCAAAATAATTTTACCCCGTAACAAGACTACGAATAACTTATAATGTACAGTAAGATATGTACGTTCATCGGACGAAACTACGTCTAATTGGACGTAGGATCAGTGAAGGGAAATGTTAGAAATATGTTATACAAAGTGTCCCAACAGTGAACATCATCCATGTATTGGAGGCTGATAAACCAAATGAGTAGTGAGTGAGCGCGTGAGTGAATGTGAGTGAGTAGCAGTGGCGAAGGGTGGATTTCTGCAGAAGACTAACATTTCTTACAGGATTACGTCAAATCAGATACTATTATACCTATCATTTTATTCAAAAGGTAAAGGTAACTCGATGGGAATCGTGTTCTTAGGTAGCTTTGCGCCTGGTGGAGTGATGATAGTAGTATAAGTAATTGGAAAATCGATATACCATATTAATTTTTATTTTTTACGTGAATACAATATTGATCTTCTTTTTTTTAGTATGAGCACGACCATTGTACAAGATATCTAGCAGTCATGGCTCCGCGTCAATATTCTGCATGTTATCTACTGCCCTTGGCGTCACCTTATGGATTTCCTCAAGAACCCCTGCAAACTTCTTGTCAGGACACCTCTCTACTATAAGTATATAGTAATATTGATAAATACATACTCGTAAGTATTGTAATATGACCTTTCTAAAACTCTTCGTTGAGATGTTAGCTACACTATAAATTTTGTGAAATGGTGTTCACAAATGTTCACGAGTTAGCAGGCGTGTGGATGGTGTGTCTGTCTTGGCTTGTGTAGGTTCGTGAACACCCGCTCGTGCACTTGTAAACATCGCTCGGGGCTCGGCGAGCGTACGTGGCTCCTGGATTAGGTTTTAAAATGCGCAATTTTACTACAAATTCCCAAATAATTACAGTCCATAAAACTAATTGTGGGTACTTACCTATTTGTAAAATGCAGTGATTTTATTAAAACATGAATAATAATTTATTTTTATTTTCTTCAGAAAACAACTCCAGCAAGAGTGTCGAAACTTTTATGAAATAAAACAGCTGACAGTTCACCCGATAATCAGAAGCAATCACGTCGAGTTTTCACCTACATATCTTATATCAATGTCAAAACAGTCCTTCTGCTCGAAGCTTCTAAACAAAATGATATGGATTACCTACCGTAGCCAGAGATAAAAGAAACTTTAGTCCTATTACATGATTACAGCATCTAGAGGGAAACACACATAAACTCTTATAACTGGGCGAAAACTGTTAAAAGGAAAGTTTCTCGATTCAGATCTTTAAGAAGTGACGTTTCCCGCTGGTACCTACGAGTACCTACCGATATATTTCTAGCTATGTGGGTGCGGGTACATAATTACAACTTTATAATAGTTTTTAGACTTAGGTAAAGTTATGCTAGTAATTTTGCCACCAGATGACACTAGTGTCGTATAGGGGTAAATATTTCAATCAAGTATATTCGTAATTCGTTTATTTAATCGACTGTGTAAGTGATGCCCATATCGGTAAATCAAGCAAGCTCTCAAGATATTCAGAAAATATAAGTTAATTTATTTAACATTGTTTTATATTTATAGAAGTATGATAGTTAAGTATGTATGATTATTTTTGAAAATCACAAATTATGTTTTGTGAGAACATCAGAATTTTTCTACATACCGGCTTGTTAGGTTGGAGGTCTGGGTTCGATTCCCGGGCGCGGCAGATGGATGGACTGGAATTGGTGAATGTTACTTCAGTGACCATATTATACCAGCCGACGATCTGTCATAAGTTTCATGGAAAGTCCATGCTTTGCTGTATAACTGTAGAGATAACATGTTCTATGGCATAAAAATTTCGTCGATTGATGCAGAATGTCCAAGTGTGTAGAAAGCCAATGGGTAGGCCTATGTTCAGCAGTGGAATTCAAAGGCTGAGAAGAAGATGTATACGGTATGGAAGTACCTTTTCATTCATTTGATTTTTATTTAGTACTAACTCTGTCTACGAAATTTATGAACATTGAAGTGTGTGCCTAATTAAGTGTAAGCAGGTTGGTTCAGAATAAGAGATAAGTTAAATGAACATTCATTTATTCAAGGTACCTCAAGAAATTATTTAAATAATAATATTATTATTATAATGTATATTTAAAGAAATATTTGTGTTGAAAGGAAATTCAAAAGAAATTTTCAAGAAAATGTTTAAATTCATGAAATGTACGAGAAAACTTCTCGAGGAAATTGAAAAAGTTGGTAAATGTTCGTCTTCGTACTTAATTTCATATTTTATCTAAATAGGCGTTACATAATCTTACAGCGTAGTGTAGTACCTACTTACCTTTCATCCAATATCCACCTTTACAGATTCTTTCCAGAATATCTTATCCTGATTAACAACAAAACGACTTAACTATAATGCTTCACAAGTAGTGTGACATACTTCACGACACAGGCTTTTCAAGCTTGCGAATATATATGACATAGGTTTACTCCGATAAAACCAGATTCGTTGAAAAAAATATTGATCATCGGCATCTGTTGGTTTGATCATCTTTGATCATTGATCACAACTTCATGGAGTAAATTGAATAGGCAATAGGCATCCTTGGGCCATCATAACTAATTATTGTTTATTGTTCATTATCGTCCTTAGGTCCTAATTTCGGGTACTTATGCCTAATCCCACCAACTTACACCTAGGAAGGGGAGCCCTAAGTAATTTCCATACAAAAACAGAGATAATATTATTAGAAGTAGAAGTAGTAGAGGTAGAGCACACCTAGAAGAGCAATAAATCCATTCAAATTCTACATAAAACTCTCGTACGTTAGGTGCCGAAATATCCCCGCCCAGAATCTCCCCAACTAGGAGAGTTTTATGTAGAATTTGAAATGGATTTATTGCTCTCTACTAAGTGTGGTCTACCTCTACTACTTCTACTTCTAATAATATTATCTGTTTTTGTATGGAAATTACTTAGGGCTCTCCTTTTTAGGTGGAAGTTGGTGGGATTGGGCATTAGACTCGTCAAATTTACGTAAGTATAGTCTAATTATAATGAAGAAGAGCAATAGAAAAAATATATACGAGTATAACACATCGATGCTATCAGAGTGTAGAACGTCTTCTAGCATTTCGTCAGGAACACATTAACTAATTAATAAATCAAAAAAAAAAAACCTAAATAGTGTAAGTCATACCTACATAGGTACATTGCTTACCTGATAGGTACAAATAGTATTATAGAGGTGAGTGGGTAGGTACTTGCTAGAATATACGTGGGTAGATTGTGATGGTAAGTGGATTTCGCACAGCGCCCCTTGGATCAAGTAATTGCATTGTAAAATCGCGTCGAAATTAATTACCCAAAGAGAAGATGTAACTTGTAGTACCTAGTACCTACCTAGCCAGCTAGTAGTATTGTGTAGTAGTAGGTGAACGATAAAAGAGAGGAGAAATAGGTACTGAGTACTGGGTAGGCAAAATCCTGTGTAGAGGATACTTAGAACAAAGTGGGTAGGAACTATAGGAACCTAGCAAGTACCTGCTTTACCTAATACTAAATATCTACTTGCCTACAGTGCATTTCGCGTTAGAAGTCCCATAGTGCAAACTTGGTTTAGTGTTGCTTGATGTGATAATAAGATATGGTTACATTGCATCGCTACTTTCAAATTATATTTTGGAACTGTTGTTTAAAAAAAATTGCCAATTTTCGAATTATTAGAATAAACTGGCAACATTTTTTCTAACTTGTGATGGCGGTTTAAAAGGATTATCGGAGTATTTTTTTTCTTTTTCCAGCTCGCAAAGCTATATTTTCTTTAAAATGATTTCTCTAGCGCTACTCTGTAATATTTTCGGCATTGTAGGTTACTTGTAAAAGATACAATGTGAGAATATTGCGAACCTTTGACAGCTCTTATGACAAGATTCGACAATCAGGGCTACCAACAATACAATCTAAACTCCACTTGCAGGTAACGTCAGAACGGTGGTCAAGACGGATGGTACAGATAATAATAACTATTAGCTCTATAAAATAACACCATGGGAGCAATTTTCGCTGCAGTATTGTACAGTGAATATCACTTTTTCCGGATTTTTTTTTTCAATGAATCTGTGCTTATAAAGAGACATAAATTCAAAATACTCGTTTTATACGTAAGTAAGTACCTATTACGTTTCATATACACTAAATTTGCTGTTCAGTTTCAATTCTTATTCATACGCACTTGTTATACTTAAGAGTATGCATATTGCATACCGACATTTCAAAAATTTCTAAAAACGGGAGACCTTATATCTTGACAACCGTTACTAAATATGCTATGGAACAAAATGGGGTAGATGCATTGAACCTATATCTAGGGAATAACCGTAAAAGATTTTTTATATTTTGTATAGATTTCTCAAAAATATTTTTTAAAAACACCCCTGATCTATTTTCCGAAAGACGGAAACTTGTTTCCCGAAAGTCTCGGAGTAAATTTTTTTGTACTGATAATATGCATCAAAATCTAGGGAATAACCGTAAGAGTTTTTTGATAGATGCAAAATTAACCCCAAAAAATGGAAAAAACGCTATTTTTACCATTTTATCATGCGATTGTCACGCGATTTTGAACCTTAATGCCTTAGGAAATGTCTGTGACGTCATTCCTGGTGCCATGCCCTTAACGTTTCAAGTAATTCAGTCTCCACTGTGTGTAGAGAAGAAGGCATAATAGGGATTTTAATCTTGTTTCATCTATTTATAGTAAAGTGGATTGTGCGTTATCTAAGTAGGTGCTTAGTTGCAAAGATAATTTGTTCTGAAGTTTTAGAAGACGCAACTAGAGTGAATAATATTATAAATCTATCGATTTTCCATCGCCGTGAGCTAATCGTATTCTCATAAGGGTGTTTGAAACGTACTGGCTGAAAAACTTTTGAAATCCAAAATCTACACATAAGTACTATTTGGGCATGTTGAGAGAATGAATAACAAAAAGATATATTTGGATGAGCGAAGATGTGTGAGGAAGCGTGGATGCCCGAAACTGACATGGACTGATCGTGTCGACTAGATCCTCAAGAATGGACGCGTTTTCAGTAAAATGAATCGGAGGGCGTGTATGACAAACTATATAGTCACTGAGTTTTCATCACATCCATGTCTAAAATATTAAACATGAAGTGTTTGAAGACATCGGAGTCCCTTGACATACCTTATTATAATTACTTAGCACCTAATTGAATCCTTATTAACTCCATTACCTACTCCCATATGGAGAGATGCTCCCATTTAATTACATATTAATAATAACACCTACATGGAGAGAGCCATCTTCTGCCACATCTTCGTAAAGAAATATTACACAGATAATAAAAATCATATTTTTCCCTTTTTTATTCTCAAACTCAATGTTTATTCAATGAAAGTGAAATCCAGCGTATCTATTTTGAAATTCTTCAAGAATTCGCAGTATCAGTGGTTTTTTTTATGGAAACAATGAAAAAAAATTTCTGTTTTGCTGAGTTGCTATAATTTAATTTAAACTCCGTCAATACCCTTATGATTTTTTTTAATCGGTCCCGACCGTGTGGTTTGAACACTAAATCGTTGCTTTAGACTTATTTTATTCCTGAACTTATACTATTTGTATAACATGAGTGTATGTGTGGATTAATTGATATCAGGCACTATCACGATAATCTTCATAGGTAATCTGTTGTTCAATACGCATAAAAATCTTAGCTATAATTTAGGTAAACTGAAACATGAAATTGGCAACCTAGGTCGATAATAACATTACAGAGATTTCAGGGTGGACTATTTGGCCCACCACGCATACGTTTAAATTTCAAGATATTTGGACGATATCTAAATACCTGAATATAGTAATTTGGATGGTATCTAAATACCTATGTACCCACATAAAAGAAAAAAATAGTCATATTATATGTCTCTTAATTCCTATTTGCTGAAAAGTAAACTATATTCTTTCCATTCTGCTTAGCATAACGATGGCGTCAAGACTCTTCTTTAGTTATGCATGTTATTTTATCAATGATACATCAATTGAACCTACTAATAGAATACTGTAGATTAAGAAGACCAAATGTTTTACATTCTAGGTCGGTATATATAATCCCATTAGTATTATCAGCTACAGGTATAATACCAAAATCGCTAATAAACAATTTAAAAAAATTAGATTTACCGGAAAATTTATACATAAAAATGCAAAAATCGGTCATTATTAATACTTGCAATATTGTAAGACGATTCCTAAATACTGATATTTCAGGCACAATGCTTGTATTTTAGGCCCCGCGCATCTGAGCCTAATCCTGTGATATCCGTGATATCTGGATAGGTGAATTTTTCCCAGTATTAGGCTGATGAGTTTATATGTGAATCATGAATGATAATATGTAGACTCTTCTGGCTGATAATACTGAGAAGTGTGTTGGCAAAGTCATGCCTCCGCGTAAAAAAATTACATAAATCATAATAATAATAATAATTGGACAACTTTAGGCGCCGTTTAGCGATAAAATCGCCCCAAGGGCACCTTACATTTTTCTTTTCACCATATAGGATCGTCACAAACAGTAAAAATGATAATTAAATCACCACATAGGATCGTCACAAAACAAAATAATAAAAATGAATTAATCTAATCAGTTTCGGCTAACTTGACCTATCATTGGCTGTGACTGACCCGTAGGTACGCACAAAAAGGTGAGTCTTCAGCAACCTCCTGAACTCCATATTTGAATATTTGAACATAGAAGTGGTAAAGGATATACGTATTGAGCAAAAGCAGATATGTCTGTAAAAATGCTGGAAAAAATATGCAATAAGTATTTTTATTTGTTAAAAGTTGCTATAAGCAAAGTATACTTAGATTTCTCTGTAAATTTCCCACAAAATTTTGTAAGAAGAGTGGAATGATAGATCGTAACCGAATGTGTTTTTTCCGTTTGGTAGAATATGGTATGGGTAGCGGAAATGTACCTACATAATAATAATATGTAATATAAATATATGTATATCTAGTGGTAGACACTATAGCAGTATAGTTGTGTCATCCGGCCAATGTGGAGTGTTAGTTGTGGCTGTTATTGATAAAAAAAAATAATAGTACAGAATACAAATAACAGATACTAAATAACAGGCACATTTGATTGTAAAATTGAACCAATTCAATGAAACATACATTTCTTTCATTTTCATTTTGTGTCTATCCGTCTTGTGAGATCATCACGTCTCTTTCTGTAACAGCAAAATTAAAAAGAATCTGTTTACCTTATATCTACAAGAACTGTGTTTCCTAAAACCAGTAATTTTCTGTTACTATAATTATGTGAAGTCTGACGGTAACGCAGAGTCCACAAGGTTTCATCATACGAATCAACTATATACGAGTATTATGGTGTGTGTGTGTGTGTAACCGCATAATTTCACCTCATGTATCGTATGCTCTCAATGATCTTAAAATGCTCCTAATCTGAAAAATGGGCCATTGAAAATCATAAGGAGTATAATATATATTAAAGCGGAACTTCCGCCGCCATAATAGACTCAGCATAATGTTTAGTACGTATGTACAATTGTACAACATTCCCTGCAACCGAAAATAATAGTTTGTTTCATTAGAAAACAGCTATAGCGGAAATGTGACTGTTATTTTTTCTCACTTTAATTCACAGTTGTATAGTGATCTCGTGTATGGCATAAGTGGTAAGGGGGTTGAAAGGAGACGTGTGTCGCGTGACATATCAGTCCTGGTCATCTTTTATCAAGCTAATGGGCTAGAAACCCACCCTTGTAGAACATATCCCCCTACACTCGACGCTACTACGACATAGAATTTCCTTACATTTTCTTTGAAACCCCGTCTCATATTATATTGGTACGTAGACGCAGTATACATCAGTCACGTACCTACATATCAATAACGAAATAATTCTTTGGCTATGCTTGTTCTTCAATACATAACTACCGAATAAGTGTCTTCGGCTTTTTGCTCTTTCTTTTAGGTCATTTATCACGCTTCTTAGAAATTGCTAAACGTATACTGCAGGGCGTAGGCCTCTCCTTTCCACCTCTACTCCTCTCGTTCTCAAATCCAGAACCCAGATGAATCTACCACACATACTACATGTGTATGTAGAAAACCAAAATATTGCTGGATTTCGAGTGATAACATAGAAAGATTATCTTACTTAGCGATTAGCTTTATACTTACTCTTCTCGATATCTTATCATTAACAATAACACAGAAATATACGGGTCACAAAGTCGGAGATTAAGATAGTCTTAAGTACGTATAAACAATACCCCACCTAGATTATTTTAAGCAGGTACGTATTGCATTAGTACCTAAAGGGTATAAGCAATCAATGACAAATAGAAATAATAGAAAATGTACTCATACGTAATACGGTTGGTTGATGGAAAGTGGATCTTACAAGCGAAATGTGCCTAGTTCGAATTCTTTCTTCTTTTCGACGCACATTCTTTAAAAATCTTCATTTCTTTCTCCATTCTGCAGTCCTAACGTAGTCCATATCTGAACATAGAGTCTTCTCTTGAGTGCTTGCAGATACTTTGATCTCGAGCCGTATGTTCTAAAGAGAGTATTTCAGTATATGAATACAAGCCCAGACCCTTTTACTCTAAAAAAAACATAGTACATTGTTAAAATTGAAATGTTCCCTCATTTCGCTTGATTTATTTCTTGATATACCTGTTACTTTATACGAGGATTTCAAACATCAAACACTTCACTATTACTAACTGTCCATTTCTTTAATATTATTTCACCTATACGTCATTTTTTCGTTTATTGATTTACAAATAGGTGAGTGGGTGGATAGAAGGGAGGCAGAGGAGAGGCACCCCTCGTGTGGAAGTATAAAGAAACGATTGAATGAAAATGTCTTAGAGTTTGGAACTATTTTGTCACTAAAGATGCCCCATTTCCATCCCCGTGCTCTGCAAATGCTGTGTATACAAAGCAGTGATGTAAACATTACTTTGCCTACATCGATTTACATGTTAAACATCTTACCTCTCTCTACCTACTGCTTAATTTGCTCGGCTAACATTATCAGACTTTAAATCTGTGAAAGTAATCAACGATACCAAACGATAAATATAATTAAATAATTGATAGGAATTTACAGAAAATCGTCATTGTTTTCCCTAAATATTGATTTTTTGTACAGTGATTTTTTTGCTTGGATATTCATTGTACATATTGCAAATATTTGAGTGTGTCGGAGCCCATTGAGAGGAATCCTGGATTTTTTAAACGCGTATAGTAAGCTGATTTGACAACATCACATGCAAAATAGGAAAATAACGATTTTGTGTAAGTGGAAATGGAACCTGCATCCTGCATCACAAGCCAAGAAATTTTGAATATTTGAACATCGTAACTTATTTCATACAATCTAAGACAGTTTACACAATGATTAGGTACGCTTTATTAATAATAATAATGCCAAGAGCCCGTTGCCGAGCATGTTTTTTCTATTCAGAAGAATCGCTGCCACGTTATTGGTCCTGCCGACGATGCCATTGAAGGTGACTATGGAGGCCGATTCTTGACTTGCAAACTCTGTCACACTCTGGACAAGGCTGCTCCTCATTTATAACGGGTCTGCGGGTGGTTCTGTTTTGCGGGCCAGTGTAATTATTTATAATCCTCCGCCAGTTTTTGCGATCACCCGCCAAGTTTTCCCTGTCACTTTGAGAGTTTATGTCCTTCAGTGTGTTGTGCAGAACATCTTTGTATCTCTTCCGCTGCCCTCCCTGTTTCCTTTTACCTTCTGCCAGCTCTGAATAAAGGATCTTTTTCGGGAGTCGGTTGTCCGTCATGCGGACGACGTGGCCCGACCAGCGGAGGTGAGCACGGGCCAACAGCACTTCGATGCTCTGACAGCCTGCTCTATCCAGAATCTCCTTGACGCTTTATTACGTCATCTGTCAAAAGTGAAAAGATCGACAATGACCTGTGGGGATGAAGAGAGCAGATATAAATGTGAAGGACCATTCACACTCGTGTAAACTTATCATTGAATGCGAATGAAACGGCTGGTCCTTCATATTTATGTCTCCATACTCCTCTGACTGCTTCTGCTCTTTTCACCACAGTACGGTCATAGCATTCCAGATAATGTTTGGAGTTCTGTGGTTGAAGATGATGTACAGGAATCACCCGTGAAACTGTGGTCACATAGTGCGTGGACGTAATTGAGTTGTCATTGTCAAACCACATCGAACGATATTTATTGAGAGGTTTTCCGTCTCTAAATCTCGTCTTACATTACCCCTAGGCACAACCATATGCCCGCATCCCCCCCAGGTATGGACCTGATTGATTACTCTGTCAATATTTGAATAAAATCACACGAACATTTTTACGAGTGTTTTCCGTCTCCTTCGAGAATTCAATGGAAAATTTCTGAAATATATTACCTACGTACCTACGAAATAAATACATACATGCAGATTACGTACTTTTATTTCTTTGGAAATGTTTGATTAAATCTGTATTAACCTGATTGAACATAAGGCGCAACGCAACCAATCATGTGTTCGTTTAAAATGACATGTTACCTGGGGCAGGCAAATCGCTGGCTCACTATTACAGGGTTCTGTACACCCAACGACATGCGTACTGTCCAAACTGCTGAAATGAAGACGCTGTGTGTTGTGATGTCTTAAGCATAGCATCAAGGTCGAAAAATCCAAATGTTCCTGGAAGGGTTCCTCCAAGGGACATCGAGGGTGTCCAGAATGATATCAGGAGGGGTTTGTTGAGGGGGACACTTCCGGCAAACCTTAAGCCCTCCCGTGAAAATAAAACTATTTGCGTAAAAGACTGGACGACATAGGAGCTGAAGCTCTCAAAACGTCCAGGGGTGGAAGTGAGTTTACCCTGTTCCTGAGAAGAGGACCAAGGATTATGCATTGCGAGGGTACTTACATAAAAGTTTTTGGTTTCAATCCATTCCGCTGTGAAACTGTTCACTGTTATGCCTTCTCTGCCTAAACTGAGGCAGAGATTCGATTCAATAGACCTACCTATATTTTTAACTCACTATAAATAGTCTGGTATTATAAATGTTGAAATGAAATATGAAGACGTAGGTAATAATTATGTAACATGAACCGGTAGTGTAACTGGTGCAAATTTCTCAGTAATCTGATTAATCAATGATTACTTACATGGCTTGGGTAATGAATACTTGTCAGACATAGATGTGTTCAATATCAATATTTTAGCTTTCAAAGCGCTTCTAAAAAATAAATTTCGCACAGGAGATCATGTGCCTTAAGATTTTTGTATCAGAACTATAATGGGGATACTGCAGTACAATTTGTTTGGTTTGGTTTATTGATTTTATTTTCTTTATTAATTGTGATGTTTACTGTCTTTGAACGTGTTTTTTAATATTATTTTTTATTCTATAATTTTTATTTTTATTATGGAAAGAAAGTTCAAATGTAAAAATTTTACTGGTGTACCATAAAAGAAAAAAAAATGTCTAAAGTTTCGGTCTATATTATATTATATTAGGCCAAATTCATTTTAATTTTTGGTGTTTTTCTTTACTGAATCTATTGTGTGGTAACCTAGATTAAACTATATACCTACATATGTATGGCTTTTTATGTTAAAAGATTTTACTTTCAAGTGTATTTTACTAAGTCTACAATATATTGTAGGGTGATCTGAATTTATTTATAGTTTTATGATTTTTACTGAATTTATTGCATGGTAGTATAAGTTTATTTGTGTTTTATAATTTTACTTCGATGATCAATGTTGTACAATTTAAGGATTATGCTCCATGAGGGCATTATATTGTCATGCAAATCTGTGTCCAGTTAATTGTGCGCATCTACTGTACGTAGCTACTGCGACACTACCTGCTACTTACTATACACAATGTATTGTATATACCTATGTACATAATATTATATATTGCTGAACTATTAATGTATTTATTGTTGTAAGGTTTGCTGGGCACAGATGGATTGGAGTTGATGTTTTGTTTATGCATGCCGATTGATTTATTATTATTATTTTTTTGAGATTTCTATGAAATATGAATTGTTTATTATTATTAACTAAATATTTTGTTGATTTGTTGTGTTGAAATAGTAATGTTTTTTTTTGTATTTGATTATGTATTTGACACTGTACCAACAAGAAATTGTTAAAGGCTTTAGCCGTTGATGTGTAAATAAATAAATAAATAAATAAATAAATAAATAAATCATGATATTACTAATTTGCAGGTGAAATTAAAAACACAAACTGATAAAGTATTCATACGTAACAATGTCCTCATCAGATAACAGAAGCTAGGTAGAAATATCTTGGATATTGTTATATAATAGGAATTCAGATAATTAAATTTAATTTGGGTCAGTTTCCTACGAAAAATATATCCTCCTGTACCTACAGCTTGTAGTGGAGGGGAAAATGGAAAGTAGACAAGAATGGGACGTTTGGGACGTGAAAGAACATCTTGGCTCAGAAATTTTCCCCAGTGGTTTGTAATACCCGATGCAGTGACAGATTAGCCCAGGAGCTTTAGAAGCTTCGAGTGATGATTGCCAATCTCATATAGAGAAGCAGCACAAAAAGAAAGACAAGAACTTTTTTGCCTAAACATGATGAAACCAGGTAGATATGTAGTATAAGGTATGGATGAAACAGTCTCTCTCAGATTTGAAGATACTCGTATTGATCTAGCTGAGCGAAGTACATATGTAGGTACAATAAGGTACCTAGTATAGAGGTGCAAATAATTTTTATATCCCTTCGTTTAATGCTCTATCTGCCACCGTAAGTGAATTATACAAGAGAAAGAGTATTTACTCAATGATCAAAAGATATGCGGGATACTCCCTTAATCAGGATTTTATTTTTCGCTGTATTTTTACATGGAAACATCCAATGTGATTGACTACTAGAATACGTCGCGATTTTGTTACCTACTTTACTTTCTCCATCGATGGCTTAAAGTGAACTCCATGGAAAGTTATCTCATTTATACTTTATAAGCCATCAATCATCGATGCCGAGGTCAAATCTAGATGTTCATGATTGCACCTTTTCTTTATTCGATAAAATGCCCTCCAGTGGGTAGCTGATTCTGATATGTTACCCTCAAATGTGTCTCCTAGATGAGATGAACTTTTTGGATCCTTCTTCTGATACAATTAGGACACTAGCAATCATCATTGGCAGGCACAGATTGATTGGTTCAAATGATTAACCAGTAACTCGATAATTTTAATCCATAAAACCCAAAGTTATGCTACATGCACAAAATATAGCTATCATAAAATGTAACACCTTTGATAGTGGAATCGGATAGGGGTGCAATGAAATAATTGCATAATGAGTAAATAAGTGCACTATTATTATGCATGGGTTGAATCTCATTAAAGAATGCATGGAGCACTTCTTTGCAAGTCTGTAATATGTATAATAACCTTTACTCACAATTCCTATTGTAACTTCTAGGCAAAATAAAGAAAATAACTGCCAATTCAGATGTATTATGTAGTTTTATTAAAAAAAAAAACAGGATACATTCACAACTGGAAAGGCATTTAATTCAATCCAAAAATTGCTTTGATGAGGTCAACTAAAGCATCAATGTCGACTCCCATATCTTTCAGTGTTTCACCAATTCTCTGGATTTCTGGATTAGCGGCAAGTAACTCAATCAAACGTTTTAAAATTGGGCTATTGAGTTTATTAATCAACTCTGCGAATTCGGGACTATTTTTAATCTTGTAATCGTACAACTTCTTAATTTCTTCGACGGGTAGGATAGACATGATCTCATCAATGACACTATTGAGATCTCTTGAAGATACCTTTCTGACTCCTAATTTTGCAATTCCTAGGAAATCTTTTAACACTTCAATCCATTCGCTGACTGGCAGTCCTGTACTCTCCAAATAAGCAACAACCTGAAAAAAATATTCCGTCAAATGAATGATATAGAAAAAAGTTTCAAGGTATGTGAACGTTTTCGTCGATCGTCTTCTTTTAATTTTAATCGTAAGGTATTATGATCAATGGAAACTAATGAAATTTAATTAAGTTTATAAAATAAGGTAAGTGTTATAATATAAATATGTTTTACTTACGAGTTTGAACTCTGGAATTTGTTCAATTTCAATAACGAGTTTGGCGAATTCTTCACTGAACAAATACAAAAGAACTTGCTGCACTTGTGGGTCACCCAAATTATCGATGAGAATATTTAAAATTTCATCAGCTGGCAGAAGATCCAAGAAATCCTGGAGATCATCAGGTAACGAACGGGTCTTTTCTTTCAAAGCCTTGGGTTGTACGAGTACGGCTGCTTGGGACATACCCACAAGAGCCAAAAGAAAGATTGCAGTCTTCATCTTGAGTGATTTGTTTGAATTAACGAAAACACCAACTGACGTTTGATACCGACATCTTCATCTTATATACATTTTCCATTTACTGTTATCTTTTTTTTTTAATCACGATAAAAGAAAATTGTGATCATCAAAATCTATACTCACTCATCAAAATTCAGTTATCATTATCACCACCCGCAATAAAATTAATATTTAAGGTAATTGATTATATTGATTAACACGCTTGCATTTCATAATAATATAACACCTGTTTTTTATCACAATGAGCATCAGGGCAAATGCATTGTTATGCAATAGTGCCTATAAATGTCAATAGTAGAGAGTAAAATAAATTATAGATACCTAAGTAAATAAATAGCAACGAAAAATCATTATGAATTACTCGTACATGTCTTCGCACCTTCATATTTTTTGTAATGTTATGTCATAATTATTTGCAACGACTTTTGTGCAAAATTACAAAGAACGTCAAAATGAAAACCTTTTGTTTTAGAGCTTAGAAACTCATTTAAAGGATAAGAGTTTTTAGGGGTATCTCTGCCTCAAAACCAGATTTTATATTCATTGTACAAATTCTTATTCAAAATTTTGTATTTTCATTCCCTTAAGGGACTAATCGTTGTACATTGCATAGATCCTTGATGGGAAATTCATGCTGCAGGTAACAGCCATTATTAAGTTAAATGATATTCCGTCGGTTACCATTTGCTCCAGTTAATACTGAAGGGTAAGATAGAGAGGCGTCGAGGAGCTGGTAGGAGACAGATGTCCTGGCTGCGAAACGTAAGGGAAAGGACCGGAATCAGAAGTGTAGAGGACCTATGCCGAGCAGCCCAGGATAGAGAGACTTTCGCTAGAGTGATCGCCAACGTCGTTCTCCTGCGACAGAACTGTATGACGTGGATTTAGTTTTTTCACAATGTTCCGGCTTCTTTTTCACCATTCCATTTCATAATTCCTACATAGGAAAAACATGAGAAGAGAAAATACGCACAGCCCGAACGCGCTTTGAGTTGGGGGACCCTGTGCCTCCTCTCAAAGAAAGTTAAAAGGCGGAGTAATTTTTTATTTATTTATTTATTTTATTTTTTAATATTTAATTGTATACAACAGCTTTACAATTAAAATACCAATTAAAGTATCCATCTATTGGCTGATACTAATTCAACATCATATAAAAGTTATAGATATATTTCAAGTAATGGACACAAATATAATACAATATTATAAACTATTAAGTTTCTAGGTATGTATGTGTTTTATAAGGAGGAAATGATGAAAGGATGGGAAGTATAGGGAGAAGGAAAGGGATGGATGCCGCTTAGTTGGTTTGGTTCGTATTTTTACATTGTAGTTGTGTCATTGTTTTATGTTTTATCTTTATTAAGTCAGTCAGTAGTTTTTGTGTATGTATGTGTGTGTCATAATTACAACAATAACAAAATAATAATTATTTTGAACAAACAGTAACTCGTACAAGTCTTGTACAACAATATGCAGTGGTGTTTGCATGTATAGGTAACGACTTTCAAGATGTAGCTCCGAATTTTGAGATTCCAACCAGTTTTTTTTCAAAGAATTGAGACTTGTAGCGAATGGGTCTAGCTCTAAGTTCACCGCGCAATTTCTATTAAAACTCGTACATACTCTGTTTATGTAAGAGCTTTGTTGGTAATTTGTTCTAGATGATTCGGTGTGAAAAAGGTGCGGACTAAAGGTGCGTCTCCTAGTGGGGCAATGGAATGGCAAAGCGCCCAACAAATATGAACTATCGACGTTATTATTTAAAATTTTGTGTAAGTAATAGTAGGTACTTAACCTAGAAAATTAAAATTGTGCAATATTCTCTCAACAAACAGTTGGCATCGATTCTCTTATCGTATTGTGTGAATGGAAAAATGATAATGTATTACGTGTTTCTTCATAATTAATCATCCACTGTATGATTAACGTAAATTAATTAATTAATTTCAATCAATTCAACAATCCGTTAATCACATTTATTAAAATAAAAAACGATGTGAACCCGTCAATAAATAAATAGATACATAAAAATACAAGTGCCCGTTTTGATGCCCCTTCGAGAACTCTTTTTAACGGATGTCGGGAAGGTTACTATTCTATGTCCACCCATTAACTATGGATTCGACACTAATATCACTTTTTTATATTCCGACCCCCCCCCCCCCACCCCTCTCCCTTTATTCTTGCGGATGTCGGGAGGGTTACTATTCATCTTTTTGACTCGAAAAACTATGGATTCGATACTAATACTAGTTTTTCATACCACCCCCCTCCCTAGCCCCCATATCCACCAAACCCCACTCCTGCGGACGTCGGTATTAAACTGATTCCTGGACATAGTAGGTGATACGTGCCTATGCTACTTTACTAAAATACTATGGTCATAAATAAATAAATAAATCTTTATTGGCCAGTAAATACATATAACAACAAAACAAGACAATGCAGTGTGCCAAAAGGCGGATTTATTGCAAAAGCAATATCTTACAGTCAACCCGGTCATAGTCGGTATTATTATTGTAAGCACTTCATCTTGGGTAAGTAATCAGTACTAATCACATAATTATTTCTCAGTTGTATCGTAAACTTTATTTCTAATGTAGTATTCCTACAACAGTGTAGAAGAATTAAGGATGAACATTGTCAGGCTTATGACCGACCTCGGCTGGCTTAAATGATCACTTTACACTCGAGAAACATTCGCCATTTCAGTTCAACCCGGGAATTCGGTCGTAAGCCCGATAATGCTCATCCTAAATTCTTCTACACTTTTGTAGGAATACTATATTGTATATACTCGTACTACGGAATGTAGGAAAATTCCAGCGCACAAGAATAAATTTGTACTTAAATCAAAATAATTCAAGTTTATTTCTCATTTTACTTTTACTTTTTTTTTTTTACAAAGAACTGAAATACCTAGGAATTACCATCGACCACAACATCAAATGGAAGGAGCATGTGCAGCTAACAATAGAGAGAATAGAAAAAATTTACTATGTATTTTATAGACTGAGAGAAGTTATCAACGCTAAAACCTTAAAAATGGTTTACTACGCGCTCGTCCAGTCCGTCCTGCAATATGGTATTGTGGGCTGGGGTGGAGCATACGAGACTACCCTCTCACAAATAAAAGTGGTCCAACGAAGTGTTATGAAAATAATGCTGCGAAAGCCTATGGACTATCCCACTGTGAACCTACACGAGGATCTACCGGTCCTCCCCATCAGCGAATTGTACAGAAGAGCTGCACTGGTTCAAGTCTTCAAGGATTACTTCATCTTCAGCCTTCACCCACAGGAAGCCGTAAGCACAAGACCTAGAACGAAAGGGGCTTTTAAAGATCCCGCTCCGAAGAACCACAACTGGACAACATCACTACGCTTTTCTGGGTGTGAGGTGGTATAATCAGCTGGACCGAGAATATAGACATGGTCCACAGACGAACTATAGAGATTTCAAGCGCAAACTTAAAGAAATACTTATTTAATTCCAAACGTCTGCAATGTGGATCTGTGTGTGTGAGTGTATGTGTGTGTGTGTGTGGGTATGTATTTGTGTGTGTTTATGTGTATGTGTGTGTCTGTGTTTATGTTTCCTCTATCCGTCGTTCTTTTGTACATTTCTTTGATGCTTTCTCTTGATTGGTAATGATACATACATATATGCATAGATAAACTAATTGTTATAAGTTCTTATGTTTTGTTCCTCTCCAAAGCACGAGCTTGCTCAATTTTGGAGAGTAGTTTTTTTTTTTTTTTAATGTTATATTGAGTTGTAGTTTCATTTGTTTTTCTTTACAATTTGTAATTTTATACCCAATAAAAAAATTTGAATTTGAATTTTTCTCTAATTAAAGATGAACCTTCAAAAATAGAATCATTACTCGTATTAACGCGAAATGAAAGTGTAACCACAATATGCTCTCACTTTACATGTATTCGAAAAACAAATTCTTCGAAGAGAATGACTTCCCTTTGAAGAAATGTTGATAATTTTTTTACTGACCGGAGAATTTTTCATTTCTAAGCATTTTGGCTATCTGCCGCTTAAATACCACCTCGCTCTAGCTATTATTTGCTGTGTGCGTACATAATATGCGGCATGTCGTATGGTTCGTTTACTGTACTGATTATGATGACCCCCTTTATGATGGCCACAAAATTTTAACATTACTAATAAACTATCATTTAACGCAATACAATAAATAGGTTTTTATTTTTGTTTTTTTTTTTTTTTTTTCGTCTTCCGAAAAAAAAGTAGGTAGGTAAATCATCGTGTTTTGATAAAAAAAATACGTCTTAGAAAATATGATTCCAATCCACTTGCAGATAACCTTGTTTAAAAGTTCAAAGCAATTATAATATTTTTCTGCATGAGTACAATATTCTTACCGCGAATGATGGCTAAAAATAGTGCCAATTTTACTTCTTGCCACTTGCTTCTCTTGCTTCTCTTCTTGCCACTTGCGTTTCAGTGCTGGAGTGCTGAGCCTATCATAAGCTTCTCCTATGCCTTCTATCTTGGACTATCTGCTGCCATCTACGACCTGTAACCTGGACATTGTCATCTGTGGTCTTCCTTAGCCTATTTTGCTTACCCAAGATTGACTTAAGGATCCTAGGTGACTATCTGACACTGTCCTATCTTTCCACACGCCCCGCCCGAGTACTTACCTACTAGTGTTTTGTTTGTTTACTAACATGAATCACTTTTAAGCCCATTCTAGAAATAATAGATAAAACTATTAGAAGTTGATAATATTCCCACAGGTGTCCATGATTTAATAATAATCTAAACCACAGGTGTTTCGATAGATACGCGAAATATATAAAAACCGAAAAAAAAACAAAATAAACTATTCAGTTTCCGTGACGAAATCCATAGAAATGAAGTTCTTACTATTTTTTACTATTTTGCTTACCCAAGATTGACTTAAGGATCCTAGGTGACTATCTGACACTGTCCTATCTTTCCACACGCCCCGCCCGAGTACTTACCTACTAGTGTTTTGTTTGTTTACTAACATGAATCACTTTTAAGCCCATTCTAGAAATAATAGATAAAACTATTAGAAGTTGATAATATTCCCACAGGTGTCCATGATTTAATAATAATCTAAACCACAGGTGTTTCGATAGATACGCGAAATATATAAAAACCGAAAAAAAAACAAAATAAACTATTCAGTTTCCGTGACGAAATCCATAGAAATGAAGTTCGTTATCGTTTTAGTTGCCACATTGGCTTTGGGGCTTGGAGCCCAAGCTAATTCGCTCGTGAAGCCAGCGGTGACATCAAAGAACATTAATGACGACTTAAACGAATTCATCGAACTCCTTCCTTTGGACAAAATATTGAATATTGTGATCGACTACCTCGGAGATCCTGAATTTCAAGAAGCCATTATATACTTGTTCAGCGAAGACTTCAAAAACCTCATCTTGGATGTTGAAAAGATTCCCCAGTATAATGAGGTAAATGACATTAGATATTATTTTATCCCCGCTTTCATCCTCAAAAATTATTTCACCATGTCACCACACATTTTGAATCCCATTTACTGCGCCAAAGCAAGGTTCACACCTCTCTTTGTCTCATCACACCATGGTGTAATAGTGTGGATAGATGGGTCATCTGGATAGCGGAGTCAAAACACTCCTTTAAGAGAGCGGTGAGAAATCGCATGTTGGCATGTAGGTATGTAATATGTATGCATTCTGTTTCTTGTTTATTATTTTTTTATTCTGTTTTTATTTATTTATTTGTCACATATGTATGTATGTATACATTTTCTACTTCGTGTATTTTTTATTCAATTTCTTTTATCTGTTTTTTCCTATATTTTTATTGAGTTTCTTTTTTTTCTGTTTTTTCCTGGGGTTAACTGGAAGAAATCGCAGTTCTGCGATAAGTTCGCCCTAGTGAACAAAGATTTATAATCTGTACTATGTCCATTTTTTATATTTATATGTATTTGTTGTTCACTTAAAGTTTAAATAAATAAATATTTAGTTTATGAGCCCACGAACCCCACACCCATGTAAAATCTTTATTCCTGATTAATAATTGCGTTGATTAGTTGATTATTTTTGATGAATGATATTTTTCAGGTGATCGACTTCATCGAGGATGTTGGTCTCCCAATCAAAGATGTGATCAAAGCCATTCACGACTTCCTTGGAATCTCGCGCAAAAATTCAACCAGGAACACTGGTGGCTTAAAAGGACTTTTTGAGGAAATCTTTGCTACACTCGATTTGAAGGCCATGGAAGATTTCTACAATCACAAAATGCAAACAAGCAAAGACTTCAAAAAGCTTTTTGATAATGTAAACAATAAAGTGTTCCTTGCATTCGTGAAATCGTTATCAGAATTGAAGGAAATTAAACACATTGCCCAACACTTAAGATCTGCTGGTATTGATGTAGATTACTTCTTACAAGCTATTGCAGACTTTTTTGCAATTCAATGAATGAATCAAAACATGAGACAGAGTTATTTTTCTGTATAAAATAACTCAAAACTCCGCAACAATTTAATAGTGTCCGTATATATTTAATGTGAAAATAAACTATTTAAATATATTTCCCCTTTGTTGTTTATTCACCTATTGTTTTAGAATCCTCCAAGGTCTCTTCTCACTATAGAAGATCCGGGGGGGGGCTAGGGGGCCCCCCAAAACCCTGAGTGGCAGTACTTTATACAGGGTGTTTGATAGATGGATACAGATATCTTCAGGAATGATAGTAGAAGTCATTTAGGATCTTTTGAGCCAAACTTAGCTTAGTCAAAAGTCGCACGGTTCTCGAGATATTCGAGATCTTAACTTTTTTTCGAAATACCCTGAATTACTCAATTTTTAGCCCGGTAGCATCGTAAGTAAAGGTACCTACTTAATTTTATCATTATTTTTTGTTACCTGGGTATGTGTTTAGTCTATTTAAATCATAAGTTTTAATCTGAAGAACAATCATGTTAAAAAAATATCGCATTAAAGTTTCAAGAAAGAGATATTTCAAAAACGAGTTATGACTTTGGAGAGGATTTTAGATAAGAAAATAATTGTCCAAAGATTCAGAAATCTGGATAAAACTTCTCTGGTTTATGCTCTTTCAAATGATATACAAAAATTATAAAAAACATTAGTTTCATAAATCTATGAAACAATAACTTAAATAGATCACCTCTAATTTAAGCAAATTTCCATACAAATTTACTATTAAGGTACAGTTGCATAGTGAAAAACACATTTCCTTTCAATTCACATTTTCCGAATTTGTATGTAAATTTTCTTAAAATAGTAGCGATCTATTTAAGTTTTTGTATCATAGATCTACGAAAATAGTGTTTTTTATAATGTTTTGCACATCATTTGAAAGAGCATAAACCAGAGAAGTTTTTTCCAGATTTCTCAATCTTTGGACAATTTTTTTCTTATCTTAAATCCTCTCCAAAGTCGTAACTCGTTTTTGAAATATCTCTTTCCCGAAACTTTAATGCAATATTTTTTTAACCTCACCTAGTCTGGGCGGAGATATTTGGGCACCTAACGTAGGTGAGTCGCATGTTGCATTTCATATGGCGGATTTATTGCAGAACTTACGCTCCATAACTAAATATATATTTTTTTTATTTATTTATTTAATCTTAAAGTAAACAACAAACACATATAAATATATAAAATGGACATAGTACAGATTATAAAACGTTGTTCACTAGGGCGAACTTATCGCAGAACTGCGATTTCTTCCAGCCCACTAAATAGAATATTATCCCAATAAATAGAATATTATCTCTGTTTTTGTATGGAAATTTCTTAGGGCTCTCCTTCCTAAGTGGTAGTTGGTGGGATTGGGCATAAGTACATTAGTATTTTTTTTTAATGTATGTTTCATTGTATATGTCAAAGTTGGGTTGATTGGCAGAAATTGCCAACAGGCGATAAATCCGCCTTTTGTGTGTAAATTTATATGCAATAAAGTCTTTATTTATTTATTTATCTATTATTTATAAACTTCTCCCTTTCGCCAAGATCTTTGAGTCATCCTTAAATAAAGTAATAAAAATGATTTGCAAAAACGGAAAAATATATTTCAGAAAATGGTAGAATTTAAAAAAAGATACAATAAATAAGCAGTCGGTTCAGTTAACAAGAATCATTTTGTAAATAACAGTTTGGCATTTAGTTGAATCCGAAGATACTCTTGATAAGGTCAATAAAGCCATCAATGTCAACACCCATCTTCCTCAACACCTCTGCAACTCTCTGCACTTCTGTAATGCTAGCGATTTTATCTACCAAGGTTGTGAATGTTGGGCTGTGGAGCTTGTTAACTAACTCAGCGAATGCGGGACTATTTGCCATTTTATCCTTATATAGAGCTTTGATTTCTTCTATGGGGAGAGTTGCTTTGATTTGCTGAATGACATCGTTCAGTCCTCTTGAGGAGGTCTTGGCAGAGGAGAATTTAGACATACCGATGTATTCTTTCAATGCCTTAATCCAATCGTTGGCTGGCAATCCAGCGCCTTCTAAGTAAGCAACAACCTGAAAGCGAGATGTTACAATTACTCAAACAACTACAATATTAGGTACCATTTTTTCATTAATATCTTGAAAAACTAAATCTGTGAATTGGCAGGCAATAAATATACTACTCAGGTTAGATGGAATTTGGGTTTCCCATATCCATTATCCATTCCCATCCATTTTCAGTTCTTCCTAACAATATTATTTTAATACGTTGCCCTATGGGCACCTTTGTAACCCCATTAAGAATAATTAGTGCTTCGCTGTTATTTTAATGGAATTTTACACTTCTTACTCTTATTGTGAAATTAATTACCATATTGAAATATTTGCTACATAATGCTACTGGGAAGGAGTTCAGTCTGATTATGAATATACCAAAGTCTAAGCTTATGATATTCAGCCACGAGTCTCAAAATTATTTGGTACTACAACTTGAAAGCATCAAGCCATAAAAAGAGTGAAAACCTTTAAATATCTTGGAAGCCTCCTTGCCTTAGACCAGTCATGTCAAAGATACGCATCCGGCCCACGGGCAGTATCAATACGGCCCGCGATCGCAATGTATTACAGAAAGAAGAAAAAATGATAACGATTCACAAAAAATCACATTACTACAACACATTTTCTCATCATAATTTTCTAAAATTAGTACGAAAATCCATCAGTTTCATAAAAAAAATTGCCTGCGGCGCTATTTTTTATAACTTTTAAAGAAATATTCGTGAGTGGACTGGCATCAAGAACGTCGGCGAGCTGTTCCGGACTGTGGCAGGCAGGCATACTTTCTCCATAGTGAACGCCAGCGTCGAGGTGACCTGATACGGCACGAAGAGAAGAAAGAGAAATTAAATATTTACTTACGTCTTTGAATTCTGGAATGGTTCCAATCTCGGTAAGAAGCCTCTTTAAATCATCACCGAAAATGTACTCCACTACTTTCTGGACTTGTGGGTCATCAAGGTTTTCAATAATGATAGTCAAAATCTCACCAGTTGGGAGAATATCGATAAAATCCTGGAGGTCATCAGTTAAAGCGCGAGTGCTTCTAACAGATTTGTTGAATCCGAAGATACTCTTGATAAGGTCAATAAAGCCATCAATGTCAACACCCATCTCCCTTAACACCTCTGCAACTCTCTTCACTTCTGTAATGCTAGCGATTTTATCTACCAAAGTTGTGAATGTTGGGCTGTGGAGCTTGTTAACTAACTCAGCGAACGCGGGACTATTTGCCATTTTATCCTTATATAAAGCTTTGATTTCTTCTATGGGGAGAGTTGCTTTGATTTGCTGAATGACATCGTTCAGTCCTCTTGAGGAGGTCTTGGCAGAGGAGAATTTAGACATACCGATGTATTCTTTCAATGCCTTAATCCAATCGTTGGCTGGCAATCCAGCGCCTTCTAAGTAAGCAACAACCTGAAAGCGAGATATTACAATTACTCAAACAACTACAATATTAGGTACCATTTTTTCATTAATATCTTGAAAAACTAAATCTGTGAATTGGCAGGCAATAAATATACTACTCAGGTTAGATGGAATTTGGGTTTCCCATATCCATTATCCATTCCCATCCATTTTCAGTTCTTCCTAACAATATTATTTTAATACGTTGCCCTATGGGCACCTTTGTAACCCCATTAAGAATAATTAGTGCTTCGCAGTTATTTTAATGGAATTTTACACTTCTTACTCTTATTGTGAAATTAATTACCATATTGAAATATTTGCTATATAATTCTACTGGGAAGGAGTTCAGTCTGATTATGAATATACCAAAGTCTAAGCTTATGATATTCAGCCACGAGTCTCATAATGATTTGGTACTACAACTTGAGAGCGTCAAGCCTTAAAAAGAGTGAAAACCTTTAAATATCTTGGAAGCCTCCTTGCAAATGCCTTAGACTCTGATAAGTAATTAAGATGTTGCATAAAGACAGCAATGTTTTTCAAAATAAAAACGTTTTGAAATGATAACTTAAACCTTAAAGTTAGGCAGCGACTGGCAGAAACTTAGTGCTACATAATATGTTCCCTACTACTGTATGGAGTTGAACTTGGACCATAAAGGACAATATGCTCATCGATTAGAAGCATTTGAAATGTGGCTGTACCGACGTATGCTAAAGATTTTCTGGGTATACAAAATATCGAAAACAGGGGTACTTAGGCGAGCAAGCGTAGAGCGTGAGCTGGTAACATTGTAAAACGACGCAAAATTGCATACTTGGGTCACATTCTGCGAGGCAACAAATACAAGTTACTCCAGTTGGTTATGAAGGGCAAAATAGAGGGGCGCCGAAGAATAGGAAGACTGCAAATGTCATGACTCCGAAATATTCGAGAGTGGACTGGCATCAAGAACGTCGGCGAGCTGTTCCGGACTGTGGCAGGCAGGGATACTTTCTCCATAGTGATCGCCAACGTCGAGGTGACCTGATACGGCACGAAGAAAAGAAAGAGAAATGAAATATTAACTTACGTCTTTGAATTCTGGAATGGTTCCAATCTCGGTAAGAAGCTTCTTAAAATCATCACCGAAAATGTATTCCACTACTTGCACCACTTGTGGATCGTTCAAGTTGTTAGAAATGATTTCCGAGATTTTATCGGTTGGAATGAGGTTGATGAAATCTTGAAGATCATCGGACAAGCCACGAGTGTTGAGGGTTGGCTGAGAGATGGTGGCTGCTTGGGATAAACCCAAAATAGCCAAGAGGAAGAATACCGTTTTCATCTTGAACGATTTCTATGTATTCCAAGAACTGACGATTGCATCAAATTTTTCAACTTATATACTCTTTCTACTTTATGTTATCTACTTGATACGATGGTCATATTAAAAACTTTAATCGCTACTTAATAAATTGTCAGTTGCAGCTAAAAGATTTATTGCACTTTGATAAAAAAAAATATATAAAGAATTATGATTTTTATCAGTAACTTGCACACCAATATGTAGTCTTACTATTATCCAGGTATCACTTGTATGATTTTTAAAATTCTTATCAAGTGTTGCCAAAGACACATACCTATCAGTGGCGAAGAGTGGTATTCTGCAGAAGGGAAGCCGGAGCTAACTTTTCTTATTGCAATTCATCAGATTAGACACTATTATACCTATAATTTTATCCAAATGGTAACTCGATGGGAATCGTGTTCTTAGGTAGCTTCGCCCCTGATACCTATTGAATTACGTTGTTAAAACCAGCACTTTGGGCATTCGTTCAGGTCAGCATGCAGATTCACCCTTACGGAGATATCGAAATAACTCTGCTAATGTGGGAATTTCCCTTTAGTTGATTTCCCATTAACACAGCATGTTGGTTTTCTTCTTGTAGGAAAAATAATGTTGATGATTGGCGCATCCCGACAAGAGCTGAATTTGAAAACGCCTTACGATACAATAAAAATCCATTTGGTGTAATTTCACTTAGCAACGCCCCTACAGTCATCTTGAAGTTTTTACATTCGTCAGGAAATCGTTAATTAATTAGAAGCGTAATTTGTTTTTGTTTTATTTTTAATTATGTAATTTATTACAAAAATCGGTTGGGGTTGGATAATGATGCTTATTGTTAAATAATTAGGAACCACTGCTCCGCCTTTAAAACAAACTTTTAGCGTAGCCAATGATTTTCAACGGTAGTTAAAGGCGAGGCTATCGCGAAATATTTTAATTTCCATACTTTTTTATTTTAATTTACGGTCCTGCGTTATATTCACACCCGTTGCGACGAGTATTATGTAAGTTGACGATAAACAATACCTTTTTCTTCTTCTTTCTCAGCCGTTTTAATTCCATTGCTGGACATAGGCCTCCCCTTTGAATTTCCACAGATCCTGGGCATGCTGCATCCACTTGCTTCCTGCGATTCGCCCCACATCGTCAGACCATCTTGTCTGATGTCTTCCTACGCTCCGTTTGGTTGTTCTATACTTACTTACTTTCCGTGTCCGGAACACTATCAAATTTTGTATCTCCAATGTTCGGCCACCCGGACACCCCCGGCATTCGCCAGTAGTGCCAGTAGTTAGTAGTGGTAGTTCTATATAGGTTACCCCTCGACAATCTTTTTGGTCCATCTAGAATACCTACAATACCTACCGGGTTCAAAATTTAATTCGGGTTTGAAAGGTGTATAATAAGCTTAATAAAAGCTTATAATTTATTACGTATAGGTATTATTATCACAATCCCGGATTCACACGTTAAAAAATAGTATTAATGTCAAAGGTTAGGTAACTAAAGCTATGAAGACCAAGATAGGTACAATTATCTTATCTCAATGTTTACTAAACTTAATCTAGGCTCATTGTAATATAAATTTTGATATTAATCCATTGCAATAATTTTATAATGTGTACGAGTATCTACGCAATAAACGAAAAATTTCTTATGATTTTTACATTAATCAAATAAACCAAATAAACGGATTAAGTGTTTCATATACTTACATATCTAGATAATTCAGTAGGTAGCTAGCAGTAGCGAAGAGTGGGTTTTTTTAGGAGGGAAGCTGGGACTAGCATTTTTATTGCATTATGTCATATTTGCCATATCATTTTTATCATCCAAAAAATTTAATAAAAGTAACTTGATAGGAATCGCATTTTTAAGACCCTTCGTCACTGGTAGGTTGATGGTATTTCTTTTAAGTTGAATAAGGAACAGAAGATTCAATTTTTTGTTTATTTATTTATTTACATACATTTGTACAGTAAAATGTGAAAATTATTTGTATGATTACATAAATCCGAATAATTCGGCATACATAGGAAGTGAACCACCAACATCCAAACCATTCTGTTCAAGAATTGCCATGGCCTTTGCGAAATCTGGTTGTTTGATTAAATCATTGAATAAAGTTCCAGCTTCGGGTGACGTTATTCTGTCTGAGAAGAATTTGAATGCTGGACTTGTCTTCATTTTCTCTTCGTGCAATGCTTTGATCTCTGCCTTTGGAAACAGTTGCCTGATCTCTTCGTTCATGTCATGCACCACACCTCTATGCTGATATGCTTCAACGCCTTCTGGTATGGATGGTGGAGGAAGTCCCAATACCTCATACAACGCATTCAGTGCTCCATATACATCCAGACCAGAATTGTCCAAAAAGTTCAAAAACTGAAAAAAGGAATAATGCAACATATTATGACACAACAGTAAAAAACAAACATCTGAGGTTAATTTTTCTGTGGGGTATTTATTTTAAGTATTTATTGTTATTTTTTCTATAGAAGACGATAAAATTAAACTCTGGAAACCGAAGAAGCCAGCAGAAGACCAGGGGGTCGCCCTTGAAATTGCTAGCAGAAACTGATGAAGTCTAAAGCTGTGGTTGGAGTGACCAAAGCTTTTTGCGACTGTATAGTCCAAGAGCCCGCTGCTTAATTTATGACGTATTTGTTTTTTGATCGAAATGTGGTATAAATGATAGCTTACCAATAGGGTATTACATCGCACTAGGGTCGCCTATCAAAATCTTGCCGCAACCCCCCCTGCCCCCCCCGAAAAGGTCCCTCTTCGCGGTTTTTCGCATTGTATAGGAATATGGTAAGAGATAGGAGAAAGTAGTCAATGACAAAAATAATCCTTGCTAAATTCTCTACAAAAAATGTTAAATCTATTTTTTCATAGGACTAGTAGTTTACCCGTAATGGCCGGTCAAAAAACAGGATATTTTATGAAAAAAAAAAATTTTTTTTTTCTTTAATATTCTTTATTTTATTTTATGAAAAACTAAATTTTTAGAATTTTTGTCACTGAGTTTTATTGCAATAACTCCGAAATTATTAGATGTATGAAAATAAATTATAGCTCGATTTGTAGCTAAGACTATGGTAATTAATTCGTTCTCTGACTATTTTCCTGTAGCTCTTGTCGATTTTCAACCAATTTAGTTTAAATACATTTTTTTTGTATTCTAAATGAATTTCGGTTTTGGACCGGCCATTGCGGGTAAACTGCTAGATCTACGAAAAAATTGGCTTATAATTTTTTGTAGAGAATTTAGCAAGGATTATTTTTGTTATTGACTACTCTCTCCTATCTCTTACCATATTCCTATAAAATGCGAAAAACCGCGAAGAGGGACCTTTTCGGGGGGGGGCAGGGGGGTTGCGGCAAGATTTTGATAGGCGACCCTAGTGCGATGTAATACCCTATTGGTAAGCTATCATTTATACCACATTTCCATCAAAAAACAGATACGTCAAAAATTAAGCAGCGGGCTCTCGGACTATAAGAGACAGGGATCTCACACAAATGCGTTGGGTTGCTAACCTAGCCAAAGATAAAGGAAAGAAGATCTAGGTGTGTATGTGTACATAATAATTTGATAGAGTTTGAAATCACATTTCCCTTCAAGTTTTAATAACTTCCCAATGTCCCAGCACCTTGAAATTCCGCACACATTATTTGCTTAAGGTGACAATTGTAGTGAAAAATTGTAGGTACCTAGTACATTTCTATCATAAACACCCCTCTATACTCATGAAAACAAAACTTGTCGACCCTAGGCAAGCATAGGATGCGCGTTCAGAATAACCAAAGTTAGGATTCCAATTGCCGCCATCTTGATTCCAATCAGTCAATCGACTGCATTCAATTCAGAATAACCATAAATGTTTGTACGATATGTAATACATTATAGACAATATTATTAGTGTACCTAATGCCTCATGCACACGCTTGGCGAGCGGCGGGCCAAGGGGTTAATCATGATGAGTAAAAAGGCGTGAACGGTTGGTTACCTACGCGAGCCAAAACAAACCCCCCGCCACACGCCTTTTTACTTATGCACACTCGCTCGGCCCGGGGCTTGCCAAGTGTGTAGCGCGGGCATAAAATATCCCAATATAGTGCATGAGATACGAGGACTATTGCATTATTTACACCCTTCAAAGCTCTTAAAAAAATAATCTGTGAATGTACTTTACGTACTATGTCGTACGTACTCGTAGAACCAAAAATTTAGTCCAAAACATGAATTGTAACTGAGTAAATTTGTAATTGTATAAATAACGTACCTCAACATATTCGGGAATTTTTTCAAAGCTCACAAGCATATCCTTAAACTCTTGTCCTTCCATAACGTATTCCAAAACACCCAGAAACTCGGGATTTTCAATATATTTCATTGTAACATTCACAACTGCCTCCATATCGAGTAGTCCTATGAAATCCATCAAGTCTTCTGTCAAGGCATCGTCTGCTGCGAAAGCAGGACTACTTGCCAGAGCAAAACAAATCAACAACACGAGTTTCATTTTCACAACTGAACACAAACTGTCTGATTTAAAACTAAAGTATTGAATGAAACTCTTAATATATTTATAGTGTTACATTTTTCATTCGTCATAATGCATACTTAATAATGTTGATTGAATCAACAAAAAGAAATGTCAATATTGATCGTATCTGAATCGATAATATCCTATTTTAATTGACATGTTGAGTGTTGACATTATAAGTGTATCATGAAAATCATGGTGAGAAAATATCATTTTAATTATTCAATATCAACCAATTGAAATGATTCACACAATCATTTTGAAATGACTTTTCCGTTAAAGGTATGAATATCCCGAAGACATTTTCCGCGACGATAAGGTTCAAAATCGCCTGCACAATCGTATTATCAAAGTAGAGTCACGTGGGGCAACTGTACGCAGTTTTGAATTACGATGCAATTAGAACAAAACTAGATGATATTAATATTCAGCTATAATTTATTATTATAGAATAAGCATTTATAAGTCACAAAACAAATAATAAAACTAACCTCTTTACATATAAAAAAAGATAATGCAGAAGTTCTCCAACATGTCAAATACGTACACTTACCCCACTCGAGGGGCAAGTGTACGCACCTTGACGGGTAAGTGCTTTTCTTCTTTCTTTTTTGTAGGCGAAAATTTCCTGGAGTGTCAATTGCAGTTATCTCTTTACTGGTCTTTACCGCTTTACCGTTCTTAAATCCACTCTTCAAGGCTTTCATTTTAGGTTTTTTGACGGTTTTGTCAATTTTGCTTTGTTTCTCCTCAAGTGTACGCTGCGTACACTTGCCCCCGTACACTTACCCCATGACGTCTCAATACAAGAAATTTAAAAATAACGGCAAACAGTTGTCAGTATGCAATACTGCGTAATTGCCCAACAATAACAACATTATGCCGAGAAATATTAGCATATAATACTAGGTTCTTAGATAAGAGACTATGAGAGACTACATGAATGAATTATTTGAATAAAAAATAAGAAAACACGAGAAAAAAATATTTTTCCTGTCAATTTTTGCTTTCAATGCGCAGAACACAGAATACACGTCCAACTTCGAGCAACCGCGAAGCGGGACAATTTTCATGTGAAAACACTCCAACAACAGTCACTGCTTTCACACAAACTTCACTGCGTACACTTACCCTCTGCGTACGGTTACCCCACGTGACTCTATGTCATAAATGGTTTTTTTTCTTTGCTACTTTCGAGAAACGAGTTGCTGTCATTGAAGAAAAAATTAGTACTTAGTGATATTCACATTCTGAGGAACTTATAGTACAAGATATGAAAGATCTCTAACGGTCATTCACTAGAAGAAGGTCCAATGTATTTGCTCCATTAAAAAAACATATTTAGTAAGGTTGTCGAGATCCAAGGTCTGAATTAGTAAGAAGACAACCTTCAGAGCGCTATGCAATGGCCTTATTCACATAATCGCTAATTTCAAAGATTGATTTATCCAGGCTGATCGACTTCTTTTCTCTCAATGTGCCTGAAATAACGAAGTACATAACTGCATACTTGCATACTTATTACTTATTCTCTTCTTTAACATTCATCACGGTGTCAAACTATTATTATTTTTTCAAGTAAAAGTAATTGAGTTTGTATGGACAAACTCAATTACTTTTCTGCATACCTACTTCACACTTCACAGTAAACTTGTTTCGTAAAGTGCAGGATACTTCGTCAGCGCCGGCGTTCTAACCCGGCACCTCCCACTTGGAAGACCCTGACCGCTCTAATCTGGAAATCGAATTTCTAAATTATTATGAGTCATCCAAAATAGTACGGGGATTCTCGTGATCTACATAGCTATGTAGAGCACATACTTAAATAGATATATCTGAAGATCATAGATAAAATAATATTTTAATGTCTATAAGTAGTACCTAAACACGATTACAAAAATTATAGATCACACGTTTTTTCAATGAATAAATCCGATATACTGACATTGACATACTATGATTGGATGCTTATTAAATCATTCAACAAAATAATCACAGTATGATAGGATGTAATTAAAAATTAACAGAAAAAACATGCAGTATTTTTTTATTAGTCATGATGAATAAAACAGTACTCTGTATTTTTCTAACCCAAGTATTTCAGTGGTAGTTTTAATTTTGAACACTTTTTATGCTCTATGGTAAAATTTGAACCAAAAAATATAAGTACCAATATCTATCGTTACACGCTGGGAATAACTGCTTAGCTTCAAGCAATGTCCTGCCTTCGAATTCCAGTAAACGAAGAAAGCTGGAACTAGTTGCAAGTCAGTTCTCCAAACTTAAACATTCTTACCCCTGGATTTTTCAGTGAAGGAAGCACAATGGTTTCATTGGGAGCTGATATAGTTTATACCAAGTCGTAATTGAGTCATACGTACTCATTTGACAAGGTTGACTGAAAGATGAAACTTCTAGTTTTATTCGTTTGATTTGTTTTTTAGTTGTTATGAATGTTATGATACCAAATTTGTGCTAATGAAGATATATTAATTTCACTAACTTTATCTGGTAGTCGTAATAACTACTCGTACTTCACCACGAGAAAAAATATTTGCATCAGTCATTTGCGTTGGATTTTATATAATTAAATTATACACTTACAGCTACGTACAAGTTAATTACGAGACCCAACACCCAATCAATCAATGAATGCAGGTGTTTATTAAACAGAATGACTGGCAGAGGTATGGTAGGTTACTTAACCATGCACCTCATTGTACCATACTGCATTGTACCTAGTCTTACACTATGGTGAACACTATACTCACAAGACTTGTGGTTGTCTCGGCTATAGTATGTGCAGCAATACAGACATCTAATGCATACCTCGGAGATGATGTAAGAAAAAACATATTTTCGTTAATAGACGCAGAATTTTTTAACTGAAATTATCTTGAGAATATTTTGTGTCAATTGTTATTGAATACTGGAGTTAGAATTTGTATAATAATTATATGTAGGTCCCTAGGACCAACTTCATTAGTATCAGAACTTACATCGTCAGGGGCTACTAATTGTATTTCTAATTTATTATAAGCAATTAGCATCTGAAGATGTAAATTCTGATCTTCGCGAAACGGTCGTATAATACCAAATAATTTGTAGCAGTAAAAAATATTGAATACTGCAGAATGTTTACCTTTTTGAACACTGCATTTTAAATTGAGAACTGGTTTATAGCATTTTGCTCTTTTTCGAACTGAGTGAATTACTTGTACTTGTTTTACTTACTTACCCATGCACTTTCCAATTTCTGATAGCCATATAACTTCCGTAAGGGTTTAAGCCTCTTTATAATAATGACTCAACAAGCCTTCCCTGTCTCCAAAGATAAATCTCCAGTCCTCTCTCTGACATTCAGCACGCAAAGATCCTAGATGACCATGGCATTATCATATCGAATGCTGCTTTAACGCTTTCAACCCACAAGATTACTTTGCATATCTCTGCATATTCAAACTTATTATCTTTTGCATACGTCGTAAAAGAATTGAAAAGATTTTTTAATACTTCTTCTTTCTTTCAGTGGATTCCAGAAAAGTTCAGAAACGAAGTTCTCAAGCCGACATCAGAAAAATGTATCACAAAACAGGGGACAAGTAGAGGTAAATGAATTTTCAATCATTATACAAATAGCTGATTAAATCTGTGTTCAAGAAAAATCGACAACATATCGTCTACATAATTTCTTCAGCGTACGTACGAATTTTTGTAATGGAATTTTTTTAGAAGACTTGTATAACTCGGTTGTATTTTTAATGGATTTAGTTTACTATTAAATTTATAATTGGTGTATTATTTTTACTTTTTATTTATTCTTTACATTTTTAATTTCTCAATTAGGCAATTAAATTGTTATTTTATATTTAGGACCCTTTTGAAAAACGCAGGATGCTATTCCAAAATGACACCCTTTTTAAGTAGGCTTCTTGACCCTAGCATATAATAATTATTTCTTTATTTACTCAAAAATATATAAAGAATCATGCGGCCTACATGAATACTTCATTTTTTGTTAAGTATCTACTAAAAGTACAGGTAAAAAGCAATAATATAATCTTTGAATCTAATCATTGATATGTCAACTTGTTATTAGATTTCTTAAGTGCCTGATTCATCGATCACTTGTTTATTAATGAAATTTACTAATAGAATAAGTATATAAATATTAGATATACTATAACATGAGATATTATCCAAGATAAGAATAAGTTTATCATACTGACGCATTTCAAATGGTATTGATTATATTATTGAAAGAACTAAATTAAAAACTATTGTAGTAGGTACATGAAAAAACATCGTTTGTAGAATCATCTCGAAATTACATCGTCGAAATATCGGCTTCTTTATTATATTAGCTTAATTTCAAAACATATACGGTTATCACCAAGACATAAACGTAGCCAGGAATTCATTTCGGGGGAGGGGGTTCGAGCTCTAAGCATGCTAAGCTACTATCCGCATGCTAAGCTACTATCCGCATGCTAAGCTACTGTCACAAACCCCCTCTCCCCCACTCATAGCAGTTTTTGGCGGCTCAATTAATTTATAAAGATCTACCTACCCATATAATATTATTTTTTCAGATGTAATCGCAAAAGTCAAAAGTGGAAATATAGAAGACACTGAAGAAATTGAGGTAATCCTTCACAATTAATATAATTTCACAAAATTTTCCGGTGAAAACTCTCCCGTTACAATATACTTATCTTGTATTGTTTTGTTTTCAGAAATATCTTCTCTGCGTATTCGAAGAATTAGATTTGGTAACTTTACATTTTAATTTTCATCTATTGTTTTTACATCCACACTGAGAAAGCAACAGATATTTTTCCTAACTAGATAGATTTTCTTACTCTTGCTCAGCCGTCCCTCCACTGCTGGATATAGGCCTCTTCTAACGTTTACCAATTTCTTCTACTTTGATAAGCCTTGCTCAACCATTTCCTTCCTGCGATTGGGACTACATCAACTACCCATCTTTTTTGGGGTCGTCCTACAGGTCTTCTGTTCTCCCATGGTCGCTGTGTTAGGATTTTTTTAAGGTATCTGGGCCTGTATACACAATCCCAAATACTTTCCTGCACACCTCGCACTAGGCTAAAAGCCTGTATCGCAAAGTGTGGAATACATCGCCAGCGCCGGGGTTTGAACCTGGCACCTCCCCCTTGAGAGACTGCCGCCTCAACCAACTGCGCCAACCATTTACTCAATTGATATATCAGTTTTACAAGAGAGAAAATCTCGTAAAATTTCTAACTATTTAATGATTACATAAGGAATATAATCAATTTGATTATACATTGTATACATATTACAGATTGACAGGGAACACCATGAGTTCGAATACTGGAAAATCATGACAATGGTGCCCCATGAAATCAAAAAGATCATCTTCGAGATGAACAAAGGCTGCCACAATATCGCTGGATCTGATTACGGGAAGGCTTCTTTTGAATTCATCAAATGTCTACATCAACGAGACCCCGACGTAAGTACAAACAACATTTTTGCACCTTTGAAAAATACCACAATTTTCACTATGGATTAAGAGTATGCACACCGACATTTCAAAAATTTCTACAAACGGGAGACTTTATATCTCGACAACCGTTACTAAATATGCTTTGGAACAAAATAGGGTAGATGCATTGAACATTTATCTATGGAATAACCGTAAAAGGTTTTTTATATCTTGTATAAAATTCTCAAAAAAAAATTGAAAAACACCTCTGATCTTTTTTCCGAAAGATGGAAACTCGTTTCCCGAAAGTAGCGGAGTAAATTTTTTTTACTGATAATATGCGTTAAAATCTAGGGAATGACCGTAAAAGTTTATGGATAGACGCAAAATTAACCCCAAAAAATGGGAAAAACACTGTTTTTATCATGCGATTGTTCACGCGATTTTGAACCTTAATGCGATGGGTACCAAGCCCTTAAAACAGACAATCTTGGATTTGTTGGATTAAATTTTTCACAAAACTTTAAAAACGCATCTTAAGACAAAATATATAAGTACCATACTTAATGTTTATTGTATACCAAAGTAGGTAAGTACTTGAGAATTTAATAAATGCACTAAGCTGGATCATTGATTAAAATCTTAAAAAGGTGCTAAGTAGGCAGAGGCACCAATAAATAGGTACATTTGATTAAAAATAACATAATTTAATCCATAAGTCAAAGTAGCCATAATCTCTTCTGATCCTAAATACCATTTACAATTATTATATAGTTGCTGGGTCAAGTATTATTTTTATTTCGTAGGTAGGTACTAAAATTTATTATGCCTACAGTATTTTTATTAATTTTAAATAAACTTCGTCCACTTTCAACAATACCATTAAAAATCTTATATACAGATTTAAGTGAACCAATCGATTCTCCCATCGACTGTACAGAATTTCTTATAAACAAGATACTTCTTCACCTCTCCGCAGTGTTAAAAAAGTGCTACAACTTTGAGTACCTACCTAAGATTGTTGAGTTGGTACTGGAGGGATATGAATCCGATTAGTTTTATCGCGTATTTAATTTGTTATTGGATAAATGAGTATTTATTTATTTATCTTTTAATTTGAATCCATCAATCGATCATGTTAGATTATTATCACTTATCCATAATACACGCTAATGTATGTAAAAATAATTCTTACCATGTATGTCATGGAGGTATATGTATTTTTGATGCATTTATGTGATAACAAAAAAATAATAAGATATTATGCAAGGCACATAGTAATTGTTATTACTTAATTAAAAATAAATCGTAACCTATCCAGGCCCGGACTGGGGCGTCAAACCGGTATGGGGGTTTTTGAAGACGATTTTCCACGACACTAGAGATTTTTTTTTCAAAAGTGGGTGAATTGATATACTTGGTTGATTTCAATACTAAGACATCTAGATATATGTCTAGGTTGCAACATGGTAAAGGACTAGCGCCGCAGGCGAAATTTTGTCATAAAACGTAAGAAGATAGGGACATGAAACATCGAGACCTGTCCCTTTCCTCAATTGTACAGAACATTTTCTAGATGGCGATACAATTAAGTTTCTTTCGCATATTCTTTTTCGCGATGTAATCAGTCGGCGTTGTTAGCTAGACGGCCTTTTGGCTGGACCGGCCCATCGGCCCTCTAACCCGACCGGCCTTCCAGCGAGGCCAGTCCGGGCCTGTACCTATCTAACTGCGTTGGCCATGAACCTTGAATACAGAGACAAAGATGATTTACCAATACATAATATTTTTCTTTTCATTTCAGCATTTCGCTTTCCTGTTTTAAACTGAAAAAAATGAAACCAAACCATAAAATGAATGAAATATAATTGCTAAGGACCTGCGGCGTTTTAATATTTACAACTTGAGGTAAAATCTATGAAGAAAAACGTACTTATTAAGAATCTTCATTGAAATAAAAAACATGTAGCTCTAATTTGAATTATTATTTTACCTTCAAAAATCTCACACATTGAGTCTGGTTTCATTAATCCAACATTTAATTAGATTTTGATTTTCTTTGTTCATAAAGTTACTTAAATAAGCAAGTACTGAAAACACAAAACTCAGCTTTCAAAATAAAATTCCATAGATGGTGTTAGTGTACATATATACTATCATATGAATAGGGTTGCTGAAAACACAAAACCCAGCTTTCATAAAAATTCCCATAGATGGTAATAGTGTACAAATATACTAGCATATGAATAGGGTTGCTGAAAACACAAAACCCAGCTTTCATAAAAAAATTCTATAGATGGTGATAGTGTACAAATATACTAGCATATGAACAGGGTTGCTGAAAACACAAAACCAAGCTTTCATAAAAAATCGCATAGATGGTGTTAGTGTACATATATATACTACCATATGAAGAGGGTTGCTGAAAACACAAAACCCAGCTTTCATAAAAATTCCCATAGATGGTAATAGTGTAAATATATACTACCATATGAAGAGGGTTGCTGAAAACACAAAACCCAGCTTTCATAAAAATTCCCATAGATGGTAATAGTGTAAATATATACTACCATATGAACAGGGTTGCTGAAAATACAAAACTAAGCTTTCATAAAAAATCCCACAGATGGTGATAGTGTGGATTTATACTAGCATATGAATAGGGTTGCTTAAAACAAAAATTCACATAGATGGTGATGGCATCGTATATGCTAGCATAATATATTCGCCATCCTTCTCAGTCGAGCAACAAATCATAGTCCCCATGATTCCTTGTTAGTATCTCGACATAAATACCAACTCACTATCTATAGATATCAAGTACAATAATATCACTTGGATATAATATAATAATCTTAATCACTGTTAATAATGAATTCCGATTAATCACTTGGTAAATAAGATACTTATGTACCTGCGTCATATAAATTCAATTAGTCTTTTTATCTAATAAGGCAAAATTACATGTATTTATAGCTAAAGGTCACAAAATGATTTCAAGGATTAGTTTTCCATCATCATCAGCACAAGAGTCCTGGGTGGACCCTGGCTGAGCCAAGAGACTTCCACCACTCCGTACTTCTGAGGGCCGCTGACCTCCAGCTCCTCAGTCCAATGGAACCTGCATCTGCGTTGGCACTGTCCATTCGCCGAAGGCTAGGTCTTTCTGCTCGACCTTCGGGATGCGTGAGGGTTAGGTCTCTGGACTGGGTTTCTTCACTCAGGAATAATTTTTACATATCTCAAATATTGGCGAAGTTATATTTGGAGTTCATTGCAGGCCAACACGGCACCCAGAGCCATAAGCCAGAATATTCTCATGAAATCTTATAGTAATAGTGAAGGCAGCCTTGGTCTTGGTTTTTGTCACTAGGATCAGTCAACAAAATAGATAAAAAAAGGGGAGTAGCGCAATTAATTCTCGGAAAGCTAGAAACGGTTTTAACCCCTTCCTTAGCATACAAAAAGAGGTTTTTGAAGTTTGCATCAATTTTCTGCAAGATCGCAGCTTTCTTGAAACAAAACAACAGATTTTTTAAAACTTGGCTTTTTAATAATTAATATGTTACAATAATTACATACATAATACAAATCATACCGCATCTATGTATATATTATATTAAAAATAAAACAACAAACAAAATATACAATTAGGTACCTTATATTCCTATATCTAAGTAGTAGTAGTAATCACATAAAAATCAAATCACCTCATAATAATTATGATAAAAACTAACAATTTATACATACAATAATAATATTTATATACCTACCTAAATAATACTAAATCACCTCCACCCTCCAAATGTAAACCTGCCTTTACGATTTTTTTTTTAAATACAAGCATAAACCCTACTTAACAATAAATAACAGAAGCATTATTTGAAACACTGATGGCCGATAGTGTGGCCGTACCAAAAATACTATGTCTCAATTTTTTACTAGGCATAATGTTAGGTAATCAGCGACAGCTATGCAGGTGTGTATTATACCATATCAATACATGTATGACGCATTATATTGCAAGCACACACAAACACAACTGCCTTGTCACACACAAAATAGAAACATTCAGATTAGATTGATTGATAGTGTTATTTTTTATTACCTAGGCTTTACTTTAGCACTCAAAAACAATAAAGCCAGCAGCCCCGAACTTTGAGATTTTGAAAGATTTTACTTACTTATGGTGTAAAATATTTAAAAAAATGTTATTCAAAATTGCTAATACATTTTTTAATCAGAATTTAATACGAATGAAATTTATTTGAAAGTCAGAATAGGTGGTGAATGTGGTTAGTGAAAAAGATGTGAAACATCTTTGAACAGTTTTACAAACATCTAAATCTTAAAAATATGAAAGAAGAGTGGTGAAAACAAATCTAAAAATATCAAATTATCATGCAAATATTTTGCAATGCTTATGTATTTGACTTAAGGAACATTTTATGCAATATTACAAATACGATCACATAAGAAAACTTAATAAATAAAGAAATTATGTATGCAATCTGACTTTTAAGAATTTACGACAATATTACTATATGTTGCATAACAGTATGCAACAATTTCACTAACAATTTATGACTATTTTATTTAAACAGCACTTTTAGGTGTACAGTGCAGAAAGAGAATGTTAATGCATGATCTGGGGTAGAACTTTCTAATCTTTCTCACCCGAAATACGCAGATAAAATGCAAACTAAAAACGCCCTTATGTATATCGCTGTAAGGGTCATTTTCCAAAAACATTTTATCTGCGTGTTTTGGGTGAGAAAGCTTAGAAAGTTTCACCCCTGTTGGCTGCTCCCTTGTGAAATAACAGTGGATTACAGCAATATTAATATATGTAATAGTAAATATGACACTTCACAAAATCTGGACATTTTCGTGAATGTCTGAATTACAGTGAAAAGCTATAACAAAATATATTTGAGTTGTTGTAATGTATCAAATTGACTAAAAGTTTTTAAGGTTACTGGTACATAATATTTGTGAACTACCGGTTTAAATTAGGCTAATTGGTACTACAATAAACATTTAAAAAAAAATGGTTTGTTAACCCGAATGTGCTGTAAAATTTGAAACTACCGTCTCAACGACAAATGCATTTAGAAATGGTTGGTTACTTTCTATAGGCACTAAAAAGGGTTATATCAAAGGGTTGGCGGCGGTGATTAGAACTTTAATAAAATAACCTAACAAACCCGTCAAAACTGAATGCATTCCAAAAGGTTTACATAACCTCAAAAATTGTGATCGACTGACTGACTTCTTCAAACAACACCTTAACGTTTGTAGCGTAAATTATACTTAAAATATTTCTAGATGTGATGAAAATAAATAGTAGAAAAAATAAAACTGTTATGCCTACCTAATAAAATATTAAAATATTCTTTCTGAACAAGGAGTATCACAGAACTAGTACGTTAGTTTGTAGTAGAGATAAAAGTAATACAGATTAATGATAATGTAAAAAAACATTTAAAATAACGATGTTTGAATACCACTGATGCAAGGATTTTTCCAGTCATCACAGTTTTATTAAGATATTAACGGGAGAGCCAAAAAGCGAAAATGAGTGTAGAAATTTCAATAATATTTAAGTGAGCGAAAAGGGGTGAGGAAACGCGGCCACCTGAGACTGACCTGATCCGATCATGTCGACCAGATCCTCAAGGATGGACGCGTTTTAAGTAAAAGGAATCGGAGAGCGTATATGAATGCACGAATGTAACAGAGACTAGGAGTGTGTGTAAGGATAGGGCTGTCTGGCGCTCTCTCCTCTCTGCCTACCCTGCAAGGAACGCGGCGTGAGGGTATAGATAGAAATTTCAAAAATCATTAATCCCGTAGAAAACTTAAAAATCAAAATGAATTAATGACTGATTCGTACTTGACATCCAAAATACATCTAACTGCCAAATTTCAACTCAATCGGACAACAGAAAGTAGGCGAGAAATGATTACAAAATCTTGTTACAGTACGAGTCACAAAACAAATGTGTAAAAAAAATATAAAAATATTTGCAACAGATAATTACATACAATGAATAGAAACATCACTAGATTTCGACTAAATTGCCAGGTAATTATTGAATAGAATACAATGACAATAATATATGAAAATACAAAAATAAAATTATATAATGTTAAATATGAAAATAGAGAGATTCTATGTTTTTTTAATATTAGTAGTACATACATAGTAATAATTAGAATAAAAAAAAAATTGAAAATATCTACACTTACATAATATATATGTATAACAAACAAAGCCGGGGCCGGAATTTGAACCCAGCACATCACTGTCATTCAGCCAACTGCGCCAACCACATTTGAGGCTATGTAGACTTGAATTGATGAAAAAAAAACTCCTTGTAGTACCAACAAGCGAGCTCACAAACAGTAGTTTAATAATCTTAAAAGGCTAATCTGATAAGGAGTCAGAACATTTTTTCTTTAAAATTTCGGAAACCAAGCGGAGTTCCACAGGGTTCCCATCTTGGGCCAGATTTAATAACACACAGTACTGCTAGATACTGAAAAAAAAAACCTTTTTGTAAGATACTCAACTTTTTTTAAGTAATTCAGTAGCTGATTGAAGAGCATACTAAATAAATTAATCAACTACCTAAATAAATAAATGTTTTATCTTAAGCGTAATATGATGGTGGAACAGCCAAATCACTCAGCAGACATAGTTCATCTTCAGTGAATTTGAGTTTATGGTTCTGCCAATCATCGTGGTGAGTTCGTTTAAAGTCACCCAAGGTCTTACGAATTGTTGACTGAAACAAACAATAAATGGTCATCTACTGCGGGTTTGAAAAATACAACAATCGAAGGACACTCGACTATTGCACATATAGAACCACTATCAAAATTGTTTAAACTTACTGGTATCGGTAGCGGATCGTTGAGATGTCTACCCAACACAAGGAATATTTCTGGTAAATATGATGGGACACTGTACGGGTGAGCAGCTATGAACGAACACAGACCCAAAACTCCACAATGTCTTTTAATCAGGGCTTCTGATGCACCGGGGCCCTTTTTCACAATTTTGCCTTTACACATGCTCTTGAAGTGATTCTGAAATAAAATTAACAATAATTATTAGTACAATGTCAAGTTCACTATCCGTTCTGAATTTAGGGTGCATTATATTTAGGGTGCATACAAAAGCTACATAATTAGTTTAGTAATGGATACCTATCAGGCGTGAAGCTACCTAAGAACACGATTCCCATCGAGTTACCTTTTGGAAAAAATGATTGGTATAATAGTGTCTAATCTGACCTAATCCCATAAGAAATGTTAGCCCCGGCTTCCCTTTTGCAGAAATCCACCTTTCGCCACTGATACCTATACACCTGTAGCCGGTTATCCCAGACTGTAAGAAATGTCAATATATATGACAGATTCACAATGAGCATTAAATTAAAATTTAAATGAATAATTACCAATAGTTCTTGTTGATCTTCAACAATCCCACAGTGCAACAGACCGGCCATCATTTGAGAGGCTGACTCCCTGACTTCAGGTCTTGGGTCACTCAACAGGGTAAGAACTAAACGCAACACTGTCTCCCGATTGGTTTTGACTGTGGATATGAGCGCCATGTTATGAAACACGAGACACTGGAGGAAGCTCAGGCATGATGCACGAGCGTACCATGATGGGGACACACACACCTGGAAAATTGAACACAAAATTAAAAAAAGCAAACAGGAACGAAAAGTTGGCAATTGTAATAAAGGTTCTTTTAAGTGGGAAGGACTAAGTTTAAACCAAAGTTATGACAATGTATACTTCACTTCACGACACAAGCTAAGTGTGAAGTGTGCATGAAAGAATCTGAGTTAGTGTGTAAGCTAATATTCTACCATAGCACAAGTAATGTGGTAATCTGTTCTCTAGACTTACAAGGGACATGAAATGAGAAGATACGTAAATTATTTTTTTGCCACTAATACAGTGTGAATTTCCTGAAAGATGAAATAAGTATAACAAATCAAATATTCCTTACTTCCTCGACTGTAGCCAAAGCTGTTGCCAAACATTCAGGAGTATGCAGCGCCTGAGCCAGTGATGCCAGGAAGATTATACAGAGCCGACCCAGTTCATCATCACCAACTTGGAGTCCGTCTTTGGAGCCAAGGGCGCAGGCAATGGGGACTAACTTATAATACACACTCCGACCTCCGAAAGCATTTCTACACACGGACGATGTCACCCATTTGACAGCTAAAATAAAATCAACCAACATGATAAGTCTTAGTTACAATTAAACTTTTTCTTACGCCCATTTTAGAATCGAATGTAACTCTACTTATATCTAAATCCATGACAGCTAACTGACTTAACATGTAGAAATACAATACTGTTTTAATGTGAACTATTTTGGGCTGCCAGGTATACAAATGTACTTTTGTTCGTAGTAAATTAATTTTTAACATGGCAATATTGTTGAAATCTTGCATCGATAATCTAACATTGCTAAGAACAAGGTTTAAAAACTGCATATCAGTTTTACTTTTTCTATTTTATCCAGAAATGGTTTAAATTATAAGAAGGTATAATATTCTCACTAAATGGATTGATGTGATAAATCAATTTTCATAAGTTGGTATTTTAACCTTTAACTTCCCAGGTGGTTTTTTTTCTCATAAACACCCAGGCGTGTCCCCAGGGACTACGCACGGAAAAATGATAATAGAAACTAAACTATTTAAATTTTTCAAGAAAATCAGTTTAATTATTGAAGAATGCACATATTCGAAAACAAATGATTAAAAATATAAAGTCCCAATACACAAAAAATATATTTTTTTTGGTTTACGAAAAAAAGGCAGATTTTTTTGGTGAAAATTAATACCATTATTAGAATCCTAAAAATTTTGTAAACATAAATAATATGTAAACTTTTTTAGTATTTTTTGTTAGCCAAAAGCATAGCTTATGACACAGTCACAGCAAAAATGTCAATTTTTTTATAGTAAAAATAACCGCAATAGGTAAATTTGGTTAAATTTCTCAGAATTTGTCTTCTTTCAGTCGCATATACTCTGAAGCGTAACTTCTTGCAGATGTTCCTTTTCTTCTTAAGTTGAAGATAGAAACATGGTATTATCATAGCGTTATCATATTCATTTGATAAAAAGCCTTGATCAAAGTCTCCAGCGTCAAATATTCGTCGTCAGATGGAGAGGTGAACTGATAAGAATTATGTGGGACTAGGTTTTTTGATGCAACTGGTCATTTGTTTCTTATTTTATTAACCACTATTCGACAATACTTTGAAAAGTTTCACCGATTGGCATCAATCTGCTAGGACCAGGTGTAAAATTTTTCACTTTTACAAAAAATATGATTTCCAAAAAAGTTACGTATACACCCAGGCGTGTCCCCTGGGACCTCACCACTATGAGTTTATTGAGAAATATTTATCTCACCCACAAGTTATGCTCACCCACGATTCAGATGCCGACCGAGGGAGCATACATGGAGGCACAACTCACGGAAACGAAAAATGCAAGAGTTACAGACATTTGAATACTTCACGAGGTCCCAGGGGACACGCCTAGGTATTAGAAGGTTAATAATACTCACCAGTTTTGAAAAATCGAATACCAATATCATATTCACTGTCCTTATGAGGTTCTGTGAATCCATTCATAGTCTCCACAGTACCATTAGTTTTAGCATCGATCTTCAGTCTGGAAATGAAACTGTCATCCAGCATATTCATAATGTGATCCGTGTTCTCTTCCAGAAACTCACTGGAGAGCATACTTTCTAGTTTACCATTCTCCGAATCCTACAATAGATTAAAATACATAAGCTTTCTGACTTAACAAGTACATCTCTAATACTGGATTTCGCCAACTTTTTAAGTGAGGAATAGCGGAGATAGGAGCCACTTATCATTATTTTTCATACAAAATTTGTGCTAGGCAAAAAGTTGGTGAAATCCGGCATTTTATATCGACTCATATGGTCTTATTTTTGCCTGCAGTATTAGAATTGTAACAATATATAAACAAAATGTATACGTACTTTTAAAATGTCCAATCGATGATTAGGTTTCAACTCGTTCAATATTTTACTAACTGTGCTCATAGACACCTTGCCTTTCTCGAGGGCTTCTTTACCGATGGATTTCACAATGGCCTGAATATCAGCATTCTTTGAAGTTTGAGGCTTATCTTCGGGTGTTGCATCCACTTCCATCGGAATATCTACAACACTCTCCTTGGGTGTTCTGAAAAAATATTTAGACCATTGATTTTATGAAACACATACAATACTGTATCGTAATAGATGGAAAAGTATTCTTGTTACCCGTTGCTATTTGTAGATATCCCCTCCATTCCCTCGCGCATGATAACCTCTAGATGAGGTTCTATGAGTTTCATCATGTCTTCAATGCTCGGGCTAATACTCGGGAGACCATTGGGGAACGCCATGTCCACATCATAAATACCGGCCAAAACACTACAACAAAAATTGCAAAAACTCAAACAAAATAAATGTCTCTTGAACAGTCGCACATCCTGACACCTTTTCTTTCACCCAGGTATATTTTCTTCATTTTCTTTTCATCCTCCGTACATGTCCCAACCATCTCAACTTGTTCACTTTCATTCTAGTCACAACATCTGTTTTCCATTCACTGTGATCATTTCTTTTCTTATTTTCACTAATCATATATTATTGATTCTTTGCACCCTTCCAAATTTCTCTACAGAACATAGGGAAACTATCTGACTTTATTCCACAATAAATAAACATTCTCACCTAGCGACTCTTTCCCTTACAATCTGATATGGATGACTTAACATGTTCTGTCTTTGCAGATCCTGTACAAGTTTGTTAGAGAACTTGGCCCCCCTCCACGGATGTTGAGTAATGGCAGCCTGTAGTGCATAGAGACAGCCTCCCAGACCTCCAGCACCCCCGGCATTGACCTCCCAACCTGAGCTAAGGACATCCAATACCCAGTTCATCCTGGACATGTCCATACGTTCAAAAGAGGTGGCGTAACAAGTTCCTGTAAGAAATAAAATACACAATGAAAACATATTGAGAACACATCGTCATCCCAAGAACATTTGTTGAGAATACATCGTCATCACTAGAAAAAATGTTAAAAATACAATATAGTAATCATCACCAAAGCATACGTTGAGAACACATCGTCATCATCAAAACATATGTTGAGAATACATCGTCATCACCATAACATATGTTAAGAATACATCGTCATCACCATAACATATGTTAAGAATACATCGTCATCACCATAACATATGTTAAGAATACATCGTCATCACCATAACATATGTTGAGAATAGTACATCATAATCACCAAAGCATGTGTTGAGAACACATCGTCATCACCAAAAGATATGTTGAGAATACATTGTCAACCTTAACGGACTAATCTATCTATACTGCATACCTTGCAGGATAGGGAGAGAGAGGACAGAACACCAGACTGTCCTATTGCCAAACACACTCCTTGGTTTCATCACACACTGAAGTAAGTGAAGATAAGTTCTTACCCCAGTCTTGAATGTTCTCCGTAGTCATATTCTGTAAGGCACTTTCAATGATTGGCTTCATAACTTGTTTCAGTCTTTCCATCATATGATATGGCCAGTGCTTTGTTCCCCTGAAGATTCCTCCGATGATCTCCGCAGCACAGCGCTGGTGAGTCTCCTTCTTTTCCACAATCAAACGCTCCAAGTGAGGAACTAATATATCTAGAAAGGCATCCCCGTAATTCCTAAACAGTCTCTGGAAAGAGAAGACAATACCATATGAAAACACATGCATTAAAATATACAGAATACGTGGTGAATCCTTTTTAAAATTGCCGACATTCCGAAGTATTAATAGGTATAAGAGGATAATAATGGCACTGCGATCATGTGGCAAAACAAGGTGATAAGTGGACCCCCAAAATTTTAAAAGAGAAGAAGAAAGAACACAAAAGAGATGACGACCACGGAGCATCCAAGGAGAGACAGAAGAGTTTTGAAGAAATCTATATGCAACCAGTAGAAAGAAATGATGCTGGTACGAATTAACATTAAGGCAGTTCCCCATAGCTTGGATAGCAACAGTTATAGATATTATACTGAGTAGATTTTTTTTATATTTACCTTAAACAGTGCAAATTTGGCCCCATTGTACTTCCCCTTCCCGTCCTTTCCCTTCTTATCCTCCATACAGAGGAACTCTATCAGCTTGTCAACATTATCCTTATTGGTAAAGAATTCCCAGATAACACGGTCACCTTCCTCCATATCTTCCGGTTTCTCGTACTGAGTTTGTTCCGACGGAGGGGCATACATCTAAAACCAGTTTAAAAATAATAAATAACCGTGATGTTCGACAGATGGTAAAATAGCTAAAGAGGAGATCTTTGTAGGACTTTAAGATACGAAATTGAGGGCAGACAGAGGGACATATATTATACGAACCTTGAAAGGTTTAGGCCATCCGAAGAATCCGTAATTTGGCTTATGAATGTAGGGAGTTTTATCCCATTTTTCCTGTGTCCAACTATTTTCCTGGTCATATTGCAACCACATGTTATCTGGTCTGAACCCTAGAAACAAACATACAAAATGCAAAATACTACACCATGTATTTTCTCAGTGAACACTGAACATGGTGTTCGAAAACTCTACCACTAAAATGAAACTCTTTCTGGGCTGTGAGATTCATTACAGATTTTCCTCAACAGAAGCGAGATGAAGCAGGATGGATGATCCGACAATTACGAGTCGGATTTGGCTGTCTTAAGTGAGCACTTTATGCCCGGGGCAACACTCACCTGTTCCACCACATCCAGCTGTCAATTGTGTATTTTTGTAAGTTGTATACAATACACTACAGATCAAAATTAATATCACAAGGAACCAATTTTCTGATACTACCGCTTCCTTACCAAGGGAGTTCACATAAAGCTACATTATGTGAATGTAGATACCTCTCGCTTCTGTTGAAGGGAAATCTGTAATGTATTCCCATCAGAAAAATCCAGTTCAATACCTAGAATAATTTAGGTATATCTTCAATCACACTGTGAGATTGTCAGCTTTCTCTAACATACCTGGTGGTAATTTATCCACATTCTCAGGTTTTTCTACCCCAGCCACTTTGAAGGGATCCACTTCAACTCGCTCATGCTTCCTCTTCCTCTGTTTGAGTATCACAACCATGATTTTGATGGCCATTCTTCTCATGTTGATGGAGTCGTGGATGAGATTGTTAAGGATCATCTTAACGGCGGATGTGGGGAATTTGACATCCAAGTGAGCGAGGCTGGGCAAGAGGGCTATACACATTGTGTTGTGTCGCCAGTGACTGGAAAAATAAAAAACAATATAATTAGTACAATGCTTGCAATGACTAAAATGGTTATAAATTAGCTATGCACTCTGTTGATGTAATTTGGTGGTACAAAAACATTATGTTAATACAACAGACTATACTTTTGCCTGCTAATGTTCCTCTTGAAACACAGGAAAGTCACAAGACTTACCCAAGTCAAAGCAAATTGCACACAAATAAGAATAGTATAATACGGAGATGGCTTGTCTAAGGGAGAATATATATTATGAGGCTAGAAAGGTTTGAGGGAGGCCTATATCGGGAAATGGAAACTGCAGGGCTCCTAAAATATAGAAGACACAGGAAGCAAATAAGATTATAGCCATGAAATATCGTAAGTTTATCCGTCACAAAGGATCTTTAGCCTATTTTCTTGAGTATATAAATAAAGCTGCATCATATACTATGTTAACACAACTCACAGTTTGGTAGATTCCGCTCCATGCACCAGAACCTCCACCAAAGAATTGTAACATTTGACATTCTCTTCCCCACACTGCTTCAGGGCGTCGTCCGACTTAGCCACCAGTTCCAGGAAATTGGGATCGTTGAGTTCTTCCTCTGATAGAAGAGCCTTGGCCCGTTCCATACAGCCATCGCTCCACTTGGGGAAAATCGTGATGGTAGGGAAATGCACCTGAATTGAGTTGACTAGAACATCCAACAATCTGGAAAAACATAGAAAATTTGACTGGCAAAGTGACACCACAACGATATTTATCTGTCTCTACTTAGGCAAAACTTTAAAATTTATATTCCTGCAACTATTTTAGAAAGAAGAGGTGTAAGGAAGACTGCTTGTCCGAGAATAATGTGGCTTGACCATGTAGACTACATACTCAAGGACGGATGTTATTTGAGTAAAAGGAATCATAGTGACGAATTTCATGAATGTCACAGAGGCAAGGATTTTATTGTATGGCAGGATAGGAAAGTCTGGGACCTCGTGAGGAGATAGAATAGAATTATTTTATTATGGTACTTTATGCTGAACAACATTTACCATCATCGAAAATAATTAAGTACGAACAATTTCATTACTCCAGTAAATCCAGTATTTGCCACTCAAATTTCCAGTTAAGAAAAGTTCTTTAAAAAAAAAACTAGTGGTCCTCTTTTACACAGCTTAGACAGATATAAATATCTCCAAAATCATTCCATTGTTCAGGGTTTTGAAGAATGTACAGATTATATTTGCAAGTTCTTACCTGATTGCACTAGGTTTTTCGCTAGTCTTTGACAGCAGAATTGCGGGCCACAATTGACTGATAACTTTCCAGTCATGCCTGGCTACAACAGGAGTCTGCTTCGGACCCAGCAGACAATATAAAGCACCCTTGAAACGATCATGTTCTAGCTCAGGGTCCACAGCCAAACATTCCAGCAACTGCGGTATCATGATGTAGAAGGAGTATGTGTAATTACAGACCATCCAATTCAATCTGCATTGGGCTGCCATTCTCACCTGAGAAATATAATATTTACTCATAAAACATATTATCTAATAACAATGCACAGGACAGTTCCAAGCACCCATATCAGGAAACAACAAAGTGTAAACTTTGAACTTTATGTAAGTGTAGAATCAAATGGAGATACATACATATTACTGATTTTCTAAACCAACCAAAAGTAGCTGTATACGAAATAAGCCATAAATTTTCGACAGACACAATCATGTGGGTTATCACTGGCAAGTCTAAATTTTATAAACATTTTTTTAATATTCTCTTCTGATTTTTTAAATAATGACCCACAAAAAATGCCCATCAGAATATATTTTTTATGGTGTGTTTCAAAACAGTAACAAGTTGATGGAGTTGGTTAGAGCGTGGACTTCTAATCAGGAGGTTCTGGGTTTGAATCTAAGTGCTGACGATCTCTGCACTTCCCAACACAAGCTTTTAACTAACTGTGAAATGTGCAGAAAAGTATTTGGGTATGCGTTCACAAATTCAGATACATTTTAAAATAAATTGATAACAAACAGTGTTTTTTTAAAAGATTTTCATGAGACCCATCCAATGATACTTCACACGATCACCATTTCCATCTGACCGACTGGAATTAACAGTAATGTAAACATTTGATACATTGCTGATCGTATTATATTTAGATTAAAACAAGATATTGAAAATAACTTACAGCACTGTATCTACTAGTGGCCAGGGTGACCAACTCCTTCATAATATCAGCATGCGACTTGGTGAAGAAGAGCCCCGTATGTGCACGAAACTCTTGCTGTAACAAAGCCCGATCAGCCAGCAGTGCCCTGGGGTGGGCTGGTCTACCAATCACCTTATCCTCCAAAGTCTTCTTGACGGCAGAGAACGCTTTAGTATGACTCTCTAATTGATTGTTGGAAAAGTTTGAGTGTGAAACGAGCTGGTCCCAGATCTGAAACGAAAAGAAAAATAAGTAATTAAAGCATGAAATTTCATCAGGCTTCATCAGCACGGCTGCTAGACTAGACTCATGTAATTGTTTTAATTTGGGTCTGTAAGATTTCACGAGTTCGCGCAGTTGATTTCAATCAAGAGATACCAGGTTCAAATCTTGGTGCTGACAATGTATTCGGCACTTCACGATACAAGCTTTTGGCTTACTCTGAAGTGCATTTGGGTTTGTGTATACTATACAAGCACAGATCCCTTGTTAAAAATTAAATCTCAACACTTTTTTAATAATAAATTTCTTATGCTACATTTGCAACAAAATTAGAAAAAATACTAATGACAAAATCAATACACGAAACTCAGTAAAAAAAATTTACTGTTCTTTAGACCAATCCACGAATAACATGATGAAATCATAAATCCAATACTTGTATATAAAATATGTATGACAAGTTATGGTGCATTGACTTACCGAAATCATAGAGCATAAATTCTTAGTATCATCTTCGCTGGAATCCAAGAGAAGCTTCTGGAGTTCATGCATAACTGCGGCAATAGCTTTCCTCACATTGCTACCATCAGGCATATACACGGAGCCGTTTATTCCAACGTTCAGTTTGAACTTGAAGGGTGGCAAGTTGGTATCCATTCTAAAGATAGAAATTGAAGAAGAATATATAAAATAAATATCCATAGATGATTCTGAGCAAATAAATTACAGTAAAAACTTTAGTAAAACTTACACAACTAACGGTTCGTCTTCCAATGGTGGTAGAACAGGATTAGCAGAGAGCAGAGACTTGATAATATTCAAACACCTGTGTAATTCCTCTCTTGGTAGCTTACAACTGCCGTCAATATGTTTCTGTATCCTCTCCAACTCCTTAGGCAAATATCGATTGATAATATTTTGAATACATTGGACCTCTCTTTCATTAGGGGTGTGCCACTTCAGTCTACAATCCCAAACGTTGCCAGGCTTCCCCCATTCTCTCACAGCCAAGAAATTCTTTACACCGCTATTGTAATCTTCCGTACAACTTCTAAATTCTTGCGTATGCACACTGCATAAACATGTAATAATATAATTGAGGGTTGAGGAAGCTAACATGTATCCTTCTTTACATGTTAATGTTAATGTTCTATCTAATACGTCTAACAGTCGGGGCATGTAAGATAACAATTCATCTCCGTCTCGTTCAACAATATGAGAGAGTAGCAGCAGATTAAACAACAAATCATTATCTAACGTTTCAGCTTTAATGACATCGTCTCCATCACCTAACAACTTCATTATTGTATCACAGAGATATGGTATGAATAGTTTAAATGTTTCCCTTGCGTTGACTCGTGCAAAAGATCTCGCTAATGAAGCTGCAGTCATACCAGCTACATTTATTTCTAATATCCTCTCAGTAACAAACTTATAGAATTTATTTAATGCCAATTTGAATATATCAGTCGACGACTGCATCAATACCGTTATCGATGCCGAAGCTAAAGCTCCTTCGCTTGCAGATTCCAGTTTATTTCTCGCAGAATCCAATTCTTTCGATTCCATTCTAGTGTGCTCCATAATACTCGACTCGATTAAAATAAATACCCGTTCAAAGAATTGTAGAACGAAATCGTCAAGTTGAGCGGTGGCCTCACATACAGTGTGCTCTTCCTCTGTAAGATCATTGTAATATTCAGATGCTCCGCTACAATTGACTAATGGAATGAATGTGCACACAACAGATATAAAATGAAGAGATACTAAGGTCTTTTTAAAATCATTTGGATCTAATCCCGGGAGAGCAGAAAACAGAAGTGGAATGACATGAGTAGGGCCTTCTGGATATCCGTTAGTGAATCCACTAATCAAAGGCCGTGCTACAGCGACAGCACACATCAAAGCGCAAGTTAATTTGTGTGGTTCCGTTAAAGAATCTAAAGTATTCCATAACTTCTCAACGACAGGTGCAACGACCATGGAAGGTCTCAGTGATGCTAGTAATTGTAAGGCGGCGCATGCGTCGTTCACTCCGGCTCTACTGAACATTGCTTGTAGGGCGACATTCAACATGCACTCCACAAACTTGGTAATATCATCGTCTGTTAACTTATGTGAATCAGGTACTTTTTTCTCCCACGTCTTCTTGTATGTCGATCTCTCCGCATGAACTCTGAAATTAGTTTACAAAATGGGATTGAATATGACAAATCTGACCTATTTTCACTAAGTTGTAAATTTATTAATGAAAAGTGTCATACCTATTTACAAAATGAAACGGTAGTTTCCTAAGAAGATCCCTCAGCTTCCCAGACCATCTCCCGCTGTTGGCACTGTGCAGGTATGTAGTGACGGTCGTCATGAAGTTGTCTAGGTGGTTCTGCGCGGAACTCTTAGGACTCAACACGGCCACAATCCATAGAGCCATACTATGGGTATCTAAAAAACACAAATACGAGTCATTTGATTAAACAGTTGAGCAATTGGTTCTCTCAAACCGAAGGTCCCAAGTTCAGACCCGACACTGACAATGCATTCAAGCTCAGTGTGATGTGTGCAGGAAATTATTTGGGTTTGGGTACACAAGTCCAAATTTTTTTTTAAAATATGCGAACAGCAGAAAAAATTAACGAAAACATTATTCTAATATACAAAACATAAAGAAAAATGCAAGTATCAATGAAAAATAAACTCAGTGACGGGTCGATAATTCAACTATTGTAATATATCGTGGCAAATCTTTCTGATCTATTGACTGCTGATCGAAATTATCAGCAGGTAATGTTGTTTAAAAATAATTTGTAAAAACATTTTGATATCTTATTATACTAGGGTTGCCACCTTTGTAAGAGCGTAGACCCGGAGATTCGGAAAAAACGAATTTGTGACCATAGTTGACCTTTTTTTTTTTTTTTTTTTTTTTGGTCCACAATTCCAAACCCGGAGATTTACTATGCTGACCCGGAGACCCAGTTTTTCTATGGGGGGGGACCGGGACCCCGAGTATTTTCCTTTTTTTTTTTTTTTAGTCCTGACAAAAATTTCAGACCCGGAGATACACTATGCTAACCCGGAGCCCGGAGAACACCACTCAAACCCGTAGACTCCGGGTCAAACCCGGAGAGGTGGCAACCCTACTGGCAACAGATTATTAGTTCCATGCAATTCTATCCCAGCGAATTATATAAATAATAAATTTTAGCAAAGGCCCACAGGTTTACAGACAAATAATGAAAATGAAAAGCAACCTTTATAAAGATTTATAAGTGATTTGAATCATAACTGAAAATGTTCATGCATGTTAACCTTTTCAAGGGTCAAATACTCATGCGGTAAAATGTTTGCCATTATTTTATGTACTTGAAGAGTAGACAATTAAAACACTTTACTCACCGACTTCAGTTTGCACAGTAAAAAAGAAAAGTTTATTTTTAATACAAAAGTCTATCTATCCAACACGCTACGTCCATTGTAAGGTAAGCAGAGAGGACAGACTGCCTATCTTTACGTAAACTCCTTGCTTCCGTCACATTCGCACAATTTGTTATGTATGCTCTCCAATTTCTTTTACTCAAAATGCGTCCATCTTTGAAGATCTGGCCGACATGATCGAGCCAGGTCAGTCTCGGAAGGCCATGCTTCCTCATGCCTCTTCTTTCACTCATATTGTATGTTTTTGGTTATCCTGTCACCATTCATTCTCGCAACATCCCCAAAATGTCTAAGCTTATTGACTTTTATTCTAGTCACAACACCAGTCACCAAATTCTATTACAGGATTTGGGACTTAATTTTGGACTAATTTACAGCAATCGAACTCGAACATACTGCAATAAACTAGAAAAGCTTATACTGTAGAGTAAAGTACTCACCAGCTCCAGTGTGTTTGGAGGTTTGAGTATTCTTAAAGTAAACAGGTAAATTAAAAGATCGTAGAAATCTATTGAACATTAATGGAATGTGTGGTTCCCAATCTATGTAGCCGATGTTCTCCCAGGCCGCATGGGCCATGAGCACTAGCATTTCCTGGAAAAAAAAAAAAACAAAATATCCATTATTCTGTCAAATGTCTGTGTCTATAGGAGTGAAGAGTGCAAATAATATATTCGAAGAGCTTTTTGTCCCAATCCTACTCATACGAATCTATGGAATAAATCATTTCGTTACAGATTTGTCAATTTCATTACTATTTTGGACTGGCATTTCATAAAAATAATACTGAATACCATAGAACCTGGGTTACCAACCTGGAGGTAGTTACCTCGCGGGGGTAAAATAGCTGTTTGGCAGGGGTAATTAGTATGTTTTGGTATTTTTTTTTAAGTTTACATGTAAAATAATAAGAAGACACATACAAAATAAAATGGAGAAAAAACTGAGTTACATAATTTTTTTCTTGGTCAATGTCGGCAATTTAGAACCTATACCAGGTTTCTAAATGTGGGTAAAATCAGAAAGGGGAAGAGCAGAGATGAGTGGAAGGCGGTGGAAGAAGCCTGCATCCAGCAGCGGAGGGAGGAGGGCTGAAGAAGAAGAATTAGGACTTACGGATTCCCATGGCGGAGCATTGAGGCAGACGTTCCACATGTTCATGAAGTCATCAAACCACAGCCTCACCCCCTGGTCCAGTTGCTCAGGAGACTGACAGCAGGGCAGGTAGGTGACCAGCTTGTCCAACACCTCCTGACTGTTGCTGCAGAAGGGATTGAACTTTGGCAGGAGCTCATCCAAGATTTCTCTCGTAGCTGTCACTGGGAAATATCTGGAAACATTATACATGAACTTATTTTGAAATCCGTCTGAACCTAAGAGCTGGCTGTTCAAAATATGATCTGTTTTTTTATCGAAACGTGGTTTAAATGAAAGCTTGTGTACTCATAGGGTCATACATCCTTGCCACAGGGTTGCCTAGCAAAATCTTGTCACATCACCCTCCTGGCTCCCCGAATAGGTCCCCATACCCAGTTTTTGTCATTTTTTAGGAATATTGTAAGAGATAGCTTAGAAAGTAGTCAACGAGAAAAATAATTCTTAATGAATTGCCTACAAAAAATGCTCCATACATTTTTTTCATATAACTAGCAGTGTACCCACAATGGCTGGTCAAAACACCAATTTTTTTTTTTTTGAAAAAAATTTCTAAAAGTGGTGTGTCTATTTGATTTACAGGTTTTACAACAGATGGCGACTTATCACAAAATAAATGTTCAATAATTAAATATGATGTTTTTGGACAATTTCTTCAGTTCTCACATATTTTCAACAGGTACAGCAGAGCCTCTATATTACTTAAAATTTAACACTTAAAATTTATACCCTGTTCGGATGTACGAAGCGTTCGGATTATAGTATGTAGACATTTTGAAAGGCATTTTTCGAAATAAAAGAAAAATATTGTACATTATAATGTATTCATTTAAGTATGTATGTTAGACACAAGGCTATTAATCACACCTTTTTAAGGAATCCCAATATAGTGCTTTGACGAGTAGTGTTTAGCGACATGCTTTATCCCTTAATTTACGTAACAACGGAACAAGAAACGGCAGTTGCGGAGTCGTTCGGATTAGCTGGGGTTCGGATTATCGCGGCTCTGCTGTAGTATTAACATACATACTTTCTTAATCATTCACTCTCTCGACATGCTCAAACCATCTCGTGGTATTCACATTCTTTTCAGTCATAACACCTGTCGTATTCAGTTCAATTGAGTTCATCATTAAAATAAGATGGATTGTATCAAAGCAAACAATAAATCAATCAAGGGCAGAATAAATGAAAGTCAATTAAAAAAACTGAAAACAACCAAAAACAAAAGTGAAACTGTTCTAAACATTTGAATAATAAAACAAATAATTCAAAGAAGTGTCGAAACAAATGAATCGTAAGAAGTTGGCTGGCAGCCAATGAAAGTCAAGAATGAAGAGCGCAATAACCGTGACGGAAGTAACTCACTTTAAATATTATTTCTATATCCATATCGTCAACTAAAATACACAAAATTAACATTTGTACCTATATTATGTAACCAAAGTCAAAATTTTAGATTGAGACATCATTTAAAAAAAACATCTGGGTTTATCATCGTATATCCAAATACATCTTTGTACACTTTACAGTAAGTACGCTTGAAAAGCTTGTGTTGTGAAGCGGAGTAAGTCGACATCGGGGATCAAACCTGCTCCCACCGGATTTATGGTCGAGGGCGTTACAACCAGGCTACCGACCGCCTCAAAAATTTTTATCGCTTACTCCCACAGTTTGGTAAGAATAAGAGGTCGCTTAATTCACCTAATGTACTATTATGTGAACTCCCTTAGGGAGGAAACAGGATGTGGTGGAATGGGTGAATGTTTCCCTGGGCATAAAGTGATCACTTAAGCCAACCAAAGTCGACTCGTGAGCATAGGAAAACCCATCCTGCTTCCTTCCCAAGAGAGTTCACATAGTGCTACATTATGTGAATGTAGATACCTCCTGCTTCTGATGAGGAAAAAATGTAACGTCTTTGCAGCTGCGCAATGCAGAAAAATCCAGTTTTTTATACCTCAAATAATTTAGGTATCTCAAATCAGAATGGGATCGTCGTGGGGATATTTTTTCATTGTACCTACGTTGAGTATAAATAGCTCAGAATAAATAATAATCGTTATTCTCGACCTTGACCATGATAATCTAATAATACAACATCTTCCACACATGTGGCAAACAGAGAATCACTAACGATGTCCTAATCATTTAGGCATAATTCCAATATATTCAGAACTCACTTTTTCATACAATCTGTGTAATTATCAACAAATTTTTACCTATTTACCTATAGTCACAAATTTGTTCAAAATGACACATGTGCAAGCGTCAACTGCTTTGTCAAAGGATGCACAAAATATACATTCATGAATAGAAACATTTAGAATGGGTGGACAAAAACCACTACTTCATCCATCGCTAAATTCTCTCTTGTAGTATCAGTTACCTGGCTTTTACAGGTTACTCAAAAATAAAGACATAAAGAGGTCGTTGCTCGAATGACATCGAATGAGCGTGAATTTGATCCCCAATGTCAACTTACTTCACTTCACGACACAAACTTTTCTAGTTGTGCTATTTGGGTTTCTTTCGATATACACTGCTGGTTGCCCCGGTCTTAAATTTTTATTTCAAATTGAAATGCTAGAACATATTTAAATAAAGTAAATAAAATAATAAAAATAAATAAGATATATTTGACTTTTACACATTCTGCGTAATATTATATGTAACCAAGTGTTTATTTATTTATTTTATTTACATATCTTATTATGTAATGGTATATTAATATTGAAATGGCCTTAAACATGTCACAGAGACGCTCTGTCAAATGTTAAGACCTTGAGTGGACCGCGGCAATACACAATATTGATACGAAAATAACACAATATATTATCAGTACAACGTCAGGTATTTTATGATGTAATCCTAAGACAACTAAACTAAAATACAACAATACGAGTATGTAAACTTGTGCGTAAAAATGATGTGATGGAAGCAAAAAAATGAGTAAGTCTGGCGTTCTATCCTATAAGCCTACCTCGTAAGGAGAGAAGAGTAAACCTAAAACGATTTTATAATATCTTAAACCGGCAAGAATCTAAATCACTCGAAGACGAGTGGATGGACTAAAAACGGAATAGAGAAAACCTTAAAAATCTGTGTGCCCGAAAAATAAAGATAGAAAATAAACATTACTGATTACTGATAAAAAGTGTTTTGGACATTCTCACTAAGTCATAGGTATAATTTCATACTTATTTTCAGAATAGCAAGTTTCGGCTTTCTTTAGTGGGAAACCCAAGGCACAACTCTATTTTAACTTTGACCAATCTTCCTTTTTTTTAACACTGTTTGTTCCACTTGAGAATGCAACGCGGCTATAAGAATTTCATTCAGAGCGTTTTTATAAGCCCAGGCAAAAGTAACATAATTTGGTAGCTTGTGTTACGGTAATTGAAAAAAAATTAAGTGTAGCAATTTAAGTGGTTTCGGGTTCAGTTTCCACAAAAAAAATCATTACAAATATATACCTACTCTGAGAAAACAGATTTTAATACGCATCGTAAACATATTTCGGGCAGGAATCAACTATTTTTGTGGTCTTTATAACGAAGAATACAATTTGTACTTACGGTTTGAAATAGTGGACCAGGGCCTCAAAGGTAGCGTCTAGAGATCTGAAATACAAACAAAAACATAAAACAATGAGCACAAAATGAAAAAAACCATACATACACAGTGCACAAACATATACAGTGGAATCTCAATCATCTGGGTTGATCGCAAATTCATTAGATTGGTTCGGATAAAGAATAATTTGAAAAATCTAAAGAAAGAAATAGTTGGAGCACTATTGCTGGATTTCACCAACTTCTTAGGGGAGGAATAGCGGAAATAGGAGCCACTTATCATTATTTTTAATTACAAGAATTGTGCAAGGAGGCTCCTATCTCCGCTATTCCTCCCCTAAGAAGTTGGTGAAATCCAGGATACATAACCTAAATAAAAAGAAATTCAATCTTAGACTACTAAGTAAAAAAATAGATTGTGTAGATAGTTAAAAGCAGAATACATTGTCAGCACTGTGATTTGAACTTGACACCATCCGTGCTTCAACCTACTGTGCCAACAATGTAAATGTTGATGTTTTGTAAATTCTAGATGAAATTGATTAAATTGGAGTAATCGGGATCCAGATAATTGAGGATACACTGTATAATACATATTAATACTTGTGAAATGCCACAACCAATGAAAGCGACACATAATATTTTTCAAGAGCCCCATTAACAATGCTGCCATAAACCAAATAATTCTTGTAAATGATTATTACTCGTTCATTTCGTCCACATTTTGGCTCATATCGAATGGCAACTCCATCCCAAACTTCTTGAGAAACTCGAATAAGCGCATCGCATTGTCGACTGCGTCTTGGAATTTTTCATCATCAGATTCCTCACCTTCCTCGTGGAATAGATGACGTTTGCCCCTATACAACATTTCAAAATCAATTAACACAAAACTACTGAAGCCATCGCACTACTCTGCACCCTAATTACCTGCCATAGAACATAATTATAAAACACATATTTTAACAGATAATAAACAAAGGAATAAAAATGTACACTTATTTATACAAGCAGAATAGTATGTGCATAGTAAGACATACAAGTGACCCTTTGAAGAACAACCATTTGTCAACTAAAGGACTTATGACTAAAGTACCCAACTACTGGGACAGAATACCAAGCCTGAACCTTATTACTTAAACTACTGATAAACGGTTTAATATAGTTTCAAGAGCTACGTACTGCAAATTAAAGGAGGAAAGAGGTGAAGCAAAAGCAATATAGTTGACAGAGTTCTGTTACCAAAGAAACTACATTATTCTAGGAATATGCAAGCAGCTACATAGCAATGAAAGAAATCCCTAAGGTCTGCATCCAGCCATTAACCAAATGCAATAAAAATTACTGTTGATTCTTTGTTATCGTTTTTAATTTACTTACACTTAAAAATCTCTAAAAATCCAATAAGTTTATGTGAATTTTTTTCTTCTTTTTTTATGGCAACACCTGCACTGAATTTATTATAGTTGAAACTTAGTAAAAAAAATGTCTGAGAATTATATTTTTTATGTTCATGGTTTCATATTGCTTTATCTTTTTTAACATCTGAGGTGGACGGTAGCCTGGTTGGTAACGCGCTCGACTGTTAATCCAGTGAGTGCGGGTTCGTTCCCCGATGCCGACCTACTCCACTTCACGACACAAGCTTTTCAAGCTTACTGTGAAGTGTACAAAGATGTATTTGGGTTTATTTCGATAAACCCAGATGCATTTCTTAAAAAAAAATCGAAAAAAAAACTTCCTGTATTTTTTATAAATAAATGCATATAAAATCATCGTTCAATTAAGCTAATATTACATTAATTTAATAACAATAGAAAATGTCAAAGCAAGTCATAACTCAATAGGTACACATATACTAGGTACCTACTTACACAATACAAGGAAAATTGTAACAAATATATCGAATCATCATTATGGCGACGACGCAATTTACAATTCAAATGATTCATTAATGAAACATAATACTATTGATAGTAAAAATCTGATAACAATTATGTTAACATTGTGCAATGTAATAGAAAATACTAGATATTCAATGCTTTATCTATCCAGCTGGTTTTGGGCATCCAAGACGGTTTGGGCACGTTGAGAGAGTGAAAGATGACAGGACGACAAAAAAGATATTTTTGGGACAGAGAAGAAGGTCACTACGTTTGAATCATTTTCTTGAAAAATATCCATTAAAAATGTATCAAAAAAATAGCCCGGCATGATGAAATTACTAAATTCATGGATTAACAGATTATTAACAGAGATTAACTGATTAGTTTTAAAATTTTAAAAAGTAAAAAAGGAGGACACGTTTGGAAGGAGGACAGAACCTAAAAAGGAGGACTGTCCTTCCAAAAGGAAGACGGTTGGTCACCTTACTACTTGTAATGTTAACATAATTCTGCATTGCGTTCACCAAAAGTGTAAATAAATAAATACATAAATTTATATTAAAATCTAATTAATTTCACCAATGTTCCCACCCAAAAAATAAAATACATACAGTTTAGTAAAAAGTACTATGCAAACTAATACTACGATGCATATTCTAACTACTGCTTTAAAAGCATATTATTTTTTTAATCGCTCTACTTACGAATAGTGGTAAATGTGGGCCTTGGAGAATATCTTCCCCGCCAGGTCGTACAGTGGTCTCCAAGGTATGGTTAAATCTTCCGGTGATAACAAATGTCTCTTCCTGTGAAAGTAAAGAATGCATTTTAGGATACATAATCAGTTATACCGGTATTCTACTGGTCAATATCTTGTTACACAGCGCCAGCTTGAACAAACTTGCCGCCCTAGGTGACTGATTGCAACAGCGCCCTTATAAGACGGAGGGAGAGCAAAATTGTAATGTGGTTGTGACATAAAAAAGTCCAATTTGCTTAATTTTTCTATGAGACTGAGTGAAAAAAGTACTAATGCTTGGTCAGAAAAAAGTTTTGTGATAAAAACCGAACCCCAAAGTAGACCAGCAGGCGAAGAAAAATGGGTGAAGAACTTGATTTCGCCACGGGCAGCCGTGCGTTTTATCCATTCGACCAATTCATGTCACTGACTACAATGGCGCCACCCCAAATACAAGCGCCCTAGGCAATTACCTAGTTTGCCCATATATATTTCGAGACATAACTTTGAGACAGTTTCTAAAAATCTCGATCTCCATATGTTTGAGTGCTTAGTGTCTAGCATGTCCAGGCACTTGAATTTATCAATTACAACCATGTAGCAATAATTGATAATATATAAGTAGGTAAATAACAAGACATCATGTCATGTTTAATTATAATTTAAAATAAATATGACACAATCAAAATCAGGTAGATGACCCCCTTACACCCCTTCACCCAAATCAAGGAAATTTCCATAAATTACCTATACTATTAGGCTTTTGGCTACTTCATGCCTTAAAATACATATCCTATTAGTTGCCAATTTTAATTTTAAGATGATACCACACTTACTTTTTTTTTAATATTTTTTTTCGATAAAGTAGACTTTCCATTGACTAAAAAATAATGAAATTTGGAAGGTTAATTTCATTTCTAAGAAACTTTGTACATACAGACAATATTTTTACTTACTTTAGTAACAACAGTAGCAGTGTAGAGTATTTGTGTAACTTGGTAGGCTCTAGGTCGGGAATTGTAATCAATTCAAAAACCAAATATACCAGTTGGATGTGATCTTCTTTAGAAAACTTTAAACCGTACAGCTTTATATATCTGAAAACATTAACATACAATTAGTACAATATTTTTGCTCCAGTTATTACTGAAGGGTAAGAGAGAGGGGCATGAAGGAGCTGGTAGTAGACAGATGTCCTGGCTGCGAAACGTAAGGGAATGGACCGGAATTAGATGTGTGGAAGAGATATTCCGAGCAGCCCAGGATAGAGAAACTTTCGCTAGAGTGATCGCCAACGTCAGGGAGACCTGATACGGCACAAGCAAAAGAAGAAGTATGTTAGTAGCCAAATTTCATTTGAGCAAATAAATAGATGTAGAGACCCAGTTGAAGAGTGAATTTCTGTAGCTTGAAAGCCAGAACTAATGTTTTTTTATTGCATTGTCAGATTAGGCAATATATTATATATATTATTTATCATCCTAAACCAAAAGGTAACTCGATGGGAAGCACATTCTTATGAAGATCGTGCCTGGTAGCAACTAAACTTCTATCAATCACCTAAATTAATGTTGACCAGATTCACAAGAAGGAAGAGGAATAGCCGGGATATAATGGAAGCAAGAAGTGTGTGAACATAGGACTGTCCAGTCTCTCTCTCTCTCTCTCTCTATCCTCCATGCGATGTGAGTGACATTATGGTACATAGTAGACATTAAAATATGACAAACTTGTGAAAATCGGAGTTGGAAGACGACAATGAATTATCTTATTCTGTTAAACAAAACAATGTAGGAACCTAATACGAAAGTGACTGCCAAAAGTGACATAATTTACTGCATTAGTTTGTTAAACACATGGGACGCACATGTCTGTGGGGCAATTATCTATAAATTTCTACAGAAAATGCCAAATTGTTGCCAAAAGTTAGACAGAATTGTAATAAGTACCGCGTTACTATTTTATATTGACTTGACATAAAACATATGTATGTTTGAATCATATTGTATCATTACTCGAAGTCGGGACCCAAATAATGCATACACTTTGCTATGTGAGACAAAAAAACTTAAAGTAAAAAAATAGGTAGTTGTTACAAATGTCGCATTGGACCATATTGATCTTTATGGGAATATGTTGCAGCTAAATATCATCCAAATAGTGGTCCGGATACACAGACAAATTATGACATACCAAAACATAGATTTTGCACAACCACCATATGCATTTTTCATACAATGCCGTATAAACAATATATTCACATTTTTCGCTCTGTTGTATTAAACTTATCACCAACAATATGTAACATAAATATGTGATTATTATTGAAATTTAACTAGGTAGTTCGCCAAAGTGGATTTCATATCGCTTCATAGATATTAACACCGGTTAGATTTGGCACCATCCTTTTCTGTCCTTGCTATGGGATCACTAAACTAGAATATGCCTATACAAAGTTTTGAATATTGCAAACTATTATTAAAAACATTGGAAGTGTAATAAGGAGATAGATCCAGTTGATTAATCATAAAATAATGAAATACATAATCATTTCCATAAAGTTTCTCTGGAAGATTTTGCCTAAAAGAAGTTTTGAAGTTGGCTTGTTATAGAAAACTTTGTTTTTTGTTGTTTACTTAAATTCCGCAACAATTACAGGTTAACATAAACGCGGAAATGCGATGACATGCACAAAAATATTTCATAAATTGTAAACAATGAACATAATAAATTACTTCATAAGTTTGGATGTCCACATTGCACAACCAGGTCTCATCTCCTTCATCATAACAGATTTGGCTAAATTACTCTTAATCATCTTAAAGAATTCCGTCGATTCATCATCCAGTTTGTCAGCATAAGGTAGAAGGTTGTTGTAAACCATGTCATATTGGGGTTTAAAGCCTAGTTGTTCGATCCTAGCTTTGGAAACGGAATGTGTATATATGTCTTCTTCCTCCATGATTTTAACTGTTAATATCACTTTCACTAAAGTTAAATTAAATATTATTAACAACACTAAACTGTGACAACACTTTGTATTATTTGTCTACGATAATAAATTAAAATTACCAAACGCGAACGACATGCCAAAGCAACTGTCATTTTTTACAAAGTCACTGTCGAAAATATCAAACGTCAAAATTTCCTGATAGAGAGCGCTCTAGCGGAGAAAATTGCAAGCTCGTTAATATTTCACCACAGTAATGGAATAAGTCAAAAACTTTCGTTTTCATTTAAATTGAAAATATTCTCGTTGTCTGTTCTGTATTTCCCACTCTTCTCTGCCTTGAATTTCCTTGCCCACGTATTTATAGGGGCATTGAATAATGTGGTCAGCCTGCTAAACTCGAAGAAAGGAAAACCCAGAGCCACCCGACGCGACGCCGAAATCGTGTGGGGCTTAGTGAGAGCTATATTATTTTGGAAAATCGCGCAACATTCCGAAGTGCACAGCATCAACTGTAATTTCTTTATTACTTACGAATTTTTTTACAATAAATAAGCCAACAAATAAATTTCGAGGGATATAACATACTAAAATATAATTTATAAATCTAGCCTGAATTATTTCGAGTTTCCGCAATACGTAGCGGGTCATTTTTTATTTGCGTACATGTCTTTCTTTTGAACGAAGCTCCGCAAGAATGTTGCCGATGAGATGAAAAATACGTCACAACTAGGCTACGTCACCAACACAGAACACATATACTCTGTCACCAATGAGTTTACGTCAGTGAAAATCAGATGCCAAGAATTTCCACATACATACCTATTATCTACCTTTATATGTTTAGCATTTACTTAACAATCACAGGTAACCCTGAATTTACGTTATACATTGATTTAATCTAGAAATACATCTCTCAGCACTATTTAATCATAATTAGCTACCTATTTATTTTCTTTTTTGATACCTACTAAATCTCAAAGTTGCCTACTAAATCTCAAAGTTGAATTACGAAATTGTGTATGTAGATACCTACACTTTTACATCTAATAATTTAAAGTTTACTGATATTTAAAAAAAAAATGAAATCATGATGTGTTTTAAGTACATAGGTATATCTTTAAAAAATATCGCAAATTGTTGTAGTTCTTCAAGGACGACACATTTTGAGTAAAGGATATCGGAGAGGGTGTATGAAGTATGACAAATTCAATGAGTGTGTGTACTGTACGTGTAGAGCAGTCTGTCCTCTTTGAATACACCGCAAGGGATACAGAGCGAAAGAATTTCTAAAAAACATAAACTCAAATTTTCGTAAAAACTTAGAGAGTAAATCCAGCAATGGTAAATGTAAATACTAATTGGATTGACTGTAGTTTAAAATAAATGTTGAAAAAACATTATTTTTATTTCTGTGCTAAATCATACAATAATAAAGTCAATGACATGTTTGTGTCTCTCTAAATTTTTCCCAACATCTAATAAATGCTTTCCTGTTGATTCATTTATTGCCATCCATGATGTATAATTTTTAGAAGACTTTCCAAGGAAAAATACTTAAGTATATACCTACCAATTTTTCAGTTCTGTTTCTGACATGTTATTTCGATATTCGACCAAGGGCGATAAGTTGTGAATTATTTCCTGATTTCCTATACAAGTGGTCTTTGATAAAAATAAACTTACCTAACACCAGCCATTTATATAGTAGGTAGGTATGTGACAAAATATCGACATTACCGTAATTACTCAATCAACATTTTGGGTTCCAATTAGCCAAATAATGCAATAATGCAGAACTATTTTCGACTATCAATTTAAATAATTGTACTATGTCTGTCTGTCGGTCCATCTGTGCGCAGCGCGCGACGAAAATAAATAGTACCGTGATTATTATGCAAACTAACGGATCGAATCTATGAAATTTTGAAAATGTTCTCTACACTAGCGCTTTACATCGGACGAAAAGTGTTGGTTCAACAATACGTTTGACGTAATGTGAATTCAAACTTTTTGAAATTTCGAATTATTGGTACTTGGTGAATACAGTAACTTATAGGTAGGTACGTACCTACTTGATACAGAATGCATCGAGTTTTTCGAATCATACCTACATACTATATATATAGTAGGTACGTATAGCCAAATGGAATGAAAACAGTTTTGAATAGGTACTATCAGTTGGTTCGTATGATTTTGAAACAATCAAGTACTACATACATACCTACCTACCTATTATATTAATTATTGATAGAGTCATTCAAATCATAATTACTGTAGGTATAATATAGTATAGGTACGTATGTAAAATTAGTATGGAAAGTAGGTAAGACCCTATATTTTTTCACACCAAATAGCGACCAATTCTCCACACCTCTTACCGAAAAGACGGTAATGTTACCTTAGATTATTTTTAGTGTTTATTTTTTTAACGTGCCCAAACCAGAAGACTATCAGACCGATCTTCAATACTGTGCGAAGTGCACAGCACATGGAGTGGATATGTATCAAATACATCCTATATAGTGAATGTGAAGGGACATAACGATTCACGACAACGAATTAGGGGATTCAAAGTAATCCATATACCTACTATATTCCAGTTCGCCAACTGTAAGAAGATGTTGGCTACGAAAAGTTTCGCATGGTCCTATATTCGGCATGTTCCAATAATACAAGACACACAGGGTTACCCATGCTCAGGAACCCCCTTGCTCTTTACGATACATTGTTCCTATTACAATGACATCAGAACATTGTCAGGGCAGCATTATCAACAGCAATAGCAGGGGCATGGGAAAAGACTGAACCTTGTGATTTCCCTGATGTGTTCCTTCGATTAACTTTAAAGACCGTGGTAGAGTGGCAGTATGAGTATGGGAATGACACAGGTAAAGAGGAGTCTTGTGGCTTTCACGGGTGGGTACCAACTAAGAAAGTCGACGATGTGAATCTGGTTCTACGACTTTCTTGACGATATTGGAAAGACGGGGAAAAGACGGAGCCTTGTGATTTTCCTGTGTTCTCTCGAAGAATTTTGAAGGGTGGAGTAGTAATAGTGGTTACACAAAAACATATTAAACCAACCTCCGTGAATTCACGGGTAGGTACCCACTAGTAGTAAATATTAGTTAAACTCAGTGATGTGCTACTATGGGTTGACACTGGTTGACACCGGTTCGGGCGAGCCGGTTCAAAATAAAGTAAAAAAAATATAAAAAATTATAAAACCACACAAAAATACTAATTATTACCAAATTGTTTTGTTATCATATCATGAATTTTCTAAAACTGTTCGAAAAATTATTGCTGCTAGCAAAGTAATTCTTCGTGCCCAAGTATTTTTTTTTATTTCCTGAAAAATATAGTACCTAGATTTACATGCATTTTGGCAAAAGTGATTTCTACGGCACTACTTACACGGTATCTTGCAATTTCATCATTTCACCCATTTTCTAAAAAAAAAAATCAAGCCTATATAATCATACATATGGTACCTTATTAGGTACATATGATTAAGATAAAATTTCCTAGAATATATCAATTTAATTTGGTAAGACTAAGATGAAGATCCCAACACCAATAGACATTTTGATGATGAAACAACTCATGTTATTTTGTTTGAATGCAATCTAAAAATAGTGACATTACCATTGCATTACTGTACAGATACTAAGTAGGTGCGGCCCATTGACCGTGACATAAATATGCAACATGCCAGAATGATCTAAATCATTTCCCTGACTAAAAAGATCAATCTATTTTATCCATCCCATCTGTGGAAACAGATTATTAAAAGAGTTCTTATTGTTGAGCTAGGTCCTGTGTTTTGAACTTTGCAGTGCAATAAATATTGTAGGTATTAGGGACAAAGGGTCTTAATAATATGATGCCCATCGAGTTACTGTTTTGATTTAGGATGATAAAATAAATTAGTAATAGGTCTAACCTGACGCAATAAAAAAATGTTGGTCCGGCTTTCTTTTTACAGAAATTTACTCTTTGCCGCTGGTAGGTATATTGGGATTCAGAGCCTTTACTTTGGAATTTAAAAATCTTTGATTACAAAGGAATTTCTGAAAAAGAAAATTACCATGAAAATATGAGTCATGCTAGCACACAAAAAATGTACTAATGATTTAAATGTGATAATAGAATGGAACACTTTTAAAACAAAAAAGCATTCTATTTTTAAATATTTTTTTATCAGAATCAATATCAGAATATAATGTTGCCATTTTAACTCCTTTGACAGAAAGGTGTTGTAATTTCATGTAGGCACAAGGAGTTCTGACTACTTTCAAATTTTCTACCAATTTTTGTAAGTATATGGCTGGCCACACACGTCCCGAAGTTCAGTTCCAGAATCGACCGTTTTGCAAAAAAGTTCCGATCAAAACCTCTCTCTGAATTCAGCGTCACCCCGATTTTAAATTCAGAAAGAGGTTTTGGTCGGAACCTTTTTGCAAAACGGTCGATTCCGGAACTGAACTTCGGGACGTTTGTGGCCAGCCTTTGATATAATTGATCTCTCCAAACCTACCTGTTATAACAGCAAGTAATAATTATTGAATGATAATGCAACAATAAATTTCAGATTTGTGCAACCTTCTGAATCATCAGACAAATCAATATTAAACAAATAAAAGCCGTGGAGCATCATGGTCTATAATTAAAATAGAACTGCAATTATGAACAATTACCAACAATTAATATTCAATTATTTGCTTTATTAATTACACACTTACATTTAAACGAATGAAATGCAGATTTATTCAGTGCTGTATCAGATTACTATATGAAAACAGGATAATAGGTGCTACCCTAAAAAACTGTGTCTTAATTTTCTAAATGGACTGTAATAAATTCTTTTATTTAAGTAATAATAAAATGACTAGTGTACATGTGTCCGAGATTTTTTGAAAGAATTTGTGTGAATCGGTTGCAAATTAAAAATGTAATATTAAGTTTTTTTTTCCCCCAAGGGAGTTCACATAACACTGCATTATGTGAATGAAGATGCCTCTCATCTCTGTTGAGAAAAAAAAACTTTATGTAATTCCGTCTGTACAATAGACACAGATAAATCTGGTTCCATACCTAAACAATTTAGGTACCTATATCTCAAATGAAAAATGTAATACGTCAATGCGGGAAAATAAATATCTATCATGTAAAATTTCTAATAGATGGCGTTTGCCGTATTTAGCCCCGTATAAATACGTGTCTCTCAAGATTGATCTTTTTTTAACATAAAAAGGATCTGGGATATACAAACCTAAATACATACTTTTCTGCATACTAGGCTAAATAGCCTGTATCGCAATGAATTTAAAATTAATGTAATAATTAATTAATCAATATTAATAAAATGGGTAAAATAAATAATCTAACTAATAAATTAATTGAAATGTTTAATAATTATTATTAAACTTTTCAATTAATTTATTTGTTATATTTTGTCTTAAGGATGCTGTCGAATAATTAAAGGTAGATGAAGTTCTAATTTTAAAATTTGCTTGTTGAAAAATTGAAATGAGCTTTAATACGCCAGTGTTGTCGCCTATTTAGCAAAACTTTTTTAAACACTAGAATTCAGAATTTTTTTTCTTATATTTCTTATCTCAACAGATGTCCAAGTAAAGGTGAACATCAAATTTATGGAATATAGGTTGGTCAAAAAATAGGGACTGTTTTTTAATTCCTTAAGTTTTCACTGGATACTGATGAATATTATCCTGTACGATTAATTATAAGTGAACATAGATTATCCATGTAGTTCAAAATTGCCCAAATTAGATAATATAATCACCTTGTTGCATTTCCTCAAAAGAACAGGAAGGAAGGAAAGAGGTCATCAAAATAAAAATACCGTGTGAAACGTTTGCATGAAATGCACTTCCTCATTAATTGTCTCTCAATGCTATTTGAAAAAATCTTGTGCCAATTTCCTGTAGAATTTAATTCATCGCATAATTAAGCAATTTGTAACATAATACATTAGTTATTATTTCATACCCTTCACTCAATACTTCCTGCATCTTCTTTGCTCTCAAGTCAATCAACAGGAACACAGGAAAAACAGTGAAAATGTAATTTAATACAATTTGATAGCATTTATGAGAGAGGCATTCCATTCCCTTTGTGTAACCCTTAATTTCTCTGTGCTTTTAACAGACAACGTGATAGTCTTAGACCCATAAGTAAGCACTGGCAGTAGGCATGTGGCTGAAACGCCTCTTGTGCGCTAGCCCCGTAGAACATCGCGAAGAAACCCCAGACGACCCCAACTCCGCTGGAGGGATGACATTGTCAGATTTGCAGGTGGAACATGGATGCTGAAGACGCAGGATAGACAAGAGTGGAGAGGCTTGGAGGAGGCCTACGTTCAGGAGTGGACGGTTCCGGATTGAGAAGAATGAGAGAGGATCTCTGTTAGAGTGATTTGAAACTATGGCCTAGGACAGAAACCAATGCTGAGAATGAATGTCAAAGTTCTCCCAGTGTTCTGTCCTCTCTGTATACTCCGTACGGGATGTGACGTGAGAATATAGACGTAAAATGTTTTGCAAGTTCTCATGGTTACTGATGAAGGCATAATTATACTGGATACATCACTGGAGATGTAATTATATCAAGTGATGACAGCGTGTCACTCCAACTAAGTAAATAATGTATAATTTGAAGGGACGTTTATTTGTTTCTCAGTATAAATACAAAGACATCAATAAAACATGACCACTCCAACGTGGACTATCAAAATGGTTCTTAAAAAAATGTTGCTTCTCATAGCAATAGTTGGAATGCTTGGAGCTGCCATTGGAGATAAGGTATATTTATTTATTTATGACATTTTTATTCATATCTTTCTTAGAAAATGCTTTTTCAAAAATCTCAACAAGTTCACTTAAAAAAAATGCCGACCTATTCCACTTCACGACACAAGCTTTTCAAACTTACTGTGAAGAGTACAAAGGTGTATTTGGGTTTATTTCGGTACACCTAGATTCATTTAAAAAAAATCACAAATATTGTTTTTTTTTTCTAAATGTAGAATTTATTCCAAATGCAGCCATTGTGTCTCCAAAGAAATTGCACGATCTGTAAAAAAATTTCATAATAAAAATTTTTAAGTGTTCCTGACTTGATATTTACTAATATCTTGTAATTTTTTTTTTTAGTTTCCTACAGATGAATTTATAGAACTCCTTCAGCCTGTTGTGGAGAAATGCGAAACAATGACGGATGTTGATAAGAGTAAGTGAAAAATTATATTTAGATGCAAAAAGGTAAAATTATAGGCATATTGACACTCAAAAATTTCTAAAACCGGGAGACCTTAGATCTAAACAACCTTACTAAATATGCTTTGGAAAAATATAGAGTGGATGCATTGAACCTTTATCTAATTTTTTAAAAACACCTCTGTTCTTTTTTCCAAAAGATAGCAACTCGTTTCCCGAAAGTTGTGGAGATAATTTTTATCGTATCGATTATATGCATTAAAATCTGTAGAATGACCGTAAGTTTTTTGATTGAAGCGAAATTAACCCCAAAAAATGGGAAAAACCCCATTTTTTACCATGGATTTTAAATCTTAATGCTGCAGGAAATGACAAATATGTGTGTTTCGTAACCGAGCAGTTGGTAGAGCTGTTAGACTATAAAAATCAGTACTGATTGTATGCTGACCAGTGACCATATTATGAATAAGTAATTGTAAAAATATTTTTTAAACCAAGATTTTACGACTTCACATCCGAGAACTGTTTTTCGCGGTCTTCCAAACGATACCAAATACGGCGTTCCAGAGCCCTTGGATTCCTTCATTTCGATAGCGCCCCCCACCAAGAATTGACAGAATCAAAGTTTGCACAAAGATAGGAGTTCTGCTAGTGGAGCACTTTCTTGAGATACCGAACACGGCGGTATGCGGTGACTGGATCATCTTGATCGCTTGGTGTCTTCCAAGGCGTGAGCTGGAGAAAATGTGACTTACGATCTGGATTTCTTATTTCCAATGTCCTTTCATACGCTACCACACACAAACCAACACAACCCTTGGATCCCCCTGAAACGCTTTACATCTTTTTTGACTCTGGAGAAGGGTGATGCAATGCACTACAGAATCGTAATGTCACCAAGTTTCCATATGTTTGCAAAGTTTCTCGTGTATAAGTAGTCAGAAAGAGGTTAAAAAATCGATCGAAAGATTTGCGTGCAAATAAAAAAAAATAAAAAAAACACCCGTGAAGTTCAACAAAATCTTGTAAAAACGTTATTTGTATTGATGTCGGAAAATATTTTGTCAAAAAGCAATAATAAATAGGTATCTATAGTTAAAAAAAAAGGAAAGTTTAAAAATACAATCTTGTGTGGGGTAGATTTGTTTTAATTTTTTGGGGTTTAATCGTGTGAAGATCTGATGATCCGACGTTCGCTGAAACAAATCTACATATGGATCATCGTGAAAACCTGCAACTACTATTGTGTGGGGTACTGCAAACTAAACACTTTTCCTCCCAAATTACATAATTTTTTCTTTTTACATTCCAGAATTGGTAGAGGAATTCAGTAAAGGAACAATGCACGATGACCCCAAGCTCAAGTGTTACATGAAATGTATTTTCTTGGAATTCGAAGTGGTAAGATTTCATAACTAATACATACTAACTTATTGTACAAATGTCTAAGTGTAAAAGTGAGTTGTCACAACTCTACATATTTTCTGTCACCTCGAATACTAAGGCTCTCCATACACATCTGGAAGTTCAGTTAACTGAATCGACACGTTGCTAAAAAGCTTCGACCAAAACCTCTCTCTGAATTCAGTGTTACCCTGAGTTTGAATTCAGAAAGAGGTCTTGGTCGGACCTTTTGCAAACGGTCGATTCAGTTAACTGAACTTCTGGACGTGTGTGATAGCACTTTCTCATGTCCCATTTCTTGTTTGATGCTGTCACAAATGTACCACCTCATCATTCCAGTGAGTTCACTATGGCAAAATGTATGTAATATTACGTAAAATGTACACAGGATATATTGTATTACTGGGGTTAGCTGGTAGAGATCGCAGCACTGTGATATGCTCGCCCTAGTGAACAAATTTTTTAACATCTATTATTTATCATGATACCTTACTGCCTATTTTGTTTACTTGTATATTATTATTGAAAACGAAAAAATAATGATTGAAATGTGTCTTAAACAACACTGTTATATTTGGTACATGTACTAACTAATCTGTGTTTTAGATGGATGCCAAAACAGGAGTTCTTCACTATGAAAAAATGTTAGAATTGATACCTGAAAGCATGAAGAAAATTGCCTTCAAGATGGGTAAGGACTGTGTCCACTTCAAGGGTGAAGAAGGATCGGATCTGTGCCAAGTATCATACGATCTACACAGATGCTGGCAAGCTGCTGATCCAGAGGTACGTAAAACAGTAGAGATCATGGTAATATCCAATTCAATCCCCTATGTCCCGTGCAGGTGTAAGCCGAGATAATCACCAGTCTTTTGAATCCTGACATACACTTCTTGCCTCTGTCACATTCACGCAATTCGTCATACACACTCTCCGATTTCTTTTACTCAAAACACGTCCCCCCTCGAGGATGTGGTCTACATGATCAAGCCACGTGACTCTTGGATGGTCGCGCTTCCTTACAGTACTTCTTTCTCCCAGGTTTATTTTCTTCGTTATCCTTTCATCATTCATCATCTCTACATGTCCCAACCATCTCAACTTGTTCACTTTCATTATGTAATATAGTATTTTATTTGTTTCAGCACTACTTCCTCATGTAAGGTCCTCAACAACTATACCTAATTAAATATTAAAACGCCGTAATTAGCTTAAGTTGAAAATGTAAATAAAATATCATAAGCAAAGGGCTTATAAGAAGCCATATTGTTTTTAAGTGTAGTACATTTTAATACAAAAATAAACTTATATACAAAATTACAATTTATTAATTTATTTTAATATGCAATTCCACCATTTGTACACCTGTGCACATCAATGAAGCATTTTTTAATGATGCACATTTTTTTAATGCTGATAAAAGGTGGGTGGATTCAGAAAGGGAGCTACGACAATAATTAATATGTCATTTAGTCAATCATTGAGTACATGACTGGTGCAGTTGGTTGGATTACGGACTTCCAATATGGAGGTGCAGGGTTCTAATATCAGTGCTGACGATGTATTCTGCACTTCACGGCACAAGCTTTTACCTTACAGCGAAGTGTGCAGGAAAGCATTTGGGATTGTGTACACGAGCCCAATCCTTTAAAAAAAAACGTACTGGCCCAACGGAGTTCACAATCTAGTTGCCTATTTTACAAATCAGTCTGGTCCTAACCAATGGTCAATTGGGTTTAGTCCTCTTTGTCTACCTCGAAAAGAGATACAACATGAGACAAAGAAGTCATATAACCATTTAGTGAATGAAAATGTAGCTAATGAATGGTTGGCTACTTCAATAAGGACAAGGCTGACATTGATCAATTGTTATCATGTTACCCGAAGCATCAATTAAACACAAGTTAATGAAGGTCTGAAAGCACCTAATCATTATAAAAAAATGCATCATCCTTCTATCATCATGACTCTTCATTTTCTATACTAAAATGGATGTATAAAAACTCCCGTATTTTCAAATCATCATAGATTGTTCTACAGTGTTGCCACCAAGCTAATAAAGAAATACTATACAGAAATAAAAAATGTTTTCAATCCAAAAGTTTTTTACGCTTTTGGTTGCAAGTTTTGTGATTAAAAATGAATTTGTATCGTGCGAGGTATTTTTTTTGCATATTGAAGTGTTTAATATAAAAAAATACTCTTTACAGTTTGCTTATAGTAATTTCATACTTTTTTGTATAAGAAAATAGAATACAATTTATCTAAAACATTTTTTTAACTTGTTATAAAACTAAACATTGTTTGCTTTCCATATTTTAGTTTCCCACCAAAGAATTTGTTGAATTACTTAGGCCGGTAGTAGACAAATGTGAAACAATGATCGACATAGATAAAGGTAAGATCACATATTTAGCAGAAAGACTAAAAAAAATAAAAAACAGTTAATCAACAACTACACTTGCTAAAATTAGGCAGGTGAAGATAGTCAAAATAATACATTTAAACAAATGTGTGGTGCTTTTTATCAGCTAATAAACTGAATGAGGTGAAAGGATATTTCATAGTTGCTTTACCAAAGGTGAAAATTTGTTCCAATTTCGAATTTGAATTAATTCAGTTTACTATATGTGTATGTCCAAAATTTCTGCAACTAAAACATTAAAAACCTCGTAGAAAAATAGTAATTGAAGTTATTTGTCAAATTTTTCCCTATTAAAAGTATAAATGTAGTGTTTTATGTATACTTTTACAGAAATCGTGAACGAATTTAACAGAGGAATTATGAAGGACGACCCGAAACTAAAGGTAAAATAACAACTATTTAGTATGAGTAAAATATTTTGCACAAATGTTTTAATGTATGTTTGTGGTTTGTAATCAGGTTGACTAAAAGATATTGCACTTCTGAGATAAAAATTATCACATATTTATTCATTTATTTTTTCAATTTTAATTATTTATTTATTATATTTTCAGTGCTACATGAAATGTATTTTTCTGGAATTCGAAGTGGTAAGAAAATCAATTCAGTCAGTCTTAATCTTTTGAATTTCAAAACAATCCACAGCCATATCAATATTTAAAATTATAGGATTAACGCAACAGCGCTTATGATGTCTCGATTCATACCATGGTCATTAATTAAGTTTTTGATAAATTGTTTGTCTTACATTTGAAATAACCCACGATTCTGATAAAAGTTGGTGGTTTTTAACAAAATAACTTTTAAGTATTTGTTTTTCAAATAACAAAATTAGTCCGTTACTATTGTCTTGTTTTGTAATTTTAGATGGACTCCAAGACTGGTGATATACATTACGAAAAAATGCTGGAATTGATACCAGAGAGCATGAAGAAAATAGCATTTAATATGGGAAAAGATTGCGTACATTTCAAAGGTGAAGAAGGATCAGACTTGTGCCAAGTTTCTTACGATTTACACAAATGTTGGCAAGCCGCCGATCCGGAGGTAAGATGATATTTTAGAATACGCACATCAGACTGACAACTTTCCCGTCCAAAGCAAGAACCGTTCACAAATCAAAATGTCGAAACTAAAATAATCGTGCAAAACATCGAGTATCGCCCATTCAATTGCAAGAAACAGAGGGCTCGAAAAATAGGGGTAGCGCATGGAAACTCAACACTTTTTGATTGAAATACCCATTTCAATAAAAAACCCTAAATACCTAAAGGTGGTGTATGCACGGAACTAAACATATCTGCAGTCTGTCTATCAGTCTGGTCTCGGATAATATGGAAGCACAATTTTTAGTGCTGGCAACAATAACATTTCTATTGAAATTTAACAAGAGTTGCCAATATTATTGGTATAAAGCTACATGCAACCCCCTCATCCAAAACAATTTCTTTTGACACACTAACAATACGCTTATGCAAGTAATACTTATGTTTTTCAGCTTTTAAATAATCAAGTGTATTTTTTTCAGCATTACTTCCTCATGTAAGATCAGGATTGGTGTCTGCAAATACTAATATCAACGATATAATATCACTGTTAAGCATTCTAGATTATTTATTATTCATAAGCAATGTTTATAAAAACCATAATAAGGTGTAGTACATTTTTATAATAAATTATATTTTCATTAATTTACGCTTTTAATTTGATGGAGTAAAATTAAAAACTTGCACATAAATTCTATGTAAATTTTAAAATTGCGATTAATTCTTACCCGAAGCCGACGTTATATCTTATCCGTGACACTCAAATAACATCACCATGACAACCACCCACTATCGTGATGTGACATTTCTTTCCATCTTATGTGATGTCATCAGCTTCGTATGTCACTTAGACTAGGCCTGTATGATAATATTACGTCGGCCTTGTCTCACATATTGCAACATACAAGAGTGTTAAATTTACTAATGGAACATACTATGTACATTTTTTTCTACCTTTCGTAGTTTAGTCTTTGCAGAAAGCCGTCAAAAATATCAACAAGAGAAAATTAAAAAAGGAACAATTTAAACGAACAAATAACCAAGTTTCACTGTATTTAATATCCTAAGGTATGTTTATTATTAATACAAAAGTTACAATTAATTTGAACAAAAACATATCTTTGTTTTAACATTGGGAAGATCTCGATCAACATCATAAAGCCCGTCCTTTGCATGTTTTAAAAAAGGAACAATATGCAATCTTTTTTCTTTTTTATTATGGCTACCACCTGCAAGTGAGTTTGGCCAGGACAAATTTTTACAAATGGCAAATTATCAAAGTAAACGGACAGAATAGATGATGCAAATCAAGCCTAAAACCAAGTTTCCGTGGATGTAAAATTAACTAATATGTAAACTACAAAATTAAATTCTTAGTACTATGTAGTAGTTATGAAACATATAGAACTTTGAGTTCCTGAGCTGTTGTATGTATGTATTAGAAGAAATATTTGTAGTCCACAATAATTTTAAATAGTTTAAAAAACAAACAATACCTACTATTAATTCTTGTGAAACTTATAACTTACATAATTATCACTTATCAATCAATACTAGTTGCTACATTATAAAATAAACAAGGAACTAAAACATAATAATATGTAAATATATACTAGAAATACATGAAACACTCTCAACGATCTACTGTTTTTGAAATACATATGTACAATGTACATACTACATACGTACTGGGGATATCCATCCAAATATTCAGTGTTTTCATAGGATGTCAATGGTGTTTCGTAAGGGTATTTCCCAGTAGATGAAATTGTCAAAACTTTATACAATTACAAAAACTAAAATTTAACTTAACCGATAACTCCACTATTGCAGGTAGCCTTTAGTGAAAATTACACTTGCAAATACGTACCATGAAGAGATACAACCGTTTCACTTTGGAGGGGCAAGAGATTAAATTCCACTACACACAGGTAAAGTGTACGCCAAATCGAAGGAAAACATCTTGATATAAGCACTACTATCTTGGAAAGGGATTTTCAAAAAAAGAAAGCCTAAATACAACTGAGGAGTCAAATCAGATACATACAACAATTGGGTTATTGTGAAGTGCGGCAACACGTTTTACCCAGGAGAAATCCTCAAAATTACCAAAGACATGGTGGAAGTGAATGCTACGACACTGACAGAGGTTCGTAATAGTAAATTTAAGTGGCTCCCTCAAAGCGTTATCTGTTTATATCCAATTGAAGATGCAGGAACCAAGATAACATGGCCAGAACCCGTGGAAGCCATGTTTTATCTGGTGTTGATTTTAATTTGAATGCCTAATTTTGTCTATATGAGGACAAGTAGATCGTTTGATGTTTTATGTAGATCGCTGAGCATTCGCTCTTTCTTAAAACAATACACAACATAATAAAAATAATTTTTACAATAGATCCACAGCGGCCGAAGAAGACAGAAGATTATCTCTTTGTAGCATCGTCATCTGTAAAATACAAAGCAAACATTAATTAGCAGAACAGTCGAGAAATATTTTGGTTATATGGAAGAGATCACCTTATAGCAATACGCTCATGCTGGTAAACATGTATTATCTGTATTGTTATTTAACTAAGAGAATAAATAGATATTGATATCTATTTCAACCTTAAATTATTTGTAATTGGGTATAGGCATTTTGCGTAGTTTCGTTTATAGTCCCAAAAAATATGGTTTCATAATTGTAAGAGGTCAGCTGTTTATTTAGCTTTGTCTAAACAATATTGAATCATAATACGGATGCAGCATTAAAATTGTGTGCATAATGTTGCAATCCATCAATAACAATAATATACCTAATTTAGAGTAATGAATGATATACTTAAAGAAAAATACATGCACAATCTAGTAATTCTCTTTTCTCACTTGAAATACATTATCTCTCATATAAAACAACACATGACAAACATAAAACCCAACTCTAGCAACTGTGCTATCTACACAAGTTCAAATAGTACTATGAATTTACTCACACATGCACAAAATAAAATGGTTTATTAAAATAGTAATGACAAAATGTTGCAAACTCAACAGCAGCACACTAATGTATTAAAATATAATACTGTTAACAGGGAAAATACTACATATGATTGGTCAAGGCTCCGGAATAGGAACCTCACAACATAAATAAATGCAATAGTAGGTACAATCGGTAGCTTCTACTACATAGTTTATTCCTTATATGTCACCAATCTAGTATATAACTAAGCAAGAGTCCCAATTTGTGTAAGTGTTCGCAAAACTCTTGCATTTTACGATGAATTGCTGTGAAAATTCACATAAACACTTCTACCGATCCGCTTTAGGTTTTGACGGCGCCATTTTTGGAAAAAAAAAACACTTTATTTTAAGAGATATTTAGCTTTAAAATCTAGGTACGAGGATATGACAGGACGGCCATGTTGTAATTAATGTGTCACGCCCGGGCTACACGCATGTGGAGATGATTGTATGCACAAACCCGACAATTAGTACCAACACTACCAACCCTAGATTAACATGGGTAAGTTTTCTTAATTCCACAATATGGCAACATTTTACATATAGTGGTTGCGAACCAGGATATTTCATACAAAATTACAGAAGTAGCCGAGTCGCAAACCTATAAATTTAATTGTGCGGAATGGGTAGTTTTTTTTTCGGGCATCGCCGGGTAGCTTATCTAGTATTATATTATAAGAACCTCTGCCTACCCCACGAGGGATATGGCATGAGGGGTAGGATACAATAATATACGGGTGAGCAAAGTAAAGGTTAATAACTAATATCTAAAAATAAAATGAAAACCATAACAGTGAAAAAAGACCATTCCAAGTAGAAAGGTATAGGAACGTTATACAGCACCAATTAAACTCACTCTTTCCGTCGCACGCCACAATCTTCACCTTGTCTACTTTGGCTACTTCTTGCACCTCTCTGAATTCCACGTCATTTAGCATGAACGTCCATACATTGTCACAAAATCTGGAAAAAGAAGCATACAAGTTGGTGAATAAAATTATTATATAGTAGAAAACATATGGATAGGGAGACTCTACGGAAGAGGTATTTTGAAACTTGACCGGGAGTAAAGTTACAAAATGCCACCCAAGAGTAACTCAACTTTTAGAGGGTGAAATCTACACCTGGATCCCATCCCTATCCTCTCCACATCTTCCCTAACAATTACCTCCTCTGACTCCTGAACAGACATTTGTATACATTGTTTATTTGTTGATTGTGTAGTGTGTGTCTTGTTGTGTGTGAATAATTGATCTTTTATGTATGGTAGATCTGTGTGGTTATGATTTTTAGGTGACGTATGAATATTAATGTTCTACGTATAATAATGTAAAATATATATTATTCAAGTGTATGAGAACTATTAATAAATAAATAACCTTTCAAACAGGTATCAGAATGCGAAGAAAATTGCATCGGGAAAAGGAAGATTACTCGGCTATTACTAAAGATATCATCATACGACTTAAAATACGGATAAATAAGACTATGTTTCAGTGAACTCAATAGTAACGAATTTGATTTTTGGAAATTTTCTGGATAAAACATAATTCCAAAGTTAGAACTATTGCGGCTGCGCTTTTTTCAAGGATATTTTGTTTTAGAAAAGTGCATAAAACACTATTTTATCGAACAAAGCATAAAAAAAATTGTCAACTTTTAAAAAAACAATAAAAGCTTTTGACAAGAATGATGTATCAGGGCTAAAACATCTGTGAGTTTATGAATCTTTTCATAAATCGCATTCTGACTTTCTGTGCGCTCACCCGGGCCCACCCGCAGCCGAGACAAATGGAAAAATACTGTTTTAGCACTTTATTTGAGAAAAACATTAACTTTTTTTACAAATAATGCAATAGTTCCTCAAAGTTACCTCTGAAATTTACTGAAACTTGATGCTATTCCTGTAATTTGTTCAGAAATAATGCTAGGTTGATAATATGTTTATAGTACGAAGCAGTGACTCTAGATGTCTTTACCTGTATGTATTTAGTTTTCCTGCTTTGAAGGACAACCTGGATTTCACTCTTGAGGACAATGCTTGGTTAATGGATTTGTCGAATTGTAATAAAACTTTGACAGCCAAAGACGGTGTAATTTGTCCATACTGTAAGTGAGAAAATAAACCTTGATTAAAACTTAACCTAGGGTCCTCCTGTTATTTATGTCTGTTATGGGGGGGTTAGTAAAGTTGGGCAAATTTTATCAGATATTCATTTACACACCATGGGATGAATGAAATATTTCATATCTGACGTATTTCACGGGAAATTAGATGCAAGTATACTGGATGAGCGCGTGTTTTGGCGAACGAAAGCGAGACGCCAATTTACCCTTTACAGCATTTCGAAGGAAAAGGAACGACTATACAAACCTGGATCAATTCGTCTAAGCTTTCTTGAAGCGTATTTCCAATCGTTGTATTTCTATACAATTGGTAAGACATTATTATATCGCAATTTTCTAACTAGGTATTATGGATACGTTGAAATTAACACAAAAATGCGTGCGTAAAAATGAGAAGCAAAAACCGAAACTATCGATAAAACTTATTTTGGCACGCTAAAAACTATCGTGGTAAACAATTATCAGATCCCAGAATCCTAATAAACGCCCAAAAATTTAATCGTAATCAAATCAGTCGAAATAATCACAGTCCGCAATCAAACAAAAACGAAATAAACGAAGACAGACAGTGTTGCCACACTTTTAAAATCAAAATCTGTATTTCAAAGTCTAAAAATCTGTATAAGATTATAATAAGCCAAAATCTGTATAAACAGGCATAAAAAGCCAAAAAATCTGTATAAATAAAATTTTAAAATAAACAAAATATGGTAGTTTATTGAAAAACTAACCTTTGTGATGCCTTTTTGAGAAAATAACAGTACTCGTGCTTACATAAAATATACTTTTTTTTTTGTACATATTTTTACAAATTCATTCTACAAATGAGATTTTCATCTATTTACTTATTATCAAATGAGAATTGTGATCGAATCTGTTTCTTCTTCTGATTTATCATAGAAAATTTCCAAAATCCCAGAAATCTGTATAAAACAGAGTAAAATTTGTTATCTGTATTTGTCTGTTCCCGTTGCCTAAAATCTGTATAAATACAGATAAATCTGTATATATGGCAACACTGAAGACAGATGACGATCGTGACCATAGAGTAAGTACTATATCTATGGATTAGGATTCCATAGATGTACGGCACGCAGCAGACATGAGAGATCAATTTTGGACGGCTAGGTTAATTTTTTTGAACGCGTTATAAAGGGTTTCTTTACGCACTAAAACGCATCTGCAGTCGGTATAGACGAAAAACCTATTTCAGCGCCTAAAAAAACAAAAATCTAACCAGCATGTCCGCTGGAAAGTTAAAAAAGTGATGTGTTATGCCTGCTGGGTGGCATTAGTACGTAATGGAGAGATTTCAGAACCCAAAATCCCAGAAGCGCTCATTATTAGTTCTGGAATTGGCCGGAAGCGTTAGTAGTAATATAGTAGTAACTTTTCTTGTTCCAAATGTTCATGATACTACCTGTCTTGAACTATTTGTTTAAAATACTCAAGATTTCTATTATGCTGCTTCTATTATAAAGCGCTGAAAACGGTACCTATTATTGTTCACTCGGCTTAAGAGTGGGGCCTGGTGGGGACCACAGAATAATAATATGTGGGCCGGGGGCCCACACGGAGTATGCGAATGATAGGTATCTATTGTGTCGTTAGCTGTTTTATTTTCAAATACCTAATTTAATTTAGTACCTAAGTACCTAATAATCTATAAAAAAAATCATGTTTTAGCCTTAAAATGTTTTTTTTTTTTTTTATCTAAAATGTGTTTATTTTTAAAAAAGAGCTAATAAGATATTTTTCGCTATTCTCGGCTACGGGTGAGGGTAGACGCGCGCCTGTTCTAAATTACCGTTTATAGCGCTTAAAAAAACAAAACTTAAGAAAAGTGGAGTGCCATTTTTTTCATTTAATTCTACCTAGCAACATAGAATTTATTTTGATATGGTAACATAAACATAACCTCAAATTGCCCACAGAATTTTTTCGTTTTGCCGCTGTCGGGTTGGGTTATGTTAATTTTTTATTTTTATTTGAGCATTTTGAGCAAATACTATGTTTGACTGACTGCATAGCACATGTTTTTATATACTGTGTCAATGTAGGATAATAATAGTGGTGTACCGAGCATTGTTTTTAATATGTAAGCAGGATTAATCTTAAAAGATATTATGCAACAACATAATAGTGAAGTGTCAACAAGAAGTTTGTTTTAATTTGTTTTCATTACATAGTGCTTTATAAAGACAATGGCACAAACGTTTAGTATTTCACGTATTCTTACAAGGAGGTTTCAGTTTAACTTTCCTGCCGGTACTTGGATGATACCAAATATTAAAATCCACACAGATCATGTTAATAATGGTAAGTACAAGGTTTCAGTACTCAGTTATCTAAAAGGTCTAAAATCAACTTTTGAGAATGCATTCTATCCGCCCCCTCCCCCTCTTTCAGAAAGTGAAAGATGCTATACTAGTCTGTTTTCAGATAATATTTGTTTCAAATATTTTATACACTTATGGCACTTTATTCAAGGCACAATTTGATAGAGATTTGTTTTGGCATGGAACTTAACTTTGCCTTATCACATTACAAATCACCCAGTTAGGGTGGACTGTCTAAAGATATAAAAAAAAACTGTAGGCCCATCTAGGTACTTGGATTATTACATTATTATACACAATCAAGCTTCAATTACAAGACAAGAACATAGCAGGGTGATAAAGACAAGATTATTGCAAAAGAAATGTAGCACAGTCAACCCAAGCTACGTACGATTATTCTAAAAGGTTTAGATTATAGAAGTTTTGGATTATAGCCTCGCTTACTTCTATCAAAACCTTGCGAACAACAAAAATAGAAGCGTGCATAGAGATTGTTTTATATTAATTTTACTGTTTTTGTTTTCAGAGTCATCCCTCGTGTCTGGTGAAGCATCAGCTAGCAAAGATAAAGATTTACTTCTTCACAATATACGGAAAGCAAACAGTTCAGGAGAGCTGTTTAACATTATAGCAGCACATGGACAATTATTCAACCAGCGGCATGTTATTGAAAGTCTATCGTGTCTTCACGAATTCAATAAGGCTAAAGAGTAAGTCACATTCTTCTTCCAAATCGGTCCCGCAATGTCGAGAATCGTGACCTTCATGCGGTACTTCTCGCAGCAGTCTGGCCCGCCAGGTCTGTCTTCAGCCCGCCGCAATAGTTCAGCAAACGTTGTTCCAGTGGCATCCGTCACCTGGTCGGACCATCTCATTGGTATACGTCCGCGACTTCTCCTGCCTTCAACTCGGCCAGTCATTATTATTTTTTCTAGATTGTCTGGCTCCCGTCTTGCAGTATGCCCAAAGAAACCAAGCAATCTCCTCAGCAGTCTCAAGCAGTCACATTATACTTTATTAAAATTAATTTCTTAGGTATACAGATTATTCTACTAAAATTTATTTTCATTTTTGTTAAACCAACAATAAGAACAAAGAATGAAATAAATACAAAAAATTTAGAAAAAAATGACGACCACTCCCTCACTTATTTGAACATCATTTTGGTTGCAAAATATGTAAGTTGTTAATTCCATTCTTTTTTCTTTCAGATTTGATATAACATCACGGAATGTTACCACTGACCCAATATTTGAGAAGCTGTGTATTCAATTGAAGAAATTTTCCCGTGTTCTCGAGTTGAGTGAAGTTATCGAAGCTCTCAAAGTGTTAACTCTCTTGAACGTTCCTTCCAAGTCGACAATATTCCAAATGTTACTACAGCTCATTAGAAGCAATATAAATAATCTAGGATTGGATCAAGTCGTATTTTTAGATTACATATTAAAAAAGTCAGAACCAAATCATTTAATAGACGCCATACAACTTGCATTGCCTTTAGTATTTCAACTAAATGTACCGTCGAAAATGGATAAAGAGAACATTCCGGAATTGACAAAGTTGTTGAGATATTCTGCTGTCAATAACGTCCCACAACACTGTATTACGAGTATTATAACGACGCTAGTCATACACAACAACAGTATTGACTCTGCATCAGCCAAAGGGATCATCTTTGCAATGACCGAGCATCGTTTTAGTAGCTTCAAACATCATCCTGTGTACGGAAAAATATTAAATAAGAGTTTTAGTGTCTTATTAGCGAATATGAATAGCTTATCATTTTTGGAAATATTGAAACTGTTGGAAAGGTTGAAGGTGATGGTCACACACCAACATGATCACTATTACAACAAGGAGTTTTTTGAAGCGTGTGGAAATTATGTAATTGAGAAAAAGTTGCCTTTGGTCAGCGCCATTCAAGTATTGAGAATATTAACGCGAGTTGTAAGTGTAACATTTATTAAATTTGCTCTCCTTATTGCGAATAAATCATGATTTTTAATTCTAGATTTCTAATTTAATTTTGTTTATTTTTCAGGCCCACTGCCATTTACCGTTACTCGAGTATGCATCAGAACTCATCGTCATAAATACTGGTGATATTGAAACAATTAGACCGAGACATTTGATATCTTTCATTGCGGCATTGAGCAATGCAAATTACACGCCAGATTTCTTCGAAGAAATGAAAGAGAATATAAGAAATAATCGGATGATTGCGTCGAATAAAATTGAGTTACCGTGGTCTAAATTTGCGGTGGATCTTGCTGTGTTGGATATTTATGATGAAACTTTCATAAAGAAGATTTTCTCAAAAGATTTCCTAAAAGAATATTTAGCGCGTAAGAATAGTATGATAGATCATTTACAGCTGTTGATATTGTATCAGGCTGTGAGGACATTCCATCCATCTGTTGATGTGGACTTTCCAGCTGAGATTTACGATAAATCCGTTAGTATAAATTGTTCCAGAGAAGTGGATGAAACTATGAAGGCTGTATTAACTAAAGGTCTGGGTGGATCTCAATATTTAGCATCTCAAGTGCAAATGCCCCTTGGAATTTTTGCTGGTAAGCAATAGTAAATTATCTTCCTAGTTTAACATTATTAATATGTATGTATTATATCTCCATGTATGTAATTCCTAAAGCTCCGATTTCATTACTATCCCAATATCTCACAGTGAAACACAACAGTGGTTTATGGTCCAACTCTGAATGAAGCCAATGATAGTATACAAGCCTGGACCCACGAATAACATCACTACTCTGATTGGTGACGTCACCTTGTATCGGTGACAAACAGCTTGTCTCGGTGACACTTGGGCTACGGAATATTTTTTCCCATACATTTTCTCCCAATCTTGATGATGTCATCATCGTCAAATGTCAGTTGGCCCCGGCCTGTATGACAATATGGCGCCGGCCTCGCTCTGAAGAGATGTGTCTATGATATTATATTCCCTGTCCTGAAAAGCCCCGAATAAGGGAGAAATGATTTCCATCCTGTTTAACTAAAAGTAGGGAAATACATACTACCAACATGATAAACGATAAAATGATGTCCTATTTGACAAGATTCTCCCTCGACTATGTATGTAAATTTGAATAAACATATGATACATTTATCTGTATACTTTTCAGATTTTGTAGTTGCCTTCCGAGAGGACGTTTATCCTGTGGCTATAAATTCTGATGAAAGTGAGGGACCTGTAAAGTACACAGACTTAGACCTTCCATCTCCGGCCAATGTGTAAGTTGTTTTTTTTTTTGTTCATACATGCTCGTCAGTTCTTTTTAATCACATGTGGCACTGCCACCTAGACACTCTTTCTCTAGCCATGCTGTAGAAATTTGATACCACTTCGTTTTAAGCAGCGTTGCCATCACCGTCGCTACGGAAATGTATGGAATAACAGTCCCTTAACAACAAGTATGATGGACCACGTATTATATTCTGTTACGAAATTTGACAGGAGTAGTGGTCCTGTTCGATAATTTTGCTACGTTGTCAACTGTTAAAGCACGACTAGAGTATCTACCTACTCTATGAAGCGGTGCATGTGGCCATCCTTGAGTTTTTTTTTATATGATACAAATACACCTTTGCACACTTCACAGAAAGCGTGAAAACTTGTGTCGTGAAGTGGAGTAGATTCTTGAGGCTGTTCTTGGACAGCCTATTTTTTTTACACCTCTCTCTCTCTCAAATGCTTTGGTGTAAATTGTGTTTTTTCCATCTTGTTCCAGATTGTGCATCTTGAATTACCACAAAGGATGTTACTCCATGAACAACCGACGTCTTAGGGGACAGTTTGATTTAATAAATAGAATATTAGAAAAGATAGGTTATAAAGTGTTAGACTTTTCCTTAACTGATTGGTTAGAAATGCCTGATATAGAAAAAACTCTGTTTTTAATGCGGGAAATTAAATATAAGTTTTCACAAGAATCTAATAGTGTTAGTGTTAAAAATAATGTAACATAATGAGTGAATTTTGACTCCTTAATTTTTTATTGTGCTTACTGTTTTATTATTTTTTTTTAAGTTTTACTGAAGCCAAATAAATGATATTATTTAACACACTGTTTTTTTCGTGAAGTATATTATTTTGACAAGCTTGTCAAGTGTTTCAAAGTTACCATGATTTGCTCAAAAACTCATATCTCAGTGAAATGACAGCCGGACTGTCCAAAAGATAATTTACACAGTATAAATAATTTAAAATTAATGTATGTTTATATATTGTTGTCTATTTCTGTCCTGGATTCATCCTCCTAAAATATTTCCAAAGAAGAGAATGGGGAAAACATATTCACAGTTATCAGACAATTATTAGAAACAAGAGGGCCACATTTTACTCACCTTTCCCCAATGCATTCACATGCAGAGGTGGGTACCGTTAATCAAAAAGTTAACTTCGTTAATCGATAATCTGTTAACGAAAAAGTTAACTTCGTTAATCGTTAAAGCGTTACATTTTGAAAAATGTAACGGAAGTTAATCCGTTAAAGCGTTAATGTAAAAAAATTGCGGTTAAATGGCATGAAATAGAACTTCGTAAGTACTACTACTATCACATTCACACTATAGCGATGTATCCCAATAAAGTGGGTACAAAAATACATACAATGTGCCTACAACAAATAAAACATACAGGATACAATGAGGAGTAAAATGTCTTAAATAAAAATTTACAAACACCTACATAGGTACATTTTTTATTACACTCGTCCATTGACGTCAGAGTTTGAAAGGCGCCGCAGCTGATTTTTTTTGTGGGAGTATAGAAGGTCGTAATGTAGTTTGGTTTATTTTGTTGAAACAAAAATGTATAAAATATGCTACACAATAATGTGTATGAAAAATCGAATGCCAGCGTCGCCAGTGGATGATGTCTATGCAAACGATCAAATATTAACGGACTTAATTAACGGAAGTAAAATGTAACGGAAGTTAAATAATCCGTTAACAAATTTTGGAGGTGAGAAAAGCGTTAAATCGTTAACCAAAATGTTAACTTCGTTAATTAACGATTAACGGATTAACGCTTTTCTGCCCAGCTCTGTTCACATGGTTTGATTGTCTGATTATCAAACCTATTGTTTCTGATAATAATTTGTTGCAGATAATACAAAGTGCATAAGAACAATGATAATTGATAATAACAACAGCTGATTGCTACTGGATTACCTACTGATACAAAACTGTCTACAATGTATGTAAGAGTTCTAGGGCGGGTCGATGATGTATAGTATTTTTTATTATGTATGTAGTGTTGATTTGCAATAGAAACTGAAGATAATGGAATAAAGAATGTGTATTGCTGGCATTTTGTCATCATTAAAAAACACCAGCAGCAAAGTTTTGCAGGAATGCCAGTTAAATGAAATTAATTGAAAGATATTAAGCCATATATTTTGTAAATCGCAATAAAATTTAGTAAGATTGCATAGGTATAAGTGAAAACTAAATCATCTGTGTCCGGGTATCAGCTTTACACGGGAGAACTCTCGGACTACATGTTAGTTTTTTTAGTCCAGAGAGAGTAGTATCCTGGCTAGGACATAGACTATTAAAAAATTCTATACCTCTTTTTGTTAAAGAGAAAACTATTTAAAGTACCCACCTTCTATATGTGTGTAAAGTACCTATGTGTGTAGGTAGACATGTAAGAGGAGTTTTGTGGCTTTCAGGGGTGGGTGCCAACTAAAAAAGTCGACAATATTAATCTGGTCTTACGACTTTCATGACGATATTGGAGAGACGAGGAAAACACGGAGCCTTGTGATCTTCCTGTGTTTACTCGAGGAACTTTGAAGGGTGGAGTAGTAATAATGGTTACACAAAAACATATTTAGCCAAGCCTCCGTGATTTTCACGGTGAGGCACCCATTAGTCAATAATAAAAATCATCTGACATACATCAAAGCATAAAATGATATAATTAAATCAATGACATATATCGGGGAAGTCTGATTTTTAAAAAAGTAAATTGCACCCACTCTAGTTGAGATTCACTTTTAATCACTTTTATATCTTACTGGTAATTAAATGCTCGAATGTGACGAGCAGATGCAAATGTTTTATCTTATTTTCATTGTTCTACATGTATTATTTAAATACATATGAAGTTTTAGATTAGCGACACATAGATTCATTGTTATTAGCATAATTTCTTTGTCACTTGTCTGGAAAGAAAATCAATATGGAAAAATTAATGTTATTAATAATTTTTTCTTTGTTATTTATGCAAATAGATGCCGATGATTCTGTTGTACCATCCAATGGAGGTAAGTCGTAATCTTTTCTTTATTGTTTTTCTCCCGACAACCTTTCAGTTTGTTTTTACTACATTACCTCCAAACTTTTACAAAATTTTTCATTTTCAGATTTACCGCAAACCGAGGTAGTAAATTTCAAAGAGTACATTGACAATGTGTATTTATTGCTGATGCTTGATCTAGAGGAGTTTGGATTCTGTAATCTTCGAATGAGAGACTTTGAATTGGAAATCCAGTAAGTTAAAAAATAAATAAAAAATAATAATTGAAGTCGATAAAAAACAAGTTCAAGTGAACAAAAATCACCATGATAAGTTACACACAGTAAGATGCCATGAAACTTGTTCACTAGGGTGAGCTTATCATATTGCTAATATTTTTTCGAACTCGATAAATGTGATGGAAGCTAAGAATGTGTGTAGAATGGGTTCTGTTTCTACCCCGCAAGGGATGTACTGTATATAAGTGATAGTGCTCTATGCTGGTGACCTTGATAACTATCCCTCGCACCATGTCTCTTGCAGGGTAGGCAGAGACGAAAGAACACCTGACCGCCCTATCCTCACACACTTTTAAATTTTATAAAACGATTCCTGTAGAGTTTATTATTTTGAAAACTCATTACATATTTTACAATTTTGTCTTTTTTAAATCGCCTGCGGTGCTAATTAACCGTCATCGTATATACCTACACTTGGGTCCCTTTTTTTATTTCAAGGAAATTAAAAACAAGATTTACACCACTAGGTACCTTCTTTTACGCAGAAAGATACATGTTGACAAAAATTTCACCAGCGGCGCTATCTTTCTTGAACATATTTTGTATTAAGCTTAAGCTACAAATGCTGATAAAAAAAAAAATAGTTTTTTTTTGGGGGGGGGTGTCCCTGTCGGTTGTCCGACAATTATGGCAGCCCTGTTCTAGTCATTACATCCGTCTTATAGACTATTTTTAATAAAATATTGTTTTTTTTTATTTCAGTGATAGTTACTATGGTGAACATTTAAATGGCAAAGTAAAGTATTTCAATGGTTTCATGAATCACTTGGCGGGCACAGGTGTAACGAAGCATCATTCGTACATTGGCAACGATTCATTTGTTACGATTCGTTTCGAACTTGGACTGAAGGTGTTTAACTTCTCTTACGATGTCTTTGGTGAAATAAACGAGCAATCGATAAAGGGGACTGGATTTTTCGAGATGAATCATGTCGAGTATACAGTTACTGTAAGTAAATAAAATATTTCTTAAAGGAGAATGCTAAAAAGATCCCAGGCCCACAGCAAACGAAGTGTAACTCAAATGGTAGGTAAAAATGAGTAATTAAATACTGCATAGGTGGCATCATCGAAATCAATCGCTAAATGTGTGAAATACCTATTCGAAGTTTTACATAGGTCACATGAATTGTACGAGTATTAGGAAAAGGAGAATTAAACAGTTACAATTGCTGTTTAAAAGCATATAAGGTAACCCGTCTTCTTCTTCTTCATCATCAGCCTTGGTATCTCTTAGAACTAAGAAACAATAATTTTTAAAAGATTGTTGCAACATACGCACTCCTTAATTTATAGAATCTCTGTATCTCCTGAATTTCGAATAGGTATTTCACACACTTAACCATTGATTTCGATGATGCCCCCTATGCAGCATTTATTTATGTATACTCATTTTTACCTATCATTTGAGTTACATTTCGTTTGCGCCGGGACTGGTTTTTTTTCCCTACTAAATCAGCTTTCTCCTATAACATTAGTAATTTTGCTGGTTTCTTGATCGTCTAGCAGATATTGGACCAGAGCGCTGCCGGATTACTTAAGTTTTTCACATGTTCTGTGGTTTATATATTTTGTGTGGATAAATGTGAAGTCACTGTTTATACTATAGAGTTTTTAGTTCCCAAAATTACCACTGCTCGCTGGCATATAGTGGTACCATAGATATTTCCCTCATTTCGTCTCAAGGCACGGCCAATCCACTTCTATTTTCTTTCCCGAAACATCTCTTGAGTATGTGTCACTGGCATTTATTAACAAAGAATTGGTAACTTCTGCATCACATTATCTATTACCATGTCTTTTAGCTATAATAAAGGAAAAGAATAAATTTAATAACAAATAAGAAATCATTGATGATTTCTATTTTTAGGTTATGAAACATTTGATAACGCAGGAGATTACATCTGGAATAAGATTCCAAGGGTCGCAGGCTGCTAAGATTCAAAGGTTACGCTTTCATAAGAGAAATATATATTTTGCGGCATTGGCGAGAGCGGTAAGTAACTTTTTTTTAATATTGTTTGTTTCAGCGTAGGTACCTACATAGTACTACAAAAAAAATAATGCAACTAAGTAAGTACTTTTCCTTACAATGATATTGGAGTAAAACTTGAATAATTGGGATATTTTCTGTAGAATGTGAAAATATCAAATATCTTGAGAACCGTGAGACTTTGGACTAAGCTAAGTTTGGCTCAAAAAATCCTAAATGACATCTAATATCACTCCTTAAGATATCTGTATCCAGATGGGTAGATATCAAACACCCTGTATATCTATATTCTCAACTAATACAGGGTCATCGAAAAAGAATGCCCTGGTTTTAAAAAGGTAATGCTTCGTAATTCTTACGTTAAATGAGTGATTCTTTCACTGTAACTGATTAGTACATGTTCCCATATTTTCACGTACTAAATATAATCTCCCTCTCTCCATACATTCATACTGAAATGGCAGGGTCGGGACTCTCCCTTAGTTTCATATGCTACTGTATCAGTTGTAATAACTACAGCATTTATAATTCTACGCATTCATTTAAGTTTGATACATTTAAAGAGAGAACGTTGATACTAGGTATTTTTTTTCAGTTTAAGGTAACCATAAGCGAAGTGGGAAAAAGTTTCCAAGACTGGATTGAAATTTTATCACCATTACTGCAGCATGTCGTTGCAGAGAAAATACAGTTTCCAGAAATTGACTACTACACTGGATAAAATAACATTGGGTTGGGTATTTCATCGGAGATCGTAGCCCCACCATATAAAATTTCATGTAAATATGTTGACATCGTGGATTTGTTTTTATTACAATATTACTTGTTAAAATTACCTGCTAGTTAGTGAAATGAAATTTCATGTTTTTTTTTTAAATAAACCCATTGAAAATAAGTATCTATCTATCTATCTATCTATACCCTCACGCCACATCCCTTGCAGGGTAGGCAGAGAGGACAGAGCGCCAGACAGCCCTATCCTTACACACACTCCTAGCTTCCGTCACATTCATGCAATTATTATCAAAAAATAAGTAACATAAAACAAAACATTTTTTTTATAACAAATGAATCTGTACATCTTTGTACACTTCACAGTAAGCTCAAAAAGCTTGTGTCATGAAGTGGAGTAAGTCAGCATCTGGGACCGAACTCATAACAGTCGGATTAACAGTCATCATGTCATCTCATCTATTATTTTTGTGGCAAAGCACCCGTTGTCGAGTGATACATGAATACATTTGTATAAAAATTTAACTCTGGTGATTACATCTGGATAAAATTACCTGGATCAAAAAATACAAGATTAGAAGGAAACACTCGAATTGTAGAAGAAAAAACAAAAAAAAAATGCCTAGGAGTGATGGTACTTACAATTTTATTGCACAATATTTGAAAAAAAAAATGTATTTATATCTTTTACAATAATATGATAAAATAAAAATTAATTGAATGGCTTCTGTTGAAGTGAATTTATATGGTTAACAATAGAGCAAATATTTATTTAAGAAATAATAAAATCGGTAAATTATTTTAGATAAAAAATATGACCCTAAAATATTGTTGTATTTTTATATACCTGCAATAAATATCATATTTATCCATGATAAAAACTGTCAAGGTCGAGAAATTAATGTATCACTTTAAGAATGTCACCAGATGGCGGTAGTATCGGAAAATTGGTTCATTGTGAAATTAATTTCGACCTGTAGTATATACCTATATGTAGGTATTGTATAACTTCCAAAATACACAATTGACAGCAGGATGTGGTGGAATAGGTGAACGTCGCCCTAGGCATAAAGTGATCACTTAAGCCGCTCAGAGCCGACTCATAAACGTCGGAATATCCATCCTGCTTCCTCCCCAAGGGAGTTCACATAAAGCTACATTATGTGAATGTAGATACATCTCGCTTTTGCTGAGGAAAAATCTCTAGTGTTCGAACGCTTCATCGATGTCCCACTATATTCCCAAAATGGGTAAGCTTTTCCTTAAAAAAAATTGCTATAGTATAAGTTACAAAATGTCTGACTTGTTTACTGACTGAAATTCAATTTCTTGTTTTTAACATTAGGTAGGTATGATTGAAACTTTGAAACGAATTACTGAAATGAATACATTTTTTTCAGAAATTTCAGGCGTATTATTGGAATTGGTTTTATATCAAAACAGTTTCCAAAAATATTGTTCTTGGCTTATCAAAGACTTTAAATTTACCTACATACCTTGATGTAAATTTATCATACAACAATGAAAGGATATGTGCATATTGACATAAAAACATCCTTCCATATCAAAGATACCAGATTCTCTATCTATACCACAAATTTGAAGGAATTGGTATTTTGTTGCGTCGAAAGTTTACTTCCATAACCATATAACTCAATATATTATTCTGGTAGCGTTTTGTACCTAGTTTTGTACCAATCTACATGGCGTAGTGTGCAACTCAGCACACTACTCATAGGATCCAAGTTTCCCAACCATATAGTATCAGGAATTAAATACACATTAAGGTGACGGGTCCCCATACATAATAAAAATTTAAGCTGGTATGAGGGGACCAAATAATAGCACTTTGAATCGCCTAACTCACGCGAAATTAAATTGATCCTCACATCACCGCGCCAGTGCGAAATCGGTACAACGTTGTTGCAATTCATAAAATGTACTTTACCTACTTACTTGAACATTTTTTTTTCATGAACCGAAAACACTGGCAAACATCTTCGATTTCGCGGGCATAGAATCTTTTTTCTTCTTATCGTGTCGGTCAGCACTCACTAGATCCCCCTCCGCTCCCAGAAAGCCACAACATCTCCTGCGTCATCGTCCAAGGGGGAGCGATCTGCGAGACTCTCCCATGTGCACCGCCCAGGAGCCACTGGGCAGGCCAGGAGGTGATCAGTGTCCTGCAACTTCCCACAGTCGTACGTCGCGTCCTCAGCTATTCCCCATCTCTGGAGGTTTTTCCTAGTGCGGCCGACTCCGGATCTGATCCTGTTGAGGGTTTTCCACGCTGGCCAGGGTAGATCGAATAAATAAAGCATATGGAACAGAATACACCAAATAATTATTTTGTGTAACATAGTTTTAGTATCGGAGTTACGAATTTCGCGATTCGCGCGCTGATAGGCGTGGTCATGTAAGATAAAAATAATACATTTTTCGTTTCTTGAGTAAACTTTGGACTACGTGCAATGATAAGCATTTTTTTTTAAATGTCAAACAATATGTTGTGAGGGTCAAGGACCAAGGTGTAGTAGGTTTGCGTTTGATAATTTATAAAAAAAATCCATTCATAAAAGCACTGTACATAGAATAATAATAAATAGATTTACGTCGGCGTCGTTTCTTTTCCATATTATGTATATTGCCTACCTTGCTTATGCAAGCTGTGCAAAGTCAGGCAAACTGGTCACCTGTACTGGGTAGGGCACATAGATACAGCAATGCCAAATCTAGAGTTATGGATAAAGCAGATAATTAAAAGGTGTGAACGCCGTGAACGGTACTTATTAAATCTAAAAAATATTTATATTAAACGCCAAAATAAATTACTGATTTGGCTATCTTTTGAAATGAACGTAAAGGTGCGAGGAAGCGGGGCCACCTGAGGTTAGCCTGGATATCCTTAAGAATGGACGCGTTTTGAGTAAGAGAAATCGGAGAGCGTGTATCACAAATTGCATGAATGTGACGGAAGCACGGAGTGTGTGTAAGGATAGGGTGGTCTGGCGTTGTGTCCTCTCTGCCTACACCCCAAGGGACGCGGCGTGAGGGGATAGATAGCCTGTCTTATAGTACCTACCTAGTATTCTTGATAGCAAGGATTAACAATTTTTAAACTATTTTTAATTATTTTTTATTTATTTATTGTTATTGTTACAATTTACAACATTACATAATACAGCACAGAAATAATACAAATAACACAATGTGAGAATAAAATATCCCCAGTCAGCAAAAGAGATTGCTGGTATGAGGGGGTATCATTTTTCAACAATTAAAACATATTTTATAACATTCTTAAAAGTATAACACTAAAGAGTATAACAAAACAAACAGCCAACTACACTACATCGCTACGTCTTTCAAAAATTATTTTTTTCACTTTCTTGGCAAAGTTTTTTGGACACTTGACTTCTTTTATTTCAGTCGGCAGGCCATTATACAGTTCGGCCGCCGTGTATAGAAAACCCTGCCTTACACTATTGGTCCGAGGTGTGTAGGATGTACTAGGATGTACGAAATTAAGTGAAAATATATCTCAAGACTTAAAACAGAAAGACATTAAAAATAACGTGAATTCTTCTAGATCGATAAATAGTTAAATATACACGACATAGGTAGGTATCTAATTCATTATAAGATTAGTCAAGTATCTATTATAGTTTTTGTTAATCTATTTCTAGTGTTACTAGTTAGACTTTACACCCGTTTTAGTAAAACTTTTATCGGCATTAGTTTTGATGATAAAATAAATAAACTAGGCGTTATGATCTTAAGGAAAGGATTATCTAAGAACTAATTGAATAACCCGGCATTGTTCCAGTGTCAGCTTTAGCTAAGTGGAGTTTCAATTAACTGGATTAAACCATGCACTATTCATAATATACCTATAGGTTTGATAACTAACCGCCATCCTTGGTTACGCTAGAACGGGAGTTATCCACTTACCACATCGAATAAGACACATTGGCACTTGAAAGATAAATGAAAATAGTATAATCTTTAGATACCACAATATCCATTATTTATCTTGTACAAAATGTAGGTAAATAGAACTAATTTCAGAATATTTTAGAACATACGTGTCTTACAAAAATCCTTAAGTCAACATTTACAAATCCATCTGCCATATCATAATTATATTGGTGTACGGGGATGTTATAGGCAATATCTGAAAACTGTACCTGCAGCAAATTAACTTGGTACTAGATTTAATCATCTCATAGATATGTTTAATGAGAGTGAGATGATTGCTAAGTGCAAACTCACTTTGCACTTTCGCAGTCTGTTGGATCCCGGAGTTTGATGTACTGTTATCTTGTTCTATATTGTATCTATGTTTTGCGATTTTTGTGTGCTGTTTGTCCATCCTGTATGTTTGCATATTGTTTTGATTGTAATTCTTTTGTTTGCTGTTACTGTGTATTGCTTGGCTATGTACCACGATTGTATTGATATATTTGATATTAATTATTTGTATTGTAAATTTTCCAAGAGCTTGAGACCGTTTAAACAATAAATAAATAAACTGATATAAGGTTTTCTTTGATGCATAATAATATGCACTTCGAAAGTTCCTGATTGGCGCAAAAGATAGGAGTGATTTCAACACCCTTTTGTAGAGGCTTCCTTCCAGCGAATTCCGGTAATTCAGCTTCCCATTACAATAAGTTCACGCATGCTTTTATAGGTAGATTCTGGAACAACTAGGTATTGCTTTTTTCCATCGTAACGTCATATCATGAAAGTACCTAAATATTGTTGAAGATCAATGATATTAGGTATATTATTTTAGCAAATTCAGTGACAAATATCTTAGCCATTTCTTATCAGATTTGCAAATACATAATATAATGACAGTTGAAACCAGTTGAAACTAGAAACGAATAAAGATAAAATGAAAACACGATTACTTTGTTTTTGACAATTTCGACCAATGTTTTATTTATAGACAAAATTCTACCGATTTCGGAAGCCATGCTCCTTCTTCAGGACTAACAGCAGGTATACTAACGTACACTAACAATAAAACACGTATAAAGATTTTCTAAAACTCCAACATTTACTCACATAAATATCTAAATTATGTAATTTATCTGTGACATAAATACAATGTAGCAATTGTAATCGTGACCGGAAAAACCCATAAGAATATTGTTCATCATGTATCAATCCCAAAAAAGACAAAAGCCCTTTAGACATACGCTCGAGGGACAAAAGCTCAAATCTAATTGGATTTTGAAAATAAAATTAATTTTATCTATCGGTATACGATTTCTTTCAGCATGTTACAAACTAGCATAGATTGGAAAATAAACAAATAAATAAGCGGATCTAAAATGGGAGAAAAATAAATTAATCAACATTTTATAAGTAAATAATTCATCTACCGGAATCCAACTCAAAAGTTTGGGCTTTTATCCGTTGGGGATATTTCTTAAGGGCTTTTGTCTTTTTGGGTTTTATTCACGTTGAGCAATATTCTTATGGGTTTTTTTCCGGGAACCCTTAGTAAAATAGTATGACTACACAATATTATATACGAGTAGACATAATATCTGATGAACATTAACGGGAAATGATAAAGTTAGATTACCAACTGAGACTTATATTGTGCATTCCCTAATCTTTTTTTTACATAGTTGATAGATAGACACGAGAGATAAGGATAAAATCAATTTAGTTTGGGTTTTACTACGAATTGGCACGTCGGAGACGGTTCTCTATAAAGGATTCATCTCGAGGTACTTATTATATTCATATTTTATTTATTTATTTACACTTTTGGTGAGCAAAATACAAAGATATGTTAATGTTACAAATATAAATTATGAAATTTTCTCACTAGGCGAGCTTATCGCAATGCTCAGATCTCTGCCGGCTAACCCCCATTCATCCAAACCAAACTCTCATTTAAGAGTATGCATACATTGCATACCGTACCGACATTTCAAAAATTTCTAAAAACGGGAGACCTTATATCTCGACAGCCGTTACTAATTATGCTTTGTAAAAATTTAAAGTAGATACATTGAACCTTTATCTAGGGAATAACCGTAAAATATTTTTTTTAACCTCTATAGATTTCTCAAAAAAATATTTAAAAAACACCTCTGACATTTTTTCCGAAAGACGGAAACTCGTTTCCCGAAAGTCGCGGAGTATTTTTTTTGTACTGATAATATGCGTTAGTCTAGGGAATAACCGTAAAAGTTTTTTGATAGACGCAAAATTAACCCTCAAAAATGGAAAAATCGCTATTTTTATCATTATATCATGCGATTGTTCACGCGATTTTGAACATTTTAATGCCGTGGGAAATGACTGTGACGTCATTCTTGGTAGCAAGCCCTTAAGATTTACACTTTTATACACTTACTAAACAAAATAAAGCCTCCAAACTACTCTCCAATGTGAGGAAACCTCGTGTATTGGAGAGGAGTCCCATAACCCCTAATAATTTTACATTAATTAAAGAAATAAAGCTATAGAAAATAACGAGATTATAGAACCGACAGCAAGCAAGAAAAATGAGGAAAAACACACACACACAAATCATAACACAATAATAAACACACACAAATCATAACATAGTTTTAATTCGTAACATGCTGTATTCTGTAATCTTTGACATTTAAGGAATTTAACTGTGAAATGTATATGAGCGTATTTTCAAAGTTTGAAAGATTTACCTGCATATGCATAAAAAAATACAACAAAATTAGAGTGAGAGGAATGGACTGAAAGACCTTCCTTATTATGAGATCGGTGTCTTCCTTTATAGGAAGACATTTAAAGATGGATTTATATCCATCTTTAAAAAAAATCCTCCTCATTTCATTGCGATTCGAACTTGATTGTACGATAGTACGAATAGAAGATCCGCGCTTTAACCAACTGTGCCAGTCGCGTACTCATACATGTTTTAAAAAATATGTTCTTTTAGGGAAAAAAATATTCATAGCGATTTGTGTGTGATAAAAAAAATATTGAAACACATAGGGAAAATATTATTTTACAACTTAAAGTCATCTCTGATTAATTTATCCCCACTGATAAGATAGTCTTTACAATTTTTGTGTTGATTTTAATCGTAGGTAGTAAAAACTATGAGATTAAAATTTAAATTTGATTATGATTACCAACAACGATATTAAGGATTAGTTAAGTTGGTAATGTGATAATATCAAGGATGGTGAAGACAAATTGTAGAGGTGCTCACTAACACTGATCTTTTAACTTTTACAGATGAATTTCTTAGTGGGAGTGTGTTTACTCTCATTCGCGGCTTTGGTTCTGTGCGGAGAAACAAGGGACCCATGTCAAGTAAAATATGATTGCGACAAAATCACCGAAACAATTGCATACAAAAACTGCATACAAAGTAAACGAATTAAAAGACAAACATGTCCATACGCGAATTCCGTACAGCCGCAAGTTGTTCAAGCGATTCCCGTTGCCCAACCAACCTTCCAAGAAGCCATGCAACCTGTGTTTGAACCCGTCCAAACAATATGTGATGGAGCACCGTGTGGCCAAGTCATCCAACAACCTTGCTTAGCTCCTACTTGTGTTCCAACAGTTGTCACCTCCCAGAATTGTGTAAATAGTTGCACTCAAACATGTGGTGGTAATGCCTGTAGAGATAGATGTCAACAGTCGTGTCAACCATCTAATCAATTTCAAAATTCTACGAGTGTCATTCAAAAGGAAACTAGAGAATCTTATGCAACGAGTCCGAACGTGACGACAATAATTAAACTTACTAATATAGTGAACAATACAAATGTAGTGAATGTACCAACGAACATAAATAACACCAATGTTAATAACTTAGATTTAGGAACAAATACAACAAGTCAGCAAGCGCAGCGATTGTCTCAGCAGAAATGTTGTTTGGTAGTGGAACCAAAAGTTTGTCATCCATTGAATTCAACGCAAGGAGGTTATAGATGCATTCACAGGAAGCATCATACATGTGGAGAACAATGTAAATCACCGACTGTTCACGCACAAGTTCGTCAACCGTGTGCTGGATCCACAACGGAATGTCCACCACAGATAGCTTATGTGCCACAACCACAAACCACATGTTCACATCAATCCACGTGGCCTTATGTATCGTGTGGTGGTCAAAATCAGAAAACATCTTGCGGAGGATGCTATGATCACTATGGCTTTGGTTATCACAATTATTACGGAGGATCTCCACCGTCTTGTGTCGGATGTTATGACGACGGGTTTCAGCAAGGTTCATTATATAGACAAGGTCCATATTATCAGCCTGGCTATTATCACACACCACCTGTCCCAGCGCCTGCAATGCCATTTCAAATGCAACCGAACTGTGGGGGTTACGGATGTTTTGCAAATCAATATGTAGATCCTGTGTTTGTTTATCCGTCATATTCACCATACTCAGCAATGCCTCCAGTTCAAAACTATGGGATGCAACCTCAGTTTTATCCCCAACTCCAACAGTATTATCCACAGCCTCAACAGTATTATCCTCAACCACAGCAGTATTATCCAATGAACCAACAGCCTTATTATGGTGATTATTACAATCCAGTCGTAAGTCAACCTATCGTAACTGTCAATGGCACTAGTGGGGAAAACAATACTAGTTATTTCCAAAATGACTTACTTTTTAATCAGAGTAATGCGACAAATAACAACACTGCTCCCGAAATTATTCCTTTGCCATGGAGTCAGCCACCTCAGCCGATGTATTCTTATCCTGTGCCAATTCCTGCTCCATTCCCAGCATCTTATCCTATTTCATATCCCGCACCAATGCCAGCACCATTTTTCAGTCCATTTGGAATGGGACCCATCTCCTATCCTTCAATACTTCCTTATAATACAATCGATACAGTTCAAATAACGAATGCAAACTCAACTAAGAAAGATTAAGATTCTTTACTAGTAGGTTCACGTGGACGTGTATTACAAAATCTTCATGAGAACTGTTATCCGATTGTATTTTAATTTACTTTATCTAAAACATTTCCCGTGAACAGTTAACTATGCGGGAATGTAACAGAATGAAAATATTGTTGTAATGTGTCTGAAATTTCTCTCATCTTGTCGAATATGCTTTAAAAGCGCTTTTGTGTTCACTAACTTTTATTATATAAATCTGTAATTATTAAGGTAGCAAATTTTTTATTACTTTTTTTAATAAGTAACAATAATCACAAAATTAAGTAAAAAAAATCATCTAGATACGTAGATATATAAAAAAAATAAACCAGAATGCATTTTTATTTATTGATCTTTTCAATTTCCCTGAAGTTTTTTTTTCTGCCAAGTTGTATGTACCTATTCGTAATTTTGTTCCATTACTTGTTCGACGAGTTATTTATTTATTTATTGAACATTAAGCTAATATGGATTTACATTTATAATAGGTAAGTATAAGCTTATCGCTATGCGGCTATCTCTTCCAGCTAACACAAGTTACATCCTCTTTAGAAGGTAAGTTACGTAGTCGATCCGATTGTGGAATTGTGTCTTGCCTATGTGAGTTCCTGTACTCAGTAAAAAGGGAAGCAAATGACACCAGCAGTAGTATCAAAACGTCGTTAAAATAAAACAACGCACGGTTCACCGGAGAAAATCAGAACCAGTCATGGAAAATAGTAAAATTTCGATGGTCCCGATTGAAGTTAGATTATTTATAGAGAAGATTAGTATGGTCATTGGTATTTATTTGGTCATTATATCCGAAAAAATATGTATAAATATCGATATTCGTTAATTATTTTGACCTATTGATCTTTGAAAACGTTCATTACGGTGATAACGTTCAGTAATAATAAATTGTATTTAGTTTACATATATGATTTGACATTTTATTAATTTTATAATCTTTATTATTGTCCGAAATTATTACGTTAAAAAATCTTATGTATTATTATAATTTGTTTTATTTCCTATGTAGGTACAATATCGACCGTGTTGTATACTTAAAATGAAATGTATTTATATTATTTTTACAATATAATATAATGTTTTCAGTAGTGTTATAACACCGACTTGTTGAGACATCTTGTGATGTTTTTAAAATACATAATTAACGAATTCGTTACACCTACAAACATTTGAGTGCAATTTATTAAATTATATGGATTTGAAAAATATGATACATGTAAGTATGTACAGGATTTTTTATCTTTAGTAGTGACAATTATCTGCAAAAATCAAACACACACCTCAACTTTATCTCAGTCAAGACAGTTGTTGATAAGTAAACAAAAGAATTGGTTCAACTTGCGGTAGGTATGTGATAGATTTATGTAAATTCACTTTAGGTCAAAAACATTGTCTTGATAGGTTTTTATTTCACCCGGGTAAAGTAGACGCATTTTGTTTGTAATTACATTCATCAATATATCCAATTCATCACTTCAATGTATCTATTGTAACGATTTCTCGTACTTATTTTCAGAAAAGAATTGTTCCGATCTGTGCAGCGCTGACACTTTGCCTTGTTCTTCACGTATCCACCAAATGCGATTCAGAGTTTTCGTGCGGACCAGAATGCGGTAGACCCTGTCCAAATCAACAGCCAGCAATATGTCCTTTTGGATTCTACAAGTTTGGAGACTTTTGTTATCCATTATCAACGGATGTGTGCCCTCCAAACAAAACATTAACAAGTAATGGATGTAGACCTGTGGCTGAACTCTGCCCAACGGAATTTGTTTATGTCAATGGAGTGTGTGTTAATAAAACCCTAAATGATGCTGAATTATTATGTACCAATTCCGGAAATTGTTCACAACCTTCAATATGTGGTCCTGATATGGTTCTCTTCAATGGAACATGTGTTTCAACTGCCATTGCGTCATGTCCTGTAAACTTTACGTTGGAGGATGGAATCTGTGTGAGAGACATTCACTGCAATTCAACGTCTTGTGACGCAGTTCATTGTCCTGTTGGAATGATCCTCATGAATGGAACATGTATCACATTGACTTGTCCAGACAACACGTTTAAAATTAATGGAATCTGTGCAAGATGTCCTACAAATTCACATTATTTCAATGGACAGTGCACACAGTGTCCAATATTTATGGTCTTTAGAAATGGTCTCTGTGTATGTCCAATCGAAGGCCACGTTGTTCATAATAATTCTTGTGTTGATATTAATATTCTATTACAGAGAACTCCAGAGGTTATTTCCGTTCCAGTAGAGAGAGTAGTGTATAATGTAACAGTTCCATATTACAAGAGTAATAATGTTAAAACAAACATCACAAACAGAGTCAATCACACATATACTCCAAACGTTATTACTAAAGCTAACGGAACCAATATTAATTTACTGGATCTTTCTACATTTTCTAATTCCAGTAATCATGTTGTAAATGTTAAGCATGGAAACAAATACAAACCTGCACAGAACTCATCTTCACATACACATTGTTGCATAATAATTCATCCTAGAAATTGTAGACAAATCAATAATGAAACTCAATGGAGATGTACGAAGAGAAGATATCACGCATGTGGCATAGAGTGCACTCGACAGAGAAATCAAACATTACCTGATGACAAGATTATAGAAATACCCGTGCCATATTCTATTTATAAACCTTATGCAATACCAGCAGCATTGCCTCCACCACGAAGAACAAGGCCAACTCCAGTTGAAGCTATTCCTCTACCTGCAATAATAGCGCCACCTACTGAAGTCCAACCGCCTTTGCAAACAGTTCCACAAATTCAAACATACCAACAAGTTCAGCAACCTGTTGTATTGAGTCCACCTCTTAGTGTCCAAGAGATTCCAATAACATATCAGCAGGAACCTCAGATGTTTTATCCGCAGCCTCAGATTGTCTACCAAGATCCAGTGCCAATTTTGTATCAGCAGCCTGAGATGGTTTATCAAACAGATCCAATGTTAGCCGCACAGCCGCAACTATATTCTAGCGGATGCAATGGAGTACAATGCGGACAAGAACAATCGATGGCTGTACCTGCTCCAGTAAATTATATGCCAGAAAGTTCTTGTACGTGGCCATACTGTTCATAATACTCTGACCAAATAAACTTTTTTACGCTATAAATCTATTATTGTTCCTTGCATATCATCCTTTCTAAGGTGTAGCTGGTAGACCAATTGGACTGGATTTAATATATGTAGATTTACATATTTTACGCTGCTCCAACTTCCCTGTTATTGGTTTTTCTTCTTCTATAATAGGTACCTACACCTACCTACCTATGTAACTTTTTATTACGAATTGATTGGAAATTGCATTAAATTACAAGATCTATGCAGTCGGTTTGTGGATGCATTTGCGTCAACTCTTGAAATTGCTAAGTGTACAAGTAACAAGACTATTGGATCATTTCTCCTCTTACGGCCGGCCTTATACTGAATCTCTGAACAGTAATAAAATTTGTGGCAACTACAAGTGGTAAATCTGATGCAAACTGTTAATGATGAATTGCATAGGCAAATGAGAGATAACTTATTAAGATAGCCAAAATATTCTGTACCTCTACTATCCTAATTCTAGGTACTATTCTAATTCTTTCACAAAATGACAATACAGGCACACGATTGTCCTTGCCTTCAAGCGGTTCTGCCATAAAGGAGTACATTTTTAAAAATAGGGAATTTGGTTCTTTTGATTTAAGTGATCAATTTGTGCCCGTTGCAATTTCCATCATTTGCACTGCACCACAGATATTTTTCTACTTCTTCGTCTTGAATATAAATGGTATTAGATGGTTACAAAGTTTTTTTACTGTTCGAAATATCTGCATTTATTTCACCTGTTATTAGTTTTCTATACCAGCTCAATATATTCAACTAGTTGAAGTTTAATTTAAACGTTATCAATAATTGTCATATTGAATTGAGTAACTCTTGTCTTGTTAGTAGGTATATGTAATTTTTAACAAAGTTTAACAGATACGTGCCTTGATCTAAATGACCTTTTTCTAAGACGAAAAAATACTGAATGATAAAAAAATACGATTTATAACAATATCGTTTTTCAAAATGTATACAAGAATAAATTATAAATTAGTGTATAATTATATTTGTTTCCGTTGATACGATGTGTGGCGGTGAATTGTGGTGCCATATCATTTTTAATTCGTGGCAATAATTTAGTGTTGATTGTTAATTGTATAGAATAATTGACAACATGTATACGGTAAGTATGTAACTAAGTATCTGACTTTTTACTGTGTAATTTTACTGTAATCACGACCCAGTCAGAGATCGATTCCAAGTCAATGAAAGATCATACTTCACACATAGTATCTGATGAGATAACCATCACTTGTTTACTCAATTAATTTTATTTCAAAAGCCAGTTTTGACTTATGAGACTGAAATTAAAAACAAATTGTGGTACTAGATAAGCAAACAGTTTAAAAGATAACTTCCTTCTGCACATGAATTGTTTCAATTTTTAATTCTTTTGGGAATTCCAAGCAATCATGTTATGTTTTTCATATGACAGTAACCATAAAATATGTCTCTAAAATAATTAGTACGAAGTTGTCAATTAAAAGTTGTTTCATTTAGGTATCGACTTATAACGAACATTATTATTGTATTCCAGAGACTAAAAGACGCAGTGTTCTTCCTCTTATTGATATGCAACTGTGCTTTTAACGCAAATGGACAATGTGGACAAATTAATGGTTGCCAGCAAGCAGTCAATGCATGTCCAAGTGGATATTATCAACAAGGCAATGTCTGCTATCCATATCAACAATATCAGCCTACGCCACAAGTGAGATGTCCAGCAAATTCAGTTTACAGTAATGGAGTTTGTGTGATGCAACAGCAGGTATATTATCAACAACCTGCCATACAACAGCCTGTGACGACATTTATACAATCACCAATATCGTGTGGTCCCGATATGGTGTTATTCAATGGAAGATGCCAACCTCCCTCTGTTGCTGTTTGCCCATACACGTCTACACTTCAGAATGGAATATGTGTGAGAAATAGCCAAGTGCAAACCGTACAACCAACGATTGTTCAACCAATAATAGTGAATCGATCATTACCACAACCAACAGAGCCACCTCAAATTGTTATACCATATCAACCACAACCAGTAATACAAGTCATTCAACCACAAGAACCCGTAATTCAACCAGTGATTCAGCCGAGCCAAAATTTTCATAAAGAAGTCATTATTAGAGAAATTGCTCAACCACCACAAAACCAATCAACTGATATCAACATTGTGAATATCGTTAACAGCACGCACACTGAGAATGTAATAACAAATATAAATAGTACAAATATTAACAATATAAAACTGGGTGTAGGAACTGTATCTGGAAGTGTACAATCTAACAATGAATCCAGAATAATTGAAGAACGATATGAACCAGAAATTTCATACGTTCCTCCTCCACCGGAACCTAGAATTATAACTATTCCAAGTCCATTCCCAGTTCCACAACCATATCCAGTACAAGTACCGGTACAAGTGCCAGTGCAAGTACCGGTACAAGTACCAGTGCAAGTACCAGTGCAAGTACCGGTGCAAGTACCGGTACCGGTTCAACAGACATTCGGAACAGGTTGCCAAACTGGAGGATGTCCTCAACCGGGTAATTGTCCTCTGCAACCTGCTATGCAGTACGGATCCGCCTGTCCTAATGCAGTAGGCTGAAAATTATTAATAAGTATTTTAATGTGTTCAATAGTTACTAACATTATTTATGAGAATTTTTGTGTATTATGGTGTCAATAAAAACAGTTAATGTTTTATTTATACTTGCCTCATATTAAATTAGGATAGTAGGTCAATTTTTATCTGAACAATATTTTAACTTGGTTCCTCGAATTAATACAGATCCCGAAGCAGAAATGTCAAATGTCACACATCATTACTGGTTATAGATGTCACAAAGACGGTAGATGCAGTGTAATAATATAATGATAGAATGGACGAGAGATAAAAAAAATGACGAAGAATTAGTGTAGACACTATAGACAGTGTGTGGCGCCTATGTACCGTGCAGTGCAAACCCCCGGTAGCGCCTCTGGATAGAGTGGCGGGTGACAATAAGCTCGCTGTAGTTGTTACATGCATCCAGCGCGTTGTCACCTGCCAAGCTACCGGGAACAATACGATTATTGTCACTTGACAAGCTTACATATACATACACTGCACGGTGCCGGGGTCATTCAAGCTTGTCAAGTGACAATAATCGTATTGTTCCCGGTAGCTTGGCAGGTGACAACGCGCTGGATGCATGTAACAACTACAGCGAGCGTATTGTCACCCGCCACTCTATCCAGAGGCGCTACCGGGGGTTTGCACTGCACGGTACATAGGCGCCACAAGTGAACTAGATTAGGGCGACGATGAATGGAACCAGAAAGATGTAGGGTATGACCAGTATTGACCAGGGAAGAGGATGTTTAATATAATATTATATTTACTGACTATCTACTCGTATTTTAAATTCTAAGTTTATCTTTAAAAAATAGAGTTTGGATACTTATTGTATCTTTCTTCAGTGGGTCCCGTTTTTTTAAATTTCACGTTACTTTTTACAAGTGTAATTAATGTTTAATTTTTTTTATTCCCCAATATGAATATATGCCATTTCAGCTAGGGTTTACGTCACTGTGAATTTGGCCTATTCCTAAGCAAAATGTTTTAATCATATCGCTACCAGGAAGAATGATACCAATTTAGTATTTCTCGCTTCTAAAATTGACAAAGATAACGGATTAAATGAGTGTCAAGAAATCTGTATAACCATAGTTATTTTTTTATCTTATGTACATTAATGATAATAATAATAGAATTTACCAACTTTGAGTGGATATTTGTCTATCAGTCAATTTGTGTAAACTATGACACACATTTTTGTTAGCGGAGAAGATCACAAGCTAACTTAGAAACGGACGAACATTTTATTAAATTATCTTTTTTTGCCCTGCAAATATTGTACCACGAATTCTGTAGGGATTTTCATTCAAAATTAAGGAAGGTATGTGGATAAACTAATAAATGAGACATAAAAAACATAGATAGCAGCTGATACGATGATGGGCAAAAAGTTGGACATAAATAATGGTAAAGAGTGAGAGATCATGCCGCCTCAAATCAAACAGTAAATTCAAGAAAATTAAGCGGTAAAGAATTAAATTTAAGAAGACCCATAAAATTAAATATCTCTGTCAATATACCTACAGATAGATACGGAAAATGATTACCTATTTAACTATTTGATGAAAAACCTTGTTGGACGAAAGAGCCGAATTTGTCATTTTCATTTGATTATTTTTGTGGAACATAAAGGTAAATATGCTCAACCGACTAGAAGCATTTGAAATGTGGCTGCACGGATTGCTAAGGATTTCCTGGGTAGGCAAAATATTTAATGCAGAGGTACTCAGGAGAGCAAATGCAGAGCGCGAGCTGGTGAACATAGTAAAAAGACGCAAAATTGCGTTCTGCGAGGCTACTCAACTACAAAATACAAGCTACTCCAGTTGAGCAAAATAGAGCGACGCCCAGGAAGGCAACAAATGTAGAAAAATTATTGTACTTTGTTGGTAGGTGGGCGATGACCGTTCCAATTTGACTTATCGAAAAGTTTATTGAATGAAATTCGACCCTGACAGACTTGCATACAATGATATCATCAATGAACAAAGGTAAATAATAGTATTAACACTATCTGAACTTATATTGCATTGGCTAGTAAAGTGTCTAAGTCAATGACACATATTTTTACCCACTTTTTTTATTCTGTGGAACTCGTTTCGTTTACAAAACAATATAATATTGTTGCCGCGATAAAGATAGAAGTATTATTTGAAAAAAAAATGTCTGAATAAATATTAGCAAACTGACTGCCTTTAAGTTATCACAGTCAAAGTTGACCTCCTATCATAATATAATTAGTTGTGTTGTGTAAAATAATGTGAAATAAAAGAAAAAGGTATGTATACTTACATTTTATGTACAAATCTTGTAACTACACGAGTATTATCGTGTTTCTCTCATGAAAATTTGAACGAAGTCATATTAGTTTCAAATTTGATGCTAACTCTTTCGATGATTTTATTCTTTTCCTCTTTCTTTCAATGGATAGCAGGTTATAATGATAGTCCTGAATCCTGAATGATTCCTGAATTCCCAATCCTGAAATGCTGTGATATATAATTTATTAATGTACGTATCGATGCTATTTGATCAAAACATGTTATCTGAAACTTTGGTGATTTCATGTTTTGTGTGAATTTTACCTCCTTTATACCAATAGATCCATTTAATCAAATCCTGTTCACTGTATTGTATGAAAATTTTTCGGGTATTTAATGTTATTAATATGGTTTATGAACAAATGCTATGGGGAATTGAATCTAAAAAAGTTATAATTTGCAAAATATGGTTCATTTTATTTTTAACCATTTATAATTTGTTTCAGATGAAATCTTTTGACGTTTCAACGTGTGTTGGGGTTTTGATGTTATGCCATTTATTATTGAGAGTCGAGGCTTCTATATGCGAGTTCGCAGATCGATATGAGATTTATGTTGAATGCATTGACACAATCATGGAACAATGTAAATCTGTATGTCAATCAAACCAAATATCCTGTGTGTATTGCACTGTGAATGTTGCACAACAACTCCTGTGTCCAAATAATACGCATTTATCAGGCGGATATTGTGTGCCTGCTACAACTTCGTGTCCAAAAGACACTGTATTACTTGGTGGACTGTGCCAGGACGTGAATAGAATCCAGTGTCCCAAATCGTACACATACGCAGACGGTGTTTGTTTCAACGACAAAGTTTCAGAATTGTGCGTATCCGACTTTAAAAGTTGTCCGATTCCGAATACAGACTGTCAAAAAACATTTGGAAATTGTCGAACAAGATTTATTTGTCCACCTAATCAAATAATATTCAATGGAGGGTGTGTTACGTCGAGCTTGGCCACGTGTCCAACTGGGTATCAAATCATAAATAGTAACTGTATCTGTAACTCTACAAAAGCGTGTCCTAACGCGGTGTGTCCATTAGGATCCAGTATGGTAAATGGAACATGTAATTCTGATATCCAGTGTCCGATTGATAAGATGTCACTAAATGGTTTATGCGTGCAGTGTCCGTCGAACTTGTATTATATGAATCAGAGATGTAACCAATGCTCTACTGGGAGTCAGCTTTACAATGGGAGATGTGTTACGAGTCAAGTGTGCTCTATCAAACAAATATTGATAAACGGTGAATGTACGCCACTGTTTTGTTATGGAAAACGTTGTTGTAAAGATATCGAGTGTAATTTTTGTTTTAAGTATTGTGAAGAACACAGTACATTCACTGCGAATCTTTCTAGATGTGAAGAAAGATGCATAGACGGTGGTTTACCCATGGATATGTTTTCTATCGGTCAGCCTTCCAACATTCAACTACCAATCACTCAATTGCCTACTACTTTACCACCTGCAAATATAACTCAATCTCCTGCTACTCAATTGCCAACCACAGAATGGCCTACCACTGAACTGCCTACTACTGAGGAGTTAACCACAGAATGGCCTACCACTGAACTGCCTACTACTGAAGACCTAACCACAGAATGGCCTACCACTGAACTGCCTACTACTGAAGAACTAACCACAGAATGGCCTACCACTGAATTGTCCACTACTGAGGCTACTGAACCGCCAACGACTGAACTGGCTTCTACTCAACCACCTTCCACTCGACCATCTATCACTCAATCACCCATCACTCGACCTCCTGTTACGCGACCTCCTACTACTCAAGTACCTACCACTCGATTTCCTACAACTCGACTTACCACCACTAAAACATCTATTATTATTTCCCCTCCTTTAATACAGCCTCCAATACTAGAACCTATTATTCAACCACCCAGTTTCTTTCCACCTTGTATCGTCCAACCACCAATAAATCAACCACCAATAATTCAACCACAGGTATTTCAGCCACTTCCCTGTTCACCACCAATAATCCAAAACCCCTATATGTCGTGGTTACCTGTTGTTCAAACATCTATCGATTTACCTCAAAATCCACCAGTAATTATACCGCAACTTCCAAGTGCCATAAAAGAAAACATCATATCAAGACCACGTACAACGCCTAGGCCACGAAATATGATAAACATTACCAACATAATAAATAGTTCAAACACGAAAAACGTTATAACTAACATAAACCATTCAAACATCAATAACATTGATTTGACCTCAGGAACAAATTCGTCAGGAGTCAATGGAGAAATAGACGACTGTTGTGTTATTGTAGAACCTAAGGAATGCAAAAACGTACAAGGTAAATGGAAATGTTACCACAGAAAATATCACACGTGTGGATCATTATGTACGACGTATGATTGTGAAGAAGAAGGTTGCTCTGAAGAGGTGGTGACTATTGAAATGTCGCAGCAGCATCCAGTCCCCCAACCATTTCCAATCCCCCAACAAATGCACCATCAGACAATGCTTTATCCAATACAAGTACCGATTCCGCAGCCATTTCAATATGTGATGCAGACTGTACACATCCCTCAATTACAACATTGTGTGTCTCAGCAACAGAACGGAGTTTATTGGACATGTCCACCGCAACATGTTGGAACAACATATCATGGCAACAAGCATTGCTATCCACAGAACCAATGGCCATTTGTTCAATGTATTCCAAACTTGAGATTCGGTAAGAGTTCTAATTTATGTAATAATTATTGTAAGGAAGAAAACGCTACTGCCGAAACCTAGGGTATAAATGGTTTTGCTTGTTCCTTGCTGCTTAGCTACATCCTGAGTACATGGCTGGAGGTGGCATGTAATGTAATATAGTTCCATCTCCATTGCGAAATTCGAAAACAATTTATGTGTTGGAGATTTGATTTTAACGCCCACATCTTTTAGCTTAAAAACTGCGCTATGCTATTTACCATTAAGCTAATGGTTATATAGTTTTATCATATTTATGACATTTCAATAGACAAACCTTTGTCTACAGAGCACAAACTTGTTCAAGTAACAAAAACTCACCATCTACAACTTCTAGACCAGTCTCAATCGAGACACATTATTTTTGTGGTAGAGTGCTAGTTTTTTACTACCGTCATTTTTATACAACTTTATCACACACGCTTACGATTTATTTTATTCAAAATGGACCCATCTTCAATAATCTGGTCAATATTATCAATCCAGCTTGTTTTCTTCTTTCAGCTATGTTTTTTCTTTGTTAGCCTTTCGTTATACCTACCTACTTATTTGTTGTACTGTAACATACATATTTTTTGTAGTAAAACCAAAACGCTTTATTTTTCAGATTGCTCGAACTGTCATATGGGGCAATGTAATCCAGTGTGCTACTGAACTGAATTCTTCATCCTTTCTGCATTTCAATACATATTAATTTATATTATTACTTAGGATTAAGGTTTCAATAAACAAATACCTAATACAATGATTTTGATGTTACTTTTAAATATTTGTAAAGCATGAATGGCTCAATAAATCTCCTCAGTCACCCAGGTTATGCAATATGTACAGACCCTAGACTTCGTATCATCATAAAATGGAAGTAAATCCAGATATTGTCTGTCAAGAAATAAATGAGAAAATAAGTAGGTACTTTGTATCGCCAACGAAAATTTTTTTTTCACCTAATAAGCATGGGATCACTATAATGGAATTATTTTAAACTGTCGAACGTAGTTTTTATTACTGTAATAAAAAGTACGTTCGACAGTTTAAAATAATTCCATTATAGTAAGACCATTAAAATATTAGCAGAATTCAATTTATTTATTTATTTGTATTCTGCTCTTAAAAGAACTGGGTTTTTTTCAGAGAAATGATCTAATTCATACGGAATAACTTAAAATATTAAGCATTTATCACTCTCACAGGGGTACATTCAGAAATAGGTGGGTTCAGAGATGCTACATTTGTCTACTCGTACGAATTATTGATAAAATATATTAATTTGGATCGGAAGATTATGTATTTTCTAAAAAGAATTGCAACTATAATATTATAATTAATGTTAAATTTCTTAGAAATGTAGATAGATAATGTTTTTTTTTAAGAATAGGTATTTATGGAAATCGGTGTGGATGTAAGTACGTCAATACACTAAATCTTTGTTTTTAGTAATCAATCCGACAGGTTGTTTGTTTCCCTTTTTTGCCACTGACAAGTAGGGTCTAATGTCAAAGTCGAATTTATAACCTCAATGTTTTTCAGGGGTCGTTTATTAGTCGCATGGATCACTTGCATGGATACGTGCTTTTACAATGGACCTAGTAGTACTATCAAGGACCCACCTGCCACAGTCTATAATATATGTGATTTTTGACAATAGACCCTTAGGCGAGTGCTGCCACCGGGTGAGCATTGTTGGAAGCTGCACAGGGAACAAACTATTCGTTATTTGAAAATGTGGGTTCATCTGAAACTTATTCTATTGTGATTCTTTCAAAAATTTACTCCCGCTACCTATGAACTTATTTGAGTGCTTAGAGAGCAATTGCAGTTGCAATACATACAAGTAGTATTTGTAGGCTAATAGTTATTATTATCTGTTGTTGGGTAGGCAGCTTTCGCTGTTTTGACCCAAGTCCCAGTTAAGTTGTGTTTATATTATCTAGTCTATTCTTGAAGGTTTTGGTGGTAAGAGCAAGTACCATTGACTCTGGCAACTGATTCCAAGCACTCACAGCTCTATTGGTCAAGAAGTGTTTCCGTGGGTTGGATGTGAAATTTGTTGTCAGTTTCAGCTGGTGTCCTCTCAGGTGCACATTAGACTTCATGGTAAACATAGCCGGTAGAATCTCACAGGAATAATGGTTATGCAACACCTTGTACAATTCAGCAAGATCTCCCCGATCGCGTCTCTCTTTCAGTGAAGTCAGTCATATGTACATATGTACTATCTAATATTAAATGTCTACATAGAAGCCGTTGACTTACATAATAATAGTTACATTACGTAGGCCTCATTATCTTTTCTATGATAGTTTTTTTTTCTGCGTGAAGTTCACGATTCTTATATTTGTATTACAGATTTTTAATATCAAACGAATTGACTGTAGGTACATTTTATTACACTGTAGTTCAAGGCCTCTGATTTAAATATTCCTATCATTTTGTATTTTAATAATAATTACTTAAAGTACCCAATAATTATGAGCATGATATGAAAAAATAAGGAAAAAGATCAGATGTCGCAAACCCTGTACATATTCACGAAAGATTGCGATTGGTACCTGCTTTTTTTTACAAAAACGATTTGGGCTTGCATACACGAACCCAAAAAATTTCCCGCGCACCTTGCACTAGGATGAAAGCCTACAACACAGAGTGTGGAGTACATCGCCAGTGCTGGGGGGTTCGAACCTGGCACCTCTCGCTTGAGAGACTGCCGCCCCAACGAACTGCGCCAACCATGTACCAATATATGTTAATTTATGTTATTTGTTGTTGTGACTGTTTGATTCCGTTAAGAAAATAAAATAAAATAAAAATAAAATATTTTTTTACCATGTCCATTCGTCCTGATCCTTTAACAAGAAAACAGTATCTTGGTTTTATACTGAGGCAAATGGCACTGCGGCAAATGGCACTGGGCCGATCTGCCCACTAAGAGAGAGATGAATAATACTAGAAGACTTGAATCCAAATCTGAGGGTCGCCAAATGGGTAGTAGCGATTGTATTCACGCAGAGACTGGGACGGGTGTCCTCCAGAGGTTATGATACATCCCAAGTACGGAGATAGAGAAAGTGAGAAGAAGGGATGAAGAGAATGGTGGAGAATTCTTACCACGTTAAACAAAACACCGTCATTTACTTGATTCTATATTAGAAACGAAAAGTCCACAGTAATATAAGTTACAATAATTTACGATACGAATTCGCGGAATAAAAGAGCGCAAGCGGAAACTACTTCACATAGGTGGCGGCCGAAACCAGAAACATAGAATAATATGACCAGAATGAGTTGGGAAAAAATGGTATTGTCCGCCTTGGTCTATTGTGACGTCGTCTTAGCTGATTGCAACAATTAGATGTCCAGTGTTGCCAAGACAACTCCGCTTGCTACAATACAAACATTTTTGATGGGGTTGGGTTGTGTCAAAAGTGGATTGGATATATCATGAATACGAACGAACTACCTTGTAAAATACTCGGACAAAATTGTTTATTAGTAGTATGGAAGTTTTTCTTCCGAAAGATTTTTTTATAAAAAAAGGAACTGGGCTTGAGTACACAAACCCAAATACTTTCCTGAAAACTTTGGAGAAAGCTAAAAGCCTGTGTCGTGAAGTGGAGAATACCGTTCTTGATATAGAATTTGTTTCAAAATTGGGGTTAATTTTTGTTAACCTTTTTTAAATTCCTAGTACCTTAATCATATTAAATGATATTATTATGTATTTAAATTTATTTAGGTAATATATAAAAATGTTTCCGAGCCCTGTATCTTAATATGCTATAATAATATATTTGATATGATTTTCGCATTGTAAATTTGAATTAACGGCAGATTGCTCACAAGTTGGGTCATTTTAGTATCCATCACTGCCGAAAAATGGTAAGAAAAAATATTTTTTAAATTGCAAATTTAGCTTTGAAATAATTAATAAGTATTATTTATTTACTTTTTAATAGAAAATTATACGTAATCAGTTATAATAAAACTTCCACCATGTACTTTCGGTCGATAATCTTAATACTATAATTAGGGAGAAAGTAAAAAAATAGCAGTCATATTTGTTAGTAAAATATACTTCATACAAAAATTACTGAAAAAAGAGTTTGATTTCTTTTGGTAACTGCCTAAAACTAAAAGTAATACAGTGTTTTATCCTTACATACTGCATCTGATCCTTTTTTCCGTTCATATTATAGCGAAATTAAATAATTTTGTGAATTTCTTAAAACAGTAAAAATATATGAGAAACAGATAAAAAAATTCGTAAGTGACATACCTACCTAAATTATTTTAGGCATTGAGGCAATTTTGTGCAACGCAGATGGAAATACATTAAAGATTTTCCTAAACAGAAGCGAGAGGTATGTACATTCACATAATGTAGCTTTATGTGAACTCCCTTGGGGAGGAAGCAGGATGGATGTTTCGATGCTTACAAGTCGGCTTTGGCTGGCTTAAGTTATCACTTTATGCCCGGGGCAACGTTCACCTATTCCACTACATCCTGCTGTCAAACGTGTATTTTTGGAAGTTGTATATATGAATATTATTAACGTTGCCCCGGGCATAAAGTGATCACCTAAGCCAGCCAAAGCTGACTCGTAAGCGTCGAAACATCCAATCCGTTTCCCCTTCAAGGGAGTTCACATAAAGCTACATTATGTGAATGAAGATACCTCTCGCTTCTGTTGAGGAAAAATCTGTCAGATACCTACTTTTTTTAAAAAAAATCTTATGTGTTTATTTTTCAGAAACCGTCACATGTATTCCTGGGTTTGTTAGTCTGCAACGTATTGTTTATGAATGTACTGGCATTCTCTGACAATGATGATGATGATGATAAGGATGATGAGAATGAAATAGAAGAGGATGTTCACACCGTTAGCAGTCATAAGACGGAAGTTGTAAATAGTAAATGTCCTCCAAATTTTGAACTACAAAAAGGCGTTTGTGTGCCAACTGCACGAGCAACTAATTATGGATACAATTCATATTATAGTACTAGTGGTAACAGTATGCTTAGATTCCCAGGTAGTGGATTCGCAAACAGTGGATTCGTAAATTCTCTGGGTCCATTGACAAGACCGACTGGACCGATATGTGCATATGGAAGTACTTATAATAATGGTGTATGTGTTTCCCAGCAGGCAATGCAAACATGTGCACCCAACCTCCAAGGTTGTATTCAACCAAGCATTGGAAGCTCCTGTGGTGATAATATGGTGGTGTATGGAGGAGGTTGTGTATCACAATCCATTGCAACTTGTCCACAAGGATTCACATTAAGAAATGGAATTTGTTATCGCCCTGCTCAGGAAATAACCAAATGTCCACCTGGAACTATTTTCGAAAATGGAGCCTGTAGGAGGGATATTCCATGTCCTCCAAACTCATTCACATACAATGGAGCCTGCTTGCAGTGTCCACCTAATACAGTTCAAGTTAATGACATGTGCATGAAGTGCCCTGATGGAATGAATATGAACAACGGACAATGCCACTGCCCTCCTGGATTAATTCGTGAGGATGATCGTTGTGTACTACCGAGCCCACAAGTTTCATATCCAATGCCCCCAAATCCCATAGCTCCAATTGTCCTTCCTGTAGAAACGATATCATATGTGGCACCAATCAGGGAGGTTACCCAACCAATGGAGATGAGACAACCAACAATGGTCTCCCAGCCTCAACAAAGGATGGTAATGCCACAACCACAACCAATAATGATGCAACCTCAGCCAATAATGATGCCACAACCTCAGCCAATAATGATGCCACAACCCCAGCCAGTGATGGTTCAACCCCAGCCAGTGATGGTTCAACAGCCAGTGATGGTTCAACCTCAGCCGATTATGATGCAACCACAGCCACAGCCAGTGATGATGCAAAATCCTATGTTACGAGTATTCCAACAACCCCAGAGCTCATGTTCAGTATGCCCATAATTTATATAGATTAGACTAAGTAGCAGAATGTATTGTCTTTTACAAGTAAAGTTGAACCGTAAAATACTTATTGTATTAGGTATTAAGGTTCATGAATAAGTAACAAAAATTGTCTTTTTATTAAAGTCTTTGCGTTCCTACTTAACCTACTTTTTTTCAGACATTTCCTATGATAGCATGGTTGATAGAACATGATCCTCGTAGGACAAAACTGATCTGAAAGAGAGTTTGAACTCCCTTTTTCAGGCTTCACAGATTTCAGGAAGATCTTCAATATACCGTGAGATAGTTGGTATGCCTCTTTTAAGTATTGAGTAATCTAAGAGAAGAAGTTCCAACATAATGCCGTGATTGTAGAATTCGTCCACCTTATCAGTCAAGACCACAAAATAATAATTTAATTCGATTTCCCACATTTAATACTCATGCTGCCATCTGCACACAGATTCAAGAAGCTTCGAGCTTTGTACCGTTTTCGCTAGGTGGAATTATAGCGTTTTCCCACCGTTTTCCGATTATGTACCATTTTATTATATGCAATAGTATTATGTGTTAGGCTTTGGTAATTTTTTTAAAGTCTAATACAAAATTATCACTGAAAATATTGTAAGGAAGTATAAGGGATTAATGCAGGTCTGTGCCTGCTACTGTTAAAACAATAGGAAAAAAGTATTTTCTATCAATCCGATTTCAACGTTGGCTTATAATATATTGAAAGAATGGAGTATGAGAAAATTTACTGAAAGGTAAATAAATAAGTAAATAAAAAAAAAACATCATAAAATTAAAGTTACGAAACGTGGGTAAGAAGTTAATCTAACCACAATAGCGATTATGGTACCTTGGTATCCAATCCAGCGTTCATTTTATTTGGTTGGTCGGTACTGTACCTAATGTGCATGAAAAAAATGTAAAAAAGGTAGCCTCTCAACCCCTTTTGGGATTTTATCTGTACGTGATCCAATTATTGGCCGTCCATGCGTGCCATGGCGGTCAATCATTTTTCATATTATTATAATAAACAGTTTATATCTTGAATAATAATATTAATTTTCTTATTTCGATCTCTTATTTCTGAAACTTTCTTACGAAAAAAAGTAAATGGAATACAAATGTATCTATTAGAAAAATTTCGTATTAGTTTGACGAAAATATTAGTTTGTAGGTATATCGATGTGACTAGAATCAATTCTTTAGGCATGTATATCCTTATACCTACCAGTGGCTAGGATACCTAAGGACACGATTCCCGTCGAATTACCAAAAGGTAATCAAAAGATTTAAGATGATAAATGTTAAAGGAAATTCAATCTACTTTGACTTTATACTATCTAACTTGCAGCTTTGTGCTCGGTGGGCCTGCACCTGATGGATCTCAGGTTTGATGCAATCACTATTGCATACATGTTGTTTTGTAATTAGAGTCATTTTCTCTTTAACCATGATAAATATTTAATTTTTAAAAGCTTAAGTCCTAGCCAGGCTTCTGCTCTATCGTTTCTCAAAATGTGTAGTCTGAGAGATCTCCCGTGTGATTCCTGGATATAAACGATTTAGTACCTTCGCAACCTTAATAATATTATGGTAATGATTGCATGAGATTGTCTGAAAATAAAACTAATCGCAAAAGTCTCTTATTATTTTATCGCACAGTGTCTTGGTATAACTTTAATGCCCGATCCCACCAACTACCACCTAGGAAGCAGACCCCTAAGGAATTTCCATACAAAACCACAGATAATTTGAGTGATTATTATAACTGTCATAACCTTTAAGATATAAATCCATACAAAATACAGCATGCAGCTCTACTTAGTTAGGTGGCCAAATATCTCGGCCCAGAATCTCCCTCACTTAAGTAGCTGCATGCTGTATTTTGTATGGATTTATATCTTAAAGGTTATGACAGTTATAATAATCACTCAAATTATCTGTGGTTTTGTATGGAAATTCCTTAGGGGTCTGCTTCCTAGGTGGTAGTTGGTGGGATCGGGCATAAGACTTTCTTCGAGACCATTTTTAAGAGCATGGTTTTAAGTACCTACAGACTTGCACTGTGGACTTAGTAAAATATCGCAGAAATGGTTAACAGTCTAATGATTATGGAGTGCACACTGTCCAGTCCACGACACGCCTTTTAAATAAAGGCACCCTTTCCTAACAACCAATGTCCTGTATAATATTTACTTGCCACTGCATACAAATGTTTGTCCACCCCTATGGACCACATTATCTCTGGAGAGCTAGACACTACAGTTCATATTCTATGATACGTTCGTTCGTTTATTGCGTGAAATTTAATTAATAAGTGAGATTGTACCTGCGGAATTTGAAACTCAGGACATAATGAAAATCTTCACAGAAATACTGAAAAATAAAACATTGGATATCAAACTGATATCATCCAAACAGATACAGCAAAAATGGATACATTCGAAGAGAATCAGAGACGGAAGGTTAGGTTCGTCACCACACATGGTTTGAAATATTTTAATGAAGTGTTTAATGATCGTGCCTCTAAGACGAGGATATATTCTGTGTCTTACCCACGACAATATAGAGAGAATAAAGAATACCACGAAGAATCCATCATTATCTATACAAACTACAACAATAATTTCAAATTTATAAATTGTCAAGGAAGTAAAAAAATAATACGATTGTAAATATTTCCCCTTCTACAAATTTCTACGTATTACTACTACAATTTTTCATAAAATTGATTCGATAGCTTGCTATATTTTCTGGATCCTTTGTATTTTTTTACAAAAGTGACTTTCGTTTTGGTTAATATTTATTTTCGTAAGATCAACGGTCTTTCAATAGTACCCTGCGGGACTCCACACTATGTCTGGTATAGACATGAGCGCCACGCCGGCGCGCCGCCGCTGATCATGGTCGGCGCGCCGCCGCCGGCAAAACGCTCACGCCGGCGGCGTGGGATCCGTGTTACTAAAAATATTTATCCTTTGTTTCTTGAGACAAAAATCGAAATAAGTACTTTACCAGGTGAAAAAAATTAAGTATTCAGCTGTGGCGACGCTAGTATTCAGTAATTATATAAGATTTCGAATAGTAACTAATCCAGTTTCGTTCCAGACCCATTCCGTCGTCTGAATTACGTTCATTAAGTTTTGCATAAAAAAATCGGGAATTTTCAGTGTCTTATTTATTCGATACTAAAACAAGAAATAGGATGGGATGGGGGTATTAATAGTTTGGTTCTTCGTGGTGGAAATTAAATGAAAAACAAACGTTTTTTTATGTAAGTAACTCTATGTTTTTCTGATCGATTTTTAGAAGACCAGTCGATTTTACCACGCTGAAATTTTTAAACCACCTGAATTTTGGTAGAATATCTGACCAAAATATGCGGGCTTTCGTCTTTTCGGTCAGCCGTTCTCTCTTTTCAATAGAGCCTTTGATTATCGAAGTACCTAATCAAAATTATTTTTATTCCACTTGACTAGATTCGCTATACTTCAATTGTTTCAATACAACACTGTGAAAAGGATAATGACTCCTTTTCTCTTGACAAAAAACGATATTCATTTGGTAATTTTTGACGTTTACGATGTTCAAAATGTCAAAATGTGAATATAATTAGATATTTTAACGTTAAAGTCCAATTATTTCGCTCACCCAAGGCTGCATTTTAATAATAAAAAAATACTGTCCCCTAACGTGGTTTCTCAGACTGTGATTACAGACTACTCTCAAATTGTAATTTATCTTTCCACCGGTAAGCATCACGTATTTTGGTTGATATCATTATTAATTTATGCACTTTTCAATGAAAAACACCACAATTTATGGTTATTCATTAATTATCCTTATTACCTAAAATATCTAAAATAACATCACAAATAAGGTAGTTTTATTAAATTACATAATTTTATTAAATTACCCTTCCACTACAAACAACAGTACATACAACACATATGTTTTTACAGCTATGCTCAAGGAGTTTTGGATTTTGTGGAAGGTCGACCTCGTCATCGCAATTCTATACTGTATTTCAGAGTTTCAATTTTACTCAAATATTGCCAAATGAGAAACCAGTTCGACTGCCCATAGTGAGGCTCATTCTGACGCGTTTGACTTTATGGCTTAGTTTATTTTGACCTGCTCTCCAGTACCATGAAAAAGCAATAATGAAATTTCCTCAAATGTTTCGTTCATTTGGTTTTCAAATATTTCGTTCATTTGGTTTTGCATAAAAAAATCGGGGAATTTTCTGTGTCTTACTTATTCGATTCGAAAACAAGAAATAGGATGGGATGGGGGCATTAATAATTTGGTTCTTCCTGGTGGAAATTAAATGAAAAACAAACGTTTTTTTATGTAAGTAACATTATTTTTTTTTATCGATTTTTAGGACACCGGTCGATTTTACCACGCTGAAATTTTTAAACCACGTGAATTTTGGCAGAATATCTGATCAAAATATGCGGCCTTTCGTCTTTTCGGTCAACCGTTCTCTCTTTTCATTAGTTTAACCTTTGATTATCGAAGTACCTAATCAAAATTATTTTTATTCTACTTGACTATATTGGCTATACTTCATTTGTTTCAATACAACACTGTGAAAAGGATAGTGACTCCTTTTCTCTTGACAAAAAAAGATATTCATTTGGTAATTTTTGACGTTTACGATCTTCAAAGTGTCAAAATGTGAATATATTTAGATATTTTAACGTTAAAATCCAATTATTTCGCTCACCACAGGCTGCATTTTAATAATAAAAAAAATACTATCCCCTGACGTGGTTTCTCAGACTGTGATTACAGACTACTCTCAAATTGTAATTTATCTTTCCACCGGTAAGCATTACGTATTTTGGTTGATATCATTATTAATTTATGCACTTTTCAATGAAAAACACCACAATTTATGTTTATTCATTAATTATCCTTATTTTTACTCCTAAAATAACATCGCAAATAAGATAGTTTAATTAAATTACATAATTTTATTAAATTATCCTGCAACTACAAACAACAGTACATACAACACATATGTTTTTACAGCTTATGATCAAGGAGTTTTGGATTTTGTGGAAGGTCGACCTCGTCATCGCAATTCTATACTTTATTTCAGAGTTTCAATTTTACTCACCGTTTAGCTAACAGCTTAAATATTGCCAAATGAGAAACCTGTTCGACTGCACCACTGCCCATAGTGAGGCTCATTCTGATGCGTCTGACTTTATGGCTTAGTTTATTTTAACATGCCCTCCAGTACCATGAAAAAGCAATAATTAAAATTTCCATTATTTTTCAAATATGAGCTTTTATTTTACTTTGTCATTGAAATAATCATAGTTTTCAAAATAAATAAATCGATTTTATTATTATCCTTTTCATATATACGTATTTAATCATTTAAAGCAATGGTGCAAAAACAATCTAATGCTCTCCCCACTTTGTATCCACGCCGCCGGCGTGGCGCCGCCGCCGGCAATTTTAGGCATGGGCGCCGCCGCCGGCTTTTTTGCAGCCGGCGCACACGTCTAGACTCTGGTATCACTCAATAATTCATCTATGTATTTCTTTTCTTCTTAATATGTCAATATACAGAATACTGACAGTTATTAGAATATAGTTATTAATAAATAACTCTTATAGCAGGAAGAATGCGTTTCGTCATGGACAATACTTAACTTTTCTACTTTTTATTGTAGTATGAATGTAGAGGTTTCAGTGTAGTGAAACTTGAGACCAAGTTAATTTTATCCAGACATGGGGTAGAATTTAATCACGTGGTCTCTTGCAATGTTTACTTGCACTATCTCTATATCTACTTACATACATACAAACAACATTAAACAGTGGATAATATAAGGTGTAGGTACGCCAGTTATATTATTGTTGTAGGTAGGTGCTATCCACAACATAGACACAAGACAAACTATCTCCTTTGATACTGTCCGTAAAACTATTCCATGCTAAAAAATCATATCGCGTGATCGCGGGATTTCTCAACAGGTTCGACTTGAAACTTTAACAGATTTGTACTTCTGAATTTCATTTAATCTTAAGTTTTTTTAGATGTTTACTGGCACAAATCACCCAGTTAGGGTGGGCTGCCTAGTTGAAAAAAAATCTTCTGTCACACGACAGATGTAATAGAGTATCTTAACATACGATACTCTATGTGAATATTTTTAAAATGCAGATTTTTCATAATGTAATTCCGTTTTAACTCCACGAGACGGGTTTTGTGTAATAAGCAAGTTAAGCAGGTTATGGATGATTGTAAGATATTTTTTAAGTCACTACTATTTTCTTGTTTTGTAATTAATGTACATTTTCTGGTTAATAAAGGTTTATTTATTTTTATTTACAAATAATGGGCGACCAACATTACAGGTTTCTTATGCTCATCTAATCATCAGCCGTTTTCGAATATGTGAGCATCAGTCGCATATAATAAAAAGCATCATAACTCAATTTTTTACTATCAGAAGGAAAATTGATATATTTGCTTAGCTAAATCGAAATTGATTGACGTAATTTTTGAGCCGTTCTTTCATAGTTTGTAAACGTAAGAAAATAAAACATTGTATGCAATGAAACACAAAAAAACGGGACAAACGAGACATTAAGGGGAAATGAACTAAGAAGTGTGGTTAACATAGTAAATAGAGGTAGACGTATATTTATTTACGACGGGGATTGTCCCCTAAATCAAACAGCGGTAATTAAAAAAAAGTATGGAACCACTATCAGATATTATTGCTACTATTTTATTTATGTAACTTAACATACTTAGGTAACTTGGGATAATGTTGTTTGAAAATTCTATTAAAACTATTCATAGTTTGGTTCGAATCTCAATGTAGTTCAGGATTATTATGCTCGTGGTCTGGTGCAGGGTATACGCATTGCTTTAATTGTTATGAAAATGGACATAATGGACATTAGGCGGATATTTTACTATTTATTTATTATTTTTATTACTTATTTTTCATTCATTTTTCAGGCCATGGGGTTGGATTAAGTCATTAATTTTCGATGTTCATGAAAGTGGTGGGTGTGCCATAAATGTGGAAATAATTTCACTAAATGAATATTCACATGTGAAGAAGCCATTATACTCGTATTTTCTATATTCTATGGACAATTTGGATGAAATTTATGAATTACTGTTTACCATGACACAATATTTTGTACTTACCTATATCCCCCCATATAAATTCTTATATAGACAATAGTCTTTTAGAGTGTTTGTAAATTTATTTGTAAGTTGCAGAATTCTTTATAATATGCTTGGATAACCGCTTGAAACTAAGTGAGAAAGTTTTAAAAATAAAAGATACAAATAAATTCAGGAGGATTTTATTTTTGGGGTGCTGAATCTGAATCCGAGGTTTGTCAACAAAATTTCGAGACAGAACTTAAAACGCAAAAAATCGAAAAAATGTGAAAATTTTCATTATTTGGCGATTTTTTGCATACAACTCAAAAACTAACAACTTCTTTGCAAATCAAAAGTACCTGCTTAAAATTTCCTACAAAATTGGCATATAAAATTATCTAAAGTGAATAGTAGTAGAGCTGTCAAGCTGCAAAAACTGAACAAATTATCGTATTTGTATTTTGAATCGTGTGATTCGAAAATGTATGGAGAAAGTTCACCTAGTTAGATTTATAAGTAAATTTTAACAATTATTATTCTTCAAATTTATGAGACATATCTTACCTAGTTAGAATCAGCAAACATGACGAAAGTTTTCAGGATAAATTTTATTTAAAAAATACAGTACAATATTTAGGCTAGAAAGGTTTAAACAATTTCAAAATTAATTTAATAGGGCTACACCCGGGCATACAGAGATACAAAACATCGGAAAATAATGAAATCCTTTTAGTGTGGATTAAAAAACGTGATATTTAAAGAATTTCTTATTCGACAGCCAAAGATTTCTTTTAAGAGATAAGGTGTAGTGACCAATGGCCATCACTATTTGAGAATGAGATATTCAAGAAAATATTCTCTTTAAAGGAGTTTTCAGTTATTTATTGAGAAAATGAGGTCAAAGTAGAATGCTCTTAAATATTATTTTCTGAAATGGATTACCTAGATATTATAAAATACGAAATATGTTTAGAAATATGTGCATCCTTAGTAGGTTATAAATACTAATATGTCGATATGAGATGATAAATCGTAGAACATAATATTCCCGTAAATATTGTCAAGAAGTTACTGGGCTATCTACTGAGATACGGGAGGAGAGAGTCAGGAAATGAAATAAGAAAAATTATTTTCTCTCGATTCCTACCCGGAAAATGTGGCTTTAAATCGAACATCTAAAAACCCGGAAATTTTTTCATAATTTTAGGTTTGGGATATCTACATGAGCGTTAAAAATTGCGCATTACAATAAAAAATTGCTACAAAAAATATCTAAAACCGGATTTTTTGTTCCATATTTGGCACTGAACAATGTAACAATAATTTACCAAATATAACCAAACACAAACACAATGTAACAATAATTTACCAAATATAACCAAACACAAACACAATCTAACGATAATTTACCAAATATAACCAAACGCGATGTAACAATAATTTACCAAACACAAACATAATGTAACAATAATTTACTTTTATATATAACCAAACACAAACACAATGTAACAATTATTTACTTTTATATATAACCAAACACTAAACATGACTGATCCGTTGGAAGAGATGACCAACTCCATTGATTATAATTATAATTTATAACGGATGTGCTCCGTAGTAATCTTGCTGGTCTATTAGGTCTGTGCATCGATTAATGCGTTTTTTTTTTAAATAATGTAATTTTTCCTATCCGCTTGTATGCCAACACAAATTAGTAGGTAGAATTATTATATCTATCCACAAATATTTCCGGGAATCGCGTTAAATATCCAGTTTTCCGGGATTGGCATTAAATACCGAGAAAGAAATTTAATACAATTTTTGTATGTAGTCTTCATGGGCGACTCGTGGTATATTTAATTGGAAGTATGTAGTTTTTTATAATTTTCCGTGCATATGTAAATATGATTTAAAATATGATGTAAATATGACTTTTAGATTCCAACAATCTGAATAGAGTTTTATCACAAGGGGGTACTGGATCTTCATTGAACGTTAATTTCAGCTTTTTTGAATAAATGCACAGTAAAGGATCAACCTTTATCAGACCTTTAGCCGGCTGGGTTGAAATTTTTTTTTAGTTTTATGATTTTCATATCAAACTTCACGAGACTGCACTGGTATTTTGAAAGAGCTAAATATCCGGTGTTAAACTACACCGACTCCGTTTCCTGAAGAAATGTAAATCTTTACTTGACATACATAATATGATGAAGAGCAGTAGCGTAACATGAAAATCATATACTTACTTGATTTTTCCAGTAAGATATTCTCGTAAAATTTATGAATTCATACCACCTAGATACGAATATGAATTTGACATGAATTTGACATGAATTTGATTCCAGATTGATTATTTTATGATATGAAAATACAAAGTCAAATACATTGTGCATGATCAAATTGCACTGCGTCGGAATTTCACAAATCACGCATTCACAAAAAACGATTTTGGAAACTTTTTTCTTCTTTGTAATCCTGCCTGTTTTAAAAATGATTTAGAGAATGTGTTATTTCTTTCTTCATCCTTCATCCTTTCATTTCCTTCTAATCCATCTTCTATTGTGTAATTTTAACATTAATTTTTTGGGTAAATAAAGGGGGAGGGTGTATAGGCGGCAGGGGGTTTAATGCAAAAATCATTATTAGTGTAGAATCCATAGTTTTTGATGAGGATGAAATGAATAGTGATACTCCCGGTAACCGCAAGAGTGAAGTGGTTGGGTAGGAGGGGTTCGAAAGAAAAATCGATATCAGTGTCGAATCCATCGTTTTTGGTAAGGATAGGATGAAAAATGACACTCGCTGCACCCGCAGGAGTGTAGGGGTGAGATAGAAATTAAATTAAATTAAAGAAAAAATTAAAAAATGATATCAGTGGGTGTGTTCATTTATACAGGGTGTCCCGTAAATCAACGTCATCCCGTGGAGGGGTTATAGACCAGCTCATAACCTACCAGAAAATCGAAATATGACCTTAGTAAAAATCGCTCATTCTCGAGATATCGGCACTTTTTTGTTTTTCGTGAAATTAGACATCTTTGATCACTTTTTCGATCGCCACGGTCACAAAATTCAATATAATGGAATTAAAATTTTTGATTCGTAATGCTGAATAATTCAGCTATTTGATTACAGTCCAAAATAAAACCTATTAATTCACGATTTTGAATAAAAGAACTTCGTTTCCGCCTCTCGAGTTTTTTGTTTTTTATTAGCAAATTTCGACCCCTTTACACTGTAAAAATTTAGTATGACATTAAGCTGACCAATTATATTAAAAACTTCCTCATTTAGTATAGTTTTTAAAAAAGTACAAAACTGGATATATAGTTCGTTTTACAAAAAAAGATATTCCTGTTTTACTGCAAAAGGACCTCATTATAAAAAAAATCATATGCAGGGTTGTAGCTTCCTTATGTCCAATATTTGGACATGTAATAGAGGATGAAAAAACATGAAAAAAAGTTTAAAAAAATGTATGTAGTTAAATCATCCGTTTTGGAGTTATGGTCTTTTGAAAATTGAGGAGTATGAAAATTTCTCATTTGGGTTTTTTGACTATAACTCATAAACCACCAACTCGATTTTGACAAAGTAAACTAAAAATCATAGTCCATAAAATAGGCTTTCGATAAAGATCTTAATTTGTGGCCTTTCCTTTAGAATCGAGTGAAAATTCTGTAAAATGATATCATTAATTCACAAAAATACATGTTTCTTAACAGAATTTTCACGAAATTTTGAAGAAAAAGCCGCAAATTAGGAACTTTATCATAAGCCTACATTATTTACAATAATTTTTAATTTATTTTGTCAAAATCGAGTTGGTGGTTTATGAGTTATAGTCAAAAAACCCAAATGAGAAATTTTCATACTCCTAAATTTTCAAAAGACCATAATTCCAAAACGGATGATTTTTCTACATACAATTTTTGAACTTTTTTTCATGTTTTTTTATCCTCTATCACATGTCCAAATATTGGACATAAGGAAGCTACAACCCTGCATTTGATTTTTTTATAATGAGGTCCTTTTGCAGTAAAACAGGAATATCTTGTTTTGTAAAACGAACTATATCCAGTTTTGTACTTTTTTAAAAACTACACTAAATGAGGAAGTTTTTAATATAATTTTTCAGCTTAATGTCATACTAATTTTTACAGTGTAAAGGAGTCGAAATTTGCTAATAAAAAACAAGAAACTCGAGAGGCGGAAACGATGTTTTTTTTTTCAAAATCGTGAATTAATAGGTTTTATTTTGGACTGTAATCAAATAGCTGAATTATTCAGCATTACGAATCAAAAATTTTAATTCCATTATATTGAATTATTTGACCGTGGCGATCGAAAAACTGATCAAAGGTGTCGAATTTCACGAAAAACAAAAAAGTACCGATATCTCGAGAATGAGCGATTTTTACTAAGGTCATATTTCGATTTTCTGGTAGGTTATGAGCTGGTCTATAACCTCTCCATGGGATGACGTTGATTTACGGGACACCCTGTATATATTTTTTCCCATTTAACATGTTTTTTCTTGGTTTCAGCGGTACATACAAAATCTCTTTAGAAATTGTACTGATTACGAGTAGAACTTAATTTATTAAAGATGGATGATAAAATTACACGGTATAGCGAATTAATAGTATAGAAATTGCAATCTATATTCAAATATTATGCTAATTGTATAGGAATAGTTTAATGAATATGTAATGTGTGTATGAATAATGGACATACTATTATTTGTACTACAACGTGGCTCTACAAATGAAATTATTCACTCTCTGGTTGAGGAGCTGTAGGAAACCTTTGGAACGGAACCTTGCATGTAAGAATTACTCTTTCATAAGTGAATGATTCTTGAACAGAGTGATCTGAGTCTAAATTGTTGTTTTTTTTATTTTGTTCTTTTCTGGATAGAAGTTTTCATCATGCTAATGTTGAAAATTAAAATGATATCTTTCTTCTTCCTTAGTTTCTTGTTACAAAAATATTGGTAGGTAACTAATGCTTTTTCTTTACATTTAATAAATTTCTGATACCTGTGTTGTAAATAATTATTTAATGAAGGCCTAAATGAACAAGCCAAAAATGCACAAGCACAAAAATGTACCTACCTAGTACCTCAATATATTTTTTTCAGTTCAAGTATATTTTTTCTTAATATTTCTTTTCTTAATTCCTAGAAATGCCATCAAATTTCCTCCGGATACTGAACGACAGACCACATTTCAGGAGGTCTTTTGCAAATTCTGTTTTATGAAAATATAAGAAGTAATTTGGTTCCCTTATACAATGGTTTTTAATGTCTGGTATAATATACAGATGATGGTATTGTTTCGTGAGATCTAATCAGAAGTACCGACATTAGATTTGACAATAATCATCAGGTAAATTGAATTTCCACATCTGGAGTCTAATATGCATAGTATTAATATTAATATAATTAGCATTTCCATCTTTACTATGAATATTTATCTGATGTGATATTCAGATACTCGTACAGATTTCATTGAAATTACTCCATAAACTACTAAACATGAAAGTAATGGTCCATACAAGATAAAATAACTAATAACTAAGAACAACTACGTAGAGACCCTTTAAAACCTTTGAACATTATCTAATATGACTATGGATAATTATTTACGTAGTGGTTTTTTCCAAGTGTGATTCAAATTTTCGGTGTTTTTGTCTCTTGCTGCATGTGGGCCTATTCGAGTTATTTATATTTCCTTCTGGGTTCTGCGCGGCTCTCGCCGATTTTCATCTCACAACAGAAATGATGTCATCCATATAAAAATATGAATAAATGCAAGGATTTTTTTCCATTTGTATTACAGATGTTAAAAAATAGACACATTAAAATTTACGGAAAACATTTTTTCAACAGAACGCTTTAAAAGAGATCTGTACCTATGTCTATTTATCTATAGATCGATTGTAAAGAAAAATAACAAGAAATCTTGATTGTTTTGATGGAAGGGTAACCTAACCTAACCTTATCTAATCTAACCAAACCAAAATAATACATTAATTATTAGTTTTTTTCCAGTGTCACAAAATGTCGCATTCAGTTTAGTACATAGTGCTTTATTTTTGATCCGTGACTTAGGGGACACTCATTCAGAAAATAATTAAGAAATAAACTATTAATTTTCGTCCTTAGCAATCAGAGGTTCTTTGCTTGACAGGCAACATCATAAAATACTAAGATAAAATATATGAAATGATTAATCGTATCAGGACACATAAAGACTTAAGCGGTGTATCCAATATGGAGCAAAACTAGATCCAAACTTGCTATATTTAACCAGCTCATTAAACCGAAATCATACATCGTTATATGTGGAACTGTTAAATATTAGGTCAAAAATAATCCATAAGATTTTCCACAAAAGAGAATGGATAAGATTTTAAAGATCAAAAATTTGGGGCGCTGACTTGAACAGTACTTTGTATTATCCTTCTATGGATAAATTTCTTAGAGAGGAAAGGGAACATTTCAAGATTCAACAATTCAAAGAAAGATTCAGTCGGAATAAACGTATATAGGTATACATACATAATAAATGAAAGAATAAAAGCAATATTCACCGTGGAATATGGGACCCTTAGTTGTCACTTCGTCTATAGTTTCGTTCTTTCATTCAGTGTGTATAAACCCAAAATAGATTCGCTCACACAACCCTTCAATTCGGTCGTGAAATCAGTAAATGTTTTAGATTTCAATAGGAATAAGTATACCTGGGGATATGTAGGTTCAACATACCAGATTGGTACCGCCGACTTCTGAAAAGATATAAGAAATATTATTTTCTTTACCAGAATTCCCTCCCCCATTCCTTCACTAAAAGTACAACTTCATGCTGACAGCATTCACATAAGACGAACCTACATTATTTTGGTGTGTATTGGAACACTTCACAAGATTAACATTTTAAGCATACCTATGAAATCTTTGATTTTTATCGTACATTGTTTCTATAATATCCATTTCTTCATTGTTAATGTTTTTGTACGGCATTTTACTTGTACGCTGGCCAACTATTTATTAATTAATCAGATTGTTGTACTTTGTATTTATTGGAACGTTGGCTCTGCGTTTTATTAAAATAGCCGAAGCCAAATATTAAACTTTTCAACATTTTTTTTCCTTCTTCTTTCTAAAATATAGTGACATAATCATCAAAAAATAAACATATCGGTGAAATTTGGTGTGCGAGTCGTTAGATGACGACCCATTTGCGTGCAAGAATAATACGAATAAGGCAAAATTTGCCGAACTTGGTGATTTGACAATGTTCTTTCAAGCATTATATGTTTCGTGGGGCACAGTTCTGAAAGAAAAGCACACAAGCGCCTTAGAAATGTTAGTGGAGATGTGGGAATCTACCAAATTACTTTGTGTTTTAGTAAAGAGCTCATTTAGCGAATTTGATGAACACGATTCTCAAAAGCATAGGCGATTATTAGGCAAGTATTCAAAGAATACCAATTTTCTATTTTGTTCATTTATATGCCAGAATACGAATGGCTTATTCTGAATGATAATCAAAGGTTTTGCCGATCCGGAATATGCTCGTTCTTTATGATATTGTGATGGTGCCTAGATCGATTGACGGAATATAAGAATAATAAGCACGCGGCACACGAATGTATCAGATAGCCTTTCGCCATATTGTCTAGGCATTTTTCAATATTTCCACCTGCTGTGCTTTCACATTTAATAATAAAGAGAACATAAGTACGAAACAGGGTAAACAAGAACATGCTCTGTAGTATGAAATAGGGAGTTATCATAATTCATTTTTTGCAATGAGAAACTACTCGTCGAAACTATTCGCAGATCTTATCACAGATGTCGAAATGTAGCATCTGTCAAGTATTTCCAGTTCCCAAATTATTGGTTAAACTATTTTCCATCATAAAGTTACTTTTTTATATTTCATTCTCCCAAACAATTCATACACCAGAATACTCGTATTCGTAATGAAGATAAAAGCAAGAAGACCATTTTTAATATTTTTTGTTCCATTCAATTACTAGCACTACCCTTTCTAAAGTGATCTTGACTTATGTGAGTCACCCATAATTAATAATGTATAATTCAGCTTGCATCATCTTGCATAAGAGAAGAAAGGATTCCCTCCATATACACCCAAAATTTCATTCAGAATTCTATAAAGTTTTTTCCTTTGCACATGGTCATGTAATACCAATACTGTCACTGTCGATCTAGGCGTCGTTCCCATTCGAGAGTTCGTTCACCCTGCGTCTCAGGGATTTGAGCCAGTTTCTTATTTTCCCATTTTCTTTTTTTTTCATACGGTAATCTCCAAGTTTAATATATAATATAACTGTTACTTTGTGAATTCAACCCTAAAGGCATTTGTGTATGAAAGGTCAGCGGAGAATATAAGAATTGTACGTGATGCGATTTTTTCATTTTTCTTGGACCCGCCAAGGTAGTAAGTAATGATAATAATAATAATACTAAAAATAAAAGTCTGATCACGCCTCTGAACGATATTACTTTTTGTGACACAGGACCGAATCTAGGGGTCACGTATCAAAATTTAAGAACTCCTTTACTCGTATCTATTAACTCACATTATGTTGTATAATAATCGACACTATATATAAAAATGTTTTAAATTGGGTGAGGTTATAAATACACAGGTTAAAAAAACAATAGCAAAAGTATTTATTAGGTAAGATATTGCTTTTGCAATAAGTCCGCCTTTTGGCACACTGCATTGTCGTGTTTTTGTTGCTATAGATATTTACTGGCCAATAAAGATTTATTTATTTATTTCCGTGTTTCTTTACAAATCTAATACCGAAATGACTTTCGCCTTAATTAGTATGTCCTCTTTGTGTCCACTAATGACATTTGTCGCGACACGGTGGGTGGCGAACCTCACCTCTGCTATTTGAAATATACTATCAAAATATAGTTTTTTTTATTTTTATTTGTTTTTTTATTTTTACAATTTTTTTACAAATCTAATACCGAAATGACTTTCGCCTTAATGAGTATGTCCTCTTTGTGTCCAGTGTCCACTGATGACATTTGACGCGACACGGTGGGTGGCGAGCCTCACCTCTGCCATTAGAAATATACTATCAAAATATAGAATGACTCATTTCAAAAATTTATAATATTCTATTCAAACTCCACGTACCTAGTTAGTCCATACTCCTGCATCTAACCTGAATCCACGGTACACGTGGAAGAAACATTGTTTACCTTCATAAAATATGTGCAACCTGTCCAAGCAGTGAACACAGGGAATTTTTGAAACGTCTTAAGAAGCTTATCCCCTCTTTGAATTCATCTCTAAACTCTAAAGGCAAGTATGAAAAATTAATAATATACAAGATGGAACTAAACCTTAACATTATAATACTGAGACAGAAACAGGGTTTAGATATTCAAACAACTGTTTATATTTTTTCGTTCCTTAGTTTGTTTGCAGAAAACGGTGAAATAGAGAAAGTCGGAAAGTCAAGGATGTGATGGAGGGATGAGGACAGGAATTATGCAACCGAACTGCTAAGTCAATGTTTTTTTAATGATTGATCAACATATTTTACAACAATATTTTTTATAATACAACACTAATTTTTATACCATTTTACAACAATATTTTTTATTTATTTATTTATTTATTTCACAAGTACAACACAGACACTGAATACACATAGAAATACGAGTATAATGGACATATTAGGTTGTACAAGTTTAGTCAATATTATATCGTCAATAAGTAAGAAATTAAAAGCTAATCTACAATTAAATATAAAATTAAATAAGAAAGTCAAAAGGAGAGAACAAAAAAAAAACAACAATCTAACCTAAAATTAATATGTCAAATTAAATTATAAAACTACTTACACAAATACATTAAAAAGAAAACAATGCACCAATCACTAGAAAGGAGGGAGAGGATAGTATGGGATAGGGAGAGGAAGTGTAGGATAAAGGGAAAATCATTTCAAATTTGAATATCACCCCGAAGAATACCAAGTATTGTTCTTTTCAACTGGTACGGAGTGACGTTGAAGATGTCGACATCGCTAAACTTGTTGTTGAAATTCCTAATACAACAATAATTTTTATACGAGTAAAATACTCTCTCTCATTTTCTCTCATATGCGAAACAACCATTGTACGAATGATTTGGGAGTCAGAGCTCCGCGTCTATTTTTTTTCAAGTATTCAATCGCCCTTGGCGTCACCTCATGGATTTCCCAAATATCTCCCTCGAGTTTCTTGATGGGACAGTGCTCTACAATTTTTCATACCCTGTCCTATTATTTTTACTCAAATTATTATTTTTCTTTTCCACTGTTGGATATAGGTCTCTTCCAAACTATTCCCTTCTTCTCTCGCACTCCCCTTGAGGGCTTATATTATTGTCAGCCCATCTTTTTTGCGGTTCAAATTCTTCTTCTTCTTCTTAAACTGCATCTAGACTCAGCGAGTCTGTATTGACAGGATTGTTCTCCTGTGATGTGGAACTCCAGCTGTCTCTCCATCGCTTCGGTGGTCTTCCTGGCGGGCGTTGACCATCAGGCACCCCATGCAAAGCGATGTATGGGAGTCTGGCATTGTTCATTCTTGATACATGTTGGTGCCAGAATCTCCGCCGCTGTCGTCCCCATCTGACTACATCTTGGACATCACAGATTTCTCGAATTGCAGTGTTTCTCACCCGATCTCTCAGAGTCCTCCCGGCAATGGCTCGCAGCGTCCTCATTTCTGTGGTTCTCAGCATACTCTTTGTTCAAATTATTAATTATTATTCGACGTTTTGTCAACCCTTAGATGGTTATTGAATACAATCTCTGTCCCAGAAAGGAAGATGGCGCTTAAAGGGGTGTTTTGTTTTTGCATTAGTTCCGCACCAAACGACAGGGGTGCGCTAATAAATTTTATTTCGATTTGATTTATCGTAGCATGAATCATTTTACCGTTTGTTCTCTGTTCAAATGGAAATTTATTGAAATCGTAACTACTTCATGTAATGTCCACAATAACAATACACTTTATAAAAGGGTTTTTCTTATCACATCAAATATGAAAAACGTGTCATTAGAAATAATATTAACTTAATTTATATAAGATGGGTCAATTAAATCCTGGAGACAGACGGTGCAGTGAGATGCATAAGAGAGCTTAAGATTAAGGTTTGTGGAAACCGTTAATGGAGGAATCAGAAAGACCAGGAGAAAAAAATTGTAAGTGAGTTTGCGAATTATAATCTTTTGATATATGCATAATCTGTACTCGTAGATAATTGGTTCAGATCTGACAAAACGGGCGTTGTTGATTGAAATCTCAGTTGGTATCGAACATTTAGCGATTGACGCACAAAATTATGTAAGTCTTTAATAAATATTATGCAACAGTACTTTCGCGATTTTCATTAGAGATTACGACTAAAATATTACAGCCAAGACTGGCGATGGACAAAAATATAATGCAATGGCAACGAAGAATGAACCCTCAGGATGCACAGCACAGAGATCTGTGGAGGACCAAAGGCGAGGCCTTCATCCAACATTGGATCTGCTAAAAGGCTGAAGAAGGAAATTATTAAAAGTAAATGTAGAAAACGCCGCCTGGTGTTAGAATACCGAATAACATCATAATTTTCCGCCGTTTCTTTTCGAATGGTGCTTATCATGGTGTATTGTTAAGTATAGTATTTCACTTTCTAACACTTGGGAGTGGGAGACAGCATTGCAATCTAAATCACTGGAAATAATTATTTAATGTTTGTTACAAATTGCTTAATAATGTTCTTCCTTCTGTACTTTTTTGAATCAAACATCTTAAATAATGAGATTTATATATCACATATTGAGCCAATTAATTTGTTACGATTAAAATTTATCATTACGAATTGGTGACACAGATTGCCCTCTTGGATAGGATTTTGGAAATGTGCATCTTTGGATGCCCTTTACCAAATATGCCCCTAACGTGCGCTGGATCTCATGGAAATAGGCAGAGAGGACAGCACTACCTAAAGATTTTTTACATAGTCTTTGGAGTAAATTTTTTCACCTTCATAATCTTCTGGGTTACTAGAAGCGTGATTGATCCGGGAATTTGGACTCACCTGTACGTACCTATAGAATAAATGACACCTACTAATCCAACCAAAGATTCTATTTTACCATTACCGAAATATTGAATCTAATTTCGTTCTGTGTTTAGAAAATTCCACAATGCGGTATTAATGGTGAACTAAAATTTAATAAACGATAATTTGTTTGTGTTTTATAAAGTTAGAAAGAATGATAAGTACGGACGTCAAATTGCAACAAAAATACAATAATTATTATTGTTGCAAATTTACGCCCGGCGATTCGTAACATTAAATCAATTGCCACAAACCATCCAGCAGGCACCTGTCATATTTTATATATTAAGATTTCTCAACTCTTCCTTAAAAAGAATATCCCTACTTAACGTCGTCACGATACACTTGAATGTAGGCAAATTTAAATAGAGCACAAAGATTTTTCTTCTTCTATTAATTTTCATTCTTCTGCTGAGATGGACTGCTTCTCAATATTTCCGCCGAGATTTTCTTGTTCAAATATCAGGTGAACCTTAGATGGCTTGTTAGATATTTAGGATTTTGTGCAGATGCTAAATAGACTAAAAAAGTTCTCGAATGGCGACCAAGAACAGGCCGAAGAAGCGTTGGCAGGCTCCAGGCAAGGTGGTCGGACGACATAAAGAAGGTTGCTGGGGGCGGATGGATGCGGTCGGCACAAGATAGGGAGCAGTGGAAGTCTAAGGCGGAGGCATGCCCTACACTGGGCGCGAGAATGCTGAGAAGAAGAATAAGAAAGCAGCTAATCTAATGATACCTATTTTTTTTTGTTCCCACAATAATTCGTCATAAACTGCGAACGTTTTTCAATCAACCCTCCAAACTTCACCATTATGGGAGTACGACTAGTACGAGTATGTTTTTGAAATCGTTTGTGAGCATACCGCATAATTAATATAATTATTTTAATCCACAATTCAATGTTAATTAATCAGTAATTATACCCGTAAAAATTACAACGTGTTAATTCAAATTAAATTAACGTACCTACAATGGTAATTAGTGAAAAAATCTTTTATCGAATTTGCATAAATTATTATTGTTTTATGTACGGTGACAATTGAATAAATAATTAAATTAGAAAAATAATTGTTGCGTGTTGGATTGTGTGAGTGAGGTAAAGGGTGGTAGTTGATTATTTTGGTGAATTATTATTATCAACCGCAGTGATGCAATACTGTCACCAAAAATTAGTACTCGTATTAAAATTGTATTTAGCAGTATACTCGTATATCTAATAGGTCATTTTTCTGCTGAGATTTTCTCGTTCAAATCAATCAATATTCCAGAAGAGAGTCGTGAAACCTGGAAAAAATATAATCATGGGAAGTGTTCCAGGCAAAAGAAGTAGAGGTAGATCTCATGCAAGGTGGTGCGACCAGACTAAGGAAATGACTGGGAGAGACTTGTGCTCGGTGATGCGGAGAACAGAGAGGACTGGAGGCGTCTTGTTCTGACCGTGGGTAGCTCCACAAATCACGACCCTCAGCAATGAGGAAACGATGAAAGAAGAATGGGTATACTTTTTTTAGCGTATCATATATCTTTATCTAGTCTAGTCCATTCCTCAATCTATAGATTATTACACCCGGAGGCAAGACTTGCCAATACTTCGCAGTATTATCAGTCAAAAGAGTCTACCATGCATTCATGATTCACATATAAACTCATCAGCATAATACTGGCAAAAATTCACGTATCCAGATATCACAGGATTAGGCTCAGCGCGGGGCCTAAAATACAAGCATTGTGCCTGAAATATCAGTATTAAGAAATCGTCTTACAATATTGCAAGTATTAACAATTACCGATTTTTGCATTTTTATGAATAAATTTTCTGGTAAATCTAATTTTTAAAATTATTCATTAGCGATTTTGGTAGCTGATAATACTAATGCGAATAATCTATATATAATAATCTATAGTATAAACTATATACCGAACTAGAATGCCAAATATTTTTATGTTTCTCTGTATTATTGTTACCGAAATGTGACATGTGAACAAATTATAATTTTGTGAGTTTTTAGCAGAACACCTCTAAAGCGTTCAATAGTTTTCCTTACTTTCGACAAAATAGAAAGAATGGAAATCGTTAGCTCGTTGTACCAACGTTCGTTTTAAATATGCAGAATTTGAAAATTTAAATGGAACTTCATCTATTCAGGAATATAATATTATGTTTGAGATACGTGTGCTTCCAGAAAGCATGATTTACTTATATTTTTCCAAAGTTGCTTTATTGTCAAAGTTTCATCATGCGTTGTGAAGAATTCATAGGTACGATATTGTGAATAAACGTCTCTCACAGACGACAAAATAAAATTGAAATATTGTAATCACAGTCATGGAAACTGCGAGAAGTTTCTTGAAGTTGTTTTCAACTCAAGTACTATTATCCGCCGTGTTGTTGTAAGAAACACCTGTTTCATATCAAAGAGTCAACACGAAGTTTCATGAGGTGTAAAAGTGGCGCTAATAATTCAGGTTTGAACCCTTTGGGATAGAATTTTTATCCCCCAAAAACACAAAAATGCTTTGTTGAAACTGAAGGGCATTGCAGAAACTAGCAACATTCTGGACTCCCTTATTTTAACAATCTATTTTATCAGAGGCGATAGCACCTCTAACAATGACAAGTCTGATAAAGTCTATCGAGTTATTAACGGCCGCAGCGTGAGCATATCAATAAGTGTCTAAATTGTTAGTCTATTTGTTGGAGATTTAACTGTTGCAGCGTGAGCAAGTGTGTAGGACGTCATTAATTTAGTAGAGTTCGTAATTTTTTCTACACTGCCTACTAAAACTTGCAACAATAAAAAATTGTGGGTTCGTCTAGTGTGCAAGAAGATTCACTGTTTGGTATTTCTTATTACTGCATTGTTTGTAGTACAACGTATGGAATTTTTTTTGATTAACCCTGGTATACCTATTCGCCCCTTTTTTGACGCATTCGTTGGTGACATTGAGTTTGCACAAAACTTTCAGAATGTGCTGTCAAAACATTTTCACAACTTTTATCAATGCGTATGAAATTTTCGTCAATCCATACGAAGCGATTACCTGCATGAAAATATATGGAAAATATGTAGCACAACAATCATAATAATTATTTATAAACAACGCCATTCATTTGTTACCCAACTCGAATGTCTTTTGTTAAAGTGTGTTCCAAGTTTGAATTAGGATTAGTTTTGTTTTATGTTTTGAAGATTAATGGGTTCTAGTTTCATATATATTTGTGGATTATCAATGATAGAGGACGCACGAGCGCGTATCCAAATATACCAATTATTCTTGATAACTTGTTTTGCTATTAATAACAATACTCTTGTAATGACATGGGTTTCTTGAGGACACAGCTATTAAATTTGATTGGGATCTTGTAGTGTAGCAGACAGATAGCGTACCCTGCATACTAATTTATATAGAGAGAAAATATATATTTATTTAATGTTTTAAAGATGATTAAAATATATTGGCAAATTAATAATACTATAAAGAAATGAGTATAGGTACATAAAGTAGGTACATGATCCTAAGATTGGCTGGCACCAAGTACTCTGTCCCTTCACTAACGTCAGCCTCTTCATTTTCCAGTGCACATCGCTGATAATGTGTGGTCAATGTAACAATCTCTAGAGCGACCTTTACGATTTTTGATTTTATCAAGGGTAGTAACGGGCACCCCTGGATGCCCGATGTTATGGCCTACCCACTTGGATCGTTGTTGGGCAACCCTCTTTAGGAGTTGCATTGTTTCTACGAACCTGTTAAGTACTACATCATGTTGGATGTGGTCCAACCAAAGCATCTTTGGTGTACGCCTGTAGAACCACATCTCGCGGTAGCAGCTCTGGTTTATGGTCCTCCACGATTCGTTACCATAGAAAAACAGACTCCAGGGAATGGTTTCAGATAAATTCGGAAGAAATGAAAGTGGAAACGAGGGTGGTTGGTAAGTATTGGGTAACGTAGCTCATCAAACTTATTCTTACAATTTTATTGAAGACATATTGACGTCTATACTGTCTTAACTGCATCTAATGGAAGTTTGAATAACACTTCTGCGTTATAAAACTGTGAAAACATGTTATATTCGAGAAGCGAATTCACTCATTTATACCGTTGTACAGGTAGGTATGCTATGCAGATGATGGTGTGGATAAGTAGGTAGCTAATAAAATATTAGGATTACCATCATCCCGCTCTCAGCTTGCCATTATCATAACCGACTAAGAGGGACCCGTCAAACTCTACAGAAACTGAACAAGAAAATAAACTCAGTATTTTTATGCAGCACGATCTTTTCCATTGCTTTTGAAATGACCAGACAAATGAGACCGAAGTCCATTGCTGTTTATTGTTTTGTTAACGCTAATTCTTGAATAATTAATCTAGCTGTCGAACAAGAGAGAAATGTTTTTAGTCATCTAACAAATTTCACCGAGATGATGAATATTATTAATCTGTATCAATATCGACAAGTTATCCATCGAAAAACTCTAGGACCCGTGCGAGATCCAAAATACATATTTGCCAACACCTTTATTTTAATCGTGGCAGCGGCTATAGCATTTATGTGGATTTTGTCATTAACAGTTCTAAAAACAATCAGTACTATCTATCGGTCTTTATTTTGCTCATCACATATACGTTACTCCGGTATCTCATACATTTTTTTCATGACTGGTCACTGGTCATACATACCTTTCACACGGACAGATAATGGAATCTAGTAGTTTATACATTCAATATTCCAGTCTTGTCTGCTGCTTCAGGAAAGGTTACGATCCCATTATTATCATTTTTATGAGGAGCAGTATCTTCTTAACCTTCTTCCTGTTGGAAAAATTATCTCAACGGTGTGTTGGGCGGAAAGCGTGGGCGCCACTTGTCATCAAATATTTGCGAAATCTCGGATAATTCATTGGACTTTTTTAAATTCTATTCCGAGATTCCTGAGAAAAATCGCCTCCATCCATAATACTGATTCTTTATTCTTCCTTGTAAATACAATGGCAAAGTTCGTTCAATTGATGGAATTAAAATTTTTGTCTTGTAGGCAGCGGTTTGTTAGTAGACTGGTATTACCGTATTAACGTTGGCGAACTGTTTCAGACTGCGGCAAACGGGAATTCCTTCTTCTATGTAATCCCAACGTCGAGGGGATCTGATACGGCACGAAGAGAAGAAGATGGCAACCGTTGATGGAAAGTCTGGGTATAGTAAAAGAGGGTCCATTGGATGGGTTTCCTAACTCTGGGGTAGTGGAATGGCCACCAGAAGAAAGTAATCCAACTAAATTGAATTTTGATATCTTATTTATTTTTTTCCCCGAAGTCTCGTTCACTGGTCGTGGTATATTTTGCATATTTCCAACACAACCCCCGTAGCATGATCACCAGATGCATATTAAATCTAAGTATTACGGTTATCAACTAGATTATAATAATATTAAAATGAGCTGAGAGAAGCAGCTTGAAAGAACGACAATAATATTATCTTCCTAAAGTTTATTGAAAACTAGATTAAAGAAAAGAAAAACTGACGAAATGAGGACTTGGCGCTATCCATCAATCTCGATTCTCCTATTTCAATCGCAATATCCTAAATTCTCTTACTTCCTGCATAGGAATGAGACGACGACATCAAGAGACTAGTAAGTTCAAGGTGGCAAGTGGTGGTGGCTTAGAGAGGAATGCGAAGTTCTTGCGAAGCAAGTCATCTAAGTGTCATCACAATGGGTGCATTGTTTCAGTCAGTAGACCGTAACCAATATACTGGTAAATTAAAAAAATAACTAGACAATGATTATAATGAATTATAAATTAAATCATCTTTATCAAATCTAAATCACTGGGTGTCTCATTTCTCCGTATTCATTATTGATTTAGGTCTTGTAAATAAAATCCAATCTAGCCCAAACTCTTACAGAGAAATTAGTTGTGATCGATTTGTGGTGTACACCTAAATTCCGTTATTTCATGAACCAAGTTATTTAACTGCTAATACAGCTAATTATTTACTATTTAACAACTGTCTGATCTTATTCCTATTATTCTCAAAAGGAAAATTACAAAGTTTGTGGAATTGTTCAAATATTTTCTAATCATTTCATACATAACGAATTTCCCGAGAGCTTTCCAAAAATCGTGCGTGCCTTCTAAGACATATATTATTAGGATCAGGTGTGAAAAGTATTTACGATATGTGGTGCATATTGCAATATAATAATACCCTGCTCCACCAAAGGGAATGCGTGTTTTGACTGAAAAGTAAGTAATAACATTACATACTATACGATGTGTACATAGTTCTTGATACGCGAAGGGTGCAGAAATGAGGTGGAATTAATGAAACAAGAAGCGACAGACCGTAATATTGTAGGTGGGCAGCCTGATGCAGACGAGGGAAAGATATGGAATCAGGATTCCCAGGGGAATATTTGGTATAGGGTAAGAGACCGTGCCAAATGTAGCTTAGAGGACTATAGCTACCTACTTGCTTTATAAGATTTTCGTACAAAATTGTTAGTCTGGTTTGTGTGGTTTGAAATATCGTTAAAAGTAGAGACCGACCGAATATTCGGTTTCGGTTTCGGTTACGGCCAGTTTCGGCCAAAATAGGCGGTTTCGGCTCCAGTTTTGGTTTCGGCCAAAAAGTGGCCGAACCTTCGGCCAAACCGAAAGTAGCATCCGTATTATATCGAGCATTATCGGGAATCTTCGGAACAGGTGTGAACACTTTGTGTTTGTATTCTGTACACTAGAGTCCTTTTTTATTTTACAAAGTGAACTAGATTCATATCACTACCCATTTTTATACACACCATTTATGTCTTATGACAAAAATTTTGCCTGCGGCGCTGCTTAGGCGGCCGTTTCCCTGATACAACATAACCTAGTGTTTTACTTATACCTACAGTAAGATTCATCACTTCCCCCATAAAAAAAAAACAAAATTGCCTGCGGCGCTACTTCTAGGTGAATCTAAAGGAAAAATATTCATAATTATTATTGTATTCTACATACCCCCCCTAGAGATAGGAATAGCTATATATTTTTTTATACTTAATGATAAGACTTCACAATAAATCACACAATTACCGCACATTTTCTCACCATGTCATAAATTTTGTAAATTTAGTATAAAAAATCCATCAAAACACAATTGTTTCACAAAAAAATTGCCTGCGGCGCTATTTTTTTATTGCTTTTTATTTGAAACATTGTTCGTACATAATATTGTGCAAATTATTATGTACATTTTCAAATAAACCAAACCATATCACGGCCTTCATCACCATGTCCCACAAAAAAATTTGTAAATTTTTGTTGCCCCCCTTTAGCTCCGAGGCTGGTGACGCCCATGAATATACATATTAGCGAACTACACCACAACTTCCGTTACTTAACCCCCCGAAGAAAAATTGCATTTTGTATGTCCCCCCCCTAGTGTTACCTATGCCATAGATACCTATGTACATAACTGATGAGTACATAACATCAGTTGCAGTTTAATGGGTTCCATTCTTTTGTGCTTACATTGAGTTCCGAAAATGAAGCGTGGTTTCCTAATAAATATCCTAGCAAAACACTAGATATCAGAGCAGGGTACCTATCATGATTTTTTTTTCAAAATTATAACTGAAATTCCTAAGTTTTGGTTTCGGTTTCGGCCGAAACTAGAAGGGGAGCCGAATATTCGGTTACGGTTTCGGTTTCGGCTAAAAATCCAGTTTCGGTCGGACACTAGTTAAAAGTAACCCTGAAAAAAAAGTGAACAACTAAATGTATGGTCATGTTGGGGAAGTTATATTGGAAACGCAAACTTTTGATCAGATTCTGTGTTTATTTATAAAATTGAGCGAATTTAAGTTTCTGTTTTTAAGAAAAAAATACAACAGTACATGATGTGAATTCTTAGTGTTGAACAAACGGATTCAAATATTTGACGATAATTTACCCTTGAAATGTAGATTTTACAATTAATTGCCGTAGACGGATACTACTGTCTTCTACTATTTTTTCAGCTGAATTTTGAGTCCTGAAACTTTGTCTTGTACATATCCACTTCTGTTCGTAACTATAACTCTGAAACTCTGCTCAATTTGAATATTATGCTTCAGTTCTGGGACAATAGTTATTTTTTGTCCGTACATAATTTTCGATTGCAATAATAATGAACATGCTGGTTAAAGGTTAGACAGTTCACTACAATAAATCTATTTTTCGTAGGCCTTCTGCCAATTATTGCACTTTATTTGAAAATCCATTAGTGACCTTTGCTTTTTTAAAGACATGACACACTATTATCGTTATCAAGTATTCAATGTGTATTTTGCGTGGAAAAACTGTAAGACACTACGTGCATTTGGGAAATAAAATATTTATGTGTTTTACCCTCACGGATTTGCACGGCTTACTGTTTCGTCTTCACCGTCACTTCACGCCCGCGTTTTTCCAGTTCATTGGAACTTTACCCCACCGTTTCACATCTTGTATTATATAAATACATTTCTGAGAATCCAGTTTTTTACCGAACCTTTTTTACAAAAACTATATAGCTACGTAAAAATATACTATAGATCAGTCTCGGTTGTACAGCGGTTGAATACTTGCTATGTATTTGCGAGGTCTCTGATTTGATTCTTGACTTAGTAGTAATAGACTTTTATACTCAAAAGTAAGTAGTTATACTCATCTTGGTAAGATAAAGGTGTTCCCATTTTTTTACCATCTTATTAACTTTACTAGTATGGAGAGTTCAATCTCTCAATCCATCATATCAATTATGTTATAATGCAAGACTTGATCATAAAACCTGTGTCACAATGCGAGACTCGATCATGCTAACTGTGTCATAATGCGAGACTCGATCATACCAACTATGTCACCATGCGAGACTCGCTCATACCAACTGTGTCACAATGCGAGACTCGATTATACCAATTTGACATTTGACTCAACTTTGTTATTAACATGAGTTACCAATTATTATGACAAGATGCAACAATAGTAATATTATTTAGGTGACAAACATATCATCGAAGAAGGTTCTGGTATTATTGCTACATTTACTTGAAACTTCCTAAGTTAATTCCACGACAATAAAATTAACTCCCAGCAGCTCCCACCCTCACAGCTTAAAAGATACACACCTCATAGAGTGGGAACTACATGAGTTTTTGTTTGCAGTCTGGATCCGCGCTCACCCATGGTTAGCAGTTTAGGAGGCATCGCGTCTGGCATTTGTTAAAGTGTCCCGTATGTAAGGGTACCAACGTACCTACCTATTTTATGGAGTACAATCTCACGTACATTTTATACAACTTACAGTACCCATAACCAACTCCACTTTTGTACTTTAGATACTAACAATGGCGTAACACAACCATCCCCCGTGCCTAGACTTTTTTGCGACGTAGGCATAGATGACAAATTATTGCGTCACACTATTTCAATTCTGCTTAGGCCAAAGCAATCGAACTCATAATTTTTTAAAAAATGCTGGTTTTAACAGTTTCCATCCCTATATTCTGTGGTAATGGGTTACTCACAAGTTTTAAAGATCATAATTTTTCTCCTGATTTTTGATAAATGTTCCTATATTTTAAAATTGCGTTCACTTTTCCACATATCGTTCCCAATGCACTGAAATGCATGTACTCTCATAGGAACATCCGTCTCAGAAAATTTTATACGGGGTCATCGAATAGAAATTCCATGGTATTAAAAAGAAATTATATTATACACTGTGCGGAAAATGGTTAGTGCAAATTTCGTTGATGCACGACAGAATACGTTAGCGCATGCGCAAACTAGCTACGCAGTCGACAAAGTCAGCCAACGCTGACCATCTACTTCCGTCAGTACCTATAAATTGTATCGTGCTATTGCTATCATTTGACAGCACAGTGCGTATAAAATTGAAAATGCAGACGTACCTCAGAGGTATGGATTTGCAAAATGATACGCCAATGTATGAAGGGGTGTTTGATAAAAAGGTAGGTAGATAATCTCGTTAAGGGTGCCTGTTATTTATGCGCTTTATTTAGAACTTCCTCCCTTTAACATTGCTAAACCAGGCACTAAAATGCATTAGGGTGTGTTGCTGCTGTACCTACTGTTAGTACTGCAAGTCACCCTACTAGGTACAAATATCCACCTACTACTAACCCACCCCCGCGGCAGAATAATGAACTTTGATTGCGTTTGACACACGCGCGAGAGGGCGGAGATATTATATTACAATTGCAGGTATCAGGAGAGCATATCTTGAGGGAGGACATACTACAGTATGATGAGTGTTTGGTGTATTGGGCCGCCTGCCTATTATCAAACAGGAAATCTTGTTTTATTGTTATGATAAAGCGGAATTTATAATCAATCCAATTGGTTTGCAAATACTTGAATTACTTCGTGAATGAGTGGTTCATTCACTGTTCGAAAGAAGATTGGCTATGAAAATGTTAAATTCTATTAATCTCCTTGGTTTCTTTTCATGTCCATATTTTCTACACTCTGAACAAAATCATGTGAAACAAAAGTGTCACTAGTTGAGTTCGTTTGTTCTAACAGATGAGTACTATCTATCTACAGTAATCAATTCATCGAAGTGGGATAAATGTGTCTTTCGCCCAATCATCGAGTTATTACCATAATTAATTCGGAGTAACCAGTGGTAACGGGTGAAGCTGGCAACAGATGTGCATGTGTACGCTATTTTATGTAAGTCTTCACACATGTCTGCGTCGCTTCTAAATACAGACGATGCATCACGCCATTCATAATAGGTGCTGAAAAATTGAAGCACCCAATTGGGTTCCCAATAAAGTTGAATTGTTTTCTGAACACAACCCTAAACGCTTTCCTGCACACTTTACAGTAAACGAAAGCTTGTGACATGAAGTACAGAATACATAGTTAGCACTGAAATCCGAACCTCCAGATTAGAACTCCACGTTCTAACCAACTGCAACAAGTGGTTGTTGCAGTTGGTTAGAACGTGGAGTTCTAATCTGGAGGTTCGGATTTCAGTGCTAACTATGTATTCTGTGTACGTGGGTACCTGCCTTCTTCTTCTACCTCAACGAAAACGAAAAGAAAGTTGTGATATCCTAATTGTGCCTAAATTTTTAAAACTTCGTTTATACATAGTTGGCGCAATTGGTTGAGGCGGTAGTCTCTCAAGCGGGAGGTGCCAGTTTCAAACCCCGGCACTGGCGATGCATTTCACACTTAGCGATACAAGCTTTTAGCCTAGTGTAAAGTGTGCAGGAAAGTATACAAGCCCAGAAACTTTTTTTTGAAATATTTTTTTTTTCTCTTGAAGAAGCTGCAGGAATGCATTCAGCATTCCCTGTTTTTTGCGTGACTAATCCCATGTTTGGGAAGTATTTATATTAATATTATGATTAATACATCCACTAAGTGACATCTGTGGACAGCTTATGTTGACATTAAGTCATGGGGAGGATATGTCCCGTGATTAATTCATTTCAAATTTCAGCTCCTAAGTATTTTTTGTATACAAGCATGTATACTATCACCATATGGGTAAAATTGAACTATTTTCTATACTACTCTCCTACATACTATTATTGTATAATAGGTAGGTACTTTTAAAACTTGGTAAGTATTGGCTATTACCATAATGTTTTCATTTCTATTTCATAACTATCTGTACCCTGTGCGTCTTAATACGCCTAAAAATCCTAGAATCCTTGAAAAATGTATAAATTAGTCAAAAAAACACCAAATTTTACATGTCAACCCCTCCTGTCCCAATCCTATACGGTGCGGGGAGTATCACTAATCATCTCATGGATACCGAAAACTATGGATTCGACACTAATATTGATTTTTCCACTTCACCCCTGCCACCTACCTCTCCCCGCTTGCACGTCTTTTTATATATAGGCGGTATTCACTGGTTACGTACCGTGTTTGTATGGTAGTAGCAAGTACCTACCTAAATAAAAGGTGTGTTATATAGGTAGCTTACTTACGGACATAGGTCTCTTCTAGACCACTGTCTTCTATCTTGGGCTATCTGCTGCCATCTACGACCCGTAAGCTGGTCGATGTCACCTGTACACCTTTTAAATCTAATATTCAACCGGACTGCAAACTGACCTTGAATAATGGTTGCTTTGCCAATATTATAAAAGTGTAGAGGGTACGGTATTTCCTTCCTTACTATTTCTTACGCAGCCATCTGTTTCATATAGATGCAAGTACGTATAACTTGTAGGTGAATGTATGCACTTTATCATTATCCCCTAGTTATTATTGATATTAGGGAACATTTTCTACACATTGTAGTCTAACACTTGTCTACAAGGAAAAAATACCTTGTCGACATGACGAATGAGGCGAAGATTTCTATTCCAACGGAGCTAACTCATTTCACATCCATCACAAGCCACACAATGTGACTAGTGATGTCAAATTCATCGAACTATGCTGAAATGAAGTTTCAATGAAAACGAAAACCTAAATATGTACGGATAAAATTATATCTCTCTAACAACGATTCTTACTTATTTACTTACTTACTGCTAACTACTTGCGTTCCACTGCTGGACATAGGCCTCTTCTAAACTCTTCCACTGTCTTCTATCTTGGGCTATCTGCTGCCATCTACGACCCGTAAGCTGGACAATGTCATCTGTCCACCTTTTCTGTGGTCTTCTTACGCCTCTTTTGTTTTCCCAGGGCCTCCACTTCAGGATTTTGGGTGCCGATCTGACACCGTCATGTCTTGCCACGTGTCCCGCCCACTGCCATTTTTGCTTTGCTGTTCTTTCTGCGATGTCGGCAACTTTTGTTTGTGACGTCTGATCTCCTCAATTCTAATTTTATCTCGACGATTCTAAGCCACAATAATTATAAAGATAATTTAACAAATTGTAGATCATTTCTGTAAACCATTATATTCAAAATGTACCCAGGTAAGTAAATAGGTATGTAGAAACGTAATGTCATCACAAAAAAAGTTGAAATTTTAGATAAGTATTCGAATTTATACGGATGGTTAAAACAATCGAACGTAACTGTGATTCTTCAAAGACTTTGCTAATACTTTTTTTCCAAATATGAAAACTGGTTTTTAGAAAAAATGCCTGGTACCGTCACTCTGAATATCTGTCTAATTATTGATAAGAGAATGTTCTTCTTCTTTTCAGCCCCTTTCCCTCCACTTCTGGATATAGGCCTGTTCATGTCTCTTCAACAATTCTCTGTTTTGGGCGCTCTGCCTCCACACGTGTCCCACCGACTCGGTTATATCATCGGCCCCCCTCCTTTGTGGTCTCCCTAGTCTCTACACTTCGTTTGTTTTCGTAGGGTATCCAGCTCAAGAGCCATCTCACAAGAACCATGATAAGAGAATGGTGATTGAAAATTCGATGTCTAAAACATCGATTCATCACTTTGCGTCTATAAAAATAGGATAGGAACATATCGGGCAAACAGCCAATCTCTTATCACCCTCAAGAGAATGATCAATGGGACACATTTTGGGGAGATGCAGACGTCTGGAAGATTTGTATTCTATTAGGATAGTGCAAGATATGCTGGGTATATACATTATATATACCACTATACATTCTTGAAAAATTGTGAACATAAAAAAATGCAATGTATCTACATATCTAGATAAAATAGAAAAAAGAATACACCTTCCACGCATTCATTGGCAAAATATCCAATAATCACATTTTCTTAAATGTGGTTCTCCCGACTAGAACAAAATTGGGATGCATTGGACGCCATGAGACTTTTTTTCGTCTAGTACAAACGAACCCAAATACTTTTCTGCACACTTCACAGTGAGCTATATAAACTTGTGGCGTGAAATGTATAATACATCATCATCGGCACGTAGATTCTAACCTAAAAACCTTGGTTAAGAAGCCCGCACTCCAACCAAATGTGTCAACCTTGTACTCAATGATGGAGAATGATCAAAAAGATATTTGAATAATGAGAAGTGAATAAGAAAGAAACACGGCTATCTATTCGTTACTATGCGTTACTCGACGAAATTTGCAATATTACGAAAAATTGCAATAGGTATAGGGGAAGAGCTATAGTTATTGGCCTCTTGAGATACTTGGGTCCACATAAATATTTTTTCACTACACATTTACCTTTTGAGTTATTCTAGTGAAATTTTGGAATTTTACACCTGAATAATTGTTTCAGATTTTGGAGCTTGACAACTCCGCTGCTATTTATTTTAGAGAAAAAAATTGTTTGTAGGAAATTTTATTTACTTTCATTCCGCTAAAAAGATAACCTACAAAAAGTTGATAGTTTTTAAGTTCATATCCAGAATTCGCCAGAAAATGGAAATTGTCGCCATTTTTCAAATTTTTCGCATGTTCCTTTCCGTAATTTTGTTGGCAAACTTCGGATTCGGATTTAGCACTCCAAAATACGTATAGAATGAAACAAAAACAGAATACCCCACCACAACTTTCCATCGAGAAATACGTATAGATGATTTGAATGTGTGATTAAATGAGATTATTACTAGCCAAGTATAAATATGACATGTGGTCAGTTATAATACCAAATAAATACAAAATGATGAAATGGCACTAGCCAAATTGTACCCGCTGGTTATTATTTATGCCTGCCATTGTTCCGTATGATAATAATTACCTTCTATTATTCAGTACAAATCGTAACAATATTAGCCAGGTTGTTAAGGGCTTGGCACCAAGAATGACGTCACAGTCTTTTCCCACGGCATTAAGGTTCAAAATCGCGTGAACAATCGAACGATAAAATGGTAAAAAATAGCGTTTTTTCCATTTTTTGGGGTTAATTTTGGGTATATCAAAAAACTTTTACGGTTATTCCCTAGATCAGTACAAAAAAAAAATACTCCGCGACTTTCGAGAAACGAGTTTCCGTCTTTCGGAAAAAAGATCAGATGTGTTTTTAAATATATTTATTTTTTGTAAAATCTAGACAAGATATAAAAAATCTTTTACGGTTATTCCCTAGATAAAGGTTCAATGCACCTACCCTATTTTGTAACAAAGCATATTTAGTAAAGGTTGTCGAGATAGAAGGTCTCCCGTTTTTACAAATTTTTGAAATGTCGCTATGCATACTCTTAAGTAATATGATTTTGTGGTTATGTACAACGTTGATTAAGTGTTGTGACCATTTGAATGAGGGTTGCTGCTATCATAATAATATTAAGTCTTACCCTTTCCACCCTTTTGATGTTCTGTCCATTATCCTGGATATTATAATAGTTAGGAGGATAGTATTAATATGATCATCTTCCCTCCCACCAGCCATATAAGTAACAAGATACACAATGCATTTTATAACCTGAATCTGTATTATATTCTCATATACAAACCGGTAAGTATTCTTCAGTTCCCACATTCTCAATGGCGAAAGAGTTAGTTTTCATTCATACGGCACTCCATTAAATTGGCGAGTGATTTGTGACGTAGTTAGTTCCATAATCGAAAATTTTTGAGGAATATGTGATAGAGAATTTAGCCTATATTGAAATTTAATAAATAATTTGTCTAATAACAAGTGATAGAAAGCGGACATTTATTTTTAAGTCAATATGTATTAAAAAAATGAATTTAGGGCATTTAGCGTTAGTTCATGCTCATTCTAAAAATCAGTCTCGAAAATTATTCACTTAATTATTTAATGCCCATAGCTTGAAAAATAGAAAAGCGAACCGTTGATGAGCTTCGTTAGGAAAACTTAATAAAAAATGACATTTGGAACATCTGGGGCCGTCTGTGAGGCCATGCAAGTTTTCTGGTGGTGCAAGAAAAATAACCAGAACCGTAGATCCAAATCATCTAAAAATGATGTAGAAAAGTAAAATTAGATGACTTCATATTACAAGCAGGAAAAACTAAAAAAAGTCATAAGAATTCCAAAATAGGAAAACTATAAACGATATAAACTAGGTAAACGATTTTGAAAAAATCATAAAGTTACTAGCGCTGTTCATAGGTGTCAGAGTTTGGTACTATAAAGAGTTTGGTGATGTCCGGTTGTATTGGTTACAGCGTACTCCCATAATATTGGGGGAAGGGTTGATAGGATGGGAGATCATAATATAACATCTTCCATCTTACACCAACTTGACTGCATTTTCATGAATAAGGGTTTCCGGTCAAATGCAAACACTCTAACAAGGAGTGGAAAGATTTACATCACATAATTTTATGCAAATGGGGAGAATCCCCTATAATTTCTAAAATGTTATGGCATTCACCTGCATCCATTATGGAAGTTAATCTCTTTCGTAAAATGTTTTAAAATGGTGGATTTACAAACTTCGTTTCAGCAAATTGCATACTATTTTAGGAAACCCGCAAAATGAGTCTAGAAGCTATGGTTTGGCACTCAACCCAAATGGATATTCGTAAATGATGTTAAGATGTTTTAGTCGTAAGTAAGATGATTCATACCTATGGATTCCCACAGCCCATTGCATTTTTGTGTCAATAGTCAACTTTCATTTAATTACCTCAGGCTTAGAGTATTTCCTAGAAGAGATTATACATAGATAGTTAGAATGACCCCCTATGTATAAGAAGCGCCAGTGGAGGTCAGGCAATGGTTATATCTATCAAGTTTTGTCTCTTGTCATCAAGTCATCCTAATTGTCTTCATTTTTCTGAGGAATCACCTATCAGTCTCCCATTGTCTATCTCTTTGCTCCAGTAAAAATTCAGATCATGATGCAAACATTTGACACTGTTTGATTTAGATTTTTTAATTATCTGAGACGAATTATTGTCATTGCAAACTTTAATTAGAAATTACTTTATCAAACTTTTATATAAGCCACTTGGTTTTATTATGCGAGAGTAATATTGCCTACTACATATGGGATATGGAGATCTTATGTACATGATTTGAAAAGAGCTCGTAAATTTGGTGTACGAAAATCTTTAGTGTTTACGTCAGTATATTTTCTTTAAAAGTTTGTGTTTTGTGTAAATCCTTCAAATTCCTTTAAGCCTTTATGTAAGTCGTGTTAACAAGGGACTTTACTTCAAAGTTATAAAAATTACTACGGAAAGGAATTTATTATAAGCATTCTCCCATAAATCACAACATAATAAAGAGTGAAAGGAATTACAGAATATATACCACAAGAAAATAATAAAACAGAAATCCTTTAAGCAGTGTTGACAGTCTGAACACGTCTCCGTGATTAAACTGAAACAGATATGAAACACAAAACTGGAATTAGTAATTAGAAGCAAAACTAAGAGAAAACCAATATTTATAAGTAAATGCGTATAATATTATTATTTTTGCAATTCATGACCAAAAATTATAATCTAGAGAACATTAGAAACTGTAAAGTTAGTTTGAAGGAGATCGAGATATAAACAATTTATGAAATTTGGCCAAAATCACTATTCAATCAGATGTGAATATAATATGGTAAGCATAAGGTTTGATCAGAATTAGTCAAATGCGTAAACATCCAACTGAATAAAAAGATAGTGTAATATGCAAATAGTGATGAACAATTTAAGTAATTTGGTCAGAATTAGCTCAATATTCGAAGAGTTAAAAAATTGACCCTGTATAAAAAAAACTTTACCAGTGGTTAGAAGGTGTAACATCCACAAGCTCCTGTCTTCTTCTTCTTGTCCTAGGTCGGGTGACCTGTTTGTGACGGCGGGCTGTCCTGGGATGAGGAGGTCCAGCTGTCCTTCCGTCTCTTCCGGGTAATCTTCTACCAGTGGGGTTTTCAGTTTTTAATATCTTTGCCAGTCTGGTGTCATCCATTCGGTCGCTTCAAGCTTCTGTGTTGGTACAAATTATTGAGATAATTTAACCATCAGAATTACTGGACAAACATTCAAAATTTTAGTTACGACTTATGATTATTAAATTAAAAATTTACATAACCGTCAACATGAGACTGAGTACTCATAATTTGTTTAGAATAATTTTGGTATAATTTTCTTGCCTGACACCTTTTTGTAGGTAGACTCAAATGGTATATTATTAATATGTTATTACGAATTACACAACACATAACTGATGTCATTTTAACTTTGCACAATAACACACAATATTACCTACAATTCCATACAATATTATTAATTCCACATCAGAGTGTTGTTTAATTTGTAACTCTCTACCTACTCTAGCAGGACGTATCTTTATATCACAAGGAACATAAGTCAAACATATTTTGTGTTTTGTGAACGGATCATCTAAAAAATTGATGAAGTAACCAACGATAAAATAATATTCTTAATAAAGGCTTTCGCAGCGAGACGAATCTCGTGTGTTTTTTTCAAATTCTTCGAGTTTTTGGCGCCGGTGCTGACACTAATTTCAGGGTGATGTGTGTATGCTCTTAAAAAATATATAACAGAGATGACAGACGTTACCTTGGATGGCAAATACGCATCACAGTAGAAAACCAATACTTACTTACTGCTGGCCACTTGTGTTTCACTGCTAAACATAGGACTCTTCTTAACTCTTTCACTGTCTTCTGTCTTGGGCTATCTGCTGCCATCTACGACCTGTAAGCTGGACAATGTCATCTGTCCACCTTTTCTGTGGTCTTTCTACGCCTTTTTTGTTCTCCCAGGGCATCCACTTCAGGATTTTAGGTGCCCATCTGACACTGTCCTCTCGTGCCACATGCTCCGCCCACTGCCATTTTAGCTTTGCTGTTCTTTTTGCGATTTCGGCAACTTTTGTTCGACGTCTGATCTCCTCATTCCTAAGTTTATCTCGAAGACTGACGCCCAACATTTGTCTTTTCATTGCTCGCTGACTATATTTTAAGTAATTAGGAAAATCAATACCTACCTAAAATTGAAAAGAAGCGTATACAGAAGAAAAGAATTAGTAGCTCTAAACTCATTAGTAGGAAAGTAAACTATTATCAGTGTGAAATCATTATAGTCCGAGAGCCCGCTGCTTAATTTATGACGTATCTGTTTTTTGATCGAAATGTGGTACAAATGATAGCTTACCAATAGGGTTTTACATCGCACTAGGGTTGCCTATCAAAATCTTGCCGCAACCCCCCCTGCCCCCCCCGAAAAGGTCCCTCTTCGCGGTTTTTCGCATTTTGTAGGAATATGGTAAAAGATAGAAGAAAATAGTCAATGACAAAAATAATCCTTGCTAAATTCTCTACAAAAAATGTTCAGACAATTTTTTCATAGGACTAGTAGTTTACCCGTAATGGCCGGTCGAAAAACAGGATATTTTTTGAAAAAAAAAAATTTTTTTTTGATTTTTTTTCTTTAACTTTTTTCCACCCATTATCACTAACATTTTATGGAAAAAAATATTTGGCCTGCGGCGCTATATCGCTGGTTATTTTATGAAAAACTAAATTTTAAGAATTTTCGTCACTGAGTTTTATTACAATAACTCCTAAATTAATTGATGTATGAAAATAAGTTATAGCTCGTTTTGTAGCTAAGACTATGGTAATTAATTAGTTCCTTGACTATTTTCCTGTAGCTCTTATCAATTTTCAACCAATTTAGTTTAAATTCATTTTTTTAGTTTTTTAAATGAATTTCGGTTTTGGACCGGCTATTGCGGGTAAACTGCTAGTTGTACGAAAAAATTGACTAAACATTTTTTACAGAGAATTTAGCAAGGATTATTTTTGTCATTGACTATTTTCTTCTATCTCTTACCATATTCCTACAAAATGCGAAAAACCGCGAAGAGGGACCTTTTCGGGGGGGGCAGGAGGGGTTGCGGCAAGATTTTGATAGGCAACCCTAGTGCGATGTAAAACCCTATTGGTAAGCTATCATTTGTACCACATTTCGATCAAAAAACAGATACGTCATAAATTAAGCAGCGGGCTCTTGGACTATTAGCGATAACTAAGCTTGCCGTGTGGGAATACAAGGACGCCATTAAGACTCACTAGTGTGCAGTGCCTTTAACCTCTTTTCACCAATGCAACGGTCTGATCTTGACTGAGATAATGTAGGGAATCACTTTGAATGTGTCGAAGAGGGTTCCCAAGGATTGATGCATTTGGAAAAGAACGGCCTGTAGGGCACCCCCTGCACATGTAAGACAAATTGTGGATATATGAACATGATAGAAGCAAGAAGCAAGCACGCACACTGACGCTGAGTATTATGCGAAGGGATGGGGAAATATATGAAAGAGAATGAACTCTAAACAGACTAAAGCGATTTGATAATTTTGTAGAGTTGTAGTTTATATAATACCTTCAAGTTATATTGTAGTTTTATGGCATAGTTTAATAGCACCCGCAACACCTATGTCTAGCAGCTAGCAGTCCAACTTACACGAGGGTCAGATACGACCCTCTTGGGGATACACCACACAATAAGAGCAACTCAACTAATTCACCGAATATGTCAGCATACCGTAATATTGTTTATTATGAAACCTACATCACTTTTACATGTCTTATATTAGTATTCTATAGTTTGTAACTCACACGGCAATACATTCTTTGTTTGCCCTACGAAATTTAACTGATCGATCAAGCTGCCCTATTTGTTGCCACCATGTTTATGCAATACTGATACTGACCTTTGTGTAGTGTTCTGAACTATCAGTGATTTTGTCGTTAACCTTTGCCAATATAAAAAAAAACTGGAGGGTGTTGGGTTTTCGATATTTAGATTATTATAAAAAAGGTTATTTTTATTTCTCTATTCAAGAGAGACTCAGAAAGTTTGTTTTTTATATGTCTTTAAAAATTAGACACCATCGAATCCTTTGACATCAACATTATTATTTTTCAGGTAGATCAGCAAAGAGTGTTGTTCTTCCTAAACTAAGGAGACTGTTTCTATAATGTAATCTAAACATATTCATTTAAGTCAAGTTGTTTAAATGTTGCACTTTATTTTTAAGGCAACATCTTAGTTTAACAAAACTGGGACAAAAGCAACATTAATTAACAGGAACGGTAGATAATTTGTGAACTAAAAGACATTAAATTATCTACATAAATTTAACTAGTTAAGGTACAAAGTATGTATAGGTGGAAAGGGAGAGAGAAGACAAACACGAAACATAAACATAAGTACGTTAATAACATAAATAAAACATTTTGTTTCACTCCAAAGTTTAAGTCCTGTTTGTAAAATCATGAGGGTGTCACAGGGTTTTGAAGATGCTGCAGTAAGTAAAGTGAAGTACAGACGTGGTAAGGGAGAAATTATTATGATTTCTATACTAATTGCGAAATTTCGAATACTGTTTTACCTCCTCAAAGAAAAGTTGCCAATAATAGACATGAAAATGACCAGCGGTAACTCTGAGTATATCGAGTCGACCTGTCTCAATTTAATCAAGATTGCGGCTGTTTCTTGTCGCAGTAGTTTTCACACAGCGACATAATATAAATAACATAATGTAACTGAAAGGAGATTCGATATAGACAGGCCAAAGATTGTGTGTAGGTACGTATCAGTCTGGATCAGGGGTTGGGTTAGACGGTCGAGAGTCTGAACCATATTTAGAAGTAAGTTCTCGGGTAGATTGCCCAATACTAACTTACTTACTGCTAGCCACTTGCGTTCCACTGCTGGACATAGGTAACTTCTAAACTTCTTCTAGTCTTCTATCTTGGGCTATCTGCTGCCATCTATGACCCGTAAGCTGGACAATGTCATCTGTCCATTTTTAATGTGGTCTTCCTATGCCTCTTTTGTTCTCCCAGGGTCTCCACCAGTTGGCTAATAAGTTGGCTAAATAATATGAGAATAAAATCATTGTTTTAATTACATAATGCTCTTTTCTCAATGCCTGATTCGGATCTGCTTTTAAAGGGGTTGGAAATTATTTATCCATGTGGGGAATCAAACAGTTTCCTGTATTATGGAAGTTCTCGAGAGTGAGGGTAAGATTAAGATGTCAAATAATTATCGATAAGAGATTGGTGGGTTGGTTGCAACAACACCACACATAAAATAATGTTATTATCTTATTAAGTGGGTACTTAGGCAACTTGTGCAGAGATTCTTAACTCAAAATGTGATGTTGTAGTAGACAAATCGGGGCTGTTGTGATTTTTGTCTGGTTTCATTATTTTTTCGTCCTTGGTCTCTGGATCATTCTATTCACACAACTCTGAATTACGATCTCTTTTGATTCAGTATAGATATAGTAGTTTTGATGTTAATAAGAATAAGATTTGACTGCGGTTCAAATAGTTACTTTTTTTCCGATTCACAAATTCCGTTCTGCTTACAAATGTGTTATAACTATTGCATGTAGGTAAGAGACCATGACGGGTGTCGTCATCGATACAACAGGGAATTATATGACTCTATGGAGAGCCCGATGTGATCAGCTCCATTAAGGTGGAACGCCTGAGATGGGCTGGTAACGTAATCAGAATGGACGACGCCAACCCTATAAAAAGACCAAGAAGGCCGAAAATGCGGTGGATAGACTCTATCAGCACTGATACATCCATACTGCAGATACAGAATTGGAAGACGAAGGCAACAGACAGTTGTTGTTCATGAAGGAGTCTCCTGGATTCAGCCAAGGTCTATTCAGAACTGTCGAGCTCATGATGATTACGAATGTGCTGCTAATAAGAAACTTTACCGATAATTTATTTCTACACATTTGGTATTATCCATCTAACATTATTTTTACTTTCTATTATTCTGTGTTTTCATAAACACGTAAAATTTTCTAGTACTGCATTGAGTTGAAAGAACAAAATTGAAGGAGAAAGATGGAATTGTTTTAATGAAGCAATATTTGAATACGTAGTGGACTAAAAAAAATTTAAATTAAATTTCTTTTGAATCTGGATAGTTTTATAAATTATAATATTTTTATCAATTCCATTGAATGCAACGCTGTGGTCTACCACATGGTGCCGTCACCGACATGTTCTGCTATTAACTTTTTCTTTCAACTTTTCCAGTTGAAAAAATAATTTATTTTACTACATACTTTGCTATGACAAAGTACGTCAACTTTATTTTTTATGACTTATTCGTAGAACAGAACCTCCAATTATGTCATGTATTCGATCACATTCAGTCATAAACGCATTGTGGATGTTGGTTTTTGGAGCACAATGAGGTAGCTTTGTGGTTTTGTCCAGGTAATGGACGGTCGCGCTCCTATCGCTAGTTACCTCAAGTTCTGAAAAATGTCGTGAGTTTAGGTACGGACGTGTGTTGAAGATTATAAATCTGAAAAAAAGCATCTGGGCTAAAAATATGCAGCTTCTTTCCTGTACTTTTGTTGTAAAATTTACAATGTAAGCTTGGAAATTGGAAGCAGGCACCTTCTCCTTAGAAAATCCGCACTCTAACCAACTAACCAAACTTATATTACAGTTTTTTGTTGTGTCTTGTTATAGCATCGTAATTTGAGAAGATAGAGATGATAAGAATTTGCAACAATACTTGTAAATACGAGTATGTCGGTACTAATAAGTATACTTACATTGATTGCTGAGATGAACGTATGTAGATATAATAATTCATAGTTTCTAACGATTACAAGATACATATAAACTTAAAATATTGCCTCTCATATATAAGTCATTATAATTAATATGAATTGTAATCGATAAGTATTGTACAATTATTACGAGTATTAATATCAGACGCCGACCGTCGACGCTTCTAAATGTCGTCTCAAGGGTTTTTACTACAATTAGTTATCTAGACCTAGACGGATTTAATAATTGCGGACTGAGGACATCTGTACAGAGATTGGGCAATTATCATTATTGTAAATTACTGTATATTAATATTATTAGTTGTTAAATGAATTGATATTGAAATAGGTAGAAGACTGAAAGATATTCTCTCTCTTCTCTTCTCTGCACCATATCCCATTTATCTGGGGTCGGCGGCTCGGATCCTCTCTCTCCATCTGCTCCGATCAAAGAAGTCATCTGGAGTAAGCTCCAGGTGTTCCATGTCCCCTTTAAAGAAAGATATTGTTTATATTTGTTTCTAAGAAGATTGAACGATATTGTTTCTATGATAAGTCCAACATTTGCCCTCCATATTTTTACTCAGTTTTAGGAATGCTTTCTTATGGCTATATCCCACGGAAGGTGAATCCTGCTTCGTCCGTAGATTCGCATGCCGTGGGAAGGAGTGAGTCCGTGAATCTACAGACTTTTTCATAGCGATTTGTATGGCGGTACGTGATATCGCAGACGTGCACGGATCGTGGGAAATAGGTTGCCTGTGAATCCGCGGACACGCCTTGATGAATCCAGATGAATCCGTCTAATCCATAGCGTTTGGATAACTTGCAATACTAGTGTTGAATCCAATATACATATACGTAGATATATCTTTAGGAAACATCCCAAACAGACAGTTTTTTTAATTTTATTTCTTCTTTTCTATTTTAAAATGTATTTTAATTAAAATTAAACTTTTTTTTCAATTATTTCAATGTTAATTTATAGTTTGATAATTACAAAATGTGTAATATAATTATGTGTGTGTGTGTGTGTGTGTGTGTGAGGGTGTGTGTGTGTGTGTGTGAGTGTGTGTGTGTGTGTGTGTGTGTGTGTGTGTGTGTGTGTGTGTGTGTGTTGATTCTCACAAAATAAAAAACGTTTTATTAAAAAATATAATTATGTATATATTTATGTAGGTACCTATTAGCTTATTACGTTACTTCATTTTCTATAGTATAACTATTAAACGTAATACATATATATTCCATTTGTCGCCGCCCACAAGTTTTTTGTGTATATGAGTAAAAAGGCGTGTGGATGGAACGTTTGTCTTGGCTCGTTTACGTAACAGACCGTTGACGCCTTTTTACTCATGAACGCAAAAAACTCGTAGACGCTCGCAAGCGTGTGGCGGCGACATTAACTTTTACTTAAAGTATTATACCGAATCGGTAGGTATTACCTATATAATTGGCACCAGGAATGACGTTACAGTCTTTTCCCACGGCATTAAGGTTCAAAATCGCGTGATAATCGCATGATAAAATGGTAAAAATAGCGCTTTTTTAATTTTTTGAGGTTAATTTTGCGTCTATCAAAAAACTTTTACGGTTATTCCCTAGGTTTTAATGCATATTATCAGTACAAAAAAAAATTTTACTCAACGACTTTCAGGAAACGAGTTTCCGTCTTTCGGAAAAAAGACCAGAGGTGTTTTCCATTTTTTTTTGAGAAATTTATACAAGATATAAAAAATCTTTTACGGTTATATACGGTTATATAAAGGTTCAATGCATCTACCCTATTTTGTTCCAAAGCATAATTAATAACGGTTGTCGAGATAGAAGGTCTCCCGTTCTTAGAAATTTTTGATATGTCGGTATGCATACTCTTAACATTACTTACTGTAAATTAATACTGATTCAAAAGTTATTCATAGGTACAAAAATACATAATACAAGAATATGATACTAAATTGATAACATGTAGCTACCTACATTAACTGAAAATAACGTGTTGTAATTTTTGCTAGTCGGGTAATTTGTATATTTTTGTAACAATTTTACAATAAAAATAATTATTATTCGATATATTTTCGGATATATATTTACTAACAACGAGGGTTGTCAACCGTACTAGAGTATAATAATAATATTGAAAATGAGTTGCAAGAAATATATGGATCGCAAAATACTATATATTTTTTTTGGCAACATTAAAACTAAGAAAATATCAACCAAATCCGCTTCACTTGTAAAATTTAAGCGCAGTTTAAGAATTATATCATTGCCTGCAGTTTTCGACTGACGAATGAGTGTGTAATTTACATTAATTTGAAAATTGAGAAAACCACACTTTTCTAGCAAATAAAAATATTATAAAATTCAAGCAGTTCATAAAATGACAGTTTTTATTTAAATAGATAAGTCGATATTTATTTATTTATTGCACATGGAACAGATACAGTCACAAAAACAAACATTGGCAGGTACATTAATACAAAAATATCAATACACAAGACCAATTACATCCGTTCACAATTAGCACACACGCAAAACAAATAGATTACAAAACATAGTTAAAAATATATATCTTATATCTATAAAACATTTATGGTAGGGAAGGAGGAAGCATGGGAAGAGGAAGAAGAAGAGGAAGAAAGGAGGGGATAATGAAGGAAGCAACAAAAAAAGAGTTAAGAACTGGTATCAAGAACAATAAGATAATGTGTATGTTTTCTTTTATTTTCATAAAATTATCGAATTACACCCTGATACATATTTGTACACTTCATAACAAGCTTAAAAGCTTGTGTCGTGAAGTGGGGTATGTCGGCATCGAGGATCGAGCGCGTTAGCAACCAGGCTTCCGATAACTTTTTAAAATTACTTATTGATGCAGATGGAATAATCAGCTGAAAAAATGTTGACAACCCTACTTACATGTTTCAGCGCGTGTATACACAACGGTTTCCGAAGAAAAACCCATAGGAGTATTTACGATGATGTAGTATGAACCCCAAAAAACACAAAAATCCTTCAGAAATATGACGTACTTAATGTAGTTCTGGACAATTTACATCCAGACCTGCATTAAATTGTACCACAAATGTGTTATAGTTTTGTATTGTCTATGTGTTTATTGCTTTCATTCTTTTTTGTTGTGTTTATTGATTTATTGCATTTGATTTTGTGTTTGTAAACCTGACGATTCCAAGTGCCTTAAATATGGTCTACAGATGATTAAAAACCAATAAAAAATCCTCAAATAATAAAAGCTTAAACTTTTTAGTTGGATTTCAGTAGATGAATTATTTATAAAATGTTGAAATCATTGTCTATCCCATTAGCTCAGTCCTTTTGCAGCACGAAGTCGGCAAAATTAATAACAGATGGGACTCTATGCAGTATGATACCTTAGGGTGGGATGTTTCAGAATATCAGGCGTCCCCCCCGCCACACCTGACGCGTCACCCCCCTGGCCCCCCGAATAGGTCCCCCTACGTGGTTTTCATCTATTTATCAAAAAATTGTAACAGATAGAAGGAAAATGTTAAGGACAAAAATAGTCCTTAATAAATTCTCTACAAAATAGGTAAAGCACATTTTTTGATAGGACTAGTAATTTACCCGCAATAGCCGGTGAAAGTATCGTAATTTTTTAATAAGAACCAAATTTTTTTTATTTTACTCAAATTGCTGAAAATTCATAAGAGCTACAAGAAAATGGTCAAAGAATGAATTAATTGCTATAGTTTTAGCTATAAAATGAGCTATTATTTATTTTTGCACGGCTCATAGTTTTTGAGTTATAACATAAAATTCCAATGACAGAAGTCTTAAAAATGGAACTTTTCATACAATTTGTATTGAAATGCTGTGATATTAAAATTTAGGTTACGCCTGTTTTTCACAAGTATGTGAAAGATAAAAAATGTATTGGAGTATGACTGGATTTTGTAAGTATTTTAAGGTATAATTCTTTAGAAGTTCAATACACTTTTGCCAGCCATATTTCAAAGCCGTATCCCAGTTTTGCAGAAGGATTCGTCAAGATCATTAAAGAAGAAAATTTAGTGTATGTCTGTGTAAGATACGAGGTTCGGCTGAACACTTCGTAGCCCTGAGAAAAAAATGTACAGACCAGTTTAAGTTCATTATTGATATAGATAATTTAAACTTCATTAGGGCTATTTACAAAATTTGAGATCGATAGGACGACGCTGGCACTCTTGGCACCATTTTTATTTCAACGTGTTTGACATTTTTGTGAAAATGTGAAATTGTCAGCTGCGATCCGTGATAAAATATTATTTTATCTAAGGTCATAGACCGACACGAACCATAAAAGAAATATCGGGTTCATTAATGGAGTCTGTTCCATCATATGCCATGATTAGAAAGTAAGTGCCAGATTTTGAATGGGCACAGCAAGGTGTCAAACACAACCCTTGAAGCGGAAAGCAATAAAATGCAGTAGTTCTGGAGAACGTCGATAAAGACATGGATTAATTTTTCAAAGATCGCGGAATTATTAGTTAGGTGATAGCAGAGATTCCAGTGATCTGATTTTAATCAGTAGTGTTCATCTTAACTTCAGAACAGGACTTGTACAAACCCTCGAATCGCCGGGTGCCAATGCTTTTGACCCATATCCTAACCTTGAGGAATCCTTCTGGAAAACTGGGATAATGGCTTTGAAACATGACTGGCAAAAGTGCATTCAACTTCGAAAGGATTATATCTTGAAATACTAAAAAGACCCAATCATACTCCAATACATTTTTTATCTTTCACATGCTTGTGAAAAACAGGCTTAACCTAAATTTTAATATCACAGCATTTCAATACAAATTGTATGAAAAGTTCCATTTTTAAGACTTCTGTCATTGGAATTTTATGTTATAACTCAAAAACTATGAGCCGTGCAAAAATAAATAATAGCTCATTTTATAGCTAAAACTATAGCAATTAATTCATTCTTTGACCATTTTCTTGTAGCTCTTATGAATTTTCAGCAATTTGAGTAAAATAAAAAAAATTTGGTTCTTATTAAAAAATTACGATACTTTCACCGGCTATTGCGGGTAAATTACTAGTCCTATCAAAAAATGTGCTTTACCTATTTTGTAGAGAATTTATTAAGGACTATTTTTGTCCTTAACATTTTCCTTCTATCTGTTACAGTTTTTTGATAAATAGAGGAAAACCACGTAGGGGGACCTATTCGGGGGGCCAGGGGGGTGACGCGTCAGGTGTGGCGGGGGGGACGCCTGATATTCTGAAACACCTCACCCTAAGGTATCATACTGCATAGAGTCCCATCTGTTATTAATTTTGCCAACTTCCCCATACATTGATTTCCTAAAGTGACTGAACTACATTTTAGATCCGCTTGCTTATTCGTATTTTTTAATCTATTCTAGTTCCAAATATAATTTACTCGAATACTAAGCGATACAATTAATTTTATTTACAAAATTCAATTAGATTTGTGCTTTTATCCCTAAAAAAAATCCTGTGTGGCTTTTGTACGGCTTTTGTGGGGTTTATTTATTTTGAGCAATATGCTTATGGGTTTCGTACTGTTACAATATACAACGAGAGTGAAAGAGATGCAGATACCCGCATGATTCGAAAAATAAAAATCAAAATAAATAATGTATAAATTTAGATTCCCCAGTTGCCATAGAGTGGGGAACATTATATTTTCTTATTATTTATTGAATTAATTTTTCTGGAATTTTGTTACATCGAATTATAAGTCCATGTGGTGCATTTTATCAGTATGATGCCAATCTTTCAAATGTCTCCCTTCAAAAATTATGTACCTAATCTATTAGTCTAAATAACACACGAATGATAAAGAAATTATAATTTTATTTAAAATGAAAAAAAGTTTAAGGTGCCAATCATTATATTTTTCTAATACCACGGACCTGAAACAGCACAATTTTTGCACTGTTACTGGGCCGGTATTCTTTTATTCTGATAATATCGACATTAATAATATTAAAAATAAATAAATAAATTATTTAATGGGTTCTCTAATTTCCCGTTATGGCAGACATTTTTTCCCGTACAAAATAAATATAATGTACACCCCGACACATAATGCGCCCGCTACACGCTCGCGAGTCACCGCGACCTTTTGGTGTTCATGAGTAAAAAGGGGTGCGGATGGATCGTTTGTCTTGACATGTACGTAACCGACCGTTGACGCCTTTTTACTCATGAACACCAAAAGGTCGTGGTGACTCGCGAGCGTGTAGCGGGCCCATAACGGGACTGAGAGAGATTAGCAGCTAATTTTTAGAAAAACCGGTGTTGAAAAATAACGCGTGATACAAGATACAAAAACTCCGTGTGACAAACTTTAAAAAATATCACCCACAAACAAGTTTAATTAATGCCGCAATGCTTTCTTTTATTTTTTTTTTACTAAATTACAATTAATATTGGTGTAAAGACAATAATTTATTCTCGTACCTGATCGATCTAATTTTTAAACACAAAAACAGAATTAGTATATATTCAACAGTATGACAGAGATAATTATTATTATCTATTTATTATATTATATATTTATTTATTTATTGCTTCAACGGACTCAAGATATTTTCAAAATTTACAACGTTAAAGTTAAAAAGTTAAAAATATTAATACAATGAATTATTATATTATTATAAAACTAGGGAACTATTTCCCCATACCCCGTGCACGAAATCATCCATCCGGAAGGGATTAATCCAGATTCGCGTACGAATCCGGATTCACTTGTCGTGGGAAGGCACCCTTACAATTTGAATAAACATTTAAAAAGGGAGAGTTAGAAGATATAGGGACATCATTTTTATATCTCAGAAAGAACTCATTGCTGATGAGCATACAAAGACCGCAGAAATTAGACTTAGTATGAAATGATATAGGGAAGTAGACAATAAAGTTGGCCAGCGATCTCCCCAGGTGAAAGTGCTGACCACAATATGCTCCAAACAGGAAACGAATATGGATATGGATTATCGTGTGTACCCATATGTAAAGAGGAGTAACTGCATAAGTGGGTAGAATATATAATTAAAAAATAACACGGTAGGCAGGTATATTAACACATAACCATTCTGAAATAATCCTATTATAACTCTTCCACTCTTTTGTAGAAATATTTCGAGTGTGCTTAAAAAATCGGGTAGCGTATGAATGGATGAATTAATGAAAGAGGTGAAAATAATTCAATTCTTCGTCGGAAATTAAAAAAAAGTCATATCTGCAAAAACCGTATATTTTCACACTCGACGCAATCAAAACATCACACATCCATTTTTAGATCGGATCCCAGATAAAGCATTGTGAATAAATAAAAAGGTGTTAACCATGGCGCTGCCTGTTGAGATATTATATTAAATTTTCACAACTCTACCTGTTAGCGATATAAAAAATATACGACAATAATAAACTAAGGTGTTTTATGTAAAAACAAACAAAAAATAAACAAACTCAAACACTTGTATTCAAAATCTAGAGGACGCACTCTACTAAATTAAATTTCAATTGTGATTTTTTCCCCTTTTCTTTGTTTTAGGGGAACAATCATAACTGATGAATATCAGCGTCGCGAGTAGACATGAATGCCACCATCTTTATAGTTCTCCCTTCTATTTCATCAAAATTATTGTTGCCATCCGTAATTTGTAATGTTTTCGTCGATGTATGTATTGTTGCGATTTATTCGGAAATTATACCTACATATTTGTAGTTCAAACAAAAAATCAAAAGGATTATTCGTCGACTTAACTTTGATTTCGACTTACCGCGGTAAAAGTTCTTATGATGACTTTGCATCATTTGTATAAATGCCTGTAGGAATATTTTTAGTTTTGGTCTTGAAAATGCTGGTGAACAAAATTCGATACAGAGCTCTTCTTTCTACCACTGTGATTTGCACTTTTTCACTTCTATTTTTTCATGTATTCTTTACACACGTGAATATTGCATACAATATCTAGGTCTTGTCTTGTCATGTAAAATAGTAGTAAGTAACTAGTGCAAATTAATCGCTATAGGTACAATCTCTTCCAGGTAAACCAGGTTTTCCAACTTACCGGTTCATATAATATTGCAGTACCGTATATCAGAGAGTTAAAAATATCTTGCAAACACTCCTAGCCTCCGTCACATTCATGCAATTTGTCATACACGCTCTACGATTCCTTTTACTCAAAACGCGTCCATCCTTGAGGATCTGGTCGACATGATCGGACCAGGTCAGTCTCGGGCGGCCGCGCTTCCTCACCCCTCTTCGCTCACACAAATATATATTTTTTGTCATCCGTCATCTTTCATTCTCTCAACATGCCCAAACCATCTTAGTTTGTTTACTTTCATTCTTGCCATAACACCAGTCCTTCATTTCCCTAATAACCTCATTTCTTAATTGTGCTTAGCTGTCTGATGGAGCTCTATCCTCTCTGCCTACTCTGCAAGGCTATAGATAGATATAGAAATACGATGTGAAGGAGTAACACGCCCTGCGCAAAATCGTCGAAGTAACATGGCCCTTCGCAAACTTGCCTTATTTTTTACTGTACAAATTACTCTTTTTACTAAGAAAGCGATGTGTTGCATAAAAACTAAACAAACGTTAATATTTTAAACATCTGATGCCTCTTGAGTTTGCTATTCTTTTTAACACAGCTTCGGTAAACACATTCACACCTCGATTTAGCAAAGTTACAGAAAATATTTTTTTTTTTTATTCTCTTTCGGCAAGGCACCCGATCGCGAGTGATATATGCCATACAGAGACAAAGTCAATTCAATTCCGCACACACGATAATCAAAATATCAAATCACTTAGTCACACTATCACGCAAAACAACAACTTACCCTCCTTCAGTAGGAAGCGGGCAGTACAAGATGTTACAAGTTTCAATGCCTATCGGTATACAATATCTCTAGCGGACATCGGTAAATTCAATGCTCGTTATAAACAGGGATGTGCCGCTGCATTTCAATTACAATTAAATTATTAAATTCAAAACTTTTGCATTTACTAAATATTTTTATCGTGTTTCTTCAAGTGGTTTATTAGGGCGAAGTTAATTCTAGGATTATTCAATGAAAGGAGATGTTGAACATTAATTGGAAATGACAAGCCGAGGCCAGTCAAGTCACGCAGTAGATCATTATTGGGTAATCGGCTACAATTGAAAAAGACGTGATCCGCCGTCTCATCCTCCTCTCCACACTCACACAGAGCAGATGACAAAATATTAATCCTTTTAAGGTGCGATGCCAGAACAGTATGGCCTATTCTAAGCCTACACAAAAGAGAAACGCTCAATTTGGGGATTTTTAGATGTCGAAACCATGGGAAAGTTGGGACCGATGGTTGTATACTTCTATAATAGGAACCAGTACTAGACTCAGAAAACATAAGATTCCACTCCCCATCAACTCTTTTTTTAAATATATTAATGTAATCGTCAATTGGTAGCGAGAAGTTGCATGGAATGACGCCACACGAGCGGGCTTCTCCCGCTAGTGCGTCTACTCTTTCGTTACCTTCAATTCCCACATGGGAGGGAATCCAAGCAATCGATACATCAATGTTTTTTGTATAGGAGGTATGAAACATGTCCTTTATATCACAAATAAGTCGATTATTAATTAAAGCGGAAGTATTGTTCAGCATCAAACAGTTGACAATGCTGAGAGAGTCAGTAAAGATTATCACAGGCGATATAGATAAATAAACAATCTTCCTCAGAGCCTCGACGAGGGCCACACACTCGGCCGTAAATACAGATGTCTCCCCAGGCAGTTGAAACTGACCTACCAGGTTCTGAGAAGGTATGTAATATGCTGCACCACAAGTTCCATCGTCGCCCTTAGACCCGTCCGTAAAAACCTTGATATGTTAGGGCCAATTTTCTTCAACTGTTTGGGAAAACAGACGATTGACGTACGTGGGGTTCCAAGAAGAAACAGACCTGTTAATACCAATTGAGGGATAGATGTTAGGAACGAGCATGGTTGCGTCTAGGGGAATGCTGAAAATGGGGAGAGATGGGTTGAGAGGGCATGAAAGAACATTGAAGATGAAGTACCATGATTCATACAGCAGAGGTGGGGTGGAAGTGAGTCGATTAGGTTTTGAACTGAATAAAGCATGAAGAGATCGAAGTTTATAAAAAATAGGATGATTGCTTTGATTTGATCGGTTTACAAGAAATTTAAGGCAAAGGAGTTTTCTTCTCAAGGACAAAGGCATTTCAGCGCATTCCGCCTGCAGGGAAACCACTGGGGAGGATTTCATTGCCCCAAGTATGAGTCTAAGGGATTTTGATTGTACCCTGTCCAATTTAATCTGTAAGTATTTTGGAAGTGGGTCCATGATAAAGCATGCATAATCTATATGACTTCTAATAAGCGCACAGTATAGCATTCTCATGACAGATGGGTGAGCACCCCACCAGACTCTCGAGATTGCCCTCAGGATATTGATGTTCTTTTCGCATTTAGCTATTATACTCTCGATGTGGGCATTCCATGACAGTTTGCGGTTAAGTGATACTCCCAGAAATTTTACATTTTGCTTAAAAGGGACTTCGATACCGTTAAGTTTGATTTTAATATTTGGAGTATTATGCTTCCTGGAAAATATTACTGCTTGACTCTTGCCCGGAGACAGAGTGAGGCCCTTGCCATCAAACCATTCACACACAGATCGCAAAGCATCCTCCAGTAACCTTGAGGCACGTGATACTGATTTATGTGGTAAATAAATTACGAAATCATCCGCATATTGTAGAATAGAGACTTCGGGAGGGATACATGAAATAAGATCTTGAGTATAAATATTGAATAGAATGGGGCTCAATACGGAACCCTGGGGGAGACCCCTATAAACTTTTCTTTCTACTATTCCCATTGGGGTCTCAATCATAATCACTCTGCTGCACATTATGTTAATTATGAGATGAACAAGAGCATCTGGGATTCCCAAAGACATCATAGTGTCAAATAGTTTCGGAATGAGAACATTGTCATAAGCACTGCATGCGTCCAAGAAGCAGGCTATCACATCTGCTTTATTTTCTCTAGCGAGATGAATATCTGAAACTAGTACACTGAGGTTGTCAGTGCACGATCTGTTTTTTCGAAAGCCAAACTGCCAGGGGGGTAAAAGATTATTATTTTCAACGAACCATTCAATCCTGGCTTTGATCATTCGCTCAAGAATCTTTAGAAAACAGCTTGAGAGGGCAATGGGTCTATATGAAGATCCCAGGGATAAATCCTTGCCAGGCTTAGGGATAGGAATCACAAGCTGCTTCCTCCAAGATTCGGGGATCGAACACGAATCCAGAACAAGATTATACATTTTCAGAATCACAGTGAGAAACGATTCGGGAAAGTGTTTGAAAAAAGTGTATGGAATGAGGTCATGCCCTGGAGAAGAGTCACTCGTGGACTGAATGGCGGTCTTTAATTCGTTAAGTGTGAAAGGAGGGATCAAGTTCTGTGAGCGATTCAGTTCTGAAGAGGGCTTGGGAAGCTCAAAAGAATTTGGAACGTAGGACGGGGCCAACCTTCCAACAAAATCAGATACCCACGTCGTACACTTGGAAGAATCAGCCTTCGGAGAATACGCACCTCTAAACTTTCGAATCGAATCCCAGACACTTGTGAAGGAGGTTTCTGGCGACAAAGAGTTACAGTAATCATACCAACCTTGCCTTTTTTTCTTTCTTAGTAATTTTTTGGCCTCGGCCTGAGCCCTACGGACTTCCAAATAGTTGGCAAGTGACATATTTCTCTTGTACCTCCTAATCGCATTAGTCCTATTCTTTACCGCAGCCGTACACTCTTTATCCCACCAAGGGGGAGAGTACTTGTAAAAGGAATTACCGTTAGATATTGGAATTGCCTGGTTGGCCGCCTTGATGATGCGGTCGTGAACTACCTCGACAAAGGGATTGATATCCATTTCTGCACTATTGACAGTAGGAACCTCGGAATCCAACTCAAGCAATCCTTCAAAAAGACTCCAGTCCGCCCTGTTTGTAAGAAATTTCGTTTTGGTAGGCTTGTTATATCGAGGTCCTTGAGGATTGATCATGGTTACTATGATAGGGAAATGGTCACTGGAATATAGATCAGATAGTCGGTTCCAAGATGTTATTGTGGCGAGATTACTGGTGCACAATGTGATGTCCAGGGCATTTTGACTGTGATGAGGGGGAGCAACGCGAGTTGGAACTCCGGTATTTAAGATGCATATGTTAGTTTCTTCCACGAAGTCCAGAATCGCTCTGCCTGCAGTGTCCGTCGAAACACACCCCCAGGATGTCGAATGAGCGTTGAAATCTCCCAGAATGTAAAAATTAGGCGATAAATTACCTATGACGTTTCTCCAGTACGAGAGATTAAAACGCCCTTCAGGAGTGTATACAGAAACAATGGAAATATTCATGACGCTAACAGCCAAAATCTGCTGTCCTGGAGTTTTCGGAAGGCTAATCTCTTGAAAGGTCAGATTATTTTTTATAAGAATGGCGGTACCATTACCGCGACGGCCATCAGACCGGTCTTCTCTAACACAAGAGAAACCGGGAAATGATATAGAGGAACCTGGAGGGAACCAGGTTTCAGAAAGAGCAGCTACGTCTATATTGTGGGTACGTAAAAGGAAAATTACTTCATCTCTATTGGCAACTGCACTGCGGCAGTTCCACTGGAGAATCGAAAGAGAATTAATCGTTGCTATTGACGCCATTTTCGAGAAAAGACTGAAGAACAGGAATAAAACAGGCAACGTTGGACGGTAAGGAGTTTTGAGTGCGCAGAAGACTAAGGAGCATGGACAGAAGAGATTTAGTGAATGATTCATTGCTTGAAGCAAGATTTTCGGACAAGTTTTCGATGTTAGAGGTTTTGTTAGGAAGGTACGAAGTTGAATTTAGTGCACACCCATTGGGAAGCTCGGAAGTTGAATTTCCATTAGGGTAGAAAAGAAGGGAATTATGTTCTGATTGATCGAAGTTAGGCTTTGGCGGTGTTTTAGGAGTTCTATATACGAATTTTCCACGGATTTTTTGGGATACTGTAGTTGTAGGTGTAGGAGTTGGCTTAAGGACGCTGGCATATGAGACTCGGCTAGGTGGATGTTGCTTGGCCGCTTGAATGTAAGAAGTGTTTTGAGAAGCCATTGTGTATTTTATGGCTTTTTGCCGGCTATATTCCGGACAATCCAGGCTAATCGCTTTATGAGGTCCGTTACAATTAAAACACTTTGGCGTTTGGATTGGACATTCTAGTGAAGGGTGATCCCCTCCGCAATTGAAACATTTTTCCGCAGAACGGCAGGAGTTTCTGGTATGCCCAAATTTGCAGCAGCGGAAACACTGCATAGTCGGGTAAAAGTAAGTCTCGACGTTGAATGAATTATAATACAGGTAAACGTGGAAGGGCAGGTCTTGCCCCTCGAATGTGACCACGATTGACCTGGAGGGTTTCCATTCTATTGTGTCGCCTGATTTGTCCTTAAAATTCAATCTCCGTACCTTTAAGATCTTTCCAATGTCCGGGTTGCTTTCCGAGAGGGCAGACTCGAGTTCGGACTCGGTAAGGTCTACCGAGACCCCCCTTATCAACCCCATGCGGGATATGTTATGGGTCGGGATGAAGGCCTTGTACAAACTGTTTGAAATTAAGAAGATATTTTTGATGAACGTGTTAGCTGAAAGTACGTTGGAAAATTCAATAGATATACGGTACCTCCCTTCCGCCTTTACCGATCCGTTAACAACGTTTTGTACTCCTCTCGAAAACAAAAATTTACCGAATTCTACAGGGAAGATAGCCTTCCCTTGTTCGCATCGCTGTACAAGGACAACAAACGGTCCACTTGATCTGGGGGGGTATAGTTGTATAGGTGAGGAAGAAGAAGAGTTAGAAGGAAGAGGGTTGGAAGGAGAAGGTCCAGAAGTGAGATTGCTGTGTGATGGGGTGTCGGAGTCCGTATTCAAGCCGAGGTCAATCTCTTCTTTTTGATGGGATCTGGAGGGAGAGGGGGGATCTCCACCCCCTCCATCCTGGTATATATTTTTTAAATAATGTACGTAAAGTCGGTAGATTACAGAAATGAAAAATTAATTAACAAAAATTAAATAAGAATAAAACAAAAATTAGTGACAACCCTGTCACCGAAACAGAATAAACAAGTTTAGAAAAGAAGAAAAAATAATAATATTAAATATTCTTAGCTGAGCTCCTAGTACACGATACAAACACCACCGCCTCGTAGCACTGTTCACTCGGGAATGTACAGAAAATATTTGTCATAATGAAAAACTAGCTAGAAGCAAATACTCAACTTATTGTTACACGGTTCTCATAAATATACAAAAAGTCATGCAATATATTCTATAATATTTCGAGTTTTATTTTTCCCACTTATTCTTTCTAAAAATCCTTCACGTCCTATCTATCTATCTATCTATACCATCACGCCACGTCCCTTGCGGAGAGGACAGAGCGCCAGACAGCCCAATCCTTACACACACTCCAAGCTTCCGTCACATTCATGCAATTTGTCATACACGCTCTCCGAATCCTTTTACTCAAAACGCGCCATCCTTGAGGATCTGGTCGACATGATCGGACCGATCAGTCTCGGGCGGCCGCGCTTTCTCACCCCTCTTCGCTCACTCAAAAATATATTTTTTGTCGTCCTGTCATCTTTCATTCTTTCAACATGCCCAAACCATCTTACTTTGTTTACATTCATTCTTGTTACAACACTAGTCTTGCAGTCACTCATTTCCCTAATAACCTCATTTCTTATCTTATCTCTCAGCGTTTTTTTCCACACATCCTTCGCGTCCTACCTTCTAAAATTCCTTAGGGAACTCATTTAGAAAAAAATATGTTACAATTAAAATACAAAACAGGTTGCCTGCATAAAAGAGCATATTATAATAATTTGACTTGATATTAAATCTTTAAGATGTCATCAGAACTAATAGCTAAATGTGTGTAGAAGCTTACGTATAATATTATTTTAAACTACTAAAAATTCCTTGTTTTGTTTCTTATCTCGCCTGGCAGCTCAACCTGTCAACAGGTAACAACAACAGGTGAATAACTTTATTTTCACGGCGCTATCAAGATTGTAACTCGATATTTTATAACACTCTTGTATTTTTAAGATTAAGATATTTCTATAAAATATGTGAGATACAATATGATACCACCACACCGTACCATATCGACCAATCTTCCTATCACACAATCTAAAATGTTGTTACTTCGAACTGTATTATTAGAAGAATAGTTCGACCAATGTGGTGACCAATGATTTTGGAAAGACATTCAAAACTTCTTCTTATTATTAGTTTAGGTTAGACCTGTTTGCGACGCGAGCTGTCCTGGAATGAGGACGTCCAGCTGTTCTTCCATCTGTTTGGCAGCCTTTAGGGTATTCTTCTTCCAGTAGAGTTTTCAGTCTTGACAATTTTTGGTGTCATCCATTCGGTCAACATAGTCCCTTCAGAATCGCCTTCTATTTCTTCTTCAACTCAAAACGCAGGTTAAAATGTATTTTTTTTATAAGAGTGACAATATTTAGGGCTCTGTCATATCTCAGCTTTTCGATTACATCTTCACATTTCTTTGATTCTGTTTCCATTTTCTTGTAAAGGTCAGGTCTCCGTAAAACTTTGACAAAATGTTTCTAATTCAGCAAGGAAGTTCGTCACAATTTTGATTAATGCATGATTTGATGGTGAGTTTTGATCATGCTGCTGAGCTATTCTGGATATGCGATTCTTAAAAAAAAGTTCTATACGTCCCACCAGCAAATGACAAAATCAAAATATGGTACAAAAAGACGACAAGCATACTTGCAAAAGATCTGTGAAAGAAACAGAAAGATATTACATAAGACAGTCCTAATAGAGAAATATAAAAGAATTTACGTTTGCCGTATAAACTGACAAAAACCTTTTGGATAAAGATCAGTGTATCCTCTCTTTGGTAACTAACTACTAATTTTAATTTTACTAATTTAAATTTGGTTGACAAAATGGACACCTGCCGTGGATGTTATTCAATAATATCACCATTTTATTGAAATGTAGAATTAAAATATTCTTAATCGGTGTGTCATTAATTAATTAATGAGAAACAAAGAATTTCATGTTTTCGAAGATCATCGATTCAATTTAAAATCTTCTATCACAAAAAGTCATCAATACTAAACTTGTTGACAATGCTACATTTCGTTTCATCCGTCTTGTCACACTTTTTGTATAGAATTACTATGTAGCCAGTGGCCAAGTTATATGAAACAAGGAGTAGTTGATATTGAGGTACAGCTTACGTGATTAAGAAGTTGTAGTAAGTACCTTGTGAGTTATTTTAAGTTAAGATTAAATCCTTTTATCACTTGTCTATTTTTTTACTAGGTTCCCGTGCATTGAAAAATTAAATTATTTTTGTTGCACTTTTGAGTCGCCAGATGATGAATAGCAGAAAGCACTCACACAGCTCTACAATATAGATCATAAAGTTGTTCAATGGCATGCTTCAAACTATAGGCGTATTAAAGAAGGTATTTTTTTCTGGGTGACGGAAGTTTATCGACCAAAAAACCCTGCACCATTCTCATTAGCAAAAGATTGTAATATGCTTTGGTAAGAACATCTCAAATTTGGATAGGTAGTAAAGAAAATCGAGGTTTTGGGATTTCTCGAATAACTATGGAAAACGTACACGTACGTTGCGTATATGGGCGCAAAAAATACACGATTTCGATACGGAAGAAAGACGTATTTTGCTGTTTTTTTTCATATCGAAATATTGTTGTCGATGTAGAAGGTAAGGGCACGCAAAGTACGTTCAAGTGATGCATTATTCAAGGCGCAGCATACAAATGCACTCCTTATTGCGTATTCATGCTCTGATTTATAAAATATAAACATCTTTCCCGCATAAATTTTTAAACGTACCCACAAAGTACTTGCTATTTGCATGATGCATGAAAAAAGCCTATAACAATTATTATATAACTAGCCTCGTGGTAAAATGCTAAAAACAACCAGTTTGCGATGCCGAGGTCCCAGACTGGATGACAGGATTAAACTGGTACAACTTGAGCAAGCAAGGAGTAAAAAAGAAGCAAAACAGTGGATTAGAGCACAGGACAAATATTCATCCAGACTTTAGACAAGTTTCATAGATAAGTATAGCAATTTTAAGAAAGGTTCTAAACTCCATAGTCATTATCCATGAAATCTTCCTTGCTGTGTGTGAGTTAGTCCAACAATTAATTATGAGTATTCTCATCCAGTAGATCTATTCAGCTACCCATTTTTCAAACTCAAATTATGTGCCAATCATAATCGTTTGACTTTGTTATATTACACGGGAACCATCTATCTTACTCTGCATGTACGAGTAGTTCAGTAAAATACGGTTTTCGACTCTTAAAATAAAATAAAATGATTTATGCAGTTCAAGGTTGATTGTAGGCAAATATCCCAATATTTGATATTTCAGAATGTTTCGCGTACGCGGTGATTTATTGCGCTAAGTGTTTGGGCAAGGGGCGCGCGTCCCTCGTTGCATCAAATCGTATATCACAAACCCCTTTGCTATTAAAATTTATTCTCTCATTCTTTTGATAGATTGCTAAGTAACGAGTGGATGACACCATCTTCAATATAAAAGTATTTTTATTTGATGCCTACTTCCGACAAAATCATCTCCGAGGTTTCTTTTGTGTAACAGTTCTTTTCAAGAGGGAATAGAAAATACAGATAGCAACTTTAGTAATTTTATTGTTCGCGGAGTGGGCTAAGCGAAATATTTTGGTGTTCCTTTCACAAAAGTGCTCATAATCAGCAAATTAGGAAATTGCATGTTTTCAATACATTATTCACTATTTGATTATATTCTTCTTTATCAAATTCTTAGAGTACGTAGAAAATGTTAAAGTACAAATACTACTTGATTCAGGTATATTGGTGGACCATGAATGAACTAATTTTACCGTTCAACGGAAACTACTGCCATTGGGTTTTCTTCTTCTTTCGAATAAATCCTCAGTGCTAAAGACCTTTTATCAGATTATTCTACATTGTCCTCTCAAAGTAGGAGGTTCTAGCGTGATACAATTATACAATTCTTAAAATTTTTTCGTCCACGGTCTTTAAATTTTTTTATAGGATGTTCTTGTCCTCCTATGGTTTGACGTCTAAGGTGAGTACTCATATTCTGTTTGTAAATGAAATTCCTGTTGCTTTGGCTCGTATATTGTTGAAGTAATTTGACTTATTTTAATACTGTGAAAATACAACCATCACAAAAAATAATAGGATATAACTTTTCATAAAAAAGTGCGAAAGTTGTCGAATTTAGAAACATCTTGTTCTTACACCCTTATTGCTTCCTCTATATTATAAGTAGTACTATAATACTTTCCATCATCCCCTATATTATTACAGTAGTAGTGATATGTACCAAACCAAGTTACATCAGCAGTCACCCCTCAATGGAAATCCAAAGAATAGCGTCATTCTTCGTAAAGCAAGCTGCCTGTCTGACTATTTCGTGTACTGGATATGATATTAGACTTTTTGTTGAGAGGGATGGGATGTGGAAAATGTTACTAGTATCTATATTATTGTTACCAACTGAATTGTGTGAATAAGTATAAAAGATTTCGAAATAGATTTAAAAGCTGAAATATTTTATTTGCAACAATCACAACATGAAGTTACCAGTAGTGTGTGATATGTTTTACCTCTTCCAATATCATTTTTAACTCTTCAGTAGGCGAAACGTTTTGCTAAAATATCGACTCCTGTTGATTTTATCATCGAGGTCAGATGAAAATCTTATTGTTTGTCAGCCGATGGGTGATTGATATTATGTTGCGACTTGATTTCATCGTAATAAAAGCGGTATACAGTGACGGAGGGTAGGTATAGTTAGGCCATCTGAGACTCTGTGGGTTGAAAAACAGCACTCTTACTACCACATCGTACCATTTGTTTTTTATACCATTACTCCCTAAAAATATGATTATTATTAGCTACACGTCATTCCCTCACGGCGCGCGTGTGTCATGAAGTGGAAAATGGCATTTGGGAAATCAGAAGTTTATGTACGGAGGATCACTTCATCCATTTGTCAGGACCATGATGTGGAGAATAATGACATTGATGACTTATTATTATATAGTGTGGTGCCTTCTGAAATAAAATATCGCTTCTTCTGGTGCAAACATTCTATTAATTTTATTAGGTGATGGTTTGTCAAATGGCCCTAATTATTTATTCATATTTCGCCCTTCCCCTTGAAGTTGTTACGAAAAAATCTAGAAACATTGTTTTGCACCTATTTATTTACTCCTAGCGCTTTCCCCGTATTATTCCATTCGTTATTTGATGATTCTGAGTTCACTTCGCCAAAAATTAGATTAGCTATACACACATACTTAATTTAATTCGTTTTTGTTCATTGTCCATTCTAATGCAATACCTACATACTACAAGTCATATGATATTATGTCATCAATTTTCAACTTACAAAGCTTCCAACAGGTTAGCATAAAGCTCTTAGTATTTTCGAGACTCCAAGGAGTATCGAAGAATGAAGGAAAATGAATCGTTTTTTGTTTTTGTAATGGGCATAACTTGAAGAATTCATTTGGCAAAGGCTTGAAAAAAACTTACGAATTGATGCAGTAAAAACTGACATAATTCCTGAAAGAATAATGAGAGTTATGGAAAAGGAATAAATGTTTTACATGTTATTATTAATAAAAGATATGGTACAGTCAGAATAGCCAACGACGCATTGTACGCAAATTACATTGGCAATGATACGATTTCATATGTCATCATTATCATCATGTCGCTTTGGTAGTATTGTTACAAAACCTGCTAGGAAAGAAGAAGTTATAAAACCACTATGTAAATTTATTTTAAAGGAATACTTTATTTTAAATATTTATACATTTTACTTTGAAGCGGTCAAGATATGGACGTCTTCTGAATCGAAAGCGACGTCATTATTCATAAAAATACTTGAAACAATACTTCGTTATTTACTTTATTGATAAACTATGTTAATATGAGAAACCATTTATTCAATAATGAAACTATCTGAAATAGAAAAGGAGACGATCGTTATGCTGTCAAATAAGGTACAATAAGGAATAACTATTTATGTGGCTGGCTCAGGAAAGTCCGCTCAAATCCGTCCGCGACAAATTTTAAGTCTTACTAATGGTGTACCCCAAGGTTCAGTGCTAGGTCCATTGAAGATTGACTCTACTTAAAACCTAGGAGGCTATTTTCTTCTCGTCTTCAAATTCTTCTTCTTCTTTCGTATGCCTGCGACCATTGTACAAGTTATCTAGGAGTCATAGTTCCGCATCAATGTTCCGTAAGTAATCTACTGCCTTTGGGGCACCTTGTGGATTTCCTCAAGAACCCCTGCAAACTTCTTGTCAGGACACCTCTCTACTACTCGTATATGGTCAACAGTCTCGATTTGGCCACATTCACAAGGGGATGGTCCCTCTTGCCCCATTTGTGGAGCAAGTATCCGCATCTACCGCCAGTTCGAATCCTTTTTAAGGTCTATGTTTAAACAGGTCTTCAAATTTAAAAGGACGAATAAGTGGTCAAGTTTTTTCTGTGCCCGCTTCTTCATTTTTGTATACAAATTTTTCATAGAAAACCGATGTTAATTCTCTATACAATTCTCTCGATGACTCCTAATATCCTATTTTCACATCCTGCAAATCATTCCACAATATAATTCCAGAGATTATCATTGTTCGAATGTATTCATGTTCCCAAGTAAGTACATTCCCGCACATAGAGGGATAAATGTACTTTAGTACAATTCAACGCAAAGAATCTTCATAATTATACAGAAAAGAACGTTGTGTTATTTTGTATTCAATGGTATTATATTCTAATAGAATTGCTCCTCGATTTGCGTTATCTTCACTAAACAAAAAATAAGTGTGCAGGAAAGAATTTATGGGTTTGTGTTTGTAACCCCAGATTCTTTTTTAAAAGGAAAAAAAAAGCTATTCGTTATGAGACTTTTTTTTTATTAATGAATCTGAGTTTATCGAAATAAACCCAAATACATCTTTGTACACTTCACAGAAATCTTGAAAAGCGTGTGTTGTGAAGTGGAGTAAGTCGGCATCGGAGATCGAACCCGTGCCCACCGGATTTACGGTCGAGCGCGTTACCAACCAGGCTACCATCTACCTCAATCAACGTTAATTTTACATAATTGATATCATTGTATACACAGATGCCCGGCGCGAGTCATCAGGATAAAATAAGAAATGAAGATATAAGACGCAAAACAAAAGTTGCCGATATAATTGACCGCGGTGCTAAACTAAAATGGCAGTGGACTGAGCATATATCAGATATACGAAAAAGAGAAATGTTGAAAGACCTTCCAAAAAGTGGTCTGGCGACATAGTCATTGGTGTGAAAAACAGAGACGTATGGAAGGATCCGTACGTCTAACAGTGGGAGGGGGGAGGGCTGAAGAAGAAGTATGGGTAGAAGAATATCAGTTAAAGACGACGGTGTCTACGACGCAGAGTTGTTTGACGAAGACTATGTCGTGTACCGTAGAGACAGAGACTTGGAGGTCGCGGGCAAAATGGATGGAGGTGGTGTCTTGATCGCAGTATCTCGCGCATTCAACTGTTTGCGACAGCCGGAGTGGGAATCCACTTGTGAAGACTTGTTTGTCTCACTCTCATTGGTCTCTAAGAATCATAAAAAGGTCAATGTTGTCCTTGGAATAGCCTATATTCCCCCATCCTCTCCTGTACGCGATTATGAACCACATTTTAGTAAAATATCTGACAAATTAATACAAAACAACCGTGACACTCATATTTGTATAATAGGAGATTATAATATTCCAACTATCAAATGGATCACTGATGGCGGTGATCCGCTAACTGCCTTAATAGAATCACATAGTGGTGCACCTGCTCTGGCTCTTGTGGAGGCAATGGCCTTCTTAAACGTGAACCAATATAATTTAGTCCCAAATAAAAATAATGTGATACTAGATCTGGTATTGTGTGACCTAACGTGTTGTGTAAGCCGCTGTGACTCTCCGTTGGTGGGAGAGGATAGACATCATCCTGCCCTGCTGATTGACGTTCCCCTCGAGGTTGAAACAATGCTTGACATAAATGATAGACCTAAATATAATTATTTTAAATCCAACTTCGCTGAGATAAACAAAAAACTATGTGAAGTTGACTGGAACCAGTTGCTGGATGACAAAGATGTAAATGGCGCAGTGGAAGCTTTTTATAACAAACTGTTATCAATTATTGATCAGCACACACCGAAAAAAATATCTAAGACACGAAAGTTCCCAATCTGGTACAAAAGCTCTACGATCACGCTCGCTAAGATGAAGAATAAATACTGGGACCGTTGGAAGAAATACAATAATCAATATGACTATGATGTTTTTTCATCTTATAGAGCTGAGCTTAAAACCACGCAAAAAAATGACCATCGCAACTACATCAGAAATATCGAGCAGTCTCTCCAAAAAAATATTAAACCATTTTTCGCGTACGTAAATAACCTCAAGTCATCTAACAATTATCCTAAAAGTATGCACTTCAATGGTATAACTTCAAACGACCCAGAACAAATTGTGGAACTGTTCAGTGATTTCTTTCAGTCGGTTTTTAACAGGGATTCATCTACTGATTCTGACGATGATCCAGCTTCAGTCACTCAGTCCAATACTTCGGCCGCACTGTGTACTGTCAATATTTTAAGCTCGGAAATATATCAAAAGCTTATCAGCCTGGACGTTAATAAGGGTGCCGGCCCTGATTTGTTGTCACCATTGGTCCTCAAGCGGTGTGCCCCTCATCTGACGAAACCTCTTCGCATTCTCTTCAATAAAAGTATTAATGAGGGGTGCTTTCCATCCGCTTGGAAGACTGCAAACATTACACCCATCCACAAATCTGGCAGTAAGGCTGATATAAATAATTACCGACCAATATCTATTCTCTCTCCAATATCAAAAGTGTTTGAAGCAATTATTAAGGATCACCTGTCGCATTTTCTGGGACCACAGTTTATAGCTGAACAGCACGGTTTTATGAGGCAAAAATCCACTACGACTAATTTGCTGGTATACTCTGACTTTTTATTTAATTCGATGGACAGACGGTTGCAGGTTGATGCAGTTTATACTGACTTCAAGAAGGCTTTCGACAAGGTGGACCATGCAATATTACTAAATAAGCTGGCCCTGCAAGGCATTCATGGAGACCTTCTCAGGTGGATGAAATCCTATTTGACGCAAAGACTAATGACTGTAACATTAAACGGTTTTAATTCCAAATACGTGACGGTCACGTCCGGGGTACCACAGGGATCCGTGCTAGGACCATTGTTATTTGCAATCTTTATAAATGACATGAGTAATTGTTTTCAGAACTCCAACTATTTGTTTTTCGCTGACGATTTAAAAGTATACCGTCACATAGGCTGTGAGGCAGATGCAATGAAACTTAACGATGACCTAGCTAGAGTTTATGATTACTGCGTTGCGAATAGACTGGAGCTTAACCTAAAAAAATGTAACTCTATAACGTTCACCAAGAACAGGAATATAGTTAAACACAAATATGTTATTGATGGTAACCAACTGGCGCACCTAACCAAAGTCAGTGACCTAGGTATTATATTTGACAGCAAACTCCATTTTGACACACACATAGAAGAAATGTTAAAAAATTGTAACAAACTATTGGGATTCGTACTAAGGGCGTCTAAGGACTTCAGGAATTACGAGTCACTATTGCAATTGTTTACTTCACTTATCCGGTCTAGACTCGAATACTGTTCGCCTATTTGGAATCCCCTTTACAATAAGTACACCACTGACGTTGAAAAAATTCAAAGTAAATTCATTCGTATTTGTGAGCGTAGGTTTCCTGGTTTTGACTCATCGCGCTTGTTCAATCTCTCTAAAAGGCGCGAACTCATTGACGCATGTATGTTGCAGAAAATATGCACCTCAATGGTCGATGTACCCACACTACTGGCCGATGTTGGATTTTGTGTACCGTCGCGAAGACGATATTTCAGACCATTTCACTTAAGTCTTCCCTTAACTAATGCAGGTTTGAGAAATCCGCTCCGTAGAATGGTGAGTACCTACAATGACAAGTTCGCCGACGTTGACATATTCGCCACTACTCCTAGTACTTTTAAAACTTTAATTTTTAAGAAATTGACTAATGGTAACTGACATAATAATTTATAATCACATTTATAATATATTGACTTTATAATCACATTTATAATATATGACATAACCTGTTTTAACAAACTAATTCAATCTTTTCAAGTTGAACATTCCTTCCCTTCCCTTTCTTTCCTCCTTCCTTTAAGTGATTGGTGCCTGATGTGCTTTTTATTTCAATTGTTTAGTTAATGTTATTATTGTTTTTTTTTTTTTTTTTAATATTTATGACTTTTATTTTGTGACTATGTATTTAGTTTAGTTTTTATGTATTTTAATTTTGGTAAGGCTTAGTTTCCTTTATTAGTAGTATAGATTGCCACTTAACTGACAAAATTTTGCTGACATAAATGTGAATACATATAAGTAGGGCATCACTTATGATTAGACTTTTTTTTTGTGTTTATATGTACTGTGTTTATATGTGTGATGTCTGTTTGTATTCCAAAGCTGAATAAATAAATAAATAAACGACATCAGAAGAATCTGGTTGAGGTTTGTAAGGAAAACTGTAGCTAGTTCATCAGATCAGAGGTCCTCGAAATAGCAATCAAGGTATACAGAAGTCTTGGATCCAAGACCCAGCCACGAATTCAAGACTCATTGGCAAAAGATACACAGATAATGAAGTATCTCTATCTATCTATCTATACCATCAGGCCACGCCCCTTGCAAGGTATGTAGAGAGGACAGAGCGCCAGCCATCCCTATCCTTGCACACACTCCTAGCCTCCGTCACATTCATGCAATTTGTCATACACGCTCGCCGATTCCTTTTACTCAAAACGCGTCCAACGCGATCTTCTCGACATGATCGGACCAGGTCAATCTCGGGCGGCCGCTATTCCTCACCCCTCTTCGCTCACTCAAATATATATTTTTTGTCATCCTGTCATATTTCATTGTCTCAACATGCCCAAACTATCTTAGTTTATTCACTTCCATTCTTGTCACAACACCAGTCTTGCAGTCACTCATTTCCCTAATAACCTCATTCCTTATAATGAAATCTATCTATACCCTCACGCCACGTCCCTTGCAGGGTAGGCAGAGAGGACAGAGCGCCAGACAGCCCTATCCTTACACACACTCCTAGCTTCCGTCACATTCATACAATTTGTCATACACGCTCTCCGATTTCTTTATATAATAATAAACTCTTTATTGTCATATTTAAAAATACGCACAATGGGCGTGCTTATTGACAAGAGGCAATCTCTTCCAGCAAACCACAGTGAGTATATACATGGACAGAATACAATTAAATTAAATAAACATTGAAATACATAAGCGGGTGAATATTAGATAAGTACATGTTTATATAAAACTAAGGTAGATATAATTATATTAATACATCTTATGGCACATCAATTTCTAGCTACTACACTCACATATTCGCAATTACAAGAAAGAAAAATTAATTAGTTGGGAAGGTATATTGGAAAAGAGGAGTGAATTGGAGGGAAATAAATGTAATTGTTGGAGTAAAGACTGTATTATGATATAAAAAAAACGGATTGTGTTGTTAACCAAATAATCGTTCTTCCTTACAATATTGTAGATTCGATTACATGATAGGTAGTTGAGTTCGCATTGATTGATGTTTCTCCATGTATGATTGATGTATTCAACGTGATGGTCTTTTCTTCAAATTTATTATTACAGTTTTACATAAGATAACGACTGCACGAAGCAGACAAAATAAATATAACATTGTTTTTATTTGAATCTCAAGACGATGATAATATTCTGGGATTTGAATTCATTCAATACTGAAGATAAAATTTGTATGAATTGTTAAAAACTTACTTTTGTAAGGTATGCACATTGCACGCATTTTGCTTCTGAATTGTTAAGTCGTTTATAAATGCCGGCGCAGGTGCAATTTGTACCTATTTCTTTTTTTACTCATTGGTATGTTAGAATATTACTTACTTTTAAGAGTACCATACCGACATTTCAAAAATTTCTAAAAACGGGAGACCTTATATCTTGACAACCGACAACCATGCTTTGGAACAAATAATAATAATAATAAAATTTATTGTAAATTAAACATTTATACATAAGCATTAAAATTAGATTTACCTAACTAGGCAGAGCCCGTACTAAGGTAAATCAGTTTCAGCCTTTGGTTACATTTGATTTGATTTAGAAAGAAAAAATAATAAGATAAGATAATAAGATAAGAAAGAAGAAAAAAAAAACAATAGTATTAGAAGTAAAGTATTGAAATTAAAAGTAATGACAATAGTAACAGTATGCAAGTAATAACAATAGCATTAAGATCAAAACAAGAATTATATACAGTACAATATTAGACTTTTAGAAAGAAAAAGAATAATGTAAAATAACAGGGTAAGAGAAGCAATACAAAAATAATCAACTATCAAGCGCGAAGACAGAGACAGACATACGTATACACACACACACACGCACACACACACCCACACACACACCCTCACACACACACACACACACACACACACACACACACGCACACACACACACACACACACACACACACACACACACACACCCTTACACACACGCACACACCCTCACACACACGCACACACACACACACACGCACACACACAAACACACACACACACACACAAAATAGGGTAGATGCATTGAACATTTTATCTAGGGAATAACCGTAAAAGATTTTTTATATCTTGTCTATCTATCTCACAATTATTTTTGAAAAACACCTCTGATCTTTTTTCTGAAAGACGGAAACTCGTTTCCCGAAAGTCGGGGAGTAAATTTTTTTTCGTACTGATAATATGCATTAAAATCTAGGGAATAACCGTAAAAGTTTTTTAATAGACGCAAAATTAACTCCAAAAAATGGAAAAAAACGCTATTTCTACCATTTTATCATGCGATTGTTCACGTAAATTTGAACCTTAATGCCGTGGGAAATGACTGTGACTTCATTCTTGGTACCAAGGCCTTAAATATTTACTGCAATTTGTAGAAGATGGGATAGTTTGTCATATTTACTTGATTATTGTTACATACAAATTGGACAAGCACAAAGACAACACCAGATGTTTCTTGTAGCAATATTATTGTTTGTTCTTATCAGCTTATGCAACTGACGAGCTTCTAAACTGATCTCACACTTTTTACTTTCTACCATCAAATCATTTTGCTTCTCCTCGAATTCTAAAACTCCGCTTTATTATAAAACCCTGCACTTTAATTTTTGCATAATTTGCAGCGGAATTTCACTGGCGCACGTATTTTTTTATCATAAGGCAACCGCGCAGTTCATAAAGCTATTGTCATTTAACCTCTTCATTAACGTCAGACTCGAAATTGTGAGAGAGTTTTATAAGAATAGCGAACAGCGTATTTATTATTATACTTAGTGCTGTATTAACTACCAGGAGCAAGCCAGTGTCGAGAGAAAATTAAAATTTATGATTCAGTTTTTAAGAGACCGTAAAGTAGGGCAGTGAAAATTTAATTAATCTGTTACTTAATGAGATGAGTGAACTGTTTATATTCATGTTTTTTCTCATACCAATGAAGTTTAAAAAGAAAATAATCACTTTAGATGAGAGAACTATTCAGAATGACTTTTGCATTCCTTTCATTGGCTTCAAGTCTTTCAAATCAAAACATCTCCCAAAGAAGAAAATAAAACAGTTCTTAACTACTACTTAACTTGCGGATTTATTATGAAGAAATTCTGTCAAACTTTGCATTTATGGACATAAGTTGAGAGGATGAGTAAGAATCAATTAAAAAAAAGAGATAGAAAAAATGGTCATTTGGAGCAATTATGTCAACGACATTTTCAAAATGCCGAGTACTTTCTGAAATAAACATTTACTATGTGGATAGAGCGACCATGTCAAAGCAACCACCAATACACTTTACCACTGCCACCTAGAGGCTCTTTATACCTTCTCTAGGAGGCGGTGACTTTCCACGAGCCGCACATCTGGGCATGGACAGCGGCTCGTGGAGGAAGATGGTATGGGAGTGGGAGCCACGACCCAATATTGTCATGAGGAAAACGACAGCAGCATGTCGATGAGGAATGCACAAACGGTATCGAGGTCTTTACTGACAATAGTATCATTAGAACTGAAATAGAACATGTGTGAGGTAGATTACAGCATTTTGTTTGCTTATTTCTCCAGGGATGGCGTTTGTGTTATAAGGGGTCATGTGTATTCAAAAGCTGCAGTTCATTTACGGGGAATAAATTAATAATTTCATAAAACTATGAGTGCCTGTGTTCACTTTACTGATATTTTTACAGGTAGATAATTGATTTTAATAACATCGTACAAAAATGAAATAACAAACAAACTAAAATTACTTATTTAATTGACATCGCTGTACCAAATACATTTAATATTCAAACAACCGTCGCAGAAAAAATTCGTAAATATACAGAATTAGCAGGTGAAATAAAAAATATTTGGCATTCTAGGTCGGTATATATAATCCCATTAGTATTATCAGCTACAGGTATAATACCAAAATCGCTAATAAACAATTTAAAAAAATTAGATTTACCGGAAAATTTATACATAAAAATGCAAAAATCGGTCATTATTAATACTTGCAATATTGTAAGACGATTCCTAAATACTGATATTTCAGGCACAATGCTTCTATTTTAGGCCCCGCGCATCTGAGCCTAATCCTGTGATATCCGTGATATCTGGATAGGTGAATTTTTCCCAGTATTAGGCTGATGAGTTTATATGTGAATCATGAATGATAATATGTAGACTCTTCTGGCTGATAATACTGAGAAGTGTGTTGGCAAAGTCATGCCTCCGCGTATTAAAATGTACAGAGTGAAACATAAATTAATTAATTAAATTTGCATAATTGTAAGGGAATTAATGGAACAGGAATTGTTTTACTAGCACCCTCAGGGATGCAGCGATGAATTTTTGTACAGAAACGGGTGTAACTTTTAATTATCAACAAAATATTAATTATTCTCATTATTGCACAGTCATGTTAGTCCCACGCAAACAATTTTTCCTGCTGAAAGTGAAAAGGGGAAGGTTAATCACCATATAGTATTTTAATATGGGTTCCTATTTTCAGGAATCAGTCTTAACACTGTAGTGTAAAACTGATAGAGAAATCATAAGCTAGGTACATATTTTGACCAACGATAGATCAGAATTCTACCTAGGATATATGCTATTGAAAAATCGTATATCTGTTATGGTTAAAGAGAAAATGACTTTAATTACAAAACAGCATGTAAGCAATAAGATAGCAGGCTAGAGCAGGCTAGAAATAAACAAATTAATAAAAACAGTGGAATGTTTTCTACAGAGAGCCAAAAGTCAACCGTCTCAAAAGTAATACTCCGTAGAACCCACTGACTCAATATAGGCAGTAAAAATAATTTTCCTTTATACGAATTTGGGCTCTGAGCCGGGATTCTCGGTAGAAGGCATTCCAAGGTTCAATCACGACTTTTGAGCTGATAAAAGTGATGCCATTCCTATTACACAAGCTCCTTTGGTAGAATATTTTACCATCTTTGCTATTGCAGTCTGTAGAAAGTAATGCTACGAAAAACATACCCCAGACAATTTCATCTTACGAATCTTCTGGATTGGTTGCAGATTTCACAGAAGAACCATTAACGTTAATTTTGGTAAATTTTCTATCGTAAACAACTATAATTAAAAAATCCTGAACTACTCATAGGGTACATTATTATTGTTTAAATTTCAAATACGTAGTAGGGTTGAAATTATTTTCCTCTTTAAAATTGTACCAACCTCCCCATGTTCATGACTTGTTATTTTAAATATTGACTTTAACTAATGATTAAACTCTTATGCTGAGCCAAGCATATTCTGACTTATACAGGATGCATGTTAGAATAACTAAGTCAGGAGTACCTCCCTCACAAAATCCCTACCAAAATAACCTCTACAAAATCCGGTCTTTTTTCTTTGCTAGGTCTACCAATTTGTTTAGAAAGTGGTTTCTCTGTATTAAACTATCTCTATTTTTTATTGTTATCTTTAAGACTATCACTTTCAAGATTTCTTTATCGTATTGGTATAGTCTTTCTACTTTTTTGTTAATTCTCATAGACAAGTCAAAGAACAATAATGTACCTTATTAATTTTTAGCACCTTATCGAACTTAAAATTTCGAAGGGGAGGCAGAAACCGAAATTAAGTTAACTGTTTAGATTGCAAACTTGAACTGAATTAAATAATTACGTATGTTTTCACGGTCAATGGTCCTGATGCTTTGAAGTAAGTGCTCTGATCCACCCTGGTGAATTTCATTTTAGAATGAGACTCAAAAACTAGACAGTAATTGGACATACATGGATAACCCTATATCGCAAGTAAATTGTTAAAAGTTTGCAAATCAGAAACATCTAGAGACACTTCTTCTCTTATTTTTTGAAATATATAGCCTAAGAGACATAACACGCTGTATCTTATTAAGGGGAAATAAATCATAATTAGTATCTTACGTCAATCAGTCTCTACTGTTTTCATAATATTACATAAGTCTAAAATGTGTCAATATTGATGTTGAAGTACTTCCAAAAGTACAGAGAATATAAATACAGGAGATCGTAGATAAAGATTTCCGTATTCAATTTAAAATTTGAATCTCATGAACTCTCGATATGTCAGTTCTGCTTTCGTTAGAAACTAGATGATCACATTGCAATTTTTGTACCAAATGTGAAACGGTGGCGAACTTATTTATCTGGGTGGGTCAGATAAAAAGCGATTTTGAAAAGCCTCTTCCATCATGCCGTATCCTTTATTGGGTAGAGAAAGAGGACAGAGCAGGTACCCCACATTTCTATTCTTGCATGCATCTCTGTGACATTTTGTTGGTTTGTGCCTTAATTCATTCATACGATAACAGTTGTCAAATTTTGTAATTTTTCCTTAGCTCCGTTATCCATACTAATAATATATCCACGAAAAGCTACATAATTATGAACTGAAATGAAAATTCTTAACTTCCTTGTAGGTAGGCGCTATTACATTACACATGTACGCTCTGTTTGACATATCATCAGAAGCAGTTATACCTATGCTTCATCAGTAGGTTTGTTCTAATTAAAGAGAGTAAATTATAAAATTACATGCTCAGAATTCATCTTTAAATGCCAAAATTTCAAATTTTATCTTTTCATAAACAGTTTTCTTTCGCCAATCTGACTAGAAACTAAGCCCTGAAATATTGATTTCCAGCCACTCCACTCGTAGTGTCCCTCTAGAACTTTGAGTGTTCTTTTTTTGGGGAGACGACGTTAAGATGAGGTTTCATGCGTCAGAGCTTAGCAGATTTATTCGGTTGTACAAAATTAACCAAGGGTAAAATAATTTAAATATCTTGGTACATAATATATCAAAGTCCAATTAATTTCTATTTAAGTTTGGTACCACTTAAGACATCAAAGTCCATAGAATATTTCTTCAGAAGGACAGTTCCTTTAAGTTGTTAATTCGTCGAGAAGATAATTCAATACTACTTTGCTTTATAGATTGTTGTTCAAAGCTAATGGCTACATCAACTGACTGAAGATATTTTAATGTTTATGTCACACAACTTTGTCAAAGTTTAACGGTTGCTTGATATTATTAAAGGATTTAATTAATATCCCCGAGTTAAAAGTTTCATTAAGAGGGATGGGAGATTAAACGCTCTTTATTATCTGAAATATTGATTGAGTAGTTTTGTTCTTGTCCTCGTCTCCATAATCTCTGCTATTTGCATTTTATGAACTAAAATTGTATTCAAGTCTGTCATTTTCAATCTATCTCTTGTCTATTTAGGTTATTTAGGATAGGTATTTCCAAAAACAGGATAGGTTGGATCGATTGCATATCTAATGAAGCAGTTTCAAATATCACCAATAAAGAGAGGCAGTTACTGACCAATGTCAAAAGAAGAAAGTCTTCATACTTCGGTTCATACGCAGTTATATGATTAGTGTGCTCTTCTACAACTGGAGTCTTCTACAAGTGGAAGGAAAGGTAAATAGTAGGAGAGGTTTGGAAAGCTAAATTGAATTATGGCTTATAAACCTTAGACAGTGGTTTGGTGAGCCAGATGTCGCAGCGCTGGTTGGACTGACCCAGGATAAAGAAAAAATTAGGATGATGGTAGTCAATCTCCAATAGTGAAGGATGAACATTTGTAAAACCTTTCATGAACTACGGACATTGGGTTATTTCATTTGTTAGTTACCATTTTGCTATACAAGCAACTCATTAAAAATCTTTATACTCGTACAACAATGTTGAAAAACCTGAAAAAAAAAAACAGAAAATTTGGAAAAAAAACATACATTAGGTTGTGAATTTCAGACTTTTTATCCTACGAATTTTTGCTTATTTTTTTGACACAAATGATAATTCGGCCAGTAAAAGCTTTTTTTTAAAGAAGTTAATACAACACATTTAGATTGATGCATGTCATGTTGGTACTGTGGTCTTATATATTTCAGTATTGTAGACTGAAACATCCAAAAAGCATTAGCACTTTACTCCCTAAATATATTATAATTATTTGTATATACGGCGATGTCCTCTGTTGCCTTGTGTAATTAACATTCATAATGATTTTGCAATGTCATTGCGACAGTATCCATACACTTGTCTAGATACACTTCATCATACAAATACTGGTCATATTTTGTCAATCCATACAAACTCAATGTGAAACTCAAAATTGTGTGGAGCTTGACATTCAAACTTTTCATTTAAGGCAAATTAGTAAGCAGGGAAGGAGATGTCGGTAGAGTTCTTGTCTTGCAGGTGGGCAGTAGTTGCGAAAGGCGAGCAACGCAACAGATAGGAGTGAAAACGTTTGGAAGGCCTATATTCAGCAGTGAAAAGACCAGTTCTATAAATAGCGCGACATCGTATTAAAATGGTGGATGGATGAGTGATAAAAATTAAGAATCATATCATAAAATTAGTGATAAGAAAATTATGTTGTTGCCATGAACCAACCAAAAAATGAGCAAAACACCAAAAATAAAACATAGAGCCAGGGATGGACCCTTGAGGCACTCCTCATTCAATAACAGTCATACATGGAAAATGTGGATAAAATTACATTTCCAACTTAAAATATACCTCCTAGTGAGAAATGTTTGCAGTAAACATTGAGTTTTCAAAGCCCTTGCTGAGAAAAGGCGGAATTAGTGTTGTTATAATAGCAAAGTCATGACGACTTATATTTTGCATAATATGATGAATGGTTTTGGTCTAGGCTTTGATTAATGCATTACGTATTAATGCTTTCCATTTAACTTGAGTATTTTCAACGCCGTCACTTTTTTCCGAAAACCTATCAACACTCACTTTTCAAAATCCATTAACTAAAAAATGTACCTACCTAAGTCATTATGTTTGTATAGGCGGAAATGAAAAAATCGAAAAATAGGGAATTAAGATAAAAGAGTGAAAGTTCCTATGACGTGATGAATGAATCTGAATCTTATTTGGTAGATGCTTTGCAGTGAAATCTATATTATACAAATATTTAACAAAACTCACCATGAAGCAAAACACAGAGTGGCATAAGCAATCCGTATATATCAAAGTACGATATCTGACATAAAATTTCGTGATTTGGGAGGGGACCAATTCCTCTCTGTCGACTTGAAATTTCACCTTTCCTAGTCTTAAAATTTGGAAAACTTACTTTGATTATGATGAAAGTTGTACGTCATGGCAGGTATCTTGTCTACGTTTCACATTCATAAATTTATGTTTTTCTTTAGGTAACTAATCTTGAATCAACAGTATGGGAGTTACATGAGTATTCTCCTCGCTCTGAATGGATCCAATATAATAAGACTCATTTGAACACTTTCCTATTCATACAAAGCCATTATATAACGTGACTTGGCATGTTTTATATTTCAAGCTTCACACACACGAGAGAAATGAATGATTTTATTTCATGAAAAAACCGTTCGCGTTATTTTGAAAAATTACCCATTAAATGAACTTCATAAGTATTAGCTAATGTATTTCATAAGTAATAGAAAATCATGCATACTATATCAGTACCTTAGAACATATTTTGACATCTGGACGAGTTGAAAGATCCAATTCCGTTTAAGGAAGGAAATGGCAAGGAAATCGGAAATCATCAACACTAGAGTCATTGAAAATTACAAATGTTTTTGTAACTCTTAAATTAATTTAAGTAGGTACTTACTTACTTTCCGTGTCCCGACTACTATCGAATCTTGTTACTCAAATGTTCGGTCACATGGACACCCCTGGAATTCGCTAGTAGTGCATCCTCGGGCCTGTATGTCATTCCTGTTTGAACACATGTAAATAGATGACTGTGATCCTGTACGGCACCACACTCCTCTCTGTAACCCCATTTTTTTAATTAGGAAAATGAACAAATTCATACCTAGGATATTTACGAGTGTATCCTACAGCAAACGAAAGTGTGATGAGTTTCTTCTCCAACATTAGGTAAAAGTTTTGGTCTCAGCGCTTATTATCATTAGAAACTCGTTTATATCTGATTTATATCTGATTTATATCTGATTATATCTGATTATAATTGTCCCTTATGAGGTCTGCTTGCGCTTCTAGGTCCAGTTCTAATAACACCATGTTTTTGAATAATCTAAACATATTTATTTCGATATATTACTGCCTCTGTGGATAAAACGCATCGATACATTGACTGATAAACGATACTTTTAAAATACCTATACTGTCGATTGAACCATAAAATGCTTTGCAAAATTTCCATCATTTGTCGATGTGTCATTTTTGTTACCAAGTTTAATTTCATTATATAGATTCTGCTTTGGTGTTTCAATGAAAATAATGTTAAAAATTCGTCAATTAGGCGTGTTCTTTTCATCATAAGATGGGTGATAAGGTTTGTTTTTATTAATTACATCGGTACATGAGCGCACAAAAGATTTATAAACAAGATTCTGCAATGTTCGCACTTTTATAAAATCTCTCAAGAAGAGGGAGAAATGGATTGGTTCATCAAATTAGCTCGAGGGGGCGATAAATAATTACAAAATATGATTTTCTTATTAATATTAAACCTCTTAGGAGTCAAATATTCAGCGCCATCGTTGGTAACGAGAGTTTAAGAAAACAGCAAAACATTGGCGAGGCATAAATTTTCTTAACGATTGTTTCGCGTTCATAAATATCTTCTATTGGGACCAAAGCTGCATTAATAAGATTTTTCAGAAAAAAACAAATTCACAAGACTAAAAATACCACTTCTTTAAGAAATCGCAAGTCATCAAATGTTTCATTAGATGCTTTCAGTCATTATTTCAGTCAGATACGTTTCCCTCAAAAATAGCGGAATACATAAAAAACGCCTAAAACCCTACAGTGTTGTTGGTACAATTAGAGAGAGATCGCTCAGTAAATAAGTACTACAGATCATGTCTTATAAGATTCTTATATTTATGTTTGGCTGTTAGGTGATTTTTTTTTATTTATTAGTAGTTTACATAGTTCTGTATATTGTAAGTTCCAAATATTGTATACCTACACGTAAGTATTTCTTGCTTAGATTTCCAGACCTGAGATTTTAATATGCTTAGTATTTCTATCCATTCTTTTCAGTATTCAGTTCGGTACAAGTCTCGAGTAAATAAAAAAATAAATCAAATCGTCTAAAAATTAGAATCCAGCACCTTTCGCTTGAAAGTTCCGTGGTTCCATCTTCTACAGAAAATGTCGATCTATTATATATTTTTACAATGTTCCTGATACGATTTATCGTAGTGGTTTTGTGTGCATTTTCAAGTCATTCCTATGAATTGTTCTCTCTGTCTTAAAATGGCTGTTTAGTTTCATGTTGTTTTAGGGGAGTGAAAGGAAGCCGTCTTTATTCTGCTCGTAAAAAGCCTGACAACCTGAATTTCCGCCACATCCGGTTTACTGACCCCTCTTCTCTTTACTTAGTCGCCACCACCACCACGTTGTCGTATAGCAAATCCTACCGACATTTCCTGCCGGAGCGCCGCACTGGACATCCGGTAGCGTCGTGCGACTATTAGCTTTAAAACGTTTTTATTTTTAATTTATGAAATATATTTACTTTTATGGTTCAGTATTAGAATTGAATGAAATAATTTCTTCTATTGTAGTACTCCACCCAGGAGCATTTTTTTTTCAAAAATATTTCCTGTTTTGGAATCAACCTTAATAATGTCTGCTTTATTTTAAAAATCATTTTTGTCTTTTCAATGCATGCTTTCTTTTTGTAGGGTGAGGACATTGTTGGTGCAGTTGCGTCGGTTAGAGCGCTGATTTTTAATTAAGAGGTTCCGGGTGTGAATCTTCTTGCTGATGATGTATTCTGTATTTTACGAGAAAAGTTTACACTTAGCATGTTTAATGTGTCCAGGGAAAGCATTTCGGTTTGTGTTTATAAGAATACAAGCCTAGATGTTTTGATAAATGACCTCCATATGAGTGTATGCAGTTAATAATTTCAAATAAACATACCATAAATCTTACCGTATTTTCTTAATACTTTACTTGTATCATTACCGCTGGTTGCTTCAATATCATCCGGTGTTTTAATGTGAACTCCTTTTTCAACGAAGGGCTCAAGATTCGCCAAAAGGACTACCAAACTAAAGATTGTAAATAAGATTTTTATTTTTTGACTGTATCTATTTCTTTCTTGTATTTAGGATATGAGTATTCCGCACACAGAATAGGTTTGTTTAAGTCGTTCCTAATGTTATATTTATTTTAGACATACAGTAATATTTCAGTAGTTTAATATTATGAGTAGCTAAAATACTTTATAAAGACATATCATTAATTAAACTGTCTCTTAAGTTAGTTTATCGCGAGTATTCACCAGAGTCAAAACTTAAACACCGCTATCAACACAACTACAAATTATTCATATTAATATTACTTGGAATAAGAAATTCAGATATATTTCGTTCTCAAACCAGAGATGTTTCTCAAACCAAAGTTTGATATTGATAATATACCAAACCGATATTTTGATACCCGTTGAGAAAACTTAACTTTGGAGTATTTTTTCAATCAATAAAATTTGTTATAAAAACGTTGAAATTGATATTTGATATTTGTGATATGATGTGATATGAAAATGATATTTGATAATATACCAAACCGATATTTTGATACCCGTTGAGAAAACTTAACTTTGGAGTATTTTTTCAATCAATAAAATTTGTTATAAAAACGTTGAAATTCTAAACTACAATATCTTTCCAAGATCAGTTGTATTTCTGGACTGTCCTATTCCATCAGTCGTGATACCCTCTCAAATAATGAGGGAGTTTACAGAGCATGTTTTTTCATGAATTGAGTGGACTATGGATCGTTTTCAATATACACATATAGAAACAGATTCCAAGTGTGTATTCACAAACTAGTTTACCGACGGTTCTGACTTTTGGTCACTAAATGGTGATTACACATTACACAGAGATATTTTGCTTAATATGCAAGAAGCCACATGACTTTAACATTTTTTTACCACAATGAAGCAACAGTAGAAAGTTGTATGACTTAGAGAGTTTGTATTTTTTTGTGGAACAAAACCTTGGAAATTGTAAGAGCGGTTTTTAAATTTCTGCTCATAGCTGATGTTGAATTTCTTCCAATTATAGTATGTAGTTAATGTTCGTTTGCATCCTTAGATTTCAGTAAATGGAGTTAGTCTTCTTCCTGTTGATGAAATTAAACAGGAAACGTGCGAAGTAACTGAGAAAGTATCTTTTACTGTTATTTTATATGTATATTTCATTTCGTAGATGAGAAAATTCAGAGAAAAAGTTGTAGAGTATTCATAAATTTCTACGATGCAATCCATGCTTTTGATGTTAAGTAATTCTTAAGTTCTTTGGACGAAGTTAAGAAATAATGCAAAAGTGGTGCGTTGGATTTGTGATACGAATGTTGCGAATTCCATGGACAGCGAATAGAACCAATATCTCAATGATGAAAAAAAAATTGTATCATTCTTCAGACTTTCTAGAAATTTTCTGCAGTTTTTTATCATACTGGCCAAAGATCCAGAAGATAAGTGGTCGAAGAGGATCTTAACCTAAGAACAATTGCCTGGTGCGTAGGAAGATCAATACTACGATGGAGGGATGACCTTGATAAACATGTGAGTTCCCAATGGATACAGAGAGTCCAAGGCAGATGTTCCTGGAAGAAAATGGAGGTGTCTTTCGTCCAGGGATGGACGGGATTGGGCTGATGAGAAGAAAAAGAGAAGAGATTATAAAGAATCTTATCCTGAACTTCTCCACCGATTATTCACTTATCGACGCGACGTTGGCAAATTCAGTGACCGGGCTTCAACGTGATAATGTAGATTGTAGGTGATACTCGTATAATCACATAATATATCTACCTAATATTATTATTAAGTATAACTTGAAACTTTCACGATTGCAAGAGGCTCCTTCTGCAGGATTAATACACCTACTGACAAACTGCACTGCAAATTATAACTTGTGCTAGGTGGCTAAATGCGGGGCAAAAATCACAGTAACAGATAACATGTTCTAGCTATGAAGAAATCTGTTATCTTGCACCTAAAAAAATGTTCAAAATGTATTAGAATCGATGTTTTTACCCTTTGTACAAAAATCTACATTGTACAGGTTACCCTACTTCTTGAGAATGTATGGAATTAATATAATGTTCATTGAAAAGTATTTCATTGAAATGTTTTGTGATAATTTTTGAGACTCCTCGGACTTACTATGTAATAAAGTGTTTTTCTCTCCTATAGACAAAATATTTTTGTCTAAACCTTGTTTTCTTTTTTGCGTTTATTATACACACTCATCCATTTGTGTTGAGCAGTGCAAACATATTCCCTAAATTGTTGTTGCCTTGTACTTTTGTGAATGTTGTTATTGTAGCAGATTTGATCAGTGAAAACTGTTTTGGTACAGGTCTATTACTGTGTATCTGATTTCAGTAACTTGCAGACTTGTTTATTTTGAGTAGATGATGTATGTTAACATAAGATATCATAGAACTTCATCTATGCACTATAATAAATAGCTGGAGTATGAAAATTACTTTATATTAACTTTAAATGATATTTATCTTCTTCTTCATTAGCCTTCTTCCCTCCACTGCTGGATACAGGCCTCTACCAACTTGTTTCACTCGCCTCTGCTCTGACCCTTCCACATCTTCCACTGTGTAAATACGACTTGAATTTAGACAAATAATAAATTTTTCAGAAATCCTACGGCAGTTGCACAACTATCAGAAACAAGTAATTTCTATGACATTTAGTTTGGTATTGTCACAAACTTATATATATTTAAAAAAAATATTAAACCGATCAAACCTAAATAATATACTTTCCTGTAGGTACATTTTACATTACTTACGCTAAAAGCCTGTATCGTAGTGAAGGGTCGAATACATCGTCACCAACTGGATTCAAACCCAGAACCCACGCTTGGGAAACCCCTGCTGTAACCAACTGCATCACATATGCACTGATTTATTGTTAATCATAAGACTTCTTCTTCATTAGCCTTCGTCTGACCATATGTCCTGCCCATTACTACTTGAGACGCGCGGCTCATGATATCAGCAACTTTGGTTCGCCGTCTAATTTCTTCGTTTCCTAACCTATCCTGGAGACAAACACCAAGCATCTGCCGTTCCATGAACCTTTGTATGCATTTTAGTTTTTGTATACTTTTTACTGTAAGGGTAAATAAGAATTACTCAAGGAAAATTCGTTACATTATTTTATTTAATTTTAGTTGATTTATTCAGAACCTAACGAGACTGGTATTGGAGTTTGGTACCAATACTACCAATACGCTTCTACAATATTATTACCTGCATGGTTAGGTAAGGATAAGAGTTGGAGAATAATAATATCCAGTTCCATGCCATCGTCATACTCCGTATTGAAATCCAATTAAGTCAAATAATCCATTTTTAATTTCAAGCAGTAAAACATCGATTCAGTTTTATCTCAGCACGTAAATTTGACTCATTTTTCAAAAGGAGGTAATTGCATGTATTTGAAATTATTTCGTGAGCCGCTCCGCACTTTCGTGAGAGTGTGGTTGAAGTGCCAGAGGCTTCGGGCGGAGACTAGCCCCTGACCCAACCAAGTATAGAAAGGGAACAAGACATATGTATGTATATGAGAAATTATTACGAGTATGTTTTTTATTTATTTATTTATTTAATCTTTAAGTGAACAAGAAATACATATAAACATAAAAAAATTGACATAATACATATTATAAATCGTTGTTACCTAGGGCGAACTTATCGCAGAACTGAGATTTCTTCCAGTTAACCCCAATGTTGCTGCAGTACGAAATAAAATGGGTTGTACGTCATTTCTCAAGCACTCCAACTCAAATGTCCCCTAATACCAGAATTCTATCACCATGGTATGCAATGCAAGCCGTCGTATTTCTCAATTTAAAACAACTGTTATAATTCTTTGTGTATTGTACACGACAAATTCTGTGAGAGACCTTCATCTCAAAATCCAACGTTCCGCAAAATGTGTTGTGACATTCAAAGTAAAACTTACTTCTTCGAGTTAAGCACTTTTTGGATTACGTTCTATTTGCCGCATTCTACATACAAGAGTAGGTGAAGGTTCCTATTACCCACCACTTCTATTATTTTATTTTATACTATTTTTTAGCTCAGTACTATAATTTCAATATAATTCCGTTCCACTTGTAATTACATACGAGTATATCTGGAAAATTTATTGGGCAAATATAAGTTAGAACCAGTTTTGGAATGAATTAAAAAGAAATAAAAATAATATTATAAAAAAGAGTATAATAAGAATAGCCTTCAGAGAGGAATCGTTCATCGACACGAGAACGCAATGCTTGATGGGACCTCTGAAAAAAAAATATAATCCACCTGAATGAGTTTAGTGGACTTCCTGAGGACAGGAAATCCAAATTCTCTCCAAATTTGGAAGTGTATAGCTACGCGAACATACACCCGTTTTGCTTCCATTTTGCATTACATGAAGTCTGTCATCTTTGAAGACAGCCTGAACTCATTTTGATAGCAAAATCTAAATTTTATTTGTTCATGTTAGGATAACCCTAAAGCAGCTCATTATTTATTTATAAAAGGGGTGACATCGTCAAAAGGGGAAATATGAAATATGATAATAATATATAAGCAAATATTATGTGTTTGGTATTCTGACATGCACTACAGTATCACATATCCACATGATTTCACACAAGTATTAAAATACAATAACTTATCAATCAATAAAACTTTGCCCAAGTGGCCAAAATCCATTACAAATTGTTTTTAACAGTATTTGTATAGGAACAAATTGTTTGTAGTGCAAATAAATGTTAGTTTTTATAGGTAAATTGTTTACTTCAAATGTGTTAATTTAATAAAAATGTGACTTATTTCACACGACTAGTAAACTTGTCAGACAGGGAGCAAATTCAAGAAAGTAAGTTGGAGACCATGGAGCAACAAAATAACAACCCAAGAAACAATGGACCGATGATATTATCCCCATTCGTTGGTTGAAACCCAGAACGTTGAAAGCCGGAGAAAAAATATAGGTGGTAGATATCTTCATAATATAAGTTTGACATACTACTTTTGGGTACTTACCTACATACTTTGTTATATTATATACTGGTCAGTGTAAGAGTCAAGTGGAATAAAAACGATTTATATGTTAGATCTTATCTTGATCCGAGCAGTTAATGATCCAAAACCAGTTGAGTATATTATAGTTTTAACTAAATAGTTTAACAAATAGAAGTTGTCAGATTTTAACCTTCAAATAGATACGTTATTTTATCTAAAGTTTCGATCTTTGACATGAGTGTTTAAACGTTTATTGGTAACAAAACCGTAGAGAGTCTATCGGAATTTATAGAAGAATTCTTATTATGTAATATGTAGGTATACAAAAAACTCTTTAATGTCTTTCTTCTTTTTATTGAGTAAGATTTTAACATCATATGCGTAGCATTTGATGACAATTGAACTCACTTAACTACAAAATTAAACTCTAGAGACAAGGGTTGAAACAGAGCACGGAACAATGTAACTTGGAAGAATTTTAACGGGTACTGTATCAGCTAGCGAATAAAAGAAATGGAGTGATAAGAAGGATGACGACTAGATGTAGTAACAATATGACGTTACAAAATGAGACATTTTTGCTGAACGCAATGGACAAAATCCTAGTATCCCGCGTCTACGCTACAACAATACTGAATGTAGCAAAGATAAGATAAATGCGGCATATTTGACTTGTGTCAAAATTGTTCAACTTAAGGACAGTAAGAAGAATCATATGGCAAAATTGAACATGTACAAAAATTTTCAGATTTGGTTCATATGGTTTCACAAGGCATTAGTAAAAACTGAAAAAAATGGTGCGTATGCATAATTATGCTTTGAAAGATTAATTGAAAGCAATGATTTAAGTTTCCGTTGAAACCCAAATCCGGCATTAATAGTGTATAGAATTTGTGTTGCTTGACACTATTAACTGCAAACCAAACCCAATGACTCGTATGATGGGTAAAATGAAAATCAATAAAATAGACCTTTAGGTGATTAACCCTAAAACTAGAAACTAACGAAAGTGAGGCACTCCCTTTATAACCCTATTTTGAATATAGGCCAATTATTTATTAAGTCATGGTAATATTAACAAAGAAATCACGGAGTGGAAGAATTCCTTCATGTTATATTATTATTGGAATTTGTCCGTCCCATATCCTACGACCCAATCCATAAATTGATAAATTTATGTAAAAAGAATTTGATTAAGAGTGTGCATACCGACATTTCAAAAAGGACAATGGGCAAAAATGTATGGAACCTGGTCCAAGAGCCTCCACAAACAAGACATACAGGAAACGAAAGAACATACTTGTCTTACCATTCTGGAAAAGCACTATCAAATTCTGTACCGGGGTATTCTCGCTACGATCGTTTTTGTCCCAGGTATTAATATGAGTTTACCAAAAAATTGGTTTATATATTTTCGAAGTAATAGGAACTTGGTCCAAGAGCCTCCACAGATGTTGCTAGCGGAAAATGAAAGCACGTACTTGTATTACCATTCTGGCGAAATACCATCAAATTCTATCCCTGGACATTCTCGCTATGAATTTTTTTGTCTCGGGTATATAATGATTTGATTTAAAAATTAACATGATTCACAGATTTTCGAAGTATTTGGAACCTGGTCCAAGAGCCTCCACAAACAAGACATACAGGAAACGAAAGAACATACTCGTCTTACCATTCTGGAAATTCTGGCAGTCTGTGAGGGCACTTGGAAGAAGTTCCTAACATTTACTAAAGTATACACCAAGTTTTTCGTAATATCAAAGGAGAATGCTCATTCGGTATGAAAAAAAACCCAGGCTTGGCGCAAACAAAATGTATCTCAAACGATAGGTAAAAATGAGTAATTAAACACTGCATAGGGGGCATCATCGAAATCTATGGTTTAATGTGTGAAATACCTATTCGAAGTTTACAGGGGTCACATGAACGTATTAGTATAAGGAGCATTAAACAGTTACAATTGTGGTTTAAAAGCATATAATATGATGAGTATAAGGCAGCCCATCTTCTTTACCAGCCTTGGTCCCTCCACTACCGGATGGAACCAAGAAATAATAATTTTAAAAATATCATTACAACATAATCATTCCTGAATTTACACAATCACTGTGTCTCCTGAATTTCGAATAGGTATTTTACACATTTAGCCATTGATTTCGATGATGCCCCCAATGCAGTATTTAATTACTCATTTTTACCTATTATTTGAGTAACATTTCGTTTGCGCAGGGACTGGGGTTTTTTTTTGAGCATTCTCCTTTATACCTGGGACAAAAACGATCATAGCAAGAATATCCCGGGACAGAATTTGATAATATTCGGCCAAAATGGTAAGACATGTATGTACTTTCATTTCTCGCAAGTCTCGTTTGTGGAGGCTCTTGGACCACTTTCGCCCATTCTCCTTTCTAAAAACGGGAGACCTTCTATCTCGACAACCGTTACTAAATATGCTTTGGAACAAAATAGGGTAGATGCATTGAACATTTATCTAGGGAATAACCGTAAAAGATTTTTTATATCTTGTATAGATAAACATTAAATTTTGACAAAATTAGAGTCGGATAAATATTTTAATTTCGTTGTGTACTTCAAGTGAACCAAATCCATAAATAGCCAAAATTACACTTTACATGACTGACTTGACAAGACTGGTGTTGTGACAAGAATTAAAGTAAACAAACTAAGATGGTTTGGGCATGTTGAGAGAATGAATGATGACAGGATGACAAATATATATATATATATCCATCCTTGAGGATCTGGTTGACATGATCGGACCAGGTCAGTCTCGGGCGGCCGAAGCGCGGCCAGATCAGAGGTCAACCAGATCCTCAAGGATGGACGCGTTTTGAGTAAAAGGAATCCGAGAGCGTGTATGACAAATTGCATGAATGTGACGGAAGCTAGGAGTGTGTGTAAGGATAGGGCTGTCTGGAGCTCTGTCCTCTCTGCCTACCCTGCAAGGGACGTGGCGTGAAGGTATAGATAGATAGAATTTTACTAAATGCAGAAATATGCTAAAATTTGACTTTACGTTTGTTAACTAAGCCAGCATGTGTGTTTCTTTTGGGTGTGTGGATATTTTTATTTGTTGGAATGTTAGTATAACATGCATGTCCCATATTATTATTGCGTACCTACCTACCCATTTACTAGCCTTTCTCCTTAAATTTCCTTTTTGTACCCAACAGGTTATACCGCCGTCACCTGACATGTCCGGCAGTTAACAACTTAAACTTACTCTCCGAATAATGTACAGGGAAAACAGGGCCTTTTCAGTGGCAAAAAATTGAATTAATCTTAACTCTGCCCATCAATGTTGGGCACCCAGAATCCTGCAGTGGAGGCCCTGAAGCAAAAGTATAGAAGCGTCAGAAGACCTCCCAAAAGGTGGTCTAATGACCTAGTCCAGCAAGACGGAAGAACCTACTGGGTGCGGAGGAGGAGAAGCAGAGATGAGTGGAAGGAAATGGAAGAGGCCTACGTCCAGCAGATGGAGGGAGGAAGGCTGAGGAAGAAGAAGAAACTCTGCCCATCAAATAACCTCACCATGGCAACCACCCACTATTGTGCGACGTCCACTGGTCCTGGTGATAAACGCTTGGGCTATGGAATATTTTTCTCCATACATCTTCATACCACGATATGTGACGTCATCAGTTTCTTATGTCACTTAGACCCGGCCTGTATGTTAATATTTACGGCTTAATTTGGGTAAGTAAGTAAGTATTTGGGGTTCTAAATTCGAGTTGTAATAAATTGCTCAATCGTCTAGCTTTTCGTGGTTCATCTCTTCCTTGAGTGGCCTCCCGATCTTGAGCCATATCTGGAGTTAAAATCGTACTTGTAATTATTTATAATCTACCTTTCCTTCAGTCCTAGGTGTTTCAAGAGCATAAATTCTGATACCTTCTAGTCCAGTTTTAGAGCAAGCACATGTTTTTTCTTCAAACAAGGGCTCAAAGTTAAGACAAGTCCCTACCAAAACTACGTCCCATAATGCACTCTCAATGTGCCTTTGAGATGACCTTCACTTCAAAAGTCTACACTGATTTTTTTTTCAGACAAATATTAAAGTATTAAGACAGTTATCGAAAAGTTAAGAGAATGAATACCTGCTTCACTTTTCGCCTTGTGATCAATTAACATATTATCAAACCTAACTCTGATGTGAATAAAATCTGACTCACGAGCAGTTGCATTTAAAAAATCACGAAAAGAGACGGCACTGTATTTGTATACAAAACAATTGTATGAATAAAAAAACACGAGGTTCCCTTTGGAATTCCTTAATCTAGTACTTTACTACACCAAGGTAGGTACTCTAACGTGCCTTCCAAATAACTTCCACTTTAAATTCAATACTGACCAGGAAATAACTTTCGTTTCGTTTTGCTTGTAGGAAGAAAAGGGTACATATAAATATCATTTTTATTATAAGATTATTTATACCGAATTCAGTGGCGTATATAGGATTTCATTTCGGGGGGGGGGGGGCGATCTAATATTTGCACAATATAAAAATTATAAAAGCGCCGCAGGCAAATTTTTTTCGTGAGAGTAAGTGAAAAAGTCGTGTTTTAGGTTGGCATCAATATTGTGTGCAGAAAATACAAAGAAAACTAGCGCCTCAGGCGAATTTTTTTTGAAAAATGTAAACTTGAGTAACTTTCATGTTTTAAAATAACGTTTTTTAAATAATTGTCCAACATTTCGGGGGGGGGGGGGGCTGGGCCCCCTCGGCCCCCCCCCCTATATACGCCACTGACCGAATTATAAATACCATATTATAAATACCAAAAAATTATCTCAATAGAGGGCCGTGTACAACATATGCACGTTTCACCTCGACTCAGCTACCAGCCTTCATAGCATGTAGTGGTAAAATACCGGCTTGTCAGGTTGTAGGTCTGGGTTCGATTCCCAGACGCGGCAGATGGATGGACTGGAATTGGTGAATGTTACTTAAGTGTAAAAGTGATTACATTAAACCAGCCGACGATCAGTTATAAGCCTGATAGAAAGTCCATCCCTTGCTGTATATCTGTTGAGACTACTTGTTTAATTCGACTACGACATGCAGAAAAGTTCCGATGTCCTTGTCGGGGTAGGAATAGAGGACTGACTCCCACATCCACCTTGATTTCCCACCGCAATCTTGCTGTCTCTTCTACGTAAGTTTCTATTATTCAAAAAACGCAATTATTTAGGAGCTTCTACTGCTTGGTGTTATTTTTTTAACGAATCTGAGTTTATCGAAATAAATTCAAATATATCTTTGTACACTTCACGGTAGATATGCTTGAAAAGTTTGTGTTGTGAAGTGGAGTAAGTCGACATCGGGGATCGAATCCATGCCCACCAAATTTATGGCGACCTCATAAAAAAACATATTTAATCAAGATGACACTTCTACAGTGGAAGAATATCGCCCAGTTTTTTTTATATAGGTAATGCTTCAAATACGTATTAGTTATAGCCGGTATAGGTAAAGTATGTCAGGTTAGGAACTCAGTATCCTGCACACAGTCAGGTATGAAAATAAATTACACAAACCTTTTCCCCGAAACAATCATTATTATACTACCAAAACGATTGTTACAAAGAAACGAGGACAATTTTATTATGAAAAAAGAAAAAAATTCTCTACAAACAATTCCAATGTTTATATATTTTCGAGATTTACTTCAGTTCGCTGCACCAACGGAGTGGATTTAAGGGCTTGGCAGCAAGAATGACGTCACAGTCATTTCCCGCGGCATTAAGGTTCAAAATCGCGTGAACAATCGCATAATAAAATGGTAAAAATAGCGTTTTATTTTCCATTTTTTGGAGTTATTTTGCGTCTATCAAAAAACTTTTACGGTTATTCCCTAGATTTTAATGCATATCAGTACAAAAAATTTTCCGCGACTCTCGGGAAACGTGTTTCCGTGTTTCGGAAAAATTATCAGAGGTGTTTTTCAATATATTTTTTTGAGAAATCTATACAAGATATAAAAAATCTTTTACGGTTATTCCCTAGATAATTGTTCAATGCATCTACCCTATTTTGTTCCAAAGCATATTAAGTAACGGTTGTTAAGATACAAGGTCTCCCGTTTTTTGAATTTTTTGAAATGTCGGTATGCATACTCTTCGGAGATGAATTTTTCGTCTGTTTTATTTATATTTTTGTTTTGTTTCACAAAACTATCGTTTTTCAGTTTTCAGTATAATTATTTTCATCTAACGAGTTAGTAACAAAACCTATTCCTTTGTTGTAGTTCAGTTCATAATTATTATAATGTATGTGTTCATCCAACGAATGAAACACATTGTAGTATTTTAGAGCGCTTATGTTAATCCCATATTGAAGTTGGAGATTTTTGTAACCATTGACATGACGTATCCAAGTATGTGATACTACTTACATTCATTTCGCTACATGGTTACAGGTAGAAACCTAAAAAAAACCGACCGGCCCCCACTCTTTTCTTTTTTGACAAATTTAATATTGCTTTTGAGCGTCTCGTAAAAGCCGGGAAAATAGACATTTTTACCAAACATACACATAGGTATATTTTTTCTAAAGGGATGTTTTTTCACACAAAAGGGAAAACTACTACTTCCCTGCACACTGTACAGTAAGCAAAAAGCTTGTGTAGTGACATGCAGAATACATCGTCAGCACCGAGATTCGAACGTGGCACTTCCTGATAGCAGTTTACGCTCTAACCAATTACCCACCAAATTAGATCCTATGCATATATAAATTTGATCAATCGTTGCAATATACTTTCACACAGCTTTATCTAATAGAATTCTGTACAACTCGTGCTCTCAGAATATCTGTGCTATAGTACCAATGAAGTCATTTGAACGTATATACGTTATAGTAGTTATAGTAGTTGCACCAGTCCCTGATGTCATCGAGATGGGTATGCACGTCTGGAATCTGGGGTCGAATGTCAGAGAATTCGAAGGATCCATACGGTCTTAAATAATAATCTCTACGAACATTCCAGGTAAAGGATGAGTGCATAAAGGTAATGAAGCCAAATAAGAAATATTCCAGATCGAAAATTAAATTAATATTTTTAGTTATTTGGTTGGTATATGTGTATCAGAACCCATCATACAAACTCCTTGTGGTGTAAGCAGAGCTAGAAAACAAAAGCTAGACATCATCATTTTTTATGAGTTTTTAGAAATACTAATAAAAAAGGTCCAATGTTGAATAGGTATTAATTGGTTAACGTCTGCTCACATTAGTAGGTTTTCGTTAGAATCCCAAAATTTCATACAAGCTTTAAATTTTCTACAATTTCATACAAAAAAAATATATTTTTGTACTTATAAAACGTCTTAAATGTATGAATTTTTTACACCTTTACCTTAGATGTCACTTATTTTCAACGGTTTTCCCACGCGCAAGCCGTGCCGGTTGACTCAAAGGTAAAAATATCGTTTTGTACATCAAACCCAAATACTTTCCTGTATAGATTTCACAATTGCTTTTATAGGCAACACTAAGATTTGAACCCAAAGCACGATAGCCTGTTTTTAAGTAGTTCTTTCACAAACGGATAGCTCAACTAAAGCTCCACTTAAAAAAAAACTGGCAGTCGCTACAAGCTACCTTATCTTACAGTCAAAATATCAAGGTGATTGATTCAAAACAAAAAAAAATGACAAATACACCTATGTACACTTTACAGAAAGCTTAAAAGCTTGTGTTGTGAAGTGGAGTAAGTCGGGGATTGAACCCGCGCCCACTGGATTAACAGTCGATGAGCGCGTTACCAACCAGGCTACCGACCAGTTTTCACGGAGGCGTAATTAAAACAACTACTTTTCCCAACTTCCATGTATTAATAAATAAATGTAATTTAATTAAAATAAATTATTACCCAACGATTTGTTACTAATTTATGATTAGCTTCACGGACTTAAATTCTGTTACTACTTTAAATACAACAAGTCTGTGTCAAAATTTATACGCAGGTGTCGACATTCCGATAATTTATTGTCGTAACTTGAGAAATTTATAGAATTCGTCCAAAACGGTGGTTGAGAATAAACATGTTGGAGATACATCTATTTATCAATTAACTAGATCATCGATCAATATATAAGTAGATCTCTATAACTAAATATATGCTGTCAACTAACAGATTTGTGTTTGTTTTCTGTGCGTGTTTCAATATGGTACCTAAGCGTCGGTTCACAGGGAAAAAAATTCAACAAATCGTACCTAACCCAAAAAAGGAAAAAAAAATGTGCAAAAGAATATCACCAGAGAAGACTATGTTAGAGGTCATGAACAAGGTCATTCAAAATTTAGGTTGTATATGTTACTGAGCCTATTGTTAGAGATATGAAGCGATATTTAGTACCTGCATTTAAATTAACTTTATCTGTCATTGTCTTCATCTACATTTTCCTCTTCAAATTGTAATACCTTCTCAATGCTCCAGCCCTTACAAATTTTGCAAACATATTTGCTTTTGATGACATTATTTTTAAAACCGTATTGGTAAATTTTATTTATTTCAAGGTTGTATAAGGGAAAAATGTAATATTGGTTCTTTAAAAGTTTATTACAGTAAGGTAGGTAGGTACTTACTACTTACCAGTGGCGAAGGGTAGATTTTTGCAGATGGGAAGCCGGGGCTAACATTTCTTATGGGATTACGTCAGATTAGACGCTATTATACCTATCATTTTTTCCAAAAAGTAACTCAATGGGAATCGTGTTCTTAGCTAGCTTCGCGCCTGCTACTTACTTTCATTACCAAAAATATGAAAAAGAATAAACTGATACTTATCCAACTAATTTTAGGGGCTTGGGATTTGTTGTTTTTGAGGCCAAACTTTGCAGGAGTTATAAAATAATTAATTTGGACTTCTTTTACCTCTGATGTTCGCTGGCTACGTCAACTATGTAGGTAGTGTTGCCATCTCTAAAAATTAGAAAGCCGGACTTAGCCGCTAAAAAGCCGGACATTTGGGTCCCAGGGCCGGACGCTAAATAAAACTTTTTTAACAAAATAAAATTATAAAACACATTTTTTAACAAAGTTTTAATCCGTATCATTTATATATTTTCCTTTGGCAGAAACCTGCTTTAAAAAGTCAATTCCTTTAGTAATTTTATTATAAAAGTTTTTTCAAATTCAACATTATTGCAATAGTTTCTAAGCTTAAATAAAAGCCTAACAAAAGCCGGACGGGCTGGACGCACTAAAATTTAGCCGGACAAGAGGTCAAAAAGCCTAACCTGCTGGCAACGCTATATGTAGGAAATGCCTTGATGGTTGGTATGGATGGATGGTACGATTACTAAAAATAATGAAATTAACTATTTATTTTCTCTGTATACAGTCTACAGCGTATTGCAAGAATGTTTGATATATATTTGGTGATGTCTTCCCAAGATAAAAAAAATAGCTTCGTGAAAGAAATATGTCTTTATAAACGCTTCGACAGGATGGTAATAAACCAAAATATGTCGGGCGCTTAGCTAAATATAATGACTCTTAATCATTTTCGTTCAATCCCATTACACATAGAAAATTTATATTAATTTAGCTAGATAGAGGTACAAATAAGGTACTAATCCCATATAAATATTTTAGTTCGTAAAATTATTTTTTCGTATCACATACTCTCCGTTTCACATTATTTTTTGTCTCATGGGTTTCCGTAGGGAAGATTTTTTTACATAGAATTACTACTAAGAATCAAGTATCCAGTGAACAAGTTATTTGAAACAGAGAGTAAAATTTATTTGAAACTGTTCTAATTTCAAACTTGACATTTACCGAAGCAAAAATATCTGCCATAGTGTCAGCCGTAATACCTACCAAACGTATTTAGGAGTGTTTACTGCTACTATTTGTAAAAAATGTGGTCACACAAACTGAAATATTAGTTTATTATGTTTCAGTATTCAACTTTATCCTTCTTTATGAATAGATTATGCAAGAATCTGAAATTTATAGTCTTGGCTAAAAGTTCTTAATTGCACCTTCGCAGATGTTAAAGTGAATCGATTCACCAACCAAATTTGCCGTCGTGAAGCACGGGTAACTCCGCTAGTAAGAAATAATCGCTCACCCACCCAGCTGTTTCAATTGTTAGATAGAGAAAGTTATCAGTGAATTCTGCATGTGATTTTAGTCATTATAGTAGGCATTCCTCTATAAAAATATCTTATCAGCCATATGGGTTAGATTGCCTACTTTTATTATTATTTTCAAATAGTACATAGTAATAGCGCATTCAAAATTTAATACAAGTTTGTAATATGGCATAGTTTATCTATGGAGATAATAAATTATTGGCATTTAAGATGCATAAATCACCCGACGACGAGTGTTTTTCCTGAAAAAAAAAAATATATAGAAAAAATTGGTATTTAATTGTGTGCTTACCTACTATGGTGCTAAAATAATAAGGAACTAGATACACGAATCCACAAGTATGCTTCTGAAAAATATTGGTTTGTATTATGTATTGAGTAATGTCCAACCTTGTGATATCTTTGTCGAGAAATGTGATCGTATTATAAAAATCTCCCAAACTACTTTCCTGAAGCCTGAATCGTAAAAAAGTGTCATCATCATCATCATTAATTCCTTTAACTCCTGGGGGAGCATAGGGCGGTAACAACACCTCTACATTGGTCTCTATCCTGGGCCATGGCCTTAACATCCGGCCATTGTAGATCGGCTCCCCTCAACTCTGCAAGCATGGAGCGTCGCCAAGTAGTATTTGGGCGACCCCTTCGGCGCCTTCCTGAGGGCTCCCAGTCCAATGCTTGCTTCAAAAAAAGTGTGGCTATTGTTAAAACCCAGAAATTATCGTACTCAACAATTGAGGTATTCTATGTAGGTACGATTTTAGTATTCAGTGAAAAAAGCCCTTCAACCCCATGTAGGCCCTTATTTGAAAAACTTATTCCCTCACGTCGTATTGAAATCATTTTATTAGAAAACAATTCTACATTTAGCGTTTAACTGAACCGAATCCTCAGTAACTATAATTATTTCTCCCTATTGACAGTTATAGAATGACAAAAGTAGGTGTTCCTAATAATTTACAAAAGGGGTCTTTAAAAACGACGACTTGCGCAGCGGACTGTGAAGCTGCATCTATTTTTCTGTCAAATGCGCTGGCGCTAATGTCAAACAGAAATATAGTGATCAATGATCTAGGTATGCTACAGAAATCAAACCGTTAAAAGTAACTGTTTAAATAACATTTACAAATTAACAGTGATTTTATTAATAGGAACACTTGCAACAAAGTAACAGTGTTTGTTTGTGAAATGTGTTGTACTGCTTTGCAGCGTTCATTTCTGGTAATAGGATTCATATTGTTTCTACATCTCTTTTTTTTCTTCGGATACTCAACCCAGATGGCATCTCAAATAAATCAGCTGTTTAAAGTGTCTGTAAGCGGTAACCGAAACGTTTATTTTATTCTGGACATTATATTATGTCTGTATATATCTGGAAAATACAAAAAAATAATATCTAGACAGTATTGTATTGCTGTCATACTTTATTTTCAAGATAACATTCAAAATTCAGGTAATGAATTTGATCTGCGATCTATAAAATATGGCAGTTATAGTAGTTTATCTACATTCTACTAAACGGTTTCGAACTTTGTGTTGAATTATAAAAAGATCTAGAATCAAAATTTTCTCCTAAGATCGAGATAGTAGAAGGTATTTGATCTATGCAAATGAGCAAACTATTCTACTTTGAAGAATCGCGTAAATATTATTAGTAGCATTTTAAAATATTTTTAATAATAACAGTGAATATAAATTCACCTCACATCTATTAATCGTAGATAGCAATACCTTTGTCACGGTGACTGATAAGGATATTTATGGGTTCAAAACTCCGCTAATTAACAACATTCATGTTATGTTCACATATTGCTCATTATAATATGTAGATAGAAATCATATTGGTTGACACATTGTCTAACTTAATTAGATTGGCACCATATGTTTGCCTATGTTTGACGCGAAAAAATTACACCACAAGCTAATAAATAGGTATCCACATGCCATCTGATAAACATTTTTTTATATCCTCACTACCTAGTTTTTAGCGATTGTATAGCTGGACCCCTGAGGATCTGATTTTAGGAAATGACAAGGCGATCTATGTCGCCGCATATTGAAGTGGCAGGGTATGACCCACCCGGACACGTAAAGTAAGTAAGTAAGCGATTTCCATAAAATACTATTTTGAACAAAATCTCGACAAATTTACTAATTATGCATTGTAATAAAATAACATAGATAAATTGGACCTTCTACTACTGAAGTACAATAACAGATCCTTCATTTTATAAAAAAATGAAAAATACCTCTGATATTTTTTTTCAATCAAAATATCTCCCTTCGCGAAAGTTGCACAGATAAAATCGTTTCTGGTGGTGATAATATTCATTAAAATCCACTGAACTACCATAAAACTTTTTATAATAAAGCGAAAATGTCTCTAAAAATGCAAAAAAAACCATGCTGCTTAAGCGCAGCAATTAAAATAATGCATCTAAATAAACAAAAATATTACTTTTTTTTCTAAAGTGAGTTTCATTTGTGTTTACTTTTTTTGTAAAGTGCATTAAGAGTATGCATACCGACATTTCAAAAATTTCTAAAAACGGGAGACCTTCTATCTCAACAACCGTTACTAAATATACTTTGGAACAAAATAGGGTAGATGAATTGAACCTTTATCTAGGGAATAACCGTAAAAGATTTTTTATATCTTGTATAGATTTCTCAAAAAATATATTTAAAAACACCTCTGATCTTTTTTCCGAAGGACGAAAACTCGTTTCCCGAAAGTCACGGAGTAATTTTTTTTATTGTAGTGATAATATGCATTAAAATCTAGGGAATAACCGTAAAAGTTTTTTGATAGACGCAAAATTAAGCCCAAAAAATAGAAAAAACGCTATTTTTACCATTTTATCATGCGATTGTTCACGCGATTTTGAACCTTAATGCCGTGGGAAATGACTGTGACGTCATTCTTGGTGCCAAGTCCTTAAAGTAATTAAATTATTCTTTTATTGTGTGTATATTTGTTTTCCTGCCCGCATTGCTACGAAACAGCGCATACTAATTATTATATTTGTTGAACTTTTAAATTGCTGGGATGATGAAAGTTTACCTACTTTAATAAAAAAGTAATTATGTGAATGGGAGAAAATATAATTATAATTATGGACATAAAGTATTGTGTTTCTCCAGTACTTATTATAGAGAGAGAGAGAGAAATTTATGAATATAAGTCATTATGTGAATGTTAAGCTATTATATCTTTTTTATAGATATAATGGATATAATGAAAGTGAACAAACTGAGATGGTTTGGGCATGTTGAGAGAATGAAGGATGACAGGATGACAAAAAAGATATATCTGAGTGAACGAAGAGGTGTGAGGAAACGCGGCCGCCCCAGACTGAACTGGACCGATCATGTCGACCAGATCCTCAAGGATGGGCGCGTTTTGAGTAAAAGGAATCGGAGAGCGTGTATGACAAACTGTATGAGTGTGACGGAAGCTAAGAGTGTGTGTAAGGATAGGGATGTCTGGCGCTCTGTCCTCTCTGCCTACCCCGCAAGGGACGTGGCATGAGGGTATACATAGATATAGATAGATAGATAAGCTATTATACGAGTATAATGGTTTATCATTTTTAGCTTTAAAAATTTATTTGCACTATGTATGTACTATCGGTCAAAAATCTTTCGGTCGGTCAACGATACTTTTTGGGTAGAAAAAAATTTTTCGAAGTAAAATTAATTGTGTCTAATTAGTATACGATTTCTTTCGGTGTGTTGGAAACTGCTGTAGATTCGAAAATAAACGTATCGATAGACAATAAAATATATTTCATTTTATAAATAATTCGTCTACTGGAATCTAACTAGAAAGTTTGGCGTATTATCCCGCTGAAGATATTTCTAAAGGGATTTTGTCTGTTTTGGGATTTATTCATGTCGAGCACTATTCTATGGGTTTTTAATTCCCAAAAAAATTGGAAATAAGTACCTCTATTTTTTTCCAATGAATGGCTTACCAAAATTTTCACAGGATAATTGTATTCCGTAATGATAATATGCACAAAAAACAATAAAGTTTTCTATAGTACTCGTAAAGCGAAATTGTCTCCGTTTTTGCAATTATTTGGCATACGTACGACTATGAACCTTAAAGATGCTGGTAATTTTTTCTATAGTGGGTACTTAAGAATAGATGATTGGCTCATAATTCGTTTTATGAAATAAATCATTCGTAACAAATTGTTAATAATCTCGATGAAGGAAATAATATTAGATAAGTAAGTAAGTAGATATAATTAGAATTGATCAAATATTAATACAAGTCGAGTTGTTCATTTCATTATTTGTATTCATTCTTTGTTATTCAGAGGATTTAATCAAATGAATCCTTATTATTTAATAACTGAACAAGTCAAATATCCACTTAATAATATTACTAATTCCCAATTCTATTGTTAATAATTCTATATTGTAATTATTGTAATACAAATGGGCACATCTATACAATAAAAATAAGTCGGTGTTTTGTTCACAAAAACTTTCGTATCGATCTGCTTTAGGTTTTGACTTTGCCATTTTATAAAAAAAAAAAAAACCTTTGCTGGGAGGTTGATGATCAGAGGATCCAAGATTTGTGTGGGGTCATGCTTGCGGTATCATATGAAAGGGTGGTGAAAAGGCAATTCAGATCTTAAGTCACATTTTGTCTTGATCAAAACATCGGAAGACACCGGGCCGTTGCGAAGAATTCCTCTTCTTCATCCTTTGCATAGAATATGTTGTCTGTATTTATCTGAACAGGTATATGTACAGCGAAGCATGGACTTTCCATCAGGGTTATATGACTGATCGTCGACTAGTTTTATGTGATCGTTCACCAATTCCAGTCAATCCATCTGTCGCCGCTGGGGATAGAACCTAGACCTCCAATTTAACACACCAGTATTCTATCCGCTGTGTCATTATAGCTGATGATCGAAGCGAGAAGAAAACGCTATATAGTTTTTGTACTAGCGGCAACTGCTTAGATGTGGTTCGATACTTGGCGACTACGACATTTAGAAAAACCGATGTTTCTCACAAAAAATAAATTTTTGAATTTCAAAAAAAAGGGGGCAGATCTACAAGCCGGGGATCCCACGGGGCTAATTTTCATAACTATAGGAATCTATCTAACTTTATCTGCACCTTTTGCAAATATTTTGTAAAATCTATGATCGTGATTGAATTAGTAAAGAGTAGAAACACGGGGTTACGGAGGGAACTAGATACATGGACGTCTCGGTACTATAATAGTAGTTGCTAATTGAATAAATAAATCTACACAAAATCTTGAATTATATCTCCTTGAATCAATTTCATGTTCCAAGATCCTCGAACTGAGGTTTTTCGTTAACGTTAGTAAATCAACCTCTACATTTCCCTAAGAAACCGTTTGTCATCAATCCGAATAGATTTATAGGCGCTTCTGGAATGGTATGCGCGACACTCGCAGGAAATTGGTAAGGTACCTGTTCTGTCACATAAATTAAGAAGGTACACATAAATACAGAATTCGGATTTCCCTCCGATTTCCATCTGATTAAAAATGTGAGGAATTAGGTTATAATATCACTCATTTGTGCAGTGGTGTGATCACAGTATATTTCTATAGATTTAATAAGAAAGTCCCAGAAATAGCTGGCAGAAGCAGGTGATAAAGTTGTGCGAGGAGAGACTGTGGTTGGAGTGGCCAGAGGTCCTGGAAGCTGCGAGTGACAGGGGCCTCTGGCAAAGATATGCAGATTGCAGATGCTTTGGGCCCCCGACCCAATCAAGGATAGACGGGGAAGAAGATGTATGTATGTATGTAATAAGAAAGTTAGAATGAGATTGACAGAATCGATTGAATATCTATTCTGATTGATTAAAGATTAAAGGCAGGTGGCAACTTCTGCGAACCAGCTTAAGTTCTGGTACCTAATGGTAAGTATTAGTGTACACTAATACTTACCTACTTACTTTACATGTCCGACTGGATTGGACTCATGAAATGGCTGTCTATTCCCAAAATCAGGTCTCCTGTGGCTAAGCAATCTAAGCATACACCCCACCATAGTGCGGTGCCAATATGCGGTGACAGAAATCACAATTTAATTTCCCATAATAAGGACCCCAGGGATAGAACCTTCTCCTGTCAACCCACAAAGTGCACACTTCACAGTTAGATAAAAGCTTGTGTCGTAATGTGCAGAATACATCGAGGTTTGAACAGCACCTGCAGCAACACCGAGTTCGAACCGGCACCAACCGACTGAGCCAACCAAGTACTCGAGTCTGCGTCTCGATGACGAGCATGATCATCCTGAATGTCTCCATCTGGGATCAAATGAAGCAATAATAATAATAAACTTTATTGAAGCAATGACATGCGTTAAACAAATGGCGGGTTTATTGCCATGTGCCATATCTTCCAACCAACCACTTGACAAATAATACAAAGCAAAATGTGCGTACAAAAGTGTACCTGAAATGACTAAAAATTAAAAGTAATAATAATATTCACAACATATCAAATAAAAATAAATACCCATATAGACATATTATATATATGCAAAAATAAAAAATACATAAATAAATACAGTAAACATAAAATATATACATATAAAAAGGTATGAGGATAGTGGAGCAAGCAACTCAATTTTATAAAAAAACTAACACTAAATATAGTTAATTTCCTACGAATAACTTTATATCTTTGCATACACAATATACATACGCGTACATAAGTTTAAATACCTACAGTACAATGAAATGTAAATAAGCAGTAAGTACAGTACAAACAAATGTAAGTAGGTAAGTAAGTAAGTAAGTAAGTAAGTAAGAACTACTCGGTAAGTTCGACTCGGTAATAAATTAAGCAAAACAAGTAACTCCCATGCTCAGCAAATACCTGATGTAGATTCCGTGCAACAGGGTTACTACAAAATATAGATAACGTCGAGACAATAACCATTCGATACAATATAATTAATGCGATAAGTGATTATAATATGGGTGATGTGATTACTATTTTCTTTATCATTCTGTACACGCTGAGGCATGGCCGTCGCCAGCCTCGGAGCTAGGGGGAGGCAACAAAAGTTTAAAAATTGATATAGCATAAAAAACACGTAAATAGCGCCGCAGGCGATTTTTTTTTTGTGAGACGTAGTTAAGAAGGTCATGATGTGGTTTGGTTATTTTTAATGTATTAACTTTGCACAACAATATGTATGAAAAATGATTTTTTTATGAAAAAGATATAAAAAATAGCGCCGCAGGCAATTTCTTTAATGATGAATTTTCATACAAATTTTAGAAACTTTACGATATGATGAGAAAATGTGTTGTAGTGATGTCATTTTTTGTGAGGTTTTTACCATTCAGTATGAAAAAATAAATACCTATTCTAATCTCTAGGGGGCAGCTGCCCCCCCCCTGCCCCCCCCCCCTGATGACGCCCATGCGCTGAGGGCTTATTTAACTGAGGGATTGGCCGGTGTTTGTGTTAGGTTTAATGAATCATTTATTATTTATGAATCCATTTCTTGTTTGTGGGCCTTTAACTTCAAAAATTCACTTCACTTCAAAAGTGATAGTTTTAAGAATAATTATGATGGCATAACAAAACGCAGATACCCCGAAAAGTTCGGTGGAAGAGACTGCATACTGTGCACAGTTGTCCTAAGGATGGACGAATTGAGCCGAATCGTAAATCACAGTGAAAAATAAAACCTGGCCTTTTTCATACCCCATTAGCGCACTGAATAAGGGAAAAATATAATACTTACAGAAAAAAACGCTTTTAAAGAACAATAAAATTATTACTTATTTCCAGACAGCAAGCGGTTCATTTCTTTGCTTCATTTTTTTTATTCCATTGATTAAGTTTAATTTGTCAACCCTCACTGTTCCAAGATTCCAACTCGGGTAGGTACAATCTTACGGAAATGCAAGCGATCTGTGACTAACCATTAAAAATATACAAAAAAAAAACTATAAACTACATAGCACAGTGCATACATATATAACTACAACACAAAGACAAAACGATGACACAGAAATACCACAAAACAAATGAAGGAAGACAGCTGAACATCGCGTAGTGTTTGGTCTTTTGTTTTTTGAATAAAAAAATAATAGGTATAAAGAAAATGTTCACCGATTTACAACTGAAATAAAAATTCACACGCTTTTGAATACACGAGAAAAAAAGCATTTACATAGTCTCAGTGTAGACACACATTTATCTTGTTGCTAGTAAATATATTACGCTAACAAACAATTTTAATTATCTTTTGTACGAGTTTTAAGTAAATAAACATAAGATATCGTTTAAACCTTTGATTATTGAAGTACTTAATCAAATATATTTCGTCATAGTGACTAGATCCGTTCTAATTCATTTGTTTCAATACAACGCTATGAAATGTGTGTGAAGTCATTTCTAGTCATTTCTTCCTTTTCATGTAATTCAATAAGTATTCTTTTGTTGATATTTGACGTTTACGATTTTCACAATGTCAAAATGTGATTGTAATTAGATATTTTAACGTTAATATCCAATTGTTTCGCTCATCTAAGGATGCATTTTAATTAAAAAAAACATTTTATTATCCCCTAACGTGGTTTTTCGGACTGTGGTTATATATTTAACCTCAAATTGTAATGTATCTTTCTATCGGTAAGCTTCCGTATTTTGGTTGATATCATTGTTAATTTATGCACCTTTCGACTAAAAATGAGACAAGTAAGGCTTATTTAGTGATTTGAATTATTTTTACGCTTAAAATAACATCGCAAATAATATATTTTTATTAAATTACATCTGCCATAGGCACGTGATATCATCATCGAATCACACATCGAGCCATCGATATTTTAAATTCGCTCCCGGGATTTTACGAATTATAAGCGATTTCCAATATTTTTTACGTATAAATTAATAATGATATTAACGAAGGAGAAAAGATGTATTTACATTTTCTAGCGTAATCCGCATTTCCACACGACATTTGGGCATGTAAAGTATATTTTTATTACCTTCAATGTTGTCTTTGGTGGGCGAAATGATTGTTTTTAAGCAGGATAATATATAATTATATGATCGACATTTAGACAGCTTGAATTTCTGGAATATCATAAATTATGAAATGATAATAGTTTTATGTAAATCATTTAATATATATAATGAAATTAATTATAAATAATTTTAGCGGCAGCGTATTAAGTTAATGAGTTTCATTATACAAATTTATTTATTTATATAATTAATCCTTTTTTTTTACCAATACAACACAACATGTTAAAAAAATGGTATCGATGGTATTCAATATCGATGTTAATATTGAGCATTTACATCACATTAAATCATTCAGTAAAGACAAGAAGAAAAAGAAAATTGGAAACGACGCTCGAAAATAGTTCGAGGCTATGGTTTAAACATACGAACAAAATTATACTTTCTTTGATATTTATTCCGTGTGTGATTGACTATGATTTAATTTCAAATAGAAAACCAACAAAAAATTGATACATTCTACAACCCCATAACGGAAATATTGCCAGTCAAACAAAACATTAACAAGGTAAAAATATCAACGCCTATATTATTATATACTTAAGGGCTTGGCACCAAGAATGACGTCACAGTCATTTCCCACGGCATTAAGGTTCAAAATCGCGTGAACAATCGCACGATAAAATGGTAAAAATAGCGTTTTTTTTCAATTTTTTGGGGTTAATTTTGCGTGTATCAAAAAACTTTTACGGTTATTTTTAATGCATATTATCAGTACAAAAAAAAATCTACTCCGCTACTTCGGGAAACGAGTTTCCGTCTTTCGGAAAAAAGAACAGGTGTGTTTTTAATATTTTTTTTGAGAAATCTACACAAGATATAAAAAATCGTTTACGGTTATTCTCTAGATAAATGTTCAATACATCTACCCTATTTTGTTCTAAAGCATATTTGGTAACGGTTGTCGAGATATAAGTTCTCCTGTTTTTAGAAATTTTTGAAATCTCGGTATGCACACTCTTAAGAATTTTTTATATATTTTATGAAGAAGCGTCGCAACCTAATCAAAAAGTTTTAGTCGAAATAAAAACTTTACTTAATTATCATCGCATGTTTTTGGGAGCCGTTTCAAGGAATCCGAAATTTAAAATAAAAAGAATATCTTATTAAAAAGGTAAACAAAATTACAAAAAGTTCTTTTAAAAGAAAAATCATTAATTGGAGTGAAAATCTGTTTAAAAATAAGAGAAGAGAAACTGTCAAGAAGCTAATCCAAAAGGGATATAAAGAAATGAATTACTAAGAAAAAAGAATGTAATTAAGATAAGTCATGACGCTATCGTCAATGCAAAATAAGATAGGGAGAATTATAAGTCAAGTACCTACTTAGGAGTCGAAGGTTCCAAAATATAATTATTCTTTGAATATTTTATAGAACCATAGTAAGCAGGTTTTGGGCGTGTATGATACTGTTTTTGTAATTTACGTAAAGCAAAAAATGTGCTAATAATTCTGAATTGAAAGAAAATAGTGACGATTGCACTAGCTGCAATATATGGGGAAACTAATAGAACAGAGCACCGAAAAATAAGGTTTACCCAAAGATCCAAGGAAAGAGCCATGCTGAGTACGAAACAAAATTGAAAATAGTGAAACAGCAAACAACAGTAATAGATGTGGCTCAACGCATCTCTATAATGGTAGCAGCAAGTCACATGCCCAGAGATCTAGAAGAGTCACAACCTGGAGATCAAGATTGTGGAAAGACCATCACTACGATGGAGAGATAGTCTCGTTAAACATCTACTGGTTTATGGAATGAGTTGACTATTTGTAAGGTTCTAAATTTCTTCCTCAGAAAACAGTGAAAAGGATGCAGAAAGTTTTAATATTATTATCACAAACACTTTTAGAATCTTGTCACTTGAGGAATGAAGTGAAATCAGAGGTTCATTAATTTATTTGAGTCTCTCCTCATTTCGCTCACGACCGTTGATCACGCGAGACGGGATGACTAACCACGTGGTTTTAATGAATACTCTTCGTCATATTGAGAAGCTACCGGTAGAAAAGGGTAAAAAGTACCACAACAGTAAATCAGTCACTAAATATTAACACATACATTCAGTGAGTATGAACAATCAATTCACTACAGTGACAACCAACATTTTAAGAAAATTTGTATTCTTCTTCTTATCAAACCACTGCCATCCACTCATGGATAATGGCCTCCTCCATTTCCGTCCACAACGCTCTATCTTTGGCTCGCTGACTGGATCCAGTTGACACTAACATGTTTGACAAGCTCATCTTTCTATCGTAGTGGAGGTCTTCCTACACTCCTGGTAGTTGTTTTTGGATTCCAGGTTAAGACCCTTGACATTATTTTGTCGTTTGGATCTCTGGACATGTAACCTGGCCACCGCCAATTGAGAATTTTTATTATTAAGTATTTCATTAAATGAATCTGTAAAAAACCAGGAAAGGAAAGGAGCCAACGAACCAGAGAAAGAAATATGGAAGTAAGACACAAACAACGATTTTTTGTGTGCAGTCTATTAGACGTACGGTAATTAATCATGTCGACATGCTTTCTGTTCTAGCACTAGAACGTTTTGGATTTAAGTGAATAAGAATTATAGGACAGAACCCATAGGACTATTTTAGAATAACTTTTTCCTAATTTTTCACTGTCTTGTCACTTTCTGATTCCACGTGTCCAAAAGTTTTTCCATGAATATGTTTTGAAAAAACGTCTCCTTTGGAATTTTAGTCCAGTGAACTTGCACTTATGACATCTTGAACACGCTTTGAGCCCGACGTAATCAAACCCTTATTTTCGAAATCCAATAGATGCAGTTTTTTTTAGTAAGTACCTAAAAATGTATCATCAACCAACGCCATCTGGTGAGACAAAGTTCTCAAAATGTTCAGAGTGTCCAGACGTCATTCAGTATTTTATTGTCGATATACCTACACAATGTTGTCACGCTACAGTTCGTTGAAGGTAAGTATAGAAAGGTTGGTACTTATTACGAGTATTTTGGAAGCTTTAATGTCGCCATGTCTCCGAGACCATCATTATAATTCTTCATGTCGTCAAACAATGTATGTTTAGTCCTGACTGCATCTACCCGTGTCTTGGATATGTAGATAGGAGAAAACATCAGAGGTGAACAACATATTCTTATAATTACAATCCATTTTGGTGCAAGAAAAATTCTCACGTGGAACTTTGAGGAAAGCTTTTTTGGCCGAAGATCCCACCGCAAAATTCTGCACGTGTAAGTGACTCTATTTTTTACGAAAATGGCACGAATACGAATTCCACTAAGTTAAATGAAGCGTTATTGAAAAGAGACCGATCTGGAGATCTGGAAAAACATATAGGTTGCCATCTATCAGACGGCCGCAACCCTTAGTTTCCAGTGATAAATGTACCTGTCAGTTATTCATTCGAATAATGAACAAATAAATAAATAAATGTCATACGAAACACTAAATTTCACACGAATAGCGCGAAATATACGCATTCAAGGCAAAAGTAAATTTCGTAAGATAGGGTGTTCAAGGCGAGATAATGTATTAAAGTAGGCAATAATAATAATACTAAGATATGTAAAAGACGCTGTTGTTGTGAATACTTTCATTACACGATACATTAAGTTAGCACAATACAGAGCGATTGATTATAAATCAATTTTATTACCCGCGCGTGGGCTCTGCTTGAGATATCAACAGATATTTAAACTCACCCACATCGCATTGCATCCAATTCTGCGTATGTTATTACACCATTAATAGTGATGCTAACTTCTATCATTATATTGAATCGATATAAATGTAAGCATCTTTCTTCTTGGGTCATGTCGAGAGAATGGACGATGAAAGAATAACGAAGAAATTTACCTGGGTGAAAGAAGAGGTGTAAGGAAACGCGGCCGTCCAAGAACCACATGGCTGGACCATGTTGACTAGATACTCAAGGACGGACGCGTTTTGAGTAAAAGTAATCGGAGAATATGTATGAGGAATTGCATGAATGTGACGGAAGCCCGAAGTGTGTGTCAGGATATGAAAGTCTGGCGATCCGTTCTCTCTGCCTACCCCGCATGGGAGGTGGGGTGAGGGTATAGAATATAGAATAGAATCTTTTTTCTTTCTTTCTTCCTTGCCTCTTCCCAGTTCACCTGGGGTCGGCACTTCTGGTACGCAGTCTCCAAGTCTTTCTGTCTTGTGTCATCTCACTGGTCAGCTGCTTCTCCCTTAGGTCTTTCTCAATAGTGTTCCACCAGGGGGCTTGTGGACGACCTCGACCTCTCGCTTGTGTGGAGATGTTCAGCACGAGTCTGACCACGTGATCGTCATTTCGTCTATTCACGTGTCCGTACCATCGGAGTTTACTTTCTTTTAGTTTCTCAGGGATAGGCGCGACCCCAAAAATACCACGAATATAATAATAAGAATATAGTAATAAAGAATGGAATTCGGGGGTCGGAGCCGCCTGCGGCGAAGTTCGACGGGATAGGGACGCTGGGCTGATCACCCAGCACCCGAAACTAATTAGGGATTAACAGGCAAAATACCACCAGGCCTCGGACGCACGGACCCGCACAGGGGGGGGGCCGCGCAGCTCGTACGCCTGGTAGCCTCCCTGTGCTCCCGAATGGAGACATAAAGGGCGTAGTAGTAGTAGTAGTAATAAAGAATATAAATGGAAGCATCAACGTAACAAATTGCGATTTTTGAAATATGGTTGTCAGATGATTTTCCAAATATGGTATGACCAATCGCATGAATATGACGGAAGCAAGAAGTATATAACTAAGGATAGGGAAGTCAGGCGATCTCTCAAATTGTCCGTTCTCGACTCTGCCTACCCCGCAAGGTACCAGGCGAGAGGTGATATAATAGGTAGTTGGGCCATCGCCAAATTGTTTACATAATCCTTTGTGCTCCTTTTTATTTCGTTCTTCTGCCCTTCCACTTCGATTAGTTCTAACATATGGATTGTCAATCAATAGTCAATTCTAATACGTGGATAGGTGGCATTGAATAACTCAAAATTTTAGTTTTCTGTGTGGCAAAATTATTGAGTAAGTATAGGTATATGAGTTTTGACGCTGAATAGTATGTTTATGATAATGATCCTAGGAAAGACAGATACTTGCTGTGGGCCTTAGGGAGAGAATAAGAAAAGAAATCAGATTCAGAACCCGGTGGACGCCATAGATCGTACAGCTAGACTGAAATGACAATGGGCAGGGTACATACGAGGGAGGGCTGAAAACTCCGCGGCCTTGAGCAAAAAATGTACTGGCCGGTTCCAGTTTATTATTGATATGGATAATTTGAACCTTTCTAAAGCTACTTGCAAAATTTGGCACCAATAGCATAAAAGTGGCACTGTTGGCACCATTTTGAATTCGACGTGTATGAGATTTTTGTGAAAATGAGAAATTTTCAACCGTGATCCATGACAAAATGTTTTATTATCACAGGCTGTACATAAAAAAAAAGTTTCAAAAAGATGTGGAATATAGAATTGGAGTCTGCTCTATCATATGCGGTGGTTAAAAAGTGGGTAGAGCATTTTAAACGTGGTCAGCAAGGTATTGAAGAAAACCCTCGCAGTTGAAGGCGATAAACTGCAGTAGGTCCGAAAAACGTCGATAAAATCGTGGATGTGGTTTAGAAAGGTCACCAAATTAGTACTTGGGAGATAGCAGAGATCCTAATGGTCTTATGTGAATGAGAATAGTTCACGTTAACTTTTTAACAGGTCTTGTATAAACTTTCTGTTCGCTGGGTGCAAACGCTTTTAACTCCTTTTTACGGTCGTAGAAACATGTGCTTGTTTTCGATTTTCATGGGAATTTTTGGCCAGGTTTGAAGCTGATCCTGAAATTTTTTACACGTTTTGTCACCACAGATGAGACTTGGACCTAACAGAGCCCAAAGAATGATCAAAATAGTGGCGGCATGGTAATTTTTGTCTCCAAAGAAATCGATGTCACCTTTGTCAACTGCAAAAGTGTGGGCATTCGTTTTTTAGGAATTTAAGGCTAGCATTACAATAGGCTACTAGACAAAGGGCAAAAAGAGAGATGGGGAGAGCTGTTCTAATCTAATAATCCAATTGCAAGCAATTTTCAATCCGGAAAAACCTGAAAAATTGACCAAAGTCGTGATCTTTCACCATGACACTGAGCCAGTTCACCGAGCAACGATTTCAATAGCCAAATTGCATGCCATTGGCTTCCAGTTGGTGAACCATCAGCCTTATTCTCCTAAAATGGAATCATCAGACCTTCCCCTCATCCCTGAGCTCAAAAAAATCTGGACATAATTTTTCTTGACCCAATTAACGGTGTTGCCGTCGATGCGGAACCATATTTTGAAGACCTTCACAATTTCTTCTATAAAACTAGGATCCTAGCTTTGAAAGATGGCTAGCAAAAGTGTATTCAACTTCAAGTAGATTATGTTAAAAAATAATCAAAAAATCCAACCATACTCCAGTACATTTTTTTTTCAAGGCCGAGAAGTTCTCAGCCCTCCCTCGTAGCAAGACAAAATGATAGTAGGTTAACGTGGATACCCAAGCTTATAAAATGGAGACCATGGGTAAATTAAATAGCTCTCAGAAGGCTACAGAAGATATGGTAGACGACTTAACCTCAGTTGCGGGTGGAAGTAGAGCAACAGAAATTTAACACTTGGAAACGCTAGAAAGAATTTTATATCCAGGAGTGGAAAGACCAGACCTGAAATTAACTAAAAACTTCTCGTAACGTTATCGATTCGATGTCTGCTTCTTCATTCACTTTTGTATTTCCATCTCTACAGACCTTTGTAGGTGCCATACAATAACTTTAAGTAGATGTTAACATGTTATTCTGATTGTATTGTCGACTCTTGAACGCGAATTTAAAAATGTCAATATTTGTTATAGTGATTTGCATATGGAGCGACAAGTTCTTACGTCTTTACAAAATGTTCTCTCGTGTGAATGTGTTGAACCCTGAAATGTACAATACGAAGAATGATTGAAATATGAGTTTATCAATTTGATGGAATAGAGAAGTGTGGACCAATTTTTTCCAGCAATCGTGGGGAAATTATTCTCGGCTGATTCAGGCAGTCGTTGCGCAAATTGACAAGCAAATTGCTGAGTGCGGAGTTTGGGGGAATGTCTTTGAGTTTGTAACTTCACAAGACTCTCAACAACCGAGGTGGTTTTTCTTTGGACTTCTATATTATATTCTAGTTGATACTGCTCCATGTCATCATTTATACATTGTTTGTTATTTATTTAAATGAGGTTTTAGACCCATATTAGCCTAATAACCTTGACAAACAGAATACCCACTATTATCAGTTGTTTTTTGTTAGTCATTATCTTTTCACTCCTACCTTCACAAAGAATAATATGTTTTTGATAATCCGATTATAAAAGTTTGTAATTAGTAAAATCCGCAATTCCTATCTCGGTTCAATGATTATACGTAACCATACCTATACCCACTGAATTGATTTAGCTTGATTGGAAATGCCAAACACCTGATCAATTACGATAAAAAAATGATACATTAGTTTAATTCGTCAACCAACGACGCCATTTCTAAGAAATGCAACAAGTTCTACATAAATTTGCTGGAAAATCAAAAATTTTTTGCTGGTGTATAAATTTGGGATTGCTTAACCAGATATTCACCAGTTGAAGATTGTATGGCAGCGATTAATGAAAAAGTTCACCCAATGACATTTAACCCTATCTAATCTAATCTAATATATCAGGATCCATAAATGATCGGAAGTCTATTACCGAGGAAAGATAACTAAGTATGAAAGTCGTAAATTCATTCGGGAGGCCGAAATTCTGCTGGAGTCAAGGGAAATTAGTAAATAATTACGTATATCTAAAGTATTACAGTGATCATGTAAACGGAATGGTCAAACACGGAATCCCTTACATTACAGAAAATGAAATCCCACCTGTTAAAAGACCACCTAAAAGATGGAGGGACAATTGGATCTCGATGTCCCAAGAGTAGGTAGCTTTTTGTCAGAACAGATCTTTCAGAAGAAAAAGAAGAAGTAGTAAAAATTATATCAGGTCATTATATAGATAATATCAAACACAGTAGGTATTGTACAAAGTCTAAAATTTTTGTTTTTAGAGTGTGCCGTATTTTGATGCATATCACAAGTTGATTGTATTGTAATTGTATTAATCTCTCAAAAAATAGGTGTTTAAGTATTATTATGTTTGATTGATTGATATAAATTAATTGGGTTTTTACATTGATGTTATCTTGTATCGGGATTTTCTCGTTGTTCTTAACGAAAAAAAGTACATTCCCAACTACCCACTTCTAAATAAATCAATACCAAATACTTACAAAAGATAAGTTCTCTAGTAATTAATCCGAAAACTCTGACGTTGGTAATGAAATTATTATCATCATGAATATACGAATACCTCGGGTTATGATTATGAAAAAAAAATTAATGGGAGCTGGATAAATCTTACAGCATTAGATTGGAATAGAAAAGCGTTATTTTCCAAAGCCATGATCTGAAATCATAAGTTATGGACTAACTATGATTCCACCAGTCCAAAAACAGTAGAGCCCAATGAGTCATCTTACAATACAGTGGGTTTGAGACATTTTCATGTTATTCAAAACGATTTTGAAGAAGTCGGATCAGTTACAAATACAGCCCAGTAGCAGAATTGGGCGTAACTGCTTTAGACCCAACAACGAACGCTCGACTCGAGAGAAAATTGTGATATAATACTAAAGATTGCAAAAATTTAAACCGAGAAGTATCTAGAATAAATCTAAAAAAAAAAACTATTATGCCGCATAAATCAGGCTTCTAACGCATTTTATCAATATCGTAGTGTAATTACAATACCAATGCCATTGTCCTTACTTGACTATCAAATTGCATTAACATAAAAATACATGATAATTTTTACAGCACCGTATAGTGAGGGCACTTCAAGGGCGCTATGAATACATTATTGTAATTTCACCAAGAAGGCTCTTAATACCTAACATATAAAAATCAAGCAACGCCAATCTCATTGCTGGTTCAATAATAAAATAAAATTCATACGTAATCACAGTCCCACAATACATGTCACAATTCAATGCGATAACGATATTAAAACAAATTAAAAATTTGTGCAGATAAGACATTTATAATCCCAAATAACTAAGTAAGATAAGAATAAATACACTTATAAATAAAAGACCCAACGGAAGACATTATCATTAAGTGACATTCTGAGTTACAGGTATACTAGTTCAAGTTTCAGTGTTAATCATATTGTTTAAAAAAAATCTTTCTACATATTTATGGTGGTACAATAGGTGTCAATTAAAATCATTGTAGTGAAATTTGTGAATTTAAATACCGTATACCGATATTGTTCTGTCTCTTTCTTCTTCCACTATAAGTTCCATTCATCCATATATTGACACGCATGCAAGAGGGTGTTATTCAACCCTAATGAAATAATGCATGACACTAAAATTGCCCTGTGTATCCCAAAAAGCGACATTTAGATCGCTGCCAATCTATAAGTTATTTTCATTTTCCGTACGAGTATCACGAATAGAATATGATAGAACTTTTCTTACTCATATCTCCAAATATTCAATTTCTCAAATTTCTCTTTCAAGTGTCTTGTAAATGACAATGTTATTCCCCTGGTGATATTTTTGAAGACCATTTCAGTTTGATTTCTCTATTTTTCCAGATATGAAATTGTCATTCTTATTTGTACTGGGCACGTTGTGCCTGGTCTCTGCCAAAGAGACTTATGATGGCTACAAAGTCTTCAGAATGTGGCCTAAAACCGAGGAACAAAAGACCATCCTCAGAAGTCTTGAAGAAAATGAGGATTTGGATTTTTGGGCTGATGTGAATAGAGTTGGTCTTCCCGTCGATGTTATGGTGAAACCGCAACACCAATCCAGGTTTATCAGGGAAATGAAAAATATTGGCTTGGATGTCTCAGTGTTCATTGATGATGTGTCAACGTGAGTCTTACTCGTATATCGTTATAGCTGCTGAATGTAGGTGTCATTCATTAATATGAGCTTGATCTTGCTGCAGTAACAGCTGTCTCTGAAACTGACTGTCATTGTCACTGATGCTGCTTGTAATCTACTGTTATGGATATGAGTTATTGCTCTTCTCAGCGTAGAATTTACATCGTAGTATTGAATTTTATTGCCAAATCAAGTAGTTTCCCCTCGTATATCACTATTATTGAATATTTGTTTCCAGGCATGTCAAGGCTCAGAAAGTAGGCAGTCTTGCTCGATCTGGTATGACATGGACGGCATACTACAAACTTGAAGATATTTATTCTTGGCTCGAACAACTGGCCGTTCAACATCCAGATAAAGTGTCAGTTCAAATTGGAGGATCTACATACGAAAATCGTCAAATCAAAGGTGTGAAAATCTCGTTTGGGCCCGGGAAAAAGGCTGTGTTTTTGGAAGGTGGAATTCATGCAAGAGAATGGGTCTCACCAGCTACGTTGACTTACATTGTCAACGAGCTTCTTACCAGTACTGATCCCGAATTCAGAAAAGTTGCTGATAGTTTCGATTGGTATGTTTTCCCTGTAACCAACCCCGATGGATATGTGCATTCTCATTCCAATGTAAGTAAGAACATCGGTCTATTTTTTTTCGTCTTGAACACCTATTGTAATAATTATATAAAGAGAATTTCTTTATTGTCGTTTTCAGAGTCGTCTTTGGAGAAAAACTAGGACGAACTATTCTGCCACATGCAAAGGAGCTGATCCTAACAGGAACTGGAACGTGCATTGGGGCGGTAAGACTTCTATGCACTTTTGGGCTTAAAACATATTGCTTGAGCCATTTATCTCAATACTGATTTTATGGATTTTCAGAACAAGGAACCAGCAGCATGTGCTTGTCTGACACCTACGGTGGACCTAGGGCATTCTCAGAGAAATGTACTGAAACTTTATCCCAATATATCACTAAAGTTGCACCAGATATGGTTGCTTATTTGGCTTTCCACTCCTATTCTCAATTGCTCATGGTTCCATATGGGCACACCACTGCAAAACTCGACAACTACGAAGAAACTGTAAGATTTTTTATATCTTTTATTGTATTGGGACTGGTTTTAGTTTGGTGACAAGTTTGTTGACAAGTCGCTTGAAAACGGAAGGCAAAATTATGCAAATTCTTACGTGCTATGATTTTGCTTTCGCTGGATCAAAATATTTTATCACTACTAAAAAGTGTTCTATGACGTTTTCTAACTTCCGTATACTATATTAATTAATGAAACCAAAGCGTTTGACAGTTCAGCTGTCCGTAAGAGATAAGGTTCAATGGGATAAACAAACGGATAAATATTTAATTGTGATTAATGTTCCCTTCCATTATTTCAGGTTGCCATTGGCAAAAAAGCCGCAGAAGCATTAGCAAAGAGATACGGAACAGAATACCGTGTTGGCAACATTGCTGAAACTATATGTAAGTTGAATTGGAAATAATTAATTCTAAACCATATTATTAGCTCTTCAACATTGGAGCATCATCATTTTAACAGTCTTTGACAATATGAAAACTAAAAACTGAATTCAGACACTTATAAAATATTAAAAATTGCTAATGCACGATTCAAAAGATTCTGGTCGATTTCTTAGTGCTATGACTGTTAACATTATGAGAAAAGGAAGCAATTATAGGTGTCTTCAAGAGTTAAGTTGATCCTAGAGGCAATCTGTAGGGTCAGCGAGAATGATCAACAGACTACTGGATAGAAGTCTCTTATAATATTCCAAAATATTTTAACCGTCGAGGTTTTTAATTCATTACTTATTTTCTGTTTCAGACCGTGCTAGTGGTGGTAGCCTTGATTGGGTTAAGCAAGAATTCAAAACTCCATTAGTGTACGTGTACGAGTTGAGAGATCGTGGAAGATATGGCTTCGTTCTGCCAGAAAATCAGATCATACCAAACAGTGAAGAAGTCGTGGATTCTCTTGTAGCCATGTTCATTGAAGCCGATAAAATGGGAGTAGTCTCCTTAAAATAATCTCTATTAGAATGACTGATTCTAGTTGATATTTTCATGTGTCTAATAATTAAATATTTTTTGTCGTTAATTTATATTGCACCTAAAAACCTAGGTGTTTAAATTTATTATATTTGTGTACATACAATTTATTATGAAAAACATACTGTATTTAAAATTATTTTTACCTGGTTACCTCGTAGGTTATATCTACCTACCTGCTTCTTCTTATCGTGTCGGTCCGCTCCCAAAAAGCCACAGTCTCTCCTGTGTCATATTCCAGGGGGAGCGATCTGCGACCTACCTGCTGGAGTCATTTAATGTAGTTCTGAGAATCTGACAGCGCATTTCATCACGATAAACAAAAGTAATTAGCTATGACATCATTTTGATTGCGGCAATCTAGACATTTTTATCACTTCACAATTCTGATTTTGCCATGCCCAACAATATCAACAGGGAATAAGTTCTGACATCTTTACTATGACTCTAAAAAAGTGATTATGAATTGATGAATGATACATTATGAATTTTTGAACAGGCCGCAATTATTTTCTGGCTTTGTAAAGATTTTTTTGACGTATTTTCATATTCCCTTAATTTCGCCACAAATAGGCTATTGAATTCTTCTTCTACCCTATTTTCATGGCACGCACTAGGATCCTCCAAATTTAGCACGAAGTCGCTCCACTTAATTCCATTCTCCTATAGAAGTAATGAGGTCACTGCATGTATCGAGTTGTTATTTTTGACATTTCAATCAATCGGTTTAGGGATTTTCCCAAATCACTTGATCCTGACAGTTTCGGATTGCCATTTTATTATTGCTGTTGAATTGATCAATTCTCTTAAGTATTTGATTAAAGCCCTATTTTTATCATACCCCTGTGACAACTCTACGAAACTAAGCAGTTTGCAACTAATCACCTTTATTGGCTCTGCATTCAGTTGCGGGCAGCTCCTCAGTACCTAATCACATTCATTCTCTATTATCTCTCTAGTTTTCCATTGTACAGAAATAATTATCGTTTTTTTTTGTCATATTAGATTCATAATTTTAAGGTTAATACCCTCAAAATAGGCAAATAGTAATTAAGAGTGTGCATACCGACATTTCAAAAATTTCTAAAAACGGGAGACCTTATATCTCGACAACCGTTATCTTAATCTGCTTTGGAACAAAATAGGGTAGAAGCATTGAACCTTTATCTAGGGAATAACCGTAAAAGATTTTTTATATTTTGTATAGATTTCTCAAAAAAAAAAAATTAAAATCACCTCTGACCTTTTTTCCGAAAGACGGAAACTCGTTTCCCGAAAGTCGCGGAGTTATTTTTTTTGTACTGATAATATGCATTAAAATCTAGGGAATAACCGTAAAAGTTTTTTGATAGACGCAAAATTAACCCCAAAAAATGGAAAAAACGCTATTTTTACCATTTTATCATGCGATGTCACGCAATTTTGAACCTTAATGCCGTAGGAAAAGACTGTGACGTCATTCCTGGTGCTAGGGAACCTGTATAAAGGTAGGAAGTCTTAAAGGATATAGCCATAGACTAAACAAGAGCGCCGCCATTTAATAACTTAGCACTTCCGCTAGGTATACGCCATTCTTTCGCGATGGAAAGTACACTAATTTACCATTTAATTACATAGGTTATATTCCAAAGGTAATTTCCACACTGATTATACATAATGAGTCGCAAAAATCACTGAAATATCACCAGGTTTTACGCAATTGTGGACAACCAATATTACACGCAATCATATGTTTGTAGCTCCCATGGCGTCAACCATAGATTTTTCATAGATATAGAAGGGGCTCAATGTTCAATAGTTCTTCCCACCTTTATTCAGGTTCCTTACCTGGTGCCATGCCCTTAATACCCGCATGTTTCCAACAGTGCTCTAAATCCTAATCATATTACATGTCACATTCACCGAGAATTATATCGAATCATAAGTAATAAGTCATATCAGCTAAGCCTAAATTCATAGATAATATTGGAAAGTCGTTTTCTATGAAATCATTTTTTTTCATGCCATGTTCTTTTCTCACTTCTGGATAGGTACATCATTTTTCAAGATGGGAATTTAGCATGGATCTAAAGATGACCAGTTCAGATCGATCGGAGTGAAGGATACTAACTCTGCTGCCAACCAAACCCCAGTACGAAAAACTACTCTTTAAAATATTTGGTATTTGGAAATTAGCAGTTTGTGTATTTTGCACTTTGGTATGGGTAAGTCTTCTATGAAGTGAAATAATCTCTAAAAAAATATCCGGAATAACGGAAAAGTTTTGTAACCAATAAAATAGGTCCGATTCAGTGCAATATGATAACACCAATAGATGGCCCGATTCCCTACACATTTTTAAATTGTAATCAAGATATGGCTATACGTTCATTAAGCTAATTTTCTGTAACGGCCTCAATCGACTCAAGCCACGTTCCTCAAAATTGCTTGAAATTCTTCACATGGGTTTTGGTCTAAGAACTTTTTTTTTAACTTTGAAAAACCTCTTTTTTCTCGGTGTGTTTTTAGGAATCATCATGTATATGGGTAAATCGTGAAGTAGGGTTACAAAAACAGTTGCACGTCGAGTAAACCAAACATGGTCAAATTTCGTGTGGTAACGCAGTAAACGTCTACAAATTTACAGCATAAAAATAATATGGTTATATTTTAACTGTGTCTTTTTATTAATGTAGATATTCCGGATACTTTTTAAAATTATTAACATATTAATGTTTTATTGTTGACACAGTGATGCGTAAAGTCGTCGGCTGATTTAATTATCTCAAGTATTTCTGTACTTATGTTTGTATTAATAATGCATTTTATAAGTCTTTTTAATGTAGGAATGTAGCAATCAGGAAATTCATTTAAATCAATACTGTATCAACGAGTATCTATATAAACCAAATTTTCCACCTTTCGTAACCATTCGCTTTCTGGACTTCTCCGAGGTAAGTTTAAAAACTCATATTCAGAATTTGTTGTGCCGTGTCTGTTTAAAAAAGCCTAGTTCCACATGTTGGATGATTATTTCGGTTTCATAATGAAGATCATATTAAAGCAAAGTTAATTCTCAAATCTACTTAACCAATTATATTTATTACCTATTGTTCTTTCGATGCAATAATCTTCACAAATTTTTTCACTTTATTTTCAGATGTTTAAGTTTATTTTACTCGTCACTTTTATAATTCATCTGGCAGAATGTCTGGAAAGGCAAAATTTTACAAACTTCAAAGTTTATAGGCTCACGCCAAAGACGGCACGACAAAATGAATTGTTGGATATAATGGCTCGTGAAGATACGATTCTAGATTTTTGGTCCGAAGTTAATAAAGTGGGTCTTCCAGTTGATGTAATGGTACCTCCTGAACTACAAGAAGGCTTCGTTGCACTGATGAACGAGAATGGAATAAAAAACAAAGTTCTTATTGACGATATCGACAAGTAAGTGAAATATTAAAATGCGTTTCATTTAGATGAATCGTTTGGACAGAATCATTGAATCTATACATTTCTTTTTATTTAGGAAAATAGAAGGTGAAATTGTTCCGAGTAATGCCCGAGGTGGTCTCACTTGGACAAGTTATCACAAACTGGAAGATATCTACGAATGGATGGACAATCTTGAAATAAGTTTTCCGGATATAGTCACAGTTATGGAAGCTGGATCAACATTTCAATCAAGGGAGATCAAAGCAGTAAAAATATCTTATGGTGAAGGGAAAAGAGTTGTATTTATTGAAGGAGGAATCCATGCCAGGGAATGGATATCCCCAGCTACCGTCACATACATCATCAACGAACTTCTAAATAGTCCAGATAAAAATGTTCGTCAAATTGCAGAGAGTTTTGATTGGTATATTGTACCTGTCAGTAATCCCGATGGATATGTTTTCACACACAGATTCGTAAGGCCTCATTATAGAAAAATAATGATCAGTGCGCTTACCTTTAATTGAACATGCTAGCTTTAATTTTAATCAACTGTTGTATTTTATAGCATCGATTATGGAGAAAAACTAGATCTGGAGCATTTTATGAATGCAGGGGAGCTGATCCAAATAGAAATTGGGACTTTCAATGGGGAAGTACGTATCCTCATATTATTCAACTCTTGTTTCGTTTTTGGAGTGATGTAATTATTTTTTGCTTGTATTAATTGCAGAGGAAGGAACCAGTACAAAGAAATGTTCTGAGACTTATGGAGGATCTAAGCCATTTTCTGAAGTAGAAACTTATTCTCTTTCCGAGTTTATCAACACAGTTGGATATGATCTAGATGTCTATTTGGCATTCCACTCATACTCTCAACTGATGTTGATGCCTTATGGGCATACTGAAGAACACTTGGATAACTATGATGATGTGGTATGTTTTTTAAATTGGTGTTCTACAAAGTATACCTTTTCATTTACATTTGCTATATTTCTTTACAATTTTCAAAAACGTATTCGTATTATAGTTGGATATTGGACAAAAAGCAGCTCTTGCTCTAGAGAAGAGGTATGGTACGAAATACAAAGTTGGAAACGTTGCAGAAACGATTTGTAAGTAAAAATCTTCATAATATTTAAGCAGAATTTTGTTCGGATTACGATTAAGTATTTGATTTCCTGGCAACTTCCTTACAGTTCACATTTATGAAACTCGCAACCCTATATTATATATAGTTCAGTTTCATGCACCTCTCAAGTCGAAATTCACTTTCCTTTCAGATAAAGCAAGTGGTAGCAGTATGGATTGGGTGAAGGGGACATTTCATGTTCCAATCGCCTTCACATACGAACTAAGAGATACTGGGAAGTATGGCTTCTTACTCCCAGCCGAACAGATTATTCCTAACTGTGAAGAAGTTATGGATTCTCTTATCACCATTTTCCAGGAAGGAGCTGTTAAAGGAATATTGAAGTTAAAACAGTTAGTCTAACATTATCTTTTTCCAGAGTTCCGTCTCTTATCCAGATCTTCCCCTCTTTAATCGTTCGTTTTATATAAGTCTTCCATTCTTCATCCTCTTTTCCATTTTTAACTTCTTCTAAATGTAAAGTTTTCATTCAGATTATGAAAAAAAGCAGGAAAAATATATGCCAAAGTGTAAATACTTTATAATACTCTTGATACGTCCTGAATAAAAGTTAATTATAAGAACATGTTAGCCAGTGATGCATGCAATAAAATTTATTAAACAACGAAAATTTTCATCGAATATCCCATGTTCCATTTTATTTTATAGCATGTCGAATATTGGAAATTGTCACGGTCTCGAAAATTGTTCATTTATTCTTCAAATGAACAAATTATAATATTACAATGAAAGATGCGTAATGCAAATCAATCATTTTAAATTGTTCACTTGCCTGACTACTTAGAGACCTGAAACTTTGCAACCGTTCGTAAGGTCAATGACAATACATTTCTGTATAAAATTGGATCATCCTTCTCCAGAGACAAGAAAGTTGTAAGGCGTTTCAGGAGATCCAAATGTCATGTAGGGTCATGTGTGGTATCGTATGAAAGGGCGTTGGAAAATAAATCCAGATCGTAAGTCATATTTTGTCCAGCTCGATCAACCGGGAGACACTGAGGAATCGAGAGGATCCAGTCGACGCATAGTGCCGTGTTTGATATCACATGAAAGGGCGTTGGAAAAGAAACTCGGATCTCAAGTCATATTTTGCCCAGCACAAGTCATCGGGAAACAACGAGGGAAATACAATATCATCTAAGCAAAAAAGGCTAAATAGGCAACTGTACGAGCATTGTACGAGGAAATTGGCGAATTAAAAGTACATACGAGTACATTGAAAAATATACATATTTTATCTTTTCTTCGTTTCTATCGAGTGTTCCGTGTCTATTTTGACGATGTTTTTGAGCTTTCGGCTCCCTTGCTTAAGCCATATTCAGGACTAATATGACTGTAATGAATGCCTAAAACTAAAAAAAATATTTTAAAAACTTATAGAAACCATGCTTATATTCAAAGTGCTCTAAAAAGAATAATATAATATCGAAAAAAAAAACGTGGGGCTTCCTGTATTTCCTTAATTGCTCATTCTTCTGCGAAATAATGTCAAATATCATTCTTCCGCATTTTTAATGTTCATATTTCGTGTGGTAGCTTAGTAAAGGTCTACAAATTTATAGCAAAAAAATATATGTATCTTTTATCTGTGTCTTTATATCGATGTATTCCGGATACTTTTTTTTACACATGTTAACACTTTAATGTTTTATTGTTGACACAGTGATGCGTAGAGTCGTCGGCTGATATAATTATCTAAAGTATTTCTGTACTTATGTTTGTATTAATAATGCATTTTATAAATACTTTTAATGTAGGAATGTATGTAGCAATCAGGAAATTCATTTAAATCAATACTGTATCAACAAGTGTCTATATAAACCAAATTTTCCACCTTTCGTAACCATTCGCTTTCTGGACTTCACCGAGGTAAGTTGAAAAAATAGTATTCTGAATTTGTTGTGCCGTGTCTGTTTAAATGAAGCCTAGTTCCACATTTGATTGATTATTTCGGTTTCATATCACCTGTAGGCAGAGTTCAATCTCCAATCTACGTAACCAACTCTATTCATTAGCTATTGTATTTCAATGGTCATAAACATTTAATTCCTCTTGCAATCATCTTCACATATTTTTTCACTTTATTTTCAGATGTTAAAGTTTATTTTACTCGTCACTTTTATAATTCATCTGGCAGAATGTCTGGAAAGGCAAAATTTTACAAACTTCAAGGTTTATAGGCTTACGCCAAAGACGGCACGACAAAATGAATTGTTGGATATAATGGCTCGTGAAGATACGATTCTAGATTTTTGGTCCGAAGTTAATAAAGTGGGTCTTCCAGTTGATGTGATGGTACCTCCTGAACTACAAGAAGGCTTCGTTGCACTGATGAACGAGAATGGAATAAAAAACAATGTTCTTATTGACGATATCGACAAGTAAGTGAAATATAAAAAATGCCTTTCATTTAGATGATATGTTTGGACAGAATCATTGAATCTATACATTTCTTTTTATTTAGAAAAATAGAAGGTGAAATTGTTCAGAGTAATGCCCGAGGTGGTCTCTCTTGGACAAGTTATTACAAACTTGAAGATATCTACGCATGGATGGACAGTCTTGAAATAAGCTATCCAAATATAGTCACAGTTATGAAGGCTGGATCAACATTTCAATCAAGAGAGATAAAAGCAGTGAAAATATCTTATGGTGAAGGGAAAAGAGCTGTATTTATTGAAGGAGGAATCCATGCCAGGGAATGGATATCCCCAGCTACCGTCACATACATCATCAACGAACTTCTAAATAGTCCAGATACAAATGTTCGTCAAATTGCAGAGAGTTTTGATTGGTATATTGTACCTGTCAGTAATCCCGATGGATATGTTTTCACACACACATTCGTAAGTCCTCATTATAGAAAAATAATGATCAGTGCGCTTACCTTTAATTGAACATGCTAGCTTTAATTTTAATCAACTGTTGTATTTTGTAGCATCGATTATGGAGGAAAACTAGATCTGGAGCATTTTACCAATGCAAGGGAGCTGATGCAAATAGAAATTGGGACTTTCAATGGGGAAGTATGTATCTTAATATTTAACTCTAAGTCAACTAATCTAACAAAATTTTAATTTGTGATTATATTGATTGCAGAGGAAGGAACCAGTACAAGCAAATGTTCTGATACTTATGGAGGATCTAAGCCATTTTCTGAAGTAGAAACTTATTCTCTTTCCGAGTTTATCAACACAGTTGGATATGATCTAGATGTCTATTTGGCATTCCACTCATACTCTCAACTGATGTTGATGCCTTATGGGCATACTGAAGAACACTTGGATAACTATGATGATGTGGTATGTTCATGAATCAGTGTTTTACAAAATAGGTATACCTTTTTTATATGTATTTACAGTTTTCAAAAACGAATTCGTATTTTAGTTGGATATTGGGCAAAAAGCAGCTCTTGCTCTAGAGAAGAGGTATGGTACGAAATACAAAGTTGGAAATATCGCAGAAACGATTTGTAAGTAAAAATCTTCATTCATATTCAATATAATATTTAAGCAATTATTGGTCACATTACGATTATCTGATTTTGTGACAATTTCCTTACAGTTCACATTTATGAAACTTGCAACCCTATATTATATATAGCTCAGTTTCATGCACCTCTCAAATCGAAATTCACTTTCCTTTCAGATAAAGCAAGTGGTGGCAGCATGGATTGGGTGAAGGGGACATTTCATGTTCCAATCGCATACACATACGAACTAAGAGACACTGGAAAGCATGGGTTCTTACTCCCAGCCGAACAGATTATTCCAAACTCTGAAGAAGTTATGGATTCCTTAATCACTATTTTCCAAGAAGGAGCTGTTAAAGGAATATTGAAGTTAAAACAGTTAGTCTAACATTATCTTATTCCAGAGTTCCGTCTCTTATCCAGATTTTCACCTCTTTAAGTCTTTCGTTTGATATAAGTCTTCCATTCTTTATCCTCTTTTCCATTTTTAACCTCTTCATCAGGAAAAAAAAAGCAGGAAAAATATGTGTTAATACTTTATTATACTCCGATACGTCCTGAATAAAAGTTAATTATAAGAATATGTTAGCCAGTGATGAATGCAATAAAATTAATTAAATAACGGAAAATTTTCATTAAATGTCCCATGTTCCATTTTATTTTATAGCATGTCAAATACTGAAAATTGTCACGGTAAAAATCAATCGGAAAAAATCATAATATTACAATAAAAGAAGCGAAGATACATTCAAATCTATCATTTAAAATTGTTCACTAGGGCAAACATATTTCAATGCTGCGATTTTTTCCGGTTTAATAATACATATCGATTGGTTCATTAAGATAATTTCTTTCTATAATCCAATTCTAAATATATCCATTGATGTAATTCAGTTCTAGAATTTGCACGTCAAGTCAAACTATAGATATAATTATTATAGAATTGTAGTTTTCTAGAGGTTCATAAATTCTTTATATTCGTAATATTGAAGAAGAGAACTCTCTGTTAGTACATAATTGCTGTTTCTGTAATATGTATTTTTTTAGTCTCTTTTTCAGGATAATTGTAATTTATTGAAGTTATTTTTTTCGTTTACTTCTCTGTTCTCTAATTGGTTGTAATAATGTAAAATGAAAAGAATTGTTATCTGAATGGCCGTCAAAGACAGAAGATTTAAAACTCTGTAATAACTTCTTTCAATTTCTACAAGTTTTAATCTGAAATGATATGTCCGATGTCAGATTCAATATTAATTGTCATTTGAAAATATATAAGACTTTATCAAAGATATAAGGAAAAGTGTCGAAGAGGATTTAAACTTTTCTTCATACAAGTCCCTGTTACTTTGAACAATGCACTTATAATCTAGCTAGCTTCATTGGAAAGAAGATACACTGTCTTCTGTTGAAAAATAATTGTTTTAAATTGAGTGTAGATGTACTTATTTGCTATTTTCTTCGTAGAAGTTTTAACGAGTGACAGGTACGAGTATATCTAGGAATTTGCTGTAAAGTTGAACCATTTAATAATTTTGTCTATTAAGCATACGTTAAGAATTTGAACGTATCTGGATGGTATGTACAATAAGTATAAGAATGGACCCTACACTCTGTCAAAAGGAGGATGATTTTCGATGAGAGCCATACTTGTAAGTGCTGGTGTCGTTTATCCTCATGAATGAGGGTCGCGACTCTCACTCCCGCAGCTGACAATCCTCCTCCATGAGCCTCTGTCCATGGCCAGAGACTTGTAAGCAGGCAACCATATTAATATAAATCACAACATTTGTTTACTGGGGCGAGCTTATCGCAGTGCTGCGATCTCTGCCAGCTAACCCCCCTCCCCAAAAAGAACTTCGAAATAATATACATATAAATACACATATGGGAATAGAGATATCATTGTTGCCATCAAACTGTCAATTGTCATCGTCAGCCTCCCTGCGTCCATTGTTGAACAAAGGCCTCCCCCATTGATCTCCACAGCTTACTATCCTATTGTAGTTCTCAATTATTCCGAGACCATCTCTTTCTTGGCATATTATAGTTGCAGGTGGACAGATTCTCATATTTTTACTCACTAAATAGTACCTCCCTCTCTCCACACCGGGTTCTCCGTCAGGGTTTTTTCGCAGTTTGATTTTTACATATTAGGTACTTATGCAAATTAGACCAACGCGCGACGTGCAGAAATTTTCATTTTTTTTTTCATTTTGTTCACAAAAATATTTTTATCTCTACCATGGGACCCGGCTGAGTAATTGCTAATTTATTAACTAAAAGCTATCTCATTGAACAGATATGTTACTCATAAAAAAACGGAAAAAAATCATATTGCTTTACGGTGGTTAATGATCTATATCACATTTTACTAGAATTTTTTGAAATTGAATTCCTTCTTATAATTAGGACAATAAAATAATAATGAAGTTACCCATAATAAAATAAAATCTTGAATAATTGTACAGAAGCATACAAAGGGCGGGCTTATTGCCAAATGGCAATTTCTGCCAGCCAACCCATGACAGAAACCAAAGTGAGACATAACTAATTATAAATTTAGTACCAAACGGGTACCTTTACCTTGATGATGATGATGATAATGACAGTTATATTCACGTGAAAACTCGTTTATTAAATGAATTTTTGTCTCTTCAGCTGATTTCATTGCAAACCTACTCAATACATAATTTAGCTACCACGTTGACTGTAAAAAGATTTATGAAAATTCATACTTCGACGAGGAATAACTACAATCGACACTGTGTTTCAAGAAACATGATTTTCTGTGAGCCATAGTGGCAACTAGGTCGGTGACTCCAGGGTTCTGTTATTTTCGGTTCTGGTTCTGACCGACGTAGTTCGAAAGGTCGCCAAACAAAAGTGGAGTTGGGTTGGCCACATAGCACGAAGAGAAGATGCTAGATGGACTAAAAAAGTTCTCGAATGGCGACCAAGAACAGGTCGAAGAAGCGTTGGGAGGCCCCAGGCAAGGTGGTCCGACGACATAAGGAAGATTGTCGGCACAAGATAGGGAGCAATGGAAGTATAAGGGGGAGGCCTATGCCCAACATTGGGCGCGAGAAGGCTGAGAAGAATAAAAAATAGTGGCAACACTAGTAGCATTTATTTAAATAGAAATGACATTGTTGCCAGCACATAAATTGTGATTCCGAACTAATCTGAGACCAAATCTTTCTTGACAGACACTAAATTTGTAGGTATCCACGAAGCGGGCATAAAAATGCTGTTAAGATGAGATAGCCGAGGAGAATGTGTGGAAAAACTTTGAGAGATAGCATAAGAAATGAAGTAATCAGAGAGTTGGGTGAATGTAGTAAAACGGATGTTGTGACTGGAATGAAAGTGAAAAAGTTGAGATGATTGGGACATGTAGAGAGGATGAATAATGAAGGGATAACCAAGAAGATATAGCTGGCCAAAAGAAGAGGTGCAAGCAAGTGCGGCCGTCTAAGAATACGTGGCTTGACCATATTTCGTTTTACAAAATTTCATTAAATTGTTCATTATATCAAAATGTTCTAATGAAAGTGCACATAGATCATTAATAATGGACACCACATAATACGAATCGTTAATTTGCGAGCGATATTGTAAAATTTATTACGACTAGAATTCTATAGAGGATTGGAATTAATAACACTTGGAGATTCAATATAATATAATATTATGTCACCAGCAGCATTGGAACCCGACCCTCTCCTCACCCCCAGTCGTGTGCGTTGAGTCGTGTAAATGAGCCATTGACCAAAATCCCAATCCCGAAAATGTCCATTTATTATCACGACGCCATTGGAAGTATTAACCTGGAAAATTAATCGAAGATCCCATCTATATCATATTGACATATCTACCAATTCGCAACCAATCATTTTATTCACGAGTGTTCACAAAAAATTTTTTTGTTTGTTCGATTTTACGGTTTTGACTGAAAGTCTTGAATTTTCTTTTATTGATTTTATTGGTATTAACTTCGACTTCATTTAAAATTAATACATTTTTACAAACTACATTCGAAACACAGTACTTAATAGAATTTACGAAACATATAACACTTCCTTCAATAATTTAGATATCTTCAATACTAGTAGAAACACATTCATCAACTCGGTCAATAAAATCTTACACACATCACCCCTATAAAAATAAAAATGAAAATAAATAACATTGAACTACCTGCACATAGAATACCTAATATATTATATTATTGAAAGTAGATTGCAAATTATTAGTTTTAAATATTTTTTTATATATACGTTTGGTATACTATATTATTTTATAAGAACACATATTATATTATTTTTTTATAAGAATGTAACCCTTCCTCTCTCCTATCCTCATCCCCTTCCCAATGCTCACTATTGATTATTAATCGATAATTACATTTATATGAATCACTTTACTTAACTAATTATATATATTATTAATAAGGTAACACTATAATAGGCTTTAAGTATTTTATTATCTCTGTATATATTATAAATGTTATAAGCTGTTGTGTTATAAAATAAAATAAAATAAAATAAAATAGTTAAGGGATTCTTTTTGTATTGTTTTGTTGATTTTCAGAACCTTCACTGGTCTATTAATTGGTGATATTTTATTGTATGCACTTTTGTATTGACTGTATGGTTTTTTAGATGAATTAAAATAATAAAAGTATCTCACTTGGAAAAAATATTTTCTACAACTACTAGTATTGTACCATCGCAGGATATCCCAATAATGACGTAACCAGCGAAGGTCTGTGAGTATAAAAACACACGCAACATTCTCCTTGGAACTTTCTTATGTGTTCTCGATGAAATGTTAGCAGACGTTCTACACTCTGTTAGCATTGATGTGCTTATCTTTTTTTTATTTTTTTTTATTGCTACTCATAATTAGAGTATACCTATGTAAATTTTAAGAAATTGGGGCCTAAGGACGATATAATGAACAATAAGCAATAAACAAATTGAATTTATACGGACGAAAGTGGGGGGCCAAAACTACAACAGAAAGAAATACACGTTTGACAATTAAAATAAGAACTTACATCATTTGATCGTCAGCATTGAGATTCGAATCCGGCATCCTTCTAATGTAGACCATGCTCCAACCGACTGTGCCAACCATGTACGCTTCTATCAATTATAATATGCCGAAACAACAACAGAAAAAATAGAAATTCAAATTCAATTTTTTTTATTGGGTATAAAATTACAAATTGTAAAGAAAAACAAATGAAATTACAACTCAATATAACACAAAAGAACTACTCTCCAAAATTGAGCAGAGCTCGTGCTTTGGAGAGAAACAAAACATAAGATATTATAACAAAGTTTATCTATGCATATATGTATGTATCATTACCAATCAAGAGAAAGCATTAAAGAAATGTACAAAAGAACGACGGAAGGAGGAAACATAAACACAGACACACACATACACACAAACACACACAAATACATACACACACACACACACACACACACACACACACACACACACACACACACACACACACACACACACACACACACACACACACACACACACACATACACCCACATACACAGATCCACATTGCAGACGTTTGGAATTAAATAAGTATTTCTTTAAGTTTGCGCTTGAAATCTCTATAGTTCGTTTGTGGACCATGTCTATATTCTCGGTCCAGCTGATTATACCACCTCACACCCAGAAAAGCGTAGTGATGTTGTCCAGTTGTGGTTCTTCGGAGCGGGATCTTTAAAAGCCACTCCGTTCTAGGTCTTGTGCTTACGGCTTCCTGTGGGTGAAGGCAGAAGATGAAGTAATCCTTGAAGACTTGAACCAGTGCAGCTCTTCTGTACAGTTCGCTGATGGGGAGGACCGGTAGATCCTCGTGTAGGTTCACAGTGGGATAGAAAATGACAGAAAAAGATACATGTTTGACAAATAAAATAAGTGCATCATTTGATCGTCAGCATTGAGATTCTAATCCGGCATCCTTGTAATGTAGACCATGCTCCAACCAACTGTGCCCACCAAATACTCTTCTATCAATTATCTTCTTCTTCTTCTTTCATCGTTTCCTCATTGCTGAGGGTCGTGATTTGTGGAGCTACCCACGGACAAAATAAGACGCCTCCAGTCCTCTCTATTCTGCGTAGTCCGCATCACCGAGCACAAGTCTCTCCCAGTCATTTCCTTAATCTGGTCGCACCACCTTGCAGGAGATCTACCTCTACTTCTTTTGCCTGGAACACTTCCCATGATTATATTTTTTTCCAGGTTTCCGGATTCTCTTCTGGTGATGTGACCAAAGAAACCAATTATAATATGGCATTTATGAGTTTTATGAACCATAGCCATAGCGGATCATAATCGGATGACGAGTTACATGCGAAAACAAATTGAAATTTCCAATATTTACGACAGCTTTGTTTGTATTCGCGTATATTGGTTTTTATTACTAATCGTTATTATTAATTAGCGGCAATAACCGTTACTGAAGCAGTTTGAGATCATTAACTTTAACAAGTTAAATTCCTAAAGCACCTGGGATCCAATAACTGCTCATACTCATATGAAGAAGGACTTCATGGTTAGATTCAATTTTATTAAACGACAAGAACTTTGCTAATATTCTTCTTGTTCTCCCACGTCCGCTCTTCACAACTTACGTCTATCTATTTCTGTAACCTAAAATCCTAAAGCGGAGGCCCTGGGAGAATAAAAGAGGCGTAGGAAGACCACAGAAAAGGCAGACAGATGACATTGTCATTCAGCTTACGGGTCGTAGATGGCAGCAGATAGCCCAAGATAGAAGTCAGTGGAAGAGTTTAGAAGAGGCCCATGTCCAGCAGTAGAACGCAAGTGGCTAGCAGTAATTAAATACTTAACCCGTCACGCTGCACCCTTTGAGAGGTAACCAGAGAGGTCAGAGCGTCACACGTACACTTTTATCTTTACATATTCAGATAAATTTATGAAGCGAATGAGACTACCAAGAGTGTCTAACCGTCGATAAAATAAAACAGTACACCATTCATACTCGTAAGAGATTCAAAGGCAGTCAAGTCAAATTAGCACCGTGAATATCTTCAATAATTACTTGAAAGAATGTATTTGTGTTTACGATATTTTGTAAGACATCTTAAGATGGGGCAGGAAAAGAAGAAGATTCTGGCGCGACCACGTGGAGAGAATGGACAATAACAGACTTCCACACGTGCGGCCAATAACATCCCAGAAGGCAACCGCCAACCAGGGAGACCAGCAAAGAGGTGGCGAGATAGTTGGAGTTCGCTGTCCCAGGAGGCCCGTGAGCAAGAAACAGATCCCCGGATCTAATACAAGAGAAAGAAGAAGATATTTTGTGGAAGAGTTTTCCAAAGATAAGCTCTTCCTGGTGAACAAATATTTTGGCATGTATTACTTGTTAATAAATAAATAAGTGGTATAATATTAACTGCTAGTTGTATTTCATGCTGCCATTGAATTAAGGGCATGGCACCAGGAATGACGTCACAGACATTTCCCACGGCATTAAGGTTCAAAATCGCGTGACAATCGCATGATAAAATGGTAAAAATAGCGTTTTTTCCATTTTTTGGAGTTAATTTTGCGTCTATCAAAAAACTTTTACGGTTATTCCCTAGATTTTGATGCATATTATCAGTACAATAAAAAATTACTCCGCGACTTTCGGGAAACGAGTTTCCGTCTTTCGGAAAAAAGTACAGAGGTGTTTTTAAATATATTTTTTGAGAAATCTATACAAGATAAAAAAAATATTTTACGGTTATTCCCTAGATAAAGGTTCAATGCATCTATCCTTTTTTTTTCCAAAGCATATTTAGTAACGGTTGTCGAGATAGAAGGTCTCCCGTTTTTAGAAATTTTTGAAATGTCGGTATGCACACTCTTAAAGTAGGCAACAAAAACAAAACAAAGAAAGGAAAGTTGTAGAAATTTTGCCTATTATTTTCTTCCAAGTATCAGTCTTAACATTATGAAGGGTCTACAGACAGGAACGGACTCGCCACTGAAATAAAAGACTTAAGGATGATGATATTCTTATTATTATTATTTCTGAGAAGTTTCTTACCTAACAAACCATCTCCCTCCTCTTTCGCTTTTATATTATTTATTTGCTTTCAGGTTTTTCATTTATTTTTTCCTTTCCGCTACTTTTTCTTTACCTTACTGTCCGAAACTGGGACGTAATGCCGCGACGAAAATTTCGTAGTTGAAAATTGATCGCGTGCAGATATTAATCTAATTGGTTGTTTTATTAATTCTAAATATACTCGTATTTATACGGATTATGCAAAATAAAAGGAACAAGCGCATTCTAATCACAATTCTATATCACATTCATCGTTTTTATTAAAACTCTACCCAGTGCAGTTCAAAAACGTGCTGATCAAAAATAGATAAAAACAAATTTTCTAGAAAAATAAGCTTACTTATTTATTTATTCTTTTATTGAACAAAGTATATACATATACTAGCACAGATAATAAAGCATTGTTCACTAGGGCGAACTTATCGCAGAACTGCGATTTCTTCCAGTTAACCACAGAAAAAATAGAAAAATAAACAAATAAATAAGTAAGAAGATATTATACATAAGTAAGTACAGACATATTATGTAATAAAAAAGAAAATTAGAAGAAAAAAAATAAGAAACAGAATGCCTAGGTACACACGTTTAAAAAAAACTGTGAAAAATACATATAAAGGAAAAGAGAAAAATAGAGAAAAAAACATAGATGAAGATTTTTACAATTTACCCTCAGAGTTAAGTTCATCTGGGTCGTAAAAATTATTAGGTATATTCTATTCCCTCCGTTTTTGTTTCGTTGCCCATCAATTGATTGTCGGTATAAGTAATATTGATGCAACATTTCGGTACAGGAGAACTGTCTGTCGTTCTTCGCACCCTGAAGTCTGAAGAAAAGTTTATCGGCGTGTAAATAAGTCCGAGCAACTTTCTTCTATACGAGTATAGTAAGGAGGGATTACAAAATTGAAAGAATGCGAGAAAATATCCAGCAGGGAAAAAAAGAGATGACAAAAATATGTTTTCAACTTTACTGGGCATGGGATTCGGTTATCTGCTACATTCTGAGTTATTTGGATAAAAAGGTTTTTCTTTATGACTGTCTGTTTATATCTAAGAAAGTAATACGTATTCTGTTGAGGTAAATAGAATATGTTGTATGAAATGTACCGTAATTCAAGAATAATATACCTGCTTGGTACTCTAACGAAATGAGCTCTCTTTTTTAATAAGAAATTTTAAATTATTTTGCATGTACGAACACTGAGAAAGCAGGACAACCTGAAATAATGACAGATGTAAGAAGAACTCTAATATTTTCTTGTGCCTATTTGCAAGTTTCTACGGATATATTGTTTAAGAGAGGATAAGTTAGGTAAAATTATGTCCCATGAAGTTAAAAATGCGGTTCATTGCCTATTCTATATTTATTTTATGCCTCGTCCACATGCTTGACACTTACTCCAAACTCCAAGACTCAACAAACGCACAAACGTGTAGACACTTCGCAAGCGCTTGTCGCAAACTTCCTTTAATTTACGAATAAATCGACACTCGATCGAATCGGCTGCAAGTGCTCGCAACAAGCCAAGACAAACGCCCTATCCATACGTTTGAATTTGTGATTGCTTGTCGAGGTTTGGCAAGCCTGTGCAAGCCCAGGTGAGACGACAAAAATTGCTTACGGAAACTTGAGGCTGGTTTAATATAGAAATGCACACTACACACATGTCGCTGGTTACTCCAAAATAAATTGATGGATGGGTTGCACTGCTATTTTTATGAAAAAAAGTAAGACAAACTGAAAACAGTTTTATCATACCAGCTACTTTTTTTCAGCTAGCTAGGACGGAAGCTAGGAGTGTGTGTAAGGATAGGGCTGTCTGGCGCTCTGTCCTCTCTGCCTACCCTGCAAGGGACGTGGCGTGAGGGTATAGATAGATAGATAGATACTTTTTTTTTCATTTTTACATAGCGACAACTTCTTCTGAGATAAAAGACGTCATAATAGAATGAAATGGATATTTTAAACTAATTACAAATTTCCATGAAAACGTTTATTTAAAAAGTGTGAGCATTTTCTCGGTAGAAGAAAACTATTTAAAAGTTGTCGATGCCAAGTTTGGAAGAATTCCTTTTACTTGTACTCTCTCAAGAATTACTATTCTTTGAAGAATAAACTATAATAATAGTGTATGGTTCCAAGTCTGCGACGACCACAAGTGTCCCAGATCGCGAATAAGAAAATGTACCCTCTTGGACGTGATATCGTTTTCGAAGTCCTCATGAAAAGTGGCATTCGGCAACGTAAGAAGACTGTCAAATAATAAAATTGTTACTTTACCTGTCAGAAGTTAGTAACCAAACAAAGAGATCTCTTGCCTTTGACCATTTTGCTGCATAAAATGTCATAAAATTACTACTTTTTAGCATCATAAATAATTGGTACGATTCTATATAGAACTTTTCGAAATAAAACAAGTGTGTTTCAAATTTATTTTACTACAAAATAATTGATAAAGAACGTCTTAAAGTTAGTACGCACTTAATCAGATACAGAATCGGAAATATCCGGCTACAAAAATAATGGGTAGGTACTTATCAGGCGCGAAGCTACCTAAGAACACGATTCCCACCGAGTTACCTTTTGGATAAAATGATGGGTATAACAGTGCCTAATTTGACGTAATCCAATAAGAAATGTTAGCCCCGGCTTCCCTTTTGCATAAATCCACCCTTCTCCACTGGTACTTATAGGTTTCGCGAAATCGTAATTTCATATGATTAATTCGTAAAATCCACCACGAATTCCTGAACAAAACAAAAAAAAGAGCATGTCATTCGAAATACGAATTTCCTGGAACGTTAAAAAAAATATGCAACAAATTAAAACAAAAACGTATATTATGAATGATCTTTCTAGAGATATGTATCTAAAAGGTAAATGTAGGAATGTTCATATTGTTCATACATACAAGTACATTTAACACATTAACGCCGGGTAATAAATTTGAAATAAAAATGATTTATTTTTGAAATATTTATGATTTATTTGCTACACGACATTAAACGCGAGGAAGCTTTTAATTGCCGGGAAAAATTACGGCAGATGTTATCAACATTTTTTCATTACTATTTCTGAATGACACAATTTACCTATTTATTGTGAGATCTTCGGATGTTCAAGGCCGGAAAAACGTATGCATACCTACGGTTAAGTAGTTCAGTTGCTCAGAGTCCAGGATATACTTGCCATGTTCCACATATTTCACAGAGAAATGAATATCTGCACTACATACTTATACAGACTTGTGTAAGCGAGAGAAAAAATGGGGTATGCCACTTGCAGGTGAAGCTGAGATAACGCGTTTACAGTGCAGTCATGCCTTAGAACAAGAAGGTATGTAGGTTAGGTATACCTATAATGTGACATAGCCCTAAACAATGCTATCTCCTGATAGGCCCGATATAAATGGGATACGCCATTTCTATTTCATCATACCAATATTAGACGCATGTTTCAAAGGCTTACTTACTTACTGCTAGCCACTTGCGTTCCACTGCTGGACATAGGCTTCTTCTACACTCTTCCACTGTCTTCTATCTTGGGCTATCTGCTGCCATCTACGACCCGTAAGCTGATGGACAATGTCATCTGTCCACCTTTTCTCTGGTCTTCTTACGCCTCCTTTGTTCTCCCAGGGCCTCCACTTCAGGATTTTAGGTGCCCATCTGACACTGTCCTGACTTGCCACGTATCCCGCCCACTGCCATTTTTGCTTTGCTGTTCTTTCTGCGATCTTGGCAACTTTTGTTCGACGTCTGACCTCCTCATTTATAATTTTATCTCGAAGACATATCAGGCTTATCAGGTATTACATATTTTTACATTTGCTCTCTCTGCTTCAAATATACTAAGTATCCACTTATCCGTTTCTCCGTAAAATATGTGCTGCATGTCGCCTTATTTTGGATCGTGAACCATACAGTGTCAACCCCTCATTTTCTTTATTAAAAACACACACCTATCATAACTTTGTTCTTTGTACTGTGGTTGTTTAACCCTTTAGATGACATATTAAGATCGTAAGTTTTTGTTCACATACTTTGTGAGTTATTATTTAAAATAATATCACAGGAATGTTTTAATGAAGTCGTTTCATTACTTTAAGTATCAAAGCACGAGACATAATAATATTAACGTAATCTGATTGTATTTCAAAACGAATTCCTTTCATTTTCAAAGGGGAGGAGTATCCCGAACGTTCAAAATCGCGTGCATACTCGCATTATCAAATTTTAGAAATAGTTTCTAATATATATTAGGGAAAATTTTGCTTTATTTAAAAATGTTTTACGATAATTCAGTAGATTTTAATGTAGAAATAACTATTTGTAACAGAAAAATACAGATGTATTTGAGTAGATGGTTGGAACAGTTGGTTGAGACGGCAGTCTCTCAAGCGGGAGGTGCCGGGTTCAAACCTCGGCGCTGGCGATGTATTCCACACATTGCGATACAGGCTTTTAGCCTAGTGCAAGGTGTGCCGGAAAGTATTTGGGTTTGGGTAAGCGAGGCCAGATCCTTTTCATATTAAAAAAAAAAAAATTCAGGAATTGATACAAGATTTGAAAGACCTGTCACAGAAATGCACTAGGGAAAGTTCAATGTATCTCCTATTTTTTTTTTACAAAGAATGTTTAGTAAGGTTGTCGAGATATTTGTTCCGAAATATACCTTGGCAACACTCACAACCTTGAAATTCAGTAGTTATTTGAGGTTTTCACGAAGCTGGATGAGACCTTCCCACGTTTCGGCGAACCTCATGCCGCCTCATAAACGTTGGAACATCTTACTTCTATACCCGAAACAAACTACATAATCTTGAAATTCTTTCGATATTTGTGGGTATAAATCTTAGATAAATTGTTGTACTCGTAATTAGAATTTGTCTGTTTTTAAAACTTTTAGACACTATTTTTTTTTAAGTCAATACAGACATATACCTATCGATAATTTTCGCAACAAGGCATACGCATACAGCAAGCCTTATATCATGATGACTCTAATGAATGTAGGAAGTTATACACACGTACACATAAAACAATCTTGATTTGCAATTTGCTTCAGCATTTGTACATAAATATGTGATGAATTCACTATAATATAATTATTATATTCAAGAAACATAATACACTTAGACTAGTTTAGACTTAGTACACACCTACCTACATGTCATTTTGTATTTAAACGATAGGTGTACCTATACACTACATCATACTGAATCAGAATCCATAATTAAACAGCACCTATTTGCATAATAATTTCATATTCACTCTGTTAGTTTATGTTTCCAGATTTGATGCAATCTTAGCCATCCTAATTTATTGACGCGCACTAACCCCATCAACAGTGAATGAACTGAATTTTTGACTATTATTTTGATTGCCTTAATTTTTTTCTTCTACTTTTGAATTAAATAAATTGAGATTCAACATTTTTTTATGGCACGATAGTAGCCCATAATTGTTTTCGTATTTGCAATTATATTCACCTGTTCTATAAATAAATCAAGTATGTATCTCAAAAATTGGGGTCTTTATGACCAATAATGTCTTGTAAGTCAGGATTTGATGAAAAAGCAATAAAAAATTCGTAACTCGAAAACTACAAAAAATCGCTGAATATACATGGGGGTTAAATCGATAGGTATAGGTATTGAAGTCCTCTATCACCCTGCTTTGGTTAATCCACTGGTTGTGTTACACTATGTATAAAGGTGTAAGAATACACACATAGGTGTTAAGGGCTGAATGGTGAACGTTTTTCGAGAGTAAAGTGATCATCTAAACCAACTGATGGTCCAGCATGACCATCTTACAGTGTACTATTCGTTATTTGAGACACTACATAATTGATAAAATATTATTTTCTGTCGCACCCTCCCAAAATGCCTATACACCTCTGAGAACACATAGTCAACATGAACATGCACCCCTCAATGCTTAAAGTAAATAGATATTAATGAGTCGAGAGGGCATCAAAGCCGGGTATATTGCGTTACATAGTTCAGTATATTAATATAATAATAACTTACTTAGATGTCTTCATTAGGGAGACGTCTGCCAAAGGAATTATTCATCACTCCATGTTGGTACATATGTACAGTACAACTATCCATACTTTTCTATGTTGTGTTATTATTTTCTGTCTCCATTCTATTAGCACATACGTATTATCACATATTCTTAGTTAGATGTGTAGGTGTTTTGGCACATTGAAGAAAACAGAATGCATATAATACAGAGACGAAACAAGCAACAATTAATTAAATTGTTAACTTGAACGGCTGACAGGTTATGGTCACTTGCTTAGAAGTAATATTGAGCATAGGTACGTGATATCAACAATCCTTTGAAAGACTTTTATTTATTTATTTAAACTTACAGTAAACAACAAACACATATAAATATAAAAAAATGGACATGGTACAGATTGTAAATCGTTGTTCACTAGGGCGAACTTATCGCAGAACTGCGATTTTTTCCAGTTAACCCCAGTAACCCCAAAAATAATTCTATTTATTTATTTATTAACAGTTTAAACTGCCGTAGGCCTTTAGATAAAATAAAACAATTAGAAACATAGCAGAACTGACAAATACAAATTAATATATGCAAATATGATCAAACTCAATACAAACAACAATAATAAAAAAAGAGAAAAAAAAAAACTTTACATGAATGTAATACAACACAAAATCGATTTAATCAATCAAACAACAATAAGTCAATTTTTTAGATGTTCTTATATATAAAACAGTTTCGTTTTTAAAATACTTTTTAAAAACAACAGTTCAACAAAGAGCATATTTTAAATAAAGGATCTGGGCTTGCGTACACAAACCCAAATACATTCCTGCACACCTTGCACTAGGCTAAAAGCCTGTATCGCAAAGTGTGAAATAAATCGGCAGCGCCGGGGTTGGAACCTGGCACCTCTTGCACGAGAGATTGCCGCCTCAACCAACTGCGCCAACCATGTACTCGAATCCATTTCTAAATCAAGTTATTATAGATACTTACTGCCTTTTGGTTTTTACTCGTATATGAGAGCTGAGGTCCCTTCCCCAGAGATCGAACCTCATTGAGCTCGTTTCAAATATTAAACATCTGCACAAAAATACAGATAGGATGTAATCATTTACAAAATAGTACAGGTCTATTTTGCCTACTTTGAGGATGTGATGATTTCGTGGCCAGATGTTCGAATCATGATAGATTTGAGAAAATCTGTAAGAATTAAGATTATCCAACCAGGCTCACTCAATTTTAACATTTAGGAACCAAAATCACTTCAAAATTCATTTGTGTGATATTCGTGCACACCCAAATTCACAAACATATAAACACAGACACTAACTTAAACACACACAGAAACATTACTTAAATTAAAACACTTTTAAGATAAATGTCACATCATACTACTAGAACTCTTACTTAGGTACACATGCCTCATTTCTTGCGTCGAAACGGGACGTCTATATTAAATTCTGGAGAGGAGTGAATGCAACAAATGATGGAAATAATTAATAAAGTAAGTAGGTGCACGGGTACACGATGTTTAATTAAACAGGAAAGCTTGTCTGGTGATGCTAAATATACAAACTAGTGTTCAGAACCGGGAAATCCCGGTCCCGAAAGAACCGGAATTCCCGGTTCTTTTGAGGTTACAAATAACCGGGATTTAAAATTTGTGTCCCGGTTCTTTCGGTACTTTCGAGACTCGACTTCAAAACGTAAAATTTGGTTTATATGGCGTGTGCAGACTGCGGGCTCTGCAGAGGTGGTGTGATGCGGTTAGCAGGGGAAGGGGTCAGTTGTTTTGTCATCGAAAACTACAAAATTCGGACATCTCAAAAGTAAGTCTTATTTTTCTATGATTATGATCATATCGGCTATTTTTTATAGTAAGGTGGACGCACCAATCCCAAACCAGTTAAGGCGAAAATTCACATTGCAGTACCTAAAAATCATTTTAATTATTCGGTAGCACCACTTTCTACTCCCTTCATAGGCTGGTATCCTAGTACCGAAAGAACTGGGATTTCCCGGTTCCGTTGAAGGCCGGTACCGAAATCCCAGTTCTGTAAAAACATACCGGTTCCGGATACCCTAATACAAACCTACCTGCCTACATAAAATATACATACACCTACATACATTTGTCTAAGTTTTATTTATAATTCATGTTTATTCGCTGCAAAATACTCTGATGTCTGTATTATGAGACGTTGCGACTTCGGGATCAGTTTTTCATCTCATTTTCATCTCTTAAGAAAGTTTAATGAATAAAAAAAAACAGTTCTTTTCACCAAAACGACATTCGAAGCGGGTGATGAATCTCATTTCTGAATTTAATAACTGTAAACCGAAATTGAAGATTAAAAGCTTTTTTTTTATTCTGTTACCGCAAACAGCACAGCAGAACATTTGTAGTTAGTTAGCAGAGATGGCGGCATTTCGATAAGCTAGCCCCAGTATAGTGAACAAATGTGTAATATGTAATCATATTTCCGTATTTGTTCACTTGAAGTGTAAATCAATAAAGTATACGTAAAATGTAGGATTTTATTCTGCACATCGAGAGGATGGCAGTTGCTTAAACTGAATATAAATTTACTCGTAATTTTTGGTAGAAATTTTACTAGTAATAAATTTACTAGTAGTGATATTGAAAAACCGGCCTATGAAAAGAACTTCAGTAATTCATATAAAAACTAAGTAGAGAATTTACTGTAAATAATAAGGAAGAGTAATTTACACTACTGTTGCAAATGTTTTTTCAAAATTTTATATCTGCTCATTAAAATAATACTTTCGTATTAAACAGTGAGTTAAATCAACTGTGAACACGGTATAATTACTACTACCTACTTACTTTTTCCTTTGAGAAACACAATGAATTTCAGAAGTATGCCTTGCTTACAGCGATTGCGTATCTCTTCTCCATCATTCTATAACTTCGGCTTATAATGAGAATTAAAAGCCGTTAACACTATAATAAAAATCATCATCTTCTTCTTCAGCCTGTAGCCATCCCCTCCTGGACGTAGGCCTCCTCCATCCCTTTACATCCTTAACGATCCTGGGCCACTTGCATCCATGTTGCCAAGGTCATCTCCCCATTGGAGCTGTGGTCGTCTGTGGTTTCTTGTGGTAGTTCTCCTAGGAAGCAAGCACAAAAGGCGTTTTGTCCAAATGTTGTCTGAGCTGGGGGCGACCTTATCAGCAAATATCATGATGTGAGAAAAAACTGAGTTTAATTTTTAACTAAAATTAAGTCAAACATAAAATAGTCCATACGGAAGCTATTAGGGCAAGCGCCAGTGACATGAATAAAAATATAATAAGAAAAAAAAGATAATTTGTCTTTTTTTATGACAATTTTAACGTTATTTGGTTGACGCTAGGGGCGGGACGGTTCGCCTCATTGAACAGATCAAAAGTTTTCTCTGTAAGTTGATACCGAGTGAAACATTTTGTATCATATATTTCAACGTCGTATCTTCATGTCTGATGTCTGATGTGACACAAGCTGTCATGTAACAAAACAACTGACATAAAAAAACAAAAACAGTTGACAGAACAAAAGCAGTAGTAAGTTGTTGTGATGTACCTACATTGAAACATTTAGATCTCGTTATTAATAGTTGACAATCGAAATAAAACAAATGTTGAAAAAAATAAAAGATTATCAAAAATCACACTGTATGATTGGTACGTGAATGCTTGGATCAAGTGTAGGCAGAGAGAAGAGATCGCCAGACTTTCTTATCATTATACAGACTTCATGCAAATCGTCTTACACACTCGACGATTCCTTTTACTTAAAACGCCTCCATCCATAAGTAACCGGTCGATATAGGTGAAGTGGTTCTTGGACAGCAGAGAAAGGGTACACGTATAAAATACAAACAATTTAAAAGATTCGTCAATAGTCGTTACAGGTTTTCATGATGATCCATACGTAGATTTGTTTTTCGAGTTAATCGTGTCCAATCCGTACAATCCGTGACCAAGGCGGCAATAGTTTCGCCGAAACGTCGGAGCATCTGATCACTACACGATTAACCCGAAAAACAAATCTACAATTTAAAATATTATTTCAAAAACTCTCTGTTTAGTAATTTTAGGACAATAACCTACAAAAATAACTCACAAAACATTTATCAAGGTGTTAAAAATAAACCGTTTACCGGGACGTTAAGAAAAATAATAACGTCTTCATAATTACGTTTATTTTTATGTGTTCAACATTTTACCTAAAAAATAATTACCCGCTAATCATTACACTGATGACATAATACTCTTCAAAGGAAAATAATCTTTATATCACATGTCAAAATGCATATGTTTCGTTTGATAAGATTGTCGCCCCTTATGACATTTTGACACATGTGTGTTCTGAAGTCTATAATATAATACCAGTAGAAAATAATTATGATGTCTTTAGAAACTAATTTATAACACGTCTACTTCGTGACTTTAACATGTGGCAGGGATAGATAACTCTACATGGAATATTGAATTTTCATAGAGTTACTATTTACTCAGTCAATTTCGTGCCACTTGCATTTAATCTGAGGACTGAGCTAGAGTAACAGTCAAGATGGCGAAAGATGCAACAAATGGCGAATTATATTCCAAAAAAGAATATTTTATTTAACAAAAAAATGTTTCAATGTTCATGGTTGACGCAGTTGGTTGAGGCGGCAGTCTCACGAGCGGGTGTTGCCAGGTTCAAACCCCGTCGCTGGCGATGTATTCCACACTTTGCGATACAGGCTTTTAGCCAAGGTGTGCAGGAAAGTATTTGGGTCTGTGTATGCAAGCCCAGACCCTTTTATATATATAAAAAAAGTGATATTCGCGATTTGGACCATTTTCCACAATCTTGATGGTCTATGTATTAACTTGTGTGGTACGAGGTTGACTACAGATAAACAACCAAAGAGCGACTAAAGGAGCTCAAATGTTGACCAAAATGTCCAAACCGATTCAGCAATTCGTGTCGCCGAAGTTATGACAATCCTCTTTCTCGTTTGCATGCAATATCATTGTCTCGCTTGGAATACTGCCGAAATAATTGCTATACATGTTGCGAAATAATGTTAATTAATACGATTCGTACGAGTAACCGCAATTCTTGCTCGAAGAATTGCTCGTGTAAGAGTAAGTAAGTAAGAGGAATAAGACTCTTTCTAGTACTAGTACGTATTACGTCACAAAATGTTCGTTCCATATTTCACTTCTCGTCAAAATATTAAGCAGTTAGTACTTCTATATACCATGCTGTGTTGTGAGGTATTCATTAGCAACATGTTACTGAGCAGGTAGGTACCACTTGATGCTAGGCACACCCCTTGACTTTAAGGACGTACTTCGTAAGTATTTATTATTTGTACTCTGGGTGAACAAATTATAGAGTTATGATAGCATTGCAACCAGATGTAATAACATTTCTTCACTAGGGCGAGCTTATCGCAATGTCACCCACGGTTATGCTCTTAAACGTAGCCAAACTATGTACATATTAATAAATTTCGCTATATTTTGAATTGTAATACCCATCTATGTTTGTATATGTGCATTGAAATGACTGAATACTTTAATAGATAGATAGATACTTTATCTATCTATCTATCCATCTAATACAGCAGTCAAGTACCTACCCGACTGGCGAAGAGTTAGTGTGAAAAATCCCATCAAGCAGATTGTTGGAGACCACGTTTGAAACGTTTAAGAGGATATGCTGGCAAGGTTTGTTAGGTCGCTTTTATAAAAAGGGATTTTTGCACTTGACTTAACTGCAGGCGGGGTCACTTCTACTTTTGACGAATGTTTATTTTTGGTAATTGCTTGAACGTTCCTAAATTAATTTGAAGAGAATCACCATATGGAGTTCAAATATTTCCTACAAAATAAGCAATAGAAACTAAGATTTTTAATATCTAAATCATATTAAATTCTAATGTCATAATATGCGGCTTTGAAAAACACAAGCATCTTCATTGGCTAAAAGACTCGTATGATGTTTAAATTAGATAATATGTGTGTCTTGATAATTAGTATAGGATTAATTACAACCCGTTTCCTTTGATGTTGTTATTAAGATGTTAAGACGTTTTGTAATAATAACATAATTATTAATTAATAGAGACAAACAAAATGCGGCAGAAATACGTGGAAAAATCTCAAGCCTGAAGAGAATTTCGTGACTTAATAAATTTATTATGAGACTTGTATGTTGTACATAAAAGATTATAATAATACGTTTTGAGAATATGCATACTGACATTTCAAAAATTTATAAAAACGGGAGACCTTCTATCTCGACAACCGTTACTAAATGTGCTTTGAAATTTTCCGAAAGTGGAAACTCGTTTCCCGAAAGTCGCGGTAATTTTTTTTTGTACTGATAGTATGTTTAAAACCTAGGGAATAACCGTAAAAGTTTTTTTATAGACGCAAAATCAACCCCAAAAAATGGAAAAAACGCTATTTTTACCATTTTATAATGCAATTGTCACGCGATTTAGAAGCTTAATGCCGTGGGAAAAGCAAGGGAAGAGACTGTGACGTCATTCTTGGTGCCAGGCCTTCAAAACCTTTTATAGTGCACCTAGAACAATGCATGGTACATGTAGCTACCACCTCATATAAGGCTCATAATTAATAAACCTCTCCATCTGTCATATAACATATTAAAGATTTATGCTGGATATCACCAACTTTTTAATTGAGGAATAGCGGAAATAGGAGCCACCTAGCACAAATTTTGTATAAAAAATAATGAAGTGGCTCCTACCTCCGCTATTCCTCAAATAAAAAGTTGGTGATATCCAACATTAGCCTTTTTAGATGTCATATCAAAAACGTGCGAATTTTACACTCGGTGCTAACCTCAATTACCAGAACACTTAATATTGACCATGTCTTTATTACATTAGATTCATCATTAGAAGAAAAATGTATGAATTACCAGCGTTAAATCAGGTGGTAGCATATGTACCACTAAAGGGTTAATTTTTTACCGTATTTCTTTTGTCCCATATATCGATATTATTAGCGGAGTTATTTAAAGTCCTTTTTAACGACAACTGAAACCGAAGCATTTTGATACCTAGGTTCGTAGTTCTGTACATAATCAAAACATCAGACTATCTTCCTTCAGCCATCTCTCCGCCTTTTCCATTTGCTTTCATTTTTCTCTATTTTGTGTTCGCGAATCCATCTTCTACCGGCGACTGGAATAATATCGTCAGCCCATCTTTTCTGCGGCCGACCTACTCCTCTCTTTTTGTCCCACGGTCTCCATATAAGAACTCTGGGAGTCCATCGTTCTGTCCCCTGTCTGGCAACATGATCAAAACCAAAACAGACTATGGCTTCCTCAAAAAATTGAATTAATGGTAGCTCAAATCACACATTCTTAGATAAATTGCTCTAAATTTAAAGACCAGTACATTCGTTTCATAATTTTTTTCCATGGAACCACTGATACATAAAACACAGAACATAAAACAAAAGTGTGTAATTACTTTTTAGAGCGCTAGGTACCTCCCCATTATCCGGCTCGCATCTCCTACCAACCATCATCCTATATGCATGTGCAGTGCATATAATATTTCAGTCGTATCAAACCACGCTTCGAGTTTATCTGAATACGATCGCACAAATAATAAACATCAGTAGTGATCAGTACTGAAACTTTCTAAAGGTTTCTCACCCGAAACACGCAGATAAAATGCACACTAAAAACGCCCTTATGTATATCGCCACAAGGGTCATTTTCCATAAACATTTTATCTGCGTGTTTTGGGTGAGAAAGCTTACAAAGTACCCCCCCAGATAGGATAATATAACCTGAATCTGATCCAGTACGGAGACTCTTAATTTAAAAAATCTCAACATTCTAGTACTAATTACAAAAAACAGCTATAAACCTAGGCTTCTTTTTTTTTATTACAGAACAGAAATATCTCCCTTGGCTTGTCAGGGTACAGAGCCAGATATGGCAATGGGATCGATTCTGTAACTAATTAAGCGTTAGTTAAGTCACAGACATCTTGATCCCTTGTATCGTACCAAATTCTGCGCTTTTTATTTTTACACGCGTTAATTTAACTTTACTCCAAATTCTCAATATAATTTTAGCTGATTTCCAGACTAGCGGGAAGTTTTCACCAATTAGGTTCATTTCTGTATCTGCTTGAACTAATAAAAATGTGATTTAAATTTATTTTGTCTTATTTTAGTTAGTACGCAGTACGCGCTTACTTAGTTTCGCAATCGGACCTAAACTGGATGACACTAAAATTACGATTATGTACCACATTGGATCAGCCAAAAAGATTTAAAGCGTTTGAGGGGATCCAACCGCCGTGTTTGGTATCTCGTGAAAGTGCTTCACGAGTAGAATTCTTTTATGAAAGATGTCTTCTTCTTAATCTTATTCTAGATCGTCTGTTATGCCTTCCTCTTGGGATGTGGAACACCAACTACCCTTCCACCTTTTTGGCGGTCTGCCTGGCTGATGTTATCCTACGGGTATATTATGGGCAACGATGTGGGGTATTCTGCCTTCATCCATCCTGTCCACGTGATCTCTTCAATATCGTCGCCTTTTCCGGCCCCGTCTCACGATATCTTCTTCCGTCTGACAGGTCTCCCTAATTTCTATGTTCCTCACCCTGTCTCTGAGAGTTCTCCCTTTTGTCATAATTTTTTATTTAATTTACTTGTTTGTAACACATTTCGGAGTTGAGTTTATTCGCACAGGTAAACTTTCAACATAATTAAGAAATTATCTTCGTGCAGTTGCGGACCAGGTGGTGGCGGTGTTGGTATTGCCAGGTAATAACAACACAACACAGTGGGGTCCTAATTTAATAGGATGCGTGCAATTTTTAGCGGGCAACACCGCGAGAGATGGAACAGATAACACGATTTATAATCCACATACTCTTTTTTGTTTCATTTTCACTAATCATATTTTTTATTGCTACTGACCAGAAACCATATTTTGCTGGTTGCGGAGTTTGTTATTTTTTTTAAATGAACAATCTAAAATACTTTTCTGCATATCTCCTATTAGCTAATTGCTTGTATGATGTTTATGAAGCACTGTCAGCTTAGTCGACAGCAACACATAGATTCGAGCGTACCAGCCTTTAGTTTATTTGAATGATATAATTCATGCTATTCATTGCTAACAGATTATCCACTGATCGTATTCGACAACCTGAATGAACATCTTTCATCGTGTACCGTTCCCATATTTTATGTCTTGTGCTCATTAAGTAACGTAGTCCTCTACCTACTCTCTGAATTATGATTTATACTAACTACACCCTCACGCCGGCGCCGGCTGCGTCGCATGCTTTGCGAGGAAGGCAGGGAGAACAGAAAGCCCTACTGCCCTATCTTTATGCTTCCTACTTTTGCATCAGTCTTCTTCTTATCAGCCCCTTTACCTCCACTGCTGGATATAGGCCTCTTCCTGTGTCTTCCACAATTCTCTGTTTTGGGCGCTTTGGCTCCACCCATGTCCCACCGACTCGGTGATGTCATCGGCCCATCTCCTTTGTGGTCTCCGTAAATTTCGTTTACTTAGGGGTCTAGTTTACGTAGGGTCTCCAGCTCAGTACTCCATCTACCGTCCCTTGCATCCGTCACGATCATGCAATTCGTCATACTGCTGGACTACTTCTTTCACTCAGTACACGCCCGTCACTGAGGATCTGGCTGATATTATGATCAATCCAGATAACCCATCGTTTAATTTAACAATATCCATTACAAGACGAGAAACACGAGAATTGATGAGGAGAAAACATTAAAATAACGAGGTGTAATTCATGTTTTCGTCTTATTATTTATGGTGGTTTGTATTACCTATGTTTCGTGTCCAAAAACACTTTTCAACTAAGTATGGTTCAATATATATGATGATTATTACTTTGACCGCAAGTATGTAAGGTAATAATTCAGACATCACTAAAGCAGAAGATGCTAGAATCAATGTAACGTCCAACTCGTATCAGGAACTTAACAATATTTAGACATCAGATGTGGTCAACTATATCTACTCGGCAGTGGAAGGTTATAAGTCTCGAGTAGACTTCTTCCAAGGGGCCCTTATTGTTAACTGGAACCAACTTTTATTTTATTCTTCTTCTTATTTTGGCCTGGCTTCATGTCATGTGCACTCCCAGATCTTTTGGGGGGTTTTCCAGGCATGATTCTTCCCTCAGGTTTCTCATGTAGGGCAAGTTGTGGTATTCTTTATCTTCACACTTCCCCAGATGGTGAATGGTATTCAGAATGCTGTCATCTGACAATTTATTATTATTATATACCATGCATTTATTTTTCATGGCGTTGTCTCCTAGTCTTGCAATTGAATTTTTCTCATTTCTCGATCCTTTCTCTCTGTAACTTTCACTAATTGGTTAACTAGATAATATTACGATTCTGTACCACATTGGATCAGCATTCTCCAGAAACAATAAAGCCTTTAATGGGAAGCAAAAGGGTTTTTTGGGGTCATGTTTGGTGTCGGTAAAAATCCAATTCTACGACACGATGGGGGATTAGGCCCACTCAAAAAATATTTTTTGTTTTGGTACATAATTATTTTATTTTTTAAGTGAACGTTATAGTGCTTAATTTTTTTTTCATTAAAAGAAGTTTTTCGTTATTTAGTGAACTCTTCGAGCTTCCAGCTAATTCAAATAAAACCTATGCTCGTTTTAGAAGTATTTCGTGTAACATAACATTTTATTGAGTTAAAAAGGTTGTCTGGCTACGCACCGTTGGGATAAATTATACGGATGGATTATAATATAGGCACTATGTAATATTACATTACATTATACGGACATGTACTGTACATGCTCATTACATATTGTAGTCTCTTCATAATAATCATAAGCCCACTACACTAAATTACTCAATTCCTACATCACAAATACACTCGTATCTCGATTACCATACACTTCATGAAATAGAACGATTATTTTAAAGATACTTGGGGTTATTATTTTAAAGATACTGCGATAAGCTCGCCCTAATGAACTAATTTTATAATTTTATTTTAATGTTTACATATCTCTGTACCTTGTTCACTCAAAGTCTTCTTCTTCTAATTCTTATTCTTATGTTAGACCTAGTGGCCTATTTTTTGGGAATTGTTAGTCTCTTGCGTCTCTTGCGAGGTCGACTCCGCCCTGCTCCTCCGACTAAAAGTGTAAATAAATAAATAAATAAATAAAAATACTTCTAGCTTACTGTACGTTGTCATCAGTTTTCTGTATTTCAGATGTGCAAATTGTACTGTTGCTTACTTAAAATTTTAGAGTGAAAGGATACGTTTATTCAATAATTTACTAGATTTACGTATGTCATTCGGATTTTTTTTAAGACTTCGTTCGTGCACTCGGTTGTTGTCCGTATATTGTAAACATTTATTAAAATTAGGATGCCGTCTATTTTTAAATTTATTATACTATAAGTTATAAACGCACCTACATATTTTTTAAAATGTTTTTATTAATAAGGTACTTATCTAGTTATTTAACCTTTTAACCTTTCAAAGACTTTTTCTTACTAACGGATACAGAGACTGAATATATTTAAAACTTGTTATTTTACCTATTTGATGTATTGATTTTTATTTGTGTATGTATTTTTTGATTGACCTATTGTTGTAATATATTTGAAAGGCTTTTGGCCGTATATAATCTAATAAATAAATAAATAAATAAAACATTGACCCAAATCTTAGCCAATTAGGCCTAAGTGTGCTATTATTACTGTTTTATGTCCTTATTCTAGGATTTTAAAATGTGATGTAACAAAATTCCATACAATGTATAAATAAATAAATAACCTTCAGGACCCTATTCGAAAACGTAGGCTGTAATTCAGACACACAAAAACGGCGCCACTGAACAACAGTCGATACAGTATTTTTATTGTAAAGTTTTTAGTTCAGCATCTCGCCGCAATACGCAGACTGACACTGGGTTTCACCTAATATTTCTCTTCATATTGAATTTGGGGTTACGGGAAATTCAAACGTTGATATTGTTAGCGCTATGCGATCACCCGTAAAACCTCAGAGAGAATGCATTATGAGGATCTACCTAATAATTTAGATACAATCTGTAGAATATACCTAGTACGGAGTTACTAAGTGATGTGATGTATACTAGTATTATTTGGATTTACTGAATATGATTAGGGATTACGTTACGGTACGGAGTATGGATGGATGAGGTTCCCGGATAAAAACCCGTAAGAATATTGCTCAACATGAATAAATCCCAAAAAAGACAAAAACCCTCTAGAAATATCCTCAACTGATAAAAGCCCAAACTTTCTAGTTGGATTCCAGTAGATGAATTATTTATAAAATGTTGCCTATTTTGTTGTCTATCCCATTTTAGATCCGCTTATTTATTTGTTTATTTTATAATCTATGGTAATTTCTAACATACTGAAAGAAATCGTATACTAATAGATACAATTAATTGTATTTTCAAGATCCAATTACATTTGAGCTTTTGTCCCTTGAGCATATTTCTAAAGGGCATTTATCTTTTTTGGGATTTATTCATGTTGAGCAATATTCTTATGAGTTTTTGTCCGGTCACGGGATGGATGAGTGTTGTAACATAAGCACGTTATTATTTAGTTGTATCAGTTTATTATCTATGATTAGTTTACTATAGGTGAAACACAGGGGCGTTGAAAAAACCAAACTACAGAAAGTTGTTTTATATTCACTTCTTTGACTGATTTGTAATGTGCCTACCATGCGTGCTTGCTGTGGACACTCTTAATTGGGAGGTTAACGTGAATTACATATTTTTTGTATGTCATTATGTATGTTTGTTAACTTTATGGGAGTGTCCCCAATAAATAAATAAATAACGTGACTGCTTCTGATTTTCTGTCGCACCTGTGAAGTTTTTTTTTATAGCATCATGAATCGCGATTTAAAATATTGTCTTCACTGCACACAAACTCTTTCCCGAAAAAAAAAAAACACCTGTGTTAATTTAGCAATATTATTTCGATTGGATCTTTTGGACAACTCGCCAGAATGGATAGAATTTATATTCAACGTGTGCCTTAGGCGAATATTTTCTGTGTTTTTTAGTTTGTATGATTGACAAGAGAGTAATTAAATCTAGATTCTAGATTTAAATCAGCATCACCCGTAAACTGGGTGCAGAGCCCGAATAAGTAAAGAAGAAAGCTTGAAGAAAAAAAAAACAGGAACGCGAAAATTAATGTGGACATATCAATGTGACGATGGGTTTAACTGGATAATATCGCAGTTCTGCGACAAGTTCGCCCTAGTGAACAGTGCTTTATGATGTTCATTTTTTTATATGTGCTATATGCTTTGTTTAACAGTAACAAAGAAATCCTAGATAGAGCGAGCTGCCAGAGCATCGAGGTGTTGTTGGCCCGTGCTCACCTTCGCTGGTCGGGACATGTCGTCCGTATGTCGGACAGTAGACTTCCAAAGAAGCTCATGTACTCCGAGTTGGCTGAAGGTAGAAGAAAACATGGCGGGCAACGGAAAAGATACAAGGACGTTCTGCACAACACGCTGAAGGACACAAACTGCCAAAATGACTGGGAAAGCTTGGCGGGTGATCGGAAAAATTGGCGGAAGACCATAAATAACTACAGCGGCCCGCAGAATAGAACCACTCGCAGACCCATCACAAATGAAGAGCAGCCCTGTCCAAAGTGCGACAAAGTGTGCTTGTCCAGAATCGGCCTCCACAGTCACCTTCGATGGCATCACCGGCAGGAACAACTACGTAGCAACGATTCTTCGGATGCTTCATAAATATGCTCGGCAACGGGCTCTAGGCATTAATTTATTAATTAATGCTTTGTTTACGTGAAGAATAAATAGATAGAGAGATTTTTACGATGATCCATGCTGTCCCGTTTTCGGGTAGTATCGAGTTTTTCACGTTGATTGTTGACGTTTCGATCGGTTTTGTAGCTGCCATAGTCACCATAGGCCAGGGGTTCCCAACCTTTTTGTACTCTAGAGCACATTCTATAATATCGGTAGGGTGGCAGGCACCACCTATTTTTATTTATTTTATCATCATTTATTTTCCCATCATTTTTAGGCAAAAATGTCGTCAATCATCGAGAAAAACACAATACTACCAAAAAACCCTACAAAATCTTATAACGTGGACACAGTCACTACGCCACTGGTTCATAAATGGTTATGATATGATTTAATAGCGTGAAAGTTCTACATTCTGTAGTAAGTGATGAAATACCTACATGGTAATATGTGTCGAACAAAGGGCAGTTATTATATTATAAACTGTACTGGAAGTCATTACCGCTGTGTAACATTGTGTAGTGTAGTGCAGTGTTCCGCAAAGCATGTGCCGCGGCACACTGGGGTACCGTGGTCCCACTTACCCTTGGATGCTACAGGAACGCCAGTTCCTATTTCATCCAATATCTGTGCAAAGTAATACATACTGAGGAGGGCTCAGGGATCGCCTGAAGGGCTCCCCCCAACAAACCCCTCACCGATTTAAAGCAACCATCAACGTTTACAAATAGTCCTTATGTGCTTATTCAATCTCTTATATACTATCTTACAGTTACGTATTTGATACGTACTAGGGTTCTTAGAATCTATACAATTGGTGTGCCGAGGAAAAAGTCAAGATTTTGTTAAGATAATACCACGAAGTATCCGCTGCTTTCTTGGCGTGCTGTTGCGATTCTTTTACCATTTGCCACAACTTACTTATGCCACAACTCACTGATAAATCTGTAATATAATCTACTATTAAATAGAATAAAAGAGAACGCTTGAGGACGACCAATGAAGAGATGAGAGCCGCAGCCTTATCAACGATTGCTCCAAATTTTGATCGCATGTGCTCAGTTAAACAGGCTCACATTTCTCACCAAGCATCTTTTCATATTAGTTATATTGATTTTAGTAATAAATAATGCATTTTTCTTTGGTGTACCTCTAAAATTTCTTGATTTGTTAGGTGTACCTTGAACACAAAAAGTTTACGGAGTACTGGCTGTAGTGTAGTGTAGTGTATTGTAGTGCAGGGTACAACATGCTACAACATCATACAGCACCTCCTACACACAAAAACACTCGTATCTCAATTACGTATACCAGCATCTAGTTTAAAAAGTGTTTAGAAACATTAAATGGGTAATGATTACACACATATTAACTCATATTTATATAAAAAGTAATAAAAATGTTTACAAATACTTAAATTTGGCCAGTTTTTGGAGCTTGACAGTTCAGCTGCTATTTATTTTAGAACCAAATTTTATATTTACGAGTATATTTATGAGGTGGTCGGTAGCCTGGTTGGTAAAGCGCTCCAGTTAAGAGGGCTACAGTAGTAAACATGGCGATTTTAGTGATTTTTCAATCGATATTCCCGCGTTATTTATTCTCGGATTTCGATGAAAAAAATATATTATATAGATTGAACTTTAACGAAGCGCATTATAGAGTAATATAATTAATATACTATATAGATTCTTGTAAAAAATAAAAAATTTAAACGTCGTTTTTCATCATTTTTTTGATATTCCAAGTGATTCGTCCGTCGGAATTAAATAATTCTTTTTTTTGTCTTAAAGAACACTAAAAAATCTAGCGCGTTATAGAAAGAAACGTAAATATTTTTTGTTTGTTTCGCGTCAAAACCCAAAAAACCTCAATTTCATAAAAAGACTTCGTACCAATATACTCTATCGGTTTTAGCGTGCACGCGAATATGACACTTATAACACGGGAATTACAAGGAACGCACTGTTTTTCGTTTCGCCAAGGATTCAGACACCCACAAGACCACAGAACACATTGCACAAGACTGTGGACTGGTAAGACGTGGATTCTGTGCTAGTTGAATTGTCGTTCCATACTTTATTCTTATCGACGAGATTTCGTATATTACAGAGGACGGCAAACATTGGTCACTGATTTATATTTTAAATTATTTTCACATAATATTACGAGTAGGTAGTTCCCGCATGTTTTAGTGATTTGTAGATTCTTTACATACTTATTACTTTAATGTGCGTGCCTATTAATTATATCCCGGACTAAACTAAACTTTTTATTCCAAAAATAGGTAGATACCGAATTCTATTTGGTGCAGTTACCTATTAGGATAATTTCTGGCTTGCACAAAATTTCTGGACGAAATCCCACATAAACATTTTAGTTCGTATTCGTACCTACATATCTATGTATGTAACATTTTTCACCTTATCCTTAATAGACTCCTAAACCGTTCGTCCGATTGAGATGAAACTTTGGGAAATTGTTGTGCTTGCCCCAGGGAGTATTTTTATGGGGGTAGGGGTACGCATGAAGGGGGGGGGGGAAACGTTTTCTTTTCGAATCCATATAACTTTTGGTGCCAAAAAGATGAATAATAACCCTCCCGACATCTGCAGGAATAAAGGGGGGGAGGGCTGAGGGGGGTCGGAATTAAAAAAGTGATATTAGTGTCGGATCCATAGTTTTCCGCGTCAATAAGATGAATAGTAACCCTTCCGACTTCCGCAGAAATAAGGGGGGCTAAGGGGGGGGGGGTCGGTATAAAAAAAGTGATATTAGTGTCGAATCCATAGTTTTCCGTCTCAATAAGACGAATAGTAACCCTCCTGACATCCGCAGGAATAAGGGGAGGGAATTATGGGGCTGGGGGGGGGTCCGAATGAAAAAGGTGATATTGGTATCGAATCCATAGTTTTACACGTCAATAAGATGAATAGTAATCCTCCCAACATCCGCAGGAATAAGGGGAGGGAGTTAGGGGGCTGGGGGGGGGGGTCTGAATGAAAAAAGTGATATTAGTTTCATAGTTTCCCGCATCAATAAGATGAATTGTAACCCTCCCGATATACGCAAGAATAAGGGGGGGAGGGGGTGGAATGTAAAAAGTTATATTATTGTCGAATCCGTAGTTTTCCGTCTCAAAAAGATAAATAGTAACCCTCCCGATATCCGCGGGAATAATGGGGAGGGAGGTTGAGGGGGCACGGGGGAGGGGTGGAACGAATAAAGTAAAACAAATACATATTATATTCATTCCTACACACAAAAATTTATTCCATTATTTAGTATGCCTTCGTGCCTTTATGCAGAGCCACCAGACTGTTGTGAGTTTTAGTGGCTCTGGAGTACTTTGATACATGACGGTTCCACTGATTTTGGGTTCCACTGCGGACCTACTTCACCATCCATACATAAATTGGAACAAAAAAGATGGACCTACTTCTACGTCTAGAGTTACTGTAAAATTATTTAATCAAAACCAACAGAGTCATAACAATGGTTTATGTAGGTTCAGATAATATCGGTGCATGTGAAACTGCCAGATTACGACCAACACTGACCCTTACAGATCCCTCTGCGTCAAAATTCGAGTAATTAGCTTTTTGTATTTTTTTTACTCTCAGCTATTATCTCATCGGACCATAATCGCATCACCACCAGTTTCATAGAAAAAATTAGCGCCTGCGGCGCTATTTTTAATTACTTTTTTACATAAAACATTTTTCGTAAGTACATATAATTGTCTAAAGCATTATAATTAATACATTAATATATTTTCAAATAAACAAACATCACGACCTCATTCACCATGTCTCACAAAAAAATTTCGCCTGCGGCGCTATTTACACCTTTTTTATACTGTATCATTTTTTTTTAAATATTATTAAAAAATATAAGTAAGTACTTACATATATATTTATGTTTATTTTTTCCCATTCCCATTTTATTTATAAAGAAGGGAGCGGCAATCTGAATAGTATGTGTATTTTAGTAAAAAAAAAGGGAACTCTTGGTTTCATAATTAATTATTAATGTTGAGAATTCGTGAGAAAGGCTCGTGAACGGTGAAACAAAAAGAAATCTCATGGCCCAAAATTATTTAATACACAACTAACTGTAGAGTGTTAGTATTCCACTGATTTATGACCCCTAACTTTGCTAATTCATACGTTCCAATATTGGGGAAGCGGGCGGGGGAGAGAGACCGCCTTAATTTTTATGCCACGCCCTAAGCTGAAGGTCATTTCACTACTGTAGCACTCTTAAACCAGTGGTCCCGGGTTCGATTCCCGATGCCGACCTATATTCCACTTCGCGACACAAACTTTTCAAGCTTACTATGAAGTGTACAGAGGTGTATTTGGGTTTATTTCGATAAACCCAGATTCATTAAAAAATAATAACGATAAGGCGATTTTCTAGAAAATTTTGTGATTCAGAAATCGGCAAATCATTTAGATTAAGAGTGTTTTTGGCAAATAATGCAAAACAAAGGACAATACTAATATAAGCAAATAATACATATAGCATAATATAAAAATTACCAAAAGGTTTTGCTCTTCAAGATGGGAGAGGGGGCATGGTTATGAAAATTGACCAAAATTTGATTCTTGATCACCGTATCGACTATACAAATACAACATACTAAAAAAATATATCACCAATGCTTTGCTTTTTGAGAATAATTGGAATACATCATTGTGCATGTCGATACTTATATGACACTTATATGATTACTGATACTGATATGTTTGAATCTTCTTCAGCAACCGTAGGCCCTCCACTATGCTGGAGGCAAGACTCTTCCAAACTCCTCCTCCACTCCTTTTGTCTCATCTTCATTCATCATTGAAGTTACGTCGTCTGCCATCTTTTTTTGTGATCTTCCGACACATTTTTATCTGCATTCGCATCTTTGTAAACGTCTTGGAAAGTAAACGGTAGGTATTCCAATTTCAGATTCAAGTATCCATGATACCTTTGGTAAGTATCATAAAAATAGATATCATTGATATTCTCAAAGCTCCCGACCCAACTATGACATCACGGTAATTTCCCACGGCATTAAAGGTTCAAAATCGCATAAACAATCGCTTGATAAAATGGTAAAAATAGCGTATTTCCATTTTTTTGTGTTAATTTCGTTTCAATCAAAAATCTTTACGGTTATTCCCTAGATTTTAGTGCAGATTCTCAATGCAAAAAAAACGCGACTTTCGGGATACAAGTTTCTATCTTTCGAAAAAAAAAATCAGATGTTTTTTTTTGAGAAATCTATACAAGATATAAAATATCTTTTCGGTTATTCCCTATATAAAGGTTCAGTGTATCTACCCTATTTTTTTTCTAAAGCATATTTTGTAAAGTTGTCGAGATCTAAAAAGTCTCCCGTTTTTAGAAATTTTAAAATGTTAATATGCATACTCTTAAGTATCAATTAGGCAGAAATGCTATAAAACCTCTTACAATAATAATCGTTTCTTGTAAATTATATAATTATGCTCTTACCTAATTATTTTCCTGCGTATTATTCGTATTATAAACACAAGAAGATATTCTTATTATATTAATTGTTTTATTTTCCTTCTCAATAATGCCAGAAAAGATCCGCTTATAAAATACAAAGGAAGAATATTTACCTTCTTGAACTTGAATCGTTATTTTTGTACTTTTGTACCTACGTGTTCAAGAATTCCCGTAGAATTGCAAATCATTTTATACTGGTAACTCAAGAATCGCCGAAATGTGGAAAGCATTTGGCTTTGTCTACTCGTAAGCCTAGATCATTTTTTTAATAAAAGAAGAAAATACAGTACAATATAATTTTATGTTTCAAAACAAAATGACAATATTTTGAGACTCTCCTGTTAGGTTATAACCTGTTTTACTTAGCAGCACTCGAGATAATATTTTTTTAGACAAGATGTTGAAAACAAAAATCTTATTAATTTTACAACCGAAAAAGTACTTGAGGTTAATATTTAAGTAGAGTAAATTGGTTTGAACTAATGAATATTAATTTCATTAGCATGTTATTCCTTCCACGAACCACCACTGTATAAAGATACCATGATCACAAAATTACTGACCACTTAAACAAGAAACTTACAACTTTACAACGGGTATAATAATATTGTAAAGTACCAAGGGGGCACAGATTGAGTGGGCGACTTTCTAACTACACTGTACTTACAGTTATACACGGTGTTTCAAAATAAAGTTTGAGTGTTTTACATATATGAGATAAAAGAAAAGTTAGGCAGGCAATTACTCTTTTCATATTGAAGTTCTCTTTTAATTGGGGCTAAGACACAAAAGAATATTATATTCGATTATAGCAAGCACCTACTAATAATAATACCTACAATTTTTTGTAGGAAGGATAGTAAAGAAGGATGGATTTTCCATCATCAGATTTATGATTGATCGGATAGGAGCAGATTGTTTTGAAATTGGTTAATGTCACATAATAGTGTAAAGGGATCACATTAAACCAGTCAGTAATCAGTATTATGTATGCCTGATGAAAGTTTGTCCTTCGCTGTGTGTTGAGATTAACTTAAAGTATTTACCGTAGAGACGCATTTTGGATTATTAGTAGAACTACATAAAATTTTCAGTTATGGTTTCCATTGTATTTTCATGTCATGCACTTTTATTCTTTTCTTCGAAACTTTTTATAGCCATTCGATATGAGTGAAATAAAAACATCCTGTATCTGACTACTTTTCCGAAACGACGAAAAGTATTGTTGTCACGTTCACACTTGGGTGTAAAATCCGTTTAAATCCGAGACAAATAGCACAGTGTTAATCTCTCTCTAAGAACAATATTATTATTAAAGTTAGGCCTATACTATTTATTCCCAGTGGCGTAGTGGTAGCCTTTTGAAAATTATTATTATTAGAAGTAGTATTATATTATTATGACCCCTTGCACCAAACAATTTAATGTTATAGAGCTGTAATTTTAATATCTCCCAAATGTGAGTAGTGCTCAAGTAAATGGTTTGAAGGAAGTTGCTATTGTATCTACGCTCTACAACCCTTTTGTAGCATCTAGTACTAGAATTATACATTGTTACAATGTTTTGTAGAGAGATATTAGGTACTAAGCATTACCTACACAATACCCAAGGGTGATGTATGGACGACTATTCAAATATTATGATGTTTATGCGACAAACAAGTCTAATATCATTATACTGCGTAATTTGTTCACAAATTTAAATTGTCAAGAATTTTATTTATTTTTTTGGGATTCTTTAATCGGTAAAAGCTGTTTATATTATTTTGTCCTCAGTCCACAGTAGGGCACTAATAAGTGAATACTGAATCCATTTCTGTAACTTATTAAATGCGTATGCTAACTGTTTTTTCAATAACCTGTTTCAAAGTAAAATAAACTTTGAATGTACTAATTTCAGTTCGAAAACTTATAGAATTGGACCCACTGCATAAAAGGTTATCTTCTGACCCCACAGTGATTTGATAGACTTTGACAATATATGGTCTAGGGTCTGCGATTTGGTTTGCAGCAAACTCCTACATCTTGATCTGCATTCTTCTCTGTTTCCCGCAGCTCTCTTCAGCTTGACATAATATGTGGTGAAATTCATGTCCTCGTACACCTGGTTCAGGTACTAACATCGGGGGCGCCCACTGTGGTTTGTCCCCTCAACCATTCGAGAGAAGTAACTCCAAAATGCCCTTTTTCAACGCTAATTGCTTTCCTTATGATATTTATTATGCTGCGTATACTTAAATTTCTGATAACCACTTTAAAATCGTTACTTAAAATTTGGTACATAATCTGGTATTTTTGATATCCGTTTTTTATTAAGTCAGTAACAACTTCTTCTCTATTTTAAAAACAATTCTATGCCATAAACAGCACATGAAAGAACGCATGAAAACGACGTGAAATATTAGTTTATTTCTGCGATAAATCATCTGCCGACACTGTACAAAATATTATTAGGTAGTGCCACAAACTTAGAATGGAAAGCGGAAATTTTTGGAACTAAAATGGTAATACGCTGAAACTCTTCTCTTAGTTCCAGATTAGGTATATTTTGTGAGATAGGCAGACTAAAAAAGACAGTTACTCTAATAGCTTTGCTTATATACAAAGAATAGGAATAAGAGATCTGTCCTTTTATATGGGTGGAATGCCGATCTATTAAAAAAAAAGTAGAAAGTAAGGGGAGAAGTGAATATTATATTATTAACTGGTGTGATTCTAGCGCCAAAAATTATAGACGACGAAAGTTTGTAGAACTATAAAATTTTCTTTCCAAAAAGTAACAACGTCTCAAAATCCCAGAGGCGTAACATATCAGAAGGGCCCCTGACCCATAATAAGTCAACGCCACATTCAACCCTATGAGGATACTATAGAATGCGTGGCCAGTGGAATGCATAAATTATGATTTCCTAGATTATTTGATAAACATAACAGCTATGAATCTTAGCTAATGTTCACATTTCTCAGAAACCTAAAGGGACGTGTTGAGGCGTTAATCCCGACATTTCAGAATATCGACAAGTTAAAACAACCACATACATCCACTAAGTCTCGAATGAATGCCGGTCTCCATAAACAAGAGATAGTTTATCGACAACTCACTAATGGATTTCCAGCGGTAAATACATGTAACCGGTGACCGTATTATGAAACATTTTTAACTATCCGTAAATTTATAATGACTTTAAAACATCTGAAATTTAAACAATGTCGCTAGAATAGGTTACGATTGGTTTAGTGTAGGTACAGGATTTGTTCGACAAGTTGTATAACAAAAGTGTTGGCAATAATCTTCATATGGTTTAGAATTAGTTCGACAAACCCGTCATGCAGATTTCACCTTAAATTTGTGTTGTCGGGATTTGTCGATATTTCTCATAGAATATTGTTCCGTTTCAAGATTATTATATTTGACCATCCACGGGGAAATGATAGAACCTTATCCGGAAATGAAAACACTAATATGTAGTTGTCTATTCATTTCATATACACAAATGTTCATTAATTCATTCATTCTAAAACCAGAAATTTCCCAGTGTATTACGTCATCTCTGATACGAACATCAGATAGAGAACCAAAGTAAGTGGTGTGGCGGAAAAGGTCGCTAGACTTAAGTCGAGCTGGGCTGGACGTGCATGTTGTCAGATGCCAGAATTCGCTTCTTCTTCTTTGCCCTCGCCTTTGTCCCATTTACTTGGGGTCGGCTCTCCTAGTCCTCATCCTCCAAGTACCCCGCATCCTCCGTACGAAGCCTCGCCTACTTTAAGTCTCTCGCCTCCTTTAAGTCTCTCGCGATTGTGGACATCCATGTGGTCAGGGGTCTGCCCTATCTTCTGGGCCCTTCGCGATAGAATTCGCGATGGACCAAAAATAATTGTGACCAAGAACAAGCTGAAGAAATGTCGGCAGACCCCAGGTAAGGTTGTCCTATGATGACAGGAAATGTACCGGTGGGAGATGTATGCAGTCTGCCTAGGACAGGGAGTTGCTGAAGAAAAAAAGAAATGGACAATGGCCATGTAGTTAGTTCTGGTGACAAAATTTCAGTGTAGGTATAAGCCCAAAACTTGTGTCGTTAAGGGTATAATACATCATCAGCACTGAGATTCTAACTCGGCTCCTCCTATTTGGGAGATCCACGCTTTAGATGAAATGCATCAACCATGGTATGCTATATAATATTATTATTAAAGTACCTACTCCTAATAATTTTAGTATAGTACTACTATTATCGAGTAGATGGTTGGCGCAGTTGGTTAAGGCGGTAGTCTCTCAAGCGGGAGCTGCCAGGTTCAAACCCCGGCGGTGGCGATGTATTCCATACCTTGCGATACAGGCTTTAAAAATTACCCTAGTAAAAAACAAAACAAAGAAACAGAAAACCTAATAAAATGTGTACGATCATTGCTGTTAATCGACCGGAACAACACACACATGTAGATACTGCAATAGTTATATGAAAATGTTTCTAGGTATATTGCATGCAGGAATGTAGGTATATTATGTATGGATAGTGGTACCGAGGTTTGGAATTCGCGTACGTCTCCCAGCGAGACATAAATCTCGCCATTTTCGGCGGGATTCGACCCGCAGACCATCAAGAGCAACAAGTAACCACTGATTAATGGATGTTGCGTTGTCAGCAGAGTCGTTTTTTATCGAGATTCGTCTCTCGGGTATGATACTCAAACTTGCATGTTGATATTATTATTCTGCTGTGAATATTTAAAACATAATTTATAAGAAACGTTTTCCAAAAAGATTTTGTTTTACATAATGGGGGCGTATTTTTTACCACTCACTAGATGGCGTTTCAGTAAATGGAGGTCTTCACGACTGGCAATACTGTCATAACAAAACAAACCATTTGTTTATTATCCATAGAAACGCCATAGAATAATAATATATAGTACCTGCCATATATACTCGTATCTACGCGGACCTCCATTTACTGCAGTGCACTCTGGTGGCGAAAAAAATTGAAGACACTCCAATTGTATGTCTTCAATGCTAGTATGACACAACCAGTAGCTTCTTATAGGTAGAGATATTTTTGAAAACTTTCGCAGCGTGATGAATCCATGAACTATACTGTTTTTTGGGGTTTTTTCACGAATATACTATGAAAAGGAAATTATCGGTTTAAGATAATGAATTTCGAGAACACGCTGCACAAAACTCATGTTCGTGCTTTGTAACTTCCCTGCATTTCCTCGAGGACCGAATTTTTTGATATCGAATTCTGCAAATTTTGCGCAGAAATCGATATCACTATCAAATGGCCGAAAACCAATAGGCAACATTACCATCACAAGCCCCTACGTCCACTATTGAACACACGGTTCCTCCACTGATCTCCATAGTCCCCTATCCCAATAGGCATTTCTGGGTTAAAGTAGAAAGTAATGTTTTGTATATATTAAGAAGAATACTTTGACAAGCTTGGTGCACAACCAAGTTCTGACACATAAATACGTGTTAAAGATTTAAAAACATGGTAATAATATCTTAATTCAGTGGTGATGTGATGATCTGATACAAAGCGTAAAATATATTAATATTGCGAATAAAAACCAAATAAAAAATATATAAAATGTCAGCCAGAGATATTGCCTGAAGGAATTATGAGAGAATTGTGAACACAAGTATAAGACATTCTACATTTCCCCAAACGTTCTTCGATGGACCACAAAGAGGTCACAAGGCTTCACTGATCATTAATTTTGAATCTATCACTTCATCTTATCTTAAACATTTCATCAACCCATACAACATTACGTACATCTAGGAATAATCACAATCAAGTTGCAGTAGGTTTCGGAGGTAATACTATTAGAATTATCATTTATCGAGAAAAAATTATAAAAATCAAATTTCTGCACACGATAGTGGAATTAATTCAAACGCAGTCATATTTTATGACTGAATTCGCCAGTTTGAATTAATTCCACTATAGAGTCACCAAAACATATTCTCATTTATCCATTTTCTAGGACTTAGGATGATGACTTTAGTAGGTATAAGCTTTCAAGATGCAATTTTTCGCATGTCCAGATTACAGTTGATTGAAGATAATATAGATCTCTACCACAAACCGATTCGTCTCTCAGATCCTATAATTCACACGGAGAATAATTCCACCAATCAACTTTCAATTGTAAATCCTAGCTCCCGTTTTCTTGAGTCTTATCCTTCCCTTTTCCCTTCCTCCTAAATAATATTATATGTGCCCCCCTTTTTCAGGGTTGCCCCAAGATTTTTTTGATAATAAATTATGTAGGTGTGTGCAATGAGCATGTACCGTGTGTGACTCTGTGTTTTTGGAATTGTGCATTTTTTGTGAGTGACAGTGAGTGTGAATGTCAAAACTTAGGGTAAACACTCAGTAAACAGCCATCGAGTGTGTGTTATGTTAATGCCGTAGGTTACGGAAACTAAATAACCATGCTGCGTAGGTATGCAGACAGGGTGTTAAAAATGTTTCTGGTCTACCTTGGTACCCAGGTAGGTAGATCATAGTATGCAATCCTGTTTCAATACTGTTGTTGTTTTTAATAATAATAATTCATTTATTCAACTCATCAATAGTACATAAATTAATAAAATAAAAATTGTAATTAAAATCACTCCTCAAAATTGAGCAATGTATAAAAAAATAAACTTATAATTTAAAAACTGAACCGAATGGATGACACCAGACTTGCAAAGATAGTCAAAATTCTTTTCCTGGTTTGATTCATCCGTAAAACCAAACATTCCGGACACCAATCAGTAGAATTAAAGATAAACTCGATTACTGATTTTTTTTTATTTTTTTATTTTTTTTTTGTTGGTGCCTTGTTCTTGTCTCTTTGCTATTATATATTATCTTAATTTTTATTTATTGACTCGTTATAGATGTTTTAATTATTACATAATATTTTTATCAATGTTCAAATATGGTCTTGTCTTTTTGTTATATTTTATCGATACTTGACTTATGCTGTTGTTTTTTATTGATGGATGAGGATTGACGCATTCCTGATATTGACCCATTTGTTAATTTTTTTTGTTGGAGATTTATTTTATCATTGTTTCTATTTTGTGAATTTTTGTTGAGATTTTGTTTGTTTACTATTTAAATGTTTTGCTTTTTGTTATTTATTCACAATTACGTTTTGTTTTTACCTTGAATTTTTGTCAACATTGGTTTGTTATTGTGATATTATAATGATTGCCTGTTTCTTTTTTTATTTTGTAAATGTGTAAACCGTATAAACTTTAATAAATAAATAAATAAAAACAGAAAACCCCACTAGAAGAAGATTATCCGGAAGGCCACCCAAGAGAGGGAAGGACAGCTGGACCTCCTCATCTCAGGACAGCCCGCCGTCACAAACAGGTCACCCACCTAATACAAGAAGAAGAAGAAAATTTAAAAAATAAGTACTTATAGGTTTATAGAATTCTATTTCTAAGTAGGTACTTCATATTGAAAATTAGTCGGTTTGATTTAACTTAACCACGATGACTAAATAGTAAATAATAATTAGCACTAGTCAATACAGCTGATGTGTCTAAACTAAATTGACTTATTGACATTTAACACGCCACGTTTGAACAGTGAGTGACAGCCCTGTCTCTACAGAAGAGTAGGGAGTAGAGTGACAGACAATGCGTCACGTGGTTCGGTAATAATTTTCTTTTTATTCAAGTGGTGGCGGATGTCGTGTGATTTAATATTCGCGGATTTACCGACTTGAGGAACAAATAAAGATTGCAATTGAAACATCGATGTTTTCCTTTCGATGCCGGAAGAAAATATTTATTACATTGTTTTTTTTATAAAATGAATCCAGGTGGTGGAACCCACACTCCTCTTCATAGAGAGGTCTCAGCTGAGATGGCTCGGACACGTCATTCGGATGCCAGAGGAGCGGCTTCCGTTAAAAGCTCTGGAAGCCGAGGGTGCAGGCAGAAGACCGGTGGGCCACCCCAGAAACAGCTGGCAGAAGCAGGTGACAAAGTTGTGTGAGGAGAGACTGTGGTTGGAGTTGCCAGAGGTCCTGGAAGCTGCGATTGACAGGGGCCTCTGGCGAAGATATGCAGATGCTTTGGGCCCCCGACCCAATCAAGGATAGACGGGGAAGAAGATGTATGTATGTATGAATCCATGTTTATTGAAATAAACCCAAATACATCCCTGCACACTTCACAGAAAGCGTGAAAAGTTTGTGTTTTGAAGTGGAGTAAGTCGACATCAGGGATCGATCCCGCGCCCACCGGATTTACGGTCACGCTATAACCAATGTTTGCGGGGAGCTTGCGGCAAATGTATACCAATATATACAGATTATTATTATTATTTAGTTTTTAGGTTTTCTCTTTAGTATACAATAGCTCAGTAAGTATACATTATTTTCATAAAAAAATGTTAATGTTCATATGACATTTCCACCAATAATAATCATAATCGGACTATTTTGGGCACCGTTTAGCGATAAAATCGCCCCAAGGGTACCTTCCATTTTACTAAGCATATATCACCATATAGAATCGTCAAAAACAATAAAAACGACCCTACGAATTTTTCATGCAGATTTCGTATAGCGATGAAAATATTGTATGATTTACATCCCTTGAAGTATTACCAGGGAAGGTAGGTACCTACTATTATTGGCGGGAAAATTAAATTGTGACAGAATGAGACAAATTGTTAGAAGATGGAGAAAGACAATGGTTTATTGAATTCAATTGGATGAAAAACTTGAGATGGAAATTCTATATAATATTAGGTGTATTTCCAATTCTGTTTTTAAAAGGTTCATTTTTATTCCAAATTTGAATAACTTAATTATGTAATTGTGTTTTTCATTCATCGGCATTTGTCAAAATGTGGGGTAATCTATGAATGGAGTGCAAGTAAGCAATGCATTCTCTTCCAAGCAAGCACGTGCTTCGAGCACGATAGGATAGAAGATAAGCTTCGAAAAAAAAATCAAAAACTTGAATACATTTTTTTAATTAAAAAAATTGCCATATACCTATGCCGATTTTGTCTTGTCACATTTTTTTTAGTTTTACATTTTTATTCCTCAGAGGTATCCCTGGGTTTTAGAATCTCGCCCTCCACTCTTTTTTGATATTTTTTTAGAGCGTCCAGTAAAATTAAGATGTTTGTTAAAAATCCACAAGACATTCCACATGTTTTTTAGCGATGACGTTTGTAATCCATTCTGAGTTTGATATAAATGTTGACAGAAGGATAATCTTATGTGTGTTTTCATATGTGTATATCGTTCGCTGGTTACCTCATTGTTGGGATATATCGTATTAGTGTATTTTCTTCAAATGAAAAGCTAATTTCGAATTCCTATAGTTTTTGGTAAATTGAATCCCATCCGATTATTTTCTTCGCAAAATAATAATATAAATAAAATTATTTAGTCGTAAAATGTTCCAAAATGTTTTTGAATTCGTTGATGGCAAAACAATTGAGGGATTTGCTTTTCTGTTTTCGAAACATATTCGAATAGAAAACAAAAGAAAACTAACGAATTGTCTAGGTTTTTCTTTGATACCCTCTCTCCGCAATTTGTAAGGATTTTTCTTCCTTTTTTTCGGTGAAAAATACTTATATATGTGTGTAGTGTTTTGCGTTGTAGCGATTTGTCAAACAGTGAGAAAATTTATTTTTCTTATATGTCTCACGAAACAGTTTTTCTACAAAATACTTTTTTTTGCATAAAATTATAATATCCTTCTTTCAATGGTTACCTATTTCTTCACAAGTTGTGTAATAGATATTAGAGTCGTTGATTTTTTTATACATCTAGTTAATATTTTATTTGTAAGTTCATATTTTTATTTTTATTTTAGGTAGGGAAAAATAAAATCAACCACCCAGGCAATGAACCAGGGTCCTAATAATATTGTGACCCCAGTGACGAAGGGTTAAAGCACTTTGGTTTTAACACTGCATTACAGAAGTCATATTCTTATTCTAATTCATTCAAGCGTCTAATTATTCTTAAGAATGACGTCACAGTCATTTCCCACGGCAATAAGGTTCAAAATAGCGTGAACAACCGCATGATAAAATGGTAAAAATAGCGTTTTTTCAATTTTTTGGGGTTAATTTTGCGTCTACCAAAAAACTTTTACGGTTATTCCCTAGATTTTAATGCATATTATCAGTACAAAAAAAAATATTTTACTAAACAAGTATCCGTCTTTCGGAAAAAAGATCAGAGGTGATTTTCACATTTTTTTTGAGAAATCTATACAAGATATAAAAAATCTTTTACGGATATTCCCTAGATAAATTTCAATTCATCTACCCTATTTTGTTCCAAAGCATATTTAGTAACGGTTGTCGAGATATAAGGTCTCCCGTTTTTAGAAATTTTTGAAATGTCGGTATGCATACTTTTAAGTTAATTTTTATTTAACTTAAAACGAAGCAATTGTTCTAGTTTAAAGATTTTCTCGCAGTCTCGACTCTCTAAAAGTATTTCATTTTAATCTTGTATAGAAAATGAAGATTCGATATTGTAATAGTATTGTGATTTATTCAGGTCGCTATTCGCCGCCTTGGAGGATTTTACAAGCGATTTTCCCATTTGATTTTAATTGTCCATTAGTGTTAAAACTTCAGTGGAAGAGTATCGATTTAATTCCTATGTTCGATTCAACGTGCATAAAGAAATGCAGCAACAACAAAAACTATTGTGAAAAGCTTATATTAGACATTTTAATATTTTATTTATTTATTTCATACACGGCGTAAGCCATTTACAAAAAACACAAACAATACAACAACACCATTAAAACGATCAACTACAAACAAAATAATCTAAGTAATTTTTAAAAACATCCTTCAATTATGTGCTCAAAGATTTACTTAGATTCCTTTCTGAGTAGTCTTAATCCTACTAGGGATTGCTCAAAAACGAGTGTTTTAGTTTTAAACATTCAAGAGCATCGGAGGTGGCAATGTGGGTTATATGGTATATATCTGATGTATATGGGCCAGGAAATGGTCTCAGAGGTTAGTATGCCACTATAGAAGGATAAAAACCAACAATCGGGTAAAGGACAGGTAAAAACGTAATGAGAGATGTACAATATATGCTATTAGGTGTTATGGCAAATAAATTACCTAGTTTCATCATTGCCATTGCTTTCATAAAAAAATGTATCCCTATATTGTTACCATACTCAAACGCAATTTATGTATGTATATGTATATCGTATGACATTGGAGAGACCAGAGTCAGAGATAAAGTTCGTGAGAGCTCAGGTATTGAAGTGCCTCAAAAAAACCAATTGTGATTGTCTTCCATTGTGCTCCTGAACCTAATGTACCGACATTCTTCATGGACAGTTTGGGGTGGAGTCAGATGACACAATAAAGTTCTTATTTATTGAAGGCGCTAATATGAAGATATAAATTAATTAAAAAAAAAATTAATTCACATTGTCGTGGGTGCAATCAAAGCTTTAATTTATGAACGTACATAATTCTGTATCGAGAGATTTAAAACAATGCATTGATTTATTCATGAATACCAAATCAGTGAGACTAGTGGAGGAATTGTCCAATTTGAATTTCAAAGTATTTAAATCCTGTACCAAATGCGTACTTTATAAAATCAATATTAACCAACATAGAAAATTTGACAAATTGCACTCTAGTTTGGGACATCTGACACCAGATAGAGCTAGTGAATCACACAAAGATGCTGAAGAGAATTTAATTTTTTCATTCAGTAAATTACAGGCACGAAATTACAAGGAATAGTTTGAGTGACTTTATTATGTCAAAGACACAAATAGGTAAGTAAATACCAACATATAGTGTACATTTGAGACCTCGTCTACAGAACAGAAATTTCTCAGAAAACTCTTCAGAAATTATATGTTCCCATGTGCCAGTCATGTACCAAAAATAGTGTTCATATTGTAGTGCATTCAGGATGACTGGTTGTGGCCATATTTTTTATAGAGGATGCCTCTCCCATACTGAATATTATTATAATGCAACAACGTGTATGCCAAAAAAAGTAAAGTAAGTAAATAAAAAACCGCTGCAATATTAAAATGTAGCGCTCTCCGTACTAGAGGATTATGGATATGAACTACGATGCTACAAAAAGGCACTTTCTACGGATTTGTTCTACCAACATCATAATGTTATTCAGTTCACTAGAATCGGTGTAGTTAGTGGAGTTTTAAGCTAGTTTAGTACCTACTACTACTACTACTACTACAATATCATCGCGGTATATAAAACACATGCAACATTCTCCTTGCGCCAATATTGATATGAAAGAATGGGTGGGTGTGGGTAATCTAATTGCTGAAAAAATGTATAAATCTTGCTGAATTTTTCGAACATCTTCTTTCTCCGGGACACTCGAATAAATATCAATAAAGTACCGGGAGAGGGGGCAATTTACCATCTGGGGATTCCCTCGAGTATTCAGTTATGAACTGAAAAATCTAAAGATTCCCCACAGTCTAAATTAGAACATCTTCTAACCGTTTTTCCTGGCAATTTTAGACCAGGACCTACAGGTATTTGGCAACTAGGTTCATTCATTGGTGTTCTTGGTATCCTAAAGAGCTCAACAATTTACTGCTAGGGACCCATAATGTAGGACACATTAAAAAGGTCTAAGCTAGACAATTATTTGTGTTTTTAGGATCGCAAAATGTTTTCAGAAAAGATTGCACGAAAAGCTCCCCGACGCCACTAACCAAAATATAATGGAATTATAATTATCGAATTATAATTAATGATAAAGAAGCAGAAAATACTATGTAGAAAAATGAAAAAACTAATAAAACTCTCGCTCTTTAACTCCATCTGAATTTTTAGCAGTTTTCAGGTGAGGTGTGATTTTCTTACTTTTTAAAATTTTATTACAGCATCCAAAACGTAAATTACTGACTTCCATAATGACTGGAAGGCGCATATTATGGAAGAGAGCTGCGCACCTGGGGACCTGATTCTTGGTAATGAAAATGCGATGTATGTCGCCGCATATTGGAGTAGCAGGGTATGACCCACCCGGACACGTAAAGTAAGTGAGTATTATCTAAATTTTCCCTTTTTTTTATCGAAGTACAGCGAATACATTTTTGAACAAATGTTCACGTGAATTTCAGTAGAAAAGGTCTGACTAACAAAGAATAGAATAATGATGTCTAATTTGTTATAAAATTTATTTATAGTGTTTATTTTACAACTTCCTCTCCGAAGCATTCATTTCAGAAAGGTGATGTCTTATGAGAGAATATCAGGGATGGCAATGCCTTGGTTATTCATCGAAAAAATTGATAAATTTCATTCAATATTGTCAAAAACTGCATAATGTTTTGAATAATGATAAAGAAGCAGAATACACTATGAAAAAAGATGAAAAAATCATTAAAACTACCACTTTTTAACTTCTTCTGAATTATTAGCTGTTTTCAGGTGAGGTGTGATTTTATTACTTTTTGAAATTTGATTACAGCATCTAAAACGAAAGTTATTGACTTACATAATGACTAAAAGGTGCATACAGCGTATACAGTTCAATTTTGGATAAGAAGGTAATATGTCTTTAAAATCATGTATTTTACAACTTTATTCCAGCTGGAGAGTAAATATTATCAGTCTTATTTTGTGGGTATCAAACATAGAGAGCTTTGGATGCCTTATGTAAAAGTTTGAGTATGAACTTTGAGTTTACTAAGAATTATGTAGGTAGACAGACACTTTTTATCTTTAATTCTAAATCTATATTTTTCCATTTGCCATCCCTAAGTAACAATGGCGGTTCTTCGCCCCATGTTCGATTTGCATTTTCTTTTTATGGCGTGTATGAATTTTGAATAACAAAGGAATTCAACCCTGAGGCAAGAAAACTCACGTCAGAAAAGGTGTACCTCTCATACAATACTCCGATATCATGTTCTAAAGGTAGATAGGTCCAGGAGCGAGCTAAGGGCACATCAAAAACAAGTACTCGGCACCCGTGGGATTTTCTCAATTTTGTTTATAAAAAAATGTACGATGGTAAATTACTTTCCTGCGACACAATCAAGATAGAGTTCGAACCAGTAGAAGCAACTGTAGTACTCAGCAGGATTTTTCCACGCCCTAAAGGAATGTCAAGGAATAGAAGTGCAACACAATTGGGAGGCAGATTCGCGATATTAATGAGTAGGCTGGTTTTGGCAGTGCTACTCCGGACGACGATAGATAGAGATACGTACTACTATATTATAGTTGTTACCAAAGTCGCTTCGCTTCTGAAGGACCTGACAGGACCAAGATTCAACATATCTCTTGAATGTTCATAAGATTATTTATGCTGAAATTTATAGCATTAGTACGCATTACCCAGTATACTGTCAGCCCTGAAGACAGAAGCTTGACTTCCGAAACCGGTATAATTTTGCTTATAAAGAAGCCGTAAAAAAGAAGGTCATTGTGTTTTCATTTTATAAAATTATTTGTATTTGGCATTTTCCTGATTCATTGTGTAATTTACAGCATTTACGATAAATTCTGATTTTATATGCGAAAAAATAATACCCTCAAGGCAATTTTATGGCAAAACCAGCCCTGTTCGGGAAAGTCATGATATTATGAAAGTTTTCCCATTTCCCAATGCGCTGCATCTCTCAGTGTTGCCAGCCTAAGACATGTTGGCATTCAATGCGCATTATTAGTTTTGAATATCATAATATTTTCATACTGGTAACATTTGTGTTGATGCACTGAAGCACTGAAGGAACCTTGCAGGAGAATATTATTTGTATAGTAGCACCACAATGTATGACGACGGTAGAATTTGTAACACACAGTGACAACTTGTTCTGGAATAGTTTTTTTCTGCATTTTGTAAACACTTATTGCTTCCCTAACAGTCATGCAATTTGTCCATAAGGATCGTGAAGAGATCACTGTATAGCGATAAGCTCTTCCTAGTGAGAATTGCATTACCACATTACTATAAATCGTGTCAAATGACGTTGTATATAAAGATCATTTAAAGACTAAAAATTCTATGAATGTGACGAAACTAGGGTGTGTCTAGAGATAGGGTGGTTCGTCTTTTCTATGACTACCCTTCAGACTATGACGCATGGAGTGTTTTACTTTCTGTTTGGCATTGAATTTCCCTGTGACACCCACATATATTTTATATTTTTTCTTTTTGTTTATTATTCATTGTTCACAGTATGACGAGTACAAGTGCTTGCACAATTCACAGTGACCTAAGGACGATTTGTAACAATAAACAATAAAAATAAACAATTTGATGCATCTCGAGGGGATAGATACACAGTTTCATTTAATTTGATGTCCTTTATGAAATGGTATCACCTAAACTTTTTAAGTTTATCACCAAAACTATCGCACTTTCCAAAGATAGCGTTGAGTACAAATTGAACAATGGCTCTTGTAGCATTGGTTCAATGCAGAGTCGTCCAAGTATCTTTAGAGATGTGAATAGATAAAAAGAACTTGCATAAAGTAGAGCGGCACTTACCTATACTTGGAGAGAGATACAATCGACGTCTCGCATCCCAGACGTGCATAGAACCGACGCTATTCTTTGATTGCTAAAAGAAAACTGTATGCAGCGTATGTCTTGTATATGAAATATATTTGATTGATTTTGTGCATTTGTGCATAATTTGCAATTCATTGATTCTGAAAGCATCGATATGAATGCATTTCACTCAATAGGAATGCAAAATAAAGAGAATAGGTGCTGAGGTATTTCCTTAAGATGTGCAGCGATAAATTTACTGATTCAAACAAATTCAAATTGAACAAAACAAGCAGGTAGAAGTATATGAAAAATATTACTAAATAATACGTTAAATATTCTTGTTAAGCTTTTGGTTGTAAGTTTCTTAGGGGTTACTCACTGTGTGTATTTTTCAAGAATAGCAACAAAAACAAGAGACGCGTAAATTCCGTGAAAAAACCCTAAAAACATACAACCTATATTCCAACCAAATATGCATTATTGTAGAGTCTGTGAATAAATTCTTAATAAAACAAATTGGAAGGTAGATTGATTCTGAATTATGAAGTCCTCGATATTCTCTTCTTCATCTCTAATCTCTTCGCTGCTGGAAATAGCCCACTTAAAAATCTGTTCTTATTTTTGAAATTCACGAATTATTTTTTGCGTTATATTCGGTTTTCTAAAAAAAAATTAAAACATGTCGATAATAGTACTAAAAGTTGGCGATCCAAAATTTTTTTTGTAGATTTGAGGAAGCGCGACCGCCCGAGACTGGCCTGGTCCGATCATGTCGACCAGATCCTCAAGGATGGACGCGTTTTGAGTAAAAGGAATCGGAAAGCGTGTATGACAGAGTGCATGAATGTGACGGAAGACAGGAGTGTGTGTAAGGATAGGGATGTCTGGCGCTCTGTCCTCTCTGCCTACCCTGAATGGGACGTGGCGTGATGGTATAGATAGATAGATTTATGCACTAAATACCATCCCAATCTCAACGGATGGCGCTAGTAGGTACCAGCAGACGACCAGTCTGAAGTCTGATGGAAAGTCCATCCTTCGCTGTATATCTGTTGATATAACTACCTTCCCTTCATGTCACTCACTGAAAATATTCACAACAGGTCATTCGGATTCGTTTTATTATACTGAAGTTAGTTCCTATATTTTTTTCCATTATTGTGAAATATTATGTCGCTAAAACTTCAACCACGGAATTAACTCTGGATTTGGTTATTTTGCGTATGTAAAATTTCCAGGTACGTGTCCTGGAAATGATTACAACTAAAATGTGAATATTTTATCATAGGCTGAAACAAAAACCTCATTCATATTGTGATTTCGTTTCAGGATAAAAATATTTAACAAAGCGAAATGAAAAAAAAAAATTCCTTTGGCAAGCCACAGGCATAGGTAGATTTCAAGTGATTTATTAATTTTATTAATTTTAAGAGTACATCTGTACAATAAAAACAATCACAATATTATCAGCAAATAAACCAGCGAAGTGATGAAGTTGTATGGATGTAGTTTATTCTTTGATTATCGAAGTACCGTATGACGAAAAAATATTTGATTAAGTACTTCAATAATTAAAGGAAGTACCTAATCCAATAATCAAATTATTTTCATTCCACACATAATATGGATTAGTACCGGTACCTAAGCACTAGAAATTTGAAAAAAGATGTGAGTTCTACTCGTATCGTGAAGCACTTTTCTAAGACAACAAACACGCTAGTACCTATGCGGTAACTACTTAACTAGATCTTTCGATCGATCATTGTCGTCCAAGGAATTGATCTAGACAAAATCTGTAAATTGATCTGTATTCCTTATTAAATGCCCTTTCATACGATACCAGACACGGACCCTCACAATCATTGGATCCCCTCAGAATGATTGTTTTTGTATTTAAAGCCTTAAAAAGTGAACCTTCCTCTTAATGGATTTCACCCAATCTCCTATCAGTTCATCTACCCCTTACCAAAAATCTACCACCCAAGTTTCACGTTTCTGCGACGCATAGGTTGGCCGCAAACGTGCGCACAAGAAAAGGGACATATATATATATGGCTTATATATATAAACTTTTAAACCAAGGTCGGATTCGGGTTCTCCTGGTCCTAATTAGTGATACTGAGTAGAAATTTTTCAATTCTGCGACATCACGGGAGAAACGAATAGGTAGAGTTCCTTATGGAAATCTACCTAAAAATTAAATCCGTATAACGTCATACATTTAAATTGGGATATCATAGTTGAAAAAAAAACTGCATTTGTAATAAATGGTTTCATTTATAATAACTATACATACCTATTCATTCATCAGTGTTGCTAAAAATATATGTAAATCAAATGCTGAACAGAATGAATCTCTTTTTTCTGTCCATAGTTTAAAGAAAAACTTTACACGAATGTTTCCTTCCAAAAATAATGAAGGACTGAAATTTTGTAATTGGACCCAGTTCTCTAGTCTTTGCAACAGGCTACCTAAGTGTATTAAAATTGTTTGACTAATTTGCAGTCAAATCGTTTTTTTTCAATTTCCTGTTTTTTTTTAGTGCCAACTAAACACTTATAAAAATGTCCTGTTACCAAGAGAAGTATTTTTTTAAGAGGAGACATTGTCACAAAGCACTGTTACACATAGTTTCGTGTAGAGAATTTTCTCAACGAAAGGCGGCAGATATCAACATTCACATAATAACTTATGCGAACTCCCTTGGGGAGGGGAGCAGGATGGATGTTCCGACGCTTACGAGTCGGCTTTGGCTGGCTTAGTGGTGGGATGGGTGAACGTTGCCCTGGGCATAAAGTGATCACTTAAGCCAGCCAAAGCCGACTAGTAAGCGTCGGAACATCCATCCTGCTCCCCTCTCCAAGGGAGTTCGCATAAGTTATTATGTGAATGTTGATATCTGCCGCCTTTCTCAACATATGCCATCTGCGAGATGCAGACATGAAAAGCCAGTAATACCTAAATGATTTAGGTATCTTCCTCTCATAGTTTCGTGTAGTTCGTCACATCTTCCATCCCAAATAACAGCTGAGCTTCAAAACTTCTAGAACAATTCGAAAAGCAATCTAGGAGCAAAATCCTTACCTGTCATCTCTAATCTTTTGATGGAATCATTATCATCAAAATACAGAGAAACAGAAACTCTATTAGATAAAAAACACTGCTCTTTTTGACCAACTTTTAAATTCAGTCAAGTGTATAATACGAGGCGAGTTATCAAAATAATCACATTCAGAAATATGGTTTAAAAATAAAAATGTCAGATTCTATCTAAATTATTTGTGAATTTATCGCGATTCATCCGCTTCTACTTGCGGTGGTCCTGGCTGATAATTGCTGGTCTTCTTTTTCAACATATCTCTAACATTATGATTCCAATCCTCACTCATGTGACTCATACTTGTACTTTGAAAATTAGGAAGAGCTTCTTTAGAAGGTCCTGGTCCTTTCCTCATATTATGATGACTTCTCGCGCTGTCTTCATCTCCGTATTTTATTTTAGATTTCTGATGTGCGTCCAGTGGATACATCTCCATTTTTCTAATTGGAGGAAGTTTGCCATCTTTGGAGACTTGGAAGTTCACTAATATACCCTCTTGTGGAACAGCTTGCGTCAGTTGGAGATTGACGAATTGCTTATCGTTTTTCAACATGTTTTCGCTGAAATCATCAGTTTCAAAATCAAATTTCGGATTGTAGCCATCTACTTCATGTTTAATTAATGGATTTTGAAATTTTCTAACATCTTGTCTACTGTCATACTGAGGAGGGTTGGAAGAATCGAAAGACTGCCTTACTCTTGTACTTGGTTGTAACCTTGACTCAGTTGGTTTAATGTGATACTTTTGTGGAATAAATCCTTGAATAAATAGAACCAGAACATATACCTGTAAAAACATGAAAAATAGATTTGTTAAGAATAATTTCTCTCTAGCGTTATAAATTTGCATTGAATTCTAGTACAAAGCCATAAAAAATAAATCACCATGTAGACAGAGAAAGGAATGTTCGTTTCAGACACATGTGTATTATTTTCCTTTCCTTTCCTTTTCAGAAAGGTTTTGAATACAGCACAGCTCAATTCTGTGATGCTGACTATTGATATCAGATGTGCCGCGTGTATACTTTCTAATGAAATATCGGCATTAAAACTAGGCATTGTGAAAGAAGGTCATTAAACCTTCACAGGCATATTATATATAGAAAGTGGGACTATGCAGGTCATGTGGAGCGAGCAAGGGATGACAAATGGAGCAACAAGCTCCTGTTCTGGCGTCCGTGGCTCGGTAAACGCCCTAGAGGCCGCCCACAGATGCGTTGGACAGATGACCTGAAGTTAACAGCTGGCCTCAAATGGACATCTGAGGCAAAATCCAGAGAGAGGTGGAGACGAATGAGGGAGGCCTATATCCAGAGCTAGAAGCTGCAGGGCTCGTGAAGAAGAAGAAAAAGGCATATTATAAGAATTATTTTATGAGACTTACAACGAACGCTGCGATTTTGAGGTAATATTTCAAAACATCAAAAATCACTTCAACCACGAATTTATATACATCAATCCATTCCCTTTTTTGAGCTCTGTCAGGCATACTATTTCTTCTGGTTTTTAATACTATAATATCTAACATTAAATTTCAATAACCATTTCTCTGACGTTAGAAATGTCAGAAAATAATTTGATTTTTTGTTTTGTTTTGACGAACATATTTTGTATTACGTTTCTATGTTTTAAAAATAGACAAAATAATCTGTAATACGAACATTCGTAGGTACGGTACTTCAATAATGAGATTGAGTGCGATTTAAAAATTCAGTATTTTTTATGACTAGATACTCAAGCACATGGGAGAATCGAGTACAGCCACCGCCAACTAGAGACTTTTCTGTGGTACGGCACAGTAATGTAAATTGGATGCGCACTCCCTGAAAAGCAACAAGACCGAAGACATGACGAAGAATGTCTTTATTCAATGTTCATAACAGTTCATCAGAACTAAATAATCACAAAGATCTATATTATTTTAGCCAAATCACTCCATTTAAGAACTAATAGATGTAATTAGTGTTTTTTTTTACTTTTATTGTCACAATAAGTTGTCACTATTTTCGTTCAAATAATCAAAAAAAAAACACCTCCATGTCCGGTGATTCTGGCAATACTAATGCAAAGGCGATCGCCAAACCTGTCACTGAAAAGTGACTTAAAAAAGACAACCTACCTATTTCTCTAACTGTTTGGTTTTTGTTTGTTTATGAACCACAGAGTGACCCCATGTGACCCCATGGTGACCCCATGAGTGACCCCAGATTGGACCATAGAATAATAATATATAGTACCTGGATTGGACCAGATTAGAGTCACAGATTAGTAAGTATTATATTAGAGTCTAATGCAATGAAAAATAACATATAGTCTAATCACTCTAATCATTTTCCATAGCAGAGTGCACAGATTAGTAAATATTATGTTTTATTAACACTATACAATACACTGAACATAAACATCAATTGTGCATCAGTCCAGTACAGACGATATTGTTCTAATATTTCCGCACATTGTCAGCTATGCTGTGGAGAGGAATAGTCATGGAGTGCCTTCTCTTGTTCACGTTAATATTTGGTGTGACCTCAGCCAAGTCTTACGAAGGGCATAAAGTTTACAGAGGAACACCTCGAAGCCAGGAGCATATAGAAGTGTTGAAGACTCTTTATCAAAACGAAAGCTATGATTTCTGGACACATCGAGCTGTCGTTGGTCGTCCTGTTGATATAATGGTTTCAAAAGATAAAGTGAATACTTTTCTTGAACTGTTTAAGAAATATGGGATTAAAAAACGAATCTTTGTACGAGACGTTCAAAGGTACGATCTTTATTTATAATACGATTAATACAATAAATTGTAATGAAATACTGTTACCTTTTATAGAATAACGTTAATGAGTTATGAAAAAATGTTTTTAGATTTATAGAAACCCAAAGAAATGTTGTTGCTGATGAATACCAAAGCATTGAAGAAGCTAAGATGAAATGGGATACATATTACATATTAGAAAACATCTATTCATGGATGAACCAACTGGTTATCAAGTATCCTAAAGTAGTATCGGTGATCGTTGCTGGAGAGACCTATGAAGGTCGTCCTATAAAAGTACTGAAGTTGACATTCAGGGAAGGCAGACGGGCAGTTTATATTGAAGGAGGTTTACATGCTAGAGAATGGATATCACCAGCCACTACCAATTACTTAATATCTCAACTATTGACCAGTTCTAATCCAAACGTGAGGCGGATTGCCGAAAACTATGATTGGTATATTGTCCCAGTTGCTAATCCCGACGGCTATGTCTACAGTCATACAACGGTCAGCATTTTGTCTCAATGTATCTATTTTATCTTAGTTTTATTTAATTCAGCCACTTTAAGTTTATATTCTTTTGTTTTAGGATCGCATGTGGCGCAAGAATAGAAGTCCTCCGGTAGATCCAAAATATTATCACGATTCGTGCTACGGAACTGATGGGAATAGGAATTGGGATGTGTTTTGGGGACGTAGGTTTTCTTATCATCAGCCCGCGTTTGGCCACTGCAGGACATAGACCTCCCCTCTCCTCCTCCACTTCTCCCGCTCCTATGGTCTTTTGCCGCCCCTTGGTCTCCACTTCAGCAGTCTCCTCGTCCATCTGTTGTCCTGTATTCTTGCAGTGTGCCCCGCCCATTTCGACTTCTGCACTGCTATCCTCTCAATCACATCAGTCTCTTTAGTTTGGCTGCGTATCCAGTCATTCCTCTTCCTGTCTTGCAGTTTAATGCCCAACATTATTCTCTCCATTTTTCTTCGGGCTATTCTTTTCTTATACAATTTGATATTTTATATTATGTGTAGGTTTTAGATCTTGGAATATGAAAATACCCTTCTTTTTTTCTGGGTTTTTCAGAATTGGGAACCAGCAAAGATCCGTGTGATGAAATATATGGTGGACCAAAATCAGCCTCCGAAGCTGAGACCATTCATCTCTCCAGAGTTATCGCTTCTATTGGTTCTCGTTTAGATGTATTTCTCTCATTTCATTCATATGGTAATTTGTTGCTGTTGCCCTATGGACATACCACGAAACGCCTGGAAAATTACTACAAAGTTGTAAGTTAACGCAAGCATCCTTCTGAGTTAATTCTATTATATAATGAATGAATTCCAACTTTTTCTTTGTTAATGACTTTCACAGTAGATTTATTATGGAAGACTTCTTCTTCTTAAACTGCGTCTAGACTCTGCGAGTCTGTATTGACAGGATTGTTTTCCTGTGATGTGGAACTCCAGCTGTCTCTCCATCGCTTCGGTGGTCTTCCTGGCGGGCGTTGACCATCAGGCACCGCATGCAAAGCGTAGACTATTTTATCATATTGTTTACATATTTGTACATATTTGTAGACGATTTGCCCTCATTTATTATTTTCATAATTCCTCTAATGTGACCCAAAAAGTATTGAACCCGACGCGTACTCTCACATGCAAAAGAATAGACTACGGACATTTGATATTCAGTCCGTATTCTCCGAGAGCCATTTCAAGGACATAAAGATTTCATATTCCATTTACATTGAAAATGCATTGTGTTTCTCACAAATATGTGAATGCAGCATGGTTGCATCTTGGATTCATGTATTATAGTAGTTTGAACGAAGTACTAATGCATGTAAAATTTCATAATTTAAGTAAAGTTCTGCATCTGTTATTCAGTAGGCTTTCACACTCCTCTGGAATCTTAAAAAATCAGATACAATATGTACATTGTACAATTACCTAATCTTCATTTTCCAGCAAAAAGTTGGTCATGCAGCTATAAAATCATTGTCTTCTCTCTATGGTACAAAATACGAAATTGGTAACACAGCAGAAACACTCTGTAAGTGATGCAAGATTTTTCAAATTAAATGTTTCTTATATTACTCTGGAAGTCTGGAGTAATCTGTGTACTTTCCTGGTAGACTGAAATATAAGTAGTCGTTCTTAAAATTCGTTTCCAGACATTCATAGCGGAGGATCTATGGACTGGGTGAAGAAGAACTTTAAGCCTCCTATTGCCCTCACCTACGAACTTTCAGGGGATCCTGGAGGATTTGTCTTACCCCCTGAATATATTCTAAAAAACTGTGAAGAAGTTCTTAAGTCCTTTGTTGCCATCTTTATTACAGGGCATGAGGATGGTCTGATAACTTTGTCTTGAAGAGGAACACAGAGCATTTGAAACAACTATTTTTCAATGTTATTTAATCTACATCACGTAAATATCCAAAATAAATTTGTTGATGATTCTGATTTATTTATAGTATCCTTACTTGTTCATATTCTTCGCCATTTGGAATGGAATCTGATCGAAAAATAACCCTATCCCCTATAGATACAATTTTTCATTCATACAAATAGACTAATGTTCTGACTGAAGAAAAAGGAGATAATAAGTCACATGACTCTCAAGACAATCAAGTGTCCCATATTGCATGAGGTTGACGAAGTTTTGATTTGAGAACTCCTAGTTATAGTTGGGTAAAAAGAGTTCTACTTTTACAGCGCTGTCTTTTTTGAAAGCAAGGAAAATCTTGTCTTCACCTTTCATAATAATTATTATTTAGGACATCAAGAGTATGTATTGATAACCCATTCTTTGAGTTGACGTGAAAGTGGTTCTCTCTATTGTTTCGTAATTTTTTTCCAGCTAACTCAGGAATACGAAAAGTCTACGCCATATGCACAAAACTGCAGTGAACGGCATACCCAGAAAGCCACTGCATTTCTCCAAAATAAACGATAAAGCAAACGAGCAGTGCCCTTAAAAATAACATTGTGTTTTAATCCACCATCAATATTTAATTAAATGAATCTTACTTGTTAATCTGTTGTTTAAACAGATATTTAAAGTTAATTTGCTACCTCAACAAATCCTTCGATCAATTGATTATTGACATAACTCGTATTTTATCACACTAAATCCTTTACTTAATTCAGAAATTATCAGTCAATAATACACTTGATAAAATGTACCTATTTGATTAATACCTACTACTTTAGCGGTTAAACACAAGGCTAATCATTGTCACAGATTACAAGTTGAATAATGTATGATTTGAATTGAGTATTTTAGTTGTTATACTTGCAGTTTGTTTGGACACATTGCAGTGTACACTTGGAATTTATTGTGTTGTCAAACAAATACCAATAGTTGAGATTTTTCCGTTTCTTTAGGTGTCCGCCGGTTCTAAGGTAAGTAATCAAATTTTTATTTTGTTTTCTACGTGTCTCAAGTTAAAAAAACTACGAATGGGTGCATTCAACAAAGATAAGAAGTAGGCCTAACAGTTGATTTGGAGGAATCTATTTATTGATTTCTCCTTAATACAACCCAGTTAGAATTTTTTGGTGAGTATATATTAAATTTTATATGCGTACCCGATCAATTGTAAATTTTATGACAATTTGTGTTAATTTTTAAAAAGATGTAGAGCGCTCACAACAACAGTTTTTAATAGTTACGCCCTCAAGTCCTCAATCACCTTTTGCAAGATAGTGCCAACGCCACCGACATTCACCGTTCAATTGCACCGGTAGCTGCTTATTATTTTGCAACTTGAAATATATGAAGTCTAATTTGGGATCCACAACTTTAATTCCTTTCTTCTTCTTTTCTGCGGTCGTTCCCTTCACCCTATTCCATATGCAACCATCGTGGAAATTCGGGAATTAAGTAAAATGGTCTTAAGGTCTTCACCTTGCACTCGATAGATTGGTCTTTACAATAATTAATCCCTATTCGTTGTATGGAGTATATTATATGACCTTTATTGTACATTTTTCATTAAGATAATCTCTGTTAATCTTAAATTTAATTAGACAAGTAAATAACATTATCTAATCATTAAAATCATAAGATTTGGAAATACTAATGAAAATATATGATAATTAATTATTTACAAATCTTTCTTGTGTCACATGGGATTATTTCACAGTATTTTTTTCTTTTACATATTTATTTTGACTTTGGCTCGGGAATTTGGGTTTTAAACCCCAATACTTTCTACCATTATTCAGGTTGCCTACAGCCAGCCATAGCTTGTGCTAACTGTTTTCTAAATAAGAAATACAGAGCATAACCATTCTGTAACTGTTCTATTAACATTCTAGTACCAATCTAGAAGCTAAAATGTTACTTCATACGAGTATACTAGATCCAATCAAAATTTACGAACCATTTTAGGAAAGTAGGAATAATGAAGAATTACCTGCTTTTGTGCTGTGCCATAATATTTGGCATGGCCTCGGCAGTTACTTACGATGGATACAAAGTGTATAGAGTCACACCTGAAAATCAACATCAAATCAACCTTCTGAAAACAATACACGAAACTGATGACTACGACTTTTGGACAAATGGAGCTATCGTTGGCCACCCCATTGACATAATGGTCTCCGAAGATAAACATGAAGCCTTCATAGAAATGTGCAAGAAGTATGGAATTGAAAATGAAATCTTCATACCAGATGTTCAAAGGTATTATTATTTTAATTTGATTACTGATTACAAATTAATAGTAGATATTAATTTTCCAATCAATCAATTATATAATTTTACAATACTTATCAGCTGTCAATTTTCAAATACCATCAGATAACTAAGACGAGAATGTAATCGTATGTAAACAGGCCAAGAGTGGCCATACGGGAATTATTCGGAATTCGAGATAGGTATTTGTGGGACAGCTTTGCTTTTAGAACCATTTTGGGATGGTTTGGCTTTTTTTTAGACCTAAATTCCCGGCCCAAAATTTATTCCCAGTCTAGCTCTGTATGCAAATGGTAAATCTATTAGACTTTAGGAAACTTGGTTCTTAAAATTTGTCAAAAGGCTTTCTATATTTTTAAAGTAGTAGGTACTTTAATTAGTAAAACAAATTCATCTTATGACATATTTTTGCCCTTTCAAGCGGTCTTGTTAGACTCTAATATGAACATTTCGTATATTATTGTTAAAATGGTCGGAAATGAATCACATTGGAGTTTTGAAAAGAACCCGTTATTTGAACCTATTATGAAAATATTTTCAGTCTAATTGAGAATGAAAAGGATGCTGTATCCCGGGAGCGAATTGAAAATGCTGACATGAAATGGGATAAATATTACACACTGGATGACATATACTCATGGTTGGACCAACTGGTTGAAGAGCATCCAAAAATTGCATCGGTGATAGTTGCTGGAGAGACCCACGAAGGGCGTCCTATAAAAGTACTGAAGTTGACATTCAGAGAAGGCAGAAGGGCAGTCTATATTGAAGGAGGTTTACATGCTAGAGAATGGATATCACCAGCCACTACCAATTATTTAATATCTCAACTCTTGACTAGTTCTGATCCATACATTAGAATGATTGCTGATAATTATGAGTGGTATATTGTCCCAGTCGCCAATCCTGATGGATATGTCCACACTCACACAACTGTAAGATTTTTTTTCGTTTCTTACAAGACATTTCTTTTAGTGTAATCGCCTAGGTCACATACTTTGTTAAAGGTGTTTTGGATTTTCTGGATTACATAATCTTAATTGCCGGTTTTCACGATGATCCATATATAGATTTGTTTTTCGGGTTGATCGTGTGACAATCCGTGACCAAGGCGGCAGTAGGTTCGCCGAAACGTCGGATCATCTGAACACATCACACGATCAACCCGAAAAACAAATCTACATTACATAATCTCATTTTCAGACACGTCTGTGGCGTAAAAATAGGACTCCTCATCAAACATCTTCTTGTCTTGGGACAGATGGCAACAGAAATTGGGATGTGTTTTGGGGAGGTGAGTTCGAAAGAGTTTTATTTCCAATTTGAATATAAAATGATTTTTTTTAGATTGAAATATTGTGAGGATTCATTTCTATTGAAATATGTTCACAGTATCAGGAACCAGCAAAGATCCATGTGATGAAACATATGGTGGACCCAAAGCCGCTTCAGAAGCCGAGACTGTTCATCTTTCCAAAATAATTGCTTCAATTGGTTCTCGCTTAGATGTTTTCCTTTCATTTCACTCTTATGGTCAAATGTTCCTCATGCCATACGGACACACTACAGAACATCTGGACAACTACTATGAAGTTGTAAGTTAACGACCACTTAGATTATAGACAGCCAATAATTCAACACTTTCACTGCATCTGCATTATCAGCTCCAGATTCTTTACTACTCAATAGCATCTCCTATCGTCGAACAAGGCAGCATTATATGCTTTAAGGAACCTATATAAAGGTGGAAGGAACTACTGAACATCGAGCCTCTCATATTATCTATGACAAATCTATGGCGAAGGTCATTTTCGCTATAAACAAATGATTGCGTGTCATATTGGTTGTCCACAATTGTATAAAACATGGTTATATCAGTGATTTTTGCGACTCATAATGTATAATCAGTGTGGAAATCACCTTTGGAATATAACCTATGTAATTAAATGGTAAATAGCGTACTTTAGATCCAGAAAAAATGGAGTATACCTAGCGGAAAGCCTGGTAGTGAAAATGGCGGCTGTCAAGTTTTGTCTATGGCTTTATCCGTTAAGTCTTCCTACATTGATATAGATTCCATAATATGCTTCGCATAGTCACCGAACTCCAAATGTAATTCTAATCAGAATCTAGTACGTCTTTAATATCCAGAGTAACGGTTCTTCTATTTCTTCTCCGACTGTTTATTAATTACCAACAAATTATTTATTTCCAGCTGAAAGTTGGTCGTGCTGCCGCTGGTAATCTGGAAGCACTATATGGTACAAAATATAAAGTTGGCAACACTGCTGAAACAATTTGTAAGTGACGTAAGATTTCAAACTCCAATTAACTTCATTAATCAGATTTCAATTATCCAGTGGTCTGGTCAAGTTCTTTATTGTGCTTTTCTCATTTCCAGACAGTCACAGTGGAGGAACCATGGATTGGGTAAAACTGAACTTCAGACCTCCAATTGCCTTCACATACGAGCTAGTAGGATCTCCTGGAGGATTCGTTCTACCTCCTGAATACATCCTTAAAAATTGTAGAGAAGTTCTCATATCCTTTTCGACGATCTTTGTCGTTGGACACAACGAAGGCTTAATCAGTTTGCAATAATGGAAAAGTCGAAAAGCAACTGACAAATCTTTTAACATTAATTATTACAATCTGTTTTTAAGAATATCCTTTTTTTTCATTCATTCGTATAAATATGCCTCGCAAACTCACACCATAACCATTGAGACATCTTTTATTCTACAACATTTATGAGAGATGGATAAGGAATAAAGTAGGTTCATGTTTATATTCAATTTTAGAGATGGAGAGATGACTGAAGTGATTGAATGTATTACTCATAGAATAATCTAAGGTCTTACTAAAGACGCAATAAAAGGCAAACTAAGAAGTTCTACAGAAACACTTGGATGAACCATGTCAGTTGAATGGACCTGTTCTGAAAAGGGGAACTAAAAGATCTGTGTGTATGGCAAAGTGAATGTATAATATGACGGAAATGAGAAACACGAGAAATATAAATGCTTTCTGCTTATGTATACTGCTTAATCAGCAAGGATCGCGGACTATTAGATATAGAGCAGAGAAATTTGATAGATGCCTGGTGCTTGTTTTCCAATTGGACTTTTAAGATGGTTCATTCTGAATGGAGAGATACTCAAGTCTACCGAAGGTTGTGATATTATGTCTCTTCTAGTCTGCTTTATCTAGGACTGCATCCTGTCATTGCTTGGAGTCTCTTCCAGGGATACCAGCTCGCTAGCAATTTCATTCATGAAATTGGAAGATGCTACTTTTCTACAAAATTGTGCGTCAAAGTAATAAGTAAATAATAAATAAATAAATCTTTATTGGCCAGAGAAAATATGCATAGTTGCAAAAACAAGATAATTATAGTGTGCCAAAAGGCGGACTTATTGCAAAACCAATATCTTACAGTCAACCCGACAAAGTACTCACATGAAACGATCGATCGTATTAAATTCTCTTTAACGTACGGGAAAAAAATAAAACGGATCTTCGTAATAATATGAACATTATGTATCATTTAAACGTTCCCAGGAGATAACAAAACTCCAGGTAAGGAAAGAAATAATGAGAAGAATAAAAATAAAATAAATCCACAAACACGACATGCGGTACACAATAATAAATTAACAAATTTGAAAGTTAATAATGACACAATCAAAATAAATAAAGATGTCCGCCTGTCACTTTTTGTCACAAAACTCCCGCCGAATTCTAAAGAAACAACAACAAACAGATTCTAAATAATTCTACGATGCTGCAGGCTGCTGTTTCCAACAAAAGAGAACGAAATAATACCTCGGAAATACAATGGACTCGAAATTTTGACGACATTTTGTACTTTTCTGTACGCAGTGTATCGCTGTCCCTTTTCATCCAACCTGCTGACAGCATATTGTGATGGAATGGGTATATTAATATAGATAACTACGTAATAAGAATGAGATAGTTTGAAAAAATCTTTGACATATTTTGTTGGTCACTGGTGTATCAAAATATTCTCTCTCAGTTTCTTGAACATTTTTTAACGTTGTTATCAACACACGATTCGTGTCAAATAGGAGGTTTTCATTCCACTCTATCTCGTGATACGAAAAAAAACTGTGTCTGGAGAAAAAAACGTATTTTTGACAAAACCCTGAGAAATGATTTTTTTGTATTATGTATTAAATATAGATCTGGGCCTGGGCTTATTTTGACAAGCCCAAATACTTTCTTGCACCCTTCTCAGTAATTATTAGTTTATCCCCTAAAGTGCAGGATGCAGCCAAATTTGAATCCGGCACCACCTGATTATAGAAGTCTGCGCTCCAATCAACTGTGCCAACCATACACTGAAACCATGTTTACTTACTTGGAAGTTGGAATACATAAATACAAAAGTTACATCAGTTATGTTATGCCAATGAAAGCGATAGTCTAAATTCGTAGAATCGTAAGAATTTGGTCTCCCTTTTATAAAAATAAAACATACTGTATTCTGTAGGTATCTTATTTAGATATACCTATTATATACTTACAATGAATTGTTATCAATGTCGTGTCGTGAGTATGAATATCTAGTAATAGACCTAACCTATATTCGAATAATTGTCATAACTTCGATTGTCACAAATTTGGAAAAAATGAATTATTATGTTTGAATTTGCACATTTAACAATTGGTCCAGAATATAATTGCTTAAAGACACTTGCTTCTATAATGTGGTTACCCTCCATTGATGACAATGTCTCTCGCAGACTTTCTTTTATAAGCCAACGTCTTGGATGAGCAACATAAAATACTGGACCAACAGGGATTCTGGGTCTGTATAAAAACACACAACATTATTTTGCGCAAAGATGTATAATATGACATTCAAAACATTATTGCTTAAAAAGATGTTAAATGTTCTATGGAAGTTTTACGAAAACATGACTTTTGCAACATATCTCCCAAAAAATAAAAAAATAAAAGTGGGGGAACAGTTCTACATCCTGGAGGTCCTTACTGGGACTGTTTAAATTCGTGACCGGACAAAAACCCATAAGAATATTGCTCAACATGAATAATTCCCAAAAAAGACCAAACTCTTTAGAAATATGCTCATGGGTCAAAAGTTCAAATCTAATTGGATTTTGAAAATAAAATTAATTGTGTCTATTAGCATACGATTTCTTTCAGTGTGTTAGCAACTACTATAGATTAGAAAATAAACAAATAAATAAGCGGATCTAAAATGAGACTGGCTATAAAATAGTCAATATTTTATTAATATTTATTCTACTGGAATCTAACTAGAAAGTTTAGGCTTTTATCCATTGAGGATACTTCTGAAGGCTTTTTATCTTTTTTGGGATTTATTCATGTTGAGCAATATCCTCAAAGGTTTTTCTCCGAGAACCGTTTAATTACGTTTGAAATTTTTATGTTGGTAAGTTGGCAAAATTGGCTTAATACAAGACAGGTAATACGAATATCATAGAAGTAGAAGGTAGTGTAGAGTACCTAGTGGTTTAGATATTATTAGGAAGTACTAAATATATTTAGAGTTTGTTGTATGTTGTATGCGCCGCGCCGCCGCTAACTCGTCAAGTTGTCAACGCGAGGTTTCCACATCACCTGGCGTTTCCATTACACAAAGCCACGTCATTCTACATTCTATATTGTATATTGTATGGAACATCGGGACAGCCCCTCAAGATCCGATTAGTTCCACTCGAGAAACGTCACCAAGGATGTATCTACATGCTACATCTAAATATCATACGAATTATTATTCTACACGCAATTATTTGCGGCGATTTATTTGCGCCAATTTTGACAAATCAGATACAAACAGCTAATATCTAAAATACAATAATAGGTTCAATCTGCAAGGCCGCCTCAACCAACTGTCCAAGGTTGGCGCAGTTGATTGAGGCGGTGGTCTCTCAAGCGGGAGGTGCCAGGTTCAAACCCCGGCGCTGGTGATGTATTCCACATTTTGCGATACAGGCCTTTAGCCTACTGCCAAGTATATAGGAAAGTATTTAGGTTTGTAGATTCATGCCTCTGCCCATCTCTATTTTTCGAGACAAAAAAAAATAACTGCGGGTACTAGTTACTGAAATAAAAACGCTTTTCTTTCACTTATTTCATTCCCACAAATTTCGCAAACTCCTAAAGTCACAGAATCGGACATAAAAGTTTGACATCCTGACATATTCTTGACTATTCACAGATCGTGAAGTTAAATTGCACCCATGGGTCTCGTGTGATTTTGTGTTTCCAGGAAAATAAATTAAACTAAATAATGCATTCTTGTAATAAATCTACCAGAATGAACCCAGAGATGCACCTAATAAAGTCAGATATGGCTTAAAAGTTGAATTATAAAAAAAAATAGGTGGTGTAGATCCAGTCTCACACAGAAAAAATAAGATGCAGATCTATTCAGCAATCTGGCGCATTTCAACTCCACAAAAACATTAGTATTGCAAGAATTTAAAAAATACATGAAATGGCTCTGTATGCATTTGTGCTCCATGTAACTTTTGGCAACTATAGTGGGAATACTGGTAAAAAAATTCAATAGAACAGTCATCGTTACCAGCAAACGACATTTCAGCTTCAAGCTAAAATGCAACTAGGGCAAAACAACTTAGGTACAGCGCAAATCGGTTTGGCGAAAATCGATTAAATTGCAAAAAAATAGGTAGTACCTCTACGTATAATCATTACAAATCCATGCGGTAGTTATACAATACAATATATATACATAATCATGTCAACAAAAAATAAGAGATGACGACAGGAAGATTCAAAAACATGCGACATACAATACGAGACATTAACAATAATACATTGGTTAGTATATCCTCCAACCCAACCTGAAGCATTCAATAAAATCTCTCTACAGGTAGGTTTCTGCTTGAATAATGTTATCTGTTTGATTTTTTTGCACATCATTGCGGATGATTCAATTTGTCCGCGAGGATTAGACTTGTTTATTTGTATTTAAGTATGTTTTTATCCGTATTTATCTATAACATAATATTATAGGTAGGTACAACCATGGGCGTCGGCAGGGGGGAGGGGCAGCTACCCCCTCTAGAGATTGGAATAGGTATATATTTTTCTCTTTCTAGAGATGGTCTGATGACATCAGAAAGGTGGCAGGACAGCAGTGGCACAGAAAGGCGATGGACGGGGAAGTGTGGAAGTCGGAAAGGGAGGCCTATCTTCAACACTGGACGAGGGAGGGCTGATGATGATGATGATATATTTTTTCATACTAAATGGTAAGACCTCACAAAAATCACATTACTACAACATATTTTTCCATCATCTCATACATTTTTATATGCTATAAATTTACAAAATATATAGCGTCGGAGCTATGCTTCTACACCATTACAGTTTTCTGATGTAAAACTGATGCTCGAATGCGAGTACAAACATATAAAATTTTACGTTTGTTTGACGGTTCGGTACATATGTACCTAAACACGTGCATACTTACACAACCTACATCAATATTTTGTTCTGTGGGCGAAAAACATTCAATAAAGACTTACGTTTAAATGTGTGTTAGTAATACAACAACATTTTAATACTAATTCTCAATAGAACATTATCGTTAAAATTAATAACGATCGTTATTTTTAACAACAACAATTACATAATGAAAGGTTGAGTTTTAATTATTTTTTCCATTTTCAGATAAACCATATCTATTACAAAATGTCTATCGTTGAAGGTATAGCTCCACAAATATGATTAGACTAGTGGGGAGAATGTGGAACTACGTGTCATGTATGTTACACATAGTTTACTTTCCAGTCATAATGCTACGAGTATAATCACTTATCACATCATTCTTTACAATCTGATATCAAATCAGTCTTGCCAGGTGGTGCCAGGTTCAAACCCCTGCGCTGGCGATCACACTTTGCGATACATGCTTTTAGCCTAGTGCAAGGTGTGCATGAAAGTATTTGGGTTTGTGTATGCTGCTCAGAACCTTTTACTAAAAGAAATAAATAAAAAAATAAAACAGCAATATACTAAAAGATATGAAAGAGAGTGTAAGGAAAGATGGTATATTTTCGTGTTTTTAGACTTTACACGTAAACAAAAATTGACAGATGCCCGTGTTCATTAAAATATACATTCACGGTCATGGACCTGGAAAAGACTCCGCCACTCATAGTATTGTGGTGCCGCTCCTATTGGATAATGGCGAGCATCTTTTGGAACTCCCCTCGATCTTGGACCACTCTAATGAAAGTAGGTGCACATAATTCTATGAGGTGTACGTTGCGTTCCAAACCACAGCCTGAAGTTTGTGAGCTATTATGCTGTTTCTTGAAGCTACAGAAAATATTTTTTCTCAGTTTTCAATTCTCGTTCTTGTCCTTAAATGATTACTTACCTACTCTAATTATCTCAATATGAATTCCCTCCATACTAATCGATTAAATTATACTTATAAAAACTTTTTTCGTAATTTGGTTGTGGCGCCTATTGTTGATGCAAGATATTTCTGGTGAGCTACGATTAAATATTATTTGCAATAGACAAGATAAACATAGATTAAAATCAATAATGTAATTATTGCTTGCCCAATAAATCAATTATATACATTGATGCTTCCTACTCGATAGTGATCAATACTTAATTGATTTATGTAATGATCTTTTTATAGGTGGATCTAATAAAAATATATCACAGACAATCGGTACGTTGTGCCGAGGAGGCAATAAAAAAATTTTCCGTTGGTACATGAGGTTGTCGGTAGCCGGATTGGTAACGCGCTCGACTGTTAATCCGGTGGGCCCAGGTTCGATCCCCAACGCCGACTTCCTTCACTTCACGACACAAGCTTTTAAAGCTTACTGTGAAGTCAACAAATTTGTAATTTGGTTTATTTCAAAGAATTCAGATCTATAAAAAAAAAAACATTTATTTACAATATGCGGCGAAACCACCGATGCCTAAGTGTAATGAACCTTTTCGCTGAACTCAAAATGAGTTGTCATTTTGCCATTTTTAAATCATTGTATTTTTAATCATGTGGCTCATCCGTAAGACTCGAAAATAATGCAACTAAATATTGACCCCTCAGCGCGACGGTGGCTATTCACCCTAAATTTTGACAATCGAATTCCCACAAACACACTTACACATACTTAAACACACAACCGCACATACGATGCGGCCCAACGACGCGACGATACGATCTTTCGGAAAATTTGTTAACCCAGATATGCCCATAGCTTTATATACGTATTCCTTTAATTTACTAACGAATTAGTTAGTAATTCTAGTTAAACATTATCAGGAATTTCGGGACAAATTAGAGATGTTTGGAATCAATTAATACCTAATGAGAAAAACATAATATTAATTAAACGCCTAATTTCTCTGGCTCTGTGTTTCGCGTAGGTTCTCTACTAATAATAATATGCAATTTGCCGTGTACAAAAGGCAACATAATTAAATGCTTTTAACAAAGACGAGTCTACACAAGCTATTAATAGGTGTAGTAGTACTATGTTCTGCGGAGTATTGTGTAGCTTTCATTCCTAATATCTTTAGATATGATATCGTCAACTAATTTTCACTGATATTTTTCACATAACTGTGAAGTCACAATCAATATTGCTACAATAGCGGACAAACATTGCAGGCCGATCAGCAGATAGCTAGCTGCCTGCCTGCTAAATAATATATACTTTTATGCGGAGGCATGACTTTGCTCACACTTCAGAAGAATCTACATATTATCATTCATGGTTCACATATAAACTCATCAGCCTAATACTGGGAAAAAATCGCCTATCCAGATATCACGGATATCACAGGATTAAGGATATTCATAATACGTACTGAAAAAGTTGTAATACAATTATTATTTTGTCTATTCGGTTTAATAGAATAAATGCAAATCAACATTCAGCAAAGTTCAGCAGAGTGGGCACGAAAACTTTCGGATTTTTTCGGAAGACCTACGAACGCCTAGCAAATTACAAATGTACGAGATAAGGAAGACGATAATTTTGAAAAATTATAGGTATTGAAAACATATTATTTTTATGGGAATCGACTGTGTTGTGGGTCCTGGCTTCCTCCTCCTTCTCGTTCCACTACCCTACTGTTTTAATTTTTTATGGACGGAAGAATAGGACTACAAAGTGAAATATTATGTGATTCATGGGAGGATATAGACTACTGGATCACATTTCGCAGTAACAGTTATTTTATTAAAACATTTTTTTGTAACAAATCACGATTTAAACAGTTATTTTATGTCTAAATCCAGCACTACCGACCCGACTAAAGGTTTCGCTTATTAAAACTCTTGACAGTGATATTATTGTTGTTATCAACGTTTAATTAAATATCTTATTGTTCTCAAAATCATTATACCAGCAGAGCAACATGTTCTGTGAATGTTCTCAAGTCAAAATAACTAAGGTGACCATATTTTTAAAAATAAAAAGGAGGACAAAAAATGCGTAAATAGCGCCGCAGGCGAAATTTTTTTTGGGAGAGTGAAGAAGGTCGCTATGTTTTTTTATTTATTTTCTCGAAAATGTTTTCCATAAAGGATGTGTAAAAAAAAACGCCGCAGGTGAAATACTAGTCATAAGACATACCAAATTACATACATATACACAAAAGGTAAAGGTAATTAGCGCTGCAGGCAATTTTTTTTAGGAAACAATTGCATTTTATTACTATAGTGCTAGTTAATTCATGGTATGATGAAAAAACGTGTGGTTTTGAGATTAACAGATTAGTTTTAAAATATTTAAAAGTAAAAAAGGAGGACACTTTTGGAGGGAGGACAGAACCTAGGAAAGGAGGACGGTTGGTCACCTTAAAATAACACAACTCTCATATTATAAAGATTACAGAAACAGAACATCAGCAGTACAGTAAATATTACCCACTTTGATAACTGGGTCAATATTGTGTGGATATATCAGAAAATGAAACATTACTTTAACATAGTTTCGTAGGTAATATGTAACCATATGAACTTCTCAAATTATTTTCTACATGTTCAATATTTATTTTTCATCCTCATTTCCAGCAAGTTCTCTTACACAAAAAATGACGATAATTTTACCCAATACAAGTAGAAAAATAGAAAGAAAAATTAGACTTCAGCCCTTCAGCGATTAGAATTACCTCCCTAAATGTTTACGTTGGAATCAGGGACGTGAAAATTAGGAGTAGATTGTGGTTCTGCATTGCAAAAATCATGTAGGTATTCACTATTCATATACCGTGTGGCAAAACTAAAGTAGCAATGGGCAGGACACATGGCTAGGCTGGGTAGCACCAGATGGGTTCGTCGGATATTGAAATGGACACTTTGGACAAATAAATGGAAGGCCACGAAAGAGAATATGGATCACCGACATTGTCCCGATCGCTAGTGGAGACTGGATGGTGAGGGGTCAATACAGAGACGAATGGAAAGAGTTGGGAGAGGTTTGTATGCAGCAGCGGAGGGTAGGCTAGATTCGTAGAAAACGTTGATTCCATATTCATTCTGACGACCAATGCATGTAACAAATACGTGATTCGATAATGTAATAATCAGACAGGTTCAAGGCGAAATATTTACTTAGTCAGAAATAGTGTGATTCAGTTCAGATTGTCTACTTCTAATATAATTTCTATTTTGTATTCAGTGTGCGAATACATGGTCAGAGAAATTGAATTAATCAATTTATATATTATACGTTCAGATTGTTAGGTAAATGACAAACAATAAAACGAAGGGACTGTAATAATATACATAAGGTTACTAATGAAATAAGGTAAAATACGGTTCGAATCTAATAATGACGTAACCATCAGAGGGTAGAAACATTGAATTTTTAGGATAAGTACTGAAATTCGGAGTTTAATAAATAATATTCTTTGTTGTGAATACACGTTATATGTTATAGAGTTGGTACCACATCAAAACAAAGGTGGTTTCTAAATATCACATCTATAAAATCCTCAACAGATGGCGGTAGTATTGAAAAATTGGTTAATTGTGAAATGTTATCGAACACTGCAACATATAAACAACTTTAAAAAGTATACGTTTGACAGCAGGATGTGATGGAATGGATGAGCGCTACCCCGATCCAAAGTGATCACTTAAGCCAGCCAAACCGAAGCGTAAGCGTCGGAATACCCTTCCTGCTATCTTCCCAAGGGAGCTACATTATATGAATGTAGATATCTCTCGCATCCATTTTTAAATTTGTGTTAGACCACGGGTGTCCAACCGGTAGGGTTAACCCCTCCTGAGGGGGCGTGGAGAGTTCCAGGGGGGGGGGACTGTATGTTTAATATACTCATGATGTATGTTCCCGAGATTCGAGGGCCCTAAAATGAGGTCAGACTTCATTACACACAATATGTAAAAAAGAAAACGTTATTATGTACATAATAATTCCCGTATTGGCAATAATAATGTAAATTTCAAAATATTTTCTACCATGAATTTTTAAACGTACGCGCGAGTGGAGTTCCGTGGATGTCTTAATCCGCCACTGATAACAGGCAAAGGGGGGATTCACAAATCACCCAAATAGGGTTGACTGCTAAATTAAAAAAAAAAAAACAGTCAAAAGAGGGGGGCTAGGAGAAACTTGGGGGGGTTGCGAGTGGTAATAGGTTGGGAACCCCTGTGTTAGATGGTTGTCCACATCGATACGAAAATTAAAAATATAAAACACGCACTTGCAAGCGGTAAGAGTGAAAAGTATGTACACACAATCAACTAGGGAAATTATCTTCTTTCAACACAGAGGGTCATGGATCCAGGCATGGGCGTCGTCAGGGGGGGCAGGGGAGCAGCTGCCCTCCTTTAGAGATTGGAATAGGTTTATGTTTTTTCATACTAAATGATAAAACCTCACAAAAAATCACATTATTACTACCACACTTTTTCTCATCATATCGTGAAATTCCACCAAAATACAATTATTCCGCAAAAAAGCCTGCGGCGCTATTTTTTTATTACTTTTTTATAAAAGACATTTTTCATATATATTATTGTGCAAAATATTATACGCATTTTCAAATAAACCAAACAACATTACGACCTTCTTCACCATGTCTCACAAAAATATTGGCTGGCGACGCTCATGGATCCAGGAGCATATATGTACCTATTTGCTGAAATTAGGACATGTACTGAGTACACCATCTCCACCTACACGACAAACTGTGTAAACACAGCGGCTAGCAATATAATGTACCTAGTACCTAATAGATATCCTTTTTGTATTCAATCCGCGGTTTTTTTTAATTTTGTGTTTGGAATGGGTACATTAAAAATTTAAATGAGTATTTGTTTTATCCGTGTAATTCCGGGTGTACTAATAATGGTACGGATATACAGTGTGATTTGAAATGATGTAACTTTTCGTAATAAAAAAAGTGTGTTTTAAATTTATTTTAGTACGAAATAATTTGGAAAAAGAAGGTTTTATTTTAGTTAGTACGCACTTAGTTAGTAACAGAAATGAACCTTTTTAAAAGAAACAGTTTATACCTATGTCAACAACATCCATATATGTACTTACCTGAAAGGTACCTCTCTCTCTTTAGGTAAAGCACCCAGGCTCAAGTGATACATGACCACATACTGCAGTGGCGAAGGGTGGATTTCTGTAGAAGGGAAGCCGGGGCTAACATTTCTAATGGGTTTACGTCAGATTAGACACTGTTATACCTATCATTGTTTCCGAAAGGTAACTAGATGGAAATCGTGTTCTTAGGTAGCTTCGTGCCTGCCAGATGCCTGCCAGTACCTGCTTTACACAAAAATTATTGAATTTGCAATAGTAGGTGAATTATATCAATATAACGACATTGCATCGTGTATCAAAATGACATTAGGATAACGTCGCGTTGCGTCGTTTTAATACATCGTAGCTAAACTCAGAAAACTTCCCGATTGCCAATAATATTTTGTCCAAAATAAAGTCAATACTACAAACAAAAAGAGAAATAAGCTGGGAAATAAATCTACGATTGACCTGTATAATTCTTTCAATTCCTAATACAGGGAGAACACAAATCACTCGTAATCAGTATAAACCCTCGCGTAGGTTTATATAAGTGGATTATTTTGATAAGTAGCGAACCTACCTGTATTACAAGTATCCCCTTAGAGAATTAAGTGGGTAAGTACCTATATAAATCTATAAAATAAGGGATCTAGAAAAAAGTCCGATTGTAAAAATGCCGGACTAATGGACGACAGAGACAAATAGCCGACATGACCAATTGGCCGACTACTACGACTGGTCGAAAGTAAAAAATCTGAAATCTAAATAGCCAACACGTACTTACAATCAGCTGAAATCCAAAAGTCCGGCAAGGACACTTAGTGGACAGGACCGGTATTCTTTGTCGATTTCAGCCTTTTAGATTTCGCCCTATTGACATTCGGCTATTTGCAGTTTCCACTAGTGAGCCAATTGGTTATGTCGGCTATTTATCTGTCGGCCATTTATCCATGTCGGCCTTTTGGCATTCGGCCATTTGTACTGGACTAAAAAAAACGGAGGAAAGATAAATTAAGATTTAAACAAAAAAAGACAGGAAAAGTAAGTTAGACAAAGAAAACCAATCTATCGTTCCCAGTCGTCTGACATTTGACAGTTAAATTTTAACTTCCTCTTTTGTCGAGGAGAGAGAAATATACCTTGGATAATTAATTGTATTTATCCAATCGACTGGAAACAAAAATGTCATGAAAAATACTCGCAGTCAATGAATGATAAATAATTTCGACCTGGTGAGTTTCCAATTCAATGAAGTCTTCATTTTATTAAGTAGCTCTATAACTTACTTATCTATGTAAATCATTTGTGATTATAATATTACCTTATAGAGATGGGAAAAATTTATTTATTTTGGTCTCAATTTAGCAAACTATTATTTGTATTATTTTATAAAGACCAGAATCATAGTTGAGTATTATTTTTGCCAAAACAAAGGTACCTAGTTAGATACATGGTAAAAATTGACATTTACATGGCAGTTACAGTGAATTTTATGTGTCAATTTGGTCTTTATGTTAAAATAACACATTAGGGAATAAAGCTCTTTTTATATTTATGATAATTCTATTATGGCGTAGATTTCTTTATGAAATCGTAGGTTTCCTTATTCTTCAAGTGAACATATCACCTACGAAATTAGATAAAAAATAAATAAAAAGAAGACGAAAGAAACATTTATATGTAAGTAGTACGTACTACGTATCTGTATATGACTAAGAAAATTACTATTATGAATGGAAACAACACCAACCTATATCAAACCAACTAAGACCAATTGCAAAGTGCTATCGCATTGGTCTCATCACTATTGATTGTAAATTATAAGTATGTAGGTATTTTTTATATCTATTTAATTAAGGTCCTCCACTCCCAGGCCAAAATGGTAGGTCCCTGGTACCTATCTATTGACAACTTAATGTAAGACTCTGAATTATCTTTTTAAAGAAACGAAAGTAAATATAAATACTAGTAGAATTTGATCCACTCCTCACCGTTCCTATAAATCAAAAAGCTTGTGTCGTGAAGTGGAGTAAGTCAGCATCAGGTAATCGAAGCCGTACTCACCGAATTAACAGTTGGCCGTATTACCAACCCGGCTACCTACCACTTGACGAACGATAGGTACTTAAAACTTCATTTTTTCATACTTTAAAACTTTCGAATATATCACAAGATTTTTTAAGCAAAGCGTTGACTAAGACCGTAAATATCCGTTTTTTTCAATCTCAATGGAAAAGCTTTGTAACGTGCGTGTGTTCTCATATAAAATCTTGAAGAGTGTAACAGTAGTTTTAAAATGTTATGCATGATGATCGTAATGCACCCTCTAAATTTAACCCTTCCGTACTCGCCGCACGCTAGATTAAAACGTCACGTAGTTTTACCTCTGTGCGCTATCTATAATCATAGGGTTGTGCATGCATAATGCTAGTAGTCTTTTATGCAAGTCACATACGACATGTTGTCTATAAGTACAAAATAATATTATATTAAAATAATTCTACCCTGGTCAGTGGTCATGCTAGTGCAAGATATTCTCAACAGATGTCGTTAATGTTGATTAATCGTTGTGACGTGTTATTTTGATAACCTAATCCTATTTAAATTATTTTTAAATACCTAAACTTTTTAAAAATACATATTGTTGAGATTTGTATTATTGAAGTATAGTAGCAGTAGTATAGATAGATGGCGTAGTTGACGCCAAGCGTTTGACAGCACGATAATTTGTAGGGCCGCTGGCCGCGCTCTCTCTCTGCATAGCTACCGTAGCATCAAGATCTCTTTAATTTGTAAAGATGTAAAGTTAAGTTCAATAAATGTGGAAACTTACAACAAACGAATTTTAATCAAGCCAAGAAACCTGAACACATATTTTTTAAATATTTTTGTAAATTAAGCTAATTAATTACCTACAATTACTATAGTTTCAGTGAAAAATCTTGTCATCAATTAAAAATTGTCGATACGAATTATAGTCGTTACTAGATTGCAGCATTGGGCTAAGTTCGCCATGGTGAACAGTTCAGTACAATTTTTCTTATTGTGTGCTTTTATTGTTGTAATATTCTGTATTGATCATTTTAAGAATAAATAAATAAGTAAATAATCAGTTCGTCAATAAAGGGTTGAAATCACGTTACGTTCCTCATGTGGTAAATGGCTTTCAGGTTGGCGTCCTTACGAGATTTCTTGCATGAAAACTTGGGATTTTTTCAGGGGCTATTATTTCAAGATGGTCCCTCCAGAACCGTCTTCTACACCCTGCCCATTTTAAATTTGGAATTAAACAATTTTTTCTTTTATTTATTTACAGAGAGACTGAACACAACATATCATCTATAGTTTAGGAAGCCATATATTCAACAGAGGAACATTCAACACATCCGAAATGGCCTGGTGTATGTCTGAATACAAGGAACGAAAATGCTTCAATATAGTATACTTTCGTATGGTGTCTGGCGCTATAAGATCACATTTAGATACCGAAGCCACATTCTGGCCTCGGTCGTCAAATTGTTGAGATCCTCCATCATTCCCCGAATTTGTGGGCTGGGCATTCACACACAATGAAATACTTTAATAGGGCCCTGATTATTCTCGGAGGCGTTAGTGGTTGAAAGAATTTATTTATTAATTGATCATGAAAAATATAAGCAACTTAATTCACATTTAAAATAATAAGTAATGCTCACTAGGGCGAGCTTCTCGCGTTACAAAGATCTCTTCCAGCTAACCCAATTTCGTCAGTTGACAAAATATTTCATACAGCTACTTCATGCAAAATAGAATTAGGTGTCCGTTATTTTCTATTATAGAAGATCATACTATTTTACATAATATTTCACAATTGCTTCTGGTCTAGTATTACCTATAACGGGTACACGGTTCTATTAGAATAAAATTATATCGTGGAATCATTGAACCAGGTGCGCCACAGTGGCACTTTTTAATACTATCCACAATCGAACGAAGTAACTGAATCTGTTCAGGGAAATTACATCACCCTTCTTAAATGCTTTGTAGGGTTAAAATATTTTAGATTTTTTATCCAATATTCATCACAAGGTAGGTATATACAATAGGTACATTTCATATGACTTTCAAAAATATAAAATATCTGTGCAATTCGAAAAGGCTGAAATCTCCGTGTTTATTCACAATTGAATAATTTTATATTGTATGTATAATTTGTAACAGATTTGAACTAACCTATTTGGAAAAAACCGTAAATCTCGAAACGTTCAGGACGAACGATTTTTCGAGATAAATTATTCCTATTTTTTGTTCAAATATTACTAAACTTCTTCACAAAGTGTAAAATTACGTGGTATAGAATTTAGAAATATGTAAATCAACGCATTACAATGTCTGGTTTCCAAATACACTACATCATACATACATTAAAATTTGTGTTTTTTGGTAGTTAATTATTACGAGTCGTTTATCTACAAGAACCTGGGCTTTCACGGAAGCTGTCCATACTGAAAGCATTTAGTGGTCTATGAGGCTGTGGAAGCCGTAGAGTCCATTTACCAAACAAAATTTTCGATATACCGCGGCCTCAAAATGCTCACACTAAAGTCCTATTCCTATTAATAATAATATTTTGAGGATAAATAATATTTACAATATTTGCATAAATTATATTCAATTTACTTTACAATATTTAAATTCACTTAATCATTTCTGTCCGGTTCAATTACAGAATAGTTTTGCATTTCGATTTATCAATAAACCCTCAAGGGACGAACTACCGTATCGGTTTAATTCTACAGCTTACAAAATATATCTATAGAATACTAATATAATAATACCTAATTGCATTTTAAATATATGTATCAGGTATTACCATGGGCATCATCAGGGGGGGCAGATGGGGAGCTGCTCCCCCTAGAGATTGGAATAGGTATATATTTCTTCATAGTAAATGGTAAAAACTCACAAAAATTCATATTTGGGGTGACTTATGCCACTTTTGTCAGCCATCTCGAGAATCACTTGTACTATTGACAATGTTTGCGGGGGAATATTCCTACCGGGTTATGCCAATACCGATACCCTTAGATTTCAGTTGCCCATCACTAAACGACGACAGTCTACTCAGCTGTCATCGTGAGTGTTGTGGCGATAATTCTATTAATTTTTGTATTATGTTGTTTTAAGAGTACGCATACTGACATTTCAAAAATTTCTATAAACGGGAGACCTTCTATCTCGACAACCGTTACTAAATATGCTTTGGAACAAAATAGGGTAGATGCATTGAACCTTTATCTAGGGAATAACCGTAAAAGATTTTTTATATCTTGTATAGATTTCTCAAAAAAATATTTTAATACACCTCTGACCTTTTTTCCGAAAGACGGAAACTCGTTTCGCGAAAGTCGCGGAGTAAATTTTTTTTCTTGCACTGATAATATGCATTAAAATCTAGGGAATAACCGTAAAAGTTTTCTGATAAACGCAAAATTAACCCCAAAAAATGTAAAAAAACGCTATTTTTACCATTTTATCATTTTGCGATTTTGAACTTTAATGCCGTGGGAAATGACTGTGACGTCATTCCTGGTGCCATGCCCTTAATTGTTTTTGTTAAGTTTAAATTTGTGTATTATTGTGTTTGTGGTATTTATCATGTGTTTATGTACGTCTGTTATCAGTTATCACATCATGTATTAGCATGTAAGTACCACTTTGTAAACATAACCTGTACCTGGACTGGCGCTAAGGCAACAATAGTCGCTGTTAAGCTGGTCCAGGTCTTTTATACTTTATTAAATAAATAAATATAACTATCACACATTTTCTCATCATATCATAAATTTTCTAAAATAAGTATGAAAACCCATCAGATTCATTAAAAAAAATTGCCTGCTGCGCTATTTTTCATCACTTTTATCATAAAAAAACATATTTCATAATATTATTGTGCAATTATACATACATTTTTAAATAAACAAACCACATCACGACCATCTTCACTATGTCTCACAAAAAATTTTCGTCTGCGGCGCTATTTATACGTTTCTTTGTGCTGTATTCATTTTTTTAAATTTTGTTGCCCCCCCCCCCCCATAGCTCCGAGGCTGACGACGCCCATGGATATTACTATACTCCAGTTAACGGGTAGTGTAAGAAGGTACGTCACCAATGTAGGGTTAATAACCCATTCTCATACCAGCAAAAAATGTAATAATGGTTCTCTAAATGGGGTAGGTCCCTATTGCTATTCAGTCAGTACCCACCTACTTGAATTTGATATTTCTATTATTATTAACATGTTATTATAATTACCTATTCTAATTTCCAGAGATGGCAAATATACTTTGTTCACAAGTACGTAAATTAAAGCAAATAATTCAGTTCAGTAATTAATTCAGTTCTACTCGTGAAGCACTTTTATGAGACACTAAACACGGCAGTTTGCGGTGATTGGATTGAATGACTTGAGCTGGACAAAATCTGACTATCGACCTGATTTTTTTTTCCTACACCTCTTCATACGATACCACACACTTTTTTGTCTCTGAAGAAGGCTGATCCAATGTGGCATAGAATCGTAAAATCATCTAGTTTACACAATTGAAATGAATTAAAATTCTTGATTTTAAAATTAGCCTATCACGTATTTGCACAAAATCGTTGTGTATCTACGAGGAAACTTCTTTGCGTCCCTATTTTGCTAAGAAATAGCTGAAATCTTTTTGATGATGCATCATAATCCAAAACTATGTAAATAAATAATTTGAGGTGGTCGGTAGCCTGGTTGGTAACGCGCTCGACTGTAAATCCAGTGGGCACGGGTTCGATTCCCGATGTAGACCTACTCCACTTCACGACACAAGCTTTTTAAGCTTACTGTGAAGTGTTCAAAGATGTAATTGGCTTTATTTCGATAAACTCAACTTCATTTATTTTAAAAAAATGAGTGAACGCGACCCTTTAGTTTACAATACTTGAATTAAAAAGCAATACGAAATGAGTATGCAATGATAAACATAATAATAATATTATTTTTCTATGATTAGGCGTGCAGCTATAGGGTTTTGAATTCATAATATTATAATGATATTGCATTATCTAAATCGGAAGTAGGAAGCATGCACCAGAAATTTGGAGGGTAGATAACCGGTTTTGTAATTAACAGCTCCGTGTTTTAATTTATTGCGGGGACCACCCAAGATGTTGTAATATAAATAATAAATAATAAAGCTATTGATGTATTGAACTAATCAATTTTATTGATACATAATAGATGAGTAGTTTGTATTATCATGTTCTATCATAGTGTGTGCTATAAGCGAAGTGTAAAATAATACTTCCATATAGTGCCTAGGGAAGTATTGAATCTAAATAATGTATAAAGTCTGATTTTTGTAAGTGTTCGGATAACTCCCGCATTTTACGATGGATTTCTGCGAAAATTTAGAATAACATTTACGATAATATAGGGTGTGTCCTAACGTCACCGGTTTTTGGAGAAAAATCTTTTCCTAGGAGATGCCATAATGATGAGGGTATCCAAGGGTTGTGTGGAGTCGTGTGTGGTATCGTATGAAAGGACCGTTGGAAAAGAAATTCAGATCTTATATTTTGCCCAGCTCAAGCGTATAAACTATGCCTAGATGGTTTGTCAAATTTGCCGTCGCGAAGCACGGGTGACTCAGCTAGTATTTGATGAATATAATTGGTCTATTTGGAGTAGATATATGGTTGGCACCGCGGCTTGGAACGTGGGATTTCTAATATGGAGGTGCCAGATTCGAATCTCGGTGCTGACAATGTATTCTGCACTTCACCACACAACCTTTTAGCTCACTGTGACGAGTACAGAAAAGTATTTAGATTTGTGTACACAAGCTATAAAGAATGTTTAAAAAATAATCATAGAGATTTTCACTAAGACCTTTGATGTTGTTGGCTTTTGCATGTATGTTCATTAATATGTAGTGCGTTTTTGTTTACTAAAGCAAGCCAACATTGTGTCGCAAGGTACACCTACTTACAGAATACATTGTCACCTCCAGCTCGGACAAACCGGGCTACAACGAAATGCGCCAACTGTGGAAAATTTTGTGCTCGGATTTTTTCACATGTACCCAGCTAGGCAATTTTTGGAGATGGGTGCTACTCTCTGAATTAATTGTATTCTTGTGTTAGATTCAAGGGACTAAATTGAAGATAGGTATTTTATTATAATCTTAAATTCAGTACATTGTTTGTAACATAGATACCTACACATAAAATACCATGTGGCGAATTTACTACGCGCTGTCTATTTTTTTAACATTTGTATAGACCATAAATATACACGGAATACGGATACACAATATCTAATAATAATTGATAGGTTCCGGGTTCGAATGTTGGTGCTGATGAGGCATTCTGGACTTCACGACACAAGCTTTTAGTTTAGGTAGGTACTGTAAAATGTGTTCTATCAAGGTTACATGTCCTTCCATGCGTGTCTTCAGGGGGGGCAATGGGGCAGCTGCCCCCTAAAGATTGGAATATGTATAAGTAAGTATATTTTTTCATACTAAATGATAAAACCTTACAAAAAATCACATTACTATCAAAAATTTTCTCATCATATCATAAATTTTCTAAAATTAGTATGATAATCCATTAGGCGCTATTTTTTGCTACTTTTTTTATACAAAACATTTTTATACATATAATTGTGCAAATATACATTATTAAATAAACAAACCACACATCTTAACTTTCGCTACTATGTCGTATAAGAAAAAAATCGCCTGCGGTGCTATTTGCGCGTTTTTTATGCGTTATCATTTGAAAAAAAAATGTTGCCCCTCCCCTAGCCCCGAGGCTGGCGATGCCCATATGTCCTTCCACGGAACACATGAAACGCACAAAATTGCGATTACAAACTCAGGAATTTTATTCCATCTCGCTCGTATGTATTAAATATCTCATCACAAAATTGTTTTGTGATCTCCAACCTTTGACCTACAGAAAAAACGCGATTTGGAGATAGCATGTTTATAAATCCTTGCTTAATCACGGTTAGGGCATGGGTTACCTTGGCACCGGTTGTCTTGGTACAAACTCCCTAAAGTCCTTTACACAATTTGTGACTGAGTACAGGATAATGATGTCTAGGACTCTCATACATTTTTTACAAAGAGGACATCATTCACCTCTTTGTAGTCAAGCTTTTTTTGCATCTTTTTAATAATCATTTTAAAAAAATCAGGGTTGAATCGAAATTTTTAATATTCAACCAATACATAATTTCTGTTTTCATCATCCTTTGTTTCTTTTGAAAATATAGGAGAATATCAAATTTTTAAATCTTTAACGCCTCTTTTACAATTAAAACTGTCCATGATAATGGCATCTAGACTTCAGAAGAGATGGGGCAGACGTGACCTCGGTAGCGGGTACACAGTGGGTGCGAAAAGCGAGCGACAGGAAGGAGTGGAATCTCTTGGAAGAGACCTATATCCAGCCGTGGAGGAGCAAAGGCTGATGATGATGAAGAAGAAGATGATAAAAAAACTTTTCCAGGGCGTATTAAACCCTTCATAATATATGGTAGACCATTTCTTTTTTTTCCTAGAGTCAAGACGACTTCTATGATGGTGATTTGTTGGCCTTAAGGTAGAAGTCTCTTATTCACAGATGTACCAATCGACCTCACCATGACAGATCAGATAGATCACAATCTTTTTAAAATGAGTTTTTTTTATGAATTTGAGTTTATCTTTTTTTACCAATTACGAATAACGTCAATGGTAGATACAAAGATTAAAAGTTCTGAGGAAAAAAAATCTCCTTTAGCTCTCCCTGATATTCCGAGAAGCCGAGGAAAAATAAATAGTAATCCTATTTGAAAATTATTTTTTGGAATTAAAGATGTACATAATCTGATTTATAAAATCTGATTACTTAAGTAACAAGGCCGATCCTGTAAAAAACTGGATGAGGGATAATAAAGGGAACATAAAGAATAAAAACACATCAAAGTAGGGCGTCAAAAGAAATCTAAAACCTCTTAATAGGGATAGGGGAGTTCACCACATGACTGGTGATGCCAAAAACCTACCATCGACAAAATCCATAAACCAATGCACGTCGATTTTTTTTCTATTTTAGCCTTCTTTTCTTTCAATCGACAACCCATCCCTTTTCACTCCTGAATTAAGGCCTTCAGCATTTTTCCCACGATGCTCTCTGGATCCAGTTGACAACCACATGTTGACGAGGTCATCTCTCAATGCTTTAGGCTAATGCTGACTAATATATTTAAACCATAGACAATACCTCTTCTTGCTTTATTTGATAAATTACGGTTAGAGAATTGTCTTAAATATGGTAAGCACAACAAATTAGTTCTGGGCTGACTTAAGATATTGCTTTTGCAATTACTCTGTCCTTTAGCAAAGGCACTACTACTACCTTGTTTTGTAACTAAAATTTTTTTTCGGAAAAACTTGGTTATTACAGATTTTTCTTGCGTTCTAATTTACAGAGACTTTGAAAGGTGGAATTGTTTTCACTAGTAGTCTTATAATAACCGTCATCTCGACTTTTCCACATTCATGAGTCCAAGTCTTTAAAACTACTATTTCTCGTTTGGAGTTAACACAGTCTTATAGAACCTTCGTTCCGAACTCGAATTAAAATAAACAAATCTATATATCGATGCAAAATTTATACATCGAAAACATATATCGATGCTTCAATGAAGATATTTGAACCACTTTTTTAGAAAGCACTGTCTCGTTACTAGCAGATTATAGCCGTTGCGTAGAATTAAAAATGTGCGCGTGATATATCTACGAGTATGTATGAAGTACTAAACGACGCAAAAGAAGGCTCTTTAACTTGTAACTAAATACAAGTGGATTATTCTGGAGGATTGCCATAGGTATAAAGAACGGTATACGGTTGGTTCGTCTAAAATCAATTGGTCTAAAATCAATTGGTCTAAAATCAATTGGTCTAAAATCAATTGGTCTAAAATCAATTGGTCTAAAATCAATTGGTCTAAAATCAATTGGTCTAAAATCAATTGGTCTAAAATCAATTGGTCTAAAATCAATCCGTCTAATGATCAATTCGTCTAATTATATCAATTCGTCTAATTATCAATTGGTCTAAAATCAATTCGGCCAAAATCAATTTGCCTAACGATCAATTCGTCGATTTTAAACGAATTGATTTTAGACGAATTGATATTATTGATAATTAGACGAATTGCTTTTAGAAGAATTGATTTTAGACGGATTGATTTTAGACTAATCGATTTTAGACTAATTGATTTTATACCAATTGATTTTAGACGAACTTACCAGACACCATAAAGAACCCCGGGGATATTGTGGAAATGTATATCAAAAAGGGCGAAACTGACGAAATACTCTTCGAAAAGCATGAGAAATTATGACATCTTTTGAACTTGAAGTGATGGCATAGGTCCCTCTGAGGGTGCGTGCGTTGCAGAGTTGAACAGTTTCCTATCATTCTAAAAGATGACGTACGAAACATTGAAAATGCTGAAATTCAATTTTCAGAACGTAGAAAAATAACAATAGTGTTGCTTCCAAAGATGCCCAAATTCCTGACTTACATACCCAAAGTATAAAGACTGTAAAACGGATGTTGTCACTAGAATGAAAGTGAACAAGTTGAGATGGGTGGGACATCTAGAGAGGATGAATGATGAAAGGATAACAAAGAAAATATACATTGAATAAAGGAGGGGTGTAAGGAAGCGCGGCTGTGTTTGTGGTTGACCATGTCGAAAAGTCGCTTAAGGTTGGAGGTATTTTGAATAAAAGAAATCGTAGATGTGTATGGCAAATCGCATGAATGTTACGGAAGCAAGAGGCAGGAAGGGGATAGAATAGAATAATAGGAACTTGATAAAACCACAGTTCAAATTTCGAACAAATCTGAATTCAGATAAACCACTTAAATGCAATGAGTGCAAAACTGTAAAGTCTAGAGGCGTACCATCGTGCCTATTACTAATTCTATAGTAGACGATTGTCTACTAGTAAAACATAGTGGTGGTACTTTTCAGTACATTGTGTACTAATGTAGTAGTAGTAGGATATTATTGTATAGTGCCGGAAGTCCATGAGTAGATCCGGCTATTCCCATCCCTAGCAACCGCAATATATACGCGGATATACATTTGCCACTCAATGCACGAAGACTGGAAGGAACATTAGAATAGGAAATGGTACTGTTACTCAGTAACAGGTATCCTAAAAATAACAGTTCTAAAAGTATCTAATATTAAAATAGAGAAAAGACCATAGACATATTATTTTAAAATGTCTATGAAAAAGACTCTATTAGAGATGTATCTATTGTGTTTTGTCTGATAGAGAGAAATTGTATCCCTTCACGCAATCGTAAAATGGTATGGCTTAAGTTAAATATTAACGAAATTTAATTAATTACAATGCTGAACTATTTTTCTTTGTTTTTTAAAACAATGGCGTCTTTTCATTGTGTTCATTTTCATCATATCCCGGAAATTTGGTAGACAATTAAAATAAGCTAATACTGTCTTTATAAAGCCATCATGTTTTTTGCACAGGAATATGACTGAGTCATTCATTGAATGGACAAACAAAAACAAGCAGACTGTGTCTCCTTTATAGTACCAGATTCCAATCATTTGTAAATTTGAAGTAGGTATACCTAATTAATTAACAAAATGACAACTAAATTTTGAAAATCATATAGTTTTGCTGCTGTCCGATTATAGTATCATGATTTTTGAAATAACGCAATGTCGATTCATAAAAAAAAGGTTATTGGATTGGGTAACCTAAAAATAATGTACTGACTACTGACAATAGCCGCGTTTCTCTAATACTCTTTTTAATTAATTTGGTCTAAACAAAATAAAATTGTAATGGCTTTAAGAAACTATTATAAATTCGTAAGCCGAGCCGGGTTTGATATTATAATAATCCCGAATCTTTCCACAGCTTAGCTTCAGACGAGTTTTTCATTTCTCAGACTCGTTCATAGTTTCTTACCAAAAAATTATTCTCCAAATTTCCTTGAATAAAACGACCATGATCTCTGAAATAAGTTATAGTTAAAAAAAAATGAATCTGGATTTATTGAAATAAACCCAAATACACCTTTGTACACTTCACAGTAAGCTTGAAAAGCTTGTGTCGGGAAGTGGAGTAGGTCGGCATCGGGGATCGAACCCGCGCCCACTGGATTAACAGTCGAGCGCGTTACAATTAGCCGTGCTATTATGAATTCAGCTAGTAACAGAGATTTTTTACCTGTTACCAAAGCGTTAAATACTACTGTGAAAAAAAATATCAGTGACGCTTGCATACTTCCTTCCCATCACGCCTAATGTACATATTCATTCAAAGAGCCGAGGAAGGGAAACGGAAAACATAATTTCCATCCCTTTCTTCAACTCGTCACAAACTTGCCAAGAATAAAATTTGTAGATACGCATCTCCACATCCAGCTAGCTGAAGGAGGAGGGTTTCTGAAGTACGCATAGTCTCTTCACAAACAAATCTCTTTACAAACGTAATTTAACTTCTTGAGTTCATAAGAAAAGTAATAGAAATTCTTACATTAGTTACTTGTTAAATTTATGCCCTGGTCCACTGTTTCTGTACCTGGCTATAGGAATTAAATTGGAGCGTACACTAAATACCAAAAAATAATCTCAGTAGAGGGCCGTGTACAATATGTATACACGTTTCACCTCGACTCAACTACCAGCCTTCGAAGCATAGCGGTAGAATACCGGCTTGTCAGGTTGGAGGTCTGGGTTCGATTCCCGGCCGCGGCAGATGGATGGACTGGAATAAGTGAATGTTACTTAAGGAACGTGATCACATTAAGCCAGCCGACGATCAGTCATAAGCCTGATGGAAGGTTCATCCTTTGCTGTGTATCGGTTGAGATATAACAACAATAATGATTGTTCAATATAATATAAACATTCGAAATGACGATTTACCACAAAGTAATTGACATGAACTGAACAACCACGTCGTGAAATATCAAGATCTTTCATAAACCTTAGGTATATTACATTGCAACAACTCAACTAGCGGCGAATCATATCCACAAGGCAACGCCAATGTAACAACAACAGCAAAGTCATAATGATTGAGTGGTAAAGAGATTCCCGCCATTATTACATTACAATACAAAAAAAATAATGTTTATGTACAGACACCGGCCATTGGATATTACAAGTCAGACATGTTTATTTTCTCCCACCTATGATGGCTGGCAGAACGCTTTTGATTACCGCGTTTATAAGATAAAACAAAGAATACCATAGCTGCATTATTATAATATAAATATACCTACCCGCGAAAATACACGAAGGTTTGGTTAAGAGTTAGTAGGCATACTCACATTTCAAAAATTTCTAAAAAAGGGAGGCCTTAGATATCGACAACGTTACTAAATATGCTTTTGATAAAAATAGAATAGATATATTGAATCTGTATCAAGAGATTGACCGTAAAAGATTTTTCATATCTTGTATAGATTTCTCGAAAAAAAATGTGAAAAACACCTCTGATCTTTTTTCTGAGAGATAGTTTCTAAACTAATTTCCCAAAAGTTGCCGAGTTTTTTTTGTATTGATAATATATTATGCATTAAAATCTAGAGAATGACCGTAAAAGTTTTTTAGTTGAAGCGAAATTAACCCCAAAAAAGAAAAAAAAACGCTATTTTTACCGTTTTATCATGCGATTGTTCATGCGATTTTGAACCTTATGAGCGGGAAATGGCCGTGACGTCATAGTTGGGTCGCGTGCCTTAAAGATGTTGTTTGTTAATTTCTTCGCTTCGCCCTACAAAGTTCCGAGAGGGAACTCCGGGAGGTCACATGGCTCGGCTTTTCCTGTGTCACTTTTCAGTTTCATTCGGAAAAATATGAGTACTTACTAAATTAATTCTACGTACGTACCTACCATCTAGTAAAATTATGTTCGATTTGGATTCTCTATCAAATTATAAACGATCCTAACTTTATGATTTCAAAAGATATTAGGTACGATTCAAAAATTAAACTTGCGATTTACCACAGCCTGCTGTACATTCATACTCAATTTCCACCAGAATTATGTAAGTTGATAACTGAACACAATTACAATACCCGCGAAGTTCAAAAAACGCAGCACGAGATGCATGCATCTCTTTTATATTCACAATAAATACGAATGCATATTTTATAACTATCTCTTTTCATCTTCATAATGCTCATCATGCTTTCCTATTCTATTGTATAATAATAATAATTGGAGTTATTATTTTCGATAAACTTCGGGTTTATTCGTAATGCACGAACCTCGTGTGTGTTGATTCGGCTCGCTAAAAACTTGTTTCATTTTTCAGTCGCAAGGAGGCCTGGCTGCGCGAGGTCCGTGCCGCTTTCTCCCGAATTTTGACACGATATCGGAAAATCGTTGTTCAAAATAGTTATTTTTGTACAAGCGTGCTTTTTTATGTACGAAAAAAAAAGTAAAATGCGATATTTTTATGAATGAAATGAATAATACATGATAATTTTATAACCGCTGTGAGAACCAAATTGCTTTTGTTTTGGCATTCCATGTTTCTTTTTTTTTTAAATATCGTTCCAAAACAATTGAATATAAACCAAAATATTATGATAATTCTGCGATAGGTTTAAATTTAGACTTTATTCAATTCTGTATTAAATTGGATGATTGGATTTGTGAACATTTTATAAAATATTTGAAAAACATACTTTGGTATCTACTTTCTTCTCAATGTTTTTAAACTGATGAAATTTGCCGGCGGCGCTATGTTCGTCCTCTTGTGATTGAGATCATTTTATTAGAAATTGGTAGGTATTATATTATTTTAAAATACGCATTTTCTATTCGCATATTCTTATGTAAAACCGATAAGAAATTTAATGTCGTCTTATAACTTTATCGACGATTATATTGGAGTACCCCTACGAAGATACATACTTATTGACAGGTGCTATCAATTATCATAGGTAGGTATAGATATACAACCAGTCATATACTGATAGAATAGTTTCTTTCGAAAACCATTGATGGATAGATAGACCGAGCTATATTAAAAACATAACCTTAAAATATTTACCACACGCCGAATAGTACAGCCCCTCGACTTTTAGACATTAGTCTCTTTTCAGCAATAAGGCTCGCCATTATTCTGAATGAACTTTAAATTTAAGCGCAAAGAGGATATTTTTATTTTTATACAGATACACGGCATTTCTATTGTGACTTAAAAATTTCGTTGACGATCTTAGTACGTATATAATCTGTAAGTGTTCGCATAACTCACGCGTTCTACGATGGATTGCTGCGAAAATTTAGCACAACATTAGCGACAATATAGGCTGTGCTCTAACGTCGCCGGTTTCTGAAGAAAAAGCTTTTCCTAGGAGATGCCATGACGATGAGGGGATCCAAGGGTTGTGTGGAGTCGTGAGTGGTATCGTATGAAAGGGCGTTGGAAAAAAAATCAGACCCTAAGGCAGATTTTGTCCAGCTCAGGGCTATAAAGTATGCCGGGTTGGTTTGTCAAATTTGCCGTTGAGAAGCACGGGTAACTCAGCTAGTACAATATATTCAACGAAATTCCGTCAGCGAAATTTTGAACGCAAATGATGTTATAGTATGGCTCTGGCATAAGTGCGAATAAAGCAGGTAGTCGTCTCTTCTCGCTCATATTTTTATTACCGCGTTTGACAGTTATAGTTGACCATACTATAGTGACAAATAAAATTCAAATAAATGGATAGGTACCCTATTCATATACCTACGGTTTTATTTGTAGTAGTATTGGTAATTACTTACAGACGTACACCATCAACGAAATTTTAAAGTCACAAGACATGCGAGTACACATCGAATTGATTTTTTTACAAAAGCAATTACTATATATTGTCGAGAGAATCTTCTAAACTTACAAAATAATAATGATGTCTTCGAAAACAATTATATTTATGTCACTCCAAAGACAAATGTTAATTTAATTTCTGTCATTCTCAAAGGATATCATTATAATGAACAAATATTTGTACAAGTCTAGTACTGAATATACAAATTATAATACACAAATTAATAGGTATTCACTTCAGTCTATATAGGCTGAAACTTATATTAGAAGATACTAGCTGAGTTACCCGTGCTTCGCAACGGAAAATTTATTTATTTATTTATTTATCAATATACGATCATGGAGATCATTTACATTACAATATCATATTTAAATTATCTTACAAAACAAAAATAATGTACTTAGTAACATACACCCACAAATGCACATACACATGCAAATGTTCGATTAACTTTAACATCTGCGGAGATGCATTTAAAATTTTTAGCCATGACTGTAAATTTCAGATTCTTGTATAGTTTATTCATAAAGAAGGATTAAGTTTAATGCTGAAACATAATGAACTAATATGTCTGTTTGTTTGAACACATTTTTTACAAATATTATTATTATTAATTTTGGGCAAGCAGCCTAGGCTGATGGGCCCAAATCAAGGTCTGTGCTATCCATCGTTCTGAGAAAATCATCCAATCTGTTCTTAAAAACGTTCATTGATGGTGCTTGTATCACATTTTCGGGTAAACAGTTCCACATATTCACCATTCTATTGCAAATAAAGTTCTTTCTCGAATTACTGTGAAACCGTTCCTTGGTGTGCTTCATAGAATGTCCTCTCAAATCGGTAATGGTATTCAGGGTGTAAATGGAGCTGATATGAAATAGCAGCAGTAAACACTCTTAAATACGTTTTGTAGGTATTACGATTGACACTATGGCAGATATTTTTGCTTCAGTAAATGTCAAGTTTGAAATTAGAACATTACTCTATTTCAAATAATTTTTACTCTCTATTACAAATAACTTGTCCACTTGATTCTTAGTATTTCTATGGAAAAATTTCGTATCCACGTAAACTGAGGAGACAAATTATGTGAAACGGAGAGTACGTGATACGAATAAATAAATTTATGCACTAAAATATTTATGTAGGATTTAGTTTAGATGTAAGTATACTTAACTTCTTTGATTTTGAAGGTTTTACTTTGTGGCGACATTATATTATAATTAAAACAATATTAATTTGTTTACACCACTTTTATTTTGACCAGAGTCAACATGTTTCGGGAAGAAGTCCTGAAGAAGGGAACATTGTTCCCGAAACATGTTGACTCTGGTCAAAATAAAAGTGGTGTAAACAAATTCATATTGTTTTAATTATAAGTATACTTACTTTATATTATATTTGACTCAGGATTATTTTGCCAAGTAAGAATGACAATACAATACCTAATTAATTTTATTGATAATTTATTTTCATCCACAGTTTCATTATTGTCGCAGTACCTCTTGTCTCGGCTCCCTTATTTCGATCTTTCAATGTGTTCCCACATATTCTCACATTGGTACCCAAAATATAGTACAGTTCTAGGTACTCTTCCACTATTGCAATCCCACTCACCATTTTTTGGGGATAATTTCGCTTCAATCAATAAACTTTTACAGTAAATCCTTAGATTTTAATGCATTTTATTAACACAAATTTTAAAAAATGTCCTCAGCTTTCGGGTTGCTATCTTTCGGAAAAGAAATTTGAGAATCTCATACAAGATTTGAAAAATCTTTTACGGTCATTCGCTAGATAAAGGTCTAGTGTATCTACTCTATTTTTTCAAAAACATATTCAGTAAGGTTGTAGAGATCTAAGGTCTCCCGTTTTTCGAAATTTTTGATATGTTAATATGCTTACAAAATTGTTTTGTTTGGAAACGCTAAAAACGGTATCGTTTCGCTCAGCTCGGGTGCTGGCAGGGCCGCAATAGTGAAAGAATACCCAGTTTTAATTCATTCTCCCGAACGATCTCATATCAATACGGTTTCATCATCCTCATCTTTCTTCCACGTTTCCATCCTTGGACAAGGACACTGAAGGAATTTAAGTTAGGGGTGGGGTTCGTCGGGGGACTCCCTTCTACCCGGGGATGCGGAGGGCCTTAAGCCCGTGGAAGTCTTACAATGAAATCACCTTTCTTCGCTCATACCATCCAATATCCATATTTCACTAGCACACATTTAGTTGGAACACGCCGAGGACGAGGAATTACCCAACACTTTTATTATGTCTTCCCTGTGTTTCTAAGAGGAACGTTTATATACAAAATTAGTTTGTTTAATTAATGTTTTGCCGTCTTTTCTTCTGAGTGACACTGATAATACATTACTTATATCTATCTGTATTAGTCACCTTATACTTAGTTCCATGTAGTAGATATGTTTGTATATTGTCTGATTCACTGAGGCACACATGCGGAATTCCAAGTGTAATTGAACGTGTCAATCTGAGACTTCTCATTCTATTTCAGCAGAAGAAGATGTTAAATTAGAAATTCCATTAGAACTACAAGCAGCAATTCTCCAATCGACGTTCCCCAAGAGAACACAGGGAGGTCTCATAATTTGTCCAGTGCATGCGTATTGCATATATTATTATCACATCGTTTGTAATTGCTGATCTCGTTGACAAAATCTTCTATCTCAGTCGTCTCTCCATTCCTGGATGTAGACCTCTTCTATTTTTTCCAATCTTCTTTGAGCTTTTCTAATCCACTCACTACCCACGACGGGAGACAATTGTCTTCGGACCATCCTTTCTGAGGCCGGCCTATCCCCCTTTTTTTCTGTAGCTCTGGTGCCCATCTGATTCTCCTCTGAGATCTTCAATGGCATTTATTTACACCATGTTCGATCATCTTTTTTCAAACTTTGCTTCTGTCATATATTTTATAGTTGTCACACATACCTAGTGTTTACTTAATCATCTACTAGCTAATTATAGTTTCATTCATTCTGCCTTATCCCTAGTAGTCCAAGAGCCCGCTGCTTAATTTATGACGTATCTGTTTTTTGATCGAAATGTGGTACAAATGATAGCTTACCAATAGGGTTTTACATCGCACTAGGGTTGCCTATCAAAATCTTGCCGCAACCCCCCCTGCCCCCCCCGAAAAGGTCCCTCTTCGCGGTTTTTCGCATTTTGTAGGAATATGGTAAGAGATAGAAGAAAGTAGTCTATGACAAAAATAATTCTTGCTAAATTCTCTACAAAAAATGTTATGTTAATTTTTTCGTAGAACTAGCAGTTTACCCGCAATAGCCGGTCCAAAACCGAAATTCATTTAAAAAACTAAAAAAATGAATTTAAACTAAATTGGTTGAAAATTGATAAGAGCTACAGGAAAATAGTCAAAGAACGAATTAATTACCATAGTCTTAGCTACAAAACGAGCTATAACTTATTTTCATACATCAATTAATTTAGGAGTTATTGCAATAAAACTCAGTGACGAAAATTCTTAAAATTTAGTTTTTCATAAAATAACCAGCGATATAGCGCCGCAGGCCAAATATTTTTTTCCATAAAATGTTAGTGATAATGGGTGGAAGAAAGTTAAAGAAAAAAAATCAAAAAAAAAATATTTTTTTTCAAAAAATATCCTGTTTTTCGACGGGCCATTACGGGTAAACTACTAGTCCTATGAAAAAATTGACTTAACATTTTTTGTAGAGAATTTAGCAAGGATTATTTTTGTCATTGACTACTTTCTTCTATCTCTTACCATATTCCTACAAAATGCGAAAAACCGCGAAGAGGGACCTTTTCGGGGGGGGCAGGGGGGGTTGCGGCAAGATTTTGATAGGCAACCCTAGTGCGATGTAAAACCCTATTGGTAAGCTATCATTTGTACCACATTTCGATCAAAAAACAGATACGTCATAAATTAAGCAGCGGGCTCTCGGACTATAGGGCCTAGGCCTAGAGAGTTATTTTTACAGGTACTTTCATTCTTATCTTACCCACTGATAACATAATCGCTAGCATGACCTTCCCAAAAAATGATAAAGTAAAGTAAATAGCAATAATTGATATATCGGTGTCCGGTAAGTTCGTCTAAAATCAATTCGACTGAAATCAATTGGTCTATTATCAATTCGTCTAATTATTATCAATTTGTCTAATTATCAATTGGTGTAAAATCAATTCGTCTAAAATCAATTAGTCTAAAATCAATTAGTCTAAAATCAATTCGTCTAAAATCAATTAGTCTAAAATCAATTAGTCTAAAATCAATTCGTCTAATTATCAATTCGTCTAAAATTAATTCGTCTAAAATCGACGAATTGATCGTTAGGCAAATTGATTTTGGCCGAATTGATTTTAGACAAATTGATAATTAGACGAATTGATTTTAGACCAATTGATTTTAGACGAAGTGATTTTAGACTAATTCATTTTAGACGAATTGATTTTAGACCAAAAGGTTACAAAAGGTTTTGTTGCAAAATGTATATAAAACAACGATTAATATCTAGGTACTTTAAATTCTAAATACACCTAAGTGATTATATTAATACCTATATTACTAATAACAAATATACCTGCCTATAATAATACCTATAATTAAATATTTTTTTCTATTGTTTCAGGTAATAGAAAACAAAGGATTTTAATGCGACAAAAACGTATTCACCTACAAATTATATCCATGAAAATAGATAAAGTCTGAAATGTGATTTCACACAATTTCGCAATTTATTGCGAGTCGATATCCCTTTTTTTCAGCGTATTTTAGCGTCAAACTCTCACATTAGAAGTCCGATTTTTATCGCATATTAGGTATCTACTACTAGATAAGAAAAGAACAAAAGTGTTTTTGTTTTGTTTTTATTTTTCGTGAGTCAGTTGTTTGCAGTGTGTTCTTTTGTTTTAAAGTGATTTTTTGGTGCAATTTGTGCTTTTTATTTATATGTTTTTGTGACCATTTTGAGTCATATAACCTAGATTTTCGATAGACGTCTCCCGGAATCTTTATCATCCTACTACTAGTTGATATCTTCAGTCACATTTGAAAGGTAAGAACTATTTCTTCTTGAAATTTTGACTGGTTTCTGTATGTGTTTTATTTGTCTATTTACTTACTAGGTAGGAGAGTCCTTTTTGTATAAAAAAATTAAGTAAGTACCTACCTATTCAGGTATATATACCTCTTCACCACATAGCCTATATATAAAAAGGTACCTAGGAGGTTCACAAATAAACAAGTGTTCCTGAGTGGACACTTATAGCATCTACAAAAGTTTGCTATAATATGCACCTGAAAAAAGTTGACATCCAGGTGAAAATTTGACAGCTGCCAAAATCTTCTCGGCTACGAGTTGAGTTCCTAAAATCCAAGAAGGCCTAAAATTCTGTCCCTGGTCATTCGTCTTAAATATGTTACGAGAATAACGAAGAAGCTCGTCATTCTTGATGGGTTACAATTAATTATTCACAATTTATCGAAGTTTTAAGGCGGTATTTTTTATAAGAGTATTTTACCAAAATCAAATCTCAAGGGATTCGTGGGATATTAGAAATTTGATGATGTGTCATTAAGGGATGGAACTACCTTGCTTTTTTTTCAGGATAAATGCGTCCCTAAGGATTAATGACTCGAAGGTAAATATCTACATTAATTATCACCAACTTCCTTATTATATTATACTTCTATCTCAATGTCAGGGGTCGGTGAACATTTTATTATGTATTAAGTACCACAAAATGTATAGGTATTTGTATACGTTAATGTTACCCCACTTTCCCAAAGAAATATACTTCAATTTTTTTTATTGTTGACGAAATACAATAATTGTTGACAATTATAACAGTGAGCTACAATGCTTATAGGTAATAAGGACAGAAAAAGATTGCTTTATTGGTTTTTAATTTAAATTGGTTATTTAAGGCACTTGGAATCGTCGGTTTACATATTGAACAAAATTTATACATTGCAAACTTATAAACTGGAAGCTTATAAACAGTTACAGCAAAAAAAAAGATTGGAAACAATAATTACAGATATATACTGTTTGTTCTAAAATAAGAGCAGAAAGGTGCGCCGCAGGCAAATTTTTTTACTTACAGGAATTATTATAAATTATACATAAATGGCGGATTCCCGACAACCAGCAATTGCTAATAAACTCAAATTTAAAATCCCTGCTGTATTGCTATAAGCATCAAATGCTGTATCTATTACAGTGCCGAGTGCGATTTTGTTAAAAGAGAAATTGAACTGAAATAAGTATGTTTATAATTTTATGGAATAAATTAAAAAAGGAACGTTTTTTTTCAGTTGCTATACGCACTTGATTAGTTACAGAATTGGATCTACATATAATGTAGTATTCCTACAGTTTAGAGTTACAAAAAACAGTTTAGAGTTACAAAAAACAGTTAAGAGTTACAAAAAACAGTTAAGAGTTACAAAAAAATTGATAGGCAATTTTTGTCCTAAAGACTTTTATCAATTTTGGGGTAAATTACCCCTGTTCACCGACTACTTTACTGAGCTGTGTGTAGATGTAGATCACAACTTTGTGTGAGAGACTCATTAATTACTACCTTATGGTAAACACATGTTTCATAATATTATATATACGCTGGTTACAAGATATGATGCGTTAATTGAAGGAATCGTTAAAAATATTATGAAACAGTATTATACATTTAAAATTCTATCCTTTCATTCATATATTCATATCCTCTCAGGCAAATATTACAAAATTATCTGTCATACACGCTCTTCGATTCCTTTTACTCAAAACGCGTCCATCCTTGAGGATCTAGTCGACATGATCGGACCGGGTCAGTCTCGGGCGGCCGCGTTTCCTCATACCTCTTCTTTGTTCAGATATATCTTTTTTGTCATCCTTTATTCTCTCGACATGCCCGATCCATCTTAGTTTATTCACTTTCATTCTAGATACAACACCAGTCTTGCAGTCACTTATTTCCCTAATAACCTCATTCCTCTCTAGTCTCTCAGCGTTTTCCCACACATTCTTCTTAATGACCTCATTTCCACTGCATTCAACCCTGATTCGTCCTTCTTCACCCACGTCCAAGTCATGCTAGCATACATTAGGGTCGGCACTAAGACAGCACCTATACCTACTTTTATAATATCTTAATTTCCTTTATTCATTCAAACACGGTTTATACAGTTTTTATTAAATAGCCAGACTTATCCTCGGGAGAATCGTGTCTGGTGTTAGATTTATTGAGTTTGGGAACAATTTGTGTACTCGAGAATATTCTGTCTGTACTACAAAATTCATCATTTCATTTCCCAGGGCCATGTAGTAAAATACTCTTGGAATATTAAAATTACTGTATTTAAATTTCTCTAATGGCTCACCTACTTACCTATTGATTATTCTATCTATCCAACCGTTTAATACGTCAAAATTTTATTTATTTCTCTTTTCTAACTTCATATTTATGTTTGGGAATGTATCATAATTCATTTAAACGAAACCAAACTTTATTAAATCAAAATACTTATGCTCCCGCCACATGATCGTGTAGGGTCGCGAAGGCTCGGTGTTCATGAGTAGAAAGGCGTCAACGGTTGGTCACGTACACGTCAAGACAAACATTTTCATCCACACGCCTTTTTACTCATTCACGACGAGGGTCGGCGAGCGTCTGGCGCCAGCATTACATATTATGTATCTAGGTCCAGTAGCGAAGGGTCCTAAGAATACGTTTCCCGTCGAGTTACTTTTTTTAGTTTAGGACGATAAACGTGTATTCTGATATAGAGGTAAATATAATAGTGGCTAATTTGACGTAATATCATAAGAAATGTTAACCCCGGCTTCCCTTCTGCGGAAATCTACCTTTCGCCACTGATACGCAGTTAATTAGTTATAAAATTGATCCCACTAACTAAAAAAACATTTTTTTCATGTAAGTATTTCATATTTAATAAAAAAAATTATAACACACAAATATTAGTTCGAAAAAATATGGAATTGGACCTAATATAGTATTCAATTAATCGGTGACAAAAACTCTGGTTGGGAATATTTTTTATGGCTCTCATACTCCTACGCCCTGTTAAAAAGAATTTTGGCATTGAAGCCATAAACCTTACTTATTATATTCCTATTAAGAGTGTGCATACCGACTTTTCAAAAATTTCTAAAAACGGGAGACCTTCTATCTCGACAACCGTTACTAAATATGCTTTGGAACAAAAAAGGGAAGAAGGATTGAACCTTTATCTAGGGAATAACCGTAAAAGATTTTTTATATCTTGTATAGATTTCTCAAAATAAATTTTAAAAAAATACCTCTGACCTTTTTTCCGAAAGACGGAAACTCGTTTCCCGAAAGTCGCGGAGTATTTTTTTTTTCTTGTACTGATAATATGCATTAAAATCTAGGGAATAACCGTAAAAGTTTTTTGATAGACGCAAAATTAGCCCCAAAAAATGGAAAAAAACGCTATTTTTACCATTTTATCATGCGATTGTCACGCGATTTTGAACTCTAATGCCGTGGGAAAAGACTGTGACGTCATTCCTGGTGCCAAGCCCTTAATTTAGTTATATTCCAAATTCCATGTAAAAGTATTGTACTGCTTTAATAATTTGGAATCGTAATTGACTTAAATATTATTTTCAATTTTATTTCTCATCTGTGGGCGTTTATCTCTAGGCGACGACGTTTTGATTCATTCATTAATAGTGACGAAAACTATATAGAGATCGATCCATCGAAAAAACTTTTTTTTAATGAATCTGTACACCTTTGCACACTTTACAGTAAGCATGAAAAACTTGTGTCGTGAAGTGGAGTAGGTCGGCATCGGGGATCGAACCCGCGCCCACTGGATTAACAGTCGAGCGCGTCACCAACCAGGCTACCGAACACCACCACTTGTTTTGAGTTGTGATCAAACACGTTAAATGTAGCGCAACTTTTTTGCACTAAGTACTTTTTTTTAGCATATTTCATTTACATAACCAAAATTATGTACGCACATTTAAATAGGATAGGTAAGTGAGAAATAATGATGTTGGAAGTGGACTGTAGGAACTTAGGATTTGTTGCCACTTACCTTGCCGCTGATTCCCGGTCTTCTTTCATAGTCATTCAGTGCACTGATTTGATCATTTAATTAGTCTTCAATTCAACTTTCAATTCAATATTATTATTCTCCCCTACGGGAAATTACACAATTATAACATAAACGTAACATTTCACTAATTCACTAAATTCAACACACGATGATTTTTATAATCTTCAATTATTTTCAACCATGTTTTTTCAATGTCAAACTCAACCTTCTTAAAAAAAAATAGACCGGATGGCACCAGCAAGAGTGTTGAAACGTTGATAAAAATAACACATGCTTCACCCAGAAATCAAAAGCAGTCATGTCGAGTTTACGCTGTGAAAATCTATAACAACTACTGAAAATAGATTTCTTTGCAATGTTATTCCTAACTGCCTTTTCGTAACATCTCCAATGATCAATTTATTATTATTGACGCGTTTCAATTGTAGATCGGCTTGGTGAAAGTAAATTTACACTAAAACTTTGTTTTTTCAAATTAATAAGGTATATTCTAAATTCTTTTTTCTGTTTTCTTTCAATAATTAATTATTTCTGTTATAATGACCTTATGTTGGCAACTTCATTTTAAAGGTGGAAAACGAAAGACTGTTTTAGGTACAGTTTAAAATAATGATTTTAGTGTACCTACTGTTAAACGTAATGTCTTGTATTTTTAACTTTATCACGATGAACGTCTACCAAACATCTTGCATCAAAATTTTTACCGAAATTCAAATCGATGTTTTTCGAATCGATTGAATCGTTTAACTCTCTACTTTTGTATCACAGAATAATATAATTTCAATTGCTAAATATATCCAAATATGTACAATTTAGTCAGGTTCTTCTTCTACAGTACGACTGTCATGTATCCATGTCATATAAGTATACAGAAATGATCCATAATAACGTATTCATTAAATCACTTGACAATTTATTTTATTCATATGTGAAATGTAACATATTCATTCTAATAATTTTTGTAGTATAATTATATTTTCTTAGCAAGCTTGTGCTATGTCAATTTATATTCATTTACAATAAAAATATTTCGTACACGATTTTATTGATTTTCTCGTATAAGCATGCCGAGATGGCGGCAGACTTTGACACCTCTAATGAGTATCTTATCAAGAGTGATAAAGTTTGCCCAGTTTTATTTTTGGAAAGGGAGTATTGGCCATAATGTAGTAAGGTACTTCAGTCCATTTAATTACGGTATATCCCACAATATGGGGTAATCGGCATTGGAATCACTCAAATTTGTTATCTAAAAAATTCACTTTAATGATCTGTTTCAGTCATTTATTTATTTATTTATGTTCCACGCCACATAGTTGCTTTTATATTTCACATAATAAACACATTAAGTACTTATACTATACATAACAAAGAGAATAAGAGAAAAAATAAAACAAAATAAGTCACTCACGAAGGAGCAAAAAGCAAACAACAACAATGACATTTGTCCAAGGAGCAAAATAACAGTACATTAAAAAAGAAAGAGAGTATCAATCAGTTATTGATAGTCTTTTTATTTTTTTTTCAACGTTTCGGTAAAGCTATTATATTGCCATGATCACTTGCAACTGGCGAACTGGCGCAATAGTAACCAAAAACATTCAAGAAGAGAAGTTCACCTTAGTGAGCAATTCTGTGCACAATATTATCAGCCAGAATAGTCTAGATATTCATCCTAATACTGAGAAGCATTCACGCACGTATCCAGAGATATCATGGACATCGAAGGATTAGGCTCAGGTGCAATCATTGTTCATGAAATATCAATATTTAGAAATCGCCTTACAACAATTACCAATTACCCATTCTGATCATTTTTTTTGGGTAGGCTTAAAACATTATTAATTATTCATTTTGAAGTAAGCTGTGATAGGGATGGGCAAATAAAATATTGTTTTACCCCAAGTGTCGGAATATTAGCCAATTCTTTATAACGATTGACATTCCTACATTTTATATTTTTAATAAATTTTTACTTTGTTATTCTAGTAAAGAAATAAAATGATTGCCTATAAGCAATTACGCTTCGATGTTAAGCCATTAGTTAGGTATTTTATTCATCATCGTTAGAATATAAATTTTATAATTATAATAATAAAATAATCAGGATGATTTTAATCTCCGCCATTTTATAAAATACGATCGTAGTATAAATGTCACGTTGCGAATATAATAAAGATATTAACAACCATGATTTTCGCTGATCTAACAAGGTCATTTTATGTTGTAAGAGTTTTGTTTATCGACAAAGATATTTCTATAATCTATTAATTAGCGATGATAGAAAATCTGAGGAACTTTACCGAACTGTGATTAGTAAAAAAAATATGTCTGTGATTTTTTGTTTTATATTCACAGTATTGTTATTTTTTTCAAACTGCTCCAATTAATGTACAGGATACCTAGGAAGTAGCAGTCTATGTATGATAGGTACATAAATGACTTTCATCGGATCATTCACTTTTTGTCAAGCAGCCTTATCTTCGAACAGTGCCTACAGGTTTATGGGGATATTATTTAAGAATGTCTCATACAAGTAGGATAACCAAAAATACCAAAAAACAAAAAAATAAACATCTTATCGTCAGCAATGATGCCCACCCACCACCGAATTTGTATTGTTTTGAATACGAAGTGGTATTACTAAATAGTAAATATCCATCCACACACCTATCATTGTTTTCTCCACTAGACAACATTATGCCTTCACCTCTATAGTGATTAAGAACCGAATCGTTAAGTTTCATTAAGTTTACATACACTGGCAAATTTGTACTAAATGACCCTGAGTTGAATGTCGATTTGATGGACTTATCGTTGTTACATGATATTTTAAGAAATAGCAGTGATTTTTGTTTTGTACCAGCCCTAAATCGCTCTTGCAAATTCCTTGTTTATAATCTTAATAATATTAACCTGTGTTATCGTCGGAAACAAGTTTTTTTGGAAACATCGAAATTGAATTAAATAATAAACATTTTTGTACGAATTGCCTTGGCTTAGAGTTTATCAATGAAATGTTAAACCATAAGCAAGTATGTCAAATTAATTTAAAAACCACACGTATTTCGACTCTGAATATTTTCATAAAAACTCATCTTATTATTAAAATAAAATTAGTCATTCCTCAGCAAATGAAGCACAAACTTCATAATCTTACACGATTTTGTTAAATTGAAAACGTGACCAGTTTCCGGACATTTTGCTTAGTTAGTCGTTTAAAGTCCACGTGAGGGGAAGGAATTCGTAACCTCTAAGATTTAATTTCATTAACACAGTAAATAATATCATGCATAGTTTTCTGTTTTCTCAACAGATGTTGAGTGAATGATGTATGTGTACGATTAATATGACCACTTTAAAGTAGTTTAGATATATTTTCGAGACGAGATCGCTGAGAAGAAAAACGTTGGCATTGAAAGAAATGAAGTGATTAGAGAGTTGAGTGAATTTTAAACGGATGTAGTGACTACAATGAAAGTTGAATCAAGAGTGTTGGGACACGTAGAGAAAATGAACGATTTAAGGATAACAAAGAAAATATATCTGGGTGAAAGAATAGGTGTAAGGAAGCAGGGCCGTCCAAGAACTACATGGCTGGACCATGTAAATCGGATTCTCCAGGATGGACGTGTTCTGAGTAAAAGGAATAGTAGAGTGTGTATGACGAATTGCATGAATGTGATGGAAACCCGAAGTGTGTGTAAGGATAGGAAAGTCTGGCGATCTTATGACTCTGCTTACCCCGCAAGGAATCCGGCGTGAGGGGATAGAATAGAACAGAATAGAAATGAAACATTTACAAATAGGTCATTATTCCAGTTCCATTCATTTTTCGTGGACTTTGTCAAGATGAGCTGAAAAAAAACACCAGCTCAGAGATCAAAGCATGACGAAACATGGGTAAAGGACATTATAATGAAGCTTCCTTGTGTTCTTTTGAGGAACATTAAAGGGCGAAGTAGTAGTAGTTTGAAATTAACGTGAATTTTGTTAAGCCCTCTGGCGTGCATATAATATTACACTAAAAATGATTTTGTTTGCATTTTATTAAGATAAATCCTCGTCAATATTTAATGAGTACCTACTCAAATTGTCTCGAGAGAATTTATTTGTTGTACGTCGAGAAAAGTCGAAAAGTAAAATCGACTCAATTTCAATTGGAAATACAGCTCAAAATTCCATACACGGATGTTGGACAAAATGTATCTCATTATGGTATTGATTTGTGAAGGTTTTGACAATTATTATAATCGAATTGTCTCTGGTGATATTTAAGATTGTTTTTGAGACTAAAATCTCTCGGACTGCGTGGGTGTCGCTTTTTTACTTATGAATGGGAATCGAGGCTTTTATCACATGAAAAGAATTGAGAGCCAATTTTATATTATTTTGTGTTCATTGCAGAGCTGGGCAGAAAAGCGTTAATCCGTTAATCGTTAATTAACGAAGTTAACATTTTGGTAAACGATTTAACGCTTTTCTCACCTCCAAAAAATGTTAACGGACTATTTAACTTCCGTTACATTTTACTTCCGTTAATTAAGTCCGTTAATATTTGATTGTTTGCATAGACATCATCCACTGGAGGCGCTGGCATTAGATAATCCAAGGGTTGTATGGGCTTATTTGTGGTATCGTATGTGGGTTGGGAGTTGGAAAAGAAATTTCACTTTGTTGGGATACATCGCGATAGAGTAAATGTGATAGAAGTTGTACGTATGTAGTTCTATTTCATGCCATTTAACCGCGATTTTTTACATTAACGCTTTAACGATTAACCAAGTTAACTTTTTAGTTAACGGATTATCGATTAACGAAGTTAACATTTTGATTAACCTCTGGTTCATTGATGTCGTTTACTAGGTAAATGTTATAGAATTGGCAATATCTTAATGACTTTGAGATTCAATGCCAATGCCAATTAACTGATGAAGAATTTATTTTGTACAACAATTTAAATAAAAACAAAATTGCAAAAAGAGTGTTTTTATATAAATTCAATGCCAATTTTCGGACTAATAAGGCATTATTTAAGGCTTTTTCCCTTATTAGCTGCGAGGCATATTATTTGAATGATGCCTCCACTCTTTATTTTACTAGTTTTATTCCACAGTATGCCGTTTTGCAATAAGAGAAAAAAATGTGGCGGGGGAGTTGTTCTTCTTCTTCTTTCGTGTACATAAGACCATTGTAAAGTTATCTAGGAGTCAAAGCTCCCCGTCTATATTCTTCAAATAGTCTACTGCCCATGGCGTCACCTTGTGGATTTCCTTAAGAATCTCTACAAACCTCTTCTCAGGACACTTCTCCACTAGGTATATGTTCGACAGTCTCAATCTGGCCATATTCACAAAGGGGATGATCCCTCTTGCCCCATTTATGGAGCAAGTACCCGCATCTACAGTGACTAGTTCGGATCCTATTTTCGCAGGTAAACACAGGCTGTCGTACTGTAAGGTCATGAACAAATTGTGCCTGCTATTAGGGTTCTAAGCTTTCCACTCGTCTAGCCATGCCCGGGGCAGTTTTGTTGCCAGACCAAACCTATCTATCCTTTGAAAAGTTAATCCAATATTGCCGTTTAGATTTCGAATGTGCTTCTGTTGACCTACATAGATATGTACAACTTTAGTGACAAATTCTTCAAGACGACATAGATGTTCATCTTTCACATTTATTATTTTTTTATAATTTGGCACTATACAAAACACCGTTGATAATCCCCAATTGACACTGAATATTAAAGATAGAATCGTTGTCAACCATTGGCATAAGACCTTTTCTCTGATGCCAGACTGTTTGACTCACGAGTTAAATGAATGTGCCTTCAACACAGGTCTTCATACGGATAGACTCTCTGGAGTGTCTGGCTCACGTCTCAAAATATGTCTTAAGAAACCAAGGATTAGCTTTAGACACACTCCCGACAGTCGAGCTGTAATGCATAGTTGAACGTACTTCGAGGTTAGATATTGAAGGAATAACAGTAAATCAAATATTTCAGGCACTCATTGTAAGCAAGGACATTTATTACCTTAAAATAGTTAAACATTTCTGACCACAACTCGCGTGGTAAACTTTTATAGTTTTGTTTTATTAGTTATAACTCACATTTATTGAATAACTGTTTATTACGACGAATAATTTATATTCGTATGTTAATAAATCACATTTAAGTATCAGTGTCTCAGAACCTGTGTTAGCTTGGTTATTCAAAGCTATTATTATTAAATATTGTTACTGGCTGTCATTGTCATTTCTTTAATTTTCTATAGTGATTCCTACGCTTGCCTTTAGTGCCTACTTTTGAATACTCGTAATTTGCCCTGAGGTGAACAGACATAATATTATGGGACTAAAACACGAGGATGATTTTTACTAGTATCTAATTTTTAAGGGCTTGGTACCAAGAATGACGTCACAGTCTTTTCCCACGGCATTAAGGTTCAAAATTGCGTGACAATCGCATGATAAAATGGTAAAAATAGCGTTTTTGCATATTATCAGTAAAAAAATAAAATATTACTCCGCGACTTTCGGGAAACGAGTTTCCGTCTTTCGGAAAAAAGATCAGAGGTGTTTTTTTTTTTTTTTTGAGAAATTTGTACAAGATAAAAAAATCTATTACGGATATTCCCTAGATAAAGGTTCAATGCACCTACCCTATTTTGTTCCGAAGCATATTTAGTAACGGTTGTCGAGATAGAAGGTCTCCCGTTTTTAGAAATTTTTGAAATGTCGGTATGCACACTTTTAACAAGTATCTACTTTTTGATGGGCGGCTACAAAAAATACCACATACTAAAAAACCTAGATACACCGTTGTGTTTACAGGATGATAAGACGTACCTACCTACTTAATTATCTAATGTCATAATGAGTAAATTCAATAGTTATTGATAATGTACCTAATTGCTATGTTCGGTAAAGATTTTAGTATTTATATCTACAGTACCCTTTGGTTCCACCAAACTTTTTCACGTCATCTAAAGTTCATCACTTTGGTGTATTGGAGTAAAAATATTGCACTGGTTTGCATAACAGCTTACCGCCTTTGAGCCAACTAATGCATAGACATATTATCTTCATGGACTGTCAGCCTGAGCTGGTACAGGAACAAATTAGGGTGAAAACATCGTTTGTACTGGAAGGGTCACGTGACCGTTGCGTTGGCAAGAAAGTTGGCAACTTTGAATTTTACCCGATATAACTGATAACTGTCTTCCCATATATCTTCTCTTTACCAAAAATAAGCCTTACTTCACATCAATTTATAATAATGCTGACTTAGACTTGAGTTAAATAACGACAAAAAATCTCTGCCAACGATCAGATTATGCGATGCTTCCACTCCTCAAATGTTCAGGCTGGCAGTCCATATATAAAATGTCTATGAACTAATGTAACAAAATACATAGTAACTGTGCCCGATCATGTCGATCAGATGCCCATTGCTCAAGGACGGAGGCACGGAGGTGTTTTGAGTAAAAGGAATCGTAAAGTGTGTGATTGTGCACATGACGAATTGCACGAATGTGACGGAAGCGAGAAGTGTGTGTAAGAAAATTATATGAAATTCTGTCGATCTGTTCTCTCTACCTACCCCCCAATGGACGCGGCGTGAGGGGCTAGAAGCTAGAATATAACAGAGTAAGTATATGTATAGCATCATTCAGGTACCTATATCACTTTTTTTTTATTTTAAGCGAAGGGTAAAGGCGGGTACGTTGTACCTATGATGTAATAGTGATACACTAAAGTACTTACCCACAAAAAAACATGAGTAATTCTGTACAATAGTTTACGACATGACAAAATGTAGGTGTTACACATTAATTAAACGTAACGTCTATATTATCTACCATCTACCCAGCATTAAAAATCGTTTAAAATTCAAAGATTATTATTTATATTACCACTAGGCATTACTTACCTAGCCCATAATTTTAATTACTTTTTTAAGGAATTATGTATTTCTAGTTATTATTTATGTATTTTGTTGCCCATAAAAATGCTATATTCTTAGATCATTAGACCTACCTATCTGTACAGAGCTGTAAGTAATAATTTTGAATAAGCAGTAAATTTTATAACTACCAATGACGTAAGAATAATTTTAGTAAGTACAGAAATTCAAATCAAAATAGATTGATGTATGTGCTCCGAATTACTCTCTATCACTCCATTTCTTACTTGCCTTGATATGTGTTATAAATTTGATATTTACATATAAATTAGGGTATCTTGTGATATTACGCAATAGTCCGAGAGCCCGCTGCTTAATTTATGACGTATCTGTTTTTTGATCGAAATGTGGTATAAACGATAGCTTACCAATAGGGTATTACATCGCACTAGGGTTGCCTATCAAAATCTTGCCGCAACCCCCCCTGCCCCCCCCGAAAAGGTCCCTCTTCGCGGTTTTTCGCATTTTATAGGAATATGGTAAGAGATAGGAGAAAGTAGTCAATGACAAAAATAATCCTTGCTAAATTCTCTACAAAAAAATTTAATTCAACTTTTTCATAGGACTAGTAGTTTACCCGTAATGGCCGGTCAAAAAACAGGATATTTTTAGAAAAAATAAAAAAAAAGTTTGATTTTTTTTCTTTAACTTTCTTCCACCCATTATCACTAACATTTTGTTGAAAAAAATATTTGGCCTGCGGCGCTATATCGCTGGTTATTTTATGAAAAACTAAATTTTAATAATTTTCGTCACTGAGTTTTATTGCAATAACTCCTAAATTAATTGATGTATGAAAATAAGTTATAGCTCATTTTGTAGCTAAGACTATGGTAATTAATTCGTTTTTTGACTATTTTCCTGTAGCTCTTATCAATTTTCAACCAATTTAGTTTAAATTCATTTTTTTAGTTTTTTGAATGAATTTCGGTTTTGGACCGGCTATTGCGGGTAAACTGCTAGTTCTACGAAAAAATTGACTTAACATTTTTTGTAGAGAATTTAGCAAGGATTATTTTTGTCATAGACTACTTTCTTCTATCTCTTACCATATTCCTACAAAATGCGAAAAACCGCGAAGAGGGACCTTTTCGGGGGGAGCATCAGGGGGGGTTGCGGCAAGATTTTGATAGGCAACCCTAGTGCGATGTAAAACCCTATTGGTAAGCTATCATTTGTACCACATTTCGATCAAAAAACAGATACGTCATAAATTAAGCAGCGGGCTCTTGGACTACAACCAGCGAATCTATAGGCACTGTGTGTGAGTACCTACCAGTGGCGAAGAGTAGATTTCGAAGAGTGTGAATCCCGGGACTAACATTTTTTATTGCATTAAGTCAGATTAGACCTATTTATCATCCTTAATTGAAAAGGTAACTCGATAGGAATGATGTTATTGGAACCCTTCGCCACTAGTATTACCTTCCTTCATTTTGATTCAGAAAGTTATAGAAATGGAGCTAATGAATTTCAGTAAACATATGTTTACTAGGGCGAGCTTACCGCAGTGTCACGATTTCTCCCAACCCAACCAACCCAACTGTACCATTTATTGCAAAAAAAAAATAAGTTGGTTGTTTAAAAAATACGATCATTAAAAAATTCTATGAGTACTGAATGAAAAATATGACAACATTTTTTTTCTTTTATTTTTTTATAAGAAAAGAATCTGGGCTTGCATTCACAAACCCAAATACTTTTCTGCACACCTCGCACTATAGGCTATAAAAGCCTCTATCGCAAAGTGTGGAATACAACGCCAGCGCCGAGGTTTGAACCTGGCACCTCCCGCTTTAGAGACTGCCGCCTCAACCAACTGCGCCAACCATGTACTCGCATATACGTGTATTTTTAACCCTTCAACGACCAAGATTCACATTTCGTGCCTTTGATCGTTAATGTTCAGAATGTGTCCCCATACGCGTTAATGGTAACAATTTTTATTTGCCTAGTGAAAATATTTTTTTCATTTTTTCAATAGGTGTCTCGTTGAATTTATTTTATAGTGGTTCAAGAGGGAACTTGGCAATTTCAAAAAGTCCTTAACTTCCAACGGCATGCAATTAATAATAACAATATTTCCCAATAGAGTTATTTTATTATCATGGAGAGCAACACTTTGCTCGCGATAATTAATTTTCTGTAATTAATTTTTGAAGAATAATTACTATTACACAATATTACTACTTCTACCGGCTCACTCTTAAATGTTCCTCAAACGAATAAATGAGACACATATATATTACTTATTCCCTCCCTGTCCCCTCCCCCTTCCCCCTCCTCATCCTCTTATCCCGAACTCTTCCTTCTTATTTTTTTGTATTTTTTATATTCTTGTTTATTTCTGTTTTTCTGCCTAAAATTGTAAAATCTGATGTGTGCGTGTGCGATGGGTGAGTGTGTGAGCGAGATTGAGTATGGGTGTGTGAGACGACCGGAATGAACTTATATGTTTTAATTTAACTGTCTTCTTCTTCTTATCGTGTCGGTCAGCACTCGATCAGATTCCCCCCCGCTTCCAGAAAGCCACAACCTCTCCCGCGTCATCGTCCAAGGGCATGCGATCCGCGAGGCTCTCCCATGTCCACCGCCTAGGAACCATTGGGCAGGCCAGGAGGTGCTCAGTGTCCTGCAGCTGCCCGCAGTGTGGTGCATGCTTATGGGTGACAGATGAATTATGAATGAACTAATCTTTAATTACTTATATCTATAGTTGTTATCTGTTTTGCACTTATACGTGTAATAAAATAAAATAAAATTATGGCCGGATAAAAAGGTGGGTACCCAGAATTCTCCAATAGAGGCCCTGGACGAAAACCAGAAGTGTTGGAAGACATCCCAAAAGGTGGTCTGGACGACGTTGTCCAACATACCGACAGAACTGAGTTATAGGTATCTACAATTGAAAGAGTTCGGTATATAATCACCTTCGTTAATGGTTGGGCTCCTTCTAGGTAGGTACTACTGTACTAGGTAATCATAATGGACCGTGCTGCTGGACATATGGCCAGATAAAAAGATGGGCACCCAGAATTCTTCAGTGAATGCCCTGAACGAAAACCAGTGTTGGACGATTTTCTAAAAGGTGGCCTAACGACAATGTCCAATAAGCCGGCAGAACTCAGTTATATCTATGAACAATTGAAAGAGTTCGGTATAATCACCTTCGTTAATGGTTGGGCCTCTTCTAGGTATAATATCTATAGGTACTATTGTACTAGGTAATCTTAATCTATATTCAAAAAAGTACCTTCACGCATAATTTATACGCACAAATTACTATTTTTAGAAGTTATTAAGAACACTTAAAAGATAATGCGTAAGGATTACAACAATCAATTAAATTTAACGATGATATTAAAAAAGAGTAAAAGTAACGCCAAGCCAAGGCACTCTCCCCTTTTTAACACTCGATATCTTATTTTTATGATGTGCGTAGTAAATTGTCAGTTTTTATTCAAATTGTGATACCTTCAGAATGGGAAGCCCTAGACCACAAGTTCTCAATCTTATTTGACCACCGCCCACTTTGAGATAAAACATCTAAGAAAGGCCCCCCGCATATTTTTTAACTTTGTATTTTTTTTTTTAAAACGTTTAAAAACAGTTATTGCAAATATTTTTTTAAAGAAATGTTTATTAAATAAGTAAAACAAGCTACCTACATCTATTATTTTTTAGTTTAGCTAGAAGCTATTTCTTTTAGTGGTATCAATTGATTCGACTGTATTCAATTTTAACACTGAGTACTCCGTCTAAAGTTGGATTTTTAACGATAGGGTTTGTCTCCCATGACCGTAGATTGCCTAAACACCCCAATTTTTCTTTGGGCCTTTTACTGCCCCCTGAAAGCCTCCAGAGGGGCCGTTAATGTCCACTTTGAGAATGACTGCCCTAGATGATAATATGTAAAACAATATTTTTCATTTGCATATATAATTACAGGTGTATCTTGCAAATAAACTGGTTTGATACAATGTATGAATATCTAAAACCTACACTACTTTATTTGCGTATACAGTAGGCTGTACATAATAAAATTATATTTATATTTTTCTAAATATGTTTTAAAACAAAGGCGATTACATTATTAACTGGACACGTTTGCAAATTATAGGTATTTTTTTATTATAATTAATTATATGTTGAGCATAATAATCATGCGGAAAGCATTATATAGTAATTTTACGAACACCTTTATTACGGGAATTTTACGAACGTTAATTTTTAAAATCGGAACACAATGAGTTTCGTTGCGTACTTATACTGCGTTTATTTTCTCATTTTCCATACAATTACTATTTAGACAGCTGACAAGTTACATATAATGAACTTCGATTGCATCGATTGAACTTCAAGGATGGGCGCGTTTTTAGTAAAAGGAATCGGAGAGCGTGTATGACAAACTGTATGAGTGTGACGGAAGCTAAGAGTGTGTGTAAGGATAGGGATGTCTGGCGCTCTGTCCTCTCTGCCTACCCCGCAAGGGACGTAGCGTGAGGGTATAGTAGTAGATTGCATTATATTCATAGAAAAATATTGGATGGGGATGAGCATGGTAGATATTTTTTGTCTCATTTCTGCTCATGTAGATCACGGTAGATCATGGAAGAAAAATCATGTAATTGGAGATTTCTCAGTTTTATCAATATATTACACAATTATTTCATAAAAAAATATTCGGCATATCTTAAAGTAATGTATGCAGAAACATTTGACATAATTCGTTGCTTTTACGTAATTACGTATACAAATAATTTACTGTAAGTAACACAAATAATAATGTATAAAATTAGTACAAAAATCTATGGTTGCCTACACGTATTTATATGATCGAACATTTGCGCGCTCTGTCGTTAAATTTGCGAACTAAAATAACGTAGACAATGCATTTTTAATTGATTGAGCAAAATAAATAATACAAACCTATCAGAAAAATATTTATTTTCAACCTGTGAAAAATTGATCGTCTGTTAGCGCATCCACTAAATTATTCACATTTTTGCAGAGAATACAACTCCATGCTATCAATAGTTGATTAAAAATAATGAATGCAGGTATTTTTATGAACAGCGATTGAGTGCAGTAATTAATGCTGTACCTACCTACCCAGGTATGCGCACTCTATGTATACCAATTACCAATCTATGGATTCACCAATAGAAAATTATTTTATTATCGATAGACTAGCTGTAACCCGTTAAATGCGATTGTGTTTTTGGTGTCCATCATGGTGTCTTATCGGTTTCAAAGCCATTATATTGTCATTTTTTCGCGTAACTCTCGTAATGAACGACACTTTTTTATTTTATTCTATAAGTACGAGTAGCTTCTGCATTCGCGACAGCATCACCTTAAAATCGGGTGCAATGCCAGAATATAAGAAAATAAAAATAAAAAAAACTTTCTAATTACATGTGGTACACAAAAATATATGGTTCAGGAGAACTCTTAAAAAGTGTTAATTTAGTAAGCAGTTCGTTCTTTCAAAAATATAATTAAAATGAAATGCACTAAAGCATGAACGTTGACATTATTTTATTTTTTTAACTTTATGTATCTGGGTAAGCTTGAAAAGCTTGTGTCGTGATGTGGAATAAGTCGGCATCGGAGAATCGAACCCGCACCCACTGGATCAACAGTCGAGCGAGTTACCAACTAGGCTACCGACCACCTCTCTTCTAATTCTATTTTGACATTAAATTTGACAATGAACCCTAATTGTCAGTGCGCCCCCTTGCGGCAAAAAAGTAAAACAAACAATCCATTAGTTCAATATTGTATGCGAAATATCTCTAGTTTTACTATGCATTTTGCAATAATATACTGGCATTTGATTGTAAACAAACATTTTCTCAGATAAAGACAACATTTCAATGCAATTAACTTCACATTAAATCAAGAATACGTTTATTTATACTTTACATTCCGATTAAATGGTTGTATCTATTCGTTGGTTGTTGTTTTTATTTCACTTGCAGTAATATATTGACGACATATCGAACAATCTCCCGTTTATTTATTACGACAAAACCACCCGTTTTCTATCGGAATAATCATTAAAAGTCACAAGGAAACACTAGTGTGTCCATCGTCTTCGCTTTCCTGCCTTATCTGTCCGCCATTATTATTATTGAATAAAACTTTTGAGCGGGAAGATGAATGTTGCCAGCACCAAGACAAAGGGGCCGAATTATCTACGCGTCAATAGATAGGTAAGTACTTTTGTAACTTAGTTTGCAGTGTTAGGCCTAATTTAATTCAATTGATTTCAATTACATAATAATTCACTTTTCCCTTTTCTTAACTTATTTGTAATACGGAAACCAAAAGCGTGATAAACTTTTTTTAATGTCACAATTCACCTATTTTTTTATGGATAGAATTTGTAAAACATTTTTTTTGATGTCTGAAATTGGTGAATCTTACTCAAGTATGAAATGATCATATTAAACAAGTCGACAATCGGTCATAACCTTGATGGAAAATCAGTTTTTTCCAATCTTTTTTCATATTATTACACCGAAAATAAAATCTCTTTCAAAAAACGACGATATATAGACGGACTCCCAAAATTTAGAGCAAAGAAGATGGGCTGACTGAGGCCTTTATTCCGTAGTGGAGAGAAAAGGGCTAGAAGATAGAAGAAGAAGAAAGGGGCAGAAGTGGACATGTGGATTAGTTATGTAATACATACTCACTTGTCGCTGGTTTCTCCATAATCTACGTCTTCTTCTTCTTCTTCAGCCTACTCCCGTCCACTCCTGGACCTTCATCCATCCTCGATCTGCTTCCAAGCCGCTCTATCCTGGGCTCTCTGGATCAAGTTGGCACCCACGTATTTGACTAGGTCGTCTCTCCATCGTAGTGGTGGTCTTCATACACTCCTGGTAGTCGTTTTGGGTTTCCAGGTTAAGACCCTCTTCGACTTCTGGATCTCTAGCCATGTGACCTGCCCCCCGCCATTTGAGTGTTCCCCATAATATGTTTGATAAAATTATGTCCATTTTGCATTCCAATGCTGCACTTCATAGTAATGTACAAGAAATAATTGTAAGTAAGGGCCCATACCTATATTATTTATTGAAGAGTTGCTGCACCAACATAACATTGTTTATAATAATAATATGAAGATAATCCTTTCAAGTCTCGTTTGGCCACACGCACGTGCACGCCGACGTTACGGCCTGAGATGTCGAGAGAGGCGGCGAGATGTAGCTCTGAAGCTCGGCACAAATATTATTAGGAATCATAATAAAATTATTAATACTTGCAATATTGTAAGACGGTTTCTAAATACTGATATTATTTCAGGCACAATGCTTGTATTTTAGGCGATGAGCCTAATCCAGTCATATCCGTGATATCTGGTTAGGTGAATTTTTCCCAGTATTAGGCTGATGAGTTTATATGTCAATCATGAATGATAATATGTAGACTCTTCTGGCTGATAATACTGAAAAGTGTGTTGGCAAAGTTAAGCCTCCGCGTGAAAATAGTGGCAATAAGCGGGAATTCAAACATCCTACCAATAACGAAAGTTACGCTATAACAAGTATATATACGAGTAAATGGTTGGCGCAGTTGGTTGAGGCGACAGTCTCTCAAGCGGGAGGTGCCAGGTTCAAGCTTCGGTGGTGGCGATGTTTCCACACTTTGCGATACAGTCTTTTAGCCTAGTGAAATGTGTGCATGCAAATCAAGATCCTTTTTTTTAAATAATAAAATAGTGATTATTCGTTAGTTGGTTTGAGCGCGTGTCTTCTAAGTGGAAGGTGCCGGGTCCGAATCCCGGCACTGATAGTGTATTATGTAGTGCACGGTACAAGCTTTTAGCTTCAATAAGATAAATGTTGAAGAAAGTAGGTTTGAAGAAAAGTAGGCCTAAATCTGTAACAATAATATGTTTCTAAAGTTGTGGAAATGAATAACATAGTGGAAAATATTTTTATCCGCGGGATCCCCCGGTTGTAGAATAGTTCCCCACTCATTTTTTAATATTTCTTCCAGTATACTGTAAGAGTCAAGTGTTTGAAACTTCACTAAAATATACTAAAGTATCTGTTTCCAGTCAATTTTTAGTTTCGTCTTCGTGGTCCAGAAGTTACATAAGAGTGAATAAAATTCCATTTATTATATTCTAAAATATGACAATTTAAAGTCAATTTCCAGTCTTATAATATTTTAATAACATCCAGTAGACAAGCGACTTCCATTCCAGAACGTTCCCTCCTTTATTCCAGTCACGCTTACTGAATGGATACTTTGTCCCAAATGCATAAAATTCCAGAGTTATAATCTTTTTTATAATACACAAGGATCCCTTAGTGTCGCGACAATACGTCACAATCGTATTTTCACGCAAGCCGAAGAATTCACCCGTTCGGCATACAACCCAGATCGGATCTTCGCCTCCAAAAGCTTTCCAAAAAAAACACTATTTGGACAGACCATAACGGGAAAACTAATAGTACTATGAAAAAATGCATAGATTTTTTTTGTAGACAGTAAGGATTATTTTTTCATTGATCACCTTTTGCTATCTCCTACCATATACGACTATCTAAAAAAAATGCGAAAAATCGCGTAGAGAAACCTATTCAACGCAGTAGATGGGTGACGTATCAAGATTTTGCTAAGAAGTTCCTGTGTCGAAGTAAACATTCATATAAATCACATTTCGATTAAATAACAGATAGATATGAATATATCTAGCAGTGGGATGGTAGGCTAGTACACTTTTTTCATTTCCATATATTTTTGTCACCAAAATAACCAGTTGATGCGAATCGCGCTGGGGGCCTCTAGTACTTTATATAATAGAGATGTCTAGTAAATTCTGTTTTATTTTTAGTTTTTTTTGCCGAGCACATTTTCATTATGAAGTTTCTAGTCAACCGCTCCTGAAACAATAAGGTGGATATTTTATGTACGTAACAAGTTATAAGTTTACCTACGTACGATTATGTGTTCCCGTGGGATGACCGGGTCGTAGAATTAGATTATTTTCGAGTGTGCTGCGAGAGCCGGGTCTTTTATTTTATTTATTCACACTACAAGTGAACAAACCAGAGGAATATTGAGTTGGCTGAAAGAGATCGCGGTATAGAGATGTGTCATGCATCAAACAAAATTTACATTAATTAGTTACCACACAGTAAAAGAATCACTCATTTCACGTAAAGCGTTTCAAACTTATTCCTTTTTAAAAAACTGGCCTTCTCTTTCGATGACCCTGTACCTTCAAATGTGTATTTATTTCTTATACCTTCACTTTTTTTAATGAATCTATGTTTATCAAAATATACCCAAATACACCTTCGTACGCTTCACAGTTACCTTGAAAAGCTTGTGTTGTGAGGTGGAGTAGGTGGGCATCGGGTATCAAGCTCGCGCCTACTGGATCAACAGTCGAACGCGTTACCAACCAGGCTACCACTATACATAAATACTTAAACTAATAAGTAGTTATATCTCAACATATATACAGCAAAGGATGGACCTTCCATCAGTCCTATGACTGATCGTCGTCTGGCTTAATGTGATCACTTTACACTATACATAGAAGAAATGGAAGGTCCATCCTTTGCTGTATATCTGTTGAGATATAACTACTTGTTAAATTCAACTACGACATGTAAAAAAATTCCGATAGTCTCACAAAAACATAAATTGTGATTTTCATAAAACTTAAATTAATATTATATTTTTTTCTCCCTTGACATTATAAATTTCGTATTAAATGATAAGGTGGATAGTGACGATCGTCACAAAAGTTGCGTCATGTGTTTTGTATGTCACGATATAGAATGTGTTGGAACAACACCAGTTTACTCAGTAATACTCGTACTCTCTTACATTATCCATACATATTGTTCTACTTGAACTTACTAGGAGAAGGAGTAGGTACTGTCATGAGCGTCGTCAGGGGGCAGGAGGGCAGCTGCCCCCCCCCTAGAGATTGGAATAGGTATATATTTTTTCATACTAAATTTCAATTCAATTCAATTTCAAAATTCTTTTTATTTTCCTTCAATATTTTACACATACAAATTGGCTACTTAAAACTATACATGTTTCGAGATAGTTTCGAGATAGTAACTATACAATTCACGTGTGTGGGGAAGGAGATGAGCAAACCTCACAAAAAATCACATTATTACCACAAGTTTTCTCATCGTAACATAAATTTTCATGAAAAGCCATCAAAATACAATTATTTCATTAAAAAACATTGCCCACGGCGCTATTTCTCATCACTTTTTTATAAAAGACATTATTCATGCATATTATTGTGCAAAGTATTATGTACATTTTGGAGTAAACCAATGCACATTACGACTTTCTTCACTATGCCTCATAAAAAAATTCACGCTATTCAAGCTTTTTTCACACTATATCGATTTTTTTAAATTTTTTGCCCCCCACCCCCCCTAGCTCCGAGGCTGGCGACGCCCATGGGTACTGTGTTGTGTAGTTATGTTAGTATTATCAGTAGCTAGTCAACTTCCACTGCAGCTACTTTGCTTTGGTGTCTTGTTAGGAAATAATACAATAAACTATGCACTATGTCCTTAGCAATCTTAATAATGGTGTCTAATCTCGACACTCTACACTCTGCAGTCTGCAGTGTGCTCCTCCGCTATACAAACGTGAGATTTCGAGACTAAATTATCGACATTTCGAGAAATGCTTAAGGGGGCATATGCACTGAGCAAAAATCGTTCCGCCAATTTGTTAAGAAATCTAATTAATTATTTTGGCTAAATTATTCTTTTATATCTGAAAAACAGATCGTACTCAGATCTCGTAAATTACAGGAGGTACTTTCGGAACATTTTTTTATTCAAAGAATCTCCAAATATTGTAATTTTAAAACAGCCAATCTGTAGTCCATACTTTCATCTATCACTGTCTTCAGTTTCAAGACGTTATTTTCAGTATTGGCTGAGAACAATTCAGACATGAAATTTCGAGAAAAAGTACCAAAATCTCGAGAACACTAATTCGTTTTTATAATTTGGATTTTACAATTCCTTCATTGTGTGCATATTTTGAAACAAGTTATAGACAGCTGATCGTTTCTTCCGTATGAGGCAATAATAGATATCTTTCAGGCGGTTGTAGTCAGTAAACGGCGCTAAAAATTGATCCTTTTTTATTATCTGCTCAATAAAAAATCTCAATATATTAGTAAATTCTCGACGACTTGTTCTCGACTTCACGGTCTGAGAACATCACAGTGCCCTCTCAACAGTTAGATTACAGTTCCTTTAGTATTAACTATTGCTATTTTCCATGTTTCGTTTCTATATCTTTAAACATAAAATAACCCGACATTCTTGCTTCTATTCAGCCAGACATTGTTTTAGAGTTTACCTGCTTTGTATTCAATAATAAGTTGTTTGGTATCTGATGTTATTTAATGTAGGAAGGCAAAGTATGTAGGAAGGAAACGACAAAAAAGGGATATTGAATCAATTGATTTTTCAATTCTAAATGGCGATTGTACACGATGTAATAGCTATAGGCACAAAACTTCGAACCAGATTATCAAGGGTGCTTGTGTATTGAGTAAAAGAAACTTCTTTGACTATCACTCGACAGAAGGTGTTCCTGTCCTGGGCAGCCCGAAACAACTCTTCAGCACTCCGTATTACAGTCCATAGTCTCGTATATTGCGGAGCCATGAAAAAAATGCTCTTTCTCTGATACCTATAGGTTTTCGTGAATTTCCTTATAGGTATCGCTTTTAGGCAAATGGTGGAGTTAGAAAAGTCCGTTCACATGGTAATCTTTTGTGATAATTGATAGTTATTCATCAATGTACTTATTTGTTTTGATTGCTAAACTACTTACCTTCTTACATTTTCACTATATTATTTCAATTCTTATAAATACTCGCTGTCTCTATATTCCTGTTTACTTTATTGTCAAACGCCTGATTATGATGGTGAAAATCCTCGAACACTAGTCGCGTAATTTATAAAGTCATTAATGTGTCTTATAGTCTTTTCATTTTTACCTTAAAAATGGATTTCCACCATGTACCGACGGTCAAAAACCTTATTTCCATCTCCGATCCTTTATTGAGGGAAAAGAAACTGAGTGAAGGAATTTTCTACGTTAGATGCCAAAACCTAGTGAAATCTTTTCTTCATTTTTTGTCTCCTCTGAATTTAAGAACCTTGGGTTTGGATCGATGGATCAGGAACTCACATAAAACACGCTTTTCAAAGAACTATAAACAAAACAATAAATTTAATATACCGAATATTACAAGTTTTCGCGGTAAAATTCCTGCATCTTCAATTTTACAACGAGAACCGTAAAAAAATCGGACTACGTACAATTCTCTGGAGGTATTTTTTTGTATCCCGTAACGATTTTAAATATTTACCAACCATATTATTTCCCTGAAGACAACGAGGCAAGAAAAAAATAAACATTTTTTATATTTCGTTTTACAGCCCAGGAAATTATAAACGTACGTAGGTACCAATGATTGTAATATTATACGTAGAAGATAATATGTTACCGGGAATACATGAAATCCGTCTGTCTATAAAATTCCCAGTAAATGCGTACAATGCCATGTCAATTTAGTAAATGTGTGAAATGTGTAAAGGTTATTTAATACTTACATACATTTCTTAGGCAATATATGGATTTAACCGAGAATAAAAACTTAGTCAACTTGAACAACCTATTTATTCTATTATTCATTCTACTATTCATTTCATCAACACCGAAAACTATATAGATAAACCGAAGTCGCACATAGAATTACACGATTTAATATATTTATGATTCCTGTTTAGCAAAAGTAACAAAAATCCTAATAAAATGTGTATAACATAGCACACTAATACTTAATAATATGTAACTTTTAATACAAAAACAATATTTCACACATTTCCGATTCGATTTTGGGCGTTGTATACATTTTCTAGGAAGTTTATACCATTGAACGGATTTCATACATTTACCATTACAGATACATACTCGTAAACACGCGTTTCTGAAGAATTCCTCGCGTAATTGAATTTTTATTTTCTGATGAGTTTTGAATGAGAATTTTTTGTACGTTAGTGTTTGATTTATATTCAAGCATTTCCCTTCGAATTTCATACAATTCTTCAAATTAGGTAATATTATTATTATAAAAAAACTACAGCGCACAACCAAAGGCACTTTGGAAGGCGTTTTTCCAACAAACACGGTAAGTAGGTGGGTAAAAGGGTATCTGTTATTTCAAAGATTTTAACACAAATTTTCATATTTTCGACGTAATTATATTAACGGACTATGTGAGCACATCACAAAAAAAAAAACATGTATTGAAAACAATTTAAATAATAATTAACCAAAATTTACATAAGCTGGCATTAGTTGATATAAAATTCGATTTTGAGAAAGCATTTCTCTATCTCTTGTATATCTGCTTGAAACTTTTTAACTGTAGATGTAAAACAATAGCTTACCGGTAACATTTCAGTATACATTCCTACATATGTACAATATAACATTTCTGTAAGATATAAGTAGAATTGCTTCGTGTTTGTTTTGTAACTGAATATTACGTAGAATCTTATTCTAATGATAAAACACACAATCGCAGTATCATTGTTATTATTAAGTAGTACCAGTACCTCCTTGCATTATACTCGTTACAACCTGTGTAGCTATTATTCTCATCAGAACAAGCAGGGAGTCTAATTAATACTTGGCACTTGTATAAGAATAATATGCGTTCCTACGTATCGTAGGTGGATCTAATTACTCGTTGTGATACTAAAACGTTTCGATGCAACTGAGAATATGTGTTATTTGGTTTATATCTGTTGCTAAAAGTTGTTGGTGTAGAGAGTGTATAGGAAGCTATGGATTCGACACTAATGTCTATTTTTGAATTTCCCTCTCCTGCCCATTCCCTACGCCCCTCCCCCTCCTTCGCCTGAGAGATGGGTGGATGACATCCGCGAGACGACAGGTAGAAGGTGGATGCGGAAGGCCCAGGATCAGGACCCTTTTAAGTCATCAAGGGAGGCTTATGTCCAGAGGTGGACCGCGAGAAGGCTGGACGAGTGAGTGAATGACACTAACCCTCTTTTCCTGCGAGTTTCGGGAGTGGCACTATTCATTTTATCAAACCGAAAACTATGGATTCGACACTAATGTTGATTTTTGCATCCCAACCGTTTTTTGTAAGTAAAAAGATTAAATTGAAAAAATAGCTTTTTGGTCTCCTGAGTACAGGCTCATATCCAGTTGAGTATACAGATCATGAATGCTGTCACAAAGCTGTTGTAATAAACAAAATATACCTATAATAAATTTTGTATCAGCCGATTGACATATAATCTCTTCTATAATTGGAAGTGTCCTGACTGACTGACTGACTGACTGACTGACATACTCACTCATCAACGCAGAGCCGAATTGGCTAATCCTAGAGATGTGAAATTTTGAAGGTAGATAGGTTTTAATACAAAAGCTTCCACTAAGAAGGGATTTTTGGAAATTCCGCCCCTAAGGGGGTGAAAAATAGGGTTGAAAGTTTTTCGGAGTATGCGAATATCTCGGAAACCAGACATTGTACGAACTTGAGATTTGGTACATAGATTCTCCTACGAAATTAGTAATAGGGTGTTTGGCCGTTTTTTCGAAATTTTAATTAAAAGGGATGAAAATGGGCTTCAAGAAAAGGGATGATTTTTAAATGTCCCTTAATAAGCTAAAAAAAAAATAAAAAAAAAGATTTTTAAATGTCCCTTAATAAGATACAAGGTGAGGTCACCAATCAGGGTGGTGATATTATTCGTAGGTTTAGGCTTGTATAATGTATACTATCGTTGGCTTCGCAGTATGTAAAGACGTTGGCAAAGAATTGATTGAAGTTTGTTTGGATTCAGTGCATTCATAAATTATTATGAAGATTTACACAAGATATGTGTGAGTGATATGTTGAGTATAAGGTACATAGTACGGTGCCTACATTATATTGTACAACATGCCTTTCATGGAGCAATTAGCGAGAAGGGAAGACGGGAAGACTGTTCTGTACCAGGAAGGGTGAGTGAATGTAAGCAAACCCTCCATACCGTTAATTAAACATTATAATGATTTGTTGACTCGTTCAACGTTTTCAAGTTGTTTGCTCGAAATTTATCGAGTCATTGAACAATCAAGTCTCGTCGTTTCATTTCGCTTTGTCAATACGTCGAGATTCTCCCAAAACAATATTCAACAAAATAATGAAAGACCGATGAAAAGTCTTGATGAAAGAAAAATATGACTACATTGAGAAAGAATTCTTATTGGATACTTCAGTATTTATAAAATTAAATATTTATCGGCGGATTACAAAATTTATAAGAGTCGAAAATGTACAATTCAAAGGGGTGCTACAAGGTATTTTTATAAGAGGCAGCACGCCGGACTGCCCTATCCTCACACACTTTCTTTACTTCCATCATATTCACGCAATTTGTCATTATTTTCGTTTCACTCAAACACACTATGTCTAGACTCTCTTCTCACGCATAACATAACTTCAATTCACATTGCTTCTTGATTTTTCGGGTGAACCGTGTGTAGATAGAAGTCTGGAAAGAGGGAAGACACCAATAGGAGTGTCGAAACGTCGATCAAGTTTTCTACACACGGTTCACCCGAAAAATCAAGAAACAATGTCAATCGCACACCGTGAAAACCTTCAACATTAACTTCAATTCATTCATCTTACCTTCCATACCTCACCATACATGCCACACTTCGATCCGGGATACCGATCTCCTCTTTATGCTCTCCCTGCTATTCGACGCGACATGATGGGTGGCAAGCCTCACCGCTGCTACTAATTCCGATCCCTGCAAAATTTACTTCATAAGATTTCTCGAGATATCCCATATGTTATCTCGAAGATGCTCGTCAAATTGAGAAGATGAAATATTATCTTTGCAGCTAATGAATTTATGATTACGTACCACTTAAATTTTTCCCCATCCACAGTGCTGGGTTGTGCAACGGATTATATTAAAGGTATGACGGTTGGCGAAGGGATTAAAATATGATTTGCAGGAAATGTTGGGGAAATCAAAGATGTCATACCATTTCTCTAATCCTTCCCGTCAAATTCACCGCAAAGTGTCCTGCTGTGACCGACGACAGAGGAGTTTGTTTGATCTGTCTGCCAATCTTTATATTTCATTACCTAAATTAATAATGTTCAGCCTTACGTTATATAAGTGATCTTAGCTTGTAGTGAAATACCAGTAGGAGATTCGATTGCATCCTGGACGAGCGTTCACAATTTTTGTGCTCATGAGTAAAAAGGCATTAACCGTCGGTTACGCACACAATCCAAGACAATCACCTCGTCCGCACGTCTTTTTACTCATTCACACAAAACTTGTGGACGCTCGGCCAACATCTGGCGCCAGCATAAGATTCTCGTTTATCTCATTGAAGATAGCCATGGATACTCAGGATATTGTAGGTAGTTACATACATAGGTACTTATTTTTTTGGTATGAATAATAACACTTTAATGAGGCAGCTTCATGCTAATTATCTGAAAAAAAATCAGTTACTTCTTAGTTTCCGTCGCGTCGGCTTCTAGCCTAAGATCCGAACGCTAAAAATATGACCCAGCTGTTTTTTATTTTACAAAAAAAAAAAAGCTTTGTTCAACCAGCCATTGCGGGTAAACTCCTAGTTCTGTTAAAATAATGAACAAAATATTTGTCATGCAGAATTTAGTAAGGATTATTTCTTTCTTTGACCACTTTCTCCTATCTACTACCTTATTCCTAAAAAACGTGAAAAACGGCGCAGGGGTACCTATTAAACAACATTTTGCTAGACAACCCTGTGACCGTAAACTACAATTTAAATCACATTTAGATTCAATAACAGATAGGTCATTTTTCTAGCGTTGGGATCCTAGGCTATAATATAATAAATTGACTTACGGTGTTGTATAGAATCCTATTGAAAATTAAATTTAGGTCACCTATATACCCAAAATAGTTGGCATATCTTATACCTACATAAGTTGTATTGAAAGGGGTGTATGTATGAGTAGGTACTCATACTTACGTAGCATATTCCTTATTGTATGGCAAGGCTGGTATATCATTTAGGAAGATAATGACGGAGAGAAAGGACAGGATAGATATTAGATATACCCCAATGTGGGTGATTTGTGAGAAAGTTTGTCTTAAACTTCAACACTTGCGTGAGACATAATCGCCTCTAAAGTATCTATGCAAAGGTGAAATCTATATTTTACGAAGTATCTATTGTTATAATAAATTAATCCTAGATAGGTGCGTACTGCGTACGTATGTTTCAGAAATATTTAAATCAAGACCTTACTTGACGCCCTATATAACCACTTGAAGGTTTCAGAAATCATTATTTATGATCTCCGTTTTAGGACTTTGGGTGCCCAACTGTTTATTCCCTGTCTGCCAACGTGACCTAGCTTTGGCTTTTTAATCTGACAATGCCGTCTCCACGTTGACAACATTTGTCCGGCGTCTGATTTCCTTATTTCTGATTATATCTAGTACCAAAGTGTGACAGAGTGTGCTTGTCCAGAATCGACTCCATAGTCACCTTCAATGGCATCGTCGGCAGGATCAATAACAACGTGGCAGCGATTCTTCTGAGCTAAAGACATGCTCGGCAACGGGCTCTTGGCATATATTAGTACCAATAGTACCACGTACAAAACCGATATTCGTGGTGAAGTCTTCTAACCTCCTAGTTGTACCCTTAGTAACGTTCAATAGCGAAATAGTAAGTACAATGGTATACTAAAGTGCTGAAGGACGTTTTCAGTATATTGCCTGTAATAGATATATACTAATATGAATGTAGAGAGACCTATTCAAGATGATGTTGGTGATAGTCATAAAATTTTACTGGCGACTAATTCATTAGGGAGACATCTCTTCACTAGGATGAAATTCTAATACAATAATAAGACAAAGAGAAGGACTGTTTTAGTTCCATTATTCGGTCATGTAATCGATATTAGATATAAGATTAATTACATTATCACGTCCTTTGCAAATCGGCCTTCCAAAAACAGAATTTTGATCAAGATAATAAGTATGTTTTGTGGTTCACTATTGTTTAATCATCATTTGGTCCATCATTAAATTAATAATTCGTGTAGCTCCTTCTGATGTACGAATCGAATTTAAATCATCGGACAATAATCCGTAACTGAACATCGGATAATAATCCGTAACTGAACACAGGATAATAATCGATAGCTTAACATCGGATATTACCTAATTCGTAGGTGAACATCGGATAATAATCCGTAACTGAACATCGAATAATAATCAGTGCATCATTTATAATTCGTATAGCTCCTTATGATGTACGAATCGAATTTAAATCATCGGATATTAATCCGTACCTGAACATCGGATAATAATCCGTAACCGGATAATAATCGGTGGCTGAACATCGGATAATAATTCGTAACTAAACATCGGATGATAATCCGTAGCTGGACATCGGATAATAATCCGTAGCTGAAGATCGGATAATAATCCGTATTTGAACATCGGATAATAATCCGCAAGATGACCATCGGATAATCCATCTGAACGAATATACGTTCGTGTCGTTCGTGTACAGTCGTGACATTAGTGGAGTGTAGTATGAGGGAGTGAGAGCTAAAGAGATGTAAGCCACATGCAAATAAAACGGAGACAAATGCGTTTAAAAAATAGAAGAACGTAGAAACAAGTATAATGTGAGTTAAACGAAAGCAATGCTACATCTTTATTAAATGGTGGGATACGCTATTCTGTTTCATAAAAAAACAAAATTGGAAGAATTTTGTCAAAAGTAAAGGTATTTTTATGGGTTAAGTCAAATTTTCTCTCACCGCCTCATATAAAATATATAAATATATATCTTGACTTTCTTGTAACATAATCATGGTTTTATTAATTATATTAATGTATTCAATATTATATTTACTTCTATTATAATTTAATTATAATTTCTTGCTTATTATTCAGAACTTTAATTTAACTTTCTTTAACATTATTAAGTACGAGTATGGTAGTATACTTAGGTACTAGCTTTTTAAACCCGGTTTTATTTGAACCAAGCTCAATAATACACGGTTCACTTTTACGGAATAATTCCCAGAAGTGAAATCATCCAATGGTGAACCGTCAAAACTAAAGTGATGCGATCACTTTACTAATCGTCGTACGTGTATTTAGTGATGTATTTAGTGATGGGGGTTGTAACACCGGTGATCCATGCAAAAGTGAAGCATGTAATATTACCTTGAGACTTTTCGTTTGTAGATTCGAAGATTAACTCAGGTCTGGATGGATTTATAAAAAAAATGTATGGATTACATTCAGGAGATTAACAGTCTTGTCAAGATGGTTTTAGGCTTTGATTTCCAGGTCTTGTAGTCATTACCAATTTAATAGACTGATGAATGGATCAAAGACTCGATTTGACTAAATTCTCACATGAACTGTATTACACCACATCAGATGTATTTTCCCCTATCCAATTCTTTCTCCTTTCCCTTTCTCTCCTAGTCCCAGTCAAATTTCCTTCCAATCCTTCTATATACTGGGTAAACATGTTATTATATTTTCGCTTTTTATGTATCAGTCTAAGTTAAAACGTTTATTGTATTTTTATGCTGCTGTAGTTATTGTTTGTGTACATATGTAATTAGACTGCTTTGATAATAATTTTACTTTTATCTTTGCATTGTTGTAAGTATATGACTGTATCTGTACCTTAAGAGTGTGCATACCGACATTTCAAAAATTTCTATAAACGGGAGACCTTCTATCTCGACAACCGTTACTAAATATGCTTTGGAACAAAATAGGGTAGATGCATTGAACTTTTATCTAGGGAATAACCGTAATAGATTTTTTATATCTTGTATAGATTTCGGAAAAAATATATATAAAAACACCTCTGACCTTTTTTCCGAAAGACGGAAACTCGTTTCCCGAAAGTCGCGGAGTAAATTTTTTTTCTTGTACTGATAATATGCATCAAAATCTAGGGAATAACCGTAAAAGTTTTTTGACAGACGCAAAATTAACCCCAAAAAATGAAAAGAAAACGCTATTTTTACCATTTTATCATGCGATTGTCACGCAATTTTGAACCTTAATGCCGTGGGAAAAGACTGTGACGTCATTCCTGGTGCCATGCCCTTAATATAAATAATTAAATTAAATACATACAGACGTATAAACACATATTCATTTTATATTGTTAATTAATATTGATTTTCGTATCATAATAATTAAGTAATGTTACTGATTTTCTTATGTGTTACATTATACCTAGTTACACTGTGTTTCATTTTATGTGGTATTCCACGTCTTGAACAAACTTTACCAAATTTATCAATTTGTACCTACCTATCTACTGCCTACCGGGTGTTCCTAAACTAATAATATTAAAACAACTGTTTGATATTTCAAAAAGAAAAACAACGTTTTGATTGATCGACTTTAATATCTTAGGTATATTATAATTGAGAATTATTATTCAGTCTACTGCTTGGTCAGTTGATAAATGGCTATATGCAAATTACTGAAGCGTTGGCGGCGAATATTAAATAAATTAATTTAATAAATCTAATACATATTACGCGATATACCTATTAATATATAGGTTGATTTACAAAAGTTGATCAAATGAACAATTTTATTTTTAATATCACAATTTGATGTGAAGTGCGACTATGAAGATCATGTGGCGAGAGCAACGGATGGAAAATGGAGCAACAAGCTCCTGTTCTGGCGTCCTTAGCTCGGTAAAAGCCCTAGAGGCCGCCCACAGATGCGTTGGACAGACGACCTGAAGTTGACAGCTGGTCTCAAATGGACACCCAGGTAAATTTTCCTTGTTATCCTTTCATCATTCATTCTCTCCACATGTTCCAACCATCTCAACTTGTTCAGTTACCATCTGGAAATTTGAGACTGTGCTTTTTAAACATCATATATTAAGTTTACTAAATTTTGTTCAAAATTTATAATAACATACAGAGTATTTCGTTTCTTAACCGAGTATCTATAAAGAGTAGCAGAGACTCGAATGAAATTTGAGATAATAAAATGGTTTTCAAGTTAGCGCTTAGTAATACTATAAGAAACGCCTGAGGTATATTTTATTGTTTACCTTGTCGTGGTTTTTAATCAAAAATCTCTGTATATTCTACAAATTTGATGTTGATTTTTGTAAAATATACGAAACTAGCGGAGTTACCCGTGCTACGCAACGGCAAATTTGGATGGTGAAGTACACCGATAGCATGACCCGAAACCTCTCGATCACTTGATGTCTCCCCATGGCTTGAGCTGGACAAAATATGATCCCTAACTCCGCCCCTGAACTTCTGAGGCTGCCGAGAATGTTACTGTTCATCTTACCGACATTGAAAATAATGGATTCGATACTAATATCGCCTGATTCATGCCGCCCCCTACCCCCCCCCCCCCCCCCCTAACTCCGCCCCTGAACTTCTGAGGCTGCCGAAAATGTTACTATTCATCCTATCGACATTGAAAATAATGGGATTCGATACTAATATCGCCTGATTCATGCCGCCCCCTACCCCCCCCCCCTCCCTCCTCCCCTGAACTCGAGAATTACGAATGTCGAATCCATCGTTCAGTCCGTTCAGGGTGTAGATTTATCCATGCTATATCGAATTTTCAAATTTTTGTTGCTTCCCCACTTGCTCCGAAGCTAGCGACGTCCATGTTTGACACTAATGTCGCTTTTTGCTTTTTAATAATGAGCGTTTCAAGAATTTTTGGGTTTAAAAGCTCGCACATATGTCTTAAGATGGTCTTAGGCCAGTCCTATGTTTAGAGAGAATCATGAGAAAATATGTGTTCTATGTACATTGTACAGTAGGCTTAGCTGACTACTGAGCTCTATAGAGTAATCCTGTTCTATGGTTAGAGTGTGATGGTCGATTTTCGCCTAAAAGGCAAAATATATAATTACATAGTTACTAATATATCTCTGATTACATCAGTTGTTTAAATTCTGTTTGGGCCAAAATAAAGGAAAGAGTTCTATAGACCTATAATATATCTTAAATAATTACCTATAATAGATTTTATAGTTGTATTTTGCGTACAAAAAACTGACAAATTCACATTTTTTTCCTCTTATTATGACAGTTCTCTATGTTAGTAGTATATAGATATATATGTTAATATCAGAACGTCGCATGTCGATAAAACAGGGAGTGATCGCTTATAAATTTTTGAAGGTTGATGACGTTTTATATATTTCAGGAATAGGCACATATAATTACAATTATCTCTTATATTATAGCATCTGTTTTTAATTCTGTTTGGGCGAAATTAAAGGTTAAAGATCAACTAACCTGTTATACATCTTAAATAAATAATTTTAATAGAATTTTCTGTTGTAATATGCGCACAAAAAAAACGACAAGACGTCATTTTTTTCATTCAATTTGACGTATCGTATTTATGGCATGAGAGAGAAAGGGACAAACATGAAAAAAGAGGGATAGCGATAAAACGCCGAACACGATTCAAAATTACGCATTTTAAAGCCTTTTTTTGAAGTTGTCGATTAATATATTGAAAATATTTATAGCCTATGTCACCCGCCAGCCTCTAAGGTTTCCAAAGAGGTATAACATGATATAATTGGACGCTTGAATCAGCCGTGATTGACGTGCGTAGAAAAACAAATGACCATCCTCTTTATATATTGTATAGATGAGTTAGTAGTTGTTCAAAAAATAGTAGGTGGCGTCACCCAAAGTTATAAAAAATGAGTACATACGTATGACTACCAAAAAAGATTAAATAAAAGGTCAAATTATTCTATAATATAAAATTTATTAAATGCGTACTAACTAAAATAAGACGTTATTTTGTTATGAAATAATTGAAAAAGAATGTCTTCTTTAGTCAGTAGCATGGGCGTCGTCAGGGAGGCAGGGGGGCAGCTGCCCCCCCCCCCTAGAGATTGGAAAAGGTTTTTATTTTTTCATACTGGATGATAAAACCTCACAATAAATCACATTACTACACTACACGTTTTCCCATCGTATCATAAATATTCCTGAAAATCCATCATAATACAATTACTTTATAAAAAAAAATACCGATTTTTTATTACTTTTTAAAATATATTTCTCATAAGTACATATTATTGTACATATTATTGTGTAAAGTATTATACACATTTTCAAATAAAGCACACCACATCACGACCTTCTTCACTATGTCTCACAAATGATTTCGCCTCTTTCAAGCAATATCTTATTTTTCAATTTTTGTTGCCCTCCTCTAGCTCCCAGGCTAGCGACGCCGACGACCGTGGGCAGTTACAAAATTGACCCCAGTATTCAAATGAATACATCACCTGCCTAATGTGCGTAGATTTTTTGTATCTTTAAATAAGTTAGTCTCTAAATCATAACATTTTAGAACAATAAGCAATAAAATGTTTTTTATATTTCATTTTTCGGACAAATTAAGATGTTATTATAAATTGTGTGTGAAAATACTGTTTGTTTATGGCACATTGTACGAGTGATTCGTTTAAAATTATGTTGCCTTAGTACAAACCAAATCAACTAACATTAAAATCATTTTTTGTACTCATTTTATACAAATATGTCTGGAGTACCCTGTATTGCCCGGGAACTCGTTAAGTTAAATTATGTATGTTGGGAGTTTGACAATACATTTTTCACCTTCTTCTACTTCATCATCAACCTTCCTCCCTCCACTGCTGGATATAGGCCTCTTCCAACTGTTTCCACTCATCTCTGTCCACCCTTCCGCATCCAGGTTCCTCCAGCGATTTGGACAAAGTCGTCAGTCCATCTCTTTAAGGCCTTCCGACGTTCCTTCTATCTGTTCAAGGTTTCCACTGCAATATTAGTGGCGCCCTTCTGGTGTCACCTTGTCTGGCCATATGTCCTGCCCATTGACACTTGAGTGACCATTAGACAAATATTGTATAATATACGTAGGTACCTGTACCTATGTACTTAGCAGGGGCGAAGATACCTAAGAATAGATCCCATCGGGTTACCTTTTGATTTCAAATGAAAAAAATCCTGTCTTATGAAGTATAGAAGATAGTCCTGGAGAAAACCTATAAGAATATTGCTTAACATGAATACATCTCAAAAAAGACAAAAGCCCTTCAGAAATATCCTCGACGAATAAAAGCCCAAACTTTTTCAGTTGAATTCCAGTAGATCAATTATTTGTAAAATGTTGATTATTTTATTACCCGTCCCATTTTAGATCCGCTTATTTATTTGTTTATTTTTCTAATCTGTGGTAAGTATTTTCTTACACACTAAAATAAATGGATACAATTAATTTTACTTTCAAAATCCAATTAGATTTGAGCTTTTGTCCCTTGGGCAGATTTTGGGATTTATTCATCTTGAGCAATATTTTTATCGATTTTTGTCTTGTCACGATAGAGTCACTGACCTGGTCCAGATCCTCAAGGACGGACGCGTTTTGAATAAATAATATCTGTTGTTTGGAAAAAACGTACCAACTTCCTCTAATTATAACTTATATGGATGGCATACACTTCCCACAGATATGACAACGAAAAATGTGAGAAACACAGGGTCGATGTAAGGTTATAAAATTATTGTAGATAATATTTTAATTACACTTATTTTTACAATACAACAAATGATATTAATAATTATAAGTTGTTTTTATTTCGAGTTTTTCTTATCTAAACTAAAGTAAGTATCTTTTATTTTAAGCCGATCTTAAATTAGCCAAATGTTTTTAATGGAAACTCAGAGTCTTTATATATTGCTTAAGAGTGTGCATACCGACATTTCAAAAATTTCAAAAATTTCTAAAAACGGGAGAACTTCTATTTCGACAACCGTTACTAAATATTCTTCGGAACAAAGTAGGGTAGATGCATTGAACCTTTATCTAGGGAATAACCGTAATTTTTTTTTATCTTGTATATATTTATCAAAAAAAAAAAATAAAAACACCTCTGTACTTTTTTCCGAAGGACGGATACTCGTTTCCCGAAAGTCGTGGAGGAATTTTTTTTTTGTACTGATAATATGCATTAAAATGTAGGGAATAACTGTAAAAGTTTTTTGATAGACGCAAGATTGACCCCAGAAAATTGAAAAAACGCTATTTTTACCATTTTATCATGCGATTGTCACGCAATTTTGAACCTTAATGCCGTGGGAAAAGACTGTGACGTCATTCCTGGTGCCATGCCCTTAATAATTAAGTCTGTTCATGGCAATTAAGCCAAGAAAATTCAGTGAATATTTTTGTTTTGAAACGAATAAAAATCTGGCTAAGAATAAAAATATCAAACATTAATAGGTAGGTACTACATTCAGATTGTATGGTGCAAACATGATGTTAGCTTACAAATATAATCCTCAATGGATGGCGGTAGTATCTGAAATTGGGTGCATATGAAATAGGTTGTTGAGTAGTATATACTCAACGGCCAAAAAATTTTCATTTTGGTAGCAGGATGTGGTGGAATGGGTGAACGTTGCCCTGGGCATAAAGTGATCACTTAAGCCAGCCAAAGCCGACTCGTAAGCGTCGGAACATCCATCCTGCTCCCCTCCCCAAGGGAGTTCGCATAAGTTATTATGTGAATGTTGATATCTGCCGCCTTTCGTTGAGAAAATTCTCAACATATGCCATCTGCGAGATGCAGACATGAAAAGCCAGTAATACCTAAATGATTTAGGTATCTTCCTCTCAAGAAACAACAAGTAAATTAAAGGAAAAAAAAATGATGACTTGTGGACTTGGTCGACGTGATCGGTTGACTGTATGATATTGCGTTTCCAATTAGTTTTCACCCTTTTGGCACACTACGATTGTCATGTTTTTGTAATTGAATGCCTATTTTTTTGACCAATAAGGATTTATTTATTTATTTATCGGTCCAGGCCAGTCTCGAACGGTCACCTTTCCTCATAGCACATTCACTCATAAGTATAACACTTATATCTTTTGAGTCATTCATTCTCTCAACATGCCCAAACAATCCAAGTTTAGTAAAAAATATTCTAGTAGTTAATAAATTACGAGTATTTACGAAGATACCGTTATAATGTGTTTTAAATCACATATCCGTGATGTGCTACCATCCTGTTGTCATGTGATGTGATGCGTTTTTTGGTAAAGGCAGGTACCACCATACATTATAATAATAATTATTTTATATGGTTGATGTCATTTTTTTCCTATGCCAGTAGTGAAATTTGATACGCTACAGGAGACACTACGAACGGATATAAAGCAAGTATAATGCATTGTAAATAGTATACCTATCTAAATCTACCTTTACAGTGTACATTATACATTCTATACGTTAAGACTGTGTTTGTGCTTCGAACTTTTTATACTTTCGTTGACGACAAATTGAGAATTCTCGAGTTCCACGGTCTCGAGTCCCCTAAATATCGAGATTGCAATGTACATTTTTATGATCATTGCAATAGAATTTGCGGAAATTTATTTTGTTTATAAATACAGCTTTCGGTCATTTTAGACTAAAGCCAAGATTTAGATTATTTCGGTAGAAGATTTTTGAAAGGTAGATACTAATTTATAGAAAGAAGGATCTACCACTTATTATTTTTGTAACCACTTTTTAGACCTATTCAGGTCGCAGTGACGCAGGGCATAAACGGTCCCCTGACCTAGCAACAAAAAAAAACATTATTCCGTATTAATTGAGATTTTTTAGTACAAATGTGCAGAAGAAAATAGTGAGATACCATACTAGATAATGAAAAATTTCCAAAATGTGTTTACTTTATATTTTTTTTTCAGATTAGGTAAATCTCGACATAATGAGAAATTATGATATATTAGCCCTTCAAGTCGATAACTTTATAAACACAAAAAAATCTATATATGTAGCAAATGACAATCATAATAGTATAGGTATGGACCTATGTATAGGTAAGTCTTATTTACACGGGGCTTTGGTAGATTTTGGAACTGGAATAAATTGAAATGGGTCTCATGTTTAGACAGGAATCGTACAAAACTCCAATGAAACATAATCTTCGGGATAATCCATGGGACATTTTTTCTGTTTGTTTCTTGACATATCATCAGTTACTGCCAACATTTTTTTGTAACAACACACATCCCGATTCCTAACAAAATCCTTCCCATTGTCCTCAATTAAGGACACCTTTCTTAAGTTAATCTCTTTTTTTATTCTCTTCTTCCTCTTCTTCTTCATCAGCCTTCTTCCCTCCACTGCTACATATAGGCCACTTCCATCTGTTTCCACTCGTCTCTGTTCTGACCCTTCCGTATCCAGGTTCCTCCAGCAATTTGGATTATTTTATTTTGTCTAACATCCTTAGGTCCGTTTGTGTGCGCAAAGCCACCAGACAAGTATTTAAAACATATTTAACTTTATGTGTCTGTTTGGCTGTATGGACGATAAAAAATTGCAACTCTAATTATCGTCAATGCTGCCAGTTGCTACACTTATCAATAGGGTCCTTGCATGTTTTTTTTTTATTTTGGTTTTCGGTACATTAACTATAAATTAAGGTTTTCCGAAAATTTGAGATTTTAATTCTCTGCCTTTGTGGATATATTTATAAAATAAAGTCTCATATTCGATTCTAGCGCAAAAACAGGTTTTTGACTGGCCGCCATATTGTGACGTCACTTTCCCCAATTCCTCGATACATAACCCACAAACAATCAAATTTCTTTCTATGAATTTCATCGAGTCGTGACGTCACAATCACGTTTAACAATGGCCGCTCGTTTCAGAACACCATAGAAAAACTCGTCAAATTAACATTTTCAATTAATTATTATAAATTAACGGTAAATTAAACTTACATAATTTAATTTTATTTGTAATTCTAGTAAGTAGAACTATCGATTTAATATATTTTTTGAACGATAAAAAAAAATGCAAGTACCCTATTGCAATTGTACCTGCAAAAGTTGGTTTAATTTAATTAACTATAATAAATAAGCTCATGGTTCAATATCCCTGATTTCTAGTAGTACCCCACATACATTTTCTGTCATTTAAAGCATTTTTTTCCATATTTATGTCAACAATCAATGTTTATTGGTAGAAAGTTTTTTTTAAACATATTTACCTATTTTTTATGTTTATTTCTTTGTCATTCGTCACACAAAAAATAAAAAAAAAAAATAGATAAAAAGACGTTGATATTATACAAGTCCGTTTGCGATCTTTTTGAACTACTTTACCATCACGGTGCATGTCGATGTTGGGACAATAAGGTAATCTTTAGTTTTATTTGGTAGAAATAAGATTTATTTGTTCTTCAAGCGTACAAAACAATTAGTTACTAGATAAAATATCTAAGGAGAATTGTGGGATACATGTCGATACATACTTACTTCTGGTGGTCATGTAAAATTTCCGAAGAGTTTTATCCTCCTGAACAGTGGATCTCCAATCCTTCCTGTATCTATAGTCACAGACTCTCGATCACCCCTGGAAAGCCAGTCGATCAGATCATTGATCATGAGAAACTCACTTTAAAATGCTTCATTGGTCTTTCCAGCGACTAATTTTCCTTACACACACTTATTGCTTCCGTCACATTCACGAAATACATAGTCCACGATTCCTTTTAATTAAACCTCCGTCCTTAAGCAACTGGTCGAAATGGTCAAGGCACATGATTCTAAGAGAGACAGTAAATAAATACTTAGATATTAAATCTTGAAAATTTACTACCATTTCATGTTACTTTGAGAAATGCCTAATTTAGGAAGCATATTTCATTTTAGTCTTTCCACCATATTATTTTCAGAAGAAAATTTTGAATGATACTTGCAATCGGGAAAATGTTAAGACAGGCAAGAAGTTACCTGAGTTTCTGGTTTCCTAGAGGAAGGCTACTTGAGAAAAGTGAAGCAGCTTCTACGAGAGTAGGATGATGGGCACTTGAATGAAAGACATACTGGGAGATTTGTGAAATATTTTTCAGACATTTAGATGGTGAACCGCGTCATCTTTATTTCAATTTTATATATAAGTATTGTACGGGTGTATATGTAGGTAAATACATAACAAGTTGGAATTTAATTTTATTTCAGTAAATATGTATTTATTTCAGATACGAAGCATTAAAAATACTAAAATAGTTCCTTAGGACGAATTTTTAGTCCAAGATTTGACCGCAAAAAATACTTATGTCTCACACCAGTGTTATATCTTGACGCTTCTTCGATCCTATTGGTTAACATCTGACCAATCACAACTCCTCAGATTTCAAGGGATATTTTTTTTGGAAATCCCCTGTTTTTGGACTGCATGTTTGCGTTTTCACTGTTGCTATTACAACGAGGATGTTTTTTTTTTAGAGAAAGCACTTTAAACAGATCTGTCTAATTTAAGCGGGCACCTAAAGGGCACCCGAACCAATCAGGGCTTCTAGGTTGTGTACGTCTAAACTTCACTTGAAATCTGAGGCGTTGTGATTGGTCAGATGTTAACTAATTGGATCGAAGGAGCTTCAAGATATCACTGGTGCGAGACGCATGTCAAAAAATTACCTAAAGTATTCTTTAATCGAAATGTGATTCAAATGACAATTTGCACATAAGGACGGATGAGAATAATCTAATGTTAAAAGTTTCAGGCATAGCAAAAATCGAATTTTTTTTTTATTTCATTTTGTTTATTTATTCATTCTACGCAACATGCCTATTTTTACATTTCTAATACAAATACATATTTTAACACATTAGGTAATGGCATTTCAATTATACGAAACAAAAGTCGAACGTAATATGCAAATGTACAAGTTGTACAAAAATGTAAAAATTGTACAGAAATGTACAAATTCTCGCAGATACACATATCTATTTCTATATAAAAGTAAAGTCTGATTTTTGTAACTGTTCGCGTAACTCTCGCATTTTACGATGGATCGCTGCGAAAATTTATAATAACATTTGCAATAATATAAGCTGTGTTTTAACGTCGCCGGTTTTTGGAGAAAAAGCTTTTCCTAGGAGATTCCGTGATGATGAGAGGGTCCAAGACTTGTGTGGTATCGTATGAAAGGGCGTTGGAAAACAAATTCAGATCTTGACACATTTTGTCCAGCTCAAGCCTATAAAGTATGCCGAGTTGCTTTGTTAAATTCGCCGTTGCGAAGCACGGGTAAATCAGCTGGTCTATTATAATAGAAATTTAGAACACACTTATTTGTTCGAAAAGTTATAAAATCGGATCCTATACCGCAAAGTGCATTGCAGATAATATTTGGTAAGTATATCTTATGTCCCTACAATATGTGAACACCGAACACTATTATAAAGCATGTATGTAGTATCTCGGAAGTACCCGGAAGACCCTCTTTCACAGTGCACCGTTCCTATGACAACGAGATCAGAGCGTTAGGAATGACGTGGAGAGAGGTAATATCACTCGCACAAAATCGCTCTGAATGGAGACGCCTGGTAGCCTCCCTGTGCTCCCGAATGGAGACATAAAGGGCGTAGTAGTAGTAGTAGTAGTATGTAGTATCTACTTAGTAGTTACATTATGGCATGTTCCACCGTGCGACAAGAGTCCACGAACGATGCTTACGAGAGATTATTACAGCTATAATATGAGTCCTTAACGAGTTGCAAGCAGAGCTGGGTAGAAAAGCGTTAATCCGTTAATCGTTAATTAACGACGTTAACATTTTATTTTATTAACGATTTAACGCTTTTCTCACCTCCAAAAATTGTTAACGGATTATTGACATTTTACTTCCGTTAATTAAGTCCGTTAATATTTGATTGTTTGCATAGACATCATCCACTGGAGGCGTTGGCATTAGATAATCCAATGGTTGTATGGTGTTATGTGTGGTATCGTATGTGGGTTGGGAGTTGGAAAAGAAATTTCACTTTGTTGGGATACATCGCGATAGTGTAAATGTGATAGTAGTTGTACTTACCTACGTAGTTCTATTTCATGCCATTTAACCGCGATTTTTTACATTAACGTTTTAACGGATTAACGTTAACTTCTGTTACATTTAAAAAATGTAACGCTTTAACGATTAACTAAGTTAACTTTCTGATTAACGGTGCCCACCTCTGGTTGCAAGCAGTAGTTAACTTAGTACTATAATATTATTCGATGCAAACTTGGCATTACTATAATGATTGTACTGGACGATTTAATATGAACACTCTTAGTTTTTATCATCAGAATTATGCGGTCAGTTGTACTGCAAAGGGGACGTCGGGGAGGAATAATGGGAATGTGCAGTTAAGATGTGATTTGTTCTCATAGCTATTCAGAGTATGCACCACAATAAACTTATTCCATTCTATTCTACAACTACTAATAAACTTCCTCGAAGAACACAGAGGGGATCATACGGTCGGTGTGTATTGCCTCTTCCGGGATCTTGAAAGGCAGATCAAAATATGTAGAACCTTTGTTTGCAAGAGTAACAACGGTGAAGTATTTGATTGTTAGTTTATTGGCCACTATATAGAACGCATTACAGCGGTGAGGCTCGCCACCCATCACGTCGCATCAACTACCGGCGGTAGCTCAAATAGGAGGGCGCGAATGCTGGATCTGAGCGTGGAATGTTAGAGGTGATATGAAAATTACAAATTTTATGAATGTGACGGAAGGAAGGATTAGTGTTCTGCCCTATCTGTCAACTCTGAAAGGTACAGTGTGATGAGATGTAGTTTTATCCTCACTTGATATTTTTTCTCCTAAATTGGAGACCTTGAGATGGGAACAGAAGTATGGGACGGCCACAGCTAAGATGGAGAGACGACCTGGTCCGACATGTCGGTGCAACCTGGATGCAATCTGCACAGGACAGGACAACATGGAGGCAGATGGAGGAGGCCTTCGTTCAGGAGTGGACGGGATATGCTGATGAAGAAGAAGAAGAATACTCTTTCTAGATATAAAATCGACGATGGCGTTTTATAATTACTATAATAATAAAATTTCAAAATTCCTTTGCGCTGTATTGAGTCGAGTCACGTTTCATTAAAATAAAATATCTCCTTTTAACTGGTTATTCATAATCTCAACATCACTGTATAGTTAGTAGCGGAGTAATATAATTCCGATCAAAGAGTTATGTATAAGACAGTAGCAACTGACATATTGAACTCCAGATTATCTGATAACTTTAAACATTTTAAATTACTCTCTGAACGATAGGTTTAAACCTTTAAGTGGATGGAGACAGGTACATACATTATAACACAAACTAAGGATTGAGAATATTGCCACAATCATGGTTGTCACACCGACAACTATATTGTTTATTATTTTTTATTGTTATTTATCGTCCTTCGACCCTATATTGGGCTTTATATTTCCCTTGAGGAGACCATCAGAGGGGACATGGAACACCTGGAGCTTACTCCAAAAGACGGCTTCGATCAGAGCAGATGGAGAAAGAGGATCCGAGCCGCCGACCCCAGATAAATGGGATATGGCGCAGAGAAGAGAGAGACCCTACATCGGGCACTTGGACTGGTCAGTTTTATATATAATTAGACAAATAATAGTTAAATTGAATATAAAGCAGGTATTATGCACAATATCAATGCTAAAGAGTGTAAAGGACTCAGTTAGAATTTCGTCAGAGACAGTTACATACTTACATACGAGTAGTATGAAGCCAGATAACTATATAATGAAAATACAATGAACAATTTATGATATAGTCAGTTTAATGCTGGAGTGGATGTAAATGGTTAGAAAATTATACAAAAACTAGATATTTTCTAATCTAATTGATTACCACAAGGAACCCTGGACGACCACAGTTCCAATGCAGAGATAAGTTGTGAAACATGCCAAAGCAACATAGATGCAAGTGGCCCATAATCGTTTGGCATGGAAAGGGATGGAGGGGACTTATGTTTAAATTGGATACCTATATAGGCTGAAGAAAAGAAGAATTAAGAATCTTAGAGTACTGATGCTGCCAACGAATCTAAAAGATTTAAATACATGAAGAATAACCAGAAAAAGAAAAAGGGCAGATCAGTCCATAAAACAGGATAGGGCAGATAAAGAAAAAGAAATTGCGTGAAGCAGAGAATCAAACATTTTCTTGCAGAGACTCGACGCTTTCGGTTCTAGATCTCCCTTGGATTTACTGTCCTTTATTCTCCAAATATTTAAGTTTAACAAGTCCTTGGTTCGTTTTTAATTTGTATGGTTTTTGTTATTTGGTCCACCTCTGTCCGTTCCACATTCAATTATTGTATTAGTACCTGAAAGAATCACTGCTATAGCCTATAGTCAAACTCTGATTCTTATTTTTTAAAACTTGAGTAAAGACATGACCTTCGTACATTGAATTTTTGATAATATTTCACCAAAAAGCAGCAACCATGTCCCTAACCTTCTAATAGGTAGTAGCATTGTCTAAGATTGCCTGTATAGCAATCATTACTTGGTGTAAAATATTCCTTTCTATTCTGTGTAATTCCGCGACGACGAAATAATTGCCGATTGATTGACCGCGATTTGACTTTCATCAGTGCATTGGAGCAATTAATGTCGTTGTAGTACAAAGTGTTGAAGCCTTCGGCAAACATTTCTTTAATTAATGGTCCGACTACGAAAGTATCCTTTCATTTTATACCTGTTTGCTATTATAAAGTTGTATAGTGCTAAACTTATAAAGAAAAATCTTCTTCTTCTTTCTCTTTAAATAGATCTTCGATCTGCTTATCCGTGCTCCAGTCCTTTTATTGTGATAAAGAGGTCCAGCTTTCTTTATATCTGTTCGGTGGACATACTGGGCGTTCTTCAGGGTTCTATTGCATGGTGAGTTAGTAATTCTTCCCTGGTTTATCCTTTCGACATGATCTTACCAGTACCATCTTCTTTGCCTGATATCTTAAACATTGCAGGTTCTGCGAATTTCTTCCGGAAGTCTGAATAACATCGGCGTTGATGCTTCTGGAGTCGATAAGTTTACGTTTAGATCTAAAGACAATTGATTTGAATATTTCTGAATTACGATTGTCTCTCTTCTTTATTTTCACGTATTTTTTTAGCGAAGTATCTCTAAGATGTGTTCAAAAAGCCGCCTTAGTTTTTTTTCCTAAGTTCAGCATATCCCAATTTGTCGATAGAGGAGTAAGAATATTATTCTCTCTGATAAATAAAAATAACGAGATGTGATGTATTGAAAAAGAAAACAAAGCGTCTTTAGTTATTTGATCAAGACAATTGTATCATTTTTAATAACTACAATTGGAAGGAAAAATAAACACAGAAAAATTCCTCATGTGGAAGATGGAAAGAATATAGCGATACTTCATGATACAAAAATATCTATGGATCTGCATCAAAATATGCTATGTCAGTAACAGAGTATTTCTACTTTTTACGAGTATGTATGCAAGTGGCCATTCACGTACCGTTTCCGTTTCGGGCCTTTCGGGGTATGCAAAGAGAACAGAATTCGTCATTATTGCTTATCGATACACCAATCCAGAATTATGATATCCTCGTTGTACCAACTCTGTTATTCGACGCGACACGATTGGTGGCGAACTTCGTTGTTTTCTTTATTCATTTTTTTTCCTACCAGTATCTTTGCATTTGTTTACAAATGTAGAGCTATAGAATAATCATTCGTGGAAATATACCATTTTTCGTGGTATCCTAGTATTTTAGGCACGTAATAACGTAGGATACGTAGTCACTTTAGTAAATGAGTTGGTCGCTTTTGACATAGCATCGTTCAACAGTAGAACGTGAACATGTTTAGAGGCATCCAAGTCTACATTCTGGCAATAAATTCGATGTTATTTTCGGCAGCGGTAGAACCTTTCATCAGAAGGTTATTAAATTATAGCAACGAAAAATACGAATTTCCTGATGTTTTCCTGGATTATAATAAGCGATATAAGGAAGACGGATACATACGTATGTTATTCTAGCAAGGCAAATATAGAAAAAATGTTTTGCCTAAATGATGTACCTACCTATTGACGACAATTTCGTGGATTTTTGAAGTTATATGTATTTGGCTAGAATACTCCATCCAGAGTACCAACGCATTACAAGTTTTTCGTTTATCCTTACCGCAGAAAAAGATCTGTTTTTATACGGTATCTCCTTGTACCTAATCCTTTTTCAGAAATTTCTTTAGTATTGTGTGTACCCAAGCGTCACACTCAATAAAACAGGAATCGTGAACAAATTTAAAGTTTCTTTTAAACAAACTGTTGAGTCTATTCAAAAGTTTTTCTCCTGTCTGTAGTCTGTATAGTAGACGTTAGACGTATCATTGTCTTTTCAACAGTTAATCTGTACATAAAATTTGTATATAAATTACTCTAGCTAGATAATAAAGTATAGAAAATTAAAATGAATTGCCTCCCCCCTTCTTCCCACTCTTTTTTAAAAATATTTTTTCGAGTGTCTTGTAAATGTCAGGTAAAGTAAAATCAGTGTTAGGTAAAACTCCCATAAGGCTTTTGTCATATTTTTTTAGCAATACAGTTCACCACCCATTCTGAATGTAATCTCTGCACGAAAATTTGAACACATGGTTGGCACAGTTGGTAGAAGCGGCGGTCTGCCATCCGGGAGGTGCCGAGTTCGAACCCTGGCTCTGACGATGTATTTTGCGATACTGCCTTTTTGTCTAGTGCAAAGTGTGCAGGAGAGTATTTAGGTTCGTGTATGCAAGCCCAAGTCCCCTTTTTTAAATAAAATTATAATATGACATTCAGAATGGATAACGTTGCTGAAAAAGATGTGAATTAGAATGTAAGTTTTATAAAAACGTGAATTTTTACAAGACACTTAAAAGAAATACCAAAAAATTAGCCTGTTTTACAACCCAGGGAACTCTCGAGTACATATAATCAAATTGAGAAAAAAAATAGAAATTTGTAAAAACTTGAAAAGTTAAAACAAAAAATTGTTTGACGTCAGGAAAAAAAAATGTGTAGGTATAAAAATAAAGTATTAAGTTATATAATAATACTAATATTTTACACAGCCCCCCCCCCCCCCACCCTCCGGCCATTGTTTCGCGTTTACGTCATGCTTGGCAAATTCGCTAAAACTTTTTCCTTCACTTTCCGTATTTTTTTTGTTTTTTCTTCTCAGATTTCCTAAGTCTGTCTGTACCTATATTTAGTTAGATATTACTAAACCTAAACATCCCGGCGTAGGCGTCGTCTGGGCTTTGTAATATGATGGATGAATTGAAGAATTGAGAATGTGTATGAAAAAACGTTGAGAGATAGGATAAGAAATGAAGCGATTGGAGAGTTCATTGTGTGTAAAACCGATGTTGTGACTAAAATGAACGTGAACAAATTGAGATGGTTGGGACATGTAGAGAAAATAGACGACGATGATGAAATAAGGATATCAAATAAAAATACCTGGAAGAAAGAAGATGTGTAAGGAAGCGCGGCCGTCCAAGAACCACATGTTGACCAGATTCTCAAGAACTAAGCGGTCTGAGTAAAAGGAATCGTGAAGTGTGTATGACAAATTATATAAATGTGATGGAAGCACGGAGTGTGTGTGTAAGGATAGGATAGTCTGATAGGATAGTCCTGTCGGGAGCGGATAGAATAGAACAACAGAATTATCGCGATTTCCAGCAACTAATCCATACATGGAAATACTGCAAACTCGTAGGGATTCAATTTGTCAGAACACTTGTTTCCCAAGAAGTTAAGTTACCCTTAACCTTAACCCGGGTTAAGATGCTAGAAATTGCAACTTGATGATAAGTTCTCCCTAGTGAACAGTCACTTCTTCTTTCTTATAGACAGCTAGGGCCCATTTGTCTACTGCCGCTTGTGATGTGGACTCCCATCTTTCAGGGAATCGTTCAGGCATCCTTCTTCCCTCTGGTTTCCCGTGTAAGGCTAGGTATGGTAGTCTTTGGGAGTCCATTATTCCCATATGATCTCTCCAGAACCTTTCCCTTTGTCTCCTCAATCTAGTTACATCCTGGATATCTCCATTCATCCGATGTCGGTGTTCCTTATTCTGTCACTATTGTTATTATGTTGTTAACTTCCACTTGAAGAGCAAATAAATAAATAAGAAAGAGAATATGTTTACAGAAGGTTGTAGAATATTATAACAAAACGATTTTATATTTCCATTTTCTAGGTAAATTTCCATTTTGTCCATTTTCCTTTTCTGCAGAGTTTTTATTTCAATAATTTTGATTCCGTACCTTTTATGTAAAATATTACGAATCTTTCAAATACCAGTGGGCATATCGTCCACATTTTTCTACCCACCAACCACCCCCTCCAGAGTTGACAATAATATTCGGTTGGTGACGGTTGTGTTTTTTTGCTTTCTCGAAATTATTATCAATTTCTTTTTTCTGTATATCTAGTATATATAATATTAGTTTATAGAAGTACCGGGTGGCCCAAGAGATTAATCTCTAAGCGCCCTTTTTTTATCTTTAATTTCGTTATCGTTTTTTTTTTTTTTTATTAATTATAGTTGGGCGTAAGCGTATCTTTCCTCCTTCCTTGGTTCTGTCCCCTCAGCCTGGGACTCCCATGATGGAGTCCCAGACCGATCCACCTGACCCCCGCAAGAGACCGCGCTCTCCTGATCCTTCTATGTCCCTTGACGTCAGTCGCTCTAAAGTTCCTGCTCTCGACGAAACCCGTCCACCTACGCCCGTATTCAAATATCGCCAAAATGACGCCGGTCCGTTCGAAGTTTTCGTTCAAAATGCAGATACTACAAAGCCGATAAGACCATTGGACTTCGGCAAAAGGCTATACAGTTCCAGGGTGACAGGCATCTCCAACGGCTCTATTAGAGCCGAAGGTAAGTATAAAATTTCCATTACTTTCAGATCCTCGGGTATGGCAAATGACTTCCTGGAAAGCCAATTCGTAACTGATAACTCGTATAAAGCATATATTCCGTCATTTCGCGCTACTAAGATTGGTGTCATTCGAGGAGTCTCGGATGACGTCACCATAGACGACATTCTGGAGTTTTTAGAAGTTCCCGAAAATTGTGGCAAAGTGGTCAAGGCCAGAAGACTAAACAGGAAGGTTTCGACTCAGGAAGGCACAGAATGGAAACCTACACAGACGATTGTATTGACATTCGAAGGACAGGTTCTCCCAGAACATGTTTATATATTCCACAATGCATTCCGTGTAGACAACTATGTGTTCCCCACCATCCTTTGCTTCAACTGTTGCCGTTATGGTCATACGAAAGTACAGTGCCGCTCGTCCCCCCGTTGCTTCAAATGCGGAGAGCCCCACAGCAGCGATAACTGCATAACCCCAGAAATTAAGTGCGTAAACTGTGGAGGCCATCATACGGCAGCCAATCTCTCATGCCCCGAGTTAAAGAGACAGCATGAAGTAAAAAAAACAATGGCTCTAAAAAACGTATCCTACAAAGAAGCCTTAATTGCTCACCCAAGAACTGTCTCATATGCAGATAAGGTTTCATCCTCTCGCCCGTCTGCCGTATTCACGCCGACATCACACGCCTCATCCACCATGACTCGAACTGCCTACTTATCTATACCCACTCGTAAGTTATCTAACCCAAATATTGGTTACAATCGTAAAGAACATGAAGCTAACCTTTTGTACACTAATGGGCAAGTCTCCAACCCTCCGGATGGATGCGCCCTTCAATCCCCTTCCCACGTTTCTAATTCTGACAATTTACCCATCGACCTTCTTAAACCCCTCGTTGAAAAAATCTCCCTTATTCTCTTACAATTAATTTCCAATCCATCATGTTTTTCACCGTCCATCGCTGCTAATCTCATGAAAACATTTAACTCACTCGAATTAAACAATGACAATGGCGTCGATACATAAAATAGCGAGCTTTTCTATCCTCCAATGGAATTGCCGTGGTGCAGTAATCAACCGTGATGAAATAATATCATTAATTAAATCGTACAATATAGACATAGTCGCCCTATCCGAAACGCATTTCACCGGACATTCCTATGTGAATTTCCCGGGTTTCTCTTGCGTACGAGATGACCGGCGTTCAGACAGCTGGGGTGGGGCTGCAATTCTTATCAAAAACTGTTTTTCTTACGATCAAATCGATCTTCCCCATTACCCGAACTTTCAGATTGTCGCTGTAAATATCTTAGATATATCAATCGTGTCAATGTATTCTACCGGAACACGTTTTGATGTGTCACTCTGGAGATCTATTGTTTCTAAGTTATCAGTCTCGTACCTGATCCTGGGGGATTTTAATGCTCATGCTCGCTTATGGGGAAGCCCCGACACTGACCGTGATGGCAGAGCTATTATCGATTTCGCTGACGAACTGAACCTGTCTATCTTGAACGACGGGAGACCAACTCGAGTATCGCGCCCTGGTCAGAATGATAGCGCTGTTGACATCTCAATAGGCACAAGCGATCTCACACAATTGTCATCTTGGGATGTTCTAGGTGACCCACACTCTAGTGATCACTATCCTATAACAATCTGCATAGTAAACAACAATGTAAAAATGTCAATATCGCCCCACAAAAAACAACTATATAATACCAGGAAAGCCAACTGGAGGTGTTTTAACGAGTTAATCGAATCCAATTTTGGGTCACTCTCAGGAGAGGACCCTAACAATATCGATAGTTTTGCGGAAAAATTGACAAACTTTATCCATGAGGCTGCGAGAAAATCTATACCAAAAACTCGTTCAAACAAATATTGCAAACCCTCACCTCCATGGTGGGATCAAGAATGTGGTGATATGGTCCACCGTAGATCTGAGGCAAATAAATCCTATCGGAGGAATATGTCAATGGAAAATTATTTAGAAACTCGCAAAATTCAAGCTCAGACTAAAAAATTATTAAGAAAGAAAAAACGCCAAGGGTGGAAAACATTTTGTAATTCACTTTCTCCCGACTCACGTATATCTGAAGTTTGGAACTCAATACGTAGATTTAGAGGCTCCTTCCGTTCAAAATTTAATAACAATAGATGCACGTCATGGGTTGATGATTTTGTAGATAAATTATCTTCGCCTTACGTACAAAATAAAACCGAAGTGCTGAAAAGATCCGTCCACAGTGATCCTCCGTGCGTTCTCACATCCCCGTTTTCTCGAAATGAATTACAAACAGCAATACAGTCTTGCGGGGACTCCTCGCCTGGACCTGATCTCATCCCATATTCATTTTTTAAACACTTTACCCACGACTTACTTATCTCTTTGCTTGAACTATTCAACTCTATTCTAAAAGCTAACGTAATTCCTAATTCCTGGAAAGTCCACAGCATCATCCCTATTCCGAAACCTGGAAAGGATCCATTTCTTGGTTCTTCGTACAGGCCAATAGCCTTATCTTGCTGCTTCTTAAAGATTTTGGAGCGCATGATCAAGGCAAGATTGGAATGGTTCATTGAAAAAAACTCTATTCTCCCTAATACTCAATTTGGCTTTCGAAAAGGAAAATCATGCCTCGATTGCCTGAGCATGCTGGTATCAGACATTCAAATAGCCAGATCAAACAAGAAGGAACTCGTCGCTTGCTTTCTAGACATCAACAGTGCCTACGACAATGTCATCCTCCCCCTTCTTTTTAATAAAATGATCTCTCTTGGTATTCCTACTTCAACATGTAACCTGATCTTTAACATTATGTGCCATAGAATCCTTATGATTGAAACACCAATTGGCATAATCCGCAGAGAGTCTCACAAAGGGTTACCTCAAGGTTCCGTTTTAAGTCCACTTCTCTTCAATATATATACCCATGACCTCAAAGAAATGATCCCTCCACACTGCAATATATTACAATACGCTGACGATTTTGTTGTTTATAGTTCCGGATCCGGACGGTCAGTTACTCGGACTGCCAAAATGTTAGAGGATGCGCTAGAACCGATTAATCGTTGGTTCAATGATAACGGACTTACTTTGTCTCCATCAAAAAGCCAGATAGTGATCTTTACAAATAAACACGAGACACCCGTTATTACTATTAAGTTTGACGACACTCCTATCCCCACAGTTGAATCAGTTAAATTCCTCGGCATGATTCTACATAGAAAATTATCCTGGAACTTGCATATAGAGCATGTCATGGTGAAGTGTGAAATTGGCTTGAACATACTAAGAGCTGTTTCTAGGGTCTGGTGGGGGGCACATCCCTCCACGATGAGAATCCTTTATTTTGCATTGGTTCGAAGTCATCTTGACTATGGGTGCTTCCTAATGGAGCCGCTCCCAAACTATTTGAGCATTAAATTGGGTAGGATACAATCAAAAAGCTTACGCCTTATCCTTGGTGCAATGAGATCTAGTCCTATAGTGGCTTTACAGGCGGAATGCGTGGAGATGCCTCTGTATCTTCGAAGGAAATTCCTAGCCAACAAATTTATCATCAGTAGACTCAACCAAAACGAACACCCAATATTCCCAATTCTGCAAACACTATTTGAATGATGTTCGGTTCGTCCTTATTGGAGAAATAAAATCTTCCCCTTGTTATGCTCGTCCTGGGATCACATAAACACCACTTTCTCATCTGCCTTTTCTTCTCAAATTCCTATGTTCTCTATCCCGTACCAGGTTCTGATTTTCTCGCCTAATATATTGGAAGGAATCGATATCAATAAATCTTTTTCGTCAATGAGTCCCGTATACGTGAACCGAATCTTCAACCAAAGGGTAGAACAAAATTGGCCAAACCATTTAAGGTTTTTCACTGACGGTTCTAAGTCGCAGGACGGCTGCGGCTCCGCCTTTTGTGTCCCCTCGTTGAACATCGAAAGAATGTTTTCCCTCCCTCAATCCGCTTCGATATTTACAGCTGAATGCGTTGCTCTAAAGGAAGCACTATTTGAAATCCTTTCATCTAACTTTCGACAAGCGGTGATATTTACTGACTCTTTAAGCCTAATTAACGCCTTATCAAATCGAATTACCTCTAAAACTAATTACCTTATATGCGACATAAAGTATTTTCTCTACACAACTTCCTTAAGACATATGGATATCGTCTTGGTATGGATACCAGCACACGTAGGAATAATTGGAAATGAGCTGGCGGACTCCTTGGCTAAACGGGCCCACTCGTGCGGCTCACTCCCCCATTCTTTTGCCCTTCCCGCCAGCGATTGCGTGACTGCGTCGAAAGAAGCTATTAGATGTGAGTGGAATGCGGCTTTCGTGGAGTCTCCGACCGGATCTCACTACAAATTTGTCCAGTCGGAGATTCCATCCCAGCCGTGGTTCCATGGACTATCAATTTCAAAAATAAACGTTTCTTTGATCTCGCGTCTGAGACTGGGACACTGCGTGTTAGCATCTCATCTCGCAAGAATTAGGATAGTCAACTCTCCACTTTGCGAGTGCGGAGTGGAGGAGGAAACAGCTAATCACATCTTCTTTAATTGCCCACTAATGCCTAATGAAGAATTCTTAAACGATATAAGAGAATTGTGCGTCACATTACCAGTAAATATTCAATCGTTATTGGCAATGAAGAGTAGTAAGATACATACTAGCTTAGTCAAACACCTTAAAAGATATGAGAAAAAAGTATAATTGTATTATAATCATCCACTTTGTTAATAATAAGGTTTAAAAAATATGTATATCAAAAAAAAAATCTAATAAATAATAATTCAGTGTAAATATTTTTTTGTACCACCGTATACTACAAGAACAGTGTTGTTATAATGTCGTGTTTTTTGTTTTGTGCGCGATTATAATATTTTTGTGACATTTTGTACTGCAGTATTGGGATTCGGTGTGATGGTGGGTATGAATGATATTATTATTGTTCTACTGCCCGTCGCCTGGGATCACTCGGTGTTGTAGTATAGAATGTCGAATACTTATACAATATAGTTATGTACTTATATGTATGTATAGATAAATCACCGATTTAATTGAATAATATACTTGACAATGGCTAAATCACTCGCGAACGGGTGGAGGCCAATATAAAAGTAAAAAAAAAAAAAAAAAAAAACCACCCCCTCGCTTCTTTGAAGTACACCCTTTCATCTAGCATTCCATCATTCTTTTTTTTCGGTCTAAAAATATTATATTTCAACTGCTCCAAAAATTCCTAAAACACTCAGTTAGAAATGTATAAAAGCAAGCAAAAGATTGAATTCAATTACTTCAGAACTAACCGAGCTACACGGTTAATACATAAGATTGAATATCAATAAGTCATTGGTGACATGGGCGGACCAAAAGGGTGTCTGACCACATTTTCCAACAATCCGGCAGAATTTGGATGCGAATAGTGAAAAATAAAGATGAGCGAAAGGGAACGGAAGAGGCCTACATCCAGCAGTGGAGGGACGAGGTTGGAGTAGTTAGCGGAGTTGGTTTGTTTTTAGTGTGGATCTTCCAACGGTTTATAGCAGATTCGATGAGTCTCGGTACGGACTATATGTTTACGGCGAAAGCAAGGAGTGTGTGTGAGGGCTTAGGGCGATCTGGCGTTCGGTCTTCTTTGCATATTCCGCAAAGGACGCGTCGTGAGAGATGATGCTGCAGAATAAAACTTTTTTCCAGCTTACTGGGGAAAGTATTTTGGAGCCTTGATGCTTCTAAAATATGGTCTTTAAATTTTAGGTATTACTTCCGTAATTCCAATTCCTAAATATTTTGGCATTAATCCAGTTTTCTGCGTCTGATGATGAGATTTGAGCCGATATTTTATTATGGTTAGATATATTTTGCTGACCCTCTTGCGTTTATAATCAAAGCTGCCATTTAGTGTTTCTTATCTTGCATCGAGAAAACGTAATCTAACGAATTAAATTTTTGAAATATTGTTAGAGAGGTTATTCGGGATTTCACACTTCTAGCCAACATCTTCCTGTACTCAAAACTCAATCTTCTTCTTCTACTTTCTCAACCGTTTCTCCACTATGGATGTCTAGGCCTTTTCTAATCTTTTCCACTCTTCTCTTCTTTAAGCTTTTATAATCCACCCACTACCCGAAAGGAGACATTGTCAACGACCCATATTTTCTGAGGCAGCCTATTCCTCTTTTCGTGTCCCACGGTCTCCAATTTAGGACTCTCAGTGCCCATCTGGTTATGCCCTGTCTGGCAGCATGACCTGCCCGTTGCCATTTCAATTTGGAAATAGAATCGACCATACTAACAACTTTTGTTCAGAAATTCATCTGCGAGTCTGTTCTAGCTAACATCACCGGCCTCCTTATGTTTTGTTTTCTTGTAATTTCCTTCTCTCTTTTTTTCTTGTATTTAATAACTCATAATAAATTTTACTAAGAGATGCATGTGCGATGATTGAGTGGCGAAATTAGATATGGTTGTGTGAGGCGTCCGGAATGATTGCACATTATAATATGTTTTAACTTACCTTGGCGCATGCTTGTGGGTGACAGCTGATCTATGAATAGATTATTGTTTTTTCTTATATCTGTAGTTGTTTGTTTTGTGGTTGTATTTGTAATCAAATAAAAAAAAAATGTCGATGTCGATCAACCTTTCGATGTATTCAACTTTTTCCATCACTCATTTCGAATTAGACTTCCACCATGTTCGATGATAAATTCTCCGGAATTACAAAAGTTCTAAGTGGAGGGCAATTTCTCATACAGAGATAGTGCCTGTGCATAACTTTAATTTCTGATAGAATCTATTGTATTATAATATTTTCATAAACTTTCTCCAGATTTTTCTGTTTTCCTCCATAGTAAAAATTCTAACAAACAAGTTTCGTATTACTACATTTCATAAGTAAATTCTTGGCTCAGTGAAGAACTTCTGAACGAGCAGTCGTGGTTGTGGGTTCTAATCTTAATGTTGACCACGACATGTTCTACCATTTATGATACAAGAAATTTGTTTAGTATGACTTGTGCAGAAAAAACATGCAAGCCTGAAAAAAATTCATTTCTTAATACACAGAAGTCGGGAAATGCCGGCTCACTCTACTATGTGGCCGGGTTTCTACCTGCAAGAAAACTTCTGCAAGAAGTGTCCGGCAGTCTGTCGGACAATAACTTGCGGGTATATACTACGGAGTTTATTTTTTTTTTTTTTTTTTAAACGGCAATCCACCCGTCAACGAGTGACTTATGCCATACACGATATTCTATTGTGCTACAAGTTTAAAAGATTTAAATCGGGGCAACATCCTATTACATTATCAATAATATACTCACACTCTCCTGTCATTATGTTTAAGGCAGTTGACAATGCTGTGGTATATACGAGGAGAGTTTGTGGATAATAAGTATTCGATACTCAAAGGAAAAGTCGTACAATGTTCCTTAATCTCCTCCAGAAACAGAGAGTTATCAATTAACGGACAGTTGAAAAATACATGATTGAGGGATTCCTCTTCCTCTCCACACTCGCATATGGGGGAAGCAAACACTTTGATTCTGTGCAGATGAACTGCCACACAGCAGTGGCCGATTCTCATTCTACACACTTGAGATATCTCCACTTTCTTATACGCATTTCTTTCATACCAAGGCTTTCCGGGAAACTCTGACTGTATACGTCTATAATGGGATCCGGCAATCGATTCTCTCCAAGCGACTTCCCAGCTTTTGTTTATTTCCTTAATTATAACTAGTTTTCTGTCGTTGAAGCTCGGACTGAGAGTGGGTATGGTATATCCCGAGTCACAGGCCTCCTTGGCCAGGCAATCCACAATTTCGTTTCCCTTTATTCCAACATGAGATGGTATCCAGGCCACAACTATTTCAATATTACGATTTTTTGCGATATAAAATAGGTGCTTTATCGATGAATATAAATCGTCCAAAGGACAAGCCTTGCCGTTATTCATAAGTCTTTTGACCAAACTAAGTGAATCTGTCAGAATAATAGATTGTGGAATAGATCTGTTTATTACTTCCGTTAATGCTTCTCTCAGAGCGACGCATTCGGCCGAGAAGATTGAAAATTCACATGACAATTTAACTTTTTTTTCCACTCGCAAGGAGGGAATAATGAACGAGGCGCCACATCTATCCTGATACTTTGAACCATCGGTAAAAATTTGGATGTGGTTTGGCCATCTGGACTCCATTTCTGAGCAAAATTTTTGATTCACGAAGGAGGGGTCAGTCCACTTTATAGATCTGTCTAATCCTAGTCCTACGGACTCGAGAATAGTTGGAATAGCCACTGCTGCATTGAATGAAATTGAGAAGAGAGGAGGGACAGCGTTAGAAGAGATGGTAAAGTTTGCATTGAAATATGAGAGACATTTTACCAAAGTAGGCGGGGCTTTGTTACGCCAGAATCGATGTTCATTACATAAAATGAGAAGACGATTAAGAATAGCTTTAATTGGATGAGTTGGGTTGTTTATTCGTTTTATAAGATAATTGTAAGAGAGATATTCTCTCCGAAGCGATAGAGGCATTTGGTTGCACTCCATCTGTAGAGAAACGATGGGTGAAGAACGCATCGCACCCAGAATAAGACGAAGGCACTTGGACTGAATTCTCTCTAACTTAAGAGTAAGATAATTTGGTAAGGGCTCCAAGACGATAGAAGCGTAATCTAGGTGACTTCTTACAAGGGCATTATACAGAAGTTTCATTGTTGAAGGGTGGGATCCCCACCATACTCTCGATATAGATCGAAGAACATTAATTCCCTTTTCACATTTTTTAATTACGTGCTCAATATGTATGTTCCAAGACAATTTTCTCTGTAAGAAGACGCCGAGGAACCTTACATGATCCTGAATCGGAATTTCAGAGTAATCAATTACGACTGAAATATCAGGGATTTTATGTTTTCTGGAGAAGATCACAATTTGGCTTTTGGAAGGGGAAAGGTCCAAACCATTGTGTTCGGTCCATGATTTCATTGCTAGAATGGCTCTTTTTAAATTAAATACAGCAGTGGTGATGGACTTGTGACTACAGTACAAAACGAAGTCGTCCGCATATTGTAGGATCTGGCAGTTAGATGGGATAAATATTTGAATATCAACGGTGTATATGTTAAACAATATAGGACTTAGGACTGATCCCTGTGGAAGGCCTTTGTAAATAGTTCTTGTATATGTTCCAGAAGAATCCTGAACCACGATCTGTCTTTCGCATAATATATTAAAGATCAGCCTGGTAATCGAGCACGGAATGTTTAGATCTAGTAATTTGTTTTGAAGAGTAGGAAGTAAAACATTATCATACGCGCTTGCGATATCCAAAAAAGCCGATGCAACCGTTGACCCCTTGGTATGGGCCAAGCGTACGTCAGATACGAGTGTTGAGATATTGTCCATACATGAATATGTCCTGCGAAAGCCGAACTGCCATGCTGGGGCCAAAGAATTACCCTCCATATGCCACTCCAGTCTTAACTTCAACATTCGTTCCAGAATTTTAACGAAACACGAAGAGAGAGCTATAGGTCGATATGATGAACTTAGATCAGGATCTTTTCCTGGTTTCGGGATAGGAACGATCAGTTGTCTTCGCCACTCTGGTGGAACTGACCCAGATTTTAAAACTGAGTAATATAATTTCAATAGTAATGACAAAAGTCTTTCTGGAGCGTTGCGGAAGAAGGAGTAAGGAATATCATCTATACCAGGGGATGAGTCTCCAGCGGATTTAATAGCCGCTAGAAGTTCGTCATAGCTAAAAGGTGATTCTATTTCTGATATTCCAAGAGGTAGAGATGCTGGAGATGGTAATTCCCGGATATGTGGCACGTAGGGAGGTGCCAATCTGTCCACGAACCCATCGAGCCATAATTTATGCTGAGAGTGACTCACGACTGAAGACAATGATCTACGAAATCTTTTTATGGATTCCCAGACACTACCGATAGGAGCAGCAGGGGACAGTGACTCGCAAAAATTCTTCCAACCTTGTCTTTTCTTTCTTCTTAGAGTTCGTTTCGCATTAGCTTGCGCCTTCTTGACATTCAAGTAATTCGTCTGGTTCATATCTCTTCTGTAAGTTCTCATTGCTTCTTTTCTTTTGACTATAACCTCAGAGCACTCCTCATCCCACCATGGAGGGGAGTTGGCTACTTTAAAACCTGGTCTTTTCTTTGGAATCGAAACATCTGCGGAGCGTTTAAAAATTGAACATATGACTTCAGGTAATTCATTGATTGAGTTTTGGGATTCGTTTAGAGACAGATTATCCAATTCCTCCTCAACTTGCGCCCCAAAGAGGCTCCAATCTGCTCGTTTGGTATTGTAGCCCCTAACTTGACTCCAGCGAGAGGTTAATTTTTCAATATTCCTATCAACAATCATAATAATTGGGTAGTGGTTACTAGAGTGGGAGTCCTCTAGGACTGACCATTGAGAGAGTGGAGCAAGGTCGGGAGTACATATAGATAAATCCACTGCGCTAGGTTGTTGATTGGGTAGAGGAACAAGAGTGGGGGAACCGTCGTTCAGAATACACAAATTGTTATCGTCAACAAATTCCAGCACTCGATTGCCGTAAGAATCATTGCGCTGATTACCCCAGGAAGTGGAATGAGCGTTAAAATCGCCAAGAATATAATAGGGATGGGTAAATAGAGGCAAGATTGAATTCCAGTAATTCAGATCGATTGTTGTTCTCGGTGGGATATACACTGATACGAAGATCGTATTCGATATTAAGGCTGCAACAATTTGAAAATTATTATTTTGAGGAAGGGGGATTTGAGATACAGGGAGGTTAGAAGAGATTAGTAAGGCGGCACCAGCATAGCCGTCTGCGCGATCATCGCGCAAAACTGAATATCCTGGGACTCTAAACTCGGAGCCAGGATCGAACCATGTCTCAGAGATAGCCGCAATTGATACTTTATAAGAATTAAGGATATGAAGAAGTTCGATTTTATGTGCAACAGCGCTCCTGCTGTTCCACTGAAGTACGGTTAATTTGTTACTTAGATTGATAGGGGCCATTTTGAATAATTAAATTTTGTAACAAAGGAATAATTGATGCAGCGTTGGACGGTAGGCTAGATGAGGACAAAATTTGTAGGAGAAGTTGAAGAATTTATGGTGGATTGAATATCACTCGAAGGTTCGGAATAAGAAGTAGGTATATCCAATGAATTAGACGGACCTGGGAGAGCACATCCATTTTTTGAGTGTGGGATCTCACCGTTTGTGTAAAAAAGTTGTGCGTTATGGTTTTTCAAATCGATGGATGGTGTCGTTGGAGGAGATTTACGAGGAGAGCGTGACCTTGGACGAGAGTAACTGACTACGACAGGGGTTGAAGCAGTTTTTTCGGCATAGCTTGCAATAGCAGGAGGGTGAATAATAGACGCTTGCTTATATGAAATGTTATCCATCGCCATTGAGTGTTTGATGTTTTTCTGCCTCGTAAACTCAGGGCAGTTTAAGTCTGACGCTGCATGTTTGCCCTTACAATTTACACAGGACCGACTAACTGTTAAGCATGTTTCGCTAGCGTGAGAGTCTCCACATTTTTAGCAACGAGGTGTGGAACGGCACATATTCTTCGTATGCCCGTATCTGCAGCAGTTGTAACACAATATAGTAGGGAATATGTACTGTTCTACTTTTAGTGAATTGTGGTAGAAGTAAACATTTTGAGGGAGGGTTTGTCCCTCAAACATTACCACTACGGAGCGTGAAGGTTTCCACACTGGTGATCCAGTCGTGGAATCCTTATAATTTAACCTTCGCACTTTTAACACTTTCATATTCCCAGGAACGGCCAGATTAGCGCATATCTCTTCCACCTCGAAGTCCGTGGAGATATTTCTAATTAAACCCATTTTTGTAACCTTAAATGAAGGCACATAAGCTTTTAAATTATTTTCAATTATGAAAGTAGAAGAAATAAAGTTATTTGCTGAAGCAGGTGAATTAAATTTTATAGAAATTTTGTTGCGGCCCTCTGCTTGCACTCCACCCAGGGAAATTCCATCGACCTTATTTTTAAACAATATACTGCCAAAGGTCATAGAATGTAGCGGCTTTGCCTCTACATTGCTCTGTACGAAGACGATGTACGGTCCTGGAGAACTATTACTATATTTTAGCGAGTCAGCAATCGGATTGGGTCTTGGATTCTTAAGTGCGGAGGGGTCCTCCGCCGACACATCACACGGCCTCCCCCGTTTTCTGGGGTCGGGGGGTTCCAACGAACCCTCCATCGCCCCCGCCACTCAGCCGTCGTACAAAACTAATAATATAAAATATAAAACGGTAATATAAAAAAAGAAAAATTAAAATAAAATGGAAAAACAAAAATAGGGGATACCAATCACCCTTAATGATTTTTAAAATACGAAAATAATAATGTTGATTCCAACTTGTATATTCTTGTAAGAAACACAAAACACTACTACGATACGACAACACGATGCACGTGTTCACTGTAAGAACAACCTAGCGGGAATCACTACGGAGTTTACACCTGCAAGATACTGTCTGACAGACTGCTGGATACTTCTTGCAGGTCTAATCGGCCTCACTCTTAAAGCCGATTTTAACTTGATATCTAATTATTGTCATAATGCTATTATAGTGCTAAAAAAGGTGTTGAAGAAATATGGAAAGTTAATTTATATCACTTTGGGAGTATATAAACACTATTATGGTTCCCTTATACAGCTTGTGTACAAGTTGGGTTGGACCAAAAAATTGTGATTGTGTATAGGTATTTTAATGGACAACCTAATGTAACTTAAGTACATCACAATAGGTCCCCTCTTTACGCTAAATTAAATTTCGCCAAAATGTGTCAATAGTATTAAAATAAAATTAGTTTTATAATTTTACGCTTCCGTTCCTTACAAAAAAAAAGTTATTGTGATACAAACTGTATTAAGTTGTCACTCTTTTGGTATCAACAATGTTAGCTGCCAATGTTGCAAAGTTTTTTTTTATATATTTGGGGAATAATTTACCCTAATACGATTTCTTTTAATTTTTTACTATTTGTTTTTTTTTTTGTTTATTCAAAAGCTTCTGGTTTCTGTAATTTCTGGATATTTGTTTCTATAATAACTATATCAATTTTGGTAGGTATGTTTATCTATCGAAGCATCACCAAAGGTTGTATTTATTTATTTATTTATTTATTTATTTATTACACATGGAACAGATACAGTCACAAAAACAAACATTGACAGGTACGAGAATATCCATACACAAGACCAATAACATCCGTTCACAATTAGCACACACGCAAAACAAATAGATCACATTATATGCCAAAGTCTTTTGCCTGTCCAAACACGAAGTAATATCCAAAAAGTTTAGTACTGCTTTTACAATGGAAGGAAATTTATACTTCATGTTATCAAACTTAAAATATTTTCTGTGCGTCATTGAGTTGACATTCAAAAGTAACCCCAGTTTACTCTAGAGGATTGACCCCTCCCTCCTCATAACTAAAATTATTAATTGCTTACTTGTTTTGCTGAGGTGTCTCCCCCTTAATATATTGCAGTATTGCAATGAGTCTCCGTGGAAAGTTAAATGTAAGATAAATTATTTTCATGAAATTTATAGTATGACCATATTGAGATTATACAGAATTTGATGTAGTTATAAGAAGAATGTGTGGAAAAACGTTGAGAGATAGGATAAGAAATTGAACAAGGTGAAATGGTTGGGAATTAAAATAGTGGGAATAATACGATTAGGTCAAATCTTCGCTGGTTTGTTGCGGTCACAGCTGATTGCTGGATGTGAATCGGAGAAGTGCTGCTCTGGATAATATAGGATGCTGAAGTATTTTGGAGGTAGCTAAGACCCACAAAGAGTTGTAGCGCTATAGAGAATAAAAAGAACAAAATATGCAGCTTTTACTCCCTTCTCTAGCATACTCTCTTAGGGAATTATTCAGAAAGTTTCCTTTCACTGTCTTCATCAATGTTGATAATCGAGAATGCCATGAGAGGGTCCCGAATCGAACCAGGACTTTCAAAATCGAATTTCAATTGAAAACATTTAAACATTTGCACTAAGTTAAACATTTCGTTTGAGTAGTAATTGTTTGAAGCCATTAATTTCCAATACATTTTAATTATCGCGTCAAAAGATTCTATTCGTTTAGACGTCAAAAACACACAAGACGTGCCATAGTAATTAAATACTGTTAACTCAATACTTCGTGGTTTCGCTGTAGTCAACACCTTAATTTATAATCTACTGAGGCTAAAACATAAAATTATAATCGATTTGTCGGTAGACATGCATAAACATAACTTCGCTACCTGCCCCGCTAAAGACGTTTCATTAGAAAGGGCATCGTGGGTTAACTCACCGTGAGTTATTGTGGATACAAAGATGATACTTAGTTTTGGGTGGGAGTGAGAAGAAACTCGCTTGAGTTAAAAAATAGATAGTACGATTCCTGGTCAGATAATATCTGTTGGTGAGACATACTTTTCAGAGGATTGACAGAACGTTGTGTCACAAAATATGTTAAATTTGACTCCCCTGGATGTGACTGCGGGGCGGAGAAACAGACCATACACCACATTGTATCCGAATGCAGCCTTAGAGAGTATACGGGGAATATCAGGGACTTCTTCATACTGACAGATGCAGCGACTGAATATATTTTAAAGATTGACCTAAACCTTTGACAATCAGATCTACCTGTGCTATTGTTACTGTTCTATGTCCTTATTTTAAGATGTGATGTTAAATGCCATACGATAAATAAAATAAATATCAAATTCAAATTCCTTCCAACTGTGAAAAGATTCTTGTTCCGGCCTCAAGAAGAAGACTGAAATGACTGTGTTTTTAATTTCCAATACAAAATAGTTTTCATCTCGTTACTTGTCAGGACCGCAATAATAATAATACAGTTTACCATGTTTCAAATTGTCCCTCCTTAATACTTAACCAAAAGTCCGCCCGTTTATCATTTAAGATAAGTCGTTCATTTTAGTTGAAGTAGCAATGTTAGCAAGCTTTTATCCTGCTGTAGGACTCAATGTAGCTTCTATAATGAATTCCACCCACCACAGGGAATGGGGCCCACATCCAACAAGGGTCTATAAATAGTAGACAGAAAAAATTACAGACAACCCACGATTATACGACTACTCCAATCTAGAGGGATGATATTATTGTATTAGGAATGAAGATTTTATTTCTCATATTCTAAATTTTTTAGCTTACCCACACATGCTCCTATCAGTGTTCAGATTTATCTCCTTGATATATTTTTTTGGATTGGATCTGTTTTCTTTTATTTCATCGAATCATTTTTCATTCATTCAACATCGTTTATTTGGCCTAATTGGTCTTGTTTGGTTTACAATAATCCCTTTTGGAACGCATTAATTGCACTTCGGAATCATTTTCACATTACATCTTATTTTATGGCATAATCCACCGCCACCTTGACATTTCTCTCTTTCTCTAGCCATAATGTAGGATTAATATATAAAACGTTATAGGCGGCGTTGCCGTCACCGTCGCTAAGGAAATGTATGGAATAACAGTCCCTTAACAACGAGTATGACGGACCACGTATTATATTCTGTTAGGAGATTTGACAGGAGTGGTGGTCCTGTTTGATCATAATGCTATGTTGCCAACTGATACAACACGGCTAGAGCACCTACTCTAGGAGGCAGTGCCTTAGCGCATCGCTTTGCAAGCTTCTTGGAGGTTTTGTAAATGGCCAAAGAATTAGATTCACTGACCACATTCTAAATTTAGTAGGAAAAAAATTACAGATGCCAAAGCGATATCTTTAAATTAATAGTTTAGAAAGAGAGTAAGTGTACTTCTTTGCTGAAGAAATATAAGTCGTAGTGTATTTTGATGGAGGGGTAATATTTTATTTTCGCCCATTGATTTGGTCAGTTTTCGATTTTGATTTCGTGTCATTTCACATGATATATTATTATTTGTGATGGCTTGTTTCCGTTTAGTTGAATACCACCTAACTTTACCACAGAAATATTATTTACTCAAAATAGGCTATTATGGTTTTTTGTTTTCCGTAAAATTGACAACTTGACTCTATGAGAAAGTTCGGTAAACATCCTAGTATAGGATCTCTGGGTTAGTTAACTTAACACTTATACTGCTCACGAAATCCTATATACTCTATCAAAGCTGACTAATGCTGCAACCCAGTTTTACAAATTGCATAGACGACCGAAGATGAAGTGTATGGTCAGGGATAGAAAACTGCATGGCTCTGAATGGACAGATCCACGGCCTTTTTCTTCTTTATCCTTTGTGTAGTTGATCATGCTGGTCTGTTAGTCAAGAGAGCTGCTCATCTTTTGAGCTGGATTCCCAGCTGTCCTTCCATCTTTTGGAAGGTTACCCGCTAGGACGATGAGGTTGTTACGCAGCACGATATAATGGAGTCGATAATGATGACAATAATTTTATATGTGGTCGAATATTTTTAACCAATCAGGTTATTTCGAGGTGTGTAAGACCCTCATTGATACGTAGATTTTTCCTCTGACAATTAGTTCACAAAGTTTGGTATGACCTCGGAACATGCGGGATGTTCCCTTGAGGAACATTGAAGCACTTACATCAAAGTCATATTATCATGGCGTCAACCTATTTCTTCGTTATTGATAAGGTGCTAAATATGTCTGGTGATTCGTCTCGCCGAAGTCGTGTGAGGTGCTTCAAAAAACATTATGAGAAAAACTGACAACACCGAACAATGTGTAATAAAATCGTAAAAATTAACATTCTGGGCTAATTACTTATTTTAATTGGTTTATTGTAAAACATGTCTATCAAAAAAATAAAAATGAATAAACAAAGTATATCTTAAGTAAGTAGAATTTTTTTAAGTAACAAAGAGGCAATGAAACGTTATAAATTATGCGAAATATTTTATGTACTGTTAATAAGATGTTTTTTTATAGGCGGCTCTTGAGATAGTCATATCGCAAATGCAAAAATTCGAAGAGTTAATTGTCTAATTTGCATCCTAATTAGTCCGCTTGGTATTTTAATTACATGAATAATTATCGTCGTTTTTATGCTGTGCATAAATTATTTATAATGTTTTATTAGAAACTCAAGTCACTAATTTAATAAAACAAGGCTCTGTTAGCACCAGAGAAATTTTCTTCTTCTGCTTCATCTAGGACTGCGTCCTGTCATTGCTCCTGGGACACAGATATCCAACTATCTCGCCATCTTTTATGTGGTCTTCCTGGGAGTCTGGTACCTGACGGCAGTTCGTTCGTTGCTACGCTCACCACTCTTTCAGAACTTCTCTCCTCGTGATCTCTCCAGTAGCGTCTTCAAGATCTTACCCATCGGACAATGTCCTCGATTCGAGAAAAATCTTAAATTTATTTATTCCTTAAAATTACGTTCGTAAATATATGAGTGGAAGATATTTCTTCTGGAATAAAACGTGTTTTCTCTCTTAAGAATTTTCGCTGTCAGAATTACAATGTCTCACCACTCTGAAAAGGTTTTGGGCAGTGCCTGTCCATTATCTATGACATATTATAACCACGTTCCCCGTAACAATCTGATCCCGTTGTCATAGCCGGGAGAGTCTGCCCAGTTTTGACAAACCCTAGGGTTGTTTTAGATCTGACATTCTCGAAATGTGGCTTGACTAGGGCTATAGCATTATTTCAGCTGGAGAGATAGACGACTTATGTTAGACGTTAAACTGTTTTAAAATCATAATATGGCTCTTTGATTGTTAAAAATAATTATAGCCATGACAAATATTCTGCCCGGGTTTTGCTAGTATTCGTACTAACGAAGTGTAACCATCATTTTCGGATTTGATATCACATTATAATAAAAATAAACTAAACTAAAAAGGAATCCAAAATAACAACTCAATCAAGTAAGATTATTATTCACATTAATTCACCGGACATGGCAGTTAAAGGGTGCTAATTAAAATGTAATAAGTATATAATTCGTGAATGAACTACATAATATAAAATTGGGTCCGTCAGTTTATCCTCTGTGACCAACTGTATTTCCATCTCAAAACAGCAATGTTCCGTTTTGCCAGATATATATGGAAACCAACGAAACAATTTTTATATTACAACATCCAATATTTTTTACCCTCCAGGACAATACGCCATAAAATTTTCTATGTATTATTGGAATTCAATACTTCCATCCCTCAAATATAAAAAAATGACATTTTGCTATCTAATCTTGAAATCAAACTGGAGACTCGAGTACCCAAGGGTGTAAATGATGGTAAAATAATAACTTGAGGGTGAGTTTTGATGTGCAATTTTGGGGGTTGAAATAAAAAACAATAGATTTACACCCCCTTGACAAAAATAATGCAAATTTTTTCACCTCAATTTTTTTCGTCTCTGTGGTCTATTTCATGGGGGGTGTTGATTTCTCATTAATCGCCCGAGGGAACCCCCTCGCGCATATAATATTTACGAAATACATGAGGGGGTCGTAGAAAATAATGAAAATATTGTCGTGCCTTGGAGAGGGGGGCAAAAACTAATTTTCTATTTCATTTTTTATTGTTGTTTCCTGTCAAGAAAATTTTTCATCAAATTATTTGCTTTAACGCCTACGAAATTAATATAATTTTATGATTGAAATGATCCCTTTATACCATTTAAGAATAGCAAACAATGCGGGTAACCAGAGATAGATGTGCATTATCATATCGACGGATGTACGGCATTCGGAATACTTAACTTTGGAGACGCTTTTTTTATCTTTTGGAGTTACGTGACCTTTTCAAAACATCAGCTCCTTTTTTTACTTGTTACTAAGTCAGCCAAGCGATTCTTTTAACACTTTAACCAAACAATTAACAAACACATTTCCATTCACTCATTCGTCCATTGAATCACTTTTTCGAATGTGAAACAACATCATTATTACATTTTTTCCGAGACTCTTTGATGGCTTTGTTTTAAATAATAATGGCGAGATAAAGCAGAATTAGTTAGTCTGGTAAAATAAAATTTTATAGTCGACATACAGTAGCCAAAACTTAACTACATAAATATATATTTTAATCGAAATGTTACCTGCAAAAAAAGCGATAAATGCTACTTACTTACTTACAGTCGTTATGAGAATAACTTACTTGTTAAGGCCCGCTTGCACCAACGTACATTGTTTTATTTAACTAACCAGGCGTTTAACCATTTTTTTCGCTCGAAACTAATTCAAACGTTTTCTACCAAACTCAGTTTAATCGTTGGTTAGTAAATCTAGAATTCTCTTTAATAATGATTACAAAAGGTACATTCATTTTTAGAATAATTAAACGTGAGATTAAAAAACTATCGGTAGCAGATTTTTTTTAAAAGCTTGCATAAAATCTAAATATTTTTCAACACAATCTCAATATCAATTTAATCTGTCAACTTATTGTAATTACACATGTTTTAAATAAATAAATAAAAATAAATATTTTAAGCAAACCCTCATCATTTGAAGTGCATAATCTCAACATTAAAAAACTATGTATTTTCTTGTAGGCACAACTTCTGGATTACCCAAAATAATTAATGTTGACAGATGGTTAGTCAAAGAATCACACAAGGTAATAATTAAAAAAAAACTTCTTATTTCACTTAGTACGCACTTAATTAAGTACAAAATTGACCCAACGTAATCCAGATATTTAATTCGTCAGGCTAGCCCTATACTTCAATTAGGTAATGATCACTGTTTATGATTTGGTGCAATTTGTTTTTACTGAAAGTTATTCCAGAATCCAGACTCAAGTCAACCGACTTATTATAGTTTTATTTTTTAATCGGCATTCCACCCATAAAGAATGAGTGTTCTCTGATGACTTATTACGGTGTATCAAAAGGACCATAACTACAGAAAGATATTTCTTTAAGTACATTAGTATGTTATTTTTCTTTTAATTTATATTTCATTAACATGTCAAAGTTGGGTTGATTGGCAGAAATCGCCAACAAGCGATAAATCCACCCTTTGTGTGTAAATTTATATGCAATAAAGTTTTTATTTATTTATTTATCTATGCCGTTGTTTTTTGGACGGTATAAAATATATTTGGTGCAAGCGGTCCAAAAATAAAACAAAGTACAAACTAATTAAGATGTTTTATCTCTGCTTAATTGGTTAAGATGTTAAATCGTCCATAATTTTTAAATACATAACTACTTCATTGAATGTGTTTTGTTAATGATGGTATAAAAGTATTTTTAAATATAAATTTATGCAAATATTCCATCGTTTCTCACGGCTACAGCAATGTCCATTATAAAATGATATTGGTAGCTTGGAGCAAAGATGATTTCTGAGATAAACTCTTATGTTTATGTTGAAACATTAGGAACGGTAGGCTGTTTTGGACTTCTTAATTAATTGACTGCTACTTTATGAGTGTAAAATTAGTTGTCTTCTGTATCTAATAAAAAAATAGACAAAAATTGGATGCTACTGTGTTTTTTGTTTTAATCATTAAATCAAGTCACTCTTGTTGTCCATGGACTGATCCAATTTTTCTTTTTTTTTTCAAGTTGGTACCTCTTTACTCAAATCACGCTGTCAATATTCGTATATTCTTGAAAAGAATTATCCTGTTTGGGGTAAGTAAAAATAATACGTATTATGGTAATGTGAAAATCTAAATGACAAAAAAATCTCCATTTTGACCGAGCTTTCCGAGTAAACATGAAAAAAATGTGTGGGTTTTTTTGTAGACAATTTATTAAGGACTATTTTCTCCTATCTGTGAGCATATTCCTGTAAATTCTAAAAAAAACCGCGTAGGGGACTTACTCGAGGAGGCTGCAAGATTTTGCTAGGCAATCCTATGTGTACGCTTTCATTAAAATCACATTCCAATTAAAAGGAAATAGGTTTTTTTTCAGCGGTCGAATCCTAGACTTTGAATCGGCTGGTATTGCACTGTAAATATTACTTCCATCCCAGTCATTAGGTGGATACCTACCAGGCGCGAAGCTACCTAAGAACACGATTCCCATCGAGTTACCTTTTGGACAAAATGATAGGTATAATAGTGTCTAATTTGACGTAATTCAATAAGAAATGTTAGCCCCGGCTTCCCTTCTGCAGAAATCCACCCTTTGCCACTGCAGTACCTAATGACCAGGCAGTACGTACAAAATCTTCAAGCCATTCAAATTCAGTACATCTATGAAGTGGCGAGCGCCTACCTAGTATATGTAGATACGTACCCAGCGCCCACAGTAATATTATGATGTACTAGTAATCTTACCTGCAATAATAATAACAATGGCGGACTCTGCGTGGACATGACAGCTTCATAAAGGTCCGCGCTAGGGTATCTACCCACTACCCACTATACCCAGTACCATTGCCTTCCATCCAACACGAGGAGAAAGAATCCACGAGCAAAACTCAACAAGTCTTCAATCCTTAAACTCGTTCCAAAAAATAACCAATTTTGAATTGTAAATTCGTAAAAGAATAATTTAGTTAGTAGCTACTGCAGGTGCGAAGCTATGTACATAAGAACACGATTCCTATCGAGTTACCTTTTGGAAAAAATGATTGGTGTAATAGTGGCTAATCTGACGTAATCTCATAAAAAATGTTATCCCCGGCTTCCCATCTGCAGAAATCCAACCCTCGCCACAGGACTAGTTAGGTACAAATAATTATTATATCCTGGAAGTGTTTTTTTCATTAACACTCTCACTACCATAGGTTGGAAGGTTATAATTTTTTTTCTTATTATCCGGGTATTTTTGATGATTTAAGAAAAAAAGATCTTTTCTTGGTCCTCAAGGGCTCTGACTCTGATGGTAGCAATAATGCCAAATAAAAAATATCCGAAATAAACCGAAGGATGATTTTTAAAAATGATATTGCTAATATTCTTCACGACTTTTCTGATGCGTTAGATTATTTATAAGAAAATTGACAATTTTAGAGCAGTTGGTGTGAAAAATATTGAACGGTTTATATTTATTGTTATTGCTTATTCCTAGATTAATGCATCAAATTAAAAAATACTTTCTTTATTTTCTGACTTGCGTTGTTCTGTATCAGATTCCTTGATAGAGTCTTTATACGTTACCCGAGTGCAACACCGCAACTGACATTTTAATTATTATCAATATCATGTTTACTTTCCTCACAAAGAATAGAACAACAATATTTTTATAAACGATTTTATAGCAAATTTAATAGAAAACGATACAAAGCTTTTTGTCTGCAAAATATTGAAAAAGATTCTGCTAAAGAAAAGTAATTCATCTGCTGATATGTCTTTTGTTTGGATAGCTATCCAGCAATATCCATTGGAACCACAGAAGCAGATATTTCTCAGTTTGTGTAGACTCCTCATAAAGAATTGTTATATCTAGTGTCAGGAAAGAATTGCACACGAAAAAATAACCCGTAAAAAATATCATATGGAAAAAATAACACATTTTAATTTTTATCTGTGTGATATTTTTCGCGTGTTATTTTTTCTATGTTATTTTATTTCATGCTATGTTAGTGTATAATGTAACACGTAATTACATAGGAGAAGAAATTATCTTTGTCGATCTATTTTTTTTTAATATGAATGGTGGCTTTAATTGTGCCGGGCGTATAGAGTTTCGATCTCAGTACGATAAAAAGAAACAATCGTATTTGGTCGAGTAGGATTTCCTTTAAACTTTAGCGATTTTTTAGGCGGATGTCAACATTCTGGAATTTCTTGAACCACGACATATGGTCACCACGCCAATTTTATTGGTGTTGTCTTTCAAGGGTCCTCGCCTAATTCCGGTGATGAGTGTAGGAATAAAAAAACAGTATGATGAAATTTGCTTGTGGTTATGTTAGGTTATTGTGCATACGTTTTTCTTAAGCCAACCGTTACCTGTTTTTTTGATTTTTGAATAAAAAAATGTTGGCTACTGGTTGAAGTACAGTCGCGTCCATCATCTTTGTACTCAAAAAACCAAATCCACAAAAGTTAACAGAAATTTCGAGACCGGTACAATGTCACTGTGAATAGATTTTAATTATAAACTTTGAAAAAGCATTTGAAGGTCAAACTCGCAAAAATGGATTCGTTTTGAATAAATGTTGGAAACAAATTAAATCGTTTTTTATTCAAAATTTTCCGAGAATTATGCATTCTTATAACAAATAAATAATCATAAAAATACTTTTTAAAACCAAGATTCTGTGATTTCACATCCTCTTCAATCGTTCTATTTTTTGTGGTCTTCAAAACGATACCAAACAGGCCCTTCCGCAGGTGCATGGATTACCTCATTTCGATGGTGTCTCCCATCGAGAATGGACAGATTCAAAATTTGTAAAAAGATATTTATTTATTATTGAGTTCTGTTCGTGAAGCACATTCGTGAGATACTAAATACGGGGGTGTGCAGTGACTGGATCCTCTCGATTGCTCGGTGTCTTTCTTAAGCTGGACAACATCTGACTTACGATCTGGATTTCTCATCCAACGCCCTTTAATACGTTACCACACATGACTCCACACGACTCTTGGATCTTCCCGAAACGCTTTGACATATTTTGCGTCTCGGGAGAAAGTTGGTCCAAAGTGATTCATAGACGTATTGTCACCGAGTTTACGTATACGTATGTTTGCAAAGTTTCAGGTCTCTAAGTAGTCAGGAAGTGTTTGAACAAACGATGGTAAATGGACACTTTATTGAAATAAACTCAAATACATATTTGTACCTACACTTCACGGGTATGTTGGCATCGGGCATCGAACCTGCACCCACCGAATTAACAGTCAAGCGCGCCAACCAGACTACCGACAACTTCTTTGCAAAATAACTCATTTTATTCATGCATAATCCATTATTGAGATCTACGGGCAAAACATCATTTCTATTGTAAGCAGTAATTTCTTGTATGTATAATATTCTTCCAACCGTTAGTATACTTAATGTCGGGTAATCCAACCAAATAAAGTTGTTATGCATTATTATACCCGCACTAGCTGGCTCTCTGCTATAATGGCTTATTTAAGGTTATGTTCGTTCCTTCTCTATAATCATAACATCTCTATGGTCCGGTCAGACAACACACCAACATGTTTCATCTATGGTCAGCGATTTTGGGGCCAATTCGCCTGCGGTAATTTAACGATTCCCGTTTTGTAGCCAAGTGTAATGGATGAAAAATAAACACGTACCGACCATTTAAAAAACACCAACTAATTTCCTCAAAAGATGAGGTTTTTTACCGAAGTATATGATTGGCGTAGTTAGTGGGAGCGGCGGTCTTCTGAGCGAAAGGTGTCGGATTCGAACCCCGACACTGGCGATGTAACAATTCCACACTTTGTGATACAGGCTTTTAGCCTAGTAAAAAGTCTGCAGGAAAGTAAGATCCTTTCTTTAAAAATATGCAAACGTAATATTGAGATTCAGAGTTCATTATTTTCTTAGTCATTTTCGACGAATTAATTTTGATTAGGTGCCTATCTAACATTGAATCGAACAGATCGGGGCGGCGGAAAATCGTGTGTCGGTAAAAACGCAGTCACGTGAATGATGTGGTATGGTCAAGCTGCAGGGATCATAGTCGCCCATCTCCACCACATTGATATCATGTTGTTATTATTATTATATGATTATTACTTTGTTCCCATCAAATTAAGTTTTTTGTATTATTATTATTATACCCGGCGTTGTTATTGTTATTATTGCTGTAACAATCTGTAGGTACGTACTCACCTTTTTGTTTTAATGACTTTATTTTCAGCGCAGTCTTCGTGTATACACATTGTTACTTTCATACAGAGATTTTTACAACGTGTTTATATTTTTGTTTTATGTTGTTGCAATCATAATATGCAATTTTTCACGCTTACATAATTGAAAAGGTGCTTATAGTAATTTTGTTCTGTAATTTTCATATCGTTTTTAGTAGAAATGACGTGTCAGTTTCTTTTAAGAAGCTCAAGTTACTCCCCGCCAAGGGCTTGTTTTGACAGAAGATAATCCTTGATCACTTCCTGAAAAATTATTTTAAGAAAACCCCGAGTCATAGTCATTAAACAAGATTTAAAGTAAATTCCGGTTATTGCATTTCAAAATTCAATAATAAATATGGTAAGCGCACTCTAGAATATAATGTCCCAAAGCTGTTTAATATAATGCCGTCATCTATTAAAAATGCACAAGAAAGTTGAAGAGAAAGGGACCTGGGAGAAGAAGATTTGTAACCAGCTACTTGGCTTGTACCTATCTAAAATCAGACTCAGAGAGAAGTTTGAGATAGATATTAAATTCGTTTTACTTTTAATGTGACCGAAACTATAACATCTAAAACACTTCTAAAACAATCAACATTAAATAAAGAGAAACATTCAACTCATTTTCTAACATAATATTCCGTGTACTTACCTAGTTGTTATTAAAATACGGAAATTATAAAGACGTTAACTTCCATTTTAATGAGATTTTATTTTAATTTTAATAAGTATAAATGTATAGACACAGTTATCTTTAAAAATCAAAATATCATAATATAAAAATAATGTTACAAATTTTGATATAATTTATTCGTAAACGCGAGTAACTTCCTTTCGTCGACAGCTCGTCATGCCGCCTGACATGTTGCGTCTTTCACGCTGAGTGGAAGATGATAAAATAATAATCGAGTAGTAGGGGAAACGATAAAATATCGATGATTGAATATTACATCGAAATATTGTGTCAATTTCGGTTTGTATGGAACTGTCACGAACTGTCTCATCAAGAAATTGGAGAAGATATTGAGATAAATTTATGATTTGTTGCCGAGGGCATGATGCTTATGAAAGTTGCCCCGATTAACCTAAAAACGCGAGAGGCCCGACTTTGGTGGTAGGATGAGGATTCCGCTCTGAGGAGGGCAACAAACTGGTCTTTGGAAGGACCAAGAAAGAGAGGACGGCCAAAGAAGTCCCTTGAGGAGACCATCAGAGGGGACATGGAACACCTGAAGCTTACTCCAGAAGACTGCCTCGATCGGGGCAGATGGAGAGAAAGGACCCGAGCCACCGACCCCAAATAAATGAGATATGGTGCATAGAAGAGCGGCATGGTGCATCAAAAGCATTGATGCCAGGCTCTTAGGTTCAACTCTGTAATCAATTCAGTGCGTACTAACAAAATAAGACGATATATTCTCATTCATAAATTTCAAACATTTTTTTTAAATTCTAAATTTTACAGAATTGGACCTATTTAAAATGCTTCTAGAAGTTAGTGAAATATGCAAACACAGGATTTTGTTTAAAATATTTTTTACCAAATATGCGACGAGTTGAAATTTATGCATGTATTTGACAAAACATAATAGGATGCAACAAATTTTTGGACCAATACATCACACGAAACAGTACACAATGGATCACTTACAAAAACATAACAAACATAGTTACGAGTATATTATGTTTTTGATTGTACTGCATTTCGTAAAATGGTTTTAGTTCAAATAATAAAAAAAAACAACCAAAGCATTGTATTGAATCAACTCTGTTAAATCGCTTTGCAACAAAACGCTCTCTGAAATTTCGATGACTTTGTTTGTGTAAATTGTTTGGATTGATGTGGTTGCCTAAACTCATTCGCTTTGATCGTTGATAGAGGAAGACCCCCTCTTAATGAAGTTGGATCGTCAGTCTCGATATTGAACACTGTTGTCTATAATCGAATATTCAATCATTATTATGTTTTCAGTAAGAGACAGAGAGACCACTTTATCTATCTGTCCCATCATGTCGACTGTATTTGCTATACCTACATCTATGTACCTACATACTTAGCTATCTATGTTCATGTCGCTTTTAGTTAATAACTTTTTTTGACCACAGCCTGTCGAAACCAACATGGAAGTCACTCAATAGACTGAGAACAGGTGTCTCCCGTTGTTACAGCATCCTCAAAAAATGGGGTTACAGAGAGGAAGACATCTGTAGGTGTGGTGCCAAAATGGACCACAGTCACCTATTTCATGTCTCCAAATAGGTGCGACATGCACGCCCGAGGATGCGCTACTGGTGAACGCCAGGGCTATCCGGGTGGCTGAATATTGGGGGCTTCAAATTTAATGGTGTTCCGGACACGGAAAGTAAGTAAGTTTGACCTAAAACGCGGAACAAAAAAGTTATGTTACGTAAAAGTGGCGATTTTAAAGTATTATTTTAGAGAGGTTGGAGAGGGTGGTGTGAGGAAAATTGGGCAAATTTTGATTTTTCATAACTCCATCGACCTACACAATATACAAAAAATTACGACTGCACGATCGAATGTTGGCAAAATCTGCCGAATATTAGCAAAATGAAAAATTGCATGAATGTGACGGAAGCAAGAAGTGTGTGTAAGGAGAGGCAAGTCTGGCTATCAGCTGCTTCTCTGCCTACCGCGCAAAGAATTATTTCTAACTGTTGTATATGTACCTATGTAGACTTCTTTATTAATATAGTTCATTGAATTCGTGTACTGAAAAAAATCTTACGGCATATGGTGTTGAAGTAATTTTTATGTATGTATAAAATTTAAATTAGTTTTGGTTCACGATCGATATGTTTCTGAAACAACGTAACTAATAAAGTTATTGAGTGTTTGATTATTTCTATAATCTTTCACTATGATTGATGATGGTAGCCATCAGATAATTTCGTTGCTCTCAATCAATACGATATACAAGATCTACTAATAATTGGCTTTTTAGGAAGTTGAGTTTTTTTTCGTTTCATTTTATCAAAGTAACAAGTATACGGGTGAATCTCTGTCGTAAATAGATTTTAGAATAGTCGAGGAATAACGTTCAAAGACACCTTTTTAAGAAAGTATAATTTTTTAATTATTTTGGTTATACAAATTATTATTTTAAATCCTTGGATTTTTTCTACATTCTGTATAGTATATACATATAGTATATGTATAGAATGCAGTATTCCTACAACGGTGTAGAAGAATTAAGGATGAACATTGCCGGGCTTACGACCGACTTCGGCTGGCTTAAGTGATGACTATACACTCGAAATACATTCGCCATTTCAGTTCACCCCGGCTGGGATTCGAGCCCAGACCTTCGTCTCATATGGTAGGGATCTAATCCAGGTACTTAATGTGTAAGGCAATTCGACAACACAGCTCCTCATGTTGTAGTGATCGGTCGCAAGTCCGACAATGTTCATTCTTAATTCTTGTAAAATTCTTGTAAACAACACTGTTCTAGAAAAGTATCATATTATTAAGACCATCAAAAATTAAATAGTGCAATAAGAGACATAGTTAGATATTTTTATCTTAAATAATTAAGAGAGTGGGTGTTGCAAAAACGGGATTTAAAAAAAATATATGTCAACAACTTCATTAAATATGCTTTGTGAAAAAAATAACATTGACCTTTCCTCTAGTGCATTACCGTAAAGATTTTCATGTACTTGTGTATAGATTTCTGAAACAATTTTTTATTTCTCAGACCTTACCTCATCTGCTGAAATCGCACAGAAAAATTATTTCTCGTAGTGATAATACGCTACGAGAAATAATTTCTCGTAGTGATAATCCAAATCCAGCCTTGAAGCTTTTTTAAGTGAATCAAAATTGTCCCTAAAAACTCGAATAACTGTATTTCTTATGATCATGCGATTGTGCATTCGATTTCAGGATACTCATCCACTTAACAGTTTTTATAATTTGTTTTATTTATTTATTGATTCTTCTCAACGTATATAACACAAATAATACATACAACTGTACACAGTACCTATAGTTATCGGGGTTGACAATTAATCAAAATCAAAAAGAAAACATATTTATTCTACAAATGCACAAAAGTAAAATATTATAGTCCTCATTATGACAAAATAATAACATAAAACGTATTAAGAATACTAGGTTGCATATCGGCAGAGTTGGGTACTTGTGCAAATTCTTTACTATAAAAGTGATTCATTGACCTTTTTCCTTCCATATCACTCATACCACGTTAAGCAGACGATGTTATGTTTTTTCTCTGATATTCTGTCATGCGTACCTGTTATTTTGATTAACTTATTAAGTTAATCAACCTCACAGTTATTAGGATATTAGCAATTAAAATCCTATTATTTATTCTATGTTCGTCTCTCCACGTAGGTAGATGAGATACCCGTACTTACTCGTACATGTTAATTACTTTGAAACGGTAGACGTCTGAATTATATTTTTTTAATTATACCCACACAGAACCACGACCTAGATGTGTAGATATTATTTTGTGTACGTTGTTAGTACAAATTTGTTAAAATAATATACCTACTGTATTTAAATTATATTTGTAGTATTATTATTACCCCTTAACGTACCACAACGGAACACAGAGAGCTAATAAAGCTTAAAGATTTGTGCACTACTATACTAGGTTTAAAAAAGGGTCAGAGTTTGTAGACACAGACCCAAATATTTTCCTGCACATTTCACAGTAAGCTTGTGTCGTGAAGCGAAAAATACATCGGCGTCACCGGGATTCGAAGTCAGTACCTCCTGCTTTGAAGACCAGCGCTCCAACCAACTGCGCCAACCATGTAGGTATATACACATTATTTATTTTATTTTGTTCCCTTTCGCACTTTACAATATAAAAATTTACAAGATTACATCTATTTAATCCCAGAAATAATCATGCTTGTGTCTTCCTATGTTTTCCATCTCAATCCCATATAGATGTGCTACTGTTTTCCTATGTATTCCACCAGCTCATTCCATAATCCTAGAGACTATTATTATGTAGACGTCTATATTACCTACTTGTATGTATTGGTTCGCTAGATACCTGTGCGCCCATATTGTTACCTAGTGGGAGTTCAAGGACCCCCTGGGAGGTACCTCTAACCTACGGGATCAGGTTTTCATGTCATATTATGCATAGCGTATTGTATAATAGGTTTCATGTACTTCCCTACATATTTATGCCTATTACCTATGTCAACATAAACCTATTCACCTACAGGATGATGTTATTTTGTTCTTTTGTAAACTTTCGCAGCGTGGTGAATCTTATTTATTTAATCTTTGAGTGAACAAGAAATACATATAAAAGTAAAGACAATGGACATAGTACAGATTATAAATCGTTGTTTACTAGGGCTAACTTCACTTCACTAATCTTATCTGATGTTTTTGAGAGTTTTCCAATGCGTGTGTTTTTAGAATTCTTTGAGCTTTCTTTGTTGGTGCTGGCATCACCGTCTTTAGGAGGAAGTATTTAATTTGTATAATAACTAATATATTATTTTCCATACATTTTCGAAAAACCTGGCGACTGAAACTTCAGTTGTATCAGGATGCCTCAGTTAAATTATGATGAAAAACAGGGACATGCAACTAAGAGCAAAATTCGTACTACAGACGATAATAGCGTACCCACACGAATAGGTACATCAACTTTTTATCTTTTGAATTTCATTCAGCGAAAATAATTGTTGGACTTGGACTTGTATAATACTTAAACGATAATTCAAAATCACACACGAGAATCATTAAAAGTGTTTGTGGAGCGCTGCATGCGGCGTTTGCTTTTATACCCTCATAGGATTCATTGGTTTTAACCCATTATTGGGTAATACCGCGATGGCATATTATATTTTATTATTAGTACAAATGCAAGCACAAAACAGATAACAACTATAATTATATATAAGTAATACCATGAAGAAAGACGATTAGTCCATTCATAATTCAGCTGTCACCCACAAGCATGCGCCATAGTTAAAGTAAAACATATAAGTTCATTCCGGTCGTCTCACACACCTACACTCAATCTCGCTCACACACTCGCCCATCGCACACGCACACCTAGATTATACAATTTTTTTAAACAAAAAAGATAAACCAACAAGTATTCAAAATATAGAACTACTTAGTAGAAATGTAACAGGTTTAGTTTTTATTCACCCTGTATCGTGCACTTGTACTTGCGGACAAGCAATACGCATACATTAACGTGACTATTTACCTATGAGTTGTCCTATTTTAAATAAGGATTCCATGCTTACTGCTTAGTAAAGTAGGCACCTACCTACGCAACACTGGGAGTCGTCCTCATTAGCTCTCCTGAACTCCTGATCAAGTCTAATCAAAGGGTCAATACTCCACTCTTGCTGCCAAGCTGGTTTAAGCAAGCATTATCATTTTGATTACCAAACAAACTCATTTATTGCCCCTTTGCATACGTTCAGTTGCAGTATTTCAAAGGTCGCAATTTACTTGGTGTGTGAAATATCGGATTTCCTAGACGTCCCAGTTGAAGTCCCCTAGTGAGGATCCCCGGGTTGTATATTTAGACTCTGAGGTATTGGGGTTGACTGCAAGATATTGCTTTTGCAATAAGTCCGTCCTTTATACTGGGTCGGTACTTTGTAATCTCACTCCATATACCTAAATCACATTTACATTTTTCACTCAATTTTTTTCACTCACTTTGTAATTTTGTGAGTTTCAAGTGGGTTTCAAATTACTTGCGGAAGATATACGTGTTAATAAGTTCGGCTCCTGTTGTCTTCTATTGTAGCCAAATATTTTATTATCTATAAAGTTTTTTTTTGCTCCCTTACTCTCTTTTAATATTTTTTCGAGCCTCCTGTCGTAGTCAGGTGTTTGTATAACTCCCAACAGACATTTCTCATATTCCTTAGCAATGAGATTCGCCGCACATTCTGAATGTCTTATACCACATGTTGGCTCAAAGAGAATGTAATTGTGTTTTTTTTTACACTCGTAACATAGATCACTAATTCCAGTTCTTCTATATGCTTGGACTTCTAGACTTATGACTTGGCCTGCATAACACAGCGATAGAATACCATCAGTGTTTCAGGCTAGAGGTCCTAGGTTCGGATTCCATCCAAGTCAGAAGAATTAACTTGAATTGGTGAATTTTATTCTAGCCTGGCTAGTGGCTGACAATTAGTCAGATAAAAGTTCATCACATTTAGGTGGCAAAACCTTGCGAATCTTGTGTTCCCATCAAGACAATTATGGGGTAAAAAAAATATTATATTATATACGATTGTTTTGTTGATATGGATAACAAAAACAAACCTTGTACAAATAAACAAGTACACTTGTCATTATTTTTCTGCCTCTTGACAACTCTGTCCTTATAAAAATGTTAAAGAGTCATTTATAACATCAGATATGAATGGGCTTTACGTTGACACCTACCTACATCCTACATATAAAACTCACTTGTGAAATGTACTTAATAATAATATTTCGAGTATGTATACAAGTATAGAAAAATTTGTATCTTCCTTTTTATAGTGTTCATCCTTTGATAAACCCTTCAACGCTTCTGGCTCAAAACATTAATCATAAATATCCTACATTCACCGGTACTGATATACAAAAAAATCTAAATTTTGTGAAGTTGATCTTATTACCAACGTGCACCACACCATCCTAGTGACAACTCGCTTATAATATGTTCTAATGAAACTTGGACGTTGCTGAAAAAGTATGAATCTAGTGTATATGCTGTTGAAATGGGATCACTGAGTTGAATTTGTGAGAAATTTTTAGGAATGAGTTAAGAAGGGAGACACTGCACAGTACACATGTTGAAGTGTTTCCAGAGGCCCATAGAAAGGCAGATTCTTGGCGTCATCCTTCATGAAGTTAAGAAACGAAGAGAATTTAGATGCAGAACGAATGTTGCGGATGTGATGGACTGTGTTACTAAACTACCGAACTACAGAACTGGACACAGAAACCCAGGTAGACCACAGTCAATATGTCCGATGACAGGAAAATAATGGCCGAAAACTAGTGGTACAGTGTGGTGACAGAGAGTTGCGGACACCAGGAAGAGAAGTCTATATCCAACACTGGATGGTGATAAAAACATTGAGGAACTCCCACGGGCTTAAGGCCCTCCGCATTCCCGGGTAGCACAGGCACATACCTATAGCGTCCTCTTTAACCGCACCGCAAAATATTTTTAAGAGGTGGGCTCAGGGTTAGCCAGAAGGGAGCACCCCGACAAACCCCACCCCTTACTTACATTACATTACCTCACTGGATGATGATGATGATGATTTGTCCCAAAATAAACCTATTTTAAAACTGACCCCAAAGACTTGTTCAAAAAAATTGTACAGCTGGACACACTTTCCATTTTTTTTTTCATCAAAATGTCATCCCTACATTTATTATGTAGGTAATATAATTTTGTATAGCATTGCCTACTTTGTAGACTCTTCAATATTCAGATGTTTTATTTTTATAAGATAACAGGTAGTTGTCATTTGTTTACATTTTTTTATATCTTTTTATTTTCTTTTGTTTACCGCTTTTGTTTGTCACGTAGTGAAGTACCTACCCGCATAATACATTCTTTGTTTCTACATCTACTTGTACATTCACGTGTTTTATTCTCAAACGGAAATATTTTTATTACGTACATATACAAGTAAATAATTCAGTAAAGACCCTCAGAGCGCGTCGAGAATATTGACGAACTCTTTTAAAAAATCTTTGTTTTTTTATTATTTAAGTACTTATGTTTATTGTTTTGATCCTGTATGTCTAATTTGGGAGAGTTAGATTAGAAGTTAGATGAGAATTAGATTAGATAGAGATTAGATAGAGAGTTAGATGAGAATTAGATTATCTTGGCTAGGTATTATTTTCAGAATATCTCGGCTGATAATTTCCCAAGAAAATAGGTCTCTGTTGATAATTGCCCAAGAATATAGGAGGACATTCTTAAACAATTTCAAAAATAGAGTGTACAGGCAGAAAGACTATTCTAATTGTGGACTATAGTAATATTAATTATAACTGTCGAACGCAGTAATAAAAATGTGACCGAGAAGGGACGACTACCTGCTTTATTCGCACTTATAGCTCTGACATACAATTATAATTAATCGCACTATAATTACTTTTTTTCTGAAATCACTCGATATAAAACATTCTTTTGACAAAAAAAAAATGCCTAGAAAATTACCGAAACAGGAATGAGGTAGTAGGTTGCAAGGGAAATATGTGGTTGTGAAATTGCGTTGGAAAAAGAATGAAAGTAAATAGGTTGAGATGATTTGGATACGTGGAGAGATTGTACGATGGCAAGGTAGATGGATTAGTTACTGTTCAAAACTAACCTGACTCGACCATGTTGACTATAGATTCTTAAGGAATAGGAGAGTCTGGGGTTCCTTGCTCTTTGGAATAGATGGATTTATCTATTACCTCAGGAAAACTAGGTATATTAACTGACCAAACCACGTTGATTTTATTCAGTAGTTAAGTAACATACAACAATATATGTAATGTGCTCGTTTGTGACTTTACAATAGTATCAAATGACCATTTGATGATGTTAAATTAATTATTCTTTATGTGAAAAAAAGCTTTTCGCACGGAGCTTATTACTGAGTGGTAATATTTTATTGTTTGTTAGCTTTCATTCTGTATTAATTAGAGATGCCAAACTCTCAAAAGACATCGATTTTATAAAAATTAATTCAGTAAGTAAGTACATGGTTGGCTTTGCTTTTATTGTGATTTTAAAAGTGAAAATGAAAGGTTTTTATTATGCTTGTTAATCTGTAAATAGCCTTTTCGACAAATACTCCAATGTCTCCTATTTTTACAAAATTGAATTTCCGGAAAGATCTTCTTTCATTGTACGTCGCAACTGGAATCTCAGCCAGCTTCAGAAACAACATCGTAAGCAGAGGTATCTAATAAAAGCATCGCCCAGAAGCGCTCTGTTTGGCGGGCCTGGTTTTTTCGCTGTGTTTCCTAGATTCCTAGAGAAATGTTAGAATTCGAATTACTTAGTTGTAAGTAGTATAAAAATGATCCATCGACTTTTGTAGATGTTTTTTTTTCTCACCATCGATGTCCCTGTCTTCCTCCCTTAAATCAGGTGATCAAGTTGCCGTGGCGCTGTTCGCAGGTTTGATACCTGGCAGGGTACATAAATAAATTAAAATTTAATTAACGTAAGCCACTTACAGAATGTGTTATCTTAATCAATTATTTAGATGCATATAAGTTACTCCGATTAAACATTGAGCTACACCGTGGACTAACGAGTCGAGTACAATCATTTAAACTTTACCTACAATTGTTTGTTATTATACCTTAAGGTATAATAAGGTAAGGTACTTAAGTATATATTTGTCTTTTATCACGAACTTTAAATTTTAAATTGCTTTTGACTACCCAGCTATTGTATTTTGGTAATCTTTGAGTCTTCATTGGTTTATTTGTTGTTAATGTTCAAACTGTGTATACTTGTTTTAAAAACTGTACATATGTAAGTTAAGTACTTACCCAAAAGATCAATGAAATAAATAAAATGCCTACTACCATTTTGTAATGCCACTATTGACCATTTTACCGTTTCAGGAATTCTGATTTGCCTATTATTTAAGACTTGGAAATATTCTATACTTGGGTCAACGTATCTCAAAGCTACAATTTCCCCAAATCACTATTTATCAGTATTCTTTCTTTCAAAAAATATGCACTTAGTTCAGTTTTCCTCGCCGCATTTAATTTAATCGTGCAACCATACATACAGACAGGCATACAGGTAGATAAAGTTATTTTATGAATATAATAAAATTCATCAGATTTAGTATATATTTAATTTCAAACTATTAATTGTTTGATAATAATAACGTAAGCAATGTCTACCTACCTGTAATATTATTATTGTAATAATTGGCCTCCTACTGCGTATTCTTAATCTCCTGTATCTTCGTTAAAAATAAAATTATTAACTATACGCGAACTAATTTATACCCGTACAAGCAAAGGGTATTATATCTGTCGAGTAGTGTGAGATCATAAAAACCTAGATGTACATCAAGAGTGGTATTCCGATAGGTATCAGAAAAGCCCACGGCAATAAGTTTATTACCAGAGACCATAACCTAAGTGGGGTAGACTTCTTCTTTAGTCCTGATCTCTCCACTGCTGGATATATGTAGTGTAGGTCTCTTCCAAACGTTTCCATGTCTTTCTATTGTTCACCTTTCCCACCCATTACCACTGTCCAGAGTCCACCCGCTGTTGAGGGGTTTACGGTAAAATCAATTCGTCTATAATCAATTGGTCTAAAATCAATTCGTCTAAAATCAATTCGTCTAATTATCAATTCGTCTAAAATCAATTCGGCCAAAATCAATTTGCCTAACGATCAATTCGTCGATTTTACACGAATTCATTTCAGACGAATTGATAATTAGACTAATTGATTTTAGACGAATTGATTTTAGACGAACTTACCGGACACCCTGTTGAGGTTATGTCATCTCCCTCTTTTCTGTGACCTCCCGACACATTTTAAAGTATAGACTATATAAAAAATACATCAGGTCCCAGACATTTCGGTATAAACATGAAGTTGCCCGCAAGCCGCTAGGAAATATTTGTAGACGCTAATTTAGCTACAAATATTGCAGCATCTGCTAGGTATAGAGTGTTTTCTTATCCTTAAGTCGATAAATTTAGTGGTGGCAACACAATCATGCTGGCAATACCTAGTAATGTTCTTTTTAATCTACTTCTATACTCCCTGCCGCTCACCTATCCCAAATTTACTGGGACACATCATAGACAACCGGTCAAACTTTCGTTTGTCTCTTTCTCGTAAAGTATTTTAAGTAGTAGTTAGATGAAGATAGCACGAGGGTACTCTTCATGACTATATAATCTGCCCCCTCTATCCTACTTTTTCTGTAGGTAAGTATGGGTAATTTCGTTAATTCTCTATATGTTTTCAATAATTAAAAACGTGTATATTTTTGCGCCATTTAGCAGCGGAAATGACAACTTTATAATACTTGTTGCCTTTTTAATGAACTGTGCAATTAAGACTGTTATTACTCATACAATACAAAGGATGGTAACTTATTAACGAGAACACTACGTTTTGAGATAAATTGAATATTGTTAATTTAATGTATTCTTAATGGTCCGGTTTTGCCATAATAGAATGTACTAAAACAGGAAGATGTTGTGTAAAGGATATTACTTAAGGGGCAGAGTATCCCAAAAACGTTTCCCGTGCCAGTAACGTTCAGAATCGCTTGAACAAATTATATCTTTTTTTAAACAATTTCGCTTTCTTTCTTTTTTTAAATATTTTTGCATATTATCACCACGAGAACTACTCGCATTATTTTGTGCGACTTTCACGAAGGGAGTTATTTTCTTTAAAAACAAAATCAGAGATACTTTTTTTCAGGAACTATTATATTTAGAAGATCTGTTATGCCTTGTTCACATGCTGGTCGAGATACCACATTTTTTGTGCTCATGAGAAAAAGGCGTTAACCGTTGGTTATGTACACAATCCAAGACAATCACCCCGTCCGCACGTCTTTTTACTCATTCACACAAAACTTGTGGAGGCTCGGCTAACATCTGGCGCCAGCATTAGAGTAATTCACTAAAACAAAGTTCAATGTATCTACCATTAATTTTTACAAGGCATATTTAGTAAGGTTGTTGAGATATTTTTTCTGAAATTTGAAAAATATCCCTTTAACGACACCCACTACCTTAATCGTATTTACGGTTCAGGATTAATGTTGATTTAAAAGTGTGCGATATCCGACCAATGCGATACTTTATTGCTTTGTAAAATCCAAAAGTAATATTCTAAAAATATGTACTTACCAATTTCCTTCAAAAAATATATTATTAAATGAATGTTTTAGCTCATAGAGTGTTGAATGTACGGAGTTTGCAAAATAATAGCAGTCATCTTTCCACACCTAACCACCATAGGGTATCTGGCAAACGATGTGCGAATGTCATTTACCTTGCCAATGGATTCGAAAATACTCACAGTTATTCCAGGTGGTACCATAATGAACAATAGGGTCAAATCTATGGAGCTTGGTTCTTGCCGGAGACTTGCGGGAAATGAAAGTATGGTTGCCTGGAAAACATGCTTGCCCTATCATTCTGGCAAAATACTATCAAATTCTGACCCGGGGGCTTTACGCTATGATCATTTTTGTGTTGTGACAAAAATCTTACACCACTTTTTCCGTGGATATTTAGTAAATTATTTTGTTTTCTTTTTTTAACATTATTGTTGAAGGTTTTAGTAATGATACTTACTCAAAAGAGTATTGCACCTTTCATGGTAAGCTCAAAATGTGTCATGAAGTGCACAATACATCCTAAAAGTATTTATATTTTAATCTAGTGCTTTTATTTGGAAAATACGCACTACAACCGACTGATCCATCAGCCATGGTAGGTATGTATCTTATCCACTGTTCGTTTATCTTTTTATCCATCCATTTGTCCATTTATCCATCCTTTTCCAGAAAACCCAAAGAGTAATGAAATTTACGTGTTGAAGAAAAATTGAGGAAAACGTAATTCGCACAGAAATTCAGACAGTATTTAAAAAATACATTAATGAACTGAGAAGGTTCAATTGATGCATATTAAATTTGCTTCTATGTTTAAGACATTTCTATAGATTCGTTATTCTTTGAATTCTCAACCTTTTCAATGCTCTGGAGCAATTTAATAATATTTAACGTTATCATTTTCCTATAAATATAAATCAAATGTTTATACAAGGAAATTAAATATCTTTTTGATATCAGCGCAGTAATCTCTGGTGCACGTACAACGCTCATATATTTTTGCAATCAGCAAAGAAACGCCCACTATATAAAAGCAATATTATATTTATGGAGTGTGCGCCGATGGCGATTCTAAAAATGATGAGAAATAGATTGAAAATATTATTGTTAAACATAATGCTCTTCTTTACAAAGCATTGAGAAGAGAATCCTAGTATTATGCAGATTAGTTTTGCATTTTTTTTCTATTTAAAAGAGTTTTTCATACATGCAGGTATTTGTCATATACCTATCTAGATTCTAAATGTGATGCAATGAATGAAAAGAGTCTTTAATTCATATCTAAGTTGAAAAGTACATTCGTTCATTTATGCTATCATGGAATTATGGGGTAACCAGCGCGGGGTGTGTCAGTTATACATTATCTTATCAAAAGATACACGACACAAACATGCCTTGTAATTAGGGCTGCCACCTCTCCGGGTTTGACCCGGAGTCTACGGGTTTGAGTGGTGTTCTCCGGGCTCCGGGTTAGCATAGTGTATCTCCGGGTCTGAAATTTTTGTCAGGACTAAAAAAAAAAAGGAAAATACTCGGGGTCCCGGTCCCCCCCCCATAGAAAAACTGGGTCTTCGGGTCAGCATAGTAAATCTCCGGGTTTGGAATTATGGTGTGGACCAAAAAAAAAAAGTTCAACTATGGTCACGAATTCGTTTTTTCCGAATCTCCGGGTCTACGCTCTTACAAAGGTGGCAGCCCTAATTGTATTAGGTATCTATACCTACATACCTACCAGTGACTAAGGGCGGATTTCTACAGAAGGGAAGCCGGGGCTAACATTTCTTATGGGATTACGTCAGATTAGACACTATTGTACCTATAATTTTTTCCAAAAGGGGATTTTCCAAGATGGGAATCGTGTTCTTAGGTAGCTTCGCGCTTGCTACCTACACGACTCGCCTTTACGGGATATTCTTAAACAAAATTTAAAAGAGTGGAGACACTATTCCAATTTTTTGCAGCGATATAGATTTTATTTCAGATACGATCATGGCTAACTGAAAAAGTATGCCACTTGAATTGGCAAGCCTTTCTGAAGACGAATAAAAAAATCATTACGTATATAGGTATGGTAAAAGGTTTAGAATTTCTAATCAGCAATTGCCCGCCCGGGTGGGGTTAAGTCTGACACAATGACTAGACCGAAAAATCTACTGCTTAATCCTTTTAACGTTTCTATGACTTATTTGATAAAATATTAAATTTATTGCCCTAATTAATTACCGTTTTACCCAGAAAAGGGTTTTTCGATAAGAAAACCCTCGCTTTTACTAATTTTATTCCATTTCAATGTGAATTTTAGATGGCTCCAAATTGGCTGAAATGGTAAACATTCACGTGCTACCTCCATAGGACACGTCCTTTTATCTATCGAATTAAATTTCTGTTCATTTACTCACCCTCTCGACTTTTTATCTAGTCTCCATTTTACTTTCGTTGTAGTGCTAACTATCATTGCTTAGAGCCTGTTCCTGGGATATAGATCTCCAGCTGTCTCGCCATCCTAAGTGTGCAGTCTTCCTGGGTATCCTTATCCTTACCCGATGGCAACTAGCTCGTTCGCTACTACCCTCACCACTCGTTCTCTCTATCTAGAATAACTGCTTCATGATATTCCTTATCGCACAACATCTTCAACTTCGCAAGTCCTTTGTAATTCAGAATTTCTCACTCTGTTTCGAATTGTCAGAACGCAGTGGATCGGAGAGTCTTCATCTAGGTAATTCCCCAGAGACTTTAACAGTTTGAATTCCTATTGACAAATAAAAATAGGTGTCTTCTTATTGAGAGCACCTGTTTGAACTGGATAAGCTAGTAAAATATCAGGCAATTGATCAAAAATCTCTTTAATATGGGGTGCTAGAGAACTTTTATTATGTCACAGAAATCCTGAACACCCACATATTTAATTTTGTTTCTGAAACATAGAGTTATTTAGGCTTCCACAATGTGTATCCTTTAATAAACATTATGTTTTTACAGTACCTATTTCGTTATTTTTATAACACTCATGTTATATTTTTTGAACGTTGACAGGGGTTTTTCGTTCTCACCCACGAAAAATATTAATGTTTTTTTTTTGTTATTTCACCAGCGGTAGGCTTTGGTGTATTAAAAATATCGTATGTAATTTAAATAACGTCGAAAGCGAAATATTCATGTGGAAATTTATCGATATTATTTGCGGTTTCGCCTGTCAACAAGTTGTATTACTTGCCACAAACGCATATAATATTCACAAACATGTATTGAATACTTACAGGAAGGTACAAAAATATTAAACAATAGAATCTAACGCCCTCATCCAATCTACAGAATATTTTCGGAATTAACAGTCGGAACTTAAAGTCGAAATACTCTTTCCTAAACAAATTGCTTTGGTCCTTTGATTAGTCTTTTGATTTTTATGTTTATCTCATACATTATGATATAAAATAGGATAGAGTAATCTACTGTACGTACTGTACAAGTACGTACTGTTTCTGATTTTTCTGTTTACGTACTCTTTCTCTTTACGTACTCGTACTGTTTCTGAAAAATCAGAAACAGTACGAGTACGTACAGTTTCTGATTTTTCTCTTCTCAAGGCTTTTTCGATGTGGTATCGGTATGCTATAAAAAAATGAATAGATGTCGTCCATTATTCAATTTATAATACAAAAGTATCAAACCTAAATATTTTTATATAATTTCGGAAACAATGGGTATATATAGTGCTTTATTTGTAGATATTTAATTTTTTTACCTTTCATTTACTTGAGCTGTTTTTTAGCTTCAGGACCCTGTAGAAAAACCCCAGACTATTAAGCCAATATTTAGCAGGCTTTTTGACCCTAGTGTAAAAAAAAATTGCCGAAGCATTAACCTTCAGATGACCTTACAAGGTCATGAAGAGCTTCAGTAGATTCTGCAGCATATTAATTTTTTTTATGGTGGAATTTTATTTGAAAATACAATATTCATTTGTTAATACAAACAAAACAATGATCGATTATATTTGAACATATTTACATGTATCCTTGTCTCCATTGGGAGTCTCCAAGTAGACGACAAGGCTTTGTAACATGGATTTTGGGGTGAGTCTCATCCATCAAGCCGGTCACATGGGACGCCGGGGTCTGTTTCTCCTCATCCCTTCGTCCTTTAGGATTAGATGATGATGGTATGAGTGGATGAGAGAGAAATTCTGCGATTTTGAATTATATTATGGTTGGATTACTCACGAATAAGTTATTACAATATTTCGTAAATACACCTCTTATTGAAATGTTATTGAAATTTTGTATTTCCACTTATATTTTAATTTTATATTTTTTAATAGAAGGATTTCGTTTTGGAGTCTTTGATGAAGGATTTCACCAACTTCTTTGATGAGAAGTAGCGGAGATAGGAGCCACCTATCATTATTTTTCATACAAACATTGTGTTTGGTGGCTCCTTTCTCCGCTGTTCTCTACCTGAAAAGTTGGTAAAAACCGGTATCAGTCTTTGTAGGTATTTAATACATTATATTTGAGGTTAGCTAGCAGGGACCGCAGCATTGCGATAAGGTCGTCCTAGTGAACAAGTGTTATAATACCTATCTATATCACATATAATGTTAACATATTCCTGTATTTTGTTAAAGGAGAAAGTGCTTGAAATTTTGACAGTGCTTCGACTGGTTCAAATAATGAAATACGAAAATCAAATGAGAGTGAAAGTTGTATGGAGTCCTTATAATTATTATAGTGGCCTTGGAAGGAAAATCCCTAATCCATCACTGGGAGTACGCTAACAGGGTAACAGTCAGGAAATCTAAATAATACAAGAGACAAAATATCGTATCCTTAAATTCAGCAGTCAATAAAGTTATCAAAAAAAAAGAAGATTCACCAATCATTCTGACTGTCTTTATTTAAAGTGTGAAAAGGCAGTGGTATGTCGTGCATCTATCAATTAAAATAGATCTGTAAATAGATCTGACACCAACCACCCCATGATCGTATACATGGATCATAATATATATATAGTATCTACAATTATTTCTATTATGCTATAATTCAAGCTTTTGATTATGTTATTAAATGTACTCACCTGCATGTATGCATTTTCAAGGATTGAATATTGAACAAGGGTCGGCACTGGTAAACATTAAATACTGCTGATGATATCCCTTTAGATATCTACGTCCGAAATTCATACTACTCTATATCTATTTACCTCAGATTTGCTCCTCATTTTCTCAGTATGTTTCGTTCTTACATCATCCCCTATCTGCCGGTCTTGATAAGGGTCTTTTCACCCTTTTTTCGTCCAACGAGACGATATAATTAACTCTAAAATGAATTCAATTATCTTCTATACCAATATTGTGTTATTTTTCACACTACCCTTCAATTCACTGAGCCGTGAATTCTCCTCTAATCTAGTTTTCAACCCTTATGGACACATTGTGCCAAATGGTAGCAGGCAAACGTTGATACACTTTAGTTTAGATTTTGACTGCCATTGTTTGATATTAGAAATGTCAGGGAAGAAAAAGTAACAGTAACAATTCAATTGTTTATTTTTTAATTAGACAGTCCAACCAAGTTGGGTGATTTGTTCCAGTGACGAACTTCACATACATCTGCCCTTCACACAAGCATTCGGTTGCTTAAGTAGGGCAGTATCCAAAATTATAGTATGTGATTGTGATTCGGGTGATATTGTAAATGTTGTTATTTTGTAATAAAGTGATTTAAATAAATAAATAAAAAAATAAAAAATCCTCCAAAACTCTTTCGATAAGAAGAGACAAAAGAAAATATATCTATCAAAACTTTAAGTTGTACCTGTCTAGGAACCTCGCAATTACGTGATAATACTCCATTGGATTCATTGACCAGAAGTTAAACAGAGCTCAACGGTCTGGCGAAGTTATGTTGAAAGAAGGTTTCACCACAATCCCGCAATGGACAAGCAAACAGGATATGGCTCACCATCCTTTCCACCGTGGGTTCAGATTCGACACCAATTTTGCAACCATGGAAACCAACCATTTTTGAAAGATAGACGATGTGTCAAACGTAGACATCCCGGGGTTTACTAATGTGATCAGTCTTTGTTGAAGTTAGCTAAAAATAAGATATTCAATCCAGTTCCAATATAACAGTGATTGTAGAGCAAGCAGACATCTCTATATCCTAATAACTTAGGTATACATACAAACACTTATATTCTAGCAATAGTGAGAGATAGTTGGGTCCTTGTTATAACATTAAGCTGGTAGCAGGATGCAGCACGATTGTCCAGTTGGGTTTAATTTGTAATCACTATGGTTAGGTATATACCATCCAGCTGGTCACCACATTGTGTCGACAGAAGCGTATCATCCCCTTTATCGTCCAGAACTAGATCTTCCCTCCTAATCACAGCATTGTCATGAGATGGGTCAATCATTGTACGGATTAAACTGATCAGATTATCCAATTTCACCGTCGGTTGTTTCACATATATTATTTCACCTATAGGTATTTGTATACCATCCTCTCTTTTCGTCAAAGGAGCATTTCAGCCGAACTGTTATTAATTGTCGTGCATATTAGGGTCCTTCAAAAACATCTGTCACTTTGAAATTTAGAGTGCTTAACTAGCTAATTTTTCAACATATTTTTTTTTGCTGTGAATTAGAATAGCTGATCTGGTGGTGAGGAATCTTGCATATTTGCTGGTCTAACAGTCTTGAACCAGTGGTGCACAGTATCTTCTACACAGGAGACACATATTCGATTTAACCATCTTAGTGCAGTAAGGAGAGGAAATTTAATGGCATTTCTAGGAAAAAACTATAGACACTTTTTTCTCCATCATACTTTACGTATTTGGGTGCGCTGAATCCGAATTTTAACTTTGCCACCTCGTAAATGTGATGCGTTCTGAGATATCTCAGAAAGAAAGAGAAAAAATGCTTTTTTTACATACTTTGACTGATAATTCAAAAAGTATTCATTTTAGAGAAAAGAAGCTTAGGACAAGAATAAACTTCACCAAATTTGCTATAAAATGACATATAAATCTTTTTTGTGGCATAAACCGTTAAGGCATCAGAGCGAGCTAAAATAGGGCGTAATTTTCACCCTACAGCCAAAAATTATATATGTTTGTAATTTTTCGCTCATAACTCAGGACCTTCAAACTTTTGAGCAAAAATATCTAAGAGAAAAATAAAGTGCATATTTTTTTCTTTAATTTATGCTACCAGTGTTTCGTCGACGGACAAACAGTCTAGGCGCTAGAGCGCATTGAAGTTTAGTATAGTACATTAGAAGCAGTTTTGACTATTATTTAAACTGATATATAACGATAAAAAAATACTTAATTGTAGGCAGTGCACTTGAATATATAAGAACAAAGGCTGTTATATTTATATTTTAAGGTTTTCCACCACTTAATAGTGCTGCGTTTATAGAAATGTCAGAATAACTCAGAAACAATAGCTATTTCTTTGTTTTTTTGTCCATAATTTAAAAATTTAAAACTTTAAAGGAATTATTTTATTGAAAAAGTAAACTACATTTAATTATCTATGAATCACTTCTATTTTTTTTTAATCAGATGAACCATTCAAGAGCCAGAGCGCTTTAAAATTAAATCAAAATGGAAAAATCGTCCAATTACTGTACTTTCTTTTTTTTCTCGCCTACGGATGAGAAGGTACGTACTTTTAATGAAAAAAATATAAAAGAAAATTAAATTTTCTACAAATTATGTCTCTTGAGTTTTTTCACTCAGACGTACAGGTTCGGAGTTAATATTTAATTTTCTTTTATATTTTTTTCATTAAAAGTACGTACCTTCTCATCCGTAGGCGAGAAACCAAAGAAAGTACAGTAATTGGACGATTTTTCCATTTTGATTTCATTTTAATGCGCTCTGGCTCTTGAATGATTCATCTGATTAAAAAAAAAATAGAAGTGATTCATAGATAATTAAATGTAGTTTACTTTGTCAATAAAATAATTCCTTTAAAGTTTTAAATTTTTAAATTATGGACAAAAAAACAAAGAAATAGCTATTGTTTCTGAGTTATTCTGACATTTCTATAAACGCAGCACTATTAAGTGGTGGCAAACCTTAAAATATAAATATAACAGCCTTTTTTCTTATATATTCAAGTGCATTGCCTACAATTAAGTATTTTTTGATCGTTATATATCAGTTTAAATAATAGTCAAAACTGCTTCTAATGTACTATACTAAACTTCAATGCGCTCTAGCGCCTAGACTGTTTGTTCGTCGACGAAACACTGGTAGCATAAATTAAAGAAAAAAATATGCACTTTATTTTTTTCTTAGATATTTTTGCTCAAAAGTTTGTAGGTTCTGAGTTATGAGCGAAAAATTACAAACATATAATTTTTGGCTGTAGAGTGAAAATTACGCTCTATTTTAGCTCGCTCTGATGCCTTAACGGTTTACGCCACAAAAAAGATTTATATGTCATTTTGTAGGAAATTTGGTGAAGTTTATTCTTGTCCTAAGCTTCTTTTCTCTAAAATGAATACTTTTTGAATTATCAGTCAAAGTATGTAAAAAAAGCATTTTTTCTCTTTCTTTCTGAGATATCTCAGAACGCATCACATTTACGAGGTGGCAAAGTTGAAATTCGGATTCAGCGCCCCCAAATACGTAAAGTATGATGGAGAAAAAAATGTCTATAGTTTTTTCTCCGCGAAAATACGATATTATTGTACTACTACCTTTAGTTTAAAATCGAGGTTCTCAGTTCGTGAGTTGATAACTTTTCCTGCTAGCAGTCCAGCTGGATAGATGACTTTTTAATCATTAGAAATGATTTTAGAAGAAAAATCACCAACAAGTATTGGAGACCAAGTTATGCAGACAGTACCCATGCTGTGTTGTGCTGGAGACAAAACTGGTAGCGAAAAATTGTCCTATTGCTTGAAAATCGTGATTATAGTGATGAGATCATTCCAGACCAAAAAATAAATCGGGACAAAAAGTAGTCAAGGTGTTAGCTGGTGAAGATCGTATCACTGCGATAAGCTCGCACTGGTGAACAAATATTGTAGAATCTGTACTGTAGAATGTAGTATTTCAGTATTCTATTCATATTTTCAACCTGTCGTGTGTTGTATAAAATTATTTATCTTTCTTAATCGCATAATATCTATATTTATAATACACTATTTTATTTGCTTGTTAAAAACATAATATTTTATTATTATAAAAATAATACTCGGACCGTTTATAATAAAATTTAACAATAATTTTTAATGTCTTAATTTTAATACTTACATCCTATGATTTAATTAATAGATTACGAATCTATTATTATTTAATGATTTTTCTGTGAAATCTTTAGAGTCATCTCAAACAACATGATTAAAATACTCGTATCCTATAGATAACTTCTTCTTCTATCGTTTGCAAACCACCGTAGTAAGTTTTACAAATTGGTGACCTTAGAGTCAAAGTTCCTGTACGTCAATATTTTTATGGTATTCATGTCTTGTGACTTTAAAATTTGGTCGATGGTATTAGTAATTACCGATACTACAAATAAAACCGTATATGTATAGGGTACTGAACTACTTCTTGGGAAAAATCGACCAACTGAGGTGAACTTTACATTTTTTCAAAGCAAATTAAGGGTTGTCACATACACAAAATTTCACGTTTTAGTGACCTTGTTTTATTCTAACGGTTTCTTAAACCATTTAAAATTATTTGTGAAAACATTGTTGTATTCTAATGTTATGCGTAAAGGGCTATAATAATAACATTAATAACAAGTATCTGTAATACAAAATTCTTACATTATACAAAAAAACCTCCAACATTTGTGAAGTTAGATTCCGAAACCTGTCGCGAACTACGTAATCGCAAATAGCTGATACAAGTTACTATTATTGTGCTTAAATACTATAACCATGTTACTATGTTACTATATCCAAATAGAATTGACGTATGGGCTATATCCCACGGTCCGTGAATCCTGCTTCGTCCGTAGATTCGCATGCCGTGGGAAGGAGTGAGTCCGTGAATCTACAGACTTTTTCATAGCAATTTGTATGGCGGTACGTGATATCGCAGACGTGCACGGACCGTGGGAAATAGGTTGCCTGTGAATCCGCGGACACGCCTTGATGAATCCAGATGAATCCGTCTAATCCATAGCGTTTGGATAACTTGCAGTTGAATCCAATATATATACGTAGATATTTCTTTAGGAAACATCCCAAACAGACAGTTTTTTTTATTTTATTTCTTCTTTTCTATTTTAAAATGTATTTTAATTAAAATTAAACTTTTTTTTTTAATTATTTCAATGTTAATTTATAGTTAAATAATTACAAAATGTGTGGGTGTGTGTGTGTGTGTGTGTGCGTGCGTGCATGCTTATGACTGATCTTCGGCTGGTTTAATGTGATCACTTTATACTTATGTAACATTCAACAACTCCGGTCCATCCATCTGTTAATTTTCAGAATAAAATACATGTTACACAATATAATATAACAACAAATGCATATAAAACAAAATTATTATTGTAAACGCGCCCGGCGAATTATTTAAGTGTAATCAGACTACATTAACCTACCGACGCGACCATCAGTGGTGAGCTTGATGGAAGTGCATCCTTTGCTGTATATCTGTTGAGATAACTACCTGTTAATTCAACTGATAATATGTAGAAGAGCCGATGTTGTTTTATTAAAAATTATATGTATTTATTTATGTACCTATTAGCTTATTACGATACTTCATTTTCTATAGTATAACTATAAAACGTAATACATATATATTCCATTTGTCGCCGCCACACGCTTGCGACCGTCCACAAGTTTTTTGTGTATATGAGTAAAAAGGCGTGTGGATGGAACGTTTGTCTTGGCTCGTTTACGTAACAGACCGTTGACGCCTTTTTACTCATGAACGCAAAAAACTCGTGGACGCTCGCAAGCGTGTGGCGGCGACATTAACTTTTACTTAAAGTATTATACGGAATCGGTAGGTATTACCCATATAATTATTATTGCATATTCCACCTAGTGTATGTCGACATTAACAATGTCACATTTAAGGGCTTGGCACCAGAAATGACGTCAGTCTTTTCCCACGGCAATAGTGTTCAAAATCGCGTGACAATCGCATGATCTTCTTCTTCTTCTTCTTCGTCAGCCTTGGTCCCTCCACTGCTGGATGTAAGCCTCTTCCATTCGTTTCCAGTCCTTTCGATCCCTCGCCTTTCTGACCCACTGTCTACCCGCTACCGAGGTCACGTCGTCCGCCCATCTTTTCTGGGGCCTTCTGACACCTCTTCTGTTTTCCCATGGCCTCCACTTTGCGAGTCTGGGAGTCCATCTATTCTCGTCTTGCCTTGCTATGTGCCCTGCCCATTGCCATTTGAGTGTTGCTGTACGATCCATGACGTCGACAACTTGGGTTCTTGCATGATAATTGCAATAATCTTGCATTAATCGCATGATACAATGGTGAAAATAGCGTTTTTTTAATTTTTTGAGGTTAATTTTGCGTCTATCAAAAAACTTTTACGGTTATTCCCTAGGTTTTAATGCATATTATCAGTACAAAAAAAAATTTTACTCGACGACTTTCAGGAAAACAGTTTCCGTCTTTCGGAAAAAAGATCAGAGGTGTTTTCCATTTTTTTTTTTGAGAAATCTATACAATATATAAAAAATCTTTTACGGTTATTTCCTAGATAAAGGTTCAATGCATCTACCCTATTTTGTTCCAAAGCATAATTAATAACGGTTGTCGAGATAGAAGGTCTCCCGTTTTTAGAAATTTTTGAAATGTCGGTATGCATACTCTTAACATTACTTACTGTTAATTAATACTGATTCAAAAGTTATTCATAGGTACAAAAATACATAATACAAGAATATGATACTAAATTGATAACATGTAGCTACCTACATTAACTGTGTTGTAATTTTTGTTAGTCGGGTAATTTGAATATTTTTGTAACAATTTTACAATAAAAATAATTATTATTCGATATATTTTCGGGTATATATTCACTAACAACGAGGGTTGTCAACCGTACTAGAATATAATTATAATATTGAAATATATCGTAGGTGAGTTGCAAGAAATATAATATGGATCGCAAAATACTATTTTTTTTTTGGCAACATTAAAACTAAGAAAATATCAACCAAATCCGCTTCACTTGTAAAATTTAAACGCAGTTTAAGAATTATATCATTGCCTGCAGTTTTCGACTGACGAATGAGTGTGTAATTTACATAAATTTGAAAATTGAGAAAACCACACTTTTCTAGCAAATAAAAATATTATAAAATTCAAGCAGTTCATAAAATGACAGTTTTTATTTAAATAGATAAGTAGATATTTATTTATTTATTGCACATGGAACAGATACAGTCACAAAACAAACATTGGCAGGTACATTAATACAAAAATATCAATACACAAGACCAATTACATCCGTTCACAATTAGCACACACGCAAAACAAATAGATTACATTACATAGTTAAAAATATATATCTTATATCTATAAAACATTTATGGTAGGGAAGGAGGAAGCATGGGAAGAGGAAGAAGAAGAGGAAGAAAGGAGGGGATAATGAAGGAAGCAACAAAAAAAGAGTTAAGAACTGATATCAAGAACAATAAGATAATGTGTATGTTTTCTTTTATTTTCATAAAATTATCGAATTACACCCTGATACATATTTGTACACTTCATAACAAGCTTAAAAGCTTGTGTCGTGAAGTGGGGTATGTCGGCATCGAGGATCGAGCGCGTTAGCAACCAGGCTTCCGATAACTTTTTAAAATTACTTATTGATGCAGATGGAATAATCAGCTGAAAAAATGTTGACAACCCTACTTACATGTTTCAGCGCGTGTATACACAACGGTTTCCGAAGAAAAACCCATAGGAGTATTTACGATGATGTAGTATGAACCCCAAAAAACACAAAAACCCTTCAGAAATATGACGTACTTAATGTAGTTCTGGACAATTTACATCCAGACCTGCATTAAATTGTACCACAAATGTGTTATAGTTTTGTATTGTCTATGTGTTTATTGCTTTCATTCTTTTTTGTTGTGTTTATTGATTTATTGCATTTGATTTTGTGTTTGTAAACCTGACGATTCCAAGTGCCTTAAATATGGTCTACAGATGATTAAAAACCAATAAAAAATCCTCAAATAATAAAAGCTTAAACTTTTTAGTTGGATTTCAGTAGATGAATTATTTATAAAATGTTGAAATCATTGTCTATCCCATTTTAGATCCGCTTGCTTATTCGTATTTTTTAATCTATTCTAGTTCCTAATATAATTTACTCGAATACTAATCGATACAATTAATTTTATTTACAAAATTCAATTAGATTTGTGCTTTTGTCCCTAAAAATAATCCTGTGTGGCTTTTGTACGGCTTTTGTGGGGTTTATTTATTTTGAGCAATATGCTTATGGGTTTCGTACGGTTACAATATACAACGAGAGTGAGGGAGATAGACACAGCCGCATGATTCGAAAAATTAAAATCAAAATAAATAATGTATAAATTTAGATTCCCCAGTTGCCATAGAGTGGGGAACATTAAATTTTCTTATTATTTATTGAATTAATTTTTCTGGAATTTTTTTACATCGAATTATAAGTCGATGTGGTGCATTTTATCAGTATGATGCCAATCTTTCAAATGTCTCCCTTCAAAAATTATGTACCTAATCTATTAGTCTAAATAACACACGAATGATAAAGAAATTATAATTTTATTTAAAATGAAAAAAAGTTTAAGGTACCAATCATTATATTTTTCTAATACCACGGACCTGAAACAGCACAATTCTTGCACTTTAAGTGGGCCGGTATTCTTTTATTCTGATAATATTGACATTAATAATATTAAAATAATATTAAAAATAAATAAATAAATTATTTAATGGGTTCTCTAATTTCCAGTTATGGCAGACATTTTTTCCCGTACAAAATAAATATAATATACACCCTGAGACATAATGCGCCCGCTACACGCTCGCGAGTCACCGCGACCTTTTGGTGTTCATGAGTAAAAAGGGGTGCGGATGGAACGATTGTCTTGACATGTACGTAACCGACCGTTGACGCCTTTTTACTCATGAACACCAAAAGGTCGTGGTGACTCGCGAGCGTGTAGCGGGCCCATAACGGGACTGAGAGAGATTACCAGCTAATTTGAGAAAAACCGGTGTTGAAAAATAACGCGTGATACAAGATACAAAAACTCCGTGTGACAAACTTTAAAAAATATCACCCACAAACAAGTTTAATTAATGCCGCAGGCAATGCTTTCTTTTATTTTTTTTGACTAAATTACAATTAATATTGGTGTAAAGACAATTTGAGGTGGTCGGTAGCCTGGTTGGTAACGCGCTCGACTGTTAATCCAGTGGGCGCGGGTACAATCCCCGACCTACTCCACTTCAGAACACAAGCTTTTAAGCTTTCTGTGAAGTGTGCATAGATGTATTTGGGTTTATTTCGAAAAACCCAGATTCATTTTGAATAAAAAATAAATAATAATAATTCTCTTACCTGATCGATCTAATTTTTAAACACAAAAACAGAATTAGTATATATTCAACAGTATGACAGAGATAATTATTATTATCTATTTATTATATTATATATTTATTTATTGCTTCAACGGACTCAAGATATTTTCAAAATTTACAACGTTAAAGCTAAAAAGTTAAAAATATTAATACAATGAATTATTATATTATTATAAAAATAGGGAACTATTTCCCTATACACCGTGCACGAAATCATCCATCCGGAAGGTATTAATCCAAATTCGCGTACGAATCCAAAATCACGGATTACCTTGCCGTGGGAAGGCACCATTGTTAACATAAGGTGTGTCCATTTTATCCAAATTCAAAAATTAGTGCCAAAGCTGAATGAATCAAAACAGTCAATATCCATCATTCGAAAGAAAATTCGATCTACAATAAAATGATGTTTTTGCTTTGGGCTGCCGCGGCTGGGAATCGAACCCGGACTTCCAACCAGCAGATACACCGGTATTCTGACCACTGCGCTGTACTATGTATGCTTCGCTGTTTATGTTCTGAGATAGGTGACTATTAAAATACTTTTTCAGTTTTTTTTTTCTATTAAAATTTTGCGAATCCTTCTTCTTTTCTTAACCATTCATACAACTATTATGCAAATGATCTGGGAGTCTGAGTCAGAGCTCCGCGTCAATATTTCTCAAATATTCAATTGCCCTTGGCGTCACTTCATGGATTTTCCAAATATCCCCCTCGAACTTCTTGATGGGACAGTGCCTCACAATGTGATCCACGTTATGCGAATCCTAAAATACGCGAACTCGGAAACGTGAACGAAGGAAGCATTTCTTGTAACAGTAAACAAAGCAAAACAATAAAGGAAAAATTTATTTTGTATTTGTATGTTTGTAATAGAATACTGGATATTTTAATGTTATAGTAGACCGTTGGAGGTCCCTTGGACTTTTAGTGAAATGATGACCAACTTGTAGTTAACATACTTAAAGATATTATTGCTTTTGTTGTCGTGTTTTATTTGATTTTTTAATAGATTCATTCATTCATTCAAACAATATTAAATTCACCGTTTATTTACGGACTTAAAATAATTTTAAGGCTCTCAACCCAACTATGAAGTCACGGTCGTTTCTCAGGGCATGAAGGTTTTAAATCGCACGAACAATCTCATGATAAAATGGTAAAATAGCGTTTTTTTTTTTTCAAATTTTGGGCTTAATTTCGCTTCAATCAAAAAACTTTTACGGTTATTCCCTAGATTTTAATGCATATTATCAATACAATGAAAAAATTCTACGCGACTTTTGGGCAATGACTTTCGGAAAAAAGATTAGAGGTTTTTTCACTTTTTTTTGAGAAATTTATACAAGATATAAAAAATCTTTTACAAAATAACAAATAAAGTATTTATTGAAAGAAAAATATTTTCTCCAAATGGCGGGTTTATTGCCATAGGCAATGTCTGCCAACCAACCACTATTAATGTATTTACTCTATTTATTCCAAAGCATCTTTAGTAAGGTTGTTGAGATCTAAGGTCTCCCACTTTAAAAAAAATTGAAATGTTGGTATGCATACTCATAAGTATCGAAAATTCATTGCTAAGTGCAAGCGTTGTATATGATTTATGATAATGATCTTTTTTACCATCCGATTTCATTATATTCCGTGAGTTATAAACTCATTCATAACTAAATGAATGACATATGAAAAATTTAATTATACCATCGATTTTGGAATGACATAGAAGAGATCGCAACCTTCATTCAGAGTCTAAGGAAAATGAAAAAAAGTGAGAGCGGTCAACAATTATTTTGGTTCGACAACACAAAACAAAAATCGAAAGAATTTAATACTACCGACGCGATTTTATAAGTAGTTAGATACTTACTCGTACCAGTAAGATCAAGATCCAATAAAACGCAACGAGTTACGATCAGAACAGGACTGGATGACGGGTTTATTACACAATAATAAGCATTGTGCAATACATATTATGAAATAATCTATACCTTGTACATAATATAATTTTATTTAATACCTATTTATTATTTTAACATTACCGAAATGTAAATAAAAAGACCATAAAATCGACTTTGATTGTTTAATAATTGAAGAGTCATGCTATCAGAAATCCATAATATTCGATAAAATTATTTCATTGATTTCTCTTCTTCATATTATCGATGGTAATAAAAAAAAAGGCGACACAGATGACACGGTCATCGAAGGTCGTTGTCTGGTCGTTGGTAATTCTATTAGCCAGTTATTCCCTCAATATGGAATACTATACCTACATACGAGTTTTAAACTTTTTAGGTAAGTAATTCTTAAGATATCCACTTATTATGTAATTTTTAATTTGATTAAAATCTAGGAGTTACGAAACTGTAATTATTTAAACCTGATTGGAGCCTGTGGTTTTTAATCCTAAATTTTTATCAGTCGAATGCAAGAAGCTTGTGTAGAGCTGGAGATAGATTATGCAAGGAATATGTTCTCTCTGCCTACCCCATAAATAAATAAATAAATCTTTATTGGCCAGTTAATATAAATAACAACAAAAACAAGACAATTCAGTGTGCCAAAAGGCGGACTTATTGCAAATGCAATATCTTACAGTCAACCCGAATATACAAACCCCATAAGATCCTGACTGAAGTGGTGATCAGTAAATATCATTCTAACCAGGTCAGTTTTTACATGGAGACCTGCATTAGACCGACATTATTTCAAATTAATATTAGTAATATACATATAAAAAAAACACACCCGTACACTTTTCACAAGAAATGTGATGCAAATATATGGATTGAACTCTTAACAAGTTAATTATATTATATAATCAGTTCAACAGTTCTCAACTCATTATTACTTATGAAGGTTGGCTGGTTTTTCTTTTTCTATTTGTGAATAAATGAAAAATATCTTGTGTATTTTACCTACAAAGATATTACTCAAGCTATTTGCCCGATGCGCTTCTTCAAACTTCTCATCAGTTGTGTAAATAAAAACATCATTATCGCTTTGTGTTGTCCCTCTCGCGGTATAGGTGGCGTTGAACTTGTCAGTGTAGATAACAGTCCCATTGATTATAGAACGAATATACTTACTTCCTAATCACTAATCACATATTACAAATACTTAACACTACTAATACTTATTTATACAAATGTCTATTAAGTAGCGGGTTAGCAGAGCTGGGCAGAAAAGCGTTAATCCGTTAATCGTTAATTAACGAAGTTAATATTTTGGTTAACGATTTAACGCTTTTCTCACCTCCAAAAATTGTTAACGGACTATTTAACTTCCGTTACATTTTACTTCCGTTAATTAAGTCCGTTAATATTTGATCGTTTGCATAGACATCATCCACTGGCGACGCTGGCATTAGATTTTTTATACACATATATTATGCAGCATATTTTATGCATTTTTATTTCAACAAAATAAACCAAACTACATTACGCCCTTCTATACTCCCACAAAAAAATTCGGCTGCGGCGCCTTTCAAACTCCGACGTCAGTGGCGAGTGTAATAAAAAATGTAACTAGGTGTTTGTAAATTTTTATTTAAGACATTTTACTCCTTATTCAAGAATGAGACTCGCCACCCATCCCATTCTGCATGTTTTATTTGTTGTAGGCACATTGTATGTATTTATGTACCCACTTTGTTGGGATACATTGTGATAGTGTGAATGTGATAGTAGTATAGTACTTACGTAGTTCTATTTCATGTCATTTAACCGCGATTTTTTTACGTTAACGCTTTAACGGATTAACGTTAACTTCCGTTACATTTTTCAAAATGTAACGCTTTAACGATTAACGAAGTTAACTTTTTCGTTAACGGATTATCGATTAACGAAGTTAACTTTTTGATTAACGGTGCCCACCTCTGCGGGTTAGATCTGATACAAGTATGTTTGTCACTGTTATTTTTTTGTAACAGTATCAAAATTTACGAGACATCGTGTCCCAGTAACAGACTCCGAGCAATAATATGACCCAGTCCTAGAGAAAAAGAAAAACGTTAAGATAAAGATTTTTTAAATTTGTCTGTTATATTATTTTGTTTGAATCGTAATGTGAGGTAATCAGCGATATGTCCTTGACGCACTGGTAGCTAGCTAGCTAGAAGAGACACTGAAGGGCGACAAGCTTGCCCTAGAGAGCATTTGTTATTATAATTTTGTTTTTTTTTTATTCAGTTTTACTGTGAGGTTTTTTATAGAAAAATTAAATTGACTAAAAATGTTCCAGTATGCATTGCCTTATCAAGAATGCACAGAAGCTAACAGGAATAAAGACATTCAGTCCCATTTCAGCATACACAAAGAAGGTCAAAAATAGGGACAATTATACGAGGGTGGAGTGAAAAGTTCTCGGCCTAAGGTGGAAACAGCATTGCTACCAAAAATTTTTTTTTACTGTTACGATGATACATGTCTGAAAACATTATATGACAAGTTTCAGCTTGATCTGTCGCATAGTTTTCATTTAACGGCGTTTGGAAGTAGACGTGTCGGAGATGTTTTGTTGAAATGGATAAACCAAACTATGACGCTGTTACAAACCCTTCATTTTAGACAGTTTATCGCCAACGGAAATTCACCCAAAGTTAATAAAGGTGAACTAGGATTCTTCTCCTTTGTTTTCATAGTGAAAAAAATGGCAACCGAATTCAAACATGGTCGTAATTCTCTTGATCATGATTCACGTAAAGAAGAGCCGAAAATCGCTATCACAAGGGAAAATTCTGTGCAGGTGCACAATATGGTATTGGACGATCGGCGACCAAAGGTGTATGAGATAGCTGAGGTCCTAGGCATATCATAAGAAAATGTTGGACTCACTTTACGTCAATGATTAAATATGAAAAGCCTCCATGAAAATCAGCTGCCGCATTTATTGAATACTAACCAAAAACAAATGCAAAACTAATTTCGCACCAATGTTTGAGCCGTTTTAAGAAGGATCCAATTAATTTTGTGCATCGATATTTTACTGTGGATGTTAAGTGGGTCCATCAGTACCCTCTAAAAATGAAACAGCCATCAAATCAGTATTTGGAAGCCAGTGGCTCCTCACTAAAATGGCGAAACCGATTTTCCCTCCCGAAAAGATGATGACTAGTATCTTCTGGGATAAAAAGGGAGTCCTTTTCACTCATTGCCTTAAAAAGGATAAAACAACAACTGGAGAATATTATGCCAAAATTTTGGACTAACTGAATGAAAAAAATCGCGGAAAAGGCTTAGATTCCAAAGGGAAAAAATCATCATTCATCACGACAATTAACCTGTCCATTAAAGCGCTTTGGCATAGGGAAAATCGAAGGTTTTGAAGTATGGATTATGGCAATATCCACCCCATTAACCAGATTTATCATCCTCTAACTTAAAACATCCTCAAACCTCAAAAAATTGTTGCTGGATAACGTTTTTAGTCAAATGAAGAGGATGGTATCGACTGTAAATGGTTATTTTGCAGACCTTGGAGAATTACCCTCAGACGCGGGATCTACTGATCGGAGAGACGTCGGACCAAGTACACTGAACTAATAGAAGACCATTTAAAAAGATAGATATATTTTTGAGACAGAAAACACAGTCTTTCACCGTCAGGCCGAGAACTTTTCACTCCACCCTCGTACACCTACTCAAATACTATGCAAGAACCCACTTAACTATGCATAATTTTGTCTCATATTACATGCATATTAACTTTCCGACTGTTCTTTCCAGTATTTCAATGCACATCTTTTAATTTTCACATTTATTTTCATTGTTCCACAATGTTACATAATTTTGTAACAGATACATTTTAGTAACAGGTAAGTACTTTAAAAATCTTGGTTATTTTTTTTACACCCTACTCTATTTTGAGTAGTAGTTTGGTACTGTGATGTGCATACAAATAAATTGGTCACTTTAAATACATCACAGTATAGAATATAGCATCTGAGTTTGTATCTGAAGTATCTTTACTTTACTTTGGAGTTAGTACCTCTTGGTTACAAGCAAATATTATGAACATTTTGTCCTTATCTTTTACAAACACACACAGTTATGCAGAGTGTTTCAATGCTCGTGTGCAACTGCAATATTTTAACATTTATATGGCTTCAGAATGGGTGGCGAACCTCTTCTATCAGTAGTTGGAAAAATGGGAAATGTCATATGAAAGTTTTGGTAAAAAAAATATATAAAAAACCAGTGAGTGGTAAACTAGATGATCCAAGGGTTGTGTGGAGTTATGTGTAGTATCGCATGAAAGGAAGTTGGAAAATAAATTCTGATCAAAAGTCAGACTTGGTCAAGCTTTCAATCACCGCATGTCGCCGAGTTTCTTCTCAATAGTAGTTTGTTTGGAGTAGAACTGTTTTTATAAAAACATGTCATCAATTTTTTTTTGTATTAATTTACTTGTTTTTAAAACCAATTTTGTCTTAGAAATTCACAGGGATTGCGGACTGATATCCTCTGTATACCTGCCATTATCTGTTATAGAATATTACTCTCTTGAATGTAGGTAAATGGAAGGACCTAGTCAGCGTTATGGGGTGAAGATACTAAGAGTTGGATGTCCACCATTTTATTATAATCGCTAGGTAAACCTATGTACCTACGTATAATTCTAAGTCCCTTTTTTCTTGTAATGATAATGATTGTGTGAGTTGTTTAATATTCATTTGTAAATAACAATGACCCTTTCTTTGTCTATTCCGCATTATTTAGGCAAGTTAAATACATTCTATGATTTTACATCTAAATTTGCTTCGAAAACTAAGCTACTTTAAACTGCATAAGATTGCGTAATCCCATACAAAACGCTGTTTCATTTTATATCTTCACTGTCAGGCAACTCGTGACGTCACCATCGATTATTTTCTTATTCTGGTGAAATATAATACAATAGTATTGTGACGACAATGACGTCATAGTTTACTACTTGAACATAGGCCAATGGCAATGATTTTGACATCAGTGCAAATTGGTAGTCTCGATTTTCTCCGTAACCTCAAATAATATTTCAACATATTTGCGTCACAATTAGAACAAAACTGTATGGGAAACGGCCGTATTTTTCTTACAGATTCAATGTCAATTTCTACACACTTACCATTCGAGTTATGAATGTATGTTTTTTTTTAATTTTTGGACAATTCTGTCAGAAGAACTACATTACGGAAAACAAATTCAAAAATTCAATTTAAGATATCTACCGAATAAATTCGATGTACGCCGCAAATCGCCGAAGTAAAAATAGAATAGAATAAAATATTCGATGTACCTAATTTGCATCCCTTTAGCACAAGTACTTTCACCTATCTAAATATCATAAAGGGAGAAAGGGTTGAATTTTTAAAGGAAAACGCAAATATCATTTAAAATTTTCGCTTGGTCTACGCTTTTTTCTTCTATGTTCATGCAGTATGCTTTTTTGTGTCTGCGTTTTTTTAATTATTTTTTAAATGACACCAATTTGGTAGGAAGTTAGGAACAATGTGAGGGTTTTTAGTAGGATGCTGATAATTTTGCAGGGACTTTTAACATGTAAGAAATACCTAGGTTTACATTACATTTTACTAAGTATATTATTTTTCTCAGAATCACTCTTTAAGTATGGTTTTCCGTGAGGAGAAAATACCGTGAGCCGTCAAAATTATTGTACGTACATTCCTATGATAGTCGTAGATTATTTTTTTTATTTATCATACTATTTTCTAGTCTCTTAATAATATTTGTGCTACAATATTTAGCAATTCACTTTATAAATCGAAATGTATAAATTAAACATAAAGGAGCTAAATGTTTACCTGGTAAACTTAATAATTAATTAATTCTGAATTCCGATATCTATCCATGACTAGGTACTCAACACGTTTTTGTAGGCTCACAATATCTATAAAAAATGCGGTATTAGCTGAATAAATTTCGACGATATTTGAGGGTGCTGCGGTCGTGAAATTCCGCTTATATTCGAACAACTTGCAAAAGTCACCGTTTTGAGGTATATTCATACTAGTGATGGGCGGATTATGGATTTGGCCGACTAGACGATTAGTTGGCGGACTAAAATAGTCGGCATGTTTGCCGGATAGTCGGCTTTCCCGACTAGTCGGCACATCTCTATTTATCGCCACATCGCCATTTGGCAATAAGCCCGCCCCTTGTATGTTTTTCTGTACAATAAAGTTTATTTTATTTTATTATTTTATTTATTTAATAATATTGGATTAAATCTCTACTCAATAATATATGAAATTTAATAACGAGTAATTATAATAATTTTAGCTCGTGTACCTATTTCAATTTTATTCTCAAAAATACAAAACCAATGGTGAATACTGGCGATTTTATTTCCTGTATTCCTGTAGGTGCCGACTGCCGACTATAATCCGGCCGGATTAGTCGGCGACTAGCCGGTACGTTTCTAAATTTCATACCCGTTTTAAGGGCATGGCACCAGGAATGACGTCCCAGTCTTTTCCCACGGCATTAAGGTTCAAAATTGCGTAACAATCGCATGATAAAATGGTAAAAATAGCGTTTTTTCCATTTTTTGGGGTTAATTTTGCGTGTATCAAAAAACTTTTACGGTTATTCCCTAGATTTTAATGCATACTATCAGAACAAAAATAAAATTTTATTCCGCGACTTTCGGGAAACGAGTTTCCGTCTTTCGGAAAAAAGATCAGAGGTGTTTTTAAATTTATTTTTTTGAGAAATCTATACAAGATATAAATAATCTTTTACGGGTTATTCCCTAGATAAAGGTTCAATGCATCTAGCCTATTTTGTTCCAAAGCAAATTTTGGAAACGGTTGTCGAGATAGAAGGTCTCCCGTTTTTAGAAATTTTTGAAATGTCGGTCGGTATGCACACTCTTAACAAGAATTATGTAAGTTGATAAATGTTTGTACCTAGGTTGTCTGCGTGTCGGTTGTATGTGACACAAACACAAGACAAGCTCAGCCTAAAAGCTTTCCTACATCTAACTAAGTTTACACGGTTCCCGGATTGTAACCCATAGGAATATTGCTCAACATGAATAAATCCCAAAAATGACAAAAACCCTTAAGAAATTTGCTCAAGGGATAAAAGCCCAAACTTTCCAGTTGGATTCCAGTAGATGAATTCTTTATAAAATGTTGACTATTTTATTGTCCATCCCATTTCAGATCCGCTTATTTATTTGGTTATTTTCTAATCTATAGTAGTTTCTAACACACTGAAAGAAATCGTGTACTAATAGATACAATTAATTTTATTTTTAAAATCCAATTAGATTTGAGCTTTTGTCCCTTGAGCAAATTTCTGAAGGGTTTTTGTCTTTTTTGGGATTTATTCATGTTGGGCAATATTCATATGAGTTTTTATCCGGTCACGGTACAAACTATCTACACTACAAACACAACCACCTTATCGGTTGTCGTGTTTGTTTTGCTTTAATCACTTCTACTATTTATTGCCTCGCCTGGCAGCACTTCTACACATGATAACGTGCAGTATATATCTCTAGTAATAATGCCGCCATCTGTTCGTGTCTAATAATAGGGTTGAACCAGGAAACATTCTCTCACTGATGGTCACTTATCGTAGACATTCTACCTTATTTCTTTTTTGTCTCTCAACTTTAAGTCCGTCTGGATACTTGGCATCATTAGTTAACATTGCAGACGTACAGCTACTATTAACAAATGCAGAAAACAGGGTAGGAGCTCAACTACGACGTCACGGTCATATCCGACGCCCGGCGTTCCCAAGCTTCAAAATCGCATGAACAATCCCGTAATAAAATGATAGAAATAGCACGGTCATTCACTATAGATTTTAATGCATTTATCAATAAGAAAAAAAAATTTTCTTCGAGACTTTCGGGAAAAATGTTGCTGTCTTTCCAAAAAAAAAATAGATGTGAATCGTGAATACTGTTCACATTTTTTTTTGAGAAATCTATACAAGATACGAAAAATCTTTAACGGTCATTACTATGTCATTACTAGGTATCTAAAATTGTCGTGATCTAAAGTCACAAAATTTTTATTTTTATATTAATGTAAATATGCCTACTTACTCGTAATGTGCATGTAGGATGAATGAATGCAAGAATGACAATATTCGGGTTCATTACTGTCATTATTCATGCGGTGCCTGTCTTTCGGTTAAAACACTCGAAATACAGAGGCATAGGATCGCAAGCTGATTTATTAAATGAATATGAGCACTTTTACGTTATTTTCTATAAGGCAAAAAATATTTTAAAATTTCGTTAACCGTGCTATCCGGACGCTTAGTTAGTTGTTGACCCTATCTTAAGTGAGAAGGTAGACAGATACTTATCCAGGTATAATAACTAATATGATAAAAACACGGCGATTAACACATACTCTATTATTAGGATATCTTAATGAAACCATTTCTCAAAAAGTTAAAACACTCTAAGCACGAAATAAAAAGATAATTAAAAATCACGAAATAAACATTAGTGTTTAATTGAAATGATCAAACCCTTTTTACTCACGTCTTAATTATTAATGAAACTTTGTATAGTTCATCAAACGTAACGTGGAAGACGAAGAAATTTGGAATTATGTTTTATTCAAATCATATTAATGCACTTATACAGTATTGTGTACTACTGTTTTAATGGATAATGATATAAACTATTTCTATCTAATTGGCTTTTAGAAAACGAATCTGAAAGCTCTGATCATTTTCATTTTTCGCGGTTGTAATACCGTATCGTAATTTTTATACCCATTTATGTATTGATGGTCTATCCATAATTATCATACATACCATTTGGTTGAATTGCAGAAAACATTTACTTACGAATGTTTGAATAACGTGAAATCTTTCTTCTTTGTCCTGCCCTTCTGTCCTGCTTCATCCAGGGTCGGGCCTCCTCGTACGTAGACGCCAGGATCTCCTGTCCTGTATTGTCACTGTTCGGATTCTCTGCGCCGAATAAGATGTGAAATAAAATTAGATATCACAAATTTCAAATATTTCTCTAAACATTACCTCAAGCTCCACATAATGAAACCATCAACAAGAATACACACACAAGTTGTTGGGAAATATTAATAAAGGAAACGATTCACAATCTTGTTACGTGCTTTTGCTGGTGGCGCCCTCGTATACTGGAAAATATCTTTGGAGGGCTATACGTTCTAACAGTTTTGATTACGTGTGTTGATTAATATTCTATCATTTTGGTTTGATTAAGACATTTTAGGAGCGAGTCATTATGGATCTAGTATTATTATTATACTGCTTTATAGCGGCTAGTTAAGATTACTTTAATAGCTATCGGACACGCAATATTGGAAATGCTCCTAATACACTCTATTATTTGTAGGGATGCCACATTATCAAATCGATAACATCTCATCGATATTATTTCGTTAATTGATATCGTATTCAAAATCACCGTACTTACTTTACTTTTCGTGTGGCATTTCGGCGTTGTCCTTTGCCCGTGTAGGTTGCGTCGACATAAGTATCCATCAAAGCCTCAGCTCCAGCACCACATTCACACTCAGTGATTTTTCTCTTTAATAAACAATTGTTTAACAAGATCCGTCGATTCACATTCAAAATATGTATTTTGCATCGAATTTTCAGCGGGATTATAAGGTGTATTTTGTATCTTCTTACAGGTCAAGTATCACTCGATGTAAAACATGAAACTCAAACAATAATCACTCGATGAATAAAAAATATCAATTATTTTTTTGCACACTTCACAGCAATAACATAAGAGTTTAAAAAATCGATTTGGTCTGTCAGTTACTTTCGTTATTTTCAATTCTATGTTACGATGTTTTTACGATTGCTACTGTGTACATCACTATCTATACCAATATCCAGTACCATGGTTTATGAGCTTCCATCTTTGTTATGGTGATTATTATTGAAATCTCTATGGTAGGTGTTTAACTTACATTTCGGTAGGTATCCAACATTTCTACGCATGAAGTAATTTACAAATTATTGCCACGTATTTTGTACAGAAATGTGACGTCAAGTCTATTTATCTCGAAAGTCACTTTAAACTACTTCTACTCCAACATTTACGTGGTAGGCAGAGAGAACAGAACGTCATATTGCCATATCTCTATACACAATTCTTGCTGGTAGTAAAGTTAACTTTCTCGTACAAACTTTCCATGTACGGTTGTATATTAAGCTAGTAGAGAAACATTAAGTAGGTATGTACATACATACATCTTCTTCATCTCATCTTTGGCTGGTTTGGAGACTCAAAGCATCTTTATACCTTCACCAGGAGGACCCTGTCTCATGCAGCCTCCGAGAAACCTTTTCCACCTGCTTCTGCCTGATGTTTATGAGGCAGCCGAAGGTTATTCTCACTGCTGCTCCCTCTCCAGAGCTTTTATTAGAAGCCCGTCTTATGGCGTTCGCATGACTTCTCTGAGCCATTTCAGCGAGAACCTCTCTATAGAGAAACTAAATAAAATAACAGAATTTGAGAGATGTAGTATTCTTCTTTCGTATGCATGCGACCATTGTACAAGTTATCTAGGAGTCATAGCTCCGCGTCAATGTTCCGTAAGTAATCTATTGCCCTTGGCGTCACCTTGTGGATTTCCTCAAGAACCCCTGCAAACTTCTTATCAGGACACCTCTCTACTATATGGTCAACAGCCTCGATCTGGCCACATTCACAAAGGGGATGGTCCCTCTTGCCCTTATGGAGCAAGTATCCACATCTACTGATCACCTACCTACACAGTACACATCTATCATCTATCGATGTGGCATTAGGAACCTAAGATCTACTTATCTAATCTCCATGACTAATCTCAAGAATGGGAATATAATTTGAAGATAAATTAAGCGCATCTAATTGTATTAATGTATAATTTATGACTCAAGACACATTCTATCGAACTAAGCATTTAATAATAGTATTATTATCACCCTAGATAAAATTAAGATCGTTTGTTACTTCTAGAACATTCTCTGCGGTTCTTGACCAGAACTGCTTGGAAAGAAACTGGATGTTCAACCTCACACTAGCGGATCCAGGGGGGGGCTAGGGGGCTGAAGCCCCCTCCAAAACCATGAGTGACAGTACTTTATGTATAACAAATCTAGGGGTTTCAGCCCCTTAGCCCCCCCCAAAACGTTGAGTGACAGTACTTTTTACCATGTGATGACATTCAGCCCCCCCCCCCCCCCAAAATCGAATCCTGGATCCGCCACTGCAACCTCATATTTGTGGGATAAAAACTATACATGTCCTATGATATTAAAATCTCGTTGATGGTGTTAGTAATTAATATATCAAAAATTGATTATTCCAGTTGACAGAAAACACTATTTTTCTCTCATCTTCTGATAACAAAGCTCCTTCTGTAAATACTTCAGGCAAAGGACAAATAAAATAGTAGCAGATTGCGTCAATACCTACTTTTAATAGAAAAGGAAATTCTATGATGCATTATTTGAGAAAATAACATTATATAATGTCCTGTTCATAGATGAGCGATATTGCGATAAATTCCGATCCTCAAGTCGAACGAAGAAAAATAAAATCTTTGAGAAATATTTTATGAAAAATTCATAATTTTTATCTATGTTGTCTTTTCCAGGAGCACAGTGGAACCTCGAATTTTGAGACAGCCGGCAACGTTCAAATTTCCAATATTTTTTTCCTCATAGAATATCTTTCTTTTTCTTCCTCTTGCATTAGATCCTGGGATCTGTTTCATGCACAGGGGTCTCCTGGGACAGTGAACTCCAGCTGTCTCTCCACCTTTTTGCTGGACTTCATGGCTGGCGGCTACCTTCTGGGATCTCATTGACTGGGATTCAGTCCGCATTGCTATCCATTCTCTCCGCGTTTTCCCCAGAATAGCGCTTAGTCTTCCTATTTCCGTAGTTCTAAGCAATTCTTTTGTTCTGGTTGTTTCGGCTCGTGTTTCGATTCCGCACTTCATTATCGGCCGGAAGCAAATTTCATATATTCGCACTGCTTTCTGGATGCATAATATGCTTATTTCTCTGTAGAATAGAATATCGTTGGAACTAAACTATTCGTTTTAAGGGCTTGGTACCAAGAATGATGTCACAGTAATTTCCCACGGCATTAAGGTTCAAAATCGCGTGAACAAGCGCATGATAAAATGGTACAAATAGCGTTATTTCCATTTTTTGGGGTTTATTTTGCGTCCATCAAAAAACTTTTACGGTTATTTTCTAGATTTTAATGCATATTAACAGTACAAAAATTTACTTCGCGACTTTCGGGAAAGGAGTTTCCGTCTTTCGGAAAAAAGATCAGAGGTATTTTTCATTTTTGTTTTTGAGAAATTTATGCAAGACATATAAAATCTCTTACGGTTATTCCCTAGATAAAGGTTCAATGCATTTACCCTATTTTGTTCCAAAGCATATTTAGTAAAGGTTGTCGAGATATGTTTTTAGAAATTTATGAAATGTCGGTATGCATTCTCTTAAAGTCTAAAAATATAAATAAACAAACTTATAAATCACTGTATTTAGATTAGGTACCTACCTACTTTTTAAAGATTCCGGGCTCCACTTGCGTTAGAATTTAACGAAAATTTTGTAAATCGAAAACCCAAGTGGTTCAAGTTTGAAAGCAAATAAATTCCCAGGTTCCTCTGTATTTTTATTTTGCAGAAGTTTCCCTCCTAGTATTTGTCGAAGAATTTACGAAGACAATAATATTATTATGGAGCTAAGTTGAGCTTAGTGTAATGATTGACAAGACAACAAATACTTGGGAATATTAACGAAAACAAGGAAATCTTTCAACGGAGACAAATCTTAGAGTGACGACTGAAGGGTAATAAAATATGTTGACGATATTATGACGAGTCATTCTTTTGCTGTCACTTTTTATTTTTGGACTAGGAATTTTCTATAAACAATCCACGCTTCTTCGCATTTTGTCTGGGAGTCTACACCTATGTCTTATAATAAATATTGTTTTAGTTATTATCACTTATATACCTACATTTTTTTTAAAGGATCTGGGCTATACACAAACCCAAATACTTTCCTGCACACTTTGCACTAGGCTAAAATCCTGTATCGCAAAGTGTGGAATACATCGCCAGCGCCGGGGTTTGAACCTGGCACCCCCCGCATGAAAGACTGCCGCCTCAACCAACTGCGCCAACCATGTACACATATCTTCTTTATTATACTTACTGCTTTTTCTATATACCTACCCAAACGTTGGACTATGATTTTTTCTTCCAGTGCCGTACTGAATATGAGCTACAAAATGAGAAATTGTTATATTATTATTGATTGATTTATATTTATTTATTTATTCAAGGTACACATACAGGCATTACTTATGAATTAATTACAATATAAGTAAACCACATGTAGTGTTCAAGTAACCCCCAGTTATTAGTGCACACAATTAGCTAATCGGTCAATAGTAACTACAAACAATAAAAATAAAATTATACAAACAAAAATTCTAAGTAAATTGTAAAAGTCTGATTAATAAAATATTGATATAAGAAATAAAATGATGTCAGATAATTAAAATAATTAAATAATATAAAGTAAATTTGAATATAAATAATTAAAATATTAAAATAATGTATAGAATATGTCAAACTTTGAAATAAACCAAGTACAATACATCATAAATATATAAAATAAGTCAGAAGTCTAATACAATTTAAAATAATAACATAGTCAGATTATTTTTGAGTCACATTTATAATAATTATAGATCAAAAAGTCATATAAGCAAGCAAAAGAATGATGAAAGACAACACACATTAACAAAAGTATAATATGGTAATTATTAATTGTACAACTAACCTAAAAGTATACCAACCACTATACAAAACTAAACTATGTGTTTCGTTAAATGTGAGCAAGAGAGTGAGTGTGTGAGCGAGATTGAGTGTGGGTGTGTGAGACGACCGGAATGAACTTATATGTTTTAATTTAACTGTGGCGCATGCTTGTGGGTTACAGTTGAATTATGAATGGACTAATCATTTTATCTTCATGTTTTTACTAATTAGTTGTCTGTTTTGTAAAAATATAAGATAAAAAATGAAATAAAATAGCCTAAAATTGCACTATCCCTCCCTGGATCCGCTAGCGTTTATTTGCAGAGAAAGCAACATCGCATTATATAGGTCTTTGTTTTTCTTTAAAATGGCTTTCTTATAAACCTGTCGCCTTCTTAATTATTATACGTTATAATTACACATCACAGCTTTTGACAGCCATGAAAAGGAAATGTTTTTATTAACAGATGACTAAATATCTACTTTTGAAATTGTCGTTATTTCATCAACTAAAATATTCACGGAGATCAGTCATCGGAAACCTGCAGATCTCGAGCCGAACTTTCCTGCAAGTGTAGCCCAAAAGTGTGGTCGACTATATTTCTGCAGCATATTTCTCAGAACTCTTTCCCTACTTTCGCCACAAAAACTTTTAATAAACAGTTAAATGTAATTTTTTCAACATTTCTAGTAATAAAAATATGCCCAAAATACGGATATAGACTTGAATCAAAGGTCAAGAAACTTAAGGGCCGATTGCTCGAAACGCGACAGGAACAGTAAATTACCATTGCCGTTACTGATTATTGAAGGAAAATCCCGCGGGCTTAAGACCCTCCACATCCCCAGGTAGCTCAGGCGCATTAATTGCGACCACTTTACCCGCACTACTAGGCAAATCTTATTAAAAAGTGCGCCTAGGGTTAGCCTTAAGGGAGCCCCCTTTACTGATCAGTAAAGGCATTAAATGAGTTGCTTCAAAATACAGAAAAATCATAAACATAAGAAATCCTATTCCATTCTATTATATCCCCTCGCGCCGCATCCCTTGCGGGAAAAATACGAGAAATACTAGATATAAATAAGTAAGGAAAGACTCTATGAAAGAGAAAAGGTTTCCCGTTTCTGATTAATGTCTACTTTCCCTCTTTGATCCATTATATTAATTCATCTAATGTTGTCTTAATTGACACGGTAGTGACGCTTTGACATGAAAGCATCACCATGACATCTGACTGCGACCTCAGAGAGAGGCGGGATCTTAATGTCAAAACAAGGATCAAAAGTCAAGCCTGAATACGTCTTCTTTACAGCGAAATTATTATTTCATGTTTAATATAAATTGAGATGTTTTTCTTTTATTTTAGAGACATTTTACTTCAACATCGCTACATTCCATTACCATCAAGTTAGAAAGCTTCTCGTAGAGATATGAACTCATTATTATTAAATTCTGTAAAATAGTAAAAGTAGAAAATTTACTGATATTTCAAAATATTTTATCAGAATCACCAATTCTTGTTGTTGGGATATACGATTCAGTGTAAACTCAGCCTTCGAAACTTCATACCTAAGTCGTCCAGACATTTAGCAGAAACTTCTACTCAATCCTAATTTCCCTTGGAACCTCTATCTAGTTGTTTCGCAGATTCAGCGAGATTCAGAAGGTCAGAGCATTAATGTCGTATTTATGACATGACAAATTGACCGCACTTCAAACTCGAAGTTTTATTTTCTGCAGAAGGGAAGCCGGGCCTAACATTTCTTATGGGATTACGTCAGATTATACACTATTATACCTATCATTTTTTCCAAAAGGTAACTCGATGGGAATCGCGTTCTTAGGTAGCTTCGCGCCTGCTCAATAGTCGTATCCTAAAATTCAACATACTCGTATTTTTATTTTAATAAAATTCCAGGAACTCTCATGCTGGATTTCACAAACTTTTCAGGTGAGGAATAGCGGAGATAGAAGACACCTAGCACGAATTTTGTGTGAAAAATAATGATAAGTGGCTCCTATCTCCGCTATTCCTCACCTAATAAATTGGAGAAATCCAGCTTAAATATGAAAGGAGTTTAAAGCAATCACGAAATGGACGGAAGGTTCAATATTTCCCAATTGATTTTGCACAATTATTCTGGAATGGACAGTTAGTTCATTAGACATTCTGTATTTACCCAAAAGAAAAAAAAACTCTTGAGTTCCTTGTTTGTTCGCTAATCAGCCATGTACGGAATTGGAAGGAACAACATACAGTGAGTTTCATACAATACACTTACACGTTTTTGCTTGTCTATGCACTTCTTTTATATTTTATAATAATCAAGAATACTCTACTGGCAATCGAATAAAAATGTTTTCACGTGAAATTAGCTTGGAAGATAGCCAGCAGCCGTGGAAAATTTGATTTCGATTCTCCTATCCTATTTTATTATGACAAAACTATATCACTGTGATATTGGTCGTCAATACTTTCGTATAGTGTTCAACATTCGTGCACCAGAAGGCGCTAATGTTGGGAAATGTTTGAAAGAATTGGTTATGTAATGGAGCGTGTTTGCAAGGGTAATAAACCAATTGGTAATAAACCCTCTATTTACATGTTATTGTAAGTACATACATGATTTTGTAATTAAGTGTGTATTTATTCTTCATCCTTAATATTTTCTTTCGGAAACTCAGGGAGAGAACAAGAGGGAAAGGATCTTATTTTTATGTAGGTATGTAGCCCAAGAAAGATTCACTAGATTGAAGAATACAAAATAGTATGTTTGTTACATTTTTCATATTGCGATTTCTACTGAATGACATTTTGTGTCCAGTTTCAGTTTTAGAAGGTTCCAGTATGATTTATTGACAAGCATCAGAGGATTCGTTTCCTTGTACAAACGAATCTTTGACATATTTCCTGCAGATCGATTTTATTATCAAATTGATTGCTTGATTTACTTGGATCTAGATACGAGTAGATAAATAGAATTAAATTTTCGATGCACTTTTATGCAAATTTAAAATCTGAATTGTGACGTTAGTATTCACTTGACCGACGAAATTCTGTACTTGTTTTATGGGAGAGATTCTCATATACGTAAATGCGAAATCATGGCTGCGCCGGGTCCTAGAGGACAAGGTATATAGCGACCAATAAAAATAAGTTAAAAACAGATATACAGCTTTGCATCAGGCTTATGACTGATCGCCGACTGGTGTACTAATGTAATGTGATCACTTACGTAGTATTCATACACAGCGGCCAAGAATCGAACCCTTAAGGGAAGCCTGATGGAAAGTCCATACTTCGCGTTATATCTGCTGAGATAGCTACTTGATATTCAATAAGTACTTAAATTGTTGTTTTCAAAATAAAGAAGGTCTTAACGCCGCAAGAAATGAGCGTGACGTCATAGTTGGGTCCGAGTCTATAATAACCTTATGCCCAATCTCACCAACTACCACCTAGGAAGGAGAGTCCTATGAAATTTCCAACAAAAACAGAGATATAATATTCTATTTATTTAGTTACGAATCGTAGTGCAGAAATAAATCCATATGAAATGCAACATGCAACTCACCTACGTTAGGTGCCCAAATATTATCTCCGCCCAGAATCTCCCCAACTAGGTGAGTTGCATGTTGCATTTCATATGGATTTATTGCTGCACTACGATTCATAACTAAATAAAAAGAATATTACCTATCTCTGTTTTTGTATGGAAATTTCTTAGGACTTTCCTTCCAAGGTGGTAGTTGGTGGGATTGGGCATTAGAGTCTTAAAGTCACTAACTGATTTACTTAATGATTGTAGACGAATTCCATTCATCGGAGCAAACAATCCCCACTGAGGAAATTAAAACAAGCATTGTACAATCTCTTTAATAAAAATGTATTTTCTATTTCAATATTCATATCGTTTGGTAGATATAGTCATTGCCGCTTTAAATATCTAGGTACTTACCTACTGCAATATAGCAAGAAGAAGAAATACAACTTATTTTTATTAGGTACTTCAAGAAACACGTTCATATATTTAAAAACACATTTATCAACTGCCGTCGGGTATATTACGATGAAATTTGATATTTATCGTATTTACCAACATACCAAACCAAGGTACAAACGCACAATCATAATATTAAGTATATTATTTTTAGAGTGTCCCTATATTTTACACAAATAGCCCTATAATGTACTCGTACCTGTTGGGAACATGAAAATCTCTTAAACAGGACTTTGAAACCCAGGCCTTGTGCTAATGTTATAACTTCATGAGTTTCAAATAGCGTTGCCCATCTCTAAAAATAAGAAAGCCGGACTTAGCCGCTAAAAAAGCCGGACTTTAAGGTCCCAGGGCCGAACGCTAAATATTTTTTTTTTAACTAAAAATCGAAAAAACTCATTTTCTAACAAAGTTTTAATCCTTATCATTTACATATTTTCCTTTGGCAGAAACCGTCAATTTCTTTAGTAATTTTATCATAAAAGTTTTTACAAATTCAACAAAAGCCGGACGGGCCGGACGTAGTTAATTTTGGCCGGACAAGAGGTCAAAAAGCCTAACACTATCCGGCTAATGCCGGACGGATGACAATGCTAGTTTCAATACGGTTGTTATTAATTTAGGACGGTAGTACCAATGCAATGAAATGACGCATCCTAAAGAACAATGCATACAAACAAACCACAATAATATTGTAATACGAAGATTGCAAATTTTATTTAGGTAAGCGCTTATTTATTTATTTTATGCACATTGTTCCACGCACCACACATTAAGGTAGCACAAGAAAAAAACATTTGTTTGTTTATTTTATGAGCTCCGTGCATTATCGCATTTTGCATATGCATGGGGATTATCACATTGTATTCTATAAAACCATACAAAAATATGCGATTTTTGCGTCTAATACATTACCTAAATGTCTGGCGTACGGGATTTTTCCGAAAGCTTTGTGTAGGTACCTATAATTGGTCACAATTGAGTAATACAGGGTCATCGAAAAAGAATGCACCTAATTTAAAAAGGTATAACTTTGAAAACGAGTGGTAACTGACGAAAGTTAATTTTGTATGATAAATGATAGAATGCGTCAACGCATGCGCAGGTGAACTGCGCAGTCTAAACTACCAACGTCATCCAATCTAATGTTGATCGTGAAACAGATAGCACAGTGCGTTGTTTTTTACAATTTCGAATTGTTGTTTTTGGAACCTGGTCAAGCAATGATTCTTTTGGGTTCCTGACACAAGAATGGCGGATTCGTTAAAAATTTTCTTCTGATGTTCCAGGTCGGCAATTGAAGGAAAATCTCGCGGGCTTAAGGCCTTCCACACCCCCGGGTAGCTCAGGCGAATTAATAGCGACCTCTTTACCCGCACTTCTAGGAAAATCTTATTAAGGGGTGGGCTCAGCCTTAGGAGAGCCCCCCGGCAAACCCCACCCCTAAATTATGTTCCTTCAGTGTTCTTATCCGAGGTCCTTGTTCAAGCCGGCCAGTCAAATGTGTTTTTTTCAACGCTGCCTGTTTCTCTATCAGCTACGGTTTCGCCTCGATAAGTTCCATCAGAGAGCCACTGCAGACAGTTGACATTGACTTCAATCCTTTATGATAATCTCCACTTGTTATTGTCATGACATGTTGACGATGTTTTGTAAATGGTAATTATACCTACACTATTATATGCGCACACTACGAATATGCCTACTGCCTAGAGTGCCTACCTGTTTGGTTTTAAAACATTCAACAAATGTTCACCCAATCAAACAATACGCACTTAATTATTAAGAAACACACGACGCGACAAATTTGTGCAAACATTCACGACCGTAAAAGTGTGATTTTTTTGTAGAATATCTCACTCATAGTGTAGTTTTTTTTAAAAAACACCTTTTTGATTCTTTAATTCAAATAAATTTATGTGTAGTTTTGTATAAAAAGAGCGTTTACATGATAAAATTACACAGGACATACAGGACAGAAAATAACATGGAAGAAATAACACATGCAAAAAAAAACAAGAAGAAATTAAACATTTTTATTTTTATTCAACGAATTATTAATAGGTACGTACGTAAAGCATATATCTATGAGGTCAGCCAGGGATTGTGGGCGATTGTATATGTATTATTTGTTCCCCGTGAAATTCAAATTCAAAAAAATCACATCAAGTCCAATTCTTTAACTCATTAAGTATGCAAGTGCTTATTAACTAGAATAAGCCGATCTTTTTTATTGTTTCATCTTCTTCTTCTCTATGCGATGTTGACGACCACTTGGGAGAACGCCTCTCGACAGAGAGGGCAGTGCGAAACAGTTCCTCCACAGTTCTGATTCCGGTCCACTGGCGAATGTTTCGAAGCCAGGATAGCTGCTTCCTTCCGACCCCTCTACGGCCTTCTATCTTCAATTGACTCTAATAATCTATTGACTCTAATAATCAACAAACAAATTTAAAAAAATATATTTCGATGCCGATCGATGTGTTGAAATTGCGATATTCATATTCTTGACATGCAACAACGACGATCGTGAATGCTGTAGGTATTTCTCCAAGTCAATTGTTGTGTATCGAATTGTGTTTTAAGACTCATTATGTTCGCATTGTATCGCTGTCTGTGTTATGAATCAAACAAATGCCTGCGATAAGATTATATTATTGTATTGCATTTGTTCTCTTATTATTATCGCTGTTCATTTGTTTATTATTATGTGCGATTATCCACAGTAGCTTGCATGATAACGTTATTAATAAACTCACGGTTTAAATATTAATATTACTAGGACCAAATCTGTAATTTTTAATACCATGAAATAATTAAAAAAAGAATGCCTTATTTTAGTTAGTACGCACAAAATTCGACCTAATCAGTTGCAGAATTGGACCTAGTATTATTTCACATGTGATTCCTACATTTTTCAACTTCCCCAAGTAGCGTTGCCATATCTAAATATTGGAAAGCCAGACTTAGCCGCTAAAAAAACCGGACTTTTGGGTCCCAGGGCCGGACGCTAAAAAGAGGTTTTTTGAGCAAAAAATCGAATAAAGCACATTTTGTGACAAAGTTTCAATCCGTATCACTTACATATTTTCCCTTGGCAAAAATCTGCTTTAATTAAACCTGCCGATCTACTGACGGCACCAAACGTGAGACGTGAGTGAAAAGCCTAAAAAAGTGTTAAACCAGTGGGCGCGGTTTCGATCCCCGATGTCGACTTACTCCACTTCACAACACAAGCTTTTCAAGTTTTCTGTGAATTTGGGTTTATTTCGATAAACCCAGATTCATAAAAAAATAAAGCCGGACGGGCCGGATACTCTCAAATTTGGCCGGACAATAGGTCAAAAAGCCCAACACTGTCCGGTTTTAGCCGGACAGATGGCAAAGCTATCCCCAAGAGAATTCAATGATGTCTCACTGGATAGTCTTTTAGGATCGATTTGTGCATCACTCACCAATAACCCACTCTTGCGTCATTTCTCACCTGTATCTGTAGACATTTAATACATACAAAACGAAGTGTTTACCATCACCACTCACTCATGGACTATCCAAGAGATTTTAAACTCAGTAAAAAAAAAACATTAGTTGTCAATATTTCGCTGTAAAATGTCCGATCTGTTTACCCCTCTATCAGGATAAACGGTATTGGCACAACATAAGAAGTGTGGAAAAGACCAGTTTTTTTGAGAAAAAGCAAGTTGGTTTTTCTCAACGCAAACAATAAAATCATTTTTTGTAGGCAAAGCAATGATTCACTCAAGTTAAATTAATAAAAGTACCTATGAAGAGTCTGTAGATACACAAAGCAAATAATAATAACACAATCTGAAAAAAATCTAATTGTATTTTATTTCATATGCTCAGAGTTTCAGACATACTCATAATACTGTATAAGTACAAATAAAACTAGAAAATAGTTCCAGACATATTATTTTTCTCATTTACCTAAGTGGTCACAGACAAAAGTATATTATGATTATGTTTGCGAGAGAGAATGAATTCAGATAATCTACAGAATGTCCATCGTATAGAATTCTCTATGATATAGGGCAGAGTAAAACAAATTCATTCAAATTAAAAAAATAATAGTAGGTACATGGTTGGCACAGTTGGTTGAGGAGGCAGTCTCTCAAGTGGGAGGTGCCAGATTCAAACCCCAGCGGTGACGATGTATTCCACACTTTGCGATACAAGCTTTTAGCCTAGTGCAAAGTGTGCAGAAAAAGTATTTGGATTTGTGTATGCAACCCCAGATACTTGTTTAAAAAAAAAACATAATCTAAATACCTACGAGGGTTTTTTTTTCAAGCTCCGGTCTTACTCTTAAGTTAGCGGGAAAATAGCAAGATCCAAGATATCTATTAGGCGGTTAGAGGCAAACGAGCGCACCGGAATAATTGTTTATAAAGCCGAGCTCAAAATTTCTGATTGTGAACTCTCGCAAACCCACATTAGGCTTAAAGTTATGTGAAAAATTTTCTCTAGTTTCTAAAACTCCACAGTTTTTTTTAAAAAGTGCACAAATGCTTTGGAATCACCCTGTACAAAACCCATTCCTCTTCATAGTATTTTCTTTCGCAAAAACCCATTTCACGTTTTTGTATTAAATTTGTTGTTATTCTGAGTAGTATTATGTAGAATGATAATAATCTTTATAAGGTTTACATCTTAATCTAATTATCTGTGTCATTATACTTATTCTATCTATTTATAAAATTTACAAATATATATTAACATTGTTATTGATGTGATTATTGTAATAAATATCAACCGAAAAAATATTGTTGCACTGTTCAACAATGGCGAAATTGGATGCGGTTATTATCTCAACTAAACCTAAAAGGATAATACGAGTAGTATAGATCTTTGCTCTTACGTTGAATTCTAGTAAACATTGAAAAAAAGTCCTTTGGCCCTTCACAACATTAGTACTTAATGTAGGTAATCTGTAATTTTAATATTGTACTCCCGTCATCCGTTGATGTAATATCGCGTTGATTTTAGTGTACTAACCGACCATCTTTTTAATTACTTTGCGCATGATAAAATGGTAAAAATTGCGTTTTTTTTTCATTTTTTGGGGTTAGTTTCGCTTCAATCAAAAAACTTTTACGGTTTTTCCTGAGATTTTAATGCATATTATCAATACAAAAAAAATCTCCGCGACATTCGGGAAACGAGTTTCCGTCTTTCGGAAAAAAGATCAGGGATGTTTACATTTTTTTTTTAGAAATCTATACAAGATATAAAATCTTTTTACGGCTATGCCCTAGGTAAAGGTTCAATATATCTACTCTTATTTTTTTCCGAAGCATATTTAGTAACGGTTGTCGGGATATAAGGTCTCCCGTTTCTAGAAATTTTTGAAATGTCGGTATGCGCACTTTTAAGTACTACTACTGGAGTTCTGGAAGTAATAGGTGCTGCTGGAAAATTTTACTTACTCTCAATCTCGCGCAATGTATTACTACACCACGCTGTAAATTAATGCAGAGGTGAAATCTGCAAGAAGATCGCGCTCATCTTATTTCACATGGTAATATTGAATTATATTTCACGTTGATATTATTTTATTCGGTTGATTTTATCCAGTTTACAATGGTTATTTGTTTTACGCTTTAATTAGATGTACAAATTATTGGGTGACTACGTTGAAGTACTCGTAAAATATCATTTGCTTAAAATTATTAGAGAGCAAATAGGTACCTATCTGATGAATATTTACTTAGCGTGTCGAAAACTAGTCAAACTGATCTCCAGTACTGTGTAAAGCGCATAGTATATGGAGATGCATCAAAAATGTTCTCTGTTAGGTACATCACAATAGACACTCCAGTGTTCTTTGCTTTCCGGGCTATATGGCCGTGGTCTAAGGGGTTTCATTATTGTACCCGACGTTTCGCCACACGCTTTGGTGGGCATCTTCAACACCAATACACACAAAACACACAACATGGAATAACATCACCGAATTCCCCCTGAAGATGCCCACCAAAGCGTGTGGCGAAACGTCGGGTACAATAATGAAACCCCTTAGACCACGGCCATATAGCCCGGAAAGCAAAGAACATTGTGACTCCGGCCGTGAAAGCCTTCGAACTCATATCAGACACTCCAGTACCTATGTGTGGTATGGTCTGTACTGAACCTCAGTCAGATGCTCTGCATTCATAAATATTTTTTCAATAACTATGCAGGATAATATACATAATACTGAATTTAGGATTTGGTTTGAAAGTCATCCAATAGTTCTTCTGTGTATCCAGAACCTACTTTATTGATTTAAATAAACAGTATTATATTGGCAATGACTTTAATTGCACTGGTCCGGTAATGAGAGTGCCTATGTAAATTTTCGTTATGAAGGATAAAAGCAGAAGAATATAGAAAAGAAAGGAATAGTTAAAAAAAAGAGACAATAGATAAACAACTTGATCCAAATTTACTAACACGGTTGCCCAAAATTTTATACATTTTCTTACGTACTTTCTGGAAGCATATCGATTTTCTTGGCTTATGGTCTGTAAGGGAAACATTCTGGCGAATACGTGGATAGCTGGAAGGAATTAAGTAAAAAAAAATTAGATACCGTATCTAATGTTTGTATTAATACTTGTATATATCTATCAATGTTTTGAACAATCATGCATCCAAAAATAATAAATTGAATAGAGTATTAGTCCGAGAGCCCGCTGCTTAATTTATGACGTATCTGTTTTTTGATCGAAATGTGGTATAAACGATAGCTTACCAATAGGGTATTACATCGCACTAGGGTTGCCTATCAAAATCTTGCCGCAACCCCCCCTGCCCCCCCCCCCCGAAAAGGTCCCTCTTCGCGGTTTTTCGCATTTTATAGGAATATGGTAAGAGATAGGAGAAAGTAGTCAATGACAAAAATAATCCTTGCTATATTCTCTACAAAAAACGTTTAGTCAATTTTCTCATAGGACTATTAGTTTACCCGTAATGGCCGGTCAAAAAACAGGATATTTTTTGAAAAAAAAAAATTTTTTGTTTTTTTTTCTTTAACATTCTTCCACCCATTATTACTAACATTTTATGGAAAAAAAATTGGCCTGCAGCGCTATATCACTGGTCATTTTATGAAAAACTAAATTTTAAGAATTTTCGTCACTGAGTTTTATTGTAATAACTCCGAAATTATTGTTATCAATTTTCAACCAATTTAGTGTAAATACATTTTTTTTGTATTTTAAATGAATTTCGGTTTTGCACCGGCCATTGCGGGTAAACTGCTAGTTCTACGAAAAAATTGACTTAAAATTTTTTGTAGAGAATTTAGCAAGGATTATTTTTGTCATTGACTACTTTCTCCTATCTTTTACCATATTCCTATAAAATGCGAAAAACCGCGAAGAGGGACCTTTTCGGGGGGGGGCAGGGGGGGTTGCGGCAAGATTTTGATAGGCAACCCTAGTGCGATGTAATACCCTATTGGTAAGCTATCATTTATACCACATTTCGATCAAAAAACAGATACGTCATAAATTAAGCAGCGGGCTCTTGGACTATATTGAGTACCGTCACCAAGATTTATTGGTGCAATGAGTTATTGATGAATTATTCACGACTATCAATGATGCATGCAGTGATTGGTTTCCCAATTTCAATAATATAATAAAATATTAGTTTATTACCTAATCCACTCAAATCATGTTGTTCGATTTAATATTTCGACAATCCTCACTCTTCAGTGTCTTCAGTTTGATATAAATAAATATGGTAGCCAACAGTCGAATAAGATAGTCACAACTTTGATAGCGAACGACACACTAGATATATTTCAGGATCTAATCAGTGAAATATATTTAGGCAACATGAAGCGGTTATTCGTGTTTGCTGGGGTGTGTTTACTACTAACAACATGTAGTGGATACGAATCTATGGAAAAGATTTCTATGAGCAGAACTACAGGTTCTGATCTCGCTCCATCAGCCGCTGGATTCATCTACCGCAGTGATGGCACTGGACCAGCTAGCATTATCCCCTTGGGAGAGAGCACTGTACACAAACATTTAGATGCTATTCCTTCACCTTTGAGTGCTATACTGAAGGCTGAGGATTCCGCTCCAGCTCCAGTTATAGAATCTGATGACGTCAGTGTTGAACTCGACGATACTGATGTCGAAAGTTTATTGGACGGATATGGTCATGGAGGAGGACACGGTGGCGGTGGACATGGCTGGGGTCATGGCGGGCATGGACATGGTGGAAGTGGAGGTCACGGCGTATATGGAGGATTTGGACACGGAGTAAATGGAGGACATGGTGGATCTGGACACGGAGGATATGGAGGTGGTCACGGAGGATACGGAGGCGGCCACAGTGGATATGGTGGCAGTCATGGGGGATATGGAGGTGGTCATGGAGGATATGGTGGTGGTCATGGAGGCTATGGAGGTGGTCATGGAGGCTATGGAGGTGGTCATGGAGGCTATGGAGGTGGCCATGGAGGCTATGGAGGTGGTCATGGAGGATATGGTGGTGGTCATGGAGGCTATGGAGGTGGTCATGGAGGCTATGGTGGTGGTGGTGGACATGGAGGAGGCGGTGGTGGACACGGAGGATCTGGTGGTGGTGGACATGGAGGATCTAGTGGTGGGCATGGAGGCGGCGGTGGTGGTGGTCATGGTGGATATGGCGGTGGTGGTGGACACGGAGGATCTGGTGGTGGACATGGAGGAGGCGGTAGTGGTGGTCATGGTGGATATGGCGGTGGTGGCGGACACGGAGGATCTGGTGGTGGTGGACATGGAGGATCTAGTGGTGGGCATGGAGGCGGTGGTGGCGGACACGGAGGATCTGGTGGTGGTGGACATGGAGGATCTAGTGGTGGGCATGGAGGCGGTGGTGGTGGATACGGAGGATCTGGTGGTGGACATGGAGGAGGTGGTAGTGGTGGTCATGGTGGATATGGCGGTGGTGGCGGACACGGAGGATCTGGTGGTGGTGGCGGACACGGAGGATCTGGTGGTGGACATGGAGGAGGTGGTAGTGGTGGTCATGGTGGATATGGCGGTGGTGGCGGACACGGAGGATCTGGTGGTGGTGGACATGGAGGATCTAGTGGTGGGCATGGAGGCGGTGGTGGTGGTGGTCATGGTGGATATGGGGGTAGTGGTGGACACGGGGCAGGCGGCGGTGGTCACGGAGGTTCTGGTGGTGGTGGACACGGAGGGGGCGGTGGTGGACATGGAGGATACGGAAGTGGTGGACACGGTGGAGGCGGTGGTGGACACGGAGGATACGGAGGTGGTGGACACGGTGGAGGCGGTGGTGGACACGGAGGGGGCGGAAGTGGACATGGAGGGGGCGGTGGTGGACACGGAGGAGGCGGAGGTGGACACGGGGGTTACGGAGGAGGTGGGCACGGAGGGGGAAGTAGTGGACATGGAGGAGGCGGCGGTGGACACGGGGGAGGTGGCGGTGGACATGGAGGAGGCGGTGGTGGACACGGTGGATACGGAGGTGGAGGACATGGCGGAAGCGGTGGCCACGGAGGAGGCGGTGGTGGTCACGGAGGAGGCGGTGGTGGTCACGGAGGAGGCGGCAGTGGGGGACACGGAGGTGGTGGACATGGAGGAGGTGCTAGTGGTGGTAGCAGCGGAGGCGGAAGTTCTCATGGTTCTTCCCACCATTCTGCTCATGGTGAAAAAGGCGACAAAGGATATAAAGGTGGACATCACTTCAGCAAAGGATCATCAGGACATCATGGTAGTGATGGACACAAAGGACATTACGGTAAATCTGGTGGACATAAATCTGGACACTCCAGTGGTAGCGGTCATTATGGTGAACATCATCATGGGGGTAAAGGGTATAAAGGAGGTGACTTCAAAGATTCTAAAGGACATAAAAAAGGATCCAAAACCACAGGTTACCATGCTCTCAAACACAAGGACGAATTTGAGAAGGTGCATACATTCTATGATGATGGCCATAAAGGTGGACACTTTGGTAAACATGGAGGTGGTCATTCACACCATCATTCTGCTAAAGGAGGCCATCATGGCGGAGGTAAACACGATTCTGGTTATCACCATGATCATTATGGAAAGAAGGGATTCTTCGACAAAGGACATTCAGGTGGCAGTCACAAGGGATTCAGTGGTAAGGGGGGACATGACTCTTTCCACCATGACTTCAGTGACTTTGGATCAAAGGGAGGTAAATCCGGTGGAAGTGAACATGGATTCTCTTCCAAACATTGATTTATCTAAGACCATTCTTTTTCCCTTTTGTAAATATGAATACTTCGACTCTTCGAATTTGTTGTTATTATTACCGATGTTTATTTGTTATTATTTGTTTATTTGAATTATAATACTGAAGTATAATTGAATGGCGTTATGCAGAAGGCAGCCAGTCCACAATTAGGTATAAATCGAGTTTTTGGTATTAGCACATGCAGAATCTGTAACCCTTTATTCTGAAAAAATAAGCCAGCAGCCTTCCATATAAATATTTTTCAAAAAACGCATTTGAAAATATCACCTCATTCAAAATCTACCATTACACATTTCGTAGAATGCAGACAGACTCCGTATGGGCATTCCCGCATCGAAAAGTACACAAGTACATTTAACAGAACGCAGCCAGGTGATGCCTGGCCGAGATTCTAAAGTATACGAACCAAAACCCAGCAGCAGGTAGCTGACCTATTGTTTTAAAACAATAAAACCATTAGCCGTCGGCCGATGTACCCCAATAACACAATTCGCGGAACGCAGCCAGGCGGCCTGAGCGCCTTCTGTAGATTAGTGTTTCGTTAATGATAATAACGATGTTTATATTGATTACTGATTGATTAGTATGTAGGAGATTGTAATTTTAATAATAGGATTAAGAATGTTCTTATCTTATGGAGAAATGTAGGTATCATTGCAAATATTTAAACTGCCTTAATGTGATTATTCTACCTATTATAGAAAAAAATGTTTAATGCCCATGCGTTTGTTCACTTTGTTGTCACATTATTAATAATAATTTATTATATTTTAATGTAGATATGTACACATATTTTTATGTTTTTCAACTCTTTGTCTAATGCAATTAATCATTATCATCAATGTATTGCCTATTATTATACGTGAAATAGTTATTGTTTGTTCTATTTAATTGCTTGTTTATAGATAAATAAATAAATCTTTATTGGTTAAAGAAACACGATGCTACTGTGCCAAAGGCGAACTTATTGCAAAAGCAATATCTTACAATCAACCCAAAAAATAAAGAATTACCTATGACCTTATTTCTAGTTTTCATAGGAGAATGCTTTGGATATTTTTATAATAACTTTAAAGAGCTTGAAAATGATGCTTTTTATACCACAGTGAGATGTAGATCGTACATTCATTTTAACGGGATCTTCAATTTCTTTGAATTTTTTGTACATACGGTAAAAAATTAAAGAATGTACCTTCTGCATCCATAAAATTATTACGTAAATATTTTTTCAATGGCAAGAACCTACGTATGTATACAGTGGTAATTCTGAAAACGATGGGTGTTTATATGAGGCTGGCTGTCTTCAGCTAAATGCGTTTCACAAAACACGTGTACTGTAGAAAATAATTATATGTTTAAAAACGAAAACATCTCTAAAATATTCAAATTTATTTTTTTGTGTCTGTAAGTAGACAATATATTGATATTGATTGAATAGTTAGTTACCTTAATATTAAATCAGTAATTGAATAAATTTAAAAAGATCTTCGCGAACACAAAAGTGGTCATATCTCAAAATGATGTTTATGTTGCCTGGCTGCCTTCTGTATAACGCCATTCAATTTAACCTTATTCATATAATTTCTCATACTTACATACCTCTTCACACCAAAAAATCTTCTCTTCTTCTTGTGGATTTTGGCAATCACCCTAATGAAGAGTGTTCCTGCCAGTGTCAAATTCTTCTGAGGTCTTGAAACCAACACCAAAAAATCTTGTGCTGAATGAAAATCTCTGTGTTTCTAGGTTTAAGTTATTGATTCGCTACAAGATGTGATGCAATATACTTTTACCTATAATCAATTATGATGGATTTCTGTTGCATTCGTGACGAAGGTAATATTGGTTCATTATTCGCTCTGATATGAGATTTGCAATATCGTATGACAAACTTTCAACAATATTGCTATTTATTAACGCCTGTCCATAGAGATTGACATAATGGTACCTACGTGAAATTAATGTGACCGTGAATGATTGTAATAATTGTCTCATATTGCAACAAACTAATGAAATCACGAAACAACGACACCATCAAAATGTCGTAAAGAAGAAACCATGTATACTTTAAGAGAACTAAACCCTGGTTAGAACACTATTCATCAGGGTGACTGCCAAAATCAACAAGTACTTAGTAGAAACCATATCTTATATTAAACGTACGGTTTCGCAATGATGTACACCGCACAGGAATGAAAGATTTACAGTAAATTCGACTAATGCTAATTTGATTAACAATCAATTTGACTAATAACCAATACGACTATTTTCATACGTTTCACGTTATTTTAAAATTCAGAACAATGTGGTCGGTAACCTGGTTGGTTACGCGCTCGACTGTTAATCCGGTGCTGGGCGCAGGTTCGATCCCCGATGCCGACCTACTCCACTTCACGACACAAGCTTTTCAAGCTTACTATGAAGTGTACAATGGTGTATACAGATACATTTAAAAAAGAATAGAAGAAAAATCTGCAAGGTTTGTTTGATACAGATCTGTTTTATCCAACTATATATCCACACTAAGGTGCACTCACTATAATGTACCAGGAACCTATTCCCTTGTATAAGAGTGGGCAGTGTGTGTGTACCTTGTCAAAATATGAACGAACACGCGAGCGTTATCCTAAATCTTTGAACCAGTAAGGCCGCAGTATCCGATAATAAAAATACTAACCCGGGGCTGTTAGGGAATCATCACCGTACTACTACCTTATAAAGGAAGATTTTTATAATTCTAAGTATAAGTTCAGTAGTGGGTATTGAAGTAACAGTATTCTACTGATGAAATACTGTTATAGGTTTCGCTTTAAGGAATAACTATAAGGTATGGTATAGAATGGAGCTAATGTTATTTTAATTCGTCTTCCTTTTTAATCCATACTCCAGGCTATTCTGTAGCTTACTACTTACCTACTCATATTATTTTGAGGTTAGTTGGTTAGTAGCAAGTCCATGCTATTGCTCCTTCATTTTTATGGGTATATCTTATACCGTTATGATCATTAAGCATTTAGAATGGTCAAGAATGTTTGATAGATGACTTTAAAATTGCTGGCTGAACCAAGCACATTGTGCTTTACTAGGTTCCATTCTTTCCTGGGGTGTCTTTGTGTGATTTCTGGTATTCTCGAGTAAACGAAATGTTCACTATGGGGACCAAATTTGCTCTTCAGGGAAGACGTAATTCAAAATGCAACGAACTGACTGCACACAGAGTCAGTCATAAGAGGCGTTCTAGAGCAGTTCGCTGCTTTCAAGAGCGGTAGGACCGTTAATGGAAGCATATTGCATCAAGAGGAATACTTTAAAAGAAATTACTGTTGTATTTGTGTTTAATGCACAATTTTTCCATGCTGATTGATGGATACAGTATGTTGATATATGGATTTTAGACTATGATAATGAAGAACAGAAGACGTGGTACATGATCTTTGTTTTCTGATATCACGAATCTTGCAAAATCAATGAGTTTTTCTTATGATAATGCAGTCAGAGGAAACTAGATCGGCCTTGATATGTTTAATAGGAATTTGTATAATGACGAACTGATGTTATTGCATAGTAAATATCCCGTACAATGAACTCTCTCTTTGCTTTAATGATTAAAGCTATTAAAATACACTAATCTTTATCAACGTACCATTGCTACTAACGTCGTTATTAATTCGTCTTATCAGACAAGTATGTAATGTCTAGTTAAATAAATACATTCTTATACTAGTAGATAGATACCCGTTCTGTTGTTATTATTAAGAGTATGAGACACACAGCATTACATGGCATTAAAATTGTTCCTATTATAATATTAATAGTTTGGAGAAGGTGTTACCTACAATGTAGAAATTTGATGGTAACCAGACAGAAACTCAAATGACAAAATTCTGTCAGTAGTAGGTTACCCATTTTGACATGTGCGTTTTTGTCACTTGAGATTTTGACATGGAACCAAATTTGATGAATTTTATCCAATGGCTATAGTGTTTTCCCAGCATACTCTCCCAGATTAAGATGCTCTCTGCGAACGTTATCCGATTACTTCAAAAAAAAAAAAACAACACCAATATAGATGATTATTGTTTCCGTATGATGTTAAATATTTGGAGAGGTGATAGAGGATGAAACAATATGAAATTATGTTCCTTGAATGCATGACCAAAGATTACCTAACCGTTTTGGAGATATGGCCTTTTGAAAGTTAAGGAGTATTAACATAATATGTTATTAACTCGATTTTTGCAAAATAATCCAAAAGTCATAGTACCCAATCAATTTAAGATTTCGTTGAAGATCTTAATTTGTGGCTTTTATTGTAGGATAAAGTTAATAAAAACTTGTTGACAAAATTGGTTTTTATTTAAGATTTTTTTCAATAAACATCAATTAACAAAAATAGCCACATGATTTGTCCAGTTTAAAACTTTACAATGAAGACTTGAAGAGTTCTCAATAATTTGAGTTAGTAAGAACGGAGATGAAAGGATAAAGAAAAGGAAATAGTAGAAGGAATAGGATGAAGGATTATGAATTTTCAAGATTTTCTTATCGATCTTTTTAATTAACTCTGAAACTCTTTTAAAAATTTTGCGTTTCGAAATCCTTTCTTACTTTCTTCCTTGCCTCTTCCCAGTTCACCTTGAGTCGGCCCTCCTGGTACGCAGTCTCCAAGTCTTTCTGTCTTGTGTCATCTCACTGGTCAGCTGCTTCTCCCTTAGGTCTTTCTAAATACTTTTCCACCAGGTGGCTTGTGGACGACCTGATGGACCTCTCGCTTGTGTGGGGATGTCTAGCGCGAGTCTGACCACTTGATCGTCATTTCATCTATTCACGTGTCCGTACCAGCGTTTCGAAATCCATAGATGGATATTTCATAGAAAACCGTATTGCTTTCATTATCTGCAACTGAATGAATATTCCATACATTTAGAGTAGAGCCATTACCAATGATCCATTGTGTCATATATTCATACGAGTATATTCTAATATAATAACACATAAGTAATTCTTCTCACTCCGATTCGTTTCGTATTAAAAATTATTATAATGTTGTTTGTATGATGTATTATTTATACACTGTAGCCCCATTTCACTTTGTATTTTAATATTAAAGGTACCAACTGAACCAACTCGTACTAGTTGGACATCTTTTGTAACCGAGATAACTTGATGGACAGGTTACATGATGGTTCCAAACCAGAAATCGACAACTATTGATTTTGTGAACATTTTACGTAGAAACCATTATACATATTTTATTTTATTTTTATAACACAACAACATATTTCTGTTCTCGGTTACGCAAACAATTAAACCAGGTCTAATTCTGAGACTTTTTGGATAAAATAAGAGTGTAGTAGTGTTTAAAGTCATCTTCAGTATTTTTCATGTTTTCACTAATACGTTCAGGTTTACGTTAATAATTGCCCCTTTCTAACAACTAAAAATATTTTTTTCTCTAAAATTTCTGAACTAGTCCAACAATTATTTATTTATTTATCCTGTAAGCAAACAATTAAAAAAAATGCAAAGAGAAAGTTGCAATAAAATGCATACTTATATTCTTTCACCTTTTTATCCTTACCTTCTAACCACCTAGGACGGTTCGTGGGCTAATCGTATGTAGAGGGAATTCAAAGTTATTCATTTTATCAAAGGTATTTATGTGTAAAGACCTTTGACAGAATGGATAACTTCAATGAATAACTGTTGTGACACACTTTCTGTGTTATAGTTGTGTGGATTGATGACATAGGAGCTGAACCTATTGAAACATCCAGGGGTTGAAGCTGAATCCGTGGTTGAAGCTGAATCCGTGACGTCATTTTCCCTACCTACAAGCCTTACCTAGGAGACAATAAGGTTTAACCTTGATGTGTGATTCGACTGCAAAATATATTTAAATTAATGATACTATTTATCTTTCTAAGACCAACTGTTGCCAACCATCAATCAAGACCAAATCAGTTGTGTTATTAACATCTTTCATGTCTACCAAAGGGTTACTGCTGTATACTAACATGGTCACCAGTTTGACAATAAAAAAATCATTACATTATTACTATTCATATTATTTTACGTGAGTAATACATCTCCACTTTCGATTAGATGCCATATTGTGTGGAGTTTTTTTTTATTAACATTATTTGAGTCCTCCGTTAAACGACTTTAAGCCAGCTATTTATCATCTAAAGACTCTTTATCTAAATCTAAAATAGAATCTGTATTGTATGATATTAAATGTAGATGACTTTAAACGTATGAGAGATTCGCTCTTCGCGATGTATTCCTTCTAACAGCTTCCGCATTAGATGGTAATTACAAGAATTTTGAAATAGCGACTTCCTCAGAATGCCTCTGTGCCACTTTTTGTAGTTTTTTCTATGTCCAAAAAAATAAGCAACATTTTAAAAATACTAATTGAAATTAATGGATTGATTCGTTGTTTATGTAATTATTATTATTTGGAGCTAATAAAACATCACATAAAGGAGAAAACGACTTTTATGTGAGACACAATCTCATCACATGGTTTGGGGTAACCTTGTGTTATCGAAGTTTTCGATAAATATCTTCAGAACCAAGCTAGACTGAAAAATCTGAACCCATTTGTATAAAACACGAATGTTTTCGCTACAAACTGGTTACAATTTGCTAGGAAAAAATAATAAGTTTCCCAAAAATAAAACAATGTATCGAAGCATATTTTATTATTATGATTTATATATCTATCAATTAAAAACATTAAATTGAATGAAAACCAATTGTTTGTTGTTTCAATTAACTTTCTGATGCCTTCACTTGATATTAATTTTACTCATTTACCAAAGATGTAAGCACGTCTTATCTATGGGGCTGGAAGATATGATATCCATATTTCAAAAGAAATAGCACTGCTGTTTATTTATGAATGAAATCAGGCGAATTTCATTACAAATACTCAGTTTCGCAAATGCGAAAATCGTGTATATAAAAGTCTCCCCGTATGAAATGTATAGGTAATAATATGTTCTTTTGCGTTTTTTCTACATATTATTATTTAGTTTACTTGTAATCTAGATCTATAATAATATAATATTGACTTACATAGAAATATTACTACATACTTTTAAAAATCGTCTCTCTTAACTCCCCGAGACTTGTCTAGTGAGATTTTCAAAATTGTTTGTGTCACATTCATTTATCTGTCTTCAATCATATGTTCATGTATCGTTATTAAAAGTATTTAAAGAAATAAGTATGTAGTCATGGGAGTCGTCAATGAGGGGCGAGGAGCCAGTTCCCCCCCCCCCCCCCTATAGAAATAAATAGACCGAATGATACCTTACAAAAAATCACATGTTTACTCGTCGTTTTCTCATCATATCATAAACATTATAAAATGGTTATGAATTCCATTAAATTACAATTGTTCTATAATAAAAAAAAATTGCCTGCGGCGCTAATTCAGCAGTTCTTGTGTTACATATTCCATATACCTATATGAATATTAATTTATTTGACGTTGTACCGGATAATGTGCAAGATAGAGCAAAGTGGCGGCGAAAGACCAAAAAAGCAGACCTATAAAACCATGGGGGGGTTAATGATTGCCAATGAGAAGAAGAAGAAGAATTCATTTCTCGAAAAATAAATTTTCAAGAAATTTTTTTTTTCAATCTAACAACCACAAGAGCGTTTACCTACATGTTTGTCTTATGACAAAAATTACGACTGCGGCGCTACTTTTCAGTACATACATATGATTATTGAATACAATTTTCAAAAACTGGCGACGCCCATGGGTATACTCACCGTATGTTGTATCCAGTTCTTCTAATAATTCTTTGTACATTCCGATGTCATCGAATATATGAATGTTTAATGGACACCTTGATGTTTTTGTTCATTCATACCATCACGACATCTCCCAAAACTATTTAGTTATGTAATAAAAACTATGCACATTTAAATATCCACCAATCTTTATCTCCGTGCGCCATCGGTTAGTACAAGATATTTAATATTAATAAACATGTTTTGAAAAATTATGGCATCTAATATCATCGGTCAGGGACAGAGAGAAATGCTTTAGTAGTCGAGAGGCTTACGTCCAGTTATGGATAAAGACGGGCTGAATATACATAACCAAATATATTTTTAAAATCACAATTTCAATTTTTTGTGAGAACATCGAATTGTATGCATGTCGTAATTGAACAACGTACACTAAAATACCAAAAAATCTCAATAGAGGGCCTTGTACAATATATGTATACACGTCGTTTCATCTCGACTCAACTACCAGCCTTCATAGCACAGCGGTTGAGTACCGGCTTGTCAGGTTGAAGGTGTGGGTTCAATTCCCGGCCGCGGCAGATGGATGTGTAAAGTGGTCACATTAAGCCAGCCGATGATCAGTCATCTGATAGAAGGTCCATCCTTTGCTGTGTATTTGTTGAGATATAACTACTTGAACAAGTACCTATAGTTGTTATCTCAACAGATATATGTATACAGCGGCGAATGGATGGACTGGACCTCGTGAATGTAAAGAAATCACATTGAACCAGCCGACCTATCAGTCACAAGCCCGATAGAAGGTCCATCCTTCGCTGTGTATCTTTTGATAAAACTACTTGTTTTTCAACTAAGGCATGTATTCATGGGACGGCCACAGCTGAGATGGAGAGACGACCTGGTCCGACATGTCGGTGCAACCTGGATGCAGTCTGCACAGGAGAGGATAACATGGAGGCAGATGGAGGAGGCTTTCGTTCAGGAGTGGACGGGATAGGCTGATAAAGAAGAAGAAGATGTTTAAAAACCTATGTTTTAACAAAATAATCGTGTTACTCAGAAATATATAAAAACACAATATGATATCTTACAAAGAATTCATTAGTTTTCGTCCGATTCGCCGTTTTATGTAATAGATATCTTGGATATTTGAGAACTCATCTCGCCTTTTATAATACGATTGAAATTGAAAGTTGATTTCATAAAAACGCTAAAAATTATTAAGAAAATCATCAGTTAGAAGACGCGACTAAAATTTCGATTTCAATTTCCAAGAATTTAACGCCGACGATATTATCATTAAATATATAATTTCCGTCAGCTGATGCGCAAAAAGTAGTGTAAACTTATCATTGCATCCGGTGGAAATTTTCAACACCCACTACTACAGAAATAAAAGTTTTATATTATTTGGTTCGATATAAATTTTTAGTAATAATTCAAAAGTTCTTTCGCCATATTGAAATCGGCAACTAAACTAAAAACGTAGAAATATTGTGCAGTTTTTGTCCTTTTATAGGTAATCACCAACTTATTTTGAAGACGTTTTAGAAGATTTTTTAGAGAGCCCCATTTCGATAAAATTGTATTGCCATCCCACGTAACTAAACAATCACAGTCGAAAATACTAATTTACGAAAACATTAATCCAGCACATTATTTCATAAATGATTTTTTTTTTCATTACGACCAAAATTATTCGAAAAAATAACTCTTTAATGAAAATAGGTAAGTACCCCTTTAACAGAGATTCTACTTGGCACTCCCATTTGACGAAAAGTCTATTTTAGAATACAATTTTCATGGAAAGTGTTGGATATAAAGGGATTTCTGGTTTCTTGTTTTTAATAGTTTTTTTTTATTTAGTACGTGCTAAAATCTATTATGTTTCATTTCTTATCTGTAGCTTATATAAATATGAATTGTTAACTAGGTATCAAGCGAAATGTAAAATTAATTAATATAAAGACAAAAAAATGCCTGTAATGATTCATAATTTTCGACAGGTAAGCAATAGCCAGGCTAGTTATTCAATATAATACGTATAATTTGTCTATTGTGTAAAATTATTAGTGTCATTGGGTTGTCTGATTCTCAGCATAGTGATCAATTCAATATGATTTTATTGTTTGTATCATTTACAACAGATCTCGATTTCTCGGTAGTCGAAATATTAAACAGTTGATCGGAAAATAACAAAATTTATAAGATTAAAGACATTTTAAGAGAATGAATTACGATGGGATGGCTAAAAATATATACTTATATGGATGAACGAAGAGGTGGCCATTTCACAACAAGATTGCATTTTCCCGCTAGGGCGAGATTATCGCACTGCTGCGATCTCTTCCAGCTACCCCCATCGATGAATTTTTGCATATAAGTACAGAACATTTTAACGCAACTCAAAATGCCAACCCTAAAAACAATTGTCTTTGTATAAGAAGGAAGTAATAGTGTACTGAAGAATGTTATTTAGGGGTGGGGTTTTTGCCGGGGGGCTCCCTTAAGGGTAACCCTGGGCCCACCTCTTAACAAGATTTGCCTAGATGTGCGGGTAAAGAGGTCGCTATTAATGCGCCTGAGCTACCCACGGATGTGGAGAGCCTTAAGCCCACGGGATTTTTTCCTTCAATGTCTTTGTATATAAACCTTCTAGTTTATGATATTTTTAAATAGAATCAGTGTGACCAACTGAGGAATTCTCGAGCACAAATATTTTTGTAACTTTATAATATTTTCTTTCAGACATTTTGAAATCCAATATTATTACCCTTTCACCTTTCTGTGAGTCTGAAATATCACAGACATTACATTATTATTAAGATGGTAACACTGTGTGATTTCCCACACTTATGGGACACGAGGCTGGGGCGGATTATTCCCACTACTGGGAATATGCTGAATATTGTGATAAGTAATATGCCAGTATGCTACAACACGACAAATGTTTCTTTGTTTGCGGTGGGATGTTGAACTAATCTTATGTAATAAGAAGAAAAAAAACAAATTGTCGATTTATCAGAATTTTTCTGAGTAAATCCCTCCGGACTTTTGCCTTTCTCAATCTTTGTTGGCGTATACTATGGAGCTGTCGAGCTGACGTATTATTTTCGCATGTTATTAAACTTTATTTTTTCTATGTTAACAATCTATTATCTTAAGGTAAAATGAAAATATGGGAATACGGAACATGGCTCATGGTTCATGGCAGAATCCATGGATTGATTGGGAAAAGGAGAAAGAAGTTAAGAGAAGCAGCTGCTAGTCTTATTGGAAACGCACAGCCCATAGGCTGGGGGAACGCTCTTTCTCCGGTCCTGTTCACAATTGTTTGTTCAAACTCGTAGTGGGAAATTTTCTCAAATTTGTCTTTCCTCAATTCTTCGTTAATTTCTTGAGAGTAAAATCGCAGAAATAAAATAAGTAACTATTTGTAAGTAGATTTGTACGTAATGGGATATCAACCGAAATATTAATGTACCGGCTCTTTCAAAGCAGAGTCAAAATGCTCTTTTCTAAAAGTCAAAGCGAATGAATAAGTTATGTGAATTGAGGCTTAAATCCTATCAACTGTCAATATTTTCATGTCATCGATAGGGGCGACCAATGTTAATAAAATCGTATAATGGTCGATCTCTATCGACGGTAGAGCAGAATTGATACCCCATATAGAGAACGCTCGAAAAATATTTGTAAGCTGAAATTCAATACGATATAATATACTCTGCGAGGTATTGTTATTTTCTACCTGTTGTCAGTACACTGGAAACCTGTTAGAATATGTTCATATATCAGCAAATGGGATTTCCCATATAATATGAACATTTTAGCTGGATAACCCTGGATTGACACTTCATTCGTCACATTTTCCTATTAAAGGAGGTTGTCTTATGCCCAATCCCACCAACTACTATCTAGGAAGAAGAACCCTAAGAAATTTCCATACAAAAACAGATAATATTCTATTTACTTAGTTATAGAGTGTGAGTCCTGCAATAATTCCATATTATGAAATGCAACATGCAACTCACCTACTCTGGGCGGAGATATTTGGGCACCTAACGTAGGTGAGTTGCATTTCATATGTAATTATTGCAGGACTCACACTATATAACTAAGTAAATAGAATATTATCTCTGTTTTTTTATGGAAATTTCTTAGGGCTCTCCTTCCTAGATAGTAGTTGGTGGGATTGGGCATTAGAGTTGTAAACTATAGAAATAACGTAGGAAGAGTCAGTGATGGTTAAGCTATCCTAGAAATAGCTGGCAGAAGCAGGTGGTAAATAAAGACCGCGTTTGGACTGGTCAGAGGTCCTAGTTGTATCCATTTCCAAACCTTGAATCTTTGAACTCTCGAGCTAAACATCTGATGGTGTTGTGTGCATTATCGCAAACACGTGTGTGTTTATCCACAAAACAATATCTTTTCAAGAGGTTTCACAAATCGCTCTGAGTAACATTGATGATCTCTGTATTTCTAGGTGGAACGTTTAAGAATGAAATGGAAAAGTAAAGTATATTATTGCGTTCAGCAGTACGATGGAGAACTTTTAGTACCTACCTAATAAATAACCTAATACGTCTGGGAAATGGATGTAAAGAAAAATGAAATCCAATCCTAATTTTACTTCGGATGATCGCTCTTGATATTCGATACTTCTGATGAGTTGGGTAAGTAGTTAAGTATAGGTACTCGCAGTATCATACTACTGAGACTTAGCGTCTCTCATACTGTAGTAGAAGTAGATTAGTAAGCAAAGTATCTACCTCCCGTCCTAGACAAAATTCTCAATCTTTGCAAAATAAGCATTTTGTTTAAGTATTGACACAACTGAAACATGAGAAATTCTGAGAGATTCATTAACTGTTTTCTTGGGAGACATGACGCGCTTTAGAAAAAGATATCATTGACAAAAATTCGTGGAATTAAGAAGTCGTTCAGGTGTATTTAGACAATTAATTGGAAATAGCGAATATGATAATATTGAAAGAAGAAAGCTTACTGGTACTAAGAGGAATGATACACGTGAGAAATAGTCTTTTTTTCTGCGAAGCAATAGTTACAGGTGCACGATGCTGTTCTGGTGCCGACACTTTTAGCATGTATCGACATGTGAGTAAAATAGGTCAATCCGATCTAAGTATTATTGAAATCGATGAGGACAAAGGATAAAAATACGTTGAAACATGGTTTAAAGGGAGTTACTAGAAAACGAATTATTGTGTCTGGAATGAAAAGGTTTCATTCTCCAAAATCAGTCATTTATATGAAGGTAACACGAATGAAATATAGAAAAATAGAAGAATAAACAGTGTTGAAAATCTTAAACAAAGATCAGGGGACAAAATATGCTAGACAATACAAGACAATAAATGATGGATGGCAGTACTAAAGGCATTGCTCGTCATTACAAAACCATAGTGATGCGATATAGTATTTGGTACGCACCACACTGCGAGTGTCTACGATTCTTATAGACAACAATATAATAAATATGATATCTTCTTTAGATACATATTACATAGTATTGATAAATACCACAGATACGAATTGATTGAACGCTTTCCTGTCAGTTTGTGATGGGCCCACCATTTTTTGTAGTCTTTAAAATTATTGTTTTTGTATTATTACTATTTCAAATATCATCATTTCGTGTCATCGCAATGCTGTGTGACGAGTGTATGATGTGAATGTCAAAGTCATTAATAAACAGAAATTTTGTAATGATTTCTAATCATTTCATTGTTTGACTTTTATAACTAGTCAACTATTTACAGTTCAATCCTAACATTTGCACTTTAAATTACGACGTGCCTTCGCCTCTACTATTGGTTGGTTTTAAATCACAAACCCACTATTCTTTTTTGCTCATATTAAGGGCATGGCACCAGGAATGACGTCACAGTAATTTCCCACGGCATTAAGGTTCGAAATCGAGTGAACATTGAAATTGGCATGAAAAAATGGTAAAAATAGCGTTTTTTCCATTTTTTGGGGTTAATTTTGCGTCTATCAAAAAAGTTTTACGGTTATTCCCTAGATTTTTATGCATATTATCAGTACAAAAAAAAATTACTCCGCGACTTTCGGGAAACGAGTTTCCGTCTTTCAGAAAAAAGGTCAGAGGTGTTTTTTAATTTTTTTTTTTAGAAATCTATACAAGATATAAAAAATCTTTTACGGTTATTCCCTAGACAAAGGTTCAATGCATCTACTCTCTTTTGTTCCAAAGCATATTTAGTAACGGTTTTCGAGATAGAAGGTCTCCCGTTTTTAGAAATTTTGGAAATGTCGGTATGCACACTCTTAATTGATTTTTATACTATTGCGTGAAGAGTTCTGAGTCTGTAGCAAAATCTTTTGAACCTTAGGCTAGGTACTCGTCTTAGGCCGGATTTTGCGAATATCATGATATCTCACGATTTTCAATAAAACACAGCTTACATTTTAAAGATCTCTTTAATTAAAAGTTAAACAAACTAAAAATAATCTTCCATTGGTAATAATCCAAGTTGTCCAAGTAGGTACTTAATCAGTTTTATCGTACTTATAATATGTGAAGATACCTTTTTAAGTAAGGTTTTTTCTTTAATTATTGATTTATAAAATGCCCCACATGTTGAACTCTTACATATATTGTGTGTGGTGTGGTGTGGCAAAGAAGTGCACACTGTGGCAAAGTCGACGTGGAACTGAATAAGACGATGAGAACCATCACAGGCACTATAAAGTCAACTCCGACTCAATGGCTACCAGTGTTGTCAAATATCGCGCCCCCGGATCTGCGCAGGGCCCATTCCACGGTCAGAGAAAAACTCAAAATACAAAACAACCCGCAATTACCAGCTTTCAAAGATGTTTTCGACCCCCCTCACAAAAGGCTAAAATCCCGAAAACCATTGTGGACAGTGGAGACAGACTTCAACCTGGGAAACAAATGGAGAGAAAGATGGGCTGCACAAGAATTAGTGAATAAAGACCTAATAACGGACCCCACATCTCGAGTACCAGGGTTTGATCTGCCACGCAAGGTTTGGGTGCAGCAGAACAGAGCAAGAACGGAACACGGGTGCTGTAACTTCTTGCTCTGGAAGTGGGGAAAGAGGGACAATCCTGAGTGTGAGTGTGGTGCTGTTCAGACAGTCAGACATTTGGTCCGGGACTGCAAGGCAAGGAAATTTCCCGGTAGCCTCCAGGACATCCACGAGGTAGGACCGGAAGCGGTGGTCTGGCTGGCAGCACTGGAGCCAAGACATTAAAAAATACTTATGTCGACGCAGCCTACACGGGCAAAGGACAACGCCGAATGCCACACGAAAAGTAAAGTAAGTACATATATTGAACTAAAAGTATAGCTCGAACTGAAGACACATGCAACGCGTGAGCTAGATCCGCAGTGTATATAAAAACGATAATAATACGTTTGAGAGAAAATTCTCAAACTGTATAAAATCTCAGGACTTTCCCATGGAAATCAGGCCTTTGATTTTATCTCCCGGAATTATCCCCAGGAAATCAAAGCCCTCCGGACTTTTGATTTTTTCATCTGGTAACCCTAGGCACGCCACTGATCTCGTATACAAAGTATTTTGATACAATTGTCATTGAACAAACGAATTCTAAACCCGCAATTAGTGGGTGTACTTGAACAGTAGTAAATCATTAGGGGTGGAGCACACTATTTACCGAACCGTTTCTAATGTCCTCACTACACGTAGGTACAAGAGTCATCTTGTTATTTTTTACTGTCGTCATCTGATAATTGACCAACCGTAACTTTAATGATTGTATTTTAATACCATGTTTTATATTATTATCATCTACTGGACTATTTCTTGTTTCGTTTGATATTTATTACGTATCTGTCAATTTAACCTATATTACCATATAAATATATATTATTCAATAGTAAATTGAATGTACATTAACTTTGATAGGTATGTTTTTTTCTGTAAAACCAACCGTTTAGGAGTTTTTTTGGAAATAGAAATGGATGGCAGAAAATAAATGGCTTTTTGTGCTACCAATTGGAGCGCGGCAGTCCTAGAAGGTCACATTTTTTAACTTAACATTGTAGAACCGGCACTAATAACATACCAAAAATTCAGAACTACCGGACCTTTTGCAAGGCAAATGTCTTATATGACTGTTGAACCAGTCGAATTCATAATTTATTAAAGGGTCATCGTCTGCATTATTGTTTTCTTTATCTTTTTAAAGTCTTTGAGGTTTTTTTTATAAAGAAGTCATTTGCATTCTGTGAGCCTATAGTTTTCAAAATATAAGCGTCGACAAAGTATTGGACAACAATAATGCAATATGGTGGGCGGTATTTTTAACTAAAATAATTAAAATAATGAGATACCTATCTTCGAATGTATTCATAACATAACCTATCATTTTCTTCCTGTTGACAATGATGCCAATTGGACATCAAAATAATTAATTTCAATTTCGTTAATCGCTTAAAAAATAGCAATACTTTTGAAAATAAGTCAGTCATTGAAAGTCTGCTCAGATACATCAGCTGGCTTCATCGCATTAATTTACATATCTTCAACAACTGTTCAGGGGTCATTGTTAAATTTGTCAATACCTTCAACCGGTTCCTTTATGATGATAAACATAACCTCACTTCATTACTTACAACCCCCCTGTCATTAAATTTCAAAAAAAGAATATTATTTATCTTTTCTTTCCTTCTTTCTTTTATTTAATTGTTCGAAGTAACCACGCGCAGCACATGTTTAATATTTTAATCTTGACTAGTCTCTACCCGTGAAAATTTAAGGTGGATTAGTAAATGTTAAAGCTTTTCACGGTGTGCGATTGACATTGTTTCTTGGTTTTTAGAGTGTACCGTGTGTAGATAAACTCGATCGACGTTTCGACTCGACACTCTTACTGGTATCTCCCTCTGTGGACACCAGAAAGAGTGTCAAAACGTCGATCAAGTTTATCTACATACGATTCACCCGAAAAACCAAGAAACAATTACGGTGGATTGGTTATGGATAATATTTTGTATTCTTCGTTCATCACTACACATCAGGCAATTTACATACTTTCATACACATCTTTGTCTCCCTTTCCTTCTCTCTCCTATATCCTCACCTTCCAATCTGATCCTTATTTTTTTCTCCTTTTTGGTTATAATAAAATACATGTATTTTTGTTTTCTGTGTGTGACTTATATGTATGTACTTAATGTAATTATACATTTTGCAAGCATAAGTAATTGGGACACTATACAGTGTAAAACATGAGTGTAAAACGATTAGCACATTGCCAAGATGTGATTGCGATGCAGAGAGGCAGACCATGAGCCATGTTGTGTCGGAGTGCAGCCTCACAGCGGATAGAAGAAACCCGGAAGATTTATTGACACTCAATGTATCGGCGACTGATTATTTAAGGAATAATACTTTTAAATTCTGACAATCAAACATGAGCTATTATTGCGAATTAAAGATATAATTGATGTGATGAACAATGTAATGCCTCATCCACATGCTCGCCGACCCTCCACGTTTTTTGTGTGAATGAGTAAAAAGAGGTGCAGACGGGGTGATTGTCTTGGATTGTATACGTAATCTACGGTTAACGTCTTTTTACTCATTCACACAAAAAACGTGGAGGGTCGGCTAGCATGTGGATGAGGCATTAATGGTCATACGATAAATAAATAAATAAGTATAGGTATTCATAGTTCAGCCGTCAGCCACAAGCATGCGCCACAGTTAATTTGAAACATATACCTATATACATTCATAGACGGTTATGACAAGAATTATGTATATTGACGCAATACACCTTCAAACTACCATTCATTCAACTCGTAACGACTTCCTTCTCTCGCTTTTAAAAAAGTCGCTCTAAACAATAGTATTTTAATATCCTGGCCATTCTCCAAGCAAGTCCCGACCCCATTGTGGGACAAAAATAAAACACTTGATACTCTACTCAGTGACGGACAAAAAGCCAGGTTGCAAGCTTGCCCAATGGCAAGTGCCCCCCACTCGCCATACGAGGGGGGCCCCCCTAGGACCGTCCTTCAATATTACATCTCGAATGAAGCAGAAATAAAAAAAACATACGGACTGTATCCTTATGTGAATTGGTTGGCTGTCAAAAATTGCCATTTGGCAATTAGCCCGCCCTTTGTATGTTTCTATATACAATAAAGATTATTTTATTTATTTTTTTATTTTATTTTATTTGAAATATAGGTAAGTACCTACATAAAACATTGTACGGGATAAAAAAAATCGCCTGCGGCGCTGTTATAGGATTTTAGATTTTCAAAACTTATTGCAAAAATCCATAAATTTACAATTGTTCGATTTTATTTTTTGCCTGCGGCACTAATTATGCCTGCAAATTGATGAAGACATCAAGAGATAGATATATACTGGGAGGCCCCTACTTTATTACATGGCAACGTGAACTTTTAAAGCCAGTCCGCCACTGACTCTAATCCACGTTTTTTCCTCCCTACTTCTTTACAGAGTCGCCTATTCAACTGCTTTGCCATTGTGTCGTCGGCTATTTGGATACATTTTTATATCATAAGTATGTACACGTTATAAAAAAGAATTTAAAAAATAATACTCGTATACTCCACTCTTGAAACCCGAAGCTGAAGGGTTAAAACCAGTGCCGTTCCTAAATCTCTATGAATTCTTCTTCTTCTTCTTCTGCTTCATCTAGGACTGCGTCCTGTCATTGCTCGGAGCCTGCTCGTGGGACACCGATGTCCAACTATCCCGCCATATTTTATGTGGCCTTCCTGGGAGTCTGGTACCTGACGGCAGCTCGTTCGCTGCTACGCTATAAATTCTGATTGGAGTTATACCTAAATTATTTAAGGTATATAACTGGATTTTTCTGCATTGCACAGATGGAAATACATTACAGATTTTCCTCAACAGAAGCGATAGGTATCTACATTCACAGAATGTAGCTTTATGTGAACTCCCTTGGGGAGAAAGCAGCATGAAATATTTGACGCTCACGAGTCAGCTTTGGCTGGCTTAAGCGATCACTTTGTGCCTGGGGCAACGTTAATATATTCCACCACATCCTGCGCTCTGTTTCACCTTTTCTCTTATAAATATTATTTACATACATGCAATTACTTACATCACAACACATATTTTTTTGTTATGATTCATTCTGCAGATTTGTTTTTCGGGTCATGGTGTAGTGAAAAGATGCTCCAACGTTTCGGCGAGGCGAACCCACTGCCGCCTTGGTCACGGACTGTAATTCTGTCTGTTGTTCAAATAAATAAAAAAAAAATGTAAAACTGCTTTTCAAGGGACTGCCCCAATATACGAAAAATATACTAGTATGTAGATTGTAGTTGAGTACCTACTGTAAAATTTAATCACATTTTTTTTTATTTTGAACCCTTCCGACAACCCTTTCCATACTGCACCATATCTCGGTTTGTTTTGGATATACATTACGAATATTATTTTCACATGTTCATTTTTTGTATTATTTTATTGTTCGTTCAATATCTTTAGTGGTGGTAGGTTGGAAGTGATTGTCGGTCTGCCTGTAACTAGACACCCCGTCACATAAGCCGAGACATTTCTCACTCGATCACAATACATATACCCAGGAACAATACAACCGTGCTATGAAATATTGATACCAAATTATACATCGAAATATCGAATCGAAATTAATATTGATATCGTCGATGAAGACGTGTTCAAAAAGTAATGGCTTTTGGGTAACAATTTGTTGTTTCGAGCTCTCAAGGCAACATTAGATAGTGGACCGGAATGAGGACGGTGGACGATCTGTTCCGGGCAGCGCAGGACAGGGAACTTTTCGCCAGAGTGATCGACGACGTCAGGGGGAACAGATATGGCACAACAAGAAGAAGAAGGGAACAGTCAATCTTTAATCTCGCTGAATTATCTATCCTCTATTCTTTTTGATAAGCGGTTTGATAATAGGTAATATTAATATGATCCAGAATTAAAGTCTTCCTTCAATGTTTAGAAACTATTCACATCATTCTAGGTGCCGCATTTTTATTTGAACAAAATCAGTATTTTTGCACTTTTTAAAACCCTTGTATCTCGGTACCTATAGGGTCAAACACTAAATTTGAACAGTGAAAATGAAGGAAATTTAATTCTCTACAACTTTGTGATACACCTGGTCCATAGGAAACCCATGGTTTAGAAGATATAAGCGATCACGTATAGTTCACTTTTGTATACAAATTATCACTGAAGAATAAAATTTAATCGAAGTTCGATAAACGTTACAACAATTCACTTCCCTATAAAATATCGATGCGTTTTGGGGTAGAAATATGAGAAGATGCGTGTATGGAATAAAGGATTTTACCATGACACGCCACACAAAACCAGACATGCAATCTGTCCTTTACGAAGCGAGTATCAGATGAACGATATACATAAACATAGCAAACATTACTATAAAAATAATAAACTTGTGAGAGTACTACTTTTCTTCTTTTTCTTACCTTCCAGTTTTAAATGTTTGGTACTTTATTTTATTTGGTCAGTTGTGATAGCAAGGCCAGACAGCCTGAAACGTCAGATAGTGTTGGGGACGGTGGATGGTTGAAAAGTAATGGGTCCCCTGCATATGAGGTGGCTAGAACTGGTCAGAAGGGCCACTTGAAGGATCAGATTGTCCTCCAGGTGGACTCTGAATCTGGATGTAAGAAATTGACCGATTTATGGAAAAGTTCTCGTGTCCACTGTTTATTGGTTAATGAATAAATAATTACAATTCATAGCATTAGTTTTTGGTTCATTTCATAAAATTCGTAGGGGTGTTACCAGCATCCGATCTTTTCTTCAGACAAATCCTTCTAAAAGCAGAATTGGGCCCCTTAGCCTTTGTACTTTTCCCCATAGTAACTTGGGGGTATGGAAAGTGTTGGCTTCGCCTTCTTTCTTGGAATAAGAAACTTTAGAAATTTCGTAACCTATTGCAACCTATTTTCTTAGATAATTTTTATTGTAATACACTTCAAGTGCGTAAGAAGAATATGATATAATTGAATACTTGTATTGAGTGGAACAAACTCGCCTTAATTTAGCCCAATGTCGATTCAAAACAGAAGATAAGTTTAAAAATATAATAATCTCTCAATCAAAATACTAAATCAAACTCAGCACCTCAAATCGACGGAAATCACAGTTTATTATACGAATCCCCCAAAGGGAGCATTAAACCGCTTCTATTAAAACAGTAAATCATAATATTCTATAACGGTATGATTAATATCTCATCGGCTAATTATTCACATTCGATCACGTCTTAATCTGCGAAGTATTTCGCATCAAATGTTAAATTGATCGGTTCGCCTCCGACGGCGTATACAATTATGATGTGACCCGAAGAAGCCAATGTTTTGATTTGCTGACGCGACGGTAACGCTACAATTCCCCAAACGTTACGTATAAAAAAATACACTTACGTAATTACGATCGAGTGCCTATTATAATATTCCATGAAATTTTATAGACTAACATTACAGTTTATTGGAGTAATTACAACAAATTTGCAGATAGACAAAACGTATAAAAAATGACCGGTAAAAGGCATTCAATTTTTTTTTCCAATATGAACATATTGGGAAGAAGAAGAGTACGAAGGCCAAAAGTTCGCTGACTTTATACGGTAAAGGCTGATTGCAGAGAGCTGAGTGTGAACTGGAGAACTGCTGCTCTAGATAGGAGAGGATGGCGAAGGATATTGGAGGCAGCCAAGACTGGCCAAGTCAAGGATTGTAGCGCTATGGAGAACAAGAACATATCTCAGAGATGGGTGTTTAAGAATGGTTTCAACTGGTCTGGGATTTCATAATATTTACTTGTTTTTGCAGTCAGTGCCTACTGCCCAAACATCACTTGTCTATCAAGTACTCTTTGACTGGGTCCAAAGCTCAATTCACAACTATTTAGTTGTTCCGTTCAGTTTTTATTTAGTTGTTCAGTTTAGTTATTCACCATAGGCTCTTATCTCTTACAGTTTATAGAACTGCTGGGCATTCCGAAAACCATCTCTGTGTACATCTGTGTGAAGCAAACGATGAAGAGAATATCTAGATGCCTGAAGCCCCTAACCCACTTCGGAGGTTTGTACAGGTGCAAAATTTTTTGCCATCTCGAAAGTAAATTACTATTGACTCTCAAAAAACCTACTTTTGGCGAATTTTTAATACTCGCAAAGTATTTGTAGGTACGCAATATTAATACATTATGATTATATGTAAAATTAACGTTACAGCGGTAACTATTGACTATGTAATGTGTCGGAATTACGGATTCGGTGATGCAGCAAATTTTTTAACTAATAGTAATAATACCCTATGATTCCATATTTATTTAACCATGAATTTTTGAATTACCCACCCAATCAAATGCTGATATTAAATTTTAGTTAGTGACCCAACTGACGTGTCGAAACCTAAATCGCGTAGTCGAAAAAAAACTAGCCACATATTAGTTCGTCATCGAATGATGGGTTGAATTTATACATTTTACGGTTTCAAAAATGCGATGGACTTAACAAATTACAAATTTGTTATTCTAGTACGTAACCTACATTTTCATAAGTATTATTCAATTTCCTTGGGCACTCAATCCCGTATTCTTTAGGTTTGAAACATGTAGAGTGTACACGCAAGGTGATCAACCTGATCCATGACGGTCTTCTTAATTTAATGCTTCTTTACAGGTTTACTTCATCCAGCCTGCTTTCATTGATCTCGTAAATACTTATTGACATACCTACGGGACACATTAGAGATCTCACTAATTTTCATCATTCATTCAATGCGTCACTGATTCTTGTACACTATACTATCAAATCTTCTACTATGTATTCCACCCCGCTACAGGCACAATAGGTTTGATCTTGCTTGCGCACTTAGTGCCAAAAGGTGGCTAAAATTTTTGTACCGGATTCTGATGGGGGTAAGAAGCGTGTTCATAGGTTACCAATGGCAACAGTGAGTTAAGAGGAAGTACGAAAATAAAATTTAGTTGCGTAAAGCAAGTAAATTCCGAGAGAAAAAAGTTGCAAGTACCTTCCCTGGTTCAGCTTGCACTGTGAGTGTCTGAAGAGAATCTCCACTAGCATCAATGGTACAAAAGACATTAAAGTGAACTTAGAACATTGTACAGCGTTACGATCTGACAGTCATTATCTTCTCACAAGTAACTGCGTGTCTATCACACAACATCATTTCAGGTCTGCTGCCTTTTTTACTTCCACACCACCGATTATAAATAGTGATCCTATAATTCAGTTCAACAGGTCTAAATGGTATATTATATCCACATGATTGGTTTGCTTACTTTGTTTGTATATTATTACCTACCTGTCTATTATTATTATAACTGTTCTAGGTAAATAAATACCCTTCCAAATCATATCAAGCAATTTGTTCAACACCTCCCATTTGGGAGTTAATTACTCAATACTCATCCATCCACCCATACTACCTTTGTTCAGAGATGGTCCGAACTCCATGACTTTGGTCAAAGGGTTAATAGTACAGTCTCTTTGAACAGCGATTGATGCTGGCCCTGAAAGTCTTATTTCATTCATCTACACCCACACAATGTCCCATAATCTAGAGTAATCAGCGACGTCTTCAAAGAATGGTAGCTTCAAAAGCATTGTTCTCATAATCAAATCATGTTATTTAGAAGAAATATCGAATGGATGTGTGTACAGTTCTTTCCTGCACGCTTCACAGTAAGCAAAAGCTTGTGTCGTGAAATTCAGAGGACATCGTCAGCACCAAAATTCTAACCCAGAACCTCCCGCTTGGGAGACCAGCATTCTAACCAACTCAATTGCGCCAACCATGTATGTACAGTGGCGAAGGGTGGATTTCTACAGAAGGGAAGCCGGGGCTAACATTTCTTATGGGATTACGTCAGATTAGACACTATTATACCCATCATTTTTTCCAAAAGGTAACTCGATGGCAAGCGTGTTCTTAGGTAGCTTCGCGCCTGGTAGTAGACCAATAATTCAAGGAGGACCATTTATGTGTGTCCAACGAATTTCTGCCCATATCCTATTTGAACTTGATGCTATGAAGACCCATTTAAAATATTTGGCCAATAACTAATAATAATTAACTATTGGTCTCATTTTTTACGTTGACAGTAACGAATTAAATTTATATAATTTTGATGTTACTTTTTATGAAATAATAATTAAAAAATACAACGATATTGATGTCTGTTCCGTGTCGGAATAATAAATTTCTTATTAAATGAATAAAACATTATACTGTCAAAAAGTATTCATCTAAAATGAGATCTTGCTCCCACCTACACGGGTAATTCAGTAGAATACATTCCTCCTTGATTAACGTCACCAAAATCCATTTAAAATACGCTAAACGGGTAACGTGACTGAAGTAATTTCTACTATTGATCAAGGCTCACCTACTACCGTCGAGGCGAAAATCAGGCGCTTTCTATGAAAAAAGGATCGAAAATCAGAAGCAGTCACTTCAAACATTTTAAGTAAGTATTTATTTATTTATTTAAGTAAAAATATTACACTCTTCGGCATTACAGCGTTCAGCCTTTGCCCCGAAGAGCGCACACAGAACCAGTTTCGATTAAAATAATAATAACACAACAAATTTAATAATAAAATAAAAAAAACACAACATGTTTGGTAGATATATGTTTGGGGTGACTGCTCCTGATTTTCGGGTGAACAGTGTGTTTTTTTTAATTCTATCGACGTTTTGACCCTCCTGATACTGTCTTTTTTATCTGAAGAAAAAGACACTAGCAACTAGCATGTCAAGTTTTCACTGTGAAAATCTTCAACATAATGTTTGAAGAGTCGCCGTCGGGAGTTTAAAATTCAACCGTCTTTCCGAGCGCCGAATATTCTGTGGTTCAACCGGCCAATAATTTTAAGGCCACTGAGTACAATATTTACAAACCAATAAAAATTATTCGAGACTGACGCGAATATAAATACAGACAGGCTAGAATATTAAAATAGCTAACTCCATGGCAAACACACCTGGTGTCGGTTACAAACACATGGAATATGAAAATACCTGGAAAATTTCTACCCATTCATTTGCTTCCCACGAGGTATGTGACGTCATCACTTTCTCATGTCTTTCGGTTGAACCTCAATAATGTTCAAATAAGTCTCGAATTACGTTATCCGAGAGTTCGTTAAGAGGAGATGTGCCTGTATGAGGAAATCTGATGTTGCGAGATTGATTTATTTACATATTAATTAGAATCATGTAACACGTTGTATAAAAATCGATCTGATTACTTTATGTTAATTATCAATCCAAATTATTGGTACTATTTTATTTTGATAGACCTACGCCTCCTCTTAAGTTAGGAACCACTTAATAAAGTTATTAAAATGAAATGTCACTTAGCGAAAATGTAAAAACTAATTAGGCGTACAATAAAAACGTGTTATTGCTGTATTTATTTATTTATCACAACATATGGAACAACACATTACACAGTGCGATAACAATATCAGTGTTACTCCCGGATATGAGTAAAATACTTGGGTTCCGAGGAGGATCATAACAACAATGTATGTACCTACTATATTATATATACATAGTAGTAGGTATGTTTTTACGTGATTCCTGTAAATTTCATCAAATTGCATCGAATAAAGAACAAACAGCTGATTTAACTTATTTTGTGAACCTCTGTAAATATCAAATAGGTATTTCACACATCAAGCCATTGATTTCGATTATGCCCCCTATGCAGTATTTAATTACTCATTTTTACCTATCATTTGAGCTACATTTCGTTTTTGCCGGGCCTGGTTTTTTTTAAGCATTCTCTTTTCCCACATATAACATTTTAACTCACATGTAAAATTAATTGTTTGCCGATGAACTTGTTTTCGCTGTATACCTTTCAAATTTGTTTGTGATACGGAAGTTATTTAAATATGTAGGTACATCTATTTAATACTTGCTTTTATATTTTGTGAGACTATTATAGTAGGTGTCGAACCATGGCCCTGATTAAAGAAATTATAGGCACTTAGTTGGATTCTCATTGAAACCGCGAAGACCACAAACGACTTGGACGTGTTTTGTTAATGACATTCCTATTAAATTTTATTAACGACTTCTAGATAAGTGTTAGATCAGCAATAATAAATAATTTGATTTGAATTTGGAATGATCGGAACATGACGTTCTTTGTCATTGGTCAATATCATTAGATGCTGTTGTTGGTTTGGGCATGACCGGCTTTCTTGTTTTTATGGAAGGCACGCCCCTGATGGTATCATGAATTTGAGTAACAAATCTACAACTAAAGTACTAACATATCACCGTGTTATGTTCCAACAATGGGGTAACCAGCGAATGCCGCTCGTATATAGAAACAAACTCAATATTTTTCTCACTTTTTTACTTTTTGTGACTTTTACAGGACACTTGAAATATTATCAAAAAAGAGTGGGAAGACGAACAGACAAACTAACAAACCTAATACAACTTTGAATTATTCGTCATTTAGGTGTTATGTAAATCGTGTTTCGCGTTACCATACAGCAGTAGGTAATAAACTTGCCATCCATTATTATTATTATTATTTTTATTAGGAACTGCCTACCTAGTATTCTATATTATTATTATTGTTATTAATCTACCGATAATAATAATATTAATATGGTTAAGTTTTTTTCCCAATTTCCTAGTGTGATTGAGTTATTAAAAATCTTTAAACCCTTTTGACACGCAAAAATCGGCAGACATTTTTTGTTTCTGGATGTTATTTTTTATTATTAATTTTATTATAGAAATTGCCAAAAAAGAACATAGAGGATGTAAACTAGTCCTTGAAAATAAACCCTTTGAACAGGTTTTGGAATTCAAATATCTTTGTCTCAATGTTGAAGACTACCACGCCGATAGCCCTACACGGGAAAACAGAAGGAATAAGGATGCCTGAAAGACCCCCAAAAGATGGAAAGACAGATGCGTGTCCGTACATCATAAGAGGCACCAGACTCTGTACAAACAGGTCTAATAGTATATAATAGTATCATCATCATCAGCCTGCGGTTGCCCACTGCAGGGCATAGGCCTCCCGTCTCCTCCTCCACTTCTCCCGGTCCTGTGCGATTCCCATCCACTGGGGCCCGGAAAAACCTCTTGATATCGTCCATCCATCTGGTAGGTGGTCGCCCTTGTGGTCTTTTGTCGCCCCTTGGTCTCCACTCCAGCAGTCTCCTCATCCATCTGTTGTCCTGCATTCTTGCAACGTGCCCCGCCCATCTCCACTATCAAGTATCAATAGTATAAGAAGAAGAAAAGCTGGATAAGTAAATGTATTAAAAAATATCGTTTCTCAACGGGTTACTGAATCCACCTAATCGCAAACAAGTGCCCACTCAATGGACCTCCGTGATTATCAAATCCCATGCACGTTTGTGTACCAAAACAAAAAACTCTGCACATTAAAAAATAGGTATACACCTAGTATTTCTAATATTAGATCTGTACCTCTAAACGAAGTATACTTAACCTAATACGAACTTGAAGCTTCATAAGGTATAATATATGCAAGTCGTACCTACCTGCTAACTTTATACCACCCGCGGTATCAAAGAAATCGTTTGATTATGATTGGGTAAGTGTCAGGTGCAAATTGCGACGCAATATTATGGTATTAGGCGATGACAGGAATTATCGGTATGGTGCACGTGAGTCATAGGAAAGACAATGACATCAGAGTCTCAGGAATGACATGAGAGGAATGACATGGGTGAGTGGTGAGTGGCAGGTCCTTGTGTGACCTCTTTGGTGTTCAAGGATCCAAACTCCTTATAATAAATTTCAATTAACATTTTTTCGTACGTATAAAATTTTAAAAATGGTAGAAGGATCTGGACGGCTGTAAACAGAATCCGAACTAGATACGGCGGCCGCGCAGATTTTGCCAACAAGTGTGGATGACAAAAGTTCTCTGGATTCGATTGTGGAGTCGTCAGGCAGACCACTGAACACATAGTCACCGAATTTGTAAATAAAGCATAAGTGCAATGCATCAGATTTCCTCACCATTACCGATGACACGATCCAATATAGATAGATATCGAAAATCTAGATTTAAGCATCTGACAAGCTAGAAACCTGACCCTGCGCTTAAATTGGACATAAGTTCTTTGACATTATTGTGTAAATGTTTTAATTTTGAAAATGGATGTGATAAAAAAATAGTGGGCATTGTGTGATCTACAGCAGATGGCAATATTTTTCACTAAATACCTATTCAACAATTTAAAATTATGATTTCACCGCGGTACCGACTAATTTCTAAAAAAAAATCTTCGCGTGATAAACGAGATTTCATCCTCTTGTATATCAAAATCTAAATATTAAGATCTGACATGTTTGTAATTAATTTCTTCAGCCGAAGTGCAGAATATTGTGTGTCTACCCTTGCCCCAGGGTTCGCACCTGTCCTGTTATTCTTCTTAGTGTCCCTCCAACACCCTTAGATCTTTCATATTATAATTTCTATATTATAGTACCGCGTATTCAACACATTCCATCACGTCATTCATTTTTATAGGATCATTAATGATTGCCCTAACTCAGGGTTATCACTTACATTAGATAAGTTTGTCTTCTACAGTTTTTTTTTCCTCACGTGTTTTTGACTGACCCTGTGTGTCCAGTGACATGAGTAATTAATGGATGTTGTTGCAATACTGCACTCTGTACACAAACTGTTTCAGTGTCTACTGCCTCGGAACAGACTTCGGTCTAGTGAGGCAGTAAATTTTTTTCCCGAATAGTTGAGGTAACTTTGTGCCACATTGATGATTTGTTTATGTGCATATGTATTTTTGTGTTGATTCTTTGTTATGTGTATATATGTATTCTGGAAAAAATAAATTACTTTATTCATTAATTCATTCAGATTTGTCCATCTATGACATCGCGGGATTTCGTTTATGCACATACGGTGTGTATGCCTTAGCTAAAGATGCACAATACAGTCGTGTGTATAATGTATGTATGTGCAAATACAATTTCTTCACCGCATTCGCTTGTGATAAAGCTTGCTTGCGAAAAGAAAGTTTACGCATGGTGAAAATTCTTGCGGTGATGTTTCCCTACGATAAATTTAACCACGGCGAACTTTCCGTACGGTGAGGTTTGTGTACGGTGAAGAGTCTTGCAGCGAAGTGTTTTTCGCTAAGATTTCCTTACGGTGAAGTTTCCTTGACCTCGTTTGTAATTCTCTTATCTTTTTATTCAGCTTTCCTGACCACCCGCGAAAAAGTTAGAAAAGTTATGTGTTAATAAATAAATAAATAATTATTGGATGGAAGGACATTGAACGAGTATTATTAATTTTCACATCCACATAATAGTCCGCTTTTTGACACATTTCTATTGTCTTGTTTACTCTTGATGATGTTTATGGTTAAGATTTATTTATTTATATTATTTTGTATGCCCCTGTTTCTAATAAAGCGGCAACTCACCTAATAAAACTCCAATTATAGATTATTTCTTACAAATTTCATCTCAGTTCTTCCCGGTAATATAGAAGGCCTTATAATAAAATTTTCCACGCTCCGTAACTCTACCATAGTTATGTGAGTACAATACATACACCTTCCAAATATAATATAGGTAATATAACACCAGCTTGTTAGTTGATTATGAAGTTATAATAATACTTGCTATACAATACAATATCTGGTTCATCTTATTTCGGCAGCCAATAAAGACATTATGTAATGAACATATGTTACTCCATACAACATAGATACTTATATTTTATTATTATGTTCGCTGATTCTAAGACATAATTTTATTATAGCAGTATCACCTATAACCCAATATCAATTTTGCTCTCCTGTTAATATTAGCCCTTTTTTTCTTCTTCTTCTCATAGATCTGTTATTGGCTCGAAACGTTCAGCTCCGTCTTTTCGGGTGTCTTCTGGACAGAAGGCATCCCACTGGGATTTCGTGGGCCATGCACGGTGTGTCGGTGCATGAGATTCTAGAGCTGTCCAGTGCCCATTGTCATGGTCGCTCCAAAATCTTCATTAAGTTACTTATTATAATTGCTATTTCTGCATAAATGCAGATTATTATGAAAACCCGCTTAGGGTAGTCGTTTTAATGTCTGATATTTGAGATGGACAAGATGAATAGTAGAAATACCAATTTTTGGAGAAATCGTCGTATATACCGAATTGTCATCTTGGTATTTTTAGGAGAAGATGTTGATAAACCCCCCATGTTATTTTATTGTTTCTGCTTACTTTTCCTGTAAAATTACCTAATTATCTAAGATTTGTATAAAACTTGACAAGTCCAAGTGCCTGAGAGGGATGATACAGAAGCATGTTTCAGAATAAATGCTAATATTAGATTTTTTTATTTTGTTTCAGGTATGTGCGTGCCTTCAACTTCAATGGTACATTATTAAAACAACTGCTTCAACCTTTAATAATAATAGCCATGAGCCCGTTGCCGAGCAAGCTCCGAAGAATCGCTGTCACGTTATTACTGATCCTGTCAATGATGCCATTGGAGGTGACTATAGAGGCCGATTCTGCACATGCCTCTAATCCCTCTATGGAACAAAGTTTTGCGTACAAATTCAGAAACTGAGTAAGTAATCTAGTGAGCTTTCACCCAAATATGCATTTATATTTGATTTGAGCAAAGTATTTATATTTGATGAAAAATTTAAATATTTAAATTCATTGTAGGTACTTACTTACAACAATTACCATAATATACCTACTACAATATATAGACCCAAATCTTCACACCGAATTATATACTTATGTATAAATAAACCTACCTAGATATGAATTCTCGTTTACCTATCTCTCTTACACTTATTGCGTATCCTTGAAGTGCCGGTCGTAAATTATATTTCGAAAAAAGCCAAAACGATATAATAATTATTATAGATGTATTGTAGGAACTTCACACAAACAAAGAGATCAAAATAATAACCAATAATTAAGACGTCGAAAAGCGGTTTGTACCTCTATATAATATAATATACCTCCTCGTATAACTACGAGGTATTCTACGCTCTTTTACGCGTGTTCCTTAAACCGTGTCTGAATGTGTTAAAACTCTCAATGTATAGGTGCAACAAGACGCCAATAAGCATTGGTTTAAGAGCCCTTAATAAGTATATGAGATGTGCATAGTACCAGTTGCAACACACGGCCTAGAAACAGTGACACTGAGAAAACAGAGCATCGAAAAAATAAGGGTTACCCAAAGACTCATGAAAAGAGCCATGCTGGGTATCACCCTGAGAGATAGAGTAAGAAACGAAACTATACGGCAAAGAACAGGAGTAACAGATATTTCCCAGCGTATCGCATATCTCAAATTGCGGAGGGCAGGTCACATGTCTGGAGACCCAGACGATAAGTGGTCGAAGAGGGTCTTGAAACCCAGAACGACTACCAGTAGCGTAGGAAAACCACCACTACGATGGAGAGACGACCTAGTAAAATACCTGGGTACGAACTGGATCCAGAGAGCCCAGTATAGAGCGGCGTGGTAGCAGATGGAGGAGGCCCGAATTTTTCTGCCTTCTTTTTCTACACGCTGCATTTCTTCATCAAAAGCAACTATATAGTAAAATTATTTCCAAATGTCGAACGCAGTCAAAAAATTTGACAGAGAAGGGACGACTATACTGCTTTATTCGCACCTTATGCCAGAGCCATACGTGCGAATAAAGTAGGTAGTCGTCCCTTCTCTGTCACACTTTTATTACTGAGTTCGACAGTTGTAAATAATTTTACTATAGGTAATGTTAAAATATATTTGAATTTCGAATGGTTATCAACGACTGCATAGTTACCTGTGGTGTGTAGACCAATCATACCACAGCCTGAGGTGTATATCTCTTTCTTTCACCAACACTTGTATCTACCAGCCTCACTCCGGCACGACGCCATGTTGATTGGGTACCTACCAATTTCTATGAGTTTGTAATCGGTGTATATTATTATGTTTTTTAACAACAGCCTATTGGGATAACAACAAAACAGATTACAGCAGGTGATTTGAGCTCGTGGTGCTGGCTTTTTTATACACACCTATCTAATTATCCACAGTTTGAGCATCGTAAACATCTCACGAGCTTCGAAAATTTCACAATGTTTTTACCAAACCTTGCAGCAGTTTTAAATTCACTGACCCTCTAATTTGTCCAATATACAAAAAGCAGAATAATTACCGTATAAGTTATCATTGGATTTTTTTTTAAAAATTACAATTTTTGCTCCAATACATCCAATAGAATGTGTATGAGGAATTGCATGAATGTGACAGAAGCCCGAAGTGTGTGTAAGGATAGGAAAGTTTGGCAATCCGTTCTCTCTGCCTACCCCGGAAGGGAGGTGGTGTGAGGATATAGTCAAGTAAAGTACATCAATGAATTTCCCAAAGATTCATTACTTTTAGAATAGTGTTGTGCTCCAATGTATTATTTCTGTAAACTAAACCAAAATGTTTCCTCTTGTAACATTCTGTGCTCATCCTCATTAATTAATGCATAATGGATAAGTACATTATATCTTCTTCCCTTCACCCTTGTTTGGATCAAAGCATTACGTATAACTTTGGCAGAGGCCCCTGTCTTTCGCAATCTCCAGGACCTCTGGCCACTCCAACCACAGTCTCTCTATAACTATTTCTGAGGCGGCCCACCGGTCTTCTGCCTGCTCCCTTGGTTTCCAGAGTTGTAAACCGTTCCTTTGGCATCTGTATTTTATAATTTTTGAATTAATTATTTATCGTCTATCTTTCTAAACCACCTCGAAACTGACTACAAACTGGCCACTCCTAGTTATGAGCAATTATTATCACATACCTACATAAGGATGTTTAAATTGGAACAAATTAAAAACACTTTCTACAATAATTGACACAACTGATATTTAAAAATATTTTACCTGCTTAAGTACACATGCAATTACCTGTTTTGAGTTAAATAAGTCATTATTCCAGTATGTATTGGTAATTATTATTTTGTCTTGTGACGTTGTGTAATTATGGGCTGATTTCTCCGTCAACAAGATATGTTAATCATTATTCAATTAAATACAAGTTTCTTTTGCATGTGTATGAAATTATTCACATCTTTACGTCCTTTAAGCCCCAGAATTGTGAATTATACCTAAAGAACTCAGTATCACCTTAATAGTTACATACATACTTACTTCCAGTGACCATACACAACTCAAATGGAGTTCATCCACAAGCATGGGTCTCAATGTCCTCTTGTTTGCAACGAAACTTCCTAACTAAATCTACGACACTTCCAGATTCTACATTGCCCCATTAGCAAACAAGTAACCTCTTTATACAGTTTTTTTTTTATTTTTATTTTAACCCTTGAATTGTCGTCATTTCGCAAACTTGCTTTTAGTAAAAGAATTTGTTTGTTTTGTTTTGTTTTTTTTTTTAAAAAAAAGGATCTGGGCTTGCATACACAAACCCACATACTTTCCTGCACACCTTGCACTAGGCTAAAAGCCTGTATCGCAAAGTGTGGAATACATCGCCAGCAACAGAACCGAACCTCGCACCTCCCGCTTGAGAGACTGCCGCCTCAACCAACTGCGCCAACCATGTAAATGAGCTTTTAAATTTTATTAATTTAGTGATTTCAAATCCCAGCCGCTTTGTCTTCTTTTGCTCCTCTGACGTTGGCAGTCACAGTAATTCCAAGTCTCACTGTCTTAGGTCACTCTAAATAGGTTCCCCACCCATCGAAATCTTGTCCAATGTCCATTCGCTCAAGTTACCTAGTCAGAACTCTCCATAATCTTGGCTATAATATCAGCAGAAAAGAAGATAGTTTTCTACACGCATAAAACAAATACTAATGTATTTGAAACTTCCATTCTTTCTATTTGATCTTTGCACTAAAATTCTTGTGAAGGGTATGAATTCTTTCAAAAATTCAATACGCCAAACAGTGAGAAACAATATTTATCCACGACTTGGTCTTCTAATTAACACACGAGCTATAAAAACAAGTCACAATTAAAGTGTATTTTTTCACGAGTTAATTACACATCTCTTAATAAAGAAATTGCACTACGCCTTCATAAAGAACACCATAAATTTTAACGAGCGCGGTTTTAATTTAAGAATTAAATCATTAACGATAACTGCATTAACGATCAACCTTTTCCTGAGTTAATTTTGCAAGTGCTTCTAAAATCACCGACCAACTGGCGATGCACAAATATGTTAAGAAACAACATAATTATTCTAACTTTAAATTTTGAGAATTTGAAATTCTTCTTAAATTGTTCCTATCCCACATTTTTCATTTCAAGCACTAAACCTTTACCACACATGACCCAACACAACCCTTGCATCTCCTCAAACGCTCTGTACATCTTTTTTGTCTCCGGAGAAGCTAGGCCGATCTAATGTGATGAACAGAATCGTAATGTCATTTAGTTTACACACATGGTGAAAGTTTCAGTGCTCTATAGCTAGCCTGAAAATTTGTAAAAGAACGCAAAGTAAGGATAAATAAAAAAGTTAAAATTTCCTTTATCGAAAAAAGGGAGTAGGTACCTACAATAAAAATAAACCGTGAAGAATTTTATCCTTGCTTTTAAATTGTTGTATATTTGATTATGTCACTCCGGCAGTATTCTTCTTTCTCTCTGTCCGTTCCAGTTGAATCAATCTATACAAATTGGATTAAAAAAAGAAAAAAAAAAAGAAATGCAGCACTTCTAAATTTAAAACGTCAGCTAGGGTACTTACTTAGCTATCTGTCATTTTTAAATTGGAATTAGAACAGCAGTAAACTAGCGCGCGGAGCACTTGACCGTAGGCAGGTACTAGGTACTACCAACATCCGTGTTTTTAATTGGAAAGGCATCATTTTTGTTAATCATCGTACTACTGCTGACTCGGCTGGGTAGGTACCCTTCTCACTGCTACTATAGTAAGAGTGGATATTCTTGTCGGTTATAGTTACCTAGCTACCTGTCAGGTGTAAGCAAGGAGGTAGCTGCAAGGAGGTATTCGTCTACCAACTTGTCAGTTTTAAGTGAGTTGTTAAAATTGTATAATTAAGGGAGCTACTTTCATTAAGTAATATCTTCTTCTTCAGTCCTGGTCTCTTCACTGCTGGATATAGGCCTCTTTCAAATATTTCCATTCCTTTATGTTGTTCGCCTTGTTCTACTGCCGCGATTCTGGAATGGGGTAAGACGAATCGTCTGACTTTCTTGCCGAGTAAAACTATGGCTATGTGGATGAAGGGGTCGCTGAGTCGGAGCAAGAACCCAGTGATGCGGATGGATGGACAATCCGTATGGGTTGTCAACGAGAGGACGCTATATGCGCCTGTGCTACCCACTCTCCATCACTGAGGTTTTGTCGTCCACCCATCTTTTCTGTGACCTTTCGACTCCAATTTATTCGCCCATGGTCTCTATATTTTATAAGTCTTGGTGTCCACCTACTATCGTCCTGTCTTGGAGTCGTCACTTCAGTCTAGCTTTACGATCCATGACGTCCACAACTCGGATTCAACGTCTGAATTTCTCATTTCTTATTTTATTCCTGAGATGCAGATTTTATTCCTGAGACTCACACCGAGCATCTGTTTTCTATAGGTCGTTATGTACCTAGACTTCAACCTTCGCCAACTTTGAAAAAAGTAATAAAAAATATTTACTAAAATCTTGTAAACAGTGTCTAGAAAAATTTACAGAATATAATATTTTTTGACATTTCTCACAATTTTTTTAAACATACCTTATTCTATTGTGAACCTCAATTCCGAGAAAAATAATTCTCAATGTTGCCATCCCTGTTGTTATTTTATTTTAATTCGTCGAGAAAAAAATAAGACAAATTGTATTTAATTTCCTTACGTATTGAATTATTTTATACATAGTTTAGTAATTAATTCGCCTTCTTTTTTTAAATAATGACTTGTTTAATCCGATGATTAAAAATGAAGATGTTAAACAATAGATTTAATGCTATACTTCTAGCCTCAAAAATACTAGGGTAACCATTGAATTACCTTGAATCACAAGGACTTATTATATATTATTTATTTATTTATTTAAGTAAAAATATTAAACTCTTCGGCATTACAGCGTTCAGCCTTTTCGCCGAAGAGTGCACACAGAACAAGTTTCGAATAAAACAATAATAAACATGAAAGAAAAAAACAACACAACTTACTAATAAAAGAAGGCAATTTACCTTAGTAGGTATCACAATAACATTATAACAAACACATGAACAATAACACTATATGAAAAAGAAACAAGTTATCGAAACTGTAAGAAAAATCATTAGTAACAACTGCATCGAACGCCATTATATAGGAAATACATTATTTTGCAATGTAATCAAAGATAGAACACTAATCGTAAAAAGACATTTTTAAAACCAAGATTATATCACTTCACATCCTAGATCTGTTTTTCGCGGACTTCCAAACGATACCAAGCACGCCCTTCCTAGGCCCTTGAGTTCCTTTGTTCTAATGCCACCCCCCACTAAGAAGAGACAGAATCAAAATTTTTAAAAAGATATGAGTTCTACTCGTGAGATACCAAACACGGCGGTATGCGGTGACTGGGTTCTCTCAATCGCTCGGTGTCTTCCAAGGCTTGATCTGGACGAAATCTGACTGACGATCTGGATTTCTTTTCCAACGCCCTTTCATACGATACCACACATGATCCGGATGACCCCACACGATTTTTTTGTCTCTGGAGAAGGATGATCCACAGAAACGTATTGTCACCGAGTTTACGTACGTCTGCAAAGTTTCAGCTCTCTAAGTAAGTAGTCAGGAATGTTTGCCAGACAAAAAACATAGTAAAAACTGCGGAGCGCAGTTATTCTTGTAATGATAGTGTCTGGCTGAGTTCTAGGCTGAGTAGGTCGTGGACAAATACACAAGTGTGGAAAAACACGAAGAAAAATCAAGGCTGAGTAATTGTGATCATGGCCTTGCTGGAAAAGTCTTTTGAGACTTTGAAATAGGCCCTAAAGAAGGATCATCATCATCAGCCTCTTGATGTCGTCCATCCATCTGGTAGGTAGTCGTCCTTGTTGTCTTTTATGGCCCCTTGGTATCCACTCCAGCAGTATCCTCGTCCATCTGTTGTCCTGCATTCTTGCAATGTGCCCCGCCCATCTCCACTTCTGCACCACTATCCTCTCAACCACATCAGTCACTTTAGTCTAAAGAAGGATAATATGCAGAAAAGGAAGCAATCTTAAGTTTGTGAGATGACTCAATGGCTGCTAATTTATGACTACACGGTACGTTACAAAATCCAAGCAATAGATCCATAAAATTCGCCTCAAGTAATCTTTAACTTTAATTATTGTATTCCCGTCGTCCACTTTTATGAGTACACTTCAAATAAAAATCAAATTACTGCATCAGAAAATATAGGTACGTTTTCCTTTTTAAAAAGTTGATTATATCATCAAACGTGGTGAAATGATTAAGTCATCATCACCCTATGTCTACTGGGTGTAACTCCACTACAAATAATAATGATAGTCCGCACCTGCCGAATGGTATATCCTTTTTTTAATTTGATTCATTAATTTTGTATCCAGTCAACGTCTGGATAGGTACCTGGTACCTCATGCCTGTTAGAAAATAACATCTTTACAATATTAGTATTCATATAACTAGTATCAACCTTCAGTTTCTACCTGTTAATACAGACATAGGTGTTTCTGCTTATATATTTTTAATGTCTATATTTTGCTAACACATGTCTTTTTTGTTTTTGTATTTTTTTTATTAGAGTTTCATTTCGACGATTATTCTATCCAAAAGCTATCGCAAACCTTTCGTTCCGTGTTTCAATGTTTTTGTATTATACCTAACGGGGCTCATCAAGGCACATTCCCCGATCCAACAAAAATTTGAGGTTTTTATGTTGAAATATGTTATTCACATTTTTTTCCTAATCTATAGTTTTTGAAATAATAAGCCTAATACCTAGATAGTTTTTGATTGTTTTTTTTCAGGTATGGTCGAAATTTCGGTGTTCTATGTTTCAATTAATCACAAAAACTACCTAATTTATTCAATAGTCAAAATTTAAGTGCCGACCAATAATAGTCATTCATTAATTTCGTTAATTTGTCAGAAAGTTTTCATTCATCGCGCTTCTTTAAAATGCTTGAAAAGTAAAAGCCGTATGGATGTTTTCATATAAAAAGAATTTTCCGGACGACAGATCTAATTTATCAATGAATGAAGAACTTGCTAGTCCGGCATCAAAACAGAACTTATTAAACCGCAGGGAAAGAGGGACAGCCCTTAATGCGAGTGTGGAGCTGAGCAGACTGTGAGACACGTAGTGCAAGAGCGCCACTAAGAAGTTCATTGGAAGCCTCCATGACATCCATACGAGTACCAGTACGAGCACTTTCTGACTCAGCCCGGATGGGTGAAGATATGTCTATCACCGCGCCACACGAAAAGTAAGTAAGTAAGTAAGACCGCAGGTTCTCTATATCTGATTATTTTTTCATACCTGCAGTAATATTTTTAGTGTTTTTATGTGGATAGGAAACAGCATGTTTTACAAAATTGTTTCGAGATACAAGTTCGGTAATAATAATATAAAAACTCCGGCAGTAAACTTCAAAGTTGATAACATTAAATAGGGCAATTCATGTTTATTATCCTGTAGCCATTTTTTACTAGGATATAAAACTGGTACAATTTGATGAGAGCTGCAATATTTTTTTCATAGGGGGCATATTTTTATTACCTACTCTAACGTATAATATCACAGGAGGTACTATTTTAATGAACAACACGACATTTGATTAAAGGGAGGAACCAAGGAGGAAGTTATATATTATATTCATTTTGATTGGTCAGAGCTTTTCATGGTTCTTGTGCCCATGTGTCCAATAATGAATGGGGGTATACTTGCATCATGGCTTCTAGAGGTGAAAGAGTCCGATAGAATGCGGAGTGGAAAATCATATTAGGGCATATTTTTATTACCTACTCTAACGTATAATATCACAGGAGGTACTATTTTAATGAACAACACGACATTTGATTAAAGGGAGGAACCAAGGAGGAAGTTATATATTATATTCATTTTGATTGGTCAGAGCTTTTCATGGTTCTTGTGCCCATGTGTCCAATAATGAATGGGGGTATACTTGCATCATGGCTTCTAGAGGTGAAAGAGTCCGATAGAATGCGGAGTGGAAAATCATATTAGGGCATATTTTTATTACCTACTCTAACGTATAATATCACAGGAGGTACTATTTTAATGAACAACACGACATTTGATTAAAGGGAGGAACCAAGGAGGAAGTTATATATTATATTCATTTTGATTGGTCAGAGCTTTTCATGGTTCTTGTGCCCATGTGTCCAATAATGAATGGGGGTATACTTGCATCATGGCTTCTAGAGGTGAAAGAGTCCGATAGAATGCGGAGTGGAAAATCATATTAGGGCATATTTTTATTACCTACTCTAACGTATAATATCACAGGAGGTACTATTTTAATGAACAACACGACATTTGATTAAAGGGAGGAACCAAGGAGGAAGTTATATATTATATTCATTTTGATTGGTCAGAGCTTTTCATGGTTCTTGTGCCCATGTGTCCAATAATGAATGGGGGTATACTTGCATCATGGCTTCTAGAGGTGAAAGAGTCCGATAGAATGCGGAGTGGAAAATCATGGTATTGTTTATTGTTTATTGTGTATCATCATCCGTAGGCTCCAATGGAGCACTTGGATTCGTCAATATTATCACAAAATATTACACTCAGTTGACACAATAAAATAAAATACAATATAAAATAAAATATGAAAGACATACTATTTAGATCTTTACAAATCAGGTAGGAAATGTACTTTGGCCATGGAAGTATGTAAGTCCGATTCTAACTCGTTCAAGTTCTTTTTCATGTAAGTCAACAGTGATACTCTTCAATCCTATAATTGGGCGATGCAGTCTGTATCCTCACAAAATGTAGCTCTTCGACTCTTCGATCAATTTCTTCAACTATCATAGCTCTAGCGAACGATCCATTTGGCTCGTCTTCCATTGAGATAGTCAGGACGCATTTATCTACCATTGAACACTAGTCAATACTCAATAAGTCATTAGCACGCAGTGGCGAAGGGTAGATTTCCGCAGAAGTGAAGTAGGTACCTACCAGGGGCGAAGGGTGGATGTCTGTAGAAGAGAAGCCGGGGCTAACATTTCTTATGGGATTACGTCAGATTAGACACTATTATACCTATCATTTTTTCCAAAAGGTAACTCGATGGGAATCGTGTTCTTAGGTAGCTTCGCACCTATTAGCACGCCACCTTTACCTCTGTCCTTGACTAACCTACTCCATGTGGTTTCATAGTGTCATCGTTTCGTCTTGTTGTCTATTTAACCATACGTCTAATTCTTAATTTCCGTATTGTCCTATTTAACCTACTATTTTCTCTGTTACATTTTATGACCAGTCCACTCACACTTTTTTTTTAAACGAATCTGGGTTTGTCGAAAAAAACTCAAATACATCTTTGTATACATTTCACAAAAAGCTTAAAAGCTAGTGTTGTGAAGTGGAGTAAGTCGGGGATCGAACCCGCGCCCACTGGACTAATAGACGAGCGCGTTACCATCCAGGCTACCGACCACCTCTGAGTTTCACGATTCTGTTTCTCATATTTCTTACACCTCTGTACTTATGCTTTTTGATTTTTACTACTCAAATAATATGATCTCTGAGAACTGTCAACATTATATTAACTAAGTATGTAGGTATATGAAATGTCCCGATTGTTGAGTATAGTTTCATAAAATCTTGAATGAAACATCGTGTTCGTGTTTTGACAGAATGGGAACCATTTTATCTGTTACTTCACATTTAATAAGCTGATTATTAATGCGTTGTCTATGGTTTAAATTTATGGCGTTTCCCGCCTAAAATGATTAGTTTTGCATTATGTTATGATGGGGACATTAGTATCTGTCCAACATATAACAGCTTTAGTAAATCCAGCTCCAACTATTCCAACGCCAACGAACACATTTACGGGGACATACTACTCCTCGGTACAATGCAATCGGCTTAACTTACTGAAACACTGGTAAAATTTATTCTACTTCTCCTTGGCGAACATCTTTTGTAGCTCATCTCAATCGTGGACCAATGTGATGAAAGTCGCAGAATCTGGTAAGTATTTCAAATCCCTGACCATAATTTAAACCATGCTCTTTTACATCCCACACCTCATATCACCTTTTTTCCTCCACAATGAGTTGGAGAAAGCCATTGTTTTCAGTATGCAGTGGACGGAAGACCCAGAATAATAGCTGTACTGTACACCTATGTACATGATTAGTTCTTCTTATTATCTTATTGTCCTTATCCTTGGCTACGTCGGGGACTCAAAGCATCTATCGTATTCCTTCACCAAAGACCTCTCCAAGACCTTTGACCACCACATACTCTCCTCACCTAGGTGTACTTAAATAGAAAATTTTCCAAATATTTACGAGTTGAAAATTTGTCCAAATTTATTTACCAAAGTAGTCGGCAAAACTATTCGTTTATAAATGAGTTTAGTTTATTAGTTTATCTTGGTTATTTCGATACATTTTTGTGATAGTAAATTTTAGCTGTTTGTAAATTTATGGAAACGGTAAATTATCGATGTTCGTAAAATACTTGACATTTCTCCGTGTCGTTGTGTACAGCTGATGGGTAAAATGTCTACACAACAGCTGCGTTCCTTGTTTGTTACAAATCGCTTCAAAACACAAATAAATAATTGAGGTCTCCACGATGTATAAATGTCTTCCTCAGTATAATATACTGGCTACACAGAATATACTAAAGAATTAATTCGTCCGTGAAATCTTACTTTTAGACTTATTAAAATCTATATTTAGCAACTCACTTTTATGCACGATAAAGCTCAATGAACGAACAAACACATCAATAGGTGTAACATATGAGATGATACCTGATAGATTATTGGACAATATTCTTTGGTTGTCATCTGAAATAAATTACAATAATTTCGCTTATAAAAGTGAACCCGATAGGACATGGTCCTTTGCGGGGTTGTGGTGAGGACTTCTGCCGAGATGATTTCTCCAGACCTTTAGCTCTGTTTCGCTTCTAGCAATGAAGCCTAAGGAATCATATCGCGTGATCGCGGGATTTCTGAAGATGTTCGACTTAAAACTTAAACAGATTTGAACTTCTGAATCTCATTTTATCGTTACCTTAGACGTGTACTGGCACAAATCATCCAATTAGGGTGGACTGCCTAGTTGAAAAAAATAAATAAAAAGCGAACCCAATATTTTTCAAGCTTGTGTTGTGATTATAAAGCGATGTGGGTCAGCACCGCGGGGCATTTATGGATCCTGTAAAATCTTCCTGAAAGCATTGTTGCACTTTTCATTCCTGCAAGAAATAAAAGTACAAAAAAAAACAATAATTCTTTTGCCATATTGCAAATAACGTCCATGAAAATATAGTAGAGGTATATTGTTTTTACTCTTACCCCAGTAATGTTGTAAATCAACGTCTCTGTCAATAAGTAACGTTGTAAATATGTCACTTTTACTCAAGAAATCGACGTAATGTAATACACAACAGCAAATACAAGAAAATAATTCGAATTTCAAATGTTTGGAATGCTGAAATTTAAATATGGTTTGCTAATGTTCTAATCGATGTACGCACATGAAAACAAACATTATGTACATAGATAATATAATGACATATAGAGACGCCATATTTTTTTTCTTATTGGCATAATAAGATATGAAGTAAGTGCACAAAAATTATACTTATAAAAAATACAATTGTCCATTGTCATACACCCAGGTCTAATTCATTTACGTAGTTCACGTCTGTCCATGAGTAGGTTAAGATATGATCTATCCAGATTACCCGGCAGCCACATTTTCTGACACCCTCTCTTCCAGACACATAGAATGATTTTGTCATCTCATCGTCAGTCATTCCCCCAATATGTCTAAACCATCTTCACTTTTAGTATTCTCTCCATAATACCAATCCTACAACCCCTCGTTTCTCTGATTACCTCAATCACCGCCTCCTAGAGTAGGCACTCTAGCCGTGCTGTAACAGTTGGCAACATGGCATAATGATCAAACAGGACCACCACTCCTGTCAAATCTCGTATCAGAATATAATATTGTTAAGGAACTGTTATTCCATACATTTCCTTAGCGACGATTATGGCAACCTCGCCTATAACATTTTATGTATTAATCCTACAGCATGGCTAGAGAAAGAGAGAAATGTCAAGGTGGCGCTGCTGCCTCAATCCTTATACGATCCGCCAAAGTTTTCACACATATTCTCCATCTACAAGTTTACTAATCTATGGAATGCAAGATGTTCTGTTCGATGTATTAATAACATGAGATTGTGTGCCGATTCCAGAGCTGTCAGTAAAAATAATATTTGAACATCATCATGTGGTGGTGGCCAGCGAATGTTTTCTATGAATAATCTACCGTATAATTTCGTTGTTATTGATGGTCACTAAATTACTCTACAAATTAGTTCAAAGCATTTCGTGGTTTATGACGGCTTATTTAATAAATTAATTACTATCGAGTAATGCTTACAGAAACACATCTTTTTACAGGCGATCCATAACATTGGATCGGAGGTGTCGATCTCATGAGTTATGTGAAAAAAATACCTATTCATTAAAAAAATATATAATCTTCCGGTTTGCCTATACGATACAATACCACCGCACAAGGTTCTGGCACTTACATATAGCGGATTTGAATAGTATGTTCTACTTTCCAATCCTTTGTTTTTTTTTTTTTTGGGAATGATATACCTACCTTACTTCGTGCACCTATACAGCGACAATCCCAACTCAACTAGTCCATTTATTTTACGAGTGTTAGATTAGTACGGAGAGAAACAAAAATTCGGAATATCGTGACCCCTTGGGTATTTCGCCCCAGCCACACCACTCTCAGGTTAAAAATAGAAACAGTAAAACCTTATGTTTTCGGATTAAGATTCGGATAAGTCCACAATCTTCTTCTTCAGCCCTACTCCCTCCACTGCTGGAAGTGCTGGATGTAGGCCTCCTCCATCCGCTTTCACTCGTCTCCGTTTTTCTAGAGGCTTGTTGGATTATGGACGAAGTGCACAATGTTCATGGTAAAAACCTTCAAATATTTTTTTGCAATGTTGACTACTGCCACATAAGAATGCAAACAGTTAAGAAAGTAATAATTAATAAATAAAATTATTCGTGTATGTTTCTACTAGTGTCCGACCGAAACTGGATTTTTAGCCGAAACCGAAACCGTAACCGAATATTCGGCTCCCCTTCTAGTTTCGGCCGAAACCGAAACCGAAACTTAGGAATTTCAGTTATAATTTTGAAAAAAAAAAACATTATAGATACCCTGCTCTGATATCTAGTGTCTCCCTAAGATTGTTCATTAGGAAACCACGCTTCATTTTCGGAAATCAATGTAAGCACAAAAGGAAGGAACCCATTAAACTACAACTTATGTAGGTAGGTACATCAGTTATGTAGGTATCCATGGCATAGGTAACACTAGAGGGGGACATAAAAAATGCAATTTTTCTTCAGGGGGTTAAGTAACGGAAGTTGTGGTGTAGTTTGCTAATATGTATATTCATGGGCGTCGGCAGCCTCGGAGCTAAAGGGGAGCAACAAAAATTTACAAAATTGATATAGGATGAAAAACGCGTAAATAGCGCCACAGGCGAAATTTTTTTGTGAGACATGGTGAAGAATGGTTTGTTTGGTTTATTAGAAATTGTACATAAAATTTGCACAATATTATGTACGAACAATGTTTCATATAAAAAGCAATAAATAAATAGCGCCGCAGGCTTTTTTTTGTGAAACAATTGTGTTTTGATGGATTTTTTTATAGTAATTTTACAAAATTTATGACATGGTGGGAAAATGTGCGGTAATAGTATGATTTATTGTGAGGTCTTATCATGAAGTTTGGTAAAATATATAGCTATTCCAATCTCTAGGGGGGAAGCTGCCCCCCCCCCCCCCCCCCTCCTGCCGACGTCGACGCCCATGTATATAGGTATTATCTTTGAACTAAAATAGGTATGTAGAATACAAAAATAATTATGAGTATTTTTCTTTAGATGCACCTAGAAGTAGCGCCGCAGGCAATTTTTTTTTCTTTAATGGACGAAGTGATGAATCTTGTTGTAGGTAAGCAAAACACTTGGTTATGTTGTATCAGGGAAACGGCCGCTTAAGTAGCGCCGCAGGCAAAATTTTTGTCATAAGACATAAATGATGTGTATACAAATAGGTAGTGATATAAATCTAGTTCACTTTTGTAAAATAAAAAAGGAATCTAGTGTACAGAATACAAACACAAAGTATGAACCTGTTCCGAAGATTCCCGACAATGCTCGATATAATACGGTTGCTAGTTTCGGTTTGGCCGAAGGTTCGGCCACTTTTTGGCCGAAACCGAAACTGGGGCCGAAACCGTCTATTTTGGCCGAAACTGGCCGTAACCGAAACCGAAACCGAATATTCGGTCGGTCTCTAGTTTCTACTATCATGATGATGTGTTTACATTATTATTTCGGATATAAATAAATAAATCCGACATGAGTGCTATAAATAAATGTATACTTACTCCCAACATAATGTAGATTTCCTAACACATGGTTTTATCTTGTACACAAACATCCATAATCTAATTAACTCGCAGACATGTTTGATCGTTTCGCAATGCGAAATATTGTCTGCGTACGATTATTATTTCGTAATTTTGTACACGTGGTCCATTTATAAGAAAATAAATTTAGTAAATGAATGACTGTATTGCCGAATCACTTTATTTTTTAATGTCTCTGGGCGGGACATGACGTCTTCTTCATTTCATTCTTGGTTAGGTTGTTGGCATTACAGTATCTGTGTATCTTCGGCAGAGGCCTTTGTCTCTTGTAGTCTCCAAGCCTATCAGAGGCCAGACCACAGCACATCAGTCTCTCTTCGCATACCTTTGCCGCCTGTTTCTGATACCTAAATAAATATAACCTTATATCTCCTTCTTCTTCTGGTGTCCTGTCAGGTCAGAAAGGCAATCGAATCAAGTGTCTCTGAAACAGCTCCTCTACACTCCTTATTCCAGTTCAGTGTCGAATATTGTCTTAAAAAATAATAAAACAATAAATAAATAATGTTTTAAGTTCTTATATAAAAATAAAAATAATGAAGCTAAGTATAACGTCGTTACAAACATTTTTCAATGTAGATCTAAGTTTTTTGGACACTTTTCTAAATCCACAATTAGGTACTTTTATAAATTACATTCATTCAATATATATCAGAACACAACAATCATTACACGTTTTAATTTGAATATAAAACACGTGTTTCACTTGTGATATACGTTTGATATAAAAATAAGATATTAAGAGTATGCATACCGACATTTCAAAAATTTATAAAAACGGAAGACCTTATATCTCGACAACCGTTACTAAATATGCTTTGGAACAAAATAGGGTAGATACATTGAACCTTTATCTAGGGAATAACCGTACAGAATTTTTTATATCTTGTTTTTTATTTATTTTATTTAAACTTAAAGTAAACAACAAACACATATAAATATACAAAATGGACATAGTACAGTACAGATTATAAAATGTTGTTCACTAGGGCGAACTTATCGCAGAACTGCGATTTCTTCCAGTTAACCCCAGTATACATTTCTCAAAAAAAAATATTGAAAAACACCTCTGATCTTTTTTCCGAAAGACGGAAATTCGTTTCCCGAAAGTCGTGGAGTATTTTTTTTGTAGGTACTGATAATATGCATGAAAATCTAGGGAATAGCCGTAAAAGTTTTTTAATAGACGCAAAATTACCCCAAAAAAATGTAAAAAAACGCTAGTTTTACCATTTTATCATGAGATTGTTCACGCGATTTTGAACCTTAATGCCGCGGGAAATGACTGTGACGTCATTCCTGTTGCCAATCCCTTAACTACAATGTTGTTCGTCTCATTTCATTATCCTACACAGTGAAAGCAACGAGCGACAGAAATAATACAAAGTTAATAATGTTGTAAAATGCGTCATGATTATTTGAGATATCTTGTTTTATTACATATCGATCTATTGTATTGTATTGTAGTCTAGAGTTGAGTTGTGTTACTAACACTTTCTAATGTGTAACACAACAGCGGTGCTATGCAAATGTACTCGTAGTTAATATAAGCACCTATCTACAGAGCTGGGCAGAAAAGCGTTAATCCGTTAATCGTTTATTAACGAAGTTAACATTTTGATTAACGATTTAACGCTTTTCTCACCTCCAAAAATTCTTAACGGATTATTTAACTTCCGTTACATTTTACTTCCGTTAATTTAGTCCGTTAATATTTGATTGTTTGCATAGACATCATCCACTGGCGACGCTGGCATTAGATAATCCAAGGGTTGTATGGGGTTATGTGTGGTATCGTATGTGGGCTGGGAGTTGGAAAAGAAATTTCACTTTGTTGGGATACATCGCGATAGTGGAAATGTGATAGTAGTTGTACTAATGTAGTTCTTTTTCATGCAGTTTAACGGAGATTTTTTACATTAACGCTTTAACGGATTAACGTTAACTTCCGTTACATTTTTCAAAATGTAACGCTTTAACGATTAATGAAGTTAACTTTTTAGTTAACGGATTATCGATTAACGAAGTTAACTTTTTAATTAACGGTGCCCACCTCTGCCTATCTATCAATATAGATTTGAGGAGATATTGTTATTTCGTACATACGACAATATAAACTTGGAATTAAATACGAGTATGCAAGTATAGAAAAATCTCCTGTGGAGTGTGGATGTCCTCCAGTTGTAAAATTGTCCCTCAATCATTTTTGATACGTTTTCGAATGTCCTGAAGTCAGGTGTTCGTTAAACTCTCATTTATTAGCGATGAGGTTCACCCATTTTGAACGTCATATTAATCTTAGGGCATAGAGAATTTCTACGTACATTTGCTGGTTACCCCATTATATGGATGTAGGTACCGTGATGGTGTACAGTAGTAGTAGTAGAAGTCGTTTGACTGAAGCTTCTCGGAAGATGTTCAGTGTAAATTAAGAGTACATGGTTGGCGCAGTTGGTTGAGGCGGCAGTCTCTCAAGCGGGAGGTGCCTGGTTCAAACCCCGGCGCTGGCGATGTATTCCACACTTTGCGATACAGGCTTTTAGCCTAGTGCAAGGTGTGCAGGAAAGTATGTGGGTTTGTGTATGCAAGCCCAGATCCTTTTTTACAGATACCTTATTTTTCTTCTTCTTTAGCCCTCTGTCCTCCAATGCTGGAGATAGGCCTCTTCCATACCCTTCAATTTTGTTCTATCGGTTGCTGCTTATATATTATTAGATACCTACAACTTGAAAATATGTAATGCCAATGATGCCTATCGTTTGAAAAGTCATTGTCAATGTCAAATAATAAATACTAGCTAAGTACTTGCCTATATCTACCGATTACAATTACCTATTTACATCTTCGATTTAGCCGAGTTCAATATGTAGCGTTGTGGCAGATCTCAGAAGATTTTTAATGTCTTACTTGGTTTCAAAGTTCTGAACATTGTAGTTATGTAGAGTTTGATAATATGTAGTAAATACCGCGATGTTATCTTGTTATATCTACTACGAATGTAAGTATAGGTATCTTTAGAAGTTATTGCATAGTGATGAAAGTGAAACGTGTTTTCCATCGCTTGATAATTCAATTCGGATTGTAGATCAATAAATTTGATTTTACTTTATTGTTGAGATAAGATATAAACGAAAGAAATAATATGAAGAAATTTGATCTCAATGTTGTAGTAGATACGTCAATATAAGTTTTTGAGATAACTCCAGTATATGAAAAAACATTACCTTTAAGGTGCAAGTCAAGCACTAGCGGATCCAGGAGGTGGGCTAGGGGGATGAAGCCCCCCCAAAACCATGAGTGACAGCACTTTATATACAACAAATCTGGGGGTTTCAGCCCCTTAGCCCCCCCCCCCCCCCAAAACGTTGAGTGACAGTACTTTTTACCATGTGACGACGTTCACCCCCCCCCCCAAAATTGAATCCTGGATCCGCCACTGAAGTCAAGGTTAATAAGATTATAGTCTTATGAATGACAATATGAATAAAAATTGGATACAAAATAAAAGAATTAAGTACAAAGAAAAGAGCGCTAGAATTTCCATCCTTACACATAAGCTTCCCTCACATTCATTGAATTTGTCATACACGCTCTTTTTTACTTGAAACACGGCCGTTCTTGAGAGCCTGGTGGACATGGTCCATTTTTATGATGATCCAATATCCGTGCACGTCTCGGACCTAATGCCTCATCCACATGCTCGCCGACCCTCCACGTTTTTTGTGTGAATGAGTTAAAAGTCGTTAACCGTCGATTACGTATACAATCCAAGACAATCACCCCGTCCGCACGTCTTTTTACTCATTCACGCAAAAAACGTGGAGGGTCGGCGAGTATGTGGATGAGGCATAATAATAACAATAAAATAAAGATTAATAATATAATTTTTTAAGTATAAGTTACATAATATAATAATTAAAATTAAGTAAGTACAATAGAATTCGAAATGATGCCTACATACAACAGTTACCTAAAGCATTCAAATATTTGTTTATGTGGCATATATTACATGTTATTTTATGTAACATTACAAAACATATTTCGTTATTTTTCTTGTTTCATTGAAAATTATGATAATGTCGTCGTTGTTTAGTGAAATATCATTATTGAATTTTAATGTTAATAATATGATTATTAGTAGTAGTATCTGAACAGTGAACAGTATTGTAAATGTTACCGGCAAAGTATTTAATGCAGGTATTGTATAAAATACTAGGTCGTTCTTATTGTTGTTGTTTGTTGTAATATATCGTCCATAGATCCATCGGGACAGTAGGACTCGCTAGTTACAGACAATGAACAAGAACACAGAAAAATATTAATATAATTAGTTTTATATAATTTGCCTAGTGGGGTAATAAAATCCAGTACTCTTTTGGCATATACTGTACTTTGTTAAATGCTTTTTTGAATAATAAATAAATGATATAAAATATTACACAACGAAAAATAATACCATTACAATGAGACGTACAGAAAATACAATCGATTCCTATCAGAGTGTAAAGTGCTCTAATTAAAAGGAATGTCAAGAGAAGACTGAAGTAATTCAGAATAAATTGTTTGACGTCGATTAGTAATAAAAAAAAGCATTTATTTAACCTGTATTTTAATTATTTTTTCTGGTTGAAAAAGGTATTTACTCATTATTTTAATTGATGAACTATTGTCATGGCATTTTGATGGTACAAGCACATGTACATTCTGTACTGTACAGAATGCAAAGCAAAGCATGGAACAATTGAAATTTTATACACTGACTGCACGTATACTATACTATAGATAATATGCCTAGGTATTCTACAGAGTACTGGGTTATACAGATTGCCGACAACATTATGTATAACGCGTTGTCCATAAATAGTAAATGATTTATTGTTACTGTAGAATCGTCCATTCTTTAAATTTAAATTAAATATAAAAAAACCTGATTACAATAAGATTATAATATTCTACCTGTGACCAAGACAAGACTGGTATAATATTAATATGGTGAAGGTAGAGAGATTTACCGGTTGATATTTCTGTGATACATCTTTATCAATTAGACGCCCCGGCATTGCCCGTTATCATTTTTTTCTATTTGTTGAAATTTACTACACGAATTGGTAGCATAAAAGTCGACCAGTCAACGAGATCAATTTATATCTTAGTAAATGTGCGGGTTTAAGAATCGTTTGTGAAGTATAGTAGGTAACAGTGGCAAAGGGTGGATTTCTGCAGAAGGGAAGCCGGGGCTAACATTTCTTATTAGTGTCAAATTAGACACTAATATGCCTATAATTTTTATCCAAAAGGTAATTCGATGGGAATCGTGTTCTTAGGTAGCTTCGCGCCTGGTATCTAAGGTAGTAAAGCAAGAAAACTTCCCAATGCGCCAGGAACCGTGAAATTGTGCATACATATTTGCTTTAGGAGACAGTTTGAAATTATGTACTGTTTTTCTCATAAACATGTTCCAATTGATAAATTTTAATGATTTTAATCTTTACGAGTATATGGAAAAATGTAAGCGTGGTTCTTACAATGTTTTTTTTACTATCAGATAGTGACTTGGCTTCTTTTCTCTAATTAACACTCAAGTGACGTATCAAACGTACACACATTCTTTCATATTTATCATTTTCCTTCTTTTAATACCTACATAATATTTTATCATTTTTTTATGATCATCTTTATTCTTTGTGTAACGCAGGTGCCCTGTGTAAAATCAAAGTGTTTGATCTCGAATTATCCACCGACATAATGTTTGATAAACCTACCTAGTATCTATTAAAAATACCCGCAGATTTAAAAACATTAAAAATACAAATACAAGGTATTTAATTACTATAGATACACACAGGTACCTAGAGATATTTAGTATTTAGCCAATGTAAGTACGGCATTGGATAGAACAGAGTCGAAGATTAAGATGGTGAGAGTTCAGATATTGAAGTGCCTCGAAGTTGTGAATGTCTTCCATTGTGCTGCTGAACCTAGTGAACTGATATTCCTCGGCAGTGTGGTTAATGGAATTTACCCCACCGTCTCCACCACAAGGGCAGTCGGAGTTATCATGGTTGTCCAACCTATGGAGGAGAATGCCGCACCATCTCTGTCCAGTTCTGATTCGGTTCAGGTTGAACTTGTACCAAAGGTGTGTGGCATTGTTGTAGGATCGTTTATGAGTCCACGGGTGTTGACGTAGGCATTTATTGTGGCAAATGAAACTGGGTTTATCGAAATAAACCCAAATACACCTTTGTACACTTCATAGTAAGCTTGAAAAGCTTGTGTTAGTCGGCATCGGGGATTGAACCCGCGCCCACTGGATAAACAGTCGAGCGCGTTACCAACCAGGCTACCGACCACCTCCCTAGTAATTATTATATCCCTAGTAACTCTACCGTCAAATCTAGTATGCATGGTCATACACGAGACTTATAGCTCGAGGATTAGCTAATTAATGTATTTGTTTGTCCTTTTGTTTACCTAGGCCAAACTGAGCGTTGAAGCCAGTTGTTGTTACGTTAATTTATTCAAAGTTAATCGCTAATATATTCCAATTTAATTATTAAGAAATACTTATACCTTGTCCATATTAAAATGTTACAAGCAAATATTAATGTCTTTGATTATATCTCTCATGGGAGGAAATATCGGCAATAGATATCACCTGACTATATAGGTATTCGTAAAGACATATTAATTTACAGCACGTAAGTATTTTGTATCAAGATTACAAACACATTTAATTCTTCTTCTAATTATATTATCTGACCAGTATACTATCATATTTAAGAATGTTTATGCTCAATTTCACCAACTTCTTAGGTGAGGAATAGCGGTGAGAGGAGCCACTCATTATTTTTCATCCAAAATTTGTGCTAGGTGGCTCCTATCGCCGCTATTCCTCACCTAAAAAGTTGGTGAAATCCAGCATAAGTCTTTTGACTGAAAGTTCTCGGTGGAAGCTCATTGCAATATTATTACCAAGTCGTCTCTAAGTATTTTTAGTAAGTCTTTTTTTATTGGCCTGATAAAGGACACGCAAGTGTCCGTATCTAGTCGCCTATTTAATATATTCAAAGTCTGTGGAGGATACTAAATAATATGTTTTCATTTTAATTTTACCTGCGTTTGATGCGTATTCTTCTGCTGCATTACAGTATACTTGTCGCCAACTACCTCATACTGTTAGAAGTGCTGGCATGGTATGGATCGGTCTTCTTCTTCTTAATCTTAATGTAGTAGACCTGATGGCCTGTTATTGAAGAGATGTTAGCCTCCTGCGAGGTCGACTCCCAGCTGTTTATCCATCTCTTGTCATGGTCTGCCTGGGGGTCGCCTTGCCTTGAGCAGCACAATGTGAGGGAGCCCGTATGGTTCCATTCTCCTCACATGCGCGTACCAACATCTCGTTCGTTGCCTTCTCCATCTGACGACATCCACGACCTCGCACACATCTCTCTAATTCGAGTGTTTCATATTCGGTCTCTGAGAGTCTTCACTGCAATCACTAGCGGATTTAGGGGGGGGGGGCTAGGGGCTGAAGCCCCCCCCAAAACCATGGATTACAGTAGTACATATAGAACAAATGTAGGGATTTTAGCCCCTTAGCCCCCCCCAAAATGTTGAGTGACGTTTCTAGTGCCTTGAGTACTAAACTGAAAATGTAGAAAATTTTAGGCGTCAAGGTCAACAAATTTTAGACGACGACCTAAAAAAAAAAAAGGTCATCAGTTGATTACGGCAGGATTCAAAATTTTAGGCGAGGACCAAAAAAAAAAAAAAAAAAGGTCAACAAAAAAATTCTCGGGAAAATTTTTTTAATCTTCAGCCCCCCCCCCCAAAATTAAATCCTGGATCCGCCACTGACTGCAATGTTCCTGATTGGATTGAATGGATTGAAAATCGTTTTAGAAACATTTTTTTAAACCGAAGTCAATACGTTTACACCCAAGGTCGAATGACACGGTGTTTTTCTGTAATACTACATATACCTAGTATTTGTATTTTTTTAATGATGTTCCCATCCGCGAAGTGTTTGTCTAATAAATCATCAAGTATTATGGAAGGAATCTAAAATATACACAAATATTTTTTTGTTGGTACTTATCTCCTCATAATATTATATTTCTCCCCGTTCCAAAGGCATTATGGTTGGTTTACCACATTACCCATTCCTGCCTGAGTCAAGGTAAGGGCGTCCTAATTATCAAACCATAGACCTTTTTTATAATATAAAGACATCACCGAATCCACCCTTTTTCACAGTCCCAGAAACCACATTGTGCAACATATAAAATGTACTGTGAATCCTGCAGTAACGCGTGATGTTGCCGTGAGTCACGAGATTTCTTCTCCTCCAGTTTCAATCGATACGAATGGTTTGCAGCAAAGCCCCATAATAATATGTCTCCTTCTCCACTCATCCTTGTCCAGTGCGGTTATTTTTAACTTTTTATGAGTCGAAGCCTATATCCTGGCGAGATTTAAGGAACAAGACAATAGAGCGGTTGAAACCAGAGTTGGATAATTGCCTCGTTTGCTTTACATATTCATTCATACTAAACGTATGTATGTACGAGTACTGGCACTTCTCAGCAAGACTAAATTTCAGTTGTAATATTTAATAGGTCCGATTCTATAACCTTTTTGAACTGAAAATAAGTGTATTTTTGTAATATGAAATAATTAATGAAAAAATAAAGTCTTAATTTTAGTAATCACCTCTTTTGTTTGTTACAGAATCGACCCCTTTCAATATGAAATTATACAAAAATGTAGTATGTATCTGGGATATGCACCACAATCTTCAACGCGGTACTCTCCCGATAAAAGCTCTAGGTCAACTACTCACAAAATATAAAATTATTTATTTGTCTAAAAGTATTTTTCTGTCAGGCAATCCCATCATTTGACGGGTCGATTAATAATTTTATAGCAGACAAAATATTACAATAAAAAAACTTGTAGGTAATACTAATATCAAAAATTTATGAGACTCTGGGCCAAAATGGGTTAACATTTTTATTTCGGTCAATAAAATTGTATTGTTATAATATTTCGTATTTTAACCCATTAGACCACACGACTCTATTCTTGAATTCGTTCTGAATATCGTATAGTATCGTTTTTTTTATGTATTAAATTTATGGTAAAATTATTTTTAAAAATCCTTTTAAAAGGATTTTGAATTATATAAACTTGAAAAACAAACCTTACAAGGATAACTAGGAACTATTAGTTTTGCCCTTCAAAGTTCCTCAAGTGAATAAAAGGAGGTCATAGAGATTTGATGTAGTCCACCACTTCACTATTTAATATCCTAAGCTCATTGACATAGGAGCTGTCCACATCCTAATGAATGAAGACATGATGACCGAAGAGGTATACATGAGTGAAAGAAGAAGTGAGAGACAGCGCAGTCGTCTGAGACTGCCCCGGACCAATTACGTCAACCAGATTCTCAAGGACGGACACGTTTCGAGCAAAAGCAAGGAGTGTGTGTAATTATAGGGCGTTCTGTCATATCTACAAACTCCGTAAGGGACGCGGAGGAGGGGATAGATATGTAGATATTAATAAATTATGGAGAGATATAAGATAGATAGATTGAGTTGGTCGGTAGCCTGGTTGGCAACGCGCTCGACTGTTAATCTGGCGGGCGCGGGTTCAATCCCTGATGCCGACTTACTCCACTTCACAACACAAGCTTTGAAGTGTACAAAGAGGTATTTGGGTTTATTTCTATAAGCCCAGATTCATTTAAGAAAAAATAGATATTTATTGGACAAAGAAAAATATGCAGAGTTACAAAAACAAGAAAAATATGCAGAGTTACAAAAACAAGATGGTAGTGTGACAAAAGGCGGACTTCTTGCAAAAGCAATATCTTACAGTCAATCCATATTATTACTGTTTCTTGTGTATTTCATTGGCCTTATGTTATATTACAAAATATAGTAGAATATTAATATAAGATGTCATTTCTCGTAATAATATGTAGTCGGAACAAACTTCTCCTAAAAAGTTTTCCAAAGTTGTAAAAATCGTAATATATATCAAAATGTTTTTTCCCTTATTTAGAAGTTAATGATGCGTCTCACCCAGTAGGTGTTTGCAAAGTTTTTTCATACTACACCCTTTCACATTCAAACCTAACCTTCAAAAAACTTATGTAAAAGTTATATATGTATGCCGCTAACATATTATTATTTTTCTCCACTACTTCCAACCACTAAAAATATGTGAAAGAAAAAAGTTTATCAGTTTCGTTGGTAAGTCGTTTTCAGCGCAGTGGTTTACCAAACATTCAAGGCAACAAGCTGACCCAATAAATAATTCTTCATCCCGCTTTTCTTTGGTCAAATAATTCACTTTGATTGTATTGATTGAAGATTGCCCAAGTTGATTTGACTTATTGTTTTCGCGTATTTTTTGTTGATGTCATGAACCTATGTGATCTATTATTGTATATGTAATAGAATTATTAAAGGCTTACGCCGTTTATGTTTAATAAATGAATAAATAAATAAATAAGTAAATAAAGGCTTCCCAGAGCCGTGATGTATGAAATTCCACAGAGGCTCCCAGAACTGTTTATCGCTGAAGAAATTCTTATAGTGATTGATTTTCTTTATGTCTTAATGATCTACAACCGATGATATAGGGAGAAACTAAAACGAAATGTTTAACAAATACCTAAATAAAATATTTAACCCTCTCACTACCAGAATATAATAGAGGGGTTATAGAATTTTTTTGGCTATGGATTTAATATCTATATATTTTTATATGAATTTAGAACAAAAAAAAAATGCGTTTTTCCGTTCAGGACTTCGCCCCATGCCCCCCACGGAGGACACTGGTAGTTATTTACTGGTAAAACATATTTAGAGATAGACAATAAACATTTTATAATAAGTTTACCATGGATTAAGTATGAGAATTTGCTTCAAATGGATTTTATTTGTTTTTGCGTTCTGTCCTCCAGGAAGGACAGTGGTAGTGAAAGGGTTAAAATCAATTTTGGAAAATGTCACTTATTTTCAACGGTTTATTTAATAATAAAAAAAAAAAACGTAAATTATCGAGACTAGGTGCAACATAGTAGTAAATAAATTATTTCATAAGGTGTTTAGACAATCTATAGTTTTTGAAATTTTAATGATAACCTTGGATATTAAATAACAATCGGTGCCCAACCCTAATCTGCTGTGCAAATTCAAAATCATTATGCCCCCGCTACATGCTCGTCACGGGTCGCGAGCGAGTGGTGTTCGTGAGGAAAATGGAGTGTGGATGAAATGTTTGTCTTGAATTGTACGTAGCCGACGGTTGACGCCTTTTTACTCATGAACACCGTTTGCTCAGACTCGTGACAGGCGTGTGGCGGGAGCATCAGAAGTGAAATGATAATAAAGCGAGCGGGTCGGTAGCCTGGTTGGTAACGCGCTCGACTGGTAATCCAGTGGGCGCGGGTTCGATCCCCGATGCTGACTTACTCCACTTCACGACACAAGCTTTTCAAGCTTACTGTAAAGTGTCCAAAGGTGTATTTGGGTTTATTTCGATGAACCCAGATTCATTTAAAAAAAAAAAAAGAATCGTGTTTAGAAATTACGACTGTGCATATTCACTGTCGTTTAAAAAGAGTAGGTATATTATGCAGTGTCTTGAGTTAAAAAATGACACTCCTGGGCATGCTTCGCTTATTGAGCTTACTTTATTATCGGCGTTACACCACTGGATCCTAGATGTAAAGGAAGTATTAAACATTGAAGGGGAAGGTCGCGGATTAAATAATTTTATTTCTTACTACATCTTGCGAAGTTTAAACTACTTACTTACTTTTATTTATGTAGATACTTAAGTACTGTACTAGCTCCTCTTGTAACTTTTTTTCCAACAAAAATATCTATTGACATACACTTTCTTTATAAAGTAAAAAAAATAGTAAGTCCGTTGTCTCTGCAAACTAATTTCAAATAATACAAAGCAAGATTTTTTTTTGGAAGAACATCGGAATTTTCCACATTTTTTTTGTGAATCTGGGTTTATCGAAATAAACCCAAATACGTCTTTGTACACTTCACAGAAAGCTTGTAAAGCTTGTGTTGTGAAGTGGAGTAAGTCGGGGATTGAACCCGCGCCCACTGGATTAACAGTCGAGCGCGTTACCAACCAGGCTACCGACCACCTCGTACATGTCGTAGTTGAATATAACTAGTAGTTATCTCAACAGATATACAGGACTTTCCATCAGGCTTATGACTGATCGTCGGCTGGCTTAAATGGATGGACTGGAACTGGTGAATGTTACTTAAGTGTAAAGTGAGACAACCCAAATACTAACAGAGATGCTGATGTTAGCATTTCTTCCGGAACACACATTTAATTCAACGGAATTGAAAGATAGAAGAGTAATCCACCACAGATCTAAAAATTGGCGACTTTTTTTAACTTAAATAAATAAAATAAATAAATAAAATCTTTATTGAAAAAAAAATACATATCTTCCAAATGGCGGGTTTATTGCCATAGGTAATATCTGCCAACCAACCACTTGTGACATTCATTTGATATACACATTACATACAAGTGTATGAAAAATATAAATAAATATGAAAATAATAATAATAATACAAATACATACATAAATAGATATGTGGATGGGATGAAGGACAAGGAAGGAACCACGGGATTGTCAGTTAGATGGATTATATGATGCCTCAGCTTACTTTTGAAAGAGAGAAAAGTTAGCTAGCTAGCTAGTAAAGTGAGCTAGTCTGATAGGAAGTGGAAGGTTATTCCATAGTCTAGCCGCGTGTATAGTGAAAGAAGAAGTGAAGAAAGATGATTAACTTGAAGTATCGAATAACAAAAAAAGGTTTAGGTACTTACCTATATAAATTTTCCCATTTTATGGCGACGAATGTATTTAATATTTTATTAGCCGATGATTAAAAAACTCGATGAAAAGCTCTTTTTTATATAATTGTTATCTCTGATCTATGGTTACGGAACGTGGCTCTCTGGCTTAAGGGCTTGGCACCAGGAATGACGTCACAGTCTTTTCCCACGGCATTAGGGTTCAAAATCGCGTGACAATCGCATGATAAAATGGTAAAAATAGCGTTTTTTTTTTCGATTTTTTTGGGGTTAATTTTGCGAATATCAAAAACTTTTACGGTTACTCCCTAGATTTTAATGCATATTATCAGTACAAAAAATATATATACTCCGCGACTTTCGGGAAACGAGTTTCCGTCTTTCGGAAAAAAGATCAGAGGTGTTTTTACAAAAAAAAAATTGAGAAATCTATACAAGATATAAAAAATCTTTTACAGTTATTCCCTAGATAAAGGTTCAATGCATCTACCCTATTTTGTTCCAAAGCAAATTTAGTAACGGTTGTCGAGATAGAAGGTCTCCCGTTTTTAGAATTTTTTTAAATGTCGGTATGCGTACTCTTAACTATAAATTTATAAAATTTGATGTCACGTTTATCTAAACGCCTTAAACGAATCGACAAGTTGTAATATGTAACTTTATCTCAAAATATTATCAATAATATACAACGTATTAATAATACTAGCTTGTACATTGCCTGTCATACACCAGGAAGGAAGAATAAAGTGATTAACAAACATATCGAAATTATATCTAGACTTCGCTGTAAGGACACCCCAGTGATATTTAGTGTACCTGTATAATATTCTTGAACTTGAAATTACGTTTTATCCCCTCACGCCACATCCCTTGACGGTGTAGGCAGAGAGAACAGATCGCCAGATTTCCCTATCCTTACACACACTTCTCGCTTCCTTCACATTCATTTAATTTGTCATACGCTTCTTGCTTCCATCACATTGCGATTTATCATTCAGTCTACGATTTATTTTACTCAGAATACGTCCGTACTTAAGAATCTGGACTAGAAATTACTTGAACTTGAAAAATTAAATTTCTTCTTCTTCATTTTTTCTCTGGCTCTTCGTTCTAGAAAGCCCTCAATCTCCAAAGTCCAGCTGTCCCTCCATCGTTTTGGCAGTCTTTCAGAGAGACTGAGACCAGCTTGAATTTCGTTTGCCACGATTTACATGGAAGTACTAACTTACTATCTAACAGTACCGAAATATTGAACATTATAAACATTATTATGTAACCTGAAGCAAATAACAAATAAATACATGTTTTGATATTAAATGTTCAAGCGTTTGTGATTTTCTACAATACTCAAAATATGAGCTGTTTCAATATCCTAACATAAAATATCTAAATCAGGCCAACAATACGTAATTATGATTAATAAGAATGCCTGCAACTATCAGGGAAATGAATTTATAAACAAAATACTTACCTAGATATTGTTACAAATGGATACACACGAAGACACTCCAAAATATAATATTTTTGATTGCATTGTGTAAAAGTTTCAGTACCTACATACCACGGTACACTCTACGCAGTAGGTAGGTATAAGTATTATTAAGGTATTTTGTATAAGACCCACTAATATGTCAGATTTAAGGCTTTATATTATAATAACAAACACACACAATACAAGAACCACGAGGAATGAGGCGTCTCACACATACTTTAGGCAGCAGTACCAACTTAAGGTAATATGATAGGTATGTCTTATTTTGAGGTTACAGGTATTGTGACGGTACAATATTTCACGATTATCGTCGATCGTTGTAATAACATTTATAAATGAAGGATGCTCTATTCATAAACCTTCGTTCTAGAGGTACTTCGGGGTAGAAAAGGTACCTACTGTTTTGTATAAAGAGACTTCGACTGAAATGACTTCAGCATCATCTTATACAGACATTGGAAAATGGACGAGTCTGAAAGCGAGCCCAAAAGCCGAATGGATAGTAATAAGAACGACAGACAGTCCCAGAACGAGCTTTGATTATGTGACTGGGTTGATCAGATCAGAGGTCCTACAAACTTTAAGAAATAGGAGCCTCTGGCAGAGACAGACAGATACTTTGAGTCCCGACACCAGACTGCCAAAAATGTAAATACAGAAAATCCTGGCGGAAGAAGACTTCCCGAAAGGCCACTCAAAAAATGGAAGGACAGCCTACGACAGCCCCCTATCATAAACAGGTCATATGACCTAATTAAGATAAGATAAAGAAGGTGGTCTCTTTCAAACCTTTATAATTTAGTATGTATATGTAATTTCTTTGTCAGAGTATGACGATGATGTTGAATTCTTTTTGAGGCACCGTTTAATGAATCATCTATCTCCAAGGCGCGGGAAACCTGCTCCGAAGGGCGACGTCCTCAGCTTACTCCAGAATGTGGTGGTGATTATATAATCCTAGCGTAAATTGGCGGGTATAGTCTGTTCAAAGGAACATTAAGGGTGTTCAGAGTAGTTTCGGGAGGGGTTTGTTGAGGGGAACCCTTTCTGCGAACCTTGAGCCCTCCTTTGAAAAAATGTTTTGCTTAAAAGACTGGATGATATAGGAGCTAAAGCTTCTGAAACATCCAGGGGTGGAGGTGGGTTTACCCTTAATGTTTAATGTTGTATAGTCTGTTCCACCTGACAGGGCCGCTGCTACACCAACCTTAGACATTCTCTCTACTTACTCTACATGTCCAGGGAATAATGAAGATTGTAATGTTAGATGAATATCGAATAGGCATTGATCGGGGATCAGTTATTAAGTATATTGGTAACTTTTAGTGTAAAGATGTATGGTGGGTAGGTATGTAGGTACCTAATAATACTATCATTATAATATAGTCATTACGTCGGCATCTTTGTATGATGAAGATTGTGTTTATAATATTTTTTACATAATAACAAGCTTAACTGGCTGGTTATAAGATCATTGACTTCATACCAAATATGATATAGTCTCATTTTTACTTTAGATTATTTCATAAAATGACCACCAACGAAAATGGCATGGTAGGAACGTAAGAGATGGGCACCTAGAATTCTACAATGGAGGCCTTGGACGAAAAACCAAGTGTTGGTAAGTCTCCCAAAAGGGGGTCTGCCGACTGTATCTTCAATGAATTGTATCCTCCTTGGATAAGGACACTGAAGGAATGTAATTTAGAGGTGGGGTTTGCCGGGGGGCTCCCTTAAGGCTAACCCTGGACCCACCTCTTAATACGATTTACCTAGAAGTGCGGGTAAAGAGGTCGTAAAAATGCGCCTGAGCTACCCGGGAATGTGGAGGGCTTTAAGCCCGTGAGATTTTTCTTCAATGTTCACATGTGTATAAATATTTATTTGTCAATGTTTTGTTATATTGTTTTACTTCTAAGTTACAAAGTTTCACGAACTGATCATTTTTGGTTATCTATAGGCATGTAGTTATATCTGTGTATACATTTTTTCTTAAACAACATAATCAGTTATACTTAGTACAAGACGTGGAAAGATATACATAAGTTTAACGATTATTGAACACATTTTTATAATAATATTACAAATGATAATCTGTCTGAAGAAATCACCAGTCGTCGTCCGTTCGATGTTTTTTTTTATTTCTCGATTCACTCGATTAATAAATGTGTGGGCCAGCGAGCTCACACCGAACCACCTATCGAAATATTCAAATACTAGCTGTAATCTGTCAAAAATGACGCGTTCTGCGGGGTAGGTAGAGAGAACAGATCACCAGACTTCCCTCTATCCTTACACGTATAATTATTGTACGTACATTCGTATGGTAAATTAAGTTTTATTTGGCATAGTATTCCCTATTTTGCTAAATAATATTTTTACTCATTCACTTTATAAAATAAAATGCACAAATTAAACATAAATGTTCTTATCTTAATATTTACCTAGTAAATTGAGTCTATTCTAAAAACGTCAACATCTATCGATGACTACTCAAAACCTGTGGAGGCTCGTAATTCAATAGATACCAAAGATTGTGGACAAACTATATGCACTATAAAATTACGCAATATTAGGTCAATGAAAAGTAATAATGGTGGAAGTCCATTTTTAACGTAAAAATGAAAGACTAGGTATATACTCGTACATATATAGTTTAAAATATACTTAACATTAATTACATACAAAGTACAAGTATATACAAAGCGAAACGAGTGGATCAGAGACAAGACAAAGGTCACGGGTGTAGCACATAGAACGGCATCATTAAAATGGAATTGGGCTGGTCACATCATAAGAACAGCGGATGATAGACGGATTAAGTGAACCTTAGAATTGGGACCGAGAACCGGCTACAGAAATCCAGGCGGACCACGGGCGAGATGGTCTGATGACATCAGGAAGGTGGCAGGACAGCAGTGGCATAGAATGGCGATGGACAGGGAAGTGTGCAAGTTGGAAAGGGAGGCCTATGTTCAACACTGGACGAGGGAAGGCTTACGATGATAATGATGATAAACAAAGTCTTTCATTTTTACTATAAAATTTTAATATTCTAACAACTTGCAAAGTTGCCACGATACTGCGTTACATTCATGCCCGGTTTACATAGAGGAGAATTATGTAAGTTGATTCTCCACACATATTACCTATGCAAATTTCGCATTAGCAATGATTTATTTATTTTTTTATCTATGTATTTAGGTAGCGATTATTTTGTAAATAGTTTACACATCCGCTTATGTCTAATACTTTTATATTTACAAGATCCTTAGTTCAAACAAAACCGCGAAATGCTGTTATTTTTTATGGTAGATTAAACTCAACGCTTAAATTTATATCTCATTCTAATAATTTATTTATTTACTTCAAACGCTTTGTTTAAAGTCTTTTGAAACGAATAAATTCCATTTTATTTTCAATTGTTTGAACATACCACAGTTCAAATGTTTTAATCATATTACAGTTTAATTATTTTAAACATATCACAGTTCAATTGTTTTAATCGCATATTGCAGTTTAATTGTTTGAACATATTATAGTTTAATCGTTCCAATTGGAACAACCTTCACGTTCTTTCTCTGCTTTTTAATGTCCTTTCTAACCCTTCTTCTCCTAATTATCTCAAGACGAATTTTACCCCACTGGCATCTCATGGCTTACCTCTGCGTTCTGGTGCCCAACGCACGTTGTCTATTCCAACTCATCGCACTTCTTTTTTCACAACTTCGTTTGCTACACATGCTGCTCGATTGTGGAACGGTCTTCCGTTACATATCAGACTCGCACCAACTATCCCAATTTTCAAGAATAAGTTGAAGCATTTCTACCTTACTCCAACTACCACGACATAAGTTCACAAAATCCCTGATTTCCTTTCCTTTAATCCTCCTATCTCATTTTTTCCCCCTCCTTTTTCTCCCTTGTATGTATGTATGTATGTGTATATGTATGTATGTGTATATGTATATGGGTGTGTATGTGTGTGTGAGGGTGTGTGTGTGCGTATGTATGCTTGTGTGCGGATGGCTCTATTCATGTACTTATGTATTTATTTTTTATTATTATTCATATATATTGCTTTTTATATTTTTTATCTATATCTATTATATAAACGGGTACATTAAGCACATTGGTATGTTTTTTTTTAATTTGCGTCTCATTTCATATGTCAAAGTTGGGTTGATTGGCAGAAATCGCCAACAGGCGATAAATCCGCCCTTTGTGTATAAATTTATGTACAATAAAGTTTTTATTTATTTATTTATTTATCGACAATTCAAACATTGAAATTTTTCATAACTATGTTTCTCGTGCAGAGATCAGTATGTAGAACATAAGAGTATCGGAGCTATCTCAGAGCACTCTGAGATCATTTTGAAAACGGACATAATTATGTTTCATAGCTTTTTCCGGGAAAAACTATACCCTAATTTGTTATATGTAGATAATATTTTTATGGGGATTGGATAGAATTTATTACGTATGTGTATTCGTATAAAGAAACACATTGTTAATTCAGTGGGTTGAACATTTTTTATAATCAATGTCTACAATCTTGCACTGCTATATGTTTTTAAAAGACATGTAATATATATAGCTACTTATATGTTTTTACTTCTTCATTTGGTATAGAGAACTGACCTACTCCGCCTGTCGGAACATAAGCATTAAGCAAGTTATCAACCTGCTATTCAAAGCGGCTTTGTGCAATGCGTTTGACGTCCTTATTCCAGTTAACTTATATGCTTAAATCATATCACAGTTCAATGTCAGTTAAATCATATTGCAGTTCAGTCGTTTTGAACATACAGCAGTTAAATACAGAATCTTACAGTGAACTTCGCAACTTACATAACAGTGGCTACCCAAAATTTAAATATTTATATGATTTGGCAAGTTAAAGATTCCGAAATTCACCTGCCAAAGACTTCGGGCAGATGTTGTTTATCTAAATCTGACGATTATGCAGAATTCCTTGCGGGATAGGCGGAGATTTATTCATCAACCTTCACTCCGTGTATCGATTCACTGTATTTATTCGCATTTGTCTCATTCTTTCGAACATAACTTCATATAACGAATTACAACGAAAAAGTCTTCCAGTCATCCTACTGAGAAGTCATACCTCTACCAATCTGAGCATGAAACGACAATGAATAATTAGGTTATGACCCTGCCAGGAATCGGACCTGTAATTTTGTGAATGTGTGGCGAGTAATTGTTCTACGAGAACACTATCAAGAACCATGGTAAATAGATATAAATAAACTAAAAAGTAGTTTCCTCAACAGCGAAGACTAGTCCATCAGGCGATTGACTGATCTTCGGATGGTTTTTCGTGATCACTTTACACTTGGGTAACATTCACCAATCCCAGTCCTCCCATCCGCAGCGACTGGAAACTTCACCAATCACAATCCCCCAACAATCCATTGCTGCATAGGTATCTGTTGAGATACTACTTGGTATTCAACTACGACATGTAGAAAGTTCCATGTTATTCTTCTTCTTCATCATCAGCCTTCTTCCTCCACTGCTGGATTTAGGCCTCTTCCATCTATTTCCACGTTCTTACAAAAAATAAATTCTATAAACTGTACAGTGTACATATCTAAGTATATGTATGAAGAATGAAGATCGAACTCGTGATTCATTCGGAATGGTAGGACACAGTCATCGGTAACATATTATTACGCACAACTTCTCAGAAGTTTCACCTTCGCTAGTCACAAATTTGACTAAATTACATAGAATAATGTTAATATATTATTTTATTAGCGCGGTTTTGTATACTATTAAAATAACAAAGTAATTATCATAACAAGGTGCCTTTGTTTATTTTCCTCTTATTAGTTTTAAAATGTAGGTAGGCATATCAAGGGCAGAGTGGTCACTGGGGCAGGTGCGCGCCCCTAGTTACGACGGCGGCCACCTCCAGGTTCAATCGCGCCCAATATCGTTATAATTATTATAGCATCCTATCCATACTACAAGATAATAATACGAAGGAGTTATAGGGATTGAAATGATTCATAGAATCGTCGAAAGTACAAATTTTACAATATTCCATTAGGCACAATGACTCCGATTTCTTTAACTCAAAACGCGTCCATTCTTAGGTATCTGGTCAGCTTGATCCGTTTTGGACGGCCACACTTCCTCACACCTCTTCGTTACTCCTACACATCCTGTCTTACAATCACTCGCCTCTCTGATACCTAACCCCTTTCCTTATCTTATCTCTCAGTGTTTTCCGACCCATTCTTCTCAACGACGTCCACTGCATTTAGTCTTTTTCATGCTTCTGTAGCCATGTCCATGTCTTATTAGTATACATAATTATTATTGGTGGGACAATGTAAAATTATTTCTTTTTTCTGAGGTTTTTTCTTCCCCTTCCAATTTCAATTCAATTCAATTTCAAAATTATTTTTATTTTTCCTTAATTCAAATATTGTTCCTTAAAACTATAAGTACGTCATAATTATAATAATATTTTTTTTTATTCAAAAAAGTAGTACATATTACATTTCATACATACATAAAAATCAAATCAACAAGTTTTTTAACGCACTACCTTCCCAAAAAAGTAGGTACTTGTGTATGGGAAGGGATAGCCGCCTCTAAATAATAATACGTAATCATGTTTCGAGATACCTCCCAATAGAGACAAGTCTCGTGTGTGGGGAGGAATCCTGCATCTATATTGTATATATACCTACTAGCTAATATCATACATAGCAGATTTGCAATTTTTTTTGTTTGCTTTACTTGGAATGCTTCCTAAGATTCGATGTTTTGTTGTGAGGGTTTATCATCCCTACAATTGAATAAGAGTGAGCAGAATATAAAGTATAGCCTACACGATCCAACACGCCCATTGGCCTCAAGGTGGTAACAATACTTCAACACCACTCATTATTATTACGGGAACCGCTCTCTCTATATATCTTTGATATTTTACGGTGACCAAAGTCAAATTCGTCTACAACAAAAAGAGAAGATGTAAAATAAAGATCCGGCGACGAATCTACTGTCCTATTTGTGACAACGGCGCCTAGAGGACGAGATACAAACGTGAGCTACATTAAAGGACACCCACGGACTTAAGTCTCTCCGCATCTACAGGTAGCACACGCGTAGCGTCCTCTTTACCCTCACTTCTTGGCAAAATATTTTTAAGAAATTGGCTCAACAGCAGTGAGCTGTACCAAATCTACAATGATGAATCACAATCTCGAGGCTTAGGTGGCTAGGGCACGTAGGAAGAATTAAATCACTCTTACCATCTAAGAGGGTGCTGAGTTTTAGGCTAGAGAGGAGGCAAAGGAGAGAAAGACCCATCAGGTTGAGGTGTATGGATTGTGTCGAAAAGGACATCAACGCACTAGGCATTCTGGTTAACTGGAGGAGCGTGGTGCCAATAGGACAGGATGGCATTGATGACTTCTGCATGCCATTTCTCGAAAAATCCAATATACAGTCATGCAATTTCACCATAGTGCCAACACGTACATATTTAAATGTAATGTCCTCTCTTCCTATCTCCGTTCATTGGTGGTGAACTGCCCCAACAAGAACCTTTAAACACTTTTTTTTATATATATATGTTTAATGTCATAAAATAAATTTTGGTCACCCTACACGCGATAAACGTTCAGCTCGTTTCCCTCGCATACGTATTGGTTATTCTGTTATTTGAATTTTGGGCGCCATGTTTGATCCATGGATCACGTAATTTCGGCGCGATTCATGATATGAACCCTATAACTACCATTGCTTAGTAAAAAAAACCTTACGCCACACCCCTTTGACATGTTGTATTGTGAACAGTATCAGACCAATTAACGCAACACGCAAGTCAAATGGAGTAAATTTAACGAGACGAAATTATTGACTCAAAAAATGTATGCTTAAATAAAAAAAGCAATTGGTATTTATTTAACGGCTACTGTAAACCAAAAGGAAGAAAAAGATGCAAGCTCCTAGCGCGGAAGAGATGCCGAAAGTTGGTTATGGTTAAAAAAGTTATAGAATCATGAAGAGTGCGAATATTTTGTCCACAAAGCGTCTGGACGGGAGACTACCAAAGAAGTCTTAAAGAACGGCTATATAAAAATGAAAGAAGGAAGGAATAGTTGATCAAAAAATTGGAGAACATAATCTTCTTCTACATACTATATTTTTTTCAAGGATCTCTACCTAATACATTTGTATCTTCTATACGATGAACACTCTTCGACTTATAACGTCCTTTCTCGGCTTCCAGAGTTTCAACCAATCCAATAACTTAATTGTAACTTAGGTATTTGAATAAAGGAACTAGAACTTCACTCGATCAAATCTGTGGGTCTCTTTTACCGCTACCAATATTTGAGATCTCGTCATTTCTATGGCATCGTTGGACTTACGTGTTTTGATAACGATATTTGTGATTGCACTTCCCTTCTTTTTCCTAGCCTGCAATTACAATTATTTTACTTCATTTCGTTTGGTATTTGTATTGTGTGCAACATTGGTAGGGTTAGAAGAATGGCTGATATACTTGCGCGATAAGTGCACTTCAAATTGAATTCAATTCCGCACACCAGTGGATCACTTATAATTTTCTGGGCGTGAACTGTGTACTTGTTGATAAAAATCTTTTTTTCCCTTTTGAAGTGATCAAAATGGGAGGAAGTGATAGCACACACATTATTATTCCATTTAAAGTGGAAGAGAAACTCCATATCCACTTCTAGTGTTTTGATTACTTTTGCGTTTGCAGCGCTTTGATTTTGATATCTCTCTGTTGAGAGTTTTGTTTTGGAGTTGTTTGTTTTCGATTTTATTGTAGTGCCCAGAGTAGATTTTCTACTGATGTATTTAGAACGGAATATTTTAAGTTACACCGAATAATTGATAGTTCATTTCAAAGTCAGCTGAGCTCAGGTCGAAAGCAAAAATATCTCTACAAGCTACATGGCTAGGGCAAAAGAAATTGATAAAATGCTCTATTCCTACAAATATCAGGCCTCAATAAATGACCTAACTGAGCTCGTAAACCCAAATATTCATTTCCTTTATTATCTCATATTAATTTGTCAACACTGAGATACAACTCAGGCTTCATGTTCAAGAGTCATGAGAATGACAATTGCTCACTGAGTAAACAATGTACTTTATACTTCTTCTTCCCCTTCTATCCGTGGTTGGGTCGGGGGCCCAAAGCATCTGTGTATCCTCGCCAGAGGCCCCTGTCACTTGCAGCTTCCAGGACCTCTGGCCACTCCAATCACAGTTTCTCCTCGCACAACTTTGTCACCGGCTTCTGCCGGCTATTTCTGGGGCGGCCCACCGGTCCCCACTTTATACTCGTTAGAAGTATTTTCAACGATGAACTAATAAAAAAACACAAAATTACTGCTTGGGTAATTGGGTTTGTATGAATGAATGTATGTACTTCAAATATGTTCATAAATTTGTTGGATTTGTTCTAATTATAAGGCGTTAGAGTTTCTCACAATGATGGTTTGGTTGGTATCTAGATATTATAAGTAGTAGGTATATGTATTATCAAACGTTGGCGGTCTTTTTGTGTTACCTGCGCAAGGTAATAATTCACAGGTGGTGTATACACACGTATCATTAAACTGATTATATCAAATGATTTCTAACATTTTCGTAGTTAATAAAGTAATTTTAAGTTTACTCAGAAATTATACACTAATAATGATAATAACTTCATTTGTTAGACCTTCAGTAGAATTACTACTTAATTCGTACTCAAAGTTAGATTTACGACGGTCTGTGGTGAGGTGGGCTACACTTTTGTATCGAAAATATGAAAAAAATTACTCACTCCTGCCGTTATGGTAATTTTGTTCAGCTACTTACTTACTAACTGCTAGCATCTTGCGTTCCACTACTGGACATAGGCCTCTTCTAAACTCTTCCACCTTATATCTTGGGCTATCTGCTGCCATCTACGACCCGTAAGCTGGACAATGTCATCTGTCCACCTTTTCTGAAGTCTTCCTACGCCTCTTTTGTTCTCCCAGGGCTTCTACTTCAGGATTTTAGTTGCCTATATGACACTGTCCTGTCTTTCCACGTTCCACGCTTTGCTGTTCTCTCAGCATCTGCATTTTGTTCAGCACCTCACAATATTCAAGAAATACCACATCATCATATTGTTTTATGACTATTTCCATATCTTAGTGCTGGACTTATCGAGGGTCTATCAGTTTGCACTTCCCAAGATCTTGGGTAAGGTCTGTTCAGGGATTTTGCAGAATTCTATCAAAGACATCAACACATGTATCAAATATATTATACCTACATACTATAATGAGAAGATTCTGTTGGGTACTACCTTGGCTCCGTACTGACTATTCTTTGGCCTAATCAAATTTACATAATTATATAGGTAGATTTAATATATTGAGACATTTTTAGTGATGTTTATATACATTTAATTAAACGTCTTCATCATCAGCTACCGGATACTTTTTTGTACTAAGTATATTATTAAACCATCGAGATTTATTGGGTGTAAACGAAAAATAAAACCACAAATAAAATATACTTACAAAAGGTAACATAAAATATACCATGTTTTTATTATACCTCTTCCATTGTTTTTGTATAGGTATATATAAGTCTCCAAATCGGCCATGCGTGGAGATTATTTTTCGAAATAAATGCTATAAATAATGAATGTTAAACCTTTTATTAAATACGGATTATAAATAATAAATTTGGGTGTTAGGTTTTTTGGCTCGTAGGTAGGTACTTTATTATGTAAATGGACCCTGTCACTTTGTGTTTTTTTTCGTATTCGGACTCCATCTTAACGAGTCTTTATATAATAAAGTTATAAATTTAATACAATTTAGTGTTAGTACTTACGACTTACTTTAACAATGTAGATACTTCGACGGTCCTCCGACTGTTTTTTATAGTGTGAATTTTTAACTATCAAACACATTTTATGTCTTTCCCATTATTACGTGGTAATACTTTTTTACCATCATATTAAGTTAGGGCAGACTTTCTGACTAAAAGCACGCTGAGAGTTTCTGAGGAACCTTAGAAGCATTGCAAGAAAGACTCTTAGAGATTAAGTAAGAAATACGACAATATATTAGAGAGATATGCAAGGTCGAAGATGTCAACAGATGGTGACGGCAACGAAGGAGACGCCGGTATGTGCATATGAGGATAATGGAATCATTCAACCCCTTACATTGTACTGCATGGCAAACCCCAAAGTAGGAGACACCCGGACAGACCACCAAAGAGATCGATAAATAACTGGTAGTCGACTTCGCAAGAAACTCCTCTAGTGTCAATCCTGTGATTGGTTTGCAGCAAATTCCTACATCTTGATCTCCACTCTTCTCTGTCTCCCGCAGCTCTCTTCAGCTCGACATATGTGGCGCAGTTCATGTCCTCTTACAGCTGGTCCAGGTAGTGCCGCCGCAGGCGCCCCCTGTGGTTTGTCCCCTCAACCATTCCCTCTATTAAATAGCTGGCATACCCGACTTCGCAAGAGACTATCCACTACCGAAAAACAAGAAGAGGAAGAATTTATATAGATTCTACTTCCCCGCACCTAGTGCAATGTGCATCGTGCAGTACGAATTACCTCTTCTTGAGTCCTCTGTAACGCTTTGATCTATAGCTTGACAAATATAATTGGAATAACAAAAATATCCTCGTCTACGTTTCGTCCTTTTCAAAAATTGCTTGCAATAATGTCCAGTCATTATCGAAAACATTTTTTTGCTGTTTTCGTAACCTAGTCGTGTATCATTGTATGAAAGCTATATTCAATAAATAGTTCCATTCGTTTTATTACGGCTTCGATGAAAACCACGCGAAAATGAAAAATAGCGTACGTTTTTTACCATAGGTATCACTATCAATCACTTTTTTCATTGAATATCAAAATAAATATCCCAACGCAAAACCAATCTATTGCTTTGTAAAAGTGTGTGTTGTGAAAATAAATTTAAAAAAAACTGCTGGGAATCAATGCCGCAATATTGTGAAGTGCCATTTGAAAAAATATGTGTGGAAATTCTATCATCAGTCATGTTGTCCAATACTAGAAATTAAAATATGGAAAATGCGAGACATTGATATTCAATTTAGCACTAATTAAATTCGTATGGACAAACAGACCTATTCTATCTATAAAGGGATTTATTCTCTACAGCAATTAGCACATCACTACAGATTTTTTGATCGAGTTGACTGTAAGATTTTGCTTTTGCAATAAATATTTTGTCTAACAAAGTTTTTTTTTATCTATGTTCGTCTTCTCCTTATGTCTCGTTAACACCCTCCTTTAAGAGTATAAACGTCTCTATTTTTGTAAGTTTTAACGATTCCTCAACACTTCTTCTCATATGTTACGGAGCCAAGAGATGGGCTTCCCGTAGTCATATCTTCGACCTGACATTTTACCTCATCCCTTTTGCCCATTGAATTTTTAATTATAGTAACTAATAATTCTCTATTCTTTGTTACAGGTGAGTACTTCGATACAATAATCACATACATCAGAATATGATTCATCGCCAGTGAATATACCGACGATATGACCCTTCAGCAGTATACTCAAACTTTTAATGAAAATAAACCATTCGGTAAGAGTCCAATAACAAATAGCTATAATTTTTTTTTGCATATTCTTGCTAACAAGCTTTATTAGCCAATTATTTAATAAGATGTTCACATCTGATTTCTAAATGAAAGTCGTGCATTACCGTTAACAAATCGTAAATAACCTCTAATAAAATATTTGCTATTCCCATACAATTAAAAAAGTCTACCCGAAAGTTTGTCAAACATTCATTAGCATTGTTCTAAAAGCGCTATACTATTGATGATAAAAATCCAAGAAAAAGTTTTAGACAAGACATAAACCACTTGAAGTGGACTACGGGTATGATCACTGGAAGCGAAAGCAGGAAGAAAGAAACGAACCCAGCTACTGTTTTTAAATGATTTGGAAATGTTGAGAAAGCCAAAGATATACAGTAAGGTGCACAGCTAATATTTTTCGAACTTTGCTTTAAATCACCCAGAATTGCGAAATATCGTATTCTTCGGCATTAACTGAAGAATTGTTAGGTTAATAAAAGATGAAGAAATCGTTTAGTTCCAAAATCTTCCACCATCTCAATTCACCTGTCGTTCACTACATAGTTGATAAAATAACCTCAGGGCCTGAATTGTTGCCCATTTTCTTATACTCTACCAGAGAGGGCAGGTGACCTTTTTATGGACCCGATCCAGCTTCATGTCCAAGCAATAAACTTTACGATCATCTAATTCACTATATATACATATTATATATACCTACGACTCACAGATTCGCCATACGAACATATGTTTGATTGTATTTATCTGATGCGCCCATATCTTATCTAAGCAGAGTCGAAATCCCGCTTATTCGAAACAAATATCCTTTTGATCTTTAAATTTTTTGACCTTTGTCCCTAGATTCAGAAGCACAATGGAAATCATCCACAACTTGTCTTCTGAGGCACTTCAATAGCTGAGCTCTCACGATCTTCATCTCTGACTCTGTTCACGATAGTTCAGTATGTCGCGTAATATGTAGGAATGAAGATCAGAGCTCTCTGAGATGAGTGGCTGTAAGAAGGAGGTTTAGACTTAAATGAAAGTTAACAAGCTTAGATGTTTTGGGAATGTGGAGAGAATGGATGAGGACAGGATGACAAAAACTATACACATGAGTGAAAGATGAGGCGTGAGGAAGCGTGGCCCTCCGAGACTACCCTGGACCAAGCATGTCGACCGGATCCTCGAGTAAGATGCGTTTTGAGTAAAGGTAATCGAACGGCATGCGTGGTAAATTGTATGAATGTGTCGGAAGCAAGGAGTGTGTGTGAGGACAAAGCGGTCTAGCGTGAGAAAGTCACCAGTTATTGTAAAAATTTCTTGATATCCAATTTCTTGTCGTAAAAAGTACTCTAATAAGATTGTCTTGTCAATCTAGTATATGTGTTTCTATGTATCCAAGCAAAATTATCCACAAATTCTTATTCTTCTTTCTCAGCCATTTTAATTCCAATGCTTGACATAGGCCACCCCTTTGACATTCCACAGATCCCTATCCTGGGCATGCTGCATCAACTTACCTCCTACGATTCGCCTCACATCGTCAGACCATCTAGTACAAGCAAAATTCTAAGTATGTTCATCTAATCCCTCCTCGGTTATGTCAACCGTATCTTATTTTTCGCTCTTATAATAGGTGGCTAGAGAACTTGTTATCTAATGTCTTCAGTACGGTTCTGTTGACGAGTCTATCTTTTGGAAATCAAAAAAACTCCTCATTATAACTAGGCTATTAAAAGTACGCCATATAAATTATAAAATAAACATGCATGTTTTATTGGGGAAGGAGTATCAAGTGGTCGTCAAATTGTAAACCAAGTCAATTGTTTTGAATCTATTATTTTTTAAGATTTATTTTCTCGCAACAAATTAATCCTTACAGACCTAATTTTTTCTCAGTATACGAACCTCTCTCTGAAATTTTTATTTTTATTAAGGTTAAATCTTTATTTAGAAATTATTATTTGGTACCTAGTGACTTACATTTTCGGCCACCTCTAAGTCGTGCGTGCTGGAAAATTTTGGCAGCAGTGATGAGTGTGTAAGGCCGGGTTTCCACCTGCATGCAAGAAAACTTCTGCAAGAAGTGTCCGACAGTCTGTCTGACAGCTGTTAGACTGTCGGACACTTTTTTAAGAAGTTTTCTTGTTGGTGAAAATGCTGCCTAAGAGAGCGAGAGAGAGAGAGAGAGATGAGAAAGAAAGATAGCGTAAACATAAGTGAAGCAAATGAAAGTGTTTCAGGCTAGTAAAACGAAGAAAAGGAGAATGGGCAAATTTGTATGGAGCCTGGTCCATCCGCGGCCAGAAATAATTTTGATATTTTCTAGTATATTTTATACCTACAATTACTGTGTAGAAGTTTTATCGCCGTGGTTGACATAGGAAGTGAGTTAATCGCATTTAAGTTTTACAGCTTTTGCCGATGGACCAAAATGCCCATTCTCCTTTGACAAGAGTTTATAGAAATTAATATATTACAGGCACTATTGATACCTACTCATTGAAGTGACTATTTTAAGTGTATAATAAGTTATATTGAATAATAAATTAATTATCCCTCTTTTCGTCCTAATTTCCTGGTGTCATCTAAAGTTAAAACAATCGCTAACGATTATAGACGATAATTCTGTTTTAGGTATTTATAAATAACCCCGAGCAATAATATTTGGTAGATATAATAATTGCTTATAGAAACTTCCAAGTTCAAAATTCCTCGTGAAATAATTGACTTTCCATGTCATCAATCTTCACTTGACAGCCTACAATATTATGGTTTCAAAACAGAAATTATTCTAAAGACGAATTGAATTATTGACAATAACTAATGCCTCTTAGTACTGCTGACAAGGAACACTCCAAAATTATCAAATATTCACCAGGCTGTTCGCATTGTATTATCGTAGTGATGCAGTAGTTCGCAACACAAGATAGTACCACAATTTTGTAAACGTGATTGCGTAATATCAAGAACAGTTTATTTTCTAATTTAACGTTTCGAATTCGTTCCAGAAAAATCGCTGTTAAAATTCACAGTTCATAATCATTATAAGTTGTAAATGGAATGATCTAAATTCTGCTGTAGGTGTGATTTTCTACTGTTTTAAGCGAAATTAGTTCATATGACCGATGCAAATCCGATGTCCGATGAGTTCATTTGTGTATGAAAAAAGTCCGGTGTGTAAAAAAAATTGTGACTCTAATGGAAGTAATGAAAATGTCCAAATTGACAACTCATCTATTAGCTTCTTTGGCAGCCCGAAAAAGTGTGATAGAATAATTGATACATTAACCCTGGATAAACCATCCGAAAAGAACAAACATGCTAAATGAATCTAGCTAGTAATCAAAATAAGCCGTTCAAGCCCAAAAAACCTACACAGTTAACCGATGATCAGAAAAATAAATATTTTTAATAATAAATCAGCTACTAGTTTGCCCATTACCAAAACAATCAGACCACCCTACAGCTGGGCTGAGTGCGACTATGTTTCACGGAAATATGTATGTTTGTTCATACGATTGCATTAATTTACGAAAAATTCATGACGTCATACGAGTCCCAGTCGAGGCCGTACTAGAAAGATTTCTAGTATGGCCTTGACTCCCAGTCATTACATACCCTCTTTAATGGAAATCACAGCGCATTATTATAACACTGTTACTTTTTAGGTGTTATTTTTGCAATTAATTTATTCTCATATCTATTAGATAATTTGAACAAGAATGTGACGAATAGATGTTAGAATGAGATAATACTATAATACAGCTTACAGTCCGATATAAAAATACAACGTTTCGGTGGCTGTAAATCAATAAAGTAATTTGTACTTTACAATATAATACGTATGTGATTTGTAGATATGTTATAGTATTTGAATACATTACTCAGTTGGTTGGAACGAGACTTTTTTTCTGGGCTTGCATACACAAACCCAAATACTTTCCCGCACACCTTGCACTAGGCTAAAAGCCTGTATCGAAAAGTGTGGAATACATCGCCAGCACCGGGGTCTGAATCTGGCACCTCCCGCTCGAGAGACTGCCGCCTCAACCAACTGCACCAACCATGTACTGTTACACTACTGTACCATTACACTCTTCAAACGGAATCGAATCTTATGCTTCACTTTTAGTGTTAGTTGGAACGTAGACATCTAATAAGGAGGTGCCGGACTCGAATTTCGGTGGTGAGTGGTGACGATGTATTCTGTACTTCAAGACGTGTGCAGAATACTGCAGAATTAAATTTCGGTTTTTATTATATTTTATTTTTATTTTATTACAAGTACAAGCACAAAACAGATGACAACTATAGATATAAGTATAACTATAGAAGAAAGACGATTAGTCCATTCATAATTCAGCTGTCACCCACAAGCATGCGCCACAGTTAAAGTAAAACAAATAAGTTCATTCCGGTCGTCTCACACACCCATACTCAATCTCGCTCACACACTCACCCATCGCACACGCACACCTTGTATACCGATTACCTATACCACCCCAGATCCTTCTATAAATAAAAAACAAATAGAATTTATATGTTATGCAGGTAACTACTGTAAACCTACTGATAGATTTTACAAGCGCGAATTTTATTTCCATTCCGAATTATACGCATCACCATAGATACTAGATTTTACAATAGAGCTACTAGGGATATAAGCAAGAACCCAACAGACAAGTTGTAATAAAAATAAGTAAAACAATATTAGAAATACATAAGCATATTTATTAAAATATTCCCACAAAGAAAAAAGTATCGATTTTACGCACATTTTCTCCATTATTCTCGCGTTACTTTTGAAATAAATCACGCGTTTTTTTGTACGTATGATACACATTGTATTTTAATAATAGTAATAAACTTTAATATATCATACGGCATGATAATTTTGATATATGCTTTTTATATATTTTATTTTATTAAAAAAAACTGTGTCCTATTATAAGTTATAGTCTTGTCATAATGCTTTATAGCCCGTGAAATATATCGTTTTTATTTCATACTAAAATGTACACTACAGTACAAATAGTTATATAAAATAATTTTGTAGAATGTATGATAGTCCAGGTAATGGGTAGTTTTACCTTACATTTTGTATAGTAGTTCTGATTTTTGGATATGCTATAAAGGTCGCTCCTGTGTTTTAGAATCCAAGTTTTCGACCTCCCAACCCTTGTGCGTTCACTAGGGCGAGCCAAAAAGTGACGAATTTTCGGTCATTTTTCAGTTTATTGATCATATCTTTTTCACAATGCATTTTAAAGAGAAAAATTGTACAAAAAAGTTGTATAAGATTTTAATCTGCAACTAAATTCTACAAAGTTTTTTTGTATACTGCTGGAGTGAGAGTGTTGTCGTTGATGTTTGTGGACGATATGGTGATGACGCGGATATGATTGGGAATTGGGTACCTACAGCAAATTGTATCTTCTGTGTACGATAGCTGCGAAAGAAATAGGTTGAGGTTAAGGATCGATATCAAAAGAACGAAAGTGACGATCTTTGAAAGAAATTAGATTAGAACAAATTGCGAGATTAACGTTGGAAATGATTGCTTGGACCAAGTTGATGAATACGTGTATTTGAGAAGTTTGTTTACAAGGGATAGACGGTGTGAAAGTGACATTGAAAGAAGAAAGCTTGCTGGTATACCAGGGTGAATGAAGCACTTGGACCTATCATCAAAAGTAGCAACGTTTTTACTAGGGAAAAACTGCCTGGTGCCAACACTGATGTATGTTAACGAGACCTGAACGTGGCTGAAGAAGGACGAATCGGGTTTAAATTCTATCGAGATGACATCGCTAAGAAGAATCTGTGGAAAAACGTTGAGAGATAGGATAGGAAATGAAGTGAAGTGATCAGAGATATGAGTGACTCTAAAACGGATGTTATAACTAGAATGAATGTGAACATGTTCAGATAGTTAGAACATATGGAGAAGATAAATTATAAAGGGATAACATAGAAAATATAACTGGGAGAAAGAAGAGATGTAAGGAATCGCGGCCGTCCAAGGACTACTTGGCTCTGCCATGTCGACCAGTTGCTTAATTAAGACCAGGATGACTGCAGTCGTTCTGTGTATTAGGGGATAGCGGATAGTATCAAATTTGGGAAAAATAATTTATCAATTTCATTTATTTAGCTGGGTTACGCCGGACAATACAGCTAGCGTCTAATAATGTAGTTCCATATAAAAAGAAAGTCAGTGTCTGTCTTACCTTCCCTATGTCATGATATAATATCCACAATAATTCACATTTCTATTACAGTGTACCTGCTTACAAGTCTTTGTAATAAGTTTTTCATATTGGTACAGCTTTTTTAAACTTTTATTTTCATTTTGTAAAGCCTAGAGTAATGAGCACTATTGACTGAAGACTTTGAGGGGTTCGCTGAATGTCCGCGGTTTTCTTTCATTATATTATTATGGAAAAGGATCATAATACTTAGAAACTATAAAGGTTCACCTACATTGTACCAACTGTGTTGATCTAAACAAATTCATTAATTACGATGTTGGTTAAATGATACTCTAGTATAATTCAGGTGTATAATATGTGTATGTTTTTGTACGTGGCAAAAGTCATCAATCGAGTACTACCTACCAGTATTTCAGTATTATAATGTTCAAATTAGGCATTTGTACAGACGGATACTTACTTTCTGTGTCCGGAACATCCTCATATTTGTAACGCCCAATATTCCTTGCTAGTCCTGACGTTCGCCGGTAGCGCATCCACGGGCGTGCACGTCTCTCCTGCTTAGGACATGAAAATAGGTGTCTGATTATTAAAAGGTGGTGACAGACGGATAAGGGCTCTATTATGAGAAACCAGAGAAGGGCTCAGGCACATGCCGAATGGGATTAAATATCTATTAATTTAGTACCGTCATTTGTAGATGGGGTACATAACAATTAAGATTTTTTTTAGCTTTCTTCTTGTACCTGTTGAAAGATGTTGCCCCAATTTGACATGAAACACTCCATAGTCGTATCGCGCACCAGACATACACTATAAGATTCTATATGAGTGTATATCTGGCATTGGTACTAATTCACTACCTACTTGACTAAACTACTAGACTAGTGTGAACAAGGCATAGGGAGACAAATCAATGTTGGACTGGACGGTGTCAGAATCATCATTAATTTCCTTGGATTATGTCGGGGTTCAAAAACTAGTAGTAATAGGGCTGCCATACGTCCCGGCGCACCAGGATATGTCCCGGTTTTGAGGTGCATGTCCCGGTGTCCCGGTCCGAGAGTCATTTGTTCCGGTCAGGCATTTCTTAATATTGATTGCTCAATAAAACGATTCCCGGAAAGTTATTACGAAAATCCATTATTTTACAATACTTTCACAAAAAAAAATTGCCTGCGGCGCCAATTACACTTCTACTTGTTTTACATATTCTGCATTCATATTATCAGCACGTAGATATGTACTTATTTTTTATTTCGATAAATCTAAACAAGATTAACACCACTTCTTTTTGTTGGACGGGTACACGCTCATGTCTTATGACGAAAATTTCGCCTGTGGCGATACTTACATGGTCATTTCCCGGTCGGCAGTCTAACAATTATAGCAGCCCTACAGTAAGTACACAATACAATGTCAACAGTATGATGTATCATCTCCAGTAATAACATAACCACAAAGACAAAACTTACAATGTTGCTTTCATTTATATTCGGTTATATCTACAACAAACTAACAAAAAACATCACCTTTCGTTGTTATTCGCCCGAATATCCTAATTGGCTGCGGTCACAAGCCTGCCAACCTTTACAGAAACAACAATAATACACCAACCTACTATAACTGAGTATACCAACATGCCTAACGTTCTCTCCGCAGATTCAGGTATTCAGCGAATAGTGGATTGTATAATATATGTAAGTACATAGTAAAGTTATCCTTTCTACGAATTTCATTTTTAAGTCGCGAAATCTGTCACTAGGTGGAGCTAGAGATAACATATCCAAGATATTAAAAAAATCATTTGTGATCAGATAACCCGTAGACAAATGGAAGGCCAGTAAAAGAAGAAGAGACTGCAATTTGAATTGCAGTGAGCACCCAATGTAATTTTTGAAATGTGCACCTTTAGGTAATAAAATAAAAAAGCAAAAAGATTTATCTGTGAAGATTTTAATCAGTTAAAAAGAATGTTCTAAGTTTGTATTAATGGAAACCTAAATAATTTCCTGCACACTTTACAGTAAGTTAAAAGTTTGCTGCTTGTAGCGACTTGCAAGCACTGAGATTCGAACCCGTACCGAAGATCCACGCTCCAAACATCCGCGCCAACCATCTGTTTAAAATTTTAGACTTGAAATGCCTTAATCGCTATCACCGATATTTTAAGGTAAATTATTGGCAGAAGGATATATATATTTATTTGGTAGAGATTGTACGAACCTAACAGGGAGCAGCAAAAAATGTTATACGTTTGAAAACAAAGCGAAATTGTTTCGGAAAAAAAGGGGACAGTGAAAAGGATGAAGACATTAGTTGTGGTAGGTAGGTACCCACGTGACAGAAACATATGTCAATGTTAAAAAAAAAACAACCTAATTCCTACCTGAGCAAGCTGTCATCTTGTATTTTTGAATTGGTCATTCTATAGGAAATATTTCTAACACTTTTTATTCTAAGAATCTTATCGGATTAAATTTAAATTGTATGTGTGTGTTTTTTTTAAATGAAGATTATAATCTTTATCATTTTATTTATTGTGTTTTTATATGGATACAATAAAATAATTTTATATATTTTTTTATAATATAAAATGAAACAAGACGAAGCGACAAGTGTATACCGAGATTATATCTGGAGCTATAAATTCTGATGCCATATTGTTTTTCTTATGACTACACAATACACATACAAAAGCATCTGATTTTGCATAATTAGGTTCTTATGCTATTAAAAATTGTGTCCTTTTGAAAAAAAAAGTAGGTCATAAGTTATGAGGTCTTTTATTAGTCTTTTTCATCTCTTATCGCGTCGTTATTCCTGATGGTTTACGGTAAGTTCGTCTAAAATCAATTGGTCTAAAATAAATTTGTCTAAAATCAATTCGTCTAAAATCAATGCGTCTAGAATCAATTCGTCAAAAATCAATTTGCCTAAAATCAATTCGTCTAATTATCAGTTCGTCTAAAATCAATTTGTCTAAAATCAATTGGTCTAAAATCAATTCGTCGATTTAAGACGTATTGATAATTAGACGAACTAATAATTAGACGAATTTGTATTTGTATTTATATAGGATTGTATTATACATAAGTGTCTTGTTATTGTGTTGTGTATGATAGTATGTATTATACATGTATATAAGATAATGTATATAGTAGAATTAGGATAGTATTGTTACATATTTATTAAGATTATTTGTTTAAGAGCACACGCCGACAAACTTGTTAGGTTTGGCGTGACTTGATTGTTGTAATTTGTATATATTTTATGACTAATAAAAAAGATTTAAAAAAAAAAAAAAAAAAAAAATTTGATTTTAGACGAATTGATTTTAGACTAATTGATTTTAGGCCAACTGATTTTAGACGAACTTACCGGATACCATTTCTGATACATAATCTTGTTATAGGAAACTGAAGCATTGTTATAGTAAAGAAAAACAATTAAGAGAGTAGGTATTCCCGGAATTGCGCATGTCGAAATCTTCCTCTCAAATATTTCATTTCCATTTTCAAAATTACAATAACTTTCAAATTGTACGAATGTGACTGGTTAATAAATTTGGTGGGAGATGCGCATTGCGCAGTTCCAGTGCAACAGCGCATCTAATCAATTATTGGTGGTCTTTATCTTTCTTGAGAACAAAACGGAAAATAAAACAATTGAACTGGTATGAGATAAAACCGGATAAAACAAAATTATGTACCTACCTAACCAAAACGACTTAATTAAACTTTGCAGCGCAGTATCCTTCTGATAATGTCTTTATTATCGAAATTAAAAACAATTCAAAAACAAAATTGAAGCAGGATTGTTTCATGAGACATTGGATCTCACAATATGTCGATTTAAAATAAGACTTTTTTTAATTTGTTAGGCAGGTACCTACTACTATTTTTTTCCGTGCCATTACAAGTAACAATTTCTTTAGAACAGTTCTAGAACAATTCCAGAACTGATAATGTCATTACCACGACCACAGCATTGGCGATCACTGCGACGGAAACCGCCGCCTGGAACGGATCCCCACGAATTCCGGTTCATTCCTTGATGTTATGCAGCTATGATATCTGAGGCTCTCTGCTGTCTCCCCGGCTCTGGTTCTAGTTGTTAAGTTACCGGGCTAAGTTGAGACAGGCAAGTCTCCACAGACAACCGCAAACAAAGATGTGCTTTCTTTTTCGTCAGTTCAAAACATTTTCAGCAACAACCCAACATTTGTTTCGTTTTCGTTTTTTCGTTTCATCTCGAAGGTGTAATTTGCCCCCCGCACAATGGACCGAATTGTCATTATTATTATTATTATTATGGGCGAGCATATGCATCGCCAACAACATCTGACGATGGAGGCGGTCTTTGTGTGCGAGCGATATCATTAACAATTCATTTATAGTCTTGTTTTTCACTCTGGAATCGGGTCGTTTGAACCTACCTCTCTAAAACAGCATTTATAACACAACAATATAACAATATGTGCATTTAAAAGAATCCTATCTGTATTAAAAACTTTTCCGATACAGGTCTTTTGAAATTCAATCAATTCAATATAGATTAGGATGTGGCAGAATCGGTGACCTGACTATTGCCCTAAGTGAACTGCGATAGACAATCCGTATTTGAGATAATAGCTGCTTTTCCAGCTGCAGCATATATACAACTTTCAAAAATTACACGATTGATAGCAGGATGTGGTGGAATGGTTGAACGTTGCCCTGGGCATAAAGTGATAACTTAAGCCAGCCAAAGCCGACTCGTAAGCGTCGGGACACCCATCCTGATTCTTTCAAAGTGAGTTCGCATAACGTTGCATTATGTGAATGAAGATGACTCTCGTCTCTGTTGGGGGAGAAAACTTGACGATCCATATTTATTTACGTAAATAGGTGCCGATGCTATTGTATCGGAACACTGAATCTGCATCTTCCCCAAGGGAGCAGGTTGATTTGTAATTAGTAGGTACATTGGGCAATCTAGTGAAATTATACCTATGTATCGTGTTATTGACCTCAAAAAGAGAAATATAGAACCAGATAGTGAAGGAATGGGTGATATAACGAAAGAACTGAAAGATTGTGGAAATGTTTCCATTATTTTTGGCGGGTCGTGGCTGGTTCGTTAATATTATTACCAATCGAACGATGTGTTCTAAGTGGAGTTGAAAAGGATTTCCAATTTGCATATTTTTTAGTCGATGATTTATTTGTATGCAAATACTTCGTCGGCCGCAGTAGCATATCCTATAATAATATGTCTACTCCACACACGTTATTGTAGGTAACACTCTGAAAAAATAAATAGAATTCGATAACCAGATAGAACGCAGCCGTTAACACAATTTTATAGCAATAACACAAAAAATACTATAAGGTGAACACTGGACAGTTTGCATGCACCCAAATATAGGATTGTATAATGGGTCCCTACTGTTTTTTAGGAATATTTAGAGTGTTCTAGAAAAGTCGGGTTTTCTTTAAACTCCCATAGGACATTTCACATATTTTTTCACCAATGAGGCTCGCAATCCATTCTGAATGTCTTATAAGTGTTTGCGCAAATGTTGTGTATTTTTTATACACACAGCATTCACTGGTAACAGTGTAGTTGACTGTAAGGTATTGCTTTTGCAATAAGTTAGCTTTTTGGCACACTATCATTCTTGTTTTTGTGACTATGTATATTTTTCTTTGGCCAATAAAGATTTATGCATATTTTTATTACTAGGATTTTTGCAGTTTTGTGATTTCCAGCACTTAACCCCGAGTCACCCAGAATTAAACTGTCGCTCATATATTGAAATTTGGACCTACTGGGTATAATAATATTGTCTTTATCACATACCCGAAGTTTTTTTTGTTTTAGATACAGACTTACTTATAATAACATTATTAGTAGATACTACATACGAGTATGATACAAGTACAAGGTACAAAATACTCTCCTTCTTTTTGCTTAATACTATAATTACTACATCTTCTGGAACACTCTTCAAGTCTTCGCAATGCAATGTATCCTGAGAAATACACGAGCTTTTTATTTTCACCTTTAATATCCTGTCAAAAACAAAATAAAATACCTACAATTTAAAACGTATTAATAAAAGTGTATTAATTGTAATAAAGTTCACCTTATTTACATATTAATAAGAAAATATACCTTTTTACAATGTATTTTTATCACCGAACGTTGAGCAGTTAAGATAGGTATTTAACACTGATGAAATTTAAAATGAGTCCCTTTTGTAAGAATGTATAAATTGGATGTATAGGTTTGTTTTTGTATGGTGGTAAAGATGGTGAGAACTTCTTTGTTAAGTGTGACGATTTTGCCCGAAGGTTTTTTTAGTACTAAGTATAGTTGAGCATAACTAATGAAACATAATCACCGTTCGTGAGCAGGTTCTTTCTTATGTCTCTATTACCTGGTTTAAGTCTCCAGTAACGGCGCGTGAAAGCTTCACTTATTTTTACATTTAGTTTTTTTTTTACATTTTCATTCGCGTTTATTAATAATCTCCTTACTGCAGGGTTACTTACCTTCAACGGATTTTTTCATACTTATTCTAAACCTCACTTTCAATAGTATCTGCACAGTAAAAGCTAACAAGCATAGTTTACATTGGACGTTTTTGAGAAAGTGCATAATATTATTATGGTGAATCGGTGTCCGGTAAGTTCGTCTAAAATCAATTTGTCTAAAATTGACGAATTCATCGTTTGGCAAATTGATTTTGGCCGAACTGATTTTAGATGAATTGATAATTAGACGAATTGATTTAAGACGAATTGATTTTAGACGAACTTACCGTAAACCTGGTGAAACGTATGAATGTGACGGAAGTACGAAGTGCGTCTAGGGATAAATAGTACACTCTGGGATTATTTTTCCCTACCTACCCCGCGAAAAATAAGTGGAAGAACAGTTTTGGACCCTAATAGTTTCAATTTTAAAAATGTCACCACGACATTTCCCACAATGTGAGAAAACCAGGAACAGATAAGCAGGTATGCATCAACCATCAACTAATCATGGAGAACGATACCCAACTCACATGAAAAATTGACTAAAAAATGGTTCATGGTTCAAAACCCATTCCGAATTTCGGAATCACATAACTTGAATGACATTATTTTTACCTACAAATTGTATCACTTAGATGAATAAGCTGGTACTGGTATCATACAATTCTTAGCGAGTGCATCTAGATTTTAACGCATAAATAATTTTATACTATTCTATATGTTTTCCCATGTAAACCTGGCATTAGTCTTTAGTAGTGTTTTCTCTTATCGTATTAGTTAACTCTTTAAAAGCATTTGCATTATATTAACTTTTGTATAAAAAGCATAATTACAAAAAATTACGATAATACATAACGTACTTATTAGAAAGGTGCGGAATAGGTTAAGTACGAATAGGTACGAGTTCGTACAGACGTCATATTTCTAAAAAAGAAAAATATAAATTACTCATACCTATTATTTTTTTCTTTATTTTGTGCCTTGAACTAAAAGAGTCGTACTAAAGGTAGGTACGCGTTTTACGCAAACATTTCCCGTGTCTTTGATGTTCAAAATCGCATGCTCAATATCGCATGATCAAATTATAGAAAAAAAATCATTGAGCTTCGGCACATTGAATTTTGCTCAGCCAATACTGAGGGAATCGTCATAAAACTGAAGACAGTGATAAATGAAAGTATGGACTACAGATCGGCTATTTAAGAATTACAGGATTTGGAAATTCTTTGGAAAAAAAAATATTCCTATAGTACCTACCCCTAAAACTTACGGGATCTGAAGATTTTCAGTTCAGCTTTTATAATAACAAAAGTATAATTTAGCCAAAATACTGGTAATTATAATCTTAACAAATCGGCTGTTTTAGATTTTTAAATTTCTTTTCAGGTTTCTTTTAAAAAGGTATAATTCAATTTGTCGCTTGCGTTATTCTTATTGAGCGCTAACGTTCTCATTCTCATACAAAATTTGAAAAAGTTGAAGCAAAAATAGAACGATTATTGCTCAGTGCATTGCATATGCCCCCTTAAGATCATTAAAATCACTCTCTAACCGTTCCACGCATCGCCATTGCTCTCCAATACTCGTAATATCTCCTAGTCTTATTTAATTACGTTTGACAACTGTATCGACATTCTTCCTTAACCTTTACGATGTGTAGTATCTACTCCACTGCATTAGTGTATCTCTCACTATACTATACTATAACTACCCACTATTATAATATTACTATATAACGTGCGATGATTCCACAATGCAACAGCAGAACCAAACCTAACCATCCTATCCTATTATTACCTACTATTATTTACTAGAATCTCTCGTAGTAAGTATTACCTACCATGCACAAAATGGCAGTGGCAAAATTTTGAACTAAAATTTGATATTTTAATATAGTTTACAATAGCTATCAATATTTCAAAGAACATTTAGGTCCAATTCTGTCTCCTTGGTATGAAATAAGACGTTCTTTTCCCAATTATTTTATTTCACAGCAAAATTTAATTTGGAACACACTTATTTTAGTTCTAAAAGTTACCAAATTGGACCAATTATGTATTTTTTACATACCCTCATATTTCTACAGAAAATCGGGTTCAATCCCCGATGCCGATTTACTCCATTTCACGACACAAGCTTTTCAAGCTTACTGTTAAGTCTACACAGATGTATTTGAGTTTATTTCAATGAACCCAACCCAGATTAATTTATATGATTTTTTTTTAATTACATTTTTTTTTTATAAGAAACTAGAGGTTTTAAAAATGGTCTGTATGCGGGTTGATTGCGGTATGGTTGGCGAAAAGAAAATGTAGAATTTACGGAGAATTGTTGACAAGATGAAAGGGAATCCTATGAAAAAAATTATAACCTCTAGTTTTCCTTTTATTTATTTTTTGTCTCTTGTCGTGTTGTCATTAAGAATCCCATATTAAATATAATATTAATTTTTATTTGGTTTATCTGGATGAGATCTCGATGTAGGGTACAGTATAACTTTTTTCTAATGAATCTGATTTAATGGTATTAATTTTATTGAAATGCTATCTACAACATCTCTGAACACTTTATAGTAAGCTGGTGTCGAGAAATGGAGTTACTCGGCATCAGAAATAAAGCTTCTCCAACGACCACTGCGCTTTTTCTACGAGGCATGATATTTCGGTTGGAGTTTTACACCCCAATCAACATGTTTTAAATGAACACTGACTGTTAGATAAGGCGGGTACCTATTTTGTTGTTGTTTTGTTCTAAACAATATTAAGTAGGTACCTAACTGCGGTATCAATCTTCCTTGCAGCTTGCAGCATATGGCCTATGATCAAACCGGTCATCAGGAGAATTAATATTGTATGTGATGCCTTAATCAGGAAATAAAACGAACAATAACAAAACTTCCACGCATTTGTTTTTTTTTTTGTTCCCAATTTGAAATTTCCGTGTTTGTTTCTTTTGTTATGTTTTAGAGTTATTAGAGGTATGGCTACTGTATTCGATTTAATTAGATTTGGAAGTTTTAAGTTTAACCTAGGTGTATGGAAAAGTCGAGTTTACTTATGGAAATTTGATAAGTAGTAAGTATGAAAATTAAATGTAATAAGAATGAAAAACTGTGTTATGTATCTTCCACAGACTTCCACCAAGATACTAAATAAACACTGTTCTTCATTCTGATTAGACTATAATTAACTTCCACGAAGAATCTTAGGTCAAAACACTCAACATAAAATTTACAATTTATGTAGTTGTTGCGCACAGGGTGTTTGTGTTCGGCTCGGCTGTGAGTGGGGCCCCAATTGTGAAATAGTGCCAAAACTACAGCACTATTTTTTATGGGTAATTTAAAAGTGCAGCACTATTTTTGTGGCTAATTCAAAGGTACAGCACTATTTTTGTGGCTGATTCAAATGTACAGCACTATTTTTGTGGCTAATTCAAAGGTACAGCACTATTTTTGTGACTAATTCTAGTGCAAAAGTACAGCACTTTTTTTGTGGCTCATTCAAAAACACAACCCTGTTTTCGTAGCTAGTCTAGTATAGGTATGGTAGATTTTTGTTCTAATTTCAAATTATGAAAATTGGAATAGAACAACAGAAGTCTGTCGCGAAAAAGATTATTATTTGACAACATGTGTTATCTTTTTTTGTAAATGGTTATAATTCGTTCACCTACGCGACCTTACATTTACCTATGTAGGTATAGATAATGTTCTGTTGGGTTGCTTTGCTGCTGTGATGAGTTGAAAAGGCATCACATACTCATGTCTATCTAAAACTTTTATTATGTCCTCCTTGCTTGCAGTAACGATTGAGACGCCTCGCTGGGCGGTCGTCTAAAGCTCGAGCGCGCGCCGTGTCATTCCCGCCAACGATACCAACAATTTTACGATATCAAATTCATCTTCATACACACGGCATTTTCTAAGCGAATGGTGGATAATTAAAATATTTTGTGAATGTAATATACAGAATTTGTTGTGAATTAAATGTAAACAGGAATATTTATTTCATTTTGTGAAAAAAAAAGAAAAACACCTGAATAGGTATTTTAGTGTTTGGTGAAATTTTGTTGAAAACAGAAACAACCGGCTAGGAATAATTTGTGAATACAAGTGATTATTTCAAAAAGAAATTGTGAGTTTTTTTTTCTGTGGTGAAAGGTGAAAACTAGTGATTAAAAAATATAGGTACCTAACTGCTTAGAATTTTTCTCTACCGGTAACTTTTTTGACAGTTCTTAGTAATAAGTAGGTATTTTTTATTGAATCCAATTCGATATTAATACTTCTAATTTCTGATTTTCTAATAGTAGTATTATATTCCAATAGTAAAATAATCATACATACAATAATAAATAAATACCTACCTAAATAAATTATAATACCTAGTTATTTAATGTTTACCATTTAAATTGAGCCGAATAGCCGTGCCGGTCCACAAATACCTACAGAAAAAAGATAAATACCGAGCAAAACAGTTTTTAAGTTCTTCCGAAATAGTAGATACCTACCTACCGAAATAAAGATACCTGCCGAAATTGAGATTTTTACCTACTTAATAAATATATAGTTAAATACCTACCTACGTTTTTTAGTGTTGTGGTGAAGTGATTTTAAAAAGGTGAATATAGTGAAATTGAGTGAATTTTGTGTCCATCTACCATTCAAAATTTTGGAATTATTTGATTTAAATTTGGAACCTAATCACACCATACGGAATTATTCACATTGTAAGTAAAAATAATTTACACTTTCACGTGTAGGTATACTTATGGTGGTTTTTTTTATTTTTAAAGAACGTTTTTTTCAATTGTTTTTGCCTGTTTATAATTTCATTTTGAAAGTAGTTGCACTTATTTGAATCCATTTTAATTTGTATGAAAACGAAATTTAAATACCTACTTATTTTTTTAGTACCGACTTTAAAATTCTCATAAATAGGTAGGTACCTACCTATTTTGTAATCGTGTGTGTAATTCTTTTTGTGTATGTACCTAGGTTCCTAGTTGCATATATATTTCTAAATAAGCCAACACACTTCTCAGTATTCTCAGCCAGAACTAAATACTCGTATTATCATTCATGATTCACATATATAAACTCATCAGCCTAATACTGGGAAAAAAAACACCTATCCAGATAACACGGATACCACAGGATTAGGCTCAACGCGGGGCCTAAAATACAAGCATTGTGCCTGAAATATCAGTATTTAGAAATTGTCTTACAATATTGCAAGTATTAATAATTACCGATTTATTAGGTTATTTGGTAGTTATTATACTCAAATAAATCATGGATATTTAAATATACCTATATACGAAAAGTTTACCTAATTTAGGTACACCTAATTATTTGTACTCTGATTGTTATAGGCATGTAGGTAATTATATTCTATACCTACATGAAAATGCCATTAGAATCTTGTAAGAAAAGAATTTCCTGTCACAATGTTAGAAAATTACGCAATCATGTAGTTATTTACCTATCTAAGGAATTTTGTCAGTAAGCTATTAATAAAATAAATAAATCAATAGATGAATCAGTATTTACCTATTAACTATTTAACAAACTTAAAATATAACTAGATAGTTGGGATATTTGTACAAGGTACCTACCTTCCTAGTACCTAACATACCTATTGTTAATTACCTATATATTTTTGAGCTGTAGGGACCTAATTACCCTGCACCAAGTAAGGGAGATCACACACATCTGACATTCAGTTGACTGAATCGACCGTTTGCAAAGGAGACCAAAACTTCTCTCTGAATTCAGTGTTTTTAATCAATTAAAAATTCTTGAGATGATGAAAAACGATGTGGTAATACGTAAGCCGATGCCAACCCGCAAGCGTCGAAACGCCCATCCTGCATCCTCCCCAAGGGCGCTCAGCTCCCACAATGCCGCATCGGATCTGTTGTGAAAAAATAAACTGTAATGTGTTGGTGCTGTATATTATATTTACCAAATTTTGTTTTGGTCGTTTGATGATTTGGGTTGATTGGCAGAAATTTGGGTTGATTGGCAGAAATTGCCAACAGGCGATAAATCCGCCCTTTGTGTATAAATTTATGTGCAATAAAGTTTTTATTTATTTATTTTATTTATTTATGATTCAGAACTTATAATTTAGTTACTCCTTCTTTCCCAGGCGTCTCTCCTCTGCTGAATGTAGGCCCTCTTCAGTTCTTTTCCAATATTCTCATCTTTGGGCTTATTTAACCCATTCACCACCCGAAATGGGGACAACGTCATCGGCATATCTATTCTAAGACCGGACTGCTCCACCATAGAACTCTGAGTGCCCATCTGTATAAGAGTATTTCTTGCCTATTGCGATCCAACAACGGCGAGTGATCTCTTCGTTTCTGATTTTACCTCACAATTACTTACTGAAGCTTTTAAAGGTGCAGAAATTTGTATTACCGGAATACCGGATATAGCCATAAAGCTAACTAGTCGGTATTTTCCTGCTTTATTGTGGCAGGTACTCACCTTCCTTACCTACCTACAAATAAGTAGATATTATCATATCACTCATTGATTCATAAATATGTACTGAGATTCATCTTAGAACAGATTTAAATACTTGCCTGCATCACAGAGCCATCTCTTGAAATACAAAACAACATACTCACCTCACTACTGTATCAAATCATATGTTGTACAACTATGGGTAAATTTCGGATGTGGGGGCATTTTGGTACTGTAAATAAAATAAACCCCTTGAAAATATGACAGTACCCCATAGAAAAATATTAGGTAGGTACTTGGACATTTCTATTCGTTTCTCTAACTTTTTGCAACAACTTACCTCCATTTTTTGTAAACCGTTTATAGGTAGGTACACCGTTACCTTCCAAAGTTTTATCTACTGTAAAATGTTCTTAGTTAAAGGTTTGGTACCAAGAATGACGTCACAGTCATTTCCAACGGCATTAAGGTTCAAAATCGAGTGGACAATCGCATGATAAAATGGTATGAATATCGTTATTTCCATTTTTTTGGGGTTAATTTTTCATCTATCAAAAAACTGTTACGGTTATTCCCTAGATTTTAATGCATACTATCAGTACAAAAAAAAATACTCCGCGCGTTTCGGGAAACGAGTTTCCGTATTTCGGAAAAAAGATTAGAGGTTTTTTTCACATTTTTTTGAGAAATCTATACAAGATATACAAAATCTTTTACGGTTATTCCCTAGATAAAGGTTTAATGCATCTACCCTATTTTGTTCCAAAGCATATTTAGTAACGGTTGTCGAGATATAAGGTCTCCCGTTTTTAGAAATTTTTGAAATGTCGGTATGCATACTCTTCAATAGTTTATTGTTGTGTGAAACAGTGTAATTGATGCTGCGAACATACATCCCTTTTATTCTGATATATGGCCAAAATCCTGTAAAAAAAAGCGACAATATTGGCGTAATAACCTGTGTTTTTCAACAGGATTAAAAGTGTCAAAAATAAAAATACAAATAAAGTAAGATAGGTTTCTACCATATATCGCTTCCGAAAATATTTTAAAATATTTAGGTTTGAAAAATAACGAATTTAATGGTGGACGACGTCTATTAAATTATACAACAACCAAGTGCACATGGGATTTTTCGGAAGACGTACGTTTAGCCATTTGTTTAGCCAATAGACATTTGAATTGTAGGATTTTTTTAGCAGTATTGAAATCCTTGTGAATTTTTTATCTATCTTATACAAAGAAATACTTATTTATTTATTGAAGCATTCCCCATATCCCACTTAGTATTATCTTATAAGAGGATTTACGTCTAATTTGTTGGTTTGATCAAGTACCATAGGTAGAGGTACCTACCTGTCTACTGAAGAAATAAGAATGGAAGGATATATAAATACAATGCAGCTTATTGTGCTGCGAAATCGATGAGTACCTATACCTACCTAATAATACCTATTATCTACATTACATTATAACGGTACTTCTAATTGTGCCGAATTGACAGGTATACGTCATGTATAGATTTCAGGCGCGAAGCTACCCAAGAACACGATTCCCATCGAGTTACCTTTTGGAAAAAATGATAGGTATAATAGTGTATACAATATTCCTACCAGCGACTATGAGTAGATTTCTGTGAAAGGGAAGCCGGAACGAACATTTTTATTATTTTAAGGGCCTGGTACCAAGAATGACGTCACAGTCATTTCTCAAGGCATTAAGGTTCAAAATCGCGTGAACAATCGCATGATGAAATTGTAAAAAAAGCGTTTTTTTCCATTTTTTGGGGTTAATTTTGCGTCTATCAAAAAACTTTTATGGTTATTCCCTAGATAAATGTTCAATGCATCTACCCTATTTTGTTTCAAAGCATATTTAGTAACGGTTGTCGAGATATAAGGTCTCCCGTTTTTAGAAATTTTTGAAATGTCGGTATGCATACTCTTAACTGTTATTATTATTTATTTCATAATCCTAAATCAAAAAGGTATCTCGATGGGAATCGTATTCTTATGACCCTTCGTCACTAATACCTACCTATCTAACACTACTTATGCCTCATCCACACGCTTGCCGAGCGTCTACAATTTTTCTGGTCACGAGTAAAAAGGCGTTAAAACGGTCGGTTACGTACACGGGCCAAGACAAACGCCCCATCCATACTCCTTTTTACTCATTAACAAAAAACTTGTGGACGCTCGGCAAGCGTGCCAGCATTAGGTACATATGTCATCTTTCGCCGTACGAGTTGGTTGATGTAACGCAAATACGGTGAAAAACCCGATGAAAAATTATAGTAAAAAATCGATAGGTAGTTCAAATCGTTGTTCGCTTTTTAATAAATGAAAAGAATCTATAGTGTTTTTTCATAAGTAGGTACTGTAGGTAGACCTTAAATTAATCAGAATTAGAAGGTTTAGTTCATCATTTTGGGGTTAGCTTAATCTAATACCTAATGATAGTTTTTATAATAGGTAGGTGGAAATCTAAAATTAAGTGTCACGTCGTTCTAGTTCGGTCGCGTTTTCTACTAATTCCCTTTTCAATAAGCCGGCAATATTTCGCACCTAAGATAAAACGTAAATAGTTACCTAAAAGGAATTTATACGATATTAGCAAATTATGCAATAAAAAATGTTTTCACATAGACATAAAATTGATCAAAGATACCTAGTACAATTTTGCCAATTACCTCGATAGGTATTTTCTATATACCTATTACTAGTTTTTATACGAATAGGAATAACTCAACACTTTGTAGAGTTTCCGAATAATAACATCAAGATAATAAAAAAATATAAGTATAAAAGAGTAGGTACATAGAAATGCAAAAAAAATGGTAAAAAATACCTGCATGCAATGCATTGTGTGAAGATTTCTAAATAGGTACCGATATTTCAGGCATAAGGCCTCTATTTTAAACCCCGCGGGTCTGAGCCTAATCCCGTGATATCTGGATAGGTTATTTTTTTCCACTATTAGACTTATTTCTATGTTATGAAAAATAATGTGTAGACTTTTCTGGCTGCTAATACTGAGAATTGTGTTGGCAAGTTAATTGGCCTTTGCGTAAAAAAAACAGTTCCGAAGTTAGAACAATAAGCCTGATTTTTGATGAGTTTTTCTAAAAACAAGTACCTACCGCCAAAGATTTCATACTGAATCTTTCTAAAAGGATGAAATCATTTTAAAACAATTTATTGTACTTATTACAATTCATTATACTCATTGAGTATTTATTTAATTTAGGTACCTATGTATAAAAATTGACTTTATCATTTTAAGAACGGCGGTGGGTCATTTTGTTTTATTTTAAAAACATTGTCCCAAAGATTCTGACCATCACGAGGACTATTCCGTATTATTATGATGAGTAAAAAAACGTATTCACATCGTGGACTCTCTCTTTCATTACACGTAAATGTGAGCAGGATGGGAGAGATTTCAAACAAGGTAGAAATAATGTTTAAATGTAGTTATATTGTGCTTGTTTCGGACCGGTCCAGAACGCCATGGGTCATTCTTAATGATGCGGCATTGTTCCATCTCAATTAAAAATGTTTTGAACTATATTATCTCCGTGTATTACTCATAATTAAGTCTTCAAACCTTCTTTTATTAAGTATTTTGTATTCAGATTGCCTTTTTTTTTATCCTGCCTGTGTTATTTGCTCTCTTTCCATGTGTTAATTTCTTTATTTTGTTGAATTAGATTCTCTCGTTTATTGGACTGTGTGGGCAGGTATTACATGTTTGCGAATCAAACGCCCGTCGCTTTTGGGAGCAGATCATTATATTTTGATACTCACTAAGTAAAAATTGACTTCGCCTTTTTTTACCTACATTTTTATTTATTTTGATAAAACTCTATAAAACCCACGTAAAACATTCAACATTTTTTTCATTTTCAGTTCCATCCATTGAACATGTAGATTACCTACCTATACCTATGAAAAGCTGGATCATCCACACTCACTCGTCTAGCTTTTTTACAATTTTTTTGAACGCAACAATTTATTTTTTGTGAGAACGTCTGATTTTCCACATGTCGTAGATAATTGGATAATAAGTAGGTAGTTATCTCAACAGATAAACATCGAAGGGTGGACTTTTCATCTCAGTAGATGAAGCGTACGAAAAACGGAATAGATTTAGGTGTATATTAAAACTTAATTACCTACTAAATGACAATTGTTATATCAACGTACCAAATCCTGAATTCGTTACGGCAGAGTCAACCCACGAATTAATTAATTTGTTCAATAAAATTCGTGCTATTAACCCAACAGACTAAATATATAAGACTAACATTAAGAGTGTGCATACCGACATTTCAAAAATTTCTAAAAACGGGAGACCCTATATCTCGACAACCGTTACTAAATATGCTTTGGAACAAAATAGGGTAGATGCATTGAACATTTATCTAGGGAATACCCGTAAAAGATCTTTTATATCTTGTATAGATATCTAAAAAAAACGTTTGAAAAACACCTCTGATCTTTTTTCCGAAAGACGGAAACTCGTTTCCCGAAAGTGACGGAGTAAAATTTTTTTTTGTACTGATAATATGCATTAAAATCTAGGGAATAACCGTAACCTCATTCCTGGTGCCAAGCCCTTAAGGGCATGGCACCAGGAATGACGTCACAGACATTTCCAACGGCATTAAGGTCCAAAATCGCGTGACAATCGCATGATAAAATGGTAAAAATAGAGTTTTTTCCATTTTTTGGGGTTAATTTTGCGTGTATCAAAAAACTTTTACGGTTATTCCCTAGATTTTGATGCATATTATCAGTACAAGAAAAAAAATTACTCCTCGACTTTCGGGAAACTTGTTTCCGTCTTTCTGAAAAAAGATCAGAGGTGTTTTTAAATTTGTTTTTTGAGTAATCTATACAAGATATAAAAAATCTTTTACGGTTATTCCCTAGATAAAGGTTCAATGCATCTACCTTATTTTGTTCCAAAGCAAATTTAGTAACGGTTGTCGAGATAGAAGGTCTCCCGTTTTTACAAATTTTTGAAATGTCGGTATGCGTACTCTTAAGGAGTAGCAAATGTTCCCGTTTCGTATCGATCAGACAACATGATTTTAATTCAATCAGCTTCTTCTAGTTTCTAGTTTCTAGTATAAATAATACGTAGGTATTGTTTATCAGAGCTGATGTTGTTGATGCTTGTCTAGATTTTCAATAACATCCTCTCGTTTTAATTATTCATTCGTGATAGATTAAATTACATGCACGACTTTTTTTGTTCTCTTTATCGACTCTATCCCAACACGCCCTAACGATATAATTTTACGACTGAATTTTGATACATCGGTGAAAATCGTATCACGTCCGGGATGGTACTATTATTTTAGACTACTTTACACGATCTAACTATCTTTTTAGTATTTATTTCAACATTGAAGGAATCCCGCGGGCTTAAGGCCCTCCACAACCCCGGGTAGCTCAGGCGCATTAATAGCGATCTCTTTACCCGCACTTATAGGCAAAAATTAAGAGGTGGGCTAGGGTTTGCCTTAAGGGAGCCCCCCAGCAAACCCCACCCCTAAATTACGTTCCTTCAGTGTCTTGTCAAAGGAGGTTAAAAGGTTATTTGAGCAGGACTTTCTATCAAAAATGACTTGCGACCGGGAATCGAGCCCAAACCTTCAGCTTAACACACCGGTATTCTATCCGCTGTACCACAAAGGTGCCAATATAGATTTATCAAATATTTTGTCTTGGAACAGTTAAAAGAACCATAGCCGTTTTAAACTTTGTCGATTTGATCCTAATTTAATTCATTGATCATGTTGTGCCGTGTAAACTAGCCTTTTTGTAGCACTAAATTTGATGAAGGTTTTATGGTTTATATTGATTGGTGATCCATATTCTTTTATGTTCATGTGTTATTCTTATCAGATGGTATGGATCAGCTTTAGATTCTCTGGAGGTTTTAGCAGTTTCGTGGAGATCTTTATAATAAGTATATATCTGAACCCGGACCAGTACGTCGTATGACAGTACTATTTGTCTTTATAATAAGTATAACTACTTTTTCTTTAGCCCCTACACTTTTTTTTACCATTTTCACGGCAATCCTGACTACATAGGTTTAGGAAATACGATTCACCCACACGAAAATCCACGCATCTGAAAACAACTGAAATGGATCAGTGCGAAAATCTCCAACATTTATTGTTAGTTTTAAATCTGAGGAGACGGTAAAAACCTGAGAATGGCACAAAAAATGGCTTTGTTTATTCAAACGAAATTGTAGTGGACAGCCGACAAAAAATGTCAATTCGTTTTTAATAATTTGTCAGACAAAACTATTTATTTTCCACATTTCTCAGATCCCTAAATGTACCTATTATATTACACTTTCTTTCAGATATATAAAATAAACAACAAAAAATACTTTTACCTAGTATTTGAATGCGTGATTGAGTGAATCGTCTTTACGTGATGAAAAAAATAACGACTTCATCAACGATTTCTTTAACAAAGTAAATGAAAAAAAAAAACATCGTGAAACGTTTTTTTCTGTCCGTCTCACGTCTGGTTGTTAGTATGGATGAGTTTTATACTAGGTACGGTCATGGGAACATTTTATATTCCTCTCTCGAGCCGATCTTCTATCGTCGACTAGTATAGTGTAGTAGAGATACGAGTTCCCCTTACCTGTTGTTTGTTACGTTCATCGGTACTTACATTTTTTTGTGGATAGAAGAGATATATCCAGCGTATATGTACTACAGACTCATTGTCTTTTTTTTCCGCGTGTTTCGATGTTCGGCTCGGACATTTATCACTCATAATAACATAATCTAACTATATTTTGTGAGACGGTAGTAATCACCGCTTATAATGTAACAAAGAAAAATATTGGTAGACTTAGGGTTACCACTCAGCATAAACACTTCGTAGACAGGTCGTTTTAATCATTAAAATATATTGTACGCACTATTGAATCATCATCGTATCAATCTTGGGGATATTGGATACATGTCTTGCCACTTATTTTTTTGGCTCAATCCCCAACGGCCTTCTAAATTTCGTATTATATTTTTAGACTTTTCTTGCAAATGCACCTAACAAAGTCATTTTCTGCAACAGTAATTTACAAAACATTACATTTAACTGCCTCTTTTTCTGTTGTAAACTTTTTTGGTCCACTTTATAAAAACTCTGTTCTCGATATTCAATATTCATACCAAATTTTGTCTCAAAAAGCGTTCTTTTTCTCAGTTCTTGTTTTAATTTTGAAAACTTTCTGGTGTCTTTTTGGTATCTTTCTTTGTGTTGCTTTCGTCACACATATTGTTTTGATCAGTCAGAAGACTTGTAACTTGTAACATGTGTTATGCCATTAATTGGTGAAACTTTTTCATTCCTCTTACTTGGAATTCTTTTCTTCACTTCAGCATCTGGCAACCCTGTACTAATGTCTGTATTGAGGCATCTATTTCTCGGGGCTTGTTGTTTGGTATAATGTTGTTTTCTAGACAGCGCGTGAATCGTAAAAAATTTTTATCAACACTTTTTATAATATCCAAAGCGCTTGAACATCACGTACTCGTCGATATCACTTTAGAAATTATCTGTTTATAACTTTAGAGTCAGACAGTCTTGTGCGTCTGCGGTATTTTATTTAAATATCTATTGTTTTCACTTTTATTCTTGTTTTTTATTACAATGTTACATACGCTTACAGAATTATTTCATTTACTGGTGAGAGTTTATTTTTTGTTAACGGGGAGTATGTAGATACTTTTTTTATTAAATTCTTTCAATATGAAGAAGAGGGTGTTGAATTTGAAAAGAATCATATTCTCTATCAGGCAATATACGTTTTTTTTTTTCTAAGCAATAAAGTTAAACTTTCAATTTTGCACTGATTATTGATCCATAATGATAAACCCAAACAGAATTAAAGCGACGTTATGGGGTTTATTGTATTATAACACTAAAAATAAATCTAAATCCTCATTTTGAATCTGTATAGTTTTTCCTATCACGGGACTTTAGGAGCTATCTGAACTTTTTATCAGAAATGTTAAAATCTTAAAATAGAGTAGATTTGAAAGGCGTATTGAAATGTCTTGTTTTCAAAGCATTTTATTTTATTTCAGTGTAATAAGTACTGCGACCTATGAGATCTAGTGTAGGTACTATTCTTACTCTGTCAATATGGTAACCACCCAGCTAGAGCAGTCCACCTAGTACCAGACGTCTTACAAAGTCCAGTACTTGGAGGGGCAAGGATGGGAAATGGTTTCACTTCTATCACTCTGTGTAAGTGTGTATCTTACAGCCTATTAGAAGATGACGAGAAATTTCTCCTTACTCTTCGCAGAATGTACAGATGCCCTCCTATCAAACCATACCCAAATATACATCAGGGCAGAGAGCGAACCGTCGGGTCTGAGTTTTTCCCCCATCTGGTCCTCCATGCCTCTGTGATGTTGAAATTATCATTGTGGAGGCTTTTGCCAGTTTTCAGTGGGAGTCTCCTCGACTTAAGTCTATTGTTGGACAGGAGGTGATTAAGGTCCGAGCTCGCTGGCAATGTTGGGGTCGCCGTTAGTTTCACATATTCGCGACTGTGGGGTGGAGAGGCAGACTGTGAGGCCACATTGTGACTGAGTGCGGCCTATGAGCATACGAAGGGACTCTCGATGACTTCCTATACTTGAATGAGCCAGCGACTGAATATATAAAGAACGTTCAATTTAATTTCTGACGACCAAGCTTGCTTGCGAAATTTATCATTGCCCAATGCCCAATCTTCAAACTTTTTCCTTTGAGGGATGTGATATACTTCTTTTGACAATACGATAAATAAAATGAATACCCAAACACATTAGCTATACTTTTGCGTTTTGTATAGGTAGATTCTCGGTCCGAACATTGTCGTAATACTGATACATTTTTTGTTGTTGTTGTTGACAGGTGATTGCCGACGTCAATAATTCATTGAAATGGATTCACAATTAACACACCATCAATCTACCACGGAGTGTTCATCGTCTCTACAGTAGTTCAAGGTATTTTAATAATTGCATTATCACTTAATGAACCACATTGTAGTAACCAGACATTATTTGCTTATACGGAATTGCACGCATGAGATCCGGGATTAAGTTTAATAGACTTGTTAGGTTTGTAAAAGCCGTTTTTAATGTAAAGTATTTTATATTGAAATTTCTCTGGTGCAATCGACTAAAGACAATAGATAATCATAGTGATAATTGATAAAAACCCACATACGTGTAATATTTGTATGAAGAAATTTAGAAGGGCGAACCAATGATTTATTTTTATGAGACTTTATTCTTATTCTGCATGCCACTCTTGAGTGGAAGGAGCAAAAAAATATATACTTACCTAATTGTCATAAAAATAATAAAAGTTTATTTTATTATAACAAAACTAGAAAGAGGGAAAACGGTCAAAGAGCGAACTTAGTGGCTATAATAGAATATCTAATAGACTTGTTATTGTGAAGTAATTTCTACCACTCAATCAGGTCCCTTTACATTCCATCGAAACGAGAAACCACCGTGATCGCGAATGAATCAATGAAAAATTTCTTTCATTTCGATCCGGAGACCTCATGAAAGTGCGGCAAGTATAATTTTTTCAATAATCTATCGAGGCAAGACAATTAATGCTTCTAAAAAAGTGGATTATTAAACAAACACTGCAGTTATTTTAGTGGGTGGACTTTTTTGTGTCACTAATTTAAATATTCTTGTTGTTCTTATGGTAAGCCTAATGGATGTTAGTCTCTTACAACTGCGAGGTTGACTCCCACTTATTTATTAAGAAATTTACAAAACTACACGAATATCTTTGAAATTCACATTGATGTTACAACCTACTGCATGATTTCCAAAAATGTTTGTAGGTTTTCATATTATCTGTAAAAAATGTAGATAAATAATCTTTGCATCCAATACTAGACAGACGTGTAGGTAGCGAACCATGTTTTTTTGTATGATTTTCATAAATTTGTATTTATTAATTATTTAATTATGTAGACTGTCCCTAATTAAAAGCACATTAATAACATTATTTATTTTTTATGCATATTTTTTTCTTAAAATAGATGCAATCATACCTGCTGACAGTGCACAAATAAGTATGGCGCCTTAAGAAATGAACATATTTTTCTAGTACGTATACTAATCCGGGAGGTATCACAAAACCACAAAAAGTTCGCCCTAGTTAACTAGCAAATTATCTAGGTAAATGCTTACATCTAGTAGGCCTTAGTGAATGGCAAAGTAGTTCATCACAGTGAACTAATCTAAGGTCATTTCATTAAAAGGATCCGAATGAAGGTTATCAAAATAAGTGTTTTATTAGAATATATTGTATCGATGCCCATCTCTAGAATCAGTTGTTGTTGCCTTGAATACTTACAGATGCCATCTTCTTCTCCTTTCTCAGCCGTTTTAATTCCAATGCTGGATTTCTATTTGCTGGATGGCAATTTGAATTCCCACAGATCCCTATCCTGGGCAAGCTGCATCCACTTGCTTCCAGATGTAATAGCAACCTATTAATTTGACAAATCTTCATAAGGCAAATTGGGGGCCTTTTTGATCCCTGTCGGCGTTTTCTAACATCTAACTTCTCTAAATATACCTACTTTGCCTAAAGCACATCTACGCCGAACATAAAATACTATACCTACTTACTTATTTATGTAATTTTTCTGTCTTTCCCAATTTATTGTACGATAAGAGACTTTTTTTTATAATTTTCATATAAATTGTTCCGTATGCCTAATTGAGAGATGCGGTGACCAACAAACACCTACGACATTTAAATAATTATTAACAGGCAGTATTCCTAATCTAATATGTACTTTTTAATTTTAATATTATCATACAGATATATATTTATTATAATCATATTAGTGAAATCTATAACGGCTACTTTATATTTTAAAATGTATAATATTTAAATAGTTTACAATAAAATTTAAATTTAATTCAACTGATTTATTAGATTCACGATCATAGTTAAAATGTTAATTTGGTTAATTTTTGATATCTGAAAAAATGTGTAGGTAACATAGATACAACAGCGCTGGAAAGATATTTCAAAACTGAGTTCTACGGTGGGAAAATATTAAACCAAAATTGTCATATGTTGTCATAGTGTTGCGTCATCGCATACAGTAGTGAACATCAGTTTTCTTTGACAGATGATGGTCCTAATAGTCGTAATGTCTAACTGGCCCTTGCGTTTCGGAAATACATCAGATGACAGTTCGCCAAAAAGAGTTCTTTCCTGGCTTCAACCCACGGAATTTCATATGGTCAGGAAGGCCCTCTATACACCGTTATCTTGAATAAATATTGTATTTTTTTTATTATTTGAAGAATTGTCTTTACTTTTAAATGTGTCAAATTTCTACAGTCCTAAGTTTTTTTTAAATTATTTTCTTTGTTTGAGAATTATACAATATCAGATTTACAAATTACTTATTCGAATCTGTATAATTCATATCGCCTTTTATAGTACGCTACGATTTTCTGTATCCTAGGGATGGTTGTATAGAATATAGCAATTATAGAAAATGCCATATACATATTTCTATAATGTTCACATAACTTTACATATTTAAAGAAATTTTAATAAGTACCTACTAGAATAGATAAATAAATAATATATACCTAGTTTTAATTGGAACTCTGATAAATAATTCATTTTCTTATATTTTATTCAGCATCCTAGATCCGTTATCATCATATTTATGTATTACCTAATATTTTATTTACTAAAAATAAGAGAGTAATGATCGCCAAATGAGAGAGATACCCCGTTGTCACCAACTTTTACCTAAGAAGGAGACCCCTAAGAAATTTACATACAAAAACAGAGATAATATTATATTTATTGACACGCAGGCCTACCAACCACACCCTAATTCCATACAAAATGCAACACGCAACTCACCTAGCCTGGGCAGAGATATTTGGGCACCTAACGTAGGTGAGTTGCGTGTTGCATTTTGTATGGAATTAGGGTGTGGTTGGTAGGCCTGCGTTAGGCTGGGCCGTTTTCACTTTTTTTGACTTTCTCGTGGGGCTTTTTGCAAAAAAGGTGCCAAATGGGTTTAAACCAACGGGTGCAAAATATTATTCCATTCTGATAAGATCTTCTGCCTCCGGATCGTTGTTAAGTATTCGATTTTTTAGCATTTTACTATTGTTTTCTGGAAGAAAATTATGTAATAACAATCGAGTTAAAAGTTGATTTCTAAATCAAATTAAGACTGTTTTATAGACAAAATATAAAATAAAAATATTATATAACCCTGCGTACGCGAGAAGTGAGGGGAGGGGGTGGAGAAAAATCGCCAAATAATTGAATATAATAGAATAATAAAAAATCGAACAAAATATTTCTACAGATAATTTGTTGGCGATGATAGGGTGTGATGGAACCAATGTGAACGTTGGTAAGCAAGGAGTAATTATTCGTCTTATCTAAAAACGATTAAATAGACCATTGCAATGGAACATCTGTCTTCTTCACATGAACTCAGATGGCAAAACTTCAGAACCTCAAACACTTTCAGGACCCATTGGAAAGTATTTAGAAAATTGTGAAAATAGACCTGTTGCCCAATACCAATCTATTCTTGCTTTGTAACCCGATGTTTCTGCAGAAGATATGATCGCTAATCAAAAATATTTATACAGAATCATGTTAGCGGTAACAAAGGGAAATTTTCCTGCTGATTTAGCAAACAAATCGCCTGGGAAAATGTCCCATGCCTGATGGCTAACGCGGGCTAATAGAGTTATACGGTTGTATGTTTCCATGTAATCTCCGTCTCAAAACCTGATTGTTCTCGCAACGTACATCGTCAAAGCTTACGCTCCGACTTGGTTCACAATCAAAACACATCCTTCCTGTAAAGATGGAGCGCGACACCTGTACCAACTCATATCTGCCACTAGATACTTGCCAGCAGAACTGAAGGCAATAATAGATACAGTTATTCAAAGAAATAGTTACTTCGCCCATCCTGAAAATATATTGTTGGCAATGTTAACCGATCCACAACAGCACATCCGTGAACTGGGGGCACGTTGCATATTTAAAGCTGGAAGTAACAAATAAAATACACTTTGACTGTTCCAACTAAACCTTGATGCATCATCCTACATACATTGATCTCATTCAGTGGCATGATAATGATAAAATCTCAGACCCACCGATGTTAAAACCGATACCTAATGAAGAAATCCTACTGTTTATCGCACAAAAAGGAGAAGGTTACTTGCTTCTTCTACGGCTTCCCTGCCACTCTCAAACAGTGGAAAAAGCAGTGAAGACTGTCACTGAAGCTTCAGCCAAGCTAAGCTCAGCACAAAAAGCGCTAGGGAAAGCTATATCCCAACTCAAATTGAGTCTCGAAAAGTTATGCCAAAGTTCGAAAGTAAGAAAGATTTTCGTGCTAATTAAAAGTATTTTTTTTTTATTTTCTCATAACATATTTCTCTGTTTTCTTTTTGTAATACATCTTTAAAGCTTTAAAACATGTGTTTTAATGTTAAAGACTATATTGTGCTGCCTTTTTACCCCGTTGCAATGACTTAGAAATATCACGTATTTTTTTCATAATTCAATAATTTCAAACCCAATCCGGAGGCTGAAGATGAAGTCCTACCGAGGCCATATTTTACATGTAATATAAAGTAATCATTTGGCACCTTTTTCGCAAAAAGCCCGAAAGAAATCGAACAAAAAAAATTTTTCCATACAATAACGGCCCAGACTAGCCTGCGTGTCAAAAAATAGAATATTATCTCTGTTTTTGTATGGAAATTTCTTAGGGGTCTCCTTCTTAGGTAAAAGTTGGTGAAAACGGGGGTTTATGTCCTAGACTCTGAATTTCAATGCCGTAAAGTCCAGTATACCTAGTGTACCTCTTTACTGTAAGAACGAAATTGGATCTTAAAACCCTTCGTAGGTAAAGACCTAATTTCGCTGAGGCAACTTTTGTCATTGACGCATGCTGCACATAGTCACTCCATTGAATGAACGCAAAGCGACACTGAACAAGTATCCTTGCTCATGCTACAAATCGAACGTTGTTGTCACACGTCGACATGATTCGGCGTGTCGGCTTGTAGCATGCGACATGTTTTTCGACAATTTTGTGGCGCATTGTCGCCTACCTAAAATCAGGCTACTCTAAGATACAAGTAGCATGCCACATTCATGCTGTATTTCACCAACTTCTTAGGTGAGGAATAGCGGATATAGGAGCCACTTATCATTATTTTTCATTCAAAATTTGTGCTAGATGGCTCTTATCTCCGCTATTCCTCACTTAAAGTGTTGGTAAAATCCAGTATCAGTGTTGACTCAGGAGAAAAGCTGTAGATATCTCAATACATCTGGACTACGATCAAATAGTTTCTAGCGAATTAAAATAATAGTATAAATAGTTTGTTTATACTATTATGACCGCACATATGTCTATGATCGCACATTAAAATCATAAACTTCAGACTTTGAAAAGTAAAGTACTATATGAAATCGGACGATACGTAGGTATCTATTTCTGTAAACAGTCTGCTGAATGTACCTTTACTACTATTCATTTCTGTAATAATGTCTTTAGATTTTAAGAGTGTGCATACCGACATTTCAAAAATTTCTAAAAACGGGAGACCTTGTATCTCGACAACCGTTACTAAATTTGCTTTGGAACAAAATAGTGTAGATGCATTGAACCTTTATCTATGGAATAACCGTAAAACATTTTTTATATCTTGTATAGATTTCACAAAACAAAATTTTAAAAACACCTCTGACCTTTTTTCCGACAGACGGAAACTCGTTTCCCGAAAGTCGCGGAGTAAATTTTTTTTCTTCTACTGATAATATGCATTAAAATCTAGGGAATAACCGTAAAAGTTTTTTGATAGACGTAAAATTAACCCCAAAAAATGGAAAAAAACGCTATTTTTACCATCTTATCATGCGATTGTCACGCGATTTTGAACCTTAATGCCGTGGGAAAAGACTGTGACGTCATTCCTGGTGCCAGGCCCTTAAATCTCGCAGCTACGACCGGCGTCCGTCTTATCTTTCCAGCAGTCAGTCCAGAAGCAGCTGTTGTGGTTTCTGGAAATAATAGGAGAAACAGACGTCCAAATATTATACAAGATGTTTAAAGTCATTATTGTTATTAATAATTCTGATATAACTACATACAAACATCCTGTTTGAATTTAATTAACTTACCTAATATGTGCACAGATAATAAAAATAGTCTTTTTGATACGACTGAACTTTTTATGTCTTGGAAATTCTATAATATTAGGTTCTGTTATTTATTTATTAGTTTTTTTTTCTCGGCTTGACTATAAGATATTCATTTTGCAATAAGTTCGCCCTTTGGCACACTACAATTGTCTTGTTTTTGTAACGCTGCATATTTTTCTTTGACTAATAAAAAAATATTTATTTTTACTTTTTGAATGAGCTTATGTAATTGTACGTTTGTCGAGTGATGTTTTTTCGGCTAAGTAAATCTTTTCAATCACCTACATGACACTTAGTATTAATTGTATTTAAAGCCCTCCTCTCGTTTGCGAGTGATCTTAGTTCATGACACCTAAAGGACACAAACATTTTGTTGGTGATGTCTTTTTATGATACAATATTGCTTTTTTGTGAAGCGTCCTCGAGGTGCTCCGGCACAAAGACGGCACTATAAAAAAATCCAAATATTAAAGCTATACGTAATTAAAATCTTTATTCATTTATTTTTTACATTTCAATGTAAATGTATCTACACAAATAATAAAAGTAAATGCCTATACCTACCTATAAAATAAAGCGACCATTTGAAAATAGTTTTCTAATATGTGAACATCTTGTGTGGCAGTTGAAATAAGAAAAACACTGATAAGTAGATATTATGTGGTTCCACCGTCAGCAATAAAATTACCATTTTCCTGAGCTTAACGAGGTGAGGTGAACAAAAAAAAAGTTTCAACATAAATACCTAATATATTATTTGGAAAAGCTTCGTGGTTGATGCATAGTTCACATTAACAGACAATAAATCACTCTGAGAGCAAAGTTTAAAATGTAATTAATGCGAACGACTCGTTATATAGCAATCCGTTAGTCTCGTTTATCCGTTAGGTCGTTATTCGTCACGCGCTTTATCGTTGTAGTGATCGCAATAAAGCTACAAAACAGAACGCAGCGCCCTGTCAACGACGTCGTTGTGTAGGGATGACAATGTTTATTGTTATAAATCATCGAATTGTTTCGTTATAAAACATCGTGACTATCACAGAAAAAGTGTATTTATTTTGAATTAATTCAAATAGCTCGTCGGTGTTCGAAAATACATACGACATATTATATTAATATCTATGTAACTTCAACAATTCACGTATTTTAACTCATTTGGTTAGAGCATTCTTTCTATTAGAACCAAAAACGAATGGGATTGGAACATAAAAAATCTTCTCTTCTCTCTCTCTCTTTTGTACTTCAGACAAAGCACCCGGTTCAAGTGATTCGATCGCTTTTTTAGTAGCAATCGTTGAAGGCATAATATAATGTTGTATACGTACTTATTTCCTTAATCTGGTCGCATCTCCTACAAGGTGGTGTGACCAGATTAAGGAAATGACTGAGAGAGACTTGTGCTCGGCGGTGCGGATTGCGGAGAACAGAGAGGATCGGAGGCGTCTTGTTTTGTCCGTGTGTAGTTCCACAAATCACGACCCTCAGCAATGAGGAAACGAAGGAAGATGGACATAATATAACTAAATGTTCATTTGCAAATCACGATTATTACGGGGAACGGATTGTACAACATACAGGACTTGTACATTATAAGACATCGAAAAATCTTTTCGTCGATGTTTTTTTTTCGTAGTGTTGTTCTCACTAGTGATGTGTAAAAAGCGACGCCCGCCGCTTTTGGACGTTGATACGTTGGCGAAGATTTAATAACGACAGTTGTGAAACAAGGAAAAGTATAATAATAATACCTAAATATTTGATGGGACATTTTGGTATTTGTATCGATATTTTGGTGTTTTCTTATCGCCAGTCGTCTGCGTTTAGAAAACCTATATATTTTATTCAAAACATCATTATTCATTTTCTATATACCTATACAAGTATCTTATAGCGATATCCCACGGTACGCGAATCCAGATTCGTACGTAGATTCACACGCCGTGGGAAGGGGTGAGTCCGTAAATCTATAGACGCTTTCGTAGCGATTTGTATGGCGGTACGTACAAATCCAAAATCACGGACGAATCTGGATTCGCGTACCGTGGGATATCGCTATTACAGACAAAATATAGGTACACTAGCCGCGTGAGGTTGAGAGCCTTTTTTGTAGTACGCAAGTCCGTACGCGCAGTTATAGTAGGATTAGTGAGCGCACAATGAACAAGAATGCACACAGATGCGTTAGACAGGTATATCCGTCCTTTACGAACACTACAAAAAAGGGTCTTAAACTTGCGAGACTAGTGTACCTCTATGCAGAATCCTTTTTGTATGATTTGCCTTAAGAAAGAGAGAAAGGCAGAGGTCACAGAGGACAAGCTCGTCCTAGTGAACTATTATTATATAGCGCTTGTTATGTAAACATATTGCTGTATTTTGTTTACTTAAAGAGTAGGTAAATACATAAAACAACTAAATAAGATTATCTAAAGAATATTGTGATGTTATATATATGTCCTTGGTAACCCCATATTGTGAAAAAATGCTGTGACAGTATGATAGCAGAAATGACGTCAGTTCCTTTATTTTACTAAGGAAACAATTTAGCTCCTGGATTGGATCTAGAACGGTTCTAGAAGCTAAATTGTTCCTTAAGATACAGACGAACTTCATTACATACTGAGCTAATTAGTTGGTTGTGTAATGCTTAATTAAATCACATAGGGGAGGGACATAATGAACTATTAAAGCGTTAGAAAGTTATTTATAAAAGCAATTCACATAATCTTCAGTAATGAACCAAACACATAAATTAAATTGAAGGAAAGGAGGAGAAAAAAAAACACGTCGTCAATAATGTCTTAAAAGTTTTATTACCTACAGTGCGATAGTTTGACGTTGACGCCATTCCAGGGTTAATTAGGTAGAAAATTAGGGTAAGTTTACACAAGCGCTGACTTTACTTAACTACCGAAGAAAATTTATCAAGTAAATCGTAGTCTTTATTCTACTTCTAGGTACAACTACCTTTGGCCTCATTACCCACATAAAAGAAAAACTGTATATTTAATAGAAAAAACTTATAAAATTATTAATAAGGAAAACCTTACGATTCATGTGACTATTTTTATCCTTACAATTTCATGGTTTTGTTTTGTACCTACCTTTAAATTCTATATTTATAAAACAAATTTACTAAGTGGGAACCATTTAGTAGCTAAGGTGAAGAGTTATTTTTTTGTTTGCTAAAAAAGTTTAAATCTTGGACTGTCTTGAATAGCGGGAGAATTGGTAAAAAGCTAAATTTGCGTCCACATATCAAACATCCTTATGTAAATTTTGATTCACTGATTAGTAGGTAGGTAGGTACTCTCCCGTCCTAAGTACCTAAGCACCTCGTATACTCGTAAGTTAAAAAGTTGATAACTAGTTAGACAACTCCAAAAAACATCTAGTATCGCCCATATAATTTGGGCCATATACCGCACCGGTTGGAAAATTGCTAATGTGTATGGAAATTTGAACTATGAAATAGATGTATCTACTTGACTTGATTTCCGATGGCCGTACAACTCCGGTAAAGTTTTGACCTCCAGAACAATGGATCTCCAAGCCTTCCTGTCTGCAGCAACGGACTCCCAGTCATTGTCAACATTTAGTACGTTTAGATCTCGGGTAAGATTGTCCATAAATCTCTGTCTTAGTATGCCCAGAGGTCTCCTGCCCACAGGTTTATTTTGCAGGAGATGTTTTGTGGATCTTTCTTCTCCCGAATCTACCACAGAAATAAAATATTATAGATAGGCTTATGTATGCGGTTATTATTTAATACGGCAGTGTTAGGAATGTAAACGAAAATTATTTTATTTCCACTTCTCTAACGGATAATTTAGAAACAATAGTTAGGGGCGTGTCTTTAGATGCAATGTTTTATTTCTCATTGGCGCTAAGCCTTTAATATATTAAACTTCAACTATATTATGTACCTAGATACACACGTTTTTATACAACAACAATAATGTATAACCATAGTTACCCGCTCTATTTTTAAGTTCGGCTTACACTCGGAATTAATTTATAGAAGTTCACCCATGTTAAGTTTGTGCCTACCGAATAATATAGTGCTTAGTGTGAGTATACGTTTGTGTTTCACCGGGACTCAGTCTTATTTCACAAATATTTTGAACGTTCTCTTTAACTATACTATACTATATTAACTTGATTGATTTGTAATGTACCTACCTAGCGTGTATGCTGTGGACACTTTTAATTGGGAGTTTGACGTGAATCACATATTTTGTGTGTGTCATTATGTATGTTTGTTATTCTTCTGTGTGTGTCCCCAATAAATAAATAAATAAACACCAACGCCATCGCGTCAGTTTGTCACACAAATAAAAAAAACAATTTGGGTACTGTAGATATAATTATGTCAAATAGCACAATAATTTCTTGTATTACCTGTTCGTAAATTAACACCAATTAGGTATTATCTCGATTAAAGAGACAACAAAGAAAAACTATGTTTGTGTCCCAAAATTCACCCTTACCCAAGGTGATTTATAAGTACATACTTAATGTTCGTATTTTGCCGTTCGAATTGTGCAGTGATGTGAAAAATATGTATTGTTTAACATTTTGTAATCGAACACCGGCCGGCAAAAAGGCAATAAGTCGTTACCCCAACTGGTGCTTTATATTAATGTAAATAAATAAAGATATCTGATTAACTGGGCGAAATTATTTCACAATAGTAAGTCAGTTAACTATTTATCATTCTACTGTTTTGATTATTTTATGACCTCATCATAGATTCCAAGACATCGCGTCTGCTCTCTCCGCGTATCATATCGGGTTGACTGTAAGATATTGTTTTTGCAATAAGTCCGCCTCTTGGCACGCTACCATTGTCTTGTTTTTGTAGCACTGTATATTTTTCCTTATCCAATAAAGATTTGTTATCAATCTATTCCCTCCTCCGCGTCCCTTACGGAGTAGGTAGAGAAGACAGCGCCCTATACTTACACACACTCCTCGCTTTTGCTCAAAACGTGTCCGTCCTTGAGAATCTGGTTGACATGATTAGTCCGTCTTGTTTTCGTAACAATGTATATTTTTCTTTGGCCAATAAAGATTTATTTATTTATCATTCGTCCCATTTTCACATGCATGAATCTCAGTCACCCTACGCACATATAACTGCCCGTGTACATAATAATATAATACAAGTTCAATTGATTAATTAATATTGGTTACCTTCTAACATGTTACACTTCCGTTATACCCGATGTAAACCTGGCTTTATTTAAAATAATTAATTGTATGAAATAGTTTTATCTAGTTTAACTCTTGCACATAATTAAACTTTAAAATAAATACAATAATAATCATCAATATGCGTAGAATTATCTTGGTAACGATGTTTGTTTATAACGGTAAATTTATTTTATTTGAATATTTTAAGATCACGGATTTAATATACATACAAAGATTGCGGCAGTGCGAAGCTCGCCCTAGTGAAAAAATGTTGTAGAATCTATTACTTGTAGCGTTAATATATTTCCTTACGCCATTCACTTAAATTGTAAAGTTTTAAGTGAAATTAAATAGATGATTTTACATTTTTTTCTAGTTGGCAGTTATTATAAGGTTGACGTTTTTTATTGTTTCACTTTGCTGGCATACCTACTATTTCTTTTGGATTTTTTCTAGCAAATTTGTGATATACAATTATAGCAAAAATCATTAAAATACACGATTATCTAATCAAATTAATATAAAAACGCATCAACCAATTAATATCTGGACATTATGAAGACGATAAGTTTGCCCCAGTGAGAACGCTTTAAGATTTATTATATTACGTGATTGGGCAAAAGAGAGCACCCATATTGCCCCTGTGGAGGGGTGGAGTCTGTCACGCATATCACCAGAGAGTGTCCACTCACCAAGTTCAGCGGTACCATCGAGGACATACACAACCTGTCTCCTGAGGCTCTTCAATACCTGAGCTCCCACGATCTTAAACTCTGACTCTGCCTTCTTAAAGCCATACGATAAAAAAAACTACCCGATTTGTAGTGTAGATGTGCCTACTTTGTTCACATGAAGAAATGATAATATGAAATTAAAATGTTGGTAATTTTGACGGGTACTTCTAGTAATCGTATAATGATTACAATAATGTCGGGTTGTTATCTAAAATAACTTTGGAAGCGTTTTAGAAATATGTTAGAATAATTTATTATACATGTTTTTAACTAGAAAATTAATTGTTTGTCTTTCCTGAGATGACTGTGCTACATCCGGGAAGATATTACATTACATTTTTATTACAAACATACCTAATAATGTTTTCGTTTACCAAACAAACTGCTCGGCTTTATGATTTGAAAAATTGAAGGCTGATCTAAACACAGCATTATTGTATATCGCAATGCAATATGTATGCTTGTGAGACTTGGACGTGGCTGAAGAAAGACGAATCAAGCAAATGAAGTCCTTAAAAAGGATGTGTGGAAAACACTGAGAGACGAAAGATAAGAAATGAGGTTGTTAGGAAATGAGTGTAAGACGTATGTTGCGACTAAAATGAATATGAATAAACTATCCTAACCTACCTAAGTATTTTTTTTTTTTTAATAAGATTTATGACTTTACATCCTAGAACCATTCCAATGGCGCCTCCCATCGAGAATGGCCAGAATCAAAATTTATAAAAAGATACGAGTTGTACTCATTAAGTACTCATTAAGCACCTAAATAATTTAGGTAAATCTCAAATTAAAAGTAAATCGTTTGATTGTGAGGTAAATATGTGCAAGGAAATTTAGACTTTTTCATATGTCCAAAATACATATGATTCATTCGTCTTTTTAATTTGAAATTTAGTGGACTAAAGTGACAGTACGACTAGTAATCAGATATTAATTTTCCAAACAAATGTTGCTTTTATGAGTAATGAGTTTTTGTTTCGTACAATCTTACTTTACTATCTACATTAACATTATCACAACCTTCGCCATGTGTTCGTATGTTCTGGCACCGAAATAATAATGGACGTAAAACAATAATACGTTATTTCTCCGCCAGTTAATTATTATTTTTGTAAGTATAATACTAACTAATTATTTTCCCTCGTATTCCTGTGAATTTATTATGTTAAACCATTTTGACCCTTTTGGGTAGCTACAGTATTTGTACAAATAATACTGTAAGTACCTACCAGAGCTGGGCAGAAAAGCGTTAATTTGTTAATCGTTAATTAACGAAGTTTACATTTTGGTTAACGATTTAACGGATTATTAAACTTCCCTTTCATTTTACTTCCGTTAATTAAGTCCGTTTATATTTGATTGTTTGCATAGACATCATCGAGTGGCGGCGCTGGCATTAGATAATCCAAGGGTTCGATGGGGTTATGTGTGGCGTCGTATGTGGGTTGGGAGTTGGAAAAGATATTTTACTTTGTTGGGATACATCGCGATAGTGTAAATACGATAGTAGTTGTACTTATGTAGTTCTATTTCATGCCATTTAACCGCAATTTTTTACATTAACGTTTACTTCCGTTACATTTTTCTAAATGTAACGCTTTATTAACGATTAACGAAGTTAACATTTTAGTTAACGGATTATCGATTAACGAAGTTAACTTTTTGATTAACGGTGCCCACCTCTGATAGGTACCTACTGGTAAAAGCTACCGACTGTAACGTACCTGATTACTTGTTTCAACAGTGGTGAGATTTCATAGAAAACCAATTCTCTTTACTTCCCTTTTTCTGATTACGTATATTTTTTTGTAAGATCTGGTATGCATCTATTTCTTTGAGAATTTTTTTTTGAGAAATCTACACAAGAAATAAAAAATCTTTTACGGTTATTCCCTAGATAAAGGCTCAATGCATCTACCCTATTTTGTTCCAAAGCAAATTTAGTAACGGTTGTCGAGATAGAAGGTCTCCCGTTTTTAGAAATTTTTGAAATGTCGGTATGCATACTCTTAAAAACAGAAAACTTTTTTGGATGATAAATTTAAATTTTGTATGGTGCCACGCTCGAAATTTCATATGCGTTAAAGCTGTGTGTGCTTGTTCGAAAAAACTTGATTATTTATTTTAAAACATACGGCAAAAAAATCTAATATTTTGTATTCACAAATATACCAAACAAAAGAATATGAAATGAAAAACATAAAAGAATTGACTATTCTGTTTGACAGAGAACGCATTTCAATATTTTCGTTCTTTTTTTGAAACGACGTCATGTGTTTGGAATATTTTCACGATGCTTATCTATTCTCTTTGGCTATGGAAAATATTTTTTGACATTCCTACGAATTCACAGATGTGTGTCAAAATTGTGATTGAAAAATCTACCCGACGAATTGCATTATTTTTTTCAAAGTTTTTTTACGGCGCTAACTGCGCGCTGCATTTCAGTAAATCCCGCGTGGGTGTTTAAAAAAAAAGCAAAATAAAAAACACACGCTCCAGTGTGAATAATCTGAATCTTTATTGCATTTTTTTGCGCATTGATTAATTTGGCTTGGATATTACATTCCAGATTTATGAATAAACTAAATATGAACCCCAGAGTAAACTAGCGAATACGGGTTATTTTTCTAACTTCACTGGAGCATTTCTTTCAGCTAATAATAAGCCTAATTTCTATATTTCACTCGTCTCTTTAAACACCTGTGCATCCTAAACTATGCGCTTTAGGTGTAAACTTATAATCAAAAGTTAGAGAAAATTGACCCACCATTACATATGTTCGGTAAAATATTTCCGTAAATACTTGAGTTAAGGAGTTATTCAACAACGATTCAAGAAAAATAGGGATATTTAGAGAAAATTAATATGTACTTGACAGTGCCTGTATCATAATGATTTTTTAGGTAGAAAAGAGTATTTATGCTCAAACGATGCGGAATATCGCGTACTTTAATTTATAAAAGGACAACATTTTCCTAGAATGCATCGTTTAGAAGTTATTAGTGAAAAACTGAAAAACGATAAAAAAAATGGGTTTTGGGTCACCCTGTACTTAGCACAAACAGGAAATTGGTGCAAACTTCAAGAAACCTTATTTGCATGTTAATGAAGATATTGTCACCGTTTCCAGCTTTCCGGGAATTATTTACGCTACAAATCGTGTTTTTCTTGGGCTATAAGTTTTCCAAAAATATTTATCGTTTGTATTGAAGTGTGCTAATAGAAAATTTGATATTTGATATTTTTTTGTAAGGTGTAAGTGTACAGCTACCCTATAATAAAATTTTATATTGCTTTAATTAATTATACATATATTGACAGTGATTAAAAACGACCTGAAATCAAACATATGATATGGTGTAACAATAAATAAAGTTGTCGTTTATGTACGCACATTGGGTCAATCGTTTCATTTTCACGTCTTTTATTAAAAGCGGTTTGATCTCGGGCGGGATTATTGGACCGTTAATCCAATAGTTTATCACAAACCATTGTGGCTTTATATATAACCACAATATTGATAACAATAAGTTAAATTTAACCCTTTTATTACCGACATGGGGTCTGGTAGACCTATAATAGTCACAATAATCCCAATGTTTATTATTATTTTTGTCCCAACTCACGTACACATTTAGGGGTTATTTAGATACCCCTATATATTATTATGTTATAGTTTCGTGTTATTATTATGACCTGTTTAAAACACATGACCAAGCAATGTGCTTCATTAAAAATAGTTTACATCGGAGACTATTTTCAAATATCCTGGAATAAAATCTATCCATTCTTCGAGCTGATTCGTCGATGGACGATCAAAATCTATCCACTGTTTATATCACTGTGTCCCTGGGGCACAAAAATATATGAAAAATCGGATTTGTACAAATTACTTTTTGAATACTTTGATTTCTAGATATGAAAATATAGTAAGTAAAAGAGTGCTTGTTGATAATTTCATTAAATAAGATATATCCTCGTCCAGATGTGTTGTGTTGAGCTAGAGCAGTCACAAATATGGCGTGACGATGTACGTGGATTTCTGGCAATTTGCTGTAAAAAATGTTGATGTATACCTAGTATAAGCTTGTGACTACACTCGTAGATACATGCACTCCAGAATTATATACAGTCGAAATATTTTCCTGAAAATGATAGCAACATTACAGAAGAAAGGGTACTTATGCTGTCCGCAAATATTCTTTTGAAAGAGCCTATAATCTTGAGAAAATGTCCAGTATCCATAACCTTCATGCCTAATGCCTGTTTAGGGACTGAATATGGCATATGTTGTGCCAATTTTTCATCCCATCCTAGTACTCTTCTGTCAAGGGAACCCTCAGACCTAATGGGTCTCTCATGAATAAAAATATCATTCTTCCCTTCATATACAAGTTTTTTCTATTATTTCTTGACGCAAATTGGGATTCCCTTTATTCAGATTTTTGAATAGATTATGAGCCAATTTACTTTTGTATGAATACTTTACAAGGACAAGATATTTTTAAGGCTATTTACTACCTACCGAGCTATTTGCTAAATTAAATATAGGCATCGAGGCTATCATAATAAACCTAAAAATGCAATTTTCTGAATGTACCAATTTTTTTTTGTGAGGACGACGGATTTTCTATATGTCGTAGTTGAATAACAAGTAGTTATCTCAGCAGACATACAGCGAAGAACGGACTTTCCATTAGGATTTTCATGACTGATGATCGTTGGCTGGTTTCACTTTATTTCATGGCTTTCGAATATCGGAATTTAGCTCTGATGTAACCACGTTTTTTTGTAATCACCGTTATTTCCTCTTTAACCGTAAAAGGAATTTGATCTTTATGTAGCCTATATCGTACCCAGGATACTGCTCTGTCGTTTCTCAAAATGTGTAGTCTGAGAGTTCTCCCGTGTAAAACTGATTCCTGGACATATGTGACCTATGCAACTTTAGTAAAATATTTGTTGATGACACGAGGCTTTGTTACCTCCTGACGTTTTCTGATGGAACACTTTAGAGTGAAGCAGTAGCAGTGGGAGAAGAAGTTTTACCACCACATTGTATTCAATTACGGCATGCATGTTCTCGGCGAGTGTTTTGGTTATATTATTATGGTATAGAAAACCTCTTGTGTTCAGGAGGGAATTCAATCTAATATTGCAAACTTTCTACACACAAGGATGTTTGTACAAACCTACTATACTACATGACGTACACAACCCCATTAAGTGTATGTCATTGAAACTCATGCCGAGGTCTAGGAGACCGCTAACCATGCGTTGCCTGGAGTGGAATTTTTAGAAAGCGGCATAAAATTTTGTACATCTATCAATCAAAAACAATTGAAAACTGCTTGGTTAATTTCGTGTTTCAATTTTTTTTTATTTATGACTTTTTTGATTTTTTTAAATGCCAAATGCCTTTAAACAATTTTAGTTACTACGTAGAATTTACAATTTTTTTTGTTCTAGGTTCAATATATCATTTGAAATAAAAAAAAAGTTGTAACGCTCATAAATAGTGTGTACACTTGTGTCAAGAGAGGGAGCCATATTTCCATTTTGTTCCACTCGAGTGTATTAAATAAAAAAAAAACGGCCCTGGAGTTTGAAACGATTAGATATTTTGCTATACCAGTCCGATTAAAAATATATTTTGCTCCTTTATATTTTGTAGCAAAAAAATATGAAATTATGTTATTTTGCCAATAGAGATTTTTAAGAATTCTGTATAAAATCACAATATTAACAAATATTTAAAAAAATAATAATAAAAGAAACGTATAGATTTTTTTTTCAATAAAAAAAGCTACAACCTAACTTACGAAAATATTTAAAAATATAATATAGTCATACGTAATGTCGAAAAATCAAATCAATAAAACCGCATTGTTTGTATGTACTATGTAGATAAATCCTCTCACTTCTAACTGGGGTATATTTTAAGAATGCCAGATGATAGGTTACATTTATGTACAGAGTCTCTGACGCCCGAGACCATGAAGTATGATATGAAAATTAACTACCAGTAAAATTAAAGAATCTCTTAATACCTAACTAATACATTTTTTATATGTTTCTAATGCACTTTCATCGTGGCTTACCTAAATCCTATGAACCCAAATGGATAACAAAAAAAATCCCTTGTAGGGGAGGTTTCTCGATCAGACTACCGACAACCTTTGGTTGTTTAGTATCCAAGCGATCCCGGGTATAGATGATATTATCATATACACATATAATATAAAAATGGTTGCTAACAAAATGTATTTATAATATTAATAGGTACGTATTTTTATAGAGTATATATTGAAGACGTAGGAATTTTTGCGAGAAACGAATATTAACTTTCCAATTCAACCTTGTTTTTTTTTAATCGGTTTCTTCTTCTTCTCGATGTGCCCTGTCAGGTCCCCCCGACGTTGGCAATCACTCTGGCGAAGGCTTCTCCGTCTTGTGCAACCCGGAACAGCTCCACACGTCTCATTCCGGTCCGGTCCCTTATATTGCGCAGCCAAGACGTTTGCCTTCTACCTGGCTAAATCGGTTTATTAAACGTAATAATTCTAGTAGCCGTTTTCCTTCTTATGTATTTCTAATTTTTATACAACAACGTGTTCTTCCGCTTCTATCCTTGGTTAGGTCGTAAGCTCAAGGCATCTGTATGTATATCCTCTGCAAAGGTCTTTTGTCACTTGCATTTTCCAGGACCTCTGGGGACTCACAACTTTGCCACACATTTTTGTGTCCATGCAAATCTCTTAAGAGCACGGACCCAAGCTCAGATGGTTGAACGGAGTGCCGAAGGATGCAAGTGCGATTGGCGTCGGAAAATAAAGGAGCATTTCAGGATTTGAATGGCGATGACTGCTGGTCGATTCCCAGGCCCAAAACGGACTTTAAAAGTACCAATGATGATGATTAATGTTCTGAAGAGGTATATTTTAGGGTTATTTAGGTACTTAAATGTTTCATCGGAGCAGCCCTAACAAAATACATTCTGGGACTTCGTATTAAACATTTCATCAAATTCATTTAGTCTCATTTATTATAATTATAATAACAAGAAGGTATTATTTTTCTTATTATTAGGTGGAGCCAGAAAGGTTAGGCGAGAATGCGAACAAGAAGGAATCCGGAGAACAGAAGGCGAGAAGAGAATAGAACGTATTTGGTGGAATTTTCACAGAAATTAAAGCAACAACCAAATAATTAAGACGTCAAATTGGGTTCCTTCTGTTTTCTTTAAAGGGATGCACACGCAATAGTATATTCGATGTAAATATACATCGATAAAAACAGTCATATTTTTCTTATTTTATTGTGACAGTCATATTTTTTCAATTTAATGGGGGTATTTTATAGCCTATTGCACTTATGCTGGATTACACCAACTTTTTAGGTGAGAAATAGCGAAGATAGGAGCCACCTAGCATAAATTTTGTATGAAAAATGATTATTCCTATTAATTATTTAATTAATTATTGCTTTTCCTCACCTAAAAAGTTAGTGAAATGGGATGCTTGAATCATTGAACTGTAGGTAGATGCTTTACTCCTTGTTCATGTGATCGAATTGAATTCCCTTATTCTTTTAATACCTAAATTTTGCTTTGGCGATTTTAATTGTAGAACATATGGAATGAAGAAAAGTTTTTTTTGATGATCTTAATAGGACTTAAAAAATATGAGATTTATCATATTCTTATGATTTACCTACGTATAGTTTTATTCAGTCATTGCTTCCACGTTTGAAGCAAATACGTAAAATTATTTTACCTACACATTCTAGTTCCGTTCTTTCACTTTTTCAGGTCTCTGATTAACATTACGTCACACGAACACAGTTTAATTAGTTATCTCACATACAATTAGTTTAACATTTCGTAAATTGAATAAAATGCTTTATCAACGATGTACTTCCTTACCACTCCGAGTAAGGCAATATCGATTTTAATTCACTGGGCAACCAATTTAGCATCCGCACACTAAGACGCAAATAGCTTATAGACACCTTCGATTGATTGACTGTTCGATGTTTCTATGAGTGATGCTGCATCTCTAACATCTTCTCATTCTCTTTGGTAAAGTTTAACTCAAGGAACCGCGTCATATGTTGTTCCCGGGTCCCTTTGTCCTAGATCGCTGTGAAAGAAACAGCGAAATTACTGCGGTGTCATGATTTAATTGGCCATCTGTCAAGGCGCTGATGGTTGGAGCAATGGAGGCACACTGCAGGGTTGCTGAGGAAATATCAATTTGTTTTTTTTTTTGTTTGGAAATATAAACCTATTGTTGTTAATATATTATTTCCTCAGAAATTCTCGTAGATATTAAGAATATTTCACTATTTGTTTACTTTTACTGAAGTTGGTATGTACCTGCGAAAATTCACAGTGGATTAAACACGTTTTTTTTATTAGACAAACTCGGCGAACTTACGTGACATCTAACAATTGGTCTTAAATATTTATTTTATGATAAATAACCGCCATCTGATGTAAATTGTCTAGGAGCACTACCTTTTAAAAAACATTTTATAGTTAAATATGCGTGAAACTTTCCGACCCCATAGGAAACAATAACCGGAGTCGGAGTAAAATTTAATTAAGTCATTTGATAATTTTGACTGGATATTGTGGTAAAAGTTCATTTTAATGTAAAAAAATAAAGATTGATTACAAAAAATAATATATTCGTCTTACGTTACATAACTGCCTATTGTAAAAAATAGCTACTAATTTATATATTTTTTATTTAATTATTTAAACTTTTGGTGAACGAGATACATATTACAGAGTAATGTCAACATTACAAATATCAATCATAACATTTGTTCACTAGGGAGCTGAGCTTATCGCAGTGCTCCAATCTCTGCCAGAAAACTCCTACCTACCTGTCTAAATACATGTTGAACATAAACAAAAAATAAAAGTAGTATACCTATATTTTCCCCTGAGTGTAAAACTGGAAAACATGGAACATTTAGCAATAATAATTGAACATACCAGATAGAAATACGTACACGTGAAAGGGATGTTCAAAGCATCATAACATTCTCCAAATGAAATTATATATAGAACAATGTACGTAGTTAGAATTGCTAGAATCTATGTGCTTTTAGTTGGTTTTATAGAATTTCATTAGATTTTATTACTAGTCTAAAGTATCAACCCTGTTTCTTAGGTTGACGCTACGCATTATTATAATATAACAACAGACCATTAAGATTATAGGCAGTTTTTCTTTCCGACATGGCTGGGTCATTTTTAGGCCATTATTTGTGCGGCTATTGTATTCGGTAATGGGATATTTGTAACTATTATTGTTTCTCTCTACATACTACCGTTACCTTTGTACACACAGGTGATAAAAATGAATTTAGTGGAAATTTCCTAACAATGTCTTTTTATTTGAACCACAAGAAAACAATATATTATTTTAACTGTTATTGATAGATTATTTTCTTTTCTATCACCCACTCTCTTTACATTCGTTGTTTACTACTCAAAAAACAGATAAATATATGTTATGTTGTCACATTTAAAATGAAATAGGTATAAAAAAGATACCAACGAAATTGTTACAGTCTTACAGTTAAATTTAATAAAATTTTAATGCTTCAGTGGTCTGCTAATAAAGCAAAAAAGCTAGTATTGGCTGTTACGACTTCGTTTGAAAAGTTGCACTTCATCTACGTTACGAATTGCTTAAGGACATTATTAAACAGCACCCTGAAGGAATGGTATAGTTCAATTTTTTTAAAGGATTACCAAGTAAAATTATTCTTTAGAAAGAAATGAGTAGCTACGTATATCTTGGCTACATCGATTTCAAATTCAAATTTATAGGTACCTACTTACTAGGTACTAATTTTAAAACTAAGTCTAATCTAAAATATCTGTTTATAGTAATTTCTTTATCAAATTCTCTTGTCATTGACGTTATGTAGTTCTGGACAATTTACAACTAATCTTTCATCTTTAAAGATTTCATTCTTTTTTGCTATAACTGTTCATTAATTTGCTGCATTTGACTTTGTAATGTTTGTTCAATATGTACCTAAACCTGATGATTGCGAGTTCCTTAATAAATAAGGCCTACGGATGATTAAAAACTAGGGAACCTGTACCTTTATATAGGTTCCTTATTAAGGATAAGTATGATATAGTTAAATACAACCTTGTTATTTCGTTCTTCGTACATTCTCATACACGTGACTCAAGTCTGTTATTCGTCGTACGAGTATCTAGTAGTTTAGTAAAATTATTATCTTGGTGACGTTGTTTGTCTTCGTTGTCTTGTGAATTTATTTAGTACCAACCTATACTGTCACCTAACCATCCCTATTGTTGTAGCTGCCTCTGTTACATCATCATATATTTAACTTTGGAATGTTGGCACTTCTGGAAACAACTCCTACAGACCTACACGTATCTTCACTATTAAGAGTATGCATACTGACATTTCAAAAATTTCTAAAAACGGGAGACCTTATATCTCGACAACCGTTACTAAATATGCTTTGGAACAAAATAGGATAGATGCATTTAACATTTATCTACGGAATAACCGTAAAAGATTTTTTATATCATGAACCAATTTCTCAAAAAAAAATCTTGAAAAACACCTCTGTTATTTTTTCCGAAAGACGAAAACTAGTTTTCGGAAAGTCGTGGAGTAAATTTTTTTTCTACTGATAATATGCATTAAAATCTAATAACCGTGAAAGTTTTTTGATAGACGCAAAATTAACCCCAAAAAATGGAAAAAACGCTATTTTTACCATTTTATCATGCGATTGCTCACGCGATTTTGAACCTCAATGCCGTGGTAAATGACTGTGACGTCATTCTTGGTACCAAGGCCTTAAACTACGTACACAACAATGTAAACTATAGTAAATACACTTCTGTATCTTTACAAGTGTTTGGAATCGTAATGTTTATGAATACAATACACACTTCAATTAATAGATATAGCTGCTGGTTTGGGACACTCTTTTGTACAATAAAGAGCCCAACACTATACAAATTCAATAGATGATAATTTGAATGTCCTTTCAAAATCTGGCTAAATATTGTTTAGTGCGATAGATCGTTTAAATTCAATGATATTTTCTAAATAAATACTCTGAGACTATCCAAAGTCTTTTGCTATAAGAGAATCATCAAATATATCAGATAATAATTTAATACCCAAACCACACGAATGTTCGTCCGAATTATTTTTTAATACATGCCATTTGGATTATTTCTGTATTAGATGTTGTAGTATTAAAACACTTATCGCTGATATTGTAGCCCAAATGGGTGCCAGAGATGAAAGAAATACATGATAAGGCCATCAGTACTAATTACTATGAACTTCATGAGATAAAAGTGATCAAATTAATAATAATCCAATCTCTAAATATTAATCCAATCTTCTTGAAATTTGGCACATACATATAACTTTTGTAACATAGAAACTCGGAGCGCAAGCAAATTCATATGAAAATCACGCATTTGGAAAAATGAAACATCCTAAAGGTCACATAAACCTTCTTCTAATTTCTAATGTAGAAACGATTGAATTGGTCGGGCTATGATAATTGAAGGAAACTGATCAAATGTTGCCCTATTTTTTAACCTACAGGATTTACGACGTCCTTTTTATATGGTACGCCATTTCTAGGAAAATTATTTCAGCTTAGCAATTCGCGAATGTTATACATGTGATTCGAGTTGACTTTTGAGGATTAGCTGCCAGCGGTTTTTCTTGGTTTGTTTTCTTTGATAACTTTTTTTAAATAGATTATTAATACTGTTTTTTCTACTGGCACAAATCATCCAACAAGGAAGGTTTGTCTAACTAATTTAAAAGAAATACGCATAACTTTCTCTCGATTTGCATAAGTTTTTAACTCGGTATCAAAAATTCACCAAATGACCCTGACACTCTTAATTAGCATTCTTTCAATGAAATTGCAGCCGTCACCCTATTCGGGAAATTATCGCAATTAGTTTCGTAGAGAGTGTAGTGGTAATGGCAATAATTGGGGTGTAACTCTGGCAAGACAATTCTAGTGGGCAATTATGCTATTCACTTTTAATGGTGTCTACACTGCATTCTTAACTACCACTAAAACTCAACCTCGCGTGAATCGAACTCGAGAAATACGTTTGTTATCGTTTCGTCTAGCTAGACCCTAGGATACTAGGACACTATTTATACGGTTCTTGATTTATACGGAGGTAGCTGGTTGGGGCACAGGTCTGTCAACACGATACAAGCTTCTAGCTTACTGCGAAGTGTGTAGGAAATTGTTTGTTTTTGTCTATAAAATATTTATGACAACGGAATTACTGCGAAGTGTGTAGGAAATTGTTTGTTTTTGTGTATAAAATATTTATGACAACGGAATTGAGGTCGAGGAAAACTTTTGTTATCATTTCGTCTAGAAACATTTAAATGTATATAATTCTTATTTGTGGGTACTGCACTCAAAAATTCCTACAATGAGTCTAAATCGAGAATTGTTTTTATTCTCATTTCATCTAGAAAAACAACCATTCATCGAATTATTCAGCGCTCAGTCAATTTGAAATTTAACGACTCGTATTATACCTTCTCTGAAAACAAATGTGTTTGCGCCTTCCTAGGTACGAGATTTCGTTTTTTTCTCGATTCATCGAGAATCTCTCGAGGTTAGTGTGACTACTTACCGCCGCTGCAAGCCAGTGGGATACGTTCCTCCTCCCAAGTTCCTTCCTTAACGACTCCACCGTCTCGTTGAGACTTTTGCCAAGAGCCAGAAACAGAAAGGAAGATATAAAACAAACTATATGTGCAAGGAATTTCATATCGAGTTTATATTATCAAGCTATCTCTCTCTTTTTCTCCCTGGACATTTATTATTCCCACATGATGGTGGGGTCTGCCATTCTTGTTTTCGGCTATATCCTGCGCATCTTCCGGGGATACTCCACAGTCTCTCATATCCTGACTCATAACCTCACGCCACCTCCGCTTGGGTCTTCCTCTAAATCTCCTACCAGGGATAACTAAGGACTGTGCCCTGTTACCAATGTATTCGGGTTGACTGTAAGATATTGGTTTTGCAATAAGTCCGCCTTTTGGCACACTATAATTGTCTTGTTTTTGTAACTATGTATATTTTCTCTGGCCAATAAAGATTTATTTATTTATTTATTCGGGGGGTCTTCTACTCACATGCCCGTACCACCGTAATACACACTCTGAATATTTATTATTATACCTACAATAATATTTTATATGTGCCTTGGGTTGTAGAATGTGCTTGGTTCGAATCTCGACCCTGATGGGGTAGTCCAAATACAACAAATAATTTTACCTAAAAAATCTATGTTTGTATATTAAGGACACTTCTAATTGAAGGGCTGACCAGTTCTCATTTTATGTTTGCTATTGTGAATGTGTTGTTCAGTTCTCTGTCAGTGTTATCAGTCTTCATTATTAGGGCATGACTTCTGCTTTAAACGGGCCCTTTTGGTTTAGAATCTCCATGGTGATGTTTCATTCCGTACCTCACCAACGAAACAAGCTTTTAGTTTGCATTTTTCAGGAAAATTTCCGTATGTGGATACAAATTTAATTTTCCTTTTTCAATTTATTCAAATTTACCAGAGTCTTTAGTATGTGATTATCTAAAAAAAATTATTTGGGTTCATTACAAACCTAATCGTTTCATTCCTTAAGCTAACCCTTACTTAAGCACGCCTCGTTTCATCCGTGTCAAACGTTAAGCCGAATTTAACTCAGTAAAATTATATATAATCACACCTAACTCTTATAGTAGTGTAAATCGTTGTGACGTTTGTATCTAATGTCAAAACAAACTATACTTGTTAAGAGTGTGCATACCGACATTTCAAAAAAATCTAAAAACGGGAGACCTTATATTTCGTCAACCGGTACTTAATATGCTTTGGAACAAAATAGGGCAGGTGCATTGAACCTTTATCTATGGAATAACCGTATAAGATTTTTTATAATTATCTTGTATAGATTTCTCAAAAAAAAAATAATTAAAAACAGCTCTGACCTTTTTTCCGAAAGACGGAGTAAAATATTTTTTTTGTACTGATAATATGCATTAAAATCTAAGGAATAACCGTAAAAGTTTTTTGATAGACGCAAAATTAACCCCAAAAAATGAAAAAAACGCTATTTTTACCATTTTATCATGCGACTGTCACGCAATTTTGAACCTTAATGCCGTGGGAAATGACTGTGACGTCATTCCTGGTGCCATGCCCTTAAACGATTGTACTCGCATTAGCTTTAACTACGTGTTTCCTTCTAGAATTACTTAAGTACTTTAATATTACGTAAGTTAAGTAGTCGTTAAGCTGACAAGTGATTTAACAACAGATTGACTCGTCACTTCAAAGTAACTTATGAACTATTGTTAAACCATTTGTTGAATAACAACGACCGACCTGCCAATTATTATCAAAGTAGATATCGGATACCGACTGTGTTGATTTTATAAACTTAAAGGTAATGAAAACTGCTTTACCTACCCATTGATGGATGATCTAATTAAAACTGTTTTACCGAAAAGTTATATTTGGTTTCTTCGAAAATCTGTTTATTTTTTTCTTTTCATCGCCCTTGTAAGTAAGATGATTGAGAATAAGAGTTTAACCGAACTTTCACCACGTGTTGTCCGTCAAAATTCACAATATTACAATAAATAATAAATAAATCTTTATTGGCCAAAACAAAATGTGCATATCTGATTACAAAAATACGATAGTGTGCCAAAAGGCGGACTTATTGCTAACGCAATATCTTACAGTCAACCCGATCAATGTGTAGCGTTTATCCGACGCTGGTCGTAAGCCCTCTGGTACCAATCTTTTACTTGTATCGCTTGAAAATGCTATCGTCGTTGTTCCTCATAACCTAGAGTCGTAACTCCCACTTCTGCAGTTGACCATCCTCTTCCATGAGCTCCTGACCATGGCCAGATGTAAAACCTCATGTATTTTGGCTTCTCTGACTTGCTCGCTCCATCGCATCGGCCTTCTACCTACTGATTGCACAATCCCTAGCATGACAGTTCTTCTAGACTTGAGAATAACTGCTGACGTTTGTCCTGATGACTGAGGGTCGCGACTCTCACTCCAGCAGTTGATCATCCTCTTCCATTAGCTCCTGACTATGACCAGACGTGCGGCCTTGTGTAGAGTGCTATTTTGGCTGCTCTGACTTGCTCGCTCCATCGCATCGGCCATTTGCCAGCTGATTGTACATTCCCTACCGACCGGGCGCTGTTAAGAACAACTATGCTTAAATATTACTTTGAGATGTTCAAAGCAAAACTCTTGTATCGATCGTTAATTCATATTGAAAACTGTAGTGTAGACTGTATATATTATATATTGTAGTTTCAACAATGAAACTTTCATTGACGTTAAAAGTGCAGGCAGGTACATTATGAAATTCTCTTTTGATATTAAGTACTATTTTACTATACCTGCATTATGACGGCGGTCGAACACAAAAGCTGTAGAGACGATAAAGATGCAATTTATAGGTGAACATTTCCCCGGCTAATAATATTGAATAGAAAATATAAAAAATGAAGAAAAGTCATCCGAGAGAAAATGAAGAATCCTTTAAGCTTTATTATGTCGACAGAAGAACTCTGTTGAAAAGATGGCCAAGTAGCTTTCAGTTCCGTAAAAAATAGCCAGTGAATTCTAAACAAATCACTGCTACAAATATTTTACGCAAGTCTGTGAAATTACGCTGAAAGTATTGAATGCACGAGTTCGTCAACCGTTTAATTTTTTTTAACGGTCATTATTAAGTATTTCATTTCTATTTATTAAAACGATATGAATTAACTCATGTCAGTTGACCTGTGAATAATTTTAATCAGAATCTTCATCCTTTAATTTATGCCCCGCCCATCTGAACCTGATCCTTTGATATTCGTGATGTCTGAATAGGTGAAGTTTGCCAGTTTTAGGATATTTTATATCAATCATTAATGATAACAACTAGACTTTTTTCTGATAATATTGAAAAGTGTGATGGCAAATCCTGCGTCAGCGGAAAATGTGCTATCAAATTTCTTCGCAATATTTAAAAAAGTGACTCTTAAGTAGCAGCGACGAGATTCTAAAATGCGATTGTAATTTTGATAACTCCACAGTCACTGTGACTGTGATATTGATACTGTTACTGTTACATCCTTACCTATTATTATATCGTTCCATATTCGTGATTTATTTCAGATTCATAGTAGACACTTATTGCGAGGTGATGATTTATAGTACGGATTACTTATTACTTAAATGTATAAGGCTAGGAGGATATATCATTTCATCATGTATCATGCGAGAACTGTTCCTGTACCTATTATTATTAATATAACAGATACAATGTAGTATCTTATATTGTTATATAGTATTAGATCTGTTATTCAGTAAGATGACTGGTGTTTTTGACACGTAATTTTAACTTGTATATCTTCTTGAATACCTATTGTTCACTCCATACGTTTTTCTAGATTGCATACGTGATTGCGATTCTAGCAAATGTTTAAATGTGTTTAGATCAGCATTTTGCAAACATTGGGTCGCGACCCACCAGTGGATCGCGAGCGAGTGAGCCCTAATGAATCAAAGCGCAATTTTTTCCCGTTTTTCTCCAGACTGCGTTTTGTTAAATACAAGATTTCGCCACTTCACGACAAAATTTCAGTAACTTCGTTTTCAGGTTTTCACACACTACACATAATTTTAAATCGTAATAAAATTATACCTCATATCTCTACTAAGTGCCGTTCTTAAGGTCCTATATGCTGTCATTGGGCTTCGGCGCCCTGAATTGTACTCAGCCAATACTGTCTAATCGTCTCGAAACTGAAGACAGTGATAGATGAAAGTATGGACTACAGATCGGCTGTTTTAGATTTACAGGATTTGGAAATTCCTCGAATAAAAAATGTCACTAAAGTACCCCTAAAATTTACGGTATCTGAAGATTTTCCGTTCAGTTTTACAAATATAAAAGTATAATTTAGCCAAAATACTGGTAATCACAATCTAAACAAATCGGTTGTTTAAGATTTTTAAATTTCTTCCCAGGTTTCTTTTTAAAAGGTATAATTCACTTTGTCGCTCACGTTATTCTTATTGAGCGCTAACACTCTCATAATAAAATTGAATAAGTTGAAGCAAAATTAGAACGATTTTTGCTCAGTGCATATGCTCTCTTAAATTTGGTCTACGAGGAGAGAGAGAGAGAGGAGAATATTAGTCATGTCTAAGATAAGTAAACGTTTTGAATTTAAGTTACGGCGCGGTATGGTGCTAAATTTAATCTTATTACCAACATACTTATCTCATAATAATATTAAAGTTTACCCAGACTTAAGATAAGTACGAGTTGTACAAGTGTGTAGGTATTTGTATACTTACACCTAGTTATACTACGGTTGTTTACTTTCTTGTGAAAGACAATTTATTTTGCTAACTACATATAACACATTGTTAGCTTGTGACTTATACGTCTTGTTATAATTAAGGGTTGACATGTTTGCGCCTGTCATAACTGCGCCACTTTGTTTGGAAAATCAAGAAATTAAACAGTTATTTTATAGTTTATTTCTTTTTGTTTCAGGTATAATTCTTCAGCAATCTAGAAAATCTACTATTGCGAAGTGGTATGGTATATTTTACACATAATTTATAAAGACTTTTGAGTATACACTGTAATGGTAAGGGCGGCGTCTCTCTCAAGTTCGACAGAGGTTTCTTAGCAATCTCAGTGAAGTTTTATAAAATATAGAATCACTACTTCAATTATTTATTTATCGTTTGGCAACGTCGAAGTATTGTCACATCGTTAAAGTCTGACATCCAGCGCCTCTAGCCACTGGAGGAACTCAGGGGACAGGCTGGCAGCACTGTCAATAAAAGACACTTACTAAAACTACTACTATAGCCTCATGCCACTTCCCCTGCTGGGTTTGCAGAGAGGACGGAACGCCACACTGCCCTATCCTTTTTTTATATTTTTTTTGTTGGAAGGTCAAGTGACCAGTTGATGTCCCTTGACGTTTTCCCTTGTCCTGAAGGGACAAGGGAAATCTCGTCTTCAAGTCCCACGTGCGTCGCGTAGCTCACGATCTGTCTTGGTACAAGTGTAGTCAGTGTAGTCTTGCTTTCTCGTCTCATCGTTGACCCTGTAATCAGGCGCGATGCCGGAGCGCTTCTAGCGTCGGCGTAAATTAATCAATGTAGCTTGTAGTAATATAATTTTGTACCTTATATTGCGTTATTATTTTAATACATATAAATGTGTCGCGGGCATATGGTGAAGTGAAGGCTAAAGTCACTCCAAAACTTTGTTATTTACGTTCATACTTCCTACTAAATTATATTATACTATGTACCTACCATTGTTCCTACCAGCAAACAATACTGGTGGAACTACCGGAGTACGATATAGGTACCTAGTATATTCCTTGGTAATCTTTATAATATAAATCTTCAGGACAAAAGGTGGAAGACTTTGTATGAATGAAAGAAGTGTCTTAAGTAACGCATTATTAAGTTTTTTTAAGGGATTTGGACTTTCATTAACAAATTATGTTGCCTACTTTATTGCAAATATCGTAGTGGAAGAATTCTAGATTGGTTCTATAACCAATCTAGGAGCTATTGTTACTTGATATCACTGTGAGCTTATTTCAACCGAACTCAGAGTAACATAATAATATGTTTGAAGTAATTTCCACTAGAAAGTAGGTTTGTGTCTGTTTTGATATTATTCGATTCGCCAAAGTTCGATTCACAGGAGTTATATCCCCACCCCCTATCAAATATCTATCACTAAGTTTGCCCAAACAACTTTCTCACCTCAACTTTAAAACGATACTTTCAGAATGTGTGGCGATTCTACTGCTGGACATAATGAGTTTGTTTAGTGTCTCTTATGTTTTCGGTTTGTAACTGATGCAATCAATAAAAGAGTATCATATTATGGTTCTAAAATTTATCTGAATTTGATACTACCTCGTAGGTATAGGTATAGACAATTGGTATAGATAATAAGTATACCTAACTTACTATGTTGAAGTATGTTAAGGGTGTACCGTCTACGTTATTTGATTAATAGCTTTAGTTAATTGTTACTGTGTTCTCCCCATCTGAATACCCAGTATAGTTTGTATCAAATAGTTACTTTTAGTTGGTATCTCAAGTATACATCTAACTTATCTTAGTATCTGCTATTGTTGGTATCTAACTAACTGATATTATTCCGTGAGAATTATTTCCCTGGGGACCATCACTCGTCGACTGTATCACCTGATAATAATAAAATACACTCATAAATACAAATAACAGTGATCATAATATAACTGATATATAGAACAGAGTGCTTTATGTTGTGCCTTCAAGTGCTTTACCGCATTATAATACTCGTATTTTACTAATAATTCCTGTTACTGTCAGGAACAATAACAATTTATATAAAATACAAGACTTCTTCCCTCAAAAAAATCAATTGCTCGACGAAACAAAAACAACAATTCAAAATCTTCGCGAACTGAATAACGCACGTGATTTATCTGCGTATAAGCAAGCGCAATATGTCTTGCATCAAATAAAACTTGAGCTAACCAGTTACCACACAGTGAAATATGTTACTTATTACTAGAGATGTACCAACTAGTCGGGAAAGCCAACTATCCGGCCAAATATGCCGACTATTATAGTCGGACGTCTAATCGGTCATTTGAGTGCCGACTAATCGTCAAGTCGGCCAAATCCATAATCGGCCCATCACTACTTATTTACTAACCCCATCAACGAAATATTATACATATATACATACACATAAATACATATGTATTGTTTTAGTTACTAATGCGTAGATACTCGGCTCTCCACAATATGCCAACAACGTATACTTCGTCTTTTCGGACATCTATCAAGACGCGAAGAGACCAACCTAGGAAGAAGGGTAATGCTAGGCAGTGTACAAGGCAGGAGACCGAGAGGCATATCGCCGATGCGTTGGAGCGACCAAGTGAGAGCAGCCACAATACCACTTTACACGAGGCCGCACATCTGGCCATGGACAGAGGCTCATGGAGGAGGATTGTCAACTGCGGGAGTGAGAGTCGCGACCCTCAGTCATGAGGATAAACGACACCAGCAGTTACTAACACCATCAAAGAATTTTTAAAGTCATAAGAAATGTATACAGTATACACACTAGGTACGAGAATATCATATCATGTATACACACCGAGCAGAATTTATAATAAATACAAAGACACGCATGTGAAATATTATGAATTTCTAGATCTACATACAAGTGTATTATTACATGTTAAGCACATTTCACAGAACAAACTTAATTTCCAAAGTTTGTACTAAAAGCACTTAATTATAGAAATTAACATAAACTCATCAGAAACGTATAATTAATGAATGATATTTCACACAGAGCTAATTTAGAACGTGAATACTAATCATAGCTAATATAATCTTAATAATACTTTAGAATGTATGTGTGTGTGTCGTGGGTTAGTTGAGAAAATCGCAATATTTATTCTAATTCTTCATTTTAATTCCGTTTTTCTTTTTTAATCTTATACTATGAATGTCTCGTCTGTCTAATGCATTCCTAAACCGTTCACCCGAGGCGAAATAAGACAGGGGAATGGGGTGCAGGTAGTAGGGGGGACATACAAAAATCGATATTAGTGTCGAATCCATAGTTATAGCTATAAATGAGATAAATTTAATTCAAATTAATTAAAAAGAAATAAAAAGACAATTGAAGTGACATGAAATTTACGGAGGAGAGCCGATACATTGGGTATTAAACAGAAAAAAGAATTCTATCAAAAATCAAGTAGGTATCTAGTAATCAATACATTATTAGTATTCCATTATTTGGTACGGACTCTAGCGGGAATTAAAGCTAGTTTCATAATATATAGGAATTAAAACAAAATACTTAATATTTTTATAAATTACGATGCGAACTCTTAAAAATATGAGCAAACGAATTAGTGTGACTTCGAAAAGAATTTAAACGACCAAAACTAATTAATTGGCATATCAAGAAAGATCACAATAACCGTTAGGAATGATGTGGGAAATGGTTATACATATTGCATGACATGTACATTGTAGACGAATGACGAAGCCTTGCGACCTCCTGTACTTAAAAAAGGAACTTCTAAAATCTAAGTTCGTCTGGATACGGTAACATTTATTCACTAGGGAGAGCTTATCGTAGCACTGCGATGTCTACCCTGCAATAGATTGGTGTACAAACGGCAGAATTACTACTACTACACCATCACGCTATATCCTAATAATCGTGTAAGCAGCAAAATGCAGAGTGTGTTAAAACCATAAACAATATTCTCTTTGCGTTAATATTTTCATGACATACAAAAAAAATCGATATTAGTGTCGAATCCATAGTTTTTTATATAAAATGAATCCATGATATAAAATGAATTAAAAAGAACAAAATAAATTAAATTTATATTTTTACGACGATGTTTTTTCCGAAAAATAGATGAATATAGGTAGTTAATGAACTCAAAAAAAAAATCTTAAAAAGAGCAGCGGGGCTATTCTCGAAGGGGAGTTTTTTTAAGCCTGTTACGTTTAAATTTCTACTAATCTTTTGTAAAATATTAACAGACCAACTTAAAAGTATCGGGATTTTACCTTCCGAAATCCGGAAGAACTGCGCTGCCTAAATTTATTTTTATGTTCCGGTTTAACAAATCGCTGCCTGCGAGAAGTCGTAATAACCGCCCTACGGCCGGATCCGAAGTATCTTGGGGAAATTCCCCCTGGTTTAAACGAGAAAACGCCCCCACGTTACAAAGTGGAAAATGATAGTAATAATAATTTTCGTTATTATTGTTGTTTTTGGGCTTAAACTGTTAACTTTACAACCTTAATTCCTTTTCCCGGCTTATGTTTTCAATTTTCAGCAAAGGGAAAAGGTTGTTATCGTTAATTTTCTGTCCATAATATGTTTTTTTTCTGCTCTAATATAGGATTTTACTCACATGAGTTAAGATTTGAATCCCAAAGTGCTTACATTTTAGTTGTGCCCTTTTCGTGCTTTTAATTCTCTTTTGTCCAGTTTTTTTCCGGAGAATAACGACCCAACTTCAAAATGTTTATGCTAATTGAAAGCTTTTTTAAAATTAGGTCCTCTTATTTGTAAAATTGTAGAAGCCTTTTCTCTTATAAATCGTAGTAAGCTTAAAATCACAATTCACTAAAAAATGTTTATTGATTTGACGTTTTATAGTAAATTAAAGCTCAGGTATCTAATATATTCATTTACCTTTTAATTAAGTTAGACTTTTTATTTGGATCTAGTTACCTATACTATGTATGTATATGAGTGTGGTATTATAATTAATTAAGCACAAATCTCTCCAACAAAGCTCTCTGAAAACAATATCCAGTAGTCCTTGTTTTTACATCAATCCGATAATATTATTTAGATTACCCAATCGGGATTAATTGGAGGGTTCTCAATTAACATAACTCCTCAACCATATGTTTTATTGGGGATTTCAACTAATCTTCGCTGTTATTTTTACGACTACATTACCTATTGAATTCTTTACCAATCAGAATAGGTGGGGGTTTAAGCTCGCGCATTTCTTGGCTTTTAAGGGATTCTGGAGCAAAGAAAGGAATATGACTTTAATATTCCGAAGATCCTACGGCTACATTGGTGTCTAATTTCTATAAAAAAAACCTTTAGTAGGGATAGGATACGTATACTCGTTTATATACCTACTGATTTCGTGACGACGTTTTGTAATGAAAGAATCGCTTCAATATTTACGATGTTTTCAGTGTTTGACAATAATTTAAAAAGTAATCTCCAAAATAAACAAGACACCTGGCGCCATCTGACGGGAAAAGTACACATTGAGAAATTACTCATCAAATAAAAGTAGGTAATCATCATTCTTATTGGATGGAATACTTTCATTATTCCCAAAGATCTTTGCAAATTATTCAGATAATTTTCATTCTCTCTCCGTTTCATCGCGAAAAAGGAAATGTCAAATTCGCAAATTGTATTTTTAAAGCTTGAATTATTTCTAGGTATATTATTTTTGTTATTCTGTCGCGAGCGATGTTTAAATAATAATAATTGTCGTCTTTGTGTAACGGTTGACATTTTAGTCTTACCTATTTACCTTAATTTATTTTTAATTATAATTTTCCTCATTTCGTCTGCTGTATCAACAACAGTGAAAGCTTCAAATACTCTTACTCAAAAGCTCAAAGATCTGTAGTACCTAATTACTGTTTACACAACTTACATCTTTACCCGGGGTTGTTGATCACAAAATCTTGGAACTTACTTCTGCGAGTACTGGTAATTAAAATAAAATAAATAAAATATTCTTTAGTATATCCAAAGGCGGGTTAATCCTGATGGTAATTATTGCCAGCCAACCCAAGTAACTTGTTTATTTATTTACACAAGTAATAGATACTTTGACACTAGGGCGAGCTTATCGCATATATCAAGAAAATATCTCCGCGACTTTCAGGAAAAGAGTTGCTATCTTTCGGAAAAAAGATCAGGGTTGTTTTTTTACACCTTTTTGGAGAAATCTATACTACATAGGTACTCGTATAAAATATATTTTACGGTCATTCCCTAGATACATTAGTATAATTATAGTATTCAATGTATCTCCTCTATTTTTTTCCATAGTATATTTAGCAAGGTTGTCGAGATCTAAGGTCTCCCGTTTTTAGAAATTTTCGAAATGTCAATATGACTACTCTTATGAATAAATAGATAAAATACTAAAGAAAGAAAAGAAGTCACTACCCTCAGTACGGGGGGAGAGAGAGCAGTGTACGACAAGTTTATTATTTGCGAAAATGTACAAGTTCAATTTACGTATTGGTCGTAAAAACATGAAATATTGTAATAAAAACGTTCATTTATTCAACACAATCAATGTCAAAAGTTTATGGTCGTCCTGATATAGTATAATAGTAATATTATTACATTGGTACCTATATCATGAAGACTTGACATAAAACCCTAAATGTATATAACGATTTTATATTACGTGAGTACCTACCCGTGGCGAAGGGTGGATTTCTGCAGAAGGGAAGCCGAGGCTAACATTTCTTACGGGATTATGTCAGATTAGACATTATTATACCTATATTTTTTCCAAAACGTAACTCGATGGGAATCGTGTTCTTAGGTAGCTTCGCGCCTGGCACTATCTACGCAGTTTATTATTACTGCGATTGAGTTATAGCCTGTCAAGTGAGAGATGTTCTCGAATTCAATTTGAACAACAATTTTGTTTGCTGGCAACAATGACATTTTTATTGAATTTCTACAAGTGTAACCACTTATTAAAAAGCTACAAGTATCGCCGCCATCGAAAACCATATCTTTCTTGATAGACTATATTATATAAAGAATGTAATAAAAAAATGTTAGCCTTCTTAGCTATCCTGCCACAGAAATCCACATTTAGTTATAAAATTTATTCACTAGGGCAAGCTTTTAGCAATGCTGCAATATCTTCTAGTGACCGTAAATTAGAATTATCTATACTGATTTTTGAAAATTCTGTGTGTTTTTGATTCCCAAAAACAAAAAAATATCGTAAATATTGCATATTTAATTTTTACAAACAATGAGATACTACGACCCACAGTTTGGACGGTGCGGAATAAAAAGCTTTTATTGTCTTATGTAACGTAAAAGTTTAGGGCCAAAATTAAATATTTATAACAGTGGCTCGGGACACCGTACACACGCACACACACACACACACTCACACACACACACACACGCACACAAGGTTGACAATAATTTTGGTTAGTAGGATTAGGTTACTCGGGAGCAGGGTTCCACAAGTCCCGCATTTATGATATTTTTCAAATAATTATCATTAGATTTGAATTTTGTCAAAGATTGATAATTATCATATTATGAATGAATAAAAATGCATTTAATTTTCTCTTTGATAAAAACTGCTAATGGATAATTTTTAAATAAATAAATCTTTATTAGCCACAGACCAAATATAAATAACAAATCTTATTAGACACAGAAGTATGCCAAAGGGGGGACTTATTGCAAAAAAGTGTCGTTTATCAATATATACCACCTCAATATCACTTTACATTTATCTACTTCAATTAAGTGCAGTTTGATTATCAATACAAAATCAAATTACTCAGCAAAAAAAACAACACATGCAAAATGAAGAAAGAGCATTACTACCCCTACTCAAAGCTCGGCATTTTCTATTCATGTGATAGAATTAGTGTTCCCATTACATGTTTCTTTCCCTAAATTGTCACCTATCTCTTTATACTGAAACGACGGGGTCGTTAATTTTTCTTTATGGCTTTTAATACTTTTTTTATGCATGTTCTATGACTTGAATTGGAATAATATGAATCATTCATAATTACATGTAAATTTCAATTGATAATTATAACTTGATAACAATTATCATCACAGTTATCAGCGAACCCTGCGTGATACACATACCTACATATAAAGTTAACAATAAATTTGGTTAGTACGATTAGGTTTACGGAGAAATATCTGGGAAAATGGCGTAAAAACATTAATGGCCAACCTTTTTCTAATAGCGTACGACGACACGATAATAATATTGGCACTTTGTGCTTAAATGTAATAAACTACTTACTTCCTTCCTTCCTCCATTTGCCTTATTAATGATTCACATTGTTTTCCAAAGAGCTCTACATAAATTATTACTTAAATGGTTCACAATACCTCTATCGTCATTATTTTTTAAAAATGGTTTTATTATTGAATTTCTTTATTTACACTTTTAATTAAAAAGAATTCACGATTAATTAAGTTAATTAATTAATCATTGACTTTAAAGAAAAAAGAATCACCAACAATCACATCGTATACGAATCTGCGATAAGTTTCCCCTAGTGAACAACGATTTATAAATTGTACTATGTCCATTTTTATGTTTATATGTATTTCTTGTTCACTTAAAGATTAAATAAATAAATCAATAAAAAAACACCGTATTCAAAAATAAAACAAGTAACAAAACATGAGCCCACAAATCCAAAAGTGCATTCTTGCTCTCGAGAACGATGTTGGATTTTGCAATTAGCATAATAAAATTACAAAAGCCTTGCAAGATTCTTGCAGCAAGACCTCATCTGTCATGGAATACGTTGATATAAAAGCACCCTACAAAAGTCTTGATGGTTGACAAAGAGACAGTGATATCAATAAAATAAAAACAAGTTAAATAAAGATTGGATACAAGTCGACGAACGGCTCTATCGTTATCCATAGAATAAGTATCACCTATGTTGACCGTTCAAGAATGACACGGTTCAAATTATCAAAGGATTTCATTGGCCACCCAAGTCAAAAGTTTATTGGAAAAATATTTGATTATGTAGATGATGATTGTCTAACTGGAATTTTGTTTTATATTCCGATATAGAGATCGATCTATTTAGATAAAATTTTATTTACCTAAATATCTCGTCAGATTTTAATAAATTAACATGAATATCGAATTCGTAGAAGTATTGAACAAGTGTTTCACACCAGTAGGTACGATTTATGAAATTCATTAATTGGTTTAAAATAATGCGCTTTATCCTTATTTCTATTTTTGTTTGATCAAATACTGAGATTTGGAAACCCACAAACATCTGTTTACGCGATAGTTCTATCGAGCTTGCAAATCTTTTTTTATTTATTTTTTATTTTTAAAAAATGAATCTGGGTTTGTCGAAATAAACCCAAATACATCTTTGTACACTTCACAGAAAGCTTAAAAGCTTGTGTTGTGAAACGGAGTAAGTCGGGGATTGAACCCGCGCCCACTGGATTAACAGTCGAGCGCGTTACCAACCAGGCTACCGACCACTCAAATCGAACCTTGAAAAATTACGATTAGTTACCTAAAATCAATGTTGATCTTAGTATGGAATTACCGCTCTCAGATTTTCTCAGACATCCTTTAACTCCTGGATGCAGAGACCTTTTCCCTTCTTTTTAATTCTCACTTTTTCTGAGACCGATCCATTCCCCTTTTCTTCAGTCACAGTCCCCACTCACAGCTCATTCTTAAGTTTCGAATTCAATAGCGGGAAGATTTAATGTTTCAACGCATTTTTTTTATTAACTTTTACAGAATTACTGCGTTAATTCCTTAGGGATTGAGAAGAATGTTTACAAAAGCTAACTTTATATATAATGTATTATTGTTTTCTGTTGGGGCATCTATTCGTTATACAATGTCTAATTTTACATTTAATTACTACTTCTATTCCAACGCATTTTATTGTCCGTACCACATTATTTTTTAACAGGGTTTGAAAAATATGAAACTTATCATTGATCCTCCGGTTGACATTACTTCTTCTTCTGCAGCCACTCAGGTCCATTGTTGGACATAGGCCTCCCTTTGATCCTCCACAGGTCTCTGTCTTGGACACAATGCATCCATCCACCACCGCATTTCCTGATATCGTCGGACCACCTTGCCTGGGGTCTACCGACGCTTCTTCGGCTTGTTCTTGGCCGCCATTCTATTATCTTCTTGGCCCATCGGGAGTCTTAGCACCTGGCAACTTGCCCAGCCCAGCTTTATTTAAGGCTAGCGACCCTTTCCGCCACATCGGTTACTTTGGTTTTCTCTCTGATACGAACATTTGGTACCCTGTCCCTTAAAGAAATGCCCAGCATCTTCCTCTCCATAGCTCTCTGTGTCTTTAACAGCTTATGTAGAAATTACTTAAGAAATACCATTAATGAAACCACTCATCAGTTGTCATTTTTCATGCACTATCTGTTAATTCCATTCTCGTTGCTTTTCTATATTTCAATAAAATCATATTATACTCGTGAGTTCATAAAACAGTATGTAAACTTTTCTACGACTTTGACATAATTTTCAATTGATTGTTAATTACTATCACTTGATAATAATTAACAATCATTATTAGAATATTCTTCTTCGTCAGCCTTGGTCCCTTCACAGCTGGATATAGGCCTCTTCCATTTGTTTCCAGTCTTTTCGATCCCTCCACTGTCTACACGCTACCGAGATCACGTCGTCCGCCCATTTTGTCTATGGGCTTCCGACACCTCTTCTATTTTTCCATGGCCTCCACTTTACGAGTCTGGGAGTCCATCTTTTCTCGTCTTGTCTTGCTATCTGCCTAGAATATTACCATTTGATTTTTTTTTTTTTATAAAAAGGATCTGGGCTTGCATACACAAACCCAAATACTTTCCTGCACACCTTGCACTAGGCTAAAAGCCTGTATCGCAAAGTGTGGAATACATCGCCAGCGCCGGGGTTTGAACCCGGCACCTCCCGCTTGAGAGACTGCCGCCTTAACCAACCGCGCCAACCACGTATAAAATTATCAATGACGTATCACCGGGTGATTACCAGTGGTAATTATTAATGATAATCACCATGATAATTTCTTTTATCGTGATAAGTTTCATATGATAATAATTATCATCAAACCTTGATTTCGACACATTTTATTATTTTCTCTGTGAGATTTTATTGTAACACATTTCTCTATAGGTTCCTACTATATTTTACTTTGTAGATTAATTATAATTCATCTCGTTTTATGTACTTATTGTTTAATGGATGTCTAGTATAATTAACTCTAAGCTCGTTTAACGACTTGATTAACGATTACACTAAATACTGAGATTACTTATAGACATTTAGAATACCTACTAGGTACATCACTTATAATTAATCACTCACTATTTTTTTTATAATACAATAGTCCTATGTTTCAGAATAGTTCATTTCTAATGTCTCATCCACATGCTCGCCGACCACCAGGTTTTTTGTGTGAATGAGTCAAAAGACGTGCGGACGGGGTGATTGTCTTGGATTGTATACGTTATCGACGTCTTTTTACTCATTCAAAAAAAAAACGTGGAGGGTCGGCGAGCATGTGGATGAGGCATTATATAGTTTTACCTTTGATTTCACCAACTTTTTTAAGTAATAGAAAATATAAGCTTGTCTGAAATTTTGTATAAAATTTGAAACAGTTGACTCGTTTATTTTGGTATTCCTCGCCTTAGAATATGGTAAAATCCACTATTATCTTCTAAGAATGTCTTTTTATGCTTGATCGTATGGAAAAAATACATCTTAGAAGATTTTGTGCCATCTCTAAAGTCTCTGAAGTTTTTCCGTCAGTCGTCAAGAGATGAAAGCTTGCCTGCTCCTACGATCACGGAAATTTTATCATTGTCTACTCATCGAAAACACTATGAATATTGATAGATTCTCTGACGTAAGAAGATAAGTTAGCTCTGCACATACATATGTTTTGTTGCCTGTTGAATCTTCACGGCAACCACTTAAATTTTTAAGTCATTCCCACGCAGAATTGTATAACTATTTTGTACAAAGTTTTTGGGTATACTACAGAAATTTTCGGGTATACATGTATACAGAAAAAACTAAAAATATGGTTTAAGTAAACATCTTACACATAAGATTTATACTGATTATTATTTTAAAGTTTTTAGACAATCCCTAGGGGAGAAATAACAAAGTATTTTAGTGGTTTACAACAATAGCAATATACAAAAACGGATCATAAACGTGTCTTCAACCAACAGGCGTGATTCTGAACTGCGATCGCTGATATTTTTCACTGTCTATCACAAGTGATAGAGGCTACATTCGTAATAACCATTTGAATTTATTCCTCAAATATTTCTACTTTATTCAAAGTATGGAATTTGCGAATATAACAACCTGTGAATAATGTGAACATCAATAAATACATTTTCTTCTATTATTTTTTTTTTAGTCAGAGTCAGACACGGTCCTCGACCCCGTGCAATGATTGTGCCATAATTTTATTTCGAAAAAAAACGTAATTACCTATTTACTTTCACAGCATTACCTTTTTGTTATTATAACATATCTGCTAAGCGGCATCACCCGTAAATCGGGTGCAGAGCCGTAATAAGTAAAGAAGAAGAACATATCTGCTAAAATATGAAACTTTAAATTCGAAACATAAAATATGATTAACATTGTACTCTGTTACTTTTCACAGCATGCTATTAAATAACAATCATAGATGTTCTTTATTTTATTACAGACTTTATCCTGTTTTTTTTTATAGTTTCATGGTTCTTCTTATACCATTGTAATATATACTTTAATTCTTAACAATAATAATTAAGAATGACTTATAATATTATATAAAAATAAAATAAAAATGTAATAAAATGTTAAGCTATTTAACATTATTCCATTATGTTTCTCTTTGTTTTTAATTATATCTGTTGTGGTTTTACAGACATCCAATAAACTAATATAACTGGTCACATAATTTTCTTTATACGCTGTTAACTATATAAAGGAATTATTTATAATTTTATATCTTTAGAAGGGATAAACAACTTCATAGTCTAAAACAAATGTAAAATTGGTTGAATATTAATTCTGTAGAACTCTATTATTAATTTAATGTTAACTTGTCTTAGTTCTACTTACATATTTATGTTTTGATTTAACATGTTTCGGCTTGTTAGGCCATTTCCAAAAACTAAGATGATAAGTTTTTGAGAAGGGCCTTTCCTTTAGAATCCATTTTTATAGCTACTTACAAAATTGTTTCAAAAATCCACTGTAGCTAACTTATTCCTTACTATTTACTTTATTCAAATAAATAAAAATAAATAAATAAAATATTTATTGAAAGAAATATATTTTCTCCAAATGGCGGGTTTATTGCCATAGGCAATGTCTGCCAACCAACCACTAAAAATACGTATTGTTTACTTTGTCAATTGTGTAAATTTTGAACGAATTGCGTGCAAACGTTTGTAGTTATTTGCGATTGTAACTTCATAACCAAATGTCTTTGGTTAACAACCTTCTTTCCTCACAAACTGCTATTGTTTTGGTGTTTTTGGTGGATGATTATAAAATTTCAATTCGAGCAAAATATAAAAACATGGAATTAATTACAGTTCGAAAACCCACTGTGGCCGATTGCCCATTGACAATAAATTTGTAAAGATTCTCGTAAACATCTCTCTGATTTATTAGTTCTATGGTTTTAAGTTTATGTCGATCAGACTATAATATATTTTATTGAAACCTATCCATATATCTTATAACTATAACCTCCCTGTAGTACTGTTTTTTGAGGGATGAGATCTCTAGTTAGAGATTGCTTTTAAAGTACCAACATTAAGTAAGCAAATATTATTTCGTATTGTAATTAGATGCTTTGGTATTATTAATGTATTTGATTTCGAGAGCTTTAACACAAGGTAGAAGGCTTACGTTAGTGCTTTTCCCCACCTGTTTTGAATTAGTTAATAATAAGTATATTACTAAATTCCTACCAGCCAACAGCTGTGTGTTTTCTCTAAACACCTTTCAACAAATTAGCATAAGTCCCCCGCTCAATTCAGACGTATTCAAAACTCAAAATGTTTTAGTGAAATCAGTGTAATAAATATTTCAGAAGCATCCCTTGAATTCGTTTCGAATATCTTCCAACGTATAATATATGCAAAGATATACCCCTCCAAAGTGTTGTATTTCGTTGAAACTATCAGACAAGTCAAACTTTAAAATCGTTTTATTAAGTAGGTACATTTCAAAGTTTGTATTTTGTAAGTTGATATGGAATACTAAATGTCCAAACATTGTCCAGACTGGTTATGCTTATGAAAACTAAGATAATTTGATGCAAATTGTACGGAGAGATTCGTTCGTTTCCAGCAAGAAAGTGTTATAATTGTTTTTTTTTCTTTTAAATGAATCTGGGTTTATCTAAATAAACCCAAATACATCTTTGTACACTTCACAGAAAGCTTGAAAAGCTTGTGTTGTGAAGTGGAGTAAGTCGGGGATTGAACCCGCGCCCGCCGGATTAACAGTCGAGCGCGTTACCAACCAGGCTACCGACCACCTCAAAGAGATGAGGGAGAAATCTGTATATGGATCACGAGTGTTTAGAAACGTGAATGACCGAATAGACTGAAAACACCTTTAAAAAGTGAACGAGAGAGATCTCTCTGCCTACCTTATAAGTGACCTGCAGGGTTTTTCTAGTTAAAAAAACGTATTAAAAAAAAGAGTAAACAGTACCTCAAATATCCACATCCACTCTGAATACACATTTAATAACTAAATGAAAATTCAGTTAATAAACTTAATTATTTTTATATCAGGTATTTTCCTCGACAGTTTTTTTAATTAAGCACACCTGTGACACGTAATACCAACCATTCAATAGTCTTCCATCACTCAGCCAACCTCACATACCTTCACTACTTCGTCGTTTCCTTTTAATTTACACCCGTATGTTTAATGGCAGGTAAACCTGAGGGTTTTATTGCCGTAAATTTAATCAAGAACAATGTATCATTCATCAAATTACTCCTTGGCATTTGTATGTTTCTCATGGTTTTCCCTAAAGAATGGTTTAAAATGGTTTTCAGTTAAATTTTCGTATAGGATTTTCTAAATCTCACACTACCACACAATACATGTAAAGTGCAGGGTTCGTTCATAATTTCATGACAATTATAATGATATTTATTTATTTGATAATGATTCAATATACGAAATGAAGATATTTAAACATTGATAATAATTATCAAGAGATAATTATCGAAATTAATCAGAGTCCTAAAGGAGGCAAGGCTTCGTGCGGATGATGCGGGGGACAGAAGGACTTGGAGGATGAAGACTAGGAGAGCCGACCATGAGTAAATAGGACAAAGGCGAGGGTGAAGAAGAAGAATTATCGGTAAAAATGTCAAGACGGTAAAAACGAAATGTGTTTTTTTATAACGACTTTAGTGAAAAAGAAAACCCATAACACATATAGTGCTTCAAAAAAACTAATAATTCTAGAAGATTTTATTATCATGTTTGTACCATGATAATTATCAATCGTTTATTACGTCAAGATAGTAACAAAAAAATTCTCACGAATTTATTTAAAAACTCAATAATCACAAAAATGATTCATACACATTATATGAATTGAGTACACGGTTGGAGCAGTTATTTGAGACGGCAATCTCTCAAGGTAGAGGTACCGGGCTCGATCCCTGGCGTTGGCGTTGTAATCCACACTTTGCTATACAGGGTTTCAGCCTAGTGCAAAGTGTGTAGGAAAGTATTTGGGTTTATTTATGCAAGCCCAGTTCCTTAAAAAAAAAATGAAAATATTTAATGACGCTTAACAATGTTTCTTAATTATTCTTATTGTAAAATTGTTGCTAATTATCATTTGGCATTGTAACTTATAATCAAAAAGAGAAACATAAAATCTCTAAATTTTACTAATCATATGATAATTTTTTATGATAATTCTAAACTTAATGATAATTTTCGTATATTTGAATTGTTTGAATCCTGAGTATTTAAAATAACATCTCTCGAAATATCTCCACCTTTTCACTTAGTATTACGTTAATTTAATTAATTAATTGTTATTTTGTACGCGAGTTTGCGTAAACGGATATTCTGTCGGAGATATTTTACATATTAGTTTTACCTCTTTACGTTTCCTGCTTTCAATTTGCCATTACAAATAAACACAGCTATATTTAGTTATTTTGAATCAGTGTTAAATCCTATTAAAAGAAGGCGTATTGACATTTAAAAAAAATCTAAAAACGTGAGACCTTAGAACTCGACAACTGTTACTTAATATGCTTTGGAAAAAATAGAGTAGATACATTGAACCTTTATCTAGGGAATGACCATAAAAGATTTTTTATATCTTGTATAGATTTCTCAAAAAAAAAATGTGAAAAACACCTCTGATCTTTTTAACGAAAGACAGAAACTCGTTTCCCGAAAGTAGCGGATTTTTTTTTTACAGTCGACACTACTTTGTTTTACCGTGGACGATGACTGATAAGTGAAATTGAAATTATAACAGTTCACATTTTTTTACAGTATCGGTAATATTGTCACGTAATCACGCCGTTAGACGGATAATTTTAGATGACGCTGAAGGCGCGGCTATCGCGAAATGTCTTTAATTCCATACATATTAGAAGAAGTTCCAAAAATTGCCACGGTCCTGCGTTACATTCTTTCCCGGCTGATGGAGAATACTGCAACAAGTTTTCAATCTTTAATTTTTTACACCGTTTGAAGAAAATTGAAAGGGACTGAATTTGTCAGTTAGGTAGATAGTAGAATCAAATAATATTGAGTAGGTAAATCTAGTTGATGCCTCTCTAGATGACGAGCGCCATCTCGCGATGTCAGCGGAATATAAACGCTCCATAATGAGACGCCACTGGATGAAAATCTGGAGATCTTTAAATAAAATAGACATTTTATAAGATTGCATGTTTTTATCGAGTCATCATCGAATATTATATGAAGAAATCGTATTATCATTGGATTCTATGATTGAAATTGTGATTATGAATACAATTTTTTATGTGGGACTAAAACATTTTCAGCATTTAGAACGAGAGAGAGAGAGAGAATGGATGCTGTCGTCATATGATAGGGAGCAGTGTAAGTTTAAAGGGGAGGCCTATGTCCAACTCTGGATGCGAAAGGGCTGAGAAGAAAAGAAGAAAAACGAGTATCTTCCACAGACTTTGAAATTATTTATTTATTTATTTATTTATTTAAACTTAAAGTAAACAACAAACACATATAAATATACAAAATGGACATAGTACAGATTATAAAACGTTGTTTACTAGGGCGAACTTATCGCAGAACTGCGATTTCTTCCAGTTAACCCCAAAATTAATTAAATACGGCTACTAGTTTACGGAAATTCCATATCCTTCGTCAACCCGATACAAAGTTTGAACACACGAAGGACTCGCAAATGTTCGTAAACTAGTCACCGCATTCAAAACATTTTAAAATCTGTGGATGATACTCAACATTGTCTTTTCATTCTGATTTTATTATAATGAATTTTCACCAAGAACCTTCGGTCAAAACATTAAACATTCTGAAACATTTACTCCTGGAAACGCAGGGAGGTCACGAAAGGTCATCATATTATATAAGGAAGACTTAGTAGAGACAAAATAGTTCATACAAATCACCACAATCAACTAAGATTAATAATAAGAAGTTTGAAAAAGTTACCAACAGCTGCGACCATTCCTTCAATCTAGGAGAGTTTTTCTTCATAGTTCCAACAAAATCAATCCAATATTCAACATCTGCTTCGAAGATAGTAGTTGATTTAACGATTTTAATATTTATCATTGGTTTGATCCGTTCCATTTTGTTCTTATTGAATTACAGAAACGTATTAGATAATTATCCCATAGCGTCTCGTACCTTTCTAAACTAAATTTAAGTGGAATAGCTGGTACTTTAAACTACAATATACAATGCTTAGTAAGAGTGTTTGTGATCACCTAGTTGTACTACGATTGCAATGGATAATTATCTTGATAACTATCAACGATAATTATCAACAATTAGGGGAATTTCAAAGACTTCTTCTTACTAACGGATACAGTGACATAATATATTTTACACATTAACCTAAACCTTTGATAATCAGACCTACCTGTGCTATTTTTACTGTTGGATGTCAAAATTCTGTGTCATAGATTTGAAGATGTGGTCTAACAAAAGGGTATACGATAAATAAATAAATACATAATGATAATTATCAAAATAAATATGCAATGATAATTATCAAGCTAAATGTGCAATAATATTTACATTATGCGATGATAAATACCAAGATAAATATGCAATGTCCTTTTGGTGATTGAGAATGATAATTAAAAAATATATCAAGAAGAAAATTCTATTTTATTAATGCTTTTTAATGATTTTTCAACAGATTTTTTTTAATCAATATAATAATTTCATCAGTTATGACAATTACTTTTGTTTTTGGGTACATAATCGGATAAATATCTGATAAGATGATTATCGTAGATTTATCAATGACTATAGTTATCTTGATACTTATTAACCCTGTGTATTGTACTACTATTACTTACTAGACAATGTAACTGCACAAGTTAACACTCAGATAACTAACATGTATGAACCTTATGTGTCATATGTAGTTAGGTAATATGAGTCTCATAGGTGTTGTATTACGAACACGGGTTAAGTTATAACGTACTTCTATGGAAGCGCTTTGTGAAGCTTGGGTCATTTAATAAGGACATGGAACTTTCGCCATAAGAAGTTAACTTCTGTAATATTCATACTGATGGCTCGTATCTCTAGGAATTTTGTTTAAAACATACCTATAACCTACCTTCAAGTTGTACGTCTAGAATATGTCTACGCTACTACTTCTACGCCTTCTTCTACACTCTTCGATCTGTGTAGCACAAGAAAGCATTTAATGTAGACCTTGTAAGGATTCCACGGTAGCCTCAAAGATCCTTATCCTTCGTATATCGTTACTATGAAGCAGAAGGGATCTGGACCTATGCCGTTAAATAGGCTTTCCCATACCTACATTTAACAGAATGAAAATAATATCCTGGTGCTTTGCCTGAAGAGAAAGACGGAGGAAATTTGGGGGCGAAGGGCTCAAAGTTCGGGGTTTGTGCAAGTCATCGGTTAAATGTGGACCACGAGAGGGCTCGATGATTTAGTGAGTGTTGTCCAGAATAAATCTTCAATACCGTAGATCTGACCACGGCCACTCGTTTTAACTAATTACTTGCGTAGTTTTTTGGTATTCGTTACAACAAATTTATGTAGATTTTTTTTCGATAATACGTATATAGCTTAATGCCTGATTTTTTTTAAGATTGCTCAAAAGTATAGACTGAAAAATAGTTGTTAGGCAAAAACTATCATAGAATATTATTAAGTTGGAACAAAATAGTATGTAAAATAAGAAATAAGAGGAAATAATGTAAACAGAAACACACATACGGAATAATATTATTCTCCACGTATGTTTTGTACGCGAAATAAATCTTGTCCCATAACCATGACGACCAAGAAGGACCATAATATTCTTGTGGATAATGTTCTCTTACATTATACCCGTATTCTTCTCATACTCGTATGTACAGTACTGAGTACATATAGGAATGCGCGAGTGTTCATATGGAAAAGAAGCAATGTGTCCCATTCTTTCATACATTCCCCATACATTATAGTCCTCGGTTGGTATTATATTCCACGACTTAACAAGCTTGTATTATTTACCCTGTCTTGATAAAAACGTTATATTATTGTTATTATTTTCTCCTTTCATAAATATACTAACTGCGTATATAGTTTTGTCTCAGTGGTAAAATATAAAATTCTGTAAAATACTATATGTACTTACTCCTATTACATTTTCTGTAATATTAAAAAACCTAAGTTCACGAGCAGAAAAAATCTGTCATTTCCTATCCAATCTTTCTTCAGTTCTACATTTTAATTTCAGAAATTCAATCAGATTCAGAGAAGTTCAGAGATTAATAAAATTTCAATCTTCATTAAACGTCTTTCTCTTCTTTTAGTAGACCTGTCTATCTGTGAAACAGAAATTACGGCTCTTGAGATGATAAGGTCCAACTGTCTCCACATCTCTTAGGTGGTCTTCCAGGTGGACGGTGTCCAGAAGGAATCTCATTAGTTACTGTATGCGATCCTCTGTCACTATTCTTTCTGGCTAAGTGACCTCTTCGTACCTTCTTCTGGATCTGATTCACCGGACTATGTCCTGTATTTCGCAAGTTTTCCGTATGTATTCAGAAAACTAGTTCAAAAACCAATTGTATAAAATTTATACCCAATTATTACAGTTTTTCAACATTGGTTATTATAGTGCTGCATGTCCTCTTTGGCATTATTGCAGTTTGGCGGTATTGGATATTCAATGTAACCGCATATTCCCTTTTATCAAAATATCATACATAAGAAATGGCATTTCCGAAAGCATAACGATTCTATTGTTCTTGTCCGTATTACCACATGGACTGGATCACCAGATATTACCTCTGCAGTCTCCACAATGCAACGACATACGTATTATTGATATACGTATACAATATACCGTCTGTTTTATCGCACTCAGTTTTATAATATCATTGCGATATAGCTTCAAACATTCGGTGCATTTTTTTCTTCAATCTTTTGCCATAATACTGTGAAATATTTTTTTTCAATTCGTTGGGCTAATTTTGTATTAGATAGTGCCCTTGTTTTCTTACCCTCAACTGACGTTAAATTGTATTTAACTAACGCATCCTAAGATTTGCTTTAAATCTCCATAGTCATTCAAGTAATGTAAGCAAAACCTGACGATACTTGCAGCTCTTTTTAAGCAATACTAAAAATGAAAGAAAGATTGTATTATTATTGTAGATGTGTTTTGGATTATACACAGTTTATGTCAAAACCTGAATTCCACTTCATCAATACTATAATGCGTAGGCTTCTTTATTCTCACTTCTCTTTCCCTGGTCATCTTAGGTACGCAGCTACTCTCTTATGTCGTCGCTGCTTCTTGCTGGCTGCCTTATGCCTACCCACTTTTTTCCAGATAATATGTGTCTGCTATCCATCATTCTACTCCTTCTCCAATTATACTCCTTGATAAATAGCACATTGACACTTTATAAGATGATTATACACATCATAACTCTAAGCCTAATACAATAATTAGACTTTTAAAGATAGTCATACGATATTGGGGTCAATTTAAAAGGACCTATCTTACAAGGTTTTCAATTTTCAGTATCAAATAATTGGACCTTTTATAAGTATCACAAGACAACGACACGGCAGGCATTCAAAGCACCAATTTAATGATGTACATATTTTGAATTGTGTATCCTTTGTTATTCAGTTGGGCAAAAACTTTCTATAAAATTTAATAACGCATACCTTCGTAAAAATATATTCAATGTCTGTTTTAATAAGGTGCTGTAGTTTTGTTATTGATTCGTATCGAGAACACATCATTAATATTTCGTGAGGCTTTTTAATTTTATTTCTGTTTAGATTGATTCCAACTACATTGTATCTCATACCATCTTCCCTACATGGTACGACTATACAGATACAGCATTCTCGCTATTCAAGACTTTTGGGGGGTACGAGTATAAATTCTCTAGCCAATTTTTCTACAACATTTTTACGATTCTTACCAACTCCAAAAAAGAAATGAACTTTCGATTCTTAATTTGATTTTGACGATTGTCATCTTCCACTACCCACAAATATCTATCATTTTCGATCGTATTAAAAAACCACACTTAGCAGTTTCGGTAACCTTGTGGAAGATCTATGAAGGTTTGAAAGTACGTAAGTGGCTCAGGCACCTTGTCGCCCAACGCAGATGATTTTCCCAGCAACTTTGTGTGCAAATAAAACACAGCAGTAACATTAAATCTGATCTAAAGAACAACACACCATCCGATATTATTATCGAACAACCGACCCGCTGCGCTAGTCCATCGACAACATTTTACGTATAACATATTTCTTTCGTTTCGTCGAATAGGTACTTCTAAAAAAAAACTGTAAATTCAAACGTTTAGATAGGGCGTTTGGCTTGACTTGGGTAGGTTTGCTAGCATTTTTGGCCGATCTAATCTAGTGTCGGTTTTTTCATAAATCAAAGTTTATTGAGACTTGGAGTTCACGGTAAGTATATCAAACGTGTGGACCTGGCATAAAGTATTCGACGAGCTTCTCTAACTTTTAGACATCTGAAAAACCTTCGTGACACGGTAGAACCGATATAAGTTCTTGTGTCAAACGCGACATACAGGTTTACCATTGTTATTTCCTTAAAAACCCAACTGAACTTTCACAGATTCACTAAATCAAGCGTTCTGATATCTTTAATAAACAAATACCTAGTTATTTTATTTCTCTACAATCTGATTAATTGGCTATTTAAATTATTTAAATAGGCAAACGATAAGATAATTTCAAACTAGTTGATCTTGAATGATATTGATCCGGTAATAAATTGTTATTAAGCATGGATTAAATCATTAATGACAGATTAACTGCTCTGGCGATAATGAAGAATTAAATTATCAATGATTCAGTGTTATAAAGTTGATTTATTGATCAATGACTTTTTAAGCTTTTTTATCATTTTATAGGTTTCTTATTACATTAATATTTAATGTTTATTAAATTATGATTGGAACTTAAAAGTTATTGTATTTGATTTACGACTTTATAGCCCTCACACATGCATCATATGAAAATATATATTTTTTTAACAATTATGTCGAGAAACATTCACCATTCAACCCTAAACACACCTGTGTGTGTATTCTTACAACTTTTCAGAGTAAATCATACTCTCAAAAAATCGTACCTTGTGTAGCGTTCGAACCTACACCCCACGGCTGTGTAGCAAGGATTCTACCTACTAATCCACAGGTCATCTTAGGCTAACCGCGAAGAAACTCAATTATAAAGGCCAAAATTTCTGTGCCATCTGTTGGAGAGATGAGAAAGTATATTTTAAATAATTTTGGAAGCGATAGATGATGCAATATTTATGCATATTTTAATTTATTTAAGCTGGTATTTGGCTTGGGTTGATTTGTCATCCGACCTTTGTGTGTAAAGTTATGTGCAATAAAGTTTTTATTTATTTATTTATTATTTTTCCTTCAGGAGCTTGTTGAAAAACGCAGGTTGACGCCTGTTAATCGGCCTTTTTGACTAGTTAAGTGTTCAATAAAAATATAGTATATAGCAACTTTATTTTGATTGGATATTTTTAACTAATTATATGTTTTTCTTTTGCTTTCAGATTCTGTACATCATGTGTTAGGTATGTATTAATTGAACAATATTTACTTCTGGTGGTTCCATCCGTCTTGACCACTGTGCGGACATTAGCTGCAATTGGAGTTCAAGATTGTATTGTTGGTAGCCTTGATTGTCGAATCTTGTCATAAGAGCTGTCAAAGGTTCGCAATATTCTTACATTGTATCTTTTACAAGTAACCTACAATGCCGAAAATATTACAGAGTAGCGCTAGAGAAATCATTTTAAAGAAAATATAGTTTTGCGAGTTGGAAAAAGAAAAAAATACTCCGATAATCCCTTCAAACCGCCATCACAAGTTTGAAAAATAATGTTGCCAGTTTATTCTAACAATCCAAAAGTTTTTTTAAACAATTCGGAAATATAATTTGAAAGTAGCGAAAAAATGTAACCAACTCGCATTATCACATCAAGCAACACTAAACCAAGTTTGCACCAGGGGACTTCTAACGCGAAATTGTCTGTAAATAAATACCTACGTGTAAAAGAAGCCAGCGTTGAATTCAATAATTCAATACGAGTAAGTCTATATGTGTTTTTTTTTTCATAAACGAAAAATATATTTAGTAGTAGGGGTACGTAGTTAATAGGGTGGAAAGGGTCATAAATACGTTTTCATAATATTTTCATGTTAATAACAATGCCCATAAAATAAATTTCTACTGTTTACAACCGAACTGTGCATAGTACGTAAACCATCTCACCCGTGGGGACCAGGGACGTTCCTAGGGATTAAAAACATACATGCATGCATAAATAATTTTACAAAGGATTAGCTCTGGATTGCTTTTTATGGTATACTAGCTGTAACTCGCGGATTTGCTTGTGAGTATGTTTTAAGAGGCAGATAATGTATACGCAGCTCACCGCTTTTTGTAAGTATTGATGTTTTTTGGCTAATAACGGTTTATTTATTTCATTCTAATTTGCCAAATCTCATATTCGTACCATGGCTAGTTTCCGAGATATTCGTATATTCTGAAAAACTTCTAACCCCGTTGCTCACCCCTTTATGGGCGGAATTGCAGAATTTCCAGAAGTCCTTTCTCAGTGGAAGGTTTTGTATTACAACATGTACCTTTCAGATTTCACTTTACGGTTGGCCGTTTGGGCCGAGTGTTGATGATTGAGTAGGTCAGTCAATGATTTAGTCAGGACACTTTGGTTTATATATAGACATATTGTACTTTACGAGTGTATTGTTTTTGTATGAAGCATACTGTGTTTGTTTTATATTTTTCAAAACAGTGTTACCAACAGGAAATAACATAATGAGAAAATTTAGTTCCTATTTCCTACCTACCATTACTGCGGAGTTATTAAAAAAGTATATTATTTCTCTCTCTCTATGTAACTTTATATTATTCATTACTAATTGGTTGTACCCGGTATTGTCTGGAAAAATAATATCTTTGTTTTTAATATGGTCAGAATACTGCAGTGTACTAAATGGAACCGACATAAAAACTCGTCAGCTATGAATAGAAAGGTTCTTACTGACAAAACCAAAATTATCAGAGAAATGAAATCAAAGTTTCGCGCTCATACTCGTTTTTTACACACATACCTTATTTGTTTCGTTATTTAAAAAAATGCCAACTATGCCACTAGAATAGCGCCACCCTTATCTGTGATAGTTGACCTGTGATTTTTTCACTGGACTCGTCTGCGAGTGAGTCCTCGTGTGGATTAAAATCATTTTGGTGCTAAGAAAACACCTAACAAACTAACAAGCCAGGGCTGTCGTCTTCTACACGCAAAAGTGATTTTAACACGATATGGAATGATTTCTACATTCAAACATAGGTGATGCTATTATAGTCTTTGAACTTACCACTAGCTGGCGCTAGTGGTGCATTGCAAATAGAGACTTGTTGCAAAAACTTCAATACATTTTTTACAAATTTATTAACATACATACACGGATCCTTGTCGTTGTTTGTATCGACAACATGATACGAAAAAAATATTTTAACAGTTGAATCGTGAATAATATTTGCTCGGTTGTTTTAACTTTTTATTTTTTTTATTGTATCTACTACGTTTGATATTCACAGAAACAAAACCCTGAGTAAATACGACCAAATACGTAATATTAATATTATGACAAGCTAAATAATTACAACTTTAAAAGGAAAACATATCAAAACTTTTGTATGATAATACCCATCTACACATACAGGATGGTAGAAAAGAAATCCTGGAATTTAGACGTTAAAGGTAATGTTATGGTTCTAGCCTTAAAATAGGTAGATTTTTTTCATGCATTAGGGCCGGTTGCTCTTAATCAATCACGATAGGAACAATAAATTACCGTTGCCGTTACTGATCAGTAAACGTATTAAATGCGTTGCTTCAAAATACCGATGACGTCAGTTATAAAATAGCAAGTATGAGAGAACGAATCTACCAGTATCGCGCACCAGTACACGTTGGTACTAGGTATACGTTTACTGGACCTGGCGGCAGCGGTAAACGGATAGTAAGAAATCTTATGATAGCATGTTACTTTTGTTTTGGAGCAACGATTTCTGTCTCCTTGTCGATACCAGCGGACGATATTATTCGTCGAGGGACTAAGCCTTCGTGAATTTCAATGTGAGCTCTAAAATTTACTGAAACTTGAGATTATTCCCGTAGTTTGTTGAAATGTTCTAATTTGGTTGATAAAATGTTTAAGGTTAAACGCAGTGACTCTAGTGGTGGATATTATTTCGAAATTCTGTAGCTTTTTGTATACAATAAGCAAAAATCGATTTTGTCATTTACGTTATTCTTATATTGCACTTATACTCTCATACAAAATTTGATAAAGTTAAAGACATAATACTTACAACAATTGTAGAACCAGTTAGGAGATAATCTATCTTGCACAACAGAAGGGAATGAAAATGATCTTCCTCTAACAATAATAGTAGAAATCATAATCTCGTATGAAAATACTTACGACCTCAGTTACTTTACTTGCATTAGTTATGAGGGTACTTATTTACTTTTAAACTTGCATTCTAAAACACGCTTAAACATTGTTTTGTTTCCTGATTCTACCCCTTTACTTTTAATGCGACGTTTTAGTATGGTTTTAGTTATACGCGAATAAACTGAGAATTTCGTGACCGCGATAAAACGAATTTATTCGAAAACTCGAAAACGTTCACAGACAAATTACACTATCATTTCGTTTAAGAAAGAAATGGACCAATACCTTCTTCGATTGCATGTTTTATATTTTAATGAAAATTTGTAAGGTTAGATATGTACTATGTAGTCACTAAGGTATATGTTTTTTACAAATTGTAATTCACGATTATTGACGTAAAGTTTATTTCGGTTTGCCATTTGGAATTGACATTTGAACATAATTTAAAAAGATAGCACATATGCATGAAATATGGGATATGTTTAATGACGAAAAATATGATAAATAATATAAAAAATTAAATTACTACTAAGCGAATTTAAATAAATATCGCGATTTTACTAAAAGTAACGCGAAACCCACCGAATTTCACGAAAACATCAAAGAATAACGCGAATATTTCCAAATAATAACACGAAATCTTCCAGTGTCTACTACAAAATAGCAACTTCTACACTTAGAAAAGTATGTTCAAGATGAAGGAAACTTCTTCTACCGGCTTTTGAATTACAGAATGGACTTAGTGTACTTTCATCTTAAAAACTTTATATTTTACGAATTCCCATTTGAATGCAAGTATCTCTTGTAACATTATATTATTTTTAATACCCTTACCTAGATTTTCCTTCAAAACGTTGGCTTGCTTCAGGAATATTATATCCAACTAGGAAATTCAGTGTAAGGAATTTACATACTATTTTGGTTTCTACATTTTACCTATTCAAATAAATTTTATTCATCCACTTACTTCACAAAGAAACTTTTCTATTCATTTTCTAAGGGTTTTGTTTTAATGTTCATATCATCATCATTATCTTCAGACTTATGTGTCCATTGCTGAACTCCCATAGATTTCCACAGTTCCATATCTTGAGCAGACCGTATCCAGTCGCCCTCTGCAACTCGTCTTATGACATCCGGCCACCTTGCTAGAGATCTGCCAACACTTCTTTTGCTTGTTCTCGGTCGCCATTTTAAAATTTATTCGTCCACCTTAATGTGATGGTTTTGGCCACATGGCGATATGTTTTAACGTTATGTTTAACAATTATCTTTTCCCTTCAAGAACACCAGATAAGACAGGGCAAACAGTAATACCCATTTTATCTTGTACCTTCTTCTTCTTCTGCATTAGAGTCCCAGAATTGGTCTGCACCAAGCACTGATCTCCGTCAACTACCAGAGCCTCTTCATTTCCTAATAGCTGCTTAATCGCTTTCTCGACCACCTTATCTATGTAGCTATACATACATAGCTGAGGCAGCTTTTATGATCAATTTACCCTAAATCTTGAAGGTAAAGAACAGGCCTGGGTGGCTGATGTTATTTAGAACTTTATTTTACCTCGTCGCGTCGTTTAGGATTTCATTTGCCCAATGAATACGCTTCAGCACAAACAGTTCATTCATAGGTATAGTACAATAACCATCTGTCAATTGGTGAAAACTGCCGTCCATCAAGCATTTTATTGATAATCTTAGAAACCTTTCAAACGTTTGTAGAAAATTCTTACAAAGTTAACCTATAAAGATTCTTCAAAGTTTTATTATGCGAGTCGTTTTTCTTTCAAATTTCATAGCGACACGTTGAAGAGTTAAAGTATTAAAAAGTTCGAAACATTGTTCATGTTGGGTATTTCATAAACTGTAGCGAAATGGGTAAAGCGTTTTCTGATGATCTTTCAGCGCAGAAAATAGATTCTTTCGTATAGTAGTAGATTGATTGATCGTGTGAATTTCTTCCTTCAGTTACAGGCGTTACTATGACACAGAGCTTAAACAGTTAACACCAAGTTAATGCTTACTATCTAATACTGAAGCAAAACCCATTCATCTTCCAATTAGTCTACGCTGCCATTCTGATCCCCGTACCAAAGACTTCAGAATAACTTTTCCGCTAATATATGTGTTATTACTTGACTACGGATTGATTCAGTATCCATACCGACGTTTCAATTTTTTTTTTAAACTGGAGACCTTGTATCCCGACAACCGTTACTAAATATGCTTTGCAACAAAATAGGGTAGATACATTGAACATTTATCTAGAGAATAACTGTAAAAGATTTTTTATATTTTGTATCGATTTCTCAAAAAAAATTGTGAAAAACACCTCTGATCTTTTTTCCGAAAGACTGAAACTCGTTTCTCGAAAGTTGCAGAATATTTTTTTTGTACAGATAATATGCATTAAAATCTAGGGAATAACCGTAAAAGTTTTTTGATAGACGCAAAATTAACCCCAAAATTTTGGAAAAAACTATTTATACCATTTAATCATGCGATTGTTCACGTGATTTTGAACCTTATTGCTGTGAGAAATGACTGTGACGTCATTCTTGGTGCCAAGCCCTTAAACACAAATGTGGTATAAGGTATAAGTAAATTCAATTGGGCAAAAAGTATTACCATATAAGAAGACTGACGACTCTTGACTCTGATTTGACAATTCCATTTATACTTGTATTACCAAGTCTGTTCTCTGTAGATAGGTATATGAAAATATAAGTATAAAGTATCTTTTTCAAATAGCAGTGACTTTTTACCCGGGGTTAATCCGCATAAGATTTTCCTCGAGAATCATATGACCGAAGAGTATTAGAGATATCCGGCATATGGTAATATTACTACTACTATAGATATATTATTGCCTTCCATTCCCAACTAGGTATCTGTTGCAAGACTGTAATATGGCAGAGGAACACATAGGTATTATTCTAAGTAGATTAGAGATGCTCTAGTATTGAGCATACAATCGTACTACAATAATATAATCGTACTCTCCATCGACCGTATTTCCGATAATACGATAATATTAAATTTTCTTTCCGTAACAATTCAAAATTCAATAGAGAACTTGGAAACGGTACCTAAAAAAAATGTCTAACCTAACCTGCTCAATGCTCTGAGGAATTGATAGATCGTAAAAAGACAGATACTCCACGGAGTAACCTTTGAGAGCATAGTAAGTTCAGAAAGTTTTCTATGTAGAGCCGTTTTGGGTAGTGTATAATTTCATTTCTCAGGTCATTCGATGCACTATACGACTAAGTGTATTTTATTTTACAAAAGTGATTTTGTATGAAGATTCCGTATATACGAATACGATATACTAGTTGGATCTAAACTTATACAAGAACATAAACCAAGTATTTATTAATCTTAGATCAATACAGTGTTATAATAACAAGGTATTGAAAACAATAATTTCATACGCGTACTATCAGTTTGTTTATATCAGCGTTGAAATGTACTGCATGGTTCATGTATGATTCTTAATCTTGAAATAGTATTATGGATTGAGAATATTATAAGAGATTTTTTACAAATTTCTGAATCTTAAGGCAATTTTCTTCTTAAGGAAAATCTCACCTAAAGTCGTGACTCGTTTTTGAAATAACTATTTATCGAAACTTTAATTCGATATTTTTTTATCATTATTGATTCTTTAAATTGAAACTAATGAGTTTAATAGACCAAACACATATTCAAGAAACAAAAAATAATTACAGAACTGAGTAGGTACCTATACTTACGAAACTATTGGGGTAAATCTTGAGTAATTCGGGGTTTTTCGATAAAAAGTTAAAATCTCGAATAACTCGAGAACCGTGCGACTTTGGACTAAGCTAAGTTTGGCTCAAAAGATCCCAAATGACCTCTACTACCACCCCTGAAAATATATACATCCATCTATCAAACACCCTCTATAGTGTTCAATGAGATACGATGAGATATATTTAGGCATTGCAATGTAGGAATGAAAATCTACAGCAAAAATTAGAGACAATAATGTAAAGGCATGAGGAAGACCTGAAACGGAAGATGCACGCTGGTTTACGAAGTAAAAATATAAAATTACGTTTATACTGTTGACAAAATATCAGAGTTAGGGAATTGTATTCCAATGCCATTGCTATATTGTCACATTGTATAAAGAATCCAATTATCTAGAATGAGACGCACCTTATACTTCACAATAACTTTGAAGATTTGAAGAAAAAAACATCCTAATAAGATTTGTTTTTGTAATAATTGAACAAAGCGTACACACAAGCAAAATACCAGTAGAATATTCTCCATAAGTTTGGTAACGATGTCCAGAACGTGGTTATAATAGTGCAAGGTAGATACGGAAGGCTCGAAGCGTGAAAGTCCGCGAGGTCTAGAATCAAAAGTAGACAAAAAGAAATAGAATTGTCTTTACGCCCGCTTTCAAACAATATGAAAACATTACAGCGATCTGTTTAAAATAATAGGCCATATAAGAAGTACTACTGAAATTCCTTTTACAAACTGTTTCGATTAGGCATAATGGGGCTTTCTACAAATCTGGTAATATCTACATTTAGTCTCACGATATGAAGCGATGATAATAAACCATGGCTTATTATGATACACGCGGTGAAGTAGTATTTTCTTAACAACACGAATAGTTCTAGAGTGGAATAATATCGGGCGTCACGTAATATCTAGAGGCAATATCTTTTGATTCATCCATGCAGATTTTTAGCTCCCTGGATAATGGAGCTTGAAGACTGTATCCAGGAATAGACTCCCAGTTATCCCTGACATTTAGGACGCCCACAACTCGGGTGTTAATAATAGGTATTAGGCGTATTTTAGAACGAGTAGGTATGCGATGTCTCTAATAAATTTAACTTCATGACGTATTTGCCTGCCTACATTCAAATTTTCGTGGAAATACTAAAAATATTTCTCTGCCGCTCCAGCGTCAACAGTACTCATTAGCTTTTTTCTGGAAAAAGCCTAATTATTTTCATATTTAAAAAAAAAAGTATTACATCGTCAAGTTCAGAGTACGTCCTCGTCAGTACCAAGATTCGAGCTAACAGCCGTTAGAAGAGGTCATTTAATAAGTCATATCACTACTACTTGAGAAGATGCTCGACTCACGTTATTTATTCGCGGTTTTATTCCTATCAATCCAATCACCCATCTGCTCAAAAACCAAAACCATTTAGCTTATTTACTTTCATTTCTTTGCCATTCCCACCTTCCTTTTCCCATTTCAAATTTTGTCTAATTGGAGCAGAGGAAAATGGAATCCAAAGGTTCACCTTAAAGATCTTAAAAATGATAAAGAAACGGTTGATCATATGAAATCCTACAATCATTTTCTACAAAGCAGTCCTATAAAATCTGATATAAGTAGAAGAGGTTTGTACAAAGTTATAGATGTAATAAATGTCTGTATTGGTGGTGTAGTATTAAATCCATAATACTATCACAGCAACTGTTTTCAATGGTCTATTTTTCTCTATAAAAATAATAATATTGTTCTGGTAATACTTCAGTTTTCCAATATTGTGTATTGAAATATCACCATTAGACGTCGCCACCGTACAACCGTGAAGGAGTCTAATGGATAAACAAAAACTTGTTTTATAAGCATTGCAAACGACAGGCTTATTGTATCAGAAAATTATTGAGTGCGTGGACCGTTTATATTGTTGTCATGTATAATATCAATATTGTATTACATATATCCAACAAACTACACCATATTTTCCCGATAGTTCGTTTTCAATTGAGATTTATTTAGATCATAGACGAGCGAAATGTCAATAAAATAAGAATATTGAAATTTTTTCTTCGTTATTTTTTTTTGCACACATTTTTTTACAAATACGCTGTTAAAATAAAGACAAAATCAATAAAACTCAGCAATGTGGTTGATGTTAGCAACAGAGCAAGACAAGATAATAGTAGGTGGACACCCAGACTCATAATCTTGAGACCGTGGGCAAACAAAAGAAGAGTATAGGAAGGCCACAGAGGAGATGGTTTGACGACGTGACCTCGGTAGCGCGTGGACTGTGGATGTGGGTGCGAAAGGCGAGCAAAAGAAAGGTGTGGAAACGTTTGGAAGAGGCCTTTATCCAGCAGTGGTTGAAAAAGAAGATGTTGTCGTTCATTTTGAAAGTAAGGCGTGGGAAAACGTAAGAGATGAAAACACAGCTCTTTCGTTTGCTTTGTTTGTGGCAGCACTTTGTCTAAATACTAACATGCTTTTTTAAAGTTTTCAACATTCCGCATTCATCTTTTGTATTACTTGCTCTTTGCTCTTTATCAATAACATTATTATTTTAGCATCATCCGCTTTATATCTATGAGTTATTCAGTGCACTTCACTTGAACTAGTATATCTTCAGACTTATACTACCTAATGTTATAGTCTGAAAACTTATCTTTTGAAATATTTATTCAATGTGGGTGAATAGATAGTTGAATACTTGAATACTTTTTCTTGTGAATATTCTGAATAACCAGTCAGTTCAGCGATAACTTCACTTCATACTAATAGTATTTTCCTTCAAATTCTTTGTTATACAAACACGAACTCAACTTTGTTTCTGAAGAGAATAACAATGTGTCTTACTCCAGACTGTGTAATATTTAAACAAAAAATACAACTATGTTTAATATTAGATATTTTCTGTATGAAAGTACGACAAGAACAACATAAGTTACAAACAAATGTTTATCTTGTTTTCGTTAATACAAATTGACCGACTCAAATCCAATCATCCAAGATTCATGTAGGTGCTGTGAAGTATCATGAAAGTCATACGATTATGAAGCGTAACTGTATGCCATTATATTGTTTTTTTTTTCATCGGCCGAGTGGAGCAGAGTACTCCATTTAACCTATCTCGCTAAAATGAGACGAAAGCAAAAAGAATCCTCTCGCTTTAAAATGGACAAGTAGTTGTGCAATTCTTACTATCCCATTATTGGATATGCCAGCGGCTATATGACAGTGCAATTCAAATGGATGTACCCATAGTCAAAAGTCTCGGAGGTATCTTTCATTTTTTTTTCCTAGCAATTTATGCAAGATACGAGTATGAAATATCTTGCGGTAATTCACTAGGTGTATATACTATATTTTTTCACAAAGGACATTTATTAAGGTTACCCAGATATTTGTTCTTAAAAACACCCTTTTGGTCTCTGAGATGTCATACTCTCCGATCTATGAGTGTGTCTATGAAAAGTGATCTATGAAAAGTCTCGGAGGTATCTTTCAATTTTTTTTCCTAGGAATTAATACAAGATACGGATATGAAATATCTTGCGGTAATTCACTAGGTGCTATGTATATAAGTTTTTGCATAGGATATTTAATAAGGTTACCTAGATATTTGTTCTTAAAAACACCCTTTTGGTCTCTGAGATGTCATACTCTCTCGATCTTTTAGTGTGTCGGTTAAACGTATTCAACAAATCTTCTCTAGAACTTTTTTTTCCAAACACGTTCGTCCCTTTACGATATTGAAAGTTTTTGCAACAGCATTCACCATGAGTAGGTATCTACTTAACTAAACTACTTGACTAATCTTCCTCAGAGATATAAGATATGTATTATTACAATGTACCATATAGTTGTATAACATCTCAACGTACGTTTTGTCGAAGTGGAGAGAGTTGGAAGAAATCATTACGATTGTTCTGAAAGGGAGAGAGTTCGTATAAAGTTTTGCAATAATAACATCTACACAAAAGAAAACTCAACTCAATCGACATTATCGATGTTGGCATTGTCACAACTTTGTCTTTTATTGAGTATATACTCGTATATTTATACACATCGAATGGTTCCACAGATAGATAGATAGATTTATATACTAAAAGTTATACGTGCTTTATTATAATGGAAAAGCACAATGGTGTTGATTTTATTTATATTTGGAGCATATAATACTCCTCTTCATAGAGAGGTCTCAGCTAAGATGGCTCGGGCACGTCATTCGGATGCCAGAGGAGCGGCTTCCGTTAAAAGCTCTGGAAGCCGAGGGTGCAGGCAGAAGACCGGTGGGCCGCCCCAGAAATAGTTGGCAGAAGCAGGTGACAAAGTTGTGCGAGGAGAGACTGTGGTTGGAGTGGCCAGAGGTCCTGGAAGCTGCGAGTGACAGGGGCCTCTGGCGAAGATATGCAGATGCTTTGGGCCCCCGACCCAATCAAGGATAGACGGGGAAGAAGATGTATGTATGTATGCATATAATATTTCTGACATGTAATGCCGGCCATACACACTACGGTCTACCGGAGAGGTCTACCTGTGCAGGTAGACCGGAGCGTGTATTGCATCAGACTTGTGCAGTTTTTGGTCTAGGTCTACCTGTGCAGGTATACTTGCATAGGTAGACCTCTCCGGTAGACCGTAGTGAGTATGGCCGGCGTAAGCGAATCCTGCAAGTTTTTCTTCTGTCGTTCAGGAGGCTCACTACATAATATGCGGACATGACATATCATGGCGAATAAAGCAAACTAACTTTTTTACAAAACTAACATAGGTTAATGCAACTAAGAAATAAAAATTCGTAAGATTTTTTACTCTTATAATATTTCTCCATGTAAAAAATAAATTAAATAAAATTTATTGTAGGAATCTACTACAGTTTTGAACTGTCACCTAAAACAAATTTCTGTACAAAATGAATTTCGTTATGTTGGGACACTGTTTTTGACACTGATATTTATTAAAATTGAAAGGGAATAATGTAGATGCAGATTTCAACAACAACGACAGAAGAAGGTAAATAAAAGCGTGGTAAATTTTATTAAATTCTTATCTTTATAATGAAGTTATAGTAATATGATACAGGCCTCTCATATAACCACATTATTAATCCATGTCTTTAATAATCGATCATCACTAAAAGTAAGTTAAATTTATTATAGAAATATCGTATAAACATTTTCTAGACAACGTTATATCATAGTAATTAACAGTTAAGGGCTTGGCACCAAGAATGTCGTCACAGTCATTTCCCACGGCTTTAAGGTTCAAAATCGCGTGAACAACGGCATGATAAAATGGTAAAAATAGCGTTTTTTCAATTTTTTGGGGTTAATTTTGCGTATATCAAAAAACTTTTACGGTTATTCCCTAGATTTTAATGCATATTATCAGTACAGAAAAAAAATATTACTCCGCGACTTTCGGGAAATGAGTTACCGTCTTTATGAAAAAAGATCAGAGGTGTTTTTAATTTATTTTTTTGAGAAATCTATCCAAGATATAAAAAATCTTTTACGGTTATTCCCTAGATAAATATTCAATGCGTCTACCCTATTTTGTTCCAAAGCATATTTTGTAACAGTTGTCGAGTTATAAGGTTTCCCGTTTATAGAAATTTTTGAAATGTCGGTATGCATACTCTTAAATAATAATATCCATAGTTAATTTTAACAATACTAATGTGAGGTTAAAACCTTAATGATATTTTACTTGGAGAATATTATTCATAGACTTAACTTCTCAATTAACAAAGAGTTAATGCAATAACAGGTTCTATTATTAAACTGTACGCCTTTGCTTAGAACAATAATACATCAATATAAACATCAGTGGTTTGTTGGGATGATGCCACAGGCAAAAACGAAACACTCATGCCCAATCCCACCAACTTTTACCTATGTAGGAAGGAGAGCCCTAAGAAATTTCCATACAAAAACGGGGACAATATTCTATTTATTGATTAAAGTAATTCCGCTTATAGCACCACCACAGCCTAATTCCATACGAAGGTATAGGCTAGGTGAGTTGCGTGTTGCATTTCGTATACCTATGGAATTTGGCTGTGGTGGTGCTACAAGCGGAATTACTTTAATCAATGAATATAATATTGTCCCTGTATGTAAATTTCTTAGGGCTCTCCTTCCTAGGTAAAAGTTGGTGAGATTGGGCATCATTCATTTAACTAGGTATATGTCTATCATAATACTTTATGTACACTGTGGACAGAGAAATCAGAAAGCTAGATTTCTCTGTCCTTATCTTTACACACACTTTTTCACATTCATGCAATTCGTCATACACGTTTTGAGAATCATTTTTTCTCAAAACACGTTAGTCTTTGAACATATTGTCGACATGGTCAAGCCAAGTGGACCCAACCACCTCAATTGTCGTTCTAGTTACAACGTCCATCTTCACTCACTTAATCACTTCCCTTATCCTTAGCAAATGTTGAAGGTTTTCACGGTGTGCGATTGACATTGTTTCTTGATTTTTCGGGTGAACCGTGTGTAGATAAACTTGATCGATTCGACACAGAGGAAGACACCAGTAGGAGTGTCAAAACGTCGATCAAGTTTATCTACACACGGTTTACCCGAAATATCAAGAAACAATGTCTCCCTAATCCTTAAATCACTTCATTTCGTATCGTATCTCTGAACGATTTTCCACACATCCTTCTTGACGATCTCATCTCGACATTATTTGAAGTGGGCACATAATAATGTATTTATTTATTGAAATAACTAAAGAATTTGTGAATTAAGAGTTCATATTGGCCACAAATTCCTAAATTCTTTCAAAAAAGTTAAAGATTTTTTTATACAAATCTTATTATAGTTCTGCTAGCATGCATCATAGAAAACTCGTTCACTCATCGCTTACATAAAATACAAGATTGTTAAAAAAAACCGTCTAGGCATTCGAATGAATAACGATCTATTCTTGTCGACTGCTACAATGTTTAATAACATTGTTGTATATTTGTATACGTCTTATGTAGATATATTGCTGTATGACTGTTTGTATGAAAGATTGATGTTAACGCTGTTTAACTGTTGTACTGAGAATCATGATGTATTGCCGGCTCTGTAGAGTATTATAAATGTGATTGATTACATGCTGAAAAAACTCAAAACTGTACATCTATTGAGTTACCTACAATCTTAACAAAGGATTGGAGATGTATATATTATTGAACCAATACGAAGGTAATTATTGATGAGGTGTTATCACTCCGGAAAAGGAGTGGTATTTTAATAATAATAATAATATTTGGACAACTTTGGGCGCCGTTTAGCGATAAAATCGCCCCAAGGGCACCTTACATTTCTTTTTATCACCATATAGGATCGTCACAAACAGTAAAAATGATAGATTAAATCACCACATAGGATCGTCACAAACAAAAATTAAAATGAATCAAATCAGTTTTGGCTAATCATTGGCTAACCAGTGACCGAGCCGTAGGTACGCACAAAGAGGTGGGTCTTCAGCAACCTCCTGAACTCCTCCAAGCTTTTGGCACACCTAACATCGAGTGGGAGGGAATTCCACAGGCTTGGACCCGCTGCACAGAATGCGCGGTCACCATAACCCGTAGAAACAGCCCTCCGCGGCTCTTCTAGTTCATATGCTAGACTCACATGTATTTTGTAACTGAATTCACTCCGCAATAAGCTTTGTAAACGATAGCAATTTGCATCTTCGTATTTTGCAAACGCGATTTCACTCGCAAATTTTGCTCCATAGATGATTTCAATTCTACATCGTAAGTAGCGTTGCCTCCGTCCGGCTTTAGCCAGACAGCGTTAGGCTTTTTGACCTCTTGTCCGGCCAAATTTGAGTGCGTCCGGCCCGTCCGGCTTTTGTTAGACTTTTTATTTAAGCTCAGAAACTGTTGCAATAATGTTGAATTTGTAAAAACTTTTATGATAAACTTACTAAAGAAATTGACTTTTTAAAGCAGGTTTCTGACAAAGGAAAATGTCTAAATGATACGGATTAAAACTATGTTTAAAAATGTGTTTTATTCAAATTTTTAGTCTAAAAAGTTATTTTATTTAGTGTCCGGTCCTGGAACCCAAAAGTCTAGCTATTTTAGCTGCTAAGTCCGGCTTTCTAATTTTTAGAGATGGCAACGCTAATCGTAAGCTCGTAATTAATACATAGGTACTACCGCCTTCTCTAAAATTTACTATGAAACACAGGTAACTCTATCTTTTGTCTTTCGACATCTTTCATACCGTACGACCTTGTAAAGTTTTAGCCTCCTGAACAATAAATATATATCATATATTTCATGTCGCTAGCAACTAAATTCAAACCGTATGTTGTATTTCCTAGAAATCTTTTCACGATCCTGACAGCCTAACTTTTGATATGTGTTTCTAGGGAGAAAAATCTACAGCACGCGTGCTTATTAGAATTCTGAGAATTCTAATATAACAGACAGGATAATACACCAACCAACGTACGAGTACTTAGACAAATTTGTCTACATTATATTTGTATTCTTCGCGAGTAACAATACCTGCGAACTGTTTAAAATCCGTTAACTTACATTCATCGTACATATGGGCGCATTTGTTACGAGTATTTTGTATCTAAATTTATCATGCATTAACCATTAGTTTAGTTTGGTCTATAGAGAACATGATGGCCATTACCTATCAGTAATACCTACCGACATCTCTATGTATCTTTCTGTACTGATTAGAGGACGCTAACCCGCATATAGGCAACTCATTTTAGTTATTATCTGTGAATGAAGGCCTTTGATCTGTGAAATTGTTTACTACGCGAAATAATTCCCGTGCGTGCCGTATTGCAAGCATTACGTATTTTATCCCATGGAAGCCGTGAACTACTCGTACCTACAGTATGCAAATCGATATCATGTTTACATTACATCAATTATAGTCACACTACATTCAGATGATTGAAATGCTAATAACTACAGTTCAATTTTTACTGTTGCGACTACATATTTCTAATGTTCATCTTGAGAAGTAACGCTGCAAGAAGTCGTTCTGCCATTTTTAAACGGTTTATGGTTAATATTTTCCTAGCTGCTGAAGGACTTTCTGCGTGTTGTAAAACGGTGTTCTTTTAGGCGAAAATCTCTGTCCCGAACTATTGAGAGAACTGACCATTTCTGTGTGCACTGACGTATTTAATGTCATTTTACTCCAACCTTAAGTACCAAGACTCAAAACCATAAAGCATCATAACTGGTAATACACATGCATTAAAATGCTGATGTTTTCCACAGAACTTAAAACTATTTAGGTACATTGGTTTTTGTAGGTAGGTACTGATCCCGTTTCAGGTTACTAGGTTGATTGGTACAACAGTTAAAACATTCTCACATAAGTAAAACCTACTGCAGTACATGTGTTACCACTCTATGAATAGGTATTTCGTGTTGAAGAACTGTTCCACGTGATTTACTCATTAGCGCCATAGTTTTCTCCTCGTAATATTATACTCCAATCCTCATCATTCACGGTTTATTTACAAGACATTTTGACATATGATCTTTATGGACTTTGTTACTCCTGTTTCCAATGTAATTTTAAGGTCAAGACTGACATTTTTGTCAGGATCCTGGAGACTTGAAAGAAATTAGAAAATTCGTTCAATCATGTTGCAATCAGCGACATTCGATCCCAAAGAATGGACTGGATAGGTCATGTCTTTAGGTTTGGAAAGCCTTTTTTCTGAAGCTTATATTATGTAGAATTGCTTTACCAGATCATCATGGGTAAAACAGTGGGTCGGCGTTAAAGGAAATTTTCTTGCTCTGCAATATACGCGACTGGACTGGAATAAGGAGTGCTGAAGAGCTGCTTCGGGCTGCCAAGGACAGTGACACGTTCTCTAAAGTGAAAGTCTAATTGGGCGAATCTAACACGACACCAAAAGACCAAGAAGATATGCTGAAGCTTCGGCAAAATTATTTTGTGGCCAGATTATCGCAAGGAATACCAAATCACTGTGATTGGTAGTTTATTGCCAGAGCGAAAAGTTTAGAGGTCTATCGTTAGGGATGGTAGAACTCTGCGAGAGTTGTATGGCCATCTTCCTCTTGAGTGTGACCTGTTTGTGACGGCGGCCTGTCCTGGAATGAGGATGTCCAGTTGTCCTTCCATCTCTTGGGTGGCCTCCCGGGTAATCTTCCAGTGGGGTTTTCCGTTTTGACTATCTTTGCAAGTCTGGTGTCATCCATTCGGTCGACATGGCCCCTCTAGAAGCGTCTTCTACTTCTCCCCCACCTAACTATATCCTCGACATCGCAGTCAGAGCGTATAGTCTCATTTTCGATCCTATCTCTAAGCGTTCTGCCCGCGATGGATCGTTGGGTTTTCATCTCATAATATTTTAAGTTCTAAATAAGTTAGGAAATGGTTCGTACAAATAGAAGGTCTTGGTAATTGGTTGTTTATTCGAACGATATTAATGGTTCCAAACACGCTGAAAGATTAATACGTTTTAAATTAGTGATGCAACTCATGTAAGGTACACTGCAGTTCTCCACAATCCACATACCCACAGAGTATTCCCCTTCGGCCGTTGTTATATTATTAACAACAGAAGTGTGATTGTATCTGTATGTATGAGACTTTATACTTAATGTTGTTTCTTGAGTTTTTCGGGTGAATCGTGTGTAGACAAACTTGATCGACTGTTAGACACTCCTACTGGTGTCTTCGTCTGTGGATGAATGTATGAGAAATGTGATTGTTTACTGTGGAGTGTTAACTTGTGCAGCGTGAGCTGGTGTAGTGTGTAGGTGAAGTGTTTGTAAAAAAATAATGATAAAATTGCTAAAGAAATTGACATTTTAAAGCAGGTTTCTGCCAAAGGAAAATAATATGTAAATGATACGGATTAAAACTTTGTTAAAAAATGTGTTTTATTCGATTTTTTTAGTCAAAAAAGTTTTTTTTTATGTAGCGTCCGGTCCTGGGACCCAAAAGTCTGGCTTTTTTAGCGGCTTAGTCCGTCTTTCTAATTTTTAGAGATGGCAAATGGCAACGCTATCTGTAGCCACTATGACACAACAAAACGAGCAACACCGGATAGTTTATGTAAAATTGTACAGAGTAAACGTACCTACGGATTATTATACTATCCAATAACAAAAGTCGAAAATAATATCGTATGGTAGGTAGTTAGTTTGTTAGTTTGATGGATTTTAACGCCTCTTGCGAACAAGTCATTAACGAAAAGTAATGAGCGATTGCGTGATGTCTTGGAATTTGTATGCTTTAACTACATTCCATACATAATAAATAATGTTTTGCTTCAACATTATTTTCTTGCTCTTACAGTCTTACCTCCTATACATAACCATAACCTCTCTCAGATTTATACTCAGTCGAGAGAAAGGACATGACAAGAATTTCTAGGACCGCGATGCGTGAGATTCTAGAAGATCGCCGAATTAATAGGCGCACTTTCCTCCAAAGAAAATTGATATCAGCGATATCCCTCTGGACACTATCCGCCTGAAACATGCAAGTCAGACTTAATCATATCAAGAGACATTATTTATTTATGTTTCTTAGACTAACAGATTCTAATAGTTGCCATCTCTAAAAATTAGAAAGCCGGACTTAGTCGCTAAAAAGGCCGGACTTTTGGGTCCCAAGGCCGGACGCTAAATAAAAAAACTTTTTTGACTAAAAAGTTGAATAAAACACATTTTTAACAAAGTTTTAATCCGTGTCATTTATATATTTTCCTTCGGCAGAAACCTGCTTTAAAAAGTCAATTTCTTTAGTAATTTCATCATAAAAGTTTTTACAAATTCAACATTATTTCAATAGTTTTTGAGATCTAATAAAAAGCCGGATGGCCGGACGCACTCAAATTTGGCCGGACAAGAGGTCAAAAAGCCTAACACTGTCCGGCTAAAGCCGGGCAGACGGCAACGCTGCTTATGTCCATAGCCCAAAATCAACACAAATTGATGTAATTATATTATTCTCCGTATATATTTCATTGTTGAATATTTTCATATAATGAAATAATGTGATTAGTTTCAAAATAATTGTATTAAGTGTTTGGGAAATATTATATTATACGATATTGGACGATACGATCCCAATACAAATACTAACTACCTTTTTTTTATTTCCGTCATTTTTCATTCAGGACACGTCTCAATAGGATTTCATATCAAATTCCGGTTCAACGATAATAATGATGACCTAACGTAATATTTGGAAAGGATGTTATAAGTTTTTCTCATATCCTGACAAGGATTTTATTATTATTATATACCAGTAGGTAGTTATCCCCTTAATATTCCAATCATAACAATTGCCTTGATGTTTCCATCCTTCAAGCCTCGAAGTCTTAGTAATATCGTATCGACATTTATAAAATTTCAAAAAACGAGAGACCCTCGATCTCGACAACTTTACTAAATATGCTTTGGAAAAAATAAGGTAGATTCATTGAACCTTTATCTAGTAAAAACCCGTAAAAGATTTTTTATATCTTATATAGATTTCTCAAAAAAATAACACCTCCCATCTTTTTTCCGAAAGACAGAAACTCGTTTCAGTAAACGAGTATTTACAACGCCACATTTGTTATGTCTATTGATTTTAGAATAGTTTCTAATTGATTTTTCATTACACAAGACATACGTGTTTTCAGCGTCCCTGAAGTTGTATGTCGTGTTTTATTAATTGATAAATGATAAGTCAATATCTGGTTATCCCAAATTATGTAACGATGGTCCGATTATAACTATTAGTTAGATACGTGATTAGTCTCTAATATGGCGAAGAGGCAAAACATTTTTCTATGAAATGAGAGAAAATTGTATTCAGTTTTCAAAACGCATTCGGAATATCAATTTCTTCTGTTGCATTGAATACATTCAGCTCTATTGATATATTTGCGCATAAAAATCACCGACAGTCCTCCCCATAAAAATGGTGATGATGCATTGTTTAACGGCCTTTGTTCAAAAAATATTATTGTTGTGTAGTGTGTGATGTGAATTCATTTATATTCTATTCCAAAAAACACAAATAAAAATCATACTTCTCCTATACGCTTTGTCATTTCTAGTGGCCTTTGTCGCCGTTTTTCAAAACAATGCAGGCCTCTGTGACATTTCCGATGCATTCCAGTTTCGTCTGAAAATATTTTTATATTTTGTATTTTTTCTTCTCTTTGCTTAAATTTTCGCATACGAGATTCGTCATAATATATGTCTTTCACTGCATTGCTTTGACGCAAAAGTGACATTGATGACGATCATGGGCGTCGTCAGGGAGGGGGTGGGGGGAGCTGTCCTCCTCAAGAGAAATGATAACCTACTAAATGAGAAAATCTCACAAAAAAATCACTCACATTGTTTCCTTATCATCTCACAAATTATTATACCTATACCTATACTGCATCACGACCATAACTTCTTTATTCAGTCTTACAAAAAATTCGCCCATGATGACGACACTGTTATAAATTCTAAATAGAGATATTGTACCTCATCCATATTAGTTCTGACCTCGTGGCTGCAAGTACATAATGTATCGTATGGCATTGGAGAGACTAGTCTCTGAGATTCAGATCGTGGTATTGAAGTGCTTCAGGAGCCAATGAATGTCTTCTTGTGCCGTTGAACCTAGTGAACTGACATTCCTCGACAATGCGGTTAACGGACTCCACCCCACCACGGGAGCGGTTGGGGATGTCCCGCTTGCCCCACCTGTGGAGGAGAAGGCCGCACCTTTGGTGCTTATGTTCTCATTATTATTTTTTTTACCACAATGCAATATTTTTTCTTGTTTTATTTGGTAGAACTGTTGAAAATTGCACACCATTCAACGCAACAATAATTTTATTCGTGATTTTTGCTTTCATTATAACCCACTTTTCGTTTTTATTACTATTTTTTGTTTCGATGAGTGAATGCTGGACGGATGTGGTAAGACTATTTCAATGCATGAAAATTGTTGCACATTTTGTCCACTACAATAAATTTGAAAAAAGTGTAAAATAAAATATCCAATGCATTTGACATACGGCAGTATATATGTAAACTCACTTGGATTGTGACTTTACTGCCTCCCATTAAAATGCGCACAATACACATTTTCAAAATACGTAATTGTAGTACTACTGCTAATTGTGAAATTTTGGTCACGAAAAGAAAGGAACTACTTTGGTTCAAAAGTTTCTATCAAAATTTCGATGTGCTCAATCACAAGACCAATCGTAATTATCCAAAACGACAATGTCTATCAAAGTTCCTGTGTTTTCGAAATGAACGTATTCGGACAAATTCACAGTATACGTAAACTGTATATTTACATATTTTGCAAATTTGACCGATGTTTTATTTTTTACGCAGTAGAGAAACACAGAATCAAATCCTTTTCCTTAAGTGTTTTGTTGTTTGTGCTGACTGGAATACTGTGTCTGATTGACAACATGATAGAAAATTTTGATATTTTCAAACAAAGTCTTCCAAAGGCTTAGCCCTATGTAATATGCCAATACAAACATCAACGCGTTTGATTGAACCTTTACCGGTGAATAATCCGTTTTTATCCTTCTTTGTTTTTTTACTAGGTGTTCCCTTCTTCTTAAATCTTTTGCTCGACCCTTTCTGGGTACTTGGATAGTTTTACGCCCCGCTTATAACATGACAAGTTACCAAATGAAAATATAATACCTTCCGCATTTTTTCCTGTGCAAATACTATTTTATTATGAAGGACACGGTCACAAACACGGTGACGGGATCAATGTGTTTTTATTGTTTTTTCAAAAAACATGTCTTTATTTAGTAGGTTCCGACGGGACTTAAAATGCCTCTCATATAGAAATAGTTCAAAAAAATGGAAATATGCTGCGTATTATGTCTAAGCGCATCCCCGTGTGGCTGTCTGATGACAAGAACCAAAAAATCTAGTTTTGCTGTCTAAATATTGTGCAGGATATGCTATCTATTTATCCCCTCAAAGAGGACAGAACGCTAGATTGCCATAACCTTACACACACTCCATGCTTTTCGATTTATTTTATTTAAAACGAAAACGCGTCCATCCTTGAGGATCTGGACGATCCAGGGTAGCTTCGTTATGCGTATAGGATTTAAACTAGGTTTATTGTGTTTTGAGTTTGCGGAACATTCAGTAAAAAGTATTAAAACATTGCGATAGAGACTTCTTTATATTATTTTCCAGTTCTTTCCACCAGATTACATCAGCGTATACAAAACGATGTCAAATCCAGGAAAATCTTATTTCAGACGATATGGAAATAATATCCCGCATATTCATCATATCGTTATTGTGCCTAATCTGAATTAAATCAGAATACTATTACAATACATCAGCCTGATGGATGGATGAAGGCATATATACTCCTCTCCCGGTTATCTCGTGATTCATGTAATAATTGTTCCAGAATATTATCTGTATATAATATTAGGTTGGCTTTATCAAGCACGTAGAATCAGGACGTCACAAGCAAAACAACACAATGATGTTGATGGTGATGGCACGAGACGGGAATTTCATTCAAGGAGATTTGGGGATGATAAGCAAAAATGTTTTGTGTTTTAGTTCTGAAGAGATTAAACAACGTTTTGATATAGTATTTTCATATAGATTTTCCTACATTAATTTAATCAGTTTCATTATATATACTTGTAAGTACATAATGACTCTCCTTTTGATTCAAAATCTGGTAAAGATAATGTTGATCTACAAAATTTCACTCTACCAACATGGGTTCTGAATGGAGGCCCCGGAAGAATGTAATGTCGAATGATCTCCCAAAAGGTGGTTTGACGACATAGTCCTGCAAGCTGGAAGAACCTGGATGCGAAGGGGGAGAAACAGAGATGAATCGAAGAAAACGGAAGAAGCCTACATCCAGCAGTGGAAGGAAGAGGGCTGCGAATGAAGAAGAAGAACATGGGTCGAGTAGCCAGTAGAGTAGAATGGACGTCGGGATGGGGAAGGGAAATGGTATGCTAACTTGCGGGCGAAGCACTCTGTTAAACTATGCTCTCTTAATTGACATAGTAAGTAGCACGGTCACGGTTAATACTCTCCCGTGCTTATTCTTCTTCTTCAGCACTGGTCTCTCTGCTGCTGGATATAGGCCTCTTCTAAACCTTTCCATTGCTTTCTGTTGCTCTCCTTTCTAACCCACCGTCCGTGTCCACCTGCTATCGTGATACTATTCCATTTTCTTTGACTCAGCATTGCTGTGAGTATTTCAATCATATTTTAAGTTACTTATTCGATTACAATAAAATGTTAGCCTAAAAATCTGTTCAAGCTTCCTTGAATTGGAACGACCTGCAGATAGTCAGGCATCAGGTATGCTTATGGAGATTGATTATTTATGAGAATCAAACTAGGAGGTAATAGTTTTATGGTTATCAGAAATAGATAAATGTATATGGCATTACTAATCTTATATTTTCATTATCAACGTGTGCGGCATCATGTTATTTTGCGCATAACTTTAATTCAAGGATTTTTAACAACTCAATTCGTATGCCAATAATAAACCAGTGTGACTTTAATTAATCACCTCCGATAATCGATTCTTTTCTGGTTAATCGATAAATAAGGTACCTATCTTGAATGCGAATTCAACATTATACCAGATACCTGGTAGGTTGTTCTTATTGATCGATCATTGTATCCGCCTTACCTGATTAAATTGTTATTAAATTATTATAACAGGTAGGAATGTTAGGAGGTGTAAATTACACCGTGATACTCAATATTATTATGTAGTCGGAATTTGGACTGTTTTAAGGTCATGATACACTGTGAGGATGTATCGTCTTAATCGTTCCTTCTTTACTTATCATAATTGTTACTGTGATCTGATATTTTCATATTGAAAGGTTAATACATAATAGCAAACAGATTGCATAATTTAATTTCTAAACCTATGTCCAAGGGTTCTGCCCGCGATGGATCGCAGGGTTTTCATCCCTACCACTCTGAAAATGCTTTTTGTCCGATTGGTATCGGCTCTCATTTCTACCCCATATGTCAAGATCAGTGTTTCTTGCAGACAAAATTCTCCGGGGGGCATTTCACAAACTCGGGGGGGGACGAAGTAAATAAGAAGTCATCATCATCATTCGCCCTTAACGCTCAAAGTGGCAGCATAGGGAGGCAACCAGGTCTTCCATTCAGAGCGATTCTGTGCAATCTATGTTATCTCTCTCCACGGTATTCCTGACGCTTTGATCTCGTTGTCATAGGAACGCTGTACAGTGAATGAGGGTCTTTCAGGCCGTTGGAACCCCTGTGAGTTCCAACGGCACGCCCTAGTCATTTTTCCAGGGGGGGCGATCGTCATCTCAGGGGGGCACCGTCCTCCCTGATTAGTACCTGAAAGAAACGCTGGTCAAGATGGGACGGACGCGGACTTTGCTGATACTTAACAGGTATTGTGTTTATTTCTCCATACAGTGGCTCGCAAGCAACCAGCCACAGCTGCTGTTCTAAGTTCTCATTTCATTATACAGGTCACTGTTACTACTGGTCCAGGTCTTTTATACTTTATTAAATAAATAAATAAATATCTGCACCCAAAAATGTGAACCGCGTGATTTGCTCCAAATGTGAAAATCACAGTGATTTAATATTGGAGTATCCTCTATTGCGCGTATCATAATATAGTAGTTATGATAATTACACATGTTTGTATATTATATTTATACAACACGCTGTGTTCAGTGAAACTATGGCGGTGCTGCTGGCTGGGTAGGATAATGATGACTTTATCCAATCACAAATTATTCCGAGAAATGTGTAATATCTACTTGCATACCTATACAACATAAAGAGTATGCATACCGACATTTCAAAAAAAAAATAAAAACGGGAGACCTTATATCTCGACAACCGTTACTAAATATGCTTTGGAACAAAATAGGGTAGATGCATTGAACATTTATCTAGGGAATAACCGTAAAAGATTTTTTATATCTTGTATAGATTTCTCAAAAAAATATAATTAAAAACACCTCTGATCTTTTTTCCGAAAGACGGAAACTCGTTTCCCGAAAGTCGCGAATTTTTTTTGTTACTGATAATATGCATTAAAATCTAGAGAATAACCGTAAAAGTTTTTTGATTGTCGCAAAATTAACCCCAAAAATGGAAAAAAACGCTATTTTTACCATTTTATCATGCGATTGTTCACGCAATTTTGAACCTTAATGCCGTGGGAAATGACTGTGACGTAATTCTTGGTGCCAAGCCCTTGAATGCGGTTCACTCAAATATCTTGATGTTATTCATGATAAAATGCAGGTGTTATCTTTAAATGTATCAGATTAAATCGACGTCTCAATTATTGTGTACCTGCATTATTTCATTACAGCATCTCCTAGAAATGAAGTAACCCGAGAAGAGAATGTTACTAAGAATTCTATAGATTGAATTATTTGGATATTATAAGATCCAGTATTCAATATCTTATTTTTCCTCTTTACATTGATCTTCGATGGTCGATCTACTCAGTCAGGACTCCAGTCTCGTCCCTGTAATGAAGAGGTCCAGCTTTTCTCTCCATATTTTCGGTGTTCGTCCTCGCAGTCAGTGTTCTTCAGAGATTTCTTGCTTTTTTCCAAAGAAATTCTTGTGTGGTCGACACGATCCTTTCGCAGTACCGTCTTCTTTGCCTGTTCCAATCTCACGATGTCTTCATTATTGCAGGTTCTTAGGATTTCTACTTTGGCTATTGGCGTGTTATGGCTAAAATTGGTCGCGAGGTGGCTTTGGAAATCGATGAATATTTCAATTTATTCACGTTGGTTATACAACGATACCGGTGTACATTCAGATATTTTGTATGTTTGGAGGCATGGAACCATAAACAATGTACTTATAAGTTATTTGAAATACATGGAAATTATAATTGAGTATGTAATTGGAGGCGCGTATAATGCCTAATCTATTGAGGGAATCTCAAATCTATAGGCAGTAGTACTCCAGTAGTTTACTGGAAGTACTACCAGAGTACTAAGTGAGTACAGATCTATATGTAGTGTATTACATACATACGAAGTGTAGGTATCTACGAGTATGTTATAAAGCAGGGTTTGCTGATTATATTGATATTTATACCAGATAAATTATCAATTGATACAAAATATTTGGTACGTTCTCAGGGATGGATGATAATGATCAGGGTTCGATGATAAGTAATTAGATATCAGTAATAATTTTCATGATATTTATATTGTTTGGCTATGTTATTTTTGCAATATTTAAGTGTTTTTTTTTGTTGTTTTTCATTTGCATACATATGCTTATTAGCTTATTATTATATTTTTTTGTATATCTTTGTAATTTGGTTTATCACCTGGTTTAGCTGATCGCTGTATCGCGTTAAGCTCGCCCTAGTTAGCATATTGCTAATTATAGATACGTAATGATATTTTGAATATATTTCGTGCAAATCTCGAGATTAATTAGGTACCTATATATATGTTAATAAAAATCTCAAAGAAATAAACAAAAAAAGAATAAAATAAATCCCGGATCGTTGGGGTAGCTTTGTGCCACATTTAATGATTTCTCTATGTACATAAGTATTTTTGTGTTGATTGTTTCTTTAATATGTGTATATATTCTGGAAAAAAATAAATTTATTCATTCATTCATTAAGTACGTACCTACCTGTAATTTTCCCGCTAGTGGGCATACACATGTATTTATCGCACATACTATATATAAGGTAATACACAGTCACATGCTTATCATGCTTTTCGCTGGCTACCCCACATTAATAAAATTGTACATTTTGATAATTATTGGATATTTTTATAGTTTTTTTCTAACCCTGGTGGTGTGTAAGAAGTCATTATTATTATAATGTATGTATAATTTGCATAAATTATATATAACAAGCACAAGATTATTCTCAGTCCTTTCACAGGAGGCTCTCAATACATCTCAAATATGTAAATTACTTTACATTTGTACTTGCGTAATAATTTAATACTTAATAATATAATTACTAGGTACGTATCGTAGCACTACTAACTAAGTAATTTAAAAGTTATATTTTAGAGTAAACGTAATTAGACCGTGCCATTATATCAGAGTATTGGAGAACTGTAAACTCAAGTTTTCTTTTTACCTTTTTTTAGTTACAAAAATATAGGTGCACAATTTATGACTAAAAATAACGTCACATGCACAACAATTCTACAATTAATAAACTCATTAATCTCTAATTAATCTTCCATCAATAAATAAATTAATAAACTCTTTTTAATCTTTTAAAAACAGTCGTATTCTTTTTACTAATCACCTTCTTGCATACCCAATGACTTTTGGGCGGTGCACATGGCAGAGTCTCGCAGATCGCTCCCCCTTGGAAGATGAAGCAGGAGAGACTGTGGCTTTCTGGGAGCGGATGGGGATATAGTGAGTGCCGACCGACGCGATAAGAAGAAGAAGACCTTCTTCCAAACGTTTCCATACTTTTCTCACCCACTCTCCACCGGCTACCAAGGTTTTGTCGTCTTCTGCGGGCTTCCCATGGTCTCTGAGTTTCCACCACTAAAAAGCTTGATAAATAGAACCTAACAGCAGGATTTCATAGAAGAACAGGGCGATGTTAGGCTCGTCCCAATATGTTTGAAACACATAATCATATATGTACTGTCCATGCTGTATGTTATTCATATGTTAGCAGATATGTTAATAGTTTTTTATGACTATTTCGTACCAAGAACGCATAAAACGAAGGAGTATGAGTTGTACCATACATTTTATTAGCAGAACAGGAAACTAACCATAATTAAGTAAGTACTATAATGACATGTAATCTCTGTAACTGCAAGGTATAATATACGATACTTGTAATATCATAGCTTTATTAGTATCGGAACTCGTCACAAACACAGCTGGTACCTTTTGTCTTAAACGTTCCTTAAATAAACACAGAGAAACCACGAGGTTTGTGCACTGAATATTTGTTTCATTTATTATTTAAATGAACATATTGATAAGATGGTAGGTACACAATTTTGTTAATTAGGGCAAATTTACCGTTCTTCTTCTTGTTCAGCCATCACTCCACTGCTGAATATAGGCCTCTTCTAACGTTTTCCAAATTTTTCTTTTCCAAATTTCCCGTTACTCAACGAAATCTTACATCTTACAGCGTATTACTTCTTCTCACGTTTTTCCTACTGCCGCCTTTTTTTTTAATCGTTGACTTTTAAAACGAGCTATTGATCAGCCGTACCTTTCATCAAATAATACCGTTTTTCACCAAAACCCAACGTTAACAGTGCTGTTAATCAAGATCTCTCTTCAAAGTTAACTCGTATCTCAACAGTTAAAGAGTTTTCTACTGATAGATTCCCTGTGTTCCTTAACGGAACCGCGACAAGAAAGACGAAAAGTAGCAGTACCTATTAATGACTGACCACAGTCTAAAAATATTTTAAACGGATACCATTTTTCACACCAACCTTTTTTTACCTGTTATTTATTTCAACAATTATCTTATATATTTAAGTTATTTTTTATTCGTAAATCCAAGTATTTAACAGCTAACGCCGGCTTATTCTGAGAACAATAAATCCCTGTGATTAATTCACATTGTATCGAAAGTCTTGTATTACCACCCAGTTTACGAGATTTAACTATTTTAACTGCCATTTTTTTCTCGTTACGCTGTTCACAGAACACGACATTGTCAACAAATTCACGGTCAAATGGGCAATTCGTTCTTTACGGAACATTATCTGTTAAATTTAAAGTAAATAAGTAAATAATAGATGGCAACGAAATCATAGTTAACTGTAGATTGTTCGTTCATCTATTTACATTTGCATTTTATTATAGCTACGATCCGGAATGCATTTTTCCACCAATTAGGAAGTACAGTATTGTCGAATTTGCAATGTCACCGTCGCGTCGTCGTGTATATGTGATGAGTTATCACTGATAACTAACAACAAAGTGAACGTGTTGGACGGAAGAGTGATAGTAAAATGTCTTGAGAAAATAATAGGACGTAGAAGAGAAGTATTTCATTTTGAGCAATTTCCTTAATCATATTACCATCATCTTCATAGTTTCAGTCCTAGGGATTGCTTCACATCAAAGTTCTTCATTTCATTTCCCATTGCACTTGGTTCTCAGGGTTCGCAGTCCTTTTCAGTTTAACATAATATGAGGAGTACTCGCAAACCTCTGCCATTCTCGTATCATAATTCACCCTTAAAACATCTTAAAGCTCGGGACCCAATATGACGTCACGGTCATTTCCCGGGGGCATTAAGGTTCAAAATCAAGTCGCATGCTAAAAAAAGCCTTAATTTCGCTTCAATCAATAAACTTTTACGGTCATTACCTAGATTTTAATGCATATTATCAATAAAAAAATTTCTGCGACTTTCGGCAAATGATTTGCTGTTTTAAGAATAAATATCAGAAGTGTTTTTCACATTTTTTTTTTGAGAAATGTATACAAGATATAAAAAATCTTTTACGGTCTTTCCCTAGATAAATGTTCAGTGCATCTACTCTATTTTTTTCCAAAGTATATTTAGTAAGGTTGTCGAGATCTAAGGTCTCCTATTTTTAGAACTATTTGAAATGTCAATATGCATACTTTTATAGCCATCTCAACTGCATATCTTTCAAAAAATTTTTCCTATAACTTGTAAATTTTCATCAAAAATGTGCAAGATTTGGATCAGGCTACGGCTACACCTTAAAAAAGCGTAGTGCATCATAAAAAAATGTACCTACTTATTATGTTTTTATGACTTATAAATTTTCTATGTAATTAACACAAAGCAAATTGGATACGCGTACTGAATTCGTAAAAAAATCGAAAGTTGTAAAACATTGTAACTCGTAACAAAATATTATTGCCTGCTACATAGAGGATCTTCTGTTTCAAGACACAACCACCTAAGTCAGTTACTCAGATAAATTTAGGTATTATAAATAATTTCTTACGAGTTCGGGTTGACTGTAAAATATTTCGTTAGCAATAAGTCCGCCTTTTGGCACACGATTGTCTTATTTTTGTGATTATTGTGCATTTTTGTTTTGGTCAATAAAGATTTATTTATTTACTCGTAATACGTAATTATCGATACAGAGCATGAGAAAAGCTTTGCAAATTCTCGGCTCACTTCGAGATACAATTTTTGTTTTATTGTTTTTTGTTAAAAACGAACTAACAGTATTATAATGAGTTTCAAACCTGAATATTACTAATTAAGTACACCAGTTAATATTTTTTGGTTTGCATCAATTGACAGAAACCTACTACGTCAATCAAAAACTACAAGGAAAATAAATGACTATTAATGTACAGATCTTACAGATCATAAACATGGGTTACAAAAAACTTACAATACAAGTTACAACTAATGAAGCCTGGTACTATGATGTCCAATGATAATTAATTAAGTGAGTTTCAGGGTTTTCTTAGCTGTTCTGTATTAAAAAAAGTTATAAATTATCTTTTCTAGGAAGCTGGCACCCTGAGTAGGTTTTGAAGGTTTTCACGGTGTTCACATGACATGATTGCTTAATTTTTGGGCGAACCAGGTGGATTGATATTGATCGACGTTTCTACGCTTCTGCGCGTGTCTTATTCCAAAGAAAAAGGCGAGAAGTTGATCAAAATCAACACACAGTACCCTAAAATCATGCAGTCATGAGTTAGACCATTAAGCAACACAGCAAGGCATTTATTTTTTCGAAACTATGTTTTTTGTGTTATACAGCATTTTGTTAACATTTTAGTAATGCGAATTAGAATGAAAATGTACTTAATCTGTTTTTCAGTTACGATTGTTTTACTATCAACCGCCTTTTCATTAACACTAGCAACATTCTCTTTGTCTTGAACGTAAGAAAGAAGAGATAATATTATTTATTTTATTACTTACGATGTTTTATCTTTTATTACATTCAATAAATTTAATAATATTACACATGTCTAACCCGTAGGCGATAGTCTGTTGTAAAGTAAGACTATCTAAGCACCATTATATTTTAAAATTATTATCTTCCTCGGTTTATTCAATGTGAAACGCACTGTTATTATTGAACATTGTGAACATTCGCAACTTCACAACTCATGTGATGATATTCTGTGAAAAATGTTTAGGGAGGTGCTCAACACATTAAAGAACATCGATATATCATCAAAGTAATGTTTCGCACGCCGGATTGGGTACATCGAGTAACAGCGAACAATATCTTTTCTTGATAAGATTTTAAAATCAGATTTTTTATGTAAACATACATACATACAAAATTGTGTATTATTGTTTTTGTGGTGTTTATCATGTGTTTGTGTACGTCTGTTATCAGTTATCACATCGTGTATTAGCATGTAAGTACCACTTTGTAAACATGTACCTGGACTACGCCAGAGGCCCCTGTCGCTTGCAGCTTCCAGGACCTCTGGCCACTACAATCACATAAACATATTTTATCTTTTTTTTCTGAATTCTAATTCCGTTAGGGATGACAGATACGATAGTAGAACTTGTGAAGAAGACCGTAAAAAATAATTATGTGAATTAAGTAAAACCAAAGTAGACAATATTTTCTATTTATTTTAGCGAAATTTGAAATTAGAATGTCGATGTTATGAAGTTATATATTGTTTCATTGTAATTCGATGTTCTGGACATGAAAATAATAGGTATATCGTATGTCTCCCAAGGGGTTTACGGTAAGTTCGTCTAAAACCAATTGGTCTAAAATCAATTGGTCTAAAATCAATTCGTCTAAAATCAATTGATCTAAAATCAATTCGGCCAAAATCAATTTGCCTAACGATGAATCCGTCGATTTTGGAGGAATTGATTATAGACTAACTGATTTTAGACAAATTGATTTTAGACCAATTAGACAAACTTACCGGACACCCTCCCAAGGAATATCTACTAGTAGATTAAGAAAAATAATCAAACGACCAATCGATATATGAATGTATACTCCCTATAGTGTGCATTAAATAATATCTATACATTTATTGCAAAGTTCAGACTTTGGATATTACGTACTATAAGGCTTTTGTAAGTTTTTCAATCAGATAATAATGTGAACAACTGCATACGATGTTTGTATATTATAATTATTATTATTATTATTGTGAAGTTTTATGACTTTCTTGTACTCTGTTATGTGATTCAACAGTTATCTTTGTAATGTAAAAGGGTGCATACGATATTTTGTTAAATTATTGTTTGTTTTACAAATGTTAGACATTTCTGCGAAAGAATTATGTTTTTTTAAGTTTATTTATTTTTCGCAAAAAGCCCTCCCCAGTAAACATAACAAAATCTTCGTTAGAGATTTACCTATATGCTTACTATGTATATACCATAACCATTACCAATTTTTTTTTCAATCATTACCTTTAACACTTTTTTTAAAATATTGTTAATAGTGTCCCGTCAGGTGTCATTTCTTTTACATTTTTATTATTGAGTTTGTATCTACCCACAACACTTACTGGCGATCTTATTATTGGTATAGTAGATTGTTAAGTTTTATTGGTTCCTCAAAAAACAGAAGGATGTCACATAGCCTCGCCATTCAGAGGTTTTGTTCACCTATAATCATTTCTTTCCTAATGCTCTGATCCCAGTATCTTAGGAACGGCATACAGTGAAATAAGGTCTCCTTGAGGTCTTGAGAAAAAAAATACTATTTATATACATACTATACATCAGGCGCGAAGCTACCTAAGAACACGATTCCTATCTAGTTACCTTTTGAATAAAATGATAGGTAGCTCCAATATAACAATAATGACTAGTCTGACGTAATCCAATCAGAAATCCACCCTTCGCCACTGCTATACATACAGATTACAGAGTATCATAGAACAACAAGGCGTATAGAATCTGATCTATCTAACCGAGCAAACCACACCGAAGTAGTTTCAAACACCCGGTTTACTTACAGCGCAACGATGGATATTTACCCTATTTTTTTAAATTCAGAAAATATCTACAAAAGTAAAAAATATAAATACATCCTGTATTATCATCTCGCGTTGAAAGATTCAAGGGAAGATCTGATGCAGTTCAGGCATTATAGGTACTGATGCTAAAGAACACGCAACATGGACACAACTGGCTGGATGGCTCTGAGATTATCATCAGCTCTTTCATTATTATTATATTGTGTATATTATTATACACAGCTGTAGGTAATATTGTATGTAATATGGCGTTGATGCTGCAGCTTTGGTGTTCCGCTGCGGAGCGGTGATATTCACAGCCCTGCAGGTGGCTCTGTCTTCAGTCTACACACATTGACTATGTACAACTGAATCATGCGAGGGAACAATGTATGTTTGAACGAGGCATCGATTTTCTCAACAAAAATCCATCGATATTTTTAATATTGAAATGACATAAAAATAGGTTTTAGTCTATAAAATGAATGGTAGAGTGTGCCTATCTCTGACTATCTCGCAAGAAATAGAAAATGTATTAATACAAATGTGGTTACAAGATGTCATGTACTTTTTAGGGATCCTCAAGAGAAAAATATTTACATACATTGAATCGGTCGGTAACGTGCTCGACTGTTCCAGTGAACGCGGGTTCGATCCCCGATGCCGACTTACTCCACTTCACAACACAAGCTTTTCAAGCTTTCTGTGAAGTGTACAGAGATGTATTTGGGTTTATTCCAATACACCCAGATTCATGAAAAAAAATGTATCACTTCTAAGACCAACAAATATGGCATAAATCTTACAAGATATTTAGCTAACTGTAAAAAGGGCAACATAAATGTATGCATGTAGGTATATTAAAAATTCTTGTGTGCAAAGTGTTAGCATTTTATTTCATAATAAGTAAGATTAATTTGCCACGTCGCGATACCGTATAATCGATGTTGAATGTACTTCGTTGTAATTCACGGATGAAGAACACAATAATCGATGTCACTATGAGTGACTTGACATCCCTTTGGATATTGCGGAGTTTATTGCAGATTTCATTATCAATATTGTATTTTTTTTTTTTTTTTTTTTTTTTTTTTTTTTTTTTTTTTAAATGAATTTTTTTTAAATGTATTGATTGCGTTAAATAAATTAAAAGTATTTTAATTGTTTTCTTATCAAAACCAATGAGATTTATTGAAACATTCTCTGATAAATATCTTCGTATTGCACGCTTTACTGTACACGTGAGGGTCGATAATATATACAGTCATGGGCGTCGTCAGGGGGGACATGGGGACAGCTGCCCTCCCCCCCCCTAGAGATTGGAATATGTATATATTTTTCATAGTAAATGATCTCTCAGAGCCATCCATACGGTTATGCTGTGCTCATCTACTTACTTTTCTCGTATCCTGAAATCGACTGTTTTTCAAAATTCGAGTGAGATCGATTTCTCCTGTTTTTGCACTATACAGTAGAAATATTCGTGACTCCAGAGACATTAAAGTCGCCGAAGCGATGGTCATTCTTTTCCACGTTTTCTGACTCTTGAGAGAGATATCCATTTTGCTGAACGTTTACCATACCAATAGGTAAAAATTCGCCAAAGGTTTCATTTTTTTTTATTCAATTTAAAAACATCAGTAACAGTAATACGAAACACAATAAATCTCTTAATTATTTCGCAATTCTTATTTTTTCAGTCCTTTTTTCTTCAACCGTTGTCAACATGAATAAGCCCAAACAATAGTCTTGAATGTCTTTAACACTCTTCGCAACGATAGACCGATGAATTGTTTTTGGAGCAACTTTGTTTCGACGTCAAGTATCTTGTTATCAAACCATGGAAATTAATAAAAATACAATAAAAACCTAATGGACGATAAAAACAATCAACTTAAGTTGTACCTAAAGCAATAAAATACATTAATTTGAGTGAAATAATAAAATTGAAGACATTAATGTCTGTATAAATACAAGGACAACTTCTAGAAAGAGACCTCCTAGGTTGTATAGGAAACCTCCTCGGAAGATTAACTACACAGTTTAATATAAATCTTGTTTATTATCAATCGCTTATTAAGATGCGATAATAAGGTGCTTCTAAAGATATTGCAAACACGATATAGCGATCGGCAATTTATTTAGCAATAAATGTAAGTACAGACACAGTAAACATTTCATAATCTCTGACGTCATGGTCAAGAACCACGCCAAAATTTGCAACTGGAGGTACCCCCCATAACACAAACTTTACTTTATAAGGGGAGGTAAAACGTTACAGTTTAAGATCTATATTTTGAATAGTAAATTATCTATAATCTATCGTCACCTGTAAAAAAAATAGCGAAAAGCTTCTAGTATCGTCCATATAAGAATAGGGGAGGTTGGAAAATAGAAGATGCGTCTAGGAAACAGACTTTTTACGTTTGAAATACTTACATGAATTTAAGGAAGTGAGTTTAAGGACGAACGCGTTTTGCGTAAAAGAAACCGGAGAACTTCCATTAAAAATTGTATAGAAGTGACGGAAGCAAGAAGTGTGTGCAAGAATTCTACCCTCTGCCTATCCCCCAAGGGACGCGGCGTGAGGACATAAATTGATAGAAGTATGTTCACCATTGATAAACAAGAGTACCTTTGGATTTAAAGTTTTATGCACAAATGGTAATTCTCAATTTTATCTTGGCATGTCATTTAGTTAAGTAATGAGTATTTTTTTTTAACTAAATGCGGTTAATATTTAGTCAAGTCTCTTTATTTCAAGATACTAAAATACTCGCTACTTGGCTAAATCACTAGCAAAGTGCGTACAAGGCAGACAAAACATTTACAAAAAATGTGTTTGTAGGGAACTTTGGTCTGGTAATGTAATGTTAATGTATTAACAACAAAAGGTTGAAAGTTGTACAACAATGGGCAAGAGAAATTTACGACTATGACCTCTGACTTTAAACTAAACACTTTTGTGTTTTTTCGTGTAATTTTATTTAAATTGTTATTAATATTGGTGTTACAATGTAACAAAATGCTAATTCGTTGTAATAATTCACATTAAATTATTACAAAAGTACATAATACATTTTGTCACCTTCACTCCAAACAGTAATATGAACAATACTCGTATAATGTGTCCCTTTGACACTAGGTGGCGTTAGTGTCTTTATTATAAATTTTGTGCAAGATTATTAATATTAAATGGACATAAGAAGAAAAAACCAAAGAGAGAAGTAAAAAACTAGAGTTCTGTCCGGTTAATTAGTCACGGAATCATACATGCGTACATTTCTACATCGATATATTTTTTTGTTTTTCGACGGGCATATAAAAGTTAGTGACAAATAAAATTGCTTTTTTGGTACTAAATGGTAAACTCTTAAACGGAGCTTTCTCAGTTGAAATAGGAAAGAAAAATTGAAAATAAAGATAAAATAACAGGTTTGTATACCTAGAATATACCTAAGCCTTTTTATCAAAGAAAATAATTTCTTTCTTTTGACCCTCAGTAAATCAATCAGGGTAGGAATTGTACTAAAAAAATAAAGTCACAGTAAAAAAATAATCTAGTCTATGTGTATATGTAGGTATTGTAGGTAGTAGTAGGATGAAGATACAAAATAAGGTTAAATTTATTATTGTTATAATCTTTTTTCTTTTTGTTACAGGTGAGTTTCGTCAGTATGGTTTCTCCACAAATTATACAAATTATAATGGGTAAGAATTAATATTTAATTACGTAAGTATTTTTTAACATTATCCAAATTACGTATGGCTTTGGAGGGATGAGAATCAGATATTAAGATCGTGCGAGCTCAGGTATTCGTCTTCCATTGTGTCTTTGTACCTTGTGAACTGGTATTCCTAGACAATATTGTTAACAGCCTCCATCTCACGCAGTTGGAGTTTTCCAGCTTACCTAACCTTACCTTAGGTTACCTAACTGTGGAGGAGAAAACCGCATCTTCCATATCCGATTCCGATTCGATCAAATGACAATCATTGAAAAATGCATATCGTATATTTTATCATCTATCTGTCCTCTCACGCCACGTCATTTTCGGGTAGGCAAAGAGGACAGATAGCCAGAAAAACAGACACGAGGACATTCATGCAATATTTCATGCATGTCCTCGTGTCTGTTTTTGAGGGTGTTAAAATAATAATCAAAATGGACCATTTATATCGCGCCGTTTTGTGGGTATTCCCATCTCAAGGGCGTTGTCGACATGATCGACGATGGTACCTAAACTAAAATGAATATCATATTATGACAAAATAACAACAATGGATACAGACACATTCGTAACAATAACAGTAAGAAATATATATAACGTGTTTTTGATATGCACATATTGTTTTTACTGTTATAATATTTGGGCTTTATTGAAAACCTCTTCTCTCATATTTCACTGGAATCTTTCTGGAATGCATTCAGCATAGCAATAATATTTCCAGTAACAGATGTTTCTATTCTAACGACCCTAAAATGCATTGATGTTATTACCCTACTTCCAAACTGAGCTGTCTGACATTTAGATCAGAACAGTAGCGTAGCGTGGGGGGGGCGGGGCGGGGGGGAAGGGCGGTCCGCCCCGGGCGGCACTTTTTAGGGGGCGGCATTTTTTGGGGAAAATTTCAAAAATCCATTAAATCACATTTGTTTCATGAATAACTAGAAAAAATTTCGTCTGCGGCGCCTGAGACTGGACTTCAACAATTCGCGATATGCCAATTTAGGGTTCGCCAACGTATTTAATGTATAAGGAATGCGACAACACAGCCCTCGCTCCCCGTGGTGCAGCGGATAAGATCCCTACTATGCGAGACGAAGGTCTGGGTTCGAATCTCAACCGGGATGAACTCAAATGGCGAATGTTTCTCGAGTGTAAAGTGATCATTTAAGTCACCCGAGGTCGGTCGTACTCCCGACAATGTTTATCCTTAATTCTTCTACACTGTCGTAGGATTACTGCATAGGGTTGCGATACCTGCCTCACTGTTTATTTCGCACTCTTAATTTATTTCATGAATTTTACAAACTCATCCAAAAAAATAACATTATTTTTATCATCGATAATAAAGATATTGAATACATTAATTCCAAACTTCTAATCGTACATACATTCGTAGATAGTACATATAAAGTACACCTATCTTTAATTTAGTATCTCCCAAAAGATCTTCTGCAATAATATTAGGACATACAATGTTGCAAAGCTCCAGAAGAATGTAAGAGTAAGTTTTTCTCTCATTGTTTTCCATAAAATAATATGTCCTCTAGGTAAACTATAAAATTTTACAGTAGTTATCTCGCAAACATAAAACGACTTTTAGTTTAGCCCGTAGTATACTCTATATATGACCAGGTCAAGAAATGGTTAGTTTTCTTTTTACAACACATACAATCGAACCAAAGCACCCTATCATATATTTCATTATCCAATCTGTGACCCTCATTTATAGAGTGATCCTCTTCCCTTTTCTCGTGTTATTGCCTTACCCCAAACATTTACTATTGTATTATACCATTTCCTGATCTGGCACATCTAGGACTACCCATCTACCTAACAAGTGACTGATTTTAACCTTTTTTTACCCTTTGTTTTTCATGAAAATAATGTATCAATCAGAAACACTTTGAATCATTGCTATTGAATTGCACGTCCGTCCTTGAGGATCTGGTCGACATGGTCCAGCCATGTGGTTCTTGAACGGCCGCGTTTCCTTACACCTCTTCTTTCACCCAGGTAAATTTTCTTTGTTATTCTTTCATCGTTCATTCTCTCCAAATGTCCCAACCATCCCACACATTAATTTTAGTCACAACAACCTTTTTACATTCACTCAACTCTCTAATCACTTCGTTCCTGTATTATAAAATGATCGTGTATTATAAAAAAATAAAAATACGCGTCTCGTGCTTTCTGTAATGTTGGGTTTATAATAAAAAAAGTTTCTACTTGTATTTTTCACGTATTTATATGTGAAAAATATTGTACATGAACCTTATTTAAATAACGCATACAAAACCTGTCATTCGTGACAAAAACATATGTCTAACCCTGTGCGGAAAAGGTTTCGGCTGAACTGTAAATGAAATATAATCTACAGCTACGTTCAACTGTGAAAATGTTGACGTGAAAAAATAACAGTCACAAAATCACTGTGAAAATTCTAGCATACTTGGAACTAACTAAACTATACAATACTTAAAGGGATTTTGCGCATATTGTGTGTGTCGCGTGTGAATGGTTGATGCATCACGATTAGTTTGCTCATTTTCCATATACATTGTTGTTTTTTGCGCTATAATTCGAAAGCTTTCAAGTATATTATTTGCTTATTTTTGTTCTCCTTTTGGTTTGTTTCAATCAAATAACGCCCAAATGTGATTTTTTTGAAACGCACAATTTTGATTGTAATTCAATTTTGCTCACTCTTGATCGAAAAACGATAAACAACAAAAAGACATAATTCAACCAACGAGCTTAGAAAAATGTTTAATCGTATTTTCCGCACTACATTTTCTGGTTACTCCATTATTGATTGCTTCATGCTTGATTATAATTCGTCAATTTTTTTTTTAGTAAAGTAAATAGATACATATAGGTACTCTCCGGAATGGTTTGAAATAATGTAGCAGCTATTTTCACCTGTGATTTGTAACAACGATGATTGCGTATCCACCACTGACTTGGAACCTGTTTATAGAAGTATGTGTATCATATTCAATTTCATTTTTCTATTTTTGAAGCTACACTAGTATATTTTTCAGCCGAGTTGGCTTGTTAGCCTTCACTCAAAATGTAAAACCGAATATATCTAGTTCATAATGTTACGACATGGATTGATGGAAGATAATATATGATTTTCAAACAATAGTGAAATAAAACATTGATAGTGGGTTTTTGCGTTACAGTGATGTAGTGTACCGTGTACCAAAAAAATAATGAAATATTGTCTAGTCCAGTATACCGTGTACCAAATGAAATATTGTTTTCGTAGAGATATATTCCCTTATCACAGGTGGTCACAAATTGGAATGTTTATATTTATTCATATGTTATTTCATACAATTATTTCTATCCCTATGAATATTAAGTCCAAACTTTCTATAGAAACCCACCACGAATAACCATTATATCACCTGTTTTTCAAAGCTTTTTAAAACACTTCTTCTTCTCTATGTGTCCTGTCGGGTCCCCCCAACGTTGACGACCACTTGGGAGAACGCCTCTCTGTCCTGAGCAGTGCGGAAAAGCTCCTCCACAGTTCTGATCCCGGTCCACTGCCGAATGTTTCGAAGCCAGGATAGCTGCTTCCTTCTGACCCCTCTACGGCCATCTATCTTCCCCTTCATAACGAGCTGGAGAATGGAGTATTTTTCTCCTCTAAGGAACTTACTATTGTTATTTAACTTACTAGGTAAAACACTAGTGTTACTGAATATTTCAATAAAAACTTACATTTGATTTAATTCCCAAAATACCGCATGATTCATTTCTTACTTATTCTACATACTTTCCGACTTTAGCTCTGCTTTCTGAAGTGTGAAATTTCCATATAATAGAACTAAAGAATTCTAAGCTACAAAATGCTATAAAACTAAAAGTCAGTTTACGTGTACGATGTGTATACGGTTTGTAAAATACTCAATACTTGTATGTGAACGTATACTAACAAGTTTTATGTCTCTGAAATGACATACGACATATACGGCCTGATACGTTTTTCATACGTCGTTTTACGGCACATTTTACCTTTTTTGTAGTTTATAATCTACAAATTATTTACTGCCTTTGTTAACCGTACATAATTCATCTGTTATTCCTGAAAATTATGGTTTTAAACTAGAATCTTTGTAGGGATGCTTTGTATTCCAACCATACAATCGTTTTGTACATATTCGAACTGGATTTAAAAAATAAATAGATGAATTAATTTTTATATCATAGGTAAAATAAATAAATACTTGAATAAATGGTTGCCATAAAGCTAGGTACAGCCCATTTTTTAGAAGTCTTACGGAGCAGACTGGGTTTGGTGTTACTTGTAGTGATGGTGAGATGTGGTTGCATTTTTTCGCTACTTTCAAAATGTATTTCAAAATTGTTGTTTAAAGGAACTAGCCAATTTTTGAACTGTTGGAATAGACTGGCAGCTTTGTTTTTCAAACCTGTGATTTCTTTTTCCAACTCGCAAAACTGTCTGTCTTAAGTATCTAATCATGACCATTGACCATATATATTTTTTAATGAATCTGCGTTTATCGAAATAAACTCAAATAGATACCTGCACTTTACAGTCCTTATCTTTGTATTTGTACACTTCACAGTAAGCTTAAGCTTGTGTTGTGAAGTGGAATAATTCGTCAACGGGGAACGAACCCGCGCCCCCTGCATTAACGGTCGAACGCGTTACCAACCCGACTACTGACCACCTCGTACTTTACATGAATTTGATATTTAAGCAAAAAATCAAACCCTGGCGCTGGCGATGTATTCCACACTTTGCGATACAGGCTTTTAGCCTAATGCAAGGTGTGCAGGAAAGTATTTCGGTTTGTGTTTGCATGACCAGATCCTTTTTTTTTTTTAAAAAGTTTTAATTTTACACATCTCTTGAATTTGTTTCGATCGAAACATTACAAGACCAAATAGACCTCTGGAAGGGATATTTGAAATGTGAGAAGTTAAGTAAATTGCCGAGTATAAAAGTGTTGTATTTCGTTTGATGGTTACGTCCGTACATCCCGGAACTTACGCACCTCTTAAAACAGTTGTAAAACTGGTGACACATTACCACGTTTCTTGAGGATGGTGTATCAGACTGTATTTATAAAGCAAGGAATAAACCTCAACTGACGGCGTGTAAATGTGATGTATTATTCATTCATTCTCTGGCACATAAACCAACAAACAGACAGTACTTTTCATACTCTTCTACTATCATTTACACATACGCTTTTCCTATGAAATCATAATACGAGTGAGGATTTATCACTAGAGATCGTAAGTTTGGAAGTCTTCACACTGCTAAGTGAACTTCACATACATTTTCGATCCTCAACAATTTAAAATGTTTAAAATTTCTACATGGTTGGCACAGTAGGTTGAAGCGGCAGTCTCTCAAGCGGGAGGTGCCGGGTTCAAACCCCGGCGCTGACGATGTATTCCACACTTTGAGATACAGGGTTTCAGCCTAGTGCAAGGTGTGCAGAAAAGTGTTTTGGTTCGTGTATGCAAACCCAAATTCTTTAAAAAAAAACAGTACGGGGTTTTGCCCATTTTTTGGAGCTTGGCAACTCCTTTGCTACTTGTTTTAGAGAAATATGTTATACGCCAAATTTGTAGTAAATTTAACGTACTTACATTCTGCATAGAAAGATAATTTTCAAAAGGTTGATATTTTTAAGTTATAAGAAAAATATCGAAAACAATTATTATTTTTCCATTTGTACCGTGAAATTTTGTTGAAATCCTTGGATTCGGCACCCCAAAACACATAGAATGAAAGAAATCCAGATCGTTCAGAAATTCATCGGGATAATTTTAGACAACAAGTTCAAGTTGAGAGAAGTTCGCACTAATTCTAAATTAGTTGTATATTTTGTATGTCCCGGTATGATACCTCCCTATATTATTTGTATTTTCCATACATTTATACACTTCCCACCACCGCAAACACCTTTTAGTTTGAGAGACATCTGAATATCTCTACATACTTCGTCTCCTGACACTTTCTTTAAAGAGTTTCAGACACTTCTTTACTATTTTGAAGTCAACTACTAAAATCTTCAGATTATATAACGTGTTGGTCGTCACTCGCTCTATGGGTTTTACTGTATTTTACAGAATTGTTATTTGGATTTTGCAAATTATCCGTATGAATTTTTACGAATAAAAATCTTGTTCAAGTATTTTAGAACTCTCCAGTATTTAGGTAAGTTGTATATTTTTTTTATATATTCTCAATATAGCGTACAAAACAATTTACGCAGGAATTGCCCAACTAAGTTCAACCTGAATTTGGGTCAATCCTTCAAATGTGTAACAATAAAAATACAAAAATAAGATAAAATAAATTAAAACAAAATAAAATAAACTAAAATTAATCAAATAATATAAAACAAGTATAATAAAGTAAAAAGATATGTTAAGTTGAGGCTAAGGTCAGATTAGAGTTAATCGTTAGATTCGAATCTCATTGCTGACGATATATTCTGCACTTCACGACACAAGCTTTTACTTTACTGTAAAGAGTACGGGAAATTATCCTTGTTTAAAAAAAGTAAAAGATAGGTGCATGTTTAATGCTTTGTTGGTTTTGTGAATTAGGTAGAACGTTTTAATTTCGAATTGAATATATTATACCTCGATACCTGCAATAAGAAATTTTAAGATAAATTTAGCTACACGGTTTTTATCTCAATAAAGATATGTACCTTACCTTTACCTTTTCGTGTGGCATTTTGGCGTTGTCCTTTGCCCGTGTACGCTGCGTCGACATAAGACATAAGTATACCTCAAAGCCTCGGCTCCAGTGCTGCTAGCCAGTCTACTGCTTCCGGTCTTACCTCGTGGGTGTCCTATTAGATATGTAATTGTTTAAAAATATTTTTTAAGGCGTAGTGTGATATGCTTTCATAGATATTTTTGAAAACCTGTTTATTAACCCGGGCTACTAACACCAGGTACTAATAAATAATTGGACAACTTCTTAATAATGTTGCTGTTTGATAAATTTATAATGAGCAGATAAAAAACTTTGCTCGTTATTTTCCTTATAATGCTAAACTCTTTTTACAGTTTTTTCTTTTATATGAAAAAAAAACAGCTTACCTTTAATCTTTGCAAATCTTGGAATTTTGCTATAAGTTACGTAAACCCTAAATACCTAAAATGTTCCTCTGTAGAAGATAGGAAGAACACTAGATTATTAATGAGTTTTTAAATTACTCGTCATTTTTGCGCAGCTATGAAGTACGGGTTTTTTTTTGAAAACTTCTTTCTAGCATTCTCAAAATGTGTCTTATCTTGGCCTAACGTTCTGTAATAAACTTTAGTCGACTATTTTGAGTAGGTGCTCAAAGCTTGGCATTATTTTTGTCAAAACTTTTTTTTTTATAAAAGGATGGGCTTGCATACACAAACCCAAATACTTTCCTGCACACCTTGCACTAGGCTAAAAGCCTGTATTGCAAAGTGTGGAATACATCGCCAGCGTCGGGGTTTGAACCTGGCACCTCCCATTCGAGAGACTGCCGCCTCAACCAACTGCGCCAACTTATAAATCGTTTTAAAGTCAATTCCTGCCAAACGAATCATTTATGGATTAGATATTCATTTTCATATGTTAAAGATATAGAAATAACAATATGTGTCCAATTTCGTGTTGACATTTCTTTAATCTTTATGTGTTGTATTTATAAGGTAAGTGTAGAACTTCAAATAATAAATGTTAGTATGTACATTCCCCGTCCTAAGCAATTCAAGTACCTACATATTCGCCTACAAGACAGTAGACATATTATTCCCCCGAGGGGGAAATATAAATGAAAAGAGGTCACAAATTTTTTCACTGTGTTTCCTCTAAAGACCTTTCACACTCTGGAGCCATTAGGTGTAAAAACATGGAAACAGCCTGGAGTTTTTCCGCAATTCAAAGTAAATTGGTCTAGCTCATATTCCCATATATTGAAATAGGTACCTGCAATTCGTCATATTAAGAAATCTTCAAAGATATTGGTATTAAAAATGTAACAAATAAAGGGTATACATGATTATTACTATTATCACAGTGTATCCCAATAATGGGGTAACTAGTGAATGCTGAGTGTGTATAAAAACATGCCCAAACACAGTTAATAAAACAACGCTTTGCGCCAATATGTAGGTATAGAAGACATTCAGAATGGATGGCGGACCTCGCTGCTTAGAAAGGTGATAAATCTCTTATGAACACCTGAATTTTACAGAACAGTCGAAGAATATCTTAAATTAGTGGAGAGGGGGGGGGGGGAATCTAATACCCAGGGATCCTCACGGTAACCTAATTTTTATACTCCCTAATTTCTCTTCGAATGGTGCGCCCTATGTTTCCTCGAGGAACAGTAAAGAGCGATTGAATTAATGGGTTCACCATTAGAGTGAAAATACTTAATTTTCTTTATTGTCAGTGTTAATGTATCATGTAATGTGATCTCATGAACAATGTATGGAGGAGTTGTCCCGAAATTAAGTGAAGTCACATTTCTAATGGTAAATTAAGATATTCATTCTCTGAGTCGTACTCATATATTATTAATATGGAGAAATTATACTAAGGGGAGATGGATTACTGGATTACTGCAGGTACCTGGTACCTTCTTTATTTAACCCGTATCCGCAGTGTAAATTCGCGTGTGGCACAGAATTAAGAGTTTTCTAGAACACTGAAGGGCCTTTTGATAATTTTGGATACTCGTAGATGGCGGAAGCCTGTGTTCAGCATGATCATTCGTTTGTTTTTTAAAACACGGAGGTTCTGTACTCCGAGTCTGCGGGAAAGAAACTTGACAACAACTGGAAATGTGGTCAACATATAGATTTCCAATTCTCCATTCATCACCATAACATTTTTTTTTACCTACTGAAGATTTTTCGGACTTGACCGGATTTAGGGGCCTTTTGTGTCCGAAATTTCGGCAAGATCTTTGGTTGATATTTATTTACTTATCGCATGGTGATTGTATGTCACATCAATTATAACATTAATTTATGGATTGTCAGAATTTAAAAGTATAATTTCTTACGTGATAATTTCCAGCAAGTGTTCTTTGAGTACCTGCTTATTTATTGAGAATAGCAGATGACATTCGGCCTAAAAAATCAGTGTTTTTCGGCCTTGCATTTCGACTATATACAGAAATGACAAGTTGAAAAAAAAGGACATTTAGAGTGGATTGCGTTATTTGGGACCCAATTCTGCAAACATCTTGAAAAGTCGAAATAAGTGATAAAGGGTTAAACGATATTATAATAAGTTAAAAGGGAGAGAGAGAGAGAGAGGGTAAGAAAACTAGCATGTAATGCTGTTATGCTAAAGAAAACAAAGAGAGAAGAATATACAAACAATGTTCCCTCCTTAAAGCAATTAAGAAGTTGTCTCCTAAGGCTGTGGTAAGCCTTAATTGTTAGATAGATTAAAATCATTTTAGAAAATTGTTTATGTACGAGTTACCAGGGAGATGATGGAGGCAGGAAACGAATAATTTACGATACAACCACATTTATATCACACGATACATTTAACAATATGAATAATATGTCATCCGTTATAATACAATTTCGTAGTTTCTTCCTCGCCCCTATTGGAATAGAAAAGGCATGTTTCATCTTCATCCCTCCTTTTCTTGTCGCTACTTTACGACATTACCATTCTTATTTTGATAACTTTATTCGAGGTTTGAGGTAGTTGGGATCCCCTAGACCTAGACCAACGCGAACCTCAGGAAAGTCTAGCCCATCGCCAACTTTACTACAATCAAAGATGCAACTCTTCAACTGACAATATACATTGAGTAGATGGTTGGCGCAGTTGTTTGAGGCGGCAGTCTCTCAAGTGGTTGGTGCCAGGTTGAAACCCCCATACACTTTGCGATACAAGCTTTTAACCTAGTGCAAGGTGTGCAGGAAAGTATTTCCGTTCTGTGTATGCAAGCCCAGATCCTTTTATATAAAAATAATAAATAAATAAAATAAAAATATGAGGTGACGAAATATCTGACCATCATGATTCAACTTAAAAAATTTCCAGCTGATTTAAATGAGTAACCAATTCATGTTTTTTCATTCAATTTAATTTATTTACATAATATTACAACAGCATTGGAACAACATAGCATATATTATGATCAACCTAACTGGGCAAAAGCCCATACAAAGGCAATCCGAACGCAAACTTTTACGCCCTGTCTACGTACGCAGCGATTGTTCCTTATCTATGTTATTCATTAGCGCGACAATATATATTTACCCTACTTTTTGATATTCACACTCACCACCCATACACATGCACAGAACAACACAGGCAGGTATCATTTTAGACGAGTCTTTGGAAATATTGACCATCGAAATAAAATCGAAGAAGAGAGAGAAAACATAGTATCCCTCTGGTGAGAGAATGTCGCACTGAATGAATTATTTTGAATGTGATCAATTTTTCTCTTAATTTGTATTATAAATTATTGCTCAAATGAAAGGTGGAATCTTCGTAACTCTGCTTTTGTAATAAAATCTTGCGGATTGTGCTTAAATATACAAAAGTTCTACAAAGTACGGTTTTGTTTAATAATAATTCACTCACAAGAGACACGTGAAAATGTTGCCATGGTACTGTTAAAGGCTTGGTACCAAGAATGACGTCACAGTCATTTCTCACAACATTAAGGTTCAAAATCGCGTGAGCAATCTCATGATAAATAGTCTCTGTTATGGGTTGGCTGGCAGAAATTGCCATTTGGCAATAAGCCCGCCCGTTGTATGATTATTTATCTGTACAATAAAGATTATTTTATTTTATTTTATTTATTTATTTATTTATAAAATGGTAAAAAAGGCGTTTTTTTTTTTTTTTTTTCATATTTTGGGGTTAATTTTGCGTCTATCAATAAAATTTTACGGTTATTCTCTAGATTTTAATGCATATTATCAGTACAAGAAAAAAATTTTACTCCGTGACTTTCGGGAAACGAGATTCCGTCTTTCGGAAAAAAGATCAGAATAATAATAATAATAATAATAGCATAGCAACGATATTTGTTGACACAAGTGAAAATTTTCTTCTACAAATTAATAATCAGTTTTTTAATAGATTTATTGACTATTTTTGATAATTCTTATATATTTTGGTTTTGTAAAATGTTTAAAATATTGAAAAACGTTTTAAAAATAAAAAACAATGTTTATAAACAGTGAAAATTTATTGAAATAGTGTTCATGTTCGTTGACTGAGCTAAACTGTCAAATTGGAAAATTTTCATAGAATAAACTTGACTCAAAATTCACTTAAATATCAAATGATTTATATTTAACAAAAAATGGAGAATGCAACAACAAGTGTTTTACAGGACATGTTGCCTGCAACCACTCTAGTTGGTAGACCGAGGCAACGTATGAGATGGACAGAAGAAATTAACAAAGAACTCTTACGTTGTTATTATTTGGCCACAAATTTTGAAACAAATTTAACAGGTTATCGTTTTATTTTACACCAAATTTTTACTGAAAAATTCCCGGAACTATATTTTATATCAGAACAAAGACTATCAGACCAAATTCGTGTAATTCATAGAAACAATAGATTGACTCCATCACAGCGAGAAGATATAAAGCAACAATTATTGCAAAATCAAGGTTCCAATGTTCTGGCAGGCAGTCAGCATGAAGTTGTTCAGCCCACAGTTTCTGAAGACATCGTTGAGGTTACAAGACTTGAGGTTGATACTCATACAAGATTATCAAGTTTAACAACTACATTACCAAGAGATGACAGTGTTGTTGGGGAGACCAGTGCTGAGGAGCGGCTTCCCGATTCAACTGATGAAGAAATAGATTATGATTTGTATAGAAATGTTGAAGTAGTATTTAATGAAATTGTAATTAGTTATAGAGACACAGATCCAACATCTAGGCCTTATATACCTAAACTAAAAATAACACATAAGGTTATTGAAACAATAAGAAGGGTTAATCAAATTATACACACATATTTAGAAAACAATAATGTAAACACATTAGAAGAAATCCATTTAATCATATACAGTTCTGCCATTACTGTAACAAAATTACATAACAATGTATACAACCAACAAACACAAAACAACAATAATAATAATACTGATAAACCACCATGGGAAAGACGACTTGAAAATAAAATAACAAAATTTAGAAAAGAAATTGGACAACTTACACAATACATTAATGGGAATTTATCTATTAGGAGACAAAGAAATATTAATCCAAATAATATTGATCGAAACGGTTTAATAGAAAAGTTAGATTTATTAAAACAAAGACTACAAGCAATATCTAAACGATTGAGGCGTTATAAAAAAAGTAACCAAAGAAAAAAAGAAAATAAAATGTTTAACATGAATGAAAAACAATTTTATCGGAATTTCAATAAAGACCAAATAATATCACAACCACCAAATATTACAGAAGTACAAAATTTTTGGGAAAACATATGGTCTGAACCAGTTTACCATAATCAAAATACATCTTGGTTAATAACAGAAGAAGAAAGAAATCAAAATTTAGACGCTATGCCGGAAATTGAAATAACTAAAGATGATGTAACTCTTGCAATAAAGAAAACACTAAATTGGAAAGCACCCGGGCCAGATAAAATACATAACTATTGGATAAAATATTTTACTGCTACTCATGAACATATTGCACAAATTTTTAATACACTTATTAGAGAACCAGAAAATATTCCTACATTTTTTACACAAGGTATTACATATTTAAAACCAAAAGACTTGGATACATCTAACCCTGCAAAATATAGACCAATTACATGCTTACCTACAATATATAAATTACTGACATCTATTATCACACAAAAAATAAACAATCACATAACTATTAATAATATAATAGCAGAAGAACAAAAAGGTTGTTGTAAAGGGTCTAGAGGTTGTAAAGAACAACTTATTATTGATGCTGAAATACACAATCAAATCAAAATTAAAAAAAGAAACCTTCAATATTCTTATATTGATTATCAAAAAGCATATGACAGTGTACCACATTCATGGTTAATACACGTCCTAAAAATATTTAAAATAAACAATGAAACAATAAATTTTCTTCAACATGCGATGTCTAAATGGACAACTAGTTTAAAAATAGTAACTGAAAATAATAATTTAACATCTGAATTAATCAGTATAAAACGTGGTATATTTCAGGGTGATTCACTTAGTCCAATATGGTTTTGTCTTGCTTTGAATCCATTATCTAGAATTTTAAATGATTCACAATATGGTTATCTAATTGACAGAGAAAAACAAATTAAAATAACACACTTATTATACATGGATGACATCAAATTATATGCCTCAAATAGACAACATATGGATCATTTATTAGAATTAACAGAAAAATTCAGCAATGACATAAAGATGACATTTGGCACTGACAAATGTAAAATAAATAGTATAATCAAAGGAAAACATCAAGAAACACACCCACATAATCTTATATATAGCGACAATAGTATTGATAATATGGAATATAGGGAAACATACAAATATTTAGGTTTCCACCAAAGTACAACACTAGATCACACTAATATTAAAAAAGAGCTCACTATTAAATACAAGCAGAGATTAAATCAAATCTTAAAAACACAATTATCTGGAAGAAGTAAAATAAAAGCAATAAATACATACGCGATACCGGTTTTAACATACTCATTTGGTATAATTAAATGGACTGTTACGGATTTAGACGCATTAAATATAGCGACTAGATCTATAGCAAACAAACACAGAATTCATCACATACATTCAGCAGTTGAGAGATTCACATTGAAGCGAAATTTGGGGGGTCGGGGTGTTATTGATATTAAAAATTTACACTACTCACAAATAGAAAACCTCAGAAAATATTTCATACAGAAAGCAAACAACAGTAATATACATGACGCAATAGTTGGACTTTCAACATCAGGAACACCATTGCAATTTAATAACAGACAATTTAACCCCTCTGACAAAATTACTAAACAGGACGAAAAAATAGCTAGATGGAAAGAAAAATCACTTCATGGAAAATTTCCATTCCAGTTAGACCAGGAACATGTTGATCGGGAAGCATCCAATTCATGGCTCACTTATGGCAATATATTTTCGGAAACTGAGGGATTCATGATTGCAATTCAAGACCAAATAATCAAAACGCGAAATTATTCAAAATTTATTATTAAAGAAAATATTGACAATGACAAATGTAGACTATGTAACACGACAACTGAAACGATTGACCACATTACAGGAGGTTGTTCTGCTTTGGCTAGTAGAGAGTATACTCAACGACACGACAACGTAGCAAAACAAATTCATTCAAGACTTGCTTTTAAATATAAATTGACTGAACAAATTACCCCTTACTATAAATACCAACCAATAAACGTACTAGAAAATGACATGGCAAAATTATACTGGAATCGGGACATAATTACTGACAGAACTATACCAAATAATAGACCCGATTTGACTTTAACGATTAAATTGACAAAAACGACTTTTCTTATTGATGTTTCCGTACCAAATACGCAAAATTTAAGACAAAAACACCAAGACAAAATTACTAAATACACAAATTTGGCTGAAGAAATACGGGATATGTGGCATCAAAATTCAGTAAGGGTGGTTCCGGTAATAATTTCATCTACGGGGGTCGTACCAAAAACGTTACACAAAGCAATTAAAGATTTGGATTTGGGCAAAAATATATATAAAGAGTTTCAAAAATCAATTATAATTAGCACATGTTCAATAGTCCGGAAATTTCTAAACAATCATTCATAACCACAAATTTTATAGAAAGCAAGGACTTGGCTTTTGCCCGTCCTTGCTTTCTTATACTACCGGCTTTTTAAAAAGCTGAGATGGGTAGGGTATAATAATAAAGAAAATATTGATAATGACAAATGTAGACTATGTAACACGACAACTGAAACGATTGACCACATTACAGGAGGTTGTTCTGCTTTGGCTAGTAGAGAGTATACTCAACGACACGATAACGTAGCAAAACAAATTCATTCAAGACTTGCTTTTAAATATAAATTGACTAAACAAATTACCCCTTACTATAAATACCAACCAATAAACGTACTAGAAAATGACATGGCAAAATTATACTGGAATCGGGACATAATTACTGACAGAACTATACCAAATAATAGACCCGATTTGACTTTAACGATTAAATCGACAAAAACGACTTTTCTTATTGATGTTTCCGTACCAAATACGCAAAATTTAAGACAAAAACACCAAGACAAAATTACTAAATACACAAATTTGGCTGAAGAAATACGGGATATGTGGCATCAAAATTCAGTAAGGGTGGTTCCGGTAATAATTTCATCTACGGGGGTCGTACCAAAAACGTTACACAAAGCAATTAAAGATTTGGATTTGGGCAAAAATATATATAAAGAGTTTCAAAAATCAATAATAATTAGCACATGTTCAATAGTCCGGAAATTTCTAAACAATCATTCATAACCACAAATTTGATAGAAAGCAAGGACTTGGCTTTTGCCCGTCCTTGCTTTCTTATACTACCGGCTTTTTAAAAAGCTGAGATGGGTAGGGTATAATAATAAATATCCGTACCCAACACATCAAACCTAGACCAAAAACATACAGAAAAGATACAAAAGTACATCACATTAGCGGAACAAATTAAGAACCAATGGTCACAGAATAATGTAACAATAGTCCCCATAATACTTTCAAGCACAGGAGTCATACCCACTAACATCAACAACAGCCTACAAATACTGGACCTGAGACGACAAATAGTTACAGACATACAGAAGACAGTCATCATCAACACATGTTCAATAGTGAGACAGTTCCTCCAAACTCCACAATAATAAAACACCACAATCATCATCACAATACTACAGGGTAACTTGAGTGCGCTCCGTTACCCTGTACTCGTAGTACCAGGTCCTACACCTGAGGGCAACAACCGAGATGGAAAATAATAATAATAATAACAGAATTTTAATATTTTTTTTTTTGAGAAATCTATACAACATATAAAAAATCTTTTACGGTTATTCCCTAGATAAAGGTTTGATGCGTCTACCGTATTTTGTGCCAAACCATATTTAGTTACAGTTGTCGAGAAACAAGGTCTTCCGTTTTTAGGAATTTTTGAAATGTCGGTATGCATACTCTTAAAGTTTATTATTATTTATGGGTCTTGACAATTTCCAAACACCCCGTAAACTCCGCTAGAGCGCATCTGACACTGAATGGAATGGCATTTCACAGACACGGATCCGCTACACAAATTTGTTTGTCACAAAATTATCTAGACTACGTCAGGTTACCAAAACTAGTTAAAATAAGTAAAAAAACATATTATTCTATTTTACGACGGAACGTGATTTTTCTTAGAAAATATTTTCTACCAAAGCGCTGGTAGATTTTTTTTTATCTCTAAAGAGAGGGAAGATTTTTCATTTAATATCGTAAGTAGATTACGTAATATTATTTTTGTATTTAATTCTTACTAAAACGTTCTCAAAGTTGAATAGCCCTGCTCGCAAATAGAATTTATTAAGTCTACATTATCGAAAGGTTGAGTGTCTTCCCTAAGGTTCTTACTTGAAGTTCATTTTAATAATATGAAAATGAAGAGTGTGATTTTTCAATTAAGCAATATTTTACTTACAAAATGCGTGGTGAATCTCATTGGTGAATTTCATGAAAAGTATCGTATTAAGGGGTAGTTTTCAACTTCGATACTGACTTCGAAGTCTGAAGTATGGGATTCAAATACGTATGCTATGTATGTAATTTTTTTAATTCACTTCACATTTACCGAATAAAACATAAAATATTTTACACTTCATAGAATCCATTAAAAACCTTCGTCTATATCAGACTGTGCCTGTCGTGTCCTCCTCAAAAAACAACCGAAAAAAACACAAACATTTCTGAAAACTTTTTCTCTGAAATAAAAGTTTTGTTAACACGACTCGTCAGTTTCCCATGGACATTAAAACCGGTTGATGAGTAAATATGTTTTCCTACATCACCTTTTTTAAAAGCCTTTATTTTTATACCTTTTTGCTATCCGTACGTCGCCATTTTCCGATTTCCCTAAAGCATTATTTTTTCTTTTACACCTAACAAACCTATACCGTACTGAAAGTAGTTATTTCGACTTTTGTACGTACAGTAAAACATGGACTTTCATCAAACTTTTAGACTTGGTTGAATTTTGAGTATTTTAGTTCTCTTTCATTTCTATTCTAGGGGATTCGAACCCAACAAAGTAAAAACTTTCAAGCTTATATTATTTCGCCCTCTTACTCTTCTCAAGGTAACGCAGACGGGTCACGAGGTATGGATATACTCAAAGCAGAACTCCCATGTCGACAAATTTAATCTGTGGTGAAAAAACAGCGCTATCTTCGGCCAATTAATTCTTTAAAATGCCTCAGCCAGGACCATCGTCACTCTAAAATTAAAGTTCTGCAGGGTTGGTGCTTTCAAAGGATTTACAAAGCTTAACATTTGCATAAAATCTTTGTATTCTACCGTATTCAAAACACGTTTTAAATGTTCTCGATTCAATGTAATGGGCTACTACTTCGATTCAAGAATCTGAAAAGAATAAAGGCATAATATGCAATGCTCCGAAAAACGTAACCCATTTAAAAGTGTGTTCAAGACTCTTTAAGAGCAAACATTGTCCTTACATTAAATTTGATCCTATTCAGAATATTACTTACAAGAGAGCAAACTATAGAATTGGTAACTCGCAATTCAATTCCAAGATTCGATTCACATGATTCAATTCGCCAATATGATTCGTTCACTCGTTAATTGATTCATTGTGTGATTCATGGTGGCGCAATGAATCGTTGTGCAAGTTGAGTTCATCTCCTTTTTTATTCTCCAAAACGTAGTTATTATTATAAAAAACCGTATCGTAAATTCCATGCATTAGATTTTTTAAATAAAAAATTTATTGCATAAAATATTAACCAAACAGACCAAACTTCGGTAGACGCACTTACTTTTCTTCTTCATGGTATACCTACCTTATATTATTAAAAATGACTAATTCTTGATTTTTTTAAGAGTTTTGTGGTGTTGCAATAATAAATATATAAACACACTATTACATAAAAAGTGAATAATGTGTAAAGTGGGGGATTTATCGCATGTTGGTAATTTCTATTCAGTAATCGTCGATTAATTGACGAGTGAATCATTTTCATTTTAACCGGTTCATTGATTTGGACGAATCTTACAGGATCGACTCATCTCTAATGGAGAGCACCAAGTTTGGCAGTGGTTTCAATGTTCCTACACCATGTACATAGAGGGACATTTGGAATTTTTCCAATATTATTACGAATCCACTCATTGGGTACAATCACATGATATTATGTACTACTACCAGTGTTCCAAAATGTTCCACTGGTACAAATGCAACGTTGGGCTGACTGTCAAAACAATAATTTCAACGTTTACATTCCGACCTCAATAAACGTAATGTAGTACTGAATGGTACCATCATTACTACCATTATTATAATGTTGGCCTATTTTATTCCAAGGCAAATAATGTAAGTCGGAAGAAAATTGTTCATTTTTATGAGGAAATATCATTACCCAATGAAATTGTGTCATAGAATAAAAGAATCAGTTCTCTACTACATAACTTACTGGAAAATTTGTGATGTACTTGTAAATACCTAAATTAGCATGGCTTTCTACCTATATCGCCATAATATTGTGGTAAGGTTACAAAGGTACTAAATCTCCTATGTCCAGGAATCAATTTTATATGGAAGAACTCAGACGAAGTGTTTTGAATATCGATAAAGCAGAATCCTAGCTAGGACATAGACTATTAAAAATTAAAAACGGTTAAACAACATGTATCCTGAGGGGGGAGGGAGGGAGTCCCGTCGGCGCCTCCACGTGGCGAACCCTGGGCAACGTGGGTGTCTTCGTCCCTCTTCGGGGGTCGCAGCCGCCTGCGGCGAAGTTCGACGGGATAGGGACGCTGGGCTGATCACCCAGCACCCGAAACTAATTAGGGATTAACAGGCAAAATACCACCAGGCCTCGGACGCACGGACCCGCACAGGGGGGGGCCCGCGCAGCTCGTGCATCCCCTGCAACGACCACGGAACTCAAAAGGTTTTTGAAAGTCGGGACCTACAACGTGAGGACGCTGAGACCGAACAAGGAGTTGGTTGCCGCCAAGGTAGCGAGCGATTATGGACTCGATCTGTTGGGTGTGTGTGAGGCGCGCCTGCTGGGCTCTGATCGGTGTGATGCCGGGGATTACTCCATGCTTTACTCCGGTCATAGAACATTACACAGGAGAGGCGTTGCCTTGCTCATGAGCAGACGAGCTTCTAGCTCGTTCCTTGACTGGGATCCAATTTCAGACAGGATCTTACGCGCATCCTTTAGGGCAGCGGGTGAAACGTTGACGGTACTTGTATGTTATGCTCCCACGGAGGATGCGGGCGTCGCTGCAAAGGACGGTTTTTATAACCTTCTGGAGGCTGTGACGTCTCGTATCCCCAGACGGCACAGGGTCATTGTGATGGGCGACTTCAATGCCAAGGTAGGCAGTGACCCGTCAAACGGACCCGGCGTAATGGGTAGGCATGGCATGGGAGTGCTAAATGACAATGGCACCCGGCTGATCGAATACGCGACACTCCATGGCTTCCTGATAGGGGGGACTTTGTTCCCCCATAAAGACATCCACAAATATACCTGGACCTCCCCTGATGGCCGAACCAGAAATCAAATTGACCACCTCTTAATCAGGGCTTCAAACCGTTCTGACTTGCTCGATGTCAGGACATACCGCGGAGTTGACCTGAGCTCAGATCATGAGCTGCTTGCTGGCTCTCTAAAACTCAGGTTCGAAAGATTTGCAAGACCACCTGCACCGCGGATACTTGATGTACGTAGGTTGGAGTGCCCTCAGTCGCGTATTCGTTACGAGGCTGAGCTGCACAGGAAACTTGAACCCGAGAGGTTTCTCTCCGACATACCCTCAGTGGAGGCTGCGTGGGAGAGACTCCGAGAGGTAATTAAAGAGTCAGCTGCTTCGATCATTGGATATAGGGACAGGAAGAATCCAGGCTGGATGTCAGCGGAATCATGGAGACTCATTCAGGATCGTCAAATGTTAAAGGTCCTCAGAGATGGCGAAAGATCCCCGAATAGGCTGGAGACCTTGAGAACTCAATACAGAGAGCTTGACCGCAAGGTGAAGCAATCTGTACGTCGCGACAAACGGCTTAACATCGAAGCCACCATACAGCGGGCAGAATCTGCAGCGGCCGTGAATGACTCGAGGACTCTCTTCGAAATCTCCCGAGAGCTGGGCGGCAGGGGTCAGAAAAGAAGAATGGACGCGGTGCGAGACCGCAACGGAAATCTGATCTCTTCGCCTGACCTGCTTAGGGGGAGATGGAGAGAGCATTTTGAGTCAATTCTAAACCGACCGGACCCCTCCTCGCCCTTCAACATTGGCGAGGAGGAGGGAGACCTAAACATACCACGAGCGAGTGGTATAGTTGAAGGACCTCCGAGTCACGGGGAGATTGTGTCTGCTGTGAGGAAACTCAAGAATAACAAGGCTCCAGGAGATGATGGTATCCATGCAGAGCTCATAAAATGCGGCATGAACGCACTCATTGACCCGCTTTACCACCTCTTCAATAAGATCTGGAATGAGGGGCTCTGCCCAAAGGACTGGAGGAACGGAACCATCATAACACTATTCAAAAAGGGGAACCCTCAGGAATGTGGAAATTACCGTGGAATTACTCTACTGAGCGTACCCGGTAAGGTCCTATCTCAGATCATCTTGAACCGCATCCAGAAACCAATCCTAGCCATACTGAGGAAGCAGCAATGTGGCTTTGTGCCTGGCAGGTCCTGTTCGGACCCAATTTTCTGTGCCAGGTGTGTCCTCCAACAATCACAAGAGTATAACTCGCCAGTCGCTTGCTGCTTCATTGATTTCGAAAAAGCCTTTGACAGCCCCCATAGAGAATCAATTTGGAAGATATTGGCCCTTTACGGTATTCCCACGAGGCTGGTAGCTATGATCGAAGCCCTGCACACGGACTCGGAGTGCAGTGTGAGAACCTCCTGTGGTCCAACTGACACCTTCAGGATCACAACTGGGGTTCGACAAGGATGTGTACTGGCGCCTTTCATCTTTGTTACCGTCATGGACTACCTTCTCAGAAAATCCACGGGGAACTCAGGGGGAGTGCCGTTATTGCAAAGACCTGCCAACGAAACAAACGTGGGAACTCTACACGATCTAGAATATGCGGATGATCTCGCCCTATTCGACACGTCTGTGGGTGGACTACAGCACAGCACTACAATGCTCTACAACAACGCGACACGCCTTGGCCTCAAGGTCAACACTGGCAAAACTGAGTACATCTGTAACGATGCATGTCCGGATAGGGTCACAGCTTTGATTGTCAACGGCAATCAAATCTCCCAGGTAAACAAATTCAAATACCTGGGCGCCACCATCACCCCGGCAGGTGACCTCCGGACAGAACTGCCCATTCGCATCGGAGCTGCCAGTGGGGCATTCAACAACATGGACAAGATCTGGAAGGCATCCGGGTTTAGTATCCAGACAAAACGCCGCCTATTCAACGCCTGCGTGATCCCTGTCCTCCTCTACGGCTGCGAGTCATGGCACTTAACCAAGGCTCAAGAGCGTAAGATACTCAGCTTTGAGAATAGGTGTCTTAGGAGGATACTGGGTATCACATGGCAAGAACGTAAAACCAACGAATACGTTCGACGGCGTTCCCAGCAACGATCAATCCTGTCAGTAATACAGGAAAGACGTTGGTCGTGGCTGGGCCATGTTTTGCGAATGCCCAACGACAGCTGGCCAAAGAGAGCGCTGTTTTTCCACCCACAGGGGTCCCGACGCCCCGGAAGACCCTCTTTCACAGTGCACCGTTCCTATGACAACGAGATCAGAGCGTTAGGAATGACGTGGAGAGAGGTAATATCACTCGCACAAAATCGCTCTGAATGGAGACGCCTGGTAGCCTCCCTGTGCTCCCGAATGGAGACATAAAGGGCGTAGTAGTAGTAGTAGTAATCCTGAAGAGGTTGCCTAAAATCCAGGCGCAGTCCTCCGAGCACAAAACCTAAATTAAAATAACACATAAATCATGCAATTATATTTGATAACAACTTTGATCAAAACATTCCCCAGTATGATGTTTTATTTGTCTTACTGTAGGTACATTTTCGACTCACAAATTCCTTTTCTTACATTACATAGTATGTAGGCTGTGTGAACTAACAACATATTTTTATGCCTCTGTTTTATTACGTGGAAGGGCGCTCTTGCATTTTAGTGTCGTACTTTTGCGGTGTTATTACCTCCTCAATGGTATCACTTACTTATAATTTATTCAGATTTTTTATTGACAAAAACACTTCACAGAGAAAAGTAAGAATATAACGCAAATATACTTTGTTACTCCAAAATTTGTATCTTGTACACTTTATCTAGAATGACCAGTCTATATTTTTTATGTCATCCTTAAGTAGAAAAGTCCTTTTAAGTAATTATTCATATAAGAAAAACTTATTTAGTATTTAATGAACATGTAATTTTATCAGAGCGATTAAATTATAAGATCACTGAACCCGATGTATTTTTTTATTCCATATCAAATGTCTGATACTGTAAATTATATATACGATAAGTTCGCCCTAGTGAACAACGTTTTATAATCTGTACTATGTCTATTTTGTATATTTATATGTGTTTGTTGTTTACTTTAAGTTTAAATAAATAAATAAAAAAAAAAATTAAGTGAAAATTAGTAGTGAGAAAAGAAGATTACAAAAACTTATACTAAAATAGTTTGATTTTTTAGTGGTTCTCTTTACAGCGTCGAATTTAAATCAGGTATCTCACAATTATTGAGAAAGTTACTAAATTAATCGGGATTCTTTTAACAATATATAATTTAATTCTAATTTTGTGATTTCATCCAATCCCCTCATAAGATTTTCCATACGTTCGGAATCTGATGACCAAGCTCTTTATAAAAAGTCGTCAATAATGATCCAACTGAATATGGCGAAAACCCCTCAACGGCCCTTTTTTAAAATCACTTTAGTGTTTCCGAGAGAGCACTTAAAGGGAGGTTTTGTAATTTGAAGTCCCTCTCCAGTTGAGACACCCAGTGTACCCAAGTTGTCAATTGACTCAAAAGTGACATGGAGAGGAAAAGAAAAATGAATTGCTCTTTGTTTTTATGAGTGTGGTTCAAAAAACTCCAATGTAATCAAAGTAATATTATGAAATTTTATTCTTTTGTTACTATGCTGTCAATAAAGTTTCCACAATTTTAATACGCAGAGACAAGACTTGCCAACACACTTCTCAGTATTATGAACCAGAAGAGTCCACATATTATCAATCATGTTTGATGTATAAACTCATGGGCCTAATACTCGAAAACATTTTAGCATATCCAGATATCATGGATATCAATATAGATTTGACTCAGCTGCGCAAACCCTGAAATATACCAATTCTGATTTATTTTTATCTCGTAGTATACCTAAAATTTAAATTTACATTAAATTTAAAGTTGAAATAAAATAATATTAATAATGTTTTAATGATACACATACTTTGTAAACCATATTCTTTGATAATAAATTGAATTGAATACCTATTTAACAATTTGAGTACCTATTGTCGAACATGTGAAAATAATTATATAATTTCGTATAAATATTTTTCTGTAAATTTAAATCTAACATTGTCTTTTCCTATGATTTCAGTACAACCCCTGTAGAATAAATCATGACCGGAATCATTTTTACAGAATTTTGATGCCACATTTTTGTACTTTTGAATTTTGTCTTGATGTTTTTGTTTTGGTACAAATTACTGTGTTTTCCTACTACTTAGAGGCACATTACCTATTTGCTAAGAAAAGCATTCCGTTCATATTATTCAGAGTGTCGCATTGTCAAGTCTCCCTTCTGGTCTGTGTCTTTTATAAAATATCGAGCGTTTCCTGCAGGGATGGAGTTGAATGAGAAACACAGTCTCCTGCTTCACACCTTCCCTCGACAAAATAGTCAGCTGTTGTTTCCAGGTAACAATTTCTTTGAGATATTGTTGTTGCGGTTAGACACAGGCTTTTGTGAAAGAGAGTCGTACCTACTGTTTGATTACTATGTAGATACCTACAATTTATTTCTTATTCGAGTTCATTATCAAATTCCACGAATCGGAAAATGAGTTTCAGCTCGTTGTGAACAATTTTACTTAGTGTATTATATTTATTTATGATCATTATATTATTTTATTACAAACAAGAAGAAAAATTGCACGGCACATTCATACAAATTTTCATGCGTGTCTTCTGATTTCTTTTCCATGATAATCTGGTCGACATGATCGGTCCAGGTTATTTCGCTTCTTCACGGTTTTTTTTCTCATTCCTTATTCATTCTTTCCACATGCCCAAACCATCTAAGCTTGTTAACTTCCACTCTACACACTACCCCTGTCTTACATTCACCCATCTCTCTGATAATCTCATTCTTATCCTGTCTCTCAGTGTTTTCCTACACATGATTCACAAAATATTGTGATACACAGCAATAGATATATTATACTTACTTACTTACTTATCGAGCCATCTCTGTCCACTGCTGAACGTAGGCCTTCCCCGTACTCCTCCATAATATATCCTGAACCCTCTGCATCCGATCATAAGCAACTCGTTTTATATCATCAGATATATTATACCAATCACAATTATCCATCCGATAAAGGCTATAAAAATTAATCCACCCCTTGTAATTATTCTATCATTGTAATAAATTCATTTGATATTATATTTCCTCCTCAAATTACCCATCAAAATAAAATTCAAAGATTTATCTTGTTTCGTCGTCTGCTGCATCCGGCTTTGAGTAAATTATTGCTAATTTTCAAATTCATTAATTACAGTTGTTATAATAATATACAGATCCACGGTCATAATAGCCACTGACGCATCCGTTTCCTATGTAATCCCCTTGTAATTAAAATCCGCTGCCTGAAATATTATTTTTCACCCCCTATTTTTGCTTCAACCCCATTATAGTAAAATTTAATGTATAATACGTCACAGATTGTTAACGGAACTATCGACAACGGCACATTTATTTTCCATTTATCTTCATGTTACACAAGATTTGTCTGTTGAATTTTTAAAATACCGAGTACTATTATTACGTAAAATTCTTGTGAGTTGTATGTAAAAAGTTGTCGCTTTGTAAAGAAAAGTAAAATATTGTCACAAGTTTTTATGTGAAACATACGTAACAATTACATCAGAATTAAGCCATGGATTTTAACACAATAGTATTATTTTCATTGTCGAATAAATCAAACTATGATAATTAAAAACAAAATATAATCTTTTTTTTTTGAGACCATTTTTTTTAATTCAGAAGTCATTCATAGCCTCTTCTCTCAATAAATAACAACAATCGTGTTTTAAAGCTTTAGACCTGCATATCTAATTATAGCCCCCAATTTTATTTTTTCCATGAACGGCACATTCAATTTGAAATGTGCCGCTGGTTGAAATGTCCCTAAATGTTTTATTTAAAGTTGTACCCTCGGCTCCCTCTCAGTATTACTATAATCAGTAAAATAGGGTTGTTCTAGACTATAAGAACTTATCTCAGCTAATATAAACTATCTCAGATCTAATGAGTATTTCCTTGAATTCATTTTCCGGGTTTTCAGTACGAATTTTCTTTTGTTATAACGCCAAAGTGTATTCTGTCGTCTTATTTGTGCCTCGTTTTTTATCTACTGGCAAATCAAAATCTTGTGGAGAGAAAGAAAATAGGTATTGCTGTGTTTTGTGGTGGTCGAGTGTTAATGTCATTTATCGAGATAACCAGCAACAACTGTGCAGGTATGAATTTCCGTAATAAACAAACTTCAACAAGATTATTCAGTGGTTTTGCCCAGCTTTTGCACATAATTGTTATGCAACTTTTTTGTTATATTATCCGCGTTTTTTCGAAACTAACCCAAATGCAAATTTTTGTACACTTCACAGTAAGCTTCAAAAGCTTGCGTCGTGAAGTGGAGTGAGTCGGCATCGGGGATTGAACCCGATTATTTATTTATGGTGCTCATACAGGTATGCTCATAATATGCATTAAGCATTAATATAATATGTTTCATTCATCCATCACTTAACAATTATAATCACACAGATGCTTTTCTCCTTAACAGCCTTACGTATTTAATTTTTAATATCCTATATCCCAGCCAGGATACTGTTCTATCGTTTCTCGAAATATCCAGTCTGAGAATTCTGCCGTATAAGGCTGATTCCTGTACTTATGCAACCGTACTGAAATATTATAGTGATCATTTTCCCCCTTTTTTATGTAAAGAATTTATTGTCCATATAAAAGCGATTACTTATAATCAATTAACCAGCGCCATCTATAATATCACATTTCCAACATATTATATTTTTATTGCCGGAATTTTTATTCCAAACATTTTTGTTTAATCTAGATTACTTTCATATTGCAATGTAAAATATAGCGGCTGATTATGATGGGCGTAAAATTTTGCCCGTTTTGGATTAAAATTACGCTACGGATTAAATTATTTTTTAATGCGCCATTGGGAGAGATAAAAAACCGTGGTGGAAAAATCGACATATAGACAGACTGACACCCACGCCCCAATATTGTTGATATGTAAACCTGTAGATTTTTTAAAACCATGACGCATATTTTGAAATTAAAATGCCGTGATTTAAAGATCGGTGATTGGTGTCAATGCTGTAACTAATGAAGTGAGTACTAACTAAAATAAGATTTTTTTTCAATTATTTTATAGCTGGTAGAGATCGCAGCACTTCGATTAGCTCGCCATAGTGAACAAGTGTTATGATTTATATTCGTAATGTTAACATGTGTCTAACCAAAAGTGTACATAAATAAATAAAAAAATTGACACGGTGTGTCAAGGAAGAGTTAGTCTCTAATTAATAGAGAACTACAATTTTGTTTGCTGGCAACAATTATCTTTTGTTTTGTAATTCTACAAGTAGTATTGCCACTATTAATTCCAAAAACTTACATGCGGTGCCCTCATCGAAATCCAAGTTTTTCTTACAGACTGTATAGAATTAAGCTTACTATCAACTTATTTGAAAGAATTAAACGAATTAACTTTTTTCTCTCTTATATAGTCGTTGTGAATACGGACACATACAATAAATGAATTTATTGAGATTCCTGGGAAAAAAGAAGAATATACTTTCCTAATTACCTGTAAATCGCTTTACTTGTAAACTCGTAGTAAATAGCACAGTAAACAGCACAAACTCCTCAATTATTTAATTCGTTACTCCGCCGTTCTGGAAAACCCACGCCTGAGAGCATTTATCCATCTCAATTTACTATATTCACCCTTAAGGGCATGGCACCAGGAATGACGTCACAGTCTTTTCCCACGGCATTAAGGTTCAAAACCGCGTGACAATCGCATGATGAAATGGTAAAAATAGCATTTTTTTTCCATTTTTAGGGTTAATTTTGCGTCTATCAAAAAACTTTTATGGTTATTCCCTAGATTTTAATGCATATTATCAGTACAAGAAAAAAAAATTACCCCGCGACTTTCGGGAAACGAGTTTCTGTCTTTCGGAAAAAAGGTCAGAGGTGTTTTTAAAATTTTATTTTGAGAAATCTGTACAAGATATAAAAAATCTTTTACGGTTATTCCCTAGATAAAGGTTCAATGCATCTACCCTATTTTGTTCCAAAGCATATTTAGTACCGGATATCGAGATAGAAGGTCTCCCGTTTTTAGAAATTTTTGAAATGTCGGTATGCACACTCTTAAGAAATAGTGGGATATTTTGTAGCAGAGTACTCGTAGGTACGAATCGTGTACTCCATAATAGTTACGTGTTAAAATTACACACGGAAAAATAACACAGGAAAAAATATGTGTATATACCTAGATTAGATCGATCATCAAAATTAACTGTACAATATCAATAATTTTATCAAAATATACTAGATTACGTACCTATCTATTATAGTGTCTCCTAAATCAAATAAAAATTTGTTATTTCTTCTTGTGAAATTTTGTCACACTCGTTATAGGTATATTTCTTCCCCGTGAAATCTTTTCCATGCGATATTTTTTCCGTGTTATAGTTCGCCGTGTTATTCTCTCTCGTCACCCTCTATAACCTATTATTCTTCCCACAAAAACAGAAACTTCCTGTAGTAATATAACTACACACAAACTAGTGGCAGAACACCTGTACGTATTTACTTACTTTTGCAAGGAAATTTTAATCAACATAAACTTATTAGCCATCTTGGAACTTATTCGATTTGCAGCGCCATTTCTCTGCAACCAAGTTTTCCATATACGAGTACTCCGTATTATTTTAACTTTTTGACGATATACATGAACCATTATAATATCATCAAAACCAACCTTGATATAGGAAATCTCCCTCCCCTAACCCTCACGCCACCTCCCTTGCGGGGAAGGCGGAGAGAACGGATCGCCAGACTTTCCAATCCTTACACACACTTCGGGCTTCCGTCACATTCACGCAATTCCTCATACACATTCTGCATTTACTTTTACTCAAAACACGTCCATCCTTTAGGATCTGGTCAACATGGTCCAGCTATGGGATTCTTGGACGGCCGCGTTTCTTCTCTTCTTTCGCCCAGGAAAATTTCCCGTGTTATTCTTTCATCGTAGGGTAGGAAATCATACCTATAATATGTATTAAATTTAGTTTGTATTTCAACCAAACGGAATGTGGTAATTAAACAGATGTGTGTATTTTCCGGGCTTTGATTTCCAGGATTTTTGTTTGCCCAACGTTTCGACGCACTTTTGTGTGGCATCATCAGGAGGATTCGGTTGTTAGTGCATGTGTGTATTCTCGACCAATACACAAACTAAGAAAAATTCACACAGCTTTTTGGACATCGGCCGTGAAAGCCTATGATCGTATATTTTATTTATTTAATATACGGCTACAAAAAAGCCTTTTAAGATACAAAACAATATATTTTGAACAATGTCAAATGAAAGTGACCATACTACATTTTGTAATTATTTTGAAATAAAAAGTTATTGAGCGAGCGAATGATGAAGTTTTCGACCGGAGATACACGGTGGTTGTAATTTAGTAATAAAAAAACGAAAACCTTATCGAAATCATCGTGAAATTACATACTCTTTCGATTTTCTTTTTTTTTTTTATTCTCTTTCGGCAAGGCACCCGATCGCGAGTGATATATGCCATACAAAGACAAAGTCAATTCAATTCCGCACACACGATAATCAAAATATCAAATCACTTAGTCACACTATCACGCAAAACAACAACTTACCCTCCTTCATTAGGAAGCGGGCAGTACAAGATGTTACAAGTTTCAATGCCTATCGGTATACAATATCTCTAGCGGACATCGGTAAATTCAATGCTCGTTATAAACAGGGATGTGCCGCTGCATTTCAATTACAATTAAATTATTAAATTCAAAACCTTTGCATGTACTAAATATTTTTATCGTGTTTCTTCAAGTGGTTTATTAGGGCGAAGTTAATTCTAGGATTATTCAATGAAAGGAGATGTTGAACATTAATTGGAAATGACAAGCCGAGGCCAGTCAAGTCACGCAGTAGATCATTATTGGGTAATCGGCTACAATTGAAAAAGACGTGATCCGCCGTCTCATCCTCCTCTCCACACTCACACAGAGCAGATGACAAAATATTAATCCTTTTAAGGTGCGATGCCAGAACAGTATGGCCTATTCTAAGCCTACATAAAAGAGAAACGCTCAATTTGGGGATTTTTAGATGTCGAAACCATGGGAAAGTTGGGACCGATGGTTGTATACTTCTATAATAGGAACCAGTACTAGACTCAGAAAACATAAGATTCCACTCCCCATCAACTCTTTTTTTAAATATATTAATGTAATCGTCAATTGGTAGCGAGAAGTTGCATGGAATGACGCCACACGAGCGGGCTTCTCCCGCTAGTGCGTCTACTCTTTCGTTACCTTCAATTCCCACATGGGAGGGAATCCAAGCAATCGATACATCAATGTTTTTTGTATAGGAGGTATGAAACATGTCCTTTATATCACAAATAAGTCGATTATTAATTAAAGCGGAAGTATTGTTCAGCATCAAACAGTTGACAATGCTGAGAGAGTCAGTAAAGATTATCACAGGCGATATAGATAAATAAACAATCTTCCTCAGAGCCTCGACGAGGGCCACACACTCGGCCGTAAATACAGATGTCTCCCCAGGCAGTTGAAACTGACCTACCAGGTTCTGAGAAGGTATGTAATATGCTGCACCACAAGTTCCATCGTCGCCCTTAGACCCGTCCGTAAAAACCTTGATATGTGAGGGCCAATTTTCTTCAACTGTTTGGGAAAACAGACGATTGACGTACGTGGGGTTCCAAGAAGAAACAGACCTGTTAATACCAATTGAGGGATAGATGTTAGGAACGAGCATGGTTGCGTCTAGGGGAATGCTGAAAATGGGGAGAGATGGGTTGAGAGGGCATGAAAGAACATTGAAGATGAAGTACCATGATTCATACAGCAGAGGTGGGGTGGAAGTGAGTCGATTAGGTTTTGAACTGAATAAAGCATGAAGAGATCGAAGTTTATAAAAAATAGGATGATTGCTTTGATTTGATCGGTTTACAAGAAATTTAAGGCAAAGGAGTTTTCTTCTCAAGGACAAAGGCATTTCAGCGCATTCCGCCTGCAGGGAAACCACTGGGGAGGATTTCATTGCCCCAAGTATGAGTCTAAGGGATTTTGATTGTACCCTGTCCAATTTAATCTGTAAGTATTTTGGAAGTGGGTCCATGATAAAGCATGCATAATCTATATGACTTCTAATAAGCGCACAGTATAGCATTCTCATGACAGATGGGTGAGCACCCCACCAGACTCTCGAGATTGCCCTCAGGATATTGATGTTCTTTTCGCATTTAGCTATTATACTCTCGATGTGGGCATTCCATGACAGTTTGCGGTTAAGTGATACTCCCAGAAATTTTACATTTTGCTTAAAAGGGACTTCGATACCGTTAAGTTTGATTTTAATATTTGGAGTATTATGCTTCCTGGAAAATATTACTGCTTGACTCTTGCCCGGAGACAGAGTGAGGCCCTTGCCATCAAACCATTCACACACAGATCGCAAAGCATCCTCCAGTAACCTTGAGGCACGTGATACTGATTTATGTGGTAAATAAATTACGAAATCATCCGCATATTGTAGAATAGAGACTTCGGGAGGGATACATGAAATAAGATCTTGAGTATAAATATTGAATAGAATGGGGCTCAATACGGAACCCTGGGGGAGACCCCTATAAACTATTCTTTCTACTATTCCCATTGGGGTCTCAATCATAATCACTCTGCTGCACATTATGTTAATTATGAGATGAACAAGAGCATCTGGGATTCCCAAAGACATCATAGTGTCAAATAGTTTCGGAATGAGAACATTGTCATAAGCACTGCATGCGTCCAAGAAGCAGGCTATCACATCTGCTTTATTTTCTCTAGCGAGATGAATATCTGAAACTAGTACACTGAGGTTGTCAGTGCACGATCTGTTTTTTCGAAAGCCAAACTGCCAGGGGGGTAAAAGATTATTATTTTCAACGAACCATTCAATCCTGGCTTTGATCATTCGCTCAAGAATCTTTAGAAAACAGCTTGAGAGGGCAATGGGTCTATATGAAGATCCCAGGGATAAATCCTTGCCAGGCTTAGGGATAGGAATCACTAGCTGCTTCCTCCAAGATTCGGGGATCGAACACGAATCCAGAACAAGATTATACATTTTCAGAATCACAGTGAGAAACGATTCGGGAAAGTGTTTGAAAAAAGTGTATGGAATGAGGTCATGCCCTGGAGAAGAGTCACTCGTGGACTGAATGGCGGTCTTTAATTCGTTAAGTGTGAAAGGAGGGATCAAGTTCTGTGAGCGATTCAGTTCTGAAGAGGGCTTGGGAAGCTCAAAAGAATTTGGAACGTAGGACGGGGCCAACCTTCCAACAAAATCAGATACCCACGTCGTACACTTGGAAGAATCAGCCTTCGGAGAATACGCACCTCTAAACCTTCGAATCGAATCCCAGACACTTGTGAAGGAGGTTTCTGGCGACAAAGAGTTACAGTAATCATACCAACCTTGCCTTTTTTTCTTTCTTAGTAATTTTTTGGCCTCGGCCTGAGCCCTACGGACTTCCAAATAGTTGGCAAGTGACATATTTCTCTTGTACCTCCTAATCGCATTAGTCCTATTCTTTACCGCAGCCGTACACTCTTTATCCCACCAAGGGGGAGAGTACTTGTAAAAGGAATTACCGTTAGATATTGGAATTGCCTGGTTGGCCGCCTTGATGATGCGGTCGTGAACTACCTCGACAAAGGGATTGATATCCATTTCTGCACTATTGACAGTAGGAACTTCGGAATCCAACTCAAGCAATCCTTCAAAAAGACTCCAGTCCGCCCTGTTTGTAAGAAATTTCGTTTTGGTAGGCTTGTTATATCGAGGTCCTTGAGGATTGATCATGGTTACTATGATAGGGAAATGGTCACTGGAATATAGATCAGATAGTCGGTTCCAAGATGTTATTGTGGCGAGATTACTGGTGCACAATGTGATGTCCAGGGCATTTTGACTGTGATGAGGGGGAGCAACGCGAGTTGGAACTCCGGTATTTAAGATGCATATGTTAGTTTCTTCCACGAAGTCCAGAATCGCTCTGCCTGCAGTGTCCGTCGAAACACACCCCCAGGATGTCGAATGAGCGTTGAAATCTCCCAGAATGTAAAAATTAGGCGATAAATTACCTATGACGTTTCTCCAGTACGAGAGATTAAAACGCCCTTCAGGAGTGTATACAGAAACAATGGAAATATTCATGACGCTAACAGCCAAAATCTGCTGTCCTGGAGTTTTCGGAAGGCTAATCTCTTGAAAGGTCAGATTATTTTTTATAAGAATGGCGGTACCATTACCGCGACGGCCATCAGACCGGTCTTCTCTAACACAAGAGAAACCGGGAAATGATATAGAGGAACCTGGAGGGAACCAGGTTTCAGAAAGAGCAGCTACGTCTATATTGTGGGTACGTAAAAGGAAAATTACTTCATCTCCATTGGCAACTGCACTGCGGCAGTTCCACTGGAGAATCGAAAGAGAATTAATCGTTGCTATTGACGCCATTTTCGAGAAAAGACTGAAGAACAGGAATAAAACAGGCAACGTTGGACGGTAAGGAGTTTTGAGTGCGCAGAAGACTAAGGAGCATGGACAGAAGAGATTTAGTGAATGATTCATTGCTTGAAGCAAGATTTTCGGACAAGTTTTCGATGTTAGAGGTTTTGTTAGGAAGGTACGAAGTTGAATTTAGTGCACACCCATTGGGAAGCTCGGAAGTTGAATTTCCATTAGGGTAGAAAAGAAGGGAATTATGTTCTGATTGATCGAAGTTAGGCTTTGGCGGTGCTTTAGGAGTTCTATATACGAATTTTCCACGGATTTTTTGGGATACTGTAGTTGTAGGTGTAGGAGTTGGCTTAAGGACGCTGGCATATGAGACTCGGCTAGGTGGATGTTGCTTGGCCGCTTGAATGTAAGAAGTGTTTTGAGAAGCCATTGTGTATTTTATGGCTTTTTGCCGGCTATATTCCGGACAATCCAGGCTAATCGCTTTATGAGGTCCGTTACAATTAAAACACTTTGGCGTTTGGATTGGACATTCTAGTGAAGGGTGATCCCCTCCGCAATTGAAACATTTTTCCGCAGAACGGCAGGAGTTTCTGGTATGCCCAAATTTGCAGCAGCGGAAACACTGCATAGTCGGGTAAAAGTAAGTCTCGACGTTGAATGAATTATAATACAGGTAAACGTGGAAGGGCAGGTCTTGCCCCTCGAATGTGACCACGATTGACCTGGAGGGTTTCCATTCTATTGTGTCGCCTGATTTGTCCTTAAAATTCAATCTCCGTACCTTTAAGATCTTGCCAATGTCCGGGTTGCTTTCCGAGAGGGCAGACTCGAGTTCGGACTCGGTAAGGTCTACCGAGACCCCCCTTATCAACCCCATGCGGGATATGTTATGGGTCGGGATGAAGGCCTTGTACAAACTGTTTGAAATTAAGAAGATATTTTTGATGAACGTGTTAGCTGAAAGTACGTTGGAAAATTCAATAGATATACGGTACCTCCCTTCCGCCTTTACCGATCCGTTAACAACGTTTTGTACTCCTCTCGAAAACAAAAATTTACCGAATTCTACAGGGAAGATAGCCTTCCCTTGTTCGCATCGCTGTACAAGGACAACAAACGGTCCACTTGATCTGGGGGGGTATAGTTGTATAGGTGAGGAAGAAGAAGAGTTAGAAGGAAGAGGGTTGGAAGGAGAAGGTCCAGAAGTGAGATTGCTGTGTGATGGGGTGTGGGAGTCCGTATTCAAGCCGAGGTCAATCTTTCTCTTTTTGATGGGATCTGGAGGGAGAGGGGGGATCTCCACCCCCTCCATCCTGGTATATATTTTTTAAATGATGTACGTAAATTCGGTAGATTACAGAAATGAAAAATTAATTAACAAAAATTAAATAAGAATAAAACAAAAATTAGTGACAACCCTGTCACCGAAACAGAATAAACAAGTTTAGAAAAGAAGAAAAAATAATAATATTAAATATTCTTAGCTGAGCTCCTAGTACACGATACAAACACCACCGCCTCGTAGCACTGTTCACTCGGGAATGTTCGATTTTCTTTCTAATGATATGTTTCCTTTAAACTAATTATTATCAAAATATCGACAACAAATTGTATTTTACAGTGTTTTAATATGAAACAGCGCAAAGTATCAAACAAGACTTCTATGAATTTTCTCATGCAAGGGAAGTAAGTAAATGTACGTATAACTTAACCGCAGAGAAAAAATATATTAAGAGGAATCCAGAGGGAAAATTCTATATACAATGTAACATCTGTTTGCATGAAAGTAGAATTCAGTTTTACGAGTTTGTGTTTCGACAGAAACCCTATTGTAGAAATTCGTTTAACAGGTTTATGAGGAGATTCTGTTGGGTGTAGTAGTTTAGTCTAAGATCCTACCGCTCAAAATGTGACCTATCTCTTTTTGATCGAAATGTTTTTTTTTAATGAATCTGGGTTTATCGAAAAAAACTCAAATATATATTTGTACACTTCACAGAAAGCTTGAAAAGCTTGTGTTGTGAAGTGGAGTAAGTAGGGGATTTAACCCGCCCCCGCCGGATTAACAGTCAAGCGCGTTACCAACCAGGCTTCCGACCACCTCAGGATTTAAATGAAAGTTTACATATAGAGGGTCATACATTAAACTAGGGTTGCCTATCAAAGTCTTGCCGCCCCCCTGCTCCCCGGAAATAGGTCCCCTACGCGTTTTTACACTTTAAAGAAATATGGTAATAGATCGTAGAAAGTAGTCAATGACAAAAATGACCCTTACAGAATCCTCTAGAAAAAATGTTTTATTGTTTTTTTTTCATAGGTCTAGCAGTTTTTCAGTCGATGCATCAGTCGGCGATGTATGATTCTACGTGCAAACTTTTATTAATAAAGTGAAAAAAGAATTAAAAAGATAGATTGATGAATTAAGACTGTAGTCGGGTCAGAAGTTTAAAATATACCTACTTTTGTTATTTAGTTATAATATTAGGTTTGTAAAAAAAGATTTCGATCAAAACAGATAGGTCATCTTTTGAGCCGCAGGATCTTGGGTAGTAGTAGTAAAGAAATTGCACGCTGCAACCGTTGGAGAAAATAATAATATGTGTTACCTTTACAAAAGACTGTAAATAAAACGATAAAAGGTTTCATCTTTACGAGACGAGGGAATTCTTGAAACTTGGATAATATGTGTTTTAAGGTTCCAACTCGTTTATTAAAAGATCTTTTTTTTTTGGGGAATAAAAGAGGGGATCGTAACGTCGTTGTCAAGCGAAAACGTAGTACGTCGAATTTACGAGTAGATGAAAACTATTTTCTTAATAGTAAAAACCATTTTACTACAATAATCGTGAATTACTTAAGGATTATTATTACTCGGGCGCGATGGTCTGACGATGTTGTCGAATTACAGGTAGCAGGTGGATTCAGCGTGCAAGGCAGAAATCTGTGAAAAGTCAAAGGGGAGGCCTATTTCCAGCATTGGAATCAAGACGGCTGAGAGGTAAAGAAATAAAAAAGACTTATTGATTTAATTTTGATAAATTTTTTTCGTCATAAAACTACGCCACGAGTTCAAAATCTGATTCATTCAACGTGATTTTGAGTTTTATTCTACATCCCTGAAATTTATCATTTTTCTGTAAAAATCAAAATGTGACATACTAGGTTGTTGTATGGAGCTTTTTGTTTCATTCTTGTAGAATTTTTTTAGTAGGTACAATTAATTTTCGAGATTTTTCTTCAAATTTCGTTTATTGCATTTCTTAAATTCTTCCATCCGTACTTCAATGAAATTATTTGTCATTGATAATGTGACACAATGTGTTGGATGACTTTAGAATGTTGGAATGTAATACATACACACATTCATGTATTCCAAATCAAAAAAATTCTTGTCATTATCGAGCCCACAAAGATATGTTGTACTAAGCGTGTTGGTGCATCTTATAAATGTGATGTATATATTTAAGTGCTGGCAAATATACCAATATATATTCTTTACTGGCGGTGGGGAAAGAGGAACCGCCCTTACTATGAGTGTGGAGCTGAGCAGACTGTGAGACACGTAGTGCAAGAGTGCCACATTGAGAAGTTCAGTGGAAACCTCCAAGACATCCATGAGGTGACGCCGGAGGCAGTGGACTGGTTGACAGCACTGGATCCAAGACTGTAGTTCTACGAGCACTTTCTGACTCAGCCCTCTTGGGTGAAGATATTTCAAACACCGCACCACACGAAAAGTAAAGTACTGGGACAAAATTGTTCAGTTCTAATTAGAGAGAAGAATATCAGTAGTGCCAAATTTGTATGTGATAAATGCATTTAGATTAAAAATGGTGATTCATTTAGCGAATGTAGTCTTCTGTTTCGTCACTTCAAGGAGGGTTCCATCTAGCCCTGTCGGACTTCTAATGATGTCTACGCAGTCTGCATACTATGGTATCGCGGTGACTAGTTTTATCATTTTATTCGACGGGTCAAAATAATTACTATTTTGTAATTTCACCAATCAAAGGTGCTGGAAGTAGTGAATATAAATTTATGTGTAAGTCAATCAGATTAAAAAATGCTGATCAATACTCTACGGTAAACGTAAATTGGATCCAAAACGATTTAAATTTAACAAATGGAAGAAACATTCTCATAGATACTATTTTTTTTTCGAATGTCATTCAACCCTGTAGGCTAAATAGATGTTGCGAAACGAGATGGGGAGAAAAACTCCCCTGTGAAGTATTTTTTGTTTTATTGAAGGCTGTATTGCGAAATGTAGGTGGGACCACTGACTGTGATGGGCTCCAAACTGTTGTCGGCTGTTATGCTTCGTAAATTTTTATTCTTCCCCTCAGACTATTTGATTGCGTTATTAGTACGAGCCTCACAGATATAATTGAACTGAACCGTAAACATTGAAAGTGTAAAAGCGAAATTAGTACTAAGTGTATAACGAAATAAGTATGGTCAGACATTAAGGGAAGTCGAAAAGGTATAATAAATATTATTTTCTGAAATATTTTACCGTCATCTGCGTTAGTAGATACAATATTTTGGACCAGATTACCGAAGTTTTTCATTAATTTTATTTGGACCGTAAGACTTGATAAGCTGGATTTTTTGTGCGTGTATCTAACTATCGACTCGACAGGTGACAGAATCTACCTAAATGTACTCTTGAAAATTTACTTTAAATTCAGCGTAGATAATTAGTGGAATTGAAGAAGGTATGAGAACTCAGAACACATGGCCGCTGCTAAATTTACTCTTCGACAAAGTCATGCGGCTGAATATACTTTTTTTCGTTTCAGTTTCAATGCAGACACTATTATTTATAATGTAAAGTTTTGCCATAATAATAATAATATGAGCAATAACTCTCTGCTCTCAAGTTTTATCCCACGATTGCTGGAGTTTAGACGCAAGTGAGAAAGATGTTTTCACTTAGCACTATTATCTACACTCATAAAGACTGACTAATCTCTACAAACTCCAAGTGTAATAATACAAAAGAAAGTTTTCTGTTTTGGAATGAGTTTCATACTTTCTTTTAGAAATAAATTATAAAAAATTACCGCCTGGTACTTAATATTAATTCTTTGTTCTTTCTTTTTAATGTTTCTCGGTTTGTTGGTTGATATTAACCAATTTTCAGGCCATTTGGCGTCTTCACGTTTCACTTTCTCCAAGTTACCCTTAAACCATTCCTAAATGGGATTTATTCCACCTTTGAGGTTTAATGTTTTTATCCTCGTACCACTGAAGCACGTTTCCCTTTAATGGCTTATGTGTTTATTGGATAAACATTTCGGAAACACCAGATGTAGTTATTCTGTTTTTCTCTTCCTTTATCATTTTTTTCTTCAGTACTTACTACCTATCGTAAAATATTCTTTATGAAAATTAATCATAATAACTTCCTAGCTAAGTCTTCTACTCATCCCTAGGTTTGTCCCTTTTTGGTGAATAGTTCAATTCTATTCGTTTAATGATTTTCCTACGATCATAATCTTTTTATCTGTAAAATTGTTTCGATTTCAGTTATTCAAATTATTTATTTTTCTCCACCTTAACGAGACCAATTGCTTTGGTTTCTCGATGTAGGCCTCTTTCAGGTCTTTCCATGTGTTTTGCAGAAGTATGGGCAACTTCTAGTAATATCCATTGGTACTTTGAAATAGGCATTTCGAAGTAAATCGGGTGGCCGAACATTGGAGATACAAAATTTGATAGTGTTCCGGAGACGGAAAGTAAGTAAGTAATAGTCATTTCAATATCAGAAGTAACTCATCTTAATTTTGAAATATGATTCATATAATAATAAGTTCAATTGATGCTTGTAACCATAATTTGGAAATAATTAAATTGGGCATGCATATCTGTTTTATCAGAAGCACTACAAAATAAATTATATAAAGAAACTAATGAAATTTGTATTTATGTTTTTTTATATACATGGCTAATTTTGATCACAAAAGGTTCATTTTATTGTTGAAGTTGAAATAAATTAAATCCGTACAACAATACACGAGTATAAAAGTGATTATCATGTTTATTCTTCACATTTCAAGTTTTTCGTCATTCCGCGGATAAATTTTAAGGTTTTTAGAGGTCCGGCAGTGTTTTCAGTTTCACAATACATGTCAAATATTTCTTCCTATCCTCTGTTGCACCAGGGTTTTCTTATTCGGTTCTCTGAAACTTACCCCCAAGAAATTCAGGCGGCTGATAATTTTAGGAATTCAAAATAGAAAGATACATTTTTCTTAGAATAAACAATGACTTTTTTCAGCAAAAAAAAAAGTAACACCGCATTCCTGTAATTCTACGAAAATGTTTTCCATCAAAAATGAAGTTAAATCTAAACAAAGTTACATTTATTTTACAAATAATTTGATGGAATGCTTCGAAGAATGGTGAAATAAGTATAATATTGTTCAATATATCGTGATATTTACTTACAAGTTTATTTTTTCTACATCTCAAATTCAGTGGAAGGTAGAGGTTCTTTTCCACACCACGTGGAATCACGAAATGTTTAACATATCTAGTAAATTCGAACTGAATCAGCCGTAGGTACGAGTAAATTATGCTCTATGGTTTTTTGACACGTTTTCATTTATCGAAGTTTTCACGACAATACCCAGCATTATCATTGCGTAAATTAACGTAAAAAACAGGAAATTTTGTATTGTACCTTTACGGAGAGATAGATCTACCTACATACAACTCCTGTAAGCATAATAATATAATTTTTGGAATTCAATTAAAATTTACTGATGTATAAACAATTCATTAAAATCAACAAATATTTGATAATAATGTACATGTACCTACACTCATCCCCATACACGATATAGTTTTAGTCTACCACTTGGTTTTAATAATAAATTTGGTTATGGTAATGATGTTGTGTGATTGTCAATTACCCTTAAGCTAAATTAATATTTAATTAATTTACAAGCAGACAATGCATGTACATTATAACATTTTATAGAAATTTTAGTATTTTTAAAGTAGGTACCTGGTATCTACACGATTACAAATTCAGTACCAGTATTTGCCCTTTGTTCTTTTGCCCAGCAACTAGAATTGACAATTCTTTGATAATAAGAGTGAGATGATTTGTAAGTGGAAACTCACTTTGCATTTTCGCAGTCTTTTGGATCCCGGAGTTTGATATACTGTTGTGTTGTTCTGTTTTGTGTCTGCGTTGTTTTGCGATGTTTGTGTTACTGTTTTTTTTTGTCCATCCTGTATGTGTTGTTATGTCTGTTGTTACTGTGTATTGCTTGGCTATGTACCACGATTGTATTGATATATTTGATTATTTTTATTGTAAACTTTCCAAAGGCTTGAGGCCGTTTAAACAGTAAATAAATAAATAAATAACAATTTCATGAGACTGATCATCTATACCAGATCCACAAGGATGGATGCGTTTGAATGGAATCGGAGACCATATATAAATTGTAGTGGAGTAGTATGTCTAAAGATAGGGGAGTCTAATATTCCGTCTTCTCTTGCTACCCCGCAAGGGTCTCAGCGTGAAAGGATAAATTATAATCATAGTGCTATGTAAATATGCTGAAGGTAAATCAAGTGTGTATTTATTTTTATTTATTTCAAAGAGTGCATACAGTTATTACATATAATATAAACAATCACAATGTCATCAGCTAATAAACCAGTGAAGACTCAAATATTACTTAATTACAAATCTTGGGTAGTCAAAAGCAACACACAACATTTAAAAATCATATACAAAATTAAAAAATCAAATGTGTTATCATGTTTTTTTCCCCAAAAGTCGTATTAGTAGAAATTCGTCAACCAAGTTATAATAATTCTGTCATTCATAGGATATTATGAATATAAAAAGGTTCATAAAAGTGAAAAGTCATTTCGTGGAAAGTTTTCGAGAAGAAAAAAGACGTTTTGTATGTAGTCTGGATACATGTAGCTTTATATAGAGCTATTGAAAATGAGTTTTTTTTTCTTTATTATTAAAAAACTTTTATTTCCCCCAATTCAAAGAGAAGTGGTGAAATATGACAATATTTGAACATTATATTATTTTTCATCTTTGTACTTATTAACTAGCTGTAACCCGTCAAAATGGCAGACTACTTCATCACCTTTAAAAAATTCAAAACACATTTTCTTCAAAAAATTCATACTAAAGACGTATATGTAGTATTACGTACCTTCACAATTTTTAGCCTCTCAAGTTGTATAGTGATATCTCGTTCTGAGACGATGCTCATTAAAAAAAGCAAGTAGTTAACACATTATGTGACCTAATTAATGCAAGATAGCGAATTGACATTATTTATGGTTAAATTTCACTAAAACAAACCCAAAAAATGTATACTCAAGTCAAAAATGCACGTAATATATATCTTTAAGATATCAATAAACTACGCAATTTTAGTAAATTAAGAACAATACAAGTGCACAATCAGAATATTATTACCTTTCAAAATATAATAAAAATAAGTATTCCAATTTTAGATATCTATCGCAGATTTAGCAATCTTCGAAAAAATGATATTTCTGTTCCAAAATTTGTGATGGAGAATTAGAATATGCAAAAAGTAGGGCAAACGTGAATGACGATAGAACGTAACCAATTATTATTATTATAATTTTTTCGTATTTTTTACGTAATAACGTTATTATATTTACGTCGAGTTATTTTTAAATTTCTTCCGACGTCGAATGTGAAGGGTTTTTGACATTTCAGCTACGGTGATAATACTTATCGCAAAATAAATTTAATTCTTTTTTATTCCTTTTGTCGCTTTTTTGGAAATCTTTTGATTAAATTCGAAAAGAAAAATTATTATATTTCATTTCGACTGTTTGACGAATTTTAAAGTGTGACGTTTTTTCCTTTTATCCTTTAATTACAAAAAACTTTTTTGATTCAAAAATTGTATTATGTTTTGACCCAGTTGGTTAAGTACTATCTTTTCTTAAACCTTCGTTTGGGGTATTGAAGTAGCCCTATACAAAAAATTATTACCTTCTTCATTTTTGTTTGATCCTCTTATCTGTTTTATTACACATGGAACAGATACAGTCACAAAAACAAACATTGACAGGTACATTAGTACAGAATATCAATACAAAAGACCAATAATAATTCTTAAAATGAATCACAGCTTATATTTAAATTATATATTATGTATTAAATATATATTTAAAGAACTCAGATAGAACATGGTACCCATTACAGCAAGATAAACAGCTTGTACTATACTGGTATTAAAATGTTCTGGACGGAAATGAATTACAGTAGAAAATTTTAACCCACATTCTTAAGAAATCTCTCTCTTGAGATCTACTCAATCAATTTAATGAGTGAGGACATGGTGTGTTTTTGTTAGAGTGTAAATTGAAGAAGTGTTAGAGATTAAGTGATGATTTGGGGTAAAAAAAGAGCGTTGTGAGGATAGAGTTGTGGTGATAGTTTTTGAGAATGGCCTAACAAGCCGAAACATGTAAAACGATAACACAAATATGTAAGTAGAACTCAGACACGTTCTATAGTGTTTTCATTAAATTAATAATGGAGTTCTACAAAATAAATATCCAATCAATTAATATTCTCTCAATCCTTGTTCAATAAAATTCTCAGTGCGTTGAATGTGTATGTTAGCAGAAGAGAGAAGCAAAATAGTATTATATAGAAAAACAAACGCGGAGGCATGACTTGGCCAACACACTTCTCAGTATTATCTGCCAGAAGAGTCTACATATTATCATTCATGATTCACATATAAACTACTCATTAGCCTAATATCGGGAAAAATTCACCTATCCAGATATCACGGATATCACAGGATTAGGCTCAACGCGGGGCCTAAAATACAAGCATTGTGCCTGAAATATCAGTATTTAGAAATCGTCTTACAATATTGCAAGTATAAATAATTACAGATTTTTGCCTTTTTATGTATAAATTTTCCGGTAAAATTTATTGAACGCAATTATCATAGAAAATATTATTTCCATTTGCATTTGCTGCACATAAAATAATGTAATATCTTCACTTCATACAATATTTATGCACTTCAATACCCATTTGAAATGTTCATTACTTTGTGTCATACGCTCCAGATGTCTTGTCGTCGTTTAACTTTCTTACTGCTCCGCTATAACCATTTCTCAGTGGGACGAGATGCATTGATGACTGCATCTAACATCTGCTGACATAAAATTACATTGTTCCAACTCGGAATCTTTGTAATATCATAATAATAAATCTTATTTTCTACATATTAAACTTAAGAAATGAAGGAGCAGAATGTAGCATTATTACCTGATCTGATAATAATGATTTAACAAGCATTTTGCTGATCTTTAGCGTTCAAAATCGCACCCACAATCGCACGATTATTAAGGAATGTTTATTTTTTTTGTTTTCTTGAGGACAATTTCCCGCTGTTAAAAATGACTATAGTTTAGTAGATTTTGAGGCAGAGAAATGTTTTTTGATAAAGATTTCAGAGGAGATATATTTTTTAAGGATCTATGTATATAAAATATGGAAGATCTATCACGCTAATGCATTAGGGAAAGATTCATTTTTTTTTAATTTTCTATGCTTATTTTAATTATAAACCATATTTAGTAAGGGTGTTGAGATACTTAATTCTCATAAATACCCTTTTCGGGACACTCATGCTGGATTTCACCAACTTTTTAGGTGAGGCATAGTGGAGATAGGAGCCAACTAGCACAAGTTTTGTATGAAAAATAATGATAGGTGGCTGCTATCTCCGCTGTTCCTCACCTAAGAAGTTGAGGAAATCTAGCATTTATCCCTTTATGCTTCAAATCATACACAGGCCACTTACTTACATTATTTAACTTCATTTCACATTTCTCATTATATATTATGCTATGCAGCATTTACTATTGTAACATCTTTCTAAATGCACTTGTACCGTCCTATATTACTTACTTTTCTTCATCATCTCTCCCTGTACATTGTACAATCAACCTTTTCTATTCTATTATTAACATTAATAATATAATTTCCATCACCCCCTATTAGGTTTTCCCTGAAGTATAATATCACGACAACAAAAATGATTATAATGAGTTGTAGTACAACCAAGCTTCGACTACAATAATGACTCCGCTTACAAAGTCATCTATGTACGTAGCACATTTCCATATTTATGTAAAGTAAATAGCGGATTGTGTTGAATAAGCTCTACTCCTTTAGTCCTACTTCCTAAGTACTAGCTATACTTGAACTATACTAAGTCAGGACAAGCCGTGTTTCCGTTAAATATAAGTTCTGTGGAGACATAGCTGAAAAATTTGTAAGGAAGTATTATTTATTTTGTACGTTAGAAATTTTCGGTAAACGTTTTGTATGGAATTCATTCAAAATAACGAGCTTCCTTTTGAAATCATTAACATTACGATAATAATGCCTACTCTGTTCACTTTTTTATGTAGTCTTCGGCATCGAAAAAAGGTAATTTCATAAAAACATTCTGATCTTGGTGACCTTTCTGTCTTCCCACGATGACGATTATTTATACTATACTTTCTGGCCAATAAAGTTTTATTTATTTATTTATTTATTATTAAATGGGCTAAATCATTTTGAAAACTACTCAAGATATTGCAACACATTTTGATAGAATTTGTTGTCTCTGAAGGTTGGAATCCACAACCCACAATTTTTCACCATTTTATATTCATAGTGAAATTCGAATATGAAAATCACGTAATTTTCGTTTTATAGTCGCCTATTAGAATTGGCCAGCCAGCTTATAGAGATTATAGGTGTAAGGAAGGGCGGCCGACCAAGAACCACTTGACTAGACTATCTCGATCAGTTTCTCTCTATCTCCATAACGATTAGGATGAATTGTAACCTCCTTGGATAAGGACACTGAAGGAACGTAATTTAGGGGTGGGGTTTGCCGGGGGGCTCCCTTAAGGCTAACCCTGGACCCAACTCTCAATAAGATTTGCCTAGAAGTGCGGGTGAAGAGGTCGCTATTTATGCGCCTGAGCTACCCGGGATGTGGAGGACCTTAAGTCCGTGGGGTTTTCCTTCAATCTCGATAACGAATAAGTCCGTCATGTTGGTGGGTATTAGACGGGCTGCTGGTATAATAATATTATAAAGAGTTTTGCTTTTGTGTACAAGAGTCGCTGCTGTTGTTATTTTGATTCACAACATACTAAGTAATAATACAGATTATATGGAGTTGGTTTTACTACACTACTAGGTTATTTGCTTCCGTTCGACGTTAATTTATACTTCACTGTTTGTTCCCAATGGATAACCATCGCTTGATTACGCAAATATTGACTGTACCCACTACAACAGTTCCAGATACTTACTTACTACACGTTATGTTGTACCAAACTTGAATTCTACAGTCCCAGGAGGTAGAAAATTGTTGTATAGAACGGAATACGAGTACTACAGAGGGATCGATCGCTCGGGTGATCAGAATCAAATTAACAACGTGGTCTGTTTGAGATTATACTGTGAATAACTAAATATAACAAGTAGACGAACATTTTATTATCTCCATCAGATATGTCTCTCTAGTTTGTTTTAAATATTCTATGGTTTGGTGGTAACTGGAACACGAAAATATTCGTACGTAGTTCCTCTGTGAATGGCTAATCAAATTGAGCGTTCGTAGCTGTGATGTGGGCATCAAAATCAATTGAAACGTGGAAATATTTTCATCATATTGAATTTTAAATCATGTAACATGTTGGTTATATGTTCTTCCCTCCTCTTTTAATATTTCGTTAACTGGGTAGGTATTGTGTATCTTTTCTCGCCACGAATTCACCCCATTCCTGCTAGTAAATGTCATTTTTGTACTCTGCAAAAGTAAATTCTCTTGCAATTAGGATAAAATTATCCGGACAAATAACAGATTCTTGGAGCGTTTAATACTCTTAATGGAAAAAAATAATAGTTAACTTAACGAAACGTTTGTTTGATTGATTTGAGGTGGTCGGTAGCCTGGTTGGTAATGCGCTCGACTGTTAATCCAGTGGGCGCGAGTTCAATCCCCGACCTACTCCACTTCACAACACAAGCTTTTAGGCTTTCTGTGAAGTGTGCGAAGATGTACCCAAATTAATTAAAAAAAAAATCTATGTTGATCGGTGAGTTAAATTTTACTGTAGAACAAGGCAAGCTTCTGATGATATTAAGTTAACAAGTTACATCATACAAGATGAATTGCAAAACAGTTCAGATTTAAATTTAATATTGACTTCGAAAAAAAAAACGAAACAGCTTTGTTTACCTGTACCTAATTATGGACTAATTTCCAATTCTAAATGAAAACTTTCTAGAAGTTGTGGCTAACTGAAATTCCCTCTCTCCCTGTTTAGATCCAATCAGTTGTGCTCCCCACACAATCCGATGTCCCCACGTCTAATAAATAATCAAACGAACGTGATGTCTAGAAATTTATTTAGCCTACGTAATTACGTCGAGCAATTGGACCTCTATATATAGTTTAACCTTTTTGAAATTTGCACAACTTTAACTTTTGGATTTCGCTATGGTGTGCTGAATAAAATGCTTACACAAACTTTAAATTGTTTTTACTCATCAGGCGGTGGGAGTCATACATATCGATTCCCACCGGCTTCTCTTTAAAGTACTATGCCCCATTTATAACCTATTTTACTAATAAATTTGAGCATAGTAATTACGCGCCAAAAAAGAAAGAGGTCAAAGAATACCCCAGAAAGGATAAGTGGACCAAGAAGCAGATGAGAGATTCGAGTGACAGAAAAGAGTGGAACCCTTTGGAGAAGGTCTATCAATTACAGGTTTTCCTCGGCAGAAACGGGAGTAATCTACGTTCTCACAATGCAGCATTATGTAAACTCCTTTGGAGAGGACTTATGACTTACGGGTCGGCATTGGTTCTACCATTCCGCCACATTCTGTTGTCAAACGTGTAATTTTTTGAAGTTGTATAAGTAGGTATATTTGAAGGTTTTGACGGTGAACACTTGAAGAGAAGAAGACACCAGCAAATGTCGATAAAAAGTCAATCTACACACGGTACTCCCGAAAACCAAGCAGTCATATCTACGAGTACTACAGATCGAAATCGTTTCTCAGTGCACTTATTTTTCGATCGTCGCCATCTGCTGAGGAATTTTTATTGTTCCTAATCATTATTTGATGAAATTCTTTAACAATATTTTAATTATTATTGGTGGTATTTTGATTGCGGGAGTTCAAAATGGAATTAACAAACGTTTCTCCGCTGGGGAGGGAGACGGGGGTCTTTTGTTCTCTTGAAATGATTTTTATAACAAAGTTGATTTTGTTTAACGCTCCATTGGTCACGAGGATATTGAGGTAAATAGATTAAATACCAAAGTGGAAAACGTTGAACATAAATGTGTTAACATTTCTTACTACCTGTAAATACCCGGAGTAGTCCGGAAAAAAATTGGATTCAAAATATCTATTAAAAAAACAGCCACACCCTACAACGTTACAATATTTTTTTCTGAACTTAATAAACTATTGCTGGATTTCACCAACTTTTTTGGTGAGAAATAGCGGAGATAGGAGCCACTTATCTTTTATTATCTTTCATACTCCGCTATTCCTCACCTAAAAAGTTGGTGAAATCCAGCATAATATATATTCCTATAATTATGGGGTAACCAGTGAAAGCTGTGTGTATAAAAACACACACAAACTTCTCTTTTCGCAAACATCCCTGTAATAATATGTCTCGTTATGTGTAAAATGTGTTACCTTCTCTCAACGTTTTTTTCGTGTTTTTTGTTTGAAATTGTATAACTGCACAACGGCCGGTGAAAATACGGTGTGCCGTCATGCCGGCTAGTGAAAATAAAATCACATTCAGAATAGGTGACGAGCCTCATAGTTGAAAAAGTTGTGAAAAATCATACACCAGGCTTTTACAGGGCACCCGTAAAAGAAGAAGAATTATTGTGAGCTTTTAGGGTCAGCACTTTAGATCCAGCACATCGTGGAGACATGCCCTCTGAGAGCGTTCTCTGACATACATAACGCCACTCCAAACGCCTTGCAATGGCTTGATGATTTAGATGTTGCTCTCTAGTGTCTCCTGGATGTACGTAACAGCAAAAAATCTTAGACTCTCTTATCTTCTGACGCCAAACGATAATAGGATTCTGCGATACTGAGCTGATTCTTGACAAACACAAAAATAGATACATTCATACACTCTTTAAACAGTATGTCGATATCCAATAGCGAAATGTACGATGCTCATTTTACAGACTACGGGGTCATTATTAATTGAAATAACTCAAAATCAAACTCAATGCGGTTTCAATATCGATAATTTACAAAGCAAACAAAATGCTTTTATTTTAGCTATCTTACATTATAAAAAATGTTGTATTTTGAGGAAATAATTGGGTGAAAGAAGCAAAAGTTTGGAAACGAACGTTCTACTCTCTCTGCCTACGCTAGATGTGATGCGTAAAAGAAAAACTATTTCTTTAATAAAAAAATATTTAATACAAAAGAAATAAAAAATACAGGTTTTTATTTAAATAATATAAACAAATTGTTGGAGGGGGGGCTATTGTACTCTCTGGGGATCCGACAAGGAATAGTAGAGCAAAGTCTAATTGTGACATAATTAAAATAATTATTAAACTTGTTTCATAAATTTTTCAGTCTTAAAGTTCTAGTCTAGGATTCTGAATTCATTTTTAGACATAAATCATATAGAACAAAACTATTACTACCCTATTCAGGATATTCGTACCTCTATGAAATGAAAATCTCACGTCAAAAGACTATATTAAGAAGTCTTTTCATTCGAATCTTGAATAGAAAACCAAAGTTCAGAATCTCTATTGTCAAGCAAGGATAAAGTCTCCTATAGTCTTCTCAACAGAGTCATGTTTTGTTTTCCATTTTTTAATACAACTTGCACCAAAGAAAACTAATGTTGGGATAAGAAAATTTTCTTCTCTTTTAATAAAAGACTTCAATCTTATCGTCTCTGTAGATACTTTTCCTTTGTAGTGGATAACAAATATTATAATAATTCTGTGAATGGTTTAAAACATCATAGTCTTTAAGAAGATGAAGGCAATTATTTTAATCTACTTCGTCCTTCTTTTACCTTTTTTATAAGTCTTCTTATTATTTTCCTTGTTATAACGATGTTATATAGTCTCTTCAGTTCAAATACACTTATTTGAAACTATCAATAACAATGTTGTATTCCCACAAAAGTGTAGAAGAATAACGGATGAACATTGTCGGGCCCACGACCGACCTCGGCTGGCTGAAGCGATCACCCCACACTCGAGAAACACTCGCCATTTCAGTTCACCCCGGCTGGGATTCGAACCCAGACCTTCGTCTCGCATAGTAGGGATCATATCCACTACACCACGAGGAGCGTCGGCTGTGTTGTCGAATTTCATGTATATTAAGTACCCATGTATTGTTGCATTTCTAACTGTGGGGAGAGGGTGGTATAGCAATAACATTTCCACACAGTGCATTGTTATCATAAAAAATACTGGGTACAATGCGAAATAAAAATTAAGGGAAACCACCCTTGGATATTTTAGGAATTTCAGCTCCTATGTCATCCAGTCTATCACGTGAAAAAGATATTGTTTTTTCCACGCGAGAGCTCTCCACAATAAGCTCCTCCCTAAACTACTACTCTGAACTGAACACCCATCCCTTAAAGGAGACCCTATAATTCCGTTAGAGGAATCGAACCATCGAATATCGAGAATCGAAAATCGGTGTATCATAAATACTTTCACTCTTTTTAACTAACATGTTTTTAAAAATTTCGGTATAATCCGAGATATTGAAAATGCAAGACATTCATTAATTATTGTAATACAGAAAATCACGGTGTTAGAAAGTTTTAACTACACATTATTATTCTCTTTAAAATCGTTATAACTGAATAGTGCAAACATCCATCCAATTTTCTCGATACTACACACAATATAGTATTTATTAGTATTTCACTCGTAAAGTTGAAATATTGAGATTCAAGTACTGCATTGCCAATTTATTATTTCCGCTTATTTCTACCACAAACTATTATTAAAAAAAAAAAAAAAACTTTGACCCCAGTAAAAAAAAACTGTAAATCTGGTGGATGGGGAACTCGTCAGGATGTTCATTAGTAGAAAGGGCAATCAATTATTATTTAGATGAAAATATACCGACATATTATGGATTGTACTTTGTGGATAATTCACTTGAAAGGGTAAAAACAACACAAAAAAATAAGTATCTCAGCTTGATGTTGTTAGTATTGTAGGCTAGCTCTTGAGCTGTCGGCATTGTGCAAGTAATTAAATTGACGAAGAAACATGTTGTTTTTATAAAGATGTTTTTATAAAATTTGTTAAAATGTGAGATTTTAATACTAACATAAACTGGTAAAGATCTCAATCTTTGACTTTGGCCTGTCATATACCATACGAACATATTGGGTATATCGAGCTTAAATAAAAATATTGTTAAACCAAGACAATTTAATATGTTCTGCACTTCGGGTACAGAGTTGAAAAAAAGCGCTGAAGGCTGAGCTTCAGCTGAGTTCAGCTTTGCACTTCAGGATTGAAACGGAACAGAAATATATATTTTATTTTGTGGCTTAAGCTGAGTCCAATACCTACAATTAATTGGGATTCTGGATGCAGTAACTCTGATCAGACTGGCACATAATCGAGAGGAGGTCAAATGGATGTTCTAACAACCTCTGATGAGTCGATTATTTCACATGCATTTCACGTTTACGTATTATGAAATTTACAATACAATTTTCTAAAGGGGAAGATAGAAGGCCGTAGAGGGGTCGGAAGGAAGCAGCTATCCTGGCTTCGAAACATCCGGTAGTGGACCGGGATCAGAACTGTGGAGGAGCTGTTTCGCACTGCCCAGGACAGAGAGGCGTTCTCCCAAGTGGTCGTCAACTTCGGGGGGACCCGACAGGACTCATAGAGAAGAAGAAGAAGAAAGGGTTTTTGGTTGTAAAGTTGGTGATAAATGATTGTTATGTTATTTAAAAAGGGGTTTTATTTATATGAAGTAGGCAATCAAAAACAATGTCAAAATATTCGCTGCATGTTAAATGTGCAAAGTTTTGTAACAGGCAACAAAATACATAATAATGTTCATACAAAATAACAGCAGGACTTGAAGAAGAACAAGAAAAAAAGTAAAACAATAAATTTAGAAATTTTCGTGAAAACAAAGAGAACGAAAATAAAATAAAAAAACGTTGGCAGTGTACAATAACAAAGTGGTATTTTTTTCCTGAAAAGAATCGTAGTATTATTGCGTTATGTTATTATTATTATTCTGAGAAGACTGTAAGAGGAAATGAAGTTCTGTTTAGAAGAAATGAGAACGAAAACTAAATAATATTGTTTGTAATATGGATAAATAAACTGTCAACATTGAAAGAGCTCGTTATAGTACGACATTCTCCCACCTGAGTACGCTAGTTCCGCTTGTTATTTGTGTAGGTAGATAATAAAAATACGATAAAATTATATCAGTCGTTTGATTTCATCCATTATTTTATGAAAATACATTGAAACCCTACCGATGTTTTTATTTAAACTCTCTCGAACAACCCAGGATCTTGTGAAACTAAACTTTATGAGTGAACTCACTTCCACCTCTGGATTTTCCAGGAGCAGCTCCTACCTACGTCATCCAGTTTTCAAAAAAATAAAAATATTCTCCTTTCTTTCAAGGAGGGCCTAAAGAGCGGCTCCATCTATATTCTATAAATATATAACTGGCCCAGCATCATCTCTGACTGATGGTGTCTTTCAACTAAAACATCTGTGTTGGCTCTGTTATTTTATACCAAGAGAATTCAACGATGTTGTCTCCGTTGGGTTTAGCAAACACTTGTTTATTTTGTAATATTATTTGGTAAGTAACACACAATTTCATTTTAGCCGAGTTAAAATCGAACTTTGTTAAGACTTCATTTATTCAGTAAATATTCGTAATATTCCTCTGAAAATGTATGTTTCAGTTTTCTCTTAGTAATAGTTTTCTTACTTCATATTTTCACAAAGTATTTTTCACGGGACGACATTATTCTGCTAGAGAAGAGATAATAATAATAATAACATAGACTTAAAACAATTTGTAAGTTGTGAAACGGAAAAACGAGAGACCGTGCGGGTAGAAAAAGAATGATTTATACGTAGACGACAAACTGAGGGCAAACGTAATGATTAACTAAAATAACTGTTACAAAAAATAACATAACTGCGTGATTTTATTTCCGTGAAGTAAAAAATCGCAATCCATTTTAATAAAAACGCGAACGCTTTCAACGCCGATATTAGAATTCATTAACATATTATACAATGTTGTGTCTTCAAGACTCCTTGTATTTACTTGCAATTATTGCAATTAATGAATTAAAGAATCTCATATATCGATCTGCATGCAGTATCTCTGACCAGCTTTGCACGAGATCGACTCAAAGTTTCACAGAAGCGTACACCGCACAGAAAAAATAGACGCACCAACTTGTAGTATTTCAAATACGGATGCATTCATCCCAACATCCACTAGGCAGCGAAAAATATTATTACAATAGGTAGTCTTATTAGTTGCTTGCTTTATTGCTTGAGTTTTTGATTGACAAAAACAAGCAACTTATTTCTAAAATGCCAAGGCATTCGCTTCACTTATGTACAATCTCGTATTTTGCTTACGAAGCGATCCACAAAAGATCAGATATAATTTTCAAAATCACAGATCTAGTCCAGGTAATGGGTATTTTTACCTTACATTTTGTATAGTAGTTCTGGTTTTTGGATATGTTATAAAGGTCGGTCCTGTGATTAAGAATCCAAGTTTTCGACCTCCCAACCCTTGTGCGTTCACTAGGGCGAGCCAAAAAGTGTCAAAATTTCGGTCATTTTTCAGTTTATTGATCATAACTTTTTTACAATGCATTTTAGAGAAAAACATTGTACGTAAAAGTTGTAGAATATTAAATTCCCTGCAACTTATATTTACGAAGTTTTTTTGTAAAATCAATATACAAGGAGTTATGCGTTACCAAAATTTCATTTTTTTTCAAAATAATGCACTTTTTTTACAATTATTTTCTTTAATTGAATATATTTCCTAAACGGTACATTTTAGAGAAAAGTGTTGTAAGTAAATGTTGTAGATCGTTCAATTTCCACTAAGTTTGATATCAAACATTTTTGTCTCGGACCAACCAAAATAGAGCTGTGATCTTCTGAAAAAATATAAGACGAACATTTTCGAAACTTTCAGTATAGTACGTATGACAATAGTAATCAGAAAAATGCAATTTAAGAAAATTTTTTTTTGGATCTTATTAAGATTGGTGTCGTGGTTGAGGATTCAAGTTTTCGACCTCCTCACTCTTGTGTGTTCACTAGGGCGAGCCGAACACTGCCGATATTTCAGTTATTTTTCAGTTTATTGATCATTATTTTTTAATTATCCATCTTAGAGTAAAATATTGTATGTAATAATTGTACAGTATTAAATTTTCTGTAAATTAGGTTGGAAATATTTTCTTTGAAAAGCTATTATTTAAAGAATTATATGATAAAAAACATATTTTTATTAAGAAAAAAAATTTTTTTTCACAATTTTTGAGTTTTTTTTCAGCACGGTACGTTTTAGCGAAAAATGTTCTTAGCAAATATTGTAGAATATTAAATTTGCAACAAAAAATGATACCACACTTTTTTGACTTGGACTAATAATAAAGGAGATATGCTCTCCTGAAAATTTATTTAAGCTCAATATTTAATTTTCAGGACAGCATATCTCCTTTATTATTAGTCCAAGCCAAAAAAGTGTAGTATCATTTTTTGTTGCAAATTTAATATTCTACAATATTTGCTAAGAACATTTTTCGCTAAAACGTACCGTGCTGAAAAAAAACTCAAAAATCGTGAAAAAAAATTTTTTTTCTTAATAAAAATATGTTTGTTATTATATAATTCTTTAAATAATAGCTTTTCAAAGAAAATATTTCCAACCTAATTTACAAGAAATTTAATACTGTACAATTATTACATACAATCTTTTACTCTAAGATGGATAATTAAAAAATAATGATCAATAAACTGAAAAATGACTGAAATATCGGTAGTGTTCGGCTCGCCCTAGTGAACACACAAGAGTGAGGAGGTCGAAAACTTGGATTCTAAACCACGACACCAATCTTAATAAGATCCAAAAAAAAATTTTTCTTAAATTGCATTTTTCTGATTACTATTGTCATACGTACTATACTGAAAGTTTCGAAAATGTTCGTCTTATATTTTTTCAGAAGATCACAACTCTATTTTGGTTGGTCCGAGACAAAAATATTTGATATCAAACTTATTGTAAATTGAACGATCTACAACATTTAGTTACAACACTTTTCTCTAAAATGTACCGTTTAGGAAATATATTCAATTAAAGAAAATAATTGTAAAAAAAGTGCATTATTTTGAAAAAAAATGAAATTTTGGTAACGCATAACTCCTTGTATATTGATTTTACAAAAAAACTTCGTAAATATAAGTTGCAGGGAATTTAATATTCTACAACTTTTACGTACAATGTTTTTCTCTAAAATGCATTGTAAAAAAGTTATGATCAATAAACTGAAAAATGACCGAAATTTTGACACTTTTTGGCTCGCCCTAGTGAACGCACAAGGGTTGGGAGGTCGAAAACTTGGATTCTTAATCACAGGACCGACTTTTATAACATATCCAAAAACCAGAACTACTATGCAAAATGTAAGCTAAGGTATCATTTTTTGTATTCGTTTCTCGGAGTAATCAGTTTTTTCTTCAATTTTTAAACAGCGATTTGCAGTTCAAAAACAGACGTAGTGCGAACAGTCACGTTGCAGGAACATTGGGATAACGACGTATAACTTACTTAGTGGTACCAGCGTTTTTGCAACACCTTTTTTCTTTGTTTTAGATCTTGCTTTGATCTTACAGTTAAATTTTATCTGAGATTATCTTTCTTTGTATGATAAATTGATCAGTTTGTTATAATTTTAAAACGGTACTTTGTTCAATTCTGTAAATCATGACATTGTTAAACGAACCATGTGTTTATCATTGAAGAAAATAATCAGAAATTCACTTGAAAGAAACCTTCAATTTACCTCTAGTATTAGGTACCCGTTATAGACCGGTGTTTTAACGTTAAAAAAGGGGGTATAGCGTAGATAATTGTCGGAAAGCTGGAAACTGTTTTAATCTCTTCATTAACAAGCAAAGAAGGTTTCCTGAAGTTTGCACCAATTTTACGCTTGTGCTAAGTACAAAGTGTCCCAAAAACCTTCTTTGCTTGTTGATGAAGAGATTAAAACAGTTTCCAGCTTTCCGACAATTTTCTACGCTACAAAGCTAAATTTCCTGGGCTATTATTCGACCCGGTATGGTGAGAACGTCATACGAAATTAATAGAAATCTGCTTATGATTATTAATAAATCTAAGATCTCTGCAGAATTAATAGCTTGCATTGTTAAATCCAGAATACTTGGTCAACACCAAGATTTTGCTCAAGACATCTTGCTTGAGAAATCACTGTTGAATAAATTTTTCAACGTATGATTCACTGCTTACAAGAGTTATTCGATAAATACCTAGAGCCAAGTTACTCCGGACAAGCAGAAAGTACATAGATATTTATAAGTTCCAAATTTTCTTTTTTCGCTTATGCAAATTCGTGCCATCCATTCACGCTAATACAGTAGGTAACGTGCATGGCCTCAAAGGATGCACGACACATTTCTTATTCTTTCCTTATCATCTTCATTCATCTCTCAGCTCTGTTTTTCAGACATACTTAAGTCATTAACACAAGGTTTTCTATCTCCTCAGAATCCGTTCTCGAAGGTGTCGACTTCTCATTTCCTCAAATTCTTTAGAGCAATCAATTTCGAATATCAGTACTCAAGACGAAGCATTCTACACATATTCTGAACACAGTTATGTATGCGGTCCTGAAATTCTCATCAATCTGAACTATAAATAGAATTAGCACACTATAATAGAATTTCAGGTCCTGTGTGATAATAATATGAATATTGTGTTGATAATATGTAGGGTAGAGATATGTAAATTTGCTGATTAGCATAGCATTGTCTGTATGGAATAATACCTACGTAGCTGATAATTCGTAATATCAATCACTTCGTACCTTGGAGAGAGAATTAATACGCAAATAATTAATCATCAATATGCATAATTCTCCATGTATTGGTGTTTGTTTCTAACGTCAAATGATTCTATGATTTTGGCTCCTCGAAATAGTTATTAGGTAAATTTTTTTTTATATTGTTGTATTGGATAACATACTTTCTTCTTCTGTCAGCCTCTTCTAGCCCTCTCTTTTCTTCATTCATTTCTGTTTTTCCCCTTCGCGTCCAGATAAAGTACCTACAACTACACTGTTATTGTGTCGGACATTACTCACTTTACGTGTCTGGTCCGGGTGAGTCAAATATGTGTGTGCAGGTATCTTCCATCAGCGACATATTAACAGGTGGCTATCGTCCTGGGTTGGACATTGAAAAAATTACATAAATTGATTTCGTAATCCAGTATTTACAAATGATGTTCGCTAAGATATGTAACTCACAAAAATGAGTTTCGCAGTTCGAGTGAATCGACATGGAGGTGGATGCAACACCAAAGAAGAAAAAGAACACATTAGGTAGCAAACAGTCAAATCTACCTTGGTTTTGAGAAATTATATTGCGATTCCGGCGTTCGAATGTTCGAATCGGCTTTGAAACAACTTTTTCTTTAATTTTAATTTGAACCTGCAATGTTGAGGACATCGTAAGATGGAGCAGGAAAAGAAGGCAGTTCTGGAGGGATCATTTTGAAAGGATGTACCTCGCTATAATTCCTAAGCTCGTCATGCAAGAGATCCCTGAAGGACGCCGACCACCGGGACGTCCACCGAGAAGATGGAGAGAGAGTTGGACCTCTTCATCACAGAAACGAAACTTGAGCCCTGACTAAACAGATCCAAGATCTATTCAAAGAGGAAGATGAAGAAGAAATTGATATTCAAACGCACACAAATCTGTCATTTTGATGGGTGTTGATTGCTAGTTCTAGTATAGTTTACGTGGTAATAATAACAATATATTATATAAAGGTATTGATTAACATGTCATTATAATATCTATTTACTGATAATATAATATGAGAAGATATTCGCTTACATACGTATTAATCCTATAATTGGGTATCAATAGAGTGTTGTATAAACTTAATACGAGTATCCTGAAACTATTTCCGCGTCTTTAAGGTTCAATATCGCATGCACAATCGCCTGATTTGGTGTTTGGGGTCAATTTCGCTTCGAATAAAAATTTGATCGCTCGATCGATAGATAGATAAAAATCTATTAATTTAGAAAAAAAGGTGTTCATTAGATATCTGTGAAAAAAATAATTTCGGATTAGTGACTTTCAGGCAGCGAAATATTGTTAGATTTTTTTTTTATTATTAGAGCCATTTTCTCATTTTTTTTAGTGAGCGTATTTAGTAATTTGAAGTAATTTTGGCGAGATTTTGATTCTGAATAACACCCTTTTGGTGACACTCACTACAGGCGAATACTTCAACCATCTTCACACGCTTGATACTTTTTTCTATACGTATGTTTGCTTTGCCACTAGATTAATTAATCTCAACAATGGTAGACAATAATCATGGCTAAAAATATCTGCCAAAATTCTGTGCCAATATAATATCTTATTTATTAAACCTCTTTCTCGATAAGATGAGAATTCTTGAGAAATACAGATGTCGACATCTGAATTATTTCACTGTGAGCTATTGTGTTACTTGCCGTTATTTAGCATATTGAAGACTTCTGACTTTTGAATCACATCAATAACTTATTTCAATTCTTTGAATTGCGATGAAAATGTAAACTGAGGCTGAAAAGTATATCTACAAATCTTCACACAAGTTGCTATTCTGCATATTTTTCTCCTATTTTTGTTTATTTTACGGTTTTCCCAATTTATCGAGCTAGGTTCATTTTATGTTTCTCGAATACGAGGGAATCCTAGCAAGTTATAGTGTAGTATAAAGTAATACATCTGCCAAGGGCTCCATTCTCATGAATATGTTATTAGGGAAAGAATATTTTGTACGACTCATAATTTTATATGAGAAACAAGAAAGGCAATTCATTACGCAGAGAGAACACTTTCCATATGAATACAAACAGCCAGAAATCATTTATTTTCTAGAAAAATATGTTTTCACTTTTTTGCTACACATTTTTTTTTCATATAATTAAGCGATCCTCTCGTGTTGGACTATCTGTGTCAGTAGAAGAATATCACATACATAATTCATAAATCATTTAGAGAAAAGGGACTATAGAAAACAAACCAAATCAAATATCTTAAACCTTTTTATAAAACTTTGTTAAAAAATAACTCCCTTTCAGATAAGAATTCCGCCATAATTTAAATCAACGTCATTGTTTCGAGAACTTTTATAAAAGGAGTTATTTTATTTCTATCGTGATTTGACAAATTACTCTCAGAAAAAAAAAACCTTTTAACAAAGTGTCTAATTTGTTTTGGAACTCTTCTATGATTCATTCTTTACCTACAGGCTTAGGGTTATACGAGTGATTTTAAATGAAAAGGGGTTTAAAAAACGCGCTCGACGTTTTCCAACATCTGATATACAAAATCACTTTTACTGACATATTTCAATATTTCTCCTCTTTAATAATTCCTGATAACATGTCTGCGATATAATCTGAAGATGTCTGAATATTTTTACATAGCAAAGTCACTCTGACAATACATTTACTTCTTACATACATTGTGTCATATTGATACAGAATAATATTTCATAACGTCTGTCACGAAATAGTATTCAGGGATATTTTATCCTTTGCTATAGAAAATACTCAGGAAGAATATATATTTTATACATTTTTACGGATTTATAGAGATTTATGTACTTTTAACACAAAATTCAAATAACGAATAAATTTCACTGGGATTGCCCAACTAAATACATATAACCTGTTCTTCTTCTCCACACCATATCCCATTTATTTGGGGTCGGTGGCTCGGATCCTCTCTCTCCATTTGCCCCGATCAAGGCAGTCTTCTGAAGATCCAGATGATCCATGTCCCCTCTGACGGTCTCCTCAAGGGACTTCTTCGGACGTCCTCTCTTACTTGGGTCCTTCCACGCACCAATCCGTTGCCCTCCTCATAGCGGAATCCTCGTCCCTTCAAAATACTATGTTCTGTAGAGTAGAGAAAATGAAACATTCAAATATGCAGAAACAAATATACAAGTAACAAAAAAGTAAAATAAATTAACATATTATACAGAACTAAAAATATAACAATTGGATTTTCTCTACCATGATTTGACATAAAAATCAGAAAGAGTTTATGAGCTAAAGGAAAAGAAACCTTCTCACAAATCTAAAAGCTGACAACATGCTAGCCTTCTGCATGCTGTATCGCTGTTTACCATGTAGCTCGAAAGTATCTTCTTTTTTAAATTTTAAATTCCTTGGAATGAATAGGAATGATAGCAGTGAAAGGTGTAATCTACATCTTTATAATTTCATGAGCAAGATCAAGATATTTAGTGATATTTATAGTTTATTTTATAATTCAATGATCAGATGAACGAAGACGACAACTGCACAAAAGTTGCTTCAACGAAGAAGGTCTTATTCCATATAATGATGCGACTACGTGTATACAAAAAAAATCAATAAGGCAACCAAGAAAAAAATAGATTTGTGAAAAAGACCGAATGTTAGAATGTGAGTGTGATATCAGATTATTCGCTGAGCTTGCTCTTATAAGAGAAAATACATAGTTCTTGATTCTAGGGATGTTTATTGGACATGAAGTGCACAGAGATTCTGTAACCAAGGAAGAGCGGCAGCTGAATCTAAGGAAATATCCAAATAATATTGTTTTCCAAAGGGTCCTTATATAGAAGGCTGCATAATATTATTAAAATCTGAAAGGTTTCTTTACATATCACGAAAAACGTAGTATGTTTAAATTCGTACTATTTTGATTGCTGAATTACTTCATTTTTAAATATAAATATTATTTATTTGTTACTTAAAAGTTGGCATATTGACATTTCAAAAACTTCTAAAAAACGGGAAACACAACCTCACGATTCGAGAGAAAAAAATGAATTTATATGGAATAAATTTTCATTTCCACAATTTGACTTATTTCCCTTTTCTTTCCCCCTTCTATCATTTCCACACATTGAGAGATCTCTACATTTAATAACATTTTTTGCCAATTTAGCGTTTTTGGTTAACTTATGCCGTTCGTATATATTCCGTAAAATATCCTTATATAAACTTTCTCTCTAGAAACATCCACCTTCTTCCTTTATTTACGATGTTTGTTACGCGGAATTATTATTGGATATGATTTAGGTCTTATTTTCTTCATATATTTTATTCTCGTTTATATGTCTCGTCTTAGCATTAACAACGATTGATATATTTATGTACCACATTAGTGATATTAGTTCCATGAAAACATGTGTATACCGTAGTACTAAACCTTATCCTTACTTAGCTATAAGCAGCTGAGCTGAGGAATCAATACTTGGTAATATTAGTATGTGAAAATGAGGGAAAATTCTCAGAATCTACCACATCTAGTATTCAAATATGATATTATGAATATGAAACGTCAGCTCAACCTTAATCAAGACATACATTTCGACTTCACGAATATATAACTGTATATCGATCTCCTTACACAATACGAATGCTTCTGAGCTACAAAATATCCAAGTGCGTATCTCGACCGATCGATCCATTTTCACGAGACAAAATATCGATTTCTCTTGAAGTATCTTGGGTGATCACTGTTTAACATTCAGCCCTCTGAAATATACGGATCGCCCGACAACTCTTCTGAAAACATCGAGCACCTCCTCACGTAATCCTGAGACAAAATATTATGTTTATGTGAATGTCTCTCTAAATCTGAGTAAAAGTGATGCGGAGTTAAAAAAAAAACAATCGTTCGTTTAGAACGAAGAATTTTGTAAACGATATGATATTCTATGTATTTTCTTTAAACACAATCGAGACTGGTAAAATAATTGAGATTTTTTTGTTTCAGGAGTAACCCCTCAGTCGCATGGATCATCCTGCAGTGACGGTGAGCGGTGACTCTTATCAGGCACCAGGCCCCACGACTTCAAAGAGATTATCCAGAACAAAGAGTCAACAGGAACCAAAAGAACACTTCACTACGGTTGATGGCACAACTCCAGATAGTACAGTAAAGGTTGATGGTACAACTTTAGATAGTACAGTAACGGTTGATGGTACATCTCCAAATAGTAGAGTAAAGGTTGATGGTACAACCCCAGATAGTACAGTAACAGAATATCCATATCTGCCCGAAGCGGCTGCTCAGAGGCTGAGGATCGAACCAGAGGATATTGCCCGAGTTGGCTCAGGCAACACAGACCATAACAGGTTCGTTTCTTTTCTGTCACTGCAAAATATTTTACTGCAGTCCTCAAAATTCTTTATTCTGAGTTATAAATTATATTTTACCACAAGGAACGTTTACCGTTAAAGGAGTAGGTATTAGTGGACTTAACTTTTCTCTTAAAATGTTGTTGTTTTGCCAATAGAAGCACTCTAGACAGCCTTTTTCTAAAACAAGTTCGGATTATAAGCGATGTCTGTTATGGCTTCTCTTTCTCCTGCAATATTCCTCAAATACAAGGCTTCAATGTTATGTCGTTCCAGACTTCCTTTGTTCTTGCACCTCTTTATTTTCCTTATGTCAACTTCATAATACGTAATATTTTGTTTATTTTATTTTATTTTTCCAGTGGCGCCGCCATGTGGGAGTTGGAGGCGGGCGACAGGGCCGGCGACTGCGACTGCCTGGGCCCACCTCCACAATTCTTATTACCACCCCCACCTAGACCGCCTCTGCTTCAGCCACCAGATTATTTTTGCACAGACGATCCCATTCCGGATCTGGAAGCCTGCGATGCTGAACAGGTAAGCCTTTTACGTATTCATATTTCTCATTCAAAGTAATCTTCTCTGCAAGTCACGAGAACCAATTCTAATCAATAATTGAAGAATGCATTTTCCATATATCGTATTAAGCACGAAGTGAAAAAAAAACTTTCCTATTTATTTACCGGGGTAATTATGAAAATCAAAATACCATTGGAAGTTGAAGTAATCCCCCGTAACAAAGTGAATCCATATTATTTTGTTTGGTTGTTCTTTTAATAACTGCACTTATACTTTCGTTGTTGTAAAGTTTTTCTTTTATTTAGCTTCAAGTTATTATTTTTCCAATATCTCTAATGATCCCCGCTAAAAAAACTTTTTCATCCCTTTGTAAAAATTCGCAAGGTACTCTGAAAAAAAAAACGTGATTAATCTCTTTAAAACTCTTTGCCTTATTTTCGAACCCTTTATCCATTATTTCTTTTCGTTGCCCGTAGGTATATATGATCGATCACAATGAGATTACAAACGCCTTTTTTAAATTTCTTTATTTTTTCGAATTGTCGTGGTTTCCCTCAAGTTCGTTTACATTTTTTTTTGTATTTCCTTTTGATTAGTTAAATTGTTTCATTAAATTAGTTTGATAAATATTAATTGTCGCTTTTTCTGTCTTGTCCCTCACACTCTCAATCTTCTCCTTATCGTTTTGCGAAAGTTTCCTTTTGTAAGTTAAATATTCTCCTAATTGCCAAGTTTTCCGGAGAATTGATGGATGGAAATGTTAATTACAAGGGAACGAATAATATAATTAATACATATTTCCCAAAAAACTTTTTGCCGAATGTCTTAGGCCCGGAGGGCAGGGGTTGAAAACTGAGACAGAACTCCACTGCTACCTTACGGAATGTAAGCTGAGAATATTTCACAATTTACAAAATTTTAATTACAAAACAAAATCATTGTCTTATTTAAAAGGTGAATCGAGTTTCAGTATAAAACAAATTAGTTTTCGTTTTCCTTTATAAATATATTTTCGCGTTCGTGCCTCATTTCTGCTTACGGTTATTTTATTAAACTATGACAGAATTGTGATGGCAAACTTGACATACCTGGAAGAGATCGCTGAATAACGATTAGCTAGCCCTAGCGAACATTTTTGGAATACGAGTAAAAATGTAGGTAAGTAGTATGTTTTCTGATTTATTTTAATGTTGACTGACACAGTAAATAAACAAATTGATTTGAACTCAGAAATTAACATTGTGCAATAATAATTGTGTAAATATGTTTTTTTTTTAATTGTGATGGATTTTCAAAGGCCATACGATAAAGAAATTATTAACCTCCTTATACATTTTTTTTACTGGCAGATGCATTACTCTCAATTATATTCTCATAATAATTATTATTGGACAGTTAAGTAAATCCCTACTAGACTTATGAAATAAATTTAGTACTTCTGTATACCTACACCTACTACCTTAAGTAAGTGCGTAGGTTTTGTACTCTAAACCTCGAAAGTAGTACAACGTCAATGTTAGTTTGTCAGAATTTTATCATAAATAATTATTCATCTTAATTATTTTCTGTATTTTGAAGGGATCGTTGGATCGCTTATAAATAGAAAGTAATTATCGGGTGCTTTGCCTTTAATAAAACAGAAGAAATTGAAAGTTTGTTAACCAATGTTGACTTAAGGAAATATAGCTTTTCGCTATTTCAGATAATTCCTTTATCAATTACTTTTTCCTTAATTAAACAACACAGAGGTTAGCATTTAGCTCCCACCCCACACCCCGGAAAGATCCATTCACCTCCGCATGTTCTAAGTCAATTTTACCCTTTCTTCTCAATGTATTTATCGTTTATTTAATTCCTATATATTTCTTCCAATTTAATTTATCGAAAAAAGCATCAACAAATATTACTTCACATCAACTTCCTATCGTATGTGAACGACCATTATAGAGATGATCTAGATTTTTTGCCGATTCATTATTTAGAACTTATTAACTAAAGAACAATAGCATAGTTTCAATTTCCTATTCGACCACAATCATAATTCCGCAATTCATCTTTTTAGATTTCTTTAGATTATTATTTTTTCATTTTAATTCATTTGGAGCTTTGTTAATCAATTTGGGCAAGATATGGGCTAAAGTCTGTTCGCCATAATAATTATTTATGCGAGTAACCCCCAATAAAACCGTATATGGATAGGAAGCGGGACTGCTTAGGATTTATTTGAATTTTATTTATTACTAACACTATCAACGAAATTTCGAAGTCAAGGGAGATGTGATTATAATTTTCATTAAAAGAAATGAAAGAAAGTTGTTATCTTATTACCATTAGTAAAGTTTAAACGTTTGTTAAACAGAGGACTTAAATACAAATTACCAAATATTATTACAATTTCTTCAGAGAACATTAAAGTGGGCGAAAGTCGTAAAAAAAGGTTGTATAATCAGTTAGCACCGATATTTATGATTTGATTATTTCCATATTGGGCGACACTCGCGTTAACGTCGTTTGTCATCAGAGCGTAACGACGCTTCAGCATTCAAATTGTAATCAAACTTTATCACTTAAAAACAATTTCCAAATTAATTAAACGGATGCTATAACGATTTTATTAAAAGCTCTCAAATCTAAACGCTTTTGCACAGATTTCAAATTATTCGTTTGGTTTGATAACTTGTACTTTTTTCGTATTCACTTATAGATACTCATTACACAAATTTAAGTATGTTATGTCCCCCTTATGCCAGCTACATATAAATATGCTGTCTGGGGGCGGCTAATTAACCATTTGTGTTTTTTTATTAATATTTTATTTTTATGAAATGTGTAAATAAGTATTTTGAGAATAAAACCAAAATTGAATTGAAAATATACACAATCTTCTATCTATACCCTCACGCCACGTCTCTTGCAGGGACAGAGCGCCAGACAGCCCTATATTTACACACTCCTAGCTTCCGTCACATTCATACAATTTGTCATACACGCTCTCCGATTCCTTTTACTCAAAACGCATCCATCCTTGAGGATCTGGTCGACATGATCGGACCAGGCCAGTCTAGGGCGGCCGCGCTTCCTCACACCTCTTCTTTCACTCAGATATATCTTTTTTGTCATCCTTCATTCTCTCAATAGATTTAAATAACGAAAAGTTTTCCTTAATCGATAATAATAAAACTCCTACATATGATACTCAATATTAACCTTTTCTTTTACTAATAATATAATTTACTACTAAGCACTATCAATATTAAAACACAATGAGAGGATATTGGTATAAAGACATGAGTGTTCTAGTTAGCAACCACACGGAACAACAGACTGGGTGGATTAGCAGAGCTTAGCCATTCAATATTAGAAGCCACTGAACGTAAAGTGATCCAATCTTGTAGGAGGACTAACTCAATATACTTGGTGATAATCTTATATTGTGTTACATTATGAATGAAGCCAATATGCCATTAAGATTAAACTCTATTGTAAGATACTAATGCGAATCATTTAGTATTCTTTATACTTGATATTTCATAACGTCTTATTTTATTCAGTATGCGCTTAATTAGTTACAGAATTAAGCTAATTATTCCACTTTAGCGCAGGAAAACTGAATTAATAAAAATGAACTTACTACGATGCTATGCAAAAGGTCGGGTAGTCCAGAATTTTTAGTATGTTCTTAGTGCTGTGACTATAATTTTAAGTTCAAGGATGCGGAAATAATTCACCTTAAATTAATTTCAGTGGCATGTTGCTATAAATAGCTTAGTTTAGGAGTTATTCGACCAATAAAAACATAACCTTGGTAAAAATATAATTTCTTTAAATAAATCACGATTTTTTTAAGGCTCATAACTCAATAACTATTCGAGTCTAATAATCAGTTTAGAGCTCATTTTTTGGAAAATTTACTCTAGATTAAATCTGAAATGTTAGAATTTTTATGTTAAACCAACCATTTCAGTTTATTTAAAAATAAAATCTATAAACAAAATGAATAAATGTAACTCTTTTGGAGAAACTTTTATACATAGCATAAAAAAACACTACTTTTTCTATGCTTTTTCGGTCACCATCTCCAATTAGTATTTATGTGTATTAAAGTATAATGATATGAATTCAAACTATTTGAACGTTATTACGTTGCGATATTAGATGTTTTCAAAGTTATTTTAATGTTAAGACAGTTTATAATATCCTTGTTTAAAATTAGTTTTCTCTGTACTAAAAGGATTTTCAACTTTCGTAAATTATAATATTAGGAAACTTTTCTACAGCGCAACGTAATATTATAAATTACTAAGCAAGTATGTAATAGGTAGGATGTATTATGCAGATACCAGTGTATACAATGTAGATTTGTTAAAAGTTGATTTTCATATTAAAAATTCCTATGTGAACCTAAACGATGCGGATGTCTTGAGAGTAATTTGGTTCTCTTTGTCACAAAACTAAAAATTCATATACGAAAAAGAAGACATAAGATTCTTAAAAATTTGACACTTTCATCAATTCATTTATTTACATATAGTCACGCAATTTCCCAACACTTAAGGTGTGCAACCAATAATAGGCGTGCGTATAGGTCTCGTCAATTATACTCGTGAACAATTTCACGTCACTTCGTAACAAGCGTCGGTATTTACCGTCTCTACTATTTTGACAGTAATTAAAGGTAACCACTTAGAAATTTTTGTCTCACCTGGGTTAGCGCAGTTGATCGGAGTGCGTACTTCTAATGGAGGTGCCCAGTTCGAATCTCAGTGCCGACGATGTATTCTATACTTCACGACACAAGCTTTTAGCTTACTGAGTAGTGTGCATGAAAGTATTTGAGTTTGTATACACAAGCCCAGAGCTTTTATATTACAAAAAAAAGAAAAACGATAGATTAAATTCCTGCCTCTGACATAGGCTTAAAAAATCAAATAATTTTATCAATTTCAAAGGTCTATTCAAAATCTCTGAATTTCACTCAGTTTATACCAATTTTATTAAATTCTGTACAAATTTTGATAAATCGATGTTTAGTCGTAGGTAGGTACGTTTTTCTGGACTAGTACGTAATATTAAATACCTACATTAGGAAGCTACTTATTTTTTTTCGTAGTATCTAAAGCCCACAGAGTGAGTGATTTATTCACGTCAATCTTTCATCTTGTAATTTACCATTTAAATTATTATCAATCTAAACATTATTACCGACACACACCATTAACGCCAATTACCGCAGTAAATTGACTGTAAATAAATTAATCAATCATCATTTCGCATTATGTCACGGTTGCGCGGCCCAAATGTTTGTATTCCTTGATGATGATTTGTAGAATGCGTGTCAAATATTGGATGAACGCTGGCGTTGTTATAGAACTACATAGCTCCTAAATCTGTGAGTCAATCCACATTCTCTCACCAGAATTCATGCAATATTTGGATAAACGTCCTAATGAGAAATTATTTTTGTTCACGTATTTGGCATGTCAAAATTTCTAAATTAAAGCTGATCAGTGATCGTGTCCTTTTAAATAGAAAACCCCTAAAATAATTAAAAACATACTTCTACTAGGGAACTTTCTGAATAAAACAGGATTTATTTTCTTTGATTAGACGACATACCTAGGAACCTTTTAATCACTGTAAATTTAGCGGCACTGAAAATTCAGGGAATGTGGCAACCTCAAACTCAATACATTTTATGAGCCTCTGTGTCGATTTTGCTGTGCCTAACCAAAACAATTAAAGGAATTATCACACGTCTGCTTTTACAGAACTTCAAATTATTATTTCCACTGACATTGTGACGAAATTGTTATTAGATTCATATCCCAAGTGAAGTGACTTATTTACATAATCTGTTATGACTGGGAGCTGTAGGGTGCTTGCGAAGATATCCACATAATATAAAGTTACTTTATAACGGCACTCCAAATTAACGGCACAATGTTAATCTAGAAGAGTCATTGGAATACTTAATTTTCTTTTAATATTACACAATGATAATAATAACGGCACAACTAAATCAGAAGACGCCAGATCTGAACTTGATGTATTTTTGTTTTTTTTTTACCACATTCCTCATGGAAATAGACCACAAAATCTTCACAACCAAAGCGATTGGTATTACCTTTCCCTACGTCATTTTTTACAGCTTTTGTGGCCTCGGGATTGTACCTGGTTTTTGTGATTTACCTACTATTTTGTAATTAAAGTCGTTTTGTCTTTAACCATAAAAGGATTCTGCTCTTTCGTTTCTCAAAACATGTATTCTGAGAGTTGTAATCCCATGTAAAACTGATCCCTAAACATAGGGCATCTAGCACCTAATCAACCTAACTAAAATAGTATAGTGGTATGTTCAAATAACCTAAGAGAAAACAGCGGCACTCTCAATTTCGAACCTACTGGGTGTTGAAAGAGTTTAATACGTAGGTACCACATTCATAATAATAATTTGACTGCTGCATCATCCAGTTCGGTTGATGTTTGCAAACAAAACAGTATTTCCATACAATGCGAGCTAACCGTTAATTCATTTATGCATTAGGTAGTCCTACATAAACGGAATACTCTGTATTATACACAGGGAATAAACAACAATACGAAAACTTGATTGTATAATTCAAAGTCGTCAGTACAAAGGGTGCAGGAAAACCTGAATAACCAATGATAACTGTTGATTCAGTCATAATACAAAGATTCATAGATATGTGACGAAAACTTATACCTATTTATAAGATTTGATTATGCAATTCGCGTGCAATTTTAAACATTAATAGTATACATACCGACATTTCAAAAATTTCTAAAAACGGCAGACCTTCTATCTCGACAACCGTTACTAAATATGATTTGGAACAAAGTATGGTAGATACATTGAACATTTCTCTAGGGAATAGCCGTAAAAGATTTTTTATATCTTGTATAGATTTCTCAAAAAAAAATTGAATAACACCTCTGATCTTTTTTCCGAAAGACGGAAACTCGTTTCCCAAAATTCGTAGTGATTTTTTTTTGTACGATAATATGCATTAAGATCTAGGGAATAACCGTAAAAGTTTTTTGATAGACACAAAATTAACCACAAAAAATGGAAAAAACGCTATTTTAACCACAAATCATGAGATTATCACGCGATTTTGAACTTTAATGCCGTGGGAAAAGACGTTATTCTTGGTGCCAAGCCCTTTAAGGCACGAGAAATATTTTCGGGGTATTCGTAAAAAGAGTGGCTGTCAAAATTATACATCAAAACAGAAGCTTAAAGCTCTACTTTTAAAAACACTATTATCTTATTACAATACCGCATGAACATGGTTACTTCCTGAAAATCTATAATTAAGTTTTCAGGAGAAAGCTCCTGAATAATATTCATATTAGTACATGCAGGGAAATTTTGCTCCCCCATTAAGAATCTTTCAGTATAAGATGTCAGGAAATGACACTTGAAGTATGCGAATAGTTTCCCTATGAAAGCGGTGTATTTCGCATCTTAACATTCGTTAACCATGACAGACAAAATATTAATATTACAACTTGTAATCTACGGTGTGTAATTTCAGAATTACCTACCAACTTAGTTAATTATTATGTAAGCATTCAATTAATTATTACTTGTCTAGGCAAGAACAAATCATGTTGTCTGTAGTATTCACGTCATGCTGAATGTTAGTCTAATGCCCGATCCCACCAACTACCACCTAGTAAGCAGACCCCTAAGGAATTTCCATACAAAACCATAGATAATTTGAGTGATTATTATAACTGTCATAACCTTTAAGATATAAATCCATACAAAATACAGCATGCAGCTACTTAAGTGAGGGAGATTCTGGGCGGAGATATTTGGGCACCTAACTAAGTAAAGCTGCATGTTGTATTTTGTATGGATTTATATCTTAAAGGTTATGACAGTTATAATAATCACTCAAATTATCTGTGGTTTTGTATGGAAATTCCTTAGGGGTCTGCTTCCTAGGTGGTAGTTGGTGGGATCGGGCATAAGTGTCTGAAAACACAAATGACGTAAGATAATGTAGAATAGGATTTAGACTTCTACGTTTCGGTAAAATATAGGTAATAACGCTTCTTCAAAAAGTGAAATGAGACACTACGTTTGAAACCCACGTAATGATTTTTATTGTATGCGAATAGTGTTTGACAATCTGATCATTTCACATCCAAAGTGAAACATTCCTACGAAAACGCTTTGCACGACACAACATTATAGTCAAAATATTATGTGCCCGTATTTCTATTGCAAGCTTAATCGTCAAAACGTCGTTTAGTTGGAATCTAATTCTAGCGAGATCGGAGCTTAAAATAGGTAGAGTTCCTTTGTGGAAATCTACCTAAAATGACACGGGTAAATATGTTACTCAAGAAAGCTTGTGTCCTCTCTGTGTTCCCACGAGGAACTCTAAAAGACGTAGGTGGTTAGTTATAGTACCTACTTGAGATCTTAATTAATGAGATTAAAAAATCTTCATTATCCAAAGCAGTAATTCAGCAAAGTCTAATAATATTGTTAGTGATATAATTATTATTCTTCTTATCGAGGGAGAAAACCTTTCACATGCCAATTAGTAATGGCATTAAGTAAGATACATCCTTCAGGTTTTGATTATTTACCTAATACATTACAATTAATTTCCTATATCCTTTAATATATATAATACAGCATCGTATATTTTATATCCTTTGATATACTATTTGTGGTTATATGAATGTTAGTGCCCGGTCAAATTAATCCTATCCGTACGGTTACAGAGACGGCACTAGACAATTTTTGAAAATGATTTTTGCAAACGTAGACATGAATCGAACTTTTTGCCAGAAATACAGGTCAAGCCTAATAGTACGCCTTCTTCTGCTTTTATTAGGACTGGGTCCTGCTATCCCTCGGAGATTATTTCTCTTGTGACGCGGACGTCCAACTGTGCGCCATCTCTTTGTGGGTCTTCCGAGATGTGTGCACTGTCTCAGAACAAGCTCTCTCCAGAAGCGTCTTCTTGCTCTTTCCCATCGCTCAACATCAACAAATCAATATCGCAATTTCTCTTTACTCTATCTCGGAGTCCTCATTTCTTAGGATGTTTTTTGTTCTAGTAATAATAATATTAACATACACATACATTGTAACAACTGTGAAATATTTACTAATTACATCAAGCAGTGTACAGTGTGCATGTTGATATACAGAGTCACGCCAAACCTTATCCAGGTTTGTCGGCGCGTACTCATTACATCAACATTGCACACCACAAAAATACTAGTGGTGTCGATACTCGTTTTTGAACGACGCATGCAATAGTGTGTTATTCTGGCTTATTTGTTCGGACGGTAACCATGAAGATAAAGGTCTTTGAATCACAATAAATTAATCGTCACCTAAAATCTTCAAAATAGTTTAAATGTGTTGATTTGTCTATGTAACGACAACATTAAGTTCTTATGGTTGCTTTACATTTTGGTAATCATCAGCTACGATCTTATGGACAACGAGACAGGGTATAATGAAATTGTTCGTCTATTTATTCTCTCACAAGGCTCTGCTCCATTATACAAGTACATGTGGCCGGCCCTGTGAAAGCTTTAAACCTCAAGTTGTTTTATATTACTGCAAACGAAACGTTAGTATAAAATGCATGTATTTCCATGTGATAAGCCCTTTACAAACCCGATTATACAGGCTGTTGCTAATTATGTCATTAGCAATTTAAAAAAAAGTCACACATATTAAGGCAATATAAATAGAAATTAATTCGTATGGGTAATGATATTATATTATTAAATCTCAATTTTGATCTGACTTCTTAATTTGAACCATAATAATTTCAACCTTTTTTAATGTGCTTGAAATATCTTACAAGTTCTTGAAAAGCGTTCTTAGAAAATATATTATTCTGAATAGGTATATCTGCCTCAAATTATTAGAAGACAGCGAGCTCATTCAATAATGTATAGTTTAAAATCCACGTAATGACTTTTATTAAATGCGAATAGTGTTCGAGAATTCTCATCCTCTGAATGATGGTGAGGATACTGGATAAGAATTAATACATCTATATTAATATATACCAGTTTTTCATTTTTCATGAAAGGTCTTCCCCCATGTGATGATGTGGTTACAATCTCGAAGATTGGTTTGTACCAAGCGTTTTCGTTCTTTATTTCCACGCCGTCCTGTCACTCGCCAATCTCTTCTCCTTCGTGTAAGTGCTATACAGCGCACGCTCTCAATAATCTGGTCCACATATAACTGGTTTTTGGGTGACCTCTCACATTTATGTTGGTCAAAAATCTTAATGAATGTAATTTGTTCAAAACAATTTAGTTATCGATTGGTAGTAAGTTATTTTGATAGTTCTCGTACTAGTAGTTCATGATCCAAACTATTCATGATCTGTTTTGGCAGTTGTTTTATTAAAATTATCGATTCATCATCATCAGCACGACAGTCCTGCGTGGACCCTGGCTGAGTCAAGAGACTTCCTCCACTCCGTCCTTCTAAGGGCCGCTGACCTCCAGCTCCTCAGTCCAATGGCACCCGCATCTGCGTTGACACCGTCCTTCTACGACCTTCGAGATGCGTGATGGTTAAGCATCTGGGCTGGGCTTCTTCACTCATTCGTATTATGTGCCCATCCTACCGTAATCTAGCTATTTTGATTACTTGTATAACGTCGGGGTCTCGGTAGAGATCATACAATTCTTAGTTATATCTCCGACGCCATACTCCTCCCTCGTTTACTGGTCCATAGATTTTGCGGAGGATCTTCCTCTCAAACAACACAAACAATAAATAATGATTGGTTCCTTATAATGCGACACATGCTGTATAACGACTTCGTCTTGGATAATAATCTTGTAACTTGTAACTTCATACGGACCTTATTGTAATACCTAATGAATGCATAATACCTACAAAGAGCACACTACATAATACATATTATTTATTGAGTGTATGTTTGTGTGTGGGAGAACTTCAGGAGTGCTGAGTGTATTGAATGTGTGCTGCCTTGGGAGAAATTGTCTTTGCTAATAAACCCCACCACAAGTTAGTCCCTCACACTAAATATTCGTGTAAAAAATAGTGTTGATTTCTTATCGTGATGCGCTTGTTACATATTTATGTATTTCGTCCATTTTAATTAAGTAATAATCAGGTTCGATTCTACTTTTGAACAAAAATTAGTGTTTTTTTTATTTTACTGTGAAATAATAAAAATGAACGTCTTATTTTAGTCAGTGCGCGTTAATAGTTACAGAATTGACCCCATTAAGTGGATTTTTAAAGTACGATACGATTCTTTGTCTGGACGTCATGTTAAAAGAATGAATGAAGAGAGAATGACAGAAATGATATATTTAAGTGAGCGAATAGGTATGAGGAAACGCGGCCGTCCGAGACTGACCTGGGCCGATTATGTCGACCAGATCGTCAAGGATGGAAGCGTTTTGAGCGAAAGAATACATACATTGAAGGACAAAGGTGGTGACATACAAAGGTGGCCTCAGGGTTAGCCAGAAAGGAGCCCCCCGACAAACCCCACCCCTATATACCATTCCTTCAGTGTCCTTGTCCAACGATGAAAACATACAAGGTGTGGCAATTAAGTTCCGAGAATTTAGCTATAGCGTGAGAACTGGCAACACTATATGACTGGTGTGCATGTGCCTGGTTAGATGGATCCTTCCGCTCAGACCGAGTGAAAATTTCATGGTAATCGGACGTCTGGTTCTAATTCTACGGGTGTTCTTCGAAGACAAGTTTTCCAACTCGGTCACAGAAATGACTGATTCAGTTTTTAAGTTGATTTATTGTCCCGCATTGGGAGTGAAGGCAGAGACTGGATGGGACCTGTAGTCACTGGAGATGAGTCCTGTATATTCGAATATGATCCCGAGACCCGTAGACAAAGCCGACAGTGGCTGGAAGAGGGTGAGGAGTGCCCAACGAAGGCAAGGATGTCAAAATCATGGTTGATTCGGCAATTCTGATCATTTTCTTCGATGTTCATGGTATTACACAGCAATTCTGATCATTTTCATCGATATTCATGGTATTTTTCACCGTGAATACCTTCTCGAGGACCAGACAGTGACTATGTTGAAGTCTTGAAGCGGCTGCGACCACGTGTTTTTCGTAAACGACCCGAACTCGCCGCAAACGGCTAGTCCTTGCACCATGACAACGCGCCGGCTCATTCCTTCTTGATTGTATGAACAAATATTTGGCGAGAAAAAGTATCCCAGCTTACCGCATCCACCCCACAACCCCGATTTGGCCTCCTGTGACTTCTTCTTGTTTCATAAAATGAAGAGTCACTTCAAAGGAACCCACCATGGCAGCGTAGAGGCCGTCCAGGAGGCTGTGACCGTCCTCTGAAAAGGCCTAACTTTAGAGGACGATCAAGGCTGCTTCCAATCATGGGAGAAACGTTGAAAACGTTGTTCTGAGTTAGGAAGAGACTACTGTGAAGGCCTTTAATAAAGTTTGGTTACTAACTTGATTTGCCTATTTTTTATTAACAAATTCTCGGAACTTAATTGCCACACTCGTATTTACAATTATTTACGGATACATACATTGAGCAACAGAAATCGTAGAGCGTGTATGACAAATTGTATGAATGTGACGGAGGCTATATATTTATTTATTTTATTTAGTTACAATATAACACAGCTCAACTTTACAGCGTTAGCCTTTGTGCTGAGCTGTGTACAGAAGAAGAGTGTTCAAAAACAAAATTCAAAACATAAACAAAAGGTTAGGCTAGATGTGTGCTATGTCCTCTCTGCCTACGCTGCAAGGGACGCGGCGTGAATGTATACCTAGATAGAAAAATAGATTGTTCTTTGTATATCTTCACTACGTCGGGTATAAAGACTAGCCATGTGATATTATTGTGTATGTATTATAGTAGGTATGTGCTTATAAGCTAATTCACCTGTACCTGTTGTACCAAGTTGTAGAGAAGTTGCTTTACTCGCGGTGGTACTGGAGGTCCGCTGTAATGAATTTATTGTGATTCGATAATGAATCGTGGAGGACGAGAATAGGCCGAGGAAAGGTGAACTCGAGATAAGGGAAATAAATCACCTGCTCGCTCAGCCAACCATTTTATTGCCATTGTCTTCAGCAATAAGAGAGTCATTTCAATTCCTATAGGGTTATGCATTCAATTCATTTATATTTTCACGTATATTTTGATCTCAATTATTTTCTAATAGAAATGGACCAAGATAGATTTAACTTTTAACTACTGTTAAAACACGAAAAACTGCTTTCTTTGGCGGCTTTATCCACTTATAAATGTGCGATGTCTCAACATAGGACCATTTAGGTTCTAGGGAGACATAAATGGTTATATCCAATTTGGTTTAGGGTTTGTTTTTAGTGTGAATAATTTTAATGTAGGTATATAATATTTCAATACCTATGGATACTTCATTTCTTCATTATATAACACTGTATAGATGTAATTCTTATATATACTTATAGATTCTAAAGGAGCTAGTGTATTGAATGTATTATTGTTTTATTCTTCTGAAGTTAATTACTAAACTACTAAATATGTATCTTTTTTTACCGATTTACGGGATCTCCTCACAACGAAGAGTAGTTCGGAGGTCTACAATTGTATCAATTTGTATAAAAATGTAATGTATATTAGAAAAGACGATTTCCTATTCTTTTGTTCACTAGGGCGAGCTTATAATCATCTTGTAATTTCTTCTACGTAACCCTCATTAGATATCATTAGTTATTTGCTTATGTACCTAAGTGTTGAAAAATATTTAAAAACTATACGATTTTATAAAATTATTTTCGCCGATTGGGTCTCTCTTCCTACCCCGTGTAATGCTAAAATCTGACAATTAATTCGAAGCTCTGTAATGAAATTAATGGTAAAAAATAAGATATTACACTCAAGAGCTTTTGTAATTTACGACATTTTCAAATAAATGATTGCCTGTATTATGTAAGTATATACGTGCGTACGTATAGTATTGAATGTGTGTGTGCTTTTTTTGCAATAATTTATGTTCCTTCTTTTTAATGGCCCTCAAAGATAAAGTTAACGACTTCAATTAAAGTTAAGCCTTCATTGACTGGTAATATAGAGCTTTTTTTCATGGTCTTTATTGTGTAAGCTCCGTACACATCGTGAATGCACAATAGTATTGGAAACGTTTTATAGTTAACATTTGCATATTATTGAAGCATTGAGATGCGATGTTTCTTTAGAATTATCATCTGAACGATACTTTTATAATATATAAATCGTTAATTATTGTTTCGAGAATAAAAATTTACGACGAAAGTTATAACGAAACAGATTTCTTCTTCATAACGTTTCAATCATAAAACCGTGGCGAAATTTTGTTGCAGTGTGAAATTTCAAGCAATTAAATAGTTTGTGAGAAATATCTGTTTGAACACAAGTATCTTTTAAGATACGGATGTGCTTTCATATTTGGAAATGAAGAGAACTGCTTCAAATCAAAAGACATGGAAGACAAGGCGAATATTTTGAATCCTAACTCTTCTTCTTTGTCCTACCCTTCTGTCCCGGTTCATCCAGGGTCGAGCCTCCTCGTACGTAGGCGCCAGGATCTCCTGTCCTGGGTTGTCACTGTTGGGATTCTCTTTTCAATCCTAACTATTCTCTAATTTTGAGTCCTAACTATTCTTTCAGCGAAAAAGATTAGATTGACGAACTTTCGATTTGTTTTCGTTGAAAATCATGAAGGTACTTCATTCCCAAAATTTAACCCAACTATCAGTTTTATACAGTGATATCGAATAAGGTGATGATCAATTAGTCAAAAAAAGTATCTTGTATTGACAAATATTTCTCTGCACACTTTATAGTCTCAAATTGCTTGTGATGTATATTTTCCAGTATTCCTACAACATTGTAGAAGAATTAAGGATAAACATTGTCGGGCTTAAAACCGACTTCAGCTGGCTTGAGTGATAACTTTACACTCGAGAAACATTCGCCTTTTCAGTTCACCCCGGCTGGGATTCGAACCCAGACCTTTGTCTTGCATAGTAGGGATCTTATCCACTACTGAATACACCACGAGGAGCGACGGCTGTGTTGTCGAATTCCGATTCCGATATACATTAAGTACTTACTTATGTAATGTTGCCATTCTTACTGTTAAAGGGTAAGGGTGGTATTTTTTATAATAATAATCGAAATTCGAACCCTCGAATGGTTTATTTGTGCTGAGGTGCGACTCTGATAATAAACGTATTTATCTGTGGTGTTAAATAATAAATAAATTAGCAAAACGCTTTTGTATGACGAAGAGATAATTAAATTCATCTCAAAAGCAAAACTTCTAAACAACCAAACTGAACCTTTTTAATTTGCATATTATAATAATAATCCATCCTATTATAACACAATAAAGTAAGTCTCTTGATAGAATTAATTTTGTATGAAATAACTCCATTCTCGTTTAGTTATCTGAGAGATATACACCAGTACAATATAATAATGCCATACCTACATTATATTGCAAAGGGAGATCAAAATCAAAACATTTTATCATTTGGGATATACCTAAACTATCTTAGGTATGGGAACGGATTTTACACTCCTCAGCAGATGGCGTTAGCATCGGAAATTTGGTTAATTGTGAAATACTCGTAGTGTCCAGCTGTGGCATATATACAACTTCCAAAGATTACACAATTGACAGCAGGAGGTCCTGCTTCCTCTCCAAGGGAGTTCACATAACGCTACATTATATGAATGAAGATGCCTCTCGTTTCTCTTGAGGAAAAAATTCAAACAGTCCAAAATCCAAAAAATAAAAAAGTAACCAAAAATCAAAACTATCACCTTTGGCGTATCAAGAAAAATACAATATATTTTCTCGGGTATTATGTACGGTTAAAATTAATAGTGTTTCATAAATACGTATTTTTCTTATAAATATTAATATTCGAATATTGAACAACCCGCGTCATGTTCGCACAAAATGAATATCTCATTTATACAATGACTCAATACAGCGAGACCTCCCCATTCTAGACCCCCCCCTCCCCCCCATCTCTTTATTCTGAGTTTCCATTCATCTGCCAAATCTACCTGCCAGTCTTGAAAATAATAAGCAAAGGGGTGAGAGGATTAGCGAAAAGAGAAGGAGACATAAACACTGTGTAACAACAGAAGCAATTCGATACTAAATTTCATACATTTTCGAATTTTTTCGGCATCTTATATCATATTTATTTCACACTAGCTTTTGAACTCAGCGCTCCGGCAGCGTCTTGATTTTAGGTTTGGTGCAACCCCTGTAATTTTTTCTCTTTATTTATAATAGATATTTGAATTTTTAATCGCCTATGTGATCTCAGAGCTCTCCCCTGTAAAACTGATTCCTGGACATAGGCAATTTAGTACCTGTTTGATTTGTCTGATTCTCTGCTTATATTTTAGTAACATCCTTCATTGTTTACTTGAAGCATTGCGATAAGCTCGCCTTAGTGAACAAATGTGATAATTTATAATTGTAATGTTAACGTATCTGTGTATTTTGTTCACCAAAAGTGTAGGAAGCATCCTCCAAGAAAATGCTCTTTCTCTGATAAAGGTTCTTGTGGTTTCCCTTATATCGCTTAAAGGCAAATGCTGGAGAAAGTTTAGCTAGAAAGTACGCTAGTTGCTAGTTAGCTAGCCGTCCACACTGCACTCTTTTATGATAGATATTCATCACTGTAGATTTTTGTTTGTTTACTAAACTATCTACCTTCTTACATTTTTTAATTACGGGCTTCTCCCAAGATATAGTTTCAATTCTCATAAATACTCACTGTCTCTGTATTCCTGTTTACTATATTCACAATCGCTTGATTTGAGGGTGCAAATCCTCTAATGCTAGTCGCGAAATCTAAAGTATTTTTTTTTGTGGATTTTAATCTAAGTGTTTAGTTTTTCATTTTTCCGTAATTAAGTAAGACCAAGTAAATTTAGTTCTTTGAAGAAGATGTTATTTAGAGCAGTTATTGTGATATTGATAATCGTGTTTTCTCTAGAGGGGATGAATTCACTGCTTAATTATATTCATTCTTTGATCAAAGAAATGCAAAACAATTCACAATCAAATTATTGTTAAGATAGCGACGTGTCAATAAGTGGTTTTCGAAGATGAGATTCGAGCACTTTGATTATTTAGTTGAGAAATGAGACGTGAGGGAATATTTTATGAAATTTCGAGTAATTTCATTGTCAAAACAAGGGCGATGAAAACACGAGTACTACATAAATACAGATGTATTTAATTAATTCATTTGTTATCTTACAAAGTCAATTAAACGATTTTATATCTATCGTTCCAATCACGAAGAAACTCGGCTCTCCACAATATGCTATATACTTTATCTTTTCGGACACGAAGTAAGACCCGAGGAGACCAGCCTAAAAAGAACAGTAATGCTAGGAATTGTACAAGGAAGGAGGTTTAGGGGCAGATCGCCGATGTGATGGAACGACCAGAGTCAGAGTAGCCACCAGTACCACTCTACACGAGACTACACATCCGGACATAGTCAGGAACTCATGGAGAAGAATGGTCAACTGCAGGGGTGGGAGTCAAGATCCTCAGTCATGAGGAACAACGACAGCAGTAGCAGCATCCAATCAGTCCGTAGCCCTTTTGGGGTAAACAGAGAAGACAATACACCACACACTTCTATCCATACACACATCACTCGCTTCCATCTCGCAAATTATACCGTATGTTACGTTAAATTAGAGAATAAATAAATAGCATTCATCCATCATACACGCTACTCGCACATTCTCTCAACATGCCCGAACCATCTCAACTTGTGCTCTACGTCCTCATCTCTCTAATTACCTCATTTCTTACTCCATCCTTCGCCACATTCTTCTAACGAAAACATAGATTGAAAACGAAACGAAGATTCACACTAAAATTACCGCTTACTAATACTGAATGATTTTTTTACCCAAGCTTTGCTAGGCACTAAAGCTAGTTTAATGATAATAAAGGAAATGACAAGAATAAGGTCCTGAAGTATATTTTATTTTTTCGTTTTTTATTCTTGTAGTCTAGAACGTTAATAACTGAAATTACGTCCTCTTAGGAAAGTATCTTACAGAGTATTACCTAACGTTGCCTGCAATATCACAGACATAACAAACATTTTCAGTCACTCTTAAGAGTATCCATACCGACATTTCAAAAATTTCTAAAAACGGGAGACCTTATATCTCGACAACCGTTACTAAATATGCATTGGAACAAAATAGGGTAGATGCATTGAACATTTATCTAGCGAATAACCGTAAAAGATTTTTTATATCTTGTATAGATTTCTCAAAAAAAAAATGAAAAACACCTCTGTTTTTTTTTTCCGAAAGACGAGACTCGTTTCCCGAAATTCGCGGAGTAATTTTTTTTTTGTACTGATAATATGCATTAAAATTTAGGGAATAACCGTAAAAGTTTTTTGATAGACGCAAAATTAACCCCCCCCCCCCCCAAAATGGAAAAAAATGCTGTTTTTACCATTTTATCATGCGATTGTTTGTGTAATCTTTTTTTAGCTCTATTTGTTAAATAATATATTGTTATCGTTGATACAAAAATACTTGAATATTTCTGAAAACTTGCTGAACAATAATATTTACTAAACTTTCAACTAGAGAAATGTTTTTAGCTTTGAATAAAAATACACGAAACGTTCTACAATAGTTGTCAACCTCTCTAAAACGTCAAAATGTTAGACAAAGTTGGCGTCTTCAGAAATTAATAATAAGACGGTATTATAGTGGAGATCAGTGATCTTAAACCTTTTGTCTGGCTTGCCAAGGATTGTATTATATTCATCGTGTCATTATTATTGTACTGGAGATAATAATTCTGTCTCGAGAAATCTTACCTAATAATTTTTTATCTCCTGTACAGTGACGCAGGAGAATATTATGACTGCTAATACTATTATTCTGATTATTTTTTTCTCTGTAAAATAGAGCTTGGAATTTATAAGCAGAGACCTAAGGAACCAACGCGTAATATATATATTTTCATTTTGCAAAATATTTCTAAGGAAATTCATTAAGTTTTTTTTTCACACACAAACTTCAAATACTAACTTCATTCCGTGTCCGGAACACCATAAAATTTGTAACCCTCAAAATTCAGCTACCCGGATATCCCAGGCCTTCGCCAGTTTCGTATCATCTGGTGTGCATGTCACTCCTGCTTAGGGACATGAAAACAGGTGAATGTAGTACACACTTAAAGTTATTGTCTCCCTCTCTTAATCATCAAGTAAAAAAATTATATATCAAGTATGACGTGCATACTCGTAGAGCATAAAGCAGAGAAGTTTTTTCGGATTTTTAAAGTCGCATTTTTTTTTTACAAGATCCGCCATCAAAGGCGTATTTTTTTTTCTTCGTATATCGATTATTAACTTTTCAGCATTATATTTCGCATATGTATTTTTTTATTATTTTTGTTTACACTATTGGGGAAGAAAATACAGAAAAATATGTTGCAATTGCAAGTAAGTAATCTCCTTAATAATTGTGGATTTTCGGCAGCGTTGAGTATTTGACAAAACGCCGTCACAATCACATCGGAACGTTATTTTGAAAATTGTATATATACTGTTTACAAAAAACATTTCGCATTGCACCTAATTTAATTTTGTTTTAATTATATACGTACAATACAAAAAGTAGATATTCGTATACGCCACTGACTTTGCACGAGATTGTATTGATATTTTGGATAAAAATATGTGCAACAAAGGGAATTATTGATTTATAATGATTTTTTATTTCATTTCTGATTTTATAAAACATCACTACCGCCATCTATGAATCATAAATGACTCGGGAAAGAACCTGAAAAAAATGACGATTCGCGTCCGGAGTAAACATTAATACCAGACGATTTTAGACATCCATCTATTAAATAAACTTATAAATGGAATCTCGGCTTCAACATAGGCTATTAAAATATATGATTTGTATCGTGGTTTGGTAAAATTATCAATTTTCCCTAGATACTGAATTCTATCAAGTTAGTATGAAAATGAAAGAAGCCATTTAAAGTAGTCCCGTTAATATGGTTTTTAAATTTGTTTGCGTCGTTACATAATCTAGAACTAGGATATACATCTAAGGATTATTATTTTTATACAATGTTTTTGCTCTACAAATACTTCTGTATGACTAAAAATGTGTCTATAATAATTAAAAAATAGTTTTGACATTTGCTCCGCGGCGCTTTCTGTCGTCATCTGTTTTGACTCGCGTGGTGTAGGGGCTAGCGTACTTAACTTAAATTGAGTGTTATGCGATGCGAGGGTACGAGTTCGATCCCACTCCATACCCCACGCTTTTTTCTTCTTTTTTTTACTATCTTTTTGTGAAATTTGAATTTAGCAGAATCCTATATACATAAAAAATAATTTTACTAGGTAAAACAAATATATTCCTTCCTATATGCCAAAAATTTATTCCATTAGGTATTTAATTCTAAGACGATGTAACTTCACCACCCGCACACAATTTTAGCCGTTGCGAAGCACGGGAAATACAGCTAGTAGATAATAAAACATTTATTCACTACGGCGAGCTTACCGCAATGCTGCATGTTTGCCAGCTAACTCCAAATATGAGAACATAAAATTACAACTTTTCTTTTTAGTTTCTTAAATTTTGAGTTTTTTTTACTGAAAATTCAAAATTTCGATTATCTCCAAAATCCTGAGATTTGGTACTGAACTATATTTGTATCAAAGGATTTTGTGATTATTGCTATTACTCCATAACGGAGTGGTATCCTCTTAGTAAACATGAATAAAACGTTTGTGTTGTTAAGGGCTTGGCACCAGGAATGACGTCACGGTCTTTTCCCACGGCATTAAGGTTCAAAATCGCGTGACAATCGCATGATAAAATGGTAAAAATAGCGTTTTTTTTCCATTTTTTGGGGTTAATTTTGCGTCTATCAAAAAACTTTTACGGTTATTCCCTAGATTTTAATGCATACTATCAGTACAAGAAAAAAAATTTACTCCGCGACTTTCGGGAAACAAGTTTCCGTCTTTCGAAAAAAAGATCAGAGTTGTTTTTAATTTTTTTTTTTTGAGATATCTATACAAGATATTAAAAATCTTTTACGGTTATTCCCTAGATAAAGGTTCAATGCATCTACCCTATTTTTTCCAAAGCAAATTTAGCAACGGTTGTCGAGATAGAAGGTCTCCCGGTTTTAAAAATTTTTGAAATGTCGGTATGTATACTCTTAATCACTAATTACTCGATTAGCAAAGAGTTGTCGAACTGATGGAGCGGTAGACAGTATTAACATAAAACCTTCACATAATTCCGAATTAAATACTTAATTGAAATGTATGATGATGAGAATGCCATGGAATCAAAGCTTTTAATGGACTGTGTGTATCTACCCTTAATGTAGTAGGCAACTTATGTACTTATCCCTGATATATTATTACTGTATATAGGACTACCCCAGCTTTAATGAACTCTCTGTAATCTAATGCCTCATCCACATGCTGTCCGACCTTCCACGAGTCCCGCGCGAATGAGTAAAAAGGCGTTAACCGTCGCGGTCGGTTACGTATACAGTTCAAGACAATCACCCCCTCCGTACGTCCTTTTACTCATTCACACAAAACTCGTGGAGGGATGCCGAGCGTGAAGCGGCCGCATAATGTTAGTAGCCAGTATGTGTGTTGCTTGTATTTGAGGGAATTTAGAACGTGTTAGCATAGAATCTTGAATTTGTTTGAAATGTATTATTACACGCTTTTATTATATTTCACCTGTCCTTGTCAGCCTCTATAGTTTCGAATTCGAATTTTAATAACTTCCCATTGACGTACCAGCACCTTGAAATTTTGCACACTACATAGTGACAGATTATTGTTATAAAAATTAGGTACGATATGACATTTTGTAATTAATTAGTGATTGATTAAAAGTTGAATTCTATAACTTTTTGAACTAAAATCCGTGTGTTTTTTATTTATTTTTGTATGAAAAAACCAAAAAAAAGTCTTATTTTAGTTATTACGCACTTAATTGGTTACAGAATTGACCCCAGTATTAATTAACGTTTAAAATAAAATTCATTTTTAAGGTACCTTCGTGTCGCTTTGTGCTCCTTCGATAATAGCATGCGTCAATGCAGCATGCTATACGTTGCCAAAAAATTGCCTCAGTGGAATTGGGCTCTTAGGAAATACGTATAGGTACAAATATTTCCATCTCTCTTTCTCATACCAATATGCCCATAACTTCGTATATCTCACACTCACTATTATCCCATCGATCTTTTTCAAGTCAAATTGTGTTCCAAAACAAAATAGATATTTTAAATAATCGATGTTTATGAGTGCTCTTCTGTTCACATAAATATAATGTTATTCATAAAAAGTGTGCCTTTCGTTGTATGTTAACATGAATATAAAACTATTGTAAATCTTTCGCTCTTTGACCTCGTTCCCCTAATTGAAATATATTATGCTTTGTATGACCTTTGATACCTTTTACCGCAGAACAACCATGCAATAGATGTAGCATACTAAGCCCAGTATATTGAGACTAAAAGAAAACATATTGAAGAGATCTCAATCACTTTACTCTAATGTGATATAGGTATGAAAAAAAATTTAGTGCAGTGCTTCACTTTTTTCTCATCTGAAGAAAATTACACGAGCAAGAGTGTCGAAACTTCGACAAAATAGAATCTCCTTCTCCAGTTTCAATCGTTACGATTGGTTTGCAGCAAAACCCCATGTCTCCTCCACTCATCCGTGTCATGTACGGTTTTTTTAAACTCTTTATATGAGTCGAAGCCTATATCCTGGCACAAACTACAGAGGGCGACCAAGCAAAAAAAATAACACCCGAAAATCAGAAGCAGTCGTATTCTGTTTTGACCGTGAAAATCCATTACTGTGTAACAATTAAAATCCATAAATTATTTGAAGAATATTTTTTTAGAATCTAAATAACAAACAATCTCAATGGAGTGTGGTGGTCCCTTCTTCCACCAGCCTAGCGGTTAGAATACTGGTGTATCAGGCTAGAGGTTTAAGTTCGACCCGGCCGCGGCACAAGGATGTACTGGAATTGGTGAATGTTAAGTGTAAAGTGATCACATTAAACTAGCCAACGATCAGTCATTATAAGCCTAATTGAAAGTGCATCATTTGCTGTACATCTGTTGAGATAACTGCTTAATATTTTTTTCCATTTCAACATCGTCCAATTTTCATCTATATTTAGGGTCCTATATGCTGTCGTTGGGCTTCGGCGCCCTGAATTCTACTCAGTCAATACTGAGGGAATCGTCTTGAAACTTAAGACAGTGATAGATGAATTTATGGACTACAGATCGGCTGTTTTAGAATTACAGGATTTGGAAATTCCTTGAATAAAAAAATTATACTAAAATTTACGGGATTTGAAGATTTTCTGTTCAGTTTTTCAGATATAGAAGTATAATTCAGCCAAAATACTGGTAATTATAATCTTAAGAAATCGGCTGTTTTAGATTTTTAAATTTCTTTCCAGGTTTTTTTTATAAAAGTTATAATTCACTTTGTCGCTTACGTTATTCTTATTTCGCGCTAACATTCTCATACAAAAATTGAAAAAGCTGAAGCAAATATAGAAGGATTTTTGGCGAGTCCATATGCCCCCTTAAGACACATCTATATGTTCACTGTTCGATGTACGACGTTCGATTCAAACGAATTCACGAATCTGTGAACAGTTTCTATATTTTATTTGGTATTCGTTTTTTTCGTTTGTTTGTTGTTTATGCCCTCCGCTTCCACGTCATGAATTTTCATAAGGACGGATTCACGTTGCGATAGGGTTGTAACTCCATTTCATTACAAATTAATCGATTTACAATCGAAACATGTTGTAAAACAATGCGAACTGAATTTTCAATTTGTTGGTGTGTTTTATTACAATACGTAATCAATTTATCAATAACCTTTCCATACGTTTAGATTTCAATGTTGAATTTGTTTCCTATTTTTTGCTATTGTTTAAAATACACGTCAACAGGTGTTCACAGTAGGTACTGATTTCAAAATTTGAATTTTATTATCATTCGGATCAATTGGTTGTTCAGTATAATTATTTTTTAAAACAATTTAAACGATATTAAAAAACGCACCAAGATATATGATAAAAAATTGGCACAGACGCTGACGCAAAATGTTTGACTCAGATTGTAGATTTTCCAACTGTTTTGTGAATTCTTTAAAAATTTGAATGAGTTCGGAAGATACCTACGTAAAAAATACAACGATTTTTGATTCAAATTAAAATATGGTGTCTAGAATTGTATCCATAATATTGTAAATATGTGATATTTATTTATTAATTAAAAAAAATAAAAAATATATATCAACATATTTTCCTTCTCAGTGTTTCTTGGCCCTTTTGCTGGTAGTCTTTTCCATTATCGAGTGGATTCTGTAGTAAAAAGACCAACAAATCAATAAATCTCCGTACATTTCATATCAGATGTAATGGCTTTCTTTGATTTGAAGAATATAGATAGAAGGTACCAGATTTTCTGCTACGGTAAAGCTGATAACTACACTTTTATAACTACAGTTCCTGCCTCTAAGAGCATTCCCTCTAAGAGCATTCACTGTCCTCTAAGAGCATTCCCTGGACCATATGCAGATATCCATAATGCCACACCCAATGCCCTTGAATGGCTTGGAAGCCTGGATGTTGCTCTGTAGGGTACATGTCTCCTGTATGTAACAGATAGCATAATTCTCTTATCTTCTGACGTTGCCGCCCATCGGTGGCAGAAGCCATACGAAATAATAACAGTTCCTGCACTTACGAACGTAAGCTACAGAGTATAATAAATCACAATCAAGCATTAGTGCATTATCGTAGACACACTACAATATCCTCTCCATCATCAGGGGATTATTCTCTACTTTTTGCGCTCCATTCGTTTCAGTTTGAGAACTATTTTTTTTTCCAAATGTTGAAGCTTTAATGTTTGGCAAAACCTGAAATGAAAGCAAAGTTTGCTTACAAACTTTCAGCAGGATGTATACATATATTTTTTTCAGATATCCATCAGAACTCCATCAATATGAATAGGTTCTAAATAATATAACTAGGGCACTCGTAATTTCAGGATATTTTATTGAGCTTTTTACCTTAGTAAGGATTATTTTTTCTATTTGCACAACTTTAGGTAATTTTAGTTAAGCTTAATGTATTCTGGATTCCCTGTCGAATGGCGCATTTAATAATGCTTTTTCATTTTCTGAATTCAGGTGTACTCAAATCTAAAAGTTCGAGACTCCATTACGCTTAAATAATTAGTTAATTATATTATTTACAAATAAATCGATAAAATTACCAGGTTTACATTGGAGAACTCTCAGACTACATATTTTGAGTTCTGGTTAGGACACAATCTGTTAAAAAAACAAATATCTATTTCGATTAAAGAGAAAAATGATTTTAATTACAAACCTACATGTAAATAGCACGGACCCACCTGGCCCAAAAGCTAATTTCAGAATAAATAAATTATTTTAATTCAAAAATAATTCCACGTATTCTATATTTGTAAAAAAAAAAGCATTAAACGAGCTTCTCCCACACACAAGTCTTGCTTTAGTGGGGGAATATTAATGAAATCTTATTGTATGTATTAGTTATAAGAAACATTGTACCACTATATTATGTTTCATAAATAAATAAATTGAAATTGAAATTGAAACATATTTTTAACGTTTTCTGCAGAAGGCTAAATGCTTAATAATAATATTATGATACATTGGAAAAAAATATCGTTTTCTTAATCCTTTTTAATTCATGTCATCTCGCTCGACAAGTCTCGCTCTTAATTACGATTTTTGAACTTTCTGGTTTTGATTAATGCTCTCTCGTTTTCCCGCAATTATCATTAATCATGTGAAGATGAAAAAAAAAGCGCTTGGCATGCTAAAGAATTACTGCGAATTAAAACGAGTATTATTTTTCATTGGGTATTTAGCCTAAAATTAATATCAATATTAGATATGCGTACGCATTGTAATATTCATCTACGATCATCTATGTATACGCGGTTCTCATTTTTGGAATAACTAGGTATTATAAGCTTCTTTAAAGAAACATATTTTATGGAATAGCTCGCCTATTTTCCATAAATGTTGTCATGCAAAAGTAAACTGAGGCATCATTACCTTTCCATAAATAATCCTTCTAACTGACAATCCCGTGTTTCCTTCCTTCCTTGTCCATCATCCCATCCACCTATTTATGTGTATGTATATATTATGCATGTATGTGTTTATGTGGGTATATGTATTATAATAAATAAAAATAAAATAAAATAAAATAGTCTTTATTGTACTGAAAAAAATCATACAATGGGCGGACTTATTGCCAAATGGCAATTTCTGCCAGCCAACCCATAACAGAGATTAAAATGAGATATACCTAATTATATTAAGTACCAAAAGGGTACCTTAACTTAACAATAATTGAATACTAAATACATACACAGATAAACATATTAATCATTGCTTATATTTATTAATTTGTTTTTTTTTTTATCTTTCGTTTTCATACACTAAATATGTATGTATTTTTATCTCAAATGAATGTCACAAGTGGTTGGTTAGCAGAAAAAGCAATAAACCCGCCATTTGAAAATTATTATTTTTCAATAAAGTTTTATTTATTTATTATGCTTCAAGTGTTAGTGTAAGGCGGGTTAATGCTTCAGATTTCATGCTTAAGGTTTCAGAAGGTTGAATAAAAAGCGTTTTTTTGGGACCTAGGCTTATTGAGGACCAGTTTATATAATGATAATCAGAAGGATATATACAAATATATTAAGATCTAGTGTACCTAAATAGTTATACCTAGGTAGGGGTGTTCATACTCCCTACACAAGTAAAACAGATATCAGAAAATGTACACAAAAAAATATTATTTCACGGATTTTTTAATTACATAAGTATATGTATCATTTATATTTTAAAGCAATGAATATCCTATAAGAACCTTCGGTTAGACCACTGAAATAGCACTAAAATTATTTATACTATACCTATGTTGTTTTTTATTAATTATATCTAGCAATTTGAATTTCCTACTAATCATGTTTTATTTCTTTGTTGCAGGTAAAACAATTCTCTCCATTTTAATTATCATTAAAAGCAGCAATTTTATACAAAATCATTAGAGTAAGTACTACAACTGTTTTTATTTGTGTGAGAATATGAATGAACCCTTTTTATTAGTAAGCTATTCGCAAACTGTTTCGTAAAAGGGAGCCACTTAAACCACTTTACTTTGCTTTTCATTCGTCGGTTCCTATTGAAAGGCATAAAAGGATTCGTATACATCTAACAACAGCACCTCGATGCTGAACCCTTGATAAAGTTAATTAGTCGAAATTGCGCCCCATTCAGTAGTTCTTCCGTATTCTTGTAGAGATTTCTGCTTCTTTTCCTAACAAATGATAGACTTCTTCAATAATGCCGCATCTTTTTGTTTTACTGTCCACGGGGCGTGGTGGAAGAATCTTGGTACTCTTGCAGTTTCAGTTTTTATGTATATATGCCAACAACTCGATAAGCCGAGTATTGTGAAGCGCTGGGGGTTCATGGTGGATCGCGTCGTAACTCCATTCTACTATGCCAACTCAGGTGGCTAAATAGGCCGATCCGAGACATACATATTTTACTGCATTTAGAGCATGGATGTTCTCCTCCGGGTGGGCCAGCGTGTCCTCTGTCCTTCGGTTGATATGTGTGGATAGCGTGTCTCCACTTGGCCCGGTCCGCAGCATCTTGTTCCCAGGTGTGATGGATATTACTGTCCTTCAGGATGGTATTAAGGACGTCTTTGTATCGCTTGCGCTTACAAAAAAAGGTGCAGTACATGATCTTGTGGTGGAACCTTTATATCTCTTCACATTTGTTTTGTGTTGTTGTCTATGTTCCTTTTATCAAAGTAATAGCAGGGGATTTTAACGGTCATGTGGGTAAAGAATCTCAGACGTATAAGGTAAACCATGGAGGTTATGGATGGGGCAGTGAGAACTCACAAGGCAGTGACACCATGCAGTTTGCGTCGGTTTATAACCTGGCTATAATAAATACGTTTTTCAAAAAACCCAGGGAACACCTAATAACTTATAAAAGTGGAGGAGCTAGCACGCAGGTGGACTATATAATGGCTGATAGAGGAAGTCTAAAGTGCTTCAAGGACTGCAAGACTATTCCGGGAGAATGCCTGACATCACAGCACCGAGTTCTTGTGACAAAGTTTAAGATGACAGAGAGTTTGATACCGCCGAAGGCAAGGGTAGTGAGGATTCGATGGCATAAATTAAAGCAGAGTGAGGGAGATGAGCTGTGCACAGAGCTAAAGCGGTATATGGCGGAGGACACATCGGAAACTGTGAACGAAATGTGGAATGGTTTTGAGAAAGCATGTAACGATCTAGCAAAGAAGAACTTAGGAGTGTCAAAGGGTCCAATCTCGAACAACAGAGAAACTCACTGGTGGAACGAAGAGGTGAAGAAGAAGCTTGCCATGAAGAAACAACTATATAAGCAATGGCAAAGGACACAAAGTGAGGATGACCAGCAAGAATATAAATTGGCAAAGAAAGAAGCAAAGAAAGCTGTAGCACAAGCAAAGGCCAGAGCTAGCGAGTCCTTTTACGAAGAGCTGGAGGAGGCTAAACATAGTACTGATATATATAGGATAGCTAAATACCGTAACATTAACACACAGGACATTAAGAACCCCAAGTATATTAAGAACAAAGAACAACAAATACTCACTGACAATAAGGATATACTGGAAAGGTGGAAAGAGTACTATGGTGAGCTGTTGAACGAGGGTTATCCAGTCACACGTCATACATACGAGGAAATGGTTGAGGGACCAATGGAGAATGTCACGGAGGGGGAGGTGAGAGCTGCAATAGCACAAATGGCAAATAAGAGGGCAACAGGACCTGATGAAATACCAGCAGAACTTTGGAAAAGACTGGACGAGGATGGAGTGAAATTCTTGACAAAGTTGCTAAACAAAGTAATGACGGACCAGAAAATCCCAGATGCTTGGAGACAGAGTTATTTAATCCCATTTTATAAGAACAAAGGGGACTCACAGCTGTGCGAGAACTATAGAGCAATAAAGCTAATAGCACACACCTTCAAGATATGGGAGAGAGTGGTGAATAGAAGATTGCAGGGTCTCACAAAGGTGACAGAGAACCAATGTGGATTTGTGAGGGGAAGATCTACCACGGATGCCATACAGACAATAAGAATAGTCCTTGAAAAGTACCAAGAGAAGAAGAGCGATCTCCATATGGTGTTTATTGATCTGGAGAAGGCGTTCGATAGGGTCCCGCGTAGACTGATATGGGAAGCACTCAGAAAGCAGAACGTTCCAGAGTACTATATAGAACTTCTGAAGGATATGTACACCAATATTCACACATGTGTTAGAAGCCCAGCTGGAGTGAGTGACCCATTCGAAATCAGTGTTGGCGTCCATCAGGGATCGGCGCTTAGTCCATTGCTATTTAATCTAGTAATGGACTACATAACATCGGATATCCAGGAACCAGCCCCATGGAGCATGCTCTACGCTGATGATGTAGTGCTGATGGATGAGACACATGACGGATTACAGCGCACTCTAAATAAATGGCAAGAGGTTCTAGAAGCGAATGGTCTCAGAATTAGTAGAACGAAGACCGAATACATGCCATGCTACTTCTCTGGACGGAGGCCAAGTGAGCCGCACATTATTCATGTTCAAAACGAACCAGTGCCCACAGTCGAGTCCTTCAAGTACCTTGGTACAATACTGTCTGCAAAGGGAGGAATTGATGATGACATCGCACACCGCTCGAGGCTTGGTTGGATGAAGTGTAGATCTGTCTCAGGCGTATTGTGCGACAAGAAAATGCCAATCAAGATAAAGGGTCAAGTATACAAAACGGTGGTCAGACCAACCATGACCTACTCATCTGAGTGCTGGGCCCTAAAGAACAACCACGTCCAGACTCTACACACCAACGAGATGAAAATGCTCAGGTGGGCGGGTGGTGTTACGAGGCTTGACAAGGTGAGAAATGTCCATGTCCGTGGCAGTTTCAAAGTAGCTCCAATCGGAGAAAAAGTGACCGAAAATAGACTGCGTTGGTATGGACACATCATGAGACTGCCACAGGATAATATGATAAGAAGGACAATGGACATTGAGGTAGGGCCCAGAAGACCGGGCAGACCCCAGACCACATGGATGTCCACAATCGCCAGGGATCTAAAGGGGGCAGGGCTTCGGGCGGAAGATACAGGGGACCGAAAGACTTGGAGGATGAGGACTAGGAGAGCCGACCCCAAGTAAATGGGACAAAGGCTAGGGCGAAGAAGAAGAAGAGTCTATGTTCCTTTTATGTGTATTTTTTTAATAAACTGTCTCAATATCTTGTTTGGCAAAGAATCGATTAGTTTTGTCCATAAGAGTAATCATAAATATGCTGGATCTTGGTGACGAAAAAAGCAAGCATGACTCAAATATCGCTTGTTTCTACAAATACGTAATATGAATATGCAATAGGCAACAACTATGAAAACATTCGTCAATTCTTCAGCTGAATACCTCCTTACTATTATTTTATTAAGCGTGTCAAAAACATAAAACTTATCAAATCGATCTACAATACTGTGCGAAGCGCACAGCACTCGCAGATGCGTCAGAAATATCCTTACTCGGAACAAAGGCGTCCTGCACTGACTTTTGTAGAGGTCGACTCCAATCCCTCTATTCTTTGACTGAAAGCTACCTTGTTTGGACCCAGATTCATCACCATCCTATTCGAATTATATTTCTGTATATTGTTTGTTTGTATTTTGACAGATGGTACAATAATATCGCATCACTAATTAATATTAAGCTCTCGTCTTACATTCAATCCTTTTTATTATTTTCTAGAAGAAGCTTACAATACAGATTCCTTACAATTCTATTGAATGCATTCATTTATATTAAAGTTCGTTCTTCCTTCTGCTTATTGCAAACCCAAAAGCACTTGAAGATACAATAATGATAAGAATTATTAATATTTTATAAAAGGTCTTTGATGTCTATTCCTACTACTCGTCTATTTTCCTTCTTCTACTTGAAATATTGCGAACTATGAAATAATATTCTTCAGTCTCCATTCTTCTTGATATTTTATTATTAATGCTCGGCACATTGTCCTTATTCTCAGCACTCTGAATTGTAAAAGGGTTTTTAATAAACAATTCATTTGAGGTATGAACTCGAAATATTACGTATTTAATAATGTGTGAAATTACTGAGCACATTATCACTTCCTTTTCGTGTTTATTTGAATACACTAATCTGCTCTGCGACTAGAAGATGCAGAATTTAATATAATGTCTATCCGTTTTAAACCAATCGCATAAGTTACCACCTTCTTAATGACTTTGCTAGTTTTCGGTATATTGACACCGTCAAGAATTTCGTGAAATCTTACATCAGATTTTTGAGCGCCGCAACATTCAAATTGCGTATTTGAAGATTCCTTTATATTTGCGAATCAATCATTTCTTCACACAACCAATGAATGAGCGACTGATTAATTATTTAAGAAATAATACTTTAAAATTTTGAAAATCAAGTATGAGCTTTTATTGTAATTATATGTTATATTATTTAGACCTTACTATAAATAAATAATCATAAACGGCTTTGCTTTATTAATTTGGGCATTACAGTTCAAAATAAAATCAAAAACGTTACACATTTTGCAAAAGAAATCTTTTTTTTTTTAATTAGTTTTTGTCAATCATTGTTTTCGGTTTCATCAATTTCATTCTAATCCTTTCTATCACATATTTATATAAAAAAAATGTTCTTTAAAAAATGATAAAATATAGTCCAAAGGTATGTAATAATATACAAATACGAGTATTGGTCTATTTTAAGAAACTTCTTTAGGTTGTCTTCTGGGAAAGATACACAGTCATATTTTGTATCAAATATTTTCCAATTCAGTGAATGATTTCACGTTATACGTGATATATTTTATTATAACGTAACATCGTACGCTGACGTTATCTTATAAATATATCCTCTTTCCTCCTCGTTCTCCTTACATCCTTTCCGATACATCCACCATACCCCCACAGGAAATTATAACATCACCTTGAAGGAGACTCCATCGCTGCCCGAACGTCCTTCAACCTTCAATGTTTGTCTTATCGATGCCTGACGTGTCTTTTTTTAGCAACAATGCTGCCTTTACAATCTGGTATAACGTCGTCATATCGTTTCATATTAGGTGTATGAGAATTTTCTCATCTTTTTTTTTTTATCTTCAACATTTTTGATATTTCAGGCACTGATTTTTAAAATAGGTTTGAGATAAAAATGAATCTAAACAATCAACCTGAAATGTAATAATATCTTTGATAGAAATACGCTATTCTGGAATAATTTGAAAAAAAAAAACGTACTTTTTTACGAGTACCAACTTACAGTGAATATACGTAGGTACGTCAATAAATTGTGTTTTTTCACCCACTATCCACCCTAGATGTTTCAGAAGCATTAGCTCCTAGTTATCCAGACTTTATCGGACACTCTTTGTATGTATTTAACATTTTTTTATAAATGAGTAAGTATTTTAAGTAAACTTTAAAATGGCAGCGCATTTACTTACTAAAACAGGCATAGAATCTCAATTCAGATACCCTCTTTCTTCACCTATAATATTCGTATTAGGTTAGTCGAGAATATCGCTAGAATAGAAAAAATATCTTCAGTTATTCATAAAAAAGCTGTAATACCTATGTGCCTCAAAAGGGGTTAAGAATTGATAACTGTACCAACAATCTATGAGATTATTCTAAAGACATCCATCTTTATTGTGTACTTTGTAATATCTGCTTTAAATAGGTGTACGTATTATTTACTCAGCCGATATTATTTATTTGATGTGAATAGTCTAGGAAACTTTACAATTATTTCAAACAGCCGTAAGCTGTTTTTGAATGAGTACATTATTATCATAATTTACTCTTTATATAATACTAGCTGAGCGCCTTGCTAAGCCTCAAAAAATCCGTGAAAAAATATATGAAATATTATTAAGTGACTCATTTTTACATCCACTAATATCTTATTTTACATGTCTACCCCTCTTACCCCACTCCTTCACTCTTGCGAGTGCCGGAAGTGTCATTTCCGAAAAGTATGAATTCGACACTAATGTCGATTTTTATATTCCACCTCCTTGTTATTTTCAATTTAACTTAATTATTTTAATATAATAATTTTATTTGTTTTCATTTTTATGGGTTAACTGGAAGAAATCGCAGTTCTGCGATAAGTTCGCCTTAGTAAGCAACGATTTATAATCTGTACTATCTCCATTTTCTATGTTTATATGTATTTCTTGTTCACTTAAAGCTTGAATAAATAAATAGGTTGTACTTAGTCAGAAACCTTCTCAAGCGTGCGCACAAGGCGCACAACAACTTAACAAAGTTTCATCTCAATCGGATGAATGGGTTAGAAATGCATGGAGGACAGACAGATAGACGATATGTCGTTATACTGGGGTTAGCTGGCCGAGATTGCAGTACTGCGATAAGCTCGCCCTATTGAAAAAATGTTATAATTTTATTTTAATGTTTACATATGTCGGTATCTTGTTCACCAAAAGTGTAAATAAATAAATAAATAGACGCTCGTTTTTATATTATAAGATGTACTGGTACTTTCAGGTTTCACCCTCTTAGCTGTAATAATATTGCACGCAAATAGACATGTAAATTTTCACAAAAGAGTATAAACACATCAAAGGAAATACCTGCTGGTGGAGGAATTACAATATAAAAAAAAAACTCGCGGAGAGGAGAGAAGACGAAGAAAAAAACACTTTGTATTTTTATTTTCAGCTGAAACTGAAATTAATTGTAGACTTTCCCCAACGCACTTTTCTTCTTGTTTTTTTTTCTTAGATGATTGTTTACGAGTAGATCAAGTTTTTCGTTGAATTTGTGGCAAAGCAGTGCCCTTTTTCCAGATATTTTTAAACAGCATAATTATGATTTGAAATGGAAGGATGGATGATAAAAATAATGTAAACGTTTGGTTGACAAGATGTGGTCTGTAGGAACGATTGAACCAAATGTTATAAGACGGTCGCGCTTTTATAGTAAGGTCAGTTGGGGCAAGTGCCCCCACGGGGCTAGTGCGTCTTCGGAGTATAACTTGAAAAGCGATGCAATTCCAATAGTATGTCATTTGAATTTCGATACTTCGCGCTAAAATGATTCACAAGGTCAATTGTGGGTGTCACTGCATGCTACTACATATAAACGAAAAGCATGCACCAGGAATTTAGTATACCTAATTATTATGTAACTATTATTGTTAGATGATTTGTATCCTTGAAGGGATTTGCAACGATATGAAATAAGATAATATTCTAAATAACTAGATAAATAGGACATGTTCTTATTGAACCTTTCTTTTTTCACAAGGTATACACTATTATACAACTTACGAGTTAAAAATTTCGCTAGTTATCCAGACCACTTGGTGTGGTCCAATACGATTTCTATCTAAATTGTACTTTTATTTTTACACTTAGGATAAATTGCTTGGAATGTTTTATTTCTTATGTGTTTTTAGTCTACGACAAACAGATTTATTTAACAATACGAAATTGTGTTTTACTATCTCTGTGTTGTTAGATTCATTACAAAGGTTTATCTTTGCTGGCTCTTTTAATGATGTTCAAATGTATGTAATGATTATATTGATTGTGGGTACACTTCGTAAAAAAAACAAATGGAGGCATTATTATAGGTAAGGGGCTGAAATATTATTATATTATTTAACAAATGTTCGTTTCGCCTCTGTGTGTTTAGGCTCAATGTGGCTCTGAATTCGTTATGAGCTCGGTCTCAAATTTCATTACAAAAATCGTGGATTTCGTAAGTTGATTTCGTTGGAATTATTTGCGTTGAATTTGAAGTGTACCTATTAGAGATGGATGGGGTATGCTATTTCAAGAATAACTGGTATAAATTTTGTTTAGCGTTCATAGCTTAGACATAACAATGCTAGAATCGACATGACTGCTTCTGATTTTCGGTGAACCGTGTTGTGTTCTTATTTTATCGACCTTTCGAAATTCTTTCTAGTGTCATTTTCTTCGGAATCTGATTACCCATATCTGATATGGATAATAAAAAAGTGTTCGTTTTTTGTTGTCTGTAATGTTTATATCTGAAGGAAATGATACCAAAAATTCCAAAAAGAGTGTAGAAACATCGATTCAATAAAAACAACACAAGGTTCAACCGAAAAACAGAAGTTTGAAGTATAACGAGCTTTACATTTTTGCATTTTTTTTATTTTATTCCCTTGCCTATAATGATTTAAATCATTGCTATTATTTACGTTAGGTACGCATTCTTAAAAACGTTTTTACTAATAAATTTATTAAATCTTTACTTTTGTTAATGACGAGTGAGAGAATGTGTTTTCCTCTGCTAAAAAATATACAACCATAAAGGAAAATATACTTGTTATTCTGTCGTTTAATTTATTTAAAATGGAATAACAATTTTTTTAAAGGATCTAGGCTTGCATACACAAACCCAAATACTTTCCTGCACACCTTGCACTAGGCTAAAAGCCTGTATCGCAAAGTGCGGAATACATCGCTAGCATTTAAATTAACTGTGATTTAAAATGGAATAACAGTGAATTACAATATTAATACAAGTCTAACATTGAATATTCTATCTAGAGTATTTACTGAATATGTATTCACCAACGAAAAAAAAGCTCTGAGAACTTTATTTACGTATTCAGCTCATTTATTCGTCCAGGTAAATTCAAGGGATATATAATAAAAGTTTATATGAGCCATTCCGAATTATTAAACTCTCGAGTACTAATGCTAACCTTTCTACGCAAATTTTGCTATTTGTAGGGAACTCATAATATCCGCCCACTGCTGCTAACTGTATCTCTTGTATAAGAGGTTTCCTACATTTTTACATGGTCCGTTAATTATTCAACAACCTGCTGACAAAATACTGCTGTATAAAAAGTTTAAATTTATTTATTTATTTAATCTTTATGTGAACAACAAATACATATAAATATAAAAAATGGACACAGTACATATTATAAATCGTTGTTCACTAGGGCGAACTTATCGCAGAACTGCGATTTCTTCCAGTTAACCCCGAAATAAATACTTCGTTAACCATACAAATAGTTTGACTGCCTATAACTCACGCCGCGTCGTTGCGGAGTAGGTAGAGAAAACGGAATGTTACACTGCCCCATCTTTACCTACACTTCTTTTTTCCATCACGTAATACGTGCATGTGTGTTGTATAATCCTTCTCACTAACTGACTTTCTTTCTAACCGACAATCCCGTGTTTTCTTCCTTGTCCTTCATACCATCCACATATATATTTATATATGTATATATATTATTATTTATGTATGTATTGTCACAGGTGGTTGGTTGACACACATTGCTTCTACGGCAATAAACCCGCCATTTGGAAATATATATTTTCAATAAAGATTTCATTTAGGTACCTTTTATGAAATCATTGTGGTTATTGTTATGGGTTGGCTGGCAGAAATTGCCATTTAGCAATAAGCCCGCCCTTTGTATGTTTCTTATATGCAACAAAGATTATTTTATTTTTATTTATTTGTGTTCCTTTTACTCATTACACGCTCGTCCCTGAGTATCTGGTTGATTTGATCTATCCAGGTTACCCTAGGACGGCTACATTTACGAAATCCTACTCTGCCCTAACCCAACTTCACAAGTGTTCATATTTCAAAATACCGTAAGAGTACCACTTCAATATCAATACTTGAAAAACATGACCTTTTAGTCCAACAAAAAATACGGTTGGAATAACTCCTTCTCTTGAACAGTCGAAATATTCGGTTAAAAAAAAGAAATGGCTCACTCTATACCCAAATCCTTATAAGAATTCTTAAACATTTAGTATCGCTTCATAAGGATTCCGTTTATATTGGAAAGAAACCCCTCTTGCAATGTTTTGAAAATATTTGTAGGTACAAGTTTACAATACCATTATAAATTTATTGTATGGTACATAATAATAATTTCCTACAGCATTCATTCGTTCGCTTTTATTAAATATCTACCCACTTCAAAAAACGCCATTTTGACTTGTTCAGAATTCTAAAAAAAATATTGATTTATTTTCACTTTAAACACTTCAAATGGAAGTGATAGATATTATAACGTTTGTTCACTAGGGCGAGCTTATCGCGATGCTGCGATCTCTGCAAACTAACCCCAATTGAATATTTTATTTATTTATTTAATTTGTAATCTAATTAAATAAATAATTTAATTTGAATAATTTGTAATCTTGTGGGCTTTCGCAGCGTGATGAATCCATTTCCATGTTGTTCGTTCTTTGGGTTTCCTTGCGGATCGAGTGGTTGAGTAACCGAGCTGTTACCATCAATTGTATAACATACCTACAAAAATCTACATACCTCAAAAGTATGCCACTGGATTAAAACCACCAGAAAATAATATCGTCTATCCTTACTCCTTACCTGAGAGAAAATGAAAAGTTCTTATAATATTACTTAGTTATTTAATCACACCGTATATTCAAGAAGAATAATTTTATGTTAGTGTAAAACGATAGCAAAGTAAAACAAGTTTTAAAGTGTTGTTAAATTCATATGTGGTCTGGAAAATCTGGTGCAATAAATACTTGTACGAATATTGTACAAAGTATGTAGTGAACATTGTATAAGCTACCTACATACTGGTAGTGGTAAAGAACAGTGAGGGAAATTCACAGTCACTGTGATTTTTTGATGAATGATCAATATAAGTTACTGATTCATTAATTAAGATCTTCATTGATGCGTTATTTCTGTTTTATTAATGTTGTGTTTATATGTAGTCATTATTTTTTTGTTCTTACTTATTTTGCACTTTTTCAAAAGTTCGTAATGCCTGGCAATGAGCATTTTCTCAACCATATGTATTAAGGTTAGATGGACTAGATCGTGAATTAGCGATTGTTAAATTTTATTTATTTAAAACATTATCCGTTATTTATTAAATTATTGTTCACTGAAAGACTTAAAATTAAATCTTAATAATTTCTCCTGTTTAAGAGTAGAATGGTGAAGGTTACACTGAAAATTAAGCGTTCACCAGCATTGAAGTAATCGTGAAGACAGCTAAACGTAGAACGTCGATCACTTGTAATATCAACTAATAATTTCTGTTAAAAATAGCATAATATAACAGTGACACATATTTAATGTTACCCCTATTCCACATTCGAAGAGAAACCTCTCTTACGTCTTCCAGAGTTTCCATTTCCATTCTACGACTAGGTACCATCAATTCCATTCTCTGACCATTCGGAACATGCTTTGCATTTTGTAAAATTTCCTCATTCCTAAGATATACTTCATCTATCCGTATACTTAATGCTATTTCTCCAGCTCGTACAACCATAAAGCTTATTCCAACATGGTATTTAGCCACATAATCTATGATTCACCTGCTTGGTATAAATTGCAGGTTAAACTGAAACGTTTCCTATGGATTAGATACTTGCTTAGACAAATAATCTACCTTTGGTTCTTGCCTTTTGATGTCTAATGTATACTAGTTCCTTCAGTAATGTTTGCTAACGAATTCCGTCTGTACTACCGAGTAGAAATATGTTTAGTCAATAAATTATTGTACAACAACAAACGAAATTTCCCGCAAAATATTGTACGCCTGACGGGTTTTTTTAAGAAATGAATTTTGTTTCATATGCTTTTTCACGAATTTACTTACTATTGTTCTTCAGGAGGGAGGCGGGATAAGGCGATCGTGGAGAGGGGGTGAAATGTAAAAATCGATATAAGTGTCGAATCCATAGTTTTCAATCATATTTAGTTTGAAATCCACATGATGACTGATGATGATCGAAAAACTCGGAGAATCTCAATATTACTGTGAACATTGTCAGTTTACGTTCAGAGCAATGGCATATTAATATACACATATTTCTTGTGACACTATAAGATAAATAATGGGTACTTATACGCCGTTGCGAATTTCGAGGGAGTTATTGCAATTTATTGTACGATTTAACGTTTTTGATTTAGGCTCGTCAACTTAGTCGTAAGCTGTCTGCTCAAAATTGATAGTAATAGTACTAGATTATCTGTGTAATTCATTATTTGAGCTGGGAATATATTGGGCCGGTCAGGGTTTGAAATGGCGGGGCGAGAAGACGAATGTAAGGACATTATAGTAATATTACTGAAGGCAAACCATAAAAGGTATAATAAGCTATTAACATGACGAAGGGCCTCCATTATCGTTGTATCACACACTACATGAGACATGATATCTTCATAAAATTATTACATTTACTACGGTTACATATTATTATATTAAGATGATGAATATTCATCTCGACGATACGAGAAACCAGAGTTTCCAGGACTAATTTTATTGTCCTGATAACTTTCTCGATAATTATCATGATATAAAAATAGAAGAATAATGGGTATGATTTAAGATTTTCCAGAGGGAATTTAAAACTGTAGCATACGAGTATAAACAACTTTCAAAAATTACATAATTCACTTTCAAAAAATTGGTAAAGCCGACTCGTATGCGTCGGAACACCCATCCTGCTTCCTCCCCAAGGGAGTTCGCAAAACGCTACATTAGGTATGTGAATAAATATGCCTTTCGTATCTGTTGAGAAAAACTATAATAATTAGTATGATATAAATATTCATTCTTCTGGAGATATCGCATCACGCAGCGTCGGGTTGGTGATTGACAATAATGAATAAAAAAATATTTGTTACATATTAAATTATTATACTATTAAAATGCTGAATATTCATCTCGACAAATGGAGAAAGCAGACTTGTAAGGGATAATTATCCTGATAATTTTCTCGATAAATATCAACGTTAATTATCACCATAAAAAAAATTGTAACTGCGAAAAATATTACATCACGCGTCATGTTGGAAATTGAAATAATAATTTTTAAAAATCAAGATTAAAATGAGGTGGTCGGTAGCCTGGTTGGTAACGCGCTCGACTGTTAACCCAGTGGGCGTGGGTTCAATCCCCGACTTACTCCACTTCACAACACAATATGTACTTGGGTTTATTTCGATAAACCCAGATTCATTTAAAAAAAACGAGTTACGTATCTAGATCAAGATTGACGTTTCTGATGGATCTCCATCCCAGAATTTAGATGACTTTGTGCTTTGGAAATAATGCATCGATATAAAACTTCATTAGACACTTTTTTAATACTTTTCGAAGTCGAGAAGTAATATGATATTATTTCTCGAGTTGATGATCGCTTTTAATCATGTTTTAAGGAATTTGGAGGAAGACATTGTATTAATAACATTATTATTACGGGTCTAATACAACATTCATTATCACGGGAAATAAAATTATTAAACACGTTGTCATTTTGTTAACACTTTATAGTGGAATTATTATTATAATCATAATAATATATAATTATACATTGTCTACATTATATTATTTTAAGGAGGCAGGCATTGTTTAACGACTACACACCAAAAGATGAATGGCATTTTCTAAAACATAGGTATTTTGGAAACGAAAATTATTTGTTACGGCCTTTAACGACAATTAACTTTCATTTTAGTCAATACCCTTTTTTTTACTTTAGTCAATAACCTACTTTCACTTTAGTCAATACCCTACTTTCACATTAGTCAATAACCTACTTTCACATTAGTCAATACCCTACTTTCACATTAGTCAATACCCAACTTTCATATTAGTCAATACTCCCCCTTACGGTTCCTCATGATTCTGATAACATCATTATTATCTTGTCTCTCTAGTGTTTTCCCATACTTGCTTCGACCTCATTTCCACTCCTATTAACCTTGACTCGGCCTTCTTCAGCCATACCCCTACCTCACTAGCATACATAAGAGTCCAAAAACCCAGACAGATTTGTGCTCTAGCATTTCTGAAGGGTCTATTTATTAATATTGCCTTTTTAGTTTTGCTATACTATCAATAATGTCCACGACCCCAGTTGCAGTTCTACGTCTACGGGATATCACCTACACGTTAATTAAATAAAATAATCAATACATTTTATACCTACTATATTACATTATAATGTACGAGCATCCATCTCTCCCAGCCATGGAGCTATTAGGCGTCCCGACGTTGACGCTAGATAGATGTGTATGTAGGTAGGTATTGGTAATATATATTTTTATTGTCATTTCAACAATTTTGTCCCGTCCGTGGATAAGTGACGTGAATAATGGACATTTTTTATTGTTGCCATCAAAATTAAAATAACTTCAGAGATTCCAAAACATTCTCAAATAAAATCGTATTCTAAAATTATATTATTTCATGTATGGTTGATGGAAAGCTGGTTGGACCTGTATAGGGGGCTGTCGGTTCAAATTTTTGTTATGGTGGAGTATTTTCTTTAGCGCAATTAACCATCTAAAATTTACAGAATCGAAGAAGACCGTATGGTAGAACTGGGCTGTCTATGATAGAATTAGTCGATACAATAATATATGAACTAACGAAAAAAATATGTCCAGGTATTTTTCATTGACTGTTTTCCGCATATTTCACAGTAATCAAACAGCTTGTATGTGTACCATTAAAACACCGAGATTCGAACCCAGATTTAAGAAGACGGTCCTCCTAATAAAACCAACCGATAATTTTGTAGCCGTTACTCTTTTATGTTTACTTTACTTTTTTTTAAAATTTAGCTGGCAGAGATCGCAGCACTGCGATGAGTTCGTCCTAGTGAACAAATGTTATGATTTATTATTATAATGTTAACATATCTCTGTGTCTTGTTCACCAAAAGTGTAAATAAATAAATGAAAAAAATAATAGTCTATGACTGAAACGAAAGTTTCAGGATCTCACGTTTCGGCCTGAAATTGTCAAAGGAATTCATCACTATGTACAGTATATGCAGGTATATCTCTCTTGTCAATATATTTCAGCGGATTTAATGGTGATTTTCATTTGAAACAATATGGCGCATGTATGTATGTGTATACTCGTATCTATAATATACACACCACCCATCAGCTATCCCCATTGTTTCCATTTTTTTTCACGAGGGTGTCAAAACACGCCAGTCCGTGAGTGTGCAAATTATCTCGCAACGATACTGTTAAAAGAGAATGCAATGCTAACATAATATTCATCGAAAATATGAAATTTAACATCGAATTGTGTCTGTAATCCGATTGGATGACGATGCTCTCTATATGATTGTATTCAGCATAAAAAAGATTGTAACCTCACATTGTGTGGCGCAAAGGTGTTTTACACTGTAATGCCACACAATGATATTATTTTCAAATAAATAAATAAATTAGCAGTACCTGAACAAGGTGTACGAGGACATGAACTGCACCACATATGTCGAGCTGAAAAGAGCTGCGGGAGACAGAGAGGAGTGGAGAACAAGATGTAGAAATCTGCTGCAAACTAATCCGCAGGATTGAAACTAGAGAAGAGAACATTAAAGGGGGTGATGTCCCGAAAACATTTCCAGTGTTTTTAAAGTTCAAAATTGCATGTACGCAATTACAGTTTACGATTTTCTACCTTTTTTTAGGGGAAAATTTCGCTTTATCTAAAACAGTTTTGCCGTGATTCATCACAGCAAGAAAGAGACCGCGACGTTCGTGAAGGGAATAATTTTGCTTTAAAAAAATTCAAAGGAGTTTCTTTTTTAGGTATCAATAAATATATATAACAGTAAAAATGTTCGGTGCATCTACCTGATTTTTTAAAAAGTATATGGAGTAGGTTGTCTAGATGTTTGTTACGGAAAATCTCCTTTTAACAATGAAATATACGCAAAAATATGTTCACGTAAATATTCTCTGTCCAAACATCGATTCGGTTAATATAAAAATGGAGAGAAAAATAGATGTTTCGATGAAGAATGCAACTTTCCTATGTAATGTTGTTTTTGTTTTGTGTTTTCTCTCACTTTGCTTATGAAAAATTTCGTCGTGTTCGATTGTCTGAATGTTAATCATGGTTTATTATGTAAAATTGATTTATTGCCTGAATTTATTACGCTGTTAGAATTCAGGCAGGATATTTATTTGCGCAAAAGTTATGGATCCAAAAAAGTAAGCATCAATTTTCATTATGCACCCTTCTGAAGAAACCGATTGATTCCCCTTTTTTCATCCATATCAAACCAATAACTTTCATTTTTTCTGGATTCTGACAGTTAAAAATAGAATTTGTATTGTTCCAATGATACATTACTTGTTCCATTTTTGAATTCGTCGTTGGAAACTTTGAATAAGCTCATTCTATTTTATTTTTTGGTGTAAAATGAAACACAGCTTTGTTTTACTTATACTATCTTCTTCTTCTCAGCCCGAAACCGTCCACTCCTGAACGTAGGCCTCCTCCAAGCCTCACAACTCCTGTCTATCCTATGCTTTCTGCATCCACGTTCCACCTGCAAACTCGACAATGCCATCTCTCCAACGGAGTTGGGGTCGTCCGGGGCTTCTTTGTGATGTTCTGGGGCGCCAGTACAAGAGGCGTTTCGTATACTTACTACTTATACTTTCTTCTTCTTCTTCGTCAGCCTACTCCCGTCCACTCCTGGACGAAGGCCTCCTCCATCTGCTTTTACGCCGCTCTATCCTGGGCTCTCTGGATCCAGTCGGTTCCCACGTATTTTACTTTAATGACTATTTATAAATTCTAACGGTTTCGAGCTTGCGCCCATCTTCAGTAGGTAAAGCTGTAATGTAGACTTTCTGTCCGTATGGACGTGAGTAAACAATTCAGACTTATAACTACCTGGTAATAGATACAGCGGACAGTAAAGTGCAGGACGAAGACAACATTTTATAATATGATTCTGGATCAGCGCTGATAAGAGTGTAAAAGGCTCCAATCAGCACTTCGTCAGTTATTCACATAAAAATAGCATTTACCCTCTAGTAACAATTTAGTTCCTAGATTGGTCCTAGAACGGTTCTCATAATACTTTGATGTTGATGTCATTGTCATAGGAAACAATGAAAAAACCTCGTAGGATAAAAAAACAGACTTCTTTTTGGCCGACTGCTATTCTCGTATCAATGCTGATGTACAGACTGATGAAACCCTACAAACAAACAAATTATTTCACGTATTCTGTTTCTGACAAGGCATAACGTACGGATAGTAGGTATTATTTTCCTGCCCACATTCATTATTCCCGTCTATTTTAATTCTTCATTTCCTCTGTTGTATTAATCCTTTGGGTCATATTACAATAATAATCTAAGACAAGACATAATAACATTATGTCCTCATCCTTTGTCGTTAATGCTTTAATATTCTTAACCCTTTGAGCGCCGTGGTTAACGTATTTATTTGTACTTATATCCAGAGCAGGGCAGAATAGCGTTAATCCGTTAATCGTTAATTAACTAAGTTAATATTTTGGTTAACGATTTAACGCTTTTCTCAACTCCAAAAATTGTTAACGGATTATTTAACTTCCGTTACATTTTATTTCCGTTAATTAAGTCCGTTAATATTTGATTTTTTGCATAGACATCATCCACTGGAGGCGCTGGCATTAGATAATCCCAGGGTTGTATGAGGTTATGTGTGGTATCGTATGTGGATTGGGAGTTGGAAAAGAAATTTCACTTTGTTGGGATACATCGCGATAGTGTAAATGTGATAGTAGTTGTACTTATTTCATGCCATTTATTTGCGATTTTTTACATTAACGCTTTAACGGATTAACGTTAACTTCCGTTACAATTTTCAAAATGTAACGCTTTAACGAATAACGAAGTTAACTTGTCGATTAACGGTGCCCACCTCTGCCTATATCTATATATTCCGCAACGTAGGCGCTTTTATCCCTCCCATCCACGAGTCTGGCCAGGTCGTCGTATCTTATTAATCCTCTCACGGATGATTTATTTTGATCCGCCGTATTATGTATTGCGATTGAATTCCATCGTTTGTGGAACACAGAACTGGAAATTTTCACGGTGAATGCTGTAATCCGTTGTACAGGTTATGGAGTATGTTATCATTTGACCGTCAAAATTATACTTTTTTTTAACATATTTAGATTAACATAAAAACGAGCAGTTATCTCAACAGATTTATAGCAAAGGGTGTACTTTCTTTCCGGCTTATGACTGATAGTCGGCTGGTTTAATGTAACCATTTTACACTAAAGTAATATTCACCAATTCCAGTCCATCTTTTCCATTCCCTAACTGGAATTTCTTATGTCATTGCGGGGTAGATGACAAAATATAATTTATTCTAGAAAGACTGCATTTTATAGAGTCAAATATTTCATTTGTTTTCAAGACTCGAAATCGCGATGATTGCAATTCTGACCAATTGAAATATTTAAAACGTAGTGCAACATAATTATATTTCTCATTGATTTACTTCGAAAACATCGCGAATTCGTGTGTTCTTTGCTTCTAAATATTATCCAAGTTTTATTTTTATATTTAGTACTTTCATTTTTATAAACGAACATCAATCAGTTGTATTTTTTGAACGGTTGTTTTAAATAATTTCCTTTCAATAATTATTTTGTGTATGATCAAAGCCCCATTAGCTAATTAGGTTTATTTTGGTTATCAAACAAAAATACAGACTGATGTTATTATCAACAACTAGTAATTTGATTATTATTTTGAAATATTTATATAGGGATTTTAATCATGTTATACTGAATAATCATAGTTCAAATGATATGATTGAATGCTTAACAAAACACTGAGCAAAACATGCCTGTACGACTAGTATGGTAATTATATTATCATCACAACTTGTCTCAGTGCCCGGCTTTGTCCACTTAACTCGCCATGTCCGTTGCGGGGTAGGCAGAGAGAACAGATCACCAGACTGCCCTATCCCATCTCTACACAGTAAACACATACCACTTGCAAAGGGTCCTGAGAACAAGATTCATATCAAGTAACCTTCTTAGGGTGATAAAATAATAATCTGACAAAATTCAGTGTGACAAAAAATAATCTGACAAAAAAATTTGGTCCAGGCTTCCCTGCCACAGAATCCCACTCTTGGCCACTGTAACATATTAATACTCCTTTCTTCCTTCACATTCATACAATTTGTCATATACGCTCTCAGATTCCATTTACTCAAAACGCTTCCATTTTTTTGAGGATCTGGTCCACATGGTCGATCCAAGCACGCCTCTTCTTTCGCCCATTTCGCCCATCTTTTTAGTCATTCTGTCATTATTCATTCTCTGTTTTTATAATTGCTTTTGGTAATTCATAATTTTTTTCTTAAATTTAAAAATGATGCTGTCAGGATATGATATTTGTTTAATTTTTGTTTTTTTTTTATATTTTACAGTCTGTTTTAATTTTACAGTTTTTTTTTTTAATTTTACAGTTTTATTGTAATTTTGTTTTGTATTTTACTGTCTAAAGGCCCAACCGCCGTATAAGTTGTAATAGATAAATACATAAACATGCCCAAATCATCTAAGTTTATTCATATTCATTCTAGTTAGAGGTCATACTGAGGGTATTGCTAACATTATACATAGATACAAATGAACAAACCTTTTCTCTATTATCTACATTGATGTTTAGGCAATACAGATGATGTGGTTGAATCCCTTATATTGTGTTTGACGTGCAATGACAGGTATTTTGATATATATGTACATATCTATCTGTTACGATCGTAGATTAATTGATAATATGAACGTCGTACTTACTATATCTATGATACGGTTCCTATGAATAGATTTGATTGAATTTGTGATTATGTGTCTATAATATCTATCTATCTATACCCTCACGCCACGTCCCTTGTAGGGTAGGCAGAGAGGACAGAACGCCAGACAGCCCTATCCTTACACACACTCCTAGCTTCCGTCACATTCATGCAATTTGTCATACACGCTCTCCGATTCCTTTTACTCAAAACGCGCCCATCCTTGAGGATCTGGTCGACATGATCGGACCAAGTCAGTCTCGGGCGGCCGCGCTTCCTCGCCCCTCTTCACTCACTCAAATATACATATAATAATATTGGATTTATTTGCATATAAGATTTCATCATAGACGTCATTAGATTTGTTTAAAGAAATGCTATTTTTCTAGATATTTCGCGCTAAGTTTTTTTGTTTCAAAACCCTGCGAAAATTTTATTCGGAGTATAATGCACTAAAACTAAAGGCTCAATTCCACTCAGGCAACATGGATTATGCAGCCCTTTATTTCCACTGCCGGATCTAGACCTCTTCCTGATTTTTCCCGTGATACTCTCTTTTGGGTGCTCTGCATCCACCTGATCCACCAGTTCGACAATGTCGTCAGCCCAACTTTGTGGTTTCCTTATATTTCTTTTCTTTTCATAAGCTCTCCAATTCAGGATTTTGAGGGTCCATCTATTTTCATTTTGTCTTGCCATAAGACCTGCCCACAGTCATTTTTGCCCTTCTCAAGATCTCTGATTTTTTTTAATATACACAACATTTTCCGTAGCGGTAAATTTCCTCTGCCTACATTAAATTTTATAATGATTTTATCATAGATTGAAAAAACATAAATGGCTAAATAATTTTCTCGTTTATTTCTTCTAGGTACATTTAAAAGCAAATAATCAATAGACGTTTGGAGAAAGATAATAATGTTATTGCGTACCATTACAGAGAGGGTAGGTCGTAATGGGTAATCAGTCTAAATGCTTTCGGCCATTTCAGGAATACTGATGGATTTTTTCTAACCTGTAATTGAACGAAAAGATCCTCCACATTGAATGAATCAAAGTAGGTTGGTATTTCAATACATTATTTAACTCTCTCCTATTTATTTCTCTTACCGTAGCGTGATATTGTCATTTAGCCACTTATATTCTCTTATATTGTTTCTATATTCTATACCCTCACGCCACCTCCCTTGCGGGGTAGGCAGAAAGAACGGATCGCCAGACTTTCCTATCCTGACACACACTTCGGGCTTCCGTCACATTCATGCAATTCCTCATACATATTCTCCGATTACTTTTACTCAAAACACGTCCGTCCTTGAGTATCTGGTCAACATGGTCCAGCCATGTGGTTCTTGGACGGCCGCGTTTCCTTACACCTCTTCTTTCACCCAGGTAAATTTTCTTCGTTATTCTTTCATCGTTCATTCTCTCCACATGACCCAACCATCTCAACTTGTTCAAATCTAATATTGTGTCCAAACATTATGCAGATTATCGATGTAAAAGTAAGGCAACAGTATAAAATAGCGTCCTGGCACTTCCAGCCGCTGATCTCTAGGTATAGTCATCCAAAACAGTACTTCTCTTGCCTGACAATATCAAGTATCTCAAAGCTTCTACAATACTTCAGTAGATAATCACACTTGTGTGTTTTGCTAAACACAGAGTAATGAATGACAGAAGTTTGCGCCTTGTAATTTTCAAAACGTTTGTAAGGGTAAATTTTAGTCGTCTCGTCTCGCATTATTATGACTCTGAGGTAACTGTCATATTGTTTGGATGTTGTTCTGAAAATATATCCTTCACTAGACAACTTCAAACTCTTTTCCTACGGGCTCTTGTCGCCTCTATATTTGATCGTACCTCTGTGGATTTCTTACCAAAAATTGTGAAATAATTGTTCGCGCGAAAGATCCTATATTTCGGATATTATGGATATACTTATCAATTCGGTATGCGACACTTGGGCGATGGTGTCGCGTCGCTCCGGTGTCCGATGCCGAAGTGTCCATCGCCCAGGTGACCATCGCCCATGTGACCGTGTCCGTTATCAGTTTGACATGGTCAAGCCATGTGGTTCATGGACTGCCGCGCTTTTTTTCACCTCTTCTTTCTCCCAGGTATATTTTCTTTGTTATCACTTCATCTTCTCATATGTCCCGGCCATCTTAACTTGTTCACTTTTATTCTAGTTACAACATCACTGTTCTACATTCACTCAACTCTCTGATCATACTTCTTATCCTATCTCTCAACGTTTTTCCAGACATTCTTCGTGGCGATCTCAACTCGACTGCATTTATCGCCAAAATTATTTACCTCTACGTATAATTATTGGTTTAATGTTTAAATAACGTAATATATTATACAGATCTGTGGTAAATATACCTCTGACGTGCGTTTGTATATTTGTGGAGACTAAAAACGTACATTAGTAGAGAATGAAATGATAACATATGATATTCTGCATTCATTACGAAAGTTGGTTAGATCGAAAACCGCAGATTATCAAAATGCAATGAGTGCTTGACGGTCCAGTAAATATTACTGTCGTTTTAACTGTCGCAATATCTCCAAATGGAATTCTTCTTCTTCGCCGTCAGCCCATCTCCCTCCACTGCTGAATGTAGGCCTCTTCCATTTTCTTTCACTGTTTCTCCCCCTTTGCATCCAGGTTCTACCAAATGACGCAAACGACAGCAAAATACTGAGTGGCAATATTTTTTTAACAAATGTCATTTTTGAGTGTGCCCTTTGAGCCAAATTATCAAAAATACAAGAGAAAGAATTACACCTCATAAATTTCAGCGATGAGTGTGCCGGCCAATCGGAATGTATGTATTCCATTTCAAAGGAGTGATTATGCAATTCATTGAATATGCTTATTATTATAAGGTGGCTTCTTCCTCACGTCTTTTATTTGTAAAATTTTCAAGGAATAATTTTAACTGGGGCTAGAAAACTTTAAGATGAGTACGACAAGGGCCTCTATGGTCCAATCAATTATAAAATTCACCTGATCGAGTATATTTACGAACAAAGGTTCTGTATTATGTGCGTACTGTAGAAAAATCCCTTCCATAAACAGAGTTGTTTTTATTTTCTTTTTATATTGGCCTCCACCCGTTCGCGAGTGATTTAGCCAAAACGGAGTTGTTAACTTATAGATAGTTCATCGTTTCAAATACACCAGTTATGTTGAGCGTTATTTAGTGATGGGAAACAATTTTATTAATTGCGTATAAAACGCCAAAATTATCAGCAAACCATGAACCGCTTCAGCATCATGGTCCTATTATTATTGAACAGCTCAGTAATTTCAAATTTCAAATATTGATTCTAATTCTAAATAATAATAACGTGTTCCATGATATTCCTTTGTTTGTACTATTTTAGTGGTTAGATATTGTTACTTGTTAGTTGACTACCTTCATATCTATGTTATTCCATACTAACGTTATACTATAATTGTCGCGTTTTTCCTTGACTAACGAATGTTTATGAATATATGCATCCATACTTTTTCTTCATACCGATGAAGTAGACTTTTCATCTATGAAGTCAATATTAGGATAGGTATTTTGTATCTTAGGTTCACTTTTATGGAATAATTCCCCAATCAAAAGTGAAATCATTCATCGGTGAACCTTCTCAACACAAAGTGATGAGATCACCATAAGAATAGCTTACAATACATGTATTTAGGGATGAAGTTTTTTTTTTTAATGAATGAGTTCGATATTTTGATACACACCTTTGTACACTTCACAGTGAGCATGAAAAGCTTGTGTCATGAAATTCAGAGTAGGTCGGCATCGGGATTGAACCCGCGCCCACTGGATTAACGGTCGAGCGCGATATCAATTAGGCTACCTTCCACCTCATTATCTAAAAGTGAAGCGTGTAACATTACCTTCCTTTTTCATTGTTTCAAATATCAAATGGTACGTGTACTTACATGTTTCTTGATTCTGTGATTTGTATTGTTTTTATTGTGATTTGTGATATAATGATGGTCGAATAAATAAATTCGAAAAAACGTTGGTTCATGAAAATATTTTCCCCCGTCGAAAAGTGGATTTCTCCTGTCAAATCCGAACAGCATTTTTTAAATAAACTTTATTAAGTTTCCCCATAATTTCGATCGGGTTGTTGAATATAAAATATTTGGGAATACCTAAAATGTATCTTGTATTTAATACCTGTATTATTAATGTGAACACCACAATATTATAATGTACTGTACGTATAATAATCATTGTATATGATTTCATAATAATAATTGGTAATATTAATATTGTACGGAGCGTAGTTGGCACGCCTGTCTGCTTCCAAAGTGAAGGGATTTAAATTTCATTATAAATTACCCATTTAATAATTATTTTAATGTGAATTTTGACTCCATTCGGGATATTCGATACTCTAATAAAATTCACTCTAATATTGCACATCACTACTCACATCACGATACATTTTCAAATTTCGAACTGTGTACCTATTCATATTGTCTACATTTCGTTTCATCCGTCTTGTCACACTTTTTGTATAGAATTACTATGTAGCCAGTGGCCAAGTTATATGAAACAAGGAGTAGTTAAAAAGTTTACCTTAGTTATCATTCCATACAAAAAGGAACCTACGCCCAGGAGTGGAACAGTGAAAAGAAAGTATGAATAATTTGTGTATAGATACGCGTATGTAATATTAAAAAAAATAAAACATAATAATGTTGTCTTTAATGGGTGTAAAATGTGTTGTTTAGCACTATATTATATTTTTTAAGATTAATTGTTGACAGTTGGTGAAATGATAGATATAAAAAGTACCGGCTTTCCTTCCAAAACAATTCACTCTTCGCCACTGCTTCGAGTTAACCTATGGTAGCCCCTTCGAAAATATTATGCGCCCGCTACACGCTCGTGAGTCCGTGAGCCACCATGAATTTTTGGTGTTCATGAGTAAAAATGTGTGCGGATAGAAAGTTCGTCTTGACGTGTACATAACCGACCGTTGACGCCTTTTTACTCATGAACACCAAAAGGTCGTGGTGGCTCTTGAGCGTGTAGCGGGCGCCTATAATATTCCTATGTAGATTATGGATAATTCAATAATCGAGTAGGCTATTACGCAATGCAATATTTTTAATCACATTATCAGGTTAAAAGTGTCCATTTTTATGATGTATATTTTTTCCCACTTTTTCAATTCTTTTTAAATGGAGGTTAATTCAAATTGTTTTATGATCCCATAAATTTTAAACATCCATTATAATTTGCGTGAAATTGTTCAAACGTAATGTGTTTTTATATGTTCATAAAAAATATGAACCTTCCTATCCGTGGGAAATATTTTTTTTATATTTGCAAAGATGTAATTTATTGGTTTTAATCCAAACAGTAAATATTTTATGTAGTAATTCAATAAATTAATATTTTTAATACACTTTTTCCGCGTTTATTTTGTACTAGACTTTCGCCCGGCAAAATACAGGCAAATAATAATTATTGAAAAGAAAAAAACGCCTGATGAGGAGAAAATTATGAACTTTATTAATTCACAAAAAGAGTGAAAAAGTATTATTAGAAAAATAATTATCAATAAACTAATTTAAAAAATTTAAAACAAAATCAGGAAATTTAGTCCAATTCCCTTATCAAAACCTACAAAAACTAGCTCATTGTTTTATAATCAGCTTGTTTTTGTTTAGTATTTGATGCAATGAGCCAGCTGTTGTTACACCTTTATTCTTTTCCGAGTGATTTGGGAAGGAATAAGAATTTTGAAACTTTTTCCTATTTCTATTTATGTTCATTGTAAAGGCTTTGGCCATGAAAATTGCAATCTAATAATAATACCATCCTATATCTACCACTAATTGACGGGAACAAAACTGTATTGCTGTGTATTGCTGTGTGCCCATCATTTGATTTATAATTTTTCCCCGGATAGACAGACATACAAACATATTGCGAAATATTTATGAAAATGTAATTTTTGTATTATTTATTTTAGCATAGCATATCTTTTCAATTTGCGCAAACAATTTCATTTTAGCTTTTAATCAGAGTAAAGCGCTCGTTGGAATGAGTGGATTTTTATTTATTTATTTATTTATTTATGCCATTACCAACCTTTATAACTGTGGCCACAGGTCAATTAGAGAAATTTCCATCAAATGGTTTATACTATTTCCACTAGAGGTTTTTAAAATTAAGTAGGTACCTACCGCAAAATCAGATTTCTCTCATATCTTTTTTTTTTTTCATTAATAGTTTGCTCTATCACAATTAATATTATGAGTATTATAAAAAAACTTTCGTTTCTCGCTAACACTGGTTATTTGCTCAAGAAATAATTAATTGAAAAAGTTAACGTTAATCTATATGAAATTATTGTTTTATTTAGATTTCATTTAATACCTACATAGAAATATGTGAAACACATATTTCAATGTAAGTATTTATTTATCGTACGGTCATTTCTAGTACACCACATCAATTATAATATAAATTTACAATAATAGCTTATGTTTGATTGTCAGAAATTTAAAATTAAAAGTATTGTTTCTTAAATATTCAGTCGCCGATTCATTGAGTTTCAAGAAATTTCTATGTAGGTAGTTACATATTACGTAGGTCCATTAGTCGTCTAAGTACTTTTTTTTACCATGCGAAAAACTGTATAAGTTTATTATACAACACTCACATCAGTTTTGATCAACATCAAAATGTTGGGCAGAGCGCAAAATGCGCGTAATATTTATAGTCCGAGAGCCCGCTGCTTAATTTATGACGTATCTGTTTTTTGATCGAAATGTGGTATAAACGATAGCTTACCAATAGGGTATTACATCGCACTAGGGTTGCCTATCAAAATCTTGCCGCAACCCCCCTTGCCCCCCCCGAAAAGGTCCCTCTTCGCGGTTTTTCGCATTTTATAGGAATATGGTAAGAGATAGGAGAAAGTAGTCAATGACAAAAATAATCCTTGCTAAATTCACTACAAAAAATAATAAGTCATTTTTTTCATAGGACTAGTAGTTTACCCGTAATGGCCGGTCAAAAAACAGGATATTTTTTGAAAAAATAAAAAAATATGTTTGATTTTTTTTTTCACATTCTTCCACCCATTATTACAAACATTTTGTGGAAAAAAAATTTTGGCCTGCGGCGCTATATCACTGTTTGTTTTATGAAAAACTAAATTTTAAGAATTTCCGTCACTGAGTTTTATTGTAATAACTCCGAAATTATTAGATGTATGAACATAAGTTATAGCTCGTTTTGTAGCTAAGACTATGGTTATTAATTCGTTCTCTGACTATTTTCCTGTAGCTCTTATCAATTTTCAACCAATTTAGTTTAAATAATTTTTTTTTGTATTCTAAATGAATTTCGGTTTTGGACCGGCCATTGCGGGTAAACTGCTAGTTCTACGAAAAAATTGACTTAACCTTTTTTGTAGACAATTTAGCAAGGATTATTTTTGTCATTGACTACTTTCTCCTATCTCTTACCATATTCCTATAAAATGCGAAAAACCGCGAAGAGGGACCTTTTCGGGGGGGGCAGGGGGGGTTGCGGCAAGATTTTGATAGGCAACCCTAGTGCGATGTAATACCCTTTTGGTAAGCTATCATTTATACCATATTTCGATCAAAAAACAGATACGTCATAAATTAAGCAGCGGGCTCTTGGACTATTATGATTTCCATAACGTCATCAAATCGTCGCATAAAATTATTCATCAATTTGAAAAATTGAACATAAAGTTCTTGTGTCGAGTAAGTTTCCCATCCTAAAGCACAAGTCATAGCAAGCAAGTAATATAAAACATACACTCTGACACGATATTTCATATTTTCTTACATTATTTTTACTATCTTATTATAACAGACACTTTAGTAGGTAATAATTCAGTCTAGACAATGTGAACTGTACATATTTTTTTATGTATCGCTGTTTTTTTGTGTACGTTGACTTCTCATATTTCAAAATACAAGTACGTAAACCGAAGTCATTTTGATTTTTCTTTAATCCGGTGAAATTAAACACAAAGCAGTCTCTCGATGGAAAGTTGTGGGGTAGTAGGGATTTCTTTCATTCTATACGTTTTTTGGGATGCTGAATCCGAATCCGAGGTTTGCCAACAAAATTTCGATACGGAACATGAAGAATACAAAAAATGGCGAAAATATTCGTTTTCTGGCAATTTCTAATTTGTTGGAAATTTTATGCGCTTTCATTCTGCTAAAAAGATGACCCACAAAAAGTTGATGGTTTTTATGTTCAAATCCAGAATTCGCCAGGAAATGTAAATATTCGCCATTTTACCAATTTTTCGCCATGTTCCGTCACGAAATTTTGTTGGCAAACCTCGGATTCGGATTCAGCACCCCAAAATACGTATATAATGAAAGAAAAACAGACTACCCCACAACTTTCCATCGAGAAATCTAAAAGCACCGTATTACTTATGCGTGAATAAATTCTGATAACACAATGTTTTCAAGAGTGTGATGGTATTGTTTCTTAGTAAAAAAAAATATAATTTTTATCCATGCACAGAAACACTACTAAAGCACAACCTGTCTGTGGAAATTGTACAGAAAATACTAATAGTAAAATTAGAAAAATTACTTGTATTGTAATTTTATTCTGTCTTTACAAAATTAATGTCATTCTAAATCACAAAATTCATAACTAATTTCATAATTAATGTAATTACCTAGGTAGTTTCTTGGAGTTAACTGAAAGACATCGCAGTTCTGCGATAAATTCGCCGTACTGCACAGAGATTTATAATCTGTACTATGTTCATTTTTTATATTTATATGTATTTGTTGTTCACTTAAAGATTAAATAAATAAAAAAATATCTTGAAATTTAAAAATTACTACTGTAATTCGTAATTTATTAAAAAATATAGATATGTCAATCGGACAGTAGTTTCAGGCTTCAGGCAAGGAAAGGAGAAATTAAAAATGGCGCCATGCTCTTAAATAGGTAAAATGAGTAGTTATTATGTTGCCATAAAGAAAAATACCACACTTCAGAAATTGCCAAGTAAACTCCCTGGAAAATCCCTTCACAGTAGCAAAATTTAACCATTCTTTCATTTCTTGTTTAATTTTCATCAGATGTGGTTCTTCTAAGGGTACTATATTGTAAAACCACGATTATGGTAATAGCCACGACGGTAATGTTATTAATTCCTAGCAATTATTCATATTCCGCGGTATTCTGCATTGCGTTTTGCAATCGTTGCAATGGACCGCAGAGAAGACCTATATACGATTGCTTTATTACAATTCTTATTTTTTCCATCCCTTTAACTTCCTTATGGAAACACAGGGAAATCACTTATGCCCAATCCCACCAACTTATACCGAAGCAGGGGACCCCTAAATACTTTCCATACATAAACAGAGATTATAATATTTATTTTTAAGAAACTAGCACACCAGTAGCCCAATAAATTCATATCAAATTCAGCATAAAACTCTCCTTCGTAGGGGCCGAAAATTCTCCACTCAGAATCTCCCCCATTCAGGAGAGTATTATGTTGAATTTGATATGAATTCATTGGGCTACTGGTGTGCTAGTTAGTTAAATAAATATTATAATCTCTGTTTGTGTATGGAATTTTTTTAGGGGTCCCCTGCCTGGGTGTAAGTTGGTGGGATTAGGCAATAGCCTTTTACGTCTCTCCATCTTATTCTTATTGACGCTCTGATTACAGTTTTTGTGAGAACTATGTAGCGCGTAAAAAAGTCTTCCTCTTGTCCAAAAACCTTATGAGTTACATAAAACATTTCTATAGCAAGTCGTCATCTAGTTTTCGCAAAAAGGTCCAGTCAGGATCATTGTCCCTCGCGGGTCTGAAAGATATTCGACATTAGTACAATTTCGTTTATTCGTCTTTATGAATAGGAGCTTTAGTCTGAAATCTTGATTAACGTCAATCCACTTATGACTGATTATTTCATATTTTACCTTTTACTCTTCGCAATCTCTAGGTCGTTATCTTCGTCTGTAATTCACTTTGATGCTGTACGTTCAATGCTCCCGTAAACTAGAATTATTGATACTTAATATAATTCAACTACTAAGTGTAGAACAGCACCTTGATCAAGGGTAGAGTGCTTTCATTATTTTCATAATAAAGTTTCATAGAATAGCTTAGGAGAATTATATATGTATCTTCTCCAGTTCATTCAATATCACTCATGACGAGAAACTATGGACTAAGGAGAATAATTCGTGCTATAAACGCTAGCGCGATGTATTATCATTTTCATGAAATAGAACTTACTATGCAAATTATAAAATAATTTCATTTGAGAGTTTCAGCATGTTGCTCGATATGTATACGAAGTATATATTCCTTTACATTGTCACTGAAAATTATGGTCCTCCGTAATTCTTGATGTGTAGTATAATATTTTCATTTTATACTGCGGTGCCGTATGTTTATGCGGATAGCTTAAATAGCTTTATTATATGATAATTTTCTAAACTTCCCTCAGAGCCGTAGAATTAAAATACGGCGAAGAAATTTATAAAAGGGAAAGTTCAAGGGATTTAAATATGTATTAACATCAAAGCTTTGTTGACAACGATACCATAAAAAAATACTTGAGTATTTTAGTGTAAACCGAGCGCTTTTTCGGCTACATACCACCACTACTATAAAATGTTTCATCTCTTGAAATGTTAAACAGAACCTTCCGTAGGGCAAAGAATTTTAAGTACTACTACTACTACTACTATGCCCTCACGCCACGTCCCTTGCGGGGTAGGCAGAGAGGACAGAGCGCCAGACATCCCTATCCTTACACACACTCTTAGCTTCCGTCACACTCATACAGTTTGTCATACACGCTCTCCGATTCCTTTTACTCAAAACGCGCCCATCCTTGAGGATCTGGTCGACATGATCGGTCCAGTCCAGTCTGGGGCGGCCGCGTTTCCTCACACCTCTTCGTTCACTCAGATATATCTTTTTTGTCATCCTGTCATCCTTCATTCTCTCAACATGCCCAAACCATCTCAGTTTGTTCACTTTCATTCTAGTTACAACACCAGTCTTGCAGTCACTCACAATTATATTTATATTTTAAGTAAAGCATTTCATCAAATTTAATGTGACCTTTGAATAGTAGGAAATTTCAAACAACTTAAAAGATTTTAAAATAAATAAAAACTTAATTCTATGAAAATTGATATCGTCGTGGGATTAATCACAAATAGTTTAAGGAATTTTCGTTTTCAATCTTAAGGGCTTGGCACCAGGAATGACGTCACAGACATTTCCCACGGCATTAAGGTTTAAAATCGCGCGACAATCGCATGATAAAATGGTAAAAAAAGCGTTTTTTCCATTTTTCGGGCTTAATTTTACGTCTATCAAAAAACTTTTACGGTTATTCCCTAGATTTTGATGAATATTATCAGTAGAAAAAAAAATTTTGTCTCCGCGACTTTCGGGAAACGAGTTTCCGTCTTTCGGAAAAAAGAACAGAGGTGTTTTTAAAATTTTTTTTTGAGAAATCTATACAAGATATAAAAAATCTTTTACGGTTATTCCCTAGATAAAGGTTCAATGCATCTACCCTATTTTATTCCAAAGCATATTTAGTAACGGTTGTCGAGATAGAAGGTCTCCCGTTTTTAGAAATTTTTGAAATGTCGGTATGCACACTCTTGATTCCCGTAGGCGTTTGGATTTGCTACTATCGAATTAACTAGGTACTCCAACTTTGAAATAATAATCAAACTTTGTGAAACTCTGAAAACTTAAACGATAACTTTGATTTTCTTTTTTAAGAAATTAAGAAAGAAACCATGACAAAAAATATTCTCACTTTTATAATATCAAATTCAAAAAAAGATTTCTTGAATGAATAATTCGAAATTTATTAAAATTTCCCATTATTTTTACTAGAATAATGTAAAAACTAAATTCAACTAAACCTCTCAGGACCTCGAGGTGAATATTCATGAAGTTAATATCCTTTTTGTAACAGTTGGCGAAAAAAATATAATTGTGCGTAAAATAATATTTATTTTTAGTCACCTTGTATAATAGAATTTTCAGAAACACAAAAAAAAACTCAGCATAAATTATAGTTACAAACGAATTTTAGGCACCTGTCGATATTCGGTCACATTTCTACCATTCAAATAATATTTCGGTATGTTTTCGGGATAATATTTTCGTAAACGAAATATTAGGTAGTGTGCATACCGACATTTCAAAAATTTCTAAAAACGGGAGACCTTATATCTCGTCAACCGTTACTAAATATGCTTTGAAACAAAATAGGGTAGATGCATTGAACCTTTATCTGGGGAATAACCGTAAAAGATTTTTTATATCTTGTATAGATTTCTCAAAAAAAATAAAAACACCTCTGACCTTTTTTTCCGAAAGACGGAAACTCGTTTCCCGAAAGTCGCGGAGTATTTTTTTTTCTTGTACTGATAATATGCATTAAAATCTAGGGAATAACCGTAAAAGTTTTTTGATAGACGCAAAATTAACCCCAAAAAATGGAAAAAAACGCTATTTTTACCATTTTATCATGCGATTGTCACGCGATTTTGAACCTTAATGCCGTGGGAAAAGACTGTGACGTCATTCCTGGTGCCATGCCCTTAACCATTATCTTTAGTAATTTTAGTGTTTATTTTAAATTGAAGAATGAACGTCAAAAGTAAAACACAATGGTAAAACTTGGTCATTCGAAGAAAAAATTTCTGCTCCACAAGATGTTTTTGCTTTTGCACTACATCACCTACCTACTTTATTTGATTACATGGCTTCAAAACGTTATGCCAAGTAGACGAAAGTGAGCATTTTAGACACAGCACGTCCTTCTGTAATCCCCATTTTACACTCAAAATTAAAACATTGATCGCTATCAGGCCGATTATTCAGTTTGACAATCACCGAATTTCGGGATTCGACCGACGAGTGAACACTATTCGCTTCAAGTGTAGTAGAAATACATGAAAAAAAAATGGTATTAATAAAATTTTACATAATTTTATGCATAAGCGAAGCCGGGATATATTTTTTCGCATAATAATACAATTTGTTTCCCTTTTTGTTGGGCAATTTCATTGTATTTCATATAATCTTTATGTCCTATGAAAATGATATTGAAGAGTAAAAGTTAAAAGGTCAATTATAGAGGATCTTATAACATTTTTTTGGAAACGTTATTAACGAAATTCTTCCGGCAATGATTGCCATTTAGTTACCTATAAACACTACTATTTAGCTGCCTTTTTGGGTCCCCTTCTTTTATTAATGAAATTCCTTTTAAAAAAACATTTTTTTTATTTTATGATACTTGGTAAATTTCACTCACAATCAGGGGTGAGGAAGTAATTTGACAACAATTTGGTTTTCTCGTGTGCCTAAATTTTTATTGCATTTACGGCCCTGTTCACATTATCAGTACATCATGGAATTACAATTTAGTTTTGCATGAATACTTGTACTCTGTGCCAAGTATTCATTTACATCCAATTGCTTTTTTCTTTACGTATAGATTTCATTTTCAGAATCAAAACACACAAATGTATTTGTTGCCATCGATTCTTAAATGTAGTTTTGCAATTTAAATTCGAATGATGGCCAGTAAAGAGGCTTATGTTCAACAGTAGATGGAGACGGACTGACTATGTAATGTGGAAAAGTGATAAAAAAACATAGTTTGTAGAACTCCGCCAAAAAATCAATTTTCTTTATATTATGTACCTATTATAGTGTCTCATGTGATTATTTTCACCACACCCTACGAACATGTAGTGTTTTTATCGAATTGTTTACATTGTATTAATGTAAAAATGAAAGCACTTTCCTGTTGTCACTCTGGGCTGTTAATGTATCGTGTATTTATTGACCAACCATTAGACATTAGAGGATACTGAGAATCCCCTTATAATAATAACAATACATAAAAGACGCCACTGTTCTATGCCATTTTTTGAGGGAGAACTCTACTCTCATCGACGCATCATTTTAAATATATAATTTATTTATCTGTGTAAATTTTTCTTCTCCAGTTTCAATCCTGCAGATTGGTTTGCAGCAAATTTTTGTATCTCGATCTTCATTCTTTTCTGTTTTTTACAGCTCTCTTCAACTCGACATACGTGGGGAATTATTTTGAATTAGTTATAACGGGGCATGTGATAAAACAGCACAATATTAGAATGTCACCTACAATCCTGAAGTGAAGACCTTAGGACCAAAAAAGATGTAGGATGACCACAAAAAAGTGAACAGGTGACAACATTGTCTAGTTTAAGCTAGCACTAGGTATACACGGTTAACTTTTACAGAATAATTCCCCGATCAAAAGCGAAATCATCCAACGGTGAATCATCTAAACATGTAAGCTGAGTGATGCGATCACCATAAGAATCGTAGTACATGTATTTAGGGATGGGAGAATTCTCTGATATCATCATTACGTAGATGGCAGCAGATAGCCCAAGACAGAAAATAATGGAAAAGTATGTAATGTCGATGTTGTGATGAACGATTTGGCATCACTTGTATTCTATCGTAAGATTGCCCACCCCTGGTTTATTGGTCATTTAGAAAATACCCTCTTTTAGCATTAGGGCTATGAAATTGAAGCGAAAAATGTACAAAACCTTTTATAATTCCAGTACAAGTTGATACTAAACATAGATAGATAGATAATACATAGTGTGTATATAGGATATCCCTAACACCATCACACACTTCTGCTCAAGTACCATCCTATACTCTGTCGGGAATTTCATCGGTGATTCCAAACGATTAAGCAGATAGTCTTACGGACCGTAGGAAGTCAATCATGAAATTGAACACATTTTCCTAAGATTTATTGGAGATTTTTTTCCAATATTGTTATTATATCGATATAAACTGAAATATTTCGACACTTTTATAGATATTCGAAGACATTAATATTTTTAAAGGCCATCCGTATAGTTATAGTCCCCTCTCTCCAATGAAAGGAATTGGTTAAATTCACATACCTCAAATATTTTTTAATTACTTTCCATACTTTGTTGTACAAGTTCAGTGAAAATATTTGGCAGTACCAATGTTCAACCAATTCCTGTGGTCGATACACTGCACTTCAGGAGTATCAGAATAACTCTAGAAAATACCAAAATATTATACTCGTATACAGTAGGTATCAAGGTACCTGTTGTATTCACACACTAGCGATTCTTTTACTTTTAAAAAATTTATACAATATTTTTATTGGATTACCACCACGACATTTCACACCTAGTAAGTAATCGACGACAGGTGTGCAGGTGTACATTATCCCATCAAAGGACCACATTTTATAAAGATCACATTAACCCAACCGACTCTTTCAATCAGTCACTATAGCAACTTTTCTATTTCTGATTAGGCATCCAGATCTTACAGGAAACTATTGAATTAGCGAAGCCAATGGAGACACTATGTTTCTCATTATTTAGATTGAATATATTTGTATTAATTCTACATCTCATATTCTCTCATAACTACATACATGTAATATGTATTCAGATTATCAATCTTCTGTACCCTTCATCTATTGTCCATAAACAGGAAACTTATCTAAGATTCTCTATTCCTGTAGATACATCTTCCAGTCACACCCGTCACCTTGGTTTCCTTTATTAGTAACAGATTCATCTTGTGATATTACAATTTCTACAAAAGGTCATTCAGAGTGTAGGTGTTTGAACTATATTGTAAGGCCTTGGTACCAAAAATGACGTCACAGTCATTTCCTAAGGTTCAAAATCGCGTGAATAATCGCATGATAAAATGGTGAAAATAGCGTTTTTTTTTTCATTTTTTGGGGTTAATTTTGCGTCTATCAAAAAACTTTTACGGTTATTCCCTAGATTTTAATGCATATTATCAGTACAAAAAAAAATTACACTGCGACTTTCGGGAAACGAGTTTCCGTCTTTCGGAAAAAAGATCAGAGGTGTTTTTCAATATATTTTTTTGAGAAATCTATACAAGATATAAAAAATCTTTTACGGTTATTCCCTAGATAAATGTTCAATGTATTTACCCTATTTTGTTCCAAAGCATATTTAGTAACGATTGTCGAGATATAAGGTCTCCCGCTTTTAGAAATTTTTGAAATGTCGGTATGCATACTCTCAATATATTATGTACTATGTGATTTCCTTTCTATAGTACTAGATACTCTCTTAGAACCGATTCTATATTATACTTATTACTTCGTAGTGTGAGATACATTTTCCCAACCCCCACGTTTTGAGATATTTGGGGGATGTTTTCCCTCTCGCAGTCCATTGTTATGCGAAAATTGCTCTTGGCTATTTGATTTCGATTTTTTTGTGTAAGGGCAACACTGGAGAATAATGGATAGGTATATAGAATAAAATGTTTTGTATATATTTTTTGTGTTTGGCATTGTGGACGTTTGGAGAATGAATAGTTTTGAGAGGGACTCTGAAAGAGTGCTTCAGAACAGATGTATAAAACAGATATGTTGTAGGTATTATTTGAAATAAGCTACTTAAGGACCCAAGATGTTTGTAATGTTCTGTGATAGCGTAACCCTTTTTTTGGATGAATACCTTTGTGAAAATTGTATTATGTAGCTAGTCAGCATACGAGTATTCTTACACTCAACAAACAAGTAGATACAGATGAGAGTGAAAAGTGTACAATATACATACATATACAAGTATATTTTTCTTCTAAATCGTTACCCGTACCTATTTGATATATCATGCAAACTGCCAACAGTTTAATTGTAATGGAAAATGCTAACAAGAAACCTATCTAATGTCGCGTCCCTTTCGGGGTAAGTAGAGAAAACAAGAATAAAAGAACGGCTCATCTTAAAATTCCGTTACACTCACATCCAATTATAGACTTACTACGTCACGTTCTAGTGTTCCCTTAGCTCATAAAACAGGTAATTTTTTAATGACCAACTTAGTAAAAATCTGGTGCTTGAACGTATTCCGAAAAAAAATATTTCAATAGAAGTTTGAAAACTCTGGTAGCTGTCCAAAATGTGAACTATTGACTATAGGATCATTTTGAGTAAAGCGTCAAAAAGGTGTTTTTAAATTAATTTTATAGTATGAAAATGATTATGGGTATAGACTATAGATGAAAGCAGCTGTCATTAACTGAAAACAAAATCCACATCATTATTGCCTGTTTTCACCTGGAAAATGATTTTCTAGTATTTCCTTTTAAACTTGTATATTTTTCGCATCAAACTTTAGAAAATAAAATAATATGCAATAAGTATTACTGTTGTTGTGAAGTTTGATACAATGAAGTAACTACTCACCTTGATGAAGATGAATTCACTGTTTCAGAAGCAGTAGTTATTGTTTATTCTTCCTGAGGAGTTCTCCCCCCTCTGATGGGGCGGAGTAAGCCGGAGTGATATATCCTTATTGTTCTTCTTATATCAAGATAGTATAAATCAGTCTACTGTGATTCTAGCATCTGCATTAAGATTGAAAAAATAACATTGACATATGCGATCGTGATTTATGAGACCATTTGTCTACTTTAAGCAATGATTAATTTATCTATAGGAATCTAATTTTTAAACAAAGACATTTTTTTCTTGAATTTTACAAGCCGAAAAGAGAAACTTGTACATAGTAGGAGAGTCACAAATATCAAATTCAGATATCACTTTGAACTCCACATAGAGTTCGTACATTTAGGAATATTTGAAACTATGTTATTAAGAAACTACATTTCTATATCCTATCCTTCTACTTCCTTACTTACTTATCCAGCCATCTTTGTCCACTGCTGAACGTAGGCCTCCCCGGTACTCCTCCGTATATCTCCATCTTGCGCCCTCTGCATTCAATCACAAGCAACTCGTTTTATGACGTCTGACTTTCTACACCAATTAAAAATTGTGCAGAGCAAAACATTGGTCACTAGCTTTTGTCCCTGGCTGACCTGAGCATGGATTGATGCAAGCGCTATTGCACACAATATGTTGTTTTCTAATTAAAGTTTTCTCTTAAACAGTAAGAGTTATTCAATTTCTTAATAGCGACGATTCTGGTTCATCCTCACTCAAAATATATAGTCTGAAAGTATTCATATAAAAAACTAATTCCTGGACATAGTTTCACATCACAAATTCAAATTTTCAAATTCATTTTTTTTATTGGGTATAGAATTACAAATTGTAAAGAAAAACAAATGACACTACAACTCAATATAACACAAAAACTACTCCCCAAAATTGAGCAGAGCATGAGCAGAGCCAAGCAGAGCTCGTGCTTTGGAGAGGAATAAAACATAAGAACTTATAACAATTAGTTTGTCTTTACAAAAAGAGACTAATTTTAATTTCACAAGTGTTCTCGAACCAGTGAATAAAAAGAACAGTTCCTGTTCTATCGGTTCTGACATGATATAAAGTATCACTGAATGGCTGACTACATTATCATTATTTGATCGTAAGTGATGCATTTACTGCTTCTTCACGATATCTATCTAGGAGCCTTTAGCTGATGATATCCGTCAGATCGAACAGATTACATTCAGTATATCTGAGTAACTGAAACACAAGTATTCACAGACAGTAGTAAGATTGCTATTGACATACAAATTATTCCAACACTGACAGTCTGGTAGAAATAACAATGCCAATGGTGGTTCAGTTAGTTCAAGTAGTGTTTACACTAATAAAGTTTCTTGATTGTTTGTTGGTTTAAGATTTATTGACTTGTGTTTACGAAAGCAGCGGATCTGTCTGTCATAACATTCTCCAATTACTGTTTTTCTTCTTATTTGGGCCTTGTTCTTTCGACTGCAGGTTGCAGGCCTCTTCCAAAAGTTTTTCACTCTTTCCTGTTCTCCGATTTTCTCATCCGCGCTTTACTCGACATCGAGCCAATCTTTTTCAGGCAAACACAGTTTTAGTTCAATTTCTTTGTCTAGACACGACATGCACGATAAGATAATATTATCAATTTGTCCAGGTTTTTAATATGTCTGAAGACAGTAATATCGATTTGTTTTATTCAGTATAAGGACAGTGATTTGTCTGAGTTTTCATGTAATCCTTAAAATCGGGATAAATGCCCTTTAATTTAGAGATCACTCAGTGTTTATACAAAAATGTATTTAATTTAATTTCAGTTCAACAAACTTGGGGTCAAAACACTCAACATAAAAATAAATTTAGTTTCAACAGATCCTCTAATTATTACAGAAGTAAAAATTTGGACATAATGTAAACAAATTCGAGGATTAGAAGACAGTCGTTTCTTTTTATTTTCCCATCAGGTCACGGGTGTGGCCGGTTGAGTAGAAAGCTTGCCTAAACTCTATTAACGACCCACCCGGATTGTTAAGCCTCTGTAATTTACTTTTATTGTTCGCAAAGCACATTAAACACATATGCAGTTACAAGCTAACTCCATTTTACTGTTTTTTTCTCTCGACATAATTGCTACATACCATCTCATTTTCAGTCTACATTTAATAATAATTTCAATATTTATTATACTTTAGGGAAAGAATGGGCCGTTATGAGAAATATTATTATTTTAATATCCATAGAGACTATCTCATTCAAAATGAATATACAAACTTGCTTATCTATAATAGAACCTCAAGTAGTTTTATTTATTTTTTAAAAAATGGCCAGTACAGTACAATTTTAAACAAGGCAATCCACCCTACAACAGAACTGGTGATTTGTACAGAACGATTAGTTACTACCAGATTTATAATAAAAAGAGAGAATATCAATTAAAAATTTCTTCTAGCTAATCCCAATTTCCTACCTAAAACCATAAAAACTCCAAATTTTGGAAATATTTCACCAGATCATGTAACACATAAGAATAACATATAAATATTTTGACTATGCTGTGTGTTTTTACAAAACATCCACTGGTTTCCTCATTATTGGAATGTACCTTATTGGTGTAGTAGAAGTAGACATGTTTACTTTTATCTTTTGATAAATTATTTTATTATCATTTTCCATTATTAATGAATTTTCTCTTTTATTTTCAGGTGAGTTCCTAGCAGTCATAAAATCTTGAATTATTATGTTTTCTACTGAAAATCGGTGAGTAAATAAATATTTTTGTACGGCAATTAATTATAGTAAATATATAGTATGACACACTTACAAAATTACAAATTATCAATTATTCTCGGTAATCTCTCAATGAGCCACCTTATGTATATTGTATAATTAGTGCTGATTGAATTGCTACACGTGTTGTTAGTCTCTGAATTTCCATAGTAACGAGCTAACAATTGATAAATCTAGTTCTCGGGCTATGATGAAATCGCAATAAATATAATGGCATAGAATATCATATACTAAAATTACATAAAATAAATTAATTCTCTTCACGTCAGAATATTTTTTTACGGATCTTGACAGTACAAAACTTTCTAACTTTCGATGGTTGTAGTATTTTACACCTAATAAAAAGACAGTCTTAATTTGCCTGCCTTTTACGCGGGAGGTGAGATCGCTAACACTCTTTTCAGTATTAACAGCCAGAAAATTCCACATATTATCATTCATGATCGATATATAAACATCAGCCTAAATACTGGGAAACATTCACCTATCCAGATATCAAAGTATTAATTAAAGTTGGTATTAATTAAATTTAATTAATAATTTGTGAAATAATATCGAATTAAATCTATATATATTTTTTAAATCAGACAGTCCTCCGAGGCTGGGTGATTTGTGCCAGGGATGAACTTCCATTACACTGTTCAAAAACAGACTCTAACTTTATCCTGAAATACTTTTTATTATGTGAGTCATTTCGATTATGATTTTATAGTAGTGTGATTCTGTGCTATGAAGCTAACCTTAATTTATATTTTAATTTGTTAATACAAATAGAAATCAAACAATAGCTCACTATCTAGTGAGTACACATTATTTGTTATCTATCATTTCAGGATAGAATTATTAGGAGTACCTATATCTATAGATTTCAGTATAATGACTATTATAATGGCAGTATAATAATATTGTTATCGAAACCTCACCGTTGACCGCCCATAGATCCTTTAATAATGTAATTGAATTAGTTCTAGGTCCGTCGTAGTAGGCAACCTAATACAATATTGTGATTTTATCTATTGAACTGTGTAGGAATTCTAAACAAGGACGGCTTCTAGAGAAATTACAACGAAATTCACAAATATCTTCAATCGTTTGACTACCATGGTGTACTTGTAAATTTTTCTCTCTATTACATTTCATAATTTTCTGTTAGTAAAACGTGAACTTCGGATCGGATATTGTGAAAACCAGATTGTAAGCCATCCCTATGTTCAAATCTTATTATGAACCACCTTAAAAATTCAGTACATTTCCAGATGAATTTATATACGAGTTATTGTAAATACAGGTACAGGTTGTACCTAGTTCGTCAATTAAGGCGTAAATTGTTTTGTAAGCTATATTGAGAATAAATAAATAAAAAAAAATATGTATTCTGCACAATACAAAAATAATATATTCATTTCGATTTGGTTTTAATATAATTAAAACGAAACTAGCCGCATTTTTGTAAAACTACGAGAAAGTTGACTATTTTTGTTTACGTTGTACTCGCATTTACATTAGTTGTCACTGTTATTGGGAACTTCTAAATAAAACCAAAACATATTATTCCTATAAAACTTTATTACTTAAGTAAAGCCCTTGAACTCTTCAATACATTTCTTATTGTATAGGTAAAACTTAGGAAGATAACCTTCTAACTCACAATAAACTTTATATAAGTTGTTTTTTTTTGTTGGTACTAAACTTTGCAAAGTGAAGTAAAATGGAATATGCAATTATAATGAGGTAATAATGGGTTTTATTAATGAAATCAATGTGAATATCTATCCGCAGAGATTCTCACCACACGCCCATACCATCTCAACATGTACACTCATCTCTAACTCTATGTCTCATGTTTTCTTTATAAAGATTAACTTGTGTGCGCGCGCTCTCGATGTTTACTCAATTACAATTAAAATATTATTATTTTTCTGCTACTGTCGTTTGTCCTGATGACTGAGGGTCGCGAATCTCAGTGGTACTGATGAGTGGTATTGGTGGCTGCTCTCACTTGGTCGCTCCAACGCATCGGCGATCTGCCTCTCGGTCTCCTGCCTTGTATACACTCCCTAGCATCACTGTTCTTTCAAGGTTGGTCTCTACTTCGCGTCTTGATATATGTCCGAAAAGAAGAAGTGAATAAATAAATAAAAGTTAAGTTACAATGTTTTCTACCATAATGTCACTTGGTCACTTTACAACGGTTGTGTTCTAATTAATTCTGATCACACAACCTTTCTTAGTCACCGTCTTCCTCTTCTTCCTCTTCCCTTCATGTTGTTCCTTCTGATGTAATCATTTTGTTATTATTCAATGTTATTTGATACTTTGATCAAAAATAAACCTTTGAAGGGATAATAACTCGAGACAAAGACAAACATCTTATGGTAAATGCACAGATAGTTACAAGATAATAATCTGATTTTAGGGTTTTGTGAAGACTTTCGCATAAACTATGATCCCAAAGGTCGAATTTCTATCTTATCAATATACAGTACCTATATAACTTTTCGACTAATACCTTCCATTATATTACTATTTTCTAATCAGATTAAACAATATCAATATCCATTATAATTTTGGTTGCTTCACTGTGCCTATAGTAAGAGAATATTATTTCACTTATTTCAGTGACCCACAAGACGCAATTATTCGAAAGATATTAATTTACCAACTATTTATATGGCCATGAAACTCGTCTCAGAATCTGATATTTTGCCCTAGTAACTATTTTTCTCCTAGATTGGTTCTAGGACTGCTCTAGAACCAATCTAGGAGCTAAATTGTTACTGAAGGAGTTTCCTGTAAGAGTCAGGTGTGAGACTTCCATAAGACTTTTTTTCAGCAGTGATGTTTGTCACCCATTCTGAATGTCGCGTTGCGTTTGCGTAATGAGTGTTTTAACGAGTATATTATTATTGGGATACTATACTACTTTTGCGAAATTGCATAGAATACATCGTAAACATAATAAGATTTCTGTAAAATTTTCAAAATATGCATTTAATATTTTCTTGACTGTCTCATTTTTTTAAACAGTAGCCAATATAAAATTAAAATAAATCAGAAACTAAAACTTCACGTCACTTGCGTCAGATTATATGCCAGAGCATTTTTTAAACATTTTTGCGTACTTTTATACATCCTTACTAGGCCTCGTTTATAATGATAAATTATTTGGAGTTTATTTCGACTTTTGTGTCGCTTTATTTTTTCGCCTTAATAAATCTGTGTTGACAGAGCGAAGTCTGATACACAGGGTGAGGTAAATATCAAGTAATCTATACTCAGTTTGTACGTGTTTTATGTAAATTTGGGACATTATTTACTTAAATTTATTTTCGTCTTCAGCGTATCAGAAAATAAAATATCTCTTACAGAAAAAGAGAAGGATTTCTTGATGGCAATGTTAACAACGTGAATGGGTAAAGAGGTTAAAGGATATCTTTATCCGAGAGTCGCTCCAGGCATGTGAAATCTTAAAAGGGCAATCCCTCAATCACTTTTGGTACAAAGTCAAACTCCGGTTAACGTCCCTTCAAACTTTATTTTCTCTTTATCTCTAATAGTTTTCACGTAGGTATGTATTGGAGAACTCTTCAGTCGAGAACATAGAGCACTTATTCAAGAGAAAGACTTTATTGATCTTATCAAAAGTCTTCAAGTCTTCTCTGAAAAAACTATTGAAAACTCTCAGTGAAAATTTAATATTATTACTTCAGATTATATTGTGATAACGCAAAAGCTGTGAATTTTTAAAATTAGGTTTCAAATCGCCATTCATAGTGGTTGGCGCAGTTGGTTAAGCGCGTGCCGAACCATGAATCAAGAGGTGCCGGGTTTGAATTCGGTTCTGACTTTTTTGATAAGTGTACAGGAAAGTATTTGGGTTTGTAAATATCTCCTGGTATGTAAAATAAATACTGATAACAACATTGAGGAGAGGCTTTCTGGATGTCTTTATTTATGGTAACGGATTGTTACTGCATGAGCCATCACGTTCTGATCGCATCGAGATTTGGTGATAAGATTCTGTAAAAATAGTAATTTTGTGTAGGGATATTAAATTTAAGTTTAGGCAGAAAATTAAACATTGTTTACTTCCACAAAAAATAAGTTCTACAAAGTTACCCTAAAAAATTCTGAAGTTTAAATTTGAGTATTTCCTACATTTCTCAATAATATACATATTACGACTATTTGCAGCCACGGTAAAAATTTTTACAGGATAAGTTTTAACCTGCTTATTCTATAGAAGCGTGAATATGTCTTTGTACCGCATGTGACATTCGGAAAACTCTCTTAGTTTATTCAATTTAAGAGTGTGTGATGTGGAAACGGTAGTCGGAGGGGGAATTTCTACTCTCTGATGTCCGGAGGGCAGAATCCGATACATACAAATCCTCTTTACAAAAAATAGGTATTACTTGTACGATTTTCATCCTTCTTTGACCAGGATTTTCAGAGGACCCTTTCAAATCGTTACTGATAGCGATTTATGCTAATTCGATTACACGAAAATCCGATATCGCCACCAATGAATGTAGTAGTCGTCGGTTAAAAAATATTCAACGTGGGATAATATTATCAAGAATTTATGAACAATTGATAATGCAAAGGAGGATGAGCATTTTGGCCTATCGAATTAACGAATACTATGTCAAATGAAAGTATATAAAGTGGCGGATCCAGGATTCAATTTTGGGGGGGGGCTGAATGTCGTCACATGGTAAAAAGTACTGTCACTCAACGTTTTCGGGGGGGGCTAAGGGGCTGAAACCCCTAGATTTGTTGTATATAAAGTACTCTCACTTATGGTTTTGGGGGGGGGGGGGCTTCAGCCCCCTAGCCCCTGCCCTGGATCCGCTAGTGAGTATATACCTCTTAAGGACTAACTTTTACTATGGACGTTACGCTGTATGCCATCGTACCCTGTGTAGAAGTCATTCAACGTCGGTAAACCAAACCAGCATGAATGATAATATAGAGTACTTTGATAATTGAACTATGTATGTATGACAGTAGTATCTACGGGTATATATCAGTGTTCATGATAATTCAATTTTCATATTGAGGGATGTACATCACGATATGGTTTTCTGGTTACGCTTTGGCGAACGCAACTCAAAGCCAATCGAATATTACTATTTCCGAATCGAGCAATCTAAATTGACGAGTGATTTCGGATTCGTAATTCTGAATAAATTTACGTTTCGTCATATTATACGAATACCTGTGTATATTTTACTAAATCTTTGACCATACAGTATGAGACAACAGGAGACCTATTCAAGCATGACGAATTACATGAATATAAGGGCACCAGGAAAATGTTTAGAGATTAGACAATAAAACTTGCATAGTATAAGATTCGCTTACTTGTTTTATTTAGTGCTAACCACTTGCGTTCCACTGCTGAATTCCTGCCTCTTCTAAACTTTTCCAGTGTTTTTCATCTTGGGTTGCTTTCCATCTGTTGCCATCAACAACCCCTAAGCTGGACAGTGTCTTTTGCCCACCTTTTCTGTGGGCCTTCCTGCGCCTCTTTTGTTGTCCTAAGGCCTCCACTTCAGGATCTAACTCTGTCCTGTTAGGTTATCAATATCCTTCTTCGTGGATAATTATGAAATGGTTGAAAATATCAATGTGCTGTTGAATTAAACACGAAGTCAAGATATGGATAAGTGAATTTCCAACCTGCAACATTTCTAAAAACCCTTTCAGTAATTCTTATTTCAATCTATTTGGTATAAATACAATTCTCTCATTCATTTAGAGTTTCCCCTTTTATTTAAATTCATGCTGGACGTAGGCAAAAAGAAGCAATGTTTTATCTTGTAACGATAAATAATACAAAACATCTTTTGTAAAACAAAATTCTTCAAAATGATCCTTTTCATCGCAAAATATATTTTTTTGTCAGATGGACAGTCTAATAAAAATCTTAAAATTCACATTGCCTCGAGATATTGAAGTACATTTTTTTTTCAATTGGGTCGCTCGTTTAATTTCAAAGATTTATTACATTAACTTAATAGAAATCTATACAATTTGGTATAACAAAACCTTGTCTCTAATTAAATTTTATTATTGAGATAATTTCAATTAGATTTTTTTAAAGTCTAAGCTAATCAATTATGCTTCCAGCTATTGTCTACTCGGTGATGAATATATCGGCTTTAAAAGACTGAACCTGTTTTCCAGGATAAATAAAATAAGCAGAATATGACCACCGTGAACCGTCTTGATCAGGACAAAATTTTACTACAATATCACACAAGACACTTCGATTCCCTCAAACGCTTTACATATATTTTGTCTCTAGTACAGTCTAATGTGATTGAGAATCGCAATGTCATCTAGTTTTGACAGTTGGTGAAAATTTCAGAGCTCTAGTTAGTCTGGAAATGACTTATATTGCAAGATTTGGAAACAACAACAGCGCCGTGTGAATCTAAATAAAAGTAGCCTGGTTGGTAACGCGCTCGACTGTTAATCCGGCGGGCGCGGGTTCTATCCCCGATGCCGACTTACTTTTTAGGACACAAGCTTTTCAAGCTTACAGTGAAGTGTACAAATATGTATTTGGGTTTATTTCGATAACCCAGATTCATTAAAAAAAAAAACTTTTGTCGCTATTGATTTCCAAATGGCCTTGTAACAGGACACGTCTACACGCACATGATGTCATTATTCATTTTATTTCAATAACAGTTTGAATTTTAATATATTATTATTGTCTGAATTCTGTTCAAACGATCTCTTTTGCGAATGGAAAACGGCTGCCTGATGCCTATCTATGTGTCGTTGTACTATATACCAATACTTCTACATACTGATACTTGCAGTCGTACGGAAAAACGATTTCAAGTGTGGAAAATGTTCAATAAGGTACGTGCCACTTCAACCAGATGGTTTAACATTATGCCAATAGCATTAAAAGAACTCTCCCCCGCAATACGGTGTTAATATTTCACTCTCTTACTTCTTACGATTGATATTGTGATTTAAAATGTCAATATTTAGGTCACGCACCTTATATAGGTGACTACACAACAGTGACGAAGGGTGGATTTCTGCAGAAGGGAAGCCGGGGCTAACATTCCTGATTGGTTTACGTCAGATTAGACAATAGTATACCTATCATTTTTGCCAAAAGGTAACTCGATGGGAATCGTGTTCTTAGGTAGCTTCGCGCCTGCTACACAACCTACCTGACGCCCTAATCCTGTTTAACATATCAAAGATGTAATATACCTTTTAGTGTAAGGCGATACTATATAGTTATCAGAAGGTTGTTATAAGTAAAATGCGTGTTGTTGGGACCAAGGTTTATTGTAGACTAATTTATAAAATGATAAACAGAAGGATATATACAATACAAATGTCTTAGGATCTAATGTACCCTAAGAGATATACATAGGTAGGGGGTGTTCATACTCCCTACAACCTACATACATACCAGTACCTGTATATTCATACTTAGGTATGATATTAATTGTAAGAAAAATTCTATCTATTCCGTTCTACCCTACACGGCAGGGAGAACAAATCGCCAGACTTTCCTATCTTTAAACACTTTTTGATTTCGTCACATTCATGCAATTCGTCGTACACACTCTACGATTCCTTTTACTCAAAACACCATCTTGTCCTTCTTCAGCCCGTAGCGATCCACCCCTGGACGTAGACTTCCTCCATCCTTTTCCATCCATATTGCACCGGCATGCTTCACGATGTCATCTCTCCATCGGAGCTGTGGTCGTCTGGGGTTTCTTGTGGTAGTTCTGGGACGCGAGCACAGGAGGCGTTTTGTCCATCGGTTGTCCGAGATGCGGGCGACATGACCAGCCCACCGCCATTTTATTGTGGCGACTCTTTTAATAATGTCTTGTATGATAAGATAACACTTAATCTCCATTTAATTAGTCAACAAAAATACAAAATTTAATTATTTCGAATTTGTCTTTCAAAAGCAAACACACACGTACGAGGAAAACATTTTAAACTTAAAGATGCATTAGGAAAGGCAAAGTAATTTTCTTTGAGAGCGTTCTCTAACCAACAAAGTAACCAATAATAGATTAAATTAAATAGCTCTCAAATGTGAAAAAAAAGAGATTTTCTAAAGTGGATTGTATGGAATGATCTATTCTGTACAAAAGGAAATACACGTACGTATCCGACGTACAAACGACTATGTGTGTATGTTGTAGATAGCTTTCTATTCTACGGATAGCCTTTTCGCTATTGAATGGTTCTAAGTCACACATATGTATTATTATTGTATCTACACTGTCGTAGTCTCGTAATATAAAATGCTACGTAAAATGGTGACAGTGTTCTTGCAAAAAGGTTTTCATTTTTCTCATGATAGAAATTATTAGATACTCGTATGTTGTTGATGTTTTGATCGAAAGTGCATTGAATTATAAAATAACAGCTAACTGAGTTTCCCTGAAAACGTTAGATCTTTCGTATTTTAGAGTAAAAATGCAATTACAACGTCGAGTATTTTCACAACGTTATAGTCTGTGTGTGTTAAAGTCTAAAGTGTTAGTCTCCGAGATAGGTTAAGAAACGAAGAAATTAGACGGAGAACCAAAGTTGCCGATATCATGAGCCGTGTGGCAATAGGCAGGACATGTGGCCAGACAGGGTGACACCAGATGGGCGCCACGAATATTGAAGTTGAGGCCTTGGACAGATTGCCAGAGACAGAAGAAGGCTGATGAAGAAGAAGTTGAAGTCAAAGTCGGGTATCCAACGCCGTTAGCTACTGGAGAAATTCTGGGGCTAGGCTGTGCAAGGACAATCGCAGCTATTTTTGTTGGGGCAGTTGTGTGTGCACATAAGTTTTTTTGATTAGCTGTCTATGTCCACACTGTGGAAAATGACAGATTAATGGACCGATGGATATTTTTTTTCACATTAATACAGTTATCCATAATTATACAACGACGATTATATTCTTTGAGGTTTGCTTTTAAAATGAATCGTTGCAGATTGAATAATTAATCTTGGTAATATTTTAAAGTTTAACCACTAGAATATTACTCTCCGAACCGAGTAGTATTTACTGCCATTTTCTTGTGTACACACATCCAAACATCGGAGTAAAGTAGAATTCAATCTCTTCCGCAGAATGTTGAATAGGAAGTTTAATTTTATTCTTTGGTCGTGTTTCTCACTCTTATTCAATAGATGGCTCTTCGCACCCTACTTCCTGTCTACCACTCTGTAGGAATACTGATGTTTTAAGTAAAAAAAGACATCGAGGATTGAAGAAAATATTGTCGATGAATAATGATAAAGATTTGAGGAAATGCATGGCCGTGCGGTGCCTTGGGGCAAAGATGTAGCCGCATCAGGCGCCACCTTCTAAAGAGCGGCAAAATGGGCCAATTTAGAAATTTTAAAAATCATTTCTATAGTACTCCACGTTACTTCAATATTGATCAAATTATGATTATCCCACGTCTCTGCTTTTCTTAAGCGCTTTTTTTCTTTTGTCTTTAATGTAGGGTGCACATGCTTATGTATTATGAAAAAAAAATCGTCTGCGGCGCTACTTACACGGTCACTTGTACAATGTATCATGATATGTTGACTACTATAGAATGATAACATTTCCTCATTTTTCTAAAAAAAAAATGCTGAGGACACATTTCATTGAGTGTTTGTGTTGTTTTTATGTATTTTATATATGACTCTGTGTTCTTGTTTGTGTTCCGCAAAAATGTTTGTCAAATAAAATTTGGCAATTATATACTATACTGTGTATGTGTATGTATTATTTGTGTAATTACAATGTTGAGAAAATATAAATAAATAAATAAAATTAATTCAATAAAACCTTCAACGACTATCGTAACATTTCGATGTGGTAACTTTTTAGTTGAACATTCCTATCTCCACTTTAGCATGGTCAACAGGAAGTGTATTCTCTGATGCGATTCCATTGGAAAACCACTTCAATCATACAATACACTTTCCAATAATAATATAATAGTTCAAAATAGAGAGAATATCGTGAATTGTTTGCATAATATCCACTAGATGCTTTTGTATTTATACTCCAATAAATTGTATCAAATGATTAAGTCTTTATTGAAAAGCCACTCTATGCAGGTATAAAGTTTTATGTCAGTGGCGTATATAGGTTTTCATTTCTGGGGGGGGGACAGAGTATTTGACTATAGGGAGAAGGGAAATGAAAACTAAACCTACCTATTAAATCTGAATAATAGCGCCGCAGCCAAAAATTTTCGTGAAGGTGAGTGAAAAGGGTCATATTTTGGTGTTAAAATTGTGAAGAAAAGGTAAATTTTGTAGTTGTGATGTACAGAAACTACAAAGAAAAGACAGAATGGCGCAGCAGGCATTTTTTTTAAATGGAAGAAGTATGCACCTGGGAGTCTTTCTAAATGTTTTAAAGTAACGTTCTCACTCGTTCTTTATGGGTGGAATGCCTAATAAAAAATAAAAAAAAGGTTTTTTTTATATAATTGTTTTACATTTCGAGGGAGGGGGCCTCGCCACTGTTTTATGTAGTTATTTACTTGAAGACGTTTCACACAGATGTTGCTTTCAGTGTAATAGGTTGTGAATCAGAACATCTTCTTCATTTTCAAATTGACAACAAGATCAACTGTTAGACTACTTCGAAGTAGTATGATGATGTCCTGTCTACAGAAATAGTTTTCAATTCCACTACATAATACTGGTAGAATCCAAGTCCTGTATGTTTGTAACGATGGCCCTTTGGCAAATTTTGCAAGTTCTATGAATATGTATGTAAATTTAAATCAGCGACGCGTTCGTGGGTGGCTAAAAATTTTTTGTCGAAGTCTCACTTTTTATGAATAAAAATTTGAAATATCGAATGTACCTACTAATAAGATTATTAATGATAATAATTTTCCGCGTAAAAGTACTACATTATACATACATACCTACCGATTATATTATTGATAGAGAATGCAATTCGAATTCTTTCAGTAATCATACTTACTGTAGGTATATATGTATAGTAGGTACTATGTAAAATTAGTATGGAAAGTAGGTAAGACCAAGACCCTCTCTGATATGTTCCTCCTAAGAACTTTGAAGGGCGTGGTAGAGTGGCAGTATGAGTAGTTAGTTAATAAAAAATGCCAAATTCCGTGAATATACTATTTACGGGACCCACTAGTGTTATTATAATTTTGGAGTCAAATCAAACCTTACAAGACACTCTACAAGCGTAGTGTTACAGGTCTGATACCAAAGAAACATAGGAATTTAGAAGTATAATATCTTATCATTTTTAGGAATAAAATATTCCTGCCAAAATGTTGAAAAGTTTAGGAACATCATAAATAGAAAAGAATTCAGGAGTACGTACGAGTATAGAGAAATATATGGGGATAATAATACAGAAAAGGATCTTTGCTAGTAGTAGATAGATACTTGTAATATACATTATTGAGGTCACGTCAACCATCACGTCCTTATACAAGAAACCATTAGGAAACAACTGGAACGTCCGGTGTGACATCTATTGGCTGTCCAGAACAAGCTCGTAAAGTGACATAATACTGAAATAAAATGGTCAAAGACGGTTGTGGGACGGAATACTTAGAATAAACCAAATTACATTCACCTACTGCTCTTAACTTATGTGTGTAATTTCGTTTCTAGGTTGTGTTTATTTTCTGTTTCCTTGTTTAATATGTTTGCCCAGTCGTTTTACCTAAATATTTTACAATAATGTCAGTCTTTCTTTTAACGTTTTCGCATTCATTTCGTTTAGGAACACATTTAGTTCATTCAGTTTCGTTTGGGAATTTTGTACCTGGAATTTTTTCCCTGCGACTGTGAAGAATTGATAAGTACAAATTCTACATTATCATCTCTCTTCTTCCTCTTGTTTTAGGTCGGATGACCTCGTCGTTGGTACCGGGAATTAAAGCCAACGACACCCATTGGAACTAAGGTGTGCCTCCAGCGCGTGTACGCTCATAAGGATGAGAATCTTAGACCGCAAATCGCAAAAATAAAAATCATCACTCGAATCTTATTTAACTTCAACCATGTACCGTGATTAGTCGAAAATTTTGACATAAATTACCAAATTTTAAACGTTGTGAATAAATATTTAAAGTTTATCATCCTGTGAAAGCGACAACACGAAAAAAACGTCTGATAAAAAATATGTTTCTTAGCATTTCTTTATAATATTCTATGTAAGAAGAATATCGCACCCTTGTTGTGATTTATGCTTTACTCCTGAGGGTCTGAACCTCCTTTTAAGGGGTGGATATTTGTAATGCGAACTAAATGTTTCATAAAAGGGAGGCTTTCGTGGAAAATATTTTTATAGCCTTTTGTGGCGAGTAACATGTGATGTGACAATGATGCGAAATGTTTGGTGATAATTTGACAAAGGAATACTTAGATAACCATTACGTCTATACCTTGCAATGTCTATATAGGCTTGAATAATGCCAGATTTATTATAGCTTTATACCTATTTGGTTTTTAATGTATAAAAATATTGTTTTTATTACACTGTACAAAATTTCTCATCGTAAAACAGCTACGTTTTTACGACACAAGAGTAATTTTACACAACCTGCGACGTGGAATTCATACATTATGTATTTATCTAAGAACAATACTCATTTTTAGATTTCTCATTTTCAGTTGAGAAATCCTAAAATGTAATAACTGGGTTTCGTACTCTACCCCCAGAAAATGTGGGGTACGGCGATAGATAATCCCAAAATTAGTTTTAAGGATTGAATGATATTTTTTTTTCTTGCTATAGTTTTCAGTAGTCAGTCTCTGGATGTCCATTGCACATATTTTCATACTTATTAATACTACTTAAAATGTATTTTCAAGGAAACCCTGCACTCTGGTCAACCATATTTTTTAATAGAAAAATAGCATTTCACACTCTTTCTAGTTTGACGCAGCATATTTCATTTTTACGCTTTTTTTCTAGAAAGACATTAAACTTCTTTATTACCTACACTTTTATTTACGTCAAGAAGGGCAATAAAATGGAGACATATTACACAATCTTATTTTATTATTTATTTATTTATTTATATATATATATTTATTTCCACATTCGTCTTCTGCGCTGTTTGTTCTCAATAATTAAATTTCCACTTTTACGATCGAGAAGATATTCTGAATAATACTATCATACTAAACTCAGATAAAGTTTCATTATTAAATTAGCACACAGATAATAAATATCTAAAATTCTAAATGAACAAAGTGAATGAGTGCAGTGGTCGCAAAAACAGTGATATTATGATTATTTATCAGTACTGTAACACAGATATTGATGGGAGAACCCAAACACAAAAGGTTCGCCATCACTGGTAAGCTGTTCAATCCTATCCCTTGCAGGATAGGCAGAGAGGACAGGAAGCCAGGCCGCCCTATCCTAAGGCCGGGTTTCGATCTGCAAGAAATGTCCGACAGTCCGTCAGACAGTATCTTGCAGGTGAAAACTACGGAGTTCTTGCGGATGTTTTCTTGCAGGTGGGAACCCGGCCTTACACACTCGTTGCTTCCGTCACAGTCACACAATTTTTCATACACAATCAGAACACTTGAAACTTTTTGAGCGACACAATCGGTCAAGGTCAGTCTCGAACAGCCATGCTTCCTTACATTTTCTCATTCACCCATATATATTTTTAGATCCTGTCGTCATTCATTCTCTCAACGTGCCTAAACCATCTAAGTTTATTCACTTCTGTGTCGTAACATATTACACTAAGCGTCATGCAAATCACTTTTTATCTCACATCTTTTTATAACACCCTTGTTTCACGACAATCTCTCTGAAAGTCTTCTTTATCTGACATCTCCAATATTTACAGTCGATTCAACAACGTTGTCATGTTATTACATGTTGTCAATATACACAGTACAATGTTGCCAACGTACTCGTAAAGCTTCGTACATTGTAAAGCTGTTTGGATTAAATTTTATGAATAGTTTTATATTACACGCGAAGGTTGGTCTATAGGGTTAACAGCCGCATGAAATTTGTATGCATTTTATACGGGAATTGTGAAATATACGGGAATTGTGAAATATACGGGAAACTGAATTATCGAGAGTATTCTCATTTATTTATGTACATGCACTATTACTATACAAAGTCTAACTGATGTAAACACATGTAGGATACATATTTTTGTTCAGTGACGTGTCTAAAGTTCTAAAGCTGTTAAAATCTATTAAAAATTATACTTCGCAAGTACCAGTCACCATCCAGTCACTAGTATGAATTTTTTACTTGTTTGTATGGACATTGGACAGTATCATTTTCTAGTGGAACAATTTCCGATAAAAAAAACACCGTTTTTGTGACTGGGACTTGAAGAAACCGTTTTATTGACCTCTACCTCTTTTACCATCTTTTTTTAGTAACTTTTTAAACTTAAACTTACAAGACCCTCCTCGGCATATTCCTTTTATCAGGTCCGCTGAAACCCCCAATCAGAAATTCTATATTATGTCCCCATCCATAATCTCCACAACGCAATGCAATGCAGCCAACAACGTTCCAGTGTATGCAACCCAACTGCTTCGTCGCACCATAAAGAGTGATAGTTAGTAGATAGTCTGACATTAATACGGGAATCAATCCCGTTTAACAAATCATTGTCACGTGACAACCCTATTTAATATTTTAATACATGCATCAATCTTTGATCGAGAATGTTTATTTAGTGTAACTTTGAATATGCATCTTTATCAACTATTAATATCGAAAACTGTCGCTCATGTGTTCAGCTTTATTAGCACTTAAAGTAGTTATTAGAGGGCTTTTAATCACGTGTTATACAGCCTTCATCTCCTCGAGGCTACTGTCAACTGAAAGTCTCTGGACTTACCACACTGCATAAAAATCTGATTTAAACTTTTTTTTTTATTTTATTTTAATAGAAAACGAATACATATTTGTACACCACTTCACAGAAATCTTGAAAGCTTGTGTTGTGAAGTGGAGTAAGTCGGGGATTACACCCGCGCCCACTGGATTCACAGGTTGCCATTCGAGAATCTTTTTGGTCCATCTAGAATCGGAGCATCTGGCAACGTGTCCTACCCAATACGCACGTCTCAAACGTTTTCTTCCTACTTTAAGCCGAAGAACGAAGAACATCATAAGCAGAAATACCTATGAGCTTCATTTTAGCCAATATCACCCTTGCTCGTCAAATAGATAGAAAAACACTAAATACCCAACCTCTTTCTCTCTCTCCCTGGGCAATTATTATTCCCACATGATGGTGGGGTCTGCTATTCTTGTCTTTCGCCGCCACTCGGCTCTATCCTATGGACTATAAAATTAGGTTATCATGACGTTTAGCCACTCAGAACGAGTTTGTCAATTTCGTATTTGTGGATAAATTGCTTTTATCCTAAGTCAATCCTAGCCCTCTGAACTCATTCAGAGCGATGTACAGTGAAAGGTGTTTTCCAGGTCATCGACACAAAATTTCTCAAAGATAACGAACAAGCAAAGGAACGTCACACCCCACCTTCAATAATGCATTGTATAGTGAGAAGAACAATGATATAGTAAAAATAAAAAATACGAGATCAATATTTCCCCACTGTGAAGCACTTTTAAAATAAGTCATTTTTATCATCGCGACCTCTCATTGTTTTATAAAAACACGCGTGTTTTATTTCGAAAAAAAATATCGTACTGAACATTGCAGTATATTATTATTTATCGATAACGTACGCGGTACAACGTCGTATTTCATACGTCCCATCGACACAGATGTCATCCAAAGCGCTGCATATCCTCGGTCGGAATGGGACATGTCACCTCCCACGTCCATTCGCCTACACAATTCACCGCCTTGAATTATTGTATGCAAATCATGACAAACATCTTTTATATAATGTCTCGAAGCCGTCGCATTGTCTTTTGGAAGCAAGTCTCGGTGCGAACGAGAAAATTAAATTGACTGCCTCCAAAGGGACAGATTGAAATGCATTATTTTAAGTTTAATGCGAAATTTGAGACGCCGCGTGTCTTATTCGACTCAAGGTAAATTGGATATATTATTATGGTCGCATTCATTTGTCCAACACTTCACTTGTTTTGTAGAAAAAGTTGTAAGACAATATTATTATTTAAAAAAGGAACATATAAACTTAAAATAAATATTTTTTAGATATTAAAGTATCGCTTTCAAAAAGTCGCTTAGCTTTGACAAATGACTTTACACTATTTTGTCAGCGCATATTCTTCTTCTCTTCAACGCTGGTCTATTCATTGCTGGATATAGGCCTCTTTCAAACGTTTAAATTCCTTTCTGTTGCTCGTCTTTCGCACCCACTGTACCCGCTGCCGAGGTTCTTTTCTGTGACCTCCCGATTTCTCTGTTGTTTGTCCATGGTCTTCACTTTATAAGCCTGGGTGTCCAGTGTCCACCTGCTATCGTCTCGCGAATAGGACAGCACATATTAGGGCAACCTTAATTATTTTATCACTGTCCAACAATATCTTTGCATCTCTCCCATAAATAATTAATTCCCTCTACATGTCCCAATTATAAAGGAGAATGCTCATTTTGTATAGAAAAAAAACCAGGCCCGGCGCAAACGAAATGTAACTCAAATGATAGGTAATAATTATTAATTAAATATTGCATTAGGGGCATCATCGAAATCAATGGCTTAATGGGTGAAATACCTATTCGAAGTTTTACAGGGGAAACTTTGAATAGGTAAGCCATTGATTTCGATGATGCCACCCATGCAGTATTTAATAACTTATTTTTACCTATCATTTAAGTTACATTTCATTTGCGCCGGGCCTGGGTTTTTTTTTAGCATTCTCCTTAAGTTCATTATGTTAAAGTATACAATTTCCAGAAGTACATCCTCCCTAGCGTTTAATCCTTTATTATATTCAACCTTAATGATTAATTAGTAAAGGTAGTAATTATTTGGGTTTGTTAAGAAGATTATTATGGAATAATTGATAATTTATTCATGGAATTTGTTTCGCTACTAATTACTAACACTAATTGACTAATACTATGTTCACATATTATAATATAATGTCTCCTATGTAATGTCTCTACACTAATGATTGATAATAACATACTGTAATTCTATCATCGAATTTCATAATTAATTAATTAATTATTAGAAATATAAAAATGGGTATGTTTCAAATAATTATTTCATACGTCAACGATGTTTTTATTGAAATTTTCAGTTGAACCATGTACGAGTGTGATGTTTTTTCCACTTTTTTAAGTTGCTTTGCTTAGTGCAAAGTGTACAGGAAAACACTAGCTTATCTCACTTTTGCTTTCACCGTCTGAATTTGTCTATCTCTGTCTACATTCTCACTGAGCGTTCCTTGCGGGGTAAACAGAGAGACTACCCAATCCTTACACACACTCCTAACCTCCGTTACACTCATGCACTTTGCCATACACATTACACGCTCTCTGATTGATTTCTCTTACTCTAATCGAATTCATCCTTGAGAATCTTGTCGACATGATCGGTCCAGGTCAGTCTCCAGATTTTGTACCTGAGGGATCTGAAATAATCGTAAAGTGTTACGATGACACATCTCCATTATATCATGTGAACTCGTAATAGAATTAACATCGACAATTCTAAAGGTACAGAAACAAAACATTAACAATAAAATATTATCTTTGGATCTGTACCTTATCTACAAACTCTCTGGAGTCACCTTTACACTGTTAGATAAACTACAAAATGTTTAGAGTAAAGATTAATAGGACCCTAAATACATTAATAAATCGAATTTGGGGTCCAAAGATCAAAAGGAAAGCAGAACAGATATGGTAATAATATTGTGAATAGTTCAGGAAAGTTCTGGAAACTTCTACAGTAAATTATTATCGGCTCACGTGCCTAGTATCAAACACGTCACAGAATCACTGATAATGAATAAATCAGTTACAAAACAAGATAACAGTTTAAACCCAATTATTATAATAGAACATCTAACAAAAAATATAGAGATAGTTGTCTGTAAATATATGTTTTCTGTGCCTACCTCATTTAGAATTAGGTATTGTTGAATATCTCTTTGATTTTTGAAGTGCAAACTTTCTGACAACTCCCCTACCCTTCCAATACATCTTTAACCACAATCCTAAACCGCCACATAGACGTATATGTTTTTTTTTAAGGATCCATGTTATATGAATCTTTCTTGCACAATTCAGACAAGCTAAGAACGTCATAAAGTGCAAAGTACATCATCAGCGCTAGAATTCTAACCAGGCACAGTCTTGAGACAGATGCACTGCTACCAACTGCGTCAACTTCGTATGTGCATAATTTTTATATTTATATATTTTTATCTTTTCAATAAATGGACTAATAAAATATGAATACCAACAAATAATACAAAAGAACCCAATAACAGATAGACACAAACGCCATACAAACATACATGCAATGAAGAGTCTATATACTCGTAACTATGCTTCCCTATTTATTTATTTTTAATAAAGCTTGCATACACAAACCCAAATACTTTCCTGCACACCTTGCACTAGGCTAAAAGCCCGTATCGCAAAGTGTGGAATACATCGCCACCGCCGGGGTTTGAACCTGGCACCTCCCGCTTGAGAGACTGTCGCCTCAACCAACTGCCCCAACCATGCACTCCTCACTTCATTTCACTTCACTTATTTATAAGTCTTTGAATTGCGAAGCTTTGCTTCAGCCTGTGTCTTCTGCAAGGAAACGGCTGAGTGTCATTTACATCCCTTCACAAAATGACGATTAAAACTCGTTAGACTATGTAATTACTAATTTTGATTTATTTCCTCCTACCCTGTATCATTACCTATATCTGATCGTACTGTAGATAGTACTTATAAAATATGTAGGTTGTTCCCAAACTTTGGACTTGTGGTTGTATAAAGTACTTCCTACTAAGCAACTACCAACTAGGTAGATTTGTGTCTACCTATTAAATGTTTGTTTAATTTTAAACACAAAACAAACTTTACTTATGTTTCGATACTATCACCGCACCATCAAAATTAAACAGAATATTTGTATGGGCGCCGCTGGGACTTTTCGGGGAGGGGTAAGTGAATTAATTAGTCTCGTATACTTTCAGTTATCTCAACAGATATACAGCGAGAGATGGACTTATTATGAGTGATCGTCGGCTGGTTTAATGTGATCGCTTTAAACTGACGCAGCTTCTACCAATCTACCGTTCATATTTCAATAGGAAGCTCATCCTTTGCCATATATATCTATTGATTTCCCACCTTTTAATAACATTTTGCTAGAAGTGCGGGTAAGGAGGTCGCTATTAATGCGCCTGAGCTACCCGGGGATGTAGAGGGATTTTCCTTCAATATCTATTGATATAACAATTTGTTATTCAACTACGACGTTTTGAAATTAATATATCTCACAATAAAAAAAAATTATACTAACCCCAGATCAATTAAAAAAAATACCTTGTGAACAATAACTGCCTAACCTTTTCTTTTAGTAGGGAGATAAAGTTTATCAAGAATGAGACGCTCTTGGGTTCCTTGAAAACCATAGTTTTATGTGCGGGCAACAATGACATTTCTATTAACATTATACGGGTTTTGCCACTATGGTTGTCAAGACCATATCTTTTTTGACATACTGTAGTACAAGATTCTTTAAGAAATGTGGTCAAACTACAGAAACAAATACTGATCGTTCTAAAGATCCATGAATATTAAAATAGGGTGTATTAAACTACGAATATAGGTTCTTCAAACTTGTCTCCACCTGTTAAATTCTCTACAAGTTGCGTTTAATATTGAAACAGTATGAATTATAAAACAGACAGGTAGATTGGTTTATATTATTAATATAAAGGTATGTACGTTCTATTAATATTTAAAATGTTTGAGTCTTTATCTATAATCTCGACTTGCTCTCTCTTCTCAATCTCAACGTTCCTTTGATCTCCGAGTCCATCCCGTGTCTATGGCAAACAACTTGCGCCGCTCTGCGGCGGTTCCGACAACTTTGTAACAAAAAACTAAAAAAAAGGTCAAGTGTTGCAGTTAAATATTAATACATCATTCTTTATTCTCTTCTATTGAATCACAATCATTATGATTATTGTTTTTTATTTGCTTCGATAAAGTTGTAGATTCTTCAGAGGAGACATGCGGATTTTGTTCAAATTTAAACTGAGGTGTTCCATTGTATTTTTTTTTTTCGTTTCTGATTTTTAACCTTTTTTCTCGTCTTTGAATAATGCCTTTACATTTCTATTTCTTCGTCTAGTATGAATCGTCAAAATCTGAGTGAACAAATACAGAAATATACAAATTGTGTACACAATAAGACATTAATGCTGGATTTCACCAACTTCTTAAGTGAGGAAAAGTGAAGATAGGAGCCACTTATCATTATTTTTCATACAGAATTAGTGCCAGGGGGCTCCTATCTCCGTTATTCCTCACCTAGAAAGTTGGTGAAATCCACGATTACAGTAATATAATGTGTCCACTAGACCTAGCCTATCAGAATGGGGTGTATTTTTTACCACTCGCTAGATGGCACTTCAGTAAATGGAGGTCTTCACAACTGTCAGTACTGTCATAACAAAACAAACCGTTTGTTTATTATCCATAGAATAATAATATATAGTACCTGCCGTATCTATGCGGACCTCCATTTACTGCAGTGCACTCTGGTGGCGAAAAAAAATCAATCATTACTTAATGGCAGAAATTGCGACTGTCTTTTACTATGCTAAGTAGTTGTGTAGGTATTTACTTTTTCTGTCCTCGATTTCCGCGATCCACCAATAAATATTTAATTTCGTAACGTTCTTTTTACGTTGTATTCGTAAATATGAAAATGTATTTGCTCTTATATTGAACTGGTCCAAACGAACCATCATCGTCCCATGAAAGGGAAAGAAAGATTCTTGCAAAGATTTGATTTAAATAAATTTACAAAGACGTTTGACATATGTATGTTGTATATTATACGATCAGTAGCGTCCTTAGGGGTCTCGTACTAAGCAAGCCTGTCTTTGAAAGACACAAAATTAACTAAATATTTTTTTTACCCCCTACTAATAGAAAGAGGTTATAGGCAATTGTTTACCAGATATTTTTTAAAGGATCTGGGGTTAGTATATATATTTTTTTAATTTTAATTTCAAAACGTTGTAGTTGGATAAAAAGTTGTTATCTCAATAGATATAGAGCAGCTTTCCATTGAAATAGGAACGAGAAGTAATACAGTCTAATAAATCATATAAAATTGGTCGACATCTTGTGATTTCCTCCAGTTAAAAAAAGAAAACAGGGTTAATTTTATACACTTGAATAGAAAGGCAATTAGAGAGAGTAATGACAGCAAGATGCCAAAAGGAAAGGGCATCTGCAACTGGAAGAAAAAATAATTATTCTCTTATGAACAATTATCAGCACTTTTTTGTAAGTAAACTAATCGTAGTATGCAGTGATAATCTAGAGAATGACCGTAAAAGTTTTTTGATTGAAGCGAATTTAACCCCAGAAAATGGCAAAAAACGTTATTTTTACCATTTTGAACCTTAATGCCGCGGGAAATGCCCGTGACGTCATAGTTGGTTGCGGGCCTTAAACTTCATCTACACACATAAAAACGATTCTTAATTCTCTGGTTAAGTTTCACTTTTGGTTTTGTACAGAGAAGCACGCCACTGATTTGTCTTATTTCACACTCCGACCCTGTCGGAATATATCTAGATAAGGCGCTGAATCACATCCATTCATAGTCATGTGTAAATCCCACCCATGTGCCGCACTACAGGTGCGTAATCAGGTACACAAACTACTTAAACGTTTTTTTATTATTTTTTGCGACTTTTATTACATTTACGATTATGTCTGTCGTTCGAGTTTCTCTCTTTTTCTACTTTTATTGGCTGCAAATGCACACGTGTTTTGTGTTACAGCTACCTACTTAAATACTTATAGTAGCAGAAAATTTTCTTTAGGTACATTTATTTTACTTTTTTATGTATTAGTCAGTACACCCCAATGTGGTGATTTGTGCCAGTACACATCCTAATTATTTTTTCTTAATATACAAGAAATTATTTTCATTCTAAATTTTGAATGTTTTTTAAAGTTTCTGAAAAAATATATTTATAACCACTTCATACTAATTTACCTTTTTCTCGTGAAGTACGGGTTTTTTTTCACGAGCCTTGTAGCTTCTATTCCTGCATACAGGTCTCTCGTGTCTTTATGCGCCAATTTTACTCTCAGATATACGACTCTTGAATTCCAGGAACCCCTCCCGCTTTACGTCATTATTATTTTGAATTTCTTTTCCAACAACCATTCATATAACACCACAAATGACCCCGCACGACCCTTTAGATCATCTCAAACGTTTTTCGTCTCTGGCTTATCCAATGTTGTACACTTACAGAATCATGATGTTATCTAATTATTACGTTTCAGAGTTTCAATTCAACTAGTCTGAATTTCAAAAATGTTTAATATTCACTTCTTTGACTGATTTGTATTGTACCTACCATGCGTGCATGATGTGGACACTCTCAATTGGGAAGTTAACGTGAATTATATTATATTTTGTGTACATCACTACGTATGTTTGTTAACTTTCTGTGTGTCCCCAATAAATAAATTAAATTCGATTGCAATATTTAGAGACAACAACTAAGAACCAACAAGGGAAGCTGAATAAAACCATGCAATAAAAAGGCAGCTCTTACTGGTTTAAAAATTGAATAAAAAAAATTATGTCGCCTACTCCATTCCTGTGTTGTTGAGAAACCGAAGATGGTTTCAATATTTCCAATACGAACTTAATACTATTATTTTTTCTCTTGTGTTGGTACATTCCATAAGAATATATTACACCAACGAGAATAAGGAAATATTTTATGTTAAATCTTTATAGAAATTATATTAAAAGCCTTTTTATTCTTATTCTAAACGTTTATTTATTTATTTTATTTTACATATAAGGGACACTGACAGAGAGTTAACAACACATACACAATAACAAACATAAAATATGAAACGCGTCAACCCTCCAATTAAAAGTGTCCACAACTTACATTAATTATTATCATTCACGTTGTCTTTTTCCTCTAAGAGGATCTATTTTACCACGTTTTTCTTAGCTTGCTTTCTTGTATGTTTGTTTGTCTGTTTGTTGTAAATCTTGCAATCGATTTTTCGACCACTTCCTAACATCCAATTGAGCTGAAACTTTTTGTGCAAGCTTAGTTCCAATGACAATACAAGATTTTAAAGATTTTATGATTGTACATTAGTCGCTTATGCGATAATTAATAACTTAATTAATAAATTAACGCGTCGATTTTTCGACCACTTCCTAACATCCAATTGAGCTGAAACTTTTTGTGCAAGCTTAGTTCCGATGACAATACAAGATTTTAAATATTTTATGATTGTACATTAGTCGTTTATGCGATAATTAATTAGCTAATTCTCAAATATGAGAAAAGTTCGCATCACTCTTTCGCATCATTATGGAAGAGATGCAGAAATACAAATTTCAGAAAGTCGTTAGCCTCTCATACTCATAATTGCCTCACCTCCCCTCGTGGTTGGGTCTGGTACTCCAAAAAATTTGGAAACAAAGAAGGCATGATTTTTGTGTGTTAAATTTAAATAAATGCATTTATGAAGTTTCAATTGTTTTCTTTTAATTATGATTAAATTTTCAGATTTACAAAAATGATCGCAAGATTAACAATCCAAAACTAAAAAGAGTTAAATAATATTATCATATAATTTTTTTTATAAAAAATCCACGTTTTTCTCGGGCCCAAAGTGAACTAAAAAGAGGAAAATAACTTTTTCGGGGCTTTGTAAATCGATCAGTAAAAACGCATACCTAAAGCTACCTCTAAAATTCTACAACTAAAAACGTGGGGCGTAATTTGAACCTACAATAATTGAAAATTATTCAAATTTTCTTCTGGGGCTGGGTCCCAATGTACTGGTGATATCATACTTGTGTGTATGTGTGTATGGTATGTAAGTACATTACAAGTTAATACTGATTGTACTGGTGTGTATGTGTGTATGGTATCATACTGGTGTGTATGTGTGTATGGTATGTAAGTACATTACAAGTTAATACTGATTGTACTGGTGTGTATGTGTGTATGGTATCATACTTGAGATTTTGAATGATTTTCAATTATTGTAGGTTCAAATTACGCCCCACGTTTTTAGTTGTAGAATTTTAGAGGAAGCTTTAGGTATGCGTTTTTACTGATCGATTTACAAAGCCCCGAAAAAGTTATTTTCCTCTTTTTAGTTCACTTTGGGCCCGAGAAAAACGTGGATTTTTTATAAAAAAAAATATATGATAATATTATTTATCTTATATTCAAATATTTTACTAGAATTACTAAAAATAACTTAGAAGTGACGAAGTCTAACAGAAAATTTTGTATTAAGCACCTACAATTTTTTTATAAATACTTTTTTGAAGAAATGATTCTTCAATTATATCATTGACTTATTTGAGTGATGAACCAAGGTTCAAAAATGGCCTCTTTTCTCGCCAACAACTAATCCAAAATTGAGTTTCGAATCTGTGTTGAAATTGAAAAAATAATTTTGTACTTTTTCCTGAAAATCTGAATAGGTACATATTTTAGCATTTGATTCATAATTTAGTCTATAAGTCCAATTTTGTAATTGTACGAACCAAAATAAGTGCTTTTTAAATTTATTTTGGTATGGAATAATTGAAGAAAAAAGAGTCATATTTAAGTTAGTAATAGTACGCACTTAATAACGAGTAGTTACAAAATTAGACCTAATGCTCATTTCGATGGCCATACATATTTCCGGAACAATGTAGGTATCTCCAAGTCTTCGTATTTCTTTAGCAAAGCAATTTTCATCAAAGTAAAAAGAAAATTAAGATTCATAAAAGAATTTGATCAAATCCTACGAAACGGAATAAATATTTGATGAAAAAATATTAAATAGAAACAAGCCGAAATCCTCATCACTTTTGCTAATGTATTTTTTCTTATCCAAGTATCCCATTGTAGGTTATTGAGGTTTTATTAGGCCATCGAAGTATTTTGAAGAATTATAATGAAGCTTAGTTAGGATATAAAGATAAGTAGTTCATTAGCAAACAGCTTTTCGAGTAGATAATAAGCTTCTTTTCTCCATTCCCCTTTTCTATTCCGCACTATTACTAAGTTGACAAGATTTTTCTTTTATTTATATTATTTTCTAGACTTTTATAACATGGTGGACGAATAATCATATCTATTTATAAAAATACTAGTATTCAAAGCCCTGTCAAAGAGGCATCAATATTTTGACTTCATAGCCCGTGTTTTTCAAGAGTCCTGAAAGCAAAATAACTACTTATAGGTATTTATTAACGACATATAGGTATTTTATTAAACTGCGGAGTAAACGACGAAAAATATATAGAGCATTTTTGTAGAGAACAGAGTGAGGATTATATTTGCCACTTTCACCAATCTCTTACGATATTTCCAAAAATGTAAAAAACTGCATAGCCGGGACTTTTTGGGGGGGAAGAGGGGACGCGCTTAGATTTGCTAGACAACCCTAGTGGAATGTATGACCCTATGTGTCAATTTTAATTTATTTTACATCACACTTCGATCAAAAAACAGAGCGGTCATATTTTGAGCCGCCAGATCTTAGGCTATAATTTATATTTACGTTTTACAATATACTATGTATACGAAATATTATATGGAGTAAGTGTATTTCATTTTTAAAATACGAGTCTATAAAAAAATATTTTGTATAATCTCTTTCATATAACAAGGCTTTGCGACCTCCCTCGGTTTTTTAGACGATATTTCTATAAAAACAAAGTGAGTGATTGATAAGACAGATTAGATATAAGAGGATATCGAAGTATTGTGACTTTAATTTAATAATACAAGACATAGTGGAAACTTAATGCAAATTTAATCAATGTGAGTGTTCCCCAAAATGTACTATTACTTAATAACATGTAACTTAGGTTGTAGGTATAATATATTGGGAGGGAAGGGTATAAGATTGGGCAGACGTACGCCTAAACATACCCAGTGCCTCTACCCGACATATGTCTGATTTTATGGATACTAATATTGGACATGTATCATTTTGTCGTATGAAAGAAAATGTCATCTGCATATCATAATAATTAATAAGTTATCTACAGTCCTTATAGTTTTTGTTGTATGTGGATTTTTGATAAATACGATAATGCAAACTTTCCTACAAAATTACGCATGGAATCTCAAAAAAAAATAGTGCAGGTGTAAACTGATTCAATTCTGTAATTAATTAAGTACGTACTAACTTAACTAACTAAAAAAGGACGTTCTTTTTATTGAGTATTTCGTAGTAAAATAAAAGTTAATTACACTTATTTTAGTTCGAAAAGTTACAGAATTAGTCCCACTGACTATCAAAATAATGACAGTTGAACAAAAAATACAAATTTGTGGTTATATTATTCAGTTTGTGTAAACTGTAAACCTACCACTAACACCCTCTGGTGAGAAAATTTCGTTATTTGGAAAACTCGGTAAAATAATTATTATAAAGTATGCTTTGGTTGCGCCACCCCAATTGATGGATCGGCAGATAGAGACTTGTCTTAAGAGATTCACTTAAAGCTTCTAGGGGCACCACTAGATTACAGACTAAAGTCCCGACGATGGTAAGGGATACTTAAGATAGACGCCTTACTTACATATGACTCAACAATTACAGGGTTCACCCTTCGTCTATTCATATTAATTCTCATATGTTTAAAGTATTGTTCAATTATTAGCAATAATATTTGGTCTAAATATTACTACTGCGTGTCTTTAAACTTTCCTCATATGAACACAGAGAGGTCACAAGGCCACGCGTGTTACTACATTTTATTTCTCGCCATTCCTGCCGTTAATTGTGCAGTAAAATAATATATATTCAAGCCTTTATCATATCTTATACATTTATTTTCTGGTTTTTACACAATAAGTTGAAGACAAACATATGCAGAATATGGTTTACTATCTATATATGGTTTAATATGGTCTACCTCTGTGACATTGCGATTTTTTCCAGCTAACACATATGTAGTTTCAACTGTCACGATATTATTGTTTTGATCTTCTGCTGAAATGTATCATATTATAGGCTTTCGAAGCGTGATGAATCCATATCTTCGTTGTTGGTTCTTCGGGTTTCTTTACTGCGTTTAGAGTGATTGAATGACCAAGCTTTCAGCAGCGATACTACTGCCGTCTTCAGGATGAAGTAGTTTTTGTATGTAAAAGAGGACTCGGTCATTCGACCATTCTACACGCAGTAAAGAACCAAGGACGAAGATATAGATTACATATTGTCTTGTACGATCTCAACCAATCTCATGTTGATAAAACATTCGCCCAGTCATTAATAGGCGATAAGAAATCAAGGAATTAAGTATACAAATTTTAGTAGAAAGGAAAACTATAACTATCCACCTATTTAGTTCATTAATTAAAACATGTATAGGTACTATGTGTACCTGTACATAGAATTCCCTTGAGAAAGATCCTGGTGTAAATTACTGGAATTGAGAAAAAACTGACTCGATTGAGGTCCTCCATTGAAATTAAGCTTCATTTTCAGTAGATATTATGAAAAAAATATATCTTTGAGAGATTTTTTATTCACGTAATATAATATTATCCAGGTAGCTAGTTACCTTTTTCCATCTCAGATTTCACAAAAAAATGAATAAAAAAAAACGTGCAAATAATAATAGATAGTCGGAAACCCTTTCAATTCATGAATTTAAGTAAGAAGCTGAAGAAAAAGAAATGGTGTTGACAGTGTTTGTCCCGGTGGGATTACTGATTGGTTTATATTGGACTTACTTGACTGATCCATTGAAGAATGGGTTCGGGTCGTGGGTGGGATGAGTGGGACAGAGGGAGATTCGTGATTCTAATGGAATTAAAAAGGGACAGATCTGTTACATTGGGACGTTTCTCACTCCATTTACGTGATTTCTTATAAAGGATTCGGGATTCCGACATCCTTCTCTTTCCAAGGGGGGGTATTATCAATAACTGGTGTATTCAAAGGCTCTATTTTTTATGATAATCAAGAAATACGTAGTATATTTTCATGGAATACCACTAAAACTTCTACCGGTTACCCCCTTATTGGAATATACCATTGGGTAAACAGCAAGCGCTGTGTGAGCATTAAAACATACACAGCATTCTCTTTGCGCAAATATTTACATACCTGACATTCAGAACGGGTCATTGCTGAAAATTTCTGAAAAAGATCGAACACATGACTCTTACTATTTCCCTGATTTGAAATACCACACCCATACAAAAAAAAGATTCAGAAAATGGAACCTCAGTTATGAACTATAAGAAAAGTTAGTTTGATTTGAGGTATACCTAAATTATTTAGGTATGGAACCGGATTTATCTGTACTTACCTATAGCACAGACGGAAATACATTAAGTTTTCCCCCAACAGAGACGAGAGGCATCTTCATTCACATAATGGAGCGTTATGTGAACTCCCTTGGGGAGGAAGCAGGATGGGTGTTCCGACGCTTACGAGTCGGCTTTGGCTGGCTCAAGTGATCACTTTATGCCCAGGGTAACGTTCACCCATTCCACCACATCCTGCTGTCAATCCCGTAAGCGTCGGAACACCCATCCTGCTTCCTCCCTAAGGGAGTTCGCATAACGCTGCATTATGTGAATGAAGATGCCTCTCGTCTCTGTTGAGGGAAAAACTTAAAACACTAGTTTGTCAAAAATAAAAAGAGTGAGTGACAACTCTATAATCAAGTATCCCAGGTGTTTACGGATCTCAAGTCTGAGACTCAATGAGATATCTCAGAAATAAGCAATTAAAATTAATGTATCTACAAATATAATACTCGCATAGAATATACAGAAATCAATGTTTGCTCGTTACGATATTTTCATGCAACCGCTGCTGCGTTTAAATAAATATTTTGATGGGGAAAAACTAATTGCCATGCATTTCTCTCCATCAATCAAACACTTTAAATTCTGCAAATAAAATTGTAAGCAATTAATTAAAAACCAATGGCCTCGCCAAATAAGCTGCATCCCAAATTTTCCAATTTTTAATCCGCCAACACTGCGAAATCTTACTTATAGAATTTGATTCCCCAATAGGAAAACATCCTAACTACACTCTTTTTTGTTTCTTTAATTAAAAAAAATGAATAATTGTATACTTCACAATACCTAATTTATTTATTTATGGTCATTTATAGTACATCACATCAATTATAGCATTAATTTGCAATAATAGAGCTCATTTTTTATTGTCATAAATAACAATACCTAAGCTTGTGTTTTGAAATGGAGTGAGTCGGCATTGGGGATCGAACCTGCGCCCACTAGATTAACACTCTAGAGCGTTACCAACTCGACTATCGACCACCTCTTACTCTTTTAATTATATTTCGTCGACTCCACTAAGTAGCTATCTGAAAATCAGCATGGCGGTGGTGGTCGGTAACTGAGTGTAGAACTTGTTGTCAGTGTTCCTTACCATTTTACAAAACAAGTTATTATAGCTTACTATAAAATGAGAAACCTTATACTATTTCGTTGTCTTTTTGCTCACAGTGCACAATGCTTATTACCATTTTTCTAATTTCTTCAACATAACAGATTATGTTTGCAAACGTCCATAATTTGGGACAACTCTTTCGTGTTAGTACTTGCCGTGCACAATTTAAGTAATTGAATCGTTTAAATGCAGTTACGAGTTTTACTTATTAAGTCCACAAAGTAATCTTTATTGCACTCGCATATTATCTACCCCTTGCAAAATTTTATTTTATGTTTCCAATAAACCATTTTATACGCGATGCTGCCAAATTACCTCCCTGACCCAAAATCCAACGTTGCCCGGCGGTTGTAAAACACGTCTAAAAAGTGCAATAATTTTCGAAATATCTTAAAACAGATACAGACAGCATCCTCAAGATGTGAATATATCAGAGAAATGTTGTTAATCAGGAATAGAAAACCATTACAAAACATATAATACTTTTAGTTTTAAATTATATGTTCAAATCTTGTATGGAAGTGTATGCGAAAACTTCGATTTTGCTTACGGTATAAAAAAGTGACAGAATATCAAAAAATATCTCGGTAGAGTCACCGTGTCTCGCACTTGAAACATTCATCAGCCAAATTACAACATCATATCTTATAGGTAAACTACGGAAGAAATCTCAAGTTTCAATCAATTTCAAAGATTAATTTTCGTATTATAGAGAAAATTTACAAATATCAAATTTGTAACCAAAGTTTTGCGGTTTTCGTAAATTTTTATAACAGAAAAATAGAGAGGCCTTTGTTAATTACTTACTCGTATATTCTTCTTTGGAGCGGCCTAATAGGGTACTTGCATTTTTTTTATCGATCGAAAAATATATTAAATGATAGTTCTACTTACTAGAATTACAAATAAAATTATGAAATGTAATTTTAATTCACCGTTAATTTATAATAATTAATTAAAAATGTTAATTTAACCCATTTTTCTAAGGTGCTCTGAAACGAGCGGTTATCGGTAAACGTGATTGTGACGTCATAACCCCATGAAATTCATAGTCAGAAATTGGATTGTTTGTGGGTTATGTATGGACGAGTTGGGGAACGTGACGTCACAATATGGCGGCCAGTCAAAAACCTATTTTTGCGCTGGAATCGAATATGATACTTTATTTTATAAATATAACTACAAAGATACAAAATTAAAATCTCAAATTGTTGGAAAACCTTAATTTATAGTTAATGTACAGAAAACGAAAATAAAATAAAAACATGCAAGGACCCTATTAATAATATTTTCTAATAAATATGATGCTTGTTCGTGCCCAGAGGTCAGTTCCTTCACCAACAATGGAAGAAACATCCATTCGATAAGTATAAAGCAATGTGGACAACTTTACTGTTGTATTATTTTGTTGTATTTTCAATTAAAATAATTATGATTCATACAAATTCCCACTGGTCTTGCGACCATATACCAGTTTATTACTACTGCTTCCCTCTCGATATGTTTCGTGCCAAATGCATATACGTGCTTGACGTACCTATAATATAATGTTGCATAGGAGTATTCTCAACAGTTGCAATGCTTAATCTTAATATCCATTTGCCAAATTCCCATGTTCTGCCTCTTAAGTTTAAGACTAGCTCAACTATGTCAAACGTTAAGCCAAGCAAGATGCATCCATTATTACTTATTAAGTGCATACAGAGAATAATAATTAATTTATGAAGCAATTTGTTATCCAGGAAATACTACAGTAATTTGTATTACGTTAAATTACGTGTCTCAGTGTGCGGATGCTAAACGCGCTTCCCAGAGAGTTAAAATCGCTGGATGATACGGCCTTCCACGGAGGGGTGAAGAAGCACCTCGTTGATAAAGTACTCGTATGTTACTGCATTGACGATATGTTGAATAATTGATTTTTATGTATGACGAAATGTCAATCAGAGCCCTTTACACTCTGATTGGCATTGATCTTATCTGTTATTGTTAATTGTAAAATTGCATATTATCAGTAAAAATTGACAAGTCCAGGTGCCCAAATGGGCCTACAGACGATAGAAAACAATAAACAGTAAACTAATGTAGGTACGCTAGAGAGACTTGGACTTAGCTGAAGAAGTACGAATCAGGTTAGTCAAGTAGGTAGTGAATTAGTAAAACTACTAGCCTATAGTCTGTATGGGCGTTAAGATCCCACTAATATCCCGCAAATTGATAACAAATTATCATACTTTTCATACACTTTAGCTACCTTCAAATGAACAAAATTTGAGACCATTATTATAAGCATATTTTTTTATATATCGTCCCTTTTCAAACAATAAGCGAAATAGATTTTGTCTCTAACGCTAATGTAATTTTATGCTTTCATTCTCATATTGTTAACAATAATATACCAATTTTACTTAGAGTCAGGCTTATAGGTAACTAGCCAAAATATACGAGAGTGTGTGTTGCAATAATCATCGATACTGTGACAATTAATATGATTTATTGTCATATTTTCAAATATGGCAATAATGTATCTATTTCATAGTATGTATTATGACATAATAATTCCGTTCGTACTGTAGATATTTCGTTTTATGTTTATAATAATCACAATACGCAACATAAATCAATGCAAATAGTGAATAATTATTCAATTAAATTCTCGTTGTTATATTTTAACAATAAATTATGACGTTTAAATATTATCTGCAAACAAAATAACGAACTCTTTACGTTTCAAATATTTAGCTCAGTCCTTTTGCAGCACGAAGTCGGCAAAATTAATAACAGATGGGACTCTATGCAGTATGATACCTTAGGGTGGGATGTTTCAGAATATCAGGCGTCCCCCCCGCCACACCTGACGCGTCACCCCCCTGGCCCCCCGAATAGGTCCCCCTACGTGGTTTTCATCTATTTATCAAAAAATTGTAACAGATAGAAGGAAAATGTTAAGGACAAAAATAGTCCTTAATAAATTCTCTACAAAATAGGTAAAGCACATTTTTTGATAGGACTAGTAATTTACCCGCAATAGCCGGTGAAAATATCGTAATTTTTTAATAAGAACCAAAAATTTTTTATTTTACTCAAATTGCTGAAAATTCATAAGAGCTACAAGAAAATGGTCAAAGAATGAATTAATTGCTATAGTTTTAGCTATAAAATGAGCTATTATTTATTTTTGCACGGCTCATAGTTTTTGAGTTATAACATAAAATTCCAATGACAGAAGTCTTAAAAATGGAACTTTTCATACAATTTGTATTGAAATGCTGTGATATTCAAATTTAGGTTACGCCTGTTTTTCACAAGTATGTGAAAGATAAAAAATGTATTGGAGTATGACTGGATTTTGTAAGTATTTTAAGGTATAATTCTTTAGAAGTTCAATACACTTTTGCCAGCCATATTTCAAAGCCGTATCCCAGTTTTGCAGAAGGATTCGTCAAGATCATTAAAGAAGAAAATTTAGTGTATGTCTGTGTAAGATACGAGGTTCGGCTGAACACTTCGTAGCCCTGAGAAAAAAATGTACAGACCAGTTTAAGTTCATTATTGATATAGATAATTTAAACTTCATTAGGGCTATTTACAAAATTTGAGATCGATAGGACGACGCTGGCACTCTTGGCACCATTTTTATTTCAACGTGTTTGACATTTTTGTGAAAATGTGAAATTGTCAGCTGCGATCCGTGATAAAATATTATTTTATCTAAGGTCATAGACCGACACGAACCATAAAAGAAATATCGGGTTCATTAATGGAGTCTGTTCCATCATATGCCATGATTAGAAAGTAAGTGCCAGATTTTGAATGGGCACAGCAAGGTGTCAAACACAACCCTTGAAGCGGAAAGCAATAAAATGCAGTAGTTCTGGAGAACGTCGATAAAGACATGGATTAATTTTTCAAAGATCGCGGAATTATTAGTTAGGTGATAGCAGAGATTCCAGTGATCTGATTTTAATCAGTAGTGTTCATCTTAACTTCAGAACAGGACTTGTACAAACCCTCGAATCGCCGGGTGCCAATGCTTTTGACCCATATCCTAACCTTGAGGAATCCTTCTGGAAAACTGGGATAATGGCTTTGAAACATGACTGGCAAAAGTGCATTCAACTTCGAAAGGATTATATCTTGAAATACTAAAAAGACCCAATCATACTCCAATACATTTTTTATCTTTCACATGCTTGTGAAAAACAGGCTTAACCTAAATTTTAATATCACAGCATTTCAATACAAATTGTATGAAAAGTTCCATTTTTAAGACTTCTGTCATTGGAATTTTATGTTATAACTCAAAAACTATGAGCCGTGCAAAAATAAATAATAGCTCATTTTATAGCTAAAACTATAGCAATTAATTCATTCTTTGACCATTTTCTTGTAGCTCTTATGAATTTTCAGCAATTTGAGTAAAATAAAAAAAATTTGGTTCTTATTAAAAAATTACGATACTTTCACCGGCTATTGCGGGTAAATTACTAGTCCTATCAAAAAATGTGCTTTACCTATTTTGTAGAGAATTTATTAAGGACTATTTTTGTCCTTAACATTTTCCTTCTATCTGTTACAGTTTTTTGATAAATAGAGGAAAACCACGTAGGGGGACCTATTCGGGGGGCCAGGGGGGTGACGCGTCAGGTGTGGCGGGGGGGACGCCTGATATTCTGAAACACCTCACCCTAAGGTATCATACTGCATAGAGTCCCATCTGTTATTAATTTTGCCAACTTCCCCATACATTGATTTCCTAAAGTGACTGAACTAATTCTCACCAATTAAATATCACAATTGGTGTCGGGAAATAATTACACGAGAAAAAATAACACGGGAAAAAATATCGCATTGAAGAAATATCACACGGAAAGATTTTCACGGGGAAGAAATAACACATTTTTATTTATAATCAAAATTTATTTATGATTTAAAAGAGATAGGTACGTAATCTAGTACATTTCTATGAAAGTATTGATATATTTATTGGTTAATTTAATTATCTATATAATTTAATCTAAAAGTTCTAAATTTTATCTTTTTTTTACTCGGAGGCATAACTTTGCCAACACACTTCTCAGTATTATCAGCCAGAAGAGTCTACATATTATCATTCATGATTGACATATAAACTCATCAGCTTTATACTGGGAAAAATCACCAATCCAGATATCACGGATATCCCAGGATTAGGCTCAACGCGGGGCCTAAAATACAAGCATTGTGCATGAAATATCAGTATTTGGAAATCGTCTTACAATATTGCAAGTATTTGCATTTTTATGAATAAATTTTATTCTTTTATTTTATTTTTTTATTAGCGATTTTGGTATTGTACCTGTAGCTGATAACTATGTATTAATAAATATGAATAACAACTAAATAATAAATTTGATTAAAAATAAAAATGTGTTTCTTCTTCATGTGATATTCTTGCTTGTGTTATTTCTGCCGCGTGAAATTCCTTCCGTGTGTAATTTTTTACCGTGTTATTTTTTAGCCTATCATTTTTTTCTGTGTAACTTTCCTGTGTAACTATGTAACCATCACAATAAACGAAGCGTTCCGCCATTTTGTGATGCCGTAGATACAAGTTACAAATTCAATAGTTGCCATTTTGTCGTGATTTACATACGGTAATAAATGTTTGTTTTTGTTATCAATTTTCGATAAATTTATTATTAATATAATGTAAATGCACGATTTTTATTTTATTGTTTACTTTTAATCGTTGTAAAATTGCGAAAATTAATATCCATATTTGTTTTTAATAACGTCATTATAAAATGTTTTGCAATAATGGTTGGTTTAAATGTATTTTTTCATGTACGTGTTTTCCCATAAATTTAATAATGATATTATTATTATTCCACGCACTCAATTTTTAAACCCAATTAGTCATGATGTGGGATAACCAGAGATCGATGTGATTTGTTTGTAGATTTGTTTTTCAGTTAATCGTGTAGTGATCAGGTGCTCCGACGTTTCGGCGAACCTACTGTCGCCTTGGCCATGGATTGTGATTGATCTCATCAATCCAAGGCCACAGTAGGTTCGCCGTAACGTCGGGGCATCTGATAAACCCGAAAAACAAATCTATACATAGTAGTAAGAAGTAGTTTTTTGGACACTCCAAATATTGTTAAAAAAAAGGGGAAGCAATATTCTACAACAACTACATACGCAATGTATAATTTAAAAAAAATAATATGGTTTTGCTGAAAGAAATCAGCTCGCCCTAGTAAAAAAATGTGTAATTATTACATACTATCTTCGCATTTTAAAGTAAAATGTTTAGCTAATGGAATAAACACAGAAGGTATGCCCTTAACTTCATTACGCTTAATTCAAAAAATCATTTTTTTTAATGAGGCGTTTATGACGTCATAACGCGATAATAATTAATAAGAATAATTATTATGAGGGTCACCCTATTTGTCCCACCATTGTCTTTAATGATGATGTCAATGTAAGATCCACACTGGACGGCGAATTCTTCTGATCGGACCCACACCGTCGGCCAAAGTCTTGGAGAACAATTGAGTTGTGAATGCTATGAAATTATTATTACTTGACGAATTGAAATGATAACGACACGTCGATGTTTTTTTTTCGATGCATCGATATAAGTTTTTGTAAAATTCAAAACCAAATGCGATTTTGCACACTTGTTTCTTCCACCTGGATATTTCCATATGGGGGGGATGTTGGATAGCATTATTTTGGTAATAATATATATTATGTTTGTTCCATCAGTAAATTTCACGCTGAGATTTTCATTGTCACGGAGAGTTCAAAAATTAAAATTGGATAATGTATCTAGAGCCAAGGGTGTAGATATACAAAGAAAAGTCTGTTAAATTGTTTTTTCTTAGTCACTAAAGTTTCATATTTTTACACCATACATACTCATAGTTGGTCAATGTGACAAACAAGCACTGAAATTTATTCAATTATCCAACGTTAGTTTTTTCAAACAGCTTTTTTTTTGCTTTCAGCGAACGCCCAAAAAATCGCAGATAATCATCGATCTGTCTTTCTTCGATGCGTAATAGTGATATCCCATCACTATTCTCCGTTGATGATGGTTCACATGGGGTCAATATGGCGCATCACCAGTAATAAATTACATTGAGTATTTTGATGTCTTCATCATCATCTTAGTTAGAATGTTAAGACGATCGATCGATGAAAAAATACCATCGACACAATGTTATTCATTGTATTTTGTGTTGAATGATGTATGTATTAAATTTAACTAAATGGTTCTTCGAATTCTGTTCTCACTAGTTTTTGTACCTGTCGTATTTCGGGTAACCGACAGATTAACAAACATACCGGTTTTGGAATGTTGAGAGTTTTGACCGAATGTTCTTTGTGAAAATTCATTATAGTATTATTAAAATCATAACACACATTTTAGGAGTTGACTGTAAGATATTGCTTTTGCGATAAGTTCCCCCACAGACTTTGAATGTGTTAAATAGGGGACTAATTAATTGACACTTTCCTAAACCTATACAAAGCAAAAATAACACTTCGTATTGGTCTGACGATGTACACGGAAGTGTTCGTACCGATTTATTTACTTACAAAATATCTCTATTTCTTCTTCGTATTCTTGTTGTAGGTCCAAAGCCCTGTTGTTTGAGAGTGGTTAGTCTCTTGCTAGGTCGACTTCAATCTATTTATCCACCTCTTTGGTAGTCTGTCCGGGAGTCGCCTACTTTGGGTTTGGCCACGCGGCACAATATGAGGGAACATGGATGGTTCTACTCTCCTCACATACGCATACCAGTATCTGATAAAAAATCTATCTATTTACTTTGTTGGGTTGACGTAGAGTATAGAACGCCAACAAATCCTATCTATAGAGATCTTAATAGATACACCAACTTCTTGATCCAACAACATTCATGCAATTTATCATGCACGCTCTGCAATTCCTTTAAGTCCCTTTCATTTAAAATTCGTCCATCCTTCAGGATCTGATCTGATGAGTATCAGAAAGAAAAGGCATAAGGTAGTTATTAATATGTATAAAAGCTGGCAGCCCTGCTCCATGGAGTTCTATACAATTACGAATATAATAGTTTTAACTATATATAACTCAATTCTGTCTCAATTGAGTCATCAATAGGCCATAAATATATACGTTGTGTTACAATATTATCTAGTAACAGTAATACAATACTATGACCGATGGATATACTCGTAGATACTCCATAGTGTAGAATGCATAACATAGCATAATCCCTACTAGACCAGGTTTGTATGTAACTACATACAAACTCATTGTTCTAGGGTACCTACTAGTAAGATGCAATATAAACAATGTAACAGAGATGTTCATTTATAAACCTCACAAAAAACAGTATATTTAATATCATGATATTATACAATCAAATCCTGAAGATCTCCCCATCTTTTTCTTCTTCCTCAGCCTCTCAGATCCATAGTTGGATATAATATTCCCATTTTTGTCCTTCACAATTCTGTCAATATCAAAATCAGGGAAATGCGAAGGTTCTTGCTGGGCCGTGTTTTGACAATATCCGTTCAATAGTTAGCCAAGAAGAGCTCTGTTTTAAGCCCACGCAGTTCTTTCACTGGAAATCGTTCTTACGACGGTGGCATCGGAGTATTAAAAGTGACATTGGAAGAAATTAGGTTATCCATTGCACAAAACAGCTTTAATTAAAAATGATTATTGATGAATTGAACAACCTTGATTGTATTGTCGAGCAGTACAACACGATACCGTTGAATTATGGTTGAAAATTACATTTAACGAGCGAACGAGCACGACATGCCCCAGGCCCCGCCGACTGCCCGACGTGTAGGGCTGGGGCCCACACCAGCCGGGCAGCCGTGAGATTCAACTATCATCCGCTACTAAAATAACACTATAATAAATACAAACATACCTCTTTACTTTATGTACACAAATTAATATCAACTGTACATAAATAATTTATTCACAAGGACGAATTTTCTGTCTTGTAACTTTTTGGCTATGCCTCCACTCATTAATTGTATTTGATTAATTGTGTACAACTTTATATTTATCAAGGTTGGTTTGAACTGTTGCGATCAGCTCGCCTTGGTGAAATTTTTTTTAAGATGCACATGCATACTCCTGTCACTAGTTACCCCACATTCCGAGAAATTCTGTAGAATAAACATAATCTTTGTCAGTCTCTCATCTATATTCAAACTCTTCCAATATATTGTTAATCTATAAAATTAATTTTATCACAGTGTTCATTATTCATCTATGAATTTTATAAGTCTCTCGTGCATTCGTTTAGAATTCTATCACCTTCCAAATGTTCTCATACGATATTACTAATTGTACATGTCCACAAAAGTCACAACGCAAACATAAATACTTTTCTTTTCAGGTACAGAATTAGTGGATAAGTAACCAAATCTTGTAGAAGTATTGGATTTCTTGTATCTTGGTATAAGAAAGTATATTGATCATTTTATTTATTTTTATCCGTTAGAACTACCATAATTGCATTTCAGATGATACCTAACAATAATAATTTAAAGTTTATGATAGTCTTGGTGCATTACTTGGATACAGTTCTCTTAGAAATAACATCTAGGAACTATTATAGTTTGTGGATACCAAGAAAGCATGGAATACTGTTTGCAATGGAACTGTGTTGAGATGTAAAATGTTTAATCGTTCTTTCGAAATAGTATTTCATTATTTGTGATGTCTTATAGTAATGTGTAAAAAAATTAAATGTTGCCAACATTACAGCCTTTATCGATCCTTGCGTAAAGCGAATATTTTGCTTTCGAAGCCATCTTAAATTTTATAGGTGTTGTTTTCTTTCCCCAACTGATATCTTTCAATCTGACTAAGAAAGTGGGCAAAGGCTCTTTTCGTAACCCAAGAATATCTTCCTGCAAGATGCGAACCAGATTATATGGAAAGGGTTATTCCAAATCGCCTTAGATGTGGGATTGGGATCTGTCACGAAATTAGGGAGCGATGGGGCTTTTTAGAACGAATCCAGCGCGCGTGACTGCGGTGTAACGATGACCATGCCACACGTATTAAAGGTTCATTGTGCCCTATCACATGCACTATGGAAGATATTTTCAAATCATATGCACTGTACTGAAGATCAGTTCGATTAGTCTTGTGGCTTTCGACACGCTAAATACATAATTATTATCAGTACTCTGTTAGGGCAGCTCGATGTTCGATAGTTTTTTTTCGTTCATCTATCCTCGATGTTTTTACATCACTATCTTCTACCATATTATTTCCTGTAACTTTTCATGCATTGCGACGTTCATGATTTATTGCGCAACTTTCATGATGATTCCGTTTCCAAGTTTGACACTTGGAAAATGAACTTTTAACGTTTGAATGGTGGATTTTAAAAGACTATGCTTTTACCTCTGCAGTTTTTTTTAAATACAAAAATGAAGGCGCCACTAACACTGATTAATGTGAGCACTTTTCCAATATATGGTTCTCGATTCTGTTAACAGATATAAATTAATATGAAATGATAGATTTGCTAAGAAGAATGTGTGTTGAGATATACTTAGTGTAAAAAATGAAGTTATTGGAGACTTGTGTGGCTATAAAACGGATGTTTTCAGCTACAAAATATTCCGACAGGATAGAAAGTTCAGTGATTCTATAAGATACTCATACAATTCCAATTGTCGTCGATCACTCATAGTTTAGACTTCCATATACATTTATCATGCTTAAATTGTAATTTGTGATTTATTATTCACCGATCCAGTTTTTAAATGTTTCATCTATATGTAAAAACCAGGCCTTCTTATTGTTCAGCCGTCCCTCCACTGCTGGATATAGGCCTCTTCTAACGTTTTCGAAAATTTTCTACTTTGAGTTTTGCTCAACCAGTTTCTTCCTGCTACTGGGACTACATCATCTATCCATCTTTTTTGGGGTCGCCTTACAGGTCTTTTGTTCTCCCATGGTCGCCATGTTAGGATTCTGGTTTCCCATCTCTCATTTTCCTGTCTCGCAACGTGGCCTGCCCATTGCCATTTTAACTTAGCGATACAGTCTGCCAGGTACCCTTATTTAAGCCTTTTTTGTTTGATTCACAATCAGGACCTGTCTCTACACAGACCCGAATACCTCCATTTACGAATCATGATAAACTAAACTGTTGTATCATAAAGTGATACGATACATTGTCAACAGCAAGATCCGAACCCACAAACTCCCGTTTACAGGATCTGGGCTTGTGTATACAAACCCAAATGCTTTCGTGCACATTACACAGCAAGATAAAAGCTCCTGAAATGCAGACTTCATCGCCAGCACCGGGATTGGAACCCGGCACCTCCATAAAAAATGTCCGCGCTCCAACCAACTACGCCAATCACTGGAAATAATATTCGATACTTGTCATTTTCGGTCATAAATCCTGTGGGCATGTTGAGAGAATGAAAAATGACAGGATGACAAAAAAGATATATTTGAGTGAGCGAAGAGGGGTGAGGACGCGCGGCCGCCCGAGAGTGACCTGGGGTGAAACTTTCTAATGGTCTCTCACCCGAAACACGCAGATAAAATGCACACGAAAAACGCCCTTATGTATATCGCCGTAAGGGTCATTTTCCATAAACATTTTATCTACGTGTTTTGGGTGAGAAAGCTTACAAAGTACCCCCCCTGGTCCGATCATGTCGACCAGATCCTCAAGGATGGACGCGTTTTGAGTAAAAGGAATCGGAGAGCGTGTATGACAAATTGCATGAATGTGACGGAATCTAGGAGTGTGTGTAAGGATAGGGCTGTCTGGTGCTCTGTCTTCTCTGCCTACCCTGCAAGAGACGTGGCGTGAGGGTATAGATAGATAGATAGGTGGATAGATAAATCCTGTTGTTTTAGTATTATTTGTACGAATATACTACTTACTTTTGCAAACCTCCTTCGTAATATTGATGACAACAACAACAAGAAATAAGCAAGTTATTTCAACAGTTCCATAAACTATAACACTTGACGAAGAACATTTTAAAGTAGGTACAAAATTAAGCTAGTTAATTTTCATTTAGTTTCCACAATTTTCCTACTAAAACCTCAACTCGGAGTAAACTTCCTTCTCCCGTCATCCGTCCTAAACCACTCCGCCACCCCTCAGGAGACCAACTTTCCAAGGGGGGAACGTCTGAAGATTTCTATTTTCTTCACCGCAACTCTCTAACAACTAGCGGATACCTCGGTTCTCCACTTGAGAATATAAATGTACTCGGTTCTCTCTACCTGTAAACGATATCTATCTGTTTGTGAAACCAAAAATACATCGTTGTGAATACCTGAGCAAACATTTGTAAATACATTAGTGCTTTTGAATATTTACTCATTTATTATAGTTCTATTCAATTCCATCCTCTAACGCCGCATCCCTTACGGGCTAGACAGAAGTGATCACAAGATTTTCCTAACATTGCACATTACACACTCATGCCATTCGTCATACATATTCTACGATTCCTTTTACTCAACATAATAATGTCATTATTTCTCACAGAGAGTACTCATCTTCTTCTTCTTCATGTGCCTTGTCGGGTCCCCCCAACGTTGGCGATCACTTGAGCGAACTTGTCTTTGTCCTGCGCCGCTCGGAATAGCTCCCCTACACTCCGGATGCCGGTCCGTTCCCTTATATTCCGCAGCTAGGACATCTGTCTTCTACCGGGCCCTCGGCGTCCTTCAATTTTCCCCTTCAATATCAGTTGGAGAAAGTGGTATTTCACCCAGATATGAAATTTTCCGGACCTTGATAGATGACAAAACAGCTCCTTATCAACTCTAGCTCGCCTCAGGTACTCATACATTCGCTTCATAGTGCGTCTATATTTTTTTCATCTCCTTAGATTGGCCAACAGTAGTGACGTTCCAACAGATCATCGTCAAATGTCACCTTGTCGCGGCCTGTATGTTAATACTATTGCCATCGCCTCGCCTAGTCTAGCCAATAAATGTATCCCATGGATACTTACTTACTATGGAAACTTAGCGACTGTCTGACTCTTCTGTCTTTCCATTTATTGAGTATAAAAAAACTAATATCGCTGCAGAAGACTGAAAAAGAGGGAGAGATGTTCGCACATGTGGAAACCTTTTAATATAATCGTATTATGTCTCGTAATATAAAAGCCCTCATTCCCTCTCGCTCTCACACTCTGTGCCCTTATTAGTACGTACCCGCGAAAATTCACGGAGCCTGGGTGAGCAGATGACATTAAAAACAATGGAAAAATCCTGTCTTCAAATATGGACGATTAAATGGACGATTACTGATAAGCACAAGAAAAAAATAAATCAGTTCACATTTTTTTATAGTGTCGGTCACAGTGTCACGTGACCACGCCGTTAGACGAATATTTTCAATGACAGCTAAAGGCACTGCGATCGCGAATTGTATTAAATACCAAAATAAAAAATGCTATGTATAATATTATTTTAATGAAATATTTTGTAAAGCTCCTAAATCGAATTAATTATTAAAAAAAAAAACAAAACACTATTAAGTATTGTTTTAGCAAATCATAAATTATTAGTGTTTATTTCATTTTTTCTGGTGTTAATCAATGACTTCTTACACTATATTATCAAAGATACACTGGTGCCGTATATCTTGTCTTGTCTTGAAATAAATAAGTAAATAAATAAACGTGCAAAAATTGCCACGGTCCTTCGTTACATTCATACCCGGTTTAAACGACAATTATGTAAGTTGATTAGTAAGTACGCATGGAGACATCGTGCCATCTCTATTACTTCCTATATGATAATACTCTCCTTTCTCTCACACACATGTTGCTACAATGTTTCCCTCCTTGTTTCCGCTTCCTGATTGAAGGATTGTCACCACTAAACAACCCACATTCGCAGTAATAATACTTATTATGATTCAATGGCAAAGTGGCTGAACTACTTCATTTCTTCATTACCCAAAAGTTCTATAGGCACAGCATCTTATTTTAATGTATAAATACTTAAGTAATTAGTTATAAAATTTGATCAAATTTGGCAAAAATTTTCTGACAATAATGTGAATACTTGTGAGCACCACTAGATAATTTACTTATTTGTGTTTGTTTTGTGTTGTGTTAATAATATACTTGTATATGTGATGTCTGTTTGTATTCCAATTTTAAATTAATTAATTAATTAACTAAATAAAAATAAAAGATAGGTATACTCTCTCCTCTACACACCATATCCCATTTATTTGGGGACGGCGTCTTAGATCCTCCCTCTCCATTTTCCCCGATCGACCTAGTCTTCTGGAGTAAGCTCCATGTCCCCTCTGATGGTCTCCTCAAAAGACAAGGGAACCTCCTTGGATAAGGACACTGAAAGAAAGTAATTTTGGGGTGGGGTTTGCCGGGGGGCTCCCTTAAGGGCCTGGGCTCATCTCTTGATAAGATTTGCGGGTGCGGGTAAAGAGCTCGCTATTAATGCGCCTGAGCTACTCGAGGTTGTGGAGGATTTTCTCACAAAAAAATAATTTTAAAAAAATTAGAATCTGAAACACCTTCTCCTACTTTCTTCAGTTTTTAGGTATCTGTAGACCATTCTGTAAACTAATCGTAAAATCGTAAATTAATCTTTACTGGAATTAGGAATATAGAAATCCATATCCATTAATAAACTGATGTATATTTTATTATATTATGCGTAAGTAATAAATTTCTACATAAAATTTATTTTACGACCGTTCGTAAAAATCGCCGTATATTACAGGTGCATCGTAAAGTGCAATAATATAAAGTAATATAGTTTTATATTATTTTATGGGAATAAGCAATACACTATAAAATTTCAGCATCTCAGTCAGTAGCCAAGTTAATCCATAATAATGTCGCACTTTTATTTGTTTTTTTTTATTTACTTTTACCCTTATGCTACATCCAGATATAATTCCTTTCGAGTTGACTATAAGATATTGCTTTAACAATAAGCCTATTTTGCAATACTTTCTGGCTGATAAGATTTATTTACTTGCATAATTCGTCTCACTTTATATTTCAGAATTACTTACAAGGGTGTGCTTATCGCAATTGTGCAACATATTCCAATACATTTCTTCTCTTATCAACACAAAATTTAGTAGTTTTTTCAGCAGATATACAGAAAATGACTTTCCATCAGGCTTATGACTGATAATCGGATGGTTTAATGTGATCACTTTACACTTACTTAACACTCAAAGTTCATCCATTTGAAAATTCCGATGTCCTCACATAACATAAACTGTGATTTTCATAAATAATCTCAGTATCGTATTGTTGAGATTTGTATTAACCGCCTTATAAGTATGGTATCAGTCGTAGACTGTAGATGGCGTTGTTGTCGCCAAGCGCGTTTTGACAGCACGATTTTTGTACGACCGCGAGCCTGTCTCTCTCTGCTCAGCCGCCTTAGTGTTAAGAAGTCTTTAATTTGTAAAGATATAATGTGAAAAAGAATTAATGTGGAAACTTACATAAAAGTATTTTAATCAAAGCCAATGAAACCTGAACACGTGTTGTTTTAAGATTCAACCGTTTTGCTTTTGAGTTTTAAATCCATATAAATTGCCTTTCAAAATATGATGTGTCAGTAATTCCATAATATTGACTTCCCGCGTGGAGATGAATTCCCCCAAAGCCTTATTTTATTTTATACAATCATTGTACCGGAATAGAAAACATCAAATATACTCAGTAGTCTACCCTACCTCTCACTCGTCCTTTTAAGCTTCCATTCATTAATGTTATTATTTTCACCATAGAGCTTTCTCGGAATTGAGCTTTTAGTAAAAATCAAAGATGACATGACATTTTTTATTGTATTTATCAATTTTTTTATTCCTTAAAACCTTTGCTCCGGGCCCCGCCCCACCCACAGCCGAGTCGCACAAAAAATACAGTTTTTAGCACTTTCCTTAAATAGAGATTTTAAACAAAGATTTGATTATATTTGTACATTTAACATATCTCTATATATTGTTCACCAAAAGTGTAAATAAATAAAATTTAAAAAAAAGTTAACTTGTAGTAATACAAAGAAACCAATGTCAAAACACCTTAAGTATTTAAAAAAAAGATATTATATATTTTGACACTCCTTTGCTCGGCTGCGGGTGGGAAATAATTAGAAGCTGGTCTTAGATCCTTTCAAGATATCTCATTTTCATGTGCATATTTCTTATGGTAAGCTGGCAGAGATCGCAGCATTGCAATATAATCGCCCTAGTGAACAAATGTCATGATTTATATTTTTAATGTTAACATCTCTCAGTGTCTTGTTCACCAACAGTGTAAATAAATAAATAAGTCTCTCGCTGGTTGCACAACATCGTAATAAATTTCTATGTTGAAGTTGAGTATTTTGGTTGTATGCTGTGAAGATTTTTTATTCCAACAAAAGTGTTAGAAGAATCATTTTGCGGATTTTTTTGTAAAACACAATAGGCAGTCTTAAAAAGTTGAAAATTCGATAAATATCTTCACTGGGAATAAATTTCCCTATTATGATGAAATAACATTAGAGGAGATTAAGTATACAGAAGGCAACCGTTTGGTTACTCAGTGGCGTTGTATAAACTCAGATAGTCCATAATGATAATAAACTCGTGCTTTTATAAATTATTATGAAAAGCAGTGGTGTAAACGTTAACGTAAACAAGCAAAGGTCCTACAACAACTTAAATATTGTTTTTTTATTATCGTTATTCATTATTTTTCTCTGGATGTTCGTGGTTCTGATATATCATTGCGTATGCAAAAAATCGGGGTACAACTATTTATTTTTTTTCTAATTTAAAAAATGTATCTGGGATTATCGAAATAAACCCAAATTCATCTTTGTACACTTCACAGAAAGCTTAAAAGCTTTTGTTGTGAAGTGGAATAAGTTGGGTATTGAACCCGCGCCCACAGGATTAACAGTCGAGCACGTTACCAACCACGCTACCGACCACCTCAAAATAATACCTCGCAAGAGTCAAGTACTTCTGTTTTTTTTTTTTAATATGTTATGTGGATCGGTAACGCGATTTAAAATCGATGAAGTGTTAGACCTTCCCACCCTTGTACGTTTACTAGGGCTAACCAAAAAACGAAGAGCGATTTAGACTGGCTAAATTAGTGCTAAAAAAATATTATTCCAAAAACGAATGACGATTTAACGTCAATTAAATTTTAGAAAGAAAATTTTTAACGTAAATTCGTAATCGATTTCTATTCCAGTAGCGCTACAACTCTTGGCTGCATTTAAAATTAGTCGCCATCTAGAGCAACAGTCCTCTGGTTCGCATCCGGCATTCTGTTGCAGTCAGTTGTGACTGCATCAAGCCAGTAATGCTTTGGCCTTCCTCCTCGTCTTCTTCTTCAACTCTATAACTAAGGTAGTTAATCCATACCACTGGCTTAGAATTGTCACTGAGTACAGAAGTTAAGTAAACCTTGATTATTATACACCGTTTGTTATAATGTCTAAGCGAAATAATGTTTACTAAACACGCTCTATATATTTACTAAAACATGTTTACACGTTACAAGTTATGTGTGTTATAAACTATACACAATAAGGTGTGATTGAAATATCAGGAGCTGCTACTTTTAATAGACACAGTATGAACAAATAACTACTAGAAAAAAATGTTTCAATATCGCAGTCAGCATTAATGTTTAACAGCATTTGTGACAAGCCTGCGCCTTAATTTGAGTTTTGATGCAACCACTATTGCATGCATGTTATTTTGTAATTTAAGTCATTTTTCTCTTTAACCATAGTAGGTATTTAATTTTTTAATAGCCTATATCCTAACCAGGGGTCTTCTTCATCTTATACTGACCGAAGACTGCTAGGACCTGATTGTGCAGAGTCTGCTGCCTGTAGAGTCCTAGCTGTCTTTTGAGGGGCTACATCTTTTGGGGGTCTTCCAAGCATTCTTCTCGCATCTGGTTTTCCATGTAGGGCAAGTTGTGACAGTCTTTGAGAGTCCATTCTTCCCATACACTACTTACTTACTGCTAGCCACCTGCGTTCCACTGCTGGACATAGGCCTCTTCTAAACTCTTCCACTGTCTTCTATCTTGGGCTATCTGCTGCTATCTACGACCCATAAGCTGGACAATGTTATCTGTCCACCTTTTCTGTGGTCTTCCTACACCTCTTTTGTTCTTCCAGGGCCTCCACTTCAGGATTTTAGGTGTCCATCTGACACTGTCCTGTTTCGCCACGTGTCCCGCCCACTGCCACTTTTGCTTTACTATTCTTTCTGCGATGTCGGCAACTTTTGTTTGACGTCTGATCTCCTCATTTCTAATTTTATCTAATTTTATCTTCCCATATGATCTCTCGAAAACCTTCTCCATTGTCTCCTCCATCTGATAACATCCTGGATATCACATCTCACTCTGACGGTATTTGTTGGTAGTATTTATGTCACTAAACTATATTATCACGATTATCAAAACAAATCACTACTTATCACGTAATTTTTATAACAGTTAAACTATTAGCATTGCTATTATTCGCTGCTCCTTTTAATTCCCACTACTTTCAGAGTAATTCACACAACATTATAAACTACCCACATCCGTTCATGATATTAATTTGACGTTTTGTTGATACAATCATACCATAAATATTTCAGAATAGACAACACATGAAAGATATGAGTATTAGTAATATTACTAGTTGGTTCAGAACCTACCTGGGAAATTTACGGAGGATTAAATACGTTTTGTATTAGAAATCGCAGTTTTGCGATAAGTTCGCCCTAGTGAACAATGCTTCATAATTTTTTGTTGTACGCCCAATTTGTATTGTAAAAACCTACAGGTACTTTGCTCTCTTCGTCTAGACACACTAGTTTTGAAGGTTTTCCCACATTGAGTCATTATGATCATCACCAGTCCCCCTCGCGTTCATTGTTGAACATAGGCCTTCCCCATAGATCTTCATAGTTCCTTTTGCTGGGCAAATTCCGACCACCTATCTTGAGGCCTTCCGGCACTTCTTCTGCTTGTTCCAGATAACCACACCACAACTTTCTTTGTCCACCTAGAGTGTAACTCTAAAACAAAAAAAAGATAATTATCATATTTAGATACCACATGAAAATGTACATATTTGTTATATTTTAAAAGTGAAACTTCTATACTTTGTAATTCTGTAGGAAACAAAGGCCAAAGCGGACAAATACTTGACTTTTATTATAGTAGATAGCTATGTTGGTAGTGCTGGTACCACAGATCAGAAAGCACTCAATGCATTTCTTTGATTATTAATTCTAAGCATTATTCCATGTGTACACGCTGATGGTGTTTACAGTAAATATTTTGAAAATGGAATACAATCTTCTTTGAATTCAATCGTTTTCTTTCGTTTGATGCAACCATAATAATTGTAAACACGTGTAATTAATGGCTTGGTACCAAGAATGACGTCACAGTCATTTCCCACGGCTTTAAGGTTCAAAATCGCGTGAACAATAGCATGATAAAATGGTAAAAATAGCGTTTTTTTTCATTTTTTGGGGTTAATTTTGCGTCTATCAAAAAACTTTTACGGTTATTGCCTAGATTTTAATGCATATTATAAGTACAAAAAAAATACTCCGCGACTTTCGGGAAACGAGTTTTTGTCTTTCAGAAAAAAGATCAGATGTGTTTTTAATTTTTTTTTTTTTTTTGAGAAATCTATATAAGATATAAAAAATCTTTTACGGTTATTCTTTAGATAAATATTCAATGCATCTACCCTATTTTGTTCCATAGCATATTTAGTAACGGTTGTCAAGATAGAAGGTCTCCCGTTTTTAGAAATTTTTGAAATGTCGGTATGCATACTCTTAATTACAACACAAATTCCAAATCACACATTAAGCATCATTAAGATGTTGCAGGTTTTCACGATGATCCATATGTAGATTTGTTTTTTTTCGGGCTTGATCGTGTGAAGATCTGATGATCGAACGTTTCGGCGAACATACTGCCACCTTGGTCACAGATTGTGATGTTGTGTGTATGATGTGGTGAGGAAACGTCGTATCATCAGATCTTCACACGATCAAGCCCGAAAAAACAAATCTACATCATTATGTTGTTCGTAATTGCCACAAATTCCCTATATTCAACACATCACAGATTAGTGAAACCCGATTCAGCAGTGCAATAGCCCTATTGATCAGAGAATCTTAATGCAATCTTACTGAAATATTATGGTGACTATTGATATTCTTTGTCTATTCATGGGAACAGTACATAGTAAACCCTCTTTTTGTTTAAATTATGGTGCTTTATATAAATGCCTTGTTTGAATAGAATTGAATGTTGTTGTAGGTTGGCTGGTAGATATTTATTGTATAATAATATACTTGCGTATTTCAATAGAAGAATGGAGTTTATTCCTGAAACGATTTATTTTTGTTTCAACGCTTATCTCAAACATGCTTTATTCAACTGTTATTATTTACTAAATGAATATTTAACCATCTTTCATAGGGACGGAACAACGTTCGTAACATCGAACCAAATAAAACGCGAATCACTTGCTCGGGAGAACGGGCTTTCTCATTCGCCGGCCCTGCAGCTTGGAATAAGTTACCAATAGATGTAAGAAACATAGATGATCTTGATAAGTTTAAAGAAGCCTTAAAGACTCGCTTGTTTAGATTGTGTTATTTATTATTATCGTATCATCTACGAATACAAAATAATACCAGTGGCAAATCCAGGATTCATTTCTGGGAGAAGGTAGGACAGGCGAGGTCGAGGACCTCAGATTGATAACCACATACAGCTTTTACTCTTATCCTGTTTTTTAAACATTTTTTTTAGAATTGGACTTGCCGTCTTTGTCAGACCATAAGCTGCTAAAATTTCAACCCCCTCACCTGATTTGAGAAAGAGGTTTTTTTTATTGACGTGACAATTAAATAAGAGCCGCTTACAATTTTTATTATTAAGAGTTATTCAATTTATTTTTCTTTTCCCCCTTTTTTCTCAGCCCAAGCTCCCCCCATCGAGAGAACCAGCACGTAAATCCACATCATGAAATAAATTAAAATTTCGATGGACTGTTCGCATCTCTGCAAGTATTTGCCCACTTTGAACTCTTTCATCTCTCTCATGCACATGCCCACATCTACATCCCATCTCCCTTCATCCTTGAATACAATCAGTTCGCGCACGCACATGCACGCCCGCATACCTCCAACGTGCAGGTAATATGCTTCACTATTTTATTTATTTTATCTTTCACTTCATAAACAAAATTTCCCGCAGTTTTTCAGCGCCCACCAAACGAGGTTGGTAAACACTTTCATAAAGGTTATTCGTTCGTACTCTATTCGATTTTTATTTGAAAAAGCATACAAAGCTTGAATGCACTTTCCATAAAATTTACCCATGTGCATCTAAGTATTTACATGTTATATTTGGTGGATTCACAAGTGGTTTGAACGTATTGAGAGGATGAATGGAGAGAGGAAACCCTTATTCAGTGACCTATAATATCAAGGTCATTAAGAACTTGTTTTCCTAAAGTCCTTCAAGACTTTTTTTAACGCATGAAAATTTTTTACTGTGACCAGTAATGTCTTGAAAGTCAGGGTTTGACAAAAAAATACGAAAAAAAACATAACTCGAAAACAAGAAAGAATCGCGTAACATAAATCGGGGTAAAGGTACCCCCAGAGGTGCTCTATCTCTAGACTTCCGCTTGGTCGTACTTTCTGGGACACTCTGTATAATGTTCATTAGGTTTTAAACCCTTTGATAAGTTCCGATAAATTTTACTTTGATTTTCACAAAGGCATTTAAAGTGGAAACAGTTTAGATTTTACTGAAAATATTAAAAGCATTTAGCTATTATTTTATTTTTAATGTTAAGAAAATATTATTCCTTATTAAATAACTATACTAGCTATTCGATAATTATTATTTTCAGTTCACTTTGATCTTTCCTTTAAAACATTCTCAAGAAACATTATTTAAAGTTTTTGCATCTCTAATATTATTGGGCATTAAAGAAATACTACATTTACTTATTTATACAAGGCACACAGACAATGAATATGATAAAACAAGAAATGTATAAGACAAGTGGTAAATCAATGCCCTATTGCAGGTGCACACAATTAAGTCAAAATGAATGTAAAAATTCTTGATTAAAAAATCAAGTAATCAAATAAAATAAAATGATAATACTGTATAATTTGTCATACAAAAAAAAAACAAAAATACACAATGAAAGGTCATAATATGATCAAAAAATTCCCTAGTAAAATAGTGGGTTGGTACACCAAGGTTGCCAATTGAAATAATGGATTGTCCATGTTTTGATGACATTTTCTCCCTAAGCTTTTATTCTCCATCAAAATAGCGCATCCTAAAATCCTTTTACATTTTGAGAGTATGCAACATGCATATTGACATTTCAAAAATTTCTAGAAACGGGAGACCTTAGATCTCGACAACCGTTACTAAATATGTTTTGGAAAAAAAATAGAGTACATACATTGAACCTTTATCTAGGGAATAACCGTCAAAGATTTTTTATATCTTGTATAGATTTCTCAAAAAAATATATTAAAATAGTACAACACAGACACTGAATACACATAGAAATAGATTGGACATGGAGTATTTATATAGCTTAAACAGCGACCTAATTAGGGTGTACAAGTTTAGTCAATATTGTATCGTCAAGAAATAAGAAATTTGAAGCTAATCTACGATTAAATATAAAATTGAATATAAAAGTCAACCCTAATTGATACTTTTTCTATATTTTAATGAATATAGTGCAAATGTTTCTAACCATGCCTTTTCTTTTTTTTTCAGACAATGGACGCTTCATACCACAGCAACCCCTCCTTCCAGACTCCAGCATTGATAGCTTTAGTATCTATATTATTGGCTTTAGGAATATTCATAGGAGCATTATTAATATGGAAGTAAGTACCCTCACTTTAATTCTGTATAATGTGTTGTATGTTTTACTTTTTTGCCGCTAGGGGCGCATTGACAACTAGGGTCTATTGTCAAATTTAATTTCAAAATAGAATTCATAACCTCAAACGACAGAACGTACCAATCCACTAAAGTTTTCCAAATGTAGTAGCGTTATAAGTCTCGAGGATCACCATTGATATGAGATTTTCTTTTCAAGAGAGCTATTAGTAATACTGTCAAGTACGCAACTGCAAATGTTTACAACAATCAAGTATATATTCAACTGCCATGTTTGATTTTTGACAATAGACCCTTACACGTGTACTGCCATCTGGTGAATGTCGCTGGAAGCTGCTCAGAAAACGACCCATTTCCCGCACTTTTTTATCTATGGCTGTTTCAAAACTATTATTTCTCTTGGAATTTAAATTTCTTCACGAGTATTTTTTACGATTGCCCTATTTGTAAACCGATTTAAAATATTGTCATCATTAAAAAATAGATATATTTTGTAGAAATCCGATAGTTTGAGATCAGTTTTCAGATTCTTCCATAAACTGTACGTAAAATTTTGAAATTTAGTTTGTGCATATCAAATTTCCCGAAAAAACTTTCTCTGTTTGAGTATGAAATAACATAATGTTTTAAAACTATATTATTTTATTATATTTAGTACATACTTCGTTTTCGGTTTATTTTCAAATTTCATGCAATCATGCGAAAGTTTATTTTCAATTTGTTGTTTCGGTATATCTTGAATCTATGGCAATATTTAAGCAGCACTTACTTATCTCTGAAACAAAACCGTATCGATTATATTATAAATCAAAATGTTTGTTTAGAGAAGATAATGTTTACCTAGTGGTGGTAATATACCACTAGAGGAAAGTAGGTATCATCAGACATACAGTGATTTATGCTTACCACATAAATTGAGCATTGAAATTTATTGATCGCCATTTTATCTTTGTAACGCCCCAACGACATCAACTATTGTCTCCCGCCATTTTGTTATACTATTACACATACGTAGAATGTGTTGCCATATTGAAAAATCAGTTCGCATAGACAATATATCAAAGTGAGTAAGTACCTACCTGTGTGTGAATTATTTCAACCCTTCAATATCTGCCCATTGATCGCACACAACTCTCTCACGGCCGCACAGTCTGAAAGGGGTATTTCTCTGAACAAATATCTCGACAACATTCTTAATATGCTTTGATAAATACATTGAACTTTCCTCTAGTGCATTACCGTAGCAGATCTTTTATATCTTGTATAGATTCCTGAAAAAAAAAAACCTCTGAAAACAATTCATAAAAAAATATCTCGCTTACCGAAAGTTACAAATAAAGTATTCTTTATCGTAGTGATAATATGTATTTAAATCCCTTCGCTTTTTTACTTATCTTGACTTTCACCGTTACCAGTGATCTCGCATCTACGGAATTACTGTAAAACTTTTTTGAACAAAGCGAAGCTTACTGCGAAGTGTACAAAGGTGTATTTGAGTTTATTTAGATATCCCAGATTAATTTTTATAAAAAAAAAACTGTCAAAGATGTTCATGCAATTGTGCAATGTGCATGCGATTTTGAACGTTATTGACTCCGGAAAATGCTTTGGGATTTTCTTCTTCTTCATCATCAGCCCACTCCCGTCCACTCCTGGACGAAGGCCTCCTCCATCTGCTTCCACGCCGCTCTATCCTGGGCTCGCCAGATCCAGTTGGCACCCACCCATTCTTATTGAAGAATATTTTTAAATACATAAATACATTATAACGATAGACCTTTCCTTAACCTTACCGTCAACTTAGCTTAATCTAGCTCTAACGCTTTCAATTACCGTTAAGAACATAAATGTAGATTTCATTTGAATCACGCTTACTGTCATTCGCACACACGGCCTCTTTCTAGAATAATTAAAAAATGCGATTAACCATCCGTTCAGTACAGTTCAGATAGAGTTACTCATTTGTTTGTTTATTTTCGCTTCGCCCGCATAAAATATAATTAGTATCAGCATTCATTACGGCCGAGAAAGTTTTTATAAACTTTACCGTTTACATTTGGAAAATGTTTTTAACGAAATTTGTACTACACACCCAACATAACGTGAATAATGTTTTGTCTACAGCATCGTGTGTATTATTATTTTAAACGTGTTACGTTGTTTCAATAAAAAGGATAATGGAATTTGAAAGAAAAACATTGACAGTAATTAGATATTTTAATACTCAATTCTACTTTTCTGCTTCTCCAGTTTCAATCCTGCGGATTGGTTTGCAGTAAATTATTATATCCTGATCTCCATTCTTCTCTTTTTCTGCAGCTCTCTTCAGCTCGAAATATGTGGCGCAGTTCATGTCCTCGTACACCTGGTACATGTACTGCCGTCGGGGGCGCCCCCTCAACCATTTCTTCTATTAAGTCATCTAAGAGACCCTCCTGGCGCAAGATGTGGCCAATCCAGCGGGCACGTTCTGAGTAGGTGACTCCCTTCTTCGGCTCTGCTGAGAACCTCAGTATTCGTGATGTGGTCCCTCCGGGAAATTCCCAGTATTCTTCTTTAACACTGCATCTCAAAAGCATCCACTTAAGACGACATGAACTAAATATCTTTATTATACTTCAAATCATTGTACATAAGTGGGTGTTTCAATTCAAAATTACTGCTTACGTATATAAATGTTGATTACCTTTACATACCTACTCGTAGTACTTAGGTAAGTTTTCAATGTATGTATACGGCCAAGTAAGTATCGTTTATGTCCAGTGTTGCAATGCAGCAAAAATTTTCTCCCCCTCAACGCAAAATGCCTACACCCAACTATGTAGTTAGGTAGGTACTTACCTAGTTAATTTTGTTAAGTGGCCATACCTTCTTGATTTATACAATCTACCGATTCTAAAAGAAAATCTTCAATACTGATAATAAAAATATTACGTAGGTATATTTTATCTGAAATATGGATTAAGCTATTAAATCATTTTATTGCTTTGATATTTATGCCAAATATTCTTGGTACAGCAGCGTTTGACTATACCTAGTACCTAATAGTATTAAGTTATCGAAGTTATTCCTACCACAAATTTTACATTTTGTTACAATCTCCATTCCCTCTCTTATCAGCCCCTCCCATCCACTCCTGGACGAAGGCCTCCTCCATCTGATTCCACACCGCTCTATCTTGGGCTTTACTTGGTCGTCTCTCCATCGTGGTAGTGGTATTCCTACGCCTCTAATGGTAGTCGTTCTAGGTTTCCAGGTTAAGACCCTCTTTGACCACTCATCATCTGGATCTCTAGCCATGTGACCTGCCCATGAATTACAATCTCATGAAATTTCGAAGGAGCCATCCTGGAGATTTCAGCAATCTCATTTGTCAATACGAACTGTTATCAAAATTCTAACTATTTTTCTTGTTCTTATCAGCCCCTTTCCCTCCACTGCTGGGTATAGGCCTCTTCCTGTGTCCTCCACAATTCTCTATTTTGGGCGCTTTGTCTCCACCCATGCCTTTTCATGCTAACTTTTCTATCATAACTTATCGTAGAGCAAATTCTTCCGCCATAGAATCGTACCTAGTATTTTGATAAAATATCCCTGTGGCCTTTTGAAAACACAACCGTATAAGTAGTATACAGTGAAGTCCTTTTTATCCTAAACTAACATGTAAACTACGCAGGCATACTACAGTAGGTACCTGGTACACACATATTATTATTTTTATGTACTGCAGCATCAAGTACAGTGTAACTCCCATTGTCTGTTAGATTATTTATGCCGTTCTTTATAATAATGTCCACAATCCCATACAAGTACTACACATACTATGGGAGACTAGGCTCCTCTTGTATCTACAGTGTACAACTACTTATGATACAGTATAACATGTAGTTGTACGGTACATCCAAGCTTTTCCTCTTTTGTTTCTGTGTTGCCTCGCTGTTGTAGATGTTTACTTAATACGTTATTCATAAAAATGTCTGACCATCTACATACGGAAAAGACAGTGGTTTTCAAAATGTTTCCTTCCAGACAGTAAAATTTGAGATATACCTACCTTAATTATTTTAGTCAGTGTACTGGATTTATCTGCATTACACAGACGGAAATACATTACAGTTTTTTCCTCAACAGAGACGAGAGGCATCTTCATTCGAATAATGTAGCGTTATGTGAACTCCCAATAGTCGCCGAGTATTTTTTTTTGTACTGATAATGTGCATTAAAATCTGAGGAATAACCGTAAAAAGTTTTTTGATAGACGCAAAATTAACCCCAAAAAATGAAAAAAAACGCTATTTTTACCATTTTATCATGCGATTGTTCCCGCGATTTTGAACCTTATAGCCGTGGGAAATGACTGTGACGTCATTCTTGGTACCAAGGCTTTAAGTATACGTTTGTTTTTTGAAAATATTCCCACCAATGTTTGAAAACATGTGAATTACCATAGATAATGTACATACGTATGGTCGTCGTAAAAAACGACGCTAATTGACAGAAAGAGCGCATCCCAAAAAAGTATGTAAAAAACTTTAAAATATGCTGAAGAATTTTTTTAGTATTACACATTATTATTTTACTTTCTTCCACAGAGACGGCGTTTGTAGCAGGCATGCCTTATAATATATGAAAAAATATGTAATTTTATGAGGGGTTTCGAATATTTTCTGGCTAATATTTTATTTAAGTTTTGCTTTTAGACAAAATTGTGTCTTTTTTCTCGGGTTGACTGTAAGATATTGCTTTTGGAATAAGTCCGCCCTATTTGTATTTTTTTTTTGTAAAAGGATCTGGGCTTGCATATACAACCCAAAGACTTTCCTGTACACTTTGAACTAGGCTAAAAGCCTGTATCGCAAAGTGTGGATACAGTACCTGGCACCTCCCGTTTGAGAGACTGCCGCTTCAACCAACTGCGCCAACCATGTACTCAAAGCACACTACCTAAATTTTCTTGTTTTACAATTAATGAACTTTTTCTAGTTAAGTAACAGATGATTACTTATTTTATTTATTTATGAAATTTTCATTTCTCAAAGTTTCACTTTAGCACCAGAGAGGTCATTTTTTGTATATTTATTTGCTTTGATAAGACAGGGTTTAAAAGAGCTAGTATTTTTAATAAAATTATACGTAATTTCCGTAAAACGAATCTCGGTTTTAATAACAAAGATATTAATTAAAATTTAGCCACTTTACGTATATTAATTTAGTTAAATATTATATTATGTATTCAAGTTAGATTTTATTATTTTTGAGAGTGACTTGGGGTGGATTATAATTTTGAACCAATATAATAACTCGGTTAATATAAATTTAAATGTATTTACAAGTAACTTTTATACCCAGCGTAACCTTTGTAACGAAATAAACAAACCAATCATATCACTTTACAAAAACTTCTTCTCTGTCGGTCCTATCACAGGTTGGCGACCATAATCCTGAACTCGTCTCGATCCTGAGCCAGTGTAATCAGCGATGCTAGATCTGGCACGCCGAACCACTCTCTAAGTCTAAGATTTCTGTCTAAGTCCATGATTATCTTTTTCGTCTGCCTTTATCTTTCCCTCCACTATTAGTCGTATAAGGGCATACTTTTCATTGCGGAATATGTGACCCAAAGTATTAAGTATCAAAAATACCGTCTCCAATCTTGCTATCGAATTCCTATACCAGCGAAAACTAGCTCGGAAACTTTCAGCAATTGTGTTAACTAGATGACATTACGATTCTGTACCGTACTGGATCATCCCATCATATCAGGATTATATGGCATCATATGTAGTTATGTAAGGGCGTTGGAAAAGAAATTCAGATCGAAATCAAGTTTTGTCCAGCTCAAAGATACAAAGATTGTGCTATAATTATTTTTTTCTTAATTTACTTGTTTTCTTTTTATTTTGAATGGAAACTCGTAGACAAAACTGAAATCCAAATTAAAGGAAATGTGACACAAATAAATGTATATTTTTTTTAAATCCTGAGTCGGATCTTAAAACAAGAGCTCCTTGTAGCAAGTATGTAGCTGTAGCGTGTAGCATAGTTCTAGCTGTAACATGAGCATTAGCATGAAGTCGAGTATCTCCTTTAGCATCTCCTGTCACACACACTTGCATACTCTAAAATATTATCAAGGTAAGACAAAATTAATATCGCCTTTATGAATCACTCCTGTTAATCTGAGCGAGTAGCAATCCTCAATTAATTTTGTTAATTATCCCAACGTTAAATTTATTATATTTCTAACAATAAACTGTCATTATTATAATGTTAATAAGATATTTTAAACCTTTTAAGATTTTATGGTTGGTTCAGGTGGTTGGAGCGACGGCTGTACCTACGTAAAATAGTCCAATTCTAAATTTCAGGCAATGACGCATGCTACACATTTTTTTTAAAAAGAATCTGGGTTTGCATACACAAACCTTTTAATACTTTCCTGCACACTTTGCACTAAGCTAAAAGCCTGTATCACAAAGTGGGATTTTTTTATATAAATTTATAATTTATTTATTTTATTATAATAATTTGAGTAATTAATCAATAAATTATTTAAATATTATTTCTAGTCTTTCCATTGAAAAAATGCGAAGCGACACAAGACATGCTCTACCGCTTGCTACAAGTCTAATGTTGTTGCCCGGACACATTTGGACATTATTCAAACAGTGTCGGCTTGTAGCATGCGACATGTTTTTTCCTACAACTTTGTGTCACTTGACACAAATAGCATGCCACATGACGTTCACTGTTCAGTGATGCCTCAGTGGATGTGGGCCTTAAGAAACACATTTTAACAAGGGTTTTTTTTTCTTAGAATCGAAGTCTTACAAATGCAAAGAAAAAAGTTATTTTTACTACAGTTATAATGTGTCATTATATTTAGTAGTAAATCACTATTAAATTATTCAGTCCATTAAACAGCGCTTGCATAAATTATTATTGAAATAATTCTCTTTTAACAATGGAGCGATTATGGCGAATTGCAATTTCTTCCATTAAACCGTGAACAAAGATCGTTCACTCTGGAATTGGCCACATCATTAATATCTGCTTTATTTCGTGTACCCGACATTGTGCGATTTCATGAAATACTTCTTCTTCTTTCTCATATGTCTCTCTACTGCTGGATGTAGGCCTCCTCGAATCTTTTCTAGATTTCTCTTCTTTATTGTTTGTTTACCCACTCACTAGCCGAGACAGGAACGGTGTCATCGGGCCATCAGAGTCCGGGCTATCCCCCTTTTCGTGTCATACGGTTCTCCATTTTTAGGACATGACCTGCCCGTTGCCATTTTAATTTGGCAATGAGATCTGCCGATCTATGAATTACACAAATTTAAAATATGAATTGTGAAATGGACCGCCATCGCCATTTACTCGTAAATCGTCTTCCTTATTCTCCAGATCTCATGTTCTCCCAAAGTTGACGAACTGGAGAAAGTCTCCCGATCCGAGATATTCTATACATTCTATGGTGGTTCCACATATCAAAAACTTCAAATGGATTAGTAGATATATAAGTACTTTCGTATTTAGTCACAGTTTTTTGCGTAAAGATGCATTCGCAATCCAGCCCACTCAAGACATTTTTCTCTCCAATGCCTTCACTTTATTTATGTTGAATTTCCGACGGGTATCCACCTTATAGTTTGTAACATGTCTCATATTGGTCAAATGCAGAAACATACATAAAGAAAGGCAGAGTATTTTATGGAGACAGGATAGGGTTGCCATATACTAGGCAATGTGTACCTACCTCAGCGCCATCTGGCGTAGTGTATGATGCATACTAATAATAATAATATGTCGTTTTTACTTTTGCAATAAAAACACTATAAAAAATGAAAACTTTTCACGGTTTCCGCCATTAGTTCCGAGAGTGCGACGGTTTTAAGAAAATTCCAACAAATTATATTACCCACTATTTTTGTTGACAGAGTTATATAGCTCGATATATATTTTTGTAACTTTACCTTGTGTCTGTTTTATGACCACTTTAGGTTTTAATAACTCTTAAATGTTACGATTTTATACTTTCTTCATTATATTCAAAGAATTTTACATTTACTTCCTCTATGATTTTTACTGTACTATTTCTAGCCAGCCAGACGATAAAAACGATATACCACATATATTTCCTTCAATAAATTCAAAATGCTTCACAATAAATAAACTAATCGCTTGTCGTAGACACTAAGATTCGAACCTCGATCTCTACATTACATTACACATAAAATTGCACTGAAATGAGCAGACAAGTGTGTTTGATTGTACATACAAATACACCTTTTTGGGAATTTTCTTCATATTTCGTCAATGAATGTTTATACATACACGATCATTGATCAAAATACGAAATATCTGCAGCTATCCAATCATTAAAATTTCTCACTCTTTGAAATTATTGATAGCAATAGTCTTTATACTTTATATTGCACTGCATTTCAAAAGTCTAATCTACATCGCTTCTAACGTTTCATCCCTTTGATCATCTATGCTGGAATTATTTAATGCCTGGACGCCTACGATGGATGCAGGTCGCTGGTGAGCGTCGCATTCACATCCGCTCTTTCATAATAATATTCCTACATCATATAATAATGAATTCTAAAGATGAAACCTTTTAAATGGACTTTCATTCCAACACCCTCTCTACAACTAGAAACATATACTCTCATACTAATTTATACATATTTATTTAAATAAACTTAAGACGTAGGTAGTTTTCTCAACAGCACAATACACAGCGAAGGATAGACTTTCCTACTGATGGTTACTGAATGTTGCAAGGTGTAAAGTGATCACATTAAACCAGCCGACGATCAGTCATAAGCCTGATGGAAAGTCCATTCTTCGCTGTATATCTGTTGAGATAACGACTTATTATTGAACTTCTCACAAAAAATAAGTTTGACATATAGAAAAATATATCAGTTATGTTTATCTCTTCACCGACTCTACACCGCAAAGTATTCGAATTTACAGTTTTATGTTACAGTGCTGTGTTGCCACATCCTTATTAAGGATCATAAATGTGAAAAAATGTTAAAATATATAAATAGCAAAAAGTCAGCTTCCTCTGCTCTGGACACCGAACATATCTGTACAAAAATACAATCAAATTTTTACAAATGTTTATGCATATCTTTCAAATAAAGATGGTAGGTTTAGGACATTACAGTAATCGTATTCAGGTTCATATTTGTGTTTAATTTTTAATAACGTAAAAAATATCTTATGTGAAGTAATAAAATTATTATCTACGTATTAGAGTGAGATATAACGCCTTTATCTTGAGGTTTCCCTTTTTTGGGGATAAAATTTATAGCATTTTACGATGATACAAAAAGATTTTACGGCGTATCTCGTGGGAGAGTTTAAAAAGGGGTTACGAGGTAAAGATTGCTTGGAATGGGAAGGAAACTCGGCTTTCGGAGACATTACCAGGAAGAATTATGCCCTGTAGAAAAGACATCGGGAGATATGACCAAATTATAAATCACTATCAGGTCTTTAAATGTAATCTGTTCTCCATCTGAAGCGATTGAGGTTACCTCAACTCATCCAATTCTTTTCATTCAACCTATAACATTATAGAAATTCTCAGTTATCTCATCACAATAGAGAACTTTACCATTTGAGAAAATATTATATTTTCTTTCTCTCTTTTTTCATATTATTTTATCAGTCAGACATTTTCAAGACTTCAAATAAATTGAAACAAAATATCCTCGTATAAAAATAATACTCGTATATTGTGTTTCTACTAGGTTAAATTTTATTCCTATTCACTTACTTTAAATTATTTTTTGACATTGTAAATCATGACAATGAGTCAACGAATACAAAAGTTGTGACAGATAGCTTGAAATTATTTTTCTGGAATATAACTAAATATTATGCCTCTTCTCTCTGCCCATATTCTCCCCAACTCAGGATTGCTCATTTCCCTGGTCCTTTGTGGTTTGTTTCCAATTAATATTTGGGGTTAGCAGAGATCGCAGCCCAGAGATAATCTGGCCCTAGTGAACAAATGTTTCAGCATCTATTACTCGTTTTGTTAATGTATTCCTGTATTTTGTTAACTTGAAGTGTAAATAAATAAAATGAAAAATGAGACAAATTTATAAAAAGTTAACAAATCATTCCCCCGTTTTAAGATTATTGAAACTAAAGGTAAAACCAATAAGTTTAAAAAGGAAGAGGAAATGGAAATGATTATGGGAAGAGAAATGTTATATTGTGTAGTTATCTGAGAGGAAATGTTAAAAAAATCGAGAGATTTTAGAAAAGAGAAGAAACTTTCATTTTTTTTTGTGAACTTCTCATATCCTCTTCCATTCATTCATTCAGCTAATCCTAATAATAAAAGGTTTATTTAGATTTTAGACATTGAATGTCAGCTGAAGGATAATAAGGTTTATAATAATATTTTAATATTATAACTGCGCACTATGGTTTAGCTTGCGAGGCTTTAATATTTAAAATTCCACCCTCAAATATTCCATTATTCATGACTAAAAATTTCGATCGTAATTTTCAAACACAGCAAACACATAATATTTTATTATCACTCTGTAATCTGGAGATACTGCCATGGTGATTTACATTACGAACATCGCAGTATTTAATAAGTATAGACCGGATTATATGCAACTTGAAATGGTTGAAATATGCAGGCAAATATGCATCACAAATGCACGAAATATGCAACAAAATCACCAAAAAGTGCCAAAATATGCAACATAAATTTAAATGAATATAACAAATTAACGTTATTACAAGATTTTTTGGTATTTATTTTTATTCAATTTATGTTTTGTATCGTTTGGAAGACCGCGAAAAACAGTTTTAGTATGTGAAATCACAAACAATAGTTGTTTTAAAAAAAAAATAAGATTAGGACTTATTTTTTTATTAAACATTATTTACTTACTACATTTTAAACTAGACACCAACATTTATGTTTTTGAATTCGTTAAAATTTTAGAAATACAGAAAGTTTGTATACGCAAATATGCAAGATCAGTAGATTTTGGTCGAAATATTCAATATACTGAATAAACTCCCAAAATATGCAAATGCATATGGAAATATGCAAATGCATATAATCCGGTCTCCATTAATAAGATATCTAAGCCATACCTAGAGAGCCATAAAGCCAGTCACCTCATTCTGTAATCTTTGTCTTTTCAAATGGAAATAGATGGCGTGTGGGTTATCATCAGATGGGTCATTTAAATCCAAACTTAAAGAAAAATTGTTTGTAAAGTTTTGAACATAATGTTCCACAAAAATTTCCGTCACTATATAAAAGATAGCAGGTACCAATAGAGACTCTTTCAAAAGACAACTGCCATACGTGTTACTCATTTCTGGCTACTCAGTACTCATTCTATAAGTTTTGTGGTTTTTCAACACCTTTTTTGTTGCCCCATAGTCTCCGCTTTAGTTATTTGAGTGTCCACTCATCATCGTTCTATCCCAGCGAATGTTTCATGATATCAAAGTCTCCGATTCGGCACCTAATTTCTTCGTTTCTTATATATTCTGTCTCGTAGACGCAGAAAATTTGCCTTTTCATGGATCGTTGGAGCGTTTCCGTTTCTTGGTCTAGTCCTTTTTCTAGGTCTAGTCCATATTTAATCACATTTAATAATAATATACGCAACTCATAGACTAGCCATAATCTGCATTATGCGTGGCTTGAAAGCAAGTAGGTATTCAATAAAGTAACTATAGGAGTAGTTACAATACTGACTGAATATTTTTGTTATTTTTGACTCCACTGTAAAGAAATTCGTCCATTAATTATATTATTTGCCTCAGTCCTTTTAACACGAAACATTTATATTAATTATTTTTCCATAAAATTCGCGGACGTATTTTTTTGTCCGTATTTCTCTCACAACGGTTCAGAAAAAATGAATGTGTTGAAGGTATTCTAGTGTGAAAAGATTTATATATTTTTATTACTTACTGTTCTTTTTCTTTTCCCTTTTTACTTCTTTCATTTTCTAATCACTGTAAGTGCTCTTCCTGTCAATGAAATACTGAAAAAGTATAATAATATACTTATTCTCATTCGCTCGTATTGGCTTTCAATGTATCTTTAGAAAATCTTTCTTTTTTTCTCAGAAGAAAACTGTCTGTCTCTCTATGGAATTTGGAGTAAAACTCAACATTTTCGTACATCTTTTTACAGAGCGCATTATAAAACAATGATTTTTCACAGTTTTGAAGGACTTACATGACAAAAGACACATTAAGCTCAAAACTTGTGTTGAATTCATCGTATTTAAAATGTTAGGATAGGTACAAGATTTGTTAGCCAATATTATCGTTGTTTTTAGTTTCATCAAGGGTCAATAATACCCTCTTTAACCGTATACCGTACACCAGTTTTGTGAGAATGAAATCTGAGCATTAGTAATGACCTAAAATGGAGTAATCCACGCACTGCCTTGATAAAACTTGCCATCTTCCCGATGTTTTAAAGAGCGAAGTGAAAATAGCGTAAAATAATTTGGGGATTTTAGTTTTCTCATATAAGAAACTTGTTGTGTTTTTAATGTCTAAGTTTAATTAAAAATGTATATTTATTTGGCGAGAATACTTAAGTACTTCACTTTTGAATGATATTTATTGTGTGGGACATTTGGTACCACTTTTTTTTAAAGCGTCGAAGCGTCGGAATAAAGCGACGTCGACCGACGCGACGGGAGGAAAATTAATCAAAATATTATGACGACTATATTATACGTCCATGTCGTCCATCTTACTACCTATAGTGTTATAGTAGCAACATATGGGTGTTGACAAGCTGGCGTACGCTTTTAATGCTATTTCAAAAAGAACGCGCGACATTCCAAAAAGGAATAAGTATGAAATTTTTCAAATTGAAAATATGTGGAGTATAGTACCTATATTTATTAGATCGATTCTCTGTGTATTATGTACAAACGTTTTTTCATGAAAATATGTACCTGAGTAGAGTCGTGGTTGTAGTAAATCTTATAGTTTATTTTGATAACTTGTATTGCTTTTACTCTATTTTCAAACGTAGGCCACCCGTGAGGAAATTCTTTACTGCCGATCTTGGACATTCTCGGATTTAGTCTCACCAGTTTTCCTTCAATTTAGAGCAAAAGTCTCTTGTTTGTTGCCTCTACCAACCACCGTCTTGCTGTCATTGTCCATTCTGTTTTATACGAGTTTCATACATAAGAGTTTGCCTCTATCGAAAACACTTCAGAATAACACAATCAAGACCAAAATATATTCGCATGCACTTTTGAAGAATGTTTTGGTCCCAATTTAAAGTAACTGTCAAAAGTTTAAAACAAACACATATCACGTTGTGACAAAATTGGTCAACATACGAGTAGTTTATACATGGTGAAATATACTATAGTCGTCAACTAGTTTGCTGTAAATATTTCATCTGCGCAAACTGCTTTAAGTAACTGAGTTCGCATGAATGAACCAGCTTCTAGTTTCTATTTCGTTTGAACAATTTTTCATACGAGAGTTTGACGTACGAGTATAATATTATAAATATAAGTAACTGAAAATATATCACACGTTCAAGTCACACGAAGTATTTCCATTGGTATAGACTTCTTTTGCAATACAGTAAGGCTAGTAGGTTGATTGTAAGAATTTTTACACTGAATTCATACAGTGTGGAAAAGTGTATACTTCACTCCCTGGCCACTATATTATGATCACCTCAAAATTTGACATTTTTTAAACTTTTACGGTAGAAATAAGGTAATTATATTTATTTTAATCAAAAAATTGATGTATTTTTTGGAAGAGTTATGCATTCCTAATAACAAAACTACATTTTAGTAAATAAAGACATAGTTTTAATTAGAAATTATCAATAATTACATATTATGGTTAATACTTGGTGATTCCGCCTTTTAGTGAAATGAGTTTTGATATCCTGTCGGGCATGCTTTTTATAGAAGTACAAACGCTACTATAAAAAAGACTACAATATTTTCTATTGTAGACTAGAATATTTCACAATTTTGAAAGCTTGTTTCTCATATAAACACTGGCATTTTCATTTTCACACTTTGTTAAAGAGTTTAGAAATATTGTTCACTATTTACCAGGTATCAAACTCTTACTTTATCGTCTTGAGTTCTGTCTATCTTACACTTTTAATATACCCACTTAATAATTTCTATATTATGACATGTGTAGTACGAGTATACTACAAATGCCCATATGATATTGTTATTACTAACAACATGATATATCTGTCTTTTTTTAACAAAATAATGGCTCTTGACCCACGATCTACGTACAATCTGTAATAACTAATAATATAGAGAGGGTGAAACGGAATTAGGTAACATTTGGGCCAATGATTAGCCCATGGCTGTTGCTACCAAACACAACACTATTATTATGTGTTATTATTTATAATACTCCATCTATCTAATCATAATGATATCAAACTATATAAAGTACCTACCTAATATGATGTATGTCTTAATTTTAAGAACCACGGATGCGTATCGTCCGGTTATAACAAATGTTTTGACTTTTGAACTAAGTGTTTCGTTTCTAGCGAGTCCTATACTATGTTATTAAATGGAGCTGAAATTGGTCTATCATTTCTATAGAATGAACAGATCTAGTTGTCTAGAAGAAAATGTATAAAAACTCTACAGAATCGCTATAAACTTTCACGGAATCAGAATCGTATTTTTAGTAATTTAATCGTTTCACCTCCACATAAAAAATACCATTTTAAAAAATGTACAAAGTGTGCATAAAAATGAGAATATTTCAGAGATATTACTATTCAGAGATATTTTAATGTGAAACATAAAATATTCCTTCTTTGCCTACCACTTAAGTAAATGTAATTGGAAACATAAACTGACCATCTGTTAGTCATTGAATCCCTTTCGATTAATTAGTTTTTCATTGTATGATTAATCTCTGTATCTATAATAATGTATTTCGTGCATCAGACAACTAAGGCAGTTACAGTAAAAGCCTATTATATTATAAAACATTTTGTTAACTAAAGTTTGTTAGGTTTGTGCGCGGATGATCGCAGTTAATTTCCGGTCAAACCAGGACATCCTGTTGTTTCATTTCCTGGTTTATTTCACCAAAAATTAGAAACGAAATATTAATACAGGGTGTTCATATTTTGAATCAAAATAATTCACGGTTAAAAACTACAGTCCCCATCAAGAAATCCCTAGAAAAAAATATATTTATTCTTTAAGATTTTTTTTTAAACTTTAAGTGAATAACAAATACATATAAATATAAAAAATGGACACAGTACAGATTATAAATCGTTGTTCACTAGGGCGAACTTATCGCAGAACTGCGATTTCTTCCAGTTAACCCCAGATTTTCTTTATATATCCAAGAAAATTCGTTGATCCAAAAACGAGTAATTTGTTATTGAACTGAACTGTCAATAATTTTTCACAAATACTGTGCGAATAATTCGTAAAACATAAATGTTTAGTTACATCAAAAATATTAAATCAATATACACCAATCGAGATGGAATGTACTATTGGAATTGATACTCATTGAAACCAGATGCAGAATTGCCACAAAAATTATTTGGAATTTAACTTCCTATACCAGATTATTATACTCGCACGTAGCTAGAGATAACATTGTTTTGGTCAATTTAAAACGATCCCCTCTCTCCCCTTTCCTTGGCCTATCCTTAATGACCGCTATTAATATTAATACATAGTAATCCTTTACTGCCATAATTATAGTTTATTATTCCGTCTTTCCCCTCTTTTTAAACTAAAAACTCTCTCAACCAAACCATTTTTTGATTACAAAACCATCTAACCATATGTACTTACTACTTTCATTGTAGCTTCTTTAGAACCAATCTAGGAGCTAAATTGTTACTAGGGGTTAGACATCTCTTAAATTATTATCTAATACATGGCTTTGTCTAAAACTTATCCATTTTTCTATATTTTATTTAAAGTTCACAATATCTCTCATTTATTAAACATTTTTTCCTCAGCTTTTCCACTTTAAATAATCCTGAAAAGCTTTCAACGTATGTGTATTTCAGACGAGAATTCAATACTCGAGATCTGTTTTCCCAAAAAAATCGTTCCAAACATACAGTGTCTTATTATTAGAGTCAAAAATTGAAATTTGTCCAGCAATTTCCTTGCAGTTACGCTACAAGTCAACAAAATCATGTCTCAAAAAAATTAAAGGCTCGTATCTTCTATAGTCTTTATAATTTTCTTTCCTTCTTATTTTTAACTTTCATTCTCCTTAAACAATTTATTGTTTCGCCTGTTGATGACTGAAATACTGTAACTTTTCATGTTTCCACGTTAAAATGCATGAATCTCTACGAAATTACAGACATTACTTCAGTTATGACGAAATTCGAGTCGACACGTAGCTGACATTACAAAGTTACTTTTACGTTCATGGCAGTATATTAGACTAACCTATGAGCAATTAGCATGTTATCGTGTTTTACCTTCCCATAATAACTTATAAGGTGTACAAACTGAAGGTACATAATAGTAGTTGTATATTAGAGAGGTAATAGAATAGGAAATGTTCGGTTGATTACTCCTAAATATTCATGTGCTCCTGATAACATAGTGTCTTCAAGCGTTATTGCATTAATTACGATTATCTTCTGAGACAATGGAATGTGCTATCTAGTGACTCCCATTCAAGTATGCTGTCTGATGCTACCCTGTTACTTGTACTTACTAACAACCAACAACGTTCCATTTGTTGGGAAATGTGTGGAACAAATTTATGTGCTATCTATCGAGTAGTTCAACTACTAGATACTAATGACTATTATATTGCATTCCTATATTATATTGTAGTATAATTCCTGCCGGTAATTAATTGCAGTTTGCCACTTTGTAATTTATGTTCTCCTGCTAGGAATATTTATGGAAATTGATAAAATAAACCTAATGGCGACCGTATTTCATACGTTATTATTTTGTGTGAAGTACCTAAAATAATAATGATATTGGTTTTCATATATTTTTATTAAATTACCTACAAACTTTATCAGGGAAACCATTTCATTAAATCCAAATCAATTTATTTTGCGCCTGGATTACTAAGCACAGTATGACATTACAAATGTTTAAGTAATTGTGTTTTATTAATACGTTAACCTACATTTTATAAGCCTAAGGATATAAAATCAAACACTCAGCTCTCAGTGTTGAAACTTTCACACGTGTGTAAATTAAGTAAATGAAAACGGATTTATAGAGAACATCGTCTACGAATTCATGTTATAATTTCAGCCAAATGGCTACACTGTCTTAACACACGTGACATAAAAATAAGTTACCTACTAAGTTTACTGAGAAACGAGAGGTGTTAATACGAAATGGTTCTACTGAATTTCAGTTTAATTTTCTTCTCCCAATGTTCTAATGGAATCTCAAAACTGTTATAACCTATGATTTTCAAACTATTATTCGTGGCTTTTTACGAATATTGATAATAATTTATTCTCCCCAAATTCTTCATATTTATAATATATAATAGTATAGACTATTTTCTTCAATCGATAGATCAGTATTGCATTGCTCTAGTTTACCAGTCCTAACAAAGTTTCAATAAAACTTTATTGTCTTAACACCTGATAACGAGGATGAGAATCTTCGAAAATCAGTCGCGTGTATAATAAAAGTCATTACTACACACTTTTGCATTTTTACTTTTGTGTTCTTTCGTTTAACATCCAGATCCATCAGCTGTAATATAAGATTCTGGTATTTATCCTCTTAATGCACTCAAAAACTAATCTAATCTATGTACCATATATGTTAAAAGTCTTGTTTTGTTAATAATGTACAAGTACCTACATGTTATAAATGAGAAAAGATTCGAAAGTTAAATACTTAGCAAAGTAGGTATTCTACCGAGGAGTATAATAAGAATGCGATAAATGTAACAGCTTAAATTTGCCTTGTTAACGAGTATTAAATGTCTTTTGTAGAAGAACTTAATAATGTTGCTATAGACTCATTTATTTGTTAAATTAAGACTCGCTTTTAAAAGACAATATGGCGAATCTGTTATAAGATTGCTCGATGGAATGCAATTAACAGAGACGTGTTGCCATTAAACCAAACGACCAATTATAATTATTCCCATAAAAAAGTGATTAAGCTACGTAGGTACCTAGTTATTATTATTATCATAAAAGGTGTTGGCAGGACTGCTTTTCGCGCGGGAATTGGGATATTATTCTTATTACGAATTCTCTCCCCGGAATTTCGTAGAGAGACGACTTAATTTTTTAGTTATTATTCGAGATATTTTTCCATTGTCCCTCCGACCTATTCGTTCATTAGTTTGATGATGGACTTCCATTTCCATCAGGTACCTACAGTAAATATTAGTTACTATTTTGTTGGACTTTCTAATATTATACAGATTATCATTTATTTTCTAAACTGAAAACAAAAGTCGTTGCTTTTTCAAATGTTTTCTATTCCTTCACAATTTAAACCACCTACAATGGATATTGTCGTGCAGACGTGTGAATATCTAATGTAGGTATGTTATATAAAGTTATTTTGTATCATAGATTAAAACACTATTATAAACTCTTCATACGCGAAGTATTTTCATAAAATGTCTTTTTGATAGCTTGTTTCTCATATAAACACTGGCATTTTCATTTTCACACTTTGTTAAAGAGTTTAGAAATATTGTTCACTATTTACCAGGTATCAAACTCTTACTTTATCGTCTTGAGTTCTGTCTATCTTACACTTTTAATATACCCACTTAGTATAGACTATTTTCTTCAATCGATAGATCAGTATTGCATTGCTCTAGTTTACCAGTCCTAACAAAGTTTCAATAAAACTTTATTGTCTTAACACCTGATAACGAGGATGAGAATCTTCGAAAATCAGTCGCGTGTATAATAAAAGTCATTACTACACACTTTTGCATTTTTACTTTTGTGTTCTTTCGTTTAACATCCAGATCCATCAGCTGTAATATAAGATTCTGGTATTTATCCTCTTAATGCACTCAAAAACTAATCTAATCTATGTACCATATATGTTAAAAGTCTTGTTTTGTTAATAATGTACAAGTACCTACATGTTATAAATGAGAAAAGATTCGAAAGTTAAATACTTAGCAAAGTAGGTATTCTACCGAGGAGTATAATAAGAATGCGATAAATGTAACAGCTTAAATTTGCCTTGTTAACGAGTATTAAATGTCTTTTGTAGAAGAACTTAATAATGTTGCTATAGACTCATTTATTTGTTAAATTAAGACTCGCTTTTAAAAGACAATATGGCGAATCTGTTATAAGATTGCTCGATGGAATGCAATTAACAGAGACGTGTTGCCATTAAACCAAACGACCAATTATAATTATTCCCATAAAAAAGTGATTAAGCTACGTAGGTACCTAGTTATTATTATTATCATAAAAGGTGTTGGCAGGACTGCTTTTCGCGCGGGAATTGGGATATTATTCTTATTACGAATTCTCTCCCCGGAATTTCGTAGAGAGACGACTTAATTTTTTAGTTATTATTCGAGATATTTTTCCATTGTCCCTCCGACCTATTCGTTCATTAGTTTGATGATGGACTTCCATTTCCATCAGGTACCTACAGTAAATATTAGTTACTATTTTGTTGGACTTTCTAATATTATACAGATTATCATTTATTTTCTAAACTGAAAACAAAAGTCGTTGCTTTTTCAAATGTTTTCTATTCCTTCACAATTTAAACCACCTACAATGGATATTGTCGTGCAGACGTGTGAATATCTAATGTAGGTATGTTATATAAAGTTATTTTGTATCATAGATTAAAACACTATTATAAACTCTTCATACGCGAAGTATTTTCATAAAATGTCGTAACATTCCAGCGCAGTTGTTCATCCCCTTTGGGTATTTACTGTTTGAATATTCGAAACACCTCAACATCCGCCATCTTGGTTTTCCTCGTAAACTTTGTCTATGCACTTTGTCTATGAAATCATGCACCGTTCATTAACGACACATGTCTCACACAAGTATCTACCCGAAATATGGAAACTTTGTACATTTTACTCAAGTAACAACTCACAAACTATGTATATCTACATACCTCACGGTTCTTTGAATTCAAAATGTAAATTGAGTACAACCTAATTGACACTTAAGGGAACTTTAATCTACGGTTACGTTGGTATCTCAACTTTTTCTGTACAGTTCATACGTAGTAATAAACTAGGTAGGTACTTATTTAGCAATGTGTAGTCAGTGGGATCTCATTTCCCTAATATTAAGCGCTTGCAACATTTTTCCGCACTTCTCTATGGTTCTTTTTTATTTCTCTCACTCCCACACCCGTTAACACAATATATCCATCCTTTTCTTAATAATAAATTCAGGTGTTGCCAGTTCGTTGGATGTATGGTGGAAGTTATATTGTGAAATATTTTATTATTATTTACTACTAGTAGTACTGCGCTAATAAAGAACTTAGTGGTTGAATATTTTGAAAAGTAGTTTGTTGGGAATACGTAAAGAAGACAAAGGTATATTAATATTCTGATATATTTTACTTTTGAGAATATATGAATATTGTTATTAGGTGCCCCCTGGAAGATTGTTTATTTTTTGACATGATGGAAATTCATATTTGATATAAAATTTTCACGGAAGAAAAATGAATTCTGTGCGTTGAAATTTAAAGCCTTCGTCTCTATCTTTCTATCTATCCCCTCACGCCGCGTCCGTTGCGGGGTAGGCAGAAAGGACAGAACGCCAGACCGCCCTATTCTTACACACGCACTTTATGTTCCGAGTTCTCTCCGAGGTCGACGTTATCGGTCCAGGTTGTTTTAATGCACATTCAACATTCAGTATCATTGTTCTTTGTGTGTTCTATTTTTAAATATCCATATCCTTTTCCTAAACAGTGTTGTCACTTCACAAAATACAATTTCCCATTACCCATATTTAACTTTATCTACGTATAGATTATAATAAGTAGGAACCTCACAATTTTTTTTTTTTTTGAGAATGCATCACTTTATTTTAGTGATTTTTTTTTTAAATTTCATTTATCTAAACTAAAAGGACACGTTTGTTTAATTAAAAGTTTTCTTTTGTGATAATAAAATTGCTAGAGTATATAAAATTAAGTTAAATTGAATAAAATACGAGTATAGCTTAGTTGACAATTTCCATTCTATCTACAAAATACAGCGTTCTAACTTAATATAGAAAATACTCATGGACATGTCAGTTGGTAAAATAAATGTGCAATGTCATTTACGACGTCACTTCTGGAAAAATGCATTCGAATTTCAAAATCAAATGTCGATTGAATTAGTTTTATCCATAGAGAACCTAATCTACATGCACAAACCGCCCTTCAAAGAATTTTATATTAAGTAGGTACCACTTAATATAAAAGACTATCCCCCGTTTTCACCAACTTTTACCTAAGAAGGAGACCCCTAAGAAATTTCCATACAAAAACAGAGATAATATTCTATTTATTGACACGCAGGCCTACCAACCACACCCTAATTCCATACAAAATGCAACACGCAACTCACCTAGCCTGGGCAGAGATATTTGGGCACCTAACGTAGGTGAGTTGCGTGTTGCATTTTGTATGGAATTAGGGTGTGGTTGGTAGGCCTGCGTGTCAAAAAATAGAATATTATCTCTGTTTTTGTATGGAAATTTCTTAGGGGTCTCCTTCTTAGGTAAAAGTTGGTGAAAACGGGGGTATGCCGCCCTCGTATCTGGAGGCAAACTATAAAATAAAAAGCATGAAATAAATTGTGTATAGGTACGAGTATGTGAGATTAAAAGATTACTTCACAATAATATTGTCTTTAATGTGTGCAAAATGTGTTACAATTAAGAACAATTGTTAACAGTTGATGAAGTGAGAGATATAAAATTTTACGTTTTTGATAGCGTTGTGACTATAAATTGGCGTCATGTAAAATTTGTATCGACTTCTATCGAAACAATTGACTTATATTATCTACGCCAAATATAATTATAATATTTTCTAATATCGATGGTATTAAGAATCAAACAGTTCCAAATTCAAAATATTTTAAATATAAACCATTAGAGGCCGAACGCAATTCGAACCATTCTGTACCATAGAGAAAAGGAATTTGTTCTAATTAATTGTATCTACACAAGTATTAATACTATTTATAGATAAATGGACCTGTATGTCTCTGTAATTTATTATATCCACATAGTTCTACATCCGGTAAGCTCTGTGTGACCATAGATAATTAATTGTAGATAGAACGCTTCCTTCGAAAGGTAAGTTTAATAGATAAGTACTCACTGCACATAATGTTACTTAGGTACTAGGTAGATTCATACTTCTGTGTTCGTTATAGTTTTGTTGGGGGTATTCCTTGTTGTGGAACTAATGCTTCATCGACGAATTATGATTTAGTGTCCAATATTGACCCGTCTGCACATTGTTTGTTGGTTATTCTGTTATGGTAATTTGGGACAAGAGTTTTGCTTCTTACTTTCTGTGCTTGTTTCAAAGTAAACATAAGACCACGCTCTAATCGTATTAAGTATTAACTGGTGTTTATTCAACCTACATAGCGACGTGATATTCTGTTTTTTTTTACTACATATTAAAATACAAATGAACTTTCCCTTGATTTATCGGAAAGATTTTTCGTTTATTGTACAATAGATATCAAGAAAATACACCTGCAAAAGAAGAGATGTAAGGGAGGGCCGCCGTCCAAGAATCAAGTGGTTAGACATTGTCGACCAGAAGGATGGGCGTTCAGAGTAAAAAGAATCGTAGAGTGTGCATGAGTTTGACGTAATCAAGAAGTGTATGTAAATATAGGAAAGTCTGGCAATCCGTGCTTTCTTCCTACTCTCCAAGGGATGGGAAATAGATATCAAAAGTGGTATTTACAAATTATAAGAAAAATGCCATTCTTACTTCAAAATAGAGGATGTCTCTAAAATCAAGGTCAAATGTTAATTGAATTAGAGAGAATGCTCATGAAATCCTACTTGAAAATTCACGTCTTTTTATTTTAATTATGGTACCTAATATTTATAGTACGACAACCACAATTAAATGGGGAAGGTAGAAAACTTGCAATCGTGAAAAAATATATTATGAAACATGTATGTAATATAAATGAAAATTGGGGAAAGCGGAAATGGATGTAGATGTAACATTATTTGTGTGAAAGTATAAAAGCTATTTCCGTGTATTAAATGACGCGATTCCAGGATATGAGTCGGGAAGTGCACTAATGTGTCCATGGTATGCTTTGTCCAGGGCGGTATACCTACCTCCTTTGCTACTTACGGGAAATCACTACTACAGCGCAGCAAACGGATGAATTTAGAACTATAAAAGAATTTAGAAGTATTTTCTAAAGCATTTTTTTGTTTTTTAATGAATCTTATTTATCCCAAATACATCTTCGCAAACTTCACAGAAAGCTTTAAAGATTGTGTTGTGAAGTGGAGTAGGTCGGGGATTGAACACGCGCCCACTGGATTAACAGTCGAGCGCGCTACCAACCAGGCTACCGACCACCTGTTTTCAAATTATTTAAAACGTCATCGTACTTTGATTCCGCAACAATCGACGAAAATTTTGAAATAAGAAGGTTTTTAAAAATACAATAGAACAGAACATATATAAAAAAAAATCGGAACCCAAAGAATTATTAATGAATTTATTTCCACTTTTAGTGAAAAAATACAGCATTATGATGACATTCCAAATAGATATGATCAATTTTGTTCACTATGGCGAGCTTATCGCAATGCTGCGATGTCTGCCAACTATCCCCATGAATAAGTATTAGATAATACATATCAATTCTTTATTTTGATCAATTTCAAAATTGTAATATTAGACGCCATATGCACTTCACCTAAACATTTTCGTCGAAGTATAATTTTGTATGCGACCGTAGAGGCTTTGAAAGAGGAAGTGGTATAGTTTCCTTTTTCCCTCGTAGGACTTAATGGTGTGAACACCAAACACATTACAAATGAAGCAAGAACACACTATATTACATACCTAACCTATACTATAAGGCTGGCCTCACACGAATATCTCTCTGAAATTATAATCGGAATTCTGGTACACTGTTTCACATAACGTGTCTTAAAAATTCAGGTTATTAGCAATAAGTAGTTTCATGGCCAGGCTAACGTATATGGTAGATATGAAAATCTTGCATGAAAATATGCAATAATTATCTATGAAAATATAATAATTCTGATTCCTGTGAAATTCCTATCAGAACATACAAGTGAAGAGAAAAATTTATGGAGGTTTATGTTATTATTGAAAATACGTGAATTATGCGTGTAAAACGTTTTTTTTTTATTTTATTTTCTTCGAGAATTAGTTTTTATTTCCAACGTTCCTGCGCCCCCCTTGGAGTGCGCGCATACACATATGCCCCCAACATTGAAAACCAATGCTCTATACTTACTTTACGTGTCCTGGTGGGTCATACCCTGCCACTCCAATATGCGGCGACATACATCACCTTGTCATTTCCTAAAATCAGGTCCTCAGAGGTGCAGCTCTCTCCCATCAGGGGACATATTAGCAGGTGGCTGTCGTCCTGGGTCACAATGCTCTAAAGTAATGTCGTATGAAAAAACGTGCGTTAAATCTTAAATTTTTAGACCCATTGCGCCCGTCAGTATCATTCTGATCGATTGATCTAAAAAAATTCATAATACGAAAAATCCAAATTTCCGCAAAAAACATTTCCGCGGTTTGTGAAATTATAGATGAATTCAGAGAGGTATTCCGGCTGTGTGAGACCAGCCTAAAAGTCCCTTGAAAAACATCTGTAAACTTCATTTCTATAGAATAATAATGTAGCATTACTGGACTCTGCTAAAGTATTACTGCACTATGACCAAAGGTTGTAGTTTTCATACTATTTTGTCATATCATTTTCTAAAAGTCTTTGAAACTTGTACATTATAAAAAAGCGCATAAAATAGTTTCCATTAAACTTAAGTATAATATCTTCTTTCATTCAAATGTTGGCCCTATTTAGAAATGTCCCCAAGCTATCTGAATTTTAACACCTAGCTCATCTATAAAATACATTTTTTGAAAAAGTTATTTACTCGTTTGTATTTCATTAATTTTAAATCGTGGTGTAAGTTTATGTGCCTGGTTAGTGGGAAAGCGTAGCTCAATGACCAATTGAATGTATTTTCTAACGTAAATAGTTATATTTCTTTAAGGCTCCGAGTAACTGTCATCCTGGTTGGTCACTGAGATAGATATTCTTGATTTATTGTAAAAAAGTATTGTATATATTGTAAGTAAAAGCAGTTTACAATTCTTAATTATAAATGTATTATATTAATTTTCTGGCCTTCCATACTAACACATTATCGAGATAAATATGCAGATATTAAAGATACACCTACTGCTTTCATAATCACCCATCAGAATGAAAAGCGGCGAACCTTCGCTGACCGGTGTAGTTAAAAATAGGGTAGATACATTGAAACATACGATTTAGATCGAAAAGTTACAGAATTGGACCTAATATGCATTAAAATGTAGTGAATTAGTGTACAATTTTTTTAATAACGCGAACTAAAAAAGTCTTTAACTTTTTTTATAAAATTTGATCGTGCTGTTGTGTATAAGATTTTGGACTTTAAAGACGCGATAAATGTATTCGAGATACTCAGATTACTCACCCCTTTAATTCTAAATAATTCATATTAAATTAAACGTGTTTGTTCGACAATTATAATATCATTTTAATCAGATACAATGGCGTTGATTTTACAAACGTACTTCTCAAAAGTCATTATTATGCATACGAGTGTTTGTTTTCACGTGTCACGTTGCAAATTAGTGCTGAAATGCATACATTTATTATTGTTTGATTGTTGAATAAAAACTTGTGTAATGTCGTTAGACTAAATACGAATCTGATTGCATTTTAATGGCGGTGTTTAATTATAGTAATTGTTGACAGTTTCAACTTTCATCATGGAATTTTTATAACTGAACAAAGCCATAGTATGGTAAGATTGGTAAGTACCAGGTGCGAAGCTATCTAAGAACACGATTCCCACCTTTCGGAAAAAAATATTGGTATAATAGTGTCTAATATGACGTAAACCCATAAGAAATGTTATCCCTGGCTTCCCTTCTGCATAAATCCACCCTTCGACACTGTATGGCAGGTACACAGGGTTTTTAATAGATGGATTCAGATATCTTAAACTTCAAGGGTGATAGTAGAGGTCATTTAGAATCTACTGAGCCAAACTTTCTTTAGTCCAAAGTCTCACGGTTTTCGGATATTCGAGATTTTCACATTCTATAGAAAACACCCGATTTACAAGTTTTTCTCCAATATATCATAAGGAAAGGTTCCTTCTCAGTTATATTTTTTTTGTTACTTGAGTCGATCAAAGTTATAAGTTTTAATCTGAAGAAACAATAATGATTAAAAATATCGGATGAAAATTTCGATAAATAGATATTTCAAAAACGAGCTACGACTTTGAATATGATTTTCGTTAAGAAAAAATCGCCTGAAGATTCAGAAATCTGTAAAAACTTCTCTGGTTCATGCTCTTTCAAATGATAGGTAGATATACAAAGCTCTTTCAAATGATTAGCAAAATGCTAATCATCGCAAGAATTACCGAAGATGGCGCCATTTGCTTTGTTGTTCACCCATTTTGTTTGAATTACAATCCTAATCCAAGTAAGTACATAAAAGTACAATTAAATATGTATACTTATCTGAAATTCTCTATGTTTTGTATCTTCTTAAATTAAATTAATTATACATAGGCAGTGTAAATTATTTCGGGATTCGCTCGCTTCCAACAGAACAGAAGACCTTTTTAATTTATTAAAACAAACGTAAGATGAATGTTGTGACTTGTGTGAATATTCTCCATTTTCACGACACAAAAGTCGTGTAATAACTCACGGTGGACATAAAGTACAGTAGGTACACCTCACCTAGATTCATCACGTGCAGACAATTCCTTGTGCATATTTTACTCCTTTATTGCCTACATAAAACCATTTTCCTCCATCTTTAAATATATACTTCGTATTTATAACGACTACTGCTCTTGCTCTGGGGTCCGTTCTGTTTCCGTTATATTTCACTCGGCGAGTCAACGGACGATTATCCCGCAAAGCAGAACGCATTTGGGTGATTGTTCCAATTGGAATTGTCAAACAGAGATAGTGATATGAGAATATTAATAAGAGTGAGTTGATAGATATACATCGAGATAGCGATATCACTATACTCTTCTTTGGTAGAAAGGGGTAGACATATCGCGTGTTAATAAGAGTGAGTGAACTGCACGTGCGGACCATTCTATTATCTATGGCGAGCGAATGTCACCCAACAATAATTTTGTTGGGTGTTATTCGCAACAACCGAGCGTGTCAACTGTGCACATAGAACAGGTTGGCTCGCACAACCGGGTGAAATGCACCGATGATAGAACGGCGAACAATAGAACCATAAACAATCGAGCGAATTGCTGAGTGAATTTTAACGGATACAGAACGTGACCTTGTAGAACCCATTTCGCAACAGAAGTCCCCGTAGCAAACTTGGTTTAGTGTTGCTTGATGTGATAATAAGATATGGTTACATTTTTTCGCTACTTTAAATTTATATTTTAGAAGCGTTGTTTAAGTAAAATATATAGGTATGCAAAAATAATTAGTATATATCTTCATATCCCAACCGACCAGAAAAATATTGATATTGTTATTATATCATAATTCACAAATTATATTGATTGTTTACAATATGGTGAAATGTTGTAATTACCGTTACCGACTCTTTTGTCTATGGTGGCGTCGGTGTGGCCTGCCTAGCAACTTCCGTTTTGTAATGTGGCAACATTAATAATTACATATTATTACCGCCGGAACTTCGGGGAAAGGGAGGGAAAAATGAACAGGAAGCAATTCTATTTTTAAATGACGATATTGTATAGAACCTCACCATAGACACGACTAATATTAACTTCAGGCATAGATATTTTATAGAACTATACAACACGATAGTGATTAAAGGTGTGACCGGTTTAGATAATTTACCGCGAGTTTCTGTCCACCTTTTAATCGTTAATTACAAAATATGTTTTTCACAATCAACCGTCTCTTATCGTATTTTTGAACACCCTATTCACTTATCGAAATATTACGTACCTACTTTGCTTTTTGCGTACTTTGGGTAATAAACGAACTAATTTCACGAGTACATGGTTGGCGTAATTTTTTAGAGGCCGGTTTTTAATCAGGAAGTGCCGAATCCGAATCTCGGTACTGACGACGTATTCTGCACTTTACAACACAATCATTTAGCTTACCTACCGTGAAGTGTGCATGAAAGTATTTAGGTTTGTGAATACATTAACCTAATACCTAAAATATCAAATCCAGTGTATGAACTTATTCCTTATTCAAATCACAATTTAATTATCGAACAGTTTCAAATTTGCTACAGATTATGCTTGATGATCTCTTATTCTCACAATCTCTTACTTAAATTGTCTCTGGAGAAACAAATGCAACTCTAGGTGTCAAGTTTCGTAGCCCTACATAACTTGTAGCATTGAACATGGGCGTAGTGTATTTGAATCCTACACCTTTATTTATGTAGTTTGCTAAAGTTAGTTGATAATGATTAAATTCACTTTCCAACTGACACGACATGTCCTATACACTCTACTGTTAATTAAAATAATTTGCAATTAATCAAATTAATTAGTATTGCATTAATTAAATTCAACTCTTTTTTATTTCAATTTGCAAAGCTTTCGTATGTTTTGACATGAATCTAATTTAATTTAATTATTTTAGAGGCACCTTTGTAAAATTTATTGAATTACCAATTTGGTATTGAAAATATTCGTACGAGTACAAATAGGAAATTATTCACAAAATGTCAGCAACACGACTATTATATCAATGTGTCCATCCATCTATGTATATATTCTAGATGTCACTCGTATGCCATCTTTCGGAAAATTCGAAAAGCTCAAATCGTAGTCTTAACGTTCATACCTTTTCTATTGAACAACAATATACGGTAAGCAATATTACTATTGTGGTACCTACTTTACGTTCAAAGGGTAAAATAACCCTTCCCGACGTTGGGCGAAAGTCTAGGCAGGAGGTAAAATTAGCCTTCCCGCGAACAGAAAACTTGCTTCGGGAAAAGTAAGATTACTAAACTAATAACTAAGATAACTGAGGATATATTCTAGTAATTATGATAGTTAGAAGTGCGATTTTTGTAATTTTCTCGATAAAAAACAACTCCAAAATTACCTCTGAAATTTAGTCAAATTGATATTGTTCCTGCAGTTTGTTAGATAGAATGCTCTCATTTGGTTCATAAATTATTTTAGTTTCTTCAGCGAATAGTTTTTTTATATTCTCATTTTTAATAGCAAACTTATGTATTCTTAAACTAAACTGATTAATTGGTTTTGAAGGTTTCTTAATTTTGTGGCGACATTATATAATTAAAACAATATTACTTTGTTTACACCACTTTTATTTATTTATTATTCTTTTATTAGTCCTGAAGAAGGGAACTTAGTTCCCGAAACATGTTGACTCTGGTCAAAATAAAAGTGGTGTAAACAACGCAATATTGTTTTAATAATATTAAAATTATTTTATTTTCTCTTTCAGCACTCGCTATTATGGCATATTTATGTAATTTACTTCCCTTCTCGCAGTGCAGGAACCAGACAACCCCACATAAAAATATTATAATGAAATAATATAGCGATATATTATACAGAATGTATATGTAGTACAATATAACTGCACAGGTTATAATATTATTCGTAGGTGGGATACTTGTAGTATGTAGTGTACTATAAATTATAGCGCTGCATGCGAATATACTGCATTCCAGATGTCATAAACAGTCGACTACGGATACATTTTCTTCTTTGTCCTGCCCTTCTGTCCCGGTTCATCCAGGGTCGGGCCTCCTCGTACGTAGGCGCCAAGATCTCCTGTCCTGAGTTGTCACTGTTGGGATTCTCTGCGCCGCCAACTCCTTTTCAACATTGGACCACCATGTTGCCGGAGGTCTACCCCTTCCCCTAGGTTTCATGTTACACGCTTTTATTTAACTTGACTTGACGTCGTTGTTTCAAATCACGCAATCGCGCGTATTTTTAGTCAATCTAGAGCACTGGAACTTTCGCCAGATATAGTATAGACTAGCTGACATAACGATTCTGTACCATATAGAATTAGCCTTCTCCAGAGTCAAAGAAGATTTGAAGCATTTAAAAGGACATCTAAGGTTTGTGTGGTATTGTACGAATGGACGTTGAAAAAGAAATTGAGATCGAAAGTCAGATTTTGTTAAGCTCAAATCATTGTGAGACACCGACCGATCGAGAAGATCTCTGTGTTTGGTGTCTCATCAAATTGCTTCACGAGTAGAACTAATATTCTTTTAGAACAGCGTGAAACCATTTTTTTTGTAATTTACATATTTCAGAATAAAACCCATTAACCCATTATCTATCTGAACTTTGATTTTCATTTCATTTCCAAACATTCTTATAAGCATTCCAAATATTCTTATAAGCACCTATGTTATCATCTTCATGACGAAATGCAGACTGAGCCCTTTACACTCTGTTTGCATTGATTCTACTTTTCTGGTTCATTGTCACTGTTGCTCCTCTTGATTGTATGCTATAACTATGTAAATTTGACGAGTCCAAGTGCCCGAAATTAGGGCCTAGGGACGATAATGAGCAATAAACAAACCACAATATTTGAAAGAGCTCCGCTAAGAAATCCCTTCACTATTTAGTCTCCTTAAAAATTAAATAAGTTCCTTAGAATGTTTGTTATACCTGATCTAGACAATAAGTTAACATAACCACATGCATAGTTGGTTCAATGTCGACACTTTTCACACCGCAATATTGTACAAAACGTAAGGAATAATAATACATACACATTATGCAGAGGAAAATATGTTCCTACCTAATACCCACCAAAGCAACCCTCTTAAATTACTACTACTAACTGTCCTCATACAATGTGTATACTGTATAGGGAAAATACTTTCACATATAAATGTTCTGTAACTGCACTTTAATATTATATTCACTTGGTATGAAAAATTGCCTACAAAATATGTCCCCGATGAAACATTTCAGTGAATTCTGTATGATAATGTGAAGCAATATAAAATTTTGCACCTTCTGCTAAATGCGGAGAATTTTTTATTTCGTTTTTGTTTTATTCTGTTCTATTCTATCCCCTCACACCGCGTACTTTGCAGGGTAGGCAGAGAGTTTTGTTTACGTTACACATTTATTTATTTTATGTCACTCGGCATTTTTGTATATTTGATGCATCTGCTGGACTTTCAATAGTTTTAAAATGCTAGAATAAAATAAAATTCAAATTAAGAACCATATTATTATATCGCTTCCAAAGTTATTTAAAAATATTTAGGTTAGAATCTAAATTTAATACAAGACGACATCTATTGATTTTTCAAACCAACAGCAGGCTTCCGAAAGACGTACTCACGTCTAGCAAATTATGTTTATGATACATAAATAGTACAATTCAAGAGTGCGTACTGCTTTGAAAAGTACAAAATTGTAAAATAAAAGTGGTATTATTAAACGAGAAAAAAATACTAGCAGATAAAAAGAGCGAACTTTTTTTATCCAATGGAAAATTGGTGATCAGACGAGAAAGCTTCAGTAAAAGGCAATTAAGTATTAATTTTCTTAAAAGCGGCAACACTGAAGAGAAAGAGACAAGAGAAATAGAAAAATATTCTTCTCTTTCATAATGAATGCTTTCAATATTTTAAGATTTTTTTTCTTTTTTTCATCTTTTCTTTCTGAACGGTCGTTCTGTTAGGATAATGCAGGTGTTTCACGTCTAGGTATGTACAGTGCTTTGCAGAGATTAGTCGATTTTAATTTTTACGTTTAGAAAATATTGGAAAATATTTTTGCAATTTGTGTTTCTGTGAAAGACAACGCAGCAAGCTCTAAAGACTATATTGTATCTATGAATTTTAAGAGATTAGAATAAACACAATACAACAATGGTTCGGCTTGCTTTGAAACTTATGCTATTTATCCATGTTTAAGTCTTAAGATGATATCCTTAGTACCAATTAGCTGAGTAATCTTCCTTTCCCAGTGCCATTTTTCGCATGTTCAGGTTCATTTTCTTCTTCCTCAGTCTTGATCTCTCCACTGCTGGATATAAGCGTCATCCAAGCGTTTTCACTCCTTTCTGTTGCTCGCCTGTCGCACCCACTCTTTACCCACTACTAAGGTTACGTCGTTCGCCCATCTCTTCTGTGGCCTTCCGATACCTCTTCTGTTTTCTTCTGTCTATGGTCTTTCTATTTCATGATTCTGGGTGTCCATCTATTATTTATTCCCTTGTCTATGTGCCTTACCCGTTGCCATTTCAGTCTACCTGTACGTTCCATGACGTCAACGACAACAATGTTCAGAAATCACTCGCTGTCGGGTGGACTGCCTTTGAGAAAAAAGGTACTATCCCCCAGTTTTCATTATATAGGTCGCATCATAGCTGCTATCATTTCAGGTTTCAGATAGGTACCATCTCCAAGCTCAATTTGTCTGAATGTCCTTCACATATCTATCAATGTGTAATGAGTCATTAGCTATAATGTAATTACCTCATTGATCATCATTAATTAGATGTACGCTTTGATAATGATGCGTTCATGTTCTCTATATTGTTATTATTGATCAAATAATGCGATGTGTTTGTGTAATTACTTGCTGATTAATTATTGTTTGTCTGTTATAATATATGCAATATGCATATTTGTATTAACAATGCATATTTTAACGTACAATACCTACATCGATTTGATTTGTTTTGTTATACTCTTTGGTGTTATACTTTTAAAAATGTTAAATAATATGTTTTAAATGTTGAGAAATGATATCCCCTCATACCAGCAATCTCTTTTGCTGACTGGGGATATTTTATTTTCAAATTGTGTTCTTTTGTATTATTTTGTGTTGTATTCTGTGATGTTGTAAATTGTACCAATCAAGGATGAATAAACTTTACTTTACTTACTTACATCCCTATTTTGTCTCAAATCCTATCAAAAAAATAGTTTAACGTTTAATCATGTCGATCGTTAGGTATAAGTTGATCCCTCGTAACTGACAAAAACCTAACTTTGCATCACGAGAAGTGAAAAAATGTAACGAGTTCTCCTCACATTGGAGGGTAGTATGGAAAATTGTAAATATTGTAATTAGTTTTATATGTATGTATTAAATGTAAGATATTAGTTACTAATAAATTTATTTGAATTTGAAATTGAAAAAAATTGGGACACGTTTTTGTTAGACCCAATATCAATCGAGCGATAATTCGATTTTTTGATGACGGGTAAACTTATGGCCCCCAGGATATGCCACCAGCAACCAGTATGGCTAAGAATTTCAGTAGTCATCGATCAGTTTCATCCTATTGAGAGGATATGCGAAGAATCCCTGTATTCGGAGAATTCGCATATTCCATTTGAAATCTTCTTCCACCTCACTGATTGTCTTATTTCAGATGTACCCATTTGAGTTTCGCAATTCTTCTGATATCCTCATTACAAATTACCCAAACCACTGTTATAAATTTACCAAATTTGATTAGACATTGAAACCTACATTTATTAACCACTTAAGTCCCAAATTGTTTCTAAGTGATATCCTTTTCTGTCATGATATTTTATTATTGTGGTAGAGAGATGTAATAATCTAATAATATTTAATCCCTTTATTAACGATCCCTTCTCACCTGAAGTATTATTATTTTACCCGGACTTATGTGGTATGACTTATACGTCCTATAAAGCTAATCCCAGATATAGAAGTTAGGAAATATACTTACGTTCCATATTTCTGCAAATTTTCAGAAAACTATAGGGCAGTTCTACTATTAGATTACTTAATTTTTCATTTCAGTGAGATATTTTGTTCTTATTACATATCAGTATTCCTTTATTCTCTGTTTTTTTAATAGTAAAGATGTAGAGCAAAATAGAATTTGCCCATCTTGTGGAAAACTTAGGGTGCTGAAAAACAGTGCTTTTTTTGGCTCACTATCATCTATCCAAATACCATACCAAATAAGTCAATTGAAACTCATTAGTACAAAAATCTATGACGTGTCCCTTTGGAAAATAGATCATCGATACTCAGATTTCAAGCCGGATTCCTCACTTGAAAAACTGTGCTCTAAATTATTTTTTTGGGTATGAATTATCCTTGATACTCTGTCAACATTTCACATTATATTTTGTACACATATACTTTCTTATTTTGTAATATCAAAATTGGTTGGTTGGCAGATATTGCCACTGGCAATAAACCCGCCATTTGTAATGTATTATTATTGCAATAAAGATTAAAAAAAAAAAAAAAAAAAAAATATATATTTAGAGAGCAACTTTTGACAGCAAAATCCATAGAAATAACCTAGCGGTAACATAAAACAAAGTGTGTTTTTTTGTTGTTGTATTTCTCAAACCGACCCTTACTCAACCACGACGTATTTGTTCCCCAAAACCAGGATATGCCTTAAGCCTCACTGTTTGGATTTGTGGTTTGCGAATAATTTTACTCGTCCTACTTTGTATGTGGTTTGAAAATCTGGGCTTCTCTTGAGCGACTCTGGAGGTAAGAACCTAAACAAAATACTCCATGCAATAATTTAACCTTATTTTATTCCTAACCTAACCTACTTTGGATTTTATTAATAAGGGAAATTTATATTCGGATATCATTTTCACTTACCTACTTCAAAATTCTGTTTTCCAAATCTCACATACGTATTATACATTAAGTCCTTAATTATGTATTATACCTACTTGTAATAGTATTTGTCAGGTGGCTTAGTTACGACAGTAGATGTAGTAGGAAAACGATGAAAAACGACCTAATAATAATTTCTTCGTGAGGATCTATATGCCAAATTTTAAGTTCATGCCAAGTCTGGTTTCCGAGATATTAGTATAGTTTCAAAAAAATCTTCCTCAATGGCTTTGTCTTCCAAATTTCACTTCACTACGATTAGCCGTTTGGGCTGTGTTGATCAGTGAGTATATGAAAGTCAATCGGGCACTTTGAGATTCAGATTTAAAAAATCGTGTCAAAACGTATTTAACCCTCCGTGTATTTTCAGGGGTTGCAACTACTAGTAGATTTTCACAGCACTGAATGTTTGAATATAGTTCTATTGTGACATTAACCTAAGACAAAAATAATTTCAGGAAATACCTGTGTAATGAACAATAAATTTATGAATAATGCCAATAATTTCGTAGGTGTTTATAATCAGATTACCGTATTTTATTACACCTAGATAACAGCAAAATAGTTATTTCCAATTGTATCTAGAAATAATAAACAAAATAAAGTGTCATCAAGGTGTGTTTTCGTAAGTAGTTATTGTCATAAATAAAGGCCAAATTACCTACGCACTACCATATTGTTGTGTTATCACTTTATCAGACTTTGTATGTTGATTTCATTGTGTGTAAACAATGATGACTTATATACTAATCTTTATTCTTGTTTAAGTACTACAAAAGATTATAATTTATTTATTTATTTACTCATTCAGTGAACAATCTCATTCAGTACATAACATCAGATTATATTTAAATATAATTTAATCGAGATATTCTCACCATGGCGAGATCGATGGATGTTGTTTACTAGTTAGTTTTACGCCGCCTAAGGCGCCCGTTATAAAATGGCGAATATAACAAACTATTTAATTTGATATCCTCGAAACTGTTCGAGTTCTATTGCTCTGTGGGATTATGATTAGTTTGGAAGTTATTTATTTCGATAAATATTTGATTGATTTAGTTTGCTTAAAGTACCCAAAAAGCTTTTTTGTATCTCGCATCTCTTCAGCATACTCAGTGTTTAAAAATCTAAAATTCGTAAGTGAAATAAAATTTAGACACGCTCAAATACCTATACATTATTTTTTATCTGTATTGCTAAAAATCTTAGATAACGGCCTGCGGGTCATTCTTTCTCGATCCTCGCCTATTCTTAAAGGGACTGGGTATCATGGAATGAACCAATCTCCGTACAAATGACAGATATTCACAGTATTTGATTTCTTATTATAAAATGATATTGTTGAGATTTCTTTATCATATTATCCACCTGTCGGCTTATTGGTAATATGGATAATAAGATGAAGACAATAGGATAATGTGGCCAAGTGGGCGGTGCCTACTTAAAGGAAGTGAGTGACGTTTTAGACTTACATGTTGTAAAAGTGTTGGTTGGGATTTATTGTATGGTGATTGACAGCTCAGAACCGAAATGGGTTGAATGCATATACAATTTGTTCATATGAGTTGTAGCTACAGATTTTACAACTCTTCCTATACCAAATGTTTGTACAACATCGTACAGAATATTAAAATAATTGTGCCCTTTCTTCTGATCGGGAATGGCACTTCGTATCTCAACGCACTCCATATATAAACGACAGTACATTATATGAACTTTCGTACTTTATAAACATTTCACTGTTTTAAATCTCTCTCCACAAACGATCTCGCAGCGGTCTTGCGGTATAGGCAGAGACAACATAACGCCAGGCCTCCCTATCCTTGCACACATCTTACTTCTGTTAGATTCATCAAATTCACTATACACACTCTACGATTCCTTTTACTCAAAAGACGTCCGTCCTTGAGCATCTGGTCTACATGATTGATCCAAGTGGCTCTTACTCATAAGCATACTTTCTTTATGATCCTTTCATCATTCGTTCGCTCTACATGTTCTAACCATCTCAACTTGTTCACTTTCATTCTAGTTTTACAGTCATCATCTCTAGAGAGTCACTAGAATTACTTCATTTCCTATCCCATCTCTTAGTTTTTTCCCACACATTCTTCTTAGTGATCTCAGTCACATCTGATTCATCCTTTTTCAACCATATCAATCACATGCTAAGGTTCGACATAAAAAACGAAGATCATTTCATCTAGATCATCACCAAAATTTCCACATTTAGGTCTCTAAAATCGCGTTAATGTCGACATATTTATAGCCTCGATAAATCAGGAAGTAAGTTAAAATTTTATTTTTAAATTTGTTGCAGACTTGTATAACTTAGGGTGTTAAAACATTATCGTTTTTTCCTAATTCGTATCTTCATAAAATGAAGTTTTAATTGTTTAAATATAACGTGCTATATGATTTGATTATAATGTTATCCATAATAATTGTTTTGTTGTTAAATTTAACACACACTTAATAGACATGTATTAAAATGTTGTTAACCATTCAGTCAAGGGACAATGGATGAGGTGAGAAGGGTTTAACAAAAGGAAGAGAAGAGAATAATCATTCCTGACACCGGACCACTTCAGGGAATGTTCACATTTAAGCGGTAAAACCTTTACTTCAGGTCCCACCACCGAGTTCACAATACATCATTTTAAAATGCTACATTATAAAAGGTACTAACATACAAAATTTTGACAATACTTGTGTCTATAAGTTTCCTTAAAATGACTAAAATGTTTGCGTACTTATTGGCCTGCGATTTAATTGCTTGTCAACTGCGGTTTCTCTTATACGCTTATTTCGTGATTTGCTTATTGATTAGGGTCATAAAAACAAAATAAATCATCAATAATTGAAAGGTTAAATGAAATAAAAGAGAAATAAATCAATGTATCGATTTTCTTCTAAAATTCTTTTAAAATAGGAGAAAAATAAATTTAGAATTTTAATATGGAAGACTGCTATATTATCGGCACTATTTTTTTTCGCAATTAGACACACAGAAAGTAAACGTTTTAATCTATAGATATTATAGTGTTTTAAAATAGTTTGTAGTTTTACAATATTTACCTATGACATTTTTAGTTCACCTCAATATTTTAAGCTCTGGCAGTCATAATATATTATGTAGTTTAGAATTTATTTGAAATGTTGTAATGTAAGTATGACATGTCATCTAGATAGTCGAGATAGATATTTGTTTTAAAATAGTTTTGACATTACGAATATTATTTTAATGGTTTTTCATAAATGTGTTTCATGTTTTCTGGCACCGAAACAAAAAAAATCTCAAAAAAGCTTTTCATATTTATTTTAATGTAATAATAACATTGTATTTGTACACAGTTAGTGTATTTTAAAAAAAAATGACGCTTAATATTTATTCCCCCGAGTCGCGTGATATTCACAAAATATAATTTGAGTACAATTCAATACTGGGTATCAAAATACCTGTGAATTATTTATCAAAAATAACAATAGCTGCTCTTTAGTACCATATTATGTTGTACCGAATACCTAATATTATATTCATTATCCATCTTTTCCCTGCGGACATATTTAAATGGATAATAGACTTTACCTACTTTATTGAATAATATTTAGTCGTTTTGTACGTATTTAATTTTTTTGTAGATTACAATAATGCGATTTATCGACATAAGTACTCAGTGGCAGATGCAGGATTCAATTTGGGGGGGGGGGGCTGAATGTCGTCACATGGTAAAAAGTACAGTCACTCAACGTTTTGGGGGGGGGCTAAGGGGCTGAAACCCCTAGACATATAGTATATAAAGTACTGTCACTCATGGTTTTGGGGGGGCTTCAGCTCCCTAGCCCCTCCCCTGGATCCGATAGTGTAAATACTATTATTTTTTGTATCTTTATCCATATTTGTTTCTCATTACGATTTTACCCAATGTGGGGTAGCCAGTGACAGTTTGCGATTGTACATTACCTATTCAAAGGATGCATACTGCATAGGTATAGTTTTCCCACACAACTCTAGCCTGTTGCATCCTAAATAGAGACATTCAGAGTGGTGATATAACTTTCTCGTCTTCTACGAGACTATACTGTGTTTGCGGGTGAAATATTTGTGAATACTTTCCTAGTATTTTTTAGTTCTCTGTTTATTAATTTATTTACACTTGAAGTGAACAATACAGAATGTTACAACAATATAAGCACACAATAAAATAAATCATACAGAACTGTTCACTAGGGCGAAGTAATCGAAGGCTGCGATTTCTTCAAACAAATATCTAAACCAAAAAAGACGAACAACAAAAACAGAGATAGTTTAGTAAGTATTGTGTTAAAAAGTCGTACTTTAAAACATAAAAATGAATGAATTCCTATCTAAAAATCTAGCAAAATATATGTAGGATTTCTACGAGTTATAAATTTTCAGTACAAAAGCCTACTAAATACATTGTTGATATCGATATTAATGTATGCAGTGTGTAGTGGGGACGTATATTATTTTCCTGTTATCGGACTCCAATGTTTCCCAAATGTTAAACAGATAAATTGTTATTTATTGAAATGATTTGTGAATTGTTTCATATTCCTATTGTTCCAGACCAAAAATTATACATAGTTTATATCTAATTCTAATATACAGTTACTCATATTGTTATTCGATTTAAATTTATAGGAAAGCCGAACCTTGTGTAAATTTCCTTGGTATTGGAGAATTATTCAGAATAGTTCAATATTTTATATCATAATCTACAAACCATTTTATTGTGTGAATATTTCTCAAAGTTAACAGATAAATTATTTATTACAAAGCGTCTTTGCTATTAACTATTTTAACTCTGAGGATTATGCTTTTTGTTTCAATTGCCTGAGAAATTTACCTGGTTGTAATTGTTTTATCAATAGTTTTAATAATTGAAATGAAATCTAAACTATTTATCCATTCCGTTCAGATAAGCCAGAGAGTAGAGGAACAATACCCCTACGTTTCTCGTCTCCATCATATTCATGTATTTCTTTCTACGTTTTCTTTTACTAAACAGGCATCCATCCTTGGTTTCAAAAGTAGTAGATGTCTACAAAATTTGTCCTGTAACAAAAAAGTCCAGCTGATGTCCTTCCATTTATTTTGCAGCCTTCCGGGTAGTCTTTTTTCTGGAAGGATTTTCTTACATATCTTCTTACATATCATCTTCTTTCTTACATATCAGATTTCTTTACATATCTTGACAATTTTTGCAAGTCTGATGTCTTGCATTCGGTCATCATTATCTCTCCAGAAGCGTCTTCTATTTTACTCCACCTTAAGTATTAATTAAAAACGAAGACAGATCGTATGGTCTTATTTCTAGTCCTATATCTAAGGGTTTTACCTCCTATTATGGATCGTGGGGTTTTCATATTTGCCACTGTGAGAAGACCTTTTGTCCATTAAGATTTTCATGGTGAGAGTTATTTGGTGAAATATCATTTTAAAGGTAAAAACGAAAGACTACTAAAATCCACGTAATGACTTTAATTACATGCGACTAGTGTTCAAGGATTCTCATCCTCATCTTCAGGCGTTTCACAATAAAGTACGGACTTTTTGTCATATTGGTATACACACACTTCTACCCCTTACTGCTGATTCTACTACCAAGATTTCTACGTAATATATCAAACATTCTAGACAATTATTATAAGCATATCATGGTTCGTAGGCAATAGGCATTGTATAGTGGAGGTAGTCTATAGATTGTACTGAGTGCATTAGCAGGGAAGTGATTTATCAGTATCTATTGTTATAGTGCTAGACAGTTCTAATACATATTGTATGAATATTATATTGTATCATCGTTATTATGGATATGGTAATATTTCATGCATCCCAAAGGGCCCTCGTTGATTGCAGCTCTTAACCTCTGCTAGGAGGTGCATCCATAGATGCTGGAGATCTGACAGGGACGAACAACTCCCTGATTTTTACATACCGATGGTCATAAATTGACCCCTCGTCATTGACTAAAACCAAATTTTACAGGCGAAGGAAAAGAAGTGTACCTATGAATTATGTGGGTTTTAGATGCAACGTCGAAATTCGTTTTTTTGTATTGGTAAAAATTACAGTTCCGAAAGGTCATCTTATGACCATCGATATGACAATCTAATCTCGCCAATATCCTCATAACTTCGTTTCATATTTTCATAAAACACTACCAACTCACAATTTCTTATTTTGATACTGTTTTGTGAATACCTATAATTAACAAATCACCTTGTGCACCTGTGAAATTTATAGTAAAACACCTCCGTTTGTAAACAAATGGTCGACATGGTCGAAAGAAGCGGTTCTTGGACGGCCGAGCTTCCTTAATATCTTTTTTCGCCAAAGTATATTTTTTTTGTTATCCTTTCATCATTCATCTTACTCTACACGTCCCAACCATCTCAACTTGTTGCCATTCATTCTTGTTGGTACATTGATCACTTCATTTCTTATCCTATCTTTCAACGTTTTTACACACATTCTTCTTGAGAGATAGCGATTCATCTCTGATATTTTTGACTTCTGAGGCACTTGAAGACGATATTATCTATCTATACCCTCACGCCACGTCCTGTGCAGGGTAGGCAGAGAGGATAGAGCGCCATCAGAGAGCCCTATACTTGAACACACTCCTATTCTCCGTCACATTCATGCATGCAGTCATACACGCTCTCCGATTCCTTTTGGTCTGGCCGACATGATCGGACCAGGTCAGTCTCGGGCGGACGCGCTTCCTCACCCCTCTTCGCTCACTCAAATATATATTTTTTGTCAATAAAAATTATTTCGTATCGATGTTTCGCGACAGTAATTTGAATGTTTTAAAAGGCGCATTATAATCTCTCTGACATCCTTGGCGAGTAGGTATTCCACGTAGGCAGAATTCCCACGTGCCGCGTGTATTGAGAGAGAATAATAATATTATTATCATCAACAGATATACTTAGATACAACTCCCTACTAATACCAAATACCTGATAATAATAATGCATCGTGTATAAGGAAGTTAACAGGTACATCTCTAGTATACTCTCTCTTCTACACAACATACCACCTGGTATCCAGGTACTTGTTTACGAGAGGACTATTAACACGACCTCCGTATACACGGTTCTCATATATTGCTCGGTGCAATACAGTCCACTTTTTTTCCGAAGTCTCGTATACACGGTTCTCATAAATATTGTTATGTGCAGTACAGTCCATTTTTTTTTCAGAAGTCTCACGGAGCAAACTTGGTTTAGTGTTGCTTGTAATACGGTGCTTTTAGATTTCTCGATGGAAAGTTGTGGGGTAGTCTGGTTTTCTTTCATTCTATACGTATTTTGGGGTGCTGAATCCGAATCCGAGGTTTGCCAACAAAATTTCGTGAAAAATTGGTAAAATGGCGAATATTTACATTTCCTGGCGAATTCTGGATTTGAACTTAAAAACCATCAACTTTTTGTGGGTCATCTTTTTAGCAGAATGAAAGCACATTAAATTTCCTACAAATTTGGTATACATTTTTTTTTCTAAAGTAACTAGCAGCGGAGCTGTCAAGCTTCAAAAATTGGCCAAATTTTCTTGTTATTTTAAATTGTGAGAATGGAAAATGTATGGAGAATAGGTCACCTTGTTCGAATTATCACCTAATTTTGACAATTATTCTTCAGATTTATGATACATATTTTACGTCGTCGGAATCAGTAAACATGGAGAAAGGTTTCAGGATAAATTTTATTTAAAAATATAGTGAAATGTTTACGCTAAAAAGGTTTAAACATTTTTAGCCTAAACAAATTACTATATTTTTAAATAAAATTATTTAAACATGTCTAGCTCAAATATTTCACGGTGTTTTTAAATAAAAATTTCGTTAATAGCTTGCTTTGTGTTTTCTGATTCCAACGAGGAAAAATATGACTCATGAATTTAAAGAATAATTGTTGAAATTTGCTTATGAAGGCAACAAGGTGAACTTTTTCAATACATTTTCGATTCTCGTAATGTAAAACAATAAGAAAATTTGGCAATTTTTTGGACCTTGACAGCTCCGTTGCTATTTATTTTAGAGAAAAATATTATATGGCAATTTTGTAGAAAATTTTACGTACTTTCATTTTGCTTTAAAAGACAACTTACAAAAGTTGTCAGTTTTCGAGTTCTAGTAAAGGAATCGCCAGAAAATGAATTTTTTCGCCATTTCTTGTATTTTTCGCCATGTTCCGTATCGAAATTTTGTTGGCAAACCTCGGATTCGGATTCAGCATCCCAAAAAACGTATAGAATGAAAGAAATCCCTTCTACCCCACAACTTTCCATCGAGGGACTGCTTTGTGTTTAATTTCACTGGATTATTGATGTTATAATAAGATATGATATGGCTTGATGTTATAATAAGATATGGTTTGGTATCATCATTAATGTATTTACCTTTCGACCAAAAACGCATCATAATGCCATCCACTCGTCAGCGAGTGATCTCTGGGAGATTTTTTTTACTTTTGTGTACCCACCGTTGATATTATTCACAAGGCGAACAGTAGCATGATAAAATAGTAAAAAAAGCGTTTTTTACATTTTTTGGGGTTAATTTTCCGTCTATCAAAAAACTTTTACGGTTATTCCCTAGATTTTATTGCATATTATCAGTACAAAAAAATTTACTCCGCGACTTTCGGGAAACAAAGTTTTCGTCTTTCAAAAAAAAAATCAGAGGTGTTTTCAAAAAAAAAAATTAAAACTCTATACAAGATATAAAAAATCTTTTACGGTTATTCCCTAGATAAATGTTCAATGCATCTACCCTATTTTGTTCAAAGCATATTTAGTAAGGGTTGTCGAGATATAAGGTCTCCCGTTTTTAGAAATTTTTGAAATGTCGGTATGCATACTCTTAAAATCTACAAATATTTTTCATTTCTTACCAGTTTCGGGTAACCTATATTTCTATTATTTAAAACGTACAAATGGAATCGCAGTATCCATAATATTTATGTAGTCAGGTATTGAGAGGTAAAGTATGTAGAGGTATGTATGGTAATGGTACTTAGTATCGACAATATTTTGTACCAATATATTATTAGCAGTACTTCCCCTGCTCCATTGTTAGGTAAGAATAGTAGTAGGTCCGAGGTATTGCAGAGTCACGATGCCTCGTACAGCTGAGTGTTATAGGACGACCACCCCTCCTCATTCCGTCACAATACACCACAACACAATACAGTATCACTCATAATGATATGCAGTAAGATGCCAATATATTGGTTATACCTTATCATATTTTTACCTGTTCTAACATAGTTTTTTTTAAAGAAAAGGATCCGGGCTTGCATACACAAACCCAACACTTTGCACTAGGCTAAAAGCCTGTATCGCAAAGTGTGGAATACATCGCCAGCACCGGGGTTTGAACCTGGCACCTCCCGTTTGAGAGACTGCCGCCTCAACCAATAGTTGAGTTGAGACATGTAAAGAGGATGAATCTTCTTCTTCTCCTTAGCAATTATTAATCCAACATGGTGGTGGGGTTTGCTTTTCTTGTGTTTCGCCGCCACTATCTTGCGCATCCTCCGGTACAACGTCACTCTCTCTCATGTCCTGCCTCACCATTTCCCTCCACCTGCGCTTGGGTTTTCCTCTGGAAATAAGTAAATACTCTGGCGGTCTTCTGCTGACATGCCCGTACCGTCGCAGTCTGCTCTCCAGAATTTTGTCAGAGATGTCGCGTACACATAGACTCCCACGGATTTAGGAGTTTCGGATTCTGTCGTTCTGTAGAGAGGATGAATGGTGAAAGAAAAATGAAGAAAATATACCTGACAGAAAGAAGAGGTGTAAGGAAGCGCGGCCGTCTAAGAGCCACATGACTTGATCATGATGTGAGAGCATAGTAATTGCCAGGATAACAAAACAGTATAAATCGATGTATAGTTTTGTTTAGCTATTTATCTACAATTATGATGAACAAAATACAGATGATATGTTAACATCACGAATATAAAGCATAACATTTGTTCACTAGGGCGAGCTTATCACAGTACTGCGATCACTGCCAGCTAACCCCAAAGTCATATTAAAAAGAAAGAAGATGAACGACTCTAAACTAAGCGAATCTTTTTGGCTTCCTTATGTTCTTGTGAGGAACGTTAAAAGGCGAAGGAATAGTAATGTATTCCATTTTTAAAACTCTTTTCTGAAGATTCCATCGGTTTTAATTATAAATCTACATTAGGGTGTCCCTCCTTCTTAACTATGTAACTGGTGACTTGCCAAAAGATAACTCATGATGGCAGAATGATTCAGACTACTTACTTACTAAATACAATTAGCTACCTATATTCATCCATCATTACATTGTTAGGGAGTGACTAACGATCATATGTTTGCCATTAATTTGATCAAGGCGTTCCTTCAACACAACGCCCAAGTTTAATTTAGTAGATCCCTCACACGCTATTGGTCAACGTCCTCCGCATCCGACCAATCAAACGAACAGCACATTAGCGTGACTATGATTAAATTTGACGATCGCGGCAGATGTTTGATTGTATCGCACACACAACAATATTATATAGTATAGTATATTACTACATTAATGTCGGAGAATATTGAGTAATTACAGAGGAAACGAACCACAAGACTATGTAATTTAACTAAACGAAAATTTTCACGCGAATGCACCGCTATGTATTGTAGTAATACTTAGTAATCGTCAGTACAAGAATATCATGCACACCCTATATCGTGACGTTCCATTGTTTTCCTTTTATTCCAAAGTGTTCTTTTTTTTTCTTATCTTTCTATTTTCAAATTTGACAATCCGTTTACAGGGCCGTATTGATCCACCTTTGATCGCATTGATACCATTAATAATTTAATCTTATGAAATTGAATATAGATACATATCCTAATAATGGGGTAACCAGTGAATAAAACACACAACATTTTCTTGATTCCAACATGTAGATTACTTTCAGAATGGGGGCAAACCACGTCGCTAAAAAAAATGAAATATCTTATGGGAGTTTTACGAACAACCGAATCTTACAGGACACTCGAATAATAACAAAAAAGAGTGGAGAGCCCATTCTACAGCCCGGGGATCTCTACGAGGATATTTTTACACTTATACTGATTTTCCAAACACATAGCAGGTTCAATTACATTCCTACTTGTTATAGGTTGAACCTACTTGTTATAGGTTAAACCTACTTGTTATAGGTTAAACCTACTTGTTTTAGGTTAAACCTACTTGTTATATGTGAAACCTACTTGTTATAGGTTTAACCTATGATAAGTAGGTTTATAACAAGTAGGTTTCACATAGGTATACTTGTTTTACTTGTTATAGGTTAAACCTACTTGTTTTGGGTTAAACCTACTTGTTATAGGTTGAACCTACTTGCTACAGGTTATAGGTCTTATCGAAATTATTCACCTATATTTCAATCACCTGTATTTCGTTGTGTTTATCTATAGGTAGATTGACAACTTATAGACGGCGTATAATTATAACTAGATGTCTTACTATAGCTACATACTCATACTTAGATAAAATAATTAGCATGTCTTTCAACTTTTATAAGCAGACAGCTCAGTCATTGATGATAAAATCAAAAAATTAATGTTTCCGCGAAACAACGTGATTAATTTATATATAATTTATATGAATCATATTTATGCTATGAATCATATTTTAGTCATTCAATTGTATTAAGGGGCTGTCTTTACGGCTTAAAATCGCATGCACCAATCTTGGAAACAGTGTTCTACGTTTTTTGTAGACAATTTCGCTTGTTTCCAATATTTTTATAGTACCTAATGCAGTAGATTTTAATGCATGTTATCACTACAAGAAAGATTTTTTCTTTGTGACTTTCAAAAATACCTAGTCATTTTCTTTTTAAAAAAAAATCAATGGTAAGTAGAGTCATGTGTGGTATCGTATGAAAGGGCGTTAGAAAAGAAATTCAGATTTTGATTAGATTTTTTAGAATCAGATTTTGTCCAGCCCAAGGTTCACATTTTAATTTATTTATTTTTTCATAAGCCTTTTGAAAAGTTGATCCTTCGCTATATCTGTTGAGATTATTAGATACTTGCTAACTTACCATTATTATATGGTTGGTTTAGATATATTTTTATTAAAAGACACGCAACTACACTTAATTAATAACTTTGACATGTCAATTCATAAAAACGGAATGATAGAAACACTATGTTATTAATTATAACATTAATACTTGTTGTTTAATTATGACAATCCCACTTATTCCTGTTAAAACAACACAGCTCCATTATAATTTAGTTGTTGTAGGAATGTTTTCATTTACTTACTCAAATTAAAATGTCTTTAGTTGGTCGTTGTCGTGCTATATAATACACAGCTTGACAACTCCATTATATTAATCAAAGGATCGCACCGTTTTTCTATATACAGAATGTTTCAAAGTACATTTCAAATGTTTCAAAGCCCTCCACTGCTGGATATGGGCTGCTATCTTCCATATTCCTCCATTCCTTTCTGCTGTTTGCTGCTTGCAGCCAGTTTTTTCCCCCCACAGCGGCTATGTCTTCGGACCACCTGTCGGGGTCTTCCGACGCCTCTTTTATTCTCCCAAGGTCTCCATTTTAGGATTCTTGGGGTCCATCATGTGGGGTCTTGTCTTACAACGTGTCCCTCCCATTGCTACTTCCAGACTTGCTACGCGATCCATGACGTCTGCTACTTTGCTTCTGTTCCTAATTTTCTCAATTCTTATTCTATCTCTAAGGCCAAGCATGGATCGTTCCATGGAATTGTATATGAATGTATTGAAATACTGATTAATGTGTATTGTATGTTTGTTTCAGACATAAGAGAAAAGTAGCGAATTTGTTTCCATGCAAGAGCACAGCGAGGGGTGGTCCTCCCCCTGCGCCCGCAGCGCTCTATGAGGACTTAGCAGATATTGCTGATCTCTCCCTTACACACAGACCACCGGATTCACAACTTGAGGTAAGAACTCTGACTGATTCTACAGACTCGCAATCTTGACTCTGGCCTCTCAATAACCATTTGTACTCTACCCATTCGTAAGGGGTAGAATTTTGTCTTACATATGTATTTTTTCATGAAAGCATCGGTAAATTTGTGGCAATTTCTAGATTATTTAAAAACTATCAGGAGTCCCAAGTTAAAGAGCCATAACGTCTTCAAACAAACAGCGGAGCATCTGAGAATCCTTGCCTCATATGTCTAAAGATCTGGAAAACTTCTGGATCCTAAGCCTTACACTTATTTACTTTTTTCCAAAGATTTAAATGGAAGATGTATTGTGCTATACGATGTATCATTTCCTCCCAAAATATTCATAGACCATAGGCATTATAACCTAATCTTATCTCACTTGTGCAAATACAATTCTTAACAATAAAAATATTAAATTAGATAAATGTTTATATGGCAACAGACACACAAATCTTAATTACGTACATATGTGCGCACCAAATTATTCATTAAATAAAGTAAAGCCATACACTAAATTTTATCTTCTACTTAGATGTCCCTTCATCTGAACCTTATGTATATCTATATGTTTTTTCTTCCAGATGCTAGACGTCAAATTAGGCACCCATTACCCCAGCGGGTTTCCCGTATCCAGGAGTCCTCCAGTCTTCCTGCGTTCTTCACCAGGTCCAGATCCATACAGACCCAGAGAACACGAACCAGTATACGAAGAACTTCACCATCCACGGCACGGTGATCCCAACGATAGCGACGGTGATTTCGCTGGAGACGAATTGAGCTTAGCCGGTGAACTTCCGCCAGCGCCATGCATTTCAACAATTCATAGAGAAGTGAGGAGATCAAGAGGGAGACCTCCTAATTCTTTACCTCACCAAAGGAAACAACCCCAGCGGGCGCATAACAGAGCGGCGGAATTTCACGAAGGTCTTCTTTTAGACGCATTATTAAGACTTTATCCTACTGTTGGCACAGTGGGAGCACCTAGGACTCAAGCGTGGGACAATTGTGCCCCACATAGAAGAATACCTTGTGAGCCCTGCACTCAGTACGGACCATGCCCTCCTACTGTGTGCAGTAGAGACTCCTTAGGTTCGGATTCAGGTTATAGCAATACGACTGGTGGAACTAGGGCAAGTTCAAGAGCTAGGAGAGATATGAACTTTTCTTAAATAATTCATCAATAAATTGTATCATTCGTAGTGTTGTATAAAAAAATACTTGTGAATAAATCTCGGTTCGGCGGACTAAAGCACATAAGTCAAAAATTGTGATTTTTTTTTTATTGCTGCAATATATTCATCTTGTATCCATACACAGCTGAACTAAAGCACAGAAGTCAATTCTAATTATAAATGTATGAAATATACTAGTGTTCTTTTTCAACCTAAATTATTAATACACATTGTTGGTTCACTAAAGTACATAAATTGACTTATGTGAAATGGAACACAGATAGTTGGATTGTACTAAAGTACATAAATTGACTTATGTGGAAAAGAACAGAGCTATTTGGATTGTCAAGTATTATTATTAGCTAACTTATGTTATGAGATTATGGATTTTCTTAGTGAAGATTCTCTAGAAGATCCAAACTGTCAGCTACCTGCGAATGAGGACTCTATTTCTTCATCAGGTGAAGGTATAGTAATTCCACTATAAGGCCGAACTTCTCCCCACACCTACATATTTGTATAGGGAGAAGGTCGCCCTTATAATTGTACACTGTACAGGTATAATGATCAGATTCCTATCGAGTTGCTGCTGATGAAGTCACTGACAATCGAAATGTTCCCGCTGAAAGCGAGCAAGTGAAAAGTATACTAATTTTCAGAAAGGAGAAGAAGTTAAAAAGGAACACTGGCCAGCCTTATAAAACCTTAAAAGTTAAAATAATTCCTGAAAAATTCATGTAAGAACTCCAAAGAAGAACGAAATGTTATTGAAGAATACCTATTGTTGAAAGGCAAGCCATGTTCGAAGAGTATTGGCGATTGGGCTCATACAGCAACAGATCAGGGGACATGGCTTCTTTTATGGAAATCGAAGATGTCTCCTATGAGAAAACGCACTTCTGATCCAGAGAAGCAAAGATTTAGAACCAAAACCGATAAGTATTTTTGGAATATCCACGAAAAACGAAACCCAATATACTGGGGCTACTTGCTTGGTTGAAATCGATAATTTAGTTGCAAAGCGGACATATCTCAGATTACAAAAGGCTGGATTATTTAGGGAAAACCACATTAGACGGAATGAAATTCTAGCTGATTGTGGACACCTGGTTGTTCTACCAGCAGACACAATGAACAAGAAATTCAGCTTTGAGAAAAACTTCATCACTGAACTGAATACAAGAAAAGAGTGGAATGAGAATGTTATACACTGTCTTAAGAGAGAAACCATTGTGTGGTATACAGATGGGTCAAAAACAGAAGAAGGAACTGGAGCAGGAGTCTATGGACCACGCACCGAATACTCGGAGCCGATGGGCAGATTCCCAAGCGTCTTTCAGGCAGAAATATATGGCCTAGAAAGATGCATCCAGTTCAACCTCGACAGACGATACAGTAAGCAGAATATAGCTATACTATCCGATAGTCAAGCAGCCATTAAAGTGTTGAGCTCAAATATCATCAACTCTAAAATGGTTTGGACGTGCCTGCAAAAATTATATGAGTTAGGCAAGAATAACAAGGTTAGTCTCCTCTGGGTACCCGGACATATCAGGTGGAGGGCAATGAGCGTGCAGATGAACTGGCCAGGAAGGACGCGGCAACGCGACTTTGTGAACCGGAACCATTTTGTGGCCTGGGAGACACTTTCTTTCAGGAAGAAATCAAAAAGAAAGGAAGACAAAAGAGACAAGAACTCTGGCTAGATCTTCCTGGTCTTAGACAGGCAAAAGAACTTCTTGGGGTCTATGACCGTAGAAGAACTAGAGCCTGTATTATCCTGAACAAAACGAGTCTCAAGACATTCACGGGTTTCCTAACGGGTCATTGTCGGCTCAGTGAGCATCTCTGTAAACTGGTACTTGAAGAGGACGGCACATGCAGATTCTGTGAGGAGGAGGAGGAAACTCCCCACCATCTTTTGGCAAACCGCGATGCTGTAAGATACATTAGGTTGAGAACTTTGGGCAAGCACCAGATAGAGGTGGAATCACTTCCCACCCTAGACCCCCTCCGAGTGCTGAACTTCGTAAGACGCCTAGGACTGGAGGGGCTGCTCTAACTGGGTAGTTACCAGATGGGCAAAGTAGGGGGAGTACAATAGATCTTATAGGTCGCAGTGCATAATACACCCCATCTAATAAAATAAATAAAATAAAATATCTACTCAACCGCTGCCAATATCGAATGAAAAAAATGACCTAATTTCAGTTTTTCCATTAATTCTCAATATTTTTCATAGTTTTTACGAATGCTTACCAACATCTCAAAGCAAACAAAATACTGACACTGACATCATGGAAAATGAAGATGTTAAATAGTTATTATTTTATGGAAAATGTGTCCATTTCCGCAATATGCATGTTGTGTTCTTCTAATTTTCCCTTATTCCTTATGACATAAGTCAGTTCTATGTGGTGATACAAATAACATAAGTCACTGAAAAACCTGTTCTACTTATTTTTTTCAAAAATTTTCTTTTTCACCTAATGTGTAATGTAATAAAGTATATTAATCCTAATACAACACATTCGTTTATGAATAAACTATTATTCTATTCAGTTTTTTGTCTCTCCTGAAAAGTTGGTGTTTTTGACTTATGTGTTTGAGTCCGCCGAACCGAGAAATTAGAAACATGATTTTAAAAAAGCAATATTTAGCATAGTTTTTTGTGTAAAGAATATAGGGGCTCTGTATAAACATTTTGTATCTCTCAGACTGGACCACAACTACACTTTAGAAATAATTATCTTAATACTTTCTCATATTATTACACTAATCTATTTTTGTTTCCTTAGAGCCCATTAGTCACTTAGAAATGTGTGATATTAATAACACTTAGTAAATTTTTATGAAAAATACTTTGAATCATATATCATTCTTCACCAATAATTAATTAATTAAATTTTTGCATTATAATGTACACACATCTTTTTATTAAATTTTATTTTTAGCATCCACCGTTCAGGTGATTTTTTTTTCTCATTAAAGCAGTCGTAGTCGTGTTAAAGAAAACATTTCGTTTATTCTCGAACAATTTTTGATGAAATAGAAATATTGTACCTTTATTTTTTTAATTTTAAGCCCCTATTAGACGGTTCACTTTTACGGAATTATTCCCCAATCAAAAGTGAAATCATCCACTTCTTCAGTCCACTAGATCAATAAACGAATTGTTATTAAGCGTACTTAGGGATGAGGGAATTCTCTAATTTATAATACCGGTGATCCATGCAAAAGTGAATCGTGTAATACCTACTCGTATTACCTTTTGATGCCACGCATTCAGTTGTACTAACCGAGGAGTTAGACTACAATTATTATTTTTACTAAATAGGTTGTTTGATTTTGTGTTGATTTTTCCTAAGGTATTCAAAACCATTTTCAATGAAATACAGATTTACAATATTTACCGTTTATATATCACCTTCATTTTTTCAATTTACACATGTTTATTAATACAAATATTAGGTATAATGAAGTGCATTTGAGTAAAAATGTATCCAGAATGATAAACTGATTTTTTCAAAAATTCTGTCAATATCAAATTTGTGTAGAACTTTTTGGCGCCATTCATTGGTAATTTTATTATTTTTTGGTTTAAACCTCTGTTTATTATTTTATTATTTTTTATACAAAAAGACGCCAAGAACGCTGTTACGCATAAAGTTAGCAAGCTATTAATTTTGAAAAATATTTTTGTTAATTTTTTTCTTATTGATGACAAATCCTTTAAAAATGTTTAAAAAAGAATTAGTTCAAATCGCCTCACATAATTGCGTCAATATTCTTGAATAGTAAAATAAATCGATGACTTGCTGAGATTTAAAATTATTTTTTAAGAAAACATCAATAGCTTTGTGTAATAGTGACCCACTTCATCTTACCGAAACGAAGGCCACAGCGGTTTTAGTTGATTTTGAACTTTTAACACATTCTATCAATTTGTAATAATATAGGTCCCATTCCTTATTCTATGCCATCCATACATTTTCATACCACAAGGTGTGACGTCATATGTTCCTTGTTTCACTTAGTGAAAGACTGCGTAAAACATCACGTCGGTCTAAAAGAAAATAATAACTTCAAATAAGTTGAAACAAATTTCATAGTGACAGCTCTCAGAATCTTCTTAGCTGCGGATTGCTTAAAAATTCTGGTGAACCAAGAAATATCAAAAAAGAACATCCGACAATGAAATTATTAAGTAATTAATTTTTATCTTGATGTGACAAATACTTTACTAATCACGATTTTACGATTTGATTTACCTGTAAGTAGGTATATTAAATTTCATATCCCAATAATTTTATCGATAATCTGATCGTCAAAAGATAGTAATTATATGTGCTGTCAATCATTGTTGGATTCGCTGTCAATAAATTAATTACATCAGATATTATTTTAAAACAACACAAAATTTAGCATTCGAGGACTTGGTTCATTGCTACACCATGTGAATGAATACTGATTTATCAGATTAGTATTAAGGGCTTATATGAACTCAGCAAATATCGTTCTATTTTTGCTTCAACTTTTTCAAATTTTGTATGAGAATGTTTGTGCTCAGAAAGAATAACGTAAGCGACAAATTGAATTATACCTTTTTAAAAGAAACCTGGGAAGAAATTTAAAATCTAAAACAGCCAATTTGTTAAGATTATAATTACCAGTATTTTGGCTAAATTATACTTTTATATCTGAAAAACTGAACGGAAAATCTTCGGATCCCGTAAATTTTAGGGGTACTTTAGAAATATTTTTTTATTCAAGGAATTTCCAAATCCTGTAATTCTAAAACAGCCGATCTCTAGCCCGTACTTTCATCTATCACCGTTTTCAGTTTCAACACGATTCCTTGAGTATTGGCTGAGTAAGAGTCAGGGCGCCTGAAGCCCCCTGACATCATGTAGGGCCTTAAGTACATGGCATTGATATTAATTCTGGCTTAGCTTTTAATAACCAATTTTCCACGACAAGATTCATGATGAATAGCTATTACATATTCTTATCAGTATTTTCAGCCAGTAAAGCTGTCATTTTTTTTTATCACAAGCATCGTCACTGGTAACCAGGGGCGCTGCTCGAATAAGCCCCAAAAATTTTCTTTCATTAAATTCTCACAATCTGGATACATTTTCGTACTGTAAATATTTAGGTACATTTTGTTAAACTAATAATTTAGAATTATTATAATATATTTATCTTCTAAAGTGCTGTGAAAAACCTTTGTACTTTTAGTATGTAAATAATAATTAATGTAAAATATTCGTTATAGTTTTGAATATAAGTTGTAAGAATATATTGTAATATTATCATACAGATAATTTAGTAGTCTTTTGCAATCACTAATCAATTAACATTGAAGTGTTCAGTAGGTATGTAATAAAAACCAATTAAGAGTTTAAAACTGCAATGAAATAATTATAAGCGAATAACGATTTCAACAATTTTAATATACTTTTCTTAGCTCCAGCGCGATAATGCTTATTTTATTTATTTACGACTTAAATGCTTTTTTATATTTGCTTTTTATTTCACGATTTATATCGGAATTTACAGCGCTTACTGTTGCCCAATCATCTCGTGAAATACGTTAATTAAGTTATCGTTACACCAAATGCTTTTGCAATCATTAAAATAACTTCTGCAGATACTGTACGTTTACATGCATTTGAAAGTATGTGGCTAAATTAAATCTCATATAAAAAGCCGTTTTCTCATTGCAGATTTTTTGCTTAGTTTTCGTTTTGTTCAACGCTTTTATAATTTCATACATTTGAAAAACGTTTATATAAATAATAGGTGTTTTGTTAGTTTTTCTCTCTTCTAAGTTTATGCAATGCGCGCACAAATTAGGTACTATTAGAAAATAAGCTAAATAACGCGATATCGATTTGTATGTATCTGTATCCTATACCATTTGTAATTTTTATTAAACGTTATTAACACTCTATTTTTTCGTTTAGTAACCAATCAGTGTTGAAAGACGAATAGATTTTGATATCATCCCAAAAATATACTATACAAACAACATTTGGGTATGCAAAAATGTTTCTGCACTCATAACGAACAATTCCATAATTAAAGCTTTTTGCTTTGTATTAAAAGCCGTTGACGATTTCTAAACAATGACAGAGCATGGCCTAACAATCAGCAAGGGATGATTTTTAGTAAATTTAATTCAAGAGAATTCACAAAGAATCTAAGTTTTTTCATTCACATTCACAGACATTCATTCACTCACAATTAATTGCACTTTGAATTTTATAAAATCACATAGCATTAGTCATTTATATATTTAAAAAAATATATAGGTACTTTTATCAATTTTTCTACATGAAGACTTGCATTCACTGCCACTTATTTTTTCTAAATTATCTTTCTTGTAAACTTGTATAAACCTAATTAATAAGACATACGTACGTTTATTTATTATTTATTAAAATTCATGTTACATAATGTTAAATACATATATTGTTTCACTTTGTGCAGTTTAAACACTTTTTTAAAAAGTTACATAGTCCAATATGTAAATTATGATTTTCTTTTAATTTTCCTGTACATATATTTTTTGTAAGTATAGGTTGTTAAACATTGCCTATGTGCGCATTAAAGACAAAATCATAAGACTCCAAAATAGTAATTTGAAGTTTATATATTGTTTGAGAGGTGATTTTGTAAAACTCCATTTTAATTGTAATTGTTTTTTATAAAAGAAAAAACTTGGAGTTTTTTAATGATTTTTCTTAATTATGAGTTACGCGTTCCGGCCTACGTACGGAGTACCTACGACTATGGCTACGTACTACGTAGGCCGAAACGCGTAACTCGTAATTAATAAAATTCATTCAAAACTCTAAATTTTTTTCTTTTATAAAAAACAATTAGGAAGTAATTTGAAGATTTTCTGAAGTATTTTAATGAATCGGTAGATATTAACGTATAAACTAATATGCGATATTTTTAAAAATACTAGAATTTTATTCAAATATCTCCTCTCAAATGACTAATTTTCGTCTTATGTTAATTTCGTCTTCAATGTCCCCTTAGGCTCAATTATTGTGTAAATTTTAATTTCTATTGGACAACTATTTTTCGTTGACATAAAATGTCACTTATTTATTTAATTAAATTGAAAAGTGTTACATTATTTCGTATCTTTCTTGTTTTAATTTGTTCAACAGTTGACTAGTGAATTTTACCACTACAAAGTGACAAAAACTACTTAATTTTGAGATAATTTAGTATGCGAAATCATTCATATTCATACACAAGCCTATTTAATAAGGTACTCCTTGTAATATTTACTAAAAATATTGTGAATATCCAGCTAAAATCATTCAGTCAAAACATTTAAAAGATTTGTATTATTTCGCACATAAGAACGCGTTTGATTCACTTTGAAAAAGCTATTTTAAAAAACGTTTTGTTATTGTTATTTTAAATTATTATTGTGTAAAAAAAACTCGTTGTAAATTAGCGTTTATTTCTAAAAAGTGTAAGTAGTAGATGAAAAAACTAATTTACGTTATTGTAATTTGATTAGTGTATTTCACTTGTAACTTATACTGTAAATATTAAATACCTTATTATTATATTGTAATGTAATGAATTATTACCTATATCGTTGTAATAACTTATATCTTATTTGTAATGATATTAGTACCTATTAATATTATAATTCTGTACACTTACTACGGAAACGGGTTGTGACGTGTCCGAATAAAAATAAATGTTTTTTTTTAAAAGAAACTTGCGTGATTTTATTTTAAACTCACATTCTGAAACCTATAAATACAACAATATGACTCTAATTAACATGACTAAAATGAATCATCTTTTCATGACAAAAATGAATCATATATTCATGGATACATGTATGTAGAGAAGACTAAGAGAAGATTTACAAGGGTCTATCGACTAGCTTTTTTGCTATTCACACGAACTAGTCGTCCAACAGAGTTCGACGACGTTTAAATCCTCCCTAAGTTTATAGTACTTGCTGTGAGAGAGTCAAAAGTATGCAGATCAAAAGGACACAGAAAAATACTCTTGAAGACATCGATAAAGTTTCGAGAGATGTTAATAGTCCAAGAGCCCGCTGCTTAATTTATGACGTATCTGTTTTTTGATCGAAATGTGGTACAAATGATAGCTTACCAATAGGGTTTTACATCGCACTAGGGTTGCCTATCAAAATCTTGCCGCAACCCCCCCTGCCCCCCCCGAAAAGGTCCCTCTTCGCGGTTTTTCGCATTTTATAGGAATATGGTAAGAGATAGAAGAAAGTAGTCTATGACAAAAATAATCCTTGCTAAATTCTCTACAAAAAATGTTATCAATTTTTTCGTAGAACAAGCAGTTTACCCGCAATAGCCGGTCCAAAACCGAAATTCATTTAAAAAACTAAAAATCAAAAAAAAAAATTAATTTAAACTAAATTGGTTGAAAATTGATAAGAGCTACAGGAAAATAGTCAAAGAACGAATTAATTACCATAGTCTTAGCTACAAAACGAGCTATAACTTATTTTGATAAATCAATTAATTTAGGAGTTATTGCAATAAAACTCAGTGACGAAAATTCTTAAAATTTAGTTTTTCATAAAATAACCAGCGATATAGCGCCGCAGGCCAAATATTTTTTTCCATAAAATGTTAGTGATAATGGGTGGAAGAAAGTTAAAGAAAAAAAAACAAAAAAAAAAATATTTTTTTTCAAAAAATATCCTGTTTTTCGACGGGCCATTACGGGTAAACTACTAGTCCTATGAAAAAATTGACTTAACATTTTTTGTAGAGAATTTAGCAAGGATTATTTTTGTCATTGACTACTTTCTTTTATCTCTTCCCATATTCCTACAAAATTCGAAAAACCGCGAAGAGGGACCTTTTCGGGGGGGGCAGGGGGGGTTGCGGCAAGATTTTGATAGGCAACCCTAGTGCGATGTAAAACCCTATTGGTAAGCTATCATTTGTACCACATTTCGATCAAAAAACAGATACGTCATAAATTAAGCAGCGGGCTCTCGGACTATAAGTTACTTTTAACTCCATCGAAGATAAAGAAAGGATGTAAGAACAGGAGAGTTTGTCCTTCTAATTGAATCAATAGTTGCATTAGACTTATAGAAAGAACTTAATGCTATGCCCCCATCGCAGGTGTAAATAAAACCAAAAGAATAAATATTACCACTAAGGCATTTTATGCTGTAATGCCGGTTGATGTTAGTAATAAAGAATAAATTTAGAAAAAACAGACATGACCACAATGAACAAATAAAAGCGCAGTAGATGAATAACAATATAACATGACCATTGTAAAGTTATACATAGGCCGGCCACACATTAGACGGAAAGTTATATTCTAAAATACAGAAATCTGAACCACAGAGCACAGAACGAATACACTTAATCAATCTGAACTTTTTCAAATCGTTCTGATTTTTTTCAGATCGATCTGAAAAAATGTATGCGTTTCGTGCTGTATGGTTCAGATTTCTAAATGTTAGAATATAACTTTCCGTCTAGTGTGTGGCCGGCCTGAATCAATGAGCACTGTGAATAAATAATATCGTTGACCAATGATCATAGTGAATAGAAATACGGTAAGTAAATAAGCATGGATTAACATGATCATTGTGAAAAGGCGTTTCTATGATAGAACACAAATGCATAAAAATTAGACATATTACTTTGACTGTAAACATGACTCTAAATGTACGAACATGGACGTGATTGTATTGACATGACTACAATGAATAGACTTATTGGGAATAGACATGACCAAGATTCAACAGACGTGAATAGAAATGACCATAATGAATGGACAGGAATTCTTGAATCACAAGTAATATAATTATTCATGAGGCGTTGGTTTTCAGCTGATATCAGACCCCATGATATTTGAGATAACAACGTGGCTATAAATATAGGTATAAAAAGCAATAAAGCACACCATATCTTTCATTAGTGTGCCAGTGTCAGTGTACGATTATTCGTTGTGTCGATTGTTAAAAAATAGTGTTATCAAAATGAAGTTACTTTCATTTGTGTTGTTCTCATTATTCGCCCTGATATCCGGACAAGTGAACAGACCAGGAAGTTGTCCGCAAGTGGAAGTTGAGAAGAATTTTGATATTCCTAAAGTAAGTTGCTCCTCATTTGGAACTTCTTTAAATTCCTTCACTTTTTTTTAACAACACAAACCCAAATACTTCCTTGCACACTTTGCACTAGGCTAAAAGCCTGTATCGCAAAGTGTGGAATACATCGCCAGCGCCGAGGTTTGAACCTGGTACCTCCCGCTTGAGAGACTGCCGCCTCAACCAACTGCGCCAACCATGTACTCAAAACTATCAATCTACTACTTTGTATGTCTGCCATGAATTTTGAAATCAAAATTCAGCCAACTTTATGATTTACTAAAGCTCTGAATTCATTCCCGCTTTTTACTTCATAAGAAATTTAAACATATTTTAATAGTAAAAATTAGAGGTACAAAAAGGATTTTTTCTAGAATTCCTCAAGTGATCCTCGAATTAGTTATAGTATGTATATTTCTTGATCTCACTATTTAAGTTCCAAAACATTTTTTTATTCAATTCATATTGCAGGGGAAAATTACCGGGGGGAAAACTTTTACTCAAATAAACCCAAAAATATCTTTGTACGCTTCACAGTAGATTAGAAAAGCTTGTGTCGTAAAGTGGAGTAAATCGACATCGGAAATCGTACATTTACAAACCACTTGACAGTTGAGCACATTACCAACCAACCTACCACTATATTTGATTTTTTTATAACAAATTGTCTCATCTTATTATCAATTGAGTACATGGTTGGCGCAGTTGGTTGAGGCGGCAGTCTCTCAAGCAGGAGGTGCCAGGTTCGAACCCCGGCGGTGGCGATGTATTCCACAGTTTGCGATACAGGCTTTTAGCCTAGTGTAAGGTGTACTTACTTACTTACTTACTGCTAGCCACTTGCGTTCCACTGCTGGACATAGGCCTCTTCTAAACTCTTCCACTGTCTTCTATCTTGGGCTATCTGCTGCCATCTACGACCCGTAAGCTGGACAATGTCATCTGTCCAGGTGTGCAGGAAAGTATTTGGGTTTGTGTATGCAAGCCTAAATACTTTTTATTAAAAAAAAATTCTAGAAGAAAAATAATAGGGAATATGCCCGATGTTTCTATTTGTCCCGTTTTCAGTTTCTAGGTGAATGGTTTGAAGTATACACTGCGGGACAAGAGTACGAAAATGGTTTGGAATGTATCACATCAAATTACAACTACAAGACAAGTGGCAACGCCACGATAGATATTACTCACCGTGGAGTTCAAGACAAGAAAATTACTAATATCAGAGCAGAGGCTACCAAAGATAATATTTCAAACGGAGAAGCTAAATTCTCATTGATTTTCCCAGCAATCAACGGTAAGTACTAAAATTACCTTTTTATTAATTGTGGCGTCCTCCAAAATGTTGAGATTAGCGATCTTCAGATATTCAGTTATTCTGTAGGGACGTTAGATCATTGACCATCACCTGAGCCTCTTGCTCCTGAGCAGAACGAAACAACTCATCCACAATCATCATTCTAGTCAATTTCAAAAGCCGTCTTCTTGAAATCCTCGATAATAAACTGAGTATGTTATACTTTCACCGCTACTTACTTACTAACTTTCCGTGTCCGCTCTAAAGTCTACCACTTCAATAAGCCGCAACTTTCATCGCTGAGCCGTTGCCCAAAATCAGGTCCCCAGGTGTACAGCCCTCCTCCATCAGTGGACACATCAGTAGGTGGCTGTCATCCTGGGTTTCATATGTATGACCAAAATATGAATTATTATAAAATTATAAATTAGCCTTCTGAGCCCGCTCGTTGCTTTCCTCGAGGAAATGACGTCAGGCTAAAACGGCAGAGCTATCCTCAGAGATTTCTACATAGATCAGGTTATCGGCGTCGTGCACTTACCAAGAAATTAAAAGGCAGGCGGGTAATTGAGATCAATGGAGAGATTGAGTGCTTAGCGCAGACCAATCATAGAATTGGGACGAATGGTGCTAAATCAACAGTTGGTTCAAATGTGCAGGTTCGCGATGTATTCTGCGATCACAGCACAAGCAATTTGGTTACTTTTAGATGTGCAGGAAAGTATTTAGGTTTAACAATGCAATCTTTTTCACTTATAAAAATTATTGAGATTTCTACCCACTCCTACCTTTACGTGCGTCATTGGTCACAAACCCTAATGTTTTCCTACGTACTAATGTAGAATGATTCCTCAATAATGACTAAGCCGATGCTTTATGTTTTTATGGGCCCAATATTCATATCATAGATAATAGCATTCATATAGTTCTACGGTTGGTCGTAATGAGGAAAACATCACAATAAAGAATACAGGCGCCTAATTTTTGTAATCAAACTATATAGTCAAACTAGAGTAAACTAAACCTTATATCTACAGATATACAAAGTCATCCCGCATTAGCAAAAGATGGACTTTTCATCAGGCTTATGACTGATCATTGGCTGATTTAATCACTTTACAATTAAGTAACGTTCCCCAATTCCAGTCCATTCATCAGGCGATCAGTGTGCCAGGTTGAAGGTCTGGGTTCTATTCTCGTCCGTGACTTACATCCGTATTTTCATATTTCAGAATCTTTAGCTCTTATGTCATCCATGGAGCCCAGATAACAATTATTTAGGTCCTATATTGATTTTAGAACTGTTCTAAAGCCAGTCTAGGAGCTGAATTGTTACATTTGAGGGTATGAGACGTCAGCGTAGTTCAAATATTAATCTATATATTATAAAGTCTGATTTTGGAAGTGTTCGCATAACTCCCGCATTTTACGATGGATTGCTGCAAAAATTTAGAATAACATTTGCGATAATATAGGCTATGTTCTAACGTCGGTTAACGTCGGCGGTTTTTGGAGAAAAATGTTTTCCTAGGAGATGCCATGATGATGAGGGGATCCAAGGATTGTGTGGAAAAAATCAGATCTTAAGTCACATTTTGTCCAGCTCAAGCCTATAAAGTATGCCGAGTTGGTTTGCCAAATTTGCCGTTGCGAAACACGGGGAACTCATTTGGTTATTTATAATTTCAGGCAGTGAATCTTTACCATACTGGGTGACGAGCACAGACTACGAAGGATACGCCATCATCTATTCCTGTATTCCAGTAGGTGAAAACAGAACGGGTAAGATGCTCGCATTATTCAATAGATAAGGGTGATGTATTGATAGTTGACACATCACTTAAGTTATCTCGTGTCAGATCAAAAGTGTTTTTGATTGAAATTTACATTTCATTCACATGATTTGTAATGATTTTATCAAACATGTGACATTGAAGAAAAAATGACAAGTTTAATTGTGTCTTTTTATCTTTCAAATAAGTATGTCAATTCATAAACGTAATCAAAAGCGCATATTTATAAGTATTTGAAGAATTTAATTGGATTTTGAAGAAAAATAAAAACTGAAATAATCTCTGTTTACGAGCACGAAAGTGTCCTGTCCTACTCACTCATTATCACACAGCCCAAACGGCTAATCCTAGAGAAGTAAAATTTTGAAGACAGATTATTTTTTTGAAGAAGACTTTTGAAAACTCGACTCCCAAAGGGATGAAAAAAAGATTGAAGGTTTTAAAGACTGTCGGAGTCGGAAACTAGACACGGTACGAACTTGAGATTTAGTACATAAATAAATAAATAAAACTTTATTGGCCAGTAAATATATGTAACAACAAAGACAAAACAAGATAATACAGTGTGCCAAAAGGCGGACTTATTGCAAAAGCAATATCTTACAGTCAACCCGAATAGATTGTCCTATCAAAATTAGTAATAAGGCTTTTAGATTTGAGTCGTTTTGCCAAACTAGAATTTAAAGCGAAGAAAAAAGACATAAAGAAAAGAGAAGGTTCTTAAGTGTCTCTTAATAGACTGAAAATTTCATTCTAATATTTTGAATTTAAATGTTAATTAATCTATTGAAACTGACTTTTTATTGTTCAATCTAATTATTTTGTTATGTCGTTTGATTTTCAGAGCATGTGTACGTGTTGAGTAGAACCACATACCTTCCTCCCAGTCTGATCAACTTTGTGTATACTGATGTTCTCCAGCTAGTGCCATGGTCCTACATCAGAGGAATTTCACACACACCAGATGCGTGTGACGGAGCTTCCGTACCAACTGTAGCATTCTTCATGATTCTACTATCAACCGTCATCTCAAAATTAATGAATTAACTTCAAGATTATTTCAAAAACAACTAGTCTCTCTCAGAGACAGAAAGAAAGTGTCGATTAAAAGAAATTGGCAAAAAAACCTGACGCACGCCAAAACTATAATTTGTCTTTTGTTCAAACTACACGCTTATACTATCCCTTGCGCTTAATACTTGCGCAAATCGGTTTTTGCGAATGTGCGTGAACAGGAAAATGTAAGAACTTTTCAGTGCGTACACTCAAGTTTGCATGCTCCCCTACAATACCCCGTTTCACTTTTTATGTTGACAATTAGTTATAAAACAGTTAAAGGCAACTCGTGACGTCACATTGTAGTGAAATATCATACAATGCTGAGGAAAATATGACGTCACAGTATTTTGACGAATGAGCGTGGATAATCGGGAGTACGTAACCTGTCTCGGTATATGTACAATGTTTGAAAACACAAAGGAAAGTATGAGCGTGTAGCTGAGACATGTAAATAATTCACTTTTAAAACAATTTTAGAAAGAAAAACACGTTTTTAATTAATACTTAATTTTTAATTTTTATGTACCCATATTTTGTTCTTTTAAATCAAAAACATTTATTTCATGAGTGTGTCTCACATTGAAATGGGAAATGTCAAATATCGAACATGCTTATATGATTTTTATCGTGAGCATCGTACGGGTAATAGCTGCTAGTGTTAAAAGCACAATGGGCATCCATGGGTAGATAATATTTGTATATACAGGAAACTGAATATTAAGTCTTGACTGTGAAAAGCAGTCTCGTTTTGCTCATCACTATAATTTAGGACATTTTATCATTTACGAGTTCGGATTATCCATAATAGGCTCGGTTCTGTAACTAAATCAGTACGTACTATCTAAAACACGACGTTCTTTTTTTATTTATTTCATAGTAAAATAAATTTAAAACACGTATTTTAGTTAGAAAATTTACAGAACTGGACCTGTTATCATAACATTATAGAGAATGCACATTGGACTATTTTGCCATGTATCCGGACAGTATACATAGGTTCTTAGAATTGGTGTGGAACGTATAGTTATATTTGGATTGGTTACCATATTTTTCCACACTAAATAGGAACCGTCCTCTCTCAACACTGGTGCCTTCTCACCGAATCGACGAAGCCAGGACTTATCCATGGTTTTGAATGTTTTGCATGTTTCATCAATTGTAATAATATAATACCAGCATTCATGTATGGGATTATACTATTTACTGAGTATGTATAGAATTAGTACTGTATGTTTATGGATTAAGTTTACACCCAAACTCAGTAAAAAACACATGACTATCTCCACTATCTTAAACCTGCATCCAATTATTACAAGGTAACGTCTAAATTAATCAAGTAAGTACTAGTTATAACCTGTCAAAAATGATGGGCGTGTTGACGTATCAAGATATCCACAAACTTAATATTCTCGCTTAAAAAACTCAGCAACAGACGATAAATATTTCCACTACTGTGTGCTAACAAACCGACTGTCATGGATTAAAGTATACTAAAGTTTTTACTGCTGGCATCTAAGAAAAACTTCTAAAAACATTTCAGTTTAAACAATATCGTTACTTGTTATGTATTAGAATTCTCTAGTTATAAGATCATTTTCGCATATCATCATCATATCCGCCATCGTCTTATTTATTGAATAAATATTTTTTTGTATAAATACTATTTTGTTATTTCTTTTACCCAAAATATAATCCACATGGATACTTGAAATTTCGTAAATATTTCAAAAGATGGCGACAATATAAACTGGTAATCTATGGTAAAATTTGGTAAAATAAAACAGCTATGCTATCTGACAAGAATGAGATAATTTTTGATGAGGGCGCTACATGTAGCTTTTTGGCAACCACGGTGGTAACGCATATCGAATTTCAATAAAAATGACATTGTTGCCCTCAAACAAAATTATTGTAGTTCCAAAAAAATCCTAGACAATATATTTTTGACAGGTTGTAATGAAACACTAAATATCAAATCCAGACATTTACAATAAGGCCTCAAGGACAGTGGGGGGTGGGGGCGTCTTCGATTTTTTTCACCACCAGAGTGCGCTGCAGTAAATGGAGGTCCGCATAGATACGGAAGATAATTAATATGTATTATTATTCAATGGCGTTTCCATGGATAAAAAATAAATTGTTATGACAGTATTGACAGTTGTGAAGACCTCCATTTACTGAAGTGCCATCTAGTGAGTGCTAAAAAATACGCCCCCATTCACGAGTTAGGCAAGTGATCACTGGTCACTCAGACTAGCCTAGTCTGATCTTCGGGCGAAGGAATATCTATTGTAGTTTCAGAATTTTAACGATGGGTTGCGCGATTTTTTATTAAGTTCAAGTATTTAACGATCAGGCGCCCTTTTCTGTTTTGCGATCAATTTAAAGATATAACAAGTTGTGTACAAAAAAGGTGTAAAAGATAGCAAAGTTTCTATCTGCTACACCTTTTTGAACACGTCTTCGCCAATTTGAGATCGAATGACGTTCTTCAAGTATGTTGTAAGCTTCGTAAGCTATTTTGGTTATTGTTAACTATACAAGAAAATATTTGGAATTGTATTGAAAACAAGATATGTTTTACTAAAAAAATATTTATTTATTTTATAATTATTCGATCACAAAAATAATTATTCGATTAAAAAAATTAACGAGAGTTGGCCACTCTTTTTTTGGCGTTCTAGTGTTCTTCTGAATAAATATTTTGGTGATTGCGTGATAAATTAAATTTATAGTATTTCTTAATTTAAAAGCTTTAAAACAGACAACATTTTAAGGCTTAATGGCACAAGTGGATTCAGCATGATCTGTTAATTCATAGTTATCCCAGGCAAGATCATCGACTGCTTGCATAGCAGAATTCATCGCAAGGACTGATTGAGGTTTCAAGTAGTTTGTTCTGCTCAAAATCCAGCTCATCACTGCAAATATTAATACAAAATCAGTATAAAACAACTTTCAAACAAACTGGGAATATTGGAAGAGGTAGTGATATTTTAGAGTAAAGAGTAGTTACTGTCAAAATTTTCTGACTTCAATTACCCCCACAAAAGAAAAAGATTTTTCTTTACCCTTTATTTTAAGTTGCACCTTTATCAAACTATCACAATTCAGAATTTTAGGTATATTTTTTAATCAGAAAATTACTGAATCACTCAATGAATCAAATAAATAGGGCGCCCCACGTTAATTGCTGAAACACTGTATACTTGCGACATATCAGATACGAGGACAAAATATCTATAATCATCTCCAACTTAGCTGGGATGGTTCTGAAATATCGGGGAGGATAGAGAAGATCTAAAAATCCTTCAAGGAAATAGATCTAAGGAACTTATAGAGTTGGGATTAATTGGTTGCTTACCTCTCTTTTTGTTATTTGGCATGTTACCGCAAGAATAAACAAGAGCATAGTTATCATAGTCAGTGCTTAAAATCCAGTAGTTGAAATCATCAGGGTTAACTGAAAATAAAAATTTATAAAACATGAGTTGACATTTCGTGCTCGTATCATACATAATTTCCCTACCTGGATGTAAAGGACCTTTCGAAGATAGAGCCACTGACAATTATTGGGAAATCACCAAAATATGGTTAATTTTGTTTCTTTGTGAATTCGACAGTAGTCTATGAATCAAATTCTAGAATTTCGGAATAATTAAATTTAACTATTTTCATGAACATATAATCCCACGTCCCCATATAATCCCACGTCCGAATATTTCAGCTTCTGTGTCTTTCATACTCTTAGAAAAACTCTTTTATTTAAATATCAACAGAGAGTTTAAAATTCACCAAAGGGGCTTAATTCACAGAATTGATTCTACTACTCTCTTTATCCTTAATGTCCTTTGGAATAGATCCTCACTGCAAGGATCTACAAGTAAATTTAAATAAAGATTACAATATCTTATATTTTGAATACTTACTGGGTTGTCCAGTAGGGAACACCACTCGCAATTTCCCACTACCATCTTCAGCAGCGGCGGCAGTTCCTTCGATTGTGAATAATGTATTGTTAACAACCATTGAGTTGAGGACAGTCACATTGCCCCATTGATTGATTGTATAGCGAGCTGTAACGCATTCACCACCTGGCTGGAACTCGACCTCATAACGATAGACTTCATTCCACAGACCAGCGTACTGGAAAACAAACATCGGTTTAAAGTCTACAGGTCTAAATAGACATTTCATAAAAAATGCTAAGCATGCAAACATTTGACAGAATTGTAGCATCATTCGAAAACCAAAATAATTAAAAACCGTTAAAAATATCTTATTAATTTTTTTTTTGTATAATTATGGGTATCTCAGATTGACACAAGCACAGATCATCTATGCAGATTCTTGTTAGAATGGGGAATAGAAAATATAATAAATAGGGGAAGAAAAGATAGAAAGAAAACGGGGCATGGGGCATTAAAGAGCATCGTGGGTCAATAAACCTCAGAATGCAGCAACTCTGATCAGACAGACTAAGGATCAAAAGTACTTCTCTATTTTTTGGGAAACATCAGGAAAGTAATAAAGAAAGACAAAAACGGACTTCGACAAAAAGAAGTTTTCTGGATGAAGTAAAATAAAAATGCATTACCTGTGAAACACTGAGATTCTGGATAGGTTGAACGTTTTCTTGGCATTTTCCATCTAGATCAGCTGCGAAACATGCAGCAAACAACGCTGAGAATACTATTAAGAATTTCATTTTGAAAAATAGTTTATAAAGTATCACTTACTAAATAGTTCTATTACGATCTAATGTAACTAAGTACAAGGAAACACTAGCTATTTATACTAATAATTTTCAGCGTGATTCTAATCTTTTCAAGTGATTGATAATCTATTTTTGATAAAATTAATCTATGAATAATGTTATTGTGACGGTTGTGTTATGTAAATAGGATTTGATGGAATTTTTATTATGAAAATGTCCCTAATTTTGTTTATATAACACTAATTTGTTTGCTTCACAACAATGTGTGTGATTAATTACTTTATATAACAATATGGCATGATCAAATCAAATTAATTACGTAAACAGTAAAATAATTGGTAACAAAGTGAATAGTGAACCTTGCTTCCGGGAAGTCAAAATCCATACCTCCTTGTCCTTCTGGTTACTTCTAATGACCATGAAATTAACTCTACACAGAGTTTTAGCCTGTCGATCTATAAATTTGTTGTTTGTTTGTTTTGTTTATTTGTTTTTGATGTTTGATTGTTTTTGTTGTTTGATTGTTGTTGTTGTTTGTTTGTTGTTGATTGTTTCTTTTGTTTATCTGCTTTTGTTATTTGATTGTTGTTGTTTGTTTATTGTTGATTGTTTGTTTGTTTTTGTGCTTTGATTTTGTTTGTTTGTTTGCTGGCTTGGTGTTTTGCTTGATTCTTTCCAGCAATCACACTCCTTACTTTTAGTCAAAGTCTGGTTAGTGAATAATGTGTTAAATTAGTGCCAACCCCAAATAGCAATTAAGCATTTTGTTGCTTGTGCATTTCACAAAAATGTTTTTCAGGCATATACTAATGTGCTCAAAGCTCAAGTGGTTTAAGCGTTACATTTACTTAAAATGGAAGAGCATGGGGTTGAATCTCGATGTTGACAAACTACGGTGTTGACGAAATTCAGTGGAATAGATCCAGAAGAAGGTACTGGAAGGACTATGTAACCAGAATGAACAGTGTCAGGCTCGCGTAAACAGCATCCAATAAGTTCCCCTCTGGACACCATCTGTCTTAGAAGACGTTCATTTATCATATCAAAAGCCGTAATTTCTGTTTTACAGACCAACAAGTCTACTAAAAACAAAAGAGGGGAAAAAAGAGTACAAAATGCGACATTCTATCTCCTACTATAAATACTAAAAGAAAAAAGCCTTTGCCTAAAATAGATTACCACTAGGTTTATATTCTTTCGTTCAGTCTTTGATATTTCACCCTAGTGAACATAGCAACACAAAGATTTAACAAAACATCGAGGACTATAATTCATTATCAACATTCGAATAAGATTGATAACCGATGATTGATTTCTTAGTTATATAAGGAAATCATGATGCTATCATTAAAAGTAATCCATCTAATTTGGTGTGAATCAACATTAAATCGTTCAATGCATTAGTGGCATTATGAATAAAATATCAGTTAATAACGTAGGTACCCGTGCAAGGAAAAACTTCTGATGCGTTTCAGCCCTTGCTCCTAGCCAACCGAATCGGATTGTAAATTGCCTTAGCAAGGGCTTATTGTGAACATCATCCAAGATTTGAAAGGTATGACTATGAATGTTTGAGAATCAACTGCTAGAGACAAGAAAGCTATGAGAAATGAATGTGCTATTACATGTACGAGTTACCTATGAGTTACATAGAACAGAATCTACAGTACAGCCTATAGAATTGACCTTGTCTACTCATAAACTAAAATTTTACATACTACTGATCTAAAATCTACTTCAAAATGTTCCTAAATCTTATTTGCATCTGAATTTGTAGTGATTTGATCAACTGTAGGTACTGTGACCAAACCAAACATGGTATTCAATGTGTAATCTCTTCGTCATCATTAGCTATCATCATTTGCTGCTTTAATTCCTGGAGAAGCATAGAGCTGTATCAAGCTGTACCATTGGCTTACACTTACATCCGTCTGGTGTAGCTCGGCCTCCCTTAACTCTGCAAGCATGTACCATTAAGCCAAGTATTATTTGGGCGACCTCGTCGATGCATTCCTGTGTGGTTTCAGTTCTATGCTTGTTATGGTATATTTCCGTCATTTCGTCGCTCCGAAAGTCATCTTGCTATATTATTACGAGGCGTAGTAGAAAGAAGAAGAAATGATACAAAGCTTCCAGATGGGCTCCTGGAATTCGTCACTGTAGACAGATTTATATATCTAAGAAATAAAAGACTCCTCCATAAAATCTTTACTTACTTACTTACTGCTAGCCACTTGCGTTCCACTGCTGGACATAGGCCTCTTCTAAACTCTTCCACTGTCTTCTATCTTGAGCTATCTGCTGCCATCTACGAAACGTAAGCTGGACAATGTCATCTGTCCACCTTTTCTGTGGTCTTCCTACGCCTCTTTTGTTCTCCCAATCCCCCGTCCCCCATAAAATCATGAGAATTGCTTGTTCATTTTTTTTTTTTGAGAAATTTCAATCAGTATTGACAGGTCATTGAGTATTGTCGTGTGTAATTAATCAAATTCCTTGTATTAGTGTAATATTTATATACCGCTACATTGTTATATAAATGACCAAAGATTTTGATAAAAATGTCAATGAAAAATTATCAATTGTTTAGATACCTAACTGATAAAACCTGTTGACTCAGATGTGTTATGTATTCACTCAGAATTGGAGTAAGTCGTCATTGGGGATCGAACCCGCGCCCGCCCGATTAACAGTCGGGCGCGTTATCAACTCTGCTATCGACCACCTCATAGTTCTTTTCTTTTTGAACACGTGTTCCATCTTAAATATGTTGTACTTTGTAAGTTGTTTTGCTTATAGTGAACATCTTCTTCTTTTTCTTAATAATAATGCAGGCCTGATGGCCTGTTATTTAAGAGCAGTTAGCCTCCTGCGAGGTCGACTCCCAGCTGTTGATCCATCTCTTTGGTGGTCTGCCTTGGGGTCACCTGTTTTGGGGTCGGCCATGGAGCACAATGTGAGGGAGGCTGGATGGTTCCATTCTGTACATATAGTGAACTGTAGGTACAAAATAAATATTTGGATTTGTATTCAAGAAAAAAACATGTTTTATTAAAAGAATGTATATTTATTTATATCATAATTATTATATCACAGAATTCACAATTATTATATCACTCAATCCAGTCCTATTCATATCTCTGTCCTACGCGTAATTCGCAATGTACATCATACATGTATATGAACTATGGAGAAAGAGCTGGAATATAGTAACGGGCACTGAGTGCTAATAATATCGACACGCCTGTTCGCACAAAGTCATTCGCGTTATGAATGCCCTTATTGAAGCAAGTGGATTCAGAATGGTTCGTAAATTTATAGTTATCCCAGGCAAGATCTTGGACTGCTTGCATAGCAGAATTCATCGCAAGGGCAGATTGAGGTTTCAAGTAGTTTGTTCTGCTCAAAATCCAGCTCATCACTGCAAATACAAAGTCAGTATAAAAACAAAATGTCAATATCAGTAATATCACAACAAGTAGGAATAATATGTATTTTAGAATACTGTCAAAATGTTCTGGAAAAAAGGTAAAGATTGTTCTGCGCTCTTTATCTTAAATTCTGCCTTCTCCACTTTCAGAATTCAGAATCTTAGGAAGTACATTTTATAAACTGGAGCACTCAGTGGAGCAGATTGATAGGACCCATATTAATTGCTCTGACACTATACTGTTTGGTATTTCCGACAAGGGGACAAAATATGTTATCTCCAATTTAGATGCGATGGTTCTGAAATATCGGGGAGGATAGAGAAGATCTGATAAGTCTCCAAGGAGGTAGATATAAAGAACTAATTGGGATTGATTGGTTGCTTACCTCTCTTTTTATTATTTGGCATGTTACCGCAAGAGTAAACAAGAGCGTAGTTGTCGTAGTCGGTACTCAAAATCCAGTAGTTGAAATCATCAGGGTTAACTGAAAATGAAAACAGTATAGTTAGTTTTTTTAGAGCTCCATTCACCAGAAGAATATGAATCAAATTCTTGAATTCAGGAATAATTACATTTAACTTTTTTATGGGGTTAACTGGAAGAAATCGCAGTTCTGCGATAAGTTCGCCCTAGTGAACAACGTTTTATAATCTGTACTATGTCCATTTTGTATATTTATATGTGTTTGTTGTTTACTTTAAGTTTAAATAAATAAAAAAAAAAAAAAAATGTACAAATAATCCCACTTCCAACGCTTAATGTTTCAGAAACGTGGCTCCTTAGCACAAACCCTAATTACTTCAGCAGCGTAGCTCTTTCTTACTTTAATAATAACTCTTTTCTATATCAAGAAGCAGTTCAAAATTCACCAGAAGGGCTCCCTCCACAAAACCCATTTCAAATTCTTATACTACTTCTCTTAGTACCTTTAATGGCTTTAGGGAGTTTTGTGGGAGTAATGGACAATAACGAATCCTTAAATTTTGAATACTAACTGGGTTGTCCAGTAGGGAACACCACTCGCAATTTGCCACTTCCATCTTCAGCGGCGGCGGCAGTTCCTTCAATTGTGAATAATGTATTTTGGACAACCATTGAATTGAGGACGGTCACATTGCCCCAATCATTGAGTGTATAGCGAGCTGTAACGCATTCACCACCTGGCTGGAACTCGACCTCATAGCTATAGACTTCATGCCATAAACCAACGTACTGTAAAACAAACATTACTTTATTGTTTTTTCCAGACTTCTCATAAAAAAATGTTGAGCAAGCAAATATTTGGTTAAATTATTGTATCTAATGATAGAAGTTCGTAATGCAGCAACTCTGATCAGATAGACAAAGGATCAAAAAGATCAAAGAGATCAACGGTGAGGTCGGCAAGTTCTCTTGAAGTAAAATAAAAATGCATTCATATTACCCGTTGAGCACTGAGATTCTGGATGGGTTGAACGTTCAGTTGGCACTGTCCATCTAGATCAGCTGCAAAGCAAACAGCAAACAACGCAAAGAATACTATTAAAAATTTCATTTTATAAAATTGTTTACCAAATATGAACTGACTAGATAATTTTGGTTCTGTCGCGATTCTAATATGTATATGTAACCAAGTGTAAGGAAACACTAGCTATTTATACCAATTATTTTGTAATCTTTACAAGTGATGGATAATCTTGCCTTGATAAACTTAATCTATGACTAATGTTTAATGTTATTATGACGGTTGTGTTATGTAAATAGGATTTAGTAAAGTGTTTTATCTTGGAAATGTTCCTAATATCTGTTTATTTCCTTCACAATAATATGTATGATTATTAAATGATCATAATAACACACATGATAGTACCCGAATGCATTAGAAGAAGACGATGATTAATACGTTTTGCTTATATAAGGAAATGATGATACTATCATTAAAATTAAAAGTAATCCCTTTAATTTGGTTTGAATCAACTTCAAATCGTTCAATCCGTTACTATACCCACCACCTCAACTAAAAAATGCTCATACACAGGGCTGGGATGTGTAAGTTGCAACAGAATCCACAGCGAGTTGGCTCTGCTACAGATATTAATCAAAATAAAATTCTTAGATTAAAATTCAAAATGTTCCTAAATCTTATTTCCATATGAATTCGACGTCTTTATACAATATGTAGTAATTTGGTCAACTGTAGGTACTGTGATCAAATCAACCATCGTATCCAATAAGTAATCCTTTGATCACACACATTCAATGCTCCAAAAGGCATCTTTCTCTATTATTATGAACCTCGAGGCGTTCAGATGGATTCCTGCAGATGGGCTCCTGGAATTCGTCTCTGTAGACAGATTTAGATGTCTTAGAAATAAAAGACTCCTCCAAGAAACCTTTACTGATGAGAATTGCTTGTTCATTTTGTTTGAAAAATTTCAATCAGTATTTATTTATTTATAGTTTTGACGGCCATAAGGCCTTTGGAAAGTTACAATACAATAAGTTAAAAATATCAATACAATAAACTGTACACAGCCAAACAATACACAGCAACAACAGACAAAAGAATCACAATTAAGACAGTATGTAAACACACAATTGACAGGTCATGTAATTAATCAAATTCCTTGTAGGTATTAATTTATGTTTTATTTAACATACTACATTGTTATATAAACTAATAAAGATTTTGATAAAAATGTCTATGACAAATTTTATTAACAGTTTACATACTTAACTGATAAAATACATCTGAATACGTAACACACCTGAGTCAACAGGTAGGTTAATGTAACCTAAAGTTAAAATGTTCTTTCTGATTTTTTGCTTTACTTGGCGATTACTTTGCAATGTTTGTAACTTTTTTTTAAATTCCTTTTCGATTTAATAAGACGTTTACAAAGTTTTTGTTAATTTGGTTTTTCACTGTGCAGATGTCATAAATATTATTCAGATTGTTAGAAAGAGTTAGATATGCACGATCAATTTTGTTATAGTGTTGATGTTTGCATTGTATGAGGAACGGTCACATTCAGATGTGTGATAAAGAGGGCATGTCTTTTTCACTACTCTTTCATTCCGGACCCCCATAACCATAGATAGAAAAATGGAACTGCCGATTACTTTAGTGGTTTCGCACTTTTGTCTACAAAGAGTTAGATAGAATTATTGTTGTACCTGCCTATAATATTTCGGAACAGCATGCCGATACGTGTGATTATACAACCAAGAAAAAGATAACAAAAAACGTACATACCTTATATAATTACCTAGATTTAATCTTAATACTATGATCTTTATACCATTAAGACTATGAGCTAAATTTATACCTCATATCCCATGACTTACATAATATTTTTAGGAAAAAAAAAACTGTGTAAGTAACAGGAGCAGGGAACGATAAACACTCCAGCAGATGTGGTATGCGCTCGCATTTTTTTTTCCTAAGTTTAGTTTTACTAAACTAGGGGGCCTCGTGGATCGCAGGGCCCCGGGCACTTGCCCAGAGAGGCCAACGGAAGATAAGATCCTGGCAGTCACATGCACCCAATTCCATCTTTCCATATTTCGATTAATAATGTAAAATAAAAAAATATCATCCAAAAAACAGTACTGTTGTTTTTAGAAATTCAAGAGACAGGTATTATTATGGTATAATGCAACTTAAAAATACAAAATTTCATTTTCTTATAAAATTTATTAAACTTTACAATAAAAATAAAAACAGCACAATGAAAACACAATTTACTTCAGGTTTTATCATTTCAAAGAATATTGTTCAAACGAGAAGAAACTTTATTAACTACAGCTGCATCCTAATGGGAGGAATGGTGAAGTAAATAAAACTGATCTCGACTTAAGTCCTCACTCTGCAAGCGGTTTCAGTATGATTCGTATATCTGTACGAGCCCCAATCCAATCCATCAACTTTCTGGATCACGTCATCAATAGCAAGAATATCTTGGGGTTTCAAATTCGTAGTGCGACTCAGAATCCACGTTGAAACTGGAAAAATAAAAATATATAAATTTCAAGAATTGTGTCTCAACCCTTTCGGAATTACTTTGAAACCTTCATTGATCAAATTTGCAATTTGATAAATTTGGTCCACCGCCGTTATAAGTAGTGTAAATAGTATTTCCTATTTGGCCTGCTTAGTAATTATCACGTTTTTCAGATTTCTTTTAGTTAATCAAGAATCGGGACTGAAATTTGGCCCTGTGGCATACTCTACTTGCACTGGTTACAAAATCCTAAATCCAGTCGTTCCAAAGTACTTAAATCCAGCGTGAAGAAGATAGAAGTGCTATTTTTCTTTTAAGAAAGATTGCCTGAATAATAAACAGTTTTCTTACTTCTTTTCCTGTTAGAGCTTAAGTTATCACACAAGTAAACCAAGGCATAAGAATCGTAGTTTGTTGCCAAAACCCAGTATGGTGAAGTATTATCTGCAAGTAGAAAGAAAAATACAAAATTTTATTAAAAATCTCAACTATTAAAACTATAAGTCAACAGTGAATGTAGAAAAGGAGACGGGGGTAAAAAGGATGACGATTTTTAGAAGGATTATATGGTAGCCTATAGAGCTGAAGGAAAAAAACAAAGAGTGTGACTTATTTTGTGAGCTTGTCATAGTTACAAAGGATCTGGACAGGCTTTCGTTGAAGTCATTAGTCGTGATTTTGGACTTTTTACATTAAATGATAAAATCTTGGTCCATAGTCCTCAAAATAATATTATATGCATTTCTTGTGATATAGGTACTGACGTACCATGAACAAGGCACAAAACTATCGAAAAATTAAATAAATAAGCAATATTGTTAACTCACTGACTGATGGGAACGTAACTAGGAGTTTCGCTTCGCCTTCTTCAGCACTGGGGTCTACCACAGCAATTCCAGTTATATTCAAAGCAGTAGAGAAGATAACCATACGGTTAAATACTCCGACACCATTCTCCTGCAGAGTGTATGTTGCTGTAACACAATCACCTCCGAATTGCTGGAACTGCTCATATCTGTACGCCTCGTACCATAAACCAGTGTACTGTGGAAGAAAGAATATTTCTATACATCTTCGGGAATATTGTTGGCGCAGAGCCATTCTCCCAAGCGGGAGGTACCTGAATGCGATTCCAATATAAATTTGAATGAGGTATAAATGTGTTCACACAGAATTTCTAAAATGTGACGGCTGCACACTCCACAGAGCCCTGATGTTACCTTTGAATGGGTAGAATTAAAATGAACACTTTTTTGGCCAAACCCTAACTCAGCAAATGTCTGATGCCTGAGTGAAAGAATCAAATGCTTGCGGTACTGTATTGAGACTTATGGTTGTCAGTGCTGGTTGCCACTAAAGATCTCTTAAAAGAAAATCGGATCAACCTAACTCAAGGCCATTATAATATTGTGTGTCTACTTACAGCTTCTACATCGAAGTTCTTAACAACTTGTATGGTCTCATCACATTTTCCTGGTGTGGTAATTTGCGCTGAGGCAAACACAGCGAGACACGAAAATACTACAAAAATGTTCAACATTTTCACGTAAAATTTAACGAACAGACAAGACTGTATATTTGAAAACTGAGTTGCACTCCTTTTATATGATTTTTAATTTATTATCTTTATCCTGAATCAGCGGATTATTTCATTATTATTGTTTCTAATATTATCAAAGATCTTGATATTGTTGTTTGTGATATTATTCAGTAATCCAACCGCTAGCCACTTCACAGACTTTTAATCTTGTAGGTAGGAATATTTTTTCTTACTAAAAGCATTGTTATGCCTAGGTTTGTAAACATCTAATCATAAGAAGATACCTATGTATTAAAATGTCATATATATAGTTAATTACATGGAATTAGGTACAGCGCTATATTAATTAATTATTGAGTGTGTCTCGATTCCAAACATCTAATACTTACCTAATCAACTACCAATTAATTATTTTATAACAATGAAATATAGCGAAGAATGAACACTTGTAGGTACATTATTAACCTGTAAATTATGTGTTCTGTGCGTTCGTAGATCTGGAGAAAGCATATGATCGCGTGGATCGTGAAAGAATGTGGCGTGTATTGTCGGACTACGGGGTGGGGAGCCAATTGGTTCGTGCACTTTCATCGCTGTATACGGAGAGCTCTGCGTGTGTCAGGGTGAACGGTGCGTTCTCACAGTGGTTTACCCTCACAAAAGGAGTAAAACAAGGCTGTGTCATGTCTCCTTGGTTGTTCAATCTGTTCTTCGACAACTGTATGCGTCCGTTGAAAGAAATGGATGTTGGTGTGGACCTGAATGGAGTGAGGGTATGTGCGTTGATGTTTGCGGATGATTTAGTACTAATGGCTGAAAACGAAAGTGAGTTACAGGAAATTATATCCTGTGTGCATGGTAGCTGCGAAAGAAACGGGATGAGGATGAATGTCAACAAGACGAAAGTAATGGTATTTGAAAGAGATGAGATAAGGACGAACTGTGCGATTAAAGTTGGTAATGAATGCTTGGAGCAAGTTGATGAGTATGTGTATCTGGGAAGCTTGTTTACAAAAGATGGTCGATGTGAAAGTGACATTGAAAGAAGAAAGTTAGCAGGTGCAGGTACCAGGGTGAATGGGGCAATTGGGCCAATAATGAAAAGTCGCAACGTATCGACAAAGGCAAAGTTGTTGGTGCACAACGCCATCCTAGTACCAACACTGATGTATGCAAGTGAGACATGAACATGGCTGAAGAAGGATGAATCAAGTATAAATGCGGTCGAGATGAGATCGTTAAGAAGAATGTGTGGAAAAACATTGAGAGATAGAATAAGGAACGAAATGATTAGAGAGTTGAGTGACTGTAAAAAGGATGTTGTGAATAGATTGAAAGTGAACAAGTTGAGATGGTTGGGTCATGTGGAAAGAATGAACGATGAAAGAATAACGAAGAAAATTTACCTGGGTGAAAGAGGAGGTGTAAGGAAACGCGGCCGTCCGAGAACCACCTGGCTGGACCATGTCGACCAGATACTCAAGGACGGACGTGTTTTGAGTAAAAGTAACCGGAGAGTATGTATGAGGAACTGCATGAATGTGACGGAAGCCCGAAGGGTGTGTCAGGATAGGAAAGTCTGGCGATCCGTTCTCTCTGCCTACCCCGCAAGGGAGGTGGCGTGAGGGTATAGAATAGAATAGAAATTATATTACATACATAGATAGGTCTTTCACAAATATGTGTATGATACACACAAATTATAAATAAACAAATAAATAAATAAAAACTTTATTACACATATAGACAGACATGTAAAGGGCGGATTTATCGCCTGTTGTCGATTTCTGCTAATCAACCCAAATTATTATACCAACTCCTCACTCCTGTTCCTATACCTACATCCGTTATTGAATCTAACTTATCTTACAGCTCTTCATTCGTCTACTAACGATCCAAGTTTATTATACTACCTACGATTAAACTTTTGATAAGCATTTCCCTTTTTATGTTCTAAGCACCCATCTCGCCTATTTGTGCAACCCTTGATTCTGCATTCCGGTTGATTCCGGGGTTCCGGGATGGTTCCGGGTGCCCTTTTCCAATTTTTCAATCTTCAGTGCTGGCAACACAGTACAAATGTCAAGTTGGTCACCTGATCGCATATCACGTTTTCCTGTTTGTGTCGCATTGTTATGTTGGTTGCATTGTATCACGAACTAAGAAGTGGTTGTTTTCGCGAGTTGCACTTTTTATGTGATTTCATGCAAAAGAAATATTTAAAAATAATAAACAAACATTTACATGCTGTTTGTAAAGCTGTATCAATTCTACATCTAGAAACGGTGCACAACTGTTAGAGAAAATATAGTACGGTGTCAATATATCCGATAAAATGGAGTCGAGTGATAATGAGAAAACTCAACAAGATAAACCGCAAGAAAACAGTGAAGGCGAAAAGAAATCTGATGAAAAAGAAGTTGCAGTTGAAGGCAGTAATGTAAATGAGCTTTCAGCGTCGCCCCAAGATATTGAAGAAGCGGAAAAGTGTAAAAATGAGGCCAATGAATTCTTCAAAAGTAAGTACCCAAGTATTGACTGTTTTGCATTTTATTAAGTAATTACTTCATAATTTTGTAATGTTTTATCGCTAACGTATTAATTTGTGTTGAATTTATCCATGCTTATATGTTTGACATCATTTTATTATATTTTATATATGAAATGTGTGAAATAATGACAGGTGTTAACATAACCTCACTTTTAGAACAAAATTACTCTGAAGCAATCAAATTATATTCGAGAAGTATAGAACTGAATCCCTACAATGCGGTTTATTACGCAAATAGGAGTATATCATATCTACGGACGGAATATTTTGGTTACGCCCTAGCAGATGCCACAAAAGCGATAGATATTAATAAGTTTTATCTAAAGGGATACTACAGAAGAGCTGCAGCACACATGAATTTAGGGAAATTTAAATTAGCACTCAGGGACTTTGAATATGTAAGTATTATTTCATTCATATTAACTAGTTAAAACCCAGTAATGCATTTGCAATACAGTTATCCTCACTACTCTTGCATTTGCTACAGTCTGTGAAGAGATGGTTTCCAATGAGGGCGCTACTTGTAGCTTTTTGCCAACCATAGTGGCAACGCTTGTGGAATTTCACTAGAAATATCATTGTTGTCAAAACCAAATTGTAATTCCCAATCCAAATAATCCGAGACTATATATTTTGTGACAGGACTGTGCAATCCGGAATGTCAATAAGGAATGATGATGTTACCTAAGTGAAAACTGATCACATTAAACCATCCGACGATTCGTCATTATAAGCCTGATGGAAAGTCCAAACTTTACGTGACATAATAATGTTGACGTGTTGTTTTTAGGTAATGAAGTTGGCACCAAATGATAATGATGCTAAAGTGAAATATTCAGAATGTAATAAGATTGTAAAGAAGTTAGCGTTTGAAAGAGCTATTGCAGTAGATAAACCTGAAAAGAGTATTGCAGACTCATTAGATTTCGAGGCTATGGGTAAGATACTAGTTTTTAATACCTTTTATCATCTCTGTATTCCGTGCATCGATTCACTCCTTAAGAGCCAGGGATTAATATCCCGGTTAAGCAATGAGAATGCTGAACAATGATTGGGCAAACAGACTGTTGTTTTTCAATCTGCATCATTTCTATTTGCCCTAATAAACTCTCAATAGAAAAGATTCATATTATTTATTTACACTTCAATACTGTGTTGCCTTCTTCCTATATTTTTTTAAGGAAGGTCAAGAGACCAAAAGAATCCCTTGTCTTACGGCAATCAAGATTGATCTCTGATTGATGATTCATTTCGCCCTCAAGGCCCAAGCGTGTTATGTAACTCATGACTTGCGTCAGTGCGAAAAAGTCTTACGCTATGTTGCCACAATTGTTTGAATGGCTACTGAAGTTTTATATCTTAATTTACTTTGTATTTCAGCAATTGAAGACGAATATGATGGACCAAAATTAGAAGATGATAAAATTACACTTAAATTTGTTATGGATTTAATGGAATGTTATAAGCAACAGAAAAAACTACATAGAAAATATGCTTACAAGGTTACTATCATTTCATACTATAGTGTACTTTAATGCATAAGAATATACTAATACTGTTGCTATCTTTGAACACAAAAAATAAATTTTGTTCCCTTTCACACCTGCTTATACTCCATACGATGAACCTTTATCTTTTGATTATCAAGGCAATTAATCTACTCCATAGAAATATGTATGTAAGTCTGTGTCTATGTATGTTTTTTGGCTAAAGGCGATCCCAAAAATAATAGTAATTGTGTCGTGTAACAATGTTGTATCATCAGAGTTCTCAATGTATGTTTCAGATCCTCGTCGATATCAAGAACTACATGATGAGTTTACCGTCTCTAGTTCACATAACCGTTGCCGACGAAGACAAGTTCACTGTGTGCGGAGATATCCACGGCCAGTTCTTTGATTTGATGAATATATTCGCCATCAACGGTCTTCCATCTCCGACAAATCCTTATCTATTCAACGGTGACTTTGTCGACCGAGGATCATTTAGTGTAGAATGTATATTTACATTATTCAGCTTTAAACTTTTATATCCTGACCACTTTTACATGTCTAGAGGTAAATCACTACTTGTATTAAATCTGTATTAATCATGCATGAGACCTTTTCCATGAAACAGATTGTGGACAACCTGAATTGAATTTGAACTGGCCACGGGAGATATGGACACCTCCTCCATAAGTGGGGAAAGAGGGAACATCCTCAATGCGAGTATGGTGAGACTGAGTCGTTTGATCACATTTGGGGGCACTGTCCTAACAAGATTTTGACGGGGTTTTGGGGAAATCCATGAGGTGACGTCAAGAGCAATAGGATATATTTGAGAAATGTTGACGCAGAGCGTTGACTCTCAGATACACTGTACAATGGTCACTCACATACGAGAGAGAAGAATGTGATGCAGAAACAATTTCACTGGATGAATGTGTCGATAATATCTCTGTGAACATTGTCATTGTTTTTGTTAACTTTTTTAAGTGTATAACATTCAGCTTTATGAATTACATGAGAAGAAGCAATATGCACTTGCTTTCTGAAAGCGAAAAGTGATACCAATATGCTAAGTTTATTTATCATTTCTTTTTTAAAACATTTTTACATTTCAGGTAATCACGAATCATCTACGCTCAATAAATTTTATGGTTTTGAGGGTGAAGTGAAAGCTAAATATTCCATGCAGATGGCTGACTTGTTTACCGAAGTATTTAATTGGGTTCCCTTGGCTCACTGCCTCAACAACAAGGTGCTGGTGATGCACGGAGGTCTGTTCTCCGAGGATAATGTTACACTCAAGGATCTTGCGGAGATTGACAGAAATAGACAGCCACCTTCCGATGGTAATTATATTTTGTTTTATTGCTTCTGATTTTGACAACTCGCCAATCTCGAGTTAATGTAATCAGGTCAGTAAACTAAAGGCTTGTGCCGTGAGGTGTGGAATTCATCTGTGGTGCTGAGATTTGAACTAGGGACTTTTCACGTTGAAGGTCCACAGAGTTGAAAATTTTTAAGATAACTATCCGATGTTTATCCAATAATGTACCCAAAAATAAAAGTAGTTGTCGTTCCTCTTGTTAACTATAGAATAACCAGTCGTTTTAAAATTAAAATTAATTTGAATATCACAATTTTTATTTTGTGCGAAACATCGGATTTTCTGTGTGTCGTAGAAGTAGTTATCTGAATGAATATGCAGCAAAGGATGGACTCTGAATTGGTAAATGTTACTTAAGTATAAAGTGATCATATTAAACCAGCCGCTGATCAGTCATAATTGTAATTATGATACTTATCCCTGCCCTGTCAACTGGTGAACTAAAAAAAATTATTGGAGTATTTATGTACTATTTACGTTTCAGGTACAATGTGTGAGTTGCTTTGGTCGGACCCCCAGCCGGAGCCAGGCAGAGCTCCCAGCAAGAGAGGTGTCGGGTGTCAGTTTGGTCCGGATGTTACCAAGAAGTTCCTGGAGCTGAATAACCTGCAGTACATCATCAGGAGTCATGAGGTTAAGGATAGCGGATATGAAATTGCTCATGATGGGAAGTGTATTACAGTATTCTCTGCACCAAACTATTGGTAAGACAATTTAGTATAATGTAATCAATATTAGTTATCGTCCATATCGTCGCGTCATTCCTGGTTCTGATTTTATCAGGGTAGTAGTAGAAGTAATCATCACTTTTTTTGTATTTCAGCGACACAATGAATAATCTTGGAGCTTTCATCACAATGACTGGTAAAGATGTCACACCAAAGTTCACATCTTATAAAGCTGTGGTATGTTTATTAATCTAACTTCACTATTTTTTGTATTTTACTTTTCCATAAACGGACTGTCAACAGGTTTACAATAATAAAATACGATTACAAACAAATTAAAAAAAAAAAACAATAACAGAGTTTCAATACATGTTTCTCTAATTCTTCATTTATTATTACTTTAATTCTTTTTCTTTTACTACGTATCGCCATCTTTTACTCGTATCCGTAGACAATTTTACATGTTTTGTAAGTGCTGGATGTCAGTTGACCAAGAAGGACACTGTTTTTCGGTTCGTTGGATACCTGAGACGACCCACAAAATAATAAACTTTTTTTTTTTCAGCCTCATCCCAACGTAATGCCTATGAAGTACGCCAGTTCGCTTTTAACAGGATATTAAATGCTTTAAATGCAAAAAATTGAAAAAGGAACGGTTACACTAAATAATTTATATATATATAGCTAATTTTTATATGCTTTTTATACCAATTTATTAAGGATTTGTTGGTACTGTATTGTGAACAAAATTGGCTTCTTGTTTTGTAAAATTTGATGATTAACCTTATGTATTAACTGTATACATAACATCGACGATTCTACAAATGTGAGTATTTTGAACAATTTGATACTCATGATTTACGATTAGTCGCGTATCATACATCATCTTGATTGTAACAAATTGTTGATTGATAAGAAGACATAGCCACATACTACGTAGAACCGTATTATTGTCATTATTATCTTATGATGTGAATCCAACCCAATCAAATATATTTCATTAAGGTATGCTCCATACATTGGAATGGACAAGGATTGGTAGAAAAAAGACCCCCAATGTACTCCAATGTTGGTTGATATGTATTAGAAAAATAGTACAGTGTTTCCTTGGACTTGGAACTACATATTCCTGGCAACTGTATTTGTGTTGATTCTAAAGTTGGACAATTGAAATTAGTCCACTCGTACTACTTTGCCAGTCACTTAAGGCCTTAAGCTAGTATGCAATTAGCATACCTCTTGATATAAAACTACCAGTCAAGTAGAGAAAATTTACATATCATTTGTAAGGGCAGGTCACCTTTTGAGTATTACATAAACATGCTTCATCTAAATATATTGTTAATTGTAATGTTTAATAGTTTTCTTTTTAAACGATTAAAGTAATCCTTACATACAAATACTCGCGACTGTGTGTTGTTTTCTTAATGTATCATTAAAAGACTTTGAATAGAATATTCATGTATTGTATTAACCCCGTGAACTGTGGTAAATCTGTGTATAGATATTTATTACGTATTTTGTTTGATTGTATGCGTAATCACAAATATGTTATTAGAGCTGGGTATTTCAATTTGAGTTTATGTGTGAAAGTTGAGTAAAGCTTAACTCAAAGTTTTACTTTCTATGCTGATCAGCTGATCACGTATTAAAACACAAAACTTGAAATCATGTGTTATTCCCAATTGATGCACACTGTAATCAAACTGGACCTTTTGCAGACTTTTTTGGGTATAATCATCAAAGAATACATTCCAACTTAAGGATTCTTGCACAGCAAACTACACCAAATGGTTCCAAACCTAATTTGTTACGTAAGCAATGATACTTTACGATGTAGCAGCATTTATAATACAAGTACCACATCTAGAGTTACATACAATTACACTACAATTAAGTAGTCAGAGTTTCCCATTTCATAACATAACATGTCTTGCTGACTTTGCCTCTGTGCATTGCAAACACTGGGCCTGCTGTAATCAATGGTAGTATTCAAATTTCACCAGATGAGTGTTGCAACTAGAATGACTGCCTATGATTGTTTGGACATGTTGAGAGGATGCATCACATACGTAATTAGCTTTTCATTACCACTCTAAAAATATCCAGCAAGTGTGGAATTGGACAATATAACTTCAGGTACCCTTGTAGTTACGTTATTGTGTTGAAACAGTGATGTTTTGTTTATAAATCATAACATCTGTATAAGTTACTATGTATAATTAATTAATAGCTAGCCAATTTAATTGTAATATCTATGTAGTAATTGTAATACTGTTTAGACTTTTATGTTATGCATTCTGTTGTCTGCACACAATTTGCTAGTCTTCACATAAAATATAATGTAAACATAAATACATTATTAAACAAAAATAATATGCATTAAAGTCTTGAGTAGATGGTACATACATAAAATATTACTACATATAGGATAGATTTTCCACGATGAAGCAACGAATTTGTAGCATTTTTTCCACCATTAGGTTTCATAGGTCATTTGTAAGTACATATTTTTTTTCTTCGCAAATAAGTAATGTTACCGAATTCCTACAGTGTCCACTGCCAAGAATCAAACCCTGCCAGTTTGCTCTAATGTATTCCATTTTTTTATGTTCATTAATCGACAAAACTGCTGTAGTATATTTTAAAAAGAAATATTTCATTTTGATGGAGTTATTCAAATAGTAATTACAATTACAGCACATTTGTTGGCAGAGTGTCAATTTTTACGACTCCAAAGTAAAAATTTTCAATCCTGTTTTTTTTTCACTTGTAGATTGAATTTAATTAGTGTCCGACCGAAACTGGATTTTTAGCCGAAACCGAAACCGTAACCGAATATTCGGCTCCCCTTCTAGTTTCGGCCGAAACCGAAACCGAAACATAGGAATTTCAGTTGTAATTTTGAAAAAAAAAATCATTATAGGTACCCTGCTCTGATATCTGGTGTTTCCCTAAGATATTTATTAGGAAACCACGCTTCATTTTCATTTTGCATTTTTTCATCAGTTATGTAGGAATCCATGGCACAGGTAACACTCTCGTATATTCATGGGCGTCGCCAGCCTCGGAGCTAAAGGGGGGCAACAAAAATTTACAAAATTGATATAGGATGAAAAACGCGTAAATAGCGCCACAGGCGAAAATTTTTTGTGAGACATGGTGAAGAAGACCGTGATATGGTTTGGTTTATTTGAAAATGTTCATAATAATTTGCACAATATTATGTACGAACAATGTTTCATATAAAAAGCAATAAATAAATAGCGCCGCAGGTTTTTTTTGTTAAACAATTGTGTTTTGATGGATATTTTATACTAATTTTACAAAATTTATAACATGGACGGAGTATGAAAAAATATATAGCTATTCCAATCTCTAGGGGGGCAGCTGCCCCATCCCCCTGCCGACGTTGACGCCCATGTGTATAAATATTATCTTTGAACTAAAATCGGTATGTAGAATACAAAAATAATTTATGAGTATTCTTCCTTTAGATGCACCTAGAAGTAGCGCCGCAGGCAATTTTGTTTTTTTTAATGGGCGAAGTGATGAATCTTGTTGTAGGTAAGTAAAACACTTGGTTATGTTGTAGCGCCGCAGACAAAATTTTTGTCATAAGACAAAAATTATGCGTATAAAAATGGGTAGTGATGTAAATCTAGTTCACTTTTGTAAAATAAAAAAGGAATCTACAGAATACAAACACAAAGTGTGAACCAGTTCCGAAGATTCCCGACAATGCTCGATATAATACGAATGCTAGTTTCGGTTTGGCCGAAGGTTCGGCCACTTTTTGGCCGAAACCGAAACTGGGGCCGAAACCGGCTATTTTGGCCGAAACTGGCCGTAACCGAAACCGAAACCGAATATTCGGTCGGTCTCTAAATTTAATATTAATTAGTCATTTTTTACAGCTACGGTAATACAGATTACAATAATTTAAATACATACTAACTCAGATATTCAGAACAAGACAATAAACTAAGCATATGCATGTAGTATATACTAAATACTGCATACTCTGTAATATTTTTTATGTTTACAGTAGATAATGAGTATTCATTTCTGTTGTTACTTTAACAATTCCTTTTAAAAGTTGTGTATATCAAGGATATGTTTATATTAAATAATACTAGTATGAATACCTATATTATATTACCGATTTGTTTTTATTTTTTGTATAGTATATTATTACAAATATCCTTATATATGTTTTGTTTTGTTTATTAGGTATTAAAACATCGTATTTTTATTGAACTGTATTCACTAAACTACAGTCACAACGTAATATTTAAGTTATTGTTTTTTTACTACTATACATAAAATTATGTATAGTAGTATAGTTTTATTTTTATATAATTTTTCATAGTAATCAAATACATAGGTGTACTACTAAGTCTGTGTATTTTAGTTTAAGTTTAGATAAGCCTTAACGTTCAGTATGTTTGAGGAGCTAATGCTGGATTCCACCAACTTTTTAGGTGAGGAATAGCGGAGATAAGGAGCCACTTATCATTATTTTACATACAAAATTTGTGCTAGGTTGCTCCTGTCTCCGTTATTCCTTGCCTAAGAAGCTGGTGAAATCCAGCATAAGTGTCCTATACTTAAATTGAAATACCCAGCCTCAATAACATTGCGGCCTTTATAAAGACATATTATTTGTTTGGATGTATGTTATTACTACTACAGTATTTCTTGTATACATAATCGGGCGTTTCTTTTCTACAGCCCTGCCAGAATCCTGATATTATATATCGGTAATTTCGAGAGATCTATACAATTGAACAGAGCTTCTTTCGTTTAAACGTGTCATTATTCGTTATTTCCAGCAACCCAGCTCTGCTCTGATATTTGCCGAATTACCGAGAAATCACTGTATACTAATCACCATCACTGTATATCCCAATGATGGGATAACCAGTAAATGCTGTAGATATAAAAAACACGCGACATTCGTTCTGTGCAAGATTATTCAGAAGTAGAACCGATAAGGATGAAAAACGTCTTGTGAAAAATACATGTGACTTTTTTAGGACACTCGAAAAAATTAATTAAAAGTGGGGGGCCAATTCTACAACCCATTGGTTCCACGGGGATGTACAACATTATACGTGATTAGTTTGAATACACAAGCGCTAATTGTTACCGGGTGGTGAAATGACGAACTAATAATTTGACTGACCCGCTCTGTTAAATGTTGCGAAACTCGCCAACTTATACAAATTTTGTTTCTGCTTAGTGTCTGTGTGACTTGTATGAATCTTGGGGTTAGATATAAAAAAAAATAATACACTGCCACAAGCTCACCTTAGTGAACAATTCCATTTGCATTTTTAATCTGTATGAATAGAAATTAAATGTAGTTATGTGAGGTTTTGAGAGTGCTGTTTGTATGGAAAATGTTGTTTCTTTGGGAAAATCCATTAAAAACCGAGTCACTGCCAGAGCTGGGCGGTACTCGAGTACAAGTACTCATACATTGTACTTTGAGTACTTTTTGTGTACTCAGTACTCAGTCACGAGTACATTTATTTATATGTACTTGTACTTGTATTCGGCGCATTTTAGACCAAAAAAAATACTCGAATACTTTTCCAAGTACTCGAGTACATTTCAAGTACTCGAGTACATGAAATGTACTCGAGTACATTTCAAGAACTCGAGTACATTTCAATCATACTATGCAATAAGTATATTTTTATGCAAGTAGAGACTTGTCAGTTGTCGTTTCACAGTGGTAGAGTGTGGAAGTGTTATCATAATAAGGAAGAAGGTGTGCGAAAAGTTATTAAAAGAAAGTAAGTATCATTTTCATATCTAATATATCGTCACTGCGCCTACAAAATCCCATGTGCTCCCAAGCTTCTCCCCCTCCAACCTGGAGGGGGAGAAGCTTGTGGAGTGGATGGATGTGACCAATCTGCAGCTCATATTTGATGCTAAGGAGAGGGGCACCTTCCGCTCTGCCAGGTGGAACCGCGACTATAATCCAGATCTGTGCCTTGTCACCAGGGACGGCTCGGGTAGATCCCAACCTATTTCTCGTACCGTGGCCGGGGACTTTTCCCATAGTCAACACAGGCCTGTGATGGCTACGATTGGACACACACTCACAGTCATACACTCCATACCAAAACCCCGATGGAACTTCCAGAAGGCGGACTGGGCAACTTATAAGACCATCTTAGACAACGAAATTGAGACCCTAGATCCACTCCCTACCAACTATAAAAAAATTGTGGACCTTATGCTCGCCACAGCGAAGAAAACAATCCCCAGAGGCTTTCGAAAAGCGTATGTGCCGGGCTGGAATGAAGAGTGCGAGAGACTCTATAATGAATTTCTGAACACTTAAAATCAAAACGTAGCGGACCAACTGCTAGAGTCTCTCGACACAGCCCGAAAAGATCGCTGGTCTACACTGATGGAGAGCTTAGACTTCAAGCACTCAAGTCGAAAGGCTTGGGCTCTCCTTTGGAAGCTGGGTCAGAGCCCCTCCCAAAATCGCCCAGCCCGTGCATCTGCGAACCTTATAGCAAAATTTGTACAATGGTCGTGTGCATACGAAAGAAGAAGAAGAATGAAAAAATGTAATGAAATTTGGTGTTTCATTGGTCAGTGATGTACTCGGTACTCTGTACTTGTATAAGTACTCGAGTACTTATTACTGAGTACTTGTACTTGTACTCGAGTACATTTTGTGTACAGTACTTGTACTCAGTACTCGAGTACTTTTTGCATGTACTCGGAACAGCTCTGGTCACTGCCCAATTTATAAATTTCATTGACGAAATCTAAATATTTGGACCTCCTTCTCAGTAATAGTAGACATCTCGTAGACAGACAGGAACGTTGTTTAAAGGATATTTTCATTTGCGCATTGTATATTTAATTATGATCAAAAGAAATGACACTTTTTATAAAAATTCACAAAATACCTTGATTAATATTTTCATGGCGTTCTTATTTGATATGATGTCTACCTACAGTCTATACAGAAAAAGACAAATTAATGTTTGTCAAGAAAGAGGTGGTTTTTGATGAGGGCGCTACATGTAGCTTTTTGGTAACTATTTCAATAGAAATGTCATTGTTGCCACCAAACAAAATTGTAATTCCCAAACAATTCAATACCATCTCTTTCTTGACAAACTGTACTTACATGTATTTTACTCTTGGTGGTTCTGTACATAAAGGGAATAAGTCAATTACTATTTAATTTTAATGTTTTGTAGAAAGTGTGTTACACGACTTGTTAAGTTACATAAATAATGAAACAAAATGCTGTGGCTTTCGAAATGTTGTGGTTTATATTTTGTCTTTATACTCATTTTAATGCATATCATTTAACGTATTAAAAAGTGAGACGTAAGCAATAATGCGTTTCCTATTTTTGAGAGTTACTATTCCTACATTGTGGCTCCACCTGTAGACGAATAAAGAAGTCATAGAAAATGTTTCTTATCTATGGTTTTAGCAAAATCGAAATGAATAACATCACCACATTGATTGGTGATGTCACCTTGTATCGGTGACAAACACCTTGTCTCGGTGACAAACACTTGAACTATGGAATATTTTTTCCCATACATTTTCCCAAATCTTGGTGACGTCATCATCGTCAAATGTCAGTTGAGCCGGGCCTGTATGACAATATGGCATCCGCCTTCGGTAAAATGGCAGATGCTATGATGGAAGTTTTTTTGCTCCTTTTCGATGCTTTAAAAAATAACAGCCCAACAAACTATCAGGCCAACTGTCATTGTTTGTACGAATGGTCTCCTGCCAAACATAAGACATCTATGTATAATTTCACTAAATTCTTTTTCTATGAGTTTTCACTTGAGCACAGCTGGGGAGACAATAGTGGAATAGTGCCTGATTATTTTTTCCATAATATACTTACTAATTAAGATTGTTAACTGATGATACATTTGGAAGTCCATTTTCATAAATAAAATAGCATTTAATTTCATTTACTACCACTCTTTTCAATTTCCTAGGTAAAACTTCATTGTTCCGTATTTGAAATTTCCGTACCCATAGTGTTGCCCTTCACTGAATATTGTTGCCAGTGTAAAATAATAGAGGATTAGTTATTTATATTGTTATAATATAAACACTGGTTGAATTAAACTGATTATGATAATAAGTATAAGTGAGAACTGTTAGTTGTAGTAAGACATAGTGATAGCAACAGTTGAATTATTTTGCAAGTAGTAGAATATTTAAATCATCCAAGTATTGTATTACCAAATACTGTATGAACTATTATTTATCGTGCTGGCAACAATGACATTTCTATTGAAATAGGGTCCTTGCATTTTAATTTTGTGTTTTTCTGGATATATTTATAAAATAAAGTCTCATATTCGATTCCAGCATAAAAACAGCTTTTTGACTGGCCGCCGTATTGTGGCGTTACGTTCCCCAACTCGTCCATACATAACCCAAAACAATCCAATTTCTGACTATGAATTTATGGGGTTATGACGTCACAATCACGTTAACCGATGAGCGCTCGTTTCAGACCACCTGAGAAAAATGCGTCAAATTAACATTTTCAATTTATTATTATAAATTAACGGTGAATTAAAATTACATTTCGTAATTTTATTTGTAATTCTAGTAAGTAGAACTATCGATTTAATATTTCGATCGATAAAAAAAATGCAAGTACGTTATTCTACAAGTGTTGGCACAATGGTTGCCGAAAAGCTACATGCAGCATCCTAATCAAAAAAAATATTTTTCTCAATCGACTATGTTACAGGCAGTTATTCAAATAGTCACTGATATTTTTTATACAGTATTTGGGATATGAGTTATTAGGGCCAGTATTCACTAAGAATTTGTAATCCGAGTTACAAACGCATTGCCTTTAAGATTATGTCTATGTTTTGATCAATAATGAAAATGTTACAATTGTAATAAAACTAATATAACATAGTAATTTGTAATAATAAAATTGAATTAAAACATTATACTAATTAGTTATTATAACATCATTAATATTGTTATATGATAATTCTATTATTAATTATAGTAATAATAAATAAATATAGAATATTGTAATTATTTTTATTAAATACAATAAAAAAATATACATTGAAAAGGTTTATTTTTTACAGTACGTAAATTACCTTTAGGGTTGTTGGCAGCCATTGCCCAAGACGAACACATTGAGATCTATTTCATTAAAGATTTCGTCTATGTATTTATGAAGACACTTTTCAGGTTCTCTGATTAATACAGTGTAAAATAGGCCTAATTTATACATTCATTTTAGTCCTTTTTCTTTTTTATATTTGACATTTCCTCATAACTACTTACACGTATTTACTCTGTTTTTTATTAATGTCAATTTATTTTTTGGGAAACATTGGATTTTCCACATTTCATAGTTGTACAACAAGTACTTTTCTCAACAGATATACAGCGAAGGATGGACTTTCCGTCAGGCTTATGACTGATCGTCAGCTGACTTAATTCAATCACTACACTTTTGGAGGTTCTGGGTTCGGTGTTCCCATCCGTATGGTTGAACTGAAATTGGAAACTGATCACATTAGGCCAGCCTACGATCAGTCATAGGCATGATGGAAAGTCCAACCTGCATTGTACATCTGTTGAAATAATAACTCAATATTTCTACTCCTTTCTGGGGATGAATTTTTTCGTTATTTGACAATAAAACAATATTTTAATTGTTGTCATTATTCACAAACTGTTTTATTTATTTTAGTGTATGGCATAAAATTATCTACAATTTGAGAACAATAAAAATAATTAACTATAATTACACAGTGTATAATGTACAAAAAAAAAATACTTTCCATACACAACCCAAATACTTTACAGTAAACAAATAATTTATGTGATGAAATTCAAAATCGTTGACAAAAAGTTGCAGACCCATCCATGACTGTGCTCCTGCCAACCATGTATATCAATCATCGATTTACAATTGAAATTTGTTAAATCAAAACTAATAGTTTTTTAACAATATGATTAAACATTTTTTTTTTAAATGAATCTGGGTTTATGGAAATAAACCCAAATACATCTTTGCACACTTCACAGAAAGCTTGTGTTGTGAAGTGGAGTAAGTCGGGGATTGAACCTGCGCCCACTGGATTAACAGTCGAGCGCTTTACCAACCAGGCTACCAACCACCTCAATCCAAAAACATTTTTAATTCAATCACAAACTGACCTACAGATTTCAATTGCAATTCGATTACAGTACGGTCTTAATTAAACTAGCATAATATTACAAACTCATTCATAAAACTTAAAAATATATATCTTTTCATTGTGGAAGTTAAGAGGGTATAACATTAGAAAGTATCTTCATTATCGTCTTCTTATCCAACTGACATCTCGGATAGAGTGCTTGACAATCAGTGTTGACGTTCTTGCCAACTTCAATGGCTTGTTTTATGGACGTCCCATCTAACATGTAGTCCACTAGTGAATTGCTAAAAGAAACAAGCTTTATTTTACCAATTTAGAGTATTAAATCCCAGTGAATCGTGAAAAAATCAGGAAGAGGCCTATATTCAGCCAGCAGAAGGAAAGGGGCTGAGAAGAAGTTTTAAATCATAAAAGGACCAACATTTATAAAAAAAAAAAATTAAATTTCAGACACTCATTTTTTGCACACAGATAGAACCTTATTAAATTCGTCATTCACAAAACTACTCTATTTTAAGGTGTTTTTGTGAATTGTGCTCATAGACTATGTTGGCTACAAAAATATTTATCAAAATCTCATCCTTTGTTATTTAGATTTCTAGTTATCGGACAAAATGTTTACAAAATTAAAAACTTACCTGGACATTGTAGCGATGAATCTTTCAATATCAGTGGCATTCCCTACAGAAATATTATCCAGCGACGACTGAACATACGAGCAAGCGATCCTCTGAGCACAGGAAGATGAGTCTACATTGCTTTTCTCCAATGTCTCCTCCACTTTAGATAAGACAGATGCAAAGGCGTTCATTTCATCTTCGATACCTGGGAAATATTCAGTACAGCAATTAAACATAGCAAGTAAGGTTTCATAGGTTAATTCACTTTAAAAAGTCGTCCAAGAATACATTGTAGCATTCCAAATCTCCTATATAACCAGAAATCAGTTTTACACAGGAGAACTCTCAGAATACATATTTTGAATAACGATATAGCAGAATCCTGACTAGGACATAAGCTTTTAAAAAATCAAATACCTTTTACAGTTGGAGAGGAAAATGACTTAAATTACAAAAAAAAACACATGTATGCGATAGTGGTTGCATCAATCCTAAAATACAGGCGCAAACCCGCCGGGCACAAAAGCTGGTGGAATACTAAAATTTTGTTTAAAATCGCGTAATGACTTATTAGTGTTCAGTTTTTGGGGATTCTTAGCTTCATCATCAGGTCACCCATTTGCAAATAAAATAAGCAGAGGTGGGTACGGTTAATCAAAAAGTTAACTTCGTTAATCGATAATCCGTTAACTAAAAAGTTAACTTCGTTAATCGTTAAAGCGTTACATTTTGAAAAATGTAACGGAAGTTAACGTTAATCCGTTAAAGCGTTAATGTAAAAAATCGCGGTTAAACGGCATGAAATAGAACTGCATTAGTACAACTACTATAACATTGACACTATCGCGATGTATCCCAACAAAGTGATATTTCTTTTCCAACTCCCAACCCACATACGATACCACACATAACCCCATACAACCCTTGGATTATCTAATGCCAGCGTCGCCAGTGGATGATGTCTATGCAAACAATCAAATATTAACGGACTAAATTAACGGAAGTAAAATGTAACGGAAGTTAAATAATCCGTTAACAATTTTTGGAGGTGAGAAAAGCGTTAAATCGTTAACCAAAATGTTAACTTCGTTAATTAACGATTAACGGATTAACGCTTTTCTGCCCAGCTCTGAAAATAAGTACCTAGATATGTATTACTAATACACCCTATTCGTTTTAAATTGCATAGGTACATAATATTTGCTTTTTTTGCTTTACGTTACCTTTATCTTGTCAATGCGAAACTGACAATCTGTATTGTTAAACATAGCTTTTTTTTTTCTACTTCGTCGGCTCTGAAGTTAACCTTTTGTTTATAGAAACGTGTTTGGAGCCGGAGGAAAGGTAAGCATAGTTATCGAACTATCAGCGATCTTTTCTTTTTCTATCAATTTTGTATTATTATGACAATATATCTAACATTAATTTAACTTACTTCTTCCGTACCCTCCACCATATGAATGAGAGAAGGCGTTGATGAGTTTGGGCAAGATGAGAATAGCGCCAAGACCAATCAGAGATCCGAGAAGAACTCCTCCAAGATCTATCTTTACCGGTCCATAAATTCCGGGAGTTCCGGTTCCTGAGGGGTAAGTACCCTAAATAAAAAATTACAAACATTAGTACATCATTAAAAGGAGGCACATTGTCATTTAAAAAAAAACAGGGATTTTTCAGGCCTTTGTAAAAAAAAACTGGGAAAATCCATTGAACCTTTATCTAGTGAATGACCGTAACAGATCTTTCATCTTGTATAGGTTCATAAAAAATGGGATAAATACCTCTGAAATTATTTTTTAACGTAAAAATTGGATGGTATTAATACTACTACCTGTACCCCGGTTCCTCCGTATGTGGAGATCCCGAATCTCTGCGTCCTTTGATCACTAGACGCTATGGAGTTCCCATCACCAGCCTGGTCCTGGAGACTGGATTGTCTCTCAGACGCCTCGGCCATCTGGTCAATGCTTCTGTAGTAGCCGGGGTTTGGTTGAAATCCTCGCCTTTAAAACAATTTATTACTATTTGTGATTTTTGAAAACACATCTTAAAATTTCAAGCGATAAGATTTCGTGACATTTGTTCGCTAGAACGAGCTTATCAAATTTAAATTTTGCGATTTCAAAAAATCTGCCATCTCAAGCATTAACACAAGTATGTTAGATGGATTGTAGATTCTTGAAAAAAGTCAAAATTCTGTTATTTTTTTTTTCTTCCAAAATTGCCACAATTCAAATATTCGCCCTATACCACTACGGCAAAACTATGTAGGATGCCCAAGCATTTTTTATTTTATTTATCTACCTACTAAAAGTGAACAAAATACATCAGGAATATTGTTAACATAACAAGCAAAATTGCTGTAATATTAGTTCACTAGGGCGAGCTTATCGCAGTGCTGCGATCTCTGCCAGCTAACCCATCATCTATGCAACTGCGTATGAAGATTTCACGCACAAAACTATTTTCCTTAAATGATAATTTATTAAATAATTATTCATTACTTACTCCGAATATCCTTGGCTCATGGCGCCAGCAAGGAAAGACAAAACTACGAAAACAACAAACCAATTCATCCCTAAACTTTGCATTTTATTAAAGTTAAATCCACAAATATTTAACTAATTACAAAGAATAAATTTTTACTATTTTATTAACGCGATAATCATAAATCACAACAAAACTAGACAAGCCTTCCTGACAAACTAAATGCTTCCCATTTTGTCAACACTATTTTATACATTTTCATTCGTTCTACATTATAAACATATACAATGATTCCGATAATAACATTTCGATGGTGTAATATGGCTATAATTTTATGAAGTAATTCGGTGTAATGCTTTTTTTCAACATTAATAACTTTTCCTAGCATTGTTTGAACCTACCTTTCTGAATCTTCCGTCTACTGTTGTACCTACATAACCAACTACTATTACTATTGTATTTTTGGTATTGTTTAAAGTTAAAACAACCTCAAACCTAACATAACATATGTCATAATAGCATAATCGTTTTTACTATCAGAATTAAAGCGATGTACATACATATGTTATTACGTATCTATCAACATACTTGTGTGACATGTCTGTTTCTTGAAGCGTATCTTCTTATACAATGGTACCCACAAATTGTCACTGTAATCTGTAATATTGTGTTTCTATCCAATAATTTGTGGGTAATTATAATTATTATTATATAATTAGATTCTAATTCTCACTGATATTTCTAACACAACCCTTTGATTTTAACTCCGCACTTCTTTTGATATCAAAATCTGAAATATTTGGATATCTGAAAATGTTTACCAATATAGTATGTAGATTGATGGACTCCACGAATTTTATAAGGTACTTATATATGATTCTGATTGTTGCTGAGAGCTACCTACCCAGTGGTGAAGGGTCCTAAGAATACGATTCCCATCGAGTTACCTTCCTGACTTGGGATGATAAAATAATAGGTCTAATCTGACATCGATAAAAAAATGTTTGTTCCGGCTTCCCTTCTACAGAAATTCACTCTTCGCACAGCTATAGAACCAATAAGATATGCAATTTTCTTCTTGCAAATTTATTCCGTGGATAAAGAAACCTACATAACTCATGAAAATTGTAAAAATAGTCGTAAAAACATATTATCTTGTATTGGTTAGAGTTCCTGAGATTTAACAAATTCAAACAAAATTCTCTAATTTGTGTAGAGTGGAAAACAAAATAGTATTTTTTTAACGTGAATTCAATAAAGGCAAACAGTCCAGTTTGTCTTTGTTTTTTCTGGCTCCTTCACAAAACCAATTCTGATTTATGAGATAATCAAACTATAGAAAAATCGTGTTAATAATTAAGAGTTATCGTATTATCAATTTACGGAAATCAGTATTATCATACTAGTTCCACAACATATTGTAAAGCGGATTCATCTTTTTGTCTACAATTGTTTACATTGCAAAACTCATATTCACTTAACTTCCGAAGTTCCGTCATGACAAGAGACATTCTCCTACATCCGTCATATTATTATAAACATTACAATGTATAATTATTCATCAAGCATTAGATCTTACACAAAGATATGATTGTCATCATTTAGGATGAGTTGCAGTGTGAATAATTGTTGAGTATGGCATACAGAACTTCTAATAAAAAAGTAAAGAATATTTTATGCAGAGTATAGTCTAAAACGAACTGCGCTTCGAAACGGATTGTGATAATTAATTTTAATTTAGTAATATATCTTAAAGTTCCTGTATTTACAATAATCTTATTAATTGAATCGGGCCCAATTTTGTGGTAGTTTCTAAATATTTTGATAAAATTTAGGAGTACTACTTAATTACTTATGTACATAAAATTGATTTTCGATAGATTGACACGTTTTAATGTAGTCTTAATTAGCCCTTAACAGGGCTATCGTGTACGGTAGCGTTGATTAATTTATAAATGGTCTTATTAATTATCTTCTGTTTTGTTCAGAAAATAATTCGCGATATTTTTTAAGATAAATTCATCGAATGATTAATGTTAGCTAGATGAAAGTAGGTATTCGAGTTTCGTTTTAATAATAGTACGAGTATATTGTAGAAATTAAAACAATTCATATTTGTTAAAATCAGATAATTTTTTTTCTAATATTTCGTAGTTAAATAAATTCAATATACACTTATTTTAGTTCGGAAAGTTTTGAACCTAATCTTATGTAAAAGAACCTTGATTTATGTTTGACCTGATTTCATAATGATACGTGTTTTACTTTTTCAAAGCTTCGACAGCCATGTAAAACTAAATGGTTCGAAAATAGCTTAATTTTCTTAGTGCATGTGTTGCAAACTAAAAACAATGAAAATTTCTTCAAAAAATTTACATGTTTTACGTAAAATTATTGCGTATATCTTATTTCATAATACAATGGGTAAATTGCTCAACATATTTTTAAATATACGTTTCATGAATATTCAAATTAGTTTTAAGAGTCAGTCATGAAAATAATTCAGTGGTTAAAACAAGTGTACAACTTTCTGTGTTTTTTGTTTATATGTAAATCTCTGATCGCTTTATTCATTTATTTATCGTATGTTCATTAATAGTACATCACATCAATTATAGCATTAATTTACAATAATAGAGCTCATGTTTGATTGTCAGATTTTAAAAATTAAAAGTATTGTTTCTTAAATATTCAGTCGCCGATTCATTGAGTGTCTAGAAATTCTCCGGGTTTCCTCCATACTTTTACTCGTACTTTTAATATTTGTCTGAGAATGTAATTTTGAAAAATCTTGTAATTTTTAGGTTTCGTTCTTATCCAAAAATGTGCTCGCGTATTAGATTCACTCAAAGAGATTTTTCGCAAGTCGCAAAATTTATTCTTCAAAAGTCTTTCGAGATCATTAAATCATTTCCAAAATTCTTATCTCATTACTTATATATTAATTTTCATGAAGATTAAACAGTGCTAACATGATTTATATTATCTACGCGCAAACATTTATATGACAAACGGAATGGATGGCGAACTCCATCGACGAAACGACATAAAAAGTCTGGATATTTGTTTAAAAGCCAGAAATAATTTAAGCACCTTAGTTTAATGTGTTTTGTCGTGATTTTAGACTGTTGTTGTGTACTGTACCTTTCGTTGTAATTCAAAAATACTGTCGATAACAGGATCTTTATATTATGTACCTTTGGGAGAAATTGTCTTAATATTGTGTACTTTTGGGGGATCATTCAATTACATAACAAATGATGAGGTTGGATCTTTATATATTTGATGTTTAGTTCTCGTGCAAAAAGTTCAAAATACTCAAGGATTTTAGTAGAAATATTATAAGAATAATCTCATAGAATTTTGTAATGGGATCGAACAATAGTTGTGTGGGCATATTTCGTGCATAATTTGATTAGATAATGCACATTACAACAAGAATGAAAGTGAACAAAATAAGATGGTTTGGGAATGTTGAGAGAATGAAAGGTGACAGGATGACAAAAATGATATATTTGAGTGAGGGTGAGGAAGCGCGGCTGCCGAGACTGACCTGGTCCGATCATATCTACTAGATCCCCAAGGATTGACGCGTTTTGAGTAAAAGAAATCGGAGAGCGTGTATGACGAATTGCATGAATGTGACGGAGGCTAGGAGTGTGTGCAAGGATAGGGCTGTCATTCTGCCTACCCTGTAAGGGACGTGGCGTGAGGGTATAAATAGATAGATAGACATTACTAGTCGCTACGGCCATCGCAGACTATTGGTAATGTTATCATTGCATGGATACGTTAATGGATACTTATTAGATACAGTTCATGATGTACTTAGGTAATAATTGGCAGAAGCTCAGTCATACAAGTTGTTTTAAATTACCCATTGTTTATTTATAATATACCTTTATGTTCCAATCTAAAGAATAGAGTACATTAGATACTTTTGCTAAATAGTCATTATTATAACGTCTTGAGGTGATGTCGACACTACAACTATTACGGGAATTTATTTCGACACAAAAGTTTGTAGAGTAATTTCTTCCCTAACACAATTCAACCGAGCGAAAAATTATTGCGAAAAAATCCTGAATCAAGTTCACAGTTAAACATTGCAAAATGCGAGTAAACTGTTATTTTATTTAAAATATCTTATAATTTGAATTTATAATGTTAATTTTGATTTCTAATTTAATTATTTTTACCGCGAAATAATTTTATTTATGCATTTGTGAAAAAAACAGTGAATTTGTCATTCATGAAAGCTAGTAGAAAATGTCATATATCATAAAAATCCCCGTGAAATGGACAAAGAGATACTATTTGATTGTGTTTGTATTACTGGTCTGCCCAAATCATTTGGAAGCTATGGACAATACGACACAAAAGTTTCAAATATTAGATGAAGAATATTTAATGAAAGGAAAATTCATAGGATATGAAGGAGACAAGAAAAAATCTAAATTTCTCACATTCAATACATACGATGAAGATATATCAGTAAGTACATACGAGTATAGTATTTTTACTTAATTTTATTTCAGCATGAACCTATTTAAAAACTCGAAGCTTACCTACCTATATAGCAGTAGAGAATTCAGGAGACGAGATATGTTTAGGCCTGAACCTCAAAGTGTGACGTTTCAGGAGTGGTCATCCAGTTAGAGTTCCTATATAGATTACTAGTACTACTAATATTCCAACAATGGGGTAACCAATGAAAGCTGTGCGTATAAAAAAAACAAGCAATAATCTCTCTGGGCCAACATGTATGACATTTAGAATGGGTGGCGTAATGTCCTGTGGGGGTTTTACGAAAACCTGACCCATACGGGACACTAAAAAAATATGAAAAAGGGTGGGGGCAATTCTACAACCCGGGATTCCCTATGGAAAAATGTGTGCTATGTTATTCCGATTTAAAAAATATTTTGTATTCATGTGAGGGTTCAAAAGAAGCTGGCGTCGACAACCTTTTTTCCCAAAACACAATTTTTAACAACTTTTGACCCAATTATTCACCAATATTTATATTTTCAGATAGAAATGACGCTTGGTATTCCATTCATCACAATACCTATGAAGAATAACAGCGCTGGTGTAGCTTATGTAAGTTAAACATCTTTCGTCTGGTTCTGGTCACTCTTAGTATCCTTGGTATATTGTACACCATCAGCTGCATCACAGAGTTGTCTACAATGTCTATCCACATTGCATTATTACCTAGTTATTGTTGCACACCAAAATATAATAGATTTTCTAAGGACATTCTTTGTTTTATCTGAAAAAATCCTGCTAATTAGGTAACATGACATCTCATGTTTGCTTGTATTAATTTGTATTTATCAGTTCTACTGTATTTCTAATTTATTTTATCTAAAGGCCTATGGCCGTTTAAACTGTTAATAAATATATAAATAAATAAATAAATCTCATAAGAGTCAAGACTCAAGACCTACTTACTCACAAAGATGCAAGTGTCAGGGTGAATTGTACGGAGTTCATTAATGATTCCAATTCTATGTTTCAGCCGTTACCCAGCGTGAACATCAATGCTGGAGCTCTTGCCCTAACATTAGGAGTCACCCTAGGCGCCATCTATGTAACGCCATTAGTAGCCAAAGTCTTGTCAAAGAAATTCTTCAACAAAAAATCTGAATCAATCAATAGAGGTAAAAATATTTCATCTAATTTTATACGAGAGATGTACAGTAATTGAATAAAATCAAACATTTTGCTTATTTCATGAAAATCTTTTATTATGACAAAATACATTTTTGACAACACGTTTCTAAAAATAATACTCAAAGTGGCGAATAAATGACATCATGTTTATAGTAATTGTCGACAAATTTTCTTCCTAATCACATTAAGACAACAAAACAAACTGCACTTTTACTAGATCGTACATTATCATCTAAGTATTTCAAGTTTATCAAAATTATAAGGTCATTGCGTTATCTTTCACTTTCAGCTAAATTTTTCAACTTGATGTTGGAATTTGATTGAGACTGCGAATGAGAGGCATGAGAGCGTTTCCACTTCAATCTATTCTTTGCAGGTGGTGGAGCAGTATCAGATTCCAACCATTGCGTCTCTACATGAACCATTACAGGTTTCTTTGGCTTCATGCCGGTCATGGCATACGGTGGAGTATATTCTATATCCCAATCAGAGTCTTCCGATTCACTCACCTCCGCTTTACAGCTACATGCGGGAGTAATAGTTAACGACGGTGGAGATTTCTGTATTACCTGATCGATGGCACTCATGTCGGTGCAATAAACGTCTTCATATGCACACTGACAGATACTATGCAATGCTTGTTCTAAAGCCTTCCTTAAATCGTCTTCATAACGTTTTTTCTCCTTAGCAAGTCTGTGGGCGACCATTTTTGCCGTAGGTGGCTGGACCAATTTGAAGACTATAGGTTCACAATCTACAAAAGGATCTTCTCCGTCGTCTAATTTCAAAAGCTGTTTAAGTGGGTGAATCGTGATATAAATAGCGTCCTTAACCTTGTTAACTCTTAGAGCTGATTTAAACTCTGGCGCTGGAGGCTCTAGATCCGATTCGTCGTCTTCATACTCGGATTTTTCAGAAGCTTCGCCTGCGGGTATGTTGGTTGCACCAACGGAACCTTTTCCAGCTGTAGGTACGGCAGCGTCTGCACTTTTAGTTTCGTCCTTGTGGTCTATAGGTCGTTTGGTTCGTTTGATCTTTTTTTTCTTACCCTGGGCAGGTGGTGGACTCAGCCTGTAAAAAAATTGGAATCATCTACATATAGTGTCCCATATCTTCGACCTATACAAATATGACTAGAAATAAACTTACTTCAAAGTCATCCATTTTTTCACGCTCTTTCCCAGAGCACCTGGTCTCCAACCCTTTCTCTGTGCTAGAGTCCAGAGCCATCCCATATCAGGTGGAACTCCCCTATATCCTGTTGAAATTCCCACACATGGTATATGGCGTTTCGAACTATCTGTAATTTTAATTATTTATTAGACAACAACCACCGAGGATGCAAAGATCTATTAAAGCGAAAATTAATGAAATGACAAGTGTACCCACCTGGATATTTATCTCCGATAGTGTAAATATACTTCTTACTCCGATTGGCTTTCTTTTTTTTCTTGGGTGTAACTGTATTGAAACTTCCAGTAGACATTCCGCAATGACCTTATTATTTTCCAAATTATTCGTCAAGTGCACTATAACAACAATTTCATCACTAGTACCAAAAGAATCTAATTGATAATTTAATTATTGACACGGACACAATTTACGCGAATATTTACATATGACACTTTTTACTTTTGGGAGAATTATTGTTATTACTTGGGTTTTTATTAGCAAATAACATTTTTGTCAATCCTTCGTAGACCAATCTCTCTACGTCTGTTTCATCTGTCCTCTTGCCTACTCCGCAAGGGGCTAGACACTGTCCGCATTTTGAGTGATCCACAGGTTCTGAACAAGGGGCGCCACAAACGGAATCTGGTGTTGGTTCACAATCACAAGGAGTCATCACCATGGGACATCTAACATCGGTTTTATGTTTATTATCTTGTTCATGGTGATGTTGATTTTTTTCATCAGCTTCGTTCGCAACCTTGGCAGTTATTTCATAATTATTGGGTCGTCTTAGATAATCCTTGATCATTTTTATTAACGTACATTCTGGATTTCCACAGGGGAAAGGAATATCGCAAGGGCCAAATTCACTTCTTAGCTTATCTCCTGTTACGAACATTATACATTCCTCGTCCAAACCAGCGGCTTTGAGATCTTTAGAAACTTTACTCCTTCTATGTTCAGCCTCTATTTCTTCAGGATCTTTAACTTCTAATGTTTCGTAGATAATTCCAATTGGTTTTAAGTCTTCAGGAACTGTTTCCATACCATACGATTTACACTTGTACGATTTGTTCTGCGCTCGATTCCTAAAAATGAAACCAAATCCCTTGTTGGTTTCTTTAAATGATGTAATGCAAAATTTCCCCAAGGACATCATTCTTACCAGAATTGTTATTTCTCCAATAACTGATCCTGTAATTTCACTGTTTAATGGTTCAACAATTTTAACAGTGGTAGGATCAATATTGTAACAGCACATGTGTGCTTGATCGATGGAATTAATTATTTTAGCGTCCCAATTTATTTTCGCGACTCCGACACATTCTCTTCGTTCTTGTTTTATGTCTGCCCATACGGATACATTCAACGGAAACAACTCAAAAGACTGTTTTAAACCTTGTGGGTTCTGGGAGAATAATAATGACGATCCGCATTTCATTCGAACCTCCATTTTACTCATTTTTTCTTCGCTAAACAAATTACTGAGAGAAGTTCCACCTGGAGAATGAGCTCCCTCTTTGGCAAGTATTTCCTGACAAGTGCTCATAAGTTTTTCTTCCATAGCCTCTGCTGACGGCGACTTCTCTAGTAACTTTAAGGTTGCATTTGGGAGTAAATCATTTTTAAACTCATCTTGACGAATTTCAAAGGAGGCGATTGTTCCAAAATCTATATTGACAGTCAGCATGGGGTTCTTCTTTTTCATTGCTTCCTTGCACTGGAATTTTACTTTGAGTACGTGGAGTTCCAAAAAATACAAGTCTTCCATTCTTGAGGACCTGTGAATATGAGACGTCATCATTAGTAATCATAACTTGTATCAATTTGGAAACTACAAAAGAATTTTGAATCCTCGCGAATTATTGTAGTTTGTCTGATGTCTCTTGTATTATTCTTTAGGTAAGGAACATGCACCAGTTCCACAAGTTCCACTGTGAAGATATTCTGGACAAAATCTCCTGTGATCATCTTCCCTCACGCTTCGCAACATAGAAGTCAGTCCTTCGTAGACCAAATTCTGTGCACTTGTGAAAGCTACAGCACTTTCATCTCTAGCACGGTCACAAGGTCCTGTACATTTCTTCTTAGAGATCCCCACGCTTGACTCAGTAGCAACTTCCTCATCTTTGCACGTTCTTCCTGTTAAAGAATATCCACCACATATTGGACATACTATATAGTCTTTGCCATCGTGCAATTGTTGGGACGGTGTCTTAAATCCACACACGCCACCAGACTTCCCACAAGCAGCGCCACACATACAGGCTCCGGTCCTGCTGTCGCTCATATTGTTAGGGCCTTGACCGTGAGCATCGCTTTGTCCTTTTTTATCATTAACAAATGCTTCAAGGTGTTCTCGTTTGATAGTTTCTTCTATAAGTTTTACAAGGTATTCAACATAGCCACTTTTCTGGTAGGTTCTCTGCATGTTTTCTGTTTTGCGTTTAATACTTACACCATACAAATTACAAGAGAGTGAAGTTTTTCCCTCAACACTCGATGTACCTCCAATTCTACACAAGCAGTCCTTAAATCTCGTATTAATCGATCTTCCGATTAATGTAAATCTTATTCCAAGCATAATCTCTCCGATGTTAGATCCGTTTGCTTCGCTAAACAAAGCCTCCGTCGTATGCCATGTGAGTCGGGACTGCTGAGTATCTGACGTTGGTGGCTTTTCCAATAACTCGCAAAATTCCATATTCCAGAAAACTCTGCTCTGTCCTATACACGTTTTTTTCTCAAACTCGTTGGTCGCGTAAACATATATCTCCATTGGAAACATCTTAAGTATTTGTTTCAAATTATTGCGCGTGTTGGCAAACAACATGGATGTGCCACATTTGAAAATCTTTTCAATTAGTACTGGAGCATTACTGTCTGCTTCTTCTTCATCATTAAGATCATCATCAGACGAGCATTCTTTCAGAGAACCCGCTTTCAAAAGTTCATCTTGGCAATTCTTTAAATCCTCAGGATCATCATCGGAATCATATTCCAAGATATCATTATCAAATTCATCTTGCTTTATGCTTATGGAAGCAAACTTTCCAATGTCGATATCAACATTTAACTTGTTATCTTCAGCCGGGTTGTCAGATCCTCTTGTCAGCACACATCTTATGCTTATCTTGTCGATATAGAATTCTAATAAAAATAATTCTTCCATATTTACACCTGGAGGAGATAATTTAAGCTGTATTTTTAGATTAAGTTTAGAAATCAAGGGTTAGTTTAAATATGCAGAAACAGTTTAAATACATTAATTTATATTAGAACTGTCAAGAAAATATTTACTTAAAGTCATTAATTTATATTGCGTTGACAGCACTGCTAAATATCAAGTTATTCAATAATGAAATATGAAGGAACTTCTCCAAAGTATTGAAATGATTTTGGTTAACTAATTAATTGTGAAAAGAGATAATTAATATAAAAAACGCACCTGTAATGCAAGCTGCAAAATATTATGTATAATTTATATTAATTTATTCGTCCTACTTTACAATTTAGATAATTATACTCGAGATTTCAGAAATTCTAACGGACATTTTTCAGATTTTTCATTCTGTGCACGTAAACAAATGAAAGTTTAAACACTTTCAAAAACTTCGACGTTTCGAAATAATTGAATTAGGTAATAAATAGTGTTTACGGGTAAGTCTTCAAAGATGTTTGCGATAGGTACCAAGTGGAAAGAAATAATTTTTATTAGATACCTCAATAATCAGAGGTGATACCAAAATATCTGGGGGGGAGGGTAGAACGCCAAACCGCCCTACACATACACAATTCTTCACACACACACACACATATGTAGGTAATCTTTGCTTCCGTCAAATTCATACGATTTGTCATACACGCTTTTCGACTTCTTTAACTCAAAACGCGTCCGTCCTTATGGATCCAGTCAAGGTCTTCTTTCTTTCATCTACAGCCACTAAGGTCCATTGTTGGACATAGGCGGCATAGGCCTCCCCTTTGGTCCTCCACATGTTCCTGTCTTGGGCACACTGCATCCATCCAGTCAAGTTATCAATATCAAAAAGAAAAAATCGAGTTGTCAATCTTGTACGACTTAAGAATAAGACATAGGTTTGTTTGAGATTTGTTTTAGGATCACCTCATTTTCCATTAGGCACCTTCAACCTTGTGATATTTAATGGAAATCTGTTTGTATTTCTCTATTCCAGATTCAGAAGACGAACAATCTTTAATGGATAATATCCTCCGAATTCTGGACGATCAAGGAATACCCATTCAAGATTGTGTACAGAGAGCAGTATGCACGCTAGTCAAAAGATCAATTGAAAGTCGAAATCCTTCAAGCAATGATAAAATTATTGATGGGATCGCCAAGTAAGTCCAATCGTTTGCAATATTCATGACTTCTTCGGATTGTAACAAAGTTAGTGAGCAGACTTGGGTCGAGGAAACCCCCTATAGTTCACACTAGTCCTGCAATCTTCTCAGTTCTTCTTCTGCTAGCTCTCCTCTCTCCACTGCTAAATATAAGCCTCTTCCATTCACACCTATTTTCTTCCTCCGCATTCAGGTTCTGCTCTTTGGACAATGTCGTCCAGATCACGTTTTGGGAGGTCTTTCAACACTTCTCTTCATTAGAACATCCATTGTAAAATTCTGGATGCCCATCTCGTGTCTCGTGTCCATATGTCCAGCCCACTACCATTTTAGTTCAGGCACCACAGTCCTGCAATTATCTACTTAATTTTTTTATGTTCACCTTTCCAATGACAGTTTGGCGACCACCGATATTTTCAGAAGGAAGCATAAAATAGTATAAAAATTCCAGATATATGTCAAACGCGTACTCTTTCTATTTCATAGTCGTTTCAGGAGCTGCAAGATTTTACCCCATCAAGTTACTCACTCCATAGAAATCTCTAATCTACTTATTTTTCTATTTCAGTAACGAGTGGTTAATGTCTAAGTTAGAGGGCACGATGATATCTGAAGCCATTGCCGTCGGAAAAAGTCGCAAGGAATGCTTAAATAAATTCTCCAAGTGCAAAATCAATCACAACTCTTTACAGACTATCTCCAACATCGTATCCAATAATATATTTAGCAATAATATTTAGCGAATATTTTTGCAGCAACATTTTGCAAAACCTAATCATTATTTTAAGCAAAATTAGATTGCGTATCAGAATGCGCAATGCCAAAATTATTTACTTTTGGGTGATTCAGAAGAATACTTATCTCCTGGAATTTAATCACAAGGATGTTCCATGTTCTTTCATGAGATTATTTTTGTTATACATAGGTATGCCTAATAAAATACATCTGTTACAAAAACTATCATTGTTTCTTTTATTTCCTTTGCAATCACACGAAGTTACACTGATTGACTTTAAGTGCTATACATAAAATCGTAAAATTTACGACCAACAAGTATGATAGTATTTAGTGCCGATGAAAAAACCTCTTGAAAGCCCAACAGCCAATAACTATACTACGATTACTTATTAAGAAAAGGCTTCAAATCGCCCAGTTTAGTTAATTCACCAGAAAATATCATGGATAAACTTGTAGTTTATCGCTAAGGAGAAAGATTCCAAGCTCTAACTACTTTATTCAAGCGAAATCAATCCTTGGTGGATAGTAACATATTTTTTGCTTCCATTCTTTGTGACAAGTCCAAAAAACTTTACTAAAAAATCAGTAATTGTTGATAACTTTGTAAATATGTAAAATATTTTTTTGAAAAACTGAGGCAAAAAATCGTGAATAATCCAATAAAAAAAATAAGTAGATCTGTACCTGCAGCACAGATGTGAATATGGATGCCTCTGGAGTAGATCCCAACTGAGCAAAAAAGAAGGGAACAAGATAGTGTAGTATTAATAATATATCCTGTTGAATGGGTAACTCTTTAATAATATGAATAACCATAATCCACCTTAGTACGGGCTTTGCCTAGTTAGGTGGCAAAATTATGATTGTATTTTTATATAAGTGGGAAAAATATTTTTTTGTAATGTTGTATATATCTCGGGTTGACTGTAAGATATTGCTTTTGCAATAAGTCCGCCCGTATTATCTTGTTTTGTTTTTGTTGTCACATATATTTACTGGCCAATAAAGTTTTATTTATTTATTATTTATTATATATGTAGGTAGGTACTAAATCACCTATGTCCGGGATTTCCGGGAATCAGTTTTACATGGCAGAACTCTCAGACTACATATTTTGAGTAACGAAAGAGCAGAATCTTGGCTAAGATAAGCTGTTAAAAAATCAAAACCTATTATATGGTTAAAAAGAATAACATTATTAACAATATATTTGAAATGCGCAAATTTTTGTATCAAATGGTATTTTATTATAGTATGAAAAGTTGAATTCAGCTTATAAAAAAAATTAACTCGTGAGTCGGGCGAAACTTCTTCTTCTCTCGTATGCGAGCGACCATTGTACAGTGTATCTGAGAGTCAAAGCTCCGCGTCAATATTTCTCGAATATTCTATTTAATTGCCCTTGACGTTACCTCATGGATTTCCTCAAAATCCCCTTGGAACTTAGGCGAAACTAATTTTTATCGAAAATTAAAGCTCGATTAGTTTTGTTTTAGACTATTGTGATCAATGGCAGGATTATTCAGGGTTTGGTAGCAAAAATTATAATCTTAGAATATGGAAAATTGTAGCAGTGGCACTTGGAAAAGTGATGCGGATATTAATATTCACACACCATACCTGATATGCAACACGCGTTGTAGGAAGTGTACCCATGTATGTGTAATTGTGTATGTAGTTTTATTTCCTTTTTTCCACTATAGTAACGAAAGTGAATTTTCACGGCAAATTTATCACGACAAAGTTTCTCAACATTATCAAAAACGCATTTTTTAATATTGTCTTAACTTTAATTAAGATGTCACTATTGTTTATAACTGGAGCACACATGCTGGATTCCACCAACTTTTTGCGCGAGGAATAGCGAAAATAGGTGGTTCCTATTTCAAATTTTGTATGGAATATTATGATAGGTGTCTCCTGTCTTTACTATTTCTTACCTAAAAAGTTGGTAAAATCCAGCATAAGTCTGCCAAGAAAGAGATATTTTTTTATGAGGGCACAACTTGTAGTTTTTTGGCTACCATAGTATAGTGGCAACACAACAAAGCTGTAGTTCTTAACTGTACAGATAATAAATTTCTACGAGTCTTTCGATCTCTATGTAGTACAATCCAATATACATGCGTGTACATATCAGTTAGTACTTACCATCAATTCAAACTTTTCAGGCGTAGACCCGTCGACCTAATGCCTCAACCGCACGCTTGGCGTGCGGCGTGCCAAGCGGGTGCTCATGAGTAAAAAGGCGTGAACGATCGGTTACCTACACGAGCCAAGACAAACGTCCCATTCGCACACCTTTTTATTCATTAACACCTTCTTAGCCCGGCGCTTGCCAAGCGTGTGGGGTGGGAATAAGGCGTAGACGAGTATGGAACAGTACTTAGTAGACAAAATTTCTTCAGCTGCAATCGCCCTTTTAAGAATTTTCTATATTTAAGTTTAATTTAAGTTGTAATACAACAATATCCTACAAAATACAAAAAAAAAACAGGAAGTTAGTATGACAAGACGTAATGTAAAGTTTGAAAACCATAACATTCAATAAACACAACAATGACACAATGTAATTGGGAGTAAGTGCAAGCAATTATCTCCATTCAAATCTTATTACATCCATTGTTCTTTATGATGCATTATATCTAACAAATTATCCACCATCTTTTAATATTAAAATGTTTATTTTTTTATTGTAGCTGTGAAGAGTAAGAGCATATTATGTGAAAGACTGTTGTGATTTTGAGACGTGAAAATGGTGTGTATTTAGAAACTTTGTGATTCAATAAAGATGGTAAATTATATCAGTGCCTTAATAGAAAACAGTGGTAATTTTGGCCAAAAAATCAGGTGGTCGGTAGCCCGGGTGATGACACGCTCGACCGTAAATTCGGTGGGCGCAGGTTCGATCCCCAATACCGACTTGCTACACTTCACAACGCTCAAGCTGGCTGTGAACGTGTGAAGTGTACAAAGATGTATTTGGGTTAATTTCGATCAACCCAGATTCATTTATTAAAATTTTAAAAAAAAATACGTACATTAGTGTTTTTAATTGTTCATGATTCTGCTAAAATTCGAGCCTGATTTTAAATCTTTCAATTTTCAGGTAAAATACAAGAGAAATATCACGATTTTCATAATAATATGTCTTTACGAGACAATCGATGCATTCGACAACACCACAAATCAATATCTGGAAATGGATGAAGATGATTTGATTCAAGGGAGGTTTTTAGGGAATTCCTTTAGAAAACCAAGATTCCTTAACATACAGAAGGGCAATGAAGAAATTGCTGTAAGTAGAACGGGAATGGCACTTTGTAACTCAACTCACGCCATAAACGATCACCACTTCATACTCACGCGAATTATCAGAAATCACATAATTTATATTATTTTATTGGACCAAAATCTTTGAACAAATGAACCATGAATATAATATAAACTTGTGATTTTTTTTTACGCGGAGGCATGACTTTGCCAACACACTTCTCAGTATTATCAGCCAGAAGAGTCTACATATTATCATTCATGATTCACATATAAACTCATCAGCCTAATACTGGGAAAAATTCACCTATCCAGATATCACGGATATCACAGGATTAGGCTCAGATGCGCGGGGCCTAAAATACAAGCATTGTGCCTGAAATATCAGTATTTAGGAATCGTCTTACAATATTGCAAGTATTAATAATGACCGATTTTTGCATTTTTATGTATAAATTTTCCGGTAAATCTAATTTTTTAAAATTGTTTATTAGCGATTTTGGTATTATACCTGTAGCTGATAATACTAATGGGATTATATATACCGACCTAGAATGCCAAATATTTTTTATTTCACCTGCTAATTCTGTATATTTACGATTTTTTTCTGCGACGGTTGTTTGAATATTAAATGTATTTGGTACAGCGATGTCAATTAAATAAGTAATTTTAGTTTGTTTGTTATGTAAAACTACATCGGGTCTATTATGATGTATTGTTCTATCTGTTATAATTGTTTTATCATAATAGAGCCTATAATTTTGATCTTCTAAAACCGATTCCGGGTTGTATTTATAATATGGAATTATGTTTCTCGAATTTATTAATTTATATTTTATAGCTAAATTTTGGTGGATTATTTTTGCCACATGATTATGTCTATATGTATATTCAGTTTGCGCGATTGTTGAACAACCCGAAATTATATGTTGTATCGTATATATTGTATTTATGTGTTAATTTTTATTAATATTTTAATTATTTATTGATATTTTAGGTGAGACTAGAATTTGGCTTCCAACTTATAACTATACCAGTTAAAAGAGCTATGAACATTGCTACTGGGATGATAAACGTAAGTATTCTGCCTACTGCTGAAATTATTAATGTGTTACTAAACTATGCAAATCTTGGACTCTATCACTATATAAATTCGTCTTCATAGTGCACCGTTGACTAAATAACGCTACACCTAAAATATAAAGTTCTTCTTTTACATTTAACTATTTTCGTTTCAAATGTTATGCGTACCAGAAGCATAGCGTAGAGGGGAGGGGAACAGGAAGAAGGTCCTTTTGGAGGGGACTTTTTAGGGGGTGGAATATTTGGGGGGAAATTTCATAAATCCTCTAAATCACGTTTGTTTAATTAAAAACTCGAAAAAAAATTTTTTTTAAGATCTGGGTATGCATACACAAACCCAAATATGTACTTTCCTGCACACCTTGCACTAGGCTGGAAGCCTGTATCGCAAAGTGTGGAATACATCGCCAGCACTGGGGTTTGAACCTGGCACCTCCCGCTCGATTTTTTTTTTTTTTAATCTGTAATTTAATAATGAATTTTAAACAGTGTATTTTTTTAATATTTAATATTTTGTTCACTGTTGTCATCTCAGGCAATACCAACTATAAACTTCAATGTAGGAACGGCAGTACTCGGTGCAGCAGTATTACTTGGGAGCATAGTAGCCCTTCCAGCTTTGAGCAATTTAATGTCCATCTCTCATGCCAATACTAGAGATGAAAGCAAAAGAGGTGAGTACAGAACTGTTATGACTAAATTTAGTAGACTTATAAAATTGTTGAACTCACTTGTTACTTGAAATAGACTTTGTCATCGAACCTTCTTGTTACTTGAATTGAATAATAGTCTTTGTTACCGAACCCACCTGCTACTTGAATAATTGAAATACACTTTGTAATCGCACCCACTTGTTACTTGAAATACATTTTGTCATCGAACCCACTTGTTACTTGCTACTTTGTTATCGAACCCATTTGTTACTTGAATTGAAACACACTTCGTCATTAAACCCACTTGTTACTTGAATTGAAATACACTTTATCATCGAACCCACTTGTTACTTAAATTGAAATACACTTTAAAATAGAATCTACTTGTTACTTGAAATAAATGAGGTGGTCGGTAGCCTGGTTGGTAACGCGCTCGACTGTTAATCCAGTGGGCGCGGGTTCAATCCCCGACTTACTCCACTTCACAACACAAGCTTTTAAGCTTTCTGTGAAGTGTACAAAGATGTATCTGGGTTTATTTCGATAAACCCAGATTCATTTCAAAAAAAGAAAAAATAATACTTGGCCTCTGTTTGCGATTTTTTCTCATTTCTATATCCCAACTCCTTCATTACATAATTGTATTCACCATTAAGAGGGCAAGGTGTGAACCATACATAATTGTTTAAAAATATATAATGTCGTACGTACACACCTTGCCTGTAGGTGAATCTTGGTAAAAAAAAAATAAAAATAAAACTTATATATTGTGCAACTCAAAGTAATTCACGTAGATATATGGTTAAAATGTATGCCTTATTAAATGTGGGTTTTCGGCTTGGCTTTTCAAGTATGCATTATTCTTCTTTTCCGTATCCTATCTTATTTTTTTGTTATTCGACTTGCTTGCGTCCCTACAGTTAGCATTTCATTAATTTCAGATGTGGACACGAGCCTACCACTAGTGGACGATTTCGGAGATTTCGTCAATCCTAGCATTAAGTTGATAGAAATCTGTACCCAACGAGCATTATGCAGTTGGGTGAAAAAAATGATTCACAAGGAAGGCACTAATGATTTTGAAGATTTCGTATTTACCGTAATGAAGTGAGTTACAATTCCGTATAATTATACTCCAATACAATAATTATACAATCCAATAATTATTGGATTGTATAATTAAACTTTTGGACTCTGTGGAGCACAATTAATTGTAATAAAAAGTGTTTAATTCGAAGTTGCGACTGAAATTAAGTGAACAAGTTGAGATGGTTGGGACATGTGGAGAGAATGAACGATGAAAGGATAACAAGGAAAATTTACATGGGTGAAAGAAGTGGTGAAAGGAAACGCGGCCGTCCAAGAACAACATGGCTGGACTATGTTGACCAGATCCTCAAGGACGGACGTGTTTTGAGTAAAAGTAATCGTAGAATGTGTATGAGGAATTTCATGAATGTGACGGAAGCCCGAAATGTGGGTAAGGATAGTAAAGTCTGCAGATCCATTCTCTCTGGGAGGTGGCGTGAGGGTATAGTATAATTCGAAGTAGAATTACAAAAAATACACAAAATAAATTACTATTCCTTTTTCAGTCACAAGTGGTTAAAATCTACGAAGATGTTTGTGGGGACCCCGTTAGCAGAGACGATCATTGCAGGATCCAAGGGTTCAAACTGTTTGACGAAATATTCAAAGTGTAAAATTAATCAGAAAACTATTTCGTCCATGTCAAAATTGTTGAACAATTTCATCAATACGTAATATCTGGTCTTTGCTAATCATTTGTTAGAGACAAATAAATGTTAATCAATTGAGGGGCCAAAACTAATAAAAAACCTTGAGGGTTTTGGCCAAACCTTGATGATTTGTGCAATACAAATATAATAATAAAATCTAGTATTATATCTTAAAAGTTGATTGGATTTTTATTTATCGTTACCCATGCATTCTTGCATAGCCACAAAAAATCTGGTGATAAGTTCTTGTTTATTCCATAAACCCCAGGAAATTCAGAAAAAGCTAGTTTTTGCTAACATCTGGCTGAGAAGAAAGGGTTTGAGTTGAAAAGAATCTGATTTTTTGGACTGAAAATGCGTAAAATTGGTACCTATCCAGATCTTTGGACTTCAATATTTTTGTCTTTATTTTGCGAAAAGTGGTGCCTTGATCTATGAAACAATCAAGTATTAGCAATTATTCCCAAAAAATAGTCTCTTGGTTTAGAGAATAAAGAAGCATTATTTTGGGATTTCTTCGAAAATGGTCTCTTGGTCTAAGGAATAAACAACCAGTATCTTGGCTTGACTTCAGTAAAATTAAGCGGCCATCTATGAATCTTTAGTAAGTAATGTTAATTTTATGTTTTGCAGAATTAAAGGTATTTAGGTAGGAAAAATTTAAGGTAAAAGTTACAAAAATATTACATTCAATTTTAAATTCTTTCTTTATTGTAACAATAAAACAATAATATTATTTATGCAATTCGTTAGCTTAAACTAAACAACATTACTAATCACTACAAAATTTAGCTAAAAATGGATCGTCATCATGCAACAATAACATTTCAACCATCTCAAGAAGAATCGAGTGAAATGGCCGATATATCAATGCGACAATACCTAATTTATAATTAATTCAATAAATACATTTTTCCTAAATAATTTATTTGTTTATTCTACAATTATAATAGACAGTTTTTTCCTCAAAATATCAAGATCTTTTATGTAAGTACATAAATATATTGAAAAATATATCATTTTGTGTCAATTATGTCACTATTATTGTCACGTGTACATATTTTCAAAAGTATGAAACAATTTAAATCCTATTGATGGGTTCAGAAGTTAAACATAAGCTGTGTAGAAAGTTTTTGATTTAAATTGAAGTTTCGTCGTCAGTAGTTGGGCCTTTTAGTTGTTAACCTTAGTTCCTTAGTAGGTAAGGTACTAACTATTTGACGAAACAACCGATACATAAATTGTATGGAATGGATGGACTGTACTGGACTCAAATATGAGGCTCGAAATATAAACTCAAAAAAATCATAACATTAATAGAAAACCTACCCAATCATCTAATATGGAATGAATTTGTTATAGTGCAATAATATGGTGTTTTCGCGGAGAAAAAACTATAGACATTTTTTTCTCCAACATACTTTACGTATTTGAGGGCGCTGAATCCGAATTTCAACTTTGCCACCTCGTAAATGTGATGCGTTCTGAGATATCTCAGAAAGAAAGAGAAAAAAATGCCTTTTTTACAGACTTTGACTGATAATTCAAAAAGTATTCATTTTAGAGAAAAGAAGCACAGGACAAGAATAAACTTCACCAAATTTCCTACAAAATAACATATAAATCTTTTTTGTGACATAAACCGTTCAGGCGTCAGAGCGAGCTAAAATAGGGGCGTAATTTTCACCCTACAGCACAAACTATATTTGTTTGTAATTTTACTCCCATAACTCAGAACTTGCACACTTTTAAGCCGAAATATCTAGTACAAAAATTAAGTTCATTCTTTTTTCTTTAATTTATGCTACCATTGTTTCGTCGACAGGTAAATGGTCTAGGCGCTAGAGCGCATTGAAGTTCATTATAGTATATTAGAAGCAGTTTTGACCATTATTTAAACTGATATATAACGATAAAAAAATACTTGGTTGTATTGAATGCACTTGAAAATACAAGGACAAAGGCTGTAATATTTATATTTTAATGTTTGCCACCACTTAATAGTGCTGCGTTGATAGAAATATCAGAATAACTCAGAAACAATAGTTATTTCTTTGTTTTTTGTTCATATTTTGAAAATAAAAAACTTTATAGACATTATTGTAACAAAAAAGAGAACTAAATTAAATTATCTATAAATTATGCCTACAACATTTTTTAATCGGATGAACCATTCAAGAGCCAGAGCGCATTCAAATTTAACCAAAATTGAAAAACGTCCAAATCCTGTACTTTCTCATTATTTCCCGCCTACAACTAAGAAGGTAGGCACTTTTAATACACAAAATATAAAAGAAAATTAAATTTTCTACAAATTATGTCTCTTACAATTTTTCACTCAGACGAACGGATTCGAAGTTACAGCGCATTCAGATTTGTTGAAGTGTATCAGAGAAAACTATATTCATGTACGTCGTATTAATATCACTATTTGATTTTGATTTGTAAATTTGGATGCGCTATAACTTCGAACCCGTTCGTCTGAGTGAAAAATTGCAAGAGACATAATCTGTTGAAAATTTAATTTTATTTTATATTTTGTATGTTAAAAGTGCCTACCTTCTTAGTTGTAGGCGGGAAATAATGAGAAAGTACAGGATTTGGACGTTTTTCAATTTTGGTTAAATTTGAATGCGCTCTGGCTCTTGAATGGTTCATCCGATTAAAAAATGTTGTATGCATAATTTATAGATAATTCAATTTAGTTCTCTTTTTTGTTACAATAATGTCTATAAAGTTTTTTATTTTCAAAATATGAACAAAAAACAAAGAAATAACTATTGTTTCTGAGTTATTCTGATATTTCTATCAACGCAGCACTATTAAGTGGTGGCAAACATTAAAATATAAATATTACAGCCTTTGTCCTTGTATTTTCAAGTGCATTCAGTACAACAAAGTATTTTTTGATCGTTATATATCAGTTTAAATAATGGTCAAAACTGCTTCTAATGTACTATACTGAACTTCAATGCGCTCTAGCGCCTAGACCATTTACCTGTCGATGAAACAATGGTAGCTTAAATTAAAGAAAAAAGAATTAACTTTATTTTTGTACTAGATATTTCGGCTTAAAAGTGTGCAAGTTCTGAGTTATGGGAGTAAAATTACAAACAAATATAGTTTGTGCTGTAGGGTGAAAATTACGCCCCTATTTTAGCTCGCTCTGACGCCTGAACGGTTTATGTCACAAAAAAGATTTATATGTTATTTTGTAGGAAATTTGGTGAAGTTTATTCTTGTCCTGAGCTTCTTTTCTCTAAAATGAATACTTTTTGAATAATCAGTTAAAGTCTGTAAAAAAGGCATTTTTTTCTCTTTCTTTCTGAGATATCTCAGAACGCATCACATTTACGAGGTGGCAAAGTTGAAATTTGGATTCAGCGTCCCCAAATACGTAAAGTATGATGAAGAAAAAAATGTCTATAGTTTTTTCCTAGAAATGCCATCCAATTTCCTCATATTACTGTACTATTAATACTTTGGTAATGAAAAAACTAAAACCCGATTTAGTTTTTGTACTAATAGGATTTATGTGGTGATGTTCTGAAACATATTTAGTATTTTAGTAAACCCAGAATTTTCAGCATAGTCTACAGGTGTGAGCCCAAATGAATCCTGAGCACTTGGGTCCAGACCCTCACTCAGCAAATAATTGACAGCCTCCTCGTGACCCGCAAAGGCCGCCTGGAAGCAAAAACAACAGTTGAATACAACGTTTCAAAGATACAACAATGAGACATAGTCTTAAAAAACGGTACGTAGTTTTGAAATTGATAAAATAATATTTACTAACCATGTGTAATGGTGTCCTTCCAGACTGGTCCGAACAATTCAAACTAGCTCCAGCCTTCTTATATAAAGACAACCTAAGAGTGAGACCCCGACTAGCGGCTGCGCACATTTCTTGAGAAATACGTTCAACTTCAGTGCATCCCAAATGCGCTCCACATTTCAACAAAGTGTCTATCGAAGCCTCTTGGTCACAGTGAATGGCGTCTAGCAGAGGAGTATTGCCGTACCTAAAAATGTCCTCATTAAAGTATGATGAATCCAAAAGATTCGCGATAGCCTGCAACGCTATGTCCAATTTCCATTGGTGAAATCCACGTTGCTCACCTGTCTTTCAAATGAACATTTGATCCATAATGTAAAAGTTTTTCCATAACAGAAACCTCCCCAATGGTGGCAGCCACGTGAAGGCCAGAACGACCGTCGTAATTTGACGTACACACATCTGCTCCATAGCCTAAATTTAAAATAAATAACACGGCATAAATGTGCAGCATACAAAATTTTTGTGGAATATTGTTTCGTGGAATTATCCTCAACTCACCTTGTAGGCTGTCAATGAGTTCTGGTCTAGATTCTACGGCAGCGTATGCGAGCAATGCTGGAAACACACTCTCTTCAGCAACTCGAGCAGCTTCTTTGGCACTACTGGCACCCACACATTTACCCACTGAGTCTATTATTGAAAAATCCTGAAATAAACATTGATTACTACACCTCAATCAAAAGAAAGTCACGAGAGTCATTAGAAGTCGAAATGAAATTAATAATCAGAATTAGTATTGAAATTCATCCGAAATTTATTTTTGCTTTGGTGTTCCCCAAGGATCAATGTTTGTCCCCATGAAATTTCCCTACTATAAAAAAAACTTACCATAATCCTATTGGAGCCATTTGACAATTCACCGCGTATGCTTGTTTCCATCATCTGAAAATAAATTAAAATAATACCTTAAATATATTTTAGTATTCAGTCGTGCGAGCATATCCATGTGTCAAATAACGAAATCCAGGATCGCGTTTCCTGGTGTATTGGGAACTAACAGAAAAAAATATTTAGGTTTCGGCATGGTTTCGGCAACTTTGACATATGAAAGTCGGGACAAAATTATCTGCTATCCACAATTCAACCAAATGTGTAGAAAATGATTGAAATTTTATTGCATCATTTTGTGCAATATGTAGAGTAATATACAAATTGAAAACTTGCATTGTTGCTAATAATAAACTCTCAATTATATCGTTATATTTTACGATCGGTAATATAATTAGTCTTAATAAGCATGTAGGTATTGTAGGTAGTAGAGCCCCAATGGCATTCTAAAATAGCTTCCTCAATAAAAATAATGAGATACTTAGGTTGTGTGCAAAATCGATACGAGAAACACTAGGTATATTGATTGCGAGTCAATTAGCGAAACACGTATCAAACAATATTAACCTGCGTGTACCATCGGGAATTATCGTGCAAAGAAATAAATAACTTTAAGGTAAAATTAAATCAAAACAGCTTGGCCCCACTTTTGTGAAAGGCGATAAAACTCGAACACTAAAGGACGCGTGAAATGCCATAAGGAATGTTTCTGATAAGAAAACACCATGCAAAATATTTGCGTATAACCGCGTGCAGATAAAAAAATCCTTAATTCAAACTTTTTTGTTCGCCGATAAGGCTAACCACGGGACAAAATATTAGAGAACTCGTGGATAAAGATCCAGGCTAATGTCAAAAAACCAACCAATAGCTGTTTTCGAAAAAGGGAAATTTGATGCTTTTCAGTGCAAATATACGATAACCCCCAATTCCTCCACAATTACGTTCCTTTAGCAAACAACCTAAGGCAATAACAACAGTTACGATTGTCAACGTCATTCAAGGTTCTATTTTCACTCCAATCGATACCTATCCAACATTTTCCGCAAATACTACATCATAGCAACAAGAACAAGATAAATAATGATCACGAGAATCAAATCATCCTACGATTCATCTATTCGTAAATAATATTGATATTGAAATCAAGTGCATATTAATAGAATGTTCAACATTGTACTAACGATAATATTGAGACAGTAAATTAACATCAATTTGCTTGTAGCATCAATAAGTTTCCATCAATCAAAACAACAATACGGCATTTTAATTGATTTGACATGAAAAGAATATCTCACCCTGTTTACACAATCTTCATGTGTCAATAAAACAAAGTAACGGTGGGCGTATTAAATTGCGGCATCGGTTATTGAAAGATCTATAATTAACGGCAAAAGATCTAGAAAGTCCTCAACAATGAGCATTGGAATTCGCGCACCGATTATCTTGTCTTTAGGGTTCTAAGAAAATATAGTTCAGTCTTCCTCACCATTTTTTTCTTATCATAATCCCATTCATCTTTGGATAGTACATACGACAGTTTAGTTAGGGCTGCCTCAGGGGTCATATCATAGCCCGATATTATGCCGCATTCTGATGCAAACTAAAAACAAATTAACAAATAACATGAATAATCTGCATATAATTAAGTCTCTTAAGATAAAATTATACTTAAGATGAATTTACCTGCCCGGCTTTATACAGCATCTTGACGCTACCCTTGGAGCATTGGGTTATGTTGACAATGAGAACACCTCTATCCACAGCATTTTTGAGTTCTTCGTGAATATCTTTTCTGTTTGCTGGGACGTTTCCTGCACCATATGTCTCCAATACCACTCCTATAAACACATTCGGAAAAGGAAAAGAAGAATTATTTGGTGATTTGGAATAGCTATTCGCAGGATTTGCTTTTTGATATAGCTTTACCTTTTATTGGTGGCTGAAGATATGATCTCATAGCAGCGCTGCTGATGCTAGGGAATATCCTAATAGGAGCCACTTCTCTCACTAGATTAGTGTGCACCTTGAAAGCGGCGATAGCAGAAGGCCTGAAGATTTCCCTCGAGTTTATATCAAAAGTGATACCGGTCGTGACCAAAGGATCGCAATTCGGCGAATTGAAAGCATCGAAGTTGTCCGCCGAAACTTTTGAAGTTCTGGGAAGATTGAAATAAAACAATGATAGCAATTTCAGACAAAATATCCTTCACAAATTAGTACCTATAATTATTATTCAAGGTTGGATCGTATCACTTAAATGCATGTCTTACATACCTGTTTCCCCTGTACAGCTTGTTTCCGAAGTAAAGCGTGACTTCTGGTATATCCACTGTACTTGCTATGATGAGCGCTGATATGAGGTTGTCGGCACCATCGCTACGCGCCTCGAAGATGGGGATCTAGAGGCGCAAAATATCGCAATGTTACAAAATATTTGGAAACAGATATGACATTTGTGAGTACCGTGACATAGGTCTTAAGCATTTAGATGGTAGCAAGGTTTACCTATACCTGCGATCCTGTAAGTACCACCGACTTGCCCAGGTTCTCCAACATGAAAGACAGTGCTGATGCTGTGTATGCCATGGTGTCTGTACCGTGCAGAACGACGAAGCCATCGTACTGGAGATAGTTTGCCTGAGGAGAATGACCAAATCAATCTCTTTATTTAAGATCGGGAACACCCTATTCTATAGTCTATTTATCTATCCCCTCACGCCGCATGTCTTGCGAGGTAGGCAGAGAAGACAACCACCCCATCCCTACACACACTCCTTGCTTTCATGACCTTATGAAATTTGACATACACGCTCTCCGATTTCTTTTACTTAAAACACGTCCGTCATTAAAGGATCTGTTCTACATGGTCGGTCCATGTCAAGCTTCCTCATATCTCTCTTTTTTCACCCATATTATCTTTTTCATCCCATCGTCATTCATTTTCTCAACGTGCCCAAATCATCATAAGTTTATTCACTTTTATCCTAGTCAGTCACAACTCCCATCTTACAGTCACTCACCTCCCTTATAACCTCATTTCCTTTCCTATCTCTCAGTGTTTTCCCACACATTCTTCGTAAAACGATCTCATTTCCACTATGGGTGCCTCTTTTCCACTATGATTCTGTGATTGCCTTTCATTGTGGGAAATGCTGGAATGTACTGAACCTACTAGTATTTATTAGATGTTTTTGTTCGGCATCGTAAACACGCTAATGAAAGTAAAAATATGGAAAACTAATTATCTATCGCAATATTGTGTATCTAGTATCAGATGTAATATGTACATACGCATCAGGATATAATCAAAGTGCAAACAGAATACTAAATCGATGTAATAATAATATTAGGTTATAATTAATACAAAAACATGTTGTGTATTTACTTAGCTCTATTTATGTGAATTAAGAACTATTTACATTGTAACATGCGAATGGATAAAGTAAATATCTCCTGGAAATAGAGATCAATGATATACCTTATTAATTATCTCTTATTATTATTATATCGTCGAATTTGTATGTGATTGTCTATTGAATTTTTAATATTGACTATTCCAAAATATTATTGTTAACTGACTAGTTAGGTTTATTGTGTGTTTGTCTATAATGTGATTTTTATCTTAATTTTCCTTTAAAAATGAATTGCTTTTGTGACACAGATAATTTGGTAATCCTTGAGTCTTCGCTGGTGTATTTGTTGCTGATGTTAATTGTTTATGCTTATTGAAAAACTGTTTGTACTCGTAAGATTAATAAAATAAAAAAATAAAAATAAATACCTATTCGTACTTCTTAATTCGCGCATTACGACAACAAAAATATCAGTTTAGAACACCCCGACGGCTTAGGAAATCTTTGGCTTGGGCCACAAGTTTGGACTGAGAGGACATGTGAATACGTTTCACAAGATCTCCCATGCATTTGTGATAATTCACAAAACAGTAAAAAAAATGATGACGTCACGACTCTGGGTAAATATAGGTTCCCTAACTCTGGGGAGTAACCCAGTTAGAATGGTAATATATCTTTAGCCTTTTCATATCTGATTTGAGGATGATGGGGTAAGTAAATTATTAAGTGAAATAATATTAGACGGTTACTGCGCTAATTCATTTATTATCTTATATTATGCAAGATATTATTCTGACGTGTTGTTGCCTGAGATCAAATTATATTGATCTCCGTAATCAAACCGATAAATATGTATATCTTTTATACATAATATTTATTTATTTATTTATTTCAACATATTGGGGAAATTACACATCAATTAATAAATTATTGATCGCCAATGCAATGCAATTATGTATTGAATATTAGACTAAGTATTTACTTACTAAAAGGTCACAGCTCTACCTTCATGAGAGATAACGATTACCCTATATAATTCGGTTGACATAAGTATTAGATTATGTAAATATGTATTACCTATTAGCAACAAAATAATAATATTATGTACCTACAATCAGTTATTCACTCCCTGAAATACGCTGCCTATTTAGGCGTTAAGAAAATTTCTGGTGAAAGAAAGGAAAAAATATGTGATTAAGGTTAGTAATGGGCAGGACACGTGGCTAGAAGCACAGAGGGCAAGTGGACCAAGAACCCTTTAAATTGGAGAGCTCGAGATGGGAATAGAAGCGTGGGATGGTCACAGCTGAGATGACCTGGTCCGACATGTCGGTGCAATCTAGATGCAGTCTGCACAGGACAGGATAACATTGAGGCAGATGGAGGAGGAGTGGATGGGGATAGGCTGACGAAGAAGATGAAGAAGGTTGGTAATGAGTGTTTTGGAGGTAGTGGATGAGGAAGTATGTATATTTGGAGAGTTTGTTAGAGATGGACTCTGTGACGGAGACATTGAAAGAAGAAAGCTGGCCCGTGCTTGAACGAATGGTGCGATTGCAAGCGGTAGCAATGTGTCTATGAAAACAAAAGTGCTAGTGTACAATGCTGTCTTGGTGCCGACCCTAATGTATGCTAGCGAGACATGGACATGGCTAAAGAACGGCGAATTAGGGTCGAATGCAGTAGAAATGAAGTCCTTGAGAAGAATGTGTGGGAAAACAATGAAAGACAGGATTAGGAATGAGGTTATCAGAGAGATGAGTGACTGTATTAAAACTATGGCTAAAATGAATGTGAATAAGCTTAGATGGTTTGGGCGTGTCATGACCAAAAATATATGTTGAGGACTGACCTGGACCGATCATATAGACCAGATCCTCGAGGACGAACCCGTTTTTAGAAAAGAGAAATCGAAAAGCGTCATAAGACATCAGGGACTTGAAACTGCGTAGTTACTTGGACACTTGTCTGCGTAAAAAATATCTCGCTGTCATTAAACTCCTCAAAACTAAGACGATAGTTTATCTTACCTCGATATCTTTAGCTATTTTAATCCATCCGTCAATAGACATGTCTGAAGAATCAATCAGTTCTTCCCATTCTAGAATTGAGTAGACGATTCTGTGTCCGTGTCCGTAATCAATTACTAGAAATATCAATAGTAAACATTATTAAAAAAGAAGCATTTCGTTAGTTGGTTGATTGAGCATATAAGGAGCATACTAACTGGGCAACACTAGATCATTAGACCATTCTCTGTCAACAGACACCATCGACCTGTTGGCATAATCGGCGTCGTGCATCTGAGGGAGGGTCCTGACACGACGAGCAAGGGCCCCAGGGAATGGCCGCAAAGCTGGAAGATAAAAAAAAACAACTTTGAGTCCAATATTCCAACTCGACTGGAATACGTGACCGTTTTAAATAAAGGAGATACTGAAAGGAGAAGCAAACAATGTATAGGGAAATAACTTCTGACACATCTGCAAGCATCCAGTGGTTATACGTACAGTGTACATCTTTTATAGTCATTTGGAACCAAGACCATCCACTTTGTGAATGTGGCCAGATCGAGACTGTTGACCATATAGTAGAGAGGTGTCCTGACAAGAAGTTTGCAGGGGTCCTTGAGGAAATCCACAAGGTGACGCCAAGGGCAATAGATTACTTACGGAACATTGACGCGGAGTTATGACTCCTAGATAACTTGTACAATGGTCGCATGCATACGAAAGAAGAAGAAGACCAAGACTGTATTGTACATGTACAGTATTAATTTACTTGTATTTGGAAGATATTTTTTGGAAAACGAAGAAGGATTTGATGAGCTTGTAAACATACTTGTAAACATTCAACAAACTCTCACAACAAACAATGCATGTGAAATGCAAGCCATTAACGTCGAGAATCTGGAGTTTTCCCCATTTGATGGCAAATTTGGCTCTTAGCTATTTATGTAGGAAAATAAATTGTAATGTTGTAAAAATTAAATATAATGAAGAAAAATTGTAATAATTGTGGGAAAATTAATAATTTCAGGAACATTAATAATTGTAGGAAAATTAATGATTGTAGGAAATTGAATTTTACCTCCTGTATTATCTCTCATCATGCCAATGGTGCCCCCAGTATATATCACCAGAACCCTCGTCTCCGGAGCTCTCGCCTCGTATATGGAGTCATCTTCAATGCTCACAATAGACGCGCATCTGCGGTCCCTAACAGACAACTTGGACAGACCACGCATGACATTACTCTGGACACTGGACTCATCGCTGATCTCGATGCTTACACGAGGACCAAGCGACTCCACTCTGTTATTGTGGCCGTTGACCGGCTTACTATGACCATTCGTACGTCCGTTCATTTTTGGTTTTCTAATCCTCCGACTTTGGTCAATTTACTGTAAAAAAAATAGCAACAAAAATAGTAATCTTAATATTAAAAAATACCTCATAGTTAAATCCCTAACTATTTGTTAGGGCCGGGGGGTAAGTATATTTACAAATAAATGCCTTTTAAATCCAGATGTCATGGATATCAATGGATTACATATAGATGTGCGAGTGCTAAAATATGTACAAGCATTGTGTCGAAAATCTTAACTAATCTGATCATTTATATTTTCCTTACGAGGCTTCATAATGGAAGTTCCTACCAGCATCAACAAAAAAATATCTACTAACGAAATTAAAGGAAGAAAAAATATTATTTTTAATAGATACGTAAATTTTATATTTTCCGAAGAATGGAAAATTTTAATGAAAATTTCATCTATGTTATACGTAAAATCTGATATTATTAAATGTTACGAAATTTCACTTTCTATAGGTACGATGCCAACGTAATAACATAAAACAATATATAAATACAATAATTTAAACAAATAGTAACGGCAAACCAACCTATTTATAAAATTACACGTATAAAACGATAACGTTGTAATAAAAATATACTATTTTAGTTCACACGACTGCAGTGTTATACTCACCGAATGCAACACATTTAATGTTGTCCAACTACCAACCAACAGTTTATTTCTAAGTCAGACTAAGACATTATTAATATATACCAAAATAAACTAAAGTATTAGCTGAAGTTTAATAATTAGGTTAAACTGACACTATTCGTCGCATTAAACATTAAAACACGTATATTTATATATTTAACATTAAACAGTGACACGTTAATTTAATATAAGATTTAGTGAATTTATAGATTTGATTTACACATTATTTACACCTCACGATCTTCATTCATGTCCCTAGGAAATCAATACCCGCGATTTCCCGCTCATTGCGGTTTGCGGATTGAATGTCATGAAAATTCGGAAAATTCACACGAGTGGCGCCACTGTCGACTTACTTTCTCGCGGAAAGTTACGATTTCATCATAAAAAACTGATTTCCTAGATTTCATTAAACTTACTCGTAAAAGTAGCCAAAACGTTTTTATGTTCAATTTTGTTTCATTTTTTATCAATACCCATTCACTCGCAGGCCACCAGATATTGAAAAGATTGAAAAATTTATTATCTTGCCGCCATTATTTAAAAAATGACATTTGTGAACATATGAAAATGAAAATAAAAATAAGTAATTTAAGTTAAATGTAATGAATTTACTGCACAAATATACAATCAAACTTATTTTTGTATTAATCAATTCATTTTTATGCATAACATACTATTTACTCTCAAAAGCAAAAGGTCTAATATTTTCTTCTTAAAGTGGTAGACAAAACAAAATGTTTTTTATTGCTTACACAAAGTATTTATATGAGTATTTAAGTTTGAATGAATTAAAACAAACTTCAATTACTCGACGGAATTAATATATGTATCCTCACTGTGGTCAAGCAAAAAAATACATTATTCTATAAATAAATCTATAATGATGAAATATCAATAAAAATTAATAAATACACTCACCTGCGATGGAAAACCACAGAAATTTAAATAAAACCAATGTGTACTCTCATTTCCTTAATCACATTACGAACAATTAAATAATTTTATCAAATAATATTAAGTTAATAAAGATAACCTCAATAAGTAATTATTTACGATATTTTATCACCCGCTTTCAATTTCTGTCAAAAACACGTCAAAATTTAGATTGCAAAATTTGGATGCAGTTGATATTTCAAATTCGTTCCATGCAGAATATTATTTTTCTAAAGATTATTAGGCTATCGAGTGCAACGTTAGCAGTGCAACTTACCAGTGAATGAATTTATTATTTCATCCACCAAAATTTTTCATACCTCGTGTATTGTTATTTTCTTCCAATCCGCTTTCCCACAGAAACAATTTTGCACTATGTTAAGATGACTATCGCGAAGGCCGGTTGAATTAATAATATTGCCGGCTGCGAGTGTCCGAACAGGCACACCAGACGTCCGTGAATCTATAACTAAAATAACTCACATTTCGAATAGTAAGCAGTGGTCATTCAACGTATGTTTGTAAATTATTATTACATCGCATCAGCCTATGTACATATTGGATAATATGTAAACTAAAAAATAATACTATTCATTATTGCATTTTGTCGCACATGTCACCAGGGCCGTCACCCAATAAGATCTATCAGGTACTTGCAGAAGTTGTAGATAAGTTAAGGGTTTATTTTTTTTAATGTTGGATTACCAAAGAATGCTTTTCTCACGTACCACGTCACGTGTATTTCAAATTTGTCTCAACCAAAGTGCATAATTATCACTGTTCCAGTGTAAGGTCCTAAGGGTCCTCAAAAAAAAAACAAATTAAAATTGAAGCACTGGTGCCCCGTAAAAGGGTCTAAATTGTCAAGGATTTATTATTACAAGACTAAAAAAGAAACCCTTATTATGTACATATGATTTGATTTCGTAACACGCGAATTGTGGTATTGTATCATCTACATATTATCCAATAATTAGGTACTTAATTAGCACTCTCGTAGATGTAGCTTATTCTAGGCTTCTTCGACTTACCTCACCACGGCCATATTTTTTTTCTCTTTTTACTTTAAAGACCACTTTTCTCACCATGTCGGGAAATATTTTGGAAAAGGCACACAGCTTTTTGGCATTTTCCAATTTTTTTTTACCATCCTCATCTAGGACGGTACCAAAACTTATCTCTGCCCATAGAACATTGTTTACAAAACCCAATAATTAATGTTTATGAGAAGCAAAATATTGTACCTAGCAACGTCCCTGTAGGGGTAAGTATGTAAGATGTAAAGTTATATAAATTTACAGATCAATGATAATACTTATAAAAGTTCGCATAAATTAGCAGGTAGACCTAAACGTGCTTATCAATATATTTCTTTAAGGAATAGGAATTCGAAGTATTTCGACAGGTAGCATACTATACCTTCGTTATTATTACTTTGGACAATAGAAAATCACAATCCATTATCTCAGAACACGATTGTGACGGATGTCTCGAAGTATTTTCTTGTACGAGATAATGAAATAATTAGAGACCGACCGAATATTCGGTTTCGGTTTCGGTTACGGCCAGTTTCGGCCAAAATAGCCGGTTTCGGCCCCAGTTTCGGTTTCGGCCAAAAAGTGGCCGAACCTTCGGCCAAACCGAAACTAGCATCCGTATTATATCGGGCATTGTCGGGAATCTTCGGAACAGATTCACACTTTGTATTTGTATTCTGTACACTAGATTCCTTTTTTATTTTACAAAAGTGAACTAGATTTATATCACTACCCATTTTAATACACATCGTTTATGTCTTATGACAAAAATTTTGCCTGCGGCGCTACTTAAGCGGTCGTTTCCCTGATGCAACATAGCCAAGTGTTCTACTTAACTGCAACAAGATTCATCACTTCGCCCATTAAAAAAAAACGAAATTGCCTGCGGCGCTACTTCTAGGTGCATCTAAAGCAAAAATACTCATAATTATTTTTGTATTCTACATACCTATTTTAGTTCAAAGATAATGCCTATACACATGGGCGTCGACGTCGGCAGGGGGGAGGCAGCTGCCCCTCCTAGAGATTGGAATAGCTATATATTTTTCCATACTTCATGATAAGACCTCACAATAAATCACACTATTACCGCACATTTTCTCACCGTCTCTCACATTTTGTAAAATTAGTATAAAAAATCCATCAAAACACAATTGATTGACAAAAAAAGCCTGCGGCGCTATTTATTTATTGCTTTTTATATGAAACATTGTTCCTACATAATATTGTGCAAATTATTATGTACATTTTCAAATAATAAACCAATCCATATCACGGCCTTCTTCACCATGTCTCACAAAAAATTTTCGCCTGTGGCGCTATTTACGCGTTTTTCATCCTATATCAAATTTGTAAATTTTTGTTGCCCCCTTTAGCTCCGAGGCTGGCGACGCCCATTAGCAAACTACACCATAACTTTCGGTAAAGAACCAAATCACCCGAAGAATTTTCGTCCTGTGTCACTGCTGTGCCATCTGTTTAAAGCTTTTGAGAAAATGATTCTCACACGGATCTTCAGCACAATCGAGAATAAGATAATACCCGAACAAGCAGGCTTCATGCCCGGCAAATCGTGCTGCGGACAGGTGCTCAACCTCACACAGCACATTGAAGATGGTTTTAATGAGGGCGTTGTCACCGGTGTTGCCTTCATCGACCTGTCTGCGGCATACGATACCGTAAATCACAGGAGGCTTCTATGGAAACTGTATAATATCACCAAAGACTTCCAACTTACCAAACTTGTGGAATGTTTCCTGCAAAACAGAAGATTTTTTGTAACACTGCACTCCAAAAAAAGTCGCTGGAGAAACCAGAAAAACGGACAGCCACAGGGCAGTGTGCTTGCACCCATTCTATATAATATATACACCAATGATCAGCCCATTAACCCTTTAACACGACAATTCATCTACGCAGACGACACTGCTGTAGCAGCACAGGCCAAAACCTTTGACGAAGTGGAAGGAAAGCTATCAGCCGCTCTACAGGATTTGGCGATCTACTACAACGAAAATCACCTCAAGCCGAACCCATCCAAGACTCAGGTCTGTGCCTTCCATCTCCGAAATAGAGACGCGAGAAGAAAACTTAAAGTGTGGTGGCAGGGTCAGGAGCTGGAACACAGTGACTTACCTAGATACTTGGGTGTCCACCTAGACCGCTCTCTAACTTTTAAGGAACACTGCGAAGGGGTCGAGGGAAAAGTATGCGCCAGGAACAACATCATAAGGAAACTTACCAGCACCAAGTGGGGAGCTCAACCCCATGTTTTGCGAACATCGGCCCTGGCGCTGTGCTTTTCTGCTGCCGAATATGCTGCACCAGTATGGTACAACTCCACACATGCAAAAAGAGTGGACGTGGCAATAAATGAGACAGCTAGAATAATTTCTGGCTGTCTGAAACCAACACCCACCAAAGAACTCTACCCTATAGTGGGTATTGCCCCTCCCGCAACTAGAAGGCATGTTGCAGCGGAAATTGAACGAGGCAAACAGCGGGCAGACCCAAGACACCCAATGTACGGTTCCCAGACACGTCATTGCAGACTTAAGTCGAGGAGAAGCTTTATGGAGACGACACTCCCGATAGAAGGCCCCCCGGATGCCCGCCGAGTGCACCTCTGGCGTGAAAGTACTGGGCCCACACAGTTACCTCCAATGGAGGGAATGGCAGCTGGTCACAGCCTGTCGTACCCAACATGGAGGTCACGCAATAGACTGAGAACAGGTGTCTCCCGTTGTTACAGCAACCTCAAAAAATGGGGTTACAGAGAGGAAGACACCTGTGAGTGTGGTGCCAAACAGGACCACAGTCACCTGTTTTCATGTCCCCAAATAGGTGCGACATGCACGCCCGAGGATGCGCTACTGGCGAACGCCAGGGCTATCCGGGTGGCTGAATATTGGGGGTTTCAAATTTGATGGTGTTCCGGACACGGAAAGTAAGTACTTTCGGTACTTAACCTGCCGAAGAAAAATTGCATTTTTTATGTCTGTCCCCCCCCCCCCCCCCCCCCCCGAGTATTACCTATGCCATGGATACCTACATAACTGATGACATAAGTTGTAGTTTAATGGGTTCCTTTCTTTTGTGCTTAAATTGATTTCCGAAAATGAAGCGTGGTTTCCTAATCTTAGGGAATTCTTAGGAAAAAAACTAGATATCAGAGCAGGGTAACTATAATATATATTTTTTTCAAAATTACAACTGAAATTCCTAAGTTTCGGTTTCGGTTTCGGTTTCGGCCGAAACTAGAAGGGGAGCCGAATATTCGGTTACGGTTTCGGTTTCGGCTAAAAATCCAGTTTCGGTCGGACACTAGAAATAATTAATAGGCCTCTGGCAACATTAAAAACTTCTGTTACTTTTCAAACTACAATAAATGTGTTTTAAATTTATTTCACTGTGAAATGATCGAAAAAATGAACGCTTTATTTTAGTTAGTACCCACTTAATTTTAGTACCACTTAAGTTGTAACGTCATCAGCTTCTTATCTCACTCAGTTTTCCAAAAAAATATCCGTTATTGTGAGTAAACTAGTATGGTCCTATGAAAAAATGTACGTAAATAACCTTTTTTGTGGAGAATTTAGTAAGGATTATTTTTTCATTGACCACTTTCTCCCATCTCTTACCTGCTTACCATATTATTTAGGGGCCTTCACGGCTCGAGGGGAAGACCCGGCTAGATTTTGATAGGCAACCCTAGTGCGATGTATGTGACCCTATGTGTAAAGTTTTATTTAAACTAAATTTCGATTAAAAAACAGATAGGTCATATTTTGAGCGGCTGGAACTCGGGCTACTGCTACGGGCTGGGCGATACCAAAGAGATTACATAATATTAAGTACTTAATATATTATGTCGCTGGGCGATACCTACTCCTTGTTTCATATAACTTGGCCACTGGCTACATAGTAATTCTATACAAAAAGTGTGACAAGACGGATGAAACGAAATGTACTTTTAAATTTCCCACTTCTCAAATGTTACCCAGCAGACATGGGATCTTTTTTTAAACTTTCTGGCGTGCTGGTTAGATACCTAGTTTTTTTTAAAGGCTAAAATAATTTCCATCTGACGAAAACATTTTTGGTACTTTAAAAAACTAACCTAACCGGCCAACATTGATTTTGTACGTGCCTTACCGATGACTCATGTCTGCTGCGTGGCGTATTTGTTGAAGTACCATAGGTAAAATTTCAGGATCCGATAGTTCTCACACCATTTCTGAAAATATCGACGCTCGGTACCTCTAGCGATGCGTCGCTGTAAACACTAAACTTTGCCGTTAGCGGGGAATAGGTAGGTATGTTCCGCGATGATTTGGTTATATTTTTTAAAGCTACAGATAAAAAATATTGTATAGGTAAGTACTATCTACCAAGGGTTTTTGAGAGGACCTTCGCAGTTATAACTCCACCACAAAAATAATTTTAGTTCGCTGATTGTTTACAATTAGATAAAATTATATAAACAAGCAAGGTGGAATAGTACCTACCTACTACATAAGTATATCAAGAATAAAAACTGATCTAGGCTTTTTAAAATTGAAGTAGGTATGTGTGTTCTAAAACATTTTATGCTTTTTGAGGAACATATTACGAGCTACAGATTTTTGAAATTATTATCAATCCATTTTCACGAGAGTTATCGGCTAAGTTTAGTGTTTACAGCGACGCATCGCTAGAGGTACCGAGCGTCGATATTTTCACAAATGGTGTGAGAACTATCGGATCCAAAATTTCATAAATGACATTTCATTCCCATAGATATCTTCACAGAACACATATACTCTCTAACGAGAGGAAATGTGGTGGATATCTTTCAATAATGTATAGTTCAAGTTAGGTTATGTTTCCGTATATTTTGTAATAATAAGTAGTTCTTCATATTAAACATTTAAATATAATATTAATTAATACAAGATGCGTATAACACAAGTTTTATTGAGGCAGCATCTTGGATTCGCATTTAAAAGAAACTGGATCTTCCAAGGCAAAAAAAGACCACTAGACATAAAAAGTGAAAAATACCTGGAGGAAAAAGGTTTTCCCATAGTAGATGCATGTGAATACATTCAGAATATTGAAAAGGAAGCTCGCATTAAAAATCTAAATTTCAAGTAAGTCGTAACAATAACAGTTCTCAGTCATTAACAATAAGATGACGGTACTATTGTACAATTGGAGCCCCAACAAAACAGCCCTAATAAACCTAACCCAACAATATTGATATTTTTTCTATGTTTCTATGTAAAAAAAATAACCTAACAAACCTAACCCAACAATATTGATATTTTTTCCTATGTTTGGGGGCTCCAATTGTACAATAGTACCATTAAATGGTATTTCATATTTTATGGAAAACATTTCCCAAGACAATAAAACAAACTACATAGTGACCTTCTTTACTGTCCTAAAAAAATTTCGCCATAACTTAAAAATTTATGCTATAACCATTTTGCAAAATTTTGTTGCCATACCACCCCCCCCCCCCCCCCCCCCCCCCTGTTATTTAGGTATTTTAAGTTTCTTGTCCTCCTTTTTATTTTTAAAAATATGGTCACCTTATTAATAACCACATGGCATCGCAAAGTGGTAACGATAAATTTAGATTTTTTTATTTTAGATTGTCTAAAAAGTGATCTGAATCTTGTAACACGTCTATTACGACGCATTCCACATGTTTTGTTTACAGTCATGTCATTTTACACTCTTTCACGATAGCGAATTCCGTGATAGTATAAAATCCTTATAAAAGTTGCCTAATTAACATTGGAATGCGCAAGTAAGTATACAATTATGATGATAACAGTCTACTCTTACACTCTTTCAGCATCCAAATAGTTGGTTTGTGTGATAAGGAAATTCCACGTAATGAGAATCACCCGGAATATATGAAAGAAGAGTGTCACGTTCAGAAAGACAACCTGGTATTGTTAGAAGGACTCACACAAGCGCAGATTATAACCAAGACACATGTAGTTAGTACAGAGAGACTGCCTGAGAAAATAGAGAAAGCGGCACAACAAGATCATCCTGAAGAAGTTCATAATCAAATCAAGAGAATTATACTTTATTCAAATATATTTGACTGCGAACAAGAGAAATTACCCAAAATTAAAGACCCCGAAAGACCGGCGTACAATTTTACAAGAATTTTGGGAGTAACCGACATCAGGAGAAGGTCAGTATCTGTTTAAATCCCGTCACTCTGTATCTTTTAAGCTTCTACATAGAAGCAGTTACTAGTTTGAAGGTGTTTAACGTTTTACAAAACATCTACATCATATTTTTATTAAGTTGACTAACTCTCCACAAAGCATACTGATATTTTTATTTATGTATTTATTTTACACAGACAGACATTGCTTACATATAGAAACAGTTCAGAAGAAACAACATTAGGAGAACTAAGACAGTGCCCTAATTAAGGTGCACACATTTAGTCAGATGTATATTTATAGAAATCGATAAAAAAGAAAACTATTTTGATATGCATTATCCCTTATTTTTTCATTTTCAGTTTACTAACGACTACAAAGATAGTAGATTTGTTAGAGAAGACGAGTGATTTCAGAGATCACTTACATTTGAGTAGAGATGTAGAATCAATGACAACATTCCGAAAGGACAACAACTTATTTCAATTCAAATTCAATGTCAATACTTTGATCTCGTCAGATAAACCATTGTCTGCAATACATGACGACTATCAGGACACAACACCAAATCAAGAACTGCCATCTTTATATCCCATATCACACAGGATATCTTTGCAATTGGACAATTTTTACAAAATCGAAGATGTCTACCGTAAGTACCCACATTTATTTAATTATCTTTTAAACTTGCATCGTTTAGCAGAAAAAACAAGTATTAATATTTTTAGCAGTGGACCTGTCACCTCTGACGTTATGAGATGAGTAATACTCTCCATATTAAATTAGGTTCATGTTATTGTTTTTGTTTACAGCAATTAAAGATAAGACCAGCAGATGGTACAATCCTCACACCACCATATTACATCACAATAAAACTCAAGTGAAAAATCTCCACGGGTCGCCTGTGACTCTCCATCAGCTGTGGGGAAGAAGTTTAATGCATGCTTTCTCAATCGCAGCTCCTTACGCCAAGTCTTTATATGGAGTAAGTATGTTTAATTAATTACGTCCTAAGAAATTCCTGTACTATATAAATATTATAAAACCAAAGACTTATTTATGTATTTTAGTTGGTTGAGGCAGCATTCTCTCAAGCGGGAGGTACCGGGTTCAAACCCCAGCACTGGCGATGTATTCCACACTTTGCGATACAATGTACCTTTGTCACATTTTCCATACATTTTTCGCAGTGTTTTTTTTTTAAACAAAATGATCTAGGCTTGCATACACAAACCCAAATACTTTCCTGCACACCTTACACTAGGCTGGAAGCCTGTATCGCAAAGTGTGAAATACATCGCCACCGCCGGGGTTTGAACCTGGCACCTCCCGCTTGAGAGACTGCCGCCTCAACCAACTGCGCCAACCATGTTACGTAAACGATCTTATTTTCTATTTATTTTGTTTCAGGATGACGTCCAGTTGCTTCCCAAACCCGTCACAATACAATGCATACAAACTGACGGGTGTAATTACTATCTGGGTGTCTTACAGTTAAACACACTGAATGTCAGTGGATCTGAGGGTGTGAAGAACTTGTGGTACCAAGCTCCACCCATGAGATTGTTTGATAATTGCCAATACATGAACGCTAGACCCTATCTGGATGGATATAATCCCACTGTATTCAATTATTTGTCAGCTTTGTACAGAAATACATAATCGTAGTTATTTTTTGTGATAGTAATAATATGTTATGTCAGTGTTGCAATAAAATTAAAAAAATTGAATACCGTCATTTTATTGTCTGTACTATTTAATACGCAGGTTGTTACGTATTTTTTTGTAATATTTATTTTTAAGTAAATAGTTAAGTAGTAATTGTAATAAAACATTACAAGAAAATTATTCATGTAGTTTTATTTATACATACTAGTAAACCATTATACTCAATTTCATCAATTCATTTCCTATAAATTTTCTTGTATTTCTTTCAGTGGTTAATCTCCTTAGTCAGTGTGTAAATGCCAGTTTGTTGTATGGGGGAAAGATCCTGTTTTTTTTTATAAAAGCAATTAATGTGTTAAAAACAGTAATTAGTATATATTTTTTGTATTTCACAAGGAGTACCAACTTTTTCGGACGGCTTGCAGACAACTTCATTTACACCAAAACGTCTGGGAACTGTTAAATTCCTTGTAATTAGTCTATCTGGTTGTGGGCTGTGATATTTGTCTTTAAGCAAGTATTTTTTTATGATGACAAAATAGTTGACATAAATGGATGCAAGTTACAAAATAACACATACATATTTTCTAGGATGAGGTTACATAGTATCTATCAATAAAACAATAAACTATTTTATAATAATTTATTAAATAAAACATCAGAATAGAAAACTCTGCTTTACAAAGATACTCACAATCATAATATAATATTTATATGTTAGAATGTAAAATCTATACCTCCGTAATGTTTTAATAATAGTCTTACATACACTCTAATAGTAATAATAGTAGGTACTCGGATATCAATGGCTTACGTAAAATAAGAGATGTGACAAATGTCTGATATCAGTTATGGTAGTTTTTATTTACTTATTTTATTATTTAAGTCAGCAAGGTATATACAAAAAATTAGACATAAAACAGATTATGAAGCACTGTTCACTAGGGCGAACTAATCAGTAGAGTTTGAGACCTAAATTTAAATGGAGGCCGCAACACTAAACAAAAACAATATGGCAGCCACCAGAGATCGTTTTAGAAATAACGCTATGTGATCAATTTTGGTGAATTATATTACTAATAGTGATTATTAAAAACTGGTAAGTATTTGTTTTTATAAAGAGGTTATTGCTCCCTGTTCTAATAGAAGAAAAACTGTTTCAATATTTTCTAGCTACGAAAAACACCTACTGGTTTCTCTTCACCTGTATGAATATCAGAATAAATGCCATCATTATTTCACATGAATCCATTGATATCCATTTATTTATTATGTACAGAATTTACACCATATTATCAGCAATTACGTTTACATTATTTTATGCAAGTCTGTACTTTTAATAATGGTGAAAAATAGGAAAAAAAACAACTTGATTATAATAATAATATTTACAACATGATAAATTATTTACTACAATAATAACAAAATCTATTCACATACTAAACATTTGAACAAAACCCCAAAATCATATAAAATTATACTAACACCTAATAAAAGATAGAGGGTTATTGGTCGATGTTTTAAAATTTCTCAATCATTACTATTTTACGTATATTTCCTCATAAACTAATCCACATTTTTTACGACAAAGCAAAATGTATTCAGATGGGATAATAATAGTCCTAAACTCATCTAAAAAAACGTTCCAAAACATTGTTTCAAGGCTTACTGATGGATGGCAGAACATTCATTCACAGTACACATAGACACACAAGTATCCTAAATAACACACATATTGCTATAATTCACGCAAATTGCCCCAAATTCAGGGTTAATTCGATAATGTGATGTTACATGAACTTCATCCGCATTAATGAATAAGTTTACTAAAATATATCATAGCAAAATATTACTGGAATGCTTCATAAACAAATGACTTCCTAAACTAACGGTATAAAATAAATTGAAGACAAAATTGGTAGGTATTGTACATTTTGCACGACTAAATGAAAACAATTTTCAACTCTACTAAATAAAAAATACACGTTTTAAATTATAATAAATTATGCTAATAGGTCGATTCGGGCACCACATTTCACTAATTTGCATTCATTATTATTTTTTATGAAGTGCTGAAAAATCACACAAGTATAAAATTACAAAGTTTACGTTCACAGATGACTTTATGAGGTAAGTTCTCAATTGTGTACACTACCGTCACAGAAAGTTGATGATGAGAGTATTAGTTAAGACAGTAAAAAATATTGTAAACTGAACAAAACTTTTTGTACTTCACAAATTTCAACCAAGACCAAGCAGACAAAATGTTGGATCACATAATTTATTGTGAAATACATAGTCAATAAATATAACAAAATGAGAATGCAACGAAACCAGAATTGTACAAACATATTTCAATACACCCTTCTAATTCCACCCGCTAACACAAAGATGTAAATTACTTAGAGCAGATTTGTCAAATTTATCCGACCTCTCGTTCAGTGACAGAAATTAAAAAATTGGTAAAAAAGTTCCAACTTTTAATGAAATTTCAAAAAATAGAAGCAATGCATAAATATTTTCCAAGGTCTTGACTTGTTTCTGACATGGGGGAATTTCATAAAATGTAGCATCAGTACCATAAGAGTACATAGTTCATACATTGGTAAGGTAGATGATAAAGTAGAAAACTTTTCTTACAAAAATTTAGAATATAGGATGATTGACAAAGTTGTGATATTTCAATTTCTGTGAATATATATAACATGTTAGGATGTCCAAAATCAAATCTATACATTCACAAACTGTATACAAGTCTCGCATGAATACATTTTTTAACACCAAGTTTAATTACTGCCAATTTTATTACAATTTCATAACCACACCTGCCATCTAAGTACAGGCTCTTTGATAAATATATGATATTCTCAAAAAGAATTTAAGGTACTAGTATTTACAATTTTACACTTGAATATCATTCTAACAAAAAAAAAGTGGAATGTTTAGTAAATATGTATTTACAAAACTGACACAATTTTGCATCTAATAAACAAATTCTTAGTACGTCACCCTTACATATTTTTCTACACTAGACTTCAATAATCCAGATAGATATTGATTCGGGACAACCTATAACAATAAAATGAACTCACAATGAGGTGATGAACAATAAACAAACAAACCAAAAACAGTAATAAAAAAAACAGTAGATATAGTATAAACGATAATAAAAAAATGATATCACTGATAATGCAATACACTAGTATAAAGTAAATCGTGACAACACTCTAACACCAACATTATAAAACAATGTAGTAATATGTATTTAACTATTCTATGGTGAAGTGTTTAATGACGGCCCTACAATACTAAGCTCATGTCCATGTATTGTTTATGATTCATCACCATATATTTACACCACGTAGTATAAAATGAAAAGTAAGTCACAGATCACAACAATCACTGTTTCACCTCCTGTCCAGTTTCTCCAAACGGCGCCTTCTCAATTCATCTGCGGTGCTGTCACCGCTTGGATGAAATTCACTGAAAAATTAAGAGTTGACAAAGATTATTAATATACATCGCAGAAATGTTCAAAACTAATGTGAAAAGACGGCTAATTGGTATCAGATTAGGCTATCAAGCTGATGAAATTTGTTCAATTACTCTACTCCATAAAAGACTTTTCTTTGCTGTACACAAAATTCTGATCATTTCAATAAGCCCATCAGATTAAAGAAAAACGTTTTTCAAGTGAACGAACCAATGGAGATCACACTGAAACTTCGCCACACGTAAATTGTTTTATTGAAATTTACCAATTTAAACTTGTTTATAATAAAACAGTACCACAATTTTTAAACTGTCACCTAAAGCGAATATGTATGTGTGTAATATTTCAAGGCAATAGGACATTGTGTAGTTATTAAAATTTTAAAAAGAAAATTTCGACACATACAACAACAACAAATGAATATGATATGAGCATGGTAAAAAATTGACAAGTTTTTCCAACTGTCTCTTTCTCGCTTGTTTGCAATTGTTAAATTAATAAAATAGTTATTCGTTGATTACTTACATTTTTGACGGACTATTAGAAGCAGAGTCTTGCTTAGAACTACTGGATTCTCCATCACCAATGCCAACATTGGAACCCCCAGCCTCTGCTGAGACAGCATCCTTCTTCACGTTAGTCTCGGCACTAGGGAGATCAACGTGTTCTATCTTTGGAGTTACATCTGGAGGCGGTTTATTTTCCTCATTCAAAGGTTCGGGACTAGACTCATTCGCTATTAAACTACTCGACGACTCTTTACTATTTACACTGTTAGACAATCCAGACGTTCCCGGTTTATCCATCACGGACACTTTGGAACCATCAGCACTCGTTTCAGTTTTGACTGTTGTTGCGTTCGCAGCACTCGCAGTAAAGTCTTCATCCGCAGTTTGTGTGCTAACATTGCAAGGCTCTGGATTTGTAATGTAATGATTAGCTATAGAAGTGTATTGCTGCATCATCATGACGGAAGCGTCTAACATTGTTTGAATGTTTTGTAAACACTGAAAAATAAAACGTACAATGTAATGAATTCTTTTAATATTATACTATCTGTTGGCCAATGAGTCATATGCTGATAACAATAAATACATAGTTATAACGAAAAAAATAATACACGTACTTGTATTCTAGCTTCAATATGTTGGCGACCTCTACCCTCCATACGGGCAAGCTCCTCAGGCGTGAGTGTCGCGAGGTTCACAGGCATAGGAGGAGGCGGCCATGGGAAAGCCATAAACGGAGTCATCGGCATATTAGGTAGAGGTCCAGTAAAAGCTCCAGCATTGGGCATTGTAGCCTCAAACCTCATTGCATTGGGCATCCCTCCAAACATAGGTGGAACCTGTGCATTTGGCTGCGGGGGTTGAGGTCCCACCTGCGCTGGCTGAGGGGCAGGAGCTGGTGGAGGCTGATTAGGAGCTGCCGGAGCAGGACCCTGTGGTTGCGTGGAACCTTGCAGAATATTTAGACGACAAGTGGGGCAGGTTTGCTGACGCTGGAACCATGAACGGAGACATGACGCGTGGAAGATGTGATTGCAGGGTAATTTTTTGGCACCTGGAAATATAAAACAAAATGGAGTAGTGAGAGATGCTAGATTTATATCCAAATATTATGAGTACATACATGTGTATGTAAATTACCTGAGTTCATCTCTTCTCTGCAGATAATACAAACATTATCCACGGCAGCTAACTCAGCCCTGGTTGCATCTGGGTACAGGGTGTTCATGTTACGAATGGCTCTCCTCGACAACACTACATCATTGAACGCTTTTTTAAAGTTTCTGTAGACAAAAATAGCACATTTTAATTTGATAACCTCCAGGCATAAACAACATTTCAAGTTCAATGTATTTGATTTATTAAATTGGTCATGAATATTGTTGAATATTCATTATGCAAATATTGGAGTATGGTTAAGTAATTATATTTTATTTTGTTTGTGCACTCACCTCATAGTGTAGTACATGGGTCGGAAGGCAAAGAGTGGGAGGGAGTACTTTTGTATCATGACAGCCATAAAGGCCATGTAGAGGACAACCTTGAGAAAGCCGACTACAAGCTCCGTGTAGAGAAGTACCACGGCCTTGTTCTCCCAGGGAGCTTCCCAATGGGAATCAACAGCATGAAGGAAATACTAAGTAATAAACAAATTCAATTAAAAATACATCACAAACTACAATAAATAGAAAGATAATTGTTTATTGTTGTTGAATCATCTGTAGGCCTTGTTAAAAGCATTTGAAATATTGTCAGGTTTAAGTATAGAACAAATTTGAGAAAATTAAGCCCCCCCGCGCACTAGGCAGCCTGGCTGAGTTAAAATAAAAGAAAATAGAAACTAAATAATACGTGGCGACATACAAAAATATAAAACAGGTGTGGTTTCATTCAATGCAGGTCTGGACGTAAATGGTTCAAAACTACATTTTGTCAACAATCAATAGTAGTATAAATACAATTACGATGAATTCACCGAGCCAGATAACATCTCATCAATGGAATACTAATAAGATTTATAAACAGGGTATTTTTTAAAACGATAACAACAAATATGACTTACTTTAATGGAGATATTCACAATCATAATCAGTAGAATAGCGTACTCAAATCCAAACACCAATTGTACGGAAGCGCCCTTAGTTATGTTAGACTGGTACGCGTGCATTATGAAGAGAATATCCAGGGCCCCCAACATAAGCAGGAGACTTAGAACTCTGACGTGAAACAACACTCCTATCACGGGACTTCTTTCCATCTAAAATATTTGAATTGTTTTCAATTACAGTTTTCACATTTGTGACGACTACATTAATCTATTCTATTTGTGAGTTCCGAAATGTCAACACACACTTGGTAAAACTGTACAAACTTAACTGAATATTACAGATTGTCTACAAGATTTAATGCATCGAAAGAGATTGAAAAGCCAAATACCAAATTAAACTTAGTATAGGATATTCAATCGTAATAAAAATAAGAAGACATTAGTAAATTATTGAGGAAAATTATTATGAAACTTTGATATTTAGGTGAAGTAGAATATAATGAAAATATACAAAATAAACTTACGTAATCCACTCTGTCTTCAGCTAACCAATGAAATGATTTTAAAAATAACAATATTGTAAAAAAAGCTACAAATTTTGGACTAAAATCATCTCTAAACATTGTGAATGCCAAGCAGGTCTCCGTAATGGCGTACCATGACCTCTCCACCAAATGCTGCAAATAAAATAAAACACATTAGGTATAAAATATAAAGCATGCTTGAATGCATCATTTTCCAATCAACCCGAATCACTCACTGTTTCCATATACTCTATCTATCCCCTCACGTTGCGTCACTAGCGGGGTACACAGAAAGGAAAGAATCCCAGCCGCCCTATCCTTAGAGATGCTCCTAGCTTCCATCACGTTTATACAATCTGTTATACAGGCTCTCCGATTTCTTTTACTCAAAACACATCCTCAAGGATCTGTCTCGGTTTCACTCGTATAATCTTTTTAGTCATCTTATCATCATTCACTCTCTCATGCAACCATCTAAGCTTATTCACATTCCTTATTCCGTGTAATCTTTAAAATACTCAGTAGAACGGAATTATTGACACATTCATGTTACAGATGACTTTTTCACTGATTTCAATGTTTCTTCAACAACCAAGTATTTTGGAACTCTTTAAGTTTAAAACTACCTACTTATTTATAAATTTGACTTAACACTAAAATCAATTCAATATTAATAATATTAAATTGATAACTGAAGCAAACCAATAGAGCCTAAGAGGGTATAAGAAAATACACTCACTTCAAATTCAGCTGCCCTTAATTGTCCAAAGAAGACTTTCTTCATAAGTTTACCCATCAGTATTACCATCACAAAGGCTTGGATGTAAATCACCTAAAACAATACCATTCAATACAACATGACAGAAATAACTTACCATACACAAGAGAAGTGGACTCCTGATAATAATGTGATATAGAAATGTTTGATAACATAAGCCATCTCCGATTTGACAACATTAAATTTAATTTGGAGATGTTCTCACTAAACTAAACTTGGAATTCATAAACAGTCATCTGTTAACTTTGAAGACAAGTTAGCTGAATAGATATATGATGCAATATTGTGTACTACCTATTATAATCTTTTTACAATTATTATTATTTCATAATATGGCAACAGCCATCGGTGGGTGGCAACGTCAGAAGATAAAAGAATCCATGATATCTGCCACATGCAGGAGACTTTGTACCCTACAAGGCAACGTTCAGACCACCAAGTCATTCAAAGGTATTAGGGGTGGATTGTGGACAATGATTGTGACATTTTATAATCTTTAAAATATGTTTCAAGAAATAGGAACTGAAGTTCCATCAATATCCAAGGGTATGAGTAAGTGAGGAATCCTTTGTTTAGAAAATGTGTCTAATTGTTTTATAGGAGTTATGAGAGTAGTGCATGGCAATATAGACATGTCTTGTTACATTGCATGTATTCTAGGCATGTATTCCAAGTACTCAAGGTATCAGTTGTTTTCTAACAAAGGGTTAAACTACACTTATAAGATTCTTGTAAGGTGCTAACTTTAATAATAATGAACAATCAAAGAAATTTGTGTATACTTTTTCTCTTATGTATAACTCACATCGTTTAAGCTACAGGCTTAATTAAAGTAGGTATATTATGAGCAAAAAAATGAAAGCAATAAAATAATAAAAAAGTGGTAGGTCTGTACTGGGTATTGATGAAAAGTGGGAGGCAACTGTATTGCAAAACAAGACATCATACTGATCTTAAATATCAATATTGTTCGTAACGCCTGTGAAAAGAGTTTATAAATTAACACATTACTTACAGCCATGCTAAAATTAGACTTAGTGATATAAACGACAGATGGGTAAAACTGTTTCTTTTGATAATACGCATTCCCTATTACCGCCGCAGTCATCGACAGACTTAACATAGTCATCACTAAAGCCCTCATTTTGGTATTTATATTTTGAACACTGATTACAATCAAAACACAATATTCATTTCATCGGCGAAATACCAAGACACGACAGACGAAAACCCCAAAAATTTCTCCTCTCTCGACCAAAGCTAAGTTGTCAAATGTCAGCCACACAAATACGAATAAGAACAATCCTGCTACTCAACCAATCACAGGATAGCGTTATTTTATTGACCTATCACGGGTACGGTACTTGTACATTTTGTTACGTGTGTAAATTTTGATTGGACATGAATTATTGGACTTGTTGTCGCCTACTCGCTAAAGAGTAAAGAAAAACTAGAAAATAAAAAATAAGGTGACCATCAAATGAAAAACGAAGACTGTACGATCACTTTCTTCCATTATTTTTTTTACATTGGCCTAAATTGTGTGAATATTCATGGATTCTTGCAGGTTTTTCTCACTGTATATGAGATATTAAAATTAGATAAGTGCCTAAAAAATGTTTTGCCGCTCTCAGTTTCTAGAATTTGACTTGAATGTAACATCGTTTATTGTTTACTAAACCATAGAAATTTAGAAATTGCTCCTTGTCTGACATTTAAAATGTCAAACCTGTGTTGACGTTTCCTTTTCTCGTTATTGTATCGTAAATAAGATATTAATATTAGAAAAATACTAACAATTATCAAATTACGTTAAGTTCATATCCTCAACTTTATTTACATTACCTAAATGTGACTATATTATGTGCGATTTCATGTTTTGTTTCAAGTGAAAGTAAAAAACGAAATTATACACAGTTATGATTGAGATCAAAGCAAGACTGCTGGATGGCTCTGTTTGCCTACCAGGAGAAGTTGTTGCTTGCTGCATAACATTTTGTCACACGACACAGCCGGAACACAAGATATCACAAAGTCACAGGTAAATAGGCACTTAATTAAAATCTCAAGTTAGAACTAGGTACACTATGTTAGAAGATCTCAGAACATTATAATTTATTATATTTATTTGCAGTGATATTTTGGAAAACTTGGCGTGGGCTTCAGTGCAAATACAATGTTTCTTCTCTACGAAAGACAAGCAGGAAGCTTCTACAGGCAAAAGTTTGCAGAGAGTTGGATCCATTGGGAGTACTACAACATCGTTACAAACTTCTAACAGTGCCCTGGGGACTATTGTACTGCAAACTAATCCCCGAATACTCTTCTGTGACCTGACTCTACCATTAGGAGAATGTAAATCATGTAAGTAATTCATTAAACAAAAGTTTCTACATAATTTTTTTTTTCATAGTAAAGAATAATTTTATGTTAAAACAACGTGACGTACTTATGTCATAAAAACTTCTACTTTTATTCCTAACGTGCAGTATGATTTTTATAAATTCGGTTTTTTCAATTTTGTTTTTTTAGTGATAATTCACTTTTGCTTTTTGTCAACTCAATCACTTCTGCAACATGACTGAATTATCATTTCCCACAATTTCAGTTTTCCCGGTCCACAGAAATACTTAAAAGCATTGTTTCACTGTATATATTTTGTTTCCAGTTATTTATAAAGAAGTTCTTCCATTGGATTCTCCACCTTCATACAGAGGTTACGGTGCTAAATATTCATACAAAATAACAGTTGCTACTCAGAGAGTAAACTCTCCAATCAAGATGATTCGATTGCCTCTCCGTGTTCTGTCTGTCTCGTCCATCACCAACATGCCGGATGTGGCGGGACTTTGCTGTAACGAAACAACCGAAGAGTTGCAACCGGCAAACCCATTCTTGGAAGAAAGAAAAGTTGAAACACCATTAGCAATTGCTTTGCAAGTTTTGCAGGTAACAGTGAAATGTTGATTTAGATTTTTTATACGTGGAAGCAGGACTTGCTAACAGTATTATCAACTGGAAGAGTCTACATATTGATTTTGACATTCATGATTGATATATAAACTCTTCAGCCTAATACTGGGAAAAGTCACATATCCAGACATCAAAAGATTAGGCTCAGATGTGCGTGGCTTTAAATACGTAGGTGCTTGAAATATTTGTATTTAGAAATCTTCTTACAATATTGCATGTATTAACCTACTGATGTTTATGTACAAGTTTTCCGGTGGATCTAATTCATTTGTTAGCGATTTTGGTATTCTTCTTTATTGAGATATTAGTACAATTATTATTTGTTTTGTAGAATATAACTGCAAGAAGGAGCCCCAACTTCTATATGATAACAAACGCAAGAGGCAAAGTGGCTAGGTTCTGTCTTTTCAAGAATGCATACAAATTAGGTGAAGACATTGTCGGAACTTTTGACTTTTCAATTGGCACTGTCAAATGTATGCAGGTGAGTTGGCGCACTATTAAAATAAAACAGTTTTGCAAAGTGTTTTATTTATTTATTATTTTATTTTTACTTCTTTTCTCAGGTTTCCGTAAGTCTCCAGTCAGAAGAAGAGTTGAAAAATAAAGAAAATCAACCAACAACTGAGAATAGTGGAACAATTAGGGCTACAACATTTGCAAGACATCATGAAGTAACACTTGGTCTTAGCAGATCCCAATTAATATTACCAATACCTTTGCATATAACACCTGCATTTGAGACTGACTTAGGTAAGAAATTGCTCCGATCATGTCGCGTTTGTCACATTCAATTTAGTTTCACGAAACATATCTTTCAAATATGTTTGTGTACACTTCGTATTATTAGTTGCAAATATCTATGTACTTAATAATAAACATTCACATAATTTTGTTTGCAGTTACATTGAAGTGGAAGTTGCATTTTGAATTCGTAACGAGCACATGTCAAGAATTGAATCTGAGTGAAGAACAGAAAGATTGGAACGCTCCCGTCAATGTTCCAATTGAGACTATGGTATGGAACCTTCCAGTGAGAATATATCCCACAGTCCCCAAGCAGATCCCTCATTTCTGTCAGCCAAATAACATGTGTACTATGATTATCAAATAGTACCTAGTTATAATTCAATATTATTTAAGTTTTCTAATCATTCTTCCAAGATTTTAGCGAGATGAGTTGATCAGAGTGAATGTAAAATGGATGTTGCTACTAGAATGAAAGTGAACAAGTTGAGATGGTTGAGACATGTAGAGAGGATGATGCAAGTTGGTTGTCGATAATATACCTGTGGAGCAAGTCATGCGGTTTACTTATTTAGGTATAGAAATCTCCAGTAACAGTGACCTGTATAATGAAGTCAGAAATCAGACTAATAAAGCAACAGCCGTGGCTGGTTGCCTACGGGACACTGTATGGGGGAATAAACACATGTTAACTACCAGCAAAGTCCGAATATACAAGACATGCGTCCGTCCCATCATGACATATGGGATAGAAGTGAGAGCCGATACCAACCGGACAAAAAGTCTTCTCAGAGTAGCCGAAATGAAAACCCTACGATCCATCGCGGGCAGAACACTTAGAGATAGAATCAGAAATGAGACTATACGATCTGACTGCGATGTCGAAGATATAGTAAGGTGGGGGAGAAGTAGAAGACGCTTCTGGAGGGACCATGTCGACCGAATGGATGACACCAGATTGGCAAAGGTAGTCAAGACGGAAAACCCCACTGGTAGAAGATTACCCGGAAGGCCACCCAAGAGATGGAAGGACAGCTGGACCTCCTCATCCCAGGACAGCCCGCCGTCATAAACAGGTCACCCGACCTAATACAAGAGGAAGAAGAAGAAGAGAGGATGAATGATGAAAGGATAACAAAGAAAATACACCCAGAAGAAAGAAGAGGCATAAGGAAATGCTGCCATCCAGAATCATCCAGCTTGACCATGAAGACCAGATTCTCAAGAATGGAAGTGTTATCAAGGGTGTATGACGAATTGCATGAATGTAACAGAGGTAAGATGTGTGCAAGAATGGGATAGTTAGACGATTTGTGCTCTCTGCCTACCCCGCTAGGGATGCAGCATGAGAGGATAAAATAGAATGTTATGTATGTAAGCAACTATGATTGTATGTAAGTCTTAATACAAGTTTTCTCTTAATTTTAAACTCGTACTTCGTCAAAAAAACTTCCCTGTTACTCTAATACATCATGAATTTATTTATTTACGTTATTTTATTAAATATATTTTAATATTCTATTATTTCTGTGTTTCAATTATGATTTTCCAACAAAAACCTTCAGGGCCTAGACAGAAGTTTAACACTGTATATGGTCGGTGTTGTTTACGATGAATCATCTTTGTTACTTCCTATTACAATATCATCCTAATTGTGGGGACATAAGACTAAACCCTGAAAACAGCTTAATGGAAATATAAACAGTGCTTGTTTATCAAGAAAAGGGTAAGGATGTTAAGAAATGATAAAACTGCATTGAATGTTACAAATTTAATCAGAGTCCGAATCACTTAATTCTGACAATTTATCATCATCTGCCGTCTCCTTATCTTTCTTATCCCAATCCTTCATCTTCGCCCCGAACATGAAATCATTCCTAAAGACACTCCATGTAGACTCTTCATCTTTCACTTCCTTCTTCATTAATTCCTTATTGACTACTTCTGATTTAGTTTGTCCCATTAACATATCTAAGAACTTATGTTTATCGAGAGATTTTATAACTTTCTCTTTTTTCCTTTCTAATGGTCCCACTTTCTCTATTTTACTTTCGATATCCTTTTGTTGTTTTCTCACAGCATTGAATAATTGTACGACTCCCCTTGTCGCTATCTTTGAGAGTATTTTCTCTCTCCCTTTTTCTAATATGTTTGGTTTGATCCTTAGATTTGGTAATTCTTCCCGTCTCTGAAAAAATACCATATGTTTTATATGGAATCATTCACATCGTGATTTGGAAAAGAGACAAGTACGTATAAATTGAAAAGATTCAAAATAAATACTAACCTTTTTACTTTTAGGTTCCCCATCATCATCTTCCGTTTTAATCAATTGGTCTAGTGATGGCTTCTCCTCTTTTTCATCTCCGACAACCTCAAAACCAGGATCACCTTTTTTAGCAACTTTTTTAACGTCGGCAATCTTTTTCGCTCGTGACAAAACCAAGGTCTTTTTCTTTTTAGGTTTGTTTGTTTTTAAAATTTTAGACATTGCATCTGCCCAACCAACGTTGACATCTTCGTCACCTGATCCTCCATCTTTACTGCCTGCTTCATTTTCCGATTCGTCATTACTGCCAGATTCTGTATTGTCTTCTAAAATTTTAATGTGTTCACCAGATCCTTTGTCTTCATCTTCTGAATCACTTTCCACACTTTCTTCATTCGCATCACTATTATCATTTGTATTTGTGTCATTATCAGAAACATCCTCATCACCACTCTCTCCATCTTGTGAATCTTCAGATTGACTATGATCGGGATTATCTTCTGCAGAAAGGAAGGCCTCGTCGGTCTCTGTAACGTAAATATGTAGTTTAATAAATGATCCATAAGAAAACTATAAGCTGAAACCAATATTATCCCTCCTTATGAGTGGCAGGAAAACAATTCAAAAGCAGGCAAAAGAATCTGCTATTACCTTCATCTGAAAGGTCATTAATATCCACTATGGCAGTCATCTTAATTGCGCTTGTTTGACGAAAATAAACAGCAACTTAAAGTTTAAAATAATAAGTTAAATTCAATAACACTGAATTCATGAATTACAAGTTGAGGTTAGAAATAAACATGCCGTTTTTCTATGGTTGTCATTTTGTCAAAGTCGAGAAATTTTAAAGGCAAGCCTTATTTCTACAGACTTTTGTTTACAGAAAACCATAGATAAAATTATCTTTTTGTCTATGGTAGAAGAAATTTTAACATCATAGACATGTATTGTTTATCGTAGAGATAAATTGTGTATCATAGGCATTATTATACACGCGCTCTATGTTGTATTAGTTCGATGTAACTTAATAATAAACGGAAAAACGCATGCGCAAAAACATTGAGCGCAGTGATTGGTTGAAGTATTTTAGTTGTCCAGTGTTGCCATATATACAGATTTATGTGTATTTATACAAATTTTAGGCTACGGGAACAGACAAATACAGGTAATAAATTTTACTCTGTTTTATAGAGATTTTTGGAATTGGAAATTGTCTATGATAAATCAGAAGAATAAACGGAATAAAGTACAAAAAAAAAAACAGATTCGAGCACGATTATCATCTGATAATAGGTAAATAGATAAAAATCTCATTTGTAAAATGAGTAAAAGTACTTATGTAGAAAAAGAAATTAATATATTTTATGCACTATTATTTTCTCAAAAAGATTAGTTTTTCAATAAACTACCATATTTTATTGGTTTTAAAATTTCATTTATACAGATTTTTACCCTTTTTGTACAGATTTTGGGTTATTATACAGAATTTTAGACTTTGAGATACAGATTTTCATTTTTGGATCATGGCAACACTGCAGCTGTCAGATGAATAATTGACGAGTATTTTGTCAAGATAATGGCTGAAGTTTTGTTCACGAAAGTTTTTTTCGTTAGTTCTGTGGTTGTGCATACTTAATTTCAATTTGCTGAACTTTTACACTATTATGTACATTAAAGCAATCCTAACTTAATCCATGGCGTCGAAGGACCCAAACCAAGTATTAGTAAGTATACAAATCTTGTAATTCTGGTACCTACCTAGCAATTTTGTTTTCCATTGAAAAACCTACATCTCTGATTGAAATGCTTTACAGAAGGGGTGCCTGATACCTATGGAATGAGGAGGAGAACTTTTAGCAACATGGATGCATAATTAAGGTGGTGGACACTTGAAAAAAATCGTAATAGCCTTTATAAATACAGTCCAGCAGAGATCAGTTTTCTCAGCAATTCAGGGGAACTGTTGATTGTGGAATCTTGATGCCTCATGACAGTTGGCGAAAGTAAGCTCTGCTTTTACACTCGCACAAGTGTTGGTGCGCTGGAAGACCCTCTTTCACTCAAATTTTATATATAATTTTTGTATAGGTATGTACTTGTATGTTAATGATATATATTTATTCCAGAATATTTCATGAATATAATAAAGTAATATTATTATAATAGACAGACAGGTGTGCAGGACATCGAGAACCTCCTGACATGCCCGATGGCTCATGGGCAGTTCGCATGGGAGTGTGCCCCTTGGAGGATGGCACAGGAGAGATTGTGACTTTCTGGGAGTGGATGAGGATATAGATTAGTGCTGACCAACATAAAAAGATGAATATTGTATAATAACTAGTTTTGCAATTTACTATTACGTAATATTTTATTGTACATTTATTATTATGCAATGTGCATTAAGACAAAGTTATTGGCTTACATGTTCATGGACTTACGAATTTATTAAGTACATTAAAATATCTCATTTTTAAATATCTTGTGTTTGCTTTGTTTTTGCCCTCGTCCTGAAGCTTCTTATTTAAAATCATACTTTCAGTGTCTTATGTTTCATTGAAATAGTATTTAATTAACAAGTAGGTATCTCAACAGATATACAGCAAAGATAACTACCTGTTACATTCAACTACGACATGTAGAAAATTCAGATGTTCTCACCAAACATAAATTGTGATTTTCAAAAATAATCTGGTATTTAATTACTTTGTACCATTGGATCAAGGAAACAGGTGGGTACATCATTTGACACTATACAGGTAATTAAAAATAAGAAACTACGGCTGTAGACCACATGCGGCCGATACCCAGGTAGTCGAGCGGTTTTGAAAAAGGTTATCTTAATGCTGTAGGCCACATGCGGCCGGTTTGCTCAGGTAAAATTAATAAAAATAATGTGTGAGACAGCACTCTGCTTTGAAAGATGAAAAAGGAAATTAATGTATTAAAATGGTGTGACAAGAATAACTGGTTCTTCCACTCCTTTTGTGGAAAATTGTCTCTCAATTTTTAAATATATTAAAACATGGTTGTGGAAAACACTGTAATGTTTTTTAGTTAACCTCCAACATATCTTTCCTCTGCAAATAAAAAAATATCAAGACACAAATAGGAGTGGCGTGATGATGCCTGCAATGTTCCCCTGTTTCACACAGGACAGTAACGAGGCAGTAACGCATGTCTGAAATGTGCTTTCAAAATATACTAGAAAAATCAAGAAAAAAATTACGATTACCAGACTTTTTGAATTTTTCAAAAATATGGAGTAGTTCCGGAGATATTAGGCGTCAAAGTTGGGGTTGCTGAAAAACGCTCGGTTTTATCAAATTCACCTCGTGACGTCACATTACCGTATGGATCTCAGCCTCTATGTGGGGCTAGTATGCGCTCCATACGTTAACATTAAAAATAGTTATAATTGATTGAAATTAGTAGGATGTTAGTCCTTAAATTCAGATTGGATGTGATTTTGTTTTGTTTTCTGTGTTTTTTTTTTATTGTTTAATGATAATAAAGCATAATAAAGTAAAGATTTGTAAGATGACAATCTCCCAAAAGCAGATTAGTATGTAGCATAAGTAGAAACGGATTTTGTTATGAATTTCAGTTTCATGAGTGCCGAAATTCGTAGCGTGAAATTCGCAAAGTGATTATAGTACTTACTTGTATAGTACCTATTACTAAATCTTCAAATATTTTTGCTAACTTTCGCTGTTTAACAACGCTTCTCAAACTTTATTGAGATTTCACAACCTAGAGTGACGCTCAGAAATCTTAACTTGGTTGATAGTAAAAAAGTGGGAGTAAAATTACTTAGAGCGAGTATTTTTTTTTATACTTAGTGAAAAAGGTCGTGATTGATTTATTATTTAATGAACACAAAAATACGTTTCGCAATAATGAGTATGAAAACTGTTTTCTTATAGGTAGGTACATCATGTAGCAATATTTTTTAATGAATAAAATAAAATATAATAAAAAAGATAGCGCCGCAGGCGAAATCTAAGACATACAAAGCCTACATAAAAGAAGTAGTAATGCAGAATTAGTTTATTTTTTTTGTAAAATAAAAAAATATTACATTCAGAGTAACATGGATAACTAGCACCGCAGGCAAAATTTAGCTTTATAGTAAAGATTGTTTTTTTTTGCCTGGGCGTCCTCTCCGTTGTGCTTTTTGTGTTCATATATATATATATATCTTTTCAATATAAAACAAAAGTCAAAACGAATACTAAATAGGTAGTTATAGTAAAAGTTTGAGAACTACCGTTTTTTGCTAGTGACAAACTACCATTTTTTTTTAGATATTGATGCTGAATGTAAAATACAATACATTTTAAATGACGGTACAATATTCGTCCTTCCACACTGCGGGGGAGAGACATACATAATACAATGCTATTGTATTATTAAAATATAAACAATGCAATAAAAACAACAAAAAAATAGACAATGTTTTACAACAATACTACCTAGAGTTAAGCATATGTTCATTCATTATATTTATATAATAAGACATGGTTATAATATTAAGAACTCTATTCTATTCTATACCTTCACGCCACGTCGCGTCCCTTGCAGGGTAGGCAGGGAGGACAGAGCGCCAGACAGCCCTATCCTTAAACACACTCCTAGCTTCCGTCACATTCATGCAATTTGTCATACTCCGATTCCTTTTACTCAAAACGCGTCCATCCTTGAGGATCTGGTCGACATGATCGGACCAGGTTAGTCTCGGGCGGTCGCGCTTCCTCACCCCTCATCGCTCACTCAAATATATCTTTTTTGTCATCCTGTCATCATTCATTCTCTCAACATGCCCAAACCATCTTAGTTTGTTTACTTTCATTCTTGTCACAACACCAGTCTTGCAGTCACTCATTTCCCTATTAATTCCCTTTCCCATTCCCTATTCCTAATATTAAGAACACCTATGTAATAAGCAGAAACAGCTTCAAGGATAAAAATCTCCCTAGAAACAATAGGTACTTAAGTGTACCTACCATATTTTTACTATTTATGGTTTTATTATTAGTAGATATTTTATACCAGTTTTTTACAAAGCACATTTTTGTATTTTACCTATCGAAAATCGTGACGATAACGTATGTCCAAGTCATCTCGTGGACAAAATACTTCATAATACTATACTGGCCCGTTGTATGGAGAACAGTACGACAGATAATGTGACGTCATGCGCTATTTAGGTATAATCCGACCGTTTTTAAAACAGTCAACTTTGAGCCTCTGTAACTCTGCTGTTTTTCAAGATATCGAAAAAATTCCTTCAGTTTTGTAAATGTGATTTTTAGGAGAATTTTATTGAATGTTAAAAAAAAATTGCGTTACTAGCTCATTGTAATGGTCAAAAAAGGATTTAATAATAAATTGATATATTTATTTATTTTTAAATATTTTATTGAGCTTTACAAAATATTTCATTAAAATATACATTGTATACCTACAATACAAATACAAACTCAATCATAGCACGACTTGATCTTCACCTTTTCGAACGGTGGATCTTCTATGCCTACATGGGCCGTATTTAGGGACTCCGTGGCCACAGATTTTTTTTAATAGATTTTTAAAATTGCAACTAACCTTGCTACCAGAAGAGCATATAATATGTATTAACTTGTTCACTGCCGCTAACCCCTATTGGGGTTATTTGGCTCCTCAAACACAATGCCACGAACCCCAATATGGGTTTTCGATTCGATGCATATTGTATTTAGCAGTATACCTGTGACGTCTCAGTTGAGATATCCTGTGTATAATTGAGGTTTATATTTTATAGTACTTTTGGGTTCTTATACATACTTGATATAGTACTTTGACTGTAAGATATTGTGTTTGCAGTAACTCCGCCTTTTGGCACACTATGATTATTGTTCTCTAGTTTCAATCCAGCGGATTGGTTTGCAGCAAATTCCTACATCTTGTTCTCCACTCCTCTCTGTCTCCCGCAGCTCTTTTCAGCTAGACATATGTGGTGCAGTTCATGTCCTCGTACACCTATGATTGTTTAACCTAAAAACAATGATTAACGAGACCAACGCAATATCACTGAAAAAGTTTGCACATTGTGCTGTGTGTATGAATGTAAACTTTGTGTTATCAATTAATACAAGACTTTTAGATTATATAGGAGAATGTTTCCCTTATACCTAATTCTATGACAAGATTATAATTGTCTTAACCATGCAATGTCAGAGGTTGAAAGATCTAATTTTAGTGTACAATCTGCATTGATCACTCTTAACTGCAAGGAAAGGCTCTCTCTGATACTGTTCCAGGAGTAGGAAATAAACTAGAACTAGTTATTAATCCATCCGTAAGTAATTTTGAGGTTACACCTGCACTTTGCATATTTGGTTAGTACTGCATTTTACTGAATATTATTACTTATTTATAAAAGTAAAATTATAATCGAAACAGACCAATTCTATCAGTTATATCTGTACACAAACAATAACTACAGAACAATAAACACAAACTGAAAACTAACACATAAATAGCGAAAATACCATCCCGATTCCGCAAAAAATTACGGTGACTCCGTCCATTCTATTAATCTCTCAAGATCAAGTTAATTTAGTCAATTATTTAGTTACGTTAGTTATTAGGGAACCTGTACATAGGTTCCTTATCAGTTATGTTCACGTTATGTTCTAAATTCCATAGAAAGTCTCCAAAAAACACTAAAAAAAATTGTTTATGTTTGTCCCTAGTTGCCGTGGTAACCTTATCAAAGATTGACATCAAGTTAACAATTTTTCGGAGAATTTCTTACGAGTTAACATATATCGTTAACATATAGTTAACATATATCTGTAGAAATAAGATTAAAATTTGACAGTGACATTTCTGACAGGCTGTTGAAATAGTGGATACGAATTTTTAAAATACAAAATCCTTGAAACGCTCATTATTAGTTCCAATATCAGCCACTGGGGTCCGCTAATACAACTAGAGCCATCTATTGAAAATCATACGGTAATAAAATTGTTGTTATTTATATTCACCACCAATAGATGTCGCACCTAACCTGTTGCATCATTGTTTCAAACCATTTTTTTAAATAGTCCAGGTTCAATCCTTTAACTGCTAGAGCCATCTATTGAAAATTATGCGGTAATAAAATTGTTGTTATTTATATTCACCACCAACAGATGTCGCACCTAACCTGTTGCATCATTGTTTCAAACCATTTTTTTTAAATAGTCCAGGTTCAATCCTTTAACTGCTAGAGCCATCTATTGAAAATTATACAGTAATAAAATTGTTATTTATTTTAATCTCCAATAGATGTCGCACCTAACCTGTTGCATCATTGTTTCAAACCATTTTTTTAAATAGTCCAGGTTCAATCCATTAACTGCTAGAGCCATCTATTGAAAATTATACGGTCATAAAATTGTTGTTATTTACATTCACCACCAACAGATGTCGCACATAACCATCATTGTTTCAAACCATTTTAATAGTCCAGCCGAAGCCTGCGATAGTAGAGTACAAGCCTACATCCTAGGATTCCATCTTCGCCATTATCGGTGACGTCATCTTGTATCGGTCACAAACACCTTGTCTCGGTGACAAACACTTGAACTACGGAATATTTTTTCCCATACATTTTCTCCCACTATTGGTGACGTCATCATCGTCAAATGTCAGTTGGCCCCGGCCTCCGTGAACAATATGGCGACGGCCTCGGTCCAGCTTCAATCCATTAACTGCTAGCGCCATCTACTGGAAATTGTATAATAATAAAATTGTTACATCCACCACCAACGAATGTCGCATCTGACCCAACATATGGAGCCATTTATTTTAATTGACGAGAATAGCTGGGAAAGTAGGTATCAATAAACATAAAATAATAATTGTACAATATCAATATATTTGTATATATAAAGCTACAAAATATAAAATTAAAATAAACAATGAAAATATAAAATAATATGTCACAGAGATTTTATGGCAAATAGAACAAAATATATGTCATGGCTTTATAAACATACAGATTACTGATTCAAAACCATTACAAATTTAGTTTATCTTATTATGATCACGAGGAATTATAAAAACAAATATTAAATTGAACACATATCTATTTAGTTAAGATATTTTGGTGCAGCAGACATATGAAGCTCTCATTATCTTTTCTATAGTAAAAACTAAAATTTGACAAGGGCTTAGATTATGAACACTTAAAATTGACATTGACTGCTTCAAAATTAACATAACTCGGTCACATAACAAATTCAATTGGAGTGAAATAAAACTGTACTGTCCTATCTTTAAAATACAGATACTACTTTCATAACATGATAAATTGTACATAAGTATTTGAATGACTTACGATTTTAGAAATGTTTTGCAGCAACTAGAAGATACTAAATACATTTCTTATGAAACTTTCACAGCTTTGATAGTTATTAGATAATTTCAGGATATTTATTTGCCTACCTATATTATTAACAGTAAGTATTAGGGCTGTTCAAATGTATAATGTCATCAATGAACAACTATTGTCTGAGGCGGCCCTAGCCAGTGCGGGGTCATGGGTGAACTGATTTTGAGGGGCATCAAATTTTTTATTTATTTTTTCATTATTATTGTGCATTACAAGAAAAACAATACATAAGGCAAACATAAATTGGTGTGAGACCCCTTCTAGCAATTGCTATGTTTGCCGTACTGGAAACTCGGGTCTATTATCAACAAAATATTGGCACAATGTTTATCTCTGTGTATATGAAAACTCATTATCTAAAACATAATACGGAAGACCACCTCTAACAATTATACATAATAACAGCACACTATATCAACAAATTAATAATCATAAAACATGCAAATAAAATAGAAGTACTACAACTGACAGTAATCAGTCTAATAATATATCTATTCAATTCTAATTCTAATTATTATATCTTGATTTTATACTCGTCAATCGAGGTGACTGCCTTCTCGGTGTAGAATGATTGGCACGTAATGGTGTATTTTGTTTCCTACCATCTCCGACAGTACTTTGAGACGGTTTAATATTTTTTACTTGAATTAAATTTTTATTAATCTTTTTGCCTGGTGTGGAATTACGAGGTGTCCTACATCCTGTATTGAGTTTCATATTTATTCTTGTAGAAGGTGTCTGTGTCCTGTCACCACTGGCAACATTAATTTTTTCACTCATTGGTGTACATACATCATATATGACATCTTTCAGTTGTGTTGATAGATTAAGTTTTTCTTTCTTCCCTATGAGATTTGCTGGAGAGCGTATTAGTTTGGGTCTCACTCTTTTTGTCACATAATTAGGACTTCTACATACTTTCCTAACATTTTTATTTTCTACCAATGAATTTGACGTATCATTTTCACTTGTAGAATTTAGCAATAGTTTGTTTTGTGAATCGTTAACAGTTTTTCTAGGTTTTCTCGCAAACCCAGTGTGCCTGACCGGTTTAGTCACAACTTTTTTCTCCAATGATGTATCAGAATCGGTCATTCCATCAAAGAGTCTCGCTTTGGCCAAGACCATTCCAGCATTCTGACTGCGTAACTTAGCAACAGAAGCTCTACCCGTTTGATGGTTTTCTATATTCTCCACACTGGACAAGAATGACTTTGCACTCTTCCAACTTATTTCATTTGTGCCGGTCATCTTTTTCTCTTGAACAATTTGAGGTGACTTATCTTCGTGGTCTCCGTGATAAGATGGTCTTTTTAATTGATTCCGAGTCAGATACGAATGAGACATATTATTTGCCACAGGGCTGGTGTCTATAGCTCCATTGACAGACATTCTTCGTTTTATTAATACATTATTTTGTATAGGGAGATGTTGAGCCACGGTGGGATTAGTTAATCCAGTATTGAGTGTGTTGGGTCTGCCTCGTTTCAAATTCACTTGTGAGAAATATTCATTGCCAGGATTGTTATTCATAGTAGCCGTGTGTGATGACACATTCCATGTTTGAGTCCTAGTCAGCTTTGTAACATTCTCTCTGGATCTTCGTCTGATTGTACCAATCTTCCTGGCACTGGGTGATCTTATAATTTTATGTTCGTCACTTCTTCTTATTTTGAGTTCTCTGCTTAGCCTCTTTGCGAGTTGTTCGGCAGTGGGGGACGCCAGAGTGGCAGCCTCCTCGCATGTCTTTTCATATGCAGTCTGAACCCGCTTGATAGGCTCCGTCACTCTGGTGTGATCCATTGCAGTCATAACATTAAACTCCTGTGATATTCTACACTCAATAGCGGATACTCTCTGTTTGATGGCTTCATACTCACTCTTTGATATTGTAACAAAATCATTTTCTTTATTTTTTCTAACGAGATCAGGTTTCAGTCCATTAGGAAATGTAATCTTTTTATCATCATTGGATGTATTAAGTAGAGGTTCACTCGGTGGAATATCTCTTACAGACATAGTCTTATAATCAATACATTTGTCTTTTGGTTTCCTACCAATACTCAGTCTTAGTTTTTTGTACTCCTTTTCACCTAAACTCCTAACAGGCGTACACAATGGCTGCTGTGGTAATCCACTCAATATTTCTTTTCTGGAAGGTAAAACAAAATCATTAATTTATTAACTTACACACGACATCACACAAACATAAATTATACATAATGTAGGTAATAGCCTCCAACCTTTTCTTGGCTGAAAATCCCAGATGTGCATCTTGTTTCCTCTTGGAGGCACACTTGTCCAGGACAGGAGTTGCCAGAAAATCTGGAGTAGTTGCTTTGTGCTGATTACTGCTTCCACTCACCATCTTGCGAAGTCCATTCAACATACCTGAGAAATTGATATTAAATTAATATAAACAGAAAGGATAAAAAGACAGTTGCAAGGAAGCCCATTCGTCCAAGAACCACTGGGATTCTCAAGGATAGTCATATTTTGAGTGAAAGTAATCATAGGGTGTGTGTACAGGAACAAGAAGTAGGTACGGGTAAGGATGGGGGAGTCTGGCACTCTGTTCTCTCTGCCTATTTCGTGGTGTGAGGGGATAGAATGGAACATATTTTGTTAGTGTTATCTGTGTGATAGCTTCAAGACATTATTAGCTATGAGAGAGTTTCAAAACATATTGCGATAAGTTAGCAACTTACTATTTACTTTTCTATTCTATTCTATTACCACACCTTGTATATTATAAGATATATTGTTCTACCTACTGACTACAACTAACATCTACTAACGTGTAAGAGACCCACTTCTCCTTTTCTTCTTAGTCTTCTCCTCTTCCCTCTCCAGGTCCTCCTCCAGGTGCCCCAGCAGACCCAGGGGAACGCATCCTATCATATTAGCATTCTCTATCAGAATCTATAATAAAAAAATATATTTACTATTAATCAATTTAATGTACTGGGCGGACATAAGAAAAATTAAACGCTTATTTTTATATTCATTGGGCATTGGCAAACACACGCAAAGACAATGAACACAGAAATTATGTAAAGATGGTCAATTCAGCACCATAATACCATTGCACTTTGTGACCAAATCTGGTCGCAACGCGTAAAAAGTATTAGTTTGTGACCGAGTTTTGTTTCGGCACATTTGGTAACTTTTGTGACTGGGTGTTTCAATGGTGGTTCAGCATCGACACTGCAACCACTTGTGACCGGTTTGCAAATTTTGCGACCAGATTCAGTTTCTAGGGTACGTTCATAGTGTATTCAGTGTTGTTTTTTATGCAGAAAATAAGTTTTCATTAATTTATTCCGAGTGTAATATTTGCACAAAGAAGTTTGTGATTTCAACTGCATCTTCTTTGAAATTTAACACAGAATTAATAATTTACAAAGTGAAAATGTTTCACAGTTGAATATTGTTTACCTTCACTAGTTTAACATGCTGCTCCATTCTCTGTGGAAGATAAGATACAGGAAGAGGCATGACACTGGGTGCCAACACGATGGCCAGATTATTGCTGTCCATTTTGTTCACTTCACTCTTGCTAGACACGTATCTAAAGAACTGAATAACAAAAACATTACAATTAATCTTAAGGCCTGTAGCAAGTTTGTCCTAGCAACCTTAAATAAGTCATTAAGCAGTGCAGACTTGCAGTAAGTTTGTAAAACATGTAAACTAGCAAAATCATTGAAAACTTACTGCTTACTACTTGGCATGTAAGTATACAGGCATGTAAAGAGTCTGCGTAAGTTTACTGTAAGTTTATTGCACTATTAAGGGATTTCAGATATACTTGGAGATTACTTAAGACCACAATATTAGTGAGTCCACATAACGTGATCTTATCGGAAAATTTCTTAAAACGGTAATTAAAAGAATTTGGCTGCATACACACAACAAAATGATTAAGTAGCCTGATTAAGAATGCAGCCATTGCCAAATGAAAGGGCAGATGGTTCAGATTCAAACATACTGTCTTCACAAATCAAGCTTTTTTTAGCTCGCTGTGAGATGTATAAAGTAGATTAAAACCCATTACTGGTTACCACATGTTACCACGATGTAGAAATTGCCATGATGTAATGCAGTAGTGGACAAAATAAATAAAGTGTACTTAGGTTTATTTCGATATATCTAAATACATTTAAAATTTTAAAAATTTAACACAGAGATACCTAGTTTTATTTTCAATCAAATTTTGTTGTGTCTCATGTAGTAAGGGACGTTCAGATTTTAACGATGGAATAAGTAGGGTCTAGATTACCTCCATAATATAGTGCAGTACATCTAAATAGGGCATAGGCAACAGGAGTAAGGCATTCTGTATGGCACTTAGTTTAAGATTGTCCGATATGAGAAGACATCTCAAGAGAACTTCCTGAATATCCTCCCCCAACAGAGGCTCTGGCAGAACTCTCAAATACAACTTGAGTATTCCGGCAATGTCCACAGCGTGACAGGATTTATCAATTTTACACCCAGTCTCCAAAAGTCTCTGAAATGAACAAACAAAACTTGACGCAAAACAATGCAATGTTTTATAATACTTGCACTACTCATATCCCAGTTATATTGTGGTAATGTGAAATTATCCAATCTATTCTTGAAAGACATGGTGGTCTAAGCAAGGACAACTAACTCTGGCACCTGATTCCAGGCACTGACAGCTTTACTGGTTAATTGGTTAAGAAATGTTTTGGGGGATGGAAGTGTATTTTGTTCTTGTCAGCTTCAGCTTCAGCTGTTCTGTTGTTAAATAAAATTTCAAGATTTTATAAATACCTTAATATCCCTCTGCCGAGACTGTGATCCAGCCTTACGAAATAGGCCTTCGATATGTACAAAGGCCCTAAGAAAGCAGCAAGCTTCGTGTACCAAAGCAGGAACCAACAAAGTGACTCCACAACATACCACAGTTTTCTGAGGCACTTTGTGTAGAGCGGCGCCGAATATAGCTCCTCCATAGTTCTAAAATTATGTCAAAAAAAGCTTTAAAATATTTTCACGAAATTGTGTTCAGAAAATTATTCCGTACAAAGGAATTTGACAGATGTAATTCAATAGCAAATTATTCAGGAAAAACCTGAAAACTGACCGCTATAAATAAAGGAGATTTTAAAAACCAATTACAAAAGCTTTAGATTAATTGCAAAGGATCAACATACTTGAACATTTTTCGACTTTTTTACTCTGTATTTGATACCATGACTCCTAAGTTCCTGTATCACGGCGCTGTGAAGATTTTTAGTATTTGGAATATCATTAATAAACATTATTAACACAAACAACTTCCATTAGACACATTTAATCGGCAATTTACCACAAATCTACTTCAAATTATAATATTATTTTGTCCAGAAGCCACCGCGAGTAACTATTTATTCAAATTTCAAAAAACTTGATTCATTTCATTCACCGTTACTTTTTCAACTTGTTGCCAATATCTGAAAAATAGTTTTCGCCAAAATATTTTTTCATTAAAATTAGATACTTTGACGTTCCTTTCGCAGTAAAAACGTTGACATTTTGATAGCGTACAAAATATGTACCAGTTAGGTATTTAGTAAGAAATATTGTGATAATTAGGTAATTTGGAATACCATTTAATTAAAAAAATATAATAGGCCGGTATACTGATTTATAAAGTCGGTGTAGGGTGTAGGTACAAACTGATACACCAACACACACAAAAGCAAATCACATCATGAGCGTCGGTAGGCACCTTACTAACGGATCCAGGAGGGGGGTAAGAGGGGGGGGCTACTTTTTAGTGCGTTTTTTATAAGACAATGAACCAAACTACCTACATAATGACCTTCTGTATTCTGTATCACAAAAAAAATCGCCTGCGGCGCTATATACCCATGTTCATGTTATATCAAAGTTTTAAACTGCTATATATCTACTGGTAGTGAGCATTTATTATCAATAATATTGTGATTTTTTTATTTATCTACTTTATCTACCTATAACTAAGATTCAAATTCGCCAAATGTATGTAAAATTTATAGTACGACAACATTCTGAGGAAATTGTTTATGTTGTTTGGTTTCCATAAACAAGTTTTTACAATATTGTTAATCACAAAACACATACCTACTCTCATTGTTAACCTTTTGAACGCTATGTAGATATACAAATAAGAATATGTTAAGACCTTTTTCATATCACACCGCGGCGATTTGGTGGCATATACAGGTTCCGTAGGTGGCATGGCCATCAATTGAAAATATACGCTGATAGTCTGAAAAGAAATCCGATTAGGTACCTAGCGGGTACAAAACGATATTATATTAGGTACTTAAATGAATATGAAAAAAATATTCACCTACCTAAAACCGAAAATGGCCCTAAACCTATTTCATCCAAGATGCCAGGGCCTATTGTGAACAGCGACATAATATATTAAATAGGTATGTAATCTCTTTGATTGTGAAGCGCTTTAGCCAGTTGTTTTATTACATTGCCATCACTATAAATCTTCTTATTTTTTTCGAACATCTGAGGTAATAAAGTGTCGAAAAGTTCATTTGTTATTGCAACACCAAAAATTACAAATCAGAAGTAGCCTTTCTTGTGTACTGTATCGCTAATAATATAGGATTATATTGATTGCAAATTATTTGTGTTGCTTCTTTAGCTGGGAAACGGTTTAACGTGGGATTTTTGCAGTCCGTGGGTGAAGTGATTTTTATAATTTTGTTTCCGAGGCACAGGCTCTGAAGAGTTTTGTAATCAATACTTATTATTTGTTTTCTAAATCGAAGACAAGTGAATTGTGCAGTGTTTACGCGGAAAGAAAGTTGCAACAGGAATGAAGTTAATGATTAGAAAGCAACATGGAAGTTATGACAGTTCGGCCATAAATGCAAATAAAAGCTTCTCAGGTAAATAATTAAGCGTTGTTTAGGTCTGTGTTGACAAAAATAATCGCTAAAGAATGGAATTATAGCGATATAAATGCTATTTGCACAAAAATAACTCGAGCGTGAACATCAAAAATGTTGCTCATTCAACTAGTAAAGAATGCGACTTATTGACATTTTGGTAAATGTGTGTAATGATTTACATATCGTTGTGTCGAGTTTAGAATTGTAATTTATCGTGAAAATCTATTTAGGAATGCGATGTTAATCGAGCGCACATTATAAAGTTGTATTACAATGAGTAAACATAGAGGTGTGTTGTGAGTTAGTTTAGTGATAGATAAAAGTACACAACGACTTATGGACAGTAATTATCTAAATTGACTTGTTATTGGGAATGTAGAATTCCATTCTATCTGTAAGGAAACGATTGTGCATTATCTGTAATGGAAATATGGTGGATGATTGATAGTTACAAGTTGAGTGAATTAGTAATGTTTGTGTTGTATGTATATTAATGGGGAAGAGGAAGTGGTCATGCAGTACCTAGTGAATGTTATTATGGTACATTAATGTTTATTGTTGACCAATAATCATTTCTTTTCATTAACAATGTATCACAATCACATTACATACTTTATTATTGTATGAATTGTATTCCATTATGCCTTATCTTTATATCTTAAGCCTGACTGGACTTATAAATATATTATTGCACTAATTTCCCTACATCATGTATGGCCCGTATCAATTTTCCTTACTCTCTTTGTTTTTATCTTGAGTGTTGAACTTGGTATCAGTTGAAATGTTTATCTTATGTCAGGCTGTAGGTAGGTGTCTATTGAATAGGTGGTAATGATGACATGTTTGTTTTCAGGTTAATTAATCTGGAAGTGTTGGTGATTCCATTGTCTCTGTGTGTGTGGTGAGTTAGTGTGGTGAGGTGGCACACATGGAGGATGCAGTGTGATTGTGTGTAGGAAGGTGTCTCAGGATGTATAGAGGGCGGCACAGCCCCGAGGTGTTGCAGGGTCCACACAAGTGCTCCCACTGCAGCGACACCAGTTCTGCATACAGCGGTTCAGACACCATGACTTCAGTACACAGCTCGCTCGATCTCGAGCCTGAACCAGAGGTCGATCTCTCGGGACTTCTCGAATCTATTGTGGACTCTGACGAGGAAGATGACTTGGAAGAGAGTTTGGATAGTCTTACAGTCAGAGATGCTGTTAGAGAATGTTTGGAAAAAGATCCGTCGGAGAGAAACGAAGAGGATTTAGAAATACTTCTGGAATTCACTCAGCATCTTAAAGCCTTTACCAATATGACACTCACTGTGAGAAGAGCTCTCTGTGCCGTTATGGTATTTGCTGTGGTGGAGAAGGCTGGCACTATTGTTATGAATGATGGGGAGGAGCATGACTCTTGGTCGGTGTTGATAAATGGCCATGTAGAAATACAACATCCCAATGGAGACATAGAACACTTGCACGTGGGAGACAGCTTTGGTATGGCTGAGGCCACCTTAGAGAAGTTGTACCACAGGGGAGTGATGACCACCAGGTGTGATGATTGTCAGTTTGTGTGCATCACTCAGACAGACTACTACAGGATACAACACCAGGGAGAGGAGAACACTAGGAGACACGAGGAGGGAGGACAGCTAGTGATGGTCACAGAGCTCAGAGGAGATCCCCAGGAAGGAAACAGACAAGGGTATGTTGTAATCAGGGGCACCCCGGAACAACTCATGCTGCACCTCATTGAAGAGAACACTTGCGATCCTACTTACATTGAAGACTTCCTCTTAACTCATCGCACCTTTATTGACAATCCACTAATAGTGGCCAACCAATTGTTGAATTGGTTTGATGAGCCCTCAGTGAGAGATCGTGTAACTAGAGTCATTATATTTTGGGTTAATAATCACTTCACAGACTTTGAGATGGATCCTCATATGATGGAATTTCTAGAAAACTTTGAAGCCAGAATGGAGAGGGAGAAGATGGAAATACAATTGAGGTTATTGAACTTTGTGTGCTCGGCTAAAGCGAGGACTAGAAGTGTTACATTATCTCGGTCTTCGAGAGATGAACCCTTACATTTTGCTATATTTGGTGGTTATGAGAGAGGTTTTGGGATATTTATTTTAAAGGTTGATAAGAATACAAAAGCCGAAGATGTAGGTTTAAAGAGAGGTGATCAAATATTAGATGTTAATGGACAATCTTTTAAACATGTGAGTAATGCAAAGGCTATGGACATCATCACAGGTTCAACTCACTTGTGTATCACAGTGAAGAGTAATTTGTTAGCATTTAAACAGATGCTTCTCTTACCGGAGAATTCTCCACGGCAGCGTGGTTGCAAAGTATCCGACATGGTCCGCTGGCCATCTTCTGATCCTCGCACTAGACTTTCAACTGTGGAGCTGTTGGGAGATGATCCCATAACATTTGCACCCACGTTCCAGTCTCCCAAGAAGCATCCACCTCCCGTTAAGAAAGAACCATCTCAGAAAGGTTTTATGACACTCGGCCCTAAAGGTCGAATACAAAAAGCATTGAGAAATATACTTCGCAAGAATATTATTTCAGACGGACTACTATCAGATGACAACTTCATTCCAAATACAGACTCTTTAAGTAAAAGTAATAATACAATATACAACTCACACAGCAACCCAGATCTTATTTCCATTTGTTACGATGAGCTGCAACCGTCAGATTATCCGGAGCATGTATTGAAAGTGTATAAAGCTGATCAAACCTGTAAATACTTGTTAGTTCATAAGGAAACTACGGCGCATGAAGTTGTTATGTTGACTCTACAAGAGTTTGGCATAACGGATCCCAGTTCACACTTTTCACTTTGTGAAGTGTCTGTGTCCGAAGGTGGCATCATCAAACAGCATACCTTACCTGACCAGCTGCAGAACTTGGCAGATAGGATTGGACTTAGTTCCAGGTATTATCTTAAGACCAATGGAGTGACAGAAACCTTAGTACCTGATGATATGGCACCTGAACTTCTGAGAGAAAGTGTCGTTCATTTCTTACAGTTGAATGCTGTTGAAGTTGCCATTCAATTGACTTTACAAGACTTCAGTATTTTTCGGCAAATTGAGAGTACAGAGTTTGTTGACGATTTGTTTGAATTGAAGAGTAGGTATGGGATTCCTATGTTATCGCAGTTTGCCGAGTTAGTGAATAAAGAAATGTTTTGGGTTGTTACGGAAGTTGTAAAAGAACAAAACATTGTTAGACGATCTAAAATTATAAAACAATTTATTAAAGTGGCGCGACAGTGTAAAGAATGTAAAAACTTTAATTCAATGTTTGCTATTATATCGGGTCTCGGACACGGAGCTGTCTCCAGGTTACGTCAGTCCTGGGAGAAGTTACCGACCAAGTATCAAAAGTTGTTCTCGGATTTATACGCCCTCATGGACCCCACTAGGAACATGTACAAATATAGACAATTAGTTACGTGTGAACAGGGCAGGTCTCCCGTCATTCCCTTTTACCCAGTGGTTAAAAAAGATCTCACATTTATTCATCTCGGTAATGACTCTAGAGTAGAAGGAATAGTGAATTTTGAAAAACTGAGAATGATTGCAAAGGAAGTGAGATCTTTAACTAATATGTGTTCTTCACCTAATGATCTGTTGACTCTACTGGAGATGAGCAAGCAGCCACACTCTACCGCTATGGTGGCACTCAACCAAATGAGTGTAGGAGGAACTCTACAGGGACAAGTTATAGTGAAGAGGAGAAAGAAGTCGACAGCAGCACCCAATCCAAAGAAAATGTTTGAGGAGGCACAGATGGTCCGCAGGGTGAAAGCCTATCTAAACAAAATGCAAGTGGAGACTGATGAGGAGAGACTACACGCCATGTCTGCTGAGTGCGAGGGGAGTGGCCTACCTGGAGGACCTCAACGCAGGAGACATCCTTCACCTTCTCTCTCTACCACTAGCAGTGCCAGCTCGGCTAGTGAAGGGAAGAAGGGCTTTGGTGGAAATAAGTTTGGAGCTGCGTCACCGCAAGCTGTAAGGAAGCTGTTGGCTCTGTCAGAGCCTGCCAAGACACGGCCTCATCAGCCTCGTGCCCCGCCACCACCACCGTCAGGACCTTCCCCATGTGCTCACCGTCGTGTGGGATCTACTAGTAGTTCTGGATCTGGTTGTCATCTACATCATCATCATCGCACAGTACATGAACGCTCGCATTCCGACACCCCCACTCCAACTCCATTACATCTCCCCTTGCCTCTCCCCTCAGTAGACTTGTCTGTTGAGAGTAGTAGCGTCACTTCTCTTGTAAACTTGCCCTTGAGGAAGACCCCCTCCGCCACGTCTAGTGACAGTGGCAGTTGTGTCCGCGCCTTACCTCCTCCACCACCTCGCCTGCCGCCCCCTTATAGTTTAGCAGCTCAGCTGGCTCGCTTGGATCGCCTTGGTCGCGCCCACAGCCACGAGGGAGTGACTCGACCATTTGATCCATACTACCACTCTCCTCCTGAAGATGATGATGATGATCAACAAGTATCTGCTGTTTAAGTTGGTTGTATTGTCGCACCTGTTGTATATTTCATCTTTATGATGTTGTGTTTTATTTAAATATCACAACAAACTTAGATGTGTTTATTCCAAAAATGTAAATTTATGATTATTCTATGTTTACTACTTATGGTCCATTCACGTTGATTCATATTTTTATGGGAATCATGTTTACAATGAATCCTTGTGTTTCTTATTTCACATGCTTTATTTACATACTATGATATGCACCGAGTAAAGAATTTTCGATTATCGCTTCATTTTTTCAATCCTTGTATGAGAGTGTAACCGCCAAATAAGAATATAACGTAGGTAAGCGAGGAAATCGATTTTGGCTCGTTGTGTAAAAATGGGGGACTGAATGTAAAAAAAAAATTGACTATCACCTTACCTATGTCTTACCTTAAACATTTTATAAACCAAATTAGAGTGTCATAATATCGAACAAGTGTTAGCTGAGTAATCTTACTTTTCCCGATGCAATATAAAAACAATAATTGGTACTAAATATTCTGTTAAAAATAATGGGGGAACTATAGCAGAATAAGAAACAATTACCGGAGACTCTAATTATATAATTTGCTTGTACCTACATTATTTTTCAAATCTACATTATGCACTTTTAATAACTTTTCATTATAAATTCTTTTCATTAAAAATGTTGGTTGTATGGGGAACTGTATTATAAATGAGGGTGTGATTCGTGTTATAAAGTACAATATTTTTCATGTAATAATGTAACTAGCGTTTATTCTATAAATAATATTATACATTTTGATAATAATATGTACATTATTCAACATAATCTTATGAAATAAGAATTGAAGACATCATGTTCTACTAAGTTCATATGTTAAAGTGTATTATACTATGTTTACATACTTGTGTCAATCTCAGAAAGTGCCGTGGCAGATATACCTATCATGTATTTGATTTTATTTCCCATACATAGGAAGCGGTGACTAACAGCCCCTGTGATATCATTATTTGTCACAAAGTCGTGAGATTTTGTTGAGGTATATGAAAATTTTACAGCAAATCGTATGAATGGAGCAAAAGCGAGAATCATGTTTAGAGATCGAGTAGTCGTCTAATCTATTCTCTGCCTTTTCGCAATGCGATATGAGAAATACTAGTTACATTGAAATGTGAATTATAAAGACCTTTTAATATACGTAGGTACAATTAGTTTGGTAATAAGTTTTAACGAACTGTGGACTGTACGTCACAAAGGTTGGTGGATTCAATCTACCAGATAGGTCAGCAGACGTTGTAATTGTTTCCGTGATGTGTAAAATCTATTTCCATTGCCCAAATAAGTTTTTAATGGTAAACAAGTATTTAAACATTATGATTTATGTATATGTTTTATATTTAGTAACCACCAAAGAATGTGTGTAATGTTCACATCAAATGTGAATTTACTTGTATTATGTATTGTCAATAATGTTTTGTTATTTTAGTTCATTTTGTGAGTAATACAGCTTATTTATGTAGGGGTAATTAATTATAAATAATTACTTATTTTTATGTACAACGTTTTTGTCTCAAAATGTATTTTATGTATGAACCTCAGATTTGCGACATTCACTTGGAGAAATCGAAATGACGATCTAATAGTTTTACTAAAACATATTTAATACCAGTAGCCCCCAGTGCGAATTGAACTAGCTACATACTAAATACTACAAACAAAATTGTGCTATTCAGACTTTTAATATCCATACAGAAATCTTGAACTGTGGCCTTGCAAAACACTTATGGTGGTACAGCTTGTGTACCTATCCATAAAAAAAAAGAATTACAATAACTAGAATACAGGGATCTTTTTAATCAGTTTATCATTCATTTTCTGAATAAGTGAGGTAAGTAAATATAGAAGGACAGAAATAATAGATCTGTACATTTCCGTCGCCACAAATAATATTATTTCCTTAATCATTTCTATCATCTTCTGTGTTGTCTCATGGAACTGTAAAACATGGGTGAAAAATTTAATGTTTTCATTTTGGTGGTTATGTGACATTTTCTGTCGATATCAAATTTTCAAAAACCTGATTTGTAGATGACATTATTATATAAGGTCCCAGTGAAGACCATCTTCCATACCTAATTGAAAAAATGGCCACAAATATAATATTAAACATTGGAACTCTTGTTTTTGCCCTTTAAGTGATTTCTAGATTCAAGGCATAAATGTTTTTGAAAAAAATGTTTTTAACGGCCACTTAAACTGACTGAGAATGTCATGTTTAGAATTTTGAAAAAATATTAGTATGTAAGTATTTGCATTATCAAAGTAGTGGTGCTGACATTACTAACATGAATCAGGCATAGAAACATTGAAAATGTATTAATTAGATTGTATGATATACTAGTGACAAGAGAAACAGCTTTTCATGAAGCTTCAGTGTGATAAAGAATTGTGTAGAGCAAATTGCATTGCTGTATATTTTTTTAGACACGAAATAAATTATGACTTTTCGTAAATACCATTGAATATTGACCAATATTCCTATCACTATACCACATATTCATTCATGCAGTCTGTTGAGAAAGATATGGTTTTCGATGAAGACGCTGCGTTTTGGCAACCATAGTGGCAAGAATTTCAACAGGGATGTAATTGTTGCCAGCACGTAAAATTGTAGTGACAAATTAGACAGAGACCATTTCTTTCTTGACTTACTCTTGTCCACCAGCCAATCTACACTGTAATAGGTTCGTCATTCGGCATGCAACACTGCAAAAGTGATACTCAACTTTTCAGGAGACTGAAAAATTATTGCAAAAACCCAGTAGTCGAGATTCGTAGACAATTTTTTTAATGAACCAGTTTTTTTTTTATACATTCTACCAGTCCAAATTAAAAACAGAATTCGTCAAAATTGTCACTTTGGCAGTGTTGCGTGCTGAGGGAAGATATACCAATACTATTCTTATAATATATTTGGACTTGCAAATATTTTATTTTATTACTACTTGTATAAATGTATTCCACTTGGTGTACTACATAATTATATTATTGTTTTGTTCTCCAAATGTGTGATATTTTTAGAACAATATATTATTATTAGTATGTACAGCGTTTGAGATGATGCGAGTTATTAGTATAATAGTAATTATTATATTTCCATATTAATATTGATGTTGTGTATAGTAGTAAGCTTACATAATATTGTAAATGTTTTAATTGGTACGCTCACTGGACACTGCTTGTGTTGTATGTTTGTCTGTCTGCAGAGGAAGAATAATTGTAACATAAATAGTGTAACGTATTGAGGGTTAGATTGCTTTATGTCAGGGAAGGCGAGTCTGCATGTGTGTTTGTCGTCTGTAGTTAACCAGTGATGTGTTTGATATCCAAAGATTAATTGCGATAGTATTAATTCAATAATTATTCAATGTTATTATTATATTTTAAAATGTTACCCTTATAACTCTGGTGTATTTATCTTTAGGTACTGTAATGGTATTACTATAACTTTTTGTCTGCCGCCTGTAAATTTTGCTTTTCATTTTACTTGTTACATTCTATAAACTAACTACTACTCAACTTTTATTTTATAAAAGACATTTTTTTATACTCGGACTTGCTTTCTTTTTTTCGTATATTGCATTTGATTGATATTACTATGCATTATTTTAGAACTTGTAACATTTACTATTTTGTATGTGTTTATTGGACATGTTACATATTAAATATTGCAGTGTGTAATTATATAATTGGTACATATTTCGGAGGAACGTGTTTTCTCAGAATATCATAATGTTTTTAGAAGATTCAGTGTGTGTACCTGAACCAAACTAGTGAACCTAATACTGCGTTATAGTGATTGGTGAAGTTAAGCAACATGTATACGTTGATTTCCTTCCATAGTTCCACCATCCACACGACAAGTTTAGTACATAATGTATTTAGTAATATTATGAGATATTTTACAGGGTACACGTAATCCTATTATTAGTCTTATGTTGTATTGTGAAGACTAGATTAAACAAGGGCTCAGTTAGACATTCCACATTATATTTACATCATTATTATTACATACATAACATATTCCTTTACAAACAGTGATCACTCATTATCAAATATATGTTTGAATGTTGTCACTATTTAAATAGTCTCCACATTAAGGCCTTTCATAGTTTAGCGACATGTAGGATAATTACAGATTTATTGAATTATTTATTTTTTGTGCAGAGATTTGTTTTCCGTAAATACTCTTCAATTACTTATTGTTATTGAATACCTAATGTCATTGGCATAGAACTTAAACATAGAGCATAATTTCCAACTATTATTCAAGATAGAAAAGATGTACTGGAGGTCTGGTTTTCCAGAATACAACTTGCGTTTCTGCATCTCATAATACAAGTCACACAGAAAATAGAATCCCAAGAATGAACTTGAAGACAAGTTACAGAATCTACCATAATTTACAGTTGTCATACAGACTGGGTTTGTGGTACGAGTAACAAACAAATATCTTCATTACTAAAAAATTTATTGCAATAGCAACATTATTAGGCGCTCCATCTGTGCAAATAACATATCTGCTACAAATCTTATGTAATTTAAATGGTGTATCAATTGATAAAGAAACTAAATGAAATCAGTAATTTACAAAGCCAATTATGTGGCATCATCAAATAGTGCCAACTGCCAAATACATATGTAGTAAAATACTATAATGCCAACATTTGTAAAAAATTCTTAATATATTACTATATGTAGCTCTCAATATTTCACAATTGTCTACTATATTTTTGAAACAATCAGACAATAACACATTGCATACTATTTAATGTAGACTTTTCCAACTTTTGTACTCGATAAAATCTATAATACTCTACTATGTACTTATTAATTAATTATGTAATTAGTTTCACATATCATTAACTGATGACATTTAGCTTATGGCTGCATGAATAACTAACCAATCAAAAGTTATTTGAATTAATGGATAATTCATAAGATTACTACATAAACAATGCCACATAACAATTCCATGTCTTTGGTTCATCTGTTGTATCTTAATGTCTTCGTCTCGTAAGTAAATGTTGTCGGTATGTTTGAATACAGTGTCTTGTCGCTTCTCACTGCCAGAAAGTATAAAGTTTAAGATGTACAAAAGACAAAACATATTGTTATTCAAATCATCGAATGACTTATAAGATAATATCATCTTAATTAGCATTGAATTTAGACATCGACTCATCGTATAATATTATAACAATCATCTCAAGACTCTCTTATTTTATAAAATCAACGTAGTCTTTTTATATCATTGTCGCGGAGGTGAATAGACCCAAGCAACACTTTTTGAGAAAATGACAAGTTTTAATAAAGTAGTTTTGTTCGGGAAGTCACGGAGAATAGAATGGTAAAGAGATCCCAGTGATTATGTACCTCCAAACATGATTTTTTAGTAACTTGTAAAGAGGATTAAGTATTCCGTCATACATTTTGTTGTGATAACAATATTTTGTTGCCGTTATTCTCGAAACATTTCACGTGTGGCTTGTGTTTGTTCATCTCCACGGATGTGGTGTTTCACAGAAACATTCTCTATTGTTTTTCTATTCTACAATCTTTTATACTACTTATAATATTATGAAAGCGCAGTGAACAAATTAATATTAAATATGTATTTATATTAATATACTGAATAGTAGGATTCATAGTTAATCTCAAAATAGTATTAATAATTTTAATTTTGTACATACTTTGTGTATATTATTATTTTATTAGTGAGTATATATTATTATTTAATTTTTGTATATTGAAACTGAGTTCAAAACTGTAATATTATTATTTGCTTGCCATTATGGTGAGTTGAATCACAAAAAAACGGCGCAATACGTTTGTCCGTAGTAATAATTTATAGCATTTTCTCTACATATGTTTGTATTTTCGTGTTGCTATGTACGGGAATCTCCTTTCCACTATTATACATTGTACAAGTGAATTGTGTTATTTGTAGGGTAGTTGATAATGTTGTATTGTAACATTTATTGGTATAATTAGTTCTATAACTTATATTATTATAATTCCACGCACCTAAGTATTGTTTCATAAAGTCACATGCTTCCTCTGACTGTATTTTTTATATTGTATAAATTACTGTTTGTTTCTTAGGTTTAATATTATCAAAAAAAAAGTATTTATGAAATAAAAGATTCTATATGTGAATAATTGTTATTGTCTTTACTCCCACTTCTCCAATGCTAACAAGTGTGTATTACTTACTTTACTAAGGGCCCCCAGTACATGACTAATTCAAAATGAGTATGAACTATATCTTTTGTATTTTCTTGATCCGAGACATATAGCCCGCTCACACAGCTATATTGTCTTGTCTTCTTTCAGGATTTTGATTTTTAATTGTATTTAGTGGCGCAAGTTTACACTCCTCGACTGTAACTCATTCAACGCTGTAATGATTTCTAGATTCAAACTGTATTCCACCTTGCATGGTGACGATTGTCAACACAACAGTTTATATCAGAATAACTTGATTGATGGTTATTGTTAAGAATAAAAACAGTTTTATAAAATGAATGCAATGATTTTATTTAAATTGTTGCAGGAAATCTTCCTCCAATGGGTGTAATATTTTAGCAGGTATAATTAGACTATGCAGCGGAGGTCCCAATTCTGTTTTGCTCATTTCTTCTAATGAACACGCTCTGATGTTCTGATTGTCTGCACCAACGCGACACAAGCCAACTGTCAATATGTCTGGAGAGATATCTGTAATGACATAAAAAGTAAAATAGACAATATGTTGAATGCATATAGCATACAATCCAACCAGAGGACTCTACCCTCCAATAAACTCAAAGTCCTCTTCAGAAGTATATAAGTTATTTAAAAATATGAAACATAATAGCGCTACAATATGGATTTACTCACCACTTATGTCGCGACATTCTTTACTCCTATTTGCAACGATTTGCAGTAATTGCATTGCAGCCTCCTTGACAGACATAAATTTGGGATCCATGTATTTACGAACTTTCTTTGTTAAGCTCTCTTCAGTGGGCTCCTTAACTTTGATATCTGTAATTATAAATTTATTTATTGTAGGCACCTACTTATAATTTTTACTGACTGTTTCATACTCAGGGTTAGACTCTTATTTCAGTAAGAGGGATACAAATGTACTGCCGATTCTCTAAAATGGATGAACCTTTTGAACTGAGCTGAATGCTGTGTAACAAATGTTTGTTTAAACAGTTTACTGCTGCCCCCATTGATATGGCACATTATAATGAGCATTACTCGCTTCAAGAAACAGCCTGCAGTTCAACCGTTTCGGAGAATCGTACAACAGAAAATCTGGAAGCTATATTGTCATCTTTGCACATTAAAGTGTTAGTAGTGTAAGTAATATGTCAGTAGAACGTATTTTTAGTAAACTCCAGGACCGAAGATGGTAGGTGAATGGAGACCTCGCAAAGATAAAAGAAGTAGACGGAGACTCCTCATGCGATGGTCTGATGTATTGGGGAGGCCTACGTTCAGCAGTGGACATAGATGCCGTATCAGTAAATAAGTGAGATTGTGCTATACCTAATAAACACAATGTATGTAAACCTCTTGAATAATTAGACACGATTTTATCAAAAAAACTGTCAGGCTTCCATGTTTCGGTCCAATACGGTATTGAGACTGTTTCTCCAAAGTTATACAGCTGGAGACCACAGCAGCCAATGGCATTCATTATGGATGCATTGTGAACAACCTGAAACATAAACAAAAGGTTTAATTGGAAATCCATCCACGTTCTAATATTTGATGATCATTCTCTCCACAACTTCCCTTCAATAGTTTGTCATGACACATGTTTTAGATCAAGTTGGGCAATAAATACCTCTAACTTCTGTTGAGGAAAATCTGTAATGGAAGACAAATTGTTATACAGACATACCTGATAGCATAATCCCATATCCTTAGCTCTAAGTAATATATCAGTATGTGTGGTGGCTCCCAGGGGATCTCCAACAACCAGTAATGCCACATTACCCTCCGTAGCTTCAGCTAACATATCCGCAGTTCCACTTTCACACATTTCCCGATCAGCCACTATCAACTCTCGTCCATAAAACTCCTCCTGAAATAGTAAAACCTTACATTTTACAAAGTCAATTCATTCATCAAGATTGTAGCACAAGAGAAAGAAAGAATCACGATGATTCTATAATATGATGATTCTATGATAAATATACATCTATATTATGGTACTCTAATACATATAGAAAAGTTTATAATTAACACAGAAAATAAATAAAAAAATCACTGGAAAAAACGCGAAAAACAATTCGTGATGTTTACTTACAAGAGTTTCCTTTCCTACAGTTAATATGGATGTGTATGCTTCTAAATACACTTTGTCACATTTCTTAATTATTTCTAAGCCTTTCACTGTTACATCTTTAGCGTCTCCCAGTCCTAAACCTATTAAATAAAACATTTTACAAATTTTATCGAAACGTAAACAGAAACAACGTGCACCGCGATGACATTAGGTTGACGTTTGTCAAACGTCAAACGATCCACCAGTGTTGACATCACAAAGTTTATTTGCCATATGAAAAATTATACTCGTGATCCGACCGCTAAAAATATGACCTATCTGTTTTTCAATCGAAATGTGATTTGAATGAAATTTTACAAATAGGGTCATATAGAACCTTTTCATGGTCACTGAGTTGGTGACCTCAATCTGATGTGTACACTTTGTGTGCCTCCTACCTGGAAAAACTTGGATTCACTGTTATATATAGGAGGTACCTAGTATACCTATATATGTACCTATCATATTCGTGAATGAAACAATTAGAGAAAGAAATGCAAATCAAATTGTCGCAGAAGGAATTATAAATGTAGATATAGTAGATACCTACCTACATGTTCAACATAGTAAACAGCCTTGAGTATGTATAGGTATATTTAATGATTTTAATTATTTTTCATGTCCGAATTCATTACAGACTAGGTATACCTACTTATGGTACATAATAATATTTATTAGTAACATACGAACAAATAGCTTAGGTATACCTACACTACATACTTTAATTTGGAGACACGCGAATATCATGTGCGTTTTAACTTCTTAAGGCTAAGGTGACCACACGTCATATAAGACTTTACGTTGTATATCTATCTAGGTAATTACTTCGAGGATAGGTACCTACCTATTGGCCGCAACTCACAAGAGAACGAATATAACGTTTCCCGCGTTTTTAATCTTCAAAATCATATGCACAATCGCAATAGAAATAGGGTGTTTTGCATTTTTTGGGGATTTCGGGGCTTTATTCAAAAAGTTTTAGTGGTTATTCAGTAGATTTTAATGCATTATTATCACTACAAGAATTATGCATATTATCACTACAAGAATTATAAGGGAATTTAGTTTTTTTTTCAGGGATTTATAAACGATAAAAACATGAAAGATTTGTTACGGCAGTTAATACACTAGAAGGCTCATATTTTTTTACAAAGCGTATTTATTCTGCGTCGAGATTTTATTCTGAAAAATACCCCTTTGGCGTGGGTCCCAAAGTCCCAACATGGAATTTGGCGGGCCTCTCAAATTTCCCAAACAAAAATCCCAATTGGAATCTGACTGGAATCAATGTAAACCTAACAGAAAATTTTCCTTGCAGTGAATGCAGGGTGCTTTGTTGTGTATCTGACTACTTACGCGTTTGTTGAGAGTAGATTATGGTAGCTACCTGGTGACCATTAAATTTACTGATGTGGGCCAAGGTCTAAAAATGGCCGAATTATTTTTTAACATTTGTAGGTTCTATTTCACTTAATAGTTCCTTTTCATGTCTATCTGACATTTCAGTTTATTCATTTATGAGATTTCACTAAAATCAATATGGTTACAATTGATGAAATTGTTTGCTAGAAAGTTGTTGAAGGAATGGTATAATATTTATTAATCATTGTTCTGCGTATTGTAATGTAATTAAGTCATATAATATGTATATTTATATTTTATGATGATGTAAGTTTAGTTAGCTATATGTTATTGTTGTTACTGTAACTATTACATTCAGTGGCGTACGTAAGTACCTATTACGAAAGGCATTGGGGGCGGTCCCATTCATAGAGACAACATACGTGTATATTTAAAAAAAAAAATCCGAGCATTTATTTTCTTACAGCCTTTCCACGGATTCGCTTTATTTCCATGAAACTATATGTTTTTCTTTAAAGGAAAACATCTCTTACGAGTACATAAGTTTTATATTAAAATGATCACCTGCGGCGCTAATTAAGATTCACAATTGAGAAAGAATAGAGTTTTTCGAAAACGAAGGGTTTGAAAATACGATGGCTTCAAAGTCCAGTGCAACTTTGAAACCCGCGTGGAGGTCGACGGAAAAAAATATTTTTTTCGTCTAGAGCGGCTGAAAGCCTGGACCTCAATATACGTTTAACATTTTGAGGTGGTCGGTAGCCTGGTTGGTAACGCGCTCGACTGTTAATCCAGTGGGCGCGGGTTCAATCCCCGACTTACTCCACTTCATAACACAAGCTTTTAAGCTTTCTGTGAAGTGTACAAAGATGTATTTGGGTTTATTTTGATAAACCCAGATTCATATAAAAAAAAAACTTTTTACCACTCAGGAAAGGTCGCCACTTTTAGAGACCGCCCGGGGGCACTAATGCTAGTTATGCCACTGATTCCACTGTACAAAAGTTTCATGTCTACAGCTTAAATTGTGTATAAAAAGTGCCCCGTATACCTATCTGTAAGCACGAGATGTCTTGCCCAATATTTAAGGTGGATTGTATTCTAATTTAAAATTACATTTTTGATCAAGTAACTCAGTTCGATCCGCTCTTGGAATAAAATTGCCTATTTGGGTGTTAAAAAATTTCTGGTTGAGATTCCGTTAGACATTTACGCATTTATCTACGTATCAATCACACAAAAAAGCAGAAAAAAACAGTTGTTTAGACTACGATAAAAAAACAGTTAGCGAATAAAGAAATAAGTGTGAAAGTTAATATTGTTAGGATATCAAGTAAGTATTTATACATCCAACGAAATAGATTAGCTATCGACTGAACCGAATTATAGTAACTGAAAAAATTAAGTCAGCCAATAATTCAGATCTTGTGAACTATAGTCACAGACTAGAAGTGAACTGAAAACAAAACCTAAAATACATGTCATAAGAAGTGACTCTCCATCGATAGTAATATAGAAAATATTGTTTTCTCTCTCAAAGATTTTCTAATGGTGCAATAAAACTACATAATATGAATGATACTGCATAATTGTAAAACTGTCAGTGCTCTAGAAAATAAAATAAAATAAAAATGATGGGAAAACAAGACTTCGCTTCACCCTAAAGGAAGGTATTCTTGGCTATAGTTTCCATGACTACGGGGGTGGACAACACACATTGACCTGTGTAAACTGATATTAGCTAAGGCAATCCATATTTTCCCACATTTTCATCCTCATTCTTTATAATTTGAACGTGTTTTTAAAAGTATCTCGAAACTTTACCAAAAGTTTAGTTGACATTTTGTACGAACCGGTTTGGGATGTTTTGCCAAATTTGTGCTTCAAAATGTGTGGCTTTAATTCGAACTATTAGTTCATAGGTTTTAATGTTAAAGAAACAATGACAACGTGGAAGTTATAAATGTGTCACCTTCAAAATATATACTTATTACTTAGTTTAAAATTTTATTTCAAATGTTAAAGTAGTCATTTGCTTCAGTTTTTTATTTTTGTTCCTGTGGCGGTAAGATTTTTTTTTTATCAATAGCTATAATATGGTTACTTGGTTTCGTGAATTCTGTACATAAAATACCTAATCGGTCTCATACCTGTTTAGTTTGGTATAGTCCTATGTCCCTGCAGCTATATTTATTATGTCACCCGGCGTATACATAATCACCGTTGTTTTGCTGAAATGATTAAAACTCCCTATCCAGTGTTTGATCAATAAATCTAATGGATACGATATCCTGTTTGTAACGTGTATTTAAATATCAATCTTCATCAGTAATACTACTTAGATACCCTGAAATATTTTAAGTAATCATTATCATACTTTTCCCTACTGAAATTTTGTGCTTTTAGTCGTTCTTTGTTGTAATATTTTGTGACTGTAATGAGAAATATGTCCGGATTTGGAGCATTTCCAATAGAAGCGGTGAGACCACCAAAAGGATTGCATGTGGCTATGGAAGGATTAGCTAGAGAAGTCCTCAAACACAACCCAAGTGACATTTATAAATTTGCTGCGGAATATTTTGAGAAGTTAATTAAATTAAGGGAACAGTTTTCTTTTAAAGGTATTTGTTTTTATATTGTCAATAAAATTGTGTAAGGTTCGTTTTGTTCTTTTTCAAGGTCTGAATTGTTATTGTCTTTTTTACAGGAAAAAGTTCAGAGATTCAAGAGTTAGTTAAAGAAAATTTATTGAGCCAAAGTGAACAAGAAACAAAGACATTAAAAAAGCCTTTGTATTATTATAATAAACCGTTTGAAGAAAACAAAGAAATCGTATATTTCAAGGAGAAATCTTCAGATAATGATTCCGCAATAGCAGTAGTTAGTGATGAGTGCCAAAATGCTAATTTAATAGAGCCTGTAAATAGGAGTGAAGGAGGCTTTCATGTTAAAGCAAACAAAACTTTAATTAGTCCTGTAAAGGAAGTCACTGAAATACCAGAACTAGAAAATGAAAATTCTAAAGAAGGAGACAATATAGAAAATGATTTAAAGGAGATAGAAGAAGACGACATAATTCTAGAAAATAATAATGTTGAAGGTTTACAGAGTAGTGAATTAACAGGCCCAGAACAAAGTATCGTATTCATAGATAATAATAAAATTGTCGATGAACCTTCCGACGCAAGTAATAATATTGAAGATATAAATATTGAACAAACAGCAGACAATGAAGATATTCGCAGTAATATAATTAAAGAAGAAGCAAATGAAAATGAAGAAACACAGGAATTTACCAATGAGATTGATCAAAACCTTGCGGATGAAGATATTGAAACTCTGCATGACGTTGGAGTGACTAGCGTAAAAGACGGTGCTAAGAGTGAAGAGCTCATAGAAGAAGTTAATGAGAGAATTGGTGAAACTGAAGAAAATAATGAAGTGAGCATTATTGATCATCAACCTAATGATATTGATAAATCAAAAGAAGATTATAGTACCACGGAAGTTGATAATACTGTTATAGAAATTATAGAAAAAGTGGATGAAAAAATTGAAAATGACGAGGGAGAAGAAGCAAATACAAAAGATTCGGATAAAAATATACCACCTGATTCCGCTATAGAGAAAGAAGATGACAAAAGTGAGAAGGATGAAGGTGCAGAAGCAGACTCGATAGAATCACCTAAAAATGAACCAACTGATTTACATATTAATGATGAGAAAGATGACATTCTGGAAGAAGAAAATATTGAACCAGAAAATATTGCGGCTACTCCTGAATCGCCAAAAAGTGTGAATGAAATAAGCGAAGTGCATGAATTGATTCATGAACATGTTGAGAATAAAATAATAAATGGAAATGAATCAGTGGTTGCAATGACCGATGATAATGTTGAAAGTCACGATAATGAAAATCTCACTGATTGTGAAGTATACGAAAACGAGAGTGATGTAAAAGTAGATGAAGGAGAGATAATTAATAGTCCGAAGAATGAAATTACAAAAAAAAATGATATTGTTGTTGATGATGGAAGTATTGTTCCTGGAGAAACGGAGAATACTATGGATGTTGAAACTCTTGAAACACCCAAAGACGTTTTGGAAGAAAAATCAGAAGATATACATGAAGTTGCCGACGATGCAAAGGTTGAAGAAGATGAGATAACGGATAGCCTGGAAGATGAGCCAAAAAAAGGAGAAATTAAGAACAATAATGAATCTGAAATTAGAGAAGAAACAGAAAATACTAACAATGTTGAAACCCTTGATGAATACCCAGATAAAAAATATGAAAATGATGATGAAAATCAGAAAGAAATAGATGATGAGGCAGTTATAATTGAAAATAAAGAATTAAGAGAGAATTATAGTGATGGTCAAACTATCGTTGAAGCCACAAATCATTACATTAGCGAAAAAGAAAAACCTGTAGAGGAAGTGAAAGAGAGTGATTTAACTGAAGCCATCGTAACGGAAAATATTGTTCCCGCTGAATCAAAAGATGAAGATGAAGTAGTGAGTAATGATGAAAGTGAAAATATTATCTCCCCTATCACTGAACATGTCTCAACTGATTTAGCTGACACCCAAACTCTAATTAGTCCACGAAATGGAATCTCTGATAGTACTAAAACTGATGAAAACGATGTAAGTCTCAACACTGAACAAAATACCAACGATTTGCATGATCATAATGAAGAATCTGAAGTACAAACTGAAGTCGTTGAAAATATTGAAAAAGCGGTAGCTGTAAATTTAAATAATTCGCCAAGTGACGATCACAATGACTCAGAACACTGTCAACTTGAGAGCGAATATGAAAAAACAGTAGATAATGAAACAGAGGATAATCAAGTTGAAAATAATAATGTAGAAGAAAATGCTCCACTAGAAAATGTTTTATTGGATAACGGTAGCGATGAAAAAGAAATGGATCGTATTAGTGCAGAAAGTGTAGCCCAGGGTGGTGAAATACAAAATGAAGAGGACAAGGAAAATAGTACACATGAGAAAGTTATCGAAGGCGAATATGATACCATAGGTATTGTTGAAAATATTGAATCACTTAATGAAGATACCGATATACACATAAATGAAGAAATCGACGATTCTGTGAACAGCGGAATAAATGACATTGCAAACACTGAGGCTACAGAAACTGAAGGTTTGCATTTAGAAACTGTAGATAGTAATTCTGAAATCACAAACTCACAAACAGAGAATCACCTCGAGGTAAATGAAGACGTTGATAACAACAATGACTTAGAGGTTGACACTACTGTTGATCAAAAAGATGAACCTGCAGAGGAGGAAATAATTGATAATAACGATGAGGAGAATAATGATATTGAAGACGATTCAGAAATTGCACCTTATGAAGGTGAAAAGGACATTTTAGGCAGTTTGTCTAACGAGTTGATTGGGTTTATGGACCAGGAAATAAGTAAGTTAAATAAATCTGTAGAGATGACTGATGCCGAAAATGATCACAATGAAACTGAATCTACTTTAGAATGTGAAGATAAGGGTGCAGTAGTAGAAGATAGGGTATCGATCGACGATCAGAAAGAAAATGAAATTGTCAGCGAAGATAAGGAGGCAGATATAGATGATGTAAACGATCAAATAATTACAGAAGTGGATTTAACCCCAATCAATCATGCCAAACTTTCGACGCTCTGCTTGAAAACAGGGAAAATAAACCACGATAATCTGATTCAAAATAATGACGAAAGTAAAAAATCTATAGATGAAAATGATTTTGAAAAAACTCACGCATATCATACACATATTGATAGTCCAGATGATACCAGTAATGTTGGTAGTTCAGTTAAAAATGAAGAATTGAGCGACAATGGTGAAGAATTATCTAAACAAATATTTTCTGAATTAGGGTCTACAAGCCATATAACTGAAGACATCACAAGCACTGAAATACCACATGAAAATCATGAACAATTGAAAGGCGAAGAACCGGCTGATTCCATTGTTTCAGATTCCCTTCAAACAGAAACTGATGAGAATGAACTAGGAGAAGAAGAATGCGCTGATAAAGATGATAACTTGGCAGTTGTTGACTCTGCAGCAGATACATATCTTGGTGATGAAGTGAACAACGATGAAACAAGTGAAAACAGAGAAGATATTTTATTTGAAAATACATTTGAAGGGATGGACTTGTCAAATATCGAGCAAATAGTTGAAGATTTTATTGCCCTTGAGAAGTTTCATACCGAAATAGTCAATAATGCCATGTTGACTTCTGGGAATAAACAATCAGTTAATCTGAATGAAGAAATGATTTCGAATGAGGAAGACTATTCGCAGACTAAAGTGAACTCGCCAGAACTTAAAACACACGAATCTACTCCACCCACTAGTGAATATGAAGACGAGTTTAATATCGATAAAGATTCAATAATAATTCAAGACATCGTTTCTCTGAATAATTTTGAGAATAACAAAATAATTTTAATATTGCATGCAGAGATAAACGAAAACATTTCAAAAAGTCGAAAAACCAAAAGATCGATTTCATTGCAAGAACATGAACGTGTTGCAAACACTCACATTTCAGGAACCTCTGTGGATGATTTAATTTTAAATAAATTAACCAATGAGTACAATAAATATCATGATAGTGTTAACGCGAATTCGAGCGAAGTGGTAGAATCGGATAACTCTCAAGATCCTGCTGTTGGCGAACAGGGTCCAATCAATGAGGAAATTAATGCTGTTGAATTAAGCACAGTTTCAAACGATATTCCCGAAGGAACTACCGTAGCAGTAATAGAAGAAACAATAATCGAGACTGATGTAATGGACAATGAAAACTTAGAAACAAAACCATTAAACGAGAATGTGACGGAAAAGCATTCTTCAAACGAACATGAATTTAAAAACGACAGAAAAAGTATTTCTGAAGAAGGTGATGAAACTTATGAAAAGGATATTTTTGAGAAGGCTTCCATTATCATACAAAAGGTCTATAGAGGTTTTCGTGTTAGAAAAAATATGAAATCGGATTCTGAAGCCAATGAAAGAAACATAAGCCGAAGTGATAGTACAGAGGATGCAATTTTTGAGAAAATAGAGGTACGAGTAACTAACTTACGTACTTTATTAAAATTTTTGCAATGCCATTGAATTTTTTGTAGTTTATCATTGTAATTTAATAGTATTTTTCTTTCAGGAACCTATTTTGGAAGTTTACAATAAATCAGATTCAGAATCTGTCGACATAGATTTAAAAAGAAGACTTAATATTCTTTTGAGATCAACATCTTATCATTCTCCAATAGATAGCAAACTGTACACAGTTTCGGAAGAAAAAAATCTGTCCTCAACAGATGAAGAATCATCGACCTTTTCTAGCGCAGCTACAAAGATTCAAGCAGGAGTACGCGGATTTCTAACTAGACGACATTTTCAAAGAAACAAAACAGGCAATTCGTCCGACACTACAGCACCATCCATTGGAGAAGATAGCAGATCTATAGAAGAATACGTCACACCAGCTGACATAAAATCAAGTATTGATGACTCAATAAATAAAATAGTCGTAACAACATCTACCATTCTGATTGATCATTTAGAACATTTCGATAAAATTGAAACTTCAAGTTCACATGCAATTCCAGACATCAACTTAACAGAAGCTAATAAAGAAAACGAAGAAGTAACAAGAGTGACACAGAATAGGAAGAAGCTTAGAAGAGAAGATGCCATTCAAGTACATTCTCCTTTTAGTAGTGGGGAAACACCAGTAAATAGACAACCAAGTAAAATTAGCGAGGACGATGAACAAATTGGAGAATTGGCACAAAGTATAATTTCCGAAATAGAAACAAGCAATTACACCCCTGTGGTACATATAAAACAAAGTGCAAATAGCCCTTCACCTGCAAATAACGAGGGTAATTTGGATGGGTCTAATGGTGACTCTAAAAGCAATTCAGAGAAGGATATTACACCTGAGGTTAGTAGAAATAAAAGTTATAAGAATGTGATCTTGGTATACATTGTTCTATCTGTAACGCTTCTTTTAAATTACTTTTTTAATTACAGATCGATGAAACTCGGGATGGTTTTCAGTCCTTAGATATTGAAGAATACGGCTCAAAGGTATCGAAACATCAATTAGATAAGAATGATTCGGATGCATTAATGCAATATGATGATTCCTCAAATTCAGACAGCAACGAGCCACCTGCTACCGGAAATTTGTTTTACGATAAAAGAATTCCAAGAAAATTGCCACGGTATCTTAGTGCTGACATAGAAACTCTAGTATCGAAACACAAAGTGGATGAAATTGACGAGACTGTCGCAGAGATAAATGAAGAAGACCACGGCAATACTGAAGATGGAACCGATGTTAATACTGAAACTATGGCAAAAGAGGGCGAAGTGGAAGGAATTTTACATTCTGGAGAATTTCACGATACAATTGTGTTACCAACCAAGATTATTAGGAAGGATGACGTTCTGAAAGGTGAGTAGGTATGTACATTTTCATATTAAACCTAGAATCTTTTGTGTTAGAATGCAACCAATTAGTCTCAAACGTAGACGACACATTTCATTGATAGAATATTGTAAAGTGTGTATTAAAATTAATAAAACTGCGCACAGATGATGGCCAACGGAGTGGTGAGAATGATGAAAATAGATACTAACAATAACAGCGCATATTTGAGTTAGTAACTATGTTCACCTTGCCTTATATTGTATGTGTCTATGTGAAGATTATTAATACTTTCTACATCACAATATTAGTTTACGACACTCTGACTGAATGAACCTGAAACTTTTCAAGGGAAATTAGTTTTTGATATAATAATAGCACACGTGCTCCCTATGTTATAATATTGTATGTTGGTTTATGAATCATTGGATCAGTATGACGGTATAATAATATATTCATGTATAGTCCAGTAATGTATGTGGGATGTGAAATATAACAGGCCTGTAGTAATGTTTAGAGTCTGCTATGGCTATCCCCACTTGCATCCACCGTAATATTATGTCTGACAACACAAGATGCTAAATTGTAAAGGCAGCCAACAGCACTGATGATGTTCTATTGATTCTGATGGCCATTATCTAATTGAGCAGCCGCAGCTCCTGGTATATGATTTAGTCATTAACTAACACGATCATAAAGCATAGTGCTATAGTTTATAACAATGTCTAATTGTCTAATGATCTAACTTCATCATAATTCATTCGTTAAAACACTAAGTAGTAATATTACAATAATTATTTTATTAGTTGCGATGACGACTTGTTGTCTTGTTTCCAACTTATATTTTGGGATGCATTCATGAGAGATTATAGCATACTTACATAAAATAGACCTAAAACTTCATCAAGTTATACCTATCATTGGATTGATAAATGTGTAGTAGATACCGTACTACTACATTAGAACTAGTACTTGATCCTTCCGTGAGCGCCTTCTGAAAATGTTTGTGCTGCATTTATGTAATGTCTAAGAGACATGCTCAGCAGCTCAGGAAGTCATAATAATAAAATTTGTTGGGTTCATTGAGGCCTTAATGATAGGCAAAGTAGTTTATTATAGTAAACTAACCCCAACTAGGTCTTCGATAAATGAATTATTGGTCATTAATTGTCCATCTGTAGAATCAACACATCTGGTATCTATACTTCAACTATGACACCACTGTACTGTACCATTTCTTCTCATACATAATAATATTTTGAATGTTGCCAAATTTGACTAATTACCAATGAGGCAATCCTTGTCGACGTACTATTGAGCATACCTTAATGAAATGTCTGCCGTATTTATTCACGTAAGTTAGAATTTCTTGAGCGTCGATTTTTCGTAAAACAATATCAACAATTTGTTTTAATTTACAATTGTTTGCTTTTTATTTGACCTGACGTACCCCCATGTCTAGACCAGACAGTTAAATAGGTCAGTATATTTTAACTTCAGCTCTTTGTATCATAGAATTGTTTATTATATCATTCAATACAATATTTTTAATGTTTGGTTATTGATTTTGTCTCTGCAACAGTTTTCACTATAATAATATTTGTCTAAGTTCTCTCCTGGTAATCGTCAAGTCATTTGTATAACTTATCCTACGTATCTAATATAAATAATATGGTGAATAATATTCTTTCATTTGTTTATAATACATATGATGTATTAATGTGTACAATGAAAATAGTTTAACACGAAAAACTCAACTTGAAAAATGTGTTAGCTTGAAATTTTACCATAGTCTCAATCAAATCCTCTAAACTTTTCCCGCGTCTTTAATGCTCAATGGCATGATCAAATTTTAGAAATAGGGTTACATTTTTGGGGACAATATCACTTATTTATTCTAAAAAACGTTTAATAGTAGTCAGTACGAGAACAAATTTTTTGATCAACTTTCGGGAAGCGAAATATTTTCTTAGATTATTTTTTTTTCAGGATTCTTTCAAGATATGAAAGATCTGTTACGGTAATTCACTAAAGATAGCTTCAATATATTTTTTTCAAAGGATACTTAGTAGAGTTTTCGAGTTATTTGTTCTGAAAAATCCACTTTCGCTACACCCTTTCGCTATACCCTTTCAGTATTTTACATGAAAAAATGTAAAGTTATCCAGGATTTCATGTTAACAGTTTCCCACTGTATACATTTATTACACTATTTTAACAGTTACATATTTTGTTTAGAATCAAACGAGAAAATATTTGAAGCCAATATTTACATAAGTTTGGCGTAGTGCCCGTAACTTTTAATGCTGTGTATTTTGTGAAATGTTCATCTCGAATATGACGAGTTGCAATCATAGATTGTGTGACATGATTCCTCTATGACGACTTGACTACGTCACATTTTACTTATTCGTAACAATATTATATAAGACATTTCATATGATTTATTTATGAACCATCTGTCGACAACATATATTTTCATTTCCTAGAATTGCTTTACACGTAGGTCTTCTTCTACAGCTGTCTCTCCACTGCCTCTTCCAAACATACGTTTTCCAGTAAGTATTTTCAGTTGTCGCCTTGTTCGTTTTTCCTCTACAAATCTCTTCTGTGGCCTCCAACACCTCTTTTTTCTACCATGGTCTCTATTTTATAAGCTTGTGTGTCCATAACCCACTATTGTCTTGCCTCGCAATGTGCCCTGGCTACATCCATTTTGGTCTAGCTGTACATTGTTCAAATCAAGATGTCCACATTGTCTACAACTCGAGTTTTGGGTCTGATTTCCTCATTTCTTATTCTGTCCCCGAAGCCCACACCGAGCATCTGTCTGTAATTTGTGATAGGATCAGACACATTAATTAAAACATTTTTAAGCACATTAAAAAATATGTGAGGCCTAATGGCTAATAATATAACATTATTTAGATTCTTAACCATTTAATTTCAAGATAAATAATATGCTTACTTACATAAAGACTTCTTCTTTGCCTATTATCAAATTTCATGATTCGCGAGGGTCTAACTATCACCAGAATATTTGCAAGATAATCGTTCATCTCAATAGTATTTTTGCACGTTTTCGTTAGAGCTCCTTGCACACCACTCTGAAAGAGATCCAGAAAATCACGCGAAATTCTTCGAAGTACCTCCTCCCCGCCCTAGCGTTTGTTTGAAAATTTAAATTCACGTAAGTTTCGGGTGGGATAGTTTTTAAAAAGTACGAAAGTGCAAATTACTGTCTTTTATATTGCGTATATTATTGAGTGATTTGACTTACTGCACTCCTAAAAGATGTAAATATGTAGATAAAAATAATATCATGTACCTAACACTATGCAAGATAGACACACATTATTATACTATACACTTTGTGATAGCTACACTTACATACATAGTGTAGTACCAGATTCTGTACTAAGATCAAGATCAATCTCTCTATGACGCGCGCAGTTTTAATTGAATGTTTTGCTAACGATCCCATATCAAAGAGATTATTATTGGCTATTTTAATTTTTGCGTCAGTATTTGGCGAGTTATTATTTTGGGCCTTTTTATAGCGGGTAATAAAAACTATATAACATTATATACATACATACGTACACTCTTGACCCAAAGGAAGTTCTCAATTCCTAATACCAATCTACAACGAAATTATTTTGCTAGGCAAGTTGCAAATTTTCTTATTATTCAATAAATACTCGTAATTATATATAATCATAGAAATGGTAGATCCTCGATGTTGAAGTGTTTAGGGGTTCATGAAGACAGATTTGTTTTTAAAATTTAATGATCATTAGTACAGTGAGGTGATAAACTTCTCAAAATTTCATAATCTTTTTTATTTTGCCGGCACTAAACTGTTTCATTTTACAGGTTTTATAGGTAAGCTTCGATATATTTTTTAATTGTTTCACATAAGATTTATTGAGAACCTAGATTGACGGAGTACATTATGAATTAGTGGAAATCTTTGCTGTGAAAACTTTTGGAAAAAGAATTTAAATAGATTTTACAAAAATAGTGGGATGTGGGTATATAACGTGACGTATATGTGATTCATTAGGAGAAGATCCAATCTTAATTCTGCAAGCATGAAATATGTTTCAGTTTTACTAATTTCGCATTATATATAACACTATTGTTGTTTTCCCGGTATTTATTTACATAATAAGTAATCCGGATATACGTAGGTAATGTAGTGTAGGTATGTGGTGAACTCTACTGTTTCATATAAATAAAACTATATATAAAACAAATAATTAAGTTGGTAGTGATCGGCCTATCATTAAATTTGTATAAATAAATAAATAAATAAATACGGTAGGTCTGTATAAAGACCATTACTTCTTATTAACAGAGACGAGGCAAGGGAGTGTGCAAATTTTTTGGAGAAACCAAATGGTTAAAAATTTAACACAGATTTTTTTTGTAGTACGTAGGTATATGGAAAAGAGTTTCCGCTTGAATAGGTAATAAATTATTTAAAAATTATTCATTTTACTTTTTTAATTACGTATTTTCATGATTCCGTAGATGAGGTGGTCACATCTTCTTTTTGTTTTTCGGATTTACCGTGTGTTGATTTTTGTTGTCTAACTTTCGGCTCTTGTGCTGGAGCCATCTTCAGGACAAAAGAGTCTTTGGCCGAAAGCACGACGAAAAAAAAAAAACAAAATTTACTTAAGTATTTAGGTAAATTTTGTGAATATTGGATGACATAGGAACTAGCGTTCCTTCATCATCCAGGGTAAGTGGGAGGAAGCAAACCTTAATAGGTAATTTCGTTTTCAAAACCTATCAAGCCAGCCGTAATTGTGTCATATTTTCCCAATCGTATACTAAGTCAACATGAATTAATTATCTTAAGTAATACTGCAGCCCTCATTGAAGTCATAATGCGCCTACAGGCTACACAATACACAATCAATAATAGAATAGGTAGATTTAGGTAAGTAAATTAGGTATTTTCTCTGGTACCTTCTCTTCACATGATAGCGGATGTGGATGCGAGGTTAATTGAAGTGATACACGAGAATAAATCTCATTTACTGGCCATGTACTGTATACTTTACTTATATCTAATTTTGCGCCAGATTTGCAGTAAAATGCGTAAACACTATGAGCAACAATGTAGGACATTTAACAATGCTGTGTAGATTGAGCATAGGATGTTGTAGAATACATTGCAGATATTTTAGTACTAGAAATATCTATGTACTTACGAATTTAATGAATGAACTAGGTATGAATGAATATGTAGGTACATACCTTCACTACCTATTAAATGTATTAATAGTGTTAACGTACCTACCTATACCTATATTATGTGAGAGTGTGGTACAAAATTACGAGAGTGTAGGTGCTTTTATTTCATGAAACATAACGACCACTAAGCAAAATCTTGGACAGCACTATCAAGCCTGAAAAAATAAGCTATTATGAGTGACTTATATGATTCATTTCGCGGATCAAAAGGTCGTGACTTGTGACGTCACGGTATAGCAATTATAAAAGCGTGTAAAACAGACGTTATTTTCTATTGAATATCGCGTCTTTCAGTTGCCCTAAAACATAAATAATACACACACATAAGTACGACATAACAATCGTAGACTAAATCCACGTCGTTATATGAACTAAAGTGGAGTTCAACACACCACCGATCACTTGATAATATGTATTTTTATCTTGACCTTTAAGTTTACGAGGGCAATGTCAATGTCCTCTTCTTGGAAACCTCGAAACACTTTACCATGTTAACCAAGTAACTACCAACTCACCCCATACAGACATTACAATACAGACCACCACTATATAGAAAACAGTGTAAGCTGATTTGGATTACTTCACCCCTTTGTAGGGTTGATAGGGTTGTCGGACCAGAAATCAAAATTCCTACTACTAGGTACTCAATAAGTTTAAATTGGAAAACGGATATTAATTTCCATGTTGTTCGTTCTTCGGGTCACCTTACTGCGAGTCAAGTGGTTGAGTAACCGAGCTTTCGGCAGCGATACTACTCCCATCTTCAGGGTCGAACAACATGAAAATGGAATCATCGAGCTGCGAAAGCCTACAAGATTATTTGGATATTAATTTAATCGGATTGATATGTAAACTTTAAAACATTTTTATTTTCCCTTTGAGAACGTTATAAAAAATAGGGAAATAGAGTTTGTCTCGTAGAAGTATTTATCATAGCATCGAAATAAGAAAAAAATTGGGTAAACTTATAGAACGAACGAGTTATTGGAGATTTTCAAGATATGACTATTTTTACGTTATGCGAAATACTGTGACTAACTGGTAACGATTAAAATTGTTCTTCAGTCATTTGGTCTCGTGAAAAGTGATATAATATGAAGAAAATTATGTCCCTAAACCCTTGCCCTTTATGGGTATATATTGTATGCAATATATTATTATACCTGCGTCGTTTTATCAGGTGAACCTGTGGAAAAGCGTTAGTTATATACCCTGCGAATAACTTCATTATTCAAGATTTGGGTGATAACCGTATAGCTAACTATCAGCACGCAACAAATCAAAATGTCGTAAATCATTTTGTTAACCGTATTTTATAAGATTTCTTATCACGACTTAATTAATCAAGTTCAACCTAACATACTGAACTTTACGTAGACGATCTGTTAATAAATTAAAGGATCTAGGCTTGCGAATACTCCGAACTGAAATACGTAACAATTGATTTAAAGAAAAGTAACGGATGAGGTGGTATGACCTAGTCATAAATTGACGCAGCTAGAAATAACAATGTTACTTAAGAAAAAAGATTTTCCGCATCCCCTGCACCCTCATTAACTTACAGCGTCGGGATAATACAGAGCCCGATTTTTTGACGTTTAAATTAATACCTAGTACCTATGCTTCAGCGAAAACCTGAAATATTGGAAAATAATAAATGGGAGGGAGAGGGAAGAAAATTATGATTTATAAAGTAGAATCAGCACTAGGTGTACTCGTTTGATGAAAATATAATGTATTTGTGTATTTATTGAAACCTTTTACTTGTAATGTATAGAGCTTCTGCTTTTTATTTGCTTATTGAAACATTCTTGTATTGTTTGTATTGTATTGTATTATGTTTATTGTAATAATGTCTTAATTGTTTTGTATTTATTCTAGAATTTGATGCTGTTTTACTGCTGCTTTTGATATGGAAGTAATTGCAATTATTATTAAAAAAGTATTGTCATATCAACCAAATGTATTTAGCCATATAATACCTAGACACATGGCACAATAAGTAAATCTACACTCAATTGGATATTAAATACACGGTTTTCCTTTATAACAAACCACCAGATGCCAAAATGTATTGAGGGTTGAGATATTCTTGTAAATTCTTTCGATAAGATTGTCAAAATTGGGGGTATGTAAATGCAACAGTCTATTTTAGGTGTTGTTGTAGAATCTATGTTAGTCTCTCAGCACATATTCATACTGGATATAGACATCAAACACAATTCATTTTTGTAATATTTACTTACGCTTACTTACATATCTATATCATGCATGCATCATTAGCTATATACAACTCAAGTAAATCAAATCATGGGAGGTTTTTAAATCGATGGCCTATCTTTCTTATTTCGAGTAATTCTAAAATATTTCAGCAAACCTCAGCACTATAAGGCTAATTCATCCACACTCTGACTTATTTTTCACCACTTTCCTTTCTGAAAAATTATATGAGTTGTTTCAAGATATCACCGAAAAAAAAATGAAAATCCAAATCAGTTGCTACTTTTTTCTTGTGTGACTATCACATACTACCCCTTAAAATATTAGAATAAGGAAGACAATATACCCTGTAGCAAATGTTATCAAAATGTTCATAATATTTGTATACTGCTCAGCTTGTTTCAATACAATGTTGTACATATTGCCATTCTATTAGCATTATTAATCAATAGATTTTGCATTGATTGTATCGCCAACTCATTTAAGACGTCGCTCATGAATCAATAACAATCAATCATTTCATTTCAATGCGAGTAATTGAATAAATTGGTAAACTGTTTCATGTTGCATGTACCATAACATAACATAACAATAATACTACATCTTATTTATAATGGTAGCATCTTTCAAAATATATTTACGTAGCCTAGATGTAATAGCTGTACATATCATCCATCTAGGTACTCAGGTTCATTGTTTTTTTATCTACTCGTAAATTGTGAGATGCTAAATACGTGTACACCAGAAGTTTCAGCCTAAACAAAAATTACACCCAGGGCCGTAGCCAGGGATTCATTTCGAAGAGGGGGGGGGGTTCGAGCTCTGGATTAGAGGCAATAAGTAAAAACCATGTAAGTCACCAACCTCGAAGTGAGGGGGCACAACTAATAAGCCAAATAAATAAAAAGTAGTAAATAGCGCCGCAGGCGAATGTTTATTCAGAAATGTGTGAATTGATGAACCTGAACGAATCGGGAAATTTTGTCATGAAACATAAGAATGAGGTAGATAAAAACAGAATCGTTTAAAAGTCCAGTTTATTTTTGGTGAACAAACACTCACTTCAGTTAGGTTAGCGCCGCAGGCAATTTGTTTTAAGGAAACAACTGTGATTTAATGGATTTTACAATAATTAATTATTGAAAATTCACGACATGATGAAAAAACGATGCGTCTAGCTACCTAAAACGACTAACTACCTACATGATTAGTATCTATATTATTCAGTTGCTGAAAGGCAGTAACCAGATCCCCATATACGCCACGTATGGTACCTCTAAACTTATTTGTTCTAGGTCTGTTCTCCCCGAAAGGATTGGAACTTGAAGTGGCCACGGTGGCTTAATGGTAAAAATACTCGATATTTATATATATTCACGACATCTTGGGTTCGACTCGCTACAGTAATTCCAGCACTGTGACCATAAAACTCCTGCCATTGTTAAATTAGTTTGGCAGGTGCTATGTTCTAAACAAATTACCTAATTATACATTATTACTGTGAATACTGATAAGAAACAATCCAGATTTACTAGATTTTATCACCTTAATTAATGTGTTGGTAGTTAATTACCTAGAGATTACATGTTAGGACCCGTTATCACTAAACTTACCTACTTGTGATGTCACATCCACATCAATGACTAGGTATACATGTCACATATTATTATTGAGATTAGGATAAAATAGATAATTTTTACGCCATCTTGCTGTCATAAAACCAGTAATTTTTTGTAATTGCTTAATGAGATATTATTAAGTAGATAAATATAATAAAAACTAAAACCCACTATATGAAATTCATTGTAATATTTTGTATAATTAAAGACAAATTTAGGATCGTAAAGTCTCAATGCCGCCAGTCTCATTATTTTCATATTAAGTACAATTCTGTAACTTATCAGCGCAGTCCCTATAGATATAATGCCGTCCTAAAAGGCAAGAACGAAAATGCCGCACCCAAAAATATGTGTAAATTAATAGATAAGTTCCTAGATAACCTCGGTATCAGTTTTTAAATACACAGTAGAGAGAGAAACTAAGATTTCATAATATTGATTTGGCATTGAAACAAGTAAATATCATCGCATGCGACATTTTTTATACCAAGCATTAGTTTAGTGGTTGGTTGGTTCGTAACTTTAGTGGTTGGTTGGCAGATATTGCCTACGGCAATAAACCCGCCATTTGGGAGATATGTTTTCTTTTCAATAAAGATTTTTTTATTATTCATTAGTATTCCGTATTAGATTTACCGCCCCTCTAGAGTACCGCCCTTAGGCTTTGCCTAACTTGCCTATTTGGTGGGGACGGCCCTGATCAAGCGTACACACTATCGTTTTGTCAATCATATCATAGCAATATAAATTTAAAACCACTTTTTTTTTGTTCACTAATGTATACAATTGGGCGCATTATTTCACCAATTACCTACGTCACTGGATATTTGTCTGTAATATGGAGTATATTTGCATTTTAAGTTCAGAATACAAGTTTTTAGTGACGCGTTGACAGATATCGACTTCCTGAGATTTCCTCGTGTGGTGTAATCACAATGTCATAAATTTATTTCTGAAATAATATAGTAGGTATTAAATTAAGGTAGAAATGTTATTTATTTTAAGCATGATGAAAACTGTAACCTCCTGTCCTTGGTATAATAATATGGATAATATTTTAGAAGGCAGTACACTACGACCTCTGATATACATACCTTCATGTTACTGAGTTACTCAAATTTGAAATGCAATGTCTTTGGAAGATACTCGAAAGACTATAATGTATGGGCGATTATAAATGGTACGCTCTTGATACTATAAAAAATTGACCAATTCTATGTTATTTTTCAAATTCTGAGGCAACAGTTCTGTTCGAGTTTCAGGGTAAAGGGCGATTCCTTTTGAATCCATAGAATTTTCAGCATTCTGGAAAGTACACCTTACACTGTGATGTTAATGAAATGCTATTGATGTTTACTCGTCATTGTGTCTTACACTCGGCCCGAGTCCTGATTATCAGTTACATTTTGTCATATTCATATTAGTTAAATATTTCATCTGCACTGCATGCTATATGGTACATCACTATCAAGTATCATTAGTGATATACATATTACTAAAGCACGGTTCATATACCTTTGCTCGTATTTCAACTATGTGAGGAGTTACAACAAAATTGAAGACCTTTCTCGTAAAACCTCATGCCATACCTCATTTGTCATTGTAATGAAAATTTTCATGTACCTTGTTTTTTCGAAAAATTGCTGTTTTGTCATTTGTCAGAACCATGTTTGTCTCTCGTATGATAATAATTAATAACTATTGTTATTCAATAACAGGGTATAAGAATCTCGATAAACGATATTTTTATACAAATGGAGTTTTATGAAAAAGATCTTCAATTTACGAGTAAATCCTCTAGCAGTTTTCAATTTGTCCGAAGAATTCAAAACAAAAAAAAAGCACAGACATGGATACGATGTAACAATGACCGAAGAATGGCAGCAATTTCAAACATAATCGGGGTTTGAATGTGAAATGCATTAAATTACTCAACCCATATTGACACAGTATTTATTTGCATCCATCTCCCACTTTCCATCTTTCCATACTTCAGCAGTTCCACATATAATATTCTACCTATATAGTTCCACGTCCGATTTAGAGTTTAAGTATGACCTTCACCCCATTTCACACGCTTGGAATATTTCTGATTTTATATAATACTTACATACATATAACTAATCGCTCATCTCATCTCTTCATATTACTTGGAACGCTATTTATCTCTAGAAGATTCTAATGCCATGTTAAATGAATTTTCATGCAAATAACGTTATATAAATTATGTATATCAGCATAGAGATTCCTAAAATAGCAATTGTAGCGAAGCGACTTACGAAACTGATATTTTCTTTTCTCATATTCGAAAGCTCGAGGAACTTCAGCGATTGCAAAATCCATTTTAGTAAATAGGAGTGAGAGAATTCTTTTCTCGAAGCAATAGACTTTTAAAGGAATATGCTTTAATTTTTTTATTATGGTAATAAACTTAGATAATACGCATCATAACATAAAGAATATATTTACCATATTATGTACAGCTACGTTTTACGATTTTTTCAGCGGTGCTGTTTCTAAATGAAAAAAATATTTACATACTAACTGAATTTTATTTGTTGTGCTAGATTTTAAAAAGTTCATGCAATTCACTGTTTTTTGGATGCGTTAAATAAATAATTAAATCTTTATTTCCCAGAAAATGATAATTAATTTCGAAACAACAAAAAAATTGTGAACCAAAGGCGTAGTTATTGCAAAAGTCAAGATTTTCTGAATTTCCTAGCTCCTGTACCTAATAGAAGTCCTACTATTTACGAACATCTTGGTTATGTATTTTATTAGATAGGTATCTTTTGTGCTGGGTACGTTAGGGAGAATTTTTCTCTATCTATGCAATCAATAAACTAAATCAGTCACGTGTAAATAATGTCATGATCAGTGTATATATCTATATTTCAGAGGTATGTAAAAGTGTACATTTCATGGCTGATTTACTTTCCAATACTTACATTATATTATGTAGAGTATCTCTATACATATTCTGATTCTATAAATATATTTTCCGTAACATACGTAGGTATATTTACGTAAGTACCCACAAGTAGTTTTATCTCAACAGATACACAGCAAAGGATGGACCTTCCATCAGGCTTACGACTTCTTTACGACGTACTTTACACTAAGTAGTAACATTCACCTATTCCAGTCCATCCATCTGATGCCGCGCCCGGTAATCAAACCCAGAACTCCAACCTTTCAAGCCGGTACTCTACCGCTGTGCTATGAAGGCTGGCAGATTTGCTGTGTATCTGTTGAGATCATATTGAACTACGACATGTAGAAAATTTCGATGTTCTTATAGAACACTAGCTGAGTTACCCGTACTTCGTAACGGCAAATTTGATCGGTGCAGTAAATCGACAGTATGACACACATATAGGTACATCCAGCAATGTTCGATTATTCTGCACAACTTACTTCTAGGTTTTACTAAGTTCGTTTCACCTTCCAGAAGGTTCGAATATTATTCATTCTCAGAATTTTCTAGAAGGTTCTACAATGTTCGATAAATTTCCGGAAATTTCCAGATGGTTCTAGAAAGCTCGTTTCATTTCCACAACCTTCCAGAAGGTTCGCATTCTATTTATTGTCACAACTTTCTAGAAGGTTCCGCAATGTTCGATTAATTTCCTCAAATTTCTAGAAGGTTCTACAATGTTCGATTAACCTCTACAATTTTCCAGAAGGTTCTACAAAGTTCGCCTTGTTTCCACAGCCTTCTAGAAGATTCTACGTGATTCTCTGAGCGCTTGGATTCCTTCGTTCTGATAGAGCCTCCCACTATCACTTGTCCGATTCAAAATTTGACAAAAGATCTGTGTTCTGCTTGTGAAGATCTTTCACAAGACACCAAACACGGTGGTATGCGGTGACCGGATCCTCTCGATCACTGGGTGTCTCCCGATGGCTTGAGCTGGACAAAATATAACTTGCGATCTGAATTTATTTTCCAATGCCCTTTCATACGATACCACACACGGCCCTATACAACCCTTGGATCCCCTCATCAGCAAAATTTCTCAGAAGGTTCTGGAATTCCAGAAGTTTCTACCACACAGTATTCGTTTCCAGATAGCAAGGTATGTGTATACCAAGTTTGGTCGAAATTACTCCAGGCGTTCCAGAGTTATGGTGGAACAAACATACCCACATACATACCCACATACATACATCCATTTTTATTATATGTAATAATAGTCCGAGAGCCCGCTGCTTAATTCATGACGTATCTGTTTTTTGATCGAAATGTGGTACAAATGATAGCTTACCAATAGGGTTTTACATCGCACTAGGGTTGCCTATCAAAATCTTGCCGCAACCCCCCTTGCCCCCCCCGAAAAGGTCCCTCTTCGCGGTTTTTTGCATTTTGTAGGAATATGGTAAGAGATAGAAGAATGTAGTCAATCACAAAAATAATCCTTGCTAAATTCTCTACAAAAAATGTTAAGTTAATTTTTTCATAGGACTAGTAGTTTACCCGTAATGGTCGGTCGAAAAACAGGATATTTTTTGAAAAAAAAAAAAAAAATGATTTTTTTTCTTTCACATTCTTTCACCCATTATCACTAACATTTTATGGAAAAAAATATTTGGCCTGCGGCGCTTTATCGCTGGTTATTTTATGAAAAACTATATTTTAAGAATTTTCGTCACTGAGTTATATTGCAATAACTCCTAAATTAATTGATGTATTAAAATAAGTTATAGCTCATTTTGTAGCTAAGACTATGGTAATTAATTCGTTCTTTGACTATTTTCCTGTAGCTCTTATCAATTTTCAACCAGTTCAGTTTAAATTCATTTTTTTAGTTTTAAAAATGAATTTTGGTTTTGGACCGGCTATTGCGGGTAAACTGCTAGTTCTATGAAAAAATTGATATAACATTTTTTGTAGAGAATTTAGCAAGGATTATTTTTGTCATTGACTACTTTCTTCTATCTCTTACCATATTCCTATAAAATGCGAAAAACCGCGAAGAGGGACCTTTTCGGGGGGGGCAGGGGGGGTTGCGGCAAGATTTTGATAGGCAACCCTAGTGCGATGTAATACCCTATTGGTAAGCTATCATTTATACCACATTTCGATCAAAAAACAGATACGTCATAAATTAAGCAGCGGGCTCTTGGACTATAAGATAAATTGTGATTTTCAAAATAATCAGATAAGTAAGTCTAAGTACCTACCTCCTGACGTTGTATTCTTAAACTCCGTTTTCTTCACTCTTATAGTTCTGTAGTTTCTCTCACCCCTGGAGTGGTATCACTAAATGACTAAACTGATCCATTGTGATACCTATACCTATACGTGATATACCTAAAGGCATCGAGTGCTTTCTAAACTCCTCTATTAGAGTCCATGCAAACTCGTATTTTTCCACTACAAAATGGAAAAAAAGTCCAATGTTATAACAGTCATGAAAGTTTGTAATTTTATGAAAATGTAGGATTTTCTCTCAACAAAATTATATAGGCTGGCATGCACTCACCATGGTGAGCGTAATGCGTATCAATTATTGAATGATCTCTTCCAGACTGTCTGCAACCCAGCGAGATTAGGATGAGTGCTTGTGTTTTTTAAACATCAGGCACAAAATTTAACACATTTCAGTCGGTCTCTCCGTTCTGAGGATCACATCGTTGCCGCGGCTGCCTGGTAGGATTGTTAATTAATGTGAATAATTTTGATATTTTCATGATGGTATAGAAATGAGTATAATGACGCAGCTGGTAATATAAAAAGAATAAAATATTAACAAAATAACATGGCGGTATTGTCTCCCTCATTGATCTTACTTTATTAGACTAAATTGGTTATTAAAACCACTTGAGTTACCTTACCTACTACATCAGCTATTATGTACATCTATTTATTATTTATTAGTACCTATACCAAATAATTATAACATTGAATTACTTACATTACAATATAATATTCAATTGACGTCCATTGGTATTCATTTTACCAACCGATGCTAAAACCAACAGAGGAGAATTTTGTAAAGTTTAGTATTTTTTAAGTACTTAGTTCGTTCAATGCGAAGCATACTATTTCTGTACTTACACAGCTCAGCACAAAGGCTAATCGCTGAATAAGTAAATAAATATAATACTTTTACCTAATAAGAAAATAAATGTTGAAGGGTAAAATCAAGTAAGTACCTATGTATGTCTTATGCTTCCATGAAGAATCTAAAATATACTTCCTATTGTAAGATGAACATTTAACAATTATTGGCTAACATTTTACCACGAGATTTTTTAGGGAAAAGGAAGATGATATAATAAATTGACGCGTTTAGTCAAAGTCAAACAGATTATTAGCAAAAGCATATTTAATAGCGTCCTCCAACCGTCCATATTAAATTCCATATGATGGAAAAAACCATCTATGTATTTTTAAGTGTTAATTTTTCATACAAATTTTGTCTATTAGTTTAATAGTTTACACTTTCAATAACGCATTTACAGTCAATGTCCGGAAAGCGGTCATTCTCAGGATTAACAAGTCAAATTATTGATGACAATGCGTATAGCGTGATATAATTTTATTTGAAGTTAGATAAGCCAGTGGTTTTGGTGATTATTATATGAATTATATGAATCATAATGTTTATGATTTTTTATTTCAAATTGCAAAGCAACTCATGAATCAAATAATTAATTCCCTTTATTGCGCAACAGTTAATGGTACAATACGTAGATAAATGTTGCACAACCCGTATTGAGAAATATTTTGAATGACTAACTATAGTCATAAAAGTTTGAAACTAAATTGACAATATAGTTGACTTTACCTTTAACAAATACTAACTATTTTATGTACAAAACTAATAGTGGCCTATGGAGTATAGATTGTAATTTGTGAACAAAATATTGATGTTTCAAATTATGTCAATTTTCTTGATGCACCAAAAAATGTAAATTGAAAATTTAAGATACGTAAGTAGGTAGTACGTATCTCGATGATGCATACATATATCACGAAGTAAAAATAATTCGGTTAGGTATATTCCATGGATCGGTCCAAGTTAGCTTCTAGAACTATTATTTTTAAGACCGATCGAGTAGGTATATGTGCGACATGATTTTGATACTCAAAATCACCTCAAAATAGGATAACACCAAATTATTTGGGTTCAGTCAACGACAATTTATGCATTTTTCAAGTAGCCCTGAAATGGCATTTTCTTCGGCTACGTGTAATAAAATCGTTTTGCGTCGGCTAGCAGAAATTACCACTTTGCAATAAGCCCGCCTTTTGGCATATTGTATGTATGTTTAATAAAGAGTATTTTATTTATAAAATCACGCCAATGTAACTAGAAGGTGACTTTTGAATCTAAAATGTTAATGACTTCAAATTCTCCCTACATGACATTTTGTTATAATTTTAATAATATAATATTCTGTATATAATTATTTACTGTGCTACATTAGATATAATAATATTTTGTTGTTCGTCCTGTTATCTTTTATTGATTCAAGGAAAAGCTTCTTATCTTCATGCAATCAAGTCATAAAATCACCTTAGATATAAATTATAATGCTGGTGTTTTATGATTTCAGATTCCTAGATACGGTTCTGGATATAGAACGAAAACATTACGTTGGTCCCCTTCCAACTGGAGTAGTGGTTAATGCGTTCGTCTTATAATAAATGTATTGTATAGTTGTGTGGATGTTGAGCCGAGAGTAAACTGATGTAGACATAGATCAAGTACATAATATACATACCTATTATTAAATGCCATAATAATCATATCGGCAAGAGGAGAGCGGGAAAACACGCCATTTCATTCCACATTCCCGCCAAAGATACCGGAGAGTGCGTGCATCTACTTAATTTGTATTCAAGTTTAAATTTAAATTCGGAAATCGTTCTCTAATACTTTGTAGTAATAATAAGATATTTTCATTCTAATATAAATAATAATTCCGTTTTAAAATTAAAAAACAACATGGAAGATGGAAAGCAAAGTGTTACCATTGAGGATCAGAGTGCAACTAAAATTCAAGCCGGAATTCGAGGATATTTAGTTAGAAAGCAGCAAAAGTTGGCTAAGGAGGCCGCTACAAAGATTCAAGCGGGATACAGAGGATTCAAAACTCGAAAGGAAATGAAAATCGCGCGTCAAACCACATAATAATGGCGCATCTTTTATCAAATCTACTTATAAATATAAATTTAACCCTCCAAGTGTTACTTAGTACATTTAATTCCATCATTCCAAATGCAGAAGATCATAAAACGGTGTTGAACATCCGAATACTTTTTATATTCATTGTGTGAAAATTCAATACATCAATAATTATATAATTCATGTCTACTTATATCGTTTATACATATTAAGTTAAGTTTTATAATAGTTATTTGTGTCAGTGTTTGAAAACATCAGCGAAAGGAGATATCCACTCAGTTGGTATACATTTTTTTATGTTATTATTAGAAAAGTACATGTAATTGTTTTTTTTATAACATTCAGTATTTTATTTTGTATGTATTCTAATTTTTATATTTTTTCTGGTTATTTGTATAACGTTTTAAATTTGCTATTTTATGTACACTAAAACCAGAGATTTAGGTGCATATTAATGTTTAAAATCTTTTTCCACGTTATATCTCGTATGTGTATGTATTGATAGCTATCTACTTTGTTTGAATGTTTTATTTTTGAATTAAGAATAGAATGTTGAACGTTTAATACTTTTGAAATAAGAACAGAATGTGGAATGTTTTGAAACAAACAATCGTTGAGTTTAGTGAAAATGTTTTAATATGTTATGTAGATATATATTCCTATTAACCAAAGTAAACTATTTTTGTTAATTATTTAGATATAAATAAAACAAGGAATTAAGATGGATGAGCATACTTAATTCACTTTCCCGCCATATCAATATTCTACTATATTTTTAATGTTATATGATTATCCACTTACTATTTAGATTTTAAGAATGTACCAATATAATATTATATTTTATACAAATATTTTTATAGAGATTAATATGTCCCGATAATTATTTTGTATGTTAGACCTGTGCTCAGTAAGTTTTTTTCATAATTTCAAATATCGAATAGAATAAATTCATTTTTAAAATACTTTTCCACAAAATTTAAATTTCTATTCGTCAGGGTTTGTTTTATTAGCGAGAAAGGTTTGCCACTAAAATATTTAATTAATTTTAATATAAGTACCTAAGTATTTTATAAAATCATATTTTATATTGTCACTGAATACCAATATTTTAGTAAAATACGTATACGCACTTCTAATTAGATACTTACAAATTAATAGATTTTAGGTACTTATAAGAAAATGTTTCATTAAATCATGCAATGTCACCAAAATTTCTATATTTGGGCACAAATATTACTTCAAATAAGTTGTATTATACTAATTGAATACTTATTATACGAGTATTATAATTAAAACAAAACTTTACTTCTCTAAATAAAATATAATTTCACACAACATTGGGTTTTGCGATTTAATTTATTTAAATAAGAGATACCGATACCTTCTGAAACGGAAAAATATGTCGATATTTTTTATAACTACTGGCAATTTCAAAGATACCTTCGTATGAAATTCAAAAAAGGAACAAAGAATGCACCCTCTGGTGCCTAGCTGCCCACTGATTATAAATTACAAGTATGTTTTTAGCCATTTCAAATAATCCGGCTAGCTCAGAGGTAAATTTATATTTCATCTACAGTGACTACAGTGTTTTAACTCCAAAACAGACAGAGAGAACGGCACTTGCTCACACGCCAGGCCAAAAAGGTAGATTAAAAGATATCTATATCAACTCTATTTTCTTGGCTGGGTCGTTCAAAGTATTAAAATATCTTCGCCAGAGACGACCCCCTGCCACTTGCAGTTCTCAGCATAAGTGGTTGGTTGGCAGACATCGCCTACGGCAATAAACCCGCCATTTGATTTTTTTCAATATTTATTTATTTATATATTTATCTCGAATTAGATTGTGCCTTAATATGTATTTAAGGTACAATTGTTAGAAAACGTAGGTAAATGCGAGTTGGTCTTTGCCTATAATTTTTTGTTTTCCTTAGGTAGTTTTACCCATGGGTGTTATGTATGTAAATTGTCTATATTTTCTGTCGAAACTAAAATAATGTATCGCAGTCTGTGGGTTGCCAATGAGAATACAGTCATCTCGTAATGCCCATATTAGAAAAATAATGATTTTGATAATGTTGTTATTCAAATCAAATGTATTATTATAACTTTACTATTATGAGCATAATATTCTTTTGTCAAATAAAACGACATAATATACCTACCTGCCTACTTACCTAGGTAACCGTGGTAAATTTACATAAAATAATAATTGTGTGGGTAGTCCTCCTTTTGTATTTGTTGCTGTGCGCGATGCTTTCAGAAGCGCGGAGCCGCCTCTGTTTTTTTTGCTGAATGCTGATGTTGACCAAAATTCATTTGATATATAGGTTCCTGATTATTTTATTACTAGTAGTGGATCCAGGGTTCATTTTTAAGAGGGGCTGAGAGGGTTTGTTTCGCCCAGCTATTTCAGTAAGTAAGAAATGTAAGAATATAATTCCAAATTTTGCTTAAAGATTTTTTACAAAAATGGGGGGGCTTCACCCCCTTAGCCCCTCCCCTGGATCCACTACTGCTGCTTACATAGGTAACCCAACGTTAGCAGTAGGTACAATATGATAGACAGTCTCTCAGAAAGGCCAACCGTAGCTAAACTGGTATAATATGATGATGGAATATGGAGACATCAGAAAGCATGCAGGATGCAGGATGGCAACGTTGGGAAGCAGCAGGAGCAGAGAGAGTAGGAGACATTAGGTGGGTACTGTACTGGGTATTCCTCCTAGCCTACATTTCGTTTCATCCGTCTTGTCACACTTTTTGTATAGAATTACTATGTAGCCAGTGGCCAAGTTATATGAAACAAGGAGTAGTAGGTAAGTATTAGGTGATAGAGGTAGGTATACCTACATACCAGTGACGAAGGGTGGATTTCTGCAGAAGGGAAACCGGGGCTTCTTGGATATGGATTACATCAGATTAGACACTATTATCCCTATCATTTTTTATCCAAAAGGTAACTCGATGGGAATCGTGTTCTTAATAGGTAGCTTTGTGCCTGGTACCTACATACTGTTATTTGTTGTGATTGTTGTGAACTGTGAAGTGTGGATTATCGAAAGTCCCAAGGTATTTTGGAAAGTAATTATTGTAAGTATAACTATATTCCTACACGTGTATGTATTATAGCGACCGCCCAAGAACCACATGGCTTGACCATGTAGACCAGATTCTCAAGGACGGACGTTTCCTGAGTAAAAGGAATCGTAGAGTGTGTATGATGAGTTGCATGAATGTGACGGAAACCCGAAGTGTGTATAAAGATAGGAAGGTCTGGCGATCTGTTCTCTCTGCCTACCCCGCAAGAGATGCGGCGTGAGGGGATAGAATCATATAGAATATAATAAATAGCTGCCTACTTTTAGTTATATAGCTCCTACTCTCATAATTAAGCTTTGGATGGAATATTTAGAGTCTCTATTTTTCATAAACGATGAATGAGGAATCGCCAGCTTCAAAACTAGGAAGCAACTAAAATAATTTTGATATCGATATTGGTATGCAATATGAGTAAATAGTGGCGCAGGCGATTTTTTATGAGATTGAGTGAAGAATAGGGTTGCCAGACGTCCCGGTTTACCCATAGAGATATGGTATCTCTATGGGTTTACCGGGACTGTCACCGGTTTTACGACTCGTGTCCTGGTGTCCCGAACAAACCTTTCGGGACGCCTAAATGTCCCGGTTTTCGGAAATGTTGGAAAATTTAATGTGCATCATCCAATTATTGGCCCCGAATTTCTGAAATATTATTCCAGAAATCTTTCTTTTTGAAAAATAGCGCCTTGTTTGCTTACATGGACGTAGTTACTTGTGGATAAAACCGCCAACCTAATCTGTGCAAAATTAGTTTTATGTGATTTTTCGAGGAATAAGAGATTAATCATATACCTACATTATCTACCTATTATTATTTTACTTTTAAAAAATATATTGGGCATTTTCACACTGTATATCGCCTACTTTTCTACCTATTGAAATCGGTACCTTAACGTTTGTTCGCCACATGGCCGACAGTTTTAATAGTTTTGAAAGGTTTCATAAAAAAATCTGCATTATCGAGTTAGAGCAGAAATTACCGCTAAGCAATAAGCCCGCCCTTTGTATTTTTATAAAATGAAAAAAAGATTACTTTATTTATTTATTTACTCATATAAAATACACCAGTATAAATAAACTTAGGTATACGAATATGAAAAATAAATATTTAAACATTTTAATGAAATAGGTAGTTGAAGATATTATTAAAATAATTTAAATTGCGTTTTCAAACTCGAAAAATACAAATTATCCATACTTTAATTGATCCACACGCTATGTTGCCCTATTAAAATCGCGCCATCATAGGTTAGCTACTGGCAACAAACGCGTGGGAATTTAAAAAAGAAGAAGAAGACATGATCGTTATTTTGTAGACAACTTCATGGTGCTTTATATGGCAAACTTTTTATGCCGTTAGTCAAGTACAGTCCGTATTTCAATAATTTTGTGTTTTTAAGGTATTAAAATAATTGTGTAGTTTCCATTTTTTACATTAAATATTAAAAATAAATATTTTCTTTCAACCGAATGCTTACGTAGTTAAAATTATTATAACGTTTGAATGTAAAAATAATTAAGTTGCGTTGCTGATTCCCCTCACAAACCTTTCAATCTCCATCTATTTTCAGAACTAGGTACTTTTCTGTGAGTGTGTCTTTTCGCAGCATCAAGAACCATAAGTGATATCAGTTTTTTCGTATTTTTGTTAAGTATCGAGTATATTTAATTCATTTTATAACGCCAGCAGTTCGCGTGTGGTGTGAAAAATATGTACAAAGTGTTATTTTATATTTTATTTTAGTGGTTTGTGCAAAAATGAGTTTTGATTTACTATCTCAACGGATGGCGAGTGATGGCGAAAATACGATGGGATACACCTTCGACGTGAAAATGTTGCGTGTGTCACATTAAATAAAGTTAATTACGTAATAGAAACGATGTGTTTTGTGTTGTTTTGTTGTTGAATTGTGCGCGAGTATCAATTTGTCAATAAAACATTGAGCGATTTGGTTCTTGTTTTACATCTTGTCATTGGGGAACCGGCTGATATATTCCCGCAGTGTTCATTCATCATTCGATATTATTCATTATATTATATAGTATACTTCACACAAAGTATACATCCATCAGTGTATATGTGATTACATTTGATTTAATTGTGACTCCAACCAACCTTATTCCGCTCCGATATTTTGACACGCCTTTAACTAAAACATCGCTATATTCAACGCATCCGATATTTACAAAATAACGTTTGACATATGAGTGATAATTACGTAACTTTATTATAATTGTGGTACTAGTGTGACAGCGATGTCGTGATTGTGCAGTGGGCCAGGTTCTGTGTGCATTGTCCATCTATGTTAAGTGGCATCAGGGAGATCTGCGTGTGTGAGGCAACACGCACACGTACATGACCGGCCGCAGTGCCTGCAATGCTCTCCACCACTCGACCAGTTCATCCCTCAGCATAGAGCCTAGGATGCTCTGAACAGTGGCCATTGGACACACTGTCTCCCAACATCATCTCTATTACACACTCCCGTACACTGCCACAGTTGCAGCCAATATACCTGCTACACTACTAAACCATATCGCTGTTTGTTGACATTTTGTCAAGACACATCCTAGTATATCACACTGGACAAAATGTCTCAAGGTGTGGACAATTTACAGACATTTATAGATAGAATTGATCCCTACTCTAAGAGGTCGCTCAAGAAGAAAACAAAACGATCACAAGGGTCATCTAGATATAGGAATAATCAAGATGTTGAACTACAAACATTGCCATTACTAAAAGGTACGTCTATTATTATAATATTGCACTTGGTGTAATCATTATCTTTCTATATAATAATCATTATTTATTTTATTTATTTCATCACTAATTATTCAGCTGTACCGACATTAATTTATCATTATTGAGTTTAACCGATTACCATTTCATCTGCATTGCATTCCAAGTTTTAACATCTTGGTAAACTTGTTAAATAATAATAATAATAATACATTGTCTCGAAGTGACATAACCTTATTAGGACATCTATACATACTCGTGCACTTAAGAATAATTATTTCTAGTGAATATTGGTTAGATTGTCATAGAGAGAGTGGATGAGTACAGAATATTAATTTTTCCTAAATTCACTATAGTATTCAGTAGTTCTTTGCAACTTATATTCATGGTGTGTATTAAGACTATTGATGTTATGGGCAGTATTTTAGTTCGCATAATAATGTCAGCAGAGTGAGATACCATAACTGAAGTTTGTGTCTGTCTAAAGTACATAATGTAGGATTTTCATCACCATTACTATCTGTGAATGTACAGTTTAAGAACAAGTTACCCGTTTGTGTTACTCGCCCTAATGTCTGCATTGTGGGATGATAAATAGATTGTTGTTTTCCAATTGCGTGTTGTGTCCAAAAGTTGACCTTTTGCGTTTGTCTATTCTAACGTCAAGTTGACAGGTGATTTTTATCATAGTATATGTTAGTATAAGGGATGTTATAGTGGAAACTCCCCACACACAATCATGCTCAGAATTAGTACAGCACAATACTCTATTGTAAACATCAGATTCGCACAATTGAAATAAGTTTAAATAATCTCTTATTGAATACCCGCTCACGAAGCATTCTTTCCAGTACTGTTACACTATCGCAGACTTATTTTGACACAAACAGCATTTCGATCTGTAGTTGCACGCTCGCGACCACCTCACCCGCATAAAAATACTGTTTCCAGCACTTTTTTAAAACAAAGTACCTACTTACATTTTTGATAGTAGGTGTGGCCACAATAGTGTGTATGTTCCTTCATTTCAGGTGAACTGCCACTTCATATCTATCTAAATAACATTGTATTCCATCAACACATTTCACATCATGTTTGTAAGGAATTGTACCTGCCCACGTAGTGCTTTATATACAAAACAGGTAGATAATGATTATATCTGAACTAGAGTCATTGTAAATGTGACTAGACATAATATCAGGTGGGTAGGTATCCAGATGTACCTAGATGTCTATTTATTTTTAAATTTTAATTTGGCACCAATCTCTTGATTGTAGGTAAACTGCAAATAATGGGATATGTTATTACATATACCTCATCATAACATTCACTACACAGCTAGGTATACTATATACAGCTTACCCTAATCTACATATGTAGTATACTACCTACCTTGCTTGTTAGATGACCTTAATAGTTTTATGTTCAGGTTGACACAATTACATTACACTAATTGGAAAATGATTATCTCGATTGTTACTCTGTTGTTGGAATGGAATACCTAGTCAGTTAAGGAAAATCCTTTCAGATGTATGTACATTCCTGAGGATGCTATGGGCTGCACAATAAATATTGTTTGGTACACAATAAATTTCCTCAATTTTACGCGATGTACTTTTATAATTATGTGGTGAATATCATGTATATTTAGCTCAAAATTAGCAGCCTTATTCCATGACAGTGGCATACCCCCGTTTTCACCGACTTTTACCTAAGAAGGAGACCCCTAAGAAATTTCCATACAAAAACAGAGATAATATTCTATTTATTGACACGCAGGCCTACCAACCACACCCTAATTCCATACAAAATGCAACACACAACTCACCTACGTTAGGTGCCCAAATATCTCTGCCCAGGCTAGGTGAGTTGCGTGTTGCATTTTGTATGGAATTAGGGTGTGGTTGGTAGGCCTGCGTGTCAATAAATAGAATATTATCTCTGTTTTTGTATGGAAATTTCTTAGGGGTCTCCTTCTTAGGTAAAAGTTGGTGAAAACGGGGGATAGTGTCCTTGGTCTTGTTATATGTTTCTTTTTATAATGACCGAGAAAGTAGCGCCTCAATGATATGATCTTCCACCACGTTACAATACCTACTAATACTAAACCTCACGGTATAATGATGGGGTAACCAGTGGATGCTGTGCGTGTATAAAAACACACAACATTCTTTCGCCCAAACATGTATATGACATTCAGAATTGGCGGCAAACCTCATTCCTGGAAAAAATGACAAATGTCTTATGGAAGTTTAATGAACACCTGACGAAATATCGGAAAGATGTGTACTGACCACAAAATTATCCCTTTTGTACCTGTAGTATTGATTTCTTATGCACCAAGGCGGCAAATGTCCCAAGTGTTAAATTTATGAAAAATACAAGTCACTTGTTAAGGTGGATTGCAGTGTGAAACATAATGTATGAATATTGTATTATCACACACTGAGTAAATCTATTTATTTGTGTATTAAGTCGTGTCCAATATGTTAGGGATGAGATTTGAATTGTATAATATAATATTTATATATCAGTGTTATCAGCTGGTATCTTTGTGTGTGAAATCCTTAGTGATCACTGAACAATGAATATATGTATGAGTACACGCGTTACACATTCCACTACATAGTGTTATATCACGAGGAGCTAATCTTACAACAAGAAGTCCATCTTATCTCTCATTAATTAATCCGATGAACTGATAATATTATAATACCTAGTCAGTTGCGAAAATACTTCTTCTACAATAAGCAATGGAAGCAAGGCAAGGATTGTATGATTTGACACTTTGCTACTGAAATAATACTGCAATTGAGTTTGACCGGAATTTTGTGCTATAAAAGTAGAAGGATGTTGGAGTTCATGAAATTGAAAATATGTAAAATGAAGGTTGTTTGCATACGGTGTATATTATTTGTGTATAATGAGTTCACTGTGTATTACTCATCAGTCAGCAAATTCCAATCGAGATCACGTTTAATAATGAAACAACTGCAGAATGGACACAGTTAGCATCAGTAGACTCTTCTTTAATAAACACATTTAATAATGGATAAATATTTGTGTTCTCATTTTACAACAAAGTAGAATAGCAATTAATAATCACTCTTATACAGTCAATGTGTTGCATTGTTCAGTAAATATCTACAATGGTATTGGGAAACATATTGTTTGTGTTTACTTGGACTGTTGTCATCAGAAATAAGACATTGTATCTCTTGTAAGTTAGAGAGGATACACTGGTCTGAATGGTGGAATGCCTGTATTCAATAGGTATTAGAGTTACCCATATGTATTTCTAGATTCCATTTAAAAGTTTCTTCCCACCCGTAAACTTCTCGATGTGAAACTATTATCACATATTTGATTGGCCACAACCTTGCAGTCACAGTATGCCTTGTTATGTTGTATTACTTGTGCGAATGTTTATTAGTTCATAACATGGAGGTATGTCTGTGTGTGTGTGTGTGTATATATACACAATCATTATAATTGATAAGGTAAAGTGTAGTGTAAAACCTAAATGTATGAAATCTTTAGATGGTAATTTTATGTGTTTGGATATGGTTCATTAACACACTTCATTTCAGATAGCATACACGTACCTACGTATGTACAAATTCAAGCAAATATTCGCGTTATATAGGTGGTACCTACTTAGCAAATCTTATTTGAATGTAAACAATTTGTATGTATCTTGACAGAGAATCTATCACCGCACTACACCCGAGTCTCTTCTCCAGTCTAAGGCATCGGATAATAATCTCCGTACAGTTTCTTTTATATAAATAGTACTGTGTGTGATATTACATGGAATATGTGGCAAGCAACATAAAGAAGACTGTAGATTGTACAAGTATAATATTGTTGTTATAATAATGACTTGTGTCTAATCTCTCATCACACTGTATTATTTGATTTGTGAACATGAAGACAAATAGATGTCTTATAATATCCATACTGTTTATTCAGAATTACCTTTCTTGGAAATCCAAACATTTCTTTTACTTTAGACTTCCACTATTGATTTGACTAATGACCTTGAAGTGCAAGTTTAAATTTCGATGTCAATTCTTCTCCATAGTAATTTCTATTTTCTTAATATAATTTTTAATTTGTCACCCTATGTTCGCACAATAGTCCTGTTCCATATTCCACCTACTACCAGCGCCCCTCAAAGTGATATCCGCTGAGTATTTGCTCAAGAAATAATGAAAGAAAAAGTGAGTATTCATAGCACAGAACTAGGACTTGTGTATTATAATTTGGTTGATCTACAAAATCTGATTAGAATTATGCGAGCAGACAGACATACATAACAATAACATGGCTGTACTCTTCCTAGTATTGCACCATTGTATGTCATTGTTATTTAAATTTCTAGCAAGGGTCATGTGAGACAGACTTCCAACTCTGTGGTACAATGCCGTAGTGTTTTTATTCTTTGTGCCAAAATATTCCGTGCATTTGTGTGACCTACGGTATATTATGTCAATATTATATTAATACAAATTCAACAATGCATCGATAAACATCTAAACTTCACACCGTACCACATATTAAGCACTATACCAGAACAGAAGGGTTCATGTTATATTATCATAGGTAATATTTGTCATGCTCTCATTTCAGCATTCTTTTTTGCAATGCTTATTACGTGTTTCCATACAGTACCATGACATGACATGACCAGCCCACCACCATTTTATTGTAGCGACTCTTTCAACAATGTCAAATACTCCTTATTCTGTCTCTAATTACTTTATTCCTTATTCTGTCACTAAGACTAAATATTGCTTTCTCCACATGGTCAATGGTCCTCTGGGTGACTCTCAGCTTGTTTGCACTTTTAGTTGTTAGTGTGATAGCCTCAAACCCATATGTAAGCACTGGCAGCATGCAAGAATATTTATTACCATCCTTAAAATTACTATTACGGTAGAGTCTCGCTAATCTGGCACTTCAGTACATTGGCACGTCCAGTAATCCCGCACCCTAGGTTGGAGCTCCAGACACTCCGCCGCTTTCTACGCCCACCTGAGTGTCTTACAATAGGCTTTAATTAAATCCATTTTAAGATAAATTAATTAAGAGAGATAACATTGTCATAAAGAAGTAGTATGTAAATATGTATCTCCTTTTTAATACACACGAAATGTTTTATTTGTCTTGAATTTCCCTATACGATCCAGTAATATGAACATTCTAATAATCCAACACCTTCTTTTTTTTTAATAGTGCTGTATTAGTGAGACTACTGTAATTACATATGGTAGTATAGTGATGATAAGATGTTAGACCCATACGCATTTTGAGCTGTTTTGTTATCGAGAGTCGAGAGAATCTGTGAAGATGAATATATTGCAGTCCCTTAGAAATGTGAATAATATGTACACCTATTGTGTTATACATATGTGTACATAACAAGTGTAAACTGTGCAAATAAATTATCTGATAAATTATGATATTATTTGTCCATGGGTGATCTTTGTGTCTCTTGCACTGATTGGAGATGTATGTATGTGTGTGTGTATGTCTGTGTAGTGTGTATCTTATTATTACACAATGTATTGTTATGACTGCTAATATCATGGGTCTACATTCTCACTTAGTGAACATTACTTATCTAAGGACATATAGCACTTATGTGTACTCCAACTATGTAATACAAGAAGGGATGCTTTTTTTTAAACTGGTGTCCCTGATGACATTGATTAACAGATTAATATAGTAATAACAATTATTTGAAGAAGTAATGTTGCTAATCAATGTATGAATGGAATCCTTACTTCTACCTAACTTGCCTTTTTTCTAGTGTTATCTCAAGAAGCATTTTCATTCACCTACCCCCTAACACTGCGCCTTTTCATCCTTTCTGTTCTTTCCCCCCCCCCTCCCTGTCCTGTTAAAAATAAATATTTATTGAAAACAATAAATATGCAAAATTGTGGGTTTATTGGCGTTGTTGTTTTTAATGTATGTATATGTATTTATCTCCGTATGTATCTGGTGTAATTGGAGTTAGCTGGCAGAGATAGCTCGCCCTAGTGAACACAAGTTACAAAATCTGTTAGTATTGTAGTGTATAATAGTGTATTGCTGTTGTTTGCAGATGTGCCTAGCAGTGAACAAGAGGAACTGTTCATTAAGAAGCTGCGGCAATGTTGTGTGGCGTTCGACTTCATGGATCCTGTGGCGGACCTCAAGGGCAAGGAGATCAAGCGGGCGTCTCTCAACGAACTGGTGGAGTACATCACCGGGGGACGAGGGGTTCTCACAGATCCCGTCTATCCCGAGATTATTAAAATGGTGCGTTTCATATTACAAAAATATTCACTGCATAGCTATGATGTTCCCGATATCAGCTCCATTTACATCCTGAATACCAATACCCATTTGAAAGGACATTCTATGAATCTCACCAAGGAACGGTTTCACACGACATTGATTTCGGCCCATCGGCCCAGGCTGCTTGTCCAAAAATTAATAATAAAAATAATAACAACCTTTGATCTATTTGAATGCTATAACCATACCTGCACCAATTATGTAATAAGTTTGTGGTTTTCGACAATGGTGCTACTTGTAACTTTTTGGCAACCATAGTGGCAACACTTGTAGAATTTCAATAGAAATTTGATTGTTGCCAGCTTAAAAATGTAGTTCTCAATTAATCTGAGACCATCTCTTTCTTGACAGACTGTGTGTTTGAAAACACTCTTACCTAATTGCTCCCCCCATGTGCAATATCCAGCGGAAAGTTGGGTGTAGAAAACTGTTTATCATTTCACCTGTAAAAGTGGTGATAGTGAATTGTGTCACTTTATTTATAATGGTGCAACTTTTCCATTGTGAGATGTTATTTCCCCCACATGTGTGTAGGCGGGAGGTATAATTAGAAGTAGTAATGTTATGTAGATATAGTAGTGTGTTGTTTGTGGATGCTTTCTCGCTTGTTACGTCCTTAATACAACCTACCCACCCTGTTTATTCAACAAGTTAATACATAATCAATATCTTATCACACTCATTTAAATACCTCTAGTCTAGTAGTCTCCTATTATCTTAATACAATATAGTATTGTAAATAAATGGTCACCGAAAGGAAATACATGTGCGAAATTTCAAAGTGCTGGGAAGTTATTGAAAATTTGAAGCTGAAAATATAGACGTAGGTAGTGGGAAATGGGAACCGGGAAGCGACAGATAAAGTTGAATAAAAGCGTGTAAAAAAAAATCAGGCAACAAGGAATATTCCATAATTATGCAGTAGGTATTATGAGTGTTTTTTTGCTTTAGTAATACATAATAGTAATAGGATAGTATTGTATGGTGCTGTTTTGTGGGTCTATATCCACCACAAAGACGCTCTGTACATTTACTTTTACTAAAACAACTAGCAATCTTTTTCATACTCTTGTATGTATGTATTGTGTATATCAAATGTATGTCACAAGTGGTTGGTTGGCAGACATTAATAATAAACCCGCAATTTGGAGAAAATATTTTTTTCAATAAAGATTTTATTAATTCATTTAGTAATCAATTCGGGAAGGATTTCTGAAATACGTGTGTTTTTAACTGGCTCTTGAACTGAGTTAGAATATGTGTCTGTGCGGTTAAGGTATTTGGGTTTAGTAAAGTGTTAGTTCCTTGTTGTCATCTTCAGTCTGCTATGCAATATGGTCTAAACAAGATGGGCCAACTTCATCATACGTTTGGCCTCTTATTGTAAGGTACACCTGATGTTATGATCTTTACAAACTATGTTGTTAAATTTTGATGGTAGTATTTTGATACCAGCTGTGAATATTTGCTCACACATTGTTGTATATAGTATAGGAATGCTACTACAGGTGTTTATATATTAGGACAATGTTTCAAAGTGTAATTAGTTTATTTATCACTGAATTGGTTTAATAATTAATTTATAGTTTATAGTGATGTACTAGAAATGACCATACGATAAATAAATATAGTTTGTTTATACATAATGTAGATAGGTGGACAAAATATATCTTGAATAGAATTAAATAGAATTTTGGGCTGTCTGAAGTTACGCTAGAATCCAAAACGGTTATAGTTTCCACCAGCAGCAGTTCTCACCGTGAATGATGTAGTAATTCATTAAGTAGGCAACAGAAAGGAACAATTCATCATCAAAAACATTATTCTTACTGTTTTTGCTACTATGTACCGTAATATGTACCTTAAAGGAATATAGAGACATCACAAGGCTTAGCCCCTAAAAGCAGGTTTCTGCAAATTGTATTTTCATTCACGTCCATAACAATCTCACTGTGTCTATTTGTTTTTGAAATATCCGATTATTTTCGCAAAAACTATGCTGGGCTTGCTTGGATAAATTTCTACCAGTAAATTGTGGTTTGTTGTCTTCAATGTTGTTATTAGTATGTAGACATATGTAGCAGAGTTTATGCCTTATCTCATGATGCTTGCATATTATTATAGCAAGCATTGCATAGTATGTGAGAATGTAGAGTTTTATGTGGTAGTCATAATAGTAATGATATCATTGTAATGATTACATCTTTGTTCTTTGATTCTACGTGTGTCATATTATGTAGTATTCCATATATACATCTACATTCTACATACAGCGCTGTGTTTTGTTATTTTGTGTCAATAGATTGTTTATTTTATAGCAGTTGCAGTGTATTCCGAGTGTTTGTGAAGTTCATCGTATCTGATTATTATAAGGACAGTTTCACTTATTTCTTACATTAGTTGAGCCTAGTAGGTATAGAATTGTAAATGAATTCAAAACATCCTTTATCAGTGAGTACCTGTATTCTTACAATCTTAACACCAAAATTTTTTTTCTAGTTAAACTTTTTTATGAAGCGTTCTTTTCTCCTTCGTCTTCGCAGCTGCTCTGGTTCCATTGCTAGACATAGGTCTCTCCTTTGACCTTCTACAGTCTTGAGCATGCTGCTTCTAACGATTCGCCTCACATCGTCAAACCATCTTGCCTAAGGCCTCCCTACTCTCCTTCCCTTTCTAGGTTGCCATTCGAGAATTTTTTTGGGTCATCTAGAATCAAAATATCTAGCAACGTGCCCTGCCCAGCTCCATTTTAAGGCAGCTGCTCTTATTACTAGACCTTGGATTTCTCTCGTATTCATTCATATGTCCATCTGCCTCTCAACGAATTATCCAGCATGGATCTTTGTGTTAACAGCAGTTTTTGTGTGATTAACCTTGTTTTATAAATTGTAAATAGGTAATTGTGTTCTTTTATAAATTTGTAGTTCTTTGTATATTAAATGCACGTTGGTATCCATTGCAGATATCGGCCAATCTGTTCCGTACACTCCCCCCGAGTGAGAACCCAGACTTTGATCCGGAAGAAGATGACCCAACGCTTGAAGCGTCATGGCCTCACCTACAACTAGTCTATGAGTTCTTCCTGCGTTTCCTAGAATCTTCGGATTTTCAGCCAACCATTGGGAAGAAAGTCATCGATCAGAAGTTTGTACTTCAGGTGAGTTGTATTATAATTTTAATAATTTGTCCACGAGCAACCTACCAGGGACTGACAGCTTACTATTAACATTGGTATTATAAATCAAATCACTAGGGAAATCCGCTTTATGGATCTCCCAGGGGTTAATACATATAAATAATAATTTTGATTATGCTAATATTTGCTATTTCAGCGCAAAGTCCAGAACATGTACAGTCACTTGTACTGTATATATAAAGCTAATAGTTAGTGTGTAATGTGGAATTTTGTTTAGATTGCAGAATACTATGTGATTCATTATAATAACATGTGAAATCAAATTATATAGTACATCTATAGATTGTATGTATAATTATATTTATAGCAAACTTTGCCTTCCATGTTCCTTGGGAAGTAAGGTCACAAGATATGCAATAGCACTCCTGCATATCTCTTACCATTTCATTGTCAAGTTGTAATCTTATGATTGACTCATACTTATATTGATAATATGTTTTCCAGTTATTGGACCTGTTTGATTCGGAGGACCCTCGTGAACGTGATTTCCTCAAGACTGTGCTTCACCGCATCTACGGCAAGTTCCTCGGCCTGAGAGCCTTCATACGTAAACAGATCAACAACATATTTTTGCGTTTTGTCTACGAAACGGAACACTTCAATGGTGTTGGTGAATTATTAGAAATATTGGGAAGGTATGAGAACAATACTTTGTATTCATATTTGTTCACTTATCTTTATATAAGAAGTGTTGCTATAATGTTTTGTATGTAATGTTTCAGTATAATAAATGGGTTTGCCCTGCCGCTGAAGTCGGAACATAAGCAGTTCTTGGTAAAGGTGCTGTTGCCCCTCCACAAGGTGAAGTGCCTGGCGTTGTACCACGCGCAGCTGGCCTACTGTGTGGTACAGTTCCTGGAGAAGGATGCCACGCTCACTGAGCCTGTTGTTAGAGGACTGCTCAAGTTCTGGCCCAAGACTTGCTCACAGAAAGAGGTCAGGGACATTAATCACTTTGTACAAAAATTAGATGATCAGGGTCTATGGTCAATAATATATTTGTTAGCTTCCATATATTTTGTGGTTAGGAATACATACTGTCACTCCCCAATGAATCGAATATCATTTAATTAGCTGAAAATGAACATTGTACGTATTTGAATGTGTTCACTAGTTTCTTTAGTGTTTACTAGATTGAGTTATTTTCTCAAGAGCACAATTAGATTTGTCTTAAGGTGTATGAATGGTTATATTTTAGTTCCACAAATTGCTTAAAGGCTGATGGCTGTTTACTTTGTAATAAATAAATAATGTTTGTGTTGTATAGGTGATGTTCTTGGGCGAAATAGAAGAAATCCTAGATGTCATAGAACCGGCCCAATTTGTTAAAATACAAGAACCATTATTCAAACAAATATCACGATGTGTCTCTAGTCCGCACTTCCAGGTAATGTGACAAATACTTGATAGTATTATATCTTGTATTAGTATTATACTAGTGTTTGTGTCTATAATGTTAATGTGTAATGTATTGCAGGTGGCTGAGCGGGCTTTGTATATATGGAACAACGAGTACATAATGTCATTAATGGAGGAGAACATACATGTAATAATGCCTATCATGTTCCCCGCACTGTATCGTATCAGCAAGGAGCATTGGAACCAGACCATCGTGGCCCTGGTCTATAATGTCCTCAAGACATTCATGGAGATGAATTCTAAGTTGTTTGACGAGTTAACGGCCAGCTATAAGGCTGAGCGCCAAAAGTTAGTATTCTATACTATTTCAATTATTATCTCTAGTTACAAGTTAGTATTCTATACTATTTCAATTATTATCTCTAGTTACAAGTTAGTATTCTATACTATTTCAATTATTATCTCTAGTTACAAGTTAGTATTCTATACTATTTCAATTATTATCTCTAGTTACAAGTTAGTATTCTATACTATTTCAATTATTATCTCTAGTTACAAGTTAGTATTCTATACTATTTCAATTATTATCTCTAGTTACAAGTTAGTATTCTATACTATTTCAATTATTATCTCTAGTTACAAGTTAGTATTCTATACTATTTCAATTATTATCTCTAGTTACATGTGTCCTAAATCAAAAGGGGGTTCCATGGGAATGTACCTTATATGTGTTTCTTATACGTATTTGACTGACTAACTGTGTTTACTTGTTTGCAGAGAGAAAAAACGAGAGAAGGAACGAGACGAGTTATGGAGAAAGCTATCAGAGTTGGAGATCAGTCATAAGAACAAGATGACTGGCAAGTGATGCGCTGTAAGACGTACAGATGAAGTGTCAGGTAGTCATAACCAACACAAGAGACATTGTAGCTCTGCGCTAGTACTGCTACCACAACCACAATACCTGCACCAAACCAACTACAGTGACCAGTCAGCTTCAGTGACTACTGCTATTACTACTACACACACACTTACTAGTGTTCATACATAACTCTAACCCTATAATATTATACACATACACACATATATATATACATCATATACCTACTAGCCACTACTCATCTCCCTTTCCCCAGTGGAATCATGGCATTTGTGCAATTGTAACATCAACCATTATACTATTTGTTAGTCGGCATATCTTCATACTGCATAGCACCTTAACTGGCTGCTAGATGATGTTGATAATATATTATCGTATGATTCTGTATATTACAAGGCAAGTGAGTATACTGCAGACTTATTTTATTATAGGATATTTTAATACATAATTACGTTATTACTACAAATTAACTGCTGTTGTTAATATTCCAATGTTTGTATAATTTTAGTGAACTTTGTTATTTTTAAACATTGTGTAAATTTTATTACGCTAGTAGTGGTGTTGTTGTAGTTCCCTGGCTGCAGTTGTTATGTTGTGGTCTGAAGAGCTGAATTAGGATTGCTAGTTAAACTAATGGAGAGTTTGTATATTTTAATTAAATTGTATAATTTTACCTTTAAGTTATTGTGGCAATGTGTATGAGGTTTTACCATACTCATTTGTATATGATTGTGTACTATTGAACAACTTTGCATTTATAAATGTTACTGTATGGTTTGTATGCAATTTGAACCTTTGTACTAACAATCACATAGAAATATGAAAAAGGCAATAATAATTAGTTAACATTTTGTATGGAATGTGATTTAGTATCTCAGTTGGATCCCAGTCCCAGTGTATTACAAGTCCACAACGAGTGGTTGTTTGGTATTTATTTATTTTCTGTGAGTTGAGAGATTTTATAATACAGTGAAGTGAATGAGAAGAATGTCCCGTCCTGTATTTGTGTGAGGAACAGTGAAATGTTGTAGACTAATACATAATAAGAATTGCTACAAATGCCATATTCCCCTCATATATAATTGATTTCATTGTCTCATTCATACCATACCGTATACATAGTATATTATTACATATATATATTGTAGGTTTGGTACAGTATGTAACAGATTATGTTAACTTACGTCTAGTGTATGTATTGTAATGTCTTTTGTTCACACATTATAATTATTATTTGATTATATTGTTAATGTTAATCAGAAACACACAGTGTATTAGGAAAAGACTCATTCCAAACATGGTGGAGGAGGCATGGAGGCATGCGGGAGAGGTGTTGTTTTTATTTTGTATTATTGTAATATGTATGTATATTGAATGGAGGTTTACTTGGAGGATATTGCAGTGATGTCGTGTTTAGAATGAGTATTTTCTTAACTGTTTACTTGTAATGAAATGATTTATTGTTGTGCACTTGAGAAGTGAAGATGGAATGTATGTGTTTACATTTATTAATGATTATTTTAGAGAATACTTACCTACTTAGGGCTCTGTGATGTTGTCCAATGAAATATTCTCAAAGTGAGATATTTGGTGAACTCTTTGTAATGTATATACATATACTACTTTTTAATGTTTTAATATTGATATGTTGCGTTATTATTATCTATGTATTATGATTATATATATGATACACAACACACATACCACATGTATTTATTCCTGGCCTATCAGATGAATATATATATTACATATATGTATGTACAAACAATGCAATGTTGGTCATATATTAGAATTATTATTATAATATTATATTATGTATATTTAACATTTTAATGCCACTTTTTAAACTCCTTGTTTCCTAAATGCCGGATAATAAAGTTGATATCATCAAACTTACACAATGTTTCACTCTCTTACATATCTACTAGTAATCTCGTCTCTAGTCTCCCGATGTTGTATTCTATTCTCCAGCGCAGAGCCACACTCCTTACTTGCCAGAAGAATTATATTAACAATGCTTTGTTGTATTGTTCTAGTGTAATATGGACACTACATATATTACTATTATAAAATAATTTTATTGGAATTCATTTCTTACAACACATCTCATGCAGGAAGACGATACTACATTCTATATGATTAGAAGATTTCTATAAATGAAGTAGACACAGTACACAAGATTTCGTATCGGAAAGAATACATTCTCAAAGTAAATACGTTTACTTTCATAAGGATAATGCCAGAGAGTTTGAAATCTTTTTATAAGGTTTTCAAGTTGACAAACAAGTGGTGGGTATAATAATGAATTTTAATAACTTCCTTTGGACAGTGTAGTCATATAAGTTTATAATAAATCAACATTTCTAATCATTTTTTTATAAATGTGAATCATGCACCATTAGGATCAGGAACATTTACACTATTGTATTTTATCATACTATGTATTTAATTCGATTAAGTTTTGGTAAATGAAATAAAAATGGATACAGTGTATCTGATTTACTGAGTACAACTTGATTTATATAATTGCTGTTTTAACATTTACTCTCACTGACAGAATATTATATCGTCATTTAAAAAAAAATCAACAATACATTAATCGTAAGTTTGGAATGAAAAGGTTACAACTTAAATAGAAAATCTTAGATCCCTTTCGTTGTAAACCCATGCGATATGACTGCTATGCACATTGAAAACAAATGTCTGCATTTGTAGACTGTTTATTTTTAGATGCGTACACAATTTATCATGTGAATTAATTTACTATATTTTTGTTTCACAATCTTTTAATTTCGTTATTGTTTTATCATACTTGATAATGTGTGGTAGTTGTATGGTGCCTCAGTGAATACAACATTACAGCAGAGCCTCTGTAATCCGTACACCAAAAATTTATACCCTGTTCGGATGTACGAAGCATTCGGATTATAGTATGTAGACATTTTGAAAGGCATTTTTCGAAGTAAAACAAAAACATTTTACATTCTAATGTAGTATTTATTTAAGTATGTATGTTTGATACAAGGGTATTAATCACACTTTTTTAAGGAATCCCAATAAAGTGCTTTGATGAGTAGTGTTTAGCGACATTGAAAAACGCACTGCGTGGCAGAGATTGTGAGAAACGGCAGTTGCGGGGTCGTTCGGATTATCGGGGCTCTGCTGTATATAGTATTATGATGAAGCGTGTAATTCTCTCAATCCAAAGGTGCGAGATCAAACATCGTCCTGTCGATCACTTTGAGTCTCATTACGTAATAATTATATTTTATCTATGATATTCTTTTAAATATGTATTGTAGAAAATATTTAGTTTCAAACGAATAACTTATACTATGTGAATCTTTTTAAATGATTACAAAAAAGTGGTTCAAAGTTCGGTGAATATTAAATGGAGTTATATGAAATTTACTTTGATTAATAGCAGGTTTTATGTTTATTCTTTATGTTTGCAGTATTGTATGAATACCCCTTGACTTCCGTAGCAAAGCGTTGCACTGTATATTTTAATAATATCCATCGAAGGTACAAGTTTCAAAAATCAGAAAATTATGGAATTTGGCCAAGATTTGGCAGTAAGAGCTACCAATATATAATCATGCAATGTCACTTGAAGCACAAACTTTAACTGCCAGAAAAACTGAAATAAAAAAATGTAGGTTCATAAATAAACGTGCATGATTAAAGTAGGTTCCATATGGTAGGAAAATATGCACTAAAGCCAGTCTTCATGTGCGAATAAAAATTATTTAGTTATTTCTGCTACTACTGTTTACATATTAGAATTGCTTTCGTTTTCTGTATACAGTGCGTGTAATGGTACCGCCACACGCGCTTGAGTCTACACAAGCTTTTTGTGTTCATGAGTAAAAAGGCGTGTGGATGTTTGTCTTGACGTGTACGTAACCGACTGTTGACAATTAATAAAGAATAATGTGAGTTCTGAGACGAACATACCGCATAATATTATTTGCTAGCAATTATTCTAACTTAAGCTTATATGAAAGTCTTGAAATATGCATTTTATTATTGTGATACCTAATGTGTTATTATATTATTGTACTATGTATTATAATGATGTGTGTATACTAACAGATTAATCTCACATATAGTCACAGCCCTCCCGTGCACCTTATTAGTAAACCAACATCGCAGGATTGAATGAAAAGTTATGCTGTCTTGTAATTATAATAGGTATGGAATTTTTTAACACCTCATAGCCCACTAACTCACTATAGTAATACAACTAAGAGGCCGACCTTCTCCCCATACAAATATATTATGGAGAGAAGGTCAGCCTTAAAGTTGTACGGGTATAGAAGGATTTTAGCCGATTTGAATGCATACAATCTGTTACGCTAGGATAGAATAAATCACTTATAAGCTATCTTTTCTCTCAATTCTGCGATTTTACGTATTATTGATATCGTATTAGATTGCTTTCTTTTCCGTTAAATAAAAAAAAAACCTAGATCAGATTGAGTTGTTTTTTTAATTTATTTATAGTTAATTATCTAGTTATTTTTTTTAATATACTAATATTATTATGTATTATCGGAGTACAATCACCTAATGTTATGTTTTAGCTATGTATGTTCACCTTAATGATTACATTTATATAAATACTAAATAAATAAATATATTTCCATTGGTTAAACTAAAATAAAATAATATTATATATATATTTATCTATACATACGTATATATATTATGTAATGTACTCACAAATGTATAGAAAAAGAGCAACTATATATAATAGTAACATTATTATTACATAATATACCTAATACATAATATTTAGTAGTCAGAATGCCAAACTAAAATAATTAATTTGATTTTAGTTGATTATGTATATTGTGTTATCATTTCCCTACTAGATGTTTGGTTAGTGGAGTATTATCATGTAGTATTCTCCTTTAGTGGATATGTTGAATCAGGACGGGAGACTTAGAATCGTGACAGATGTCCAGTTTAGTAAGTTTTGAGAAAATCTAATTTTAAGTTTCGAAGGGTTGAGAAAACTAGGGATTTTATTTTTATACATCTATTCACACAACATTTTTTCAAGTTCACATTAAATTCTTTTTGATTTGAGATATACCTAAGTTATTTTAGGCATAGAACCGGAATTTATCTGCATTGCACAGACGGAAATACATTACAGTTTTTTCCTCAACAGAGACTAGAGGCATCTTCATTCACATCTTCTCCCTTGAGGGAGGAAGCAGGATGGGTGTTTCAGGACGCTTACGAGTCGGCTTTGGCTGGCTTAAGTGATCACTTTATGCCCAGAAGGGAGTTCACATAACGCTACATTATGTGAATGAAGATGCCTCTCATCTCTGTTGAGGAAAGAACTGCAATAAATTATTTTTATTTGACAAAAAAACTCTTTGGCATGAACAAGCTGAGGACAAAGCCATACTATATATTTAAATAAGCCTGTACATATCACAAAAAATAACTCATTGAGATAAACAGAGCTTTTACAGAATAAAGTTGTGATGCAGACAAACATTTTGTTTGCCAAATAGTGGACATGCAATATTTGTGCATTATTATGCTGTTGTTTTTCGAACTTTTGTAAGCTTACTTCTTCTTTGCCCTGCCCTTCTGTCCCGGTTCATCCAGGGTCGGGCCTCCTCGTACGTAGGCTCCAGGATCTCCTGTCCTGGGTTGTCATCGTTGGGATTCCCTGCGCCGCCAGCTCCCTCTCAATTTTGTAAGCTTACTATACATGGTAAATCTTGAGCCTTTGCTGGTTTGTTTGCTGTTAATATTAACATACACATATACTCTGTAATAACTGTTTGTGCTCGTTAAGACCAATAAAATAAATAAATAAATTATCCAATCGATATAGCGTGGAATTATACTGAGAGACACCAAGACAGGTACTATTCAGGATCACAGCTTATCATAGCCAATTGCTGATAAGGAATAAAACCATTCTTCATAAATGCATCCTACATGCATAGTTATTTCTTCTACTATTCTCCTTATGAATTTCAGTTATGAAGTAATTTCCCATACATTTACCTATGAACCAGTATGAGTTATTAGATGAAATTACAGTGGTCTATTTATTAATTACTGTATTCAAAGTGAAACGAAGCAACCTGTTTCTGTCACATTCTCTGTTTCTTGTCTCGATTACGCTTTCCCAAATGCTACCTTTATATTTCGTTATATTTTGAGAGATGTGAATGTCTGTATAACATTGTAATGTAGTAATGCCTTTCAATTAATTTATAATAATATGTAATATTATTACTACGTGAGACACGTCTCCTTACGCTGTTATAACGTTGTATAACGTTTATTTTCTTGTAAAAATTGTTTATCTTCGTAAGACAATTAATAAAAAAGGTAATGAATTAAATCTACAAGCGTACTTGCGTATGTTGGAACGTCCTACTAGCGTATGCCATAGTAGTAGTTATGTACGTAGGTATGTTTCACAATAATGTAAAGTCGTGTTATGTATTTTATTTGCTTGATAATATGTTTATGTGTTATATATAAAACAAGTTGATTAGATGTTTAATAGAAATGACTTAGTGAGTAAGTAGTATTGACTATTTACGTACATATAACATATTATTATAATTACCTTATAATAAATTGATGAGGAAGTGTGTATATATATAAGTAGGTGTGAATATTCAAATGCTACTCTGCGTATAGTATATTATATGATGTATTACACAATGACTTATCTACATTACACAGCATATAGCCACTCTGTACTCAGCCGCGCCCTCACACCGTGTTGTATCTGCTCTGCAATATTGTACTGCCTTTATACACGCAACAATTCTCTTAAATAGCTACCCCAAATAACCACCACACTATCACTATAAAGTAGGCATTTCCGGGTTACCGTTACATCCCCATCTGTTTTATATTGTGCTGTTCAATAACAATAATATGTAAGTGTAACACATGGGTAGCTACCACTGGCGAAGAGTGGATTTCTGCAGAAGGGAAGCCGGGGCTAACATTTCTTATTGGATTATGTCAGATTAGACATCGTTCCAATCAATTTATCCAAAAGGTAACTCGATGGGAATCATGTTCTTAGGTAGCTTCGCGCCTGGTAGCTGCCTATTCTATTCTATCACTTCACACCATGTTGAAAATGCCTACAGCAGTTGTAGTATTTTTTATCCCCTACATACGATGTACACATACTTGTGTTTTGTATGGCTACATTAGCAAATACCCATCAGTTAGGGGCTACCAGTTCAATTTCAAAATTCTTTTTATTTTTCTCAATATTTTACACGTACAAATATGGTTCCTTAAAACTATGTATGTATATGTACATGTTTCGAGATACCTCCCCAATAGAGACAAGTCTCGTGTGTGGAGAGGGAGTTATTGGTGAATGTATAAGGGCACATACTATATTGTATTATTTAAAATAATTAATGAAAGCAACTTTGTGCTTGTTGTATATTACTATTCTTATTAGAGTGGATGTTGTAGTAAACAATACAATACTGTTTTATTATCAATCTTTTTATAGTTTCCATCTCACCCTTGTATATCTTGCATGACCTATGTACTGTACACGGAAACAAAATAATTAAATTAATGTAGCATCTTATGCAGCAATACATATTATATGACCACAGCGGCGTATTCTAATAATTTTATATCATTCTGCCCTTGTCCTGTTGAACTGACCTTCCTGGACACAGATACTAAAAATATCAGACAACATAAAATCAGATAAATAAGAAATAAGGTATAGTATTAAAGTATTGGTATCTATGAAGTTGCCGCAAACCTTAACAATCCCTGAAGCATTCTACTCATACAATTCCCTCTCTCAATCAACAACCATTGGAATAAATTGCTACTACTTGTCTTTATTTTTTAAAGAGATTAGGTGTGTATAATATGTTACCGGAAATGTGTAGACCGGAGAACCATAGAACCATAAATTGAGCGAATCGCCTAGTGAAAGTTATCGAATCCAGAACGCCCCCCTGAAAGGGAGCTTATACAGTTTAAACTGTACAACAAAATATGGTTTTGTAACTGTTGATCAGTTTACATTGTAATTTCTTTATCCCTCTCGTGTCCACATGTAACCCATCACTACATACATAATATATTAGTTTCCTTATTATTAGCGGTTTAAGATGACAGGGGCAGAGGATGTATTATTATATAAATACCTAAATATATGATACAGAAGTTTATATATTATTAATGAATAATAATATATAAAATGCTAGGCTATAGGTACATATAAAATAAAATGATTATCTAATTAATTAATTAGAAGAATACACGCCGTAGAATTGTTTTCTATTTAAGTGTTTCATATAAAACATATTATATTAATACATTATATAACAAATATTGTAACTTGTGTAGGTAATATTATTTTGTATGCAAATGTACAGATACCTTATAACATTACTTTATATAATATGATAGCATAGCGGATGAGGGAACTGATTTACAATGAGAATGTATCTGATTGTTGTATGTATTATATTCATTAATACTTACTATTATAAAACTCATTGTTAACTTTCCTAGTCTTATTCATTATATTATTATTAATTTTATGTTTTATCTGAAACATTATGTTGATATTGTGTATATTATTCATTACCGCAAACAAGAAATACCTTATGATTTATATTTTATTATAAAACACGCAACAATATCACACACCAAATTTATTAATTTATACGTTGTACCTCTTAATACTTCAAACACAATAACACACACACACACACACAAAAAATAATATGCCATCTCTGATAGAAATCTAAAACGTCTTTACAAATAAAACGTTGAAATCCTAATGTTAAGTATGGTTTTATTTCTCTCTGAAAGGATGTCAATATTTATAGGTTAAATTAATGCATTATATTTCTACGCATGGAATGAGATAACTACTACAATATTCGGAAGTACAGTACCTACCTAATAACATTATTATGTATATTAATTATTATTATGTGTTACTTTATGAACATTTCAGATTTGATGAAGGAGTTTTACAATTTATTATTTTGCTATAAAATAGGAATAAATAAAGAGACCTTCATTAAACATATGCGACTTGTTATTTCTTCCTCACACCCTGGCAACACTAAACCTAAAACACAACCCTGGCCTCTTCAAGCAAATCATGTCATGTTATGGAAAAAAAATTGATGACCAGCATACCTACACAAATAACATGTCAATGTACCTAAACATAGCCTCTCAAGAGATGGTTTTAGAGGAGATTATGCGTGTAGCATATCAATAGAAATGTCACTGTCGCCAGCAAATAAAATTCTAGTTTCAAATTAATCCGAGATCACATTTCTTGACATACTTAAGGATAATTATCTGTGGAAAATTATTTCTTGATGGCTATTTTGTCTTTATCTCAGGTCCTATTAAGATTTTTCTACAAAAAAAGTAGTTTTAACACCTTTTCATTTGATACTAATACACTCGCTATCGTTAGTATCATGAAAGCTACAGATAAAATGACTATAGGTACTAAACCATATCAAATGACGCTTTGATTGTTATGACTGTGGGTATATATGAAGGATTTGTTACACAAATAAAACACATTATGATTTAATATATAATTTAATTATAATGTGACAAACACAAATTGTAACACAAAGGTGACAATATTCTTATTATTAAGATAAAATAATTCATCCTTCCATTCGACACAATCATCCAAGTCTTAAATTAGATTTCAAAGGTATTTTGTTTACAAACACACGAGTTGATTACAAATCAGACATGCTTTCAATCATATACGCAGGCACGCACATAGTAATATAAGTAACAAAACAAATATGCAACAAAAAACTGTTCGTGGAATCACCGCATATTATTACTGGTTTGTGTATAAAACTCCTAACATAAAATACATCACTCTAAGTGTAATGAATGTGATTTTTAAAACTCCAGATTTTGGTACTTTTGAGGCTTAATCATTATTTCTTGTCATGTCAATTTTGATACAAAATGGAAAAAGACAATTACATGTACAGCTTTTAATAAACTGCGTGACCTTCTTGTGCTACTGATGGGGTAGGCAAAGTAGTATGTATATAGTAGCGGTCAAATACTAATTTACATTGTGTTCATGTGTATGAGAATTACAAGATCCTATCGGACAAGACCAAAATGTTGAGAAAACCAAATCAAAGCTTCTACTACTCACATTATTTGCAAAATTACCCCACTTTAGGGCGTTTTTTGTTAATTGTTCTTGTACAGAAATTACGTCAGCTAGAAATATTTTCAAGAAAAATTAAAATCTGCTAGCTAAACACTTGTTATTATCAGATGGCACAACATTTAGACGAGTTTTAAAATGCAGAAACAATTCTATAATTAGGTAAAGTTAATGTCTGCATAATTTCAAAACCCATCTATCTCCCTGGTGCAGCTGGCGATTCGATTGTAGAACATATTCAATTACTTGCAACATTAAAATATAGAATAAATGACTAAATTTACGATAACTATCGAGAACTAAGTTAAATTTAATGTCTATACAAATAATGCTTCACTTCTTATGTTTTGTACATAGTATCTATATTAAAGTATGTATTATAGTGTAGAAAGACAAAAATTACTTCAATTTTTGATTATCAAATTGATGGACTGCTTTGTAATAAATACAAAGTGTCTTCAACATGGGCCCAATCTGAACGAATACACAACATTATTGAACTACTCTAATAGTAATTAGGGTATGGAGTCCAGCCATGGTGCTGGTACGGTGGCTGCTGGTATGGAGTAGGACCCCACTGGTGGTATGGCTGTTGTGGGTATGTGGTGGAGTTGGTGTCGTACCCTTGTGTCTGTGTAGGAGGGGGGTACGCTCCGGGGGTGTAACTCGTGCCGTAGTTGGCTGGGGCACCATTGTACCCTGCTGGGGGAGCCCCTCCTGAGCTCTGAGGGGGCAGTGGGGGAGCTACACTCGCGTCACCCTTCTTCTTTCCGCTACTACTGCTACTATCACTGTAATACAAACTAAAGTGATTAAACATTTTGTATGGTTCATACTTTGCCCTATATAATTGGTAAATACAAATAAGCTACATAGTAGTAATATAAAACAGTATTTCAACACACATCAACATACTACACACACAGTCCTTAACAAAGACAATACCAACAATAAATAAAGTGTACCAGAGGGTGAAGGAAGCGGTAGAATGGAGAGGAGGGGAAGGGGATTCAGTGAAGTTCCTGGCATGTGCCCGACTTATGGATCTCCTAAAAGCATGCAAAGATGAGCCAAATATGTCAATGCTCCCAAACTTATTATTATAATTTTTGGTGATTCTGTATAAAGGATTTTATTTACCTGGAGCTTTTGTCTTTATTCTTCTTCTTGTGAACCACCTTTGCTTGTTTCTGGTAAGCTATGATTGCAGCCTGGGAGTCTCTAACATCGTCTCCGAGTTCCTCCAGCAGTTCGGCCTTACGTTGCATAAACGTCAGCTTAGTTTCGGAGTCAACTCCCTCAGTACTAATGAAGTCATCTATACAACCTGAAATAATAACGATAGAGATAATAGTAACACACACAAATCACCAATACCAACATTATTAGTAACAATTCTGCATAGTGGCTTACCAATTACTTTCTTAAGATCAAAATCAGGTTTATTTAACTGAATATCAATCAACTGCATACAGAGTCTCTGACATGTTGGATCTTTTGCTATCTGCGCCTTCAACACTGCAGTAGCTGCCGCTGTATCTTTCTTCACCAGAAGTAGGAAGCGAGCGTAACGCACTGTTAAGCTGGATGCAGCTCCTTTATTCTTGCACTGGGATATATAAGACTCGTACAATTGAACTACTCTGTCCAAATTGCCTCGTCGTCTTTCCAAATTGATTCGCCTGTGATAAAAAGTAAACAATTTAATAAACAAAAAAATAACAATTATTGCAGTGAATAATTTAAGTTGACTGTTGCAGAATAATGTTTCATTGTAGTAAAGTATGAATCATATAACAGTGCCAAAACAATGTAGACACTTTGTTAAAAGGGGATCTTTACTGAGAATGATTTATTAAATTATGATAGAAATAGCACTTTTTATAAATATTTGCGACATAATGAAGTTGATTTAACTTGTTGCGGAATTCTCATCTGAAAGGGAGTTTACCTGCATGCAACTTGAATGAGGTTAGGACAAGCTTTGTCCAGCTTTTCCAAGATATCTGCTGCCTTGTGAGACGCACCATTCTGTTCTTCAAATGCAGCCCATAAGGTATGTAATGTGGGTTTCTCTACATGATGTATTGTGCAAGCTCGCTCTAGCATGTCTCTAGTCTGTGAAATGAGGGACTGTCTCTCCGCATCATCTTCTGCTCTGGCTGTCCGCTCCTCCAGGTAGTGGTACAACTGAGAATAAACATACGTAATACAATTAATGTTACAGATCATATTTTCTTTCTAAGTAGTCCAGATGTTATCTGCAAATGATGTTGAAAAATAGTATTGTTGGTAGCCTTAATTGTCAAATCTAGTCCTAAGAGCTGTCAAAGGCCTTATAAGGAAGTTATTATGTGTACTTGTACAATGATTTGCATTCAACTTACTCTAATCCAGAACTCTTCGTAGAGGGCGCAGGCAATGAGGCATCGTTCATACAACACCACAGTTCTGGTGTGATCATTCCTTTCTTGTTCCCACTCCAAATAAGCCTTCCAGTTCTTCAGCTGACATCTCTCCAGGGGCTTGACGTGGAAGTAAGGACGCTTTATCTGCAAAGAAAACAATAATAAATTTAACCTGAACAATATCACTGTATGTATAACAATTATTTGGATTATACTCGGATATTTACCCCTTCTTCGAAGTTCCATCTCTGAGCTACTTGGTCCATAGTCTGTTTGTGCACCTTCTTCCTTATGGAAATCACCCGATCCTTTATGGCTTGACCTTCTGCATCAGTCCTCTAAAAAGAAAACATTAATTTTATTATTGGCATACCAATACAGTGAAACCCAGATTACAAGTTATCCCAGATTTAATGTCTTTTTTTACCACTCACATTTCACTCCCACACATTCCAGAACGAAAATTTCCCGAATTTCACGTCAGACACAAAAAACACCAGTACCTGATTTATTCATTTTTTTGACTATCCGAATTATGAAAAACCTCGAATTTAGTTCCAAAATTTTACGTTTTTCTTGAATTGAAGCCGAAAAGCTCAAATCTCAGCTGTTTTATATACAAAAACACAGTCGTTAAGTTGTTTTCCCAGTTTCTACGTTTTGAAATAGGCAAACCAGAAACTTGCGAATATGAAATAACTATCTAAACAAAAACCGATGAATAAAATGAAGGTTTCAGTGTAAAATAAGTTATTAAAATAGCCCAAGCCCTTTGTATTAAGATGTAATGTACATTGTACATACCACATGATCATCAGCTTCCTCTTCTCCAGGAGGAACATCGGGATCTACATCAGCTGGAGGATCATTCTTACTGCTCTCTGCTCGCACTTCTTTACGCAGCTGAAGGAACTCTGTGGTGCTGATTGTGCTTTGGATTGGGTGAGACATTATGTGCTCCTGGAAACTGAAACAAACAACACGTTAAATTCTCCTTACACAAATTGACAAATAGATAACATGTACAAATGTAATTTACTAGCTGCAGCTCGAAATTCATACAATAATTTAGTAAACGACAAATAATAAAAGATAATTAATAAATGATATGAATCACAAAGGATTAAGTGATAAATGTAGTATGTACGTTACCTTTCAAAGTGTTGTGTGTAGGACAAGGTGGGTGTGGCTAGGAGTCTATCAAAGAGAGATGTGACAGCCAGCAGGGTGCCATTCTCCCCCTCCCACTTGATGTACGACTCCCACAGTCTGTCGGAGCGGAACTCCAGCCCGCAGGCAGCTAACAAATCAAAGTTTAAAATATTTAGGTACTTATAAAAACATGTTTTAATTCTTGTACTACTAATGATACATAGTGATTGTGGATTCTGGATACGAGCAGTGCTGCCAGCCTTACACCTGAAATCCTCAAATGGCTAGCGGAGTTGGGCATCACACTTTGACGTTGAGACAATTCACACATCCAACAGCGCTATCCACAGGAGGTATTAACTAGTCGTTGCCAAACAATAAATAACTAATGACATTAACTGAATTATTATGGAAAACCTATCCATATTTGTACCAATTCAAATAATATAGTCAATATTGATAGTTCTTTAGCGTGGAACACAGGAAGGGCACAAGGCCCTCATGGTTGGCACAGTTGATTGGTGCGTGAAAATCAAATCGGGAGGTACCGGATTCGAGTCTACAATGTATTCTGCACTTCACGACACAAGCTTCTAGCTTACTGTGAGTATTTGGGTCTGTGTAATATACAAATCCGGATTGCTTTTTTTCTTAAATAAAAAAGTAGTTTTGTGCTGCGGGTCGTCACCTATTATAGTTTCCCACATCATTCCATAAGGATTTTATAAAGAAGGTGCCCCTTCCCATGATTCCTAACAGTTGAATCTCATTATTATTATAGGGGTAATGTGTCTCTTATAAAAGTATTTCAGCCATTTACTAGTTATACTGAATACATACCAATAGCTCTATCATACTGCTGTCTGATATAGTCTGTATCCTCAGCTCTGGTAGCCTTGATGTGGTTCAGGTAGTGAATCCACAGGTCCACGGAGAGAGGAATGCCTCGCAGCCCGCGCTCCAGTACCTAAGCATCACAACATACAACACAATGTGGTTAGTCAAATTATCCACTCACCTACCTACAGATATATCCAGTCAAATATAAGGGATCACTAGAAGCCATATCACATAGTATTATATCATATTCTCATAAACCCACTTTAAACATTACACTTAATTATAATACACATTACAATGTGCCTTCATGTCTGTAAAACACAATACAAATAAATTACACAATTAACTTTCCATTTTTTCGTGGGTAATTTGGTAGAAGCTCATTTTATTTTTAGGTATAACATGAAAAAACACAACTTTGTATACTGCCTTGTTTAATCACTGTAAAATATAGATTATAACAATTTTGGTTTTCACGCATCTTCAGTCTACAATATAGCTTTACTGAACATGGGTGAAAACCCAAAAACCTTTTAATTTATATTTTACAGTGATTCAAGTAGTAGGAGGTAAACAAAGTTGTGTTTTTAACTTTACCGTACTCTTACGTATTTTGTATTATCACAAACATCAAAGCACAAACGTAATGTATAACTTCATAATGTAATAAACTTAAATACTACAAAAATATGCTTGTGTTAGACATTTACACCTTTCCTTACGGCAGGATGCGTCCAGGCGTCATGGATGTCAAACCGATGTCCCCAGGATGAGCTCCATTCACGTACAACTGAGAGAGAGGGCTCCACCAGTGGTACAACTTACACACTAGGTAATATAGCTGTATGGAGGCATAACACACACACATACCATCATCTCACACCACGTCTATGTATGTAATAGTATATCAGTGTATCAATACAATGATATTATACTATGTATAACAACTTAAATATTCCATCACTGTATGTAATAACAGAACATTGTATATAATATGTATGTATGTATTACAATATTTGATTTGATATAAGATTATATAAAGTACTTCATCCGATATCAAATGAAGAGTTCCATTCAGTTGGGATTAGAGAGAATATAATCCGTCTCTGGATCTGCTGTAGGCAAAGACAATTTCATTTCCAATTTAAAGTGTTTTTCAAAATCATTAAGTAGTTATAATTATTATTTAAATACCACAAGATTGTAATGGATCACTAACTATAGTAACTGGACTGTACAGCTGAGTGATTGATACTGTATTATTAAATTAATATAAAGTGCATGCAGTATGTGATAATATTCCATATGGGAGATGTTTGTAATGTGGCTTACCTCCAAACACTTCTTCTTGCTCCCCTTCTTCTTCTCATAGTCTGCGTACTTCCTCCAGTAGCCGTAGCAGTACGGGTAGTGGGACAGGAAGGCATCGTACGCTTCTCGGGCAGCTTCCACCTCACTCTGAAAAACAAATTCATTTCAACCTCATTAGGCACTTCAATTCATCAAAATAATAAAGATATTCCAAGACAAAACGTACATTACAAAGTAAGTCAAAACTCTTTTTTTTCTTTAAGTCTGGTATTCATAAAATTACCATACGATATTTCACATATTAGTTAGCAATGATGTTTGCACCCATTCTGAATATCTTTTAAATGTTTCTGCAAAGAGAATGTTGTGTGTTTATACATACACACCATCGGGTTCCAATTCAAAATATGTTTGTGAAAGAATAAATACCTCCTGATCCACATACTGCAAGAGATAAGTCCAGCCAGTGAAGTCAGAGGCATCATCGTTGACAGCCTTCCAGTATTTGTCAAGTTCCGGTAGAGCCTTCTTCTTTGCAGACTTATCATCCGGACTCTTCTTTTCGGTAGGTTGAGGTTTGGTTTCACCATCCTACAAAGACAACAATCTATGTACTCCTTAAATTATTTACAAACAAAAAGAAAAAAAAAACAAAACAAATATTTACATAAGTATTTTTTTCTAGTATTTGAATAATAATTCAAATAAATATGCACGAATAAATAAACAGAAGTCTCACCAAAGACAAACATGCCGTTTCCCTTATTACAATTTCATCGAACCATTATAGATTCGTTCGGCATTGTGCTGAATGTACTAAAAGGAGTTTAGTTTATAGGATTATCATGTAAAAGAAATATTAGTTATAAATATAAATTATAAAGTTAATTCAATGAATAAATATGCCAATATAAAACCAAACAGGTGAAATAGAAATGTAAGAATATAACATATTTTTAATATATTCACCTTGGCAACAGCCGCCTTCTTAGGTGAGCTCTCTCCTTCCGAAGTGGGTGAGCCAGGATCGTAACCAGCTTCCGAAGATTCGGCTTTCCGTTTCCTACTCGAGTCCTTCTTAGAAGATGGGAGCTCGTCTTCCGACACAACCTGCAACATTACATTATAAATGTCTTATAAAATTTCCTTTAAACTCTAAAAGAGGTGTTGGTAATCACTCTGTGTTATAAAATTTTCTTTAGTTGTTATAAGTGCATGGAATTTACTGCATATTATACTCAACACACACTGTACTGCAATATCACCTCAGCTAACAAACTAAACACGTCCATATTAACTTTGCTCAGTACAGTAAATTATTTGTCCCCTGAGTGGAGATGTGCCTATTAGGGTGGAGCGTTTTTCTTTTTTTGGGAAATCAGGTTCGGCGCGGTGTGGAAAAGATGCCCTATGGGGACACAAACAAAAAGTTGTATGGGGACATATTGATATTTCAATGTTAAGTACTGCCCCAACGAGGTCAAAGTTTAAAATTTTCCATATAATGTCCATTTTGAAAATATAAAAAAATAAATAAAAAACCGCAAATTATGTAATCTATTAATCTAAATAATACACAAATGCCGAAGAAATAATAATTTGAAGTAAAATGAAGAAGTTGTACCAATCATTACATTTATTTAATACCACGTACCTGAAACAGCTCTAAATTTCCACATTTACTGGGGCGGTATTCTTTTCTTGTGCTAATATCGGCATTATTTGATGGGATTCTTAATTGACAGTTATTTTCTTATCATTTATAGGAAAAAAAAAATAAAAAAAAAGATTATGAAAAAAATTAAATCCATACATTTTCAAAAAATTCATTGGCCTTGGGGCAGTACTTCCCATCAATATTTTTTAAAAATATTTCACATGGTAAATGCTAACATGACACTGCTTCTATCGCGCACCGCGCATTATCGATATCGCAAGCTTTATTTTTTCCCATACAAGAGCGCTCCACGCTAGTGCCTATGACTTAATACATTAGTTAGCTGAGGTAATTCTGTATTATTAAGTAATCATTACTGTAGCAAATATTGAAAGAGAATGTATGTACTTCAGTGTCATCAGGCAGATCAGCTGGCTTGGGTCCAGGGAGTTCATCATCCGACACATTCTCAGCATCCTTCACTTCTGGTTTCTCCACCACAGGCAACTCATCTTCAGAGACCACTTCTGTTTCTTCTTCAATCCCCTAATACAGAGTGTTCAGTATAAAGTTAGTCACTGACATTAATGTGGATTACATAATTATTACATATACATGAGGTATAATCAGATGGCCCTTGCCGAGTCAACATTATATTGTATGAAACCTGTACAGTGGCGACGCATCCATACAAGCCTTGGCAATTTTCTCATCATTAAATAACATAAAAGGAATGAAATATTAACAAGTAATGAAAATATTAAAGAAGTGAGGTAAAGTAATATTCCCAGACACTCACAATACAACAATCATGTTTCTAATTCACAGATAAGTTCACGCCCTGAGAAATAAAATATGTTAGAACACTCACCTCAGCATCTTCTGATTTCCTCTGTTCATCTGACGTTTCCTTTAATGCGACTGATTCTTCTCTCTCGACCTCTTCCACTTTTGCTTTCTTCTTCTCCAACTTCTTTAGAGGAATATCTTCCTCTTCTACAACATTTTCCTTTGCTTTTCCTCTTTTACGCACAACTTTTTCCACTACTTCTTCAATTTCTTCTGTTTCGATACTATCACCGCCTTGATTCATGTCGATGTCGGGCATATCATTATCTTCAGTCACGACTTCTGAGCTCTGGAGCATACTGTTTGAGAAAAGCAGAGCGTTGTCCGATTCATCAAAGAGTTCGCTCTCTTCATGTAGCATTGTGTCTTGTATACAAGTCTTCATAACACAATCCATACTCTCGTTCCCTTCGTCTACTAAAGCTCGAGACAAATTATCATTGTGGGAATCTTCTTTTAGTGGAGGAGTCATGTCTGCTTCTAGAGGCATTTCAAAGTCTTCCGTAATTTCTTGTTGCTCCAGGAATGTGTCCAAACCTTTAGAAATCTCATTTATTTCTTCAGCATCTTCAGACACCTGGGGAAGCAAAAACAATCACTCAAATATTAGCAAATTTTCCCTCAACTTTGAAATAAAATTTATTATGAAAGATCGTAATTATGATATAGTTACCGGTTTCTGAGAGTTCTTTCTCGTCTTTCTTGCTTTAGGAGGTGTGGTAGCGGGAGCCTTAGCGGCCCTACCCGATCGAGTTCTACGTTTGGTTCCCACATCTACAAACATAAAAAGAAAAGAAATATTAGTACTTCCTGCGTTGTTAATATGAAAGCCGAACTACTTTCTGACCGCTTCGTCAAACAATATAAGGCATTTCAGCAGCTAGGTAACTAGAATAAAATGCAGACTTTTGCGCAATTCTGTAGTCTATTAGTGTTGTCCATGTTACTCCTTCCTGTCAATTATTCAAAAAGCATTTTCATGAGTTGCCACCACAACTCTATGTGAGGGCCATGTTATTTTCGGTGAAAATTAAGCACCAGGGCAGCTAAATTATGATATTCCGTAAATTATTTTTCATGTAAACATAAATTTTGCTGAGAAAAGCCTTGATACAAACTGATAAAAACACAAATGTTGACAAATCCCAGACATTTTGTAACACAATGTGCGTAGTCACCAGATGCCATGGGCTCCTTACCTTCACCATTTTCGCCGGTAACGGGATCCTCATGATCTGACGATGGCATTTTTGTTAAAACAATCAATTATTTTCCAAAAACTTTCTTATTTCTATAAACTCGATCAAAATAATCGATAAAATTAGGATTAATAATGCAATTAAACATCAACACGCGACAAAACGACTGACGAACGATTTTACACAGTGTTGCCAGATTTGCACAAATTTCCAATGCCGGGTATTGGGGAAAAATCGGAAAAAATTGCGACAGTGCACTACTAAGTAGGTACCTACTTCATATTTTAGAATTATGCTTGATTGGATGTGAAAATTGATCTCGTTGAAATTTATATATTTTTTAATACAGGGAGGTACCTATGCGTCATAGCGCGTCCACACACGTCCGGAAGTTCAGTAAACTGATTACTGAATCGACCGTTTGAAAAAAACCTCCGACCAAAACCTCTTTCTGAATTCAAAATCAAGGTAACACGAGTAACGCTGCAATTCAGAGAGAGTAATTTTTGGTAGGTCGATTTAGTCGATTCAGTTAACTGAACCGAGGCCGGACTCAATAGTTAAGTAGGTATCTAATATCTATCGACGGCTTCGACTGAACTTCCGGACGTGTGCGCCGTGCGGAGAGCCATATAATGGTAGGTAGTAGCTAGAAAGTAGTTTAGTAACCTTGGTAGCTAGGTACCTAATACCTGTATTATATATTTATGTTTATGGAAATGTAATAAATTCATTCAGGTGATTAATTCTGAAATTCATTATTCACTTTTTAAGTTTTGCATGAATAATGCTGCAGATCGTACTATGAAGATTCATATAGATTCGTTAAAGTTCAAAATACCTATCTACCTATAATATAATAAAACGTCGTAGCAGTAGCGTAGCGTAGGGGGGGGGGCGATCCGCCCCGGGCGGCACTTTTTAGGGGGCGGCATTTTTTGGGGAACATTACAAAAATCCATTAAATTACATTTGTTTCATTAAAAACTGGAAAAAATTTCGCCTTCGGCGCTATTTTTATCTTTTTGTACCATATCAATATCTAAATTTTAGTTGTCCCACTTGCAAAAACTTCGCCTGCGGCGCTATTTTATGCGGCGCGGATTTAATTTCCGCCCCGGGCGGCAGAAACCCACGCTACGCCACTGCGTCGTAGGTAAAAAAAATCACAAATATTTATCCAAGTTAGGTATTAGGTAAATTAATTAACTTAATGAAGTAGTAGGTAGGTATGCAACATGATTTCTTTTGACGGTAACATGACTTTTAAAACGAAAATATATAGGTAGGGTAACACATACAGTGATGGGACAGTGACAGTGATGGGACAAAAGAGATTAAAATGAGAATAATAAGATTCTGAAAACTTATATACTGGCAAATCAAGTTTCTCCCAGGAGTTCCAACCTTTACGAATAATAAAACACTTAAAATCCATAGAACCGGCCGTTAAATACTGTGATTCAAGGTTAGTTATCTGGCGTGTACAAAAAACATCAATAATCTTACCTTTTTATTAAGAAACATAACCAAGCAAAACCAAATTAAATTCGAATTGTAAATACATATATTACTATTTTAAGTGTCCTATGAGGACATAAGGATATGCGGAGTGTTTCAGTTTTAATTATTTAATACATTTTGTATATTATATAGGTCTTTATAGATGTCCCATCACTATGATTGAAAAAGTATGAATTTTAGTGATGGGACGGGTGTCCCATGACTATGATAAGTAAATAAACATCTAAAAACAGTGATGGGACAAGTATAAGAATGTGTCCTATATACCCGTGATATTAATTTAGTATAAATTTTCTGACTCATTACTGAGTACATATTTATTAATTAGTATTTTTATTGCCCTAGATTACAAAAATGTTGGAGAAAATTGAGGGTTACTTCAATCAAGTTTAGCAAAATTTCACTTGTTGTTAAAATTAGGTTGATTGGTAGAAATTGCTAACAGGCAATGAATCCGCCCATTGCATGTCTAATTTTCATGTAATAAAGTTCTTATTTACGAGTATTTATATAATCCTCATAGAAGAATATCGCTAAATTAAAGTAGGTTTAAATAAATACAGGCAACACAGCAAGGAATTTGAATAGGCTCATAAATTTCAGCACACAATCACAAAATCACTTTGATCCCACAACATTGTTGGCAAAAAATCACAAAATTTCAAAAATTAAAGTTAAAAACCATTAAATTGCACTTGATTCATAAATAAAATTACCTTAGGCGCTGTTTATTACTATTTTTATAAAATCTCAAGAGCTTTTTTTGAGTCTTTGGGGTCCCAAGAGTCTTTGGGGTCCCCGGGTCTATTATAGTCGATTGTATGGCAAACTGAAAATTGCCAGTCCCCCAGGAGGCCCAAGTTGCAGTGACTATAGTTGAATGACCTTTATGAATATGTAGGAAACGCATTTTATCCAGAATTAGTGAAAAAGAATATTAAATTCCATAAATATTCCATATAAACTAATAAATGTACCTGTCCCATCACTGTATATTAGTACTGTCCCATAACTGTAAAATGTGTCCCATCACTGTGTTTTGACGACCTCTTATCTTTTTTATTAAAAGTAAAATTTGTCTTATAATTTTTGGTAATTTTAAGTATCAATTGTTATTCTGCAATAATCAACCTGTCGAATAATGATTAAGTGGTTTTTTCATTAGCAATAGTGATTTTTCTATTCAATAAAACATTTGAAAGAATCCTTAACTGTCCCATCACTGTATGTGTTACCCTAGGTACTTACTATAGGGAACCTGTATACAGGTTCCTTACTTTACTACGTCTGCAACGACGTTATTATTATTAGTTGTGTTTATTAAATTTGGTAGGTATATTATGCATGCTATTTCTCCCAATAGTACCTATCGTGATTTTATGTCAAAGTTTTCTATCTTATTCACACGATTTAATACATAATTTGAATATTATTTCACGAACTTTGAATATAATTTCTATCTGCACGAAGTTAGCAGCAAATTGCGGGAAAAACAAAGAACGCGGTTTTTTCATAAGAAATGAGAATTTTATTATGGCAACTGGCAACATTGTGGAGAGGGAAAGAGAGTGATAAAAATGGTTGTTTCTGTTTGGCGTTTCTCGTTGTGAAGCTTCTATAAGATGTATTTTTTGCAAATGATTGTAATTTATTGAGTTAATTGAACTTGGAAATTGAGTAAGTATATAACGTATTTCATTCCCTTTCATTTGAGTGTTTTATTGTTATCCTAAGTCTCGCAATTTGGTCGCGGCCTTATTTTCTGTATCTGTAACATTTTTTCTGTTTTTATGTAAGTTATGTGTTGTTTGTGTAGTCGATTCGTTCAGATTTCCCTCGATAATTTAATATTTGTGCAATCTAGAGTGTTGGGTAGATTCAGAGTCTATTTAGGAATAGATCGCACAAAGATTTTCAGTAACGGAGTAGGCAGGTTACTGAAGATGATGCTTTCTTTCACCACACTCTTTGAACATATTGTTTTGACCTCCAAATACACGTCGTTGATTACTTTATGTCATATGTAACATGTAGAATAACATTCCTCAAATAATTCAATATCATCTCCACCTGAATATTACTGGTGCAAGGTGACTCCCCATGCCTAATGTTTTGTTTAGGTGTATTAGGTATATTTTGGCTGAGGGAATCACTTTTTAATTGTCTTTTTTAGACAAAATGATTGACTAATAAATATAATTTTATTTGTTTCAGTTATATATTGATTGTATCCAGTTAATTGTGCAAGAAGGGAATACAAATAATGGTAAGGTTATCACATGAATAGTATAATCAGTATAGTCTCTATAGCTGGATGTCTAGGTCTCTTGTGTGTTTTTATTATTTTATATCACTTGTGATTGTTTTGTGTCCCACTTTTTTATTCCATGGTCTTCTTATTAATATTTTGTGTAACATTTCCAGCAGGCGGATGATCCTCCGTTCCTTCCTGTTGGCACCGATGTCAGTGCTAAGTACAAGGGGGCATTCTGCGAGGCTAAAATCAAGAAAGTAGTGAAGAATATCAAATGCAAGGTACGCACACAACAAATCAATGCAAATTAGGTGAACTAATCAATCCTATGCATGTCACCAACTGTATAAAATTCTATAGTATTAACAATTGTGAGTAAGGAAGTGTTGTGTTTTTGTTTAGGTGAGTTTCAAGGCAGCTGGTCTTGGCTCCACGACTGTGACGGACGAAGCCATCAAGGGCACTCTGCGTGTTGGTAACACTGTGGAGGTTAGGCAGGACCCTAAGAAGGATCTACAGGAGGCACTCATCACCAAGATTCAGGACTGCAGTCAATATACAGTGGGTGAGTATCATAGTATAATATTACAAGATGGCAGGATGAATCAGGGTTGTTGTTGAGAAGAGCGCGTGGGAAAATGCTGAGAGGTAGAGGAATGAGGTCAGAGAGATGAGTGGCTGTAAGACGGGATAGTGACTAGATTAAAAGTCAACAAGTTAAGATAGATTGAGCATGCAAAGAGAATGAATGAGGACAAGATGAGTAAAAAGATGTACAAGAGTGAAAGAAGAGGTGTGGTCTGACCTGGACCATGTCAACCAGATCCTTGGGGATAAATGCGTTACAGAAATCTTAGGCCATGCATGACAAATCGCATCAATGTGTGTAAGGATAGGGCTGTTTGGCATTTTGTCCTCTCTGTCTACCCTGTAAAGGACGTGGATTGAGGGGATATACCTACAAGTAGATAGAAAATATAACTGAAAAGATAACAAAGAAAATATACCCGGGTGAAAGAAGAGGTGTAAAGAAGCGCGGCCGTCAAAGAACCACATGACTGGACCGTGTAGACCAGATTCTCAAGGAGGGACAAGTTCTGAGTAAAAGTAATCATAGAGTGTGTATGAGGAATTCCATGAATGTGACGGAAGCCCGAAGTGTGTGTAAGAATATGTAATATATCGTATGAACTCTTTATGGTTTTATTTTGGCAGTATTTGACGACGGCGACATAACTACGTTGCGACGTAGCGCTCTGTGTCTCAAGAGCGGGAGACATTTTGCAGAGAGTGAGACGTTGGACCAACTGCCCCTCACACATCCTGAGCACTTTGGGAATCCAGTCATAGGATCTTCCAGCAGGAGAGGTCGTAGGACCAACAGATCTCAGTACGTTTATATTTCAGTTATTTTATTCTGCAACAGGATTCGTTTATATATATCCGATTTATATACCTTGATATATATCAAGTGATTTTTATTATTAATTGATAGCAAATATTTTAATTTATCCAACTTTTTTTGTTCGAATCCTGGATTTTCATGCATTGTTATATTCTCGGAGTAGACACTCATTTACACAAGGCGCACATTGTGTAAGCTCTAGAAGAGTGTATGAAATCAAATAGCAAAGTGAGTATCCTGAAGAATTCAGGGGTCGCAGGTTCAAATAGCAGTCACCCCACAAACCTTTTTTCAGATGTGAGCCTTCTGTAAATGATTGTCGTCTGTTTTATACTCATATAACACCATCCTGTACATAAAAATTTGTAAAATAAGCAAACACATTTCAAATAGTCGGTTTTCTATCGATATGAGATGGATATATAATATTAAATATCGGATTTTAGCGAACCCCGTTCGGCAATCTTTTAAATAAATAGTGAAACAATTGTTAGACTCACATGATACAAGATAATACACTTGAATGAATGTATTGCAGTTATGCAATCTTTACCAGTTGACACAATATTTGTCCAATTTATTAGCATTACCAAAATAGTATATTTTTTCAGTACATCAACTGGCCATAATTTAATATTAAATCATATTCGAGATGTATTGGAATTACGGCATGCATCATTATTTCGGAAATTGGCATTTTTGGTCACCTTATGTACTATTTCTAAATTGTCCGTTTTGTAATGCAGAATCCTATTAATCCTTTGACTGGATTTATCTGCATTGCACAGACGGAAATACATTACAGTTTTTTCCTCAACAGAGACGAGCAAATGTTGCATCCACTCCTCAGGAGATGGCATTAGCATCTGAAACATTGGGTCAATGTGAAATAAGTTTCCAGCAGTAGCATATATATACAACTTTCGAAAATTACACAATTGACAGCAGGATGTGGTGGAATGGGTGAACGTTGCCCTGGGGATAAAGTGATCACTTAAGCCAGCCAACGCCAAACACCCATCCTGTTTCCTCCCCAAGGGATTCCACATAACGCGACATTATCTGAATGAAGATGCCTCTCGTCTCTGTTGAGGAAAAAACTGTAATCAATGGACAGCCTTTATAGAAAAAATCGCAACGTCCTATGCATCATTATTTAGTATTTTCTTTGTAATGTAGGTCAGATGATAGTGACAGTGAGGCCACGGACACCATCACCACGAGTAATGTGGAGCGAGAGCCCCACACCGGGAGGGTGGTGCTAGTGCAGTGTGGCGGAGGGGGCGGGGGAGGCGGAGGGGATAAGAAGAGACCCCAGTCCAGCGGTGCGGCTCAGGGTTGGTTCCCCGGACTGGTAGTGGCTCCAGGTGCTCAGGATACTGTCAAGATCAAAGTCAAGGAGGACTATCTCGTTAGATCATTCAAAGATGGCAGATAGTAAGAATGTTTTTTTATCATTTCCCTGTACATGACTTATGATATGTTTTACATTTACTCAACTCTCCGATCACCGAATTTCCTATCCAACCTCTCGGATATCGGATGTTGTTACTAGAATGAATGTGAACAAGTTAAGATGGTTGAGACATGTAGAGAGGATGAACGATGAAAGTATAACAAAGAAAATATATTTGGGAGAAAGAAGAGGTCTAAGGAAGCGCGGAAGAACCACATGGCTGGATCATACAGAGACTGGGATCATAGACATGTTTTTTAGTAAAAGAAATCGTAGAGTGTGTATGACAAATTGCATGAATGTAACGGAAGGAAGAAGTATGTGTTAGGATTGGAAAGTCTGGTGATTTGTTCTCTCTGCCTGTCCCAAAAGGGAATCAGCGTGAGGGGATAGAATAGAAAAGAATTCTGATGAATACTTTTTGATTGACAAAGTATTATCAGAGTGCTGTTGAGGGAAATACCACAGGAAGGTCACAATCCTCAGCATTGAGGGACCGATTGGGAAGAAGAAGAAATGTTTTTCAAAATTGTTTTTTTTTTTACTTTAGTTACACAGTGCCTAAGAAAGAAGCCAAGGAGTTTAAGCGTTCCTCAGCCAACTCTGAGATGGGTGGACTAGAAGCTGCCTTACAGTATCTAGACAAGGACGTATTGCCTCCCCATTGGGACAGAGACATTCTCTTTGGTCAGGAGACACAGTCTGATGAAATGGATTCCGATGATGTGAGTATTGAATAAGATAACAAACCTTTAATGCCTACATTATATCAAACTGTCATTTCATCAGGGTTTAAAATTATCCAGATAATTACAATTCAATAATAATTATCCCCTGAAATGAATGATATTAAACCGATACTTGATTAAAATTCCTACAGATAGAATCGATAGTGACTCTATTCGTTTCTGATATTTGGGAGATATTAAATTATGTATGCAATTCTTATGCTTTTGAATTTCTTCCTCAGAGTTCTGATGACGAGCCTAGGGAAGAAAAAGATCATTTTGTTGCTCAGCTCTATAAGTTCATGGATGATCGAGGCACTCCGCTCAACAGGCAACCGACCATTGCCAACAAGGATATTGATCTCTACAGATTGTTTAATGTGAGTATTTGTACTACATACTTAAATATTTAAACAATTTTGTCACACATATAAAGCTATCCAACTGTTTATGTTGGAATACATAGCTTATGTTTGAGAAAAAAAATATTTTGCAGGTGGTCCAGAAATTAGGAGGTTATAACCGAGTGACTAATCAAAACCAATGGAAAGGAATAGCAAACAGATTGGGATTCCAGCCTCCTACAACCAGTGTCACCAATCTCTGCAAGCAGGCGTATAAAAAGTAAGTTGTTTATACTATATTCATGGTGGTCATGCTCGTATAATCCATCACCTAACAATCATAAGCACACAGATACACAGGCCATACAATACATAATACATCAATTATTCACACACAAAAAGACAAACAATGTATACAAATGTCTGTACAGGAGTCAGAGGGGGTAATTGTTAGAGAAGATGTGGAGGGGATAGGGATGGGATTCAGGTTTAGATTTTGCCCTTCCATGCCCTACTGCAAACCCAGCTCCCGACAAACGCCTTTCCTATACACATATGGAGATAGATTATATTGTGTGGTTTGTTGTTTAATTATTAATGTTTGTTTTATAGGTTTTTACACAGTTTTGAAGAGTTTTATCGCAAGTTGGGTGTTACTTTGGTGGCTCATCCGCGTGGAGGCAGATCAACTGGCAGGAGCCTCATCAGAGATAGGGACAAGATACAGAATCAGTCCTCCAGCCCAGCACATAGTCTTAAAGACGATGTAAGTTCTGCTTTATGTTGTTTTAATAAATTTGTTTTGTATTTGTCCTCGTATATATGATTTGTTTTTTTGTTGATGCATAGGAGAAACCAGCTGAAAAACCAGTGACATTAAAAGCAAAGGAGAAGGAAATAGAAATTAAAATTGAGAAAGATATTGATGCCATTAAAGATAAAGAGACAGCCATCAAATCGATAAAGGAAGTTGAGATTAAGGACAAGGAAGTGAAGGGAAAAGATGTGAAAGTGGTGGAGAAGGAAGTCAAGAAGGAAGCGAAGAAGGAGACCATTAAAGAAGTAAAGTTGTTGAAGTCCAAAAGAGAGACTAAAGTGAAGACAGAAGTGGTGCAGAGTAGTGAGGAAGAAGATAGTGGTGACAATCAGCCTTTGGTGCCATTGTCCAAGTTAGTATCTATACTTTGTTGATGAAGATTTGGATGAATATGTTTGCTTGGTATTCATTTTATTCAAGTATTCGTTGTATTATTTTAATTTGTGTTTCTTCCTTCCTAGTAAATTGGAGAAGTCTGCTTCTGAAGCCACCCTTTCTGACAAGTCTTCTTCTAAAGTAATAGAGACACCCGTAAAGAAGGTGTATAAGAATATGGCCAGTGTGGAGGGCACAGCTGGGAAACGAGGCCTAGACAGAGGGGAGAAGGGCTCAGCCAAGAAAGTAATGCAAAGACGAGGTTCCACAGCCAGAACAGTATTGAAAGAAGTGCATAGCGGGAAAGGTAATTATTACATTATATTTTGAAGTACCCTCTCATGCCGCATCCCTTGCGAGGTAGGTAGATAGAACAGATCGCATACCTCTTCTTTCTCCAAGTCTATTTTCTTTGTTATCCTTTCATAATTCATCCTCTCTACATGTACCATCTTAACTCGTTCACTTTCATTCTAGTCACAAATTCATTTTACATTCACTAAACTCTCTGGTCACTTCACTTCTTATCCTATCTTTTTTTTTGTATTGTTTCAGTAGAAAGTCGAAGCAGATCGGAAACCACACCAAATAGGAAACAAGACACGGATATTAAAGGGAAAGAAAAAGATACACCTGCAATGTCTGCTAAGAAAGGTTCGTCAAGTGATAAGAATGACAGTGATAGTTCTAGCCGAGGGAGCAAGAGTGGGAAAACTTCAAGAAGAAACATTACTCCGTCAGATACTCCTCCCTCCACCCCTGGAAGTTCATCCGGATCTCAACAACACAGCAGCAAGAAACCGAGGAAGAGAAAGATTATGGAGTAAGTAACAATATAATTCAATCTTTTATCAATAGATAGATTATTATGTTCGTTCAATTCATTTAGTAAATGTTTTAGGACAACCGACAGTAAAACTCCGTTCATCAGTTGCGATGTTGGTGACAAATTAAAAGTTTATTATGGACCTGCTCAGTCAGAGTCCAAGGTGACGTACGAAGCTAAAGTCATTGAAATAGCTGGACGCGGGGCTGAAACTCTACTCAGAGTTCACTACACTGGTTGGAACACTCGCTACGATGAGTGGATTAAACCGAGCAGGATCGCTGACAACCTTACGCAGAAGAATAAACATAAAGACAAGGTTTGTACATTTTCTAAAAATTTGTTTTTTTTTATAAAAGGATCTGGGCTTGAATACACAAACCCAAATACTTTCCTGCACACTTTGCACTAGGCTAAAAGCCTGTATCGCAAAGTGTGGAATACATCGCCAGCGTCGGGGTTTGAACCTGGCACCTCCCGCTCGAGAGACTGCCGCCTCAACCAACTGCACCAACCATGTACACTTTGTACTTTGTTTTGTTATTTTTCATTTGGCTACTTTTATTTATGAGGTTTGTATTGTAATTGTTCTGTTCTTAAAAATACAGGGAAGACGTAACACAGGCACAGGTCCACCTGAAAGTCCTGGCGGAAAGAAAGCGAGACAGCAGATCTCATCCACTCCTAGTCACCCATTGTCTGCCGCAAAGACCAGAACAAGGAATAGAAGTAGCTCCAATAACACAACAGCGTCCAATCAACAGACTACAGGTTTGTACATAGATAAAGATTTTTTCAGAATTGTCAAAATTATGTCAAAGATTGAAAGGTGACAAATGTTTTAATTTTTATGTTTTACAGATGTGCAGTCAGATTCAGACAGTGAATGCGAATCTGATTCCAGTGGTCAGAGAGGAGCAAAGAGATTATCAGATGACAAAACAAGTAAAGATAGAGGTTTGTAGTCATTTTTATCAGAGTTTATGTAGTCTCAAATTATCGAGTTCTTATTCACATTTTAATCTTAAAATTCAGTATATAGTAATTTATTATTTCCATGGCTAGGTCCCAATGACACGTCTTCTCCTATTGACAAAGTGCTGGAGAATGAGAAGGAAAAGATATTGAGGATGGGAAGAGTGAGTAGAAGTCCGCAGGTGAAGAGGTTGACTGAAGTTCCAGGGGGTGGAACGTTACACAGTCGAGTTAAGAGGACGAGACTCAAACAAGACGACAGAGAGCAACTGCCTAGAGGTTTGGAAATTTAAGTTTTTTGTGAAATGGAAATATGGAAGGTGGAAGGTTTGTTGTATGTTTTAATTTGATTTCATATTTTGTAATTTTTAGGAAGAGATTTTGATCTAAATGAAATCAGATCTGAACTCAAAGGATTTGAAAAAACTGTGAAGTCACCCTTATCAGATACTATAAAAATGGAAACAGATGCTGAACCCACAAAGGAAGAATTACCCAGCATCATCATCAAGCAAGAGAAAACACCCGAAAAAGTCACTGAGGACATCTATGAGTTTAAAGAGCCTGAGCCATTCGAGTTTGAAGCAAGGAAATCGGAAGAGAAGAAGAAAAGAACCACACATAGGATATTTGATGATTTGCCACAGATTAAGTTGAGTCCAACTCGTACGACAGTCAAGTCTCCAGTCCTTCCTGAAGGTGACAAGTCTCCTCCACAAACTTCTAAATCTCATTTAGACACAGTGTTTGATAAGTTGTGTGAATCTGAGAGTTTTAATACAGACAGTGTTAATGCCGCTGCAGCTGCAAAGGAAAGTGAGGCTTTATCAATATTCAGTGACTTGGCGGGGGCCAATGAGGACAGTGGAGACAGACTGGTGATATCTGAACCAGAAGACTCCCAGGGTCCTCTCTTCACTTATCAGCATGACATTTTCCCGGAGAAATCTTTCTTACCTATTTTCAAAGGCTTCACACCTGCAAAAAATCAGGAAACTTATTCGAAGAAAGATGCCACTAGCAAGTTGAGAGATATTGATGATGATTTAACAAGCAGTTCAGCGTTGAAAGGGGAACAATCTTCTGATGAAGATCCAATAGGCACAGCCATTAAGAGAGTCAATGAACATCCCATGTCTGATGACAGTAATGATAGTGAATTGTTAAAAACACCAGCATCCCCCATCTCTACACCAAGTACCTCTGTTGTGATCTCCACTACTGAAGTTAAGACATCTACATTGGAGCCCAAACCAAAATCTACCATTGCAGATACTAAACCTAAATCAGCAATCGCGGAACCTAAAACCAAATCGCCTTTGCCCGACATAAAAACCAAGGCTGCTGTACCAGAAGTTAAAACAAAATCACCTTTAATAGATATCAAGACTAAACCATCCCTCTTAGAACCTAAAACTAGATCACCATTATTAGATATAAAAACAAAGCCAGCCTTCTTAGAAGGAAAAACTAAATCACCTCTACTTGACGTTAGGACAAAATCAGCTCTCATAGACATTAAAACTAAATCACCCTTAATAGACATAAAAACTAAAACAACTCTCGCAGAAACTAAAACAAAATCACCCCTTATAGATATTAAGACTAAAGTAACTCTCATAGATATTAAAACTAAACCATCTCCTTCAGAAATTAAGGCACAACCTCAAGACAAGTCACGTGAGAAAGTTAGTAGTGTAGAAACTAAGGATACTTCCAATGCCGAAGAAAAGGTTGTTGAGAAACCTGCAGCTGTGATAGCAAGTGGAACAGAAGCAATTAAATGTAAACAAGAAACACAAAGTACAAATGTAGTTAATAAGGAATCTGTAATATCTGATGTCACTATAAAAGATGTTAATCCTCAGGAGCCAAAAGAAACAAATAGTTCTACAGCTGCCGCTGTGGATTCAGATTCACAAATAGACACAAAAAGCGAATCTGATGGTGCTGGATCATTCACTGATATTGTGATTCCTGATCCACCATCATTCTTGATACAGAAAGAAGGTCCGTCAATTGCAGATAAAGTGCTCAGAGCCATTAATAATAATAAAAGGGCTGCGACTCCAACTCCTAAAGAAGCTAAAGTAGCCAAGTTGGATAGCAGTGCTAAAGTATCAAAAGTACAAACAGTTAGTAAAACACAGACAAGTAAAGTTGCAAATGCTAGTGTTAGTGATTCATCCAAAACACCAACTGTTGAAACTAGTAGTAGTAGTAGTTCCAATAGCAATAATCAATCTACAGATTTATATAAAGACAGTAAAGTGACTTCTAAATTAGACATTTCATTAAGTAAAGACGCGAGTAAGGAATCGAGTGCAAGTGAACTATTCTCAATGACTGATTCATCGTTGAATACATCCGACAGCTTATCTGTTAAGAAGGAGAGCATGGAGAGAAGGAAGAGTGGCGCAGAGCCGACTTCTTTGGGTGGGAAGAGCAATAAGGTATTGAGTGAGACAATACAAAAGCTCTCCAGCCAGATAAGTCAGCCCACACCACCTCTGCCTGAATTCAAGGATGAACGCAGTGAGGACTCGGATAGCAGTGAATCTGATAGAAGGTATGTACACTGTTATTCTCCTTGTAGTAATCAATGTATTGCATCATTTGGAAGTTTGTTTTCAACATGACTAATGTATTTTCCTTGACATTTTTGTTTATTGATATGTTAAGTATATCTTTTTTTTGATATTCTGTGTGATCATCAATAAAAACTCATGTTTCTTTTCCCTGCCAAGATAATGAGTTTTCAACCTTATGTTTCCTTGGTGTTACTCCAATGTGTTCATAGTAATTCTGTTGCTTGTATGTGTTTTATAAATTAATTATGTAGTTTCTAATTTAATTCGAAGTCCATGGTCATGTCATAACATTTATTATGTTTTAAGACTTGCAATGTTGCATGATTTGTGTCTCACACTACAATGTTTTTTGTTGTGTATTCCTTGAGATCTGCTTCAAAATTTTTGGTGGGAAATAGTATGACTAATAATAATCAAGTTTGATAGGTAACTGTGGGTGACTAGTGATGGATACCAATATTTATAACAGCACCTGGGTGCCATGAATAAACTATTTTCACAGGTGAAAATTTGTGATGAATTTTACTAATATCTAGATACCTTTATTTCTTTACTCAAATTTGAAATTCCTCTAGTGGTAGCAGAGATGTCACAAGGTTTTGATATATCGGGCATTTAATTTTAGCAGTGTGTACAGTTTCGTCTCATGGCATTATTTTTTCGTTGTGGTTGCCCAGATGACTTACATAAATGCCTTACAAGGTGTATCGTATGGAATTGGCTGTGGATGGCAGATATCAGGGAGCTTGGTGTTGTCCAAACATCACCAATTAATTAGGCACTAACACATTTTGTCCCTATTTCAGATCTTACTCCTACTTTTATTCTCAACCTGATGTTATTTCTAGGCTTATTATTGATAAACTTAGTGAAGAAGAATCACAAAGTGGCATATCTGAAAGTGCGACGTCACAGCCACCCAAAGTACAATCAGACAAGTCCTCAACCAACTGGAGTGAGGCGGACTCACAGAAGGATTCAGATAACCAGAAGCCTTCCACCGCCGATTCATTAACAGCAAAGGATGGAAGTATATCATCCAAAGTACCAGAAGAAGACAGTAATATCTCGTTATTGTTGTGCGAGGAAACTATACCTGGGAGTCCGGCTCCCGAGAACTTAGGTGACGGTGTAAAGAGTTCTTCCAAACAAAAAGCGAGGATTTTGGAGATACCCTTCGCCTCTGCACCCAGCATTAGTCCAGATCAGGCTAAAGATCCCCTTTCATTGAAAGGTGAGTGTTGCTATAGAAATAGTCTTGTTGTCATGTAGTTTTTGATACCTTGTTGGTCGTTACTTACATGATTGTTTTTCTCTTTGATTAGACATGTCCAGAGACAATAGTCGTGACGGTATGGGAAGCAGCAGGAGTGACAGAGAGAGGGAACGTGACAGAGACACAGAGTGTTTGGGAACCGGAGCCAACACGGTGGACACTGTGATGGACAACACACCACCCATTACTCCCGACAGCAGTTTGGACAATATGTCACCATTGAGGTATTCATTTTACCTAACTTTTATATTATGTAAACAAACAAATCTGTTGCTGTTCATTTCGAGGTTATGTTTCATTATATGTTTGTATAATCTTTCAGAGACCAGTTGTTGTCGGATGGGGATAATCCAATTGAAGCGAATAAGCCAGCCGAAGAGGAAAATAGAATATCGGCAATATCCAAGAAATTAAATGAAGTGGAAAAAAGCAATTCAGGTAATTATGTGGAAATATTGTACCTATATCGTCTAGGTTTTTGTATCAGAAATTTGACAAGAGTTTAGTGGAGAGATCTTACATCTTTGTACACTTCACAGTTACCAAAAAAGCTCGTGTTGTGAAGTGGAGTAAGTTGATATCGGGGATCGAACCTGCACCCACAGGATTTAGGGTCGAGCTACTGACCACCTAATTGTTTTTTGATTTTACAGGTAGTAATTTGCGCGGTAGTGCTCCCGGTAGCCCGGTGGTCGGGGTCCCTCGTCGGGGCAGACGGCCCCGTTCTCTGCGAGCTTCAGAAGGTGAGGACCACCATCAGAACATCACCAACACCTCTAGTATCACAGGGGCACATTCCTCACCACAGTACAATGCGCCACATAGACCACTTAGATACAACTTCTATGTCGAATTAGGTGAGTTGTTATTTTATAAATGTTGTGGTTTTTTTTAAGAATATGCAATGATTTTTCGTCGTACATCTTTCACTCAAGAGATATCCTGAATTTTGGCTAAATTGACCGCTCCGTTGCTATTTATTTTAGGGAAAAATTACGTACCCAAATTTGTAGAAAATTTGCGTACTTTCATTTTGCGTATAAATATGTGCATAAGTTGATTGTTTTCAAGTTAGTATTTATATTTTTACCAATTTTTGCATTTTTTGCCATGTTCCGTCACTGAATTCTGTTGGCAGACCTCAGATTCAGATTCAGCACCCCATAAAACATATTTATGGAATGAAAGAAATCCAAACTATTCCACAACTTTCCCTCGAGGGTCTGTTTTGTGTTTAAATGCATCGGGCTATAATTTGTCAATAAATATCATAGAGGTTTATCACAAATGTTTATTTCAATTCATCGTTGTGAATTTTTACGATTATAATGATTATAATTTCGTCGTCTCCTGTAAGATCAATAAAGTCGAGTTACGTCCGTTTGAATGACAGATGACATTTTCTGTTATTATTTATTGTTTCTTTTTATTAATAGATGAAGGAATGGATGCTGCGGCTAGAATAGCTCTGTTGACTTCTCGCTTGGCTGATCTCAGGAAGGCGTATCACAATGTTAAAGCTGAATTAGCAACCATCGATCGAAGAAGAAAGAAACTTAGAAGGAAAGAGAGAGAAGGTAAAATGTTTTGCCGTGCTTTGTACAAATATTTTCCAGGGAACTGTATGAAGGGCATTATTTACTGATATGTTGTGTTTAATTTCAGCTGTGAAAGCGGCAAAGGCAGCGTGTGCCACTTAAGACGGATCTCCAACACTAAACGGGTTTGCTGTTAATTGTAGATCATTGTGATAAATCATATTATACAGTCTCACTTATTATAAGAACGTTAGGATAAGTTATAGATCTGTGTGTAGTAATGTCTTCCAAATGATTTCAATGTAACGCAACATGCAACTATTATCTAGTAGTAATCCGAATCCTTAACGCTTTTTGACTGTTATTGACTATTTACTATAATTTGACAGTTCTGATGTTACCTCCAAGTGACATATTGCACGATTATATTGTTGGTAGCTCTTGTTGTCAAATCTTATCGAAAGAGCTGTCGAAATGACACAATTTTCTGACATTGCGTTACTCACAAGTGATGAATAAAGCTGAATGTATTATAGGACCATTACTTTAGAGCAGTGTTGCCAACATAATACATAATTTGTAAATCTTTGGTATTATATTGATTATTATTGTTTATATTTATTTATTACATTATTAAGTAATTTAATTATGCCTGTTTTATGTTTAAGTAAAACGTTGAATATATTAAAATGTAGTTAACATTGAGTTGTGAATCCGTATTGAATTACTATTAGTATGAAATTTGTATAATTCATAGTGTATTATTAGTTTTAAAATGCATTTCAAATACTTGAATTGAGACAATCAGAATGGATGGTGTACCTCGTTTCTTAGTGTACTGGAAAACAATATTACTATGTAGTAAATGAAAAAGGGTGGAGTATTCTAAACTTGCTAGTACAGTCGTCTCGCTAATCTGGCACTCCAGTACATCGACACATCCAGTAGTTCCGCACCCTACGCCACCTCTCCCTATGCCCGACTAATGGCTTCTTATTTTTGTTTGAAAACTTAGAGAATTGGACCTACTAATTTAGAATACATTTTAATGCGCACATTGTTTCAGGGTCCTATAAAATAGTTTTTAACTAACGGCCATATGTATTATAGTAGAGACTATTCGTGATATTATGTACATTTGTAAATTAAATATCGAAACCCTATTTGATTTTTCTCTAAGTTCGTCTCTGTTTTCTGTTCCCAAATATTGCATGTTTGATTTTACAATTTGCAATAAAAATCCTAAGGATTTTCAATATTGTAATGTTTTGTAATATTTTTTATAAAGATATGTAAAATAACTTGTAATGAATCATAGATTGCGCTAGAGACTTTCGTAATTCAAAATTTACATGTAAAAGAATGTAAATTTTTGTATGTATGTATTTTATGTATGACATGTAAAAGAGGGTGTGTATGACAAAGTAGTACATGAATTTGACGGAAGGAAGATGAAGAATAGGGTAGTTTGCTGTTGTCCTCTCTGCCCACCATGCAAGGGTGAATATTTTGGTATGGTAATTAATGTAATGAAGTGAATATTCTGATATTGTGATTAGAATGAAGTGAATATTCTGATATTGTGATTACAATGAAGTGAATATTCTGATATTGTAATTGTATTGAAGTGAATATTCTAATATTGTGATTACAATGAAGTGAATATTCTAATATTGTGATTACAATGAAGTGAATATTCTGATATTGTGATTACAATGAAGTGAATATTCTAATATTGTGATTACAATGAAGTGAATATTCTAATATTGTGATTACAATGAAGTGAGTATTCTAATATTGTGATTACAATGAACTGAATATTCTAATATTGTGATTACAATGAAGTGAATATTCTGATATTGCAATTGTAATGAAGTGAATATTCTGATATTGTAATTGTAATGAAGTGAATATTCTGATATTGTGATTACAATGAAGTGAATATTCTGATATTGCAATTGTAATGAAGTGAATATTCTGATATTGTAATTGTAATGATGTGAGTACATATTCTGATATTGTGATTACAATGAAGTGAATATTCTGATATTGTAATTATAATGATTCGAATACCAAAGGGTATTGTGCACGTGAACAAAATTTGAATGTGAATAGTAGTATGGTTAGTCTAATAATTTTTCAAATATTGCATACCATAAGAGTATACTTTATATGGTACAGTGAAAACTGTCTAAAAGTTTGCCTAAATGTAATTTAATAAAAAATAAATACTTTGTCGAGTAGGCGACGTACTCCATTATCAGAACATAAGCTTTTCTTATTTATTGTGAAGTGTACAAAGGTGAATTTGGGTATTCCGTTTTATGCAGTTTTCACATTTTGAATGAATTGTAACTATTGTTCTCAAACTGTTAATATTTATATTGCGGACATTCTATTCCTACTATTCCTTTTAGCATTCTTTGATGGAACACAGGAAAGTTCTAAGGCTTCTCAAAGTTATACTCTTGAAATTGTAATACAGTTACAGAGCCTGTGAGATGTGAATAAATGAAGTTTGAGAACCATGATTGTATAGTTTTTATAATACCTTAATAAATAATGTTATAGATCAATAATTTCTATTTTTTATTTTGTTTATGTAGATAATTACTAAGTAAGTATTTATGTTAATTGATTAATTTGTGGGTTTTTTACAATATGTATTATTTTTTTCAATAAAAATCGTATTTGAAAAGAATAAAAAAAACTGTTTTAATAATGTTGTGAACTCATTTGTATGTAAATATTAATACTATGTATTGTATATTTAAATTATTGTCATAATAAAAAAATACTATTTGATTTTTATGGATTGTGTATTAATTGAATTTCCTCTTCAACCTAAAACATTTCCCACATCTTTAAGGTTCAAAATCGCACGCACAATTGCATGATCTAGTTTTAGTTTTTTAACGTTATTTGGAACAATTCCGCTTCATTGAAAAAAGTTTCACAGTAATTCAGTAGATTTTAATGCACTACGTTTTTTTTTCTACGACTTTCGCGAAGGGAGTAATTTTCTTTGAATTATTTTTTGAAAGGTATTTTTCTATTTTTTCATTCCAGTACGAAATATACAAGATCTGTAGGGAAATGCACTAAAGGATGGTTCAATGTATCTATCTTATTTTTTACGAAGCATGTTAGTAAAGTCGTAGAGGTATTTGTTCTGAAAAATACCCTTTTGGCATCACCAAACAATTTTATATGTCGCACCTACAAGAATGAGTTCAGTAGCAACACTATCAATGCATTTGGAAATATTGTATTTATAAACTTCGATAAAAATATACCTAATGCCGCCGCCACCCGCTTGCGAGCATCCACATTTTTTTTGTGTTCACGAGTAAAAAGTCATCAATGGTCGGTTACGTACACGAGCCAAGACAAACGTTCCATCCACACGCCTTTTTACTCGTATACACAAAAACTTTTGGACGCTCGCAAGCGTATGGCGGAGACATAATATGTGTGAAATTCAGTAGTTAAAAAATACATGCTAAGGCTAAGCAATATTGTATGCGAAATAAATAAATAAAACAACTAGCACCTACCCGTGAAAATTCACGGAGGGTTGATTAAAGAGATTTCTTGTCAAAAAAAATATGTTCAAAAATATATACCTACACTTCCCTGTCTCGTAAAAAATCGCATTGAAATCTCGAATTTGTAAAAATGAAAATTAATTGTCACTATCGCATATTGATGACTTACAATTTAAACACGAAATTATTATTCCATAAAAAGTGCGCAGTCATTTGAAAAATTGAAAATTTGTTTGCTTAGGATTTAATGATGAGATTGCCGGAAGAAAAAAATAAGCTCTGAGAGGGCAGCTAAGTAGGTACTCTTTTCTTACAAAGTGTCAACAAATTGAGGATTTTTTTTACTTATCAAATACGGGGGCTTTTCCAATACCCACCCTTCTTATGCAAATTGCTTCTAAACTTGCAGTACAAACGTGTTATAAGTAAATTCTGTAACTTTTATGAAGTTATTGAGAAAAGAATGTCTTATTCATTTATTTAGTTAGAAAATTGAAACATACAAAATTATTCACTTAGGGCTGTGCCAAAAGGATATTTTTCAGAGGAAATATCTCGACAACCTTACTAAATATTTTTTGTAAAAAATACGGTAGATACTTTGAACATTTCTCCAGTAAATGGTCGTTACAAATCTTTCATATCTTGTATAGATTCCTGAAAAAAAACGTGTGAAAAATACCTCTCAATAAATTATTTTGTAAATCCCTTTGCGAAAGTCCTAAAGGAAAAATCTTTATCATCGTGATAATATGCATTAAAATCTACTGAATTACCATAAAACTTTTTTAAATGCGCGACTGTCCATAAAAACGTAAGAATCACTATTTATAGAATTTGTTCCGGGAAATACTAGTGACTACAGGAGCCTGAGTCAAAACACAAAAAATGGATAAAGTTACCAATTTGGAAACAACACAGTAAAATGCCAACGCAGCCAACGTTTCTGCTGTTTTTCGTATTTTGATCGAGGTCCCAGTCCGTAAATCCGTGCACGCGATTGTGAACGTCAAAAACACGGAAAATGTATTTGGAAAACTCCTCCCCTAGATGAGTAGAGGATAAGGTAAGATACATTTTACTGCTTTGTGAAACTAGAGTTTGTATGACGCGCCTCACGGGAGTATTTTGTGCATATTAAATAATTCAGGATGGTGTACTAGTAAGATGTAACGTAAGTAAGTACTCTGTGAATAGATATTAGGGGAAGGGAAGGAAGCCATCACCAGTGGAATATAATATCAGGTATAATTATTAATCCTAGGAGAATAACAAGGGAGGATTTATCAAGTCATCCTTGTGATCATCAAGTCACTACAGCACTGCACTCTTACCATCTTACTCTAGGTACGTAGATAACTTATTTTTCTGAAGATCTATGTACATAATTGATGGAAATGCTAGATACACAAACCCACATACTTTCCTGCACACCTCGCACTAGGCTAAAATCCTGTATCGCAAAGTGTGGAATACATCGCCAGCGCCCATTATACCCATCATCTTTTTTCCAAAAGGTAACTCGATGGGAATCATGTTCTTAGGTAGCTCGCGCCTGCTAGGTAGTTTAAATTTTCCAGTCAGCCAGAAAAAAATAGGCCTGGTAAAAACTGGCTGAAGAAATCTGGACTTTTTCTTATTATCTTTTATTTTTCTCATGATTTGTATGCATACTTGCAACGAGATTCCAATCAGAGCTCTTTACACTGGCATCGATCATCGAATAAATGAAAAAATAATCTTGGTTAAAACTGGCTGAAGGAATCTCACCTTTTTTCTATATTTTTTTATTTTTTTAAGATTGAATGCATTCTTCCGCCGAGATGCTAGTTGGACTCTTTACACTCCGATTAGCATCGATGCAATGTAATGTTACGAAGCTTGTAATTTTTTCCTCGCTGCTCTTTTTCCACTGTTTGTATTTAGTGTAAATTGTACCTACATATGTACATATTTTACTTTTCATGTATGTGTCTCACGAGCGTAAACTGCTCAATTCGGGCTTACACATTACAGCAAACAATAAACTGGAATGGTACTATGTATGTAACTCACGCGAGTTTCGTTTCACCTTGACTTCACTCTCACCCGAAATTGGTGCTTTCTATCATCTTTGGATTCATTATTTCTCGCGGTGAGTTAACCAATGATGACCTTTCTGTCCTTCAAATTTTCGGACAAATGGAATACCTGATTATAACCGAATGAAAATCTATATAAAGTAAAGTCTGAATTTTGTTAGTGTTCACATAACTCCCGCATTTTACGAAGGATTGATGCGAAAATTGGAATAACATTTGCGATAATATAGGCTGTGTTCTAACGTCGCCGGTTTTTGGAGAAAAGGTTTTTCCTAGGAGATGCCATAATGATGAGGGAATCCAAGAGTTGTGTGGTGTCGAGTGTAGTATCGTATGAAAGGGCCTTAGAAAAGAAATTCAGATCCCAAGTCAAATTTTGTCCAGCTCAAGCCTATAGAGTATATGCCGGGTTGGTCTGTTAAATTTGCCGTTGCGATGCACGGGTAACTCAGCTAGTAAATGATGAAACAAAAAAGTGAACATAATTTAAATTTCCATAGTCTACCTATCAAACCTTTATTTTTTACAGTTTGCATCTTGTTTTAATGTGTCTGTGTCCTACAGAAATAATATTTATTCAGTTTATTGTAGCACTTGGTGCTGTTTGAACAATAATGTCTGAAGTGCAGCCCTGAATATTTTGTAACCTCTATACGAAAATTGTATCTAGTATTGGATATCATTATTTTCGCATTGAATACATTTTCCATTATCCACTTGTTATTGTTGAAAGGTGAAACAACACTTATACAACGTAAAAATACTTGCCTACAATTTGTATTTATCTACTGAGCTTCGTCCCTCTAGCCTGAATTTATACAGCAGGCTTCAAAATTAATAATTTCGAAATATTTTTATATTATTTTGTTTTGCTAAGATGACTCACCTGAGCTTGGAATGGTATTACGTAACTCGCCTTACGCCCTTCAGTATTTCGTAATTTAACTCTTAAAATTCTGTTCCATAAACGATGTCAATTGAGACTTTTTCTTATTTGCGTTACGTAATCTGTTTTCGTGGATTATATTTGCACTGCGATAAACTCGCCCTATTGAACCAATATTGTAACATTTATCACTTTTAATGTTGACATATTTCTGTATTCTGTTAACTCAAACTGTAAATAAATAAATTGGTTGGGAACGCGCTCGACTGTTAAGCTGGCGGGCGCGGGTTCAATCCCCGATGCCGACATACTCCACTTCACGATAAAAGCTTTTCAAGCTTACTGCGAAGTGTACAAAGATGTATTTGGGTTTATTTCGATAAACCCAGATTCATTTTATAAAAAAATAATAATGATGATTATTAAAAATGATAATAATAATTATACCATTCTGTAATGTTGGTTTATATTAATTTATGTATTTTTCGTGATCCTCTTAGACGATATAATAAAACGTGCTTCGCATTTACCGAACAAACCAGAATAATTATTAAAATTATCAAAAAAAAAATCCAGGGCAAAATGTAAACTAAAATAGTTTTTTTATGAATAACTCACTAAACCTGCCTTAGTCCGTAAGTTGTGACATCATCGTTTTCTATATTCTACTAGATTCTACTAGAATAGAACTGTGTTCACGTCGGTCTCAGATGTCCCATTGAAATAGATACGTAGTCACTCATTCCTGTGGGAGAGTAAAATAAAATACACGAACGTCTGGAAGAATGAAAATTTTCAATTTATTCTTGGAATTGGAGAACTTTGTATAAAAAAATATGAATATTAGACAAAAAATACTGTCGATTATCATTTTATCAATTTACAGTTTTATGTAATCGTAATAGATATTTGAGATTTTATTTTTGTTTGTCTTCGATACAATATAACTTTGATAGGTAATCAGATAGCAGGTGGGTAGATGTGTAAAGTATTTGCATATTTTTGTAAGTACTTGGATGTTTTTTAATTATTTCGTTAAAACTACATATTTTATATAATCTAATTTATTTGTGAATTTCCTGATCTAAATATGAATGAAGCGAACGCCCTTACCAATATAATTTATTTAATTATGTAATAGTTTAAATTATAGGAGTTACGTACTTCACAATATCCAGTATTTTCTGAGTATTTGGGATAATTAATTGAAATTAATGTCTATTTATAGGGATCGTCGAATTAATGTTACTTTTATCATTGATAGCAGTTTTTTGATAACGCGATTCACTATGGTAGAACTATAGTGGTGGTGAACATTGGTATTGTGTAAATTCATCTAAATTCGTTGGATAAGTTCTTTGTGATATTGTGATGTCTAGGTAAAATAAAAAAAGTACAAATTTAAGAAGTTAAAGATGCAGATAATATATAAAGAGTTTGATTATGATTTTTATATATAAAATGAAGATGGAGCTATCAGAAATGGGTTGCAACTAAGTACCAAATTTCTCTCTCGTAATTTATGTCAAGAATTTTCTCTAAGGAATTGTAGAGGAAAAAGCCCAAAATGTCGTTTGTGACGTCGAATGCGTTTTATCAAATTTAAAACGTTAATAGGTTAATCCAGAACTCTTTAGGGAATACAGAATGTTCTTGAAATGATACTACATAAGTCAATAAAATAAAATATTAGACGTAAAAAATACTCCTAACCATCTTAACTTGGATAATAAAATCATCCAGCTCTTCCAAGCGTGACCTAGAGTTTTTTTTAATCCTAGGATAAACGATTTGTTTGCGAGCATTCGTAATTCGTACCTGCCTACAATTAATTTGATTTGACTAATATGAGTGTGAGTGAGAGGATGTGTGACTAAATGAGTTTGAGTGAAAGGATGTGAGAACAAGACGAGTGTGAGTGGAAAGATGTGATACCGGTATAAGTGTGAGTGGAAGGATATTTATTTATTCAATGGTACACATACAGACATAACTTAAAAATCAATCAAAATGAAATATATACACTACATGAAGAGTAAACAGTAACGCCCAGTTACAAGTGTACACAATTAGTTGTTTCGGTCAATATTAACAACAAATATATAAAAATAAAATAATGGGAACAAATGAGACTGATATGTCTGTGAGCGGAAGGATGTGCGGGTGAAATGAGTGCGAGTGGAAGGATGTGAGGCCGAAATGAGTGGGAGTGGAAAAAGGTGAGCGAAATCAGGAAGCATAAATTAGCGAAATTTTAAATCAGTGGTATTACCGGTTTGTTAAATTTTGGGAACTCAAAAGAGATATTACATATTTCATAACCACCTGTATTTTGTCGTCAACTATGATTTTCCAAATTATCCTACAATATATTACGTAATTTGATGACTAGGTACAGTACCAACATCTTCAATCTTCAGTAATAATGTGTAGTAACAAATTGTACTTATTTATTTATCCTGAACAAGTTTGTCTAGACTGGGTACTTGAGAATCTTTTGATAACATGACCCAATACTAATGATTTGTAAGTAAATGTCAAATAAAATTGCACTACAAATTGATGAATATGTGTCAGGTTGTTATTTTATTAGAGACCCTTCGGACGATTTATCAACCATTGAGACAGAGGCATAATATTTTGAGACAGTTGTGTACGTGTAAGCATATATACCGATGTATCGATACACACTTACACAGTTGGACTTTTGTTGGACCGTAAATTGTGTATATGGATGATTGGATCATCAACTATTCTCAAAATATAATCCATCCAGCCAGAAAATATTTTACCTTTATCCTTTCCATGGGCATCGTCGAGATTGGAACAGCTATATATTTTACAAACTAAATTATGAAACCTCACAAAAAATCACATTATTACTACAACACTTTTTTCATCATATCATAATTATGTAAAAATGAGTTTGAAAATTCATCAAAATACAATAAATTATTTCATAAGAAATCATTTTTCTTATTTACATATTTTTGTGCAAAATATCGTACACATTTTCAAATAAACGAAACCATATCACGACCTTCTTCACTGTGTCACACAAAAAATTTCGCCTGCGGCGCTATTTATGCGTTTTATGTGCTATACCAATTTTTCAATTTTTTATGCCCTCCCCTAGCTCCGAGGCTGGCGACGCCCATGATCCTTTCTCTTCGGTAGATACGTAGAAAATTAAGAAAATCAATTTAAATGGCAACAGGTATTTTACAGACATTTCTAGTTTTAAATTTAACGTTATAACGAGAGAAAGAAAGTTTTTTGGTTATACAGCTGGAGGATATTTTCTTTAAATTTTGATTTCGAATCATCCTGCATTTTTTACAATTTATTATATTGCAATTACCTCAAGAATATTATAATTTCCATCTCTTTCTTTACTTTCGCAAATTGTATCTCTACTAAGTTGTACAAAGGAAAAAGTATTTAAAATGCATCGTTTCATGATGAAAGTGCATCGAGTATTGTATGCAAGATTTTCCCATTGTGTAATTCTCATAGTCATGTTGTTTTTCTCTCGAGAGTCCACCCTCATCCCTCATCCCTCATTGCGCTCAGTGCAATTTGTGATTGATTAATTATTCTATTGAAGATATTCCATATCGTAACAGGAGAGGGATTCTGAGATGAATCTCTTGAGTAGACGAGTCTTGTATGCAGTGGCGGATCCAGGATTCAATTGGGGGAGGCTGAAGGTTGTCACATGCAAATATGACCTCGTGGCATTAAAAATGTAAATAGCGCCGCAGGCGACTTTTTCTTGAGACTGAGTGAAGAGGGTCATAATACCAATATCTATCGATTGATTTATTTTCTATAAATTAAAAATGTAACGGATAATAGCGCCGCAGGCGAATTTTTTATAGTAAATGTCGATGGAAATAATGAACCTGCTTGTCTTTCTATAGGAGGCCTGGGAAAACTTTTTGGATGAAGGGCCATTTGATTTTTTTTACGCTCGCCCTAGTGAGCGTTACTTATTGTTGTAATGTTCACTCAAAGAATGAATACATAAATAAATAAATTAAATAAATATAAAGGTGACTCCGTGATATTACAGACGGACGTAGTATTTCTATAAGTGTAAGTATACAATTTTTTGCGTGGGTCCGTAATATCATGGACCGTGAGAAGCCACTTTAAGGTTGGGTACTCCCGTACAAAATACCTTTCATTTTTAATTTTGACAGTTTGGTAAAGGCAACTCGTGACGTCACCGACGATAGTTTTGTATTGTAGTAGAATATCATACAATGAAGCAATTAAAATCATAACTTTTTATTTGATAAAATAATATGCAGAATTATTAAATTACCAAAAAATTAACAGTCAATATTTGTTATTACAATTTTCCCACATAAAATATAATATTTTGTATGTGGTTAGAATACAGAATAAAATTATTTGTTTACACTTATTTGGGTAGGTTTATATAAGGTAAATTCTTCTGTAACCGGTATGTTATGTAAAATAGGGAATTGTCATGTTTTTTTTTGTTTATGCGAATCATAAAATTTCTATTATAATCTTTGTGATAACATTTTCGGAAGTTTTCAGCAAAACCTAATATCAAATTAGTTTTCACTTGAAATTTCATGATAAAATACACAGTAAACTGAACCTTGATTAACGATTTAAATGAGTTTTCTTTCTTCTCAATGTTTCCCTTCCACATAATAAATAAATAAATAAATCTTTATTGGCCAGAGAAAATATGCATAGTTACAAAAACAAGACAATGGTAGTGTGCCAAAAGGCAGACTTATTGCAAAAGCAATATCTTTCAGTCAACCCAAAGTACCAAGCGTTTTATTTTTTTTTTAATTGACGATCAACATATCGAAAATCCTAATAGCTTATGTCATCTTGTGATTTCTAATGCTTCTAATGAGATATCATGTTATCTAATCAGACAATTCTCTACTGAGATCCTTTGTTGAAAAAAAAAACACAAATAGCTACCTTATTTATTACATTAGAAGTAAAAAGTCTTGCTGGTAACTGGGAAACAACAGCCAGAGACAGACCAGCACGGAGAACTGTTATAAAGACCTACGAAAGCGCCCCCCGATCCTACAGACAGTACAATAGACCCCAAGAGAGTTTCACCTGCGAAACGTGCAATAGGGTAATTGAGTCCCGCATTGGCCTGTACAGCCACCAACGTGCCCACGACAGAGATGCTGCTCGTGTTGCTCAGGGTATACCACAATGATACCCGTATTCGAGTTAAAGGCTATATAGAAGTATTAAAAATATTAATCGAATGCTTGAAAAAACTTCAGTGGTTTATGCTCATTAAAATGGTATCATTAAAACGGTATCAGGTTTACAATTAATACAATAATAAAGTTTAATGAGAGGATGGATGTGCAACATAAAGAGTTTAAAAATATTCACTCTCCATATTTCAAATACTCCCCGTGTGATTCCTTGCAATTAAAAACATGATAAAATAAATGTTTTTTTAATGTGAGAGGTGAGGTTTGTCCGCTGGGATTGAGACTGAGGGTTGAGGCAGTGGTGTAACTACCGCCGGACATTTGGGGCAGGGCCCCGAGGGGGGGCCTAGAAAATCTTCACTTTTTGGTGCATTTTTGTGAAAAAGATTGTTCGTACCTGTTACTGTTTAACGCATTTTTTATATTTTTATGTAATGAGAATAAACCAGATCTACGAGTACATCGCAACCTTCTTTACTCAGTTTTACAAAAAAAATTCTGGCGCTAGTTTACACTACTAGTAGCTTACTTACTAGCTTGAAACTACATATAAGTACGAGTATATTATACCTACGAGGTACAATGGTACATGTATAATGCATGTATAGTTTATGTAGGTATATGTAATATTTTGACATAATTTTATGTTTGTCTTGAAATAAGCAACGAAGAATACACAAGATATTAGAAATATAAATTCGTCTCCGGTAAAGAGGGCCTCGTGGATCATTTTGCCCCGGGGCCCCGAGCTGCCTTGTTATACCACTGGGTTGAGGCAGTTGCGTAAGGTTTGGACAGGACTGTTACATTCAATTTAAATTGATAATAATATTATTTACTTGTGTTTTGGACAGATGAAATAATATTAACATTATATTTTGTACGACATCTTGTACTACACACAGCTCCCTGTGGATAGGACGAAATGGTCGTATGTTTCGGAAAGGTAAATTTCGACATTTTGTTAATAAAATGTAAACTGTTTGTTTGTTTTGTTGTTTTTTTATTTGACAGGGAATAGGAGAAGTTTTAATGATAGGCTGTGGAAATGAAGACAAATTATTATCATCATAATATTTAGTAAGGTTACGTAGGTCTAGGTAGGTACTAAATTTCCTATGTTCAGGAATCTACTTATAAGATTTTTAATGTTTAATATGGTCACCAGTGATGATGATGAATATGGTCACCAATGGTTTTTACTAGGTTTTTATTTTTTTGGAATTGTGCCGGCCACTAAGGCTTATAGTAACTCTCGTGTTAATATTAAGTCATTATAATATTCTGCGTTACAAAAGTGCATGCAGTATAAAAAAGCTCATCTAATTAAAATATGGTTCAAGCAATTAGCTCACTTTATTTATATTTTGCTAAATAAGTTGACGAAATATAATCGTTATAATTATGAAAATATATGTAGGTACGTAGCAGTGACGAAGGGTGGATTTCTACAGAAGGGAAGCCGGGGCTAACATTTCTTATGAGATTACGTCAGATTAGTCACTATTATACCTATCACTTTTTCCAAAAGGTAACTTGATGGGAATCGTGTTCGTAGTTTTAATTGTCCAGGACTACAGAACTAGCCTACCATTATTGGGATAGTAATTAAATAAACGCACGTGTGGTTGCATAAAATCAGGTAAAAATGAATATGCTGTTAAATATAATAACCTTAATACTACTCGTATGTAATCGCTATCAAATATTTTACTATAGGATTTTCCGCTAGCTTTTAGCAGGATTCTCCGCTATCTATACCTAGTTGGTATGTCACTGGTAGCCGAACCATATGAACTTTAGAAGCTTAATTGTATTCACCATTAATAGGGCAAGGTGTCAACCATACATAATTGTTTAAAAATATACAATCTCGTACGTACCTACACACCTAGCCTGTAGGTGAATCTTGGTAAATATAATAAAAAATAAACTCAATGGCCCTGCTTGCTCGAAGAACTGATATAAAGGAATCTTCATCAAAACGGAAAAATATATAAAACTTCTCAAAATATTTATGAGTGTATTCTGAGATGATATATTCGGAGATCAGAATTGAAGTGTGAATATTTGAACGACAGATATATCGAGTTATCGTACAATACCACAAATAAAGATAATGTTGAAGCTATACTCATATATTGAGAACATAATGCAACATCTCTAAATTTATATGGCTCTATTTTAGAAAATATTTTTATCTTTCAGTCGGTTTTCTAAGAAGAGCTTTTCATTCTCATAAATATAATAATTTGATCAATAATTTCTATCATGGTTGGCTGCATTTTATTGGCCAATGTTGAGATTGGTACAACTTATATACATTTTTCGATAATAATTCTCGTTATCTATGGCGGTCTATAAATTGATCCTTTTTAGAGTAAAATAAGGATATTGGTCTGTGGCGCATTACTAGATCTGAATAATATATAACGGAGAGACTATAGAGGATGCTTTCAGGGAGGTTGGAGATTGTGGAGGTTGTGGAGGAGGGGCTAATGCACTTCCTAACGGTCACCCACACTTATCCTCTGACCTTATTTCATGCTCTTCTCTATACAAAACTCTATACACTAACATGTAACAGATACAAAACACATACAAGTATGTAGGTATACATTTTGCTGGACAATGAAACGAGGCTTTTTAATCTTAAACCACTACTCTGTACGACATTTGAGACAAAATTTCAGCTATTAGTTGAGACTTCTCGTAACTGAAAATTTACTGTTTTTCAGTGCACTAATGATGAAAAACTTAACTATCTGATCTACTCGTAATTCATTCTGGTTGTGGGTGTGATCTTCAGAGAAACGTTAAAGGGCAAAGTATACTATAAATGTTATCTTTCTTCCAGTTCAGTAATCACCTACAATTTGTTATTTCGTAAGTTTAAAATAGTTATGGTAATATTACCTAAAATAATCTGACATCTATTATAAAATCATTATCAAATTGACTCGTTTCCTTTCTCATCTTCAAGGGACATTGAGCGATAAAGTCTGAAATGAATTAATCAAATTACAGAACAAAAATCCTTAGCAATTAATTAGGTAATTTACTTTTATATTTCCTTGAGAATTTCTTTTTGTGAGATGTAGATATATTATGTAGCTATCGATATAGTTTGTCTGTAGTACAACCTTATCTTGATTTCCATATTTTATTGGAGCTGCACTCGGGGATGCTACCAATCTTCCAGATGTCTACGCGAATAATTTATCTCATCGCAACTACAATAATTTATTCGCAAATCCTAAAACGTCTCGGAGATATAAATACGTCTACTAAAGGAATAATACCATTGTATATTGCATAACCTTTTCTTACAAGATTTCAAGGAATAATAATATCGGAAAAAACTTATCGAGATGACGCTTTTTTTCAATTGTAGAAATGTCCTTTAAACGTCTTGTAAATCTAATTATTCGACAAAAATCAGATAAATCTTTTATATTAAATCGGTATATTGTATACCTTTAAATATAGCCTAAGGCCCCAAGATTTTATAAGATTTTCAGCATGGTAACAAATGTAGTCGGAACGCTTTTTTTTTCAGGTTAACAAAGCTTCGAGAATTTCTGATGATTGATGAGCTGATAAAAAGTGTCATGTTTTTAAATTTAAGCTTGGAAAATCCACTTTTATTGTCGTACAATAAAGAAAGTGATACGTTTTTTAACGAGAGGTAAAGAAGTACAAATAAACTTTCAAAGACTATTAACAAAAATTTATTTAACAGTCCATTTGCACGAAGCTAGAGAGAAAACGGTGAATTTATTTAATTTTAAATTGTCTAACAAACCAAACTATTACATTGAAGACGATCCCATGATTACAGGTGCTTATTCTTAAGATTTATTTAATTAGACACTGCGGCTCGGTAAATTACGTGACTGAATTTGGTAGGAATCTAAATAATGTTTTAAATAAATTATCGCTACTTAAAATATCTCTCAGTTGGTGTAATCCAGAGCTGGGCAGAAAAGCGTTAATCCGTTAATCGTTAATTAACGAAGTTAACGATTTAACGCTTTTCTCACCTCAAAAAATTGTTAACGGATTATTTAACTTCCGATACATTTTACTTCCGTTAATTGAGTCCGTTAATATTTAATTATTTGCATAGACAACATCCACTGGCGGCGCTGGCATTAGAGAATCCAAGGGTTGTATGGGGTTATTTTGCACATTTTGTGCATTTAACGCTTTAACGGATTAAAGTTAATTTCCGTTACATTTTTCAAAATGTAACGCTTTAACGATTAACGATGTTAACATTTCAGTTAACTGATTATCGATTAACGAAGTTAACTTTTTGTTTAACGGTGCCCACCTCTGGTATAATCCAATGAATCGATTACACAATATTAATGGAGATGTAATACATTGGCAATAAATGTTAAACGAAATGTTGATATTATCGATATTTTATTCCAACATCTCATTTAGATAAATCAGACATTTTTTTAACTACGCATTCCGCCAATGTTGGGTGATTTGTGGCAGAAATAGGCCGCCATAAACCAGAATAACGGGACGAAATAAGATATTTATTGTTTATCATTATTTTTTTTACATAAAACGATTTAATCTTCTGTATTATATGTAGGTACAACTAGAACAAGTGTTTGTGTTATTTTTTAATGCTTATCTTTTTTTCTATTTTTTAATGTAATCACATAGGTAATTATAACGGTTAGTTCGGTTAAGAAGTCTTCCAGGGGTTGTTTCATATTACGCTGTCCAATAAGAATAAAAATAATTATGGCAAGTGTTTTGGTATAGATTTAACTTATCTTTTGGGTAGGTATTGGAAAAGAATGGATTTTTGTTAGTGCCAATTGCACTGGGGGTTTCAAGTTTTTACATATGAGCCTAGAATAAGACTCCACTAGGAAGGACTGGTGTTGAAATTAGGTATTAATATATATAATAAGTATAATAGCGATACTGCGGTATGTTTTTATCAGAGACGAATCGGCTATTTCCTGTCTTCTTGCACAATTTATAGGCGAGGGTCGTGTCTTATTTAAGGCTCTTACAATGTACCTGCAGTTATTGATGGCCGAGGGGACCTCGAGTGTTATAGCATCACTTCCATTGTCCATATATTTTATATTATTTTTATCCTTGAAAAAAAGAAATATGGAATTGAAATCGAAATCGCTCCCCATGTGATCAAGGTTATATTTTATTCAATATCTTATATAAATTTATCTGTTTTATATTGAGAATATATATTTACGTTCAGGGCCGTCTTTAACCTATTGGAGGCCCTGGACACATCAGGATAATGGGTAATATTAAGGGGGCATATGCACTGAGCAAAAATCGTTATATTTTCGCTTTAACTTTTTCAAATTTTGTATGAGAATGTTAGCGATAAATAAGAATAACGCAAGTGACAAGGTGAATTATATATTTAAAAAAAAAACCTGAGAAGAAATTTAAAAATCTAAAACAGCCGATTTGTTAAGATTATAATTACCAGTATTTTGGCTAAATTATACTTTTATATCTGAAAAATTGAACGGAATATCTTCAGATCCTGTAAATTTTAGGGGTGCTTTAGGAATGTTCTTTTATTCAAGGAATTTCCAAATCCTGTAATTCTAAAACAACCGATCTGTAATCCATACTTTCATCTATCACTGTCTTCAGTTTCAAGACGATTCCCCTAGTATTGGCTGAGTACAATTCAGGGCGCCGAAGCCCAATGACAGTATATAGGACCTTAATATAAATTATCGGTACAGTTTTTTAAGAACACGCGTAGTGTTGAACTGTAATTGCTGCCAGTAGATACAATTGTTACAATTGATACAATACCAAATTAATCCGAAACAATCTTTCTTGACGAACTATCGGTCGAAAATATCGGTCATCCGTTGGTGATCTGGCAGGAAGTTGAAGGCCCCGTGAATCGCGGGGCCCTGAGCACTAGCCCATAGTGGCTTATGGAAAAGAGGAGCCTGCTTATGTCCACAGCGGAAGATTCTGTTAAGAGATTGTTGTGATTGAAATAGTGACTATTGGGTATTAGATGACTATCTCCCTTTGTTTTGAGAGGATTGCACAAGTTGGGTAAATGTGTGTAGTTACCTGTAGATACAGAGTGATTCAATACTAGGTATTTGTCGGAAACCAGACGTTGCTCTAAATATAGGTTTAATAATGTTTTCAGGGAATTGTAAAGATTTAATAATGTTTTGTGTACGAGACTGCAAAGATTCAAAAGTGTTGAAGGGAAGTTATAAAGATATAATATAAGATGCAAAGAAATGTTTTATTGATATATTCACTCGTATAACCAATACAACTGACTACTGTGTACAATCAGGAGGCGTTTTGCTGCAATAATAATGTCGATTATTTTTGTTTATTTATTAGATCACTAGTTTCGGTTCTCTTTGATGTGATATACGCTAGGAGATTGATGGAAAATATAATCTGGCGACCAATATGCTAGCTCATTTAGCGTTACCCAGGGTGCACCGTTTATATAAAGAACGTTCAGTTTAGTTTCTGACGACCAAGCTTGCTTGCGAAATTTATCATTGCCCAATGCCCAAACTTTTTCCTTCGAGGGATGTGATATACTTCTTTTGACCATACGATAAATAAATAAATACTTAATATATTATGCTGGAATAAACTGACAACATTGTTTTTCATACTTGCGGTGGCGGCGGTTCAAAGGAATCATTGGAGTTTTTTTTTCTTTTTCCAACTCGCAAAACTATTCTCTAGCGCTGCTCTGTAATATTTTCGGCATTGTAGGTTACTTGCACAATACAATGTGGAAATATTACGGACCTCTGACAGTTCTTATGACAAGATTCGACAATCAGGGCTATTGGTACTTACTAACACCATCGACAAAATTTGAAAACCACGAGACATCTATACAATTTTTAGTATGGTACGAACTTAACTAGGATCTAGTAATTGAAATTTTAATCCTTATTATATTGTTATCGAAATTATTTCAAGAGTTTCGACAAAATCGAAGAGCCTAAGTTAAGTACGTGAAGTACTTAAGAGTCATTAAACGGCGCGTCGGCGTACTCTGCCTCTGTCATACTTTCATCTCATCAGTGGGCAAGAAAGGCGAGGGATACATTAGAATGGAAACGCTTGGAAGAGGCCTAGATCCAGCTGTGGAGACACCAAGTGGGATACGAACAATGTCCATCTGATTACTAGTCGAACGTGTCATGCAAAAATCAAAATCAGTCTACTAGCCACTGATCACAATACGAGTATTTGAGCAAGCTTGATAAAACGCTATAACTTTGTAACATTAGTATGGTTCATGTATATAGAGAAATGTACATATTGCAGAGCAAGAGATACCGGTCTACAGAATATAATATCTACAAAATTCGCTAGATTGGTTCGCCATTTATGTGGAAATTGTTTTGTAGACAGGAATGACAAGCAAATAGAAATTGTTTTCCGTTGAGTACCTAGTACCTAATAATATAAAAATGTCAACTTGTCCGCGATGATAATACTGGATGCTGAATTCTGAAACATCCTAGATAGATACTGTAACATTTAATATCTAGGTATATTATAATCAAGTATGTATAGTAGGTATTTATATCGCCGATCTGGCAACTACCCAGATCAGTAGCTCGTTGAGTGTCGCCGCGCGCGGGTGTGCGTCGTATTTTCTCTCGCGTCGATTTTTCCTTTTACGATTTTCCGGAGATTTCAAGACAAAGCGTCACAGATGAAACAGTTTCGCATCTTGTAAAAGATGCATTTCTAATAAAAACTATAATAATATAAAATATAAATATAATTTAACAGTTTCTATTGTTTTTTTTTCGATTCGCAAATTATTTTATTGTTTACGTTGTTTGTTTTAAGGGTAGGGTAAATTGAATTCCCACAGTATATGTTTTTTGGTTTGTGAATTTCTGTCTCTATATTTTTAATCATTTATTCAACCATAAAAACCAGTGTAATTATAAATTCAATTTTTATTCATGTGCCATTGCTGCATTGTTGGTGATTTTTTTGAGGTAAGAGCTGTTTATTTTTTTAATGCATTTATTCCAGATAATTTGATATTTAATTTATTTCGGGAATTCGATCACAATTTCAATTAAATTATTTGTAATTTTTTATGGATTTGCTCATTGATTTGTTATGTATAAGTTCGGATTTAATAATGTACCTACATACATTAATTTAATCAACCCTTATAATCAAACATTGATTAGGTATCCTTTGTAGTAACCCGCGGGATATGTATGAATCAAATTAGAAGATTCGTTTTCTGATATCAGGTTCTGTTCCCGGCCGGGCCACGAAGCAAATTTTCATCGATTTTTATAATGTTCATGTTTAGTTTCCTGTCTTTTCACTAGAATCGAGGCAGATATGTTTGCCTGTCAGAAATTACTTTACATCAATAAATCATATAACTATACTGACATTTGCATTGAAAAGATAAAGGATACAATAGAAGGATCTATACAAATTATATAGGTGGTTTGTTTAAGGATAGCAGGGAAATTTACCTGATTTTGGAGAAGGCAGTAACAGTATAGTGCCATTACTAACAGTATTGTTTTCGAGAGTCTCGTAAAAGGCGGGAAATCTATGATTCATGTTTCATCAGCCTTTATAAATGTTTTTTTGCATTTGAATTTTATAATCTTTATAATCCACCCATTGCAATGTCAGTGGCCCATCTTATCTGAGGTCGGCCTCTTCCTCTCTTCATGTACCACACAGTCTCCATTTCAGGACTCTATCTGGAAGCGAGACCTGGCTATTTTAATTTGGCAATGCCATCGACAATTTTTGTCATCTATTAATAAGTAAATTAATTTACAAAACATATTAATGTAAGTAAAATACGTAATGGTTTTACAGTTTTCATTTCATATGTACAATCGGTCATTGCTACTTCTTCACTGATATAAAAGATAAACTGGTATATAAAGTAATCCAATTATTTACAACATAATACATGTAATCATTGAACATTTAAATACTACATATTAAGCTACGTACATACATAGTTGTGCTCTATTGCTAGCATGGGTGACGTCAGGGGGGGGGGGGGCAGCTGCCCCCCTGAGATTGGAATAGGTATAGGTACATTTTTCATTCTAAATGATAAAACCTCACCAAAAATCATATTATTTCCACACGTTTTCTCATCATATCATAAATTTTCATGAGAATTAAACAAAATACAATTGCCTGCGGCGCTATTTTTCATTGTTTTCACATAATTGTGCAAAATATTATGTATACATTTTCAAATAAACCAAACCACATCACGAGCTCCTTCACTATGTCTCACAAAAAATTTCGCCTGCGGCGCTATTTACGTTTTTTCATGCTATATCAGTTTCATAAATTTTTGCTGCCCCCCCTAGCTCGGAGGCTGGCGACGCCCATGATTGCCAAACTAAGTTCATAGCTATAGATTATAAAAGAAGCCTATTAAAAATGAACGTCATGTTTTTATACGACGTCATAAAACATGACATTTTTAGTATTTTCGATAATTCGTGATTAGTCTTCGGTAGTTACCTACGAGTATATATATATATATATATATGTATCAAGTACCCACTAGAGGTACAATAGGTATGGGCAATAAATTTTACACGTGCATTTAGTCGGCTTCTTACCTTGAAAACTCTCTTTATTGTATCGTATTATATTTTATCTGCGTGTATATACGAGTAAGTATATTTCTAATATGATATGCGCATTTATTAAATTTTTATTGCGATTTGATTGAATGAGCGATGACATAATGAGAAATTTTATTACTTTCATATTATTTACTTTTATTAAATTTTAATTCGATGAGACATACCCAATTTATCTGTTGGACTGAATTTATCGTGCTCAGTTGGTTGCACCCAGGGCCGTCTGTTGGGGGCTCTGGGCATTTTGAGAAAATGGGATCCTCAAGTCCCCATAAGTGGCGGCCTGACTCTAAAATTCAAGTTACCTTGTAATAAAGCTGCTGCCCCCCAGTACCTACCTCTTGAGATTTTTACAGAGTGTACCCGGTGCAGGGAGAGGAACTACAATTTTGATATGGAATAAAACAAAAACAGGAAATAACGCCGCAGGTGAATTTTTTGTATTTCAAACCCAGATCATTTTTTAAATTCATTTTTGATGGAGTTTTGTTTAATGTACCTACCATATAATATAATAATGCCGGATTAGTGAGACTATACTGTACTCAAGTAGGAGTCCTTCCCTTAAATTATTAATATGAGCACAGTCATCATCTCTTAAGTAATACTCATATATAAAACTCCCGTTGTACATATATATGTTCAGTTGTGCAATTAGTGTTTTTTTTTTTTTTTTTTTTTTTTTTTCCTGTTAGGTCAGGGGACCGTATATCCCCTGCGTCACTGCGACCAGAGTAGGTCTATTGTGACACCCTTCAATGTTACAACTCGTCCTCAAGGCCGATGTGTCTCATGTAGCTCACGATCTGTCTTGGTGCGAGTAGTCTTGCCTTCTCGGAGTCCAGTAGGGGCCCTCCAAGAGAGTGACTTCTTTTGTGAGCGAGTGCGTCACAGTTACAGAGGATGTGAATAGGTGTTTCGTTCTCCTCTGAACAGAATCTACAGACTGGGGTGTCTGAAAGCCCAATTTTGAACATGTGCTTCCGCAGTCTGCAGTGCCCAGTCAAGGTCCTGGTTAGGATTCTTATTTGTTTTTTGGAAAGCTTGAGAGCTTCGGTGGTGAACTTCTGCGAGTACCCTGTAATTAGTTCCTTCGCGTGTTTCAACCCTGTGCTGTTTGCCCAGATTTCATAACTCTGGTCTTTGGTCCAGTTTTTCAGGCTGGCTCTGAGAGTGTTACGCGGTAACCCGCAAATAGGTTCAGGGCCTACTGCGGGTCTTTCTGCGCCAATTCTGGCAAGTTCATCGGCCTCTTCGTTGCCCATGATTCCGCAATGCCCAGGTACCCAGACCAGCCTCACTGTGTTTTTTGCACCGAGGCGGTTCAGGACCTGTATGCATTCCTGGGTTAATTTGGATCTAACCTCTACCGATTCAAGAGCCTTTAGCGCTGCTTGACTGTCGGAGAGGATGTAGATGCTTTTGTTGTGATATGATCGGTGAAGGTTCAAATGAGCACATTCAATGATAGCGCTCATTTCTGCCTGGAATACAGTGGCGTACTCGCCCAGACTGGTTGATTTCTTCAACCTAGGGCGCACACCAAAAACTCCAGACCCTGCCCGGCCATCTTTCTTGGAGCCATCCGTGTACCATACAATGTCTCCATCTCGAAAGGAGTAGGGATCATTCTCTCTCCATGTCTCTCTCTCGAGTATTTCTATTGTGTAGTGTTTGACAAAGCTGTATGCCACATTCATGGTATCCGAAGGCATGCCCATGATGGGAGCTTTGTAGAGGTCCGAATTCAATCCTCTAAATACGCTGGAGCGCCAGTTGTTCCTGCCACCCGCCGCCGCCCGAAGTAACGCCATGCGAGCCTCCATCTGCACATGTACATGTAGAGGCACTAAGCACAGCATCGCCTCTAGCGCAGTCGTGGGTGTTGAGGACATGGCGCCCGTTGTAAGGAGACACGCAAGTCTCTGAACCTTGTTCAGGTCATCTACGCACGTCTTCTGCTGGGTTTTTTTGTGCCATGCTACGCAGCCGTAGGTGACCATTGGCCTGACCATGGCTGTGTAAAGCCAAAGGGCTTGCTTCGGCTGTAGGCCCCATTTTAACCCAGCTATTCTGAAGCTGCTACCTAAAGCTATTTTAGCTTTCTTGGTGATGTACTCCAAGTGGGGGTTCCACGTCAGTCGTTTATCCAGGATTACGCCTAGATACTTGCTGAAAGAAATTGCCACAAGCCAATAAGCACGCCTAATGCCAACACACGTCTCAGTACTATCAGCCAGAAGAGTCTACATATTTTCATTGAATCTACTACAAATGGCCGAATGCCAAACCGCCGACATGGACAAACGGCCGACAGAGACAAATGGCCGACACGACCAACTGGCCGACTGGTACAAATGGCCGAAAGACGAAAGGCCGAAATCCAAACGGCCGACATGGACATATGGCCGACAAGTACAATAGGCCGACATCCAATAGGCCGACACGGACAACTGGCCGACAAGGACGAATGGCCGACAGGACGAATGGCCGACAATGACGTTTTCAATCAAGATAATAGTTAACAAGCATCGCCCAGCAGACATGGGACATTACTGTAAAAAAATAATGTTGACCGGTTATGTTGTTTTTTATTTATACTAGTAAGGTTTAATTAAGCGCTAAAAGGCACCTGCAGCCGAAACAAATGAAAAACCGTTTTTAACGCCTAAAAATTGTGAACCTGCATGTTCGCTGGAAAGTTGAAAAAGTAATGTCCCATATCTGCTTGGTGTTTTTGATCTAATTTGTGTAGCGGCTACTCGCGGCGCTAGTAGTAGGTAATTCTTTCAAGTATGTCTCATACTTATTAAGTATATAGTGGTTACATAAATTCAGGAGCAAATGCTATTTAACCTTGGGTGCTATTGGCAAAAACAGTGTTACCGTTGTCTTTTTTTTTTCAGAAGTCTCACCGAAGCCTGCGATAGTAGAGTACAAGCCTACATCCTCGAATTCCATCACCGCCATGAGTGGTGACGTCACCTTGTATCGGTGACAAACACCTTGTCTCGGTGATAAACACTTGAATTACGGAATATTTTTTCTCATACAATTTAGATGGCGTAACCATCGTCAAATGTCAGTTGGGCCCGGCCTTCATGAACAATATGGCGACGGCCTCGGTCTCACGAAGCAAACTTGGTTTAGTGTTGCTTGATGTGATAATAAGATATGGTAACATTTTTTCACTACTTTCAAATTATATTTCGGAACTGTTGTTTAAAAAACTAGCCAAATTTTGGATTGTTAGAATAAACTGGCAACTTTGTTTTTCAAACTTGTGATGTGATCATTATTTCAATGTTTTTTTTGTGTCGGCCATTCGTCCTGTCGGCCATTCATCCTTGTCGGCCAGTTGTCCGTGTCGGCCTATTGGATGTCGGCCAATTGTACTTGTCGGCCATATGTCCATGTCGGCCGTTTGGATTTCGGCCTTTCGTCTTTCGGCCATTTGTACCAGTCGGCCATAGGTCATGTCGGCTATTTGTCCGTGTCGGCCATTCGTCCTGTCGGCCGTATGTCTTGTCGGCCGTTTGTCCGGATCCCATTTTCATTCATGATTCACATATAAACTCATCAGCTTAATACTGGGAAAATTCACCTATCCATAGGATCACGGATTAGGCTCAACGCGGGGCCTAAAATACAAGCATTGTGCCTGAAATATTATTCTTACAATATTCTAGTATTAATAATTACAGATTTTTGCATTTTTATGTAAATCTTTTTTTTTTAATTTACGCGGAGGTATGACGTTGCCAACACACTTCTCAATGTGACTATAAGGAGTTATATTATTAGATCATAAAAACATTGAATATTTTTTTCTCTACAACCTCTCTATGATTTTCAGGCCTCGCCTCCTATTTTTTGAAAGGAACCGTGAACTCGCAAGGTTCAGGCCTTAAAATACTAGTAATATTATATTATTTATGTTAATCTGAGATCTGATTAATGTTTTGTTCATTGTTTGTAAGTATTGTGTATTTGATTGATATACTTACATATGGAATAGTTGAAACTATTAATCTGGCTTTGTATAATTGGCCTTCATTCAATATTATAAGTAGGTAGGTGCCTTCTTAATATAATTCGCTAGTTGGGAGATCCTATAGTGAAACATTCTGGAGATAAATGCGTGGAGAAAATTTAAAACTTTTTATTTATTTACACTTCCAGTGAGCAAAATATGCAGTGAGTTAACATAACAAGTTATAGATACTATAATATTTGTTCACTAGGGCGAGATTATCGCAGTGCTGCGATCTCTGCTAGCTAACTTATTTTCTGGTTTGCACCTTCATGAAAAAAGAGTGAGTAAAGGGAAAGAAAAGAAAAAGAGAAAAGATGAACTATGAATATACGACTTGAATAGCCCTTGTCCCTCCACTGCTGGATATAGGCACTTTCCATCGCCTTCCATTCGTCTCTGTTCTCCCCCCTTCGAATCCATGTCCTTCCGTCTTGCTGGACTATGTCGTCAGACCACCTTTTGGGAGGTCTTCCGACACTTCTCTTTCTTGTCCAGGGCCTCAATTGCAGAATTCTGGGTACCCATCTAGCATCCTCCTGTTGAGCCATATGTCCATTGTCCAGCCCACTGCCATTTCAGTTTCACAACACGGTCCATGATGTCGGAAACTTTTGTTCGGCGTCTTATCTCTTCTTTTTTTAAAACTGATTCTAGGTTTATCGAAATAAACCCAAATACATCTTTGTACACTTCACAGAAAGCTTAAAAGCTTGCGTTGTGAAGTGGAGTAAGTCGGGGATTGAACCCGCGCCCACTGGATTAACAGTCGAGCGCGTTACCAACCAGGCTACCGACCACCTCACATTTAGTAGTGATAATCCCCATTCGATAAATTTTATTGATAAAAATAGTAATAAAAAAAAGAAAACAAATCGTTTTATGTAGGTAAGTAAGCACCTACCTACCTGTGTGTGGTGGGAGCTTTTTTATTTCGCACTCGCAATAAAATGTGGTGTGTTGTTGTGTTTATTGTCCATAAGTTCAAAACAAAAACAACTTAATATAATAACACCAAGTAGTTGTTAGTTGTCAAGGGCACGCTGATGTCGTAGATAATGTATATACTCATATGTAGTGTCTACACTCTATACACTCGTATATCTAGACACACGAATAAATTAACATTGTTAGGAAAGAAGTCATATCTGTTATAACATAATATTATGATGATATAGAAATATAGTATGCCATACAATGTGTTTGTTTTGTATACAGATCAAAAGTGGATGAATGGCTTAAGAGTATGCATACCGACATTTCAAAAATTTCTAAAAACGGGAGGCCTTATATCTCGACAACCGTTACTAAATATGCTTTGGAACAGGGTAGATGCATTAAACATTTATCTAAGGAATAACCTTAAAAGATTTTTTATATCTTGTATGGATTGCTAAAAAATTTTTTTGGAAACACCTCTGACCATTTTTTCGAAAGACGGAAACTCGTTTCCCGAAAGTCGCGGAGTAATTTTTTTTTTGTACTGATAATATGCATTAAAATCTAGGGACGCAAAATTAAGTCCAAAAAATTGAAAAAACGCTATTTTTACCATTTTATTATGCGATTGTTCACGCGATTTTGAACCTTAATGCCGTGGGATATGACTGCTACGTCATTCTTGGTGCCAAGTTCTTAAGATTTAGATAAATTATCTGATGAACACAATAGAATGGGAGTGAGGTAGGTAGGTACTTAAACTCTTATGTACCGTTACTTTAGACATAAATACGTTTTATTAGACCATTTTATTTTATGTCCATTCGTCCGTTTGTTTGTCTTTCTGTTCTTTAATTTGGTAATGGATTTTTCAGAAATTTTCTGATTAGATACAGAGCTCAAAAATTTTCAGCGTTTTCGTATTCTAGTCAAAGATCTCCATTCGCGGCGGTTCGGCCAGACAGGACGTCCTAAATTTTGAAAGATAAAATTATACAATTGCAAGAGAAGAGTACAAATCTATTTTGCAAATGACTGGGTTTTTTCTACATCGTAGTTATTTTTAACAATTATGTAGTCTCTCAACTAATGTACATTGTAAGATGGGCATACTTAACGAAAGCGCTATATAATCAAGATTCTTCGCAGGACGCCTAGGACGGCCTGTGGCATAATGGTGAGAATCATTGCTTCACAGCCTTGTGAGTTCGAATCCTACCCAAGGAACGAAGTTTTCGGTTTTACTTTGAAAAGGCGTAAGAACACATAACAAGATAAGAACAATGTAAGAACACGTGGAAGGTTTCTCGAAGGTAAAGTGATCACCTAAATCAATCGATGGCTGTTCGTAAGTCCTGAATGCCCATATCTTAGCCTGTACATTGGTTCAGAAACTGCATAATTGTTAAATATACGATTTATTTAGAGACACAAGTAAATGAGCTTGAAGCTTGGGTCAGCTATATTGAATTTGGTAATATTGAATAAAATAAAAATAATAAAAAACAATAAAAATAAATAAATAAGTCTTTCTGAATGGGCTGAAAAAATTTGGATAGGTATCTAAATCCGTCGTTTCAAATATTTTTGCGAAGTCAAAGATCATGTGGTTAATTCTCTGCATTAGAATCATTTGGTCTGTGTGACCTTCTTGGCGAAGTTATTAATTGTAATCGTATGTAACGTTAATCATTCTATTTACCTGTGAAATGGCGGACAAGAAACAAATATTAATAACTTGTGATCATTTTATTATGATTTTATTTCATCACGAGATACGCATTACGCAAAATTGAATGAGCAACATGGAGTACCTACTACTCTGTTGCGTAAAATATAACCGTGAATAAAAAAGTCATTGTAATGAAAGGAATATGTGTAGGTCGTAGTACAAGTATATCAAGGTAGGTGTGTAATTTAATATCAAATGTAATGCTGATTTATTCACAAAACACAACGGGGTCATACGAGATCATGAAGTCAGTGTACGTACACCTGTTTTCTATGATAACTAAAAACGATTACTACTCTAATGTTCACAAAAGAACACAGGGAAGACACTGATGACAGTGCATGAATTCTTACTGTCTTTTTGCTTCGTCTTTCTTGTCTTATTTATTTATTATACATATACGGTGTAAGCCTTTAAAAATGTTCTCACATAAAAATAATAGATCACAGTGCATAGATACATATATGGCATCAAAAATACACCAATCAAAAACTCAAAATCAACCGAGACAATCTTCAATTTCGACCACACAATACAATGCAGGGGACCAATACATACATAATTATACATTTTTTTTTTAATTTTTAGGCATTTCACCCATAAAGAACGAGTGATCATGCCAATACTAAAATACTGATGTATCTCCGTCCCACCCGCACACTAGGATAAGGTAAAAGTATCATACTAACAATTGAACCATCATATCTTGGCCTTGGGGTAAACAGAAGAGAACTGTTCTCCACTTTCGTCAGATGCTTTGTAACGTATAAAATAAATGACACAACATAGGACACTCGACAGTGGAATTATAGAAAAAGTATATACCTACTTGGGTTAGTTGGAAAAACTCGATGAATAAGCTCACCCTAGTGAACATTTAATTTAATCTATGTATACATATGTACATAAAGTAAAATCTGATTTTTGTAAGTGTTTGCATATCTCCCGCATTTTACGATGGATTGCTGCGAAAATCTAGAATAACTTTTGCGATAATATAGGCTGTGTCCTAACGTCGTCTGTTTTTGGCGAAAAAGCTTTTCCTAGGATATGCCATGATGATGAGGGGATCCAAGGGTTGTGTGGCGTCGAATGTGGTATCGGGTGAAAGGGCATTGGAAAAGAAATTCAGATCTTAAGTCACATTTTGTCTAGCTCAAGCCTATAAAGAATACCGGGTTGGTATACTAAATTTGCTGTTGCGAAGCACGGGTAACTCAGCTAGTAATTATATATAGAAGACATAACAAATTAATGGACTAGAGATGACATATATCTAGGAAGGAAAATCTTATAAATTTCAGTACTGAGCTATTGACTTCTCATATAGATTATTTTACGCATAATTTCCTGTCATAGCATCAATATGTCTATAGTCCAAGAGCCCGCTGCTTAATTTATGACGTATCTGTTTTTTGATCGAAATGTGGTACAAATGATAGCTTACCAATAGGGTTTTACATCGCACTAGGGTTGCCTATCAAAATCTTGCCGCAACCCCCCCTGCCCCCCCCGAAAAGGTCCCTCTTCGCGGTTTTTCGCATTTTGTAGGAATATGGTAAGAGATAGAAGAAAGTAGTCAATGACAAAAATAATCCTTGCTAAATTCTCTACAAAAAATGTTATGTTCTTTTTTTTCGTAGAACTAGCTGTTTACTCTCGGACTACTACTGCGAAGTCTACAATACGTAAACAAATTAACAAATAGATCATGCATTACTATGTATCAGTATAGGCATACCCGGAAAAATACATACGAGTATGATGAATGTCATTATCTTCTAATCAATGAAGGTCGCTACGGCTTAATATGGCTACATAGTTGTACTACACTATTTATATTTTCTTGAATGGTCGTACTGATAGTCATTTAAGTGTGAAAATGTTTGCCAATAATATAATCTAAAGTACTTATTGACATACTGATGCTGTTTTGACAGTGCTAAATGGACAATACATATTGTAGAAGATATAGATTATAGAGGCATAGAGAATTGCAAGGGCACATAATATATAGTACTGGAAACTTTAGAATAGAACTTGACTTTGATTCATCATACTCGTATGATTACGAGATCATGGGCGTCGCCAGCCTCGGAGCTAGAGGGGGGCAACAAAAATTTACAAAATTGGTGTAGGATGAAAAACTCGTAAATAGCGCCGCAAGCGAAATTTTTTTGTGAGACATCGTGAACAAGGTCGCGAAGTGGTTTGGTTTATTTAGAAATGTTTGTTATTAAAAATGTTCTTTATAGTTAAAAAGTAATAAAAAGATAGCGCCGCATGCAATTTTTTTTTATGAAACAATGTTATTTTGATGGATTTTCATACTAATTTTAGAAAATTTATCACATGATGAGAAAATGTGTGGTTATAATGTGATTCTTTGTAAGGTTTTATCATTTAGTATGAAAAAATATATACCTACTACTATTCCTAATCTCTAGGGGGGGGGGGGGGGGGGGGCAGTCGCCTCCCCCTGACGACGCCCATGACTCGTATGGTTATAAGATTATATCATATGAAATAATATGGAAGTGCAAAAAATCTAATACGTTTTTTGTGGTCGAGTTATGATTTATGTCATGTTTTTGCTTATTTTTTCTTCTCTTTTATTGCTCAAAAGTACAAAGTTCAGGCACGTATGAGTTAGCTGAGATTGATTTGTAAAAGGTAGTATATAATACTCAGTTTCTCCAACCATTGCATAATTTATTTTAGGTACGTTTAAAAAGTTTCGTCAGATTCTTGTTTTGTCGAGAAGTACTTAAACCAAATCTTACGATGAGTTATTTTTAAACCCATTAATATTTATGCGGCCCGTTTTACGATCTCTCTATGTTCCTCCTTTTCGACATCAGGAGATGTGTTTTTTCTACTAAATTATATTGAAGGTATGATATTTAAACCAAAACCGTGGTAATTGGGCATATGTACTAGTATTCGCAATCGCCAAACACATGATTTTTGTTAATTTTCTGGATAAAAAAATGTTGCAAAAGCACCGCCGAGAATTACTAAAAACTGTTTTTTCAATAATTTGTATGAAACAAAGCTCCATCTTGGTGAGGATTATGTTTAATACGAAATGAGGTGCATCAATAACTCAGATATTTCATATCAGATCCCCTTTTTTCAATATAGACAAAAACAGATATTTTCCGCCCACTATTTCGCAACCGGTTCCACACGCTTGCCGAGCCTCGACAAGTGTTCACAAGTTCACGACCGTGTGGATGGGTCATTTTTCGTGGCTGGTGTATGTTTGTGAACACTCGTGAATGGTCGGTCTCTATACAAATCGAAGGAAGTTTGTGGCAGGCGCTAGCGAAGCATACACACGTTTGTCACCTTGCTTGTGAACGTCTGCCAAGCGTGTAAAACCGGCATAAAAATATTTGGTGGGGCACCATTTGTGTGGGATGGGTACTGAACCATTCTTCTCGTTACTGATTTTCTAACATGTTCCAATCGTCAACTTTTGTCAATTAGAAGTTACTAGAGTCTTAATTAGATTTAATATTAGTTTGTAGTTTCCACCAAATGTCAACTCATCAATATTAACCCAACCAGCTGTCGTAATAATTAAAATAGTTTGTTTCATATTTTAAGTTGTTGTTTAGCCTTGTAATTCTTGTTTGATTAATTGTTGAATAGTTTCAAGTTCAAGTTCAATGACAACAGTAAAGTTATTGGTTTTTCTCTCTGGTTGATTTATTGTTAGTTGCTGTCATGGTTAACACTTCTTGGGTAATTATTCGTTATCTTAACAGATTTACTATGACGGATGAACTTCCATCAGACTTATAACTGACGGTCCCTTGGTTAATGTTAACAATTCACATTTGAGTGACATTCACCAATTATTATTTCTTCTTCTTATCAGCCCACTCCCGTCCACTTCTGGACGAAGGCCTCTTTCATCTGCTTTCACACCGCTCTATCTTGGGCTCTCTGAGTCCAGTTGACACCAACGTACTTGAAAAGGTCGTTTCTCCACCGAAGTGGTGGTCTTCCTACGCTCCTGATAGTCGTTCCAAGTTTCCAGGTTAAGACCCTTTTCGACCACTTATCATCTGGATCTCTATCCGTGTGACCTGCCCACAGCCATTTGAGAGATGCGATACGCTGGGCAATATCTGTAACACCTGTTCTTTATCGTATAGTTTCGTTCCTTACTATATCTCTCAGGGTGATGTAGAGCATGGCTCTTTCCATGGATCTTTGGGTAACCCTTATTTTTTAGGTGCTCTGTTTGGTCAGTCACTGTTTCTAGGACATATGTTGCAACTGGTACTATGCACATCTCACATACTTTGCGTTTTTGGTTAATATGGGGATTATTATTAATTCACTTCATCTTTTTTCCTTCACCGACTACTGAATATCACCAAAATGTGGTAGTATTTTTGTAGAAAGGAAACCACCTCTTAAATCGAAATATTTCTTATGTTATTTATGATTTCCTGGTTCCTACTCCTTATATTCTTTGTAGATATGCTCTGTAGAGTTTGTCAAGTATTCTTCGAGTATTTTGGTTTTCAAATCCATTCTTTATAGAGTCGAAATTATGCGCGAGTCTTCTGTGTACAATCTCCTGAAGGGGATCACTCCAAGGAATATTCAGGCACGAGGAACGAATTGGTGAGAAATAGACATTCTTTAAATTCGTTGGAAAACTAGAACAGATTACCTGGAACAAAGCAACATATATTTAGAACTGGTAGTGCCTCTATGAACTGTTACTGCGGGTGAGCTATTAATTTGTATTTAAAATATTTACAGACCTCACAGTTGTCGAGAAATTCACAGATAATGATGTTCCGAAATTAATGATTATTAAAAAAAAAAACGTTTTTTTTAATGGTAACACCACTCTTATGGTGACGTCACCTTGTCTCGGTGACAAACACTTGGGTTACGGAATAATTTTTCTCATAAATTTCTTTCAAACTTTGGTGACGCCAAATGTCACTCAGACTGGGCCTGTAACGTATACGTTACAACGTAACAGTATACGTTACGTTACGATAGATTCTATACCTCAAAAGGAAAATTCCCTTTGTAATAATTTTAAACGAATGAGGTAAATCTTCGGTTTCAAATATATTGTACCTATTGTAAACGCGATCTGGTCAGAGTGTCAGGTAATTTTATACTTTAATAAAATAAGCGTAAAAATAAAATAAAACTTTTTACCTGAGACGAAACCAGTCCGATCGAAAGAACAAAAATGTATGACTGCCACGATGTCTTAAACAACATTTTGTATAATTTGAGGAGAGACTATGCTATCATTTGCTATTTATACAGCAGACAGTGTGCATTGAATATTATTGTCACATAAATTCTCGGAAAATGCATTATACCGCATACTGTAGGTGCGTCATTATAATATGGTAAAAGAAATTACGGAAATGCATATAGAATAAAATATGGCATTCTACAATGTACAATTGTACATGGTGATAATGTGGACAAATAGTATTGATATCATTAATTTAAGTATTCAATTTGATTCTTTCAACGTGAAAGATATAAAATGGTAGGTAACTCAGACTAATAAAGTGGAGATCATGGGAAAACAGAAGAGGTATAGGGAGGTTCCATAAAAAAGGGTGGGTGGCCGATGTGACCTCGGTAGCGGGTAGACAGTGGATGGGAAAGGCGAGCGACAGGAAGGAGTGGAAATGATTCGAAGAGGCCTATATCCAGCAGTAGAGCATCTGTACCTTAACATGTTATTATCTCTTTGTTGATTTTATTTGTAAGTGTTTATTGAGTGTTGTAGAATATGTGCCTAGTTTTACGACCATGACGAAGTGCCAATAGAGTCTTTTACACTCTATTTGGAATTTAATTTCCCTGTAAATTTATTGTTTTATCTCTTTTTATATATATTAATGTAATTAGTCCAAGTGCCTGCAAATGGCCTAGTAAGTAAACAATAAAAAGACTGATTAAGAAGAATAAGAAAGATATTACTTGTTCTTCCATATACTAGATCTCAGAAATATATTGCATCTTCTGTAAACAAACCTCGTGATCGAGTTGATTGTAATAATTACATTGGCAATGGCATTGGGAGTTTCTATAAGTTTATAAGTTAAAAGTGTTATCAGAAGCTTTCTGTTGAAGTAATGGTAGCATCCACTATAATGTTTATCATTTCTAATTAATTTAAATAACACATTATTGTTATGCTTGTAAAAGATGGTATCAGTTTGGTTTACAAGACATTTACAAATAAAATAAAATTTATTTTTTGCCCCGTATCGTAAAATGTAATTTACTTGGGGGGTGAGGGAAGCTTATCGCGATCCCTCAGTTACATAACCGTGAGCTAAATTGTGTATAAAATCAAACGCCATTAAGCTCAAGTTATTGTAATTTTTAAGCTTTTTTTTTTAATAACGCTTCCTGTGTTAAAAAAAGGTTTGCTTTTTTTTTAATATCCCCCAGCTATAATTGTCATTTAGATTGGCTAATTACTGTGAAATTATTACAATTATTTCATTTTATTTTACAGAAATAATTTTGATATTGAAATTCGCACATTGTTTGATATAAAATTTAATTGGTAATTCATTAAAATGGGTGAGCCTTTTTCATGACCGTTGCCAAAATTTTTGTAATACTTCTCACTGTATAAGTGTATATAAGCTGTGTATTTTTCCTTCTCTACACAGGCATGGTACTATGTATTTATTAAATCACGTAAGTTTATTCTCACCCTCACATCACTTTCACTAGAAAGTAGTACTTTGCACTCACCGTGAATTAAGCTTGGTACCAAGAATGACGTCACAGTCATTTCCCACGGCATTAAGGTTCAAAATCGCGTGAACAATCGCATGATGAAATGGTAAAAATAGCGTTTTTGCCATTTTTTGAGGTTGATTTTGCGTCTATCAAAAAACTTTTACGGTTATTCCCTAGATTTTAATGCATATTATCAGAGCAAAAAATATTTTTACTCCGCGACTTTCGGGAAACGAGTTTCCGTCTTTCGGAAAAATGGTCAGAGGTGTTTTTAAATTATTTTTTTGAGAAATCTATACAATATATAAAAAATCTTTTACGGTTATTCCCTAGGTAAAGGTTTAATGTATCTACTCTATTTTGTTCCAAAGCATATTTAGTAACGGTTGTCGAGATAGAAGATCTCCCGTTTTTAGAAATTTTTGAAATGTCGGTATGCACACTCTTAATTTTTATATTTCTCTGTGTATGCCCCTCCCAATGTAACCCCCCTACCCTCAGTGGGCCGCGGTGAAAATATCAAACGTTTACCGGTCCGCGGCGACAAAAAGGTTGGGAACCACTGTTCTACTAGATAAATGTTCAATGCATCTACCCTATTTTGTTAGAAAAATATTTCTTGCATAATGTTGATATACCCTGCCGAGAAGTAAATTCCTTATTATGTTTAGCATATAAAACTAATGCGTCAAAGTGCGTTTACAATAAAAAAATAAACGACTTTCACCTACATAATGTACCTATAAATTATAACTAACTAACTAACTACGCCCTTTATGTCTCCATTCGGGAGCACAGGGAGGCTACCAGGCGTCTCCATTCAGAGCGATTTTGTGCGAGTGATATTACCTCTCTCCACGTCATTCCTAACGCTCTGATCTCGTTGTCATAGGAACGGTGCACTGTGAAAGAGGGTCTTCCGGGGCGTCGGGACCCCTGTGGGTGGAAAAACAGCGCTCTCTTTGGCCAGCTGTCGTTGGGCATTCGCAAAACATGGCCCAGCCACGACCAACGTCTTTCCTGTATTACTGACAGGATTGATCGTTGCTGGGAACGCCGTCGAACGTATTCGTTGGTTTTACGTTCTTGCCAAGTGATACCCAGTATCCTCCTAAGACACCTATTCTCAAATATAAATTATCTCTAAAAATTAAATCTATAAATTATAATCATGGTTAAATAAACAAAAAACTTGACATTCAATGATAATCGTGACATAATTAATTAGTATCAATACTAGTGACCAAATTATTTATACTCTACAAAGCTATATGATGCACCTGGCTATATATTCACAATATAAATGATTCAAACGATGTTTGTGTGTTCGAAGTAGTTTCTTGTTCATTGAGCAGCTTCCAGCAATGCACACCTGGTGGCAGCACACGTGTTAGGGTCTATTGTCAAAAATCACTCGTGGACTATGGCGGCAGGATACTTGATATTACTTACTTACTTTACGTGTCCGGACTATTGGAGTGGTTGTCCGGTTGTGAAAGGATCTGCCGACAGTTATTGTCGTTTCCAGGGGGCGCCAGATTGCATTGTTCATTCATGTTATAGTTTTTTCTCATACTCTTTCGCTTTTCTCTGTAATGTTTGCTCTCTTTATCTCATCTGTGTGCAATCTTTCCTGGAGGCTCCTTTCATGCCCATACTTGATATTGAAATAGCTCTATTGTAAAATCACGTCGGATCTGTGTGACTTAATATAACGCTATTAGTGGAGTTAACCGTGCTTCGCAACGGCCCGGTGTCTCCCCATGGTTTGATCGAGACAAAATGTGACTTAAGATCTGAATTGCTTTTTCAACACCCTTTCATATGATACCGCAACCGTCAAACAAATCATAAAAAACAAGTACTTATGCCCATATATAAACATCTCAATATCATAATACATAAAACGTTATAGGCGAGGTTGCCGTCACCGTCGCTAAGGAAATGTATGGAATAACAGTCCCTTAACAACGAGTATGACGGACCACGCATAATATTCTATTACGAGATTTGACAGGAGTGGTGGTCCTATTCGATCATTATGCTATGTTGCCAACTGTTACAGCGCGGGTAGAGTACCTACTCTAGGAGGCGGTATTTAGACACAATCTCGAATGTTGTAAAGCTAGATTCGCTAGTTAACTTAGACTTATCTGACGACCTCAAATTAATGAGCACTTTTAAAAACTAATTTCGTAAATAAATCATTTGAAAAAAAAAAACGTTATATATCATTTTATTTAAAGACGTCCTTCCTACATATTGTACATACATGCATCTTTATAACCTTCCCTCGGTGAACCGCTTTTTATACGAAGAATATAGGTATTCGTATAATGAAATTTGATTAATTTAAACAGTGTTTAGTTCGTTAGTGTTTTCTTGATTGGGTGTTAATTGAATTGCTAATTGAATGTTAATTCTATGGTTACAGGTTACTGTTTAATGACTATCAATTAAGTAACAAATTAATACTATAGTTAATGTAATATACACACGTTTTGAGTGTAAGAAATTGTAGTGTAGTTTATAAAAAGATTTCAAAGGCTTGTCGATTTGATGGTGGAAGTTATAGATTTTTGATCAGATCGCCCAGTGAGACTGCCTGTGTTTGGCCTGCCCCCCAAATAATGGTGGACCTGAACTGGCAGATGCGGGTATTTGTTCCGCCACAATTGTGGCAAGAGGGGTCACCCGCATTGTGAATGTGGCCAGAGCGAGACTGACGTACATATGGTGGAGAAGTGCCCTGACAAAAAGCTTGTAGGGATTCTTAAGGAAAAGCACAAGGCGACGCTTGAAAAATATTGACGCGAAGCTATCACTCCTAGATAACTTGTAGGTAGAATGGTCGTAGGCATGGGCGTCGTCAGGAGGGGGGGGGGGGGGCCTAGAGATTGGAATAGGTATATATTTTTTCATACTTAATGATAAAACCTCACTAAAAATCATAATACTACCACATATTTTCTCATTATATTATACATTTTCTAAAATTAGAATGAAAATCCATTGATTTCAAAAAAATATTTTAGCTGCGGAGCTATTTTTTGTTACTTTTTAATAAAAAAATGTTTTTCATACATATTATCGTGCAAAGCATTACATACATTTTTAAATATACAAGCAAACATAACGACCTTCTTCACTAGGTCACACTAAAAAAATTCGCCTGCGGCGCTATTTACGCGTTTTTATGCTATATCATTTTATGCTGTATCATATTTCAGAATTTTTGTTGCCCCCCCATAGCTCCGAGGCTGGCGACGCCCATGGTCGTAGGCAAACAAAATAAACATAAAGAAAGAAAGCTCGCCCTAGTGAATAATATTTTTAAGATTCTATTGTAAAAATGCTATACGATGAAATTCTTCTCTGTCAACCCCACAAGAGACACATCATCATAATGATAGATAGATATTTATATAGCCTTTAATTATGTTATCTTTAAATACATTTTTTATCGCCATTAATTATTCTCCTTTGATTAAAATATAATTACACGAAGTGAAGTTTTAACGAAACTAATTTCCACAACATCAATGAATATTTCAGTTTTTTCGTAACGTGGTATAATATTAACAGCATTAATTACTTTTGTAAGTAATCTACCTACATTAATTAGAAAAATTTCAGATGTTCCCAGCGTAATTATTTTTGTTATAATAATATAATATACCTGAACTTATTAGCAGGTACTGTTTTTATTTATGTCGTGGTTCTATCGTAAATTCAGGCCTTTCAAGACGTGCCCGGCCATTTCACGACGTGCCCGGCCATTCACTATAGGTATAGTCAACTACTTATTGCCAAATCGTTAAGTTTTTAATGTATGTCGAATTGTTACCCAACATCTGGTTACGACGTTACTGTAGGCCGTAAAAAAAACCAAATCACTCGTAGACGAGTCCATGGGCTGTGAGTTAAAAAATAATAATAAAAAAGCATAATTTTATTAATTAAGAATTTTTTTGATCTTACACAAAATTACGTAAACTAATTCGCAACTAAGGAACAAATTATGTTTACGATCACAAAAAACAAACATTGGCTTGTAAAGTAAAAATATTGACACTTTGTTTTGCATCCTTCATACTAAAATGTGCCCTAATTAGTGCCACTACCGATGCACATTCTTACTGTTATCATATGTATGGTTAGTCGCTAGTCAGCGACATAATGCCCTCCCGTTAAGGATTATGTCCTCCCGTTAAGGATTGCTCCCTCCCACTTACGGTTTACGGTAAATTCGTTTAAAATCAATCAGTCTAAAATCAATTCGGCCAAAATCAATTTGCCCAACGATCAATTCGTCGATTTTAGACGAATTGATTGTAGACGAACTTACCGGACACCCCCACTTACCCTGGATGATGAAGGAACGCTAATTCCTATGTCATGTGGCCACCTAAGAGTTTGGTTGGGAATATCCACAAACGATAATAATCATTCACCTATTTCCCTAGAGCATGATGCGATTCATGAACAGCGCCACTATTTCAGAAACTGTCCGGGCGCGTCATGGAACATCCAATTCTACGATCAAGCAATGACACAACCGCCTTCCTTCATTATACGATCCTAATCCTGTAGACTTTTCACATTAATTTATTTTAGTAATCAGCCGTTTTGGTGCGCGTGTGTGAGAAAATTCATTGTTTGTTTTTGGGAATAATGTTACAAAGATAAATATTTTTGACATACTTACCAAAAAACAAATTATACTTCATATTGAAATAACAGTACTAACTTATGTTTACTCGTCGACTTTTTTTTGGTTTGGTATTTTATTATGGACCTCACGATAAAGGATTAAAAAGCTTAGAGTAAAATATGCAGGAAAGTATTTGAGTTTGTGTTCACGAACTCAGAACCATTTTTTCGAAGAAGAAATATTAGATAGGTAGGTACTTATGATATACAGGTGATTGGTTCCGCTATTCAGATATTTTGAGAGGTGATAGAGGGTGTTCTAAAACGTAGATCTGCCAAAGGGATGTCATCCCAATTGTTAAGGGTTGCGGAGTTACATCCTTTTAAAAAAAATCCACCCCCGGCATCGACCACCATCACATTTCATTGAATAACTCTGATGCTATGAGTCCTAAAATTAATAAAAAAAATATTTTTGTATTTTAATAAAACAAGCTTAAAATTGATGTCATAAATATTTAATAATAATAATAACAACTTTGCTAAAATTAAGCACAAAAACAAAAATTCATTTTTTTTGTTAAATTTTTTGACATCTTTTAATTTTTTTTCAATAAAAACTATAATTAACTAGTACTTTTTTTTCTTTTAATAAATACACCAGACCCTTGTGAATAAAAATGCCGAACATTATCTATTCATATTTTGAACCAGTTTTTCCAAATCTTCGATTTTGTAAGTACATATTCGATAAAAAATGTATACTTCCCTACCGATTACCTCTTTAAGTAGGTACATGTACCTGGTAATCAGTAGCGGAGTATACATTTTTTATCGAATATGTACTTACAAAATCGAAGATTTGGAAAAACTGGTTCAAAATATGAATAGATAATGTTCGGCATTTTTATTCACAAGGGTCTGGTGTATTTATTAAAAGAAAAAAAAGTACTAGTTAATTATAGTTTTTATTGAAAAAAAATTAAAAGATGTCAAAATATTTAACAAAAAAAATGAAATTTTGTTTTTGTGCTTAATTTTAGCAAAGTTGTTATTATTAAATATTTATGACATCAATTTTAAGCTTGTTTTATTACAATACAAACATATTTTTTTTTATTAATTTTAGGACTCATAGCATCAGAGTTATTCAATGAAATGTGATGGTTGGTCGATGCCGGGGGTGGATTTTTTTTAAAAGGGTGTAACTCCGCAACCCTTAACAATTGGGATGACATCCCTTTGGCAGATCTACGTTTTAGAACACCCTCTATCACCTCTCAAAATATCTGAATAGCGGAACCAATCACCCTGTATAAATGTTAATTCTTGACAATTATTGTTACTGAGATAAAGCACAAAATATAGTCATAGCGAAATAAGTCTTACAATTTACTATACCGTAGATATTTAAAAAAAATAATGTCGGAATGTGAAAGTACGAATGCTTACAAATTATTTCAAAATGTTTACAATTTATTTATACGCCTTTTAGTTACAAAAAGACTTTCCATCAGGCTTATATGATCTTCGGCTGGTTTATCGTGATAGTTTTACACGTAAGTTCGAGTTCATCTTTTTGCTGCGGCCGGGAATCGAACTACGAGTACTTGTTATTTCAACTGCGACATGTAGAAATCCGGTGTTTCTGACGAAAGAAAAAAAATGCGATATTAAAAAAATATAACAAAACATTACTCACATTCTGTATTTAATTTCCTGTAAAGCCTCTACGGATAATAAGTTACAAAAACAGTAATTATTATAATCTGTTAGTGATAATGCTAGTGTCAAAACAACGCATGAACTTATGGACTTTACAAAATTGTTAATTTCATTCATAATTCTCATTCTCCTTTGTTTAATCTCACATACGAGTATGATGTTTGGTGAGCGTCTGTGAGATAGGAGAAATTAATATCAAACTTTGAATAAACAATGTTAGTTACTCTAATACAATATAATGCGATACGCTTATTACATACTCGTAATTTGAAGTACAAAAGGCGACCTTGTTAACATATTGTATGATGTTTTTTTTTATTAAAAGCGTCAATTTCATACCACACGGCATACACAAATACATTACTCTACATATATTATTTCACTCGAAAACGATATAAGCAAAAAATGTGGATAAGTGAATGAAAGTTTCGTGAATAGTCTCTCATCTAACGAGCAGTGTAAGATGGGCATGCTGGACTTACGACCAGCCATCAGTTGGTTTAGGTGATCACTTTACTCTCGAGAAACATTCACCATTCAGCCCTTAACACCTGTGTGTGTATTCTTACACCTTTTTCAGCAGATGCTGATTGAACATGTTTTGAAGTCTGTTGCTCCAAGTACATTTTTATTTACACTAGTGGGTTTTGCTCCAAAGAACAACTGAATTGTAGACAATTGCAGGAAAAGCACCAGAGACAGTAGTTAGGATAGAGTGCCGAAATTTATTTGGGCAGAAGACCTTCTGGAAGACCTTGTATGTCCGTGTCACAAGGGAATCAAGTCTCCTAGGAATACAGGACGCAGTCCTAACGAAAGCGGAAAAAGAATAGTTAGTTTGGTTCAGACATTCAAAGATTCGAATTCACGACACGATTCTTCGTCGAAGTATTCATGGAAATTCCGCCCATAGGGGCTGAAAAATAGTATTGAAAGTTTTTATGAGTAAATATGAATACGAATATCTCGGAAACTAGACATGGTACGAACTAGAGTCTTGGGACATAGATTCTCCTATCAAAAAATAATTCGGTGTTTGACCATTTTTACAATCTTTTATGTAAAATAACTAAAGAAAATGAATTAATATTTTAATTAAAAAATCTCGCCCTCATTAAAAAACCTTTCTAAAGGTAATGATTTTTTTGCTGAGATTATTTTTTCAAGTATTTTGTTAAGTCCTTCGATAATAAGTTTTCAATAGGTAGTTATTATTTAGTGAATCGATTAAGTAGGTACTCAGATCTAGCCATAAAAGATGGATTAATCTAATGGTTTATAAATTATAATTTATTAGCCTACCCCATTTCCTGTAATCGGCAGATTACGTACTTACTTAGAAAGTACAGTGGAATCCAATTATTGTAATCGAATTAAGTTGCCTGATATATTATTTCGTTTGTTGAATGTTATCACGCAATTATGTCAATTCTCACAAATGTGGAAAATTGAGATTTAGCAGCTATTCGTGTATTCAGGACAATACAAAAAGTGACATGTCAAATGCGACAAATTACGAAGAAACACTCAGGGAATGATCTGTGTGCACAAACTTAGGAAACTATGTACGTATGTTGGGTTGACTGTAAGATATTGCTTTTGCAATAAGTCCGCCTTTTGGCACACTGCATTGTCTTGTTTTTGTATCTATACATATATACTGGCCAATAAAGATTTATTTATTTATGTACTCGTATATACACATTATTTTAATATTAGGTAGGTGGGTATTGAAATATGAAAGGCACCTACTTATTGATATAGAATTTGTATGGAACGTAGTTTCTGTGTTGGATAGGTCCACTTTTTTTTGCTAGCCCCCTTACTCTAAGCGCTGTCTCCATACCGAAATGTTGGGGTCAGAACTTTTCCTTAGTTTTTAATGTTATGCAGGTTCTAACAATTGTAATGATAGGAGTAATAATTCCTACATGACGAAGGAAAAGTATGCATGTCTATATGTCATGATGATTGAAGATATCTTTCACTATATGACAAGTTCTTTTTACAATTAATTACGCCTGTTAAATAGTTTTCCACTGTAACTAATTTCTATCTTAAGCAGTACTCGGAAAAAGAAAGATTATTCTGATACTCTCTTAAAACTCCAAATGGAAAAAAATGTCGGTATGAGATTGGCTTGGAAAGGATGTCCTTCAAGAAATATTATTTATTGAATGACAAATAATAAAAAAAATAATCCGATCCTTTTACGATCTTCGAATTCAATTCAATTCACCCAAATACTTTCTCATTTTCCCATTTATGTGTAATGTTGTTTTGAAATGGGTTCAGGCCATTACATCTTAATCGAAGGGAAAAAAAAACATAAAAAACCTCCACCTTTAAGTTATAATCTTGTTTTGACATTTTCATTATTTTATGGATGGAAATCCCATACGTGATTTTGAAAGAAGTGATTTTTTATTATACCAATCTTTAACACATTTCTGAAAATCATCGTGTTAAAATCAATTCATCCTTTTTATTTTTTAAAACTAGGTCATACGGTTTTCTACATGTGCTACATGTTGAGAGTTCATTCTTTACTCTACATCTGTTGAGATAACTGCTCATCACTTTGTTTTTCAAAACGTCACATACGTACGCTAAAATTAATGTAATAATTACTATAATTTCGAAATTTATTTACACATTTATTCATATGGTTCAAATGACAAAAAAGCTTGTTAGTGTAAATAAAATTATTCCGTTCTAATTATTAAGAATCGGTGAAGCTTATTGGTAATAAAATATTCTAATAATTTGTGAAGACTTTTATTCTAATTCCAAGAATAGGAACTGTAAATGTAAAAGGAGGGCTTTTCTTAAAAAAAAAGAAAGATTTTTTCAAAATGCCTGTTGTAAGTTACAGTAAAATGATTTTAATGAAAATATTCCCAATTTAATGCTTGAGAGAATTTTCAATTTAAACGATATAATAGTAATACTTGTGAAACCTATTGAAAATAAATAATTCTTGAGGATTTCTCAAAAATATTGGTGCTTTGCAGTACGTATTTTTTTGAGTAAGAAATATTTATTTCATTTCGTTTCTAAGTTCTTTCAATATGTTTAATTTTTTTGGTTAAAATAGTAACTTAAATTAAAAATTGTTCAAAGTTACCTGCACCACATGCCCACTCAGTTTTATGTAGGACTGCAAGTTCCCATTTTGCGTTTTAGGCTCTCTAAAATTGGGAGGATTCGATGACAAGTAAATCGTATTTATTTAAAATAACAAGGTTTTATGACTTCACATCCTAGAACCGTTTTTCGCGGTCTTTGAAACGATACCAAACACGCCGTTCCGAGGAACTTGGATTCCTTCATTCCAATGGCGCCTCCCATCAAGCAAAGACAGACAAAATTTGTGAAAATATATGAATTCTAGTCGTGAAGCACATTCATGAAATACCAAGCACGGCGGTATCCGGTGACTGGATGCTCTCGATCGCTCGGTGTCTTCCAAGGCTTGAGCTGGACAAAATACGATGTGGTTTTTTTCCAACTCCCTTTCATACGATACCACACATGACGCCACACTACCCATTGATCGTCCTGATACGCTTTACATCTTATTTGTCTTCGGAGAAAACTGATGTATTTTTGCACAGAATGGTATTGTCGCTGAGTTTACGTATACGTTTCCAAAGTTTCAGTTCTCTAAGTAGTCAGAAAGTGATTGAAAAACTGATTACAAAGTTAGCGCACAGACAAAAAACAAAAAATCTAGCAAAAATACCACAGTGAAGTTGAAATGAAAATGGTGACGTCATTGCATACCGACATTTCAAAAATATCTAAAAACGGGAGCCCTTATATCTCGTCAACCGTTACTAAATATGCTTTGAAACAAAATAGGGTATATGCATTGAACATTTATCTAGGGAATAACCGTAAAAGTTTTTTGATAGACGCAAAATTAATCCCAAAAAATGGAAAAAACGCTATTTTTTCATGCGATTATTCACGCGGTTTTGAACCTTAATGCCGTGGGAAATTACTGTGACGTCATTCTTGGTGCCAAGCCCTTAAAGTAGAGGATTTCTAGCAACCCTATGTGTAGGTGTATGTTACAGTCAATGTGTTCATTCACCGTGTGATGTATTTATATCCTCGTACTTATGAGTATTGCTTAACCTGTGGTTATCCTTTGATGTAATTACCAAAAGGAATAATAATATTTTGATATCATCATTCTGTCTCGATGGTAATTACAGTAATTAGGTTTCTATCCTTACAGAAAATTTAACCTGCCACATCAATGGAGAATTGTATAATTAATTAAATACAAAGATAATAATAATCGAATGTATGTAATAGGGTCCTTGCATGTTTTTTTTTTATTGTGGTATTCGGTACATTAACTATAAAGTAAGGTTTTCCAAAAAAATGTTTTTTTTTTATTTTGTGTCTTTGTGGATATATTTATAAAATAAAGTCTCATATTCGATTCCAGCGCAAAAAACAGGTTTTTGACTGGCCGCCATATTGTGACGTCACGTTCCAATCCAATTTCTGACTATGAATTTCATTTGACTTTGACGTCACAATCACGTTAACCGATGAACGCTCGTTTCAGAGCACCTGAGAAAAATGGGTCAAATTAACATTTTCAATTAATTATTATAAATTAAAGTTGAATTAAAATCACATTTCATAATTTTATTTGTAATTCTAGTAAGTAGAACTATTGATTTAATATATTTTTCGATCGATAAAAAAATGCAAGTACCCTATTGTTTTACGATATTCATCGAAATAAAGTGGCGTTCCCAGGAAACTATCGTCCTCTGATTTAATCGTTAAGTAGGTCAAGTGTCTTATTAGATTTCGAAGTCTATTTCAATGGAAAAATTCGTTGGAGATCATTCTACAAAGTGAAATGAAGCTTAAATTAAAAGATTTAGAAACGATACTTCAAATGTAGGTATATGGAATATTATTTATTTGATTTTATGAAGTAGGTTACGATGTCCTGGCACCGTCCCTTGTTCGTACAGTTATGTTATTGAGACGTCTATGAAGAAGGACGAATCAAGTTTGAATGCAGAGGAAATGAGATCGTTTAGAAGAGGAAAAACATTGAGAGATCGGATAAGAAATGAGGTAATCAGAGAGATGAGTGACTGTAAGACGGGTGTAGTCTTTAACCTTGGTGTTTTGGGCATGTTGAAAGAATGAATGATGACAGGATGACCAAAATGATATATTATGAGTGAAAGAAGATGAGCGAGGAAGTGTAGCCGTCTGAGACTGATTTGGATTCGTTTTAAGTAAGAGAAACGGGGGAGTTTGAATGACAAATTATATGGATGTGTCGGAAGCTAGGAGTGTGTGTTAAGATAGGGACATGTGGTTTTCTGTCCTTTCTGACTACCCCGCAAGGGACGAGGCGTAAGGGGATAAATAGATGGATAGATAGGTCTCTTCTCCATTCTTCTCGGGTGTACTGTGTGTACATAGATTGCCCGAAATCTCGATAACATCGACAATCTACACACGGTACACCCAAGAAGAATGGAGAAGAGATTATCAAGGACCGTGAAAATGTACAAAGCTATCAGATAGATAGGTAATGAACTAAGAAATATAGTAGTTCACCTTACTATTAATTGAATTATGAAATTTATTATCCATATCAAGAAATATTACCGCGTAGGATAAAATATTTGATTAAAGTAATGATAAAAAATAATACCTATGTAATAATCGTACATACAGCTGTTTCGTTTTTATTAAAATGAATAAACAACAAACATGTCAATAAATTGTGAAAATAAAAACTTGTTTTACAGCAAATATTTTGTAAGTAGATTTCGTTACTTACTATTTCACTCGGTGCTATCAGAGATTGATTTATTATACTTCTTTACACTGAAGCTTTTCTGCCTACTCTTTCCAAATGCATCTTCTTCTTATATTTCTGTACCTCTGACGTGCACTGACTTTAAATTATTTTTTTGTGATTAAAAAAACATCTTTTCACGTATTTTTTTTTAAATGAATCTGGGATTATCGAAATAAACCCAAATACATCTTGGTATGCTTCACAGAAAGCTTAAAAGCTTGTGTTGTGAAGTCGAGTAGGTCGGGGATTGAACCCGCGCCCATTGGATTAACAGTCGAGCGCGTTACCAACCAGGCTACCGATCACCTCAGATATGTTCATTTTCAAAATATCTTCTATTTCCTACACATAAAAATTACAATTTCATAATTTATCTTAAGAAAAAAAACACAATTTTAAAAGAGTTTTTAAAAAGTTGTCATTTTTATTTCATAGTAAAATGACTGTCCCACCTCTTTCCCATACGTAACGTGTACGTTTTGTAACGACATGACAAATTTTGTTATAAAACGCAATTTTTAATGTTATATATTTTAATAGGTGGGTAATTTAATTCTTTTTTAAATTGTAAAACCAAACAGGTTAAACCAGAAAATCATAATAGACGAATGGTACTATGACTATACTGGCTTTAGTTGAAAAAAATATTACAAACTATGTACCTACACAAATACTTATTATGAATGCAAAATATTTATACAGATACAATTGTTTACGATTCTTTTAAGAAATAATTAAAATATGTATAAGTTTTGTTTAAGTGATTTTTAGATAACAATTGAATAATTATTAATAAATAATTAGTGTAATAAAGTAAATGGACACCCACCTGCAATATATACCGTAAAATGTTATTATTGCTTAATTATTTGTATATTATGTTGCGTAATAAAAATGAAGAAACTCTTGAAAGTAAATCATTACAATTTTGCGATATATTAATATTAAGATTTTCGACCAACCAACGGTACATCTCTTTCCTTTCTCGGGTTGACTGTAAGATATTGCGTTTGCAATAAGTCCGCCTTTTGGCACACTACGATTGTTTTGTTTTTGTAACTAGGTATGCATATTTTTATTTGGCCAACAAATTTTTTTTAAATAATAATTCATTTATTCAACCAATCCACAAAGTACATATTACATAAATATGAAACAAAATAACAAATATAATTAAAATCCCCCCTCAAAATTGAGCAATGCTCGTGCTTTGAGTGGAAACACATTTACACACACACATACATAAACAAAGCAATAAAAAACAATAAAGAAGATAGATACGTTAGTTAGTAAAGATGGTAAAGAAATACAAAAATAAAAATAAAAAAAACAGGAAAAAATAAAATGATAATATCATTTTTTTTATTTATTTACATGGATGGTGGAAGTCTATTTTTAAAGGTGAAAATGAAAGACTAGTATATTGTTTAAAATTCACACGTAATAACTTTTATTAAACGCAACTATTTTTCGTGGATTTTCATCCTTTTTATAGACAATAACGCCTGATGATGAGGATGAGAATCCTCGAACACTAGTCGCGTGTACACGTAATTAAAGTCATTACGTGGATTTTAAACTATACCTATGTGTACATACTGGTCTTTCATTTATACCTTCCGTAGTTACTCTACCACTATATTGTTTTTCTGAGAGTAGAATTTGTATATATAAGAAGCGAATATATAAGAAGGTTTATTTCATACTTCCTTTGATAGTAAAATCAACCACTAAAACCAAACTGCAACGTTAAAAAGTTATAGACACTTTTTTGTAGATATAAACAACTCTGATAGCTAACTTCATAAAATTTACGAGAGATCAAAGTACATAATAAAAGCGGAAAAAAATACTAATTATGGTTAATTTTATGGCCTCACGCAAATGCTTTAAGACAAGAAGGAAGGAAGGAGTAGCAATTTCATACAAATACACCGTTTGTTTATTTTATAAAATATTCTTACCTATACCTATAAGCATTTAAATCAACTGCGTAGTTGAATGATATTTACTATACCATCCAACGTTTAATAACGGCTTAGCTTTTCTTCTTATCTTGTATTTGTGTCATATTTAAGGATAACACAGGGATGATGTAATCCCACATAAATATTTTAGTCCGTAAATTTATTTATTCGTATCACGTACTATCCGTTTCACATTTGTGTCTCATGGGTTTCCGTGGATACTAAATTTTTCCATAAATTACTAATAATAATCAAGTATCTGTAACAGAGAGTAAAAATTATTTGAAACAGAGTAATGTTCTAATTTCAAGCTTGACATTTACTGAAGCGAAAATATCTGCCATACTGTCAATCATAATACCTATCAAACGTATTTAGGAGTGTTTACTTGCTATTTGTAAAAAAAATGTGGTCAAACGAACAGACATTTTTGTTTACTATGTTTCAGTATTAAGCTTAATCCTTCTGTATGAATAAATTATGCAAGAATCTGAAACTTACAGTCTTGGCTAAAGCTTCTTAAATGCACCTCCGTAGATGTTAAAGTTAATCGAACATTGCAATTGTTTTACTTCACCAACCAAATTCCCCGTCGCGAAGCACGGGAATTCAGCTAGTAATAAAATATTTACTCTTTTATTGTCTATGTACAGATGAAGATTAGTTGTCATTATGAAGACTAATGCTAATGGAGATGTCTTTTTGTTAAATGTAATATTAATCAACATCTTGTTATATTATTTAAGAGACAATGGGACATAAAATATTCCCATTTCGTCGATTTATAGACGTGAATATTTCATTATGACGAATAAGGGATACAATTTCGGAAATAAAAAGCTCCAAATTAGATTTGTACAGAATAGTACCTACCTACACTTATGCTTTACGTAGAATTTTTATCAAATATGCTAGGCAACTGTCTCATTCGAATAATATATAAGTAGGCAAACGTTCAAATGGGGGCGTTTTCGATTTTTTCGCCACCAGAGTGCGCTGCAGTAAATGGAGGTCCGCATAGATACGGCAGGTACTACCTATATACTCGTATTATTATTCTATGGCGTTTCTATGGATAATAAACAAATTGTTTGTTTTATTATGACAGTACTGACAGTTGTGAAGACCTCCGTTTACTGAAGTGCCATCTAGTGAGTGGTAAAAAATAGGCCCCCATTGTACAATTTTTAAATTCGCGATGTTAAACTGTTTATTATTCTTTACTGAAAGCTTCAGTACTGGCATAAAAGTCTATGTTTTTCATTAAGAAGGTCCTGAAGGCTTTTGCGTTCAGGACCTTCTTAAAAAATTACAAATAAAGCACCACCTATCTCTTCATAAATTATTTAAAAATAATTTGGTTTGAAACCTACATACTATGAATTTAAAAATTGACATCTATTAAATTTTTTTACAACATCTGGACACCAACCGAGTAAAAAATCCGAACGTCTATTTATTTATTTATTACAAGGTACACACACAGACAATGAATATTAAAAAATAGAAAATTATAAGACAACACAAGTGGTACATCAATGCCTTATTACAGGTACACACGGCTCTATCACTTTATGTATAAAATTGCCATGGCATTTTTGTTTCTGGATTTATACATTCTTTGAAATGTTAGGTCAGTTCTCCTGAATGTTATGTTCCCATTTACTGTAATAAGTTATTATCCCCTCCATTAATTCTTAATTAAACTCCATTAATACCTACTCTAATTTGAAAAACGTGATTTTAAGGTTATGTTACCTAGCAGTTGCAGTAGCAGTGACAATATGACCGCAACTTGACTTACTTACCTACGTAATTTTTGTCGATTTTTTAACACGAAATAAAGTTTTATGAGTTTTTTTTGGATGCTTATTTCATATTTGCTAGTTTTTCGGTTTACCAATACGAAAGACGTAAAAAGCGGAAAACGACTTTACAGTTAATGAAAACGAAGGAAAAATATGTCTTTTCTCTATAAAACGGACCGGGACACGAAATTTGTGGCGTAAATTCGAGAAAATCATCACATTTTGGAACTAAATTCGAGGTTTCACGTATATTCGGACCGCCGAAAAAACTTAAAATCCGGGAATTGTTTTTATATATGAAGAATATATGAGAGTAAAACGGGATCGGCGAAAGAAGACGTAAAATCCGGGTTTCACGTATCTGTTAATAATATTTTCGGTCATTCTACGGCACTGGAAGTTTCATTGATATAACTTCTATACCTAAGCATTGCACTCAAAACCCCGAGGTATTACTAATAACCTAATAACGTCCTATGCAGGTATGTAAAAGGCATTATACAAAAGTAACCCTTTTAAATATGAATGGGAGCCTGTCCTTCAAAACTTCTTTGCTGAACCTAGGTTAAGGTATTTTCTATTCTTCGAATGAATCGTTTTAGTCTTTCGCACCTGACTCATATTCGCGAATCACCGTGTTATTTTATTTTATAATAATCACGTGTTATTAAGAAAACATAACCATTTTATTTTTTATTATATTTACCTGTCCTCCAGGGTGCGGGTGGTTTGGTTCAAAGATCTCTCACTAAATCAGGATTTGTGTTTGTGTTTAGATAATATTATAAACTAAATACATTATTATTTGTTTAACACTTGGTTTTAATTAAAGCAGAATTTAAAGTGACTTTAAAAGGCCGAGCCTTCGGTAATTGAAGATAATTTTTTCAGACGAATTCTGACTAGTATTTCGTTTTGCTGAAATTGAAGTCGAAGTATAAAAAGTTGCGATAGTGATAGAACCGAGCTGACTGGAAAATATTGGCGTATGTGTTATTTTTTATTATTATCACATTATATTTTGGGCTAATGAAGATGATTTATTACGCTCGGGATTGCCAAGAGTTTGTTAGAAATCGTGATAAACTCCCGTATAGGTTACTTCTATTATAATTGTTCATCTTTTGGAGTAAATTTCTGCTAGACTTACTAAAATATTCTTATTTGTTCATGTTGTAAGTCTGATGATATCTTACCTATGAGGTGGTCAGTAGCCTGGTTGGTAAAGTGCTCAACTGTTAATCCGGCGGGTTCAATCCCTGATGCCGACTTACTCCACTTCACGACACAAGCTTTTCAAGCTTACTGTGAAGTGTAGAAAGATGTATTTGGATTTATTTCGATAAATCCAGATTCCTTTAAAAAAAATAGCAGAGTAGGCAGCCTTTTTTTCCCGACGTAATTTTTCACATTCTTGTGTGACTTCTGAACCTGTTTATTTTTTTTTATTAAAATGTGCTAAAAACACTGGAATCAGAATGGAATAAAGGTTATGATAAAGCTCATGCCTATTGATTATGGTTAAGAGTTGAGTAAACATTGCTAAACCTGGCAATATTCCACTTTATTCCATTTATTCAGACATTCTATGAAATATAAAAAGCAAATATGAAGCATCCTTTTCGTTAGAAAATATTGTATAATTCCACATTAATTTTAAATCAACTTTAACCTTAAAAAATATCATGTCATTTTATCATTCGGAGTATCTCTATTGATAAAACGTTACAATACAATTTATTATTAGTTAGGCCTTGGAAATAAAATATTAATCTAGGTAAAATTTCTCCCACATTAATAAATCATTTATCATTCCGCTTTAAACTATACTAACTCATGATTTGAGATATATCTAAATTATTTTAGGTATTGAACAGGATTTATCTGCATTGCAAAGACGGAAATACATTACAGTTTTTTTCTCAACAGAGACGAGAGGCATCTTCATTCACATATAATGTAGCGTAATGTGAATTATTCCCAGCGCCACCTAGAGTTGACTTGATGAAACCACAGTGTTCCTAATCCACTTCACAAAAAGTAGGTTGCAAATGGGTTGTGAGAACTAGTGGCGTCCATACGCGCAGCGCTCTTTCTCTCGATTTTCCTATAAAATGCGAAAAACCGCGAAGAGGGACCTTTTCGGGGGGGGGGGGGCAAGAGGGGTTGCGGCAAGATTTTGATAGGCAACCCTAGTGCGATGTAATACCCTATTGGTAAGCTATCATTTATACCACATTTCGATCAAAAAACAGATACGTCATAAATTAAGCAGCGGGCTCTCGGACTATTAAGTCAACTCTATTATAATTCAGTTAAAACCCTACGCTTCCAAGAGAATACAACACTGGCACCACTTGGAGTTGCATCCACTCCTCAGGAGATGACGTTAGAAACTGATACATTGGGTCTATGTGAAATAATTTTAATCAATATGACATTTCATCTGTTTTCGGGTATTAAAGCTTCGTCCGTGACAGAATGGTTTAATTTTTTAAAGGATTATCCGTCAATTAACAAACATCGTCAAATGTACTTAGAGATGCCACATTTGTCGCGATGTATGGATGGATTGAGATGGCATAGTTCAATACGTGTGTTTCCTTTATCGTATGATCTCGTCAAGTATGTAGTCTGTAGATTGTAGAGTAGAGAGTGAGGAATATTTATATTTCACCGCGAGGTTCTAAATATTATCAAGAGGAGAAATTTCATTATGTTTGAAAATTGTTTTAATAAATAATTTCATATAATCTCATATGTCTGTTCCCCGCAAAGTACTGGCGGTTGTTATATCGTATACCTACTAGTTATAACCCGTCAATGACGGTCCACTTCATCGGGTGTGCGTATCTGTTTCGAGATCCTCAAGTTTTTTGGATGAGTGCGAATAATAAATAAAAATCTGATGTTTACTCTCATAGGTACACCTAAGTCTATCCAACTCTCGCTGGACAATGTTAAGTGTTGAGTCATTTTTGAGTACGTGGTTGCTTTAATTTAGTTTTAATTCAATATTATGTTAAGAATTGTCTGAGATATCTATTTATACATTAAAAAAGCTATCAATCCGTCTATCTAATCCAGCAATATCAATTTCAGTAGGTAATTAATCTATCACAACCCAGGCGTTGGTTGGGTAGATCTAGACAAACACCGAATTAAAATTAAACAATTTAAAATTATTATTCGAACATTAGCCGTGATCCTAATTAAACGCAGATAAACCTTGGTTTACTCGATCCTACAAATCCATAATCTGCCACCTGATGGACGTTTCTAAAAACAGTTGTCTGTCAGCAATATGCTATATTATCTTGACGGCAGAGCGTTTCGCGCTTCTTCTTCGTCAGCCTATTCCCGTCCACTCCTGGACGAAGGCCTCCTCTATCTGCTTCCACGCCGCTCTATCCTGGGCTCTCTGGATCCAGTTGGCACCCACGTATTTTACTAGGTCGTCTCTCCATCGGCTAGGATGTTCGCGCATTCATTGGTAATAAGAGAATTATGTACATTGATGAATTCAAATACTACGTATGTGTACATACTCGTATATATAATATGTGTGAGGTGTTTGTGTATACCTACCCTGTTTTATTAAGTATGTATTTCTCTCCAATTATGTATTCCCTGAGGAGTGAGATACCTACATCTCTATTCGTTTACTCTCTCTCTTTGTTTTCCGCTCCATTTAATTCCCTTAGGTACGGTAACATTTATTTCACATGTAACACAATTGTTTATTAAATTGTGTATTTTCACACAACTGCTTGGTACAGAGTTGTTGGGTTGGACCTCTGTTTAATAATATTATTATTATATGGCATCTAAATTTAGGAAATAAACCCGAATTATGTATTGTCTCTAAGCTTTTAATCCTTTACTAGACTACTGAATTAATATTATTATACGTAACTACTAGCAATGACTCAACAAAATTATTATTAGTACACAAATATAGAAACATTCAGATAAACATTGCTGCCTACTGAATTATGTATATTAATGATTTCCGATCAGTCCCGATTACAGACTTTCAAGAACGATGAGGTTTTCGATATAAGGGCGCTACATGTAGCTTATTGGCAACTATAGTGGCAACAATTGTAGAATTTCAATTGAAATGCCATTGGCATGTGTTGCCATCTTTAAAAGTCATGACTCTTTTTGACTCCTCATATTTGATAAATTTGAAACTCGTACATATTTTGAATGCGGATGAATATGACCGATCACCATTGTGACATTTTGGTTGCCCTTTTTAACCAATGCCCATCGACTCCTGGCTATTTGGCCTACCTCTATGTGCGATATTTGAGTACCCAAATATGAGATGTATGAATGAGATTAGCGATATTTACAAATACGCATATTTATTGGCGTCTAGGTTAAGTTAATAAAGAAAATATACTTCATACGAATTATTCTGGTAGTCAAGTCAACACTTTCGGAATCCTCACAATTCCCATTTCTATTTATACAAAGTGATATGTATGAGGGAATTTACGAGACGAAGATTTACTGATTTTTACACTCGTTCAACCGAATTACTCGGTAGATTCCCATAATAGTCAGTCGTGCATTAAGCGCAAACTATGTATAACTCCTAACCTAACACCATACTCGTACAAATCATAGTGTAAAGTAAATAATATAGACACATAATATAATATATTAAGACATGGAATAAAATATACTTCTTGAAAACAATTTGAGGTAAAATATTTTCTCTCGAATAATTCAAGAATTGTCGATAAAAGTAAAGAAAAAACTATATTTCCCTCATGGGCGAAGTAAAAAAAATGTGTGAAATTGATTGCCTACCACAGTCAATTGGACTCTTTTAGAAAAATTGAGGATAACTAACACAGAGAAAGGATAAAAAATATAATATTATGTAGAAAATTTCTTCCCAAATATGCGATCAAAGAAATTGTTTTCGTTGTATTTTGATTAACTCCAATTCAATTCAGGTTTTCAAATTTTCCTTACTGGACTAAACTGTTCCTCTCTAACAATGTTGATAGATACATTTGTGCCAGATGATTATGTTGATAGATGCATTTGTAGCGAATGATGATGTTGAAAGATACATTAGTAGCAACTGACACTTCGTACTAAGTGAGTCATAATTTGTCATTCAAAATATTTTCATTTCGAATATCAAGTCACCATGTCTAACGTGAAAATTTCGAGAACGCAAAACGAATAAGCTGAAACCGTTTTTCTTAATAATATATCTACGTAATTCGTATATTAATGTATTGTATATGTAGAAGGTTTTTCTGCAACGTATAATAGTTGTCTGTGGTTCCATAGATAAAGTTTATTCATTAGTTTTTATCATCGCGAAATTTCTATTCCGTATAGAACCAACAACGTAGATACAGTTTCTTTTTAAGATCCTTCTTTTTTACTGCACAAAACAACAGTTTTGTAATAAGATAAAGTAAGTAAAGAAGGGAATTCATTCCGAGAAAAGTTTCGTGAATAATAATGTAATACTTTTGTTTAATAAAGAAAACTCGAATACCTATGTAAAGTAAGTTCCCAACAAAAGTATAAAAGAGATAAATGTACGTAGTATTGTAATGTATAGATATGTAAGTATTTCAAAATTCCCTTCTTCCGGGGAATGTACTCGTAGAGAGGGAACGGAAGGTATCGCCTTCTTCCTTATTAATGTAATGGGATATTTACTAATGGCCTCGTTATATTCCTTTCAACTTTGTCACTGTTCAGAACGGGGGTACTTTATATTTGAATGTATTGTTGAATTAAAATCAAGACATTTAAAATCAACTCGTGAAAGCGCAGGAAGTCCAGAACATTATTATTTCGTAAAGTTTATTGTTCTCTATAAAACTTATAAGCTCCGCTCTCTCTCTAGTTTACGAAATTTAAAAACACATTGCTTTATTTGAGACGGACTTTAAAAATACAAGGATTTTTATGTTGAATATTCACAATGTATTTTTCAACCACATGGCTACCTGACCATGTAGACCAGATTATCAAAGAAGGACGTGTTCAGAGTAAAAGGGATCCTAGAATGTGTATGACGAATGAGTACATGGTACATGGTTGACGCAGTTGGTTGAGGCGGCAGTCTTTCAAGCGGGAGGTGTCAGGTTCAAGCTCGGTGGCGATGTATTCCACACTTTGCGGTACAGGCTTTTAGCCTAGTGCAAGGTGTGCAGGAAAGTATTTGGGATTATGTATGCAAACCCAAATCATTTAAAAAAATTGCATGAATGTAAAGGAAACACGAAGTGTGTGTAAGGATAGAAAAGTCTAGCGATCTGTTCTCGCTACCTACCCCGCAAGGGTTGGGGCGTGAGAGGATAGAATAGAATATTTGTCCCTGATTTTTTAAGGGTTTATTTCAGGTGTTTAGCTTCTAACTGGCCTAATAAACCTAATTAGCGGTTCAATTTTCGTTTACCCGTCGATTTAGATAGTTTTCCTTGAAAGAGAAAGAGATGAAGCTATATTTAACTGTGTATTACATACTGTACGTTGTGGTGTCAGTCTTTAAACAAAGGAATAATTATTATAGTACTTAGATTATCATTTTGTGTGCTGTGTGGTATTTACATTGAGGTAAAGGATTTATTATAATAGCTGATATTATATGTATAATTTTATGTATGACGTCATTGGCCTTATCCTAATTATATTATACCTATAGGGAAATTCATGGTGAAATTTTAATATATCACGTTCAATGTACACGAATAATTTTAATGTTCATAAAAGGCATAAAAGTTATTTATAGATTAGATTTAATGAGTTACCTTCCCCTCTCATAAATATTCTCATTGTAATAATTGTAATATGGTTTTCCATCGAATTTGTTTTTGTAGAGATGGATACCGATTTTATATACCCCTCTCTCCCAATGTTTCCAGGAAAAAGAGGTTGAAAAAAGTCAAGAGTAAAATAATACATAAATTTTACGTGACAAGATAACTTTTTTTTCATAGTTTATTAGTTTGTATGTAAAAAAAAACATGCAAATTACCCCCGCCGAATAGCTGTCTCATCCACGGAGGGGTAATTAATTACCCCCAGGTTGGAAACCAAGCTATATCCTCTAGCTAACCCAAGAATAAATAAACGACAACAATAACCTGAGCTAGGAAGTTATCCATGGGACCCGAATAGTTGGAATATCTGCATTCTGCATATTATAAAAAATAAGCTAAAGAATTGCTGTGGAAAACGCAACATAATGCTTCTACCACATGCTCGTCGGCGCTCATGTGAATGAGTAAAAAGACGTGCGGACGGCGTGATTGTCTTGGATTGTATACGTAATCAACGGTTAACGCTTTTTACTCATTCACACAAAAAACGTGGAGGGTCGGCGAGCATGTGGATGAAGCATAAGATCAAGATGCAAAACTAAAAGTAAATTACTTGGTATAAAAATACTTGCAAATTATTTGATTATTCTTTCTGCCTATAAGTAATGTTTATTGTTTTATTGCTTTAGTACTAGGGTTGCCCGTAGTACAAAAAAGCCGGTAAACTATTGGTTTCGGCGCCTTCCACCTTTTTCCCTATAAAAATATTTTTCAAACACGCACACACTATTTACGCCGCAAAGGAAATTTTGGCTGACAATTAGCTCTGAAAAATGATATTTCCGCTTAACAAAATATATAAAAGTTGTTCAAAACAGTGTTTACTACGAATTTTATTTTATGAAAAAAAATCATACCTTATTCAATACTCAGGTTTTTACAAGGAATGTAGGTGCCTACTACGTATGGAAAATGAGAACATGATGGAAATAATCAAGATTGTATTCCCTTGAATGATTTTATGAAAAACAACAAACAATTGATATTATGTAATTGATAGCCTATCTGGATAGACCTCGTAAATAGGATGGATGACTCCAGAATCCCATATGTCGTGGCCAACGAAATCCCAGCTGGTCACCGGCTCCCTGGAAGACCGCCAAAACGATGGAGGGACAGCTGGACTTCAGCCTCCCAAGAATGAGGGCTTTCTTTCTTATATAAACAGATCACATGATCTAAGAAAAGAAGATAAGCCTATACAATTGATCGTGTTGAATCGTGTTATTTACGTCCGATCGAAAAAACCGGACTGCCCATTGTTCGGTTTTCCAAGACTATTTCGACCGGACATGCAGATGTCATAAAAACCGGACATCTGACAACCCTATTTAGTACTACGGGCCACGCATCATAGCGGGAGTGGCGGTCATTAAACTGCCTACTGGACTTATATTTTATTACGCGGAAAAACTCTGTTTTATTTTTATTAGTGTAATTATTGACATACTACTCTCAATGTTTGTCGTATAAATAAAGTATTTTATCAGCGATTTGCAACGCTCACACAGCTGTATAAGTACTACTCGTATATTTTATTTATTGTATTAAAAGTATGCATACCGACATTTCAAAAATTTCTAAAAACGGGAGATCCTATATCTCGACAACCGTTACTAAATATGCTTTGGAACAAAATAGGGTAGATGCATTGAACATTTATCTAGGGAATAACCGTAAAAGATTTTTTATATCTTGTATAGATTTCTCAAAAAAAAAATGTGAAAAACTTCTCTGATCTTTTTTCCGAAAGACGGAAACTCGTTTCCCGAAAGTCGCGGAGTAAATTTTTTATTTTGTACTGATAATGTGCATTAAAATCTAGGAAATAACCGTAAAAGTTTTTTGATAGACGCAAAATTAACCTCAAAAAATTTAAAAAAAAACGCTATTTTTACCTTTTACCATGCGATTGTCCACGCGATTTTGAACCTTAATGCCGTGGGAAATTACTGTGACGTCATTCTTGGTGCCAAGCCCTTGAGTACACTTCAATCCATGTATAGATATCAATGTAATTTTATATCGTAATATATCACAGTATTGCATATTAATATAAATTTAATCTATGCATATGTTGCATACGGAAAAGATAATTTTATACAATGATGCTTTTTAATTAAATTCTGTCATAAGTGATTGTCAGCGCCGGCTCGAGAAATCTTGGCGCCCTAGGCAATGGCTAGAACGGCGCCCCCCCCCCCCCCCCCCAAATTAAAAAAAAATAATAATGGGGTAAAATACTCACTACTTACTTTACTTTTCGTACGGCGAATGGGCAGGATTATTCACCGATTATGGTTGCGTCATTTCTCTCTCTACAATCTCAAGTCCAGCCGCTGCAGCCAGTCCGCAACATCCTGTCCCGCTCCATGGAGGCTGGTTTCATCATGGAGTCTTCAAACAGCAAAAAGGCTGATTTGGGTACATCATTCATAACTTATTCAAATAATTAATCAATTTTCTAATTCAGTATACCTATAAAGGCAGCTGGTTGTGAATTAAAAATGGAGAGTTCTCACAGGCGGATCCAGGATTCAATTTTGGGGGGAGGCAGGATGATGTAAAAAAAGTAGAGCATAAAATCTTTCTGAATGGTGTTGAGGCTTGATAACTTTCTTCTGTTCCCACTAGGAATATTGAATAATAAATTTAGTAGTCAGTTTTACATACACATTGATAGGAAGTTGATGTGATCCTAAATCAACAAAGAAAAAATACTAAGATGCCGAATATACTCGTCGTATCAAACACCTCATAAATCTAATAAAAATAGTAGACTTTATACCTAGATATTTGCAGACTTTGTAAACGTTCAATAAAAACGTAAAGTATTTCGTGTCAATGACCGGTAAGTATTCTGATAATAATGATACTATATGTAAGTAAGATATCATGTGTTGACATCGTAAATTTTAAACAGCGTATATTAAATTTGCTAAGCGAATAACGTTGCTATGCCTCTTCGCATATTATTTTGTGTTTCTAGCGTCTAATAATCACATGTTGTATTACTCTCTCAACGCAATAACAATAAATATTTCAATTCATACGATGCGTACATGTAATTGAACATATAGACCTGCCTACACAATTTTTAAAGAGACTATTTGCGTTACGAGTTTGTTGGTTAGTTATTAGCAAAACTATTTTATGACTATGACTGTTCCGATGAACAATCAAGACTAAACGACTGGCCAGGGGTATTAAATCTTGATCCACTCAGTCCTGATTCCACTGGTGTACGTGGAAAATTCGTTTTGCCAGTTTTCCTAATGTCGCATCACAAAGATTAACCAGAATAATGCATGCTGTGGACATTCATAATTGGAGGGTTGATAGAGTTGTGTGTTTTATTTTTATGTTTGTAATTGTGAATGTTTGTCAATCACCTGCGAGTATCTCTCGGGTTGACTGTAAGATATTGCTTTTGCAATAAGTCCGCCTTTTGGCACACTGTATTATCTTGTTTTGTTTTTGTTGTTACATATATTTACTGGCCAATAAAGTTTTATTTATTTATTTATTTATCTCAACACATAAATAAATCTTCTTCATAATCTTTAAGTAGAGTTTAGGGTTTGTCAGGACTCCGGGCTCGTTTCTGTTCCTGTGATAAAGAGGTCTAGCTTTTTCTCAAACAAATAATCAATTCCTCGTTGTAAAATAATTTTGTAGGCTTTCGCAGCGTGATGAATCCATTTCTGTGTTGTTCGTACTTCGGGTTTCCTTACTGCGTGTAGAAGATGTCAGTAGTATAGCTGCCGAAAGATCGGTTATTCAACCACTCTACACGCAGTAAGGAAACCCGAAGAACGAACAACACAGAAATTAATTCTTCAATATATATCATCATCATCATCATCAGTGGTTCTACAGCCCATTTTGAGCCTTGGCCTCCTCCAGCATTCGCCTCCATCTCCCTCTATCTTGGCATGCACTCCTCCAGTCCCTAATGCCAACTGCATTCACATCCTTCTGTACTCCATCCATTCAACGGAGTTTGGGTCTTCCAACACTACGCCTACCTTGTGGCCTTGTATGGAGGATTTTCTTTGGCCTTCAATATATGTACGTGGTGGTATTCGAAAGTCTTTTTATTTCTTTGCTTTCTCACTTGGTTCCCGAACCACACCTTCTGAGAAGAGGACGAGATCTGACAGATAGCTCGGTTAGCTCTATTTTGAACCGTCTCTTATTCTTTTTTATATGCCAATCCGAGTGTCACTATTGTTTATATTCTGTGTTCATGTAACATGTCTATCGTCTAATTTGCTGAAAGCTAAAAACTTTGTATTCATTTTATTACATATAAACTTTGCCTTGTAAAACCATTAGGATATCATGAATATTAAATGATATATCTCTGTTATTCCCAATGACAATTCCCAACGGCAGATCATTTCACGTAAATTTCATTTTCTCAGAATCCGCGCAGTTAATTTTATTTTAAAAATCCGGCTTTTGAACTTACTATCTAATAGCATAAGTAGCCAATTGCCGTGGACGCATTTCTATTTAGACAATTTAGTAGGCGGATAATTGATGACAAAACATGTCTTGCATTTTTTAGGCAATCATTAATTATATTTTATTTCGGCCGTACATCTTTAATTTTGTCTATTGTATTTTATTTAATCGCTCTTATTTATATTTAGTATGGGTGTATTCTAGGAATTTAAAATATTTTACAACTGGCAACTATTTCAATATTGTTTTATTTTTTTATTTTAATAAAATTAAGTAAAATGATCTCGATTTTGGGAGTGTGAATGATCTAGCCTCATCCGAAGTTGAAAAGGATGAAAAACGTCTTATGCAAAGTTTAAGAATACTTGGCAGACAAAATAAAAAAGTTGTGGGCGCCAATTCAACAACCCGAAATCCCACGGGAACTAATTAGTCCTAATTCTGCAAATGGCTCCTTAATGAAGTAACTCATACTACAATCACGAGAGATCTGAATATGCGTTGCTTTTTATAAACAGCTTCTCGCGACTGATGGACGATTCGTAAAAATGATCGACCATCATTGAAACAGTTTGTTTACGGTATAATAATTGCTCCGGATTCGAAACAAAAAGGCTAACTTTGTTTTCAAAGAGTAAGGTCATAGAGGAAGGAAGATTTCTAGGATGTAGTATAATATGGGATGGCCTATATTGTGTGAAGTGAATACAACGCTGTAAAGTTAATTAGTGTCTCGTAATAGGATGGGAAAATTTGTCAAATCATCCTTCATTGTTCCCTCGTCATGCCAGATGTACACAGAGAGGACACACATAACCCTTCGTACCTCGCAGGGGTTCCCGGACCGGATGCAACCCTCATAACCTACAGACAGGATGTCAACTCACTATTCTGTGACACGAACTCTCCGTCTCGTTTGAATGGGACCACTGAAAGAAACGGGGCGTTTCATGTGATGTATCGTGGCTTGGGTATATACTTGCGACACATAGAAAATTCAACAGCTTTCTACCGCTCCCCATCCTACCATAGGTTTTAATATTATTCTTATTCTCTATATATTCTACTCCATCCTCTCACACCGTGTCCCTTGCGGGGTAGGCAGAGAGAACATATTGCCAGTCTTCTCTATCCTTACACACACATTATTGCTTCAGTTTTTATTCATACCTAGAACTCGTCACACATACCTGCTCTACGATTCCTCTTGCTCAAAACATATCCATTCTTGAGCAGCTGGTCGAAGTAGTTCTTCTTAGACTTCTTTATATCTTTTCTTTTGCGCAAGTGTATTTTCATTGTAATCCTTCTATCATTCATCCTCTCTACATATCCCCACTATCTCAACTTGTTCACTTTAATTCTAGATATAACATCCGTTTTAGTGGTAGTAGTAAAACCTTATCTTATCAAAGTAAAAGGTGATCAACTGATCACTTAACCCAGACGAAGGTCTGATGAAATTTTTATCTAGGCCACATATTTGTTGAGATAACTGTTCTGTTTTATTGTTTGTTTACTTGAGAAATACCTAAAAGGTAATATTTTTTTACTATCTGTATAACAAAGGATTTTAAAAAGGTCACATGTTTGTAGAACCAAATGTGTTTCTCCCTTGAAAAAAATCAGCAATAATAATAAACATGTTGCATATAGCCTTCTACCATGTCATCCCTCAAATCAGGCCCCACCCCAAGGTTTAGCGTCGTGAGACTGAGGGGAGAAACGCCATAACACATGTGATGGTTGTATTTTATAAAGTACTAACCTAAATACTTACACGTGATAATACTGCGTAGGCTGTTCAACATATTCATAACACTAAAATACGTATAACGTAAGTGGGTATTTCATCTTCGTTTCACAGGAATTTATTTTAAAATAGAAATTCTATAAAATTGAGACAGCCAGGTAGAGGTGAACAGTAAGTATTAACAAGTGCCTAAGTTCCTTTACTTGTGTTATTATTGTATTTTATAAGAGCTATAGGTTATCGTAAACACATAAAGATATTAACGTGACCGGACAAAAACCCATAAGAATATTGCTCAACATGAATAAATCTCAAAAAAGACGAAAGCCCTTAAGAAACTTGCCCAAGGAACAAAAGCTCTTGTCCCATGGGCAAGATTTTTATAATGAAATTCGCGATTTTTATAATAAAATTAATTGTATGTGTATCTATAGTATATGATTTCTTTCAATGTGTTAGAGACTACTATAGATTAGAAAATAAACAAATAAATAAGCGGATATAAAATGGGACAGTTAATAAAATAGGCAACTTTGTATAAATAATGAGGTGGTCGGTAGCCTGGTTGGTAACGCGCTCGACAGTTAATCCAGTGGGCGCGGGTTCAAACCCCGACTTACTCCACTTCACAACACAAGCTTTTAAGCTTTCTGTGAAATGTGCGAAGATGTATTTGGGTTTATTTCGATAAACCCAGGTTCATTTAAAAAAAATATATATATTTATATATATATATATATATATATATATATATATATATATATATATATATATATATATATATATATATATATATATATATATACGCGCCCATATATATATATATATATATATATATATATATATATATATATGGGCGCGGGTTCAAACCCCGACTTACTCCACTTCACAACACAAGCTTTTAAGCTTTCTGTGAAGTGTGCGAAGATGTATTTGAAAAAACTCGTACGTGCGACGCACATGCCAATATACAGTAGGTACATTTATTCAATTATTGTTAAGGTACTCTTTTGGTACTAAATTTATTTGGTCGGCTGGCAGAAATTGTCATCTGGCAATAAGCCCGCCCTCTGTATGTTCCTGACAAAAAATATTATTTTATTTATTTATTTACATTATCAATATGCCTACTACCTACAAACATTTTCCTACATACGTTCCAAACTCAGAAATCTCAATACACTTTCTCAAAATATCTGATAGTACTTACATCAAGTTAACGCGAACATAATTCGTAGAAAAGGGGAAAACGAGAAACTGAGAAACAGCACAAGAATTGAAGAAACGATGTATGAATATATAGAGAAATTTCCAAGAAAATGTGATTACTTGTAAATAATAACAAATTTTGGGAGAAGATTTTTAGATATTGATATTTCAGGCACAATGCTTGTATTTTAGACGTGAAATCCGATTGGTAAAATTGAGTTCAAATTATCTTAGTAGGAAATTAACAACTAAGTAATTATTTTTTTTATATCCTCTGGATTTTTTATATACCAAAGGATAATAATTACTAACTTTTCGTGTGAAATGTGTTTATTTTTTGCAAATACAAATAATATAATTGTATCATTATTACCAATTCAATGATCTGTGTGTTTACTCAATTGCCCAATTATCCTTTTCGTGTAAGTAAATATAGGAAGGTGGGAGGGTTATACACTTAAGTACACACAAATTGGGATTGTTATATATAAAAAAAGGGTTCCGGGATTTTCACGCAAACCCAAATATTTCCGGCACTCTTTACAGTAAGCTGAAAACTTACAGACCGCAGAATACAATATCATCAGTGCCGGGAAAGAGTGGCTAAGCTCAAGTGCTCTTTTGCGGGACACGCTGCTAAACCTGTAATGGACATAGAGGGTAGTGGAATGGAGACTTCGCGAAAATAAAAGAAGTAGAGGGAGACCTCCACGCGATGGTCAGATGACATAAAACGAGTTGCTTGTGATTGGATGCAGAGGACGCAAGACAGAGATACATGGAGGAGTACGGGGGAGGCCTACGTTCAGCAGTGGACAAAGATGGCTGGATAAGTAAGTAAAGTAAAGCCTGGATTCTGGATGAGATCCCGATCATTTCGATCGGTTTCGAAAATGCATGCGAAACAGCGAAGTGGCAGTAGCATACTGGGTTCTAAAAATAATGTTAAAAAATCTAAATCCTACTCGTGAAGCGATTAATGAGGCACCAAACACGGACGTACGCGGTGACTAGATCGTTTCGATCGCTCAGTGTCTCCCGATGAACAAAATCTCATTTTAGAACTGACTTTGTTTTCCTACGCCCTTTCATATATGACCGTAGGACCTCCTCGTACGCTTTACATATTTTTTTGTCTCTGGAGAAGGCTGATCCGATGTGATACAGAATCGTATTGTCACCGGGTTTATGCACGCTTGCTAAGTTCCAGCTGTTTCATCATTAATTCCAATATTGTTATTAATTTTTGGTTGAGGGTTTCAGAAGTAATCAGTAAGTGGTTGAAAAACCGATTACAAGATTTGCTCACAGACAAACAAATAGTAAAATCAACGGAGTGAAGTTAGGTAAAATCTTGTGACAAAATCGTGTGTAAAGAAGGCTTAAAGTTTACATAAATTCTATTACTACTTAAAATCGTTGTTTTCTAACTCAAGGACAAAAAATATTTTATAGTTTTCTTCCGCCAAATTAATCTATGAATAAATTTGGTTATACGTTACAATTCTCTACACGAAATATTATAATGGCGTTATTTAGGTGTAATAAATATTATTTATTTTCTCTAAAACACACAGAGAAAACCTTCACCCATAAGCTTTGGTTGGAATAGTTGGTTAGCTACGAGTTTAAGGTAGTTTTGCATTTTGTGGTTGTAGTCTAGTTTGGTTTTTTCAGCTGTAAGTTTGTTTTTATTATCTGACTTATTTTTCCATCATTTTTCCTTCTCGGTAAACCAAAAAAATAATAAAAGACTCTCAAAGTCAGGTTCGAGACGGGTCTATGCGCTGAATCTTTTAGTATTGTGAAGTAATGCAGATAAAATAGTGTAGATAATGAAAAGTTTAAGAGATTCTGGCCTACAGTAAAAACCCAAAAGTTATGGGAAAAAATATATAAACAAACATAATTTTTCTTACATATTAAATATAAGTCTAGCAAGAAGCGTATTATGTAACATAAATGTAGACTTGTAATAAATGTATGTATAATAGTAAATTTACTAGAAAAATATGTTGAGTAGATACTAAAACCTTTATCTTTATAGTAGATATTATGGATTATGTCAATCGCTGCTACGTAGAAAACTATATTATAAATTCATAACATTTTTTCTGGAGTTGTAAAAAGTGACTTACTAGTTGTTACGCCCGTTGTAACTCTGGCAAATTATTTATCGAAATGTTTTCAGAGTTTATAAAGATCAAGTAAAAATCATATCGTTTGTCAGTAAATGAGTGTTTGATATTTGGTTTCCAGATTGTTTTAAAATCGCCACGGCTCCAGGCTTTATCAAGCCAATGCAGTATTCCTACAACAGTGTAGAAGCATGAACCTCGGCTGGCTTAATGATCACTTTACCCTCGAGAAACGTTCGCCATTTCATTTCACCCGGCTGGGATTCGAACCCAATCAAGCCAATCTGAAATTTTCAAGAGAATTTTTTATCCTTCCTTCAAAATGTCGATTGGAAAAATTATATGAAAATTTATATTTAATAAAACGAACATAACAGCCGAACATTTGGCTCAACCGATTTTCCGAAAATAAGTTATATCATTATTTTCGGTTTTCTATAAATAAGTATTGCCATATAAAAAGATTTATCCACATATTAAAATTCATTCATTGTAGTAGACATAATTTTTCTGGAGATTTTATTTATACATATTTTATTACTTCAACAAAGGATCCAGAATAAAAAGTCCCCACAATGCTCCTGAGCTTTTAAGTTGCTAAGCTTAGATTTAAATGCGCTTGAAGTCCCTCGAACTCTTGATGATGTCCTTCATTTCATATATTGGTTATTCATACAATATGAGGCATTATGATAAGTATATAAAATGTTTATTTATTTATTTATTTATCAGCAAGGCACACTTACAGACATTGAACACAAATTAGCCTAAAGAAAAACATTACATTAAATATAGTTCATTCAAAGCCCTATTACAGTGTACACAAAGAAGTCATATTATGGGGACAAATACTTGTTGACAATATAAAAAAAACTACCTTATCTAAATTAAATTCACTTAACTACTTTTTCAAAAACCTACCCATTAACCTACTAATTACAAATTATAGATAAACTAAGTCAAATAATTAATTAAAAACAAAACAACATTATAACCTAAATGCTTGCAAGTACCAATCAGAGGAAGGAAAAAGAGGAAAAAGGTGTAAGGAGTTGGGAGATTGGGAGTAAGGTAATGTAGACACAAGAATATTGGCAGATAATGAAAACATTGTACTAACTATTCTGCAGAATTCCTGAAATTTGCTTTTTGTAACTGCAATTAGTGGTAGAGAACATGTCGACCTCGGTGAATCTGTCATTGTAACATTTTGTCATTCTATGGAGAGGGTTCCTACAACCAGCATTAGTTAAGTGACGACTTAAGTAGAATGGCGAGTATGTTCGTCTTCGCGACGGTACGCAGAAACCAATGTCACCCAGCAAAGGTGACACGTCAACCTCCGACACACATATTTTCCGCAGTACACATGCATCAATAAGTATACGCCTTTTTGTTAGATCTGTCAAAGTCAAAGTTGTACCTCGAAATCTACGCTCGCAAATACGGACGAACTTTCGCTGCAGCCTTTCCACGTCGGTAATGTACTTGTTATACAGCGGGTTCCATATCGTGGAACAGTACTCCAGCTTAGACCGAATCAAAGAAATGTATAGCTGTACAACCGATTCGCACCTTCGAAAGTCGGAAGATGCTCTAAGAATAAAGCCAAGTAATTTGTTACATTGTGTCAATAATTCGCTTATGTGCACGTCAAAATGAAGTTTATCGTCAAAAATTATTCCTAGGTCTCTAATGCTCGTCAGTCGCTTTAATTCAACTCCGTCAACCACGTAATTGTGTTTAATTTTATTTCTATTTTTCGTAAATGTGATAGAATTGCACTTCTTTAAATTCAGTTCGAGTTTGTTTTCTGTACAGTATTTTTGAACCCTTTCCAAATCCTCATTCAGTTCTACTGCGTCATGAACTGTTTTTATATGTCGGTATATTTTCAAGTCATCCGCGAAAAGTAGAAAATTTGAGTGCACAAAACAGTTACCAATGTCGTTGACAAACACTGCAAACAATAGTGGGCCGAGCACGGAGCCTTGTGGAACACCAGATGTCACCATGTTATTTAGCAAGTATTGTAAAAATGTGATTTTGATGAACTTTGGTAAATGGATAAAAACAAGTCGCGATAAAATCTAAAAAAAAACGATAACAACTAAAACGGATTATCTTTAATATATTCCACATTTACGAGTATACATGAGACGCTATTTAATATCTGGTTCCCGGAGAAAAACCCAAAAAAGACAAAAGCCCTTCAGAAATATCCTTAACGGATAAAAGCCCAAACTTTCAAGTTGGATTCCAGTAGATGATTTTTTTATTTATTTATATATATATATATATGAGAGGAAGATACCTAAATCATTTAGGTATTACTGGCTTTTCATGTCTGCATCTCGCAGATGGCATATGTTGAGAATTTTCTCAACGAAAGGCGGCAGATATCAACATTCACATAATAACTTATGCGAACTCCCTTGGGGAGGGGAGCAGGATGGATGTTCCGACGCTTACGAGTCGGCTTTGGCTGGCTTAAGTGATCACTTTATGCCCAGGGCAACGTTCACCCATTCCACCACATCCTGCTACCAAAATGAAATTTTCTGGCAGTTGAATATATAATATTCAACAACCTATTTCATATGCACCCAATTTCAGATACTACCGCCATCCGTTGAGGAGCGGTGTAACCTTTAGCAACCTATATTATAGTGAGATCTACCCACTTCTATAGGCGCCGGGAGCATTACAGCTTCCACCTTTTTGGTTACTGTGACCAGTGGAATTATGAGAGGAAGATACCTAAATCATTTAGGTATTACTGGCTTTTCATGTCTGCATCTCGCAGATGGCATATGTTGAGAATTTTCTCAACGAAAGCTTAAGCCTTAACTTAAGCCAAAAAAAAAAAAACTAAAACTTAAGCCAGCCAAAGCCGACTCGTAAGCGTCGGAACATCCATCCTGCTCCCCTCCCCAAGGGAGTTCGCATAAGTTATTATGTGAATGTTGATATCTGCCGCCTTTCGTTGAGAAAATTCTCAACATATATATATATATATATATATATTTTAAATGAACCTGGGTTTATCGAAATAAGCCCAAATACATCTTCGCACACTTCACAGAAAGCTTAAAAGCTTGTGTTGTGAAGTGGAGTAAGTCGGGGTTTGAACCCGCGCCCATATATATATATATATATATATATATATATATATATATATGGGCGCGTATATATATATATATATATATATATGTTGAGAATTTTCTCAACGAAAGGCGGCAGATATCAACATTCACATAATAACTTATGCGAACTCCCTTGGGGAGGGGAGCAGGATGGATGTTCCGACGCTTACGAGTCGGCTTTGGCTGGCTTAAGTTTTAGTTTTTTTTTTTTTGGCTTAAGTTAAGGCTTAAGCTTTCGTTGAGAAAATTCTCAACATATGCCATCTGCGAGATGCAGACATGAAAAGCCAGTAATACCTAAATGATTTAGGTATCTTCCTCTCATAATTCCACTGGTCACAGTAACCAAAAAGGTGGAAGCTGTAATGCTCCCGGCGCCTATAGAAGTGGGTAGATCTCACTATAATATAGGTTGCTAAAGGTTACACCGCTCCTCAACGGATGGCGGTAGTATCTGAAATTGGGTGCATATGAAATAGGTTGTTGAATATTATATATTCAACTGCCAGAAAATTTCATTTTGGTAGCAGGATGTGGTGGAATGGGTGAACGTTGCCCTGGGCATAAAGTGATCACTTAAGCCAGCCAAAGCCGACTCGTAAGCGTCGGAACATCCATCCTGCTCCCCTCCCCAAGGGAGTTCGCATAAGTTATTATGTGAATGTTGATATCTGCCGCCTTTCGTTGAGAAAATTCTCAACATATGCCATCTGCGAGATGCAGACATGAAAAGCCAGTAATACCTAAATGATTTAGGTATCTTCCTCTCATATATATATATATATAAATAAATAAAAAAATCATCTACTGGAATCCAACTTGAAAGTTTGGGCTTTTATCCGTTAAGGATATTTCTGAAGGGCTTTTGTCTTTTTTGGGTTTTTCTCCGGGAACCAGATATTAAATAGCGTCTCATGTATACTCGTAAATGTGGAATATATTAAAGATAATCCGTTTTAGTTGTTATCGTTTTTTTTTAGATTTTATCGCGACTTGTTTTTATCCATTTACCAAAGTTCATCAAAATCACATTTTTACAATACTTGCTAAATAACATTTTATATACTTATCATAATGCCTCATATTGTATGAATAACCAATATATGAAATGAAGGACATCATCAAGAGTTCGAGGGACTTCAAGCGCATTTAAATCTAAGCTTAGCAACTTAAAAGCTCAGGAGCATTGTGGGGACTTTTTATTCTGGATCCTTTGTTGAAGTAATAAAATATGTATAAATAAAATCTCCAGAAAAATTATGTCTACTACAATGAATGAATTTTAATATGTGGATAAATCTTTTTATATGGCAATACTTATTTATAGAAAACCGAAAATAATGATATAACTTATTTTCGGAAAATCGGTTGAGCCAAATGTTCGGCTGTTATGTTCGTTTTATTAAATATAAATTTTCATATAATTTTTCCAATCGACATTTTGAAGGAAGGATAAAAAATTCTCTTGAAAATTTCAGATTGGCTTGATTGGGTTCGAATCCCAGCCGGGTGAAATGAAATGGCGAACGTTTCTCGAGGGTAAAGTGATCATTAAGCCAGCCGAGGTTCATGCTTCTACACTGTTGTAGGAATACTGCATTGGCTTGATAAAGCCTGGAGCCGTGGCGATTTTAAAACAATCTGGAAACCAAATATCAAACACTCATTTACTGACAAACGATATGATTTTTACTTGATCTTTATAAACTCTGAAAACATTTCGATAAATAATTTGCCAGAGTTACAACGGGCGTAACAACTAGTAAGTCACTTTTTACAACTCCAGAAAAAATGTTATGAATTTATAATATAGTTTTCTACGTAGCAGCGATTGACATAATCCATAATATCTACTATAAAGATAAAGGTTTTAGTATCTACTCAACATATTTTTCTAGTAAATTTACTATTATACATACATTTATTACAAGTCTACATTTATGTTACATAATACGCTTCTTGCTAGACTTATATTTAATATGTAAGAAAAATTATGTTTGTTTATATATTTTTTCCCATAACTTTTGGGTTTTTACTGTAGGCCAGAATCTCTTAAACTTTTCATTATCTACACTATTTTATCTGCATTACTTCACAATACTAAAAGATTCAGCGCATAGACCCGTCTCGAACCTGACTTTGAGAGTCTTTTATTATTTTTTTGGTTTACCGAGAAGGAAAAATGATGGAAAAATAAGTCAGATAATAAAAACAAACTTACAGCTGAAAAAACCAAACTAGACTACAACCACAAAATGCAAAACTACCTTAAACTCGTAGCTAACCAACTATTCCAACCAAAGCTTATGGGTGAAGGTTTTCTCTGTGTGTTTTAGAGAAAATAAATAATATTTATTACACCTAAATAACGCCATTATAATATTTCGTGTAGAGAATTGTAACGTATAACCAAATTTATTCATAGATTAATTTGGCGGAAGAAAACTATAAAATATTTTTTGTCCTTGAGTTAGAAAACAACGATTTTAAGTAGTAATAGAATTTATGTAAACTTTAAGCCTTCTTTACACACGATTTTGTCACAAGATTTTACCTAACTTCACTCCGTTGATTTTACTATTTGTTTGTCTGTGAGCAAATCTTGTAATCGGTTTTTCAACCACTTACTGATTACTTCTGAAACCCTCAACCAAAAATTAATAACAATATTGGAATTAATGATGAAACAGCTGGAACTTAGCAAGCGTGCATAAACCCGGTGACAATACGATTCTGTATCACATCGGATCAGCCTTCTCCAGAGACAAAAAAATATGTAAAGCGTACGAGGAGGTCCTACGGTCATATATGAAAGGGCGTAGGAAAACAAAGTCAGTTCTAAAATGAGATTTTGTTCATCGGGAGACACTGAGCGATCGAAACGATCTAGTCACCGCGTACGTCCGTGTTTGGTGCCTCATTAATCGCTTCACGAGTAGGATTTAGATTTTTTAACATTATTTTTAGAACCCAGTATGCTACTGCCACTTCGCTGTTTCGCATGCATTTTCGAAACCGATCGAAATGATCGGGATCTCATCCAGAATCCAGGCTTTACTTTACTTACTTATCCAGCCATCTTTGTCCACTGCTGAACGTAGGCCTCCCCCGTACTCCTCCATGTATCTCTGTCTTGCGTCCTCTGCATCCAATCACAAGCAACTCGTTTTATGTCATCTGACCATCGCGTGGAGGTCTCCCTCTACTTCTTTTATTTTCGCGAAGTCTCCATTCCACTACCCTCTATGTCCATTACAGGTTTAGCAGCGTGTCCCGCAAAAGAGCACTTGAGCTTAGCCACTCTTTCCCGGCACTGATGATATTGTATTCTGCGGTCTGTAAGTTTTCAGCTTACTGTAAAGAGTGCCGGAAATATTTGGGTTTGCGTGAAAATCCCGGAACCCTTTTTTTATATATAACAATCCCAATTTGTGTGTACTTAAGTGTATAACCCTCCCACCTTCCTATATTTACTTACACGAAAAGGATAATTGGGCAATTGAGTAAACACACAGATCATTGAATTGGTAATAATGATACAATTATATTATTTGTATTTGCAAAAAATAAACACATTTCACACGAAAAGTTAGTAATTATTATCCTTTGGTATATAAAAAATCCAGAGGATATAAAAAAAATAATTACTTAGTTGTTAATTTCCTACTAAGATAATTTGAACTCAATTTTACCAATCGGATTTCACGTCTAAAATACAAGCATTGTGCCTGAAATATCAATATCTAAAAATCTTCTCCCAAAATTTGTTATTATTTACAAGTAATCACATTTTCTTGGAAATTTCTCTATATATTCATACATCGTTTCTTCAATTCTTGTGCTGTTTCTCAGTTTCTCGTTTTCCCCTTTTCTACGAATTATGTTCGCGTTAACTTGATGTAAGTACTATCAGATATTTTGAGAAAGTGTATTGAGATTTCTGAGTTTGGAACGTATGTAGGAAAATGTTTGTAGGTAGTAGGCATATTGATAATGTAAATAAATAAATAAAATAATATTTTTTGTCAGGAACATACAGAGGGCGGGCTTATTGCCAGATGACAATTTCTGCCAGCCGACCAAATAAATTTAGTACCAAAAGAGTACCTTAACAATAATTGAATAAATGTACCTACTGTATATTGGCATGTGCGTCGCACGTACGAGTTTTTTGTCGATTTTACAGGGTCTTTTTGTAGATTTGACATGGAGTTTTTGTCGATTTTACAGGGTTTGCATATGCAGTGCGCACTGTCAGAAGTGAATTAATCAGAATATGTTGTCTTTAAAAAGAAACACTGGGTTTCGAACCCATAGCAAAGTAATGATGTCCTTAATCACTCTGTCAACGATATTTTTTAAAGACAACCTAGAGTCCTTTTATTATGCAGTATGTCTACAACAGTGTAGAAGAATTAAGGATGAACATTGTCGGGCTTACGACCGACCTCGGCTGGCTTAAGTAATCATTTAACACTCGAGAGACATTTGCCGATTCAGTTTATCTCGGCTGGGATTCGAACCCAGACCTTCGTCTCGCATAGTAGGGATCTTATCCACTACACCACGAGGAGCGACGGCTGTATTTTAAATTCCGTATACATTAGGTTCCAATGTATTTTTATTACAAAAAAAAAACATATTGTAGTAACTCATTTTCGAAAGAGCTCTTGTCTTTTTTTGGGATTATTGCCTTATCGTAATCTTTACAATATAATATACAGATTGTTTTGTGTATAAAGGTGCCTACCTGTGCGAAAAAAAAGGAAATCGGGAATTGAAAAACTTTATTCAACATTTAAAGGATATGGAATTGACCCACTTCAATATATTAAAAATATTATTCCCTCGCGGGACGTCAATCTCATCAAAAATGTATTTCATAACAAAGAGAATATATTGTTGTTCAGAGGAAACTGTTTTACGCTTTTAACGAAAACCTTTTTTTTTTCAGCGTTGAAAACATCCAACGGCAATTTGACGGAATGATTATTCGTGTGTGGAAACCTTAACATGCGCACGCAACAACTACCAATCGATAAGTTTAGTCCTGTTTATACGTTTATCTCTCTCACACTTGTGTATTATCAATAGTCTTAAATAAAATCCTTGCAGTATACCTACAAGTTATATCTGTCCCTTACTAACGTAAACGTTTACGTTAACGTGGTGTTGTTTTGTCCCTTTCTGTTGCATTCATTGGGGAAGTATGATGATAATGTTGGTCCTTTTTGTATGAAAGTTTTCTTATTATGTGTGGTACTGGGTACTGGGTACCTACTCACACTCCTGCAGATTTTCCAATTATTTACTTAACCGCATTTTATTATCTCCATACTGTTTTGATAGGGGGATGTATTTTTTTATTAGACGGACATCTGATACATTGACCTATCTTCGCCCTCTAATGTTGTTCTAAGGAACATAGGGTTGTCTTAACTCGGAAACTTACGGTACTCTGCAGTGCGAATTATCTCTTCCCCAGTCATTCCCAATTCTCCGAGGTCAGTCATAGGAATGACACTTTTTTATTTGTGAGATACTGACAGCAGAAATGAGCTATTTAGAGAGATGAGTGACTGTAAAACGGAAGTCGTAACAAATTGAAATAGTTGGGACATGTAGAGAGGATGAAAGCCGAAAGGATGACAAAGAAAATGTACTTGGGAGAAATCTAAGGTCTAAGAGTGTGGCTTGACCAGACCATGTCGATCATTTGCTTAAGGGCGGAGGTGTTTTGACTATAAAATGAATCGTAGAGGGTGTATGCCGAATCGCATGAATGTGTCGGAAGCAATGAGTGTGTGAAAGGATAGGACTATAGGCGTGAGGGGGATAGAATGGAAGTAAATACAATATGAACTACATTAATATGTACATAATTGACACGATTGCTAGGTTTTCGAGCGAACCGTGTGTAGATTGACTTTTGATCGACGTTTCGACACTCCTAATTGTGTCTTCCTCTTCTGAATTAGACCTAGAAATCATTTCAAGTGTTCGCCGTGAAAACCTTAAACAATTACTAATCTACATACCTTTATCTCATTCTCACCCACTAGGTAGGTACGTAATTTTCTTACATTTTTTTTCATTGTATTTATTTATTAATGTATCGTTTGGCAACGTCGAAGTCTTGTCACATCGTTAAAGTCTGACATCCAGCGCCTCTAGCCATTGGAGGAATTCAGGGGACAGGCTGGCAGCACTGTCAACGGTACCGGGGTAAGCACGTATGGGGCAATCACGCAAGATGTGCTGCATGGTTTGCTTAGGGTGTCCACAGTCGCACTGTGGATCATCCCTCATTCCCCATTCATTCTAGTAAAACTTGAGTATACCTTATATTAGTATTTCATGTAAGTTAGGTATTACTTAACAACGTTAAACTTCTTAGGTAGTCCTAAGCTTAAGCTTAACGGCTCCCTTGAGTAATGTTGTGTGAAAACTTATATGAAAGTAGGAAGATAACATTTAATTGAAACGCTGAAATTTCCCTGAAAATATGAGTACAATCCCCCCTGTCTACCCTGAAATATGTGATTACATAGACGTATAGGGTACAAGTGTGCCTAATATTGAACTTGAGCTATCATATCCGGTGTCCTTTTTTTGGTATCCAATAAATTCGACTAATTTCATACATTTTCGTATTTTAAAATTCATAATAGTTGTAATTGAGTGATGTATGTATTTACTTACGAGTATGTATCTATAGAACAATGACATATTGATTTTCGTTCGAATTAGTATTAGTCGAATTTACTGTAAATTCCTTTTCTTACCCTTAAAATACTTCTTTTGCGAATACGTTGGCCAGAGAGGATACGAATCTTTGTCGTCATTTGGAGAAATGTGTGGTTAGATGGCAGAGATCACAGAACTACGATAAACTCGCCCCAGGGAACACATGTTATAGCATGTTGTTATAGGATAGAGGACACCAAGGCCCACCTTCAGAGGAGCATCCATGTTCCAGGTGTGACAAAGTGTGCCTGTCTCGAATTGGCTTATTTAGCCATATGAGATGGCATAACAAAATGGATACTGTACGGTCCGACCCATCGTGAACCTTTCGGCGCTCACAATACTCGCCTTATCGAGTTGTTGGCATAGTAATATTAACATATACCTGATATATTTTTAAAGTGTAAATAAAAAAAATAAGTAAACATATGAGGGAGGCCTATTCTATATCCAGAAATGAAAGAAGGTCATGTGAGGTTTATAGTTATCCTCTATCGCAGCATAAATAAGGAGTGAGTTTCTCATTATTTGTATAGTTTCGAGGGTCCTGTAGGAGTCAGGTGTTCATATAACTTTGACATGATATTTCGCATATTCTATGTACAGTAACGATCGTTTACGCTAGGCTATTACATTTTTTATGAAATAAAAAAGTTATAAATAAAATATCGAAATAATCGAAAAAAATAATCGAAAGCGATTATCAGGTTTACTTCGTGGCTTATGTAATTAGAACACGTTTTCTTTATAATATTTTTTATATAATATTTCAAGATACATAAACCTTCAATAGATACAAAAAAATATTTGATCTGATTTGATCTGTACCTGATCTGATTTGTAATGTACCTACCATGCGTGCATGCTGTGGACAATCTTAATTGGGAGGTTAACGTGAATTATATATTTTGTGTATGTCATTATGTATGTTTGTTAACTTTCTGTGTGTGTCCCCAATAAATAAATAAATAAATAAATATGCCAGCCAGATTATAAAATACTTCGATGTAAGTAAGTGAGTAATTGTGTTGATAAAATCAATGAAAATGTTTTTGATACACAATCAATTACAAGAATCTACAATGAGGAAAGAAAGGATATTTTAAAGTCTCTTATACAATCTGGAACATTCCATTCACTTTAGTCTTCCTCTTTCTCTTCCTCTCAGCGGAGATAAATGAGAATCTAGATAAGATAACAGAGTCTACGTGATTTTATTTCAATTGTTCCTTGTACTAGTAGCAAGCTTTATATTGAAAATCCCACGACAAGCTAATCTACAGATCGAGTAAATAATGTCGAAGACAAGTATACAGGATGATTTTATTTTATTTATTTAATTAAAAATGAAGAAAAAAAAATAGCTTACAATTTTAAAAACCTAATATTAATTTATTTATTTTGACATATACGGCTTGCGCGCTTAAAAAGCATTTCAATAACAATATAATTCAACAAAAATCCATATATAGAACTTATTAACTAAATAAAAATATCATAATTTCAATTTCTTATCTGACCACAATCATAATTCCACAATCCATTTTTTTAATTACTTTTTCAGTTTCAATAATTGGTCGCTTTTGCCTTAAAAGTTAGTGAAATTTTTGTCGTCTAACTTTTTTGTGAAAGTCTTTATGAGTTTTCAACAATTTGAGTTACAAAAAATACGATATATCTCGACGATAGGGCCACAGCATCCGATTCAGAAATTCGTGATAAGATAAGATTAATAGTAATAAAACCAATCACCCTAAATAAATGGAGTGCAAATATAAACCTTATTGAATTCAATAATCTCTAATAGAATTGGTATTAAAAAATATTAAACGACGGTTATATTTTGAATATAGAACTGTTGATTTGGCGAGCTTTGATTGGCCAAACTGAAAGAAGAGACCTACGTTAAAATGGAGGACATTATACACTGAAAAAAAAAAACACAATATGTTTGCCACCGGAGATTTCATTGGAAATAGTTTTTGTGAATTATATGTATTGGTAGAAAATTATTATTGTCCTACGCCTGATTATGAGGATGAGAATCCGAATCCGATGTCGAGGATATAGTGAGGTGGACGAGAAGTAGAAGACGCTTCTGGAGGGACCATGTCGACCGAATGGAGAAAATTACCCGGAAGGTCACCCAAGACATGGAAGGACAGCTGGACCTCCTCATCCTAGAACAGCCCGCTGTCACAAACAGGTCACCCGACCTAATACAAAAGGAAGAAGAAGAATCCGAAAACAATAGTCACTACATAGTAGTCTTTATTTTCTCGGGTTGACTGTAAGATATTGCTTTTGCAATAAGTCCGCCTTTTGGCACACTGTATTATCTTGTTTTGTTTTTGTTGTTACATATATTTTCTGGCCAATAAAGTTTTATTTATTTATTTATTTACATACTCAATAGTGTTCCATTTTTACCTTTAATTGTATATAGGTATATTACCTACATTCTTCACTGTAAATAAAATTTCAATTGCGAAGAAAAGCTTCTAGTTGTTGTGAAGAAAGTATCTCAATCTAATGTCGTTATACGTGAGACGGTTCACAATAGAAAGCGTATGTAATATCTACTCTATATGGGTGCTAAGTCACAACCCAGTTATACATTCCAAAGTAGTTTACAATCTGGCTTCTATAGAGCTGTTGTTGCTGAGATTCATAATAATAAAGAATATAAAAGTTAAATCAACATTTGATAGAGAGAGAACACAATGCAGCGTTGTTTAAGGCCTTGGTACCAAGAATGACGTCACAGTTATTTCACACGGCATTAAGGTTCATACTCGTGTGAAAAATCGTATGATAAAATGGTAAAAAATAGCGTTTATTCAATTTTTTGGGGTTAATATAGCGTCTATCAAAAAACTTTTACGGTCATTCCCTAGATTTTAATGCATACTATCGGTACAAAAAAAAAAATACTCCGCGACTTTCGGGAAACGAGTTTCCGTCTTTCGGAAAAAAGATCAGAGGTGTTTTTCCCAATTTTTATTGAGAAATCTGTAGAAGATATAAAAAATCTTTTACGGTTATTCCCTAGATAAATGTTCAATGCATCTACCCTATTTTGTTCCAAAGCATATTTAGTGACGGTTGTCGAGATATAAGGTCTCCCGTTTTTAGTAAGTTTTGAAATGTCGGTATACAAACTCTTAATATTATGTTATTTAGAAATTCCTCTTCATCTCTCTCATAACTTTTCATTCCTGACTTCAACACGAGACTGCAGTGTATAATAATGTTAAATTGAACTATACTCATGAGTCGAGAGTTGAATTGAATAGTAATTTGTTTCGTCTTTCAATGTTCCTTATAATAACATAGTGAAGTTGATATCGAATCATTCATAACTACATGTACCTAATCCTCCATTATGATCGTTGAAACAGTTAAAGTTAAAGAGGGTCTTCACGATCGTCTCTTCCGAATCTCACAAGTTTTTCTATCGACAGGATGTGGTGAAGACAGTCCATTTTCAAAGTTAAAAATGGAAAACTATAGTTTAAAATCCACGTAATTACATTTATAACACGTGATAGCGTTCGAGGATAAAAATATTTTTTACATAGCGTTACATTACATAGCGTTCGAGGATAAAAATATTTTTTATTTACGAGTTTGAAAAAATTTCACATGTATTTAATAACTTATTTTAAGAAAATACAAGAAATGAAAGATATATGTTACGGTCATTTACTAAAGGAAAGTTCAATGTGTTTATCCAATATTTTTTTAAGAAAGTATGTTTAGTAAGGTTGTCGAGATCCAAGGTCTGACAAATCATCTTTTTAATGCTCAGAATTTTATTTTCTTTGAGACCATTTTATAAGCTATTTTAGCTATTGTTTCTGTTCTTCTAACCCTTTAAGATATATATTTATACAATTCTCTTTGCGAATAAAAAATACTTTTTCTTTTAGTTTAATATATGAATTAATGTAACGTAAAGCCTGCTTGAGTCCACGTTAGTCTCACGTAAAAAATGTTTTTTTTTAACAATCCTTTTAAAATATACTTTCAAAACATCCATAATTCATTTCGTTTGGAGATATAAAAACTTAATAAAATTCCGCCCACTCAAGATAGATTTTACTTTTATAAGCCTAAAGCTGTGTTACCTATCTATCTTTAACAGTAGTGTCCAACCCGTAGTTCGCGGGCGCTTGGTAGCTCGCGACCTACGAGTATATTTTAGGCCCCCGCAAACAAAAAGATGGACAAAATAATTATACGTTCCTAATCAAAAAACAATAGCTGTCGGTGGATTTCCTTTAATAATAAAAAAAACGTGCTTATTAGATATATAATAATATTTCCACTCTTTGCAACATTACTCTTAGAAAGAATATAAGTTTGGAATAAAAAATACTTTGCCTGGGGCCATGTTCATAGCCTGGAATTATGATTTAGAAGGTCGTTTGTTCAACAATGGTTGTCGACAGGGAAAATTGGAATAGGTATTTAAATTTTCCTGCAGAATCTCAAAATCTCCTAAAAATCAAATTGTTACCATATCATTGCTGGTCATTTATCACAAATTGTGACGTGAAAATGCTTTAAATTTCAATTGTGACGGGAAAAAAATCCTGCGGCGCTAACAATGACTAATTACGAATCAACTGGTTGAATATGAAGAATAGAGAATGTAAGAAGAGTAAAACGAGGGTTGAATTGTTAAGAAGTCAAACTAGCGGTGCCTGCGAAGCACATGGCAATGGTTTCAAAATAAGCCCTTGGTGCACATTCGGTTGGACACCACCAAAGAGATTACATATTAAGTACTAGAGATCTGATTCTATGTATTTTCAATACAACGGAAGTGTAGCAATTTCACGCACGGCACTTTTTGGTATTTTAGAGTCGCAAAGCTCACACTATTAACAAGATATCAATAATAAAAACTAAAACATCTTTAAAACTGTCGTTTTAGTCCTAAATAACGTTGAAACTAATACCGTTTTTAACTATGAGAGCAAAATTTCGAATCCGTTGCCCACAAACTGTCAAAATTTTCCATACGATTTGACAGTTTGTGGGCACCAGTTTTGTTACACTTCTAGCCTTGAGTACTCTGTCTAGTTAGTACTTAATATATTATGTCGCTGGACACCACAGAAAGATTTTTTTTTCAGTTACATTGGGTAGGTATATTTGATAATAATAGCGTAATTTATTTTTGGGCGTATAGTCAAATGTCAAGTAAATTATTATCAGTACACAGAAAGTGTAGGCGATGAAAGTTTATTTTTTTGCGGAGTCTTTAATTTAATAATTTTCGGAGAATTTAATATCAACCAAATATCATCTAAATTAAATTGTATACTTATTTTTAACAATGCTTTTTTTCTCATTAGCCTTTATCTTCAAAGTTTTTTTTTTACAGGATGTAGGTATTTGTAGAACTAGAAGTTTTTAATTAAGTATTCGCAGCACTGGACGTGTTGGAATCTTTTTTGTCCAAAGCGGTATTTAAAGACCTTCAAGTAAAATGAAAAGTATCTTCGAAACTGAATTAGAAAATGTATTCCACAAAATGAAGCATGTCGAATTAACTATGAACTTTTTGAAGTTTTTGTGCTCCTGAATTTTAACTTCGATGCAACCACTATTGCATACTTATTGTTTTTTTTTTATTTATGTAATTTTTCTCTTATTTGATTTTTCAAGAGTCTTTGTCCTGTTCAGGATTCTGCTCTATCATTACTCGAAACATGTCTGAGAGTTCCCCCGTATAAAACTGTTACCTTAGACATACATAAGTGATTAAGTACTTATGCAACCTTACCAAAAAATAATGTGGTGTGGTAAATAATCTTGTACATGCGTTTTTATAAGATTTTTTTAAACTTCACTGTGTAGTTTTTTTTTGCTTGTTTATTTTTTGGTTTGTGCGCAAATCCTACAATGGATTTTTCTATCACTTTCTGACTACTTCCTGGCCTGAAACTTTGCAAACATACGTAAGTCGATGACAATACAATTCTGTACCACTTAGGAACAGCCTCCTCCAGAGAAAAAATATGTATGGGGTTTCAAAGGGATCCAAGGGTCGGGTAGGGTCATGTGTGGTATATTATCAGAAGGCGTTGGAAAACAAAGTCAGACCTTGTCTGGCTCAAGCCTTGGAAAACACCAAGCGTCCGAGAGGATCCACTCACCGGATACGGTCGTGTTTGGTATTTAACGAAAGTGCTTCATTCAATAGATCATATCTTTTTACAAATTTTGATTCTGGCCATTCTTGGTGGTAGGTGCCATTGTAATTAAGGAAACCAAGCGTCTCGGAAGGCCATTTTTGGTATCACTTGGAAGACAGCGAAAAACAGCTTTAGGATATGAAGTGATAAAATCTTGATTAAAAGAAAATAAGATCATTTATTCATTCATTCATGCATTTTCATTTAATGATTTGATGATAATTTTTTTACACTTTTGTCTTTGTATTTTTTCTTCTTCCAATTCGGCCTAAGATCACTCGCAAACGAGTGGAAGGCCTTAAATAGAATAAATAATAATAATAAGTACTTATTTTAAACCTTGGCGCTTTATTTTACACTAAAAATTTACTACTAGGTACTATGACATGCTGTGTAACTCATAAAATATAATGACAATTGAGGAAAGGTACTTTAGTTGTTTATTTTAGAATGAGAATCAATAATTGATTGAATAAAATCCAATCGTTTTATTATTTCTGACGTGAAGGAAGACTCCTAATTCCGTAATGGAATAAAAAAATTGTTGACATTTCTTTACAAAATGATAATTTCAAAATATTGTAATGATAAATCAATTTAGTAATTTTATTACGCGATGGGGGAAGAACATTTCTCCAAAGAAGCGATAAGAATTTTTCATAAAAAGTCTTGATTTATTGACAGGAAATTGGAAAAAAAGTTTATTTATTTCAATTTGCGTATTACGGAATTGGAGGCTTTTAACCATTTCCTCTTATTTATTGACTGAATGGAGCTTTTCTCTATATTTTTTCTTTTCATTTATTTTTAGAGCTTCCAAACTTTTACTTTTAAAAAATTTGATATTAATAACTTATTTGGGAAGACGTGGATCTTCCCTATCCAATTATCTTCTCTAACGCCTGTACAGAGATTTGTATACATTGTTTATTTGTTGATTGTGTATCTGTGTGCTTATGATTGTTAGGTGATGGATGAATGAAACATATTATATTAATGCATTGTATATTTATATCTCTCACCTGGGTGAGCACCTTTAATACTTAAATATACTAGTATTAATAATTGAGATATGTCTAAATATATTCTTCTAATTAATATTTTCTATTGTTTCAGGTTGGTACCTACATAATTAAACAGACAACTTCTCCTGTATTCACAACTGACCCCAGGACTACCAACTAACTAGCATGATCGTGGTTTTGGTTTTTGACGTTTCGGAAAAACTTTTGTGTCGCAACGATCACACTTTGTATACTTCAACCATGTAGGTATAAATATGTATTTATGTCAACCTAGATTCATTTGCATATGCCTACTGATCAAACTAATTTTACTTAGAGACCATATAGTAGAGGTGGTCATTAGCCTGGTTGGTAACGCGCTTGACTGTTAATCTAGTGGGCGCGGGTTCAATCCCCGACTTACTCCACTTCACACCACAAGCTTTTAAGCTTTCTGTGAAGTGTCAAAAAAAGTAACTGAAAGGAGAGAAAAATAGAGTCACGAATAGGAAACTTACTCAATACTCAACTAATACTGAAGATATATCATCCTAAGATTCAAAGCATTGACAAATAATTATATGTTTCGGTGACTCCAGTGGTCAGACATATGATTAATGTAATTTTCTCTATAAAAAATATTTCCAGAATTACCTCTGAAATTTACTGAAACTTGAGTTGAGATTATTCCCGTAATTTAAAAATTTTGTAATTTAGTTGATGAAATATTTAAGGTAGTGGACATTTTTTTCGGTTGTATTCGGTTACCTTTTTATAGAATAATCCAAATTCGGTTTCGTCATCCTTTACTCTTTACCTAAATTTGAAAAAGTTTGAGCGATAATAGAATTATTTTTAATCAGAGCATATCGCCACATAATAATAAAATTTTCTGCACAAAAAAATCTTATTAGATTTTATATTTAGCTAATATGTAAATTAGAATGTAAAATGTAAAATAAAAAATTAGAATGTGAAATTTTTATTGGTAGGTAAGTCCCATTATTTGTCACATAATTATTTGCTTCACCGACCGTGTGAGTGGGGTTGACAAATTGTATTTTTTTACCTCCATTGTCCCCCACTTCGCCGATTATTACCCTGGTTTTTTGTAACAGTGTCGTATTTGGGATATTGCCTATACTGACCGAAAGGTATACAGAGTGTAATATTACAATGTACGTGGAAAAGTGAACTAATTTTATAGCTCACGCATACAACCTTTTAACTTCATGTTTTTTTACTTTTGGTGAAAAAGTATTGAGTTACGATAAGATTACATTTGTTCATTAGGGCGAGTTTATCCGAGCGAGATTATTAATACGAATATTTATTTATTTATTTAGCAACGGCTATATGGCCTTTAACAGTTTACAATTGACAATTTTATTAACAATTTAGATACATATGATTACAAATCTATATATAGTACTTATTAAAAATACAACCGCGAGTTTCTGTTGTCCCACTTAGTTGATTTACTCCGCTTTTACAACACAAGCTTTTCTAACATTATCTTAAGGTCGAGTAATGTGAAGTAAAAAGAAATGTACACATTAATTTATGTTTAACTATAGTCACTGCGTCAGTAAAAAATAATAATACAGAGAGAGAGAACTCAATTAGCAATTCCTTGAATAGAATTTTCTTTCCACTTATTCGTATGTGCTTTTGGTGATTTGTGCACTATTATTAAATTATAATATTTACCTACACAGTATTAAACAAATATGATAATTAGATGGAATTATCTATAGTTTATACTAGAATATGAATGAAATTAGTATTAAGCAAGAAAGCTTCGTGAAATTATAACTGTGACTGAAAATAATATGATTTTCTCAAACACGAGGCAACATGTTTTTAATTATACTACGTTTTATGCAAAACGAAATAAACGTATATAATAACGAAAATTAGAAAGCTCAAAATACAGTGAATTGAGTTGAAAATATATGCAAATAAGTTGGCACAAAAGGCTTTGCTCGAAACCATTGTCAAAGTATCGATAATATGCAAATGTAAAGACATCTACAGTCGAAGGCATTGTGGAAAATTCTCACAATTTGTTTAGACACTACAAAAGACTTCTCGATTTTAATCCAGAAAAGAATATTTAAATGTTCCAAAAGGAGAGAAGGAGGGACCAAATCATTTTCCAATTTCATTTGATAAAAATGTCTCTAAGGAATTAAAATGTCTTAAGATACTTTTTTTTTCTTTTTTTCCAATTCTTTTATTTTTTAGATTTCTTCCAATTCTTTTATTTATTTTTTGGTAAATACACAGAGGCTATAGAATTCCAGTAGGTGGATAGATAGTATTATGTATTCTATTTTTCATAACTTATATTTAACCATTAGAAAAAATACAGACACAAGCTAAAAATTCTCTTAAACTGTAATAAATCTTGACTGATTAAGTAAGCTTAAATGAAAGCCAATATTCTAATGAAATTATTCGCAGGTACTCAAAGCATAGGTATTAATGACTTTCTGAGAGGTTTGTTTAGAGAATAATTATGGAGATAACCAACAAATTTATTTTTTTGTGTTGGTTGGTATCTAGTTGATATCAGATAATACAGAAAATACTTGTTTGTGTTTTTAGCAAAGTGGATTAATAAAAATATATTATTGTCATCTTTCATGAATTGGTCTCAATAAGGAAGAATCAAATTCCATACTCTAGAGACTAGAACAAGGAAGTGGAAATATTGACAGAGAAATATGATATAAAACACTCTCAAGCGAGTTCCCAAATGGAAGGATACAGTTTTTTTCATAATGACTGGAGACTTTCGGGATAAACGTATCTATGACAAAACAAAATATTCCATTCTTTTCATTATATTTTTTAAGTGTAAAAACGGGGCTAAAATGTCGGACTAACGATTCATCAGGCACGGCATGACCGCCTCTCAGTATTCCTATGAGAATGCAGTATTGGAGAAACAGCTATAGTTTTCTATTTATTTAACCATCATATTAATATATGTAACTTACGTGGCGAATTAAGATTTTAAGAACTCACACTTGAAGGGTACAAAATACAGAAACATCTTGAAAATCAGATAATCTTGTAGGCTTTCACAGCGCAACGGATCCATCGATTGAGCGTTTTATCGGGTTTTCTCACTACGTGTGTTTTTTCGATTGATCTTGATAGCTTCGGTACCATTACTGGAACCATCTTCAGGATCATCCTGAAAAAACACACGCAGTGAGAAAACCCGGCAAAAGTTCAACTGTTAAAATGACAACTCTCGGATGTTAAAAATCAAGCAGTAAAACACAATAATATTTGTTCACTGGGGCGAGCATATCGTAATTTTACCATCTCTTCCAGATAACCCCATGCAAATATTACTTCTGCGCTTTCTATTTTAATCTTTTTTGGGTCATTTTTTTGCATATTTTTGGCCCATCGTCAAACCGAAATTACCAGGTGTTTGTGGATTATTCGCATTAACATCCAGATCTGCCCATGAGCCCCGTTTTGGCCTTTTGTTAATGAACTTTTTGACATCGAATTTTGCAGGTTTTGTACGAATTCGATCTGACTAACAGATGGGTCCAAAAGGTACCAATCGGCATATCTGGGTTATGTGAAAATGTAGGTGTTTCATGGATACACCCTGTATGTAAAGCCAACGTGACGTATTGTTAAAAAATGTAATAGTGGCGTGAAATGTTGAAAACATCACGTATCCTGGTGGAAATCCTCAATCACACCACACTGATTCTATACATTCAACGTCAGGGCTGGTTCTAGATCCGTGGTCGTCAAATCGCGGCCCGCGGTCCGCGTGCGGCCCTTTGCAGATATTTGTGTGGCCGAGGCTGTCGCCATATTGTTTATGGAGGCCGGGCCCAACTGACATTTGACGATGATTACACCATCAAAATTGTATGGGAAAAAATATTCCGTAGTTTAAGTGTTTGTCACTGAGACAAAGTGTTTGTCACCGATACAAGGTGACGTCACCACTCGTGGCGGTGATGGAATTCGAGGATGTAGGCTTGTACTCTACTATCGCAGGCTTCGGTGTGGTCCGCAACATAGACAATTTTCCATACTAAATGACACATTAGTACTATATTACACGTTTTCTCATCACACCTAGAATCCTTAAATCATTACAAAAATCCATTAATTTACAAGTTTTCTCAAAAAATTGTCTGGGGCGCCAATTACACCTATTCTTGTGTTGCGTATTCTTCGCACTTAAGTATATGGCTAAGTTTGTTTCCTATTTCACGAAAATTTAATTAGATTTATATCACAACCTTTTTTTATGTAGGTTGCTTGCTTGTCTTAACAAAAATTTTGCCAGCGGCGCTATTTTTTCATACGTGGAAAATCATCATTCGTAAGTAATAATATAATAATAATAATAATTACTTTATTTCATAAACTGACATAATAAATACATTCACAATTTTGCCACCTAACTAGGCAAAGCCCGTACTAAGGTGGCATTACATTTCCATATCATGTATTTCACTTATATATTTCATTCATGTATTTCACTTATATATTTCATTTATGTATTTCATTAAAAAAGTGTGTGGCCCTCGGTGATACCTCACATTGCACTATGTGGCCCTTGACCAAAAAAGTGTGACGACCACTGTTCTAGATGATACATTGTGATCTCATCACTCGGGTTTTCAAAAAAATCACCTCAATGTTTATATTGTTGATATTAAACAATGCGTATATCCGGGATTGGTGTTTTATCAATACGAGGACATTGTGTGTGTAATATTATCAACCCCTTTGTTTTCTTTTGTTGTAATATTTCGTATTATTTTTCACACAGGGCTTTTTTTTAATCTGTCAGTTTTTTTATTTATTACGTTTTTTTTCTTCTCACCACCGTTTTATTGTTATCGTCATTGTTGTATCATAATAATATTATTATTTACACCACAATCTTTTATGTATGTACTAGTGGGTACCTACCCATGACAATCACGGAGGCTTGGTTAAAGAAGATCACAAGGCTCTGGCTTTTCCGTCTCTCCAATATCGTCATGAAAGTCGTAAAACCAGATTCATATTATGCACTTTTTTAGTTGGTACCCATACCCCTGAAAACCACAAAACTCCTCTTACATGTCAACCTACATACATTGATACTTTACACATATATAGAAGGTGGGTACTTTAAATAGTTCCATTTGTAATCTTTACGTGTATACTGCATAGGTACGCACCATATAGTATGTATGAGAATTCGATTATCATTTTCTGTCACGTTGTATAAAATGGTACTTACTTGATTATTTCCACGAAAGAAATATTTCAAAACTATTTTCATTTATTATTTCATTAGTAGGTAAGGTAAAATTCGATATTTCAAATTTTCATTCATAAAAAGTGAGACTTCGACGAAAATTTTTATGCCACCCATGAAGGCGTCGCTGCTTTAAATTTACATACATATCCATAGAACTTGCACAATTTTCCAATGACCCAGCGTTACGTACCTTCACGACTTGGATAATACCAGTATTATGTAATTGATTTTTTTTTTCAGAATTACGGTATTACGGTATGTTGTGGCTTCAGATGATAAATCATATCGTTTTTTATCTTTGCTTTTGTTTTCATTTTTTCTTTAAAGACATGTGTAATGTGGCAAATAAAATTGATATAAAAAACTTATTGGGTGTGTGACATATTGCGCTAACAAAAAAAATTTTACCTGATATATTTAAAAACTGAATTTGCATAAAAATATTTTTTTGAAACATTACTTACTTATCCAGCCATCTCTGTCCACTGCTGATTGTAGGCTTCTCCCGTACTCCTCCATATATCTCTATTCTGCGCCCTCTGCATCCAATCACAAGCAACTCGTTTTATGTCATCAGACCATCGCGTGGGGGGGTCTCCCTCTACTTCTTTTATCTTCGCGAGCAGTGGCGGATCCAGGATTCGATTTTGGGGGGGGCTGAATGTCGTCACATGGTAAAAAGTTATACTGTCACTCAACGTTTTGGGAGGGGGGACTAAGGGGGCTGAAACCCCTAGATTTGTTGTATATAAATAACTGTCTCTCATGGTTTTTTGGAGGAGCTTCAGCCCCCTAGCCCCTCCCCTGGATCCGCTAGTGTTCGCGAGGTCTCCATTCCACTACCCTCTTTGTCCATCTTTGGTCCTGGAGTCTCGCAACATGTCCCGCAAAAGACCACTTGAGCTTAGCCCCTCTTTCGACCACATCTGTTACTCCTGACCTTCTGCGTATTTCAGTATTTCTGATTCGGTCCGACAGTCTTATAAGTATGATACATTAGTTCTATATTTATTAGGCGTTTCGTAATTAAATTTAGCTTTTAGTAAAATAAGATCGACAATTTTTTTATCAATGTAGGAAAGCGTAGACGACCTTTCACCTTTCTACTAAAAGAATGATAAAAATAGATCAATTCTAACTTTTTTCGTACATTATAAAAATATATAAATTCAAATGGAGGCAAATCACTTCTTCTACTGTTTCGCCCTTATACTTTCCCCCTGGCAACATAGGGATAATACGAGATTTCGCCATTCATTTAGGTACTTAAGTTTTTATTTCCGAAAACTTTAGAAGATGATCGATTTTTAGCAATGTTAACACCGGCCGCCCAAGAACCACTTGAATTGATCGTTACGACTAATTGAACGGAGAAGTTTGGAGTAAAAGGAATCTTTGAGTATGTATGACGAATTGCACGAATGTGACTAAAGCAATGGGATGTGGGGTGAGGAAAAAGAATAGAAAAAAGAACAGTAACTATTTGAAATATTTTTTGTCACCATGAATCGTACGTATGAACTGATTCGATCTTGCTTATTGGCTATGAAAGAATAGGAGTAAAACAATCTATTGCTATAAAATTAAAGGTCTTGCAGCTAGTATCTAACCTTTCTGATTAAAAAACTTCGCACTTTTTAGCCAATTATAAACAGAATTACAGAAGTTTCCCAAACATTTCAGTGTAATTAAAACATGTCCTTAAAACATTACAATTATCGCAATATGTTGATTATTTAAGGGTAAAACGTAGTTCATGTAGACGTTAATATCATGTTTTATCTACTTTTATTACGACAATTAAAAACAATGTGTGTGATTAAATAATATGTACCAAATACTGGGTTGTGGAGTGTATTTAATGTGGCACGTTGATACATCACGAAAATGTGGCAACATTGCGCGAATATTTCAGCGCCATCTGTCATGCGTGTGATAAACGAGCTACTAATAAAAAGTTTCAGCACTAAACATAGTTCCCATCCCTATAGCAAGCACATCCCTGAACTAGAACATTCTATAGTTTCACTAATCTTGCTTGACCATCGGACATAAATTGTACAAAGTGTGTTTAAATTTCATTTTATTATATTTCACTATCTGCTATTTTTTGGTTGTTGTTTTTTTAGTGAAAATTTCTCAAATATAGAACACAATAATAAATGGTAAAAATCGATTATTTTTTTACACAAGCCCCACCCCCACACTCTTTTTGTCATTTTTTCAATTGTCCTGTAAGAAGTGGGGTGTTTCAATTCAATTCATATCCTTTTCAACATTGACGTTCCCCACAAATTCTATTCTCACATAAATGTCGCAAGGAGTATTTTGTATGTGTTTCTATACACTCATAGCATTCTCTGTTTACACCATTATTGGGATAAGGTATCGTACCATGATGGTATATTAGTAGATGTATATTTGTGTACAAGATTTTAAAACGAAACCTAAAAACCCTATCTACAGTATCTCGTTTGTCTTTCAACAAACTAATACTTAAATTTTCACACACTCTTGAATTTTGAAACCATAATTCAGGAGAGGAGAGTTTTCTTTTTTTGTCGGCTGCCAATTTATATTCGTCGAGGTATAATAATAGCACCGCTAGAGTTAAAGTGTCCTAGTGTTCTCTCAACCATAGTGTAGAGATAATGGTATGAATGGATATAACGTACTTAATAATTTCTCTACCGGAAATACCTACGCGAAAATTCCGTGACATATGTTCATGCATAGATATACATTACGAAGTTTCGCCATCTTAGTTTCCGGTAAAAACTCTAGGTATGAATTTGATAAAGTGTTCCGTTTTTAAATTTGAAATTAACTAACCAGAAAAAAATCAGCCATGTATCGTACAAACAATGTTGTTCATGTGAACATATGGAAATCACAAGGCCCGCCACTTTTTCAATTTTATTTTGCTGTTTGTCAAAAAAATCTGTATTTAGACCGGTTATACGGGTAATCTGCCAGTCCCGTAAAAAATGTAGTGATTTTTATTTAGATAATTTACTTACAATTATTTGTACCATAGATGCATTCTTATATCATTTCTTGTCATTATCATTTCCTGAAAGATGCGTAAAAAACCGCACCACATTCTTCAGTGAAAAAACAACTAATGGCTGTATGTAAAAATTGATATATTTTCTGGGATTCGGAGCACAATCCTTTTTTTCTTTATTGTATTTGAGTATCAAAATAAATGTCAAAATTACCTTCAATATAAATTTGTAGACAAAGATGGGGTTAAGAGTTATAGATCCGACCCAATATTTGAGAATGTACCTTACCTTTATAGGTATAAACATATTCTGTATAGATATCTCATATATTATTTTATAGCTTGTGGGGGGTGGACCGACCCTATAAAAGTGTTATTCCTTACCGATGTATATATTTTATTTATTTTTACAATCTAGATTTTATAACCCAACTTCAGTACAAGATTGATCACACGTTTGTGAATAATGTTTGTGACATAAAATATCCATGTTTATTTAAAGAGATCTCCTAGAAAATATTACACAAACTCTTAGGTTATATTATGTAAGATTTTAGCAATCAATTCTACTTTAAATTTATAAAAAAACTGTAGAAATGGAAAGTTAAGGGATTGATTGATGAGGTTTTTGTAGTTTTGTAGGATGTGACGTTCTCCAGTGGATCCCCACCATACTGTTTTCAGTGTCAGCGTCTTTATTCTCGAAGGTCTCGCTTACATATAGTTTTGTGTATATTCTTCTTATTCTTTCGGTAGAGCTACGATTTGTGTTAACAGGTGTCAGTCCTGGTCTTGTGACGAGGAAATCCAGCTTTCTCGCCATCTCTTTGGAGTTCTCCCCGGCGTTCGGCACCCATCTGGAATCTGGAAAGTCTCGCCTGGTCCATTTCCTCAACATAATCCCTACAGAAACGCCTTCTCTGCCTGCTCCATCGTACAATATGTCTCCTAATTAATCTGCCTATTATTTGTATTGGGTATTCTATCTCTAAGGCTCCTGCCCGCATGTGACTTAGAGTCTTCATTTCGATAGTTCTGCAGGTTATTCGTTCTCACCGTGTCTTGTCTTGACTCGATACCGTATGTCATGATGAGTCAGGTTTTATGTCAGGTTTTATGCGTGTTTTGTATAATATTCTAACTTATCTTTCCACTAGCATACACAATATGCATGTTGTCCCATATATTGTCTCGTAGGCATTCGGAAATAGTTGCTGCTTTGTCAGTTCTTTGACTTCAGTTTACAGATCGCCTCTCCATCCTAAGGCACTTAAATTTCATTAACTTACCTACGACCAGTATGTGTTTCACCTTTATTATTGTTGTATAATATTTTCAAATCGTATAAACAATGTAAGGGTAATCCTACAGAGCTAGTGGCTTTAATATAAGTTACGTTATTTGTTAATAGGTCGAGTTATTAATTAGATAATCAAAATGTTAGCCTTTCAAGTAATTTTCAATATTCTGAGTAGAATAAACACCAATATGATAATAAAACACCCACATACATTTCAACATGTATTTTTAATCAATTGAATAAATTTTAAACAGCAGGAGTAGCTATTTGTTATGAAAATGTTTTTACGTTGTTTTCAAGTCCTTGGAGATTGGCGAGTTTAGAAACTTTTTTTACATATTCAAATATTCAACAAAATTCCTTGTTAATGTACTTTTTTCTCTACGTAAAAATGTTTGTTTCTAACGAATAATGTTTTGCAATATTATTGTTAAATGTCTAGCTCAGATACAGCGATTTCTTCCAGTTAAACTAAATTATAAATGAAATTGTGAACAAAAAATACATTAAGGGTACAGCCACCTCAACCACTGGATGTTTCAGAAGCTTTAGCTCCTATGTCATCCAGTTTTTCATGCAAAAAAATGTTTTTTCTAAAGGAGAGCTCAAGGTTTTCCGGAAGGTCCGCCCTTAAACAAACCACTCATGAAACATTTCTGAGCGCCCTTAATTTCCCTCGGAGGAGACTCTCACTGCAAGGATTCGCACTCTACTACATTTTCTTAGAAACCATAGAATTATACATAATCCCATCCCTTCACGCAGTTGCGGGGCGGGCAGAGAGAACAGATTACCAGGCTTTCCTATCCTTGGACACACTTTTTGCTTCCGTCAATTCATGCAATTCGTCGTACACGCTCTATGTACAAAATCTTAAATCTAGAGTACAACGTTTTACAGTTTGGACAGCACAAACACAAAAAAAAAATTATGTAAAATATTGTAGGCATTATACATATATTTACATCGAAATAATTGAAAGAGAAAAACAAATACTTGAGCATTGCGTAAAAGAAACGTCAAAAAAATATAACGTATGACGTATATAGTGAAACAATAAATTGGAAAGAAGGGTGGGGGGGAGGAATCTTGATTTGGCATCTTCTTCAGATTTCTTCTACAAGTAGTTCTCAATAAGTTATAGTTATAAAACTTCTAATGGTATTATATAGTAAGAAGAGAACAGAAAGCAGCAAGTTCATCTTAGATATTTCATTCAGTTAATGATCTCTTTGTTTGACTCATAATGTTCCATTAATATTAGCCGCTACATTGAATACGATATAAATGAGACATTGTTGTTTGATACAAATTGACCCTTAGTACCTACTTAATACATACTTCATACTTTCCTACAAAATACTAGGTAATTTTTTGCACATCTGAGTGATGTTGTCCTATGGCCTTTTTTCATCAAAACATAAAATGGAGGTGTTTTGAGTTAAAAGAATCGTGGAATGTGTATGATGAATTGCATGAATGTGACGGAAGCAAAAAGTGTGTTAAAGAACAAGGAAGTCTGGCGATCTGCTTTGACCAGAAGCCTAATATATTCAGTAAATCATCATCATCAGCCCTCCCTCGTCCAGTGTTCAACATAGGCCTCCCTTTCCGACTTCCACACTTCCCTGTCCATCGCCTTTCTGTGCCACTGCTGTCCTGCCACCTTTCTAATGTCATCAGACCATCTCGCCTGTGGTATGCCTGGATTTCTGTAGCCGGTTCTCGGTCGCCATTCAGGGTTCGCTTGGTCCATCTATCATCCGTAGTTTTTATGATATATGTACAGTACATACATACACAAAACGAACCTTTATTACGAAATTTGGGAAGTATCTACGATAGTCGTTCTGACACTTACAGATGGCATCAATTCACACACCTGTACAAATAAAGTCAATTCAGTTGTTAATGCGACTACTATGTAAGGTTTTCCTATGAAAAAATGAAAATAATCGTAAAGTTTATCACATTGTAATTTTTGAATAGGAAGTCCGTTCCCCTTCATTACGCTTTCTATACAAAGACACGTTATAACTTTTTCACCTCTTTGGGATTCAATGACAAGCGTTTTCACTGTATTGTAAAAATTACAAAAGAAAACCATTCAGAGGTCATTGAAACCATTGAAATATTATTACAAGGAAAAAAATAGTTAGAAAACTTTGTTATGCTTAATAATGTTATGCTTAATAATGGCCCAAGTTTTAACGTTAATTTTTCTCTCAATACCAAAAACTTAAAGCAATCAAGAAACCCTTTTTTTCATCAGATTCGATAATGTTATTTTTCTTAGAACTCGGGTGAATAATTGTTGTTGAATTTGTCCAAACTACCCTTTTGTAAAATTAATTATTAAAGTTTTACTTTTTTTAAAGATTAAAAAAAAATCATGAATTGTTATACTGCGTCTAATTTTCAATTCGTACCAAATCCAGCGAAAGTATCAAAACCAAGATTACTGTATCGAAAAGTTTAATTCTTTATACCATTGTATGGAACTTTTTTAGGTTTTTTATTTTTGCGATGTCCGTAAAAAAGCGGATTATTATATGGTTAAGTAAATAAGGTACAGTCACGCAATAACACGGAACCTTGTCGGAACTTATTATCAACGCTTGAGCGGTAGATTGTCGTAAGTGATTAAGAAAATTCTGGTGATTTCAAACCATTATAGTATTTTTATCACCAGCTTCAATCTTAGATGTTCCAATCTTATCGTTAGGGCCAACCACCCAACCATGTATTAAAATGTATGGGGTATAAGCCTTTGCAGATGTGTGGAATGTGGACCTCGTTAAACTATTTTTTTGAGAATTTAGGCGGGTGTGTATAAAAAATATTACCTTCTTCCTTCAATAGTAAGAATGGAAACAATATATAGGTACTTAATGTAAGTAAACGCGTTGACTGTAAGATATTGCTTTTGCAATAAGTCCGCCTTTTGGCACATTGCATTGTCTTGTTTTTGTTGTTATTTATATTTGCTGGCCAATAAAGATATATTTATTTATTTAATGTATACGGAATTCGACAATACAGCCGTCGCTCCTCGTGGTGTAGTGGATAAAATCCCTATTATGCGAAACGAAGGTCTGGATTCGAATACAAGCCAGGGTGAACTGAAATGGGAGATGTTTCTCGAGATCGGACGTAAACCCGACAATGTTCATCCTTAATTCTTCTGCTCTGTTGTTAGAATACTGCATCGTTAAAATATGCTGAACTCATACTTAGTAATATTTTTGTTAAAAGGTGCACTACTCACATTTTGTGAGTGTTTTTTTATAATATATACTAGTACAACATAATCATTACAAATTTATTCCGTTCAGTGATAAAAATTTGGTCAGCACTTTGTATACTGGTTTACGGTTAAGCGATAAGAGATACGGGACATTAAGAGTATGCATACCGACATTTCAAAAATTTCTAAAAACGGGAGACCTTATATCCCAATAAAACCGTTAGCTAATATATATGCTTTGGAACAAAATAGGGTAGATGCATAGGGTAGATGATCTAGGGAATAACCGTAAAAGTTTTTTGATAGACGCAAAATTAACCCCAAAAAATGAAAAAAAAAATTTTTTTAGTTATTTTTGTAGTTATTTCTGCCATTTTATCATGCGATTGTTCACGCGATTTTGAACCTTAATGCCGTGGGAAATTACCGTGACGTCAATCTTGGTATCAAGTCCTTAACCGGGAATTGAAATTCCAACTTAAATAAATAAATATTTATTGGCCAAAACAAAAATGCATAATAATTACAAAAATGAGACAATCGTGTGCTAAAAGGCGGACTTATTGCTAACGCAATATCTTACAGTCAACCCGAACAGTTAACTTACTCAAGTCCAAGAATGACGTTTGCAATCGAGCATCATAACGTAGTGTTTTGTTTCCGCCTTTTCGCACACTTATTTCTTACGTCTTATTTTTGTAATTAATATGCATATTTTGTTTTGGCCAATAAAGATTTATTTATTTATTGTTTGTTACTCTAGTCCACGGTACAAATACAATACTAGTTATAAATAAAAGATTCATTTTCAATGTGTTGTCGAATAATATTAGGAACAGGTTATTTATACGCAAATGTATACTTAATTTAATTATTATTTTGTCGTTCGTTGAGATTAGAAGCATTAATGTCAGATAAATTGCGTTTCGGCTGGCAATTATGCTAATAAATTTAATCTCTACTCACTAAGTATTCTATAACAAACAGTGGCGTTTATAGGTTTTCATTTCGAGGGGGGGGGGGCGAACTAGTATTTGTCTCTAGGCGGGAACTAAGCCTGAAGCGCCGCAGGCGAAATTTATTCATGAAGTCGAGTGGAAAATGACGTGTTTTTAGGTTGGCATTATCATTGTTGTGTTAAAAAATGTAACAAAAAAAAAGAACCGCAGGCGAAATTTTTTTGAAAGATGGGTGAAGTGATGAAGTGTGACACCAGATGCCTCCGTAGAAGCAGATGTAACACACCGCGTAAATACGGGCTGGATGAAGTGGAGAGCCCTAACGGGTGTTATGTGCGATCCAAAGATGCCCATAAAAACCAAGGGCAAAATATACAAAACAGCCGTCCGCCCGGCTATGCTCTACGGATCGGAATGCTGGGCCACTAAGAAAAAACATGAGCAGAAATTACATACAACAGAAATGAAGATGCTTAGGTGGTCCGGAGGTGTTACAAGGGAAGACAGAATTAAAAACGAATACATCCGGGGTAGTTTTGGGGTCGCGCCAATTCCGGAGAAATTAAAAGAAACAAGACTCCGATGGTACGGTCACGTGAGCAGACGTAACAACGATCACGTGGTAAAGCTCGCACTGGACATACCATCACAGTCCAGATCCAGAGGACGTCCACAAGCCACCTGGTGGACAAATATCGAAAAGGAGCTTAGGGACCAACAGCTTACTAGTGGGATGGCACAGGATCGTAAGGTCTGGCGACTACGTACCAGAAGGGCCGACCCCAGATAAACTGGGAAGAGGCAAGAAGAAGAAGAGGGTGAAGTGATGAACCTAGGATTTTTCTATAGTAGATGGCAAATCATTGTTTGACATTTTAGGGGGGGAGGTGATCGGGCCCGACTATATGTCACAAGTGGTTGGTTGGCAGAAACTGCCGATGGCAATAAACCCGCCACGTGATTTTTTTTTTTAATAAAGTTTTATTTATTTATTTATATACGCCACTGATAACAAACATAACCTATACATTTGTATTTATTAACATTCGGGTTAACGCGTGACATGTTAAATAGTTATTTATATCATCGCTGAATTAATTATAGGGGGATTTGGGGTCAATTCTGTATAACGGTGTGCTAACTAAAATAAGACGCTCTTTTTTCGATTATGCAGTCTCTCATTCGATGTAGATGCCGGGAGTATACTATTCATCTTTTCGACACCCAAAACTACGGATTCGACACTAATATCACTTTTTCATTCTGCCCCCCTCCCCCCCGTGTAATGTAAATGTAAGATGGGCATCTAATAACTGCCGGACTTACGACCAGCCATCGGTTGGTTTAGGTGATCACTTTTCTCTCGAGAAACGTTCACCATGATAACTAATAAAACCCAGCCATAGTAAAATGGTTTACTGTCCCTTTTTTTCAATTCTGTCGTAAAATAAATCATATTAACTTTTTATTTTTGTTTTTTGAAACACTGAGTATGTACATTTTAAATTTAAATATAAAAAAAGTTTAACCACTGAAGATGAGGTTTTTGTTGAAAGATCTATGGTGATAAATGATATTTATATTTGTAAATGTTAAAAATCAGTGTTTTATATTTATATTTCACAATTTTATTTATATTAAATACGTAAATTTTAGTTAAAAGTGTTACAGAATTAACCCCTTAATATGAATGTCAGGACATTTACTTAATTAGAATTTATTATACGTATGTACTTACCTAATTTTAGTCCAATATTCGATTATAAAAATACGCCTCTAGCATCCGTTCGCAATTACTCGTCGAATTCTTTATTATCATAATAAATTATGACCTCAACTTCTTATACTAGATATTGCTGGCATAGGTTTGACTGAAAGATGCGCAACTTTGTTCGCCCTTTGTTGCTTTCATTATTGGTTTTTGTATACTGTCATGCAGCGAACATTATTACTAGCATATTCATAACTACTGTCTAATTGTCTATTTTTATAAAGGATCTGGGCTTGCATGCACAAACCCAAATACTTTCCTGCGCACCTTGCACTAGGCTAAAATCCTGTATCACAAAGTGTGGACTACATCGCCAGCGTCGGGGTTTGAACCTGCTCGAGAGACTGCCGCCTCAACCAACTGCGCTAAGCATGTACTCTTAAAGTCATTGTACTCATTGAAACATTAATTATTTGAACACAGATAATTTCAAGGCATTGTGAGTTTTGTGCAGTGAATATGAGATACCGATACTATCTATATAGAAATAGTGCAATAGAAAATTGAGTCCTTCCTTTGAAATTGAACTGAACTGACACAAAAACATTAAAAATATCGCTAAAAGAAAATTTGGAAAAGCGTCATAGAATTTCTAAACGTTGTATTATTTTTATTATAATGTAGGATTTTATGGTTATCATTCTTCAACGTTACTATGTGTCATCATGGTGCCATCTCGACATTTTCCACGAACACCGCGTGCATTTTAAAATTAAAAAATATAAACAGAACATTCTTTTCATGCTGTCAACACTATAATACCAACCTAACCGACTTAATACAATCACAGCGGGAGAGTGTTGAATACAAAATACTATTTCGAAAATATTGGAAGTCGTCGGATTTCTGCGCGTGATCTGTATGCAAATTGACGAAAAACTAGGTATAACGTAGAAACTGTATGAGCACATAGTATACACAAAATAACAGAATTCACTAGCATAAGGCCTTATTACGGAGGAATGACCGATTTAGAAGTCCGGTTTTCGTTTCATTGTATTTAATACCGTATTTTCTTTTTATCTTAAATTGTTGTCTTTATAAGTCTGGATTCATTCAATGACAATGTTCGAATCTCTAGATAATGCTGATTAGAGTTTCTGAGAGGTATTCTGCCAAATAGAAACCTTGCACTCTCGAAAAAAATCGGAGGCTAGTCGACACAAGAGCTATAGCAAAAATGTCAAGCGGTGAAGGGGATGGTAAAATGAGAAAAAGGCTCAAACTACGTAGGTCAAAAACGACTGTTTTAATTCTTCTTTCGATGATATCTCAAAAATTCTCTCTCTCTCTCTTGGGTCGTATTCCTCATTGCTGAGGTTCGCGATCCCCAAACACCCGTTGCTGGACAATCTGTCGCCACGCGGTTCTGTCCCCCGCAAGGTGCACAAATAAAAGAATAGAATATTACACGAACATTTTTTTTAAAGGATCTGGGCTTGCATACACAAACCCAAATACTTTCCTGCACACTTTGCACTAGGCTAAAAGCCTGTATCGCAAAGTGCGGAATAAATCGCCAGCGCCGGGGTTCGAACCTGGCACCTCCCGCGTGAGAGACTGCCGCCTCAACCAACTGCGCCAATCATGTACTCTAATTTACATTATTTCTCCTCACTAGACACGCCTATCCCAGGCTATCCAAAACCAGAGTTTAAGTACGTATACTTAGTAAAGTGTTTTAATACCTATAAAACGTAAGCTATTTTAACACTTAATATTCAAAATAATGTAGGTGTGTCCCTATCTTACAACTTTAACATATTATCATAATAATCATTCTCTCAGATACAAAGTACCGGCGTACTATAACAGAGAAACTTTGATCATATACAGAGAAAACCATAACCAAATATTTGAGTATCGTTAAAATGTGGCGACCCTTAATCTTCTCCGTCAAGTTGTATTTGACCCTCATAACACAACTTGCTTTCATGTGTAATATTCCCTTCTCTTCTGTTCTTCTATATTATAGAATCTATATTATACACTATACAGCACAACATGTAACGTCTGAGATAATGTGAAAATAACACTACATAACAACTACATACTACTATAGAGTTTATATCTACTATATTTAGGTACAGTCTAATATTACCAAGCACTAAAATATCCTTACGTCTCGTCCACACGACGCTACACGTTATTGTGAATTTCATATATCATTTAATATTGTCACAATATCTAATATGTCACAAACCAGAGCAACTTGTTCTCAATCAGCTTTTACTTCAAAGGTTAAAATATAGTTTAAAATCCTCGTAGTAACTTTTACATATTATACGCAACTAGTATTCAAGAATTCTGATTGTCGAAACGCCTGATGATAAAGATGCAAATCCGCGAACACTAGCCAAAGCATCTGTGTAACTTCGCCAGAGGCCCCTGTAACTTGCAGCTTCCAGGACCTCTGGCCACTCCAACCACAGTCTCTCCTCGCACAGCTTTGTCACCTGCTTCTGCCAGCTATTTCTGGGGCGGCCCACTGATATAAAATAACCCAACGGTAATAAAAGTCAATACGTGTATTTTAAACTTACATTTTTACCTTCAAAAATGGAATTCCACTATGTACCGTCCGTCAAAATCTTGATATTAGCTTTTTCTTCTTTTTCGCTCCTTCGTTACTCATTCCAGAAGGTTGATGCGACCTCTAGTGGAATTACGTTCATTGGTTCTGGCTTCATAACTTATGTAGTTGATGTTATATCAAATTTAATTTTCTTAATCTTTTTTGCTTATTCGTGATTTGTCGAACTGAATTTTATCTATCGGATTAGATATTCCACGGTACCCATTTGCGCATGTTTTCATTAAATTATTTATTTACACGTTAGGTGAAGAAAATACCGAAATATGTGAACATTTCAAGTAATGGATACTTAAAAAATTGTTCACTAAAGCGAGCCTATCGCAGTCCTGCGATCTCTGCTAGCTAACCCCCAATTACATTTGCTCCAATTCCATAACTTTTTGAACTACATAAAATAAGTGAGTACTAATTTTATATTCATATTATTTTAGTTAGCACGCACTTAATTAGAAATTACTTAAAAAACATAATTGAATTGTCGCTGTGTGAATAATCCACAACTAAAAGTTTAATAGAATATGGGGTTGAGTATCTGCGTATATTGTAATTAGTATCTTGTGTACATTAATATAGTTACATTGTGTATCACTGTAATGATTATTTACAATATCTTCGTCCTAATTATAAGTACATGTAGACGTATTATTGTTTTAATGAATGTAATGACGTCATCGTAGTGTTATTGAACTCTATTGTTTAAACTGAGTACATTAATATTATAATACATAATCTATGCATATAGTAAGTAAAGTCTGATTTTTGTAAGTGTTCGCACAACTCCAGCATTTTTCGATGGATTGCTGCGAAAATTTAGAATAACCTTTGCCATTATATAGACTGTGTCCTAACGTCGCCGGTTTTTGGAGAAAAATCTTTTCCTAGGAGATGCCATGATGTTGAGGGGAACGAGTGTGGTATCGTATGAAAGGGCGTTGGAGAAGAAATTCAGATCTTTGAGTCACATTTTGTCCAGCTCAAGCCTATAAAGTATGCCGGATTGGTTTGTTAAGTTTGCCGTTGCGTAGTACTGGTAATTCAGCTAGTTCATAATAATACTAAAGCATGCGGACTTTTTCCTATGTTTCTTTTTCACTTATCATCTCAGCTAGTCTCCACAATGATTCTCTGACTAGATCCAGTGCCCGGAGACAATATTCGTTCAAAGAAAGCTTGCAATCGCGTATGATACAAAACGTCCCAGTGTTTTATGAATATTTTCTTGTCACAAAAATTACCTCACACCAACTTTTTTTTTCGTATTATTATTTTTTTGTTTTCCTTTGTGTTCCAATTTGATTACGAAATCGATTCCGATTTTGAAAATCCTGTTGTTTATAAACAAATTGTATAGGCTCAGCTTCATAAATTGATATAAAAAAAAAAACAAAATAGGTAATAGCCTAGAAACCTTTACGTAAAAGAGGGTTGAAGTTCTTGTAACCTCATCTCTACACAACAACAACCCTTTCTTGTTACAAATGATGCAAGAAAACGAAACGGATAATGTGCCTCTTAGAAAAAAATGTTACACAAAAATAGATGTCTTTATAAAGAAAGGAATATAGGAGGACCCTTTTCAAATAACCAGAAAAAAAGGATATTTTTTTAATAGTAGAAATTGTGAAGACATCGAGGTGAAATAATATAATTTTATGTAAAAGATATTTTAGATTCATAATAATCTCGTAATATTTTATAGGATTTTCTTTGTGAATATGATTTGATAATATACCCAATGTGTACCCAAATCAATTCTTTTTTTATAAATGTCTAACCTTAGTCACATGTCAATATGTCCATTGTATTTATATTAACATAAAACAGCGATGAGTATGGGTAAAATAGAGGGAGAAAGAGGTGCTGAAAGGAAACAAATTTGCTGACTCCGCGATATATGCGATTGAACTAATATATGAGAGCTATTTCGGGTTGCCCAGTACAGGGACAATTTCTCTCAGGCCGTAGTCAATGTTGGGGGACCCCGAACCTAACACGTCACCAAAAAAAGAAAAAGAATCGATGAGGATTCATTGAAGTAAGACAGTGCAGTAGGTACACCATTGTTACTGGTTGCTCCTGATTGGGCGAATTTTATTTATTTATACATCAACGGCTAAATCTTCAACTCCTTCAAATCTTCAACAATTTTTTTATTGGTACATAGTGGCAATCTCAATATTGCCGTGATTCTGCAGATGGATGGATTTAAATATGTGATTATGTGAACATAATATTCCAAGTTCCGTTCGATCGGTAAGTGAAAGAAAATCATAACTATTATCAGTTGAAAATATGGTAAAGATGAATCAAAAGCTATCGTACCAAAGAATCTTAAAATCGGATGAACAAGTCATTAATAATTCAATTAAAATTATAAAAGTTATCTAATTAATAAACCGAGATATCTTTGTGAAAACATTAATTTCATCTTTCATTGCATTAGCTTTGAGATGAACGAAGCGTTTTATCATGCAATTTTAACCAATTTTGCCAAGAAAAGTTCTACATTTCACATCAATAAATAGCACCAGCGTCTATATTGTAATCTATGTTATAGTAATTATCAATTCCCTAGGTGCTAGGATTCCAACAGTGAAAATAATGGAGATAGGTAGTGATTTTATTATACCATTAGTAGCTGCTGATAAAACTTACCTACACCTAGGGATGCCAGATGTCCGGTTTTGGACCGGACAGTCCGGTTTTTCTGACATCTGTCCGGTCGTAAAATCTTGGAAAACCGGACAAAGGGCTGTCCGGTTTTTTCAAATTGACCTCAATAAGTGATCAATTGTATAGACCTATATTAACTTACATTGATAGTTCTCCATAAAATCATTCAAAGGAATACAACATTGATTTTCCATCATGTTATCATTTTTCATACGTAGTAGGTAGGTACCTACAGTCTTTGTGAAAATCTGAATATTTAATTAGCAATTATTTTCTCATAGAAAATTCGTCTACTTAGTGGACACTGTTTTGAACTATAGGTACTTCGTAAGTATGTTGTTTATATTTCAGTAAGAGAAAATATCGCTGTTCAGAGTTCACTATAAATAAAAATGTCGTCTGCGGCGCAAATTGTGTGTGTATGTTTGAAAAAAATATATATAGGGAAGGAGTAGTGAGGGGGGGGGCACAAACTAAAACTTGTCCGGTTTTTTTGTCCAACCCTACATACACCACAAGCGACTCTCATTCAATGACCATTTTCTGGAACGCTACCAAAGGGAAATAAGCCAATAGGTAGATTAGAGATATACCGCTACTTCAGAATGCATCGTCTCAGGGTAAAATATTCAATTTAAATGCATTAGTCGCCCCGCAAACTAAGGCGATTGTATCCGCAATTAATGGATTAATGTTTGCTGTTAGGGAGATTGTTTGATACGATTGGGAATACTTGCTGCAAACGTAATCTACCTGAGAGATCTCTGGGCTTTACATACATACACCTAACATAGTTTCCGATCAACAGCTTTGTGTGAATTTCATAGTATTGATAAGATTAATGCAAGCATCAATTACTCGTTTACTATCCAACTATGGCGTCTCGGCCATTTCCCGCAGCATTAAGGTTCAAAATCGCTTGAAAAATCGCATGATAAAATAGCCTAAGTAGGTAAATAGGTAAAAATAGCCTTTTTTCCATTTTTGGGGTTAATTTCGCTTGAATTTAAAACTTCATTCGGTCCTTCCTTAAATTTTAACGAGTTTCTGTTTTTCGGAAAAAAGATCAGAGGTGTTTTTCACATTTTTTTGGAGAAATCTATATAATAAATAGATAAAGGTTCAATGTATCTACTCTATTTTTTTTCCAAAGCATATATATTTTTAGTAAGGTTGTAGAGATCTAAGGTCTCCCTTCTTCTTCTTTATCAGCCTTTTCCCCTCCACTGCTGGATACAGGCCTCTTCCATTTGTTTCCAATCGTCTCTGTTCTGACCCTTCCACATCCAGGTTCCTCCATTGTCCAAAAGGTCTCCCGTTTTTATAGATTTATCAAATGTCAATATGTCTACTTTTAACCTATATTTATGCATCTCTCTGCATCTTTTAAATAGTTTTTAATAAATAGTAAAGATTTTTATTTATATAATATAACATAGATATTTATTGCATGGTTTAAATTAGGTGAGTGTATGCGGAGCTCAAAATCGTCGTAGTAAAAAATTGCAATGAATTTAAAATAAAACAGGAGAGTGAATTGTAATATTTCAACTGTAGAACTTAATAATAATATATCTCATTTAACTTCACCGACGTCCTACCTTCCTCGTTCATTTTTCACGCAATCAGGATATTCAATTTGTATTTTGATCTCCTGCCAAAATACTTATTCCTTCTCTCTACTCCACCTTCATTCAGCGAAGAATAATTTACTTTTTGATGATTAATGGATGCTAAAAAACATAATGTCTGTAAAATCAGTGAAGATTTTTTTTAAAAGTAGGCATATTGATATTCAAATTTATAAACCGGAGACCTATCTCAACGACCTTACTAAAAATGTATGCTTTGGAAAAAAAATGAGTAGATACATTGAACCTTTATCTAGGGCAGAGGTTCCCAACCCCGTGCCCGCGGGTACCTTGTTTTTTTTTTATTTTTTGAAGTTTTAATTTTTTTGAGTGCCCAGGTTTATTAATTACATTTTTCTGGTATGTTGTTGCTGCCGGGTCTATAACGTTATGTTAAAAAATGCTACCTTCTATGGCTGACGCGCTCCGTATGGTAGCGTAAAAACCAATTATAGGAAAGTAAATTATGGGAAAATGAGAAGTTATGGAAGGAGTTTGTCGATTAAAAATAGGTGGTGCCCGCCAGCTTACCGATATTTTAGAATGTGCTCTAGAGTACAAAGAGGTTGGGAACCCCTGATCTAGGGAATGAACCTAAAAGATTTTTTTATATCTTGTAGTTTTTTCAAAATAAAAAAAATGTGTAAAACACCTCTGATCTTTTATCCGACAGATAGCAACCCGTTTCCCGAAATTCGGTGAGATTTTTTTTGTATTGATTATATGCATTCAAATCTAGGGAATGACCGTAATTTTTTTTGATTGAAGCGAAATTAACCCCGAAAAATGGAAAAGAGGCTATTTTAAACATTTTATCATGCGATTGTTGCGAAATGACCGTGACGTCATAGTTGGGTCGCGAGGCTTAAATAAAAAAAGTGTAATATTTTATAGCTATCTAAGTATTATTAAAAATACGGTAATTAAGGGTAGTCTGGCATTCTCTTCTCATTACCTATACCACAAGGGACTCGGCGCCTGCGGCGGTAGGAGATAGATGGATTGATTATTTTTCTATCCCCTCACGCCGCGTCCCTTCTGGGGTAGGCAGAAAGGTTCAGAAAGAAAGCCAGACTTTCCTATCCTTATACACTACACATCTTGCAATCACTTCCACACACTCTACGATTCCCTTTACTCAAAACACCTTCGTCCTTGTTGAGCAACTGGTCGTCATGGTCATGTGTCTTTCGCCTCTTCTTTCTTCCAGATATATTTTCATTGTTACCATTTCATCACTAATTCTCTCTACATGTTCCAACCATCTCAACTTAGACTGATAATTTATTTAAACGTAGATATTTGGACTGAAAAAAATTTGAATCCACCTTAGTTCGTATATGTTATCATATTCCTCTCCACATCCATTATTTTATAAGTCATGTTCGAGAGTGTTAAGTTTTATAACAATATTGTTAATCTTCATAATCTGTCATTTCCTTGTTTGACAGTTCAAACATGTTATTCAGTTATAATATTTTTATTGCGAACAATTTCCATATAGTCGACATAACGTGCGGAACTTCCATAATAAAAATGTTAAAAAGGACATTTGATTGTGTTACCAACCTACGAAATAAAAAAAATGGTGCGGGAATATTTACATGTATGAGGCCATAGATTTTATAATACATAAGTATAGACGGAGCACATCGTAACTTTTTAATAAAATAAAGTAAGCACTAACTTTTGACAGTTTGGTATGTATTTTTTTGTATTCAGGAAAACGGTAAATAATTCTTATTTCGTATGTTAACGACCATTGTACCTAAGCCTCGAAAAACCATCACAAATTGGGGTTAACTGGAAGTAATCGCAGTTCTGCGATAAGTTCGCCCTAGTGAACAACGTTTTATAATCTGTACTATGTCCATTTTTTATATATTTATATGTGTTTGTTGTTTACTTTAAGTTTAAATAAATAAGAACAAATTCAAACGAGTGGATAGAACGATTGGCTTGGCTTTCATAGACTTGCTAGCACTTGTGATAGAACCGATTGAGTGTCGGTTTTATGACAATCCACAACGAGGTTTGCGGATAGTGCTCGCGAAGTGTCTACACGTTTGTGCGTTTGTTAAGGCTTGGAGCTTGCGGCAAATGCCAAGCGTGTCGATCCGAGATTATTATAAGCATTATACGGTCTTTGGCTCGGTTTCCCTTAACCGCTTAGAAACTTTATCGAGCTCAAAATATTGCCAATTTCCATATTTTGTTATTGGATACATCATCCAATTGAAAATGTCAACGGGTCAAAAAATCTAGTCTCACATTTAACGGACGGTACTTTATCTAGGTAAATCAAATTTAAGTGTAAATCTGTGGGTTGGGGTATATAATAGTTTGGAATCAATTTCACACGAAAGAAACAGATTTTCATACGACATAATATTTTCTTGGTGAATACATTATGAAAATATCTTTAGCATGTTTTTGCGTTGAATCAGTTAAGTCCCAAATGTTATGACATGACCCAAATTCCTTTATCGTAATATCATTTGCATATGCTCGTATTTCCCTCACATTTGACTATTATCTATGGAGCATTTCAATTTTCTACAATACGAAATTCCTAGAAGCTTTTGTGAAGCTGAATTTCTGATTAGATGGTGTTATTTTCGTTCTAACGTATGAGTATTAATCTGTTAGTCAAAGGAATTTTGTATAAAGTTGCTTCTTAGTTTCACGTTATTATAATTATTATAAATTAAAGGCAGCCTCGTGAGGATACGTAAAATCAGAACTTTTAATAAGGGCAAATGTTTATTATTTGACTTGAATGATATTTACCAAATGGCAGGTTTTTTGCCATTGACAATCGCTCGATCAACCATTTTGTGAGAAAACTCTGATAAATTATTATACATTCGAGTTCTAACCTATTCTATCCCCTCACGCTACATCCTTTGCAGGGTATGCAGATAGAACAGATCGACAGACTATACAATCCTTACACATACTTTGTCCTTCCGTCACATTCTTGCAATTGGTCATGGTCATCTTCTACCCGCGAGTGGAATAATATCGTCGACCCATATTTTCTGTGGCCGACCTACTCCTCTTTTTTTATCCCCTGATCTCCAACTAAGAACTCTGGGTGTCCATCGCTTTGTCCCCTGTCTGGCAACATGACCCACCCACTGCCATTTTTGTTTAGCAACACGGTCCACTATGTCTACAACTTATTAAAAAATATTACTAGGAGGTATACACACACAGAAATTGTCATTTTCTTGTCCCATTTGAAAATTTATCAACGAAATAAAAATGAATGCCTACATTCTCCATATTGTAGGCCTGGAAACCCTTGGGCTTGTACATTCAGATGTTCCTTTTTTTAAGTCCTACTCCATTCATTCAGTCTCAGGTGTTTCAGTTGGCAAGAAGTAAAATAATCCATATATATTGTACTGATATTAAGATAGTAGTACAAGTTACATATTAGTGTAGCTTATAGTTCTATTCCAGTAGAGTAGATGATAGATGAGATAGAGAGAACGCTTGCCTCAGAACTGTTGACTTTAGTTATAATGAAACCTTTTATAAAACACAACCTCCTTCAATCTCCCCGTTTTGATGAAAGCTTTTTAAGTCTTGCCATAAGCTCCAACTCCAATCTACCCATCTAGTCATCAACACAACTGACTTCAGGAGATGAGTTTCCAGCCAGAAGAATTATTTATTATTCATCTTTCTTTTTACGTTATACAAACATAAACAAATGGCTCCATATTCTTCATTTCTCGTGAATGACGAGTGGTTGGAGATATCTTAAGAGCCATCATACAAAAAATAATAATTTATCGTAGGATATTCGAAATGAATAACAGAAAATGAGATACTTTACTTATTATATTTTTTTATACATATTCTATTACACTCTTCTGTACAAAGATGACAAGATCCATCTCTCCTATTGTAGAATTATTAATTACGAACTGTCGTAACTTTGATAATATTAGTTACTCTAAATATTTAATAGGTACAATATACGAATCGATAGTAAAAGGATGTAATTATCAAATATATAGCCATATCATATATCATAGAATCAAGATGAAAAGCGTATTTGTTGATATGACTGCTTTTGCTAACCAACTACGATTTACAGAAAATCAAACGATTCACAAAATGAATTCTGATGCTTCGAAATATATGAAAATATGTATTGAGCAGTGGCGGAGCTAGGGTTTTCACGTCAGGTAAGCCCAAGTATATAAAAAAAGGAAAATTTAAAAAATACATATGTGTAACGAAAAAATTTGTATGACTAAAATTTTTCGGAATTTCCTCCGTTAAATGCGGGTAAACGGCTAGTCTTATGAAAAAATGCAGCAAACCTTTTTTATAGAGAATTGATTAAGGATTCTTTTTGTCATTTACAGTTTTCTTCTATCTCTTACTGTTTTTCTAAAAATTGTGGAAAGCCGCATAGAGAAGGGGGGGGGGAGGAGAGGGGACACGTCAGATGGGGGTTCGGACAATTGATATTCTGAATACCCTACCCCAAGGTATTATCCTGCACAGGTTTCAAAAAATTAAAATATTGCCACCCGCATAATGACTGAACTATTCGGAATGACTGAGCTATTAGTAACTTTCCGATCAAGGACAAACTTAGTTTTTAACAAACCCGAAAAGAATAATAGGTATGTACCTACTAAGTACAAAATCTAAAAACTAATATTTAAAAACGCGCTTAAGTTTGCTATACATAATAAAAATTGTAGGTTCAAGGAGATGTGAAAGATAAAGAGACAAGTTTTTTGTAGCGTTCGATATATAACTCAAACTATCATCAACTGTCAAATCCTTATGAATGCAATTAATATAAACATTTTGCTCTTATTCATCTTTTTAAAAAAATAACGAAAAACCAACAAAAAAAGTTAATTGACCTGTGAAAAACCAGGAACCCATTTAGTTTTTTTTAAATAGAACGATTAAAAAACTGCCGACGAGATTTTATGACCTGACTGAGTGATTTCGGAGAGGTTATTAATTCAGTTTTTAGTTTTCAACTTACCCTGGTAAATAAAAACATCAATGCACTTTAATTCATCACAACTTACAACAAAAAGGTCACTCATTTTGCAGTAATAATAAACAAACACAAAACCAAAACAAAACAAAAAATTGTCAACAGTCAACTCAACAATTAATAAGACGCGAACGCGAATCAGCTGACTGCTTCCGTCTCGTTTCGTCATAAAAAAGCCTGCATGTGACGGAACTGGCAAGAACTAAAAATTGCGTTGAAATAATCAACTAAGAAAAAATATAACGACATCAGCGCCACTATCACGAGATAATTATCTCTAGCGACTTTTAAAAGCCTGCTTTTGCTGCCCATATGAACGACACAGTAACAATCTATACATACGTATAATATGAATGCATAAACTATACGGAAGACACTATTGTAATTTAATAGACAAGAGCGGGATAGACGATAAGCCAAAAAATCTTTGCTTTTCCCTTGAGATGATCGTGTAAGATCGGGAACCATTCGGAAATGCTCGTCTTTTAAGGGACCCAGTAGTACAGAAGAGATACGCATCTCTAGATTGTCGCTAGTAGTACGATCAATTTGTGGGCGCGGTAGATTTGAAATTATCTATGCGTAAATATTGAGTTTTTGGAAATATTTAAATATTTTTCAGGGTTTAAATTATATATTAGTCTTGGGTAAGCCCGGCTTATTTGCCTATATGAAAGTTCCGCTACCGGTATTGAGCAATTCGTTTTAAAAAAGAGACTCGCTTCGGTGTTTGAAGTTTTTGTTATGTGAAAAGGGCCATCACGCAAATCACACGATTACTCCACAGAACACTAACGTACTGCGAAGCACACTCCATTAAAACGTGCTCATATCTTACAGAAAGTGACCAAAACATTTCACCGAAAATTTCGCTCGCTCTGATTCAAATTTTGTAGTAGGTATTAATGTTGTTCTTCTTCGACGACTTAATATATTATATTTAGCCTTGGCGTCCATCAATCTTTGTCCCAACTCCTCAGGTCCCCATAGGCTCTAAAGAGCAAAAATTAAACATTTAATATTTACAAACAACAGGTTACGCTCTTGTATCAAATTTTATAATGGCATTAATATCTAATACTAGTATTTTTCAGGTTTTTCTGAAGCTCAGGGTTTGCAGATAATGAACATTACGTGTAACTCCAAAATGAATGTGAAAAGGGGTTTGAATCTGGAAGGTAAATGGGGGGTTTTAATTATTTTCCCCTTACGCAACTTTATGGAGATATATTGTCAAAACATTAGATTATATTTAAGTATAATATATTATGAGAAGAGTATAATAGGAAAATTATTATACTTTTCTTTTATCCCAAAGTGTCTCACGGTTTTATTTTGCAAGGTGTTAAAGAAAACATTATATTTTGTTTAGCAAAGGAGTTTTTTTTCACGCAATTGTTTTATTTTAATTAAGTAATTTACAAACATTGTTTGCACAGCAAGGATAGCGTAACTTCTTGTTTATTTATTTATTTATTTTTATTCATTAAACAAACAGACAGTAGTACAAAAAATAAAATAAATAAATAAATAAAAAAATCTTTATTGAAAAGAAAACATATCTTCCAAATGGCGGGTTTATATATTTTAATATCTGCCAACCAACCACTTGTGACATTAATTTGATGTACACATTACATACAGGTGTATGAAAAATAAGAAAAATATAAATAAATATGAAAATAATAATAATATATAGAATACTTATACATACATAAAAATACATATATAAATGTGGATGGGATGAAGGACAAGGAAGGAACCACGGGATTGTCAGTTAGATGGATTATTTAAGGAAAGGTAATGATGCCTCAGTTTACTTTTGAAAGAGAGAATAGTTGGAGCTAGTCTGATAGGAAGTGGAAGGTTATTCCATAGTCTAGCCGCGTGTGCAGTGAAAGATTTCTTGAAAAAATCTTAAATCTTAAAAAAAGTAACTAGTTAAGTATACCAATATTCTAATACACATCTACTACACAATCTACTACACATTTACGGCAAAGCCTTTAACAACAAAATGCCATCAAACTGTAGTGCAGTTTGGCAAATATTGGCATTGTAATTGAAAAAAAAAAATACAAAACAACTATGCGGCTCTTTTGAATGCCCTTGTCCAGTATCCACCTCATTTGCAAATATATCTTTCTCGTCAACCATAAAACGTACGAAGCTTTTAAATCCTTATAATAATATAAGAATACCAAACAGAAAAAAACAGTACATTGCAAATAATAAAGAAAATGCAATTGACGCCAAGGAAAGTCAAAACTCTTGGAAATACGTGTATAAACGTGTCGCCTTGACTTTCAGATCGTTTTTATGGTTTATATACATTGCTTGTTCGCATAAAAAATGGATATAAAAAGTTTTCATTGACTTAACAAATTTGGGTATAATGTATCTTTATGTTAGGAAGTTTCTACATAAGTTTCAGTATAATTTCTAGCTGAGTCATCTCCTCAAACAGCCATCGTGAGATGATTGATTTTAATGTAAAAGTCTATTTTTCTTTAGTAAGAATAATATTGTAATATTATATTAATATATTTACTTTTTCCATCAAACTTTACCCCAAAGTTGTCAGAAAGTTTCCACAAAGCTTAAACGTTTGTTTAGCAAAAGGTTCCAGAAAATATTGTCAAAGTAAAAATGACTTTTTTTTACCATAAAATAATTTTCTCTTACTACAAAAATACCCGGAGATGTAACAGTAAAAAAATGTTTAGCATTTTTAGTATTTTTTTGGCTGAGTTATTCTGCTGTAATGTTTAAATACTCGTAATTCTTAGTTATTATTTCAATACATAGTTTATACAGTGATATCGTAATGAGTTGACGGTTTTGAATCTATTAACCCAAATACACCTTTGTACACTTCACAATAAGCATGAAAAGCTTGTGTCGTGAAGTGGAGTAGAGGTCGGCATCTGGGATCGAACCTACTGCGACGTTTATCTCCAATCTGGTGGTACGTAGTTATAAATATAGTTTTCGGGCTTGATCGTGTTGTAGTAAACGATTGCTTCCTGAAAAATCCGTGAATAAGGCAACAGTAAGTTCGCTGAAACGTCGAAATAAATCATACATACATACATCTTCTTCCCCTTCTATCCTTGGCTGGGTCGGGGGCCCAAAGCATCTGTGTATCTTCGCCAGAGGCCCCTGTCACTTGCAGTCCAGGACCTTTGGCCACTCCAACTCTGAAAGAAATCATCAATATAATACGATTAAGCCTGAAAGCTCTTTAAATATCATGGACTAACCTTAAGAACTAATGGGAGTATACGTACTGAGTTCAAATCTCGCTTTGACTATATGTCCTACACCAGCTTATTGTGAAGTGCGCTGCAAAAGTATTTAGGTTTTTATCATGGATGTATAATACTTCTAGTAAACTGGATTCATCTCTTGGCCGACTATTGCGGTTCTAGGGGAAATGGCCAGTTAGGCAAAAGAAGCAAAATGGAGGATTTTCCATACTAAACGGGCTATAGGAAACTGCGGTTTTCACATGGATTTTTGATTTTCACTGTTCATATTTTAACTGAAAATTAATTATAGACATCATATTGACATAATTATAGGACCAAGGGATGTAAATAGTCCGTTAATCAGGATTTATAAGCATTTTTTTAACAGAGGAAACAGCGTACGATGGAAGTCAATTAAATAACTTTTATTTTATTGTCATTAATTACAACATAAATCAAACATTGCACAAAAATTCATAAATACATACACATTAGCTTTAAATAACAAAAAATATGAAAAAATAAATTCCTACATAATAAATGATATATTTAAAACGTCTTCACATCCGTGCAATATCATAATAAGTGATAGGCAACTACTGAAAACACATTTTTTCACAATTTTTTTTTCTTAAATTATGCAAAAGGTTTAATTCTTAAAGGGAAATCTGAAAAAAGAATAAGAAAAATAAATAAAAGTAATTTAATTTACTTCCATCGTGTGCCGTTTCCTGTGTTATAAAATTGCTCATAAATTCTGATTAATGGACTATTTACATCCCTTGGTCCTTTAATTATGACAATGTGATGTCTATAATTCATTTTCGGTTAAAATATAAACAGTTAAAATCAAAAATCCATGTGAAAACCGCAGTTTCCTATAGCCCGTTTAGTATGGAAAATCCTCAATTTTGCTTCTTTTGCCTAACTGGCCATTTTCCCCAGAATCGTACAGAATGTATAGACAAACAGCTAAGTTTTGCATCCAGTTTACTAGAATAGTATTATAGATCCATGGTTTTTATACACAAAAAGTGGAACAGTGTCTTCTAGTGGAGTTCTCATAAATTTTTCGAGCAATAATTGCGGTACACAATATCCTTGTCTCGCTTTAGTACTGCCGAAATAATTGGATCCGAACTGGCCACGATAGATCCGGATACTTGCTCCATAAATGGGGCAAGAGGGACCATCCCCTTTGTGAATGTGGCCAGATCGAGACTGTTGACCATATGATAGAGAGGTGTCCTGATAAGAAGTTTGCAGGGGTTCTTGAGGAAATCCACAAGGTGACCCCAGGGGCAATAGATTACTTACGGAACATTGACGCGGATCTATGACTCCTAGATAACTTGCACAATGGTCGCATGCATATGAAAGAAGAAGAAGAATTGGTATACGAGTATACTGCGAAATAATGTTCTTTTCTATTATACTCGTACTTAACGGCTATCCACTCGTCTACGAGTGATCTCGGCCATCTTACAAGTTGGAGTGGTATTATGTTCAACAAAACAAATAGGAAGCAAATAAAAGGTGTAGGTACATATGCAGAAAGTCAAATTGTAGTATAAAATTCATCACATTATCGTATTTATTATTATCTTCACTTGAAACAACATCGCTGAAAAGAGTGTTTCAATAGTACGAATCGAAATAATGTTAATCAGAACGATTTGTACGAGTTGCCGCAATTATTGCTCGTGTGGGACCACATTTAGTTTGTTTCTGGCAAACTGTTTTCAACAAGTGTATAAAGGTTTACGTATTTTTATTTTTCAAAAAGGTTAAAAATTTGATGACACAAGTAGAATAATCCATTGTATATATTATAGGAATATGATATTATAGAAGCCATGGAAGATGTGCCGACTTTTTCTCCAAGTGTTGGTGGCTGGACACCCCTGCCTACAACTATGGGGCAGAGAGGCAGACTTTGGGCCACATTGTGACTGAGTGTGGCCTCCGAGCATACGAAGGGAGCTTCGATGACTTCCTATACCTGAATGAGCCAGCGACTGAATATATAAAAACGTTCAATTTAATTTCTGACGACCAAGCTTGCTTGTGAAATTTATCATTGCCCAATGCCCAACCTTCAAACTTTTTCATTTAAGGGATGTAATATACTTCTTTTGACCATACGATAAATAAATATAGGAATAGATATATGGTACAGAAAAATCCATTGGATAGATGTAACTTTTTATCTAGGAATGTTTTTTTAACCCGTAAAAGGTCGTTAGACCCACTCCGCCCGTTCAATTATCTACCCTCATATTACACAATGTTCAGTCAACAGATTTTAATCAGAAAGTTGTTCATTATTTTGTTTGTATTCTAAACATCAGTGACCGTTGAACGAAAAAGTATGGCAACATCACAGCTGGGCAGAAAAGCGTTAATCCGTTAATCGTTAATTAACGAAGTTAACATTTTGGTTTACGATTTAACGCTTTTCTCACCTCCAAAAATTGTTGACGGATTATTTAACTTCCGTTTCATCTTACTTCCGTTAATTAAGTCCATTAATATTTGATTGTTTGCATAGACATCATCCACTGGAGGCGCTGGCATTAGATAATCCAAGGGTTGTATGGGGTTATGTGTGGTATCGTATGTGGGTTGGGAGTTGAAAAAGAAATTTCACTTTGTTGGGAAACATCGCGATAGTGTAAATGTGATAGTAGTTGTACTTATGTAGTTCCATTTCATGCCATTTAACCGCGATTTTTTACATTACCGCTTTAACGGATTGACGATAACTGCTGTTAACTTTTTAGTTAACGGATTATCGATTAACGAAGTTGACTTTTTGATTAACGGTGCCCACCTCTGGGCAGCATATCCACAGGCAAGAGTTATGGGTTTTATTTGTACCACACCAAACCAATCTCTGTACAATACGAAATAAATTCTATACAGAGTGTTCGATAGATGGATACAGACCTGTTAAGAGGTTAGAGTAGAAGTCATTTGGAATTTTTTGAGACAAATTTAACTAGGTCCAAAATCAGATTTTTTGAGATATTTTGTTTTTAACGAAAAAACCTTAATTACTCAAGTCTTGACCCGATATTATCACAATGATGTTGGCTGGCAGAGATCGCAGTACTGCGATAAGCTCGCCCTAGTGAACAAATGTTATAATTTTATTTTAATGTTTACATATGTCTGTATCTTGTTCACCAAAAGTGTTAATAAATAAATAAGGAAAGATACCTACATGGTGCTTTATTCTTTTTGTTTAGTCTATTTAATTCATTAGTTTTAATCCGAAGAAACAAAAAAGATAAAAAGCATCAAAATCAAATGTCGAGAAATAGGTATTGCGACAAAGAGTTTCAACATTGGAAGGAATTTTTCTTAAGAAATAAGACACCTTTAAATTCATAAATCTAGAAAAAACTTTTCTGATTTTCTATAACAAAACATTATATTCATAAATCTAGGGTCGAATAACTCAAAAAGATCACATCACAATTTAAGCAAATTTACCATACAGATTGCATAGTAAACTGGGTATAGTTTTACTTACTCCTAAATGATGTCCATTTATTTATAGTCTAGTGTTGAAAAGCCTACATAAAATTGATACATAGTATACGTGCTGCAGGCAAAGTTTTAACCGCTACGTTTGCCTTTTTTGACCATCACGAACTTTTCTGCCTTTTGAGAAGAGTACATACCTACCTATATATTTATTATTAAGGGTTTGGTACCAAGAATGACGTCACAGTCATTTCCCACGGCATTAAGGTTCAAAATCGCGTGAACAATCGCATGATAAAATGGTAAAAATAGCTTTTTTTCCATTTTGGGGTTAATTTTGCGTCCACAAATAAACTTTTACGGTTATTCCCTAGATTTTAAGGCGTATTATCAGTACAAACAAAATATAATCCGCGATTTTCGGGAAACGAGTTTCCGTCTTTCGGAAAAAAGATCAGAGGTTTTTTTCAATATTTTTTTTTGAGAAATCTATACAATTATAAAAAATCTTTTACGGTTATTCCCTAGATAAATGTTCAATGCATCTACCCTATTTGTTCCAAAGCATATTTAGTAACGGTTGTCGAGATATAAGGTCTCCCGTTTTTAGAATTTTTGAAATGTCGGTATGCATACTCTTAATGTAGTGTTTAGTTTTCCTGTTTACCATAATATTATTTTATGGTTTAGGTTGGTAGTGTCTGTTGTATATTACCGGTACTATGATCGGAACACTATAATTTGCTGATCGAAGGAAAACTTGATCACTTTTTTCCTGTTTTTAGTATTTTTCTATAGGGGTTTTGGTATAGTTAAAAACCATAAACCGATTTTATGCTGAATCTGTTTTTAATTTAGTATATCATAAGTGTTTTTAGTTTTTTCCAAATATATAGAGATAATTAAATATAGACAGAAACATTCGTGTACTATAAATGAGCCAAAATTCACGGGTATCTTTATTATTATTATTATTTCGTATGGTTTCTGCCACCTTCGGACGGCAACGTCAGAAGATAAGAGAATTATGCTATCTGTTACATGAGACATGTACCCTACAGAGCAACATCCAGGCTTTTAAGCCATTTAAGAGGATATCTGCATATGGTCCAGGGAATGCTCTCAGAGAACAGTCTTATAATATAATGTCAAAACCTTTATTAAACCGTTGAAAATAAGTGACATAAAAAAACTGTAAATATATTGATGTTAGTTATTTAATTAACATTTATTTTGTGATAAGTTACGAGTAGCTGTTGTAAATCGTCTAGGCATACTACAATTTTAAGTATTACTGTTTTTAATGTCAAATTACATTAGAGCAGTATGTAGTTTTGTCCTCCTTGCCTACTCAGCAGGGGACGCGGCATGAGGGGATAGATGGAGAGATTGAAAAACATATTTGTTGGTATATCTATTCATGTGTTATTTTTTTACTTGGGCTTCGCTACCTACAGAAACCTGGTAATAAATACATGAATTTCAGGTTATATTTGCAAACTTTTCAGGCACAAGTTTGTATATGAGAAGTGGATACTTTTCGTCATTCTATAATAATATAATAAGAATACTTCAACAATTCTTCAGGAAATGTATGATCGAAAGTCTGCAAGTTTTATAAGAAGAATTGTTCAACATTATAAAATATTTTCTTTCTTAATTATATTTTCTCCTCGAAATTGGAGAATTTATTCAACAAAACTAAACAAGAGAAAATATACAATAATGAAATAAAATCTAAAGTCATATATTAATCCAAAATAGACACCATAATTTATTAGATAAAATGTTCTAACTGTATGACGAATTGCATGAATGTGAGGAAAGCCAGTCAGTCTGGCGACCTACTGTTCACTTTGCATACCCCGCGAGGGACGCCACATGAGGGCATAGAAAATAATAGAACATAAGAATTCTAAGAGTACGTACGTCCTCAATTTTCAGTCATTTAACTATACAAAATAAAAATGAGAGCTTTTTAAAAAAAATCTTTTAAAATTGTGATTTTTTAAAGATAAATTATGATATTGTACTTTTTATGTGTAGGAAATAGAACATATTACAAAAAATTGTAAGTATTTCCGTGAAAAACGGTTTATTAAATAATAAACAATTAGTTCAAAGTCAGTGCACAGCCTTTTTTGTCAGAGGTACAGAAAATTTGACAATGTCCGGTAATATACATGAAATATTCATAGTAAGTACATATTATTACCAGTTTGTAAAACTTTCATAAGACGTTTTTCAGCTTTTCACGATTCAAAGTGAAAGTCACATTATTCAAATTTTGTGTGTGTTTTTGGACGTATCATTCACTGACTACCCCATTATTGAGATATACCGTACCTTCATACTCGTATATCGATATTATCTACAGATACGAAATAATTTGCGAATTATTATTCATATTATGCTTTAAAAAGTGTAGTCTGTTCAGAAATTTGACTATTTTCTAGGTACATCATATTACCGCATATTGTTTTGTTGTTCTGAAAAAATATTAATGTTATGTGTGGTTAAATATAGAGTACATTGTTTCTATATAAAATAACAATAATAGTATATCATAATACTATGCGAAATTATGTTTTTAGAAATCCCACATAAATATTTGTGTTTTTGTTTGCGTTGTTTAATGGATCGCAAACACTTCTGGATGGGTTCCAAGAAATCAAGTCGCATGGGTAAGTGAGGTGTACTTACTCATAACTGTGTACTAGACAGACAACTATCATATCATACAGTAATATCATTCTCAACAGTTGTTACATACGAGTACATTTTACGTATCAATTTGTCTAGAAACTGTTGTACAAAGGCGTCAGTCAAATGGGGAATTATGATAATTTTTCTCAATAGAACTGACATCGACAGATATATACTCGTATATAATATGCTAAAGTTGCATCGGGTAAATGTGGCTACTGACTTTTGTTTCTCTTGAAAGAAAATGTATTGATAATATTGCAATTCTATGCAATAACAGTGCGCAAAAGTATTCAGTTATAATTGAAACTGAGCACCTCCTGGCCTGCCCAATGGCTCCTGGGCGGTGCACATGGGAGAGCCTCGCGGATCGCTCTCCCTTGGACGATGACACAGGAGAGGTTGTGGCTCTCTGGGAGCGGAGGGGGATCTAATGAGTGCTGAGCGACACGATAAGAAGAAGAATTGAAACATATGATAAGGTTGGTATTTTCACCAACTTCCATCCTGAGATTTTATCAATACGTGCCCATTAAAGCCGGCTGTTATTTATTTCGATTACAGACTAAAACAACCGATCATATGGTAATCTACCTACCAAAGAAGCAGTTAAATTTATGCTAGAATTTTCATTGGATTGGCCAAGGATAGTATGTTTAAAATACCAAAGATATTTAAGGTAAACAAAATATATAATTATCGGTAGTTACGTAATTAATTGATTATTTTTTTAAGTATTTTCGTAGATTTTAGATATTATCGGATAAAATAGGTATAAGAGAAAATTCTCAAAACACCACTAAGAGTTTACAGTCGAACCAACTAGTAAAATTTATCTCAACGTTAAGTGTGCAGAGGATTTAATGAGAGTGATAACCGATACCTTAGCAACTGCTTTATTAGATACCTGTGCGAATTTCGACAATAATTGCAGCATTTTATAGTTTTTAAGATAGACTTGCTTGTAGTACATCTGCAGTAACTAATTATATCAAAAACATACAAACTATAAGGGCTTGGTACCAAGAATGACGTCACAGTCATTTCCCACGGCATTAAGGTTCAAAATCGCGTGAACACAATCGCATGATAAAATGGTAGAAATAGCGTTTTTTTTTTTCATTTTTTGGGGTTAATTTTGCGTCTATCATAAAACTTTTACGGGTATTCCCAATATTTTAATGCATACTATAAGTACAAAAAAAATATTACTCCGCGACTTTCGGGAAACACGTTTCCGTCTTTCGTAAAAAAGATCAGAGGTCTTTTTCAAAAAAAATCTGACAAATCTATTCAAAATATAAAAAATCTTTTACGGTTATTCCCTTAATAAATGTTCAATGCATCTACCCTATTTTGTTCCAAAGTATATTTAGTAACGGTTGTCGAGATATAAGGTCTCCCGTTTTTAGAAATTTTTGAAAAGTCGGCATGCATACTCTTAAGATTGATTTGGTTGTAGTACATTAGTACCTAATTATATCAAAAACATACAAACTATTACTGGTAGGGATTAACCTAATATTATTCTTCACAGAACTTCTTCACGTGACAGTGATGGTCTTATCACTTACTTACACAATGAATGGGAAACATTTCCTTCAGCCTTTGTATAATACGAGTATATTTCCACATCCTCGGAGTTGATTCTAAGCCATTACCACTTTATGGCTCGACTATTACCAACACATTAAGGTGAAGAAGCGTTCGTTTTTTCGATTGTCGGCAAAGTAAAGTATCTGGTTTTATACTAATATGCAAACTAAGAAATTTCAATTCACAGTAATCATTCTAATGCCTACCTAATTACTAGGTATAGTATTGGGTATTTCTTATTAATCATCATATCATCATCATCAGCCCGCGGTTGCCCACTGCAGGACATAGGCCTCCCCTCTCCTCCTCCACTTCTCCCGCTCCTGTGTGCGATTCCCATCCACTGGGGTCCGGCAAACCTCTTGATATCGTCTACCCATCTGGTAGGTAGTTGCCCTTGTGGTCTTTTGTCGCCTCTTGGTCTCCAGTCTAGCAGTCTCCTCGTCCGTCTGTTGTCCTGCATTCTTATCAATACAAAATGTAAGTTATCAGAACATGTAAAAAAGACAAACTCAAATGTAACGCACGTTTTCATAGTCGTTGTTAAAGGTTTACGTGATTAGGTGTTCAATGTTCATTGTTTCGAGCTTTCGACATTTTTACAAGGGCCAACTTGAATCTAGCATCTCAGTTTTTAAGATGCTTCCAATGCTCTTGGCGTGACATTGCTATAAATCATATAAAAATATAATATAAACATTCTTAAGTATTTATGTGTCTCAATAGATAGATATACAGCGATTGATGGATTTTATATCAGGCTGATAACTGGTCCTTGGCTTCTACTACTACTGGTAGAAAACCTGACATTGAAAAAATATTGTTGACAATCTGTTCTTTTTCTTATGTACTTTTAGGATAAAGATGTCTTCACTCTGATTAATTGTCAATCCCGATACAGGTCATAACCTAGTGGGGTTGGCAATTACATACTATACTGTGATGTGTTTTTTTATTAACATGGCAATGTATTATGTGATTTACAATATAAGGTACATGTTGTTTCATCGACGATAATGTATCGACGATAGTGTATGTATTGTTGTATGTATTATTTGTGTAATTACAATGTTGAGAAAATATAAATAAAAAAAAACTATTTTTCGCTTCCATAAAGTACAGTATCCGTGTTTATTTAATACTTATAATTAGATACAGGCTTTCCATTCTAACACTTTTCTTTCTTTTTATCATGTAAACGTCATACGCGATCAAATTTAGGGATATCGTTTTACAAATCACGTCGCCAAAATTGACTGAAAAGTTTGATGTAATATTGAATGATTGAAGTAATTTTTCCCAAGTAAAATATATTAGGTATTTGTGGAGGTTTGTAGCGAACAAACGAATTGATTTGTAATATTAGTAATTTTTCATCGAAGTTGTGCTCCTAATTTTTGTACGAAAAATTTACCAAGTACTTATTAAATTTTTTGGTCATTTAGTAAAAAAACTCTGCTGTATTGTTTAATAGTGGAATAATTTTTCATTATCATAATTTTTTAATTAAAATACAGACAGCCTTGAGTGTATATAGCAATTATGCTAATTTTATTGAATATTTTTTGCTGCGTTTAATTTTACGAGGACGATAAACGGAGACAAGAAAATCAAGATCAAATTAAAATAATCAAACATGTTAACTGAGTACAATTTATCTTCGCTCCATATAAATATCCATAGACCATGTCCACATTCGCTCTCTACCTGGATGACCGACTTTTTAGATGTTGCTCTCTATATTCTGACATAAAGCGAAAAAAAACTTTTGTTCTGGCTTTCCTTTTACAAGAATCCACTCCTCGTCTCATTAGAAGAGACAAGTCTTGCAATATCTTCTCTCTGGCTACCCCGCGAAGGACGCGGCGTGAATGAATAGAATGGTAATGAATAAAAATCTGCAGAGTTTTAACATCTACATATTTATATTATATTAGTAATTATATACTATACTGTGTACAAATGTATTGATCATCTTATACACAGAGATCTTAATTTTTCAAAATTATTTTTTAGGTATAAAAAATGCATAATGTCATTACTATGTAAGAATACCTACGCATTCTATTTATTCAGAGTGAGATAATTATTATTTGAAGATGGTTGTAATAGAAGATTATAAGAGGTCGTTGAAAAAGGTTTAATATTCTACTTAGGAGTAAAACAGAAAGGCGCTTCGTGTATGTGTATGAGCAATATCCATTATCATATCCATGAACATAATGGTAATTTTCTAATCTCGCAAACACGGTTATACTTAGAGCATGTAAGAATGGTAAACAAAATGTTTCATACCATTTTCAGCACACTTTTGATGAGTAAAAAATGTAATTAGGTACGAGTATGCGTGCTTTTAAAACATGGATAAATGATGATGATGATCTAGTCGGGTATTTTTTTAGAAATTAATTGAAAAAGGTCTTAATTAACTTTCGATTTCATAGATGGTTCATGAAAAACTAATATTCTGTTTAAAATACACGAGTTGACTTTTATTGTACACGCCTTAGCCCGAAATCCGACTGCTAAAAATATAACGCTTGGACCGCCCATTGCGGGTAAACTGCTAGTCCTACAAAAAAATGTACAGAACATGTTTTGTAAATAATTTAGTAAAGATTGTTTTCGTCATTACTAGAAGTCCTATATCCAACAATGGATCTGAGAAGATGCGAAAGAACAAAGAATATGATAATCTGTTGTGAGACTTTCAATCAGATCAAAAAAACTACTATACTACTCAGAAAGCACAATAATTGTAGTCGACAAAATTGTAAAACTCTAAGATTTAAGGGCTTAGCACCAAGAATGACGTCACAGTCTTTTCCCACGGCATTAAGGTTCAAAATCGCGTGACAGTCGTATGATAAAATGGTAAAAATAGCGTTTTTACATTTTTTGGGGTTAATTTTGCGTCTATCAAAAAACTTTTAGTTATTCCCTACATTTTAATGCATGTTATCAGTCCAAAAAAGAATTTTACTCCGCGACTTTCGGGAAACGAGTTTCCGTCTTTCGGAAAAAAGATCAGGTGTTTTTCAATTTTTTTTTTTTTTGAGAAATCTATACAAGATATAAAAAATATTTTACGGTTATTCCTTAGATAAATGTTCAATTCATCTACCCTATTTTGTTACAAAGCATATTTAGTAACGGCTGTCGAGATATAAGGTCTCCCGTTTTTAGAAAACTTTGAAATGTCGGTATGCATACTCTTAAATAGCAATGTCGAACAAATAAATCAGACAAAATCCATTTGGAAAATGATAAATAGTTGCAATACACATTTAAAAAGGAGGCAACTCAGCACAATGAAGCTTTTATATTAATCACTCTATTGAGATATTTTAATATATTTAATGTTCCCATGCACTCTTCTTGTATTCTTGTATAGACAGCATTAAAACTATCTTGGCTGACCTCATGACTTCCAGTCCAACTACTCTGAACTCCATTCCAATATAATATCTAAATATTTACCAACATTACATGTTTATTGTGAAATTTTACGGAGCTACAAGTAAAAATCTATGTATCTATACCATGGGCGTCGTCCGGGGGGGCAGGGGGGCAGTTGCTCCCTAGAGATTGAGATAGGTATTTACTTTTTCATGCTAAATGATAAAACCTCTCAAAAATCACATTATAATCGCACGTTTTCTCATCATATCATAAATTTTCAAAAATCAGTATGAAAATCCATTAAAATACAATTGTTTCATAAAAAAAATTTCCTGCGGCGCTCATTTTTATTGCTTTTCATAAAAATCATACTATTGTGCAAAGTATTATGTGCATTTTCAAATAATCCAAACCACATCACGACGTCCTTCACTATGTCTCACAAAAAAAATTCGCCTGCGGTGCTATTTACGCGTTTTTTATGCTATATAATTTTTGTTGCTACCCCTGGTTCCGAGGCTGGCGACACCCATGATCTATACCCTCACGCCACGTCCCTTGCAGGATAGGTAGAGAGGGCAGAGCGCCAGATAGCCCTATCATTACACACACCCCTAGCCTCCGTCACATTCATGCAATTTGTCATAAAAAAACAAAGTGTCAGTAAAAATGTAAAAGAGTTTGTCTTTTATCTAAATTTTTCAAAACGTATTAACTTTACGAGGTAGAAATATCAGAGACAATTAATGTAAGTAAATTAGTATGACATTTCATGATTTTGGGATATACCTAAAATATTTTAGGTATGGAACCGGAATTTATCTGCATTGCACAGACGGAAATACATTACAGTTTTTTCCCTTAACAGAGACGAGAGGCATCCTCATTCACATAATGTAGCGTTACATGAACTCCCTTGGGGAGGAAGCAGGATGGGTGTTCCGACGCTTACGAGTCGGCCAGCTGTAGCATATATGCAACTTCCAAAAATTACACAATTGACAGCAGGATGTGGTGGAATGGTTAAACGTTGCCATGGGCATAAAGTGATCACGAGGGAGTTCACATAACGCTATATTATGTGAATGAAGGTGCCTCTCGTCTCTGTTGAGGGAAAAAACTGTAAAGTACATTTCGCTTGACTCTACACTTTCTTCATAACTGGATCCGTTCTTGTTCATCAATGGCTTAATGTGTGGCAGGTGTGGTCAGCTTCAATATACCATATAAAAACGTGTATCAAAAATGACAAGTTGATCGACATCAATTACGTACGCATGTGAACCGCAGAGTGCAATGATTTTTATAACAAGTTTTATACAGAATAAAAACCAGAACAAAACAATCCAATGTAGGTATTTTATATCTGGCAACTTTTCGTTATTATTTTTCTTATAAGGACTACACACCCGTTCGCTGCGTCCAAATTAGGGCATAATTATTCGACATTTTTGGAAGTTAATACGATATTGAAATTTCGGTATTAAGGTCTCTTAATTTCGGCATTGAAATACTGTAAGAATATTTCCGAGGTTCCGGAGTTGGCAAATTTCGGAATACACGCCCTGGTCCAAGTGACAGGTGATTCATTATAATAAAGAGAACACCATTATTTATATTTTTAATATAACATTCCCTGTGCATTAAGGACCATAAGATATAGAATATTAATTGAATACAACTTTATTTGACGTGAATGTAACTGGAATTTTGCACACATTGTATGTAGTTTGGTAATATTTTTAATTGAGTAAATCCAAGTACGGGTTGTATCTAGGGCCGCCACCTTTGTAAGAGCGTAGGCCCGGAAATTTTGGGAAAAACGAATAATTATGGTTTGTAAAAAAGTTGATGAACTTTTTTTTTTTGCTCAACACTTTACTAACCCGTAGATGTAGTATGCTGATCCGGAGCCCCAGTCTTACTATCGGGTAGTTTTTTTTTAGTCATGACAAATATTCTGACTCGGAGATATGTACATTATGCTAACCCGGAGCCCGGAGAACACCGCTCAAACCCGTAGACTCCGGGTCAAACCCGGAGAGGTGGCAGCCCTAGTTGTACCTATATTCACCTTGCCGAAAGCTAGAACATCAGATGTTTTTTCTTTGTGGCAGGTGCACTAATTTTCACACTTTGCGACATCCTATAGGTAGATTGGGTAATAGGTATGGACATATCTCTAGAACTAAATGACAGTTATTATGGATTTTGTTGTAGACGAACCTATCTATCTACAAAGATTTTTTTTATCTTGGATACATTTCTCAAAATAAATTTAAAAACACCCCTGATCTTATTTCCGAAAGACGGAAACTCGTTTCCCGAAAGTCGCTGAGTATTTTTTTCTCTTGTACTGATAATGTGCATTAAAATCTAAGGAATAACCGTAAAAGTTTTTTGATAGACGCAAAACTAACCCCAAAAAATGAAAAAAAACGCTATTTTTACTATTTCATCATGCGATTGTTCACGCAATTTTGAACCTTGCCGTGGGAAATGACCGTGACGTCATTCTTGGTACCAAGCCCTTAAGGAATCAAACTCCTCATAAATCAGTACTAGATCTTATATGATTTATATTACATACCTTAACATACCTAAGTTTCTCTGAAAATCTTATAGTAAATTCATTACTGATATACTTACTGCTCTATGGATTGTGTGCCTACAGGGAAACACATAATAAACTCCATACCTATAATAGACTATAGTTCTGTGAAATGTGAAGTTCATACAAAAATATTTACAACGTGTAGTACTCCTACGAGTATGTGAGGTTTTGAATACAATGGAAAATATTTGCAACATTGTAGGGACCGCATTGTGCAAGTAATGTATTGTAATGTACTCACACTTTAACTACTAATACACACATATTTGCAAGTTACGAGCCGAGTTACTCGAATGCATTGTAACATTCGCATAGGTACCGTTCCATATAAAATTTGGTACCGTAAGCCTAAGCTACATTTACATTTGAGCATTTCTTTTGTTCGAAAATTGAGTACGAAATGGTAGCACTAAGCACACACAACAACACCTAGTTGTAAGATTGTGTTTAAATATAGTTTCTTCTTCTTCTTCCTCTTGTCGGGTGACCTGTTTTTGACGGCGGGCTGTCTTGGGATGAGGAGGACCAGCTGTCCTTCCATCTCTTGGGTGGCCTTCCGGGTAATCTTCTTCCGGCGGGGTATTCCGTTTTGACTATCTTTGCAAGTCTGGTGTCATCCATTCGGTCGACATGGTCCCTCCAGAAGCGTCTTCTACTTCTCCCCCACCTTACTATATCCTCGACATCGCAATCAGAGCGAATAGTCTCATTTCTGATCCTATCTCTTAGTGTTCTGCCCGCGATGGATCGTAGGGTTTTCATCTCCTACATATAGTTTACACACACTTGTATCTTGTATACTTGTCTTGTGACTTGAAAATTTCGTTGATGGTTTTATTGGTAATATTTATTACTAACTTTATCTATCTACAAAAAAAAACGGTTTATGAACATGGTACTGAACTATTTAGGGACTATTTCTAACACCTTCAGTGAAATTTTTAAGTTTCCATAGTGTAAGTATACCTTGCTTACATTCGTACAAGTACAAACTTGGACAAGTAAAAGTATCGATATTTTGTTCACGCCACAATGCGAATTATTGTACGAAAGTTCAGCGCAAGTTTTTATATGTGCAAAGTGCTAACATAAATCACTGGTGTCAAACAACTGACTCAAGTAAAATGCACAGTATTTGTAGTGTTATATTATACAGATATTGAGCTTTCACTTGATGTTAATAAGTTTTAAAGATTTGCATCTAAATCACCTCCGCAAATCAAGAATATAACGTGCGATAAGTGAGTGTGTGAGCGAGATTGAATATGGGTGTGTGAGACGACCGGAATGAACTTATATGTTTTAATTTAACTGTGGCGCATGCTTGTGGGTGACAGCTGAATTATGAATGGACTAATTGTCTTATCTACATGTTTTTACTTATATCTATAGTTGTTGTCTGTTTTGTGCTTTTGTTTGTAAAAAAAAATCAAAAATATGTAACAAAGTGTTTACATTATGTGACTTATTTAATTGTAGAAAAATGCATAATATAAATGGGGCTTTATTTTATTAGCGGCCCTCTGTAGTGTTTGATTTTAATAAGGTTTCAATCCGCAGAAATTAAAGTAAGCTCGGAGATGCCTGAAGCCAAAATAATAAGTAAATATTACAATGCAAAATGCACCGTAATATTTTGTATAGAAGACGTCGTTACAGCCGAATACACCTTTTGTATGTTAAAAGTTTAATGACTATAATGAGAATAAAAAACGTTAATATTTTGTATCATCAAGACTTTTATTCACTGTCCAACAGTGGAAATGCTTCGGGCACAACATATATATAGGTGATTCCATGGGCATCGTCAGGGGGAGAGGCAGGGGGGTAGCTGCCCCTCCTAAAGATTGGAATAGGTATATATTTTCTCATACTAAATGATAAAACCTCACAAAATATCACATTATTCCCAGACGTTTTCTCATCATAACATTTTTAAAACCTATATAGGTATTATTTCGAAAATTTATCAAATAAACCAAACCATTGTATGATCTTCTTAACTACGTCACACAAAAAAAATTCGCCTGCGGCGATATTTGCGCTTTGTTCGTGCTATATCAAATTTTTAAATTTTTGTTGCCTCTCCAAGCTCCGGGGCTGGCGACGCCCATGGGTGATGATTTTATATTTCTACTTGCTGAATTCGAAAACATCCATAAAAATAACCTATAAGCCTTTGTTTTGGAGATGAAGTGATTGTAGGCTCAGATATATTGCCATATATAAAACACATGCATTATCATGCCTGAAATAACTGTATTTAGAAAATTCTTACAATATCGAATGATGGTGCCTTTAAGGTAATAATTACCGATATTAGAATTTTGCATATTCATGTGCAAATTTGCCGTCAAATTTAATTTATTTAAATTAGGCATATCTATATCTGATAATACCAATAGGATTATATAATTACATTACCTAATTATTATAAAAAAATGCCTACTTGATTGTTAAAGTTCATGCATAGGTCTTTTCTATATTTTTTCGTGTTCGGTTCTCGTGTTCGCATGAGTTTGGTTTGAGCATATAGTACTTGTGTGTACCCCAAAGAGCATTGAAGTGAGAGAAATTGCATTGAATTTTTAATTCTGCTAATGTATAAGATTACATAAAGAATCATGATGCTCTGCAATATATAATTATAATAAAATTAATGTACACTATTATAATGATTAATTATAAAGATTACGAGAAAAAATTAGGGCTTGTATTACCTTCCTATAAACGATAAAAATGTGAAACGCACGACCGGTTTCTTGAGTGTCAGAACTTGTATCATCAGATGCTCATTATATTGTCATTTGCATGTAACCAAGCACCTGTTGATGAAAGTTCCGTCGTTTACGAAAGCTGTCGAGCATTGCACTCAGTAGACACATTAAAAAAGTTTGTGCTTTAAGAGTATCAAATTTCTTTTGGAAACACAGGAAAATTACATATATCTACCTATGTAGAACTATTAAAATAATAAATGAGGGAAAATAGTTTGTCGGAACCCTGAGAGTGATTATGTAGTGCGGAGTGGAATTAGTTATTAAAACTGTGAAACAATAAACAAGATTTTAAAAAAGCCTTGCACAATAAAGCAAGGCAGTGCAGTGAACTCAACCAAAAAAAAAAAACCTATGTAGGTTCATAGCTGTGTAAAATTAGATCACAGGTTAAAATTATGTAGTGAAGTAAAATAACCTTCAAAAAGTCGTTAAAATGAATTTACTGTAGAGACCTTATATTATGTGTCTACGTATCGCAGGTTCGCCCTAGTGAACAATCTTGTATGATTTATAATACGCCGCGTCCCTTGCGGAGTATAGAGAGAGGACAGATCTCCAGATTTTCCTATCCTCACACACACCTTGCTTCCGTCACATTCATACATACAATTCGTCGAATACACTCTACGTGGAAAACGTATAGTCGACATGGTCGAGCCATGTGGTTCTTGGACGGCTGAGCTTCCGGACTTAAATATTAGTATTATGTTTCGCAGCTATCCACTCGTCTGCGAGTGATCTTATCCCACGGACTTAAGTACCTAATTCAGTTCATATTAAGTATCGTTTGACTCACCAGTCTCTCCATGGGCGTCGCCAGCCTCGGAGCTGGGGAAGGGCAACAAAAATATTGAAAAATTATACTTCATAAAAAACGCGACATAGTGAAGAAGGCCTTGTTGTGATTTCTTTATTTAAAAATGTATGTAACACTTTGCACAAAAAATTATTTTTATAAAAAAAGTAATAAAAATAGCCCCGCAGGCAATCTTTTTTTGAAACTGATGGATTTTCATTCTAATTTTAGAAAATTTTTGATATGATGAGAAAATTTGTGGTAGTATTGTGATTTTTTGTGAGATTTTATCATTTAGTATGAAAAATTTCCAATCTCTAAGGGGGGCGCCCCTTGCCCCCCTGACGACGTCCATGAGTCTCTCTAGTATCATTTGACTCATCAGACACTACATAATATGAATTATGAATAGATATTTATGAATCTAATGGGATTTATGCTCCCAAATAAGTCCAACAAGGGCGCCAAGTGTGCTAATTCATGCGCGAATTGTAGCGCCGGTTTTATTACATATGGGAATATTCGTACATACCATCATGTAGGAGTGGGAGTCGTACTTTGATGATACAAAAAAATGATACAGGTAAAGTATCAAATGCTAACATTCTATACTTTGACTAGTTTTGCTTTTCTTCTTCCTCGGATATTTCGGTCGTATGGTCCGTCCTGGGATGATTTTGGGTCTATGTGTCCTTCCACCTCTTTGGCGGTCTTTTTTTTTAAATTTAAAATGAATCTTGGCTTATCGAAATAAACCCAAATACATCTTTGTACACTTCACAGAAAGCTAAAAAGCTTGTGTTGTGAAGTGGAGTAAGTCGGGGATTTAACCCGAGCTCACCGGATTACCACTCTAGCGCGTTACCAACCAGGCTACCGACCACCTCAACTTTACTGGTAGTCTTCTCCCGGTAGGGTTTTCAGCCTTGTCATTTTTTGGTCTCGTGGTCATGGTCTCTCTAGAAGTGTTTACTATTTCTTCCCAACCATACTATATCCTCAACATCGCAGACAGATCGAATTGTCCCATTACTGATCCTATCTCATTTCTGTCCGCGATATATTGCAGGGTTTTCATTATTAGCACACTAATGCTGGATTTCGCCAACGTTTAAGGTGAGGAATGGCGAATATAGGAGCCACCCATCATAATATTCCATACAAAATTTGAAACAGGTGGTTCCTTTCTTTGCTATTTTTTGCTCACCTAAAAAGTTTGTGAAATTCAGCATAAGAAGGCTAGGTAGTTAATACTACTTATTTATTCTTTAACCCTCTCACTACCACTGTCCCTGCTGGAGATAAAATAAATGAAATCCATCTAAAGCAAATTTTCATCCTTAATCCATGGTAAGTACAGAATGTTTATTGTCTATGACTAAATATGTTTTACCAGTAAATAACTACCAGTGTCTTCCGTGGAGGACATGGGGCTAAGTCCTAAAAAGAGAAAGGTATTTTTTGTTCTAAATTAATATAAACATACATATATAGATATCAAATCCATAGTCAAAAGATTCTATAACCCTTCTATTATATTCTGGTAGTGAGAGGATGGTGAGAGGGTTAAACTCTATACACTACCCTCATTACATCGAATCACTGAAGACCTAGGAGTTGCATTGAACGACAGATATTTTGTATTTTATCGCAACAAACTATGAAGTGCTTGGTTAGGAATTCAACAGATTGCCTGAGCAGTGTTTTAAGTTTTTATTTCGCGCTGTTGACGTCGAGTTGATATGATATTGTATTCACATTCACATGTGAAGAGAATAATATGCATAAAGTGCTTTATATGGTTGTCAGCTAACCAACATGTGTTGTATGATGCATTCATCCCATTACTATTATAGTATAAAACTATACAACACTTTGCATTCGTTGAGGAGTAGGGAATGCAATCCCGATCCCGCGGGATCTCGATCTCGCGAGATCTCGAGTCATTTTTCGAGATCAATCCCGAAGCATAATTTGACGAGATCTCGTTCGAGATCGACGGGATATTGGGCTCACGCTAGTGCCAACCAGTGTTGAATCAAAGAGGGCATTTTCAGCTGCTGGGTACATAGCGAATGACATAAGATGCCGTTTATCAGACAGCACCCTCAATGTTCTTTGTTTTTTAAGAAGTTATTTCCAAAATCACCGCTAGAACTAAATTTTTCCCAGTTTTCTTTTATTGTTTTTGTTGATGTTATATATTTAAGGATAAAGTTTTTTTTCTTTCAATGAATATTTTGTCTTCATTAACCTCATAATTACAAATTAACAACCAATCAGCTTCCATCGCTTTTTGGTCATCCGAATTTAACAATATTTTTTGAAAACCATACGGGATCTCTACTGGGGCCGCTTCACGCTCGGCGACCCTCCACGAGTTTTGTGTGAATGAGTAAAAGGACGTACGGACGAGGTGATTGTCTTGAACTGTATACGTAACCGACGGTTAACGCCTTTTTACTCATTCGCGCGGGACTCGTGGAAGGTCGGACAGCATGTGGATGAGGCATAAAATGCAGGCATCTCGCGAGATTGTAATTTCAAACCTCACGAGATCTCGAATTTGCAATCTCGGGTCGAGATTGCATTCGTTGAGGTGCAGCTATAAAACCACACACTCATAGTATGATGGTGATACAATAAAGTGTGATTATACAATGAGAATAAAAACATAACACACCTTTTTAAGCCGTGGAACCACCGTTGTGGAATAGTCCTATCTTTTATGAATGCTTTTTTTAATGTCCCTCAAATGCTGGAGTTTATGAGAATAAAATGACATTGTTGAAGCTTCCGAAAATTTTACTATTACTTTGTATTGTACCTACATTATATTTGTTTTCTATGACAAGTTTACTGAAGTTCGAGTATCCGCGAGTATGTTTGTACTTTACATATCTAATATCTACATATATACGTACTTATTTTATTATCTTTAAGTTTGAAGTGTTTTATCTGTCAGAATATAAAATTGAATCATTTGTAGCAACTATGTTATACATTGATACTTGTTACTCAACCTTTTCATTTCATAAAATAAAGGTTTCTACTCGTATGTATTAAGAGTATGCATACCGACATTTAAAAAAAATCTAAAAACGCGAGACCTTATATCTCGACAACAGCTACTAAATATGCTTTGGAACAAAATAGGGTAGATGCATTGAACCTTTATCTAGGGAAAAACCGTAAAAGATTATTTATATCTTGTATAGATTTCTCAAAAGAAAAATTTGAAAAACACCTCTGACCTTTTTTTCCGAAAGACGGAAACTCGTTTCCCGAAAGTCGAGGAGTATTTTATTTGTCTGATAATATGCAATAAAATCTAGGGAATAACCGTAAAAAATTTTCGATAGACGCAAAATTAACCCCAAAAATTGAAAAAACGCTATTTTTACCATTTTATCATGCGATTGTTCTGGCGATTTTGAACCTTAATGCCGTGGGAAGTTACTGTGACGTCATTCTTGGTACCAAGGCCTTAAATGATTTAATGTTTGAATAAATATTTGCACAATGAAAGTATTTACAGAGGACAACGTAATGTAAGTGGAACTCACTGTTTACACAAAAAATACCAATGATGTAAAATTTAATAATATCTATATTTACTTAGGTATATCGATTGTAGATATTTTTATGGTGCAAATAAAATGTTTCGGCGCGCTGATTAAGATCTTTAATCTTCATGCCGCCAGGGACCCCACAATACATTTCGTATACCTAGTAGATATACTATATGAGTGAAATTGCATGCTTATCAAGAATGGACGGAGGAAACATGCGTAGTCAATTTTGAGAACAGATATTTTTGTCTTAAAACCGTTAAATGCATTATTGAGCAAATAAAATACCTTTCAATATCTACATTTTCTTAAAGTAGTCGTATTTATTTATTATCGCAGTGTCCATTTAATATATATTTCATACTTATTTTACTGATTAATCATGTTTCTTTCGCTTGATCCAAAATATTAAGACCATTTTGCCAATACCTGTAAATATAATATATTAAGTCTTATGAATGGCATGCTATCAAACTCCGTAAAACGTCATGTAATTAAAGGGGAAAAATATGACATACTTCAGCTAGTCATGAATAGGAAAATAGAGGGCTGTAGAGGGGACGGAAGGAAGCAGCTTTCCTGGCTTCGAAACATTAAAAAATGAACTGGACTCGGCACTGTGGGGGAGCTGTTTCTAACTACCCAGGGCAGAGAGGCTCTCTTCCAAGTAACCGACAGGACGCTTGAAGAAGTGAATAAAAATGACACAACATTGGGTTCAGTTAAAAAATCCTCAAGGCATATTTAACTCAAATTCGCAGAAAAACTGACTACGCATGTTTTTTCCGTCCACTATTCATATAATATGCAAGTCGTGCATACAACATGATGGTGCAATGTTTTAAAATGTATTACTTGTAAGTACAGGATGCGTTCAGAGCGCATCACGATTTTGGTCATTGTTTTTTTAATATATTTTTAGGCAGTCCGCTTGCTTATCATAAAAATATAAGGAATGTTATACCTTCGTTACACGATTTTCTTTGTGTTATTGAATGCTTTTATATTACGTACTATGTCGGTTGCGGTTTAAGAATGCCTTCCCGTTAAATCAATCTTTACCGAATTATTATTTCACGAAAGACAAAGAGCACAGAACTCTACTTATTCATGCAATTCCCAATTTCCCGAGCCACCAACCATGTTCATTGTTCTTTGATCATGTAATACATCAACTTTATGTCCTGATGTGACCGTACTATCGTACTTGTTCAATCGATCGATGGGATATTCAATCTTGACTCTAAAATTACAACATTCTTTGATTCATGCACTATCCCAGACTTATAAAGTTAAGACCATTGCCAAAGTAAAGAAGAGTCCAAAGTCCACAAAAAAGATGGGTAGATGACTTAAGGAGAGCAACAGAAAAAAATGGAAACAGTTGGATTGGAAAAGGCCTATATCCAGCAATGGGAGAGACCAGGGCTGTAGAAGAAGAATCTATTGACTGATGAGTGTCTTATAAAAGTCAGTAAAACTCTCATGAGGCTTTTTAGCAATTATGTTCGCTAGACTTTCTGAATGTCATATAGCAATATAACAATAATATATAACAATTTAACAATAATAATAATACACCAGCATTCACTCCCCGTTATTGGGTTATACCGCACCGTGATAGTATGGTATAGTGTAGTATTAACTGACTATAACGTCAAATGATGTTGTAGGTTTTCGCAGCATGGTATATATATTCTTCCTTTCAGGTTATTCGGGTGTTGGCCGCGTGTCTGTTGATCTTCTCTAGCTTTCGGCAGCGATACTCCTGCCATCTTCAGGATGAAGTAGATTTTTCTATGTAAACGTCCGTCGAGTCATCAGTAATTTACTAATTTAAGACGGACAACAAGGAAAACAACACATCAACCAGACATACAGCAGTACTTCCCTATGTTAAAGGAACAACTGACAAGATCGGACGTTTATTAACAAAATACGACATAAAAACAATATACGGAGCGCCGAATAAAATACGTAACATGCTATGCAGAACAAAGGACAGATACGAAAAAGAGAGCGACGGAATATACAAACTGGACTGCAACGACTGCGACGCCACCTACATCGGACAAACATCACGACACATCGTAGATAGAATCAAAGAACATGAAAGGGCTTCACGACTAGGACATCCAGATCAGTCAGCTACAGCAGAACATCACATAGACACAGGACACAAGTTTTCATACTATCTATCTATCTATCTATACCCTCACGCCACATCCCTTGCAGGGTAGGCAGAGAGGACAGAGCGCCAGACAGCCCTATCCTTACACACACTCCTAGCTTCCGTCACATTCATGCAATTAGTCATACACGCTCTCCGATTCCTTTTACTCAAAACGCGTCCATCCTTGAGGATCTGGTCGACATGATCGGACCAGGTCAGTCTCGGACGGCCGCGCTTTCTCACCCCTCTTCGCTCATTCAGATATATCTTTTTTCATACACACCATACACACCACAAATACTAGCTAAACCAAGAAATTACTACACACGACTCGTTAGAGAATCAATTGAGATATATAAACATCCACATAACATCAACAGAGGAGACGGCTTACAAATCAAAACATCGTGGAAACCAATACTACAACGCAATACACGAACAACACTTACTACACCACAAGACCCATCGCAGAACGATCATCATAACACTCACACGTCATCATAACATCGCAACTCAACACACAGCTGCTCACGCTGCGGCAGTAAATTACTGATGACTCGACGGACGTTTACATAGAAAAATCTACTTCATCCTGAAGATGGCAGGAGTATCGCTGCCGAAAGCTAGAGAAGATCAACAGACACGCGGCCAACACCCGAATAACCTGAAAGGAAGAATATAATGACTATAACGTCTTTACGAATCGGATAAAAATTAATACCTATGTATTTTTAATTACTTCGATATTTATGATGAAGTTAATTGGTATCAATGATTGCGTATGTATGCAATTGCGAATACTTTTTTAAGAACCTTAGCAAATACTTGTAGGTACTGCACCTGTGATTTTTTTAAGTATCTAACTATTGCGATGTTCTCTTTATTTAGGGACAACTCCAATTGCCCTTGTGGTGGGGTGGAGTCCATTAACCACATTATCGAAGGAAGAATGTTGGTTCACTAGGTACAACGGCACAATGGAAGACATTCATATAACTTGTCTCCTGAGGCACTTACAATGCCTGAGCTCTCACCATCTTAACTTAATCTCCTGAATCTGGTCATTTCAATGCCATACATACATACCTACCGGTTGCCTAATATTCGCAATATTCGAATAACTCGATAGTAAGGATTGTCATTTTTATTTATTACAATAAACACAGCTCAACGTAACAGCATACAGGAAAAGCATTCATATCTTATAGATTACTCTCGAGCCGAGTACAAGAAAAATGTATGGAGTTTGCCTAACAGCAAACGTCAAATTCCATACATTTTGCCTAACAGCTGGAAACAAGTGCGTCGGACCGCGTCAATGTTATGGAAAGAGACGTTCCTTATTCGTCAAGATCAAGATTCATCTTAAATTGTTGGGCCATTTCATTTTTCCGTCGGCAATAAAAATCGATGACATAAACCTCATTTATGTAAATGTTTACATTGGGATGAGAATTGGTATTGTGTAGCGTGCGCGCATCCTATACGTGTGCACTGTGCACTATGCATATAGTTGGTAGATGATCTCTGATCACAACAAGTGCAAAATTGTATTTGCATGTAGCTAGGTACCTACTCGAAGAGACGTAATAATTCATCTTTATAAAAAGTGAACGTCTGTTTGCAATTGTAAATTCTAACATTGGCATTCGGCAAACATTAAGCTGTATGGAATAGATTTTTAGTTTTTTTGCCATAAATTTGCTCTAGAAAATTAATATCTTGTCGAAAGTTGGTACTTGTAGTAGACGTTTAAAAAAAGTTTAAGCTGGCCTCCCACTGTCCGTGACATTGTGGTCAAACGTGGGGTGACCGTGGGAAGGGTCACTTCTGTGGTAGGGCCGATACGTCCGTCACTAGTGAAGAACTAATTTCAAAATTGCGGTGATCTTTCACTTTCACTATAATTTCATTTGTTCTCTTTCACTTGCCATTTTGTAATACAGAATGACTTCTAATCTCGGCTATGGACAGATCAATCTCCCTCCCACTAACTTTTGAATGATGAACCCCAGTTCATATGTCATCCAAAATTATATGGGGTTAGCTGGAAGAAATCGCAGGTCTGTGATAAGTTCGCCCTAGTGAACAACGATTTATAATCTGTACTATGTCCATTTTTTATGTATATACCTATGTATTGCTTGTTCACTTGAAGATTAAAAAATATTATGAAATCGATTATGAGATCGATGGGATCCGATGTGGGATCGATGACCGATACGCACCGTGGTATGAGATCGATACGCACCGAGTCCCGGTGTGCGGTGCGGGGTTTACCCGAAATCGTCTGTGATCTCCCCCAACTCTCCGTGAATTTTCATGGGTACCTCACTTACTAGTATCTACATTGGTACTTTGGTACTTATATATTTTATAACTTTGTCTGTATTTTTATTACAACACTGGACGTATATAATTTTCTACACTTAGTTCGACTTGTCGGTTGAACGAGATCGGTCGTGCTGTTGAACAATCCGCGTCGAGCGATGTAAATATTATTTTAATTTTATTATCGTATTGAATGAAATAGTAATTTCAGCCCTAGTGATTTTATTGTATTTTGTAAATTAACTTTAATTTTATTGTTTCGTATACCCGGTATTGTTTGCTTATGTTTGTGCACTCGTTTGAGTGATTATACACTTGGATTGTGAAGTGCAGTGATAACACAAGATCGCCCTAGTGAGTGTTTGCTGTAGGTAATCATTTCTAGCGCATAATACCTTTGGTAAAGTTCACTAACATTTCTATATTTCTTATTTTTTATATCCCTTTTTCATTTTTCTCATAACACATTTCGCTCAGTTGTTTTGACTTTTGAGCACCAATTTTTTAAGGACTGTGTTTGTATACACACCAGACGTTGGAAATTTTCACGATGATACTGTCAATGTTTTGGACGTTTTGATGCTGAACTTTCTTGGATTTTACGTTTCATAAAAAGCTTAGGTATGATGCCATGCCTTGTTCATTGTTCAGTTCGGCTTCTCAACTAAATTATGCTTAAATGTACAGGTACACATCCAATTTTCCGACAGAAAAGTGTATAGAGTATATATACTATTATGAATATGAGCAATATGAATATTGGTAGGTAATACACATTGACTTCCCTTGAGAAACATTAATGGGCGAAGTGATCCAGATCTCTTTTAAAATAAAACAAAAACAATTTAACGATGACCACGGACTGGCCTCAAACATATATACATACATACCTATTTATTAACATCTGAGTATAAAATCGTTATGTTTGGTAGTTACCTCAGACCTCAGGCAGAGCAATGCCCGCAAAACTTTTTTTATTATTTTTTTTAAACCCATCAACTTTTTCAACTCGACGTGTAATTAGATACTTACAAAATAATTAAATTAACAAAAAATATAACTTTTTTTTTAAATTTATTCAAACAGGTACCCACATTTTTGACATTCGCACTAATCTACTTTTTTGTCTTTTTTATGTCTTCGTATTTTTGTTTGTGTTTTATCAACGCCTCCTAGAGTAGGTACTCTAGCCATGCTGTAACAATTGGCAACATAGCAAAATGATCAAATCGGACCACCACTCCTGTCAAATTTCATAATAGAATATATGTAATGCGTGGTCCTGTGATAATAAGTAATGAAGTCGCAAAATGCAAATATTTCTTATCAAATTTAACCTCCTAAGATATCATTATCACGTAAAAGAAACATATTTACATTAAGATTGAAATAGGTAGATATAGAATAGTTTCATAGTTAAAAAAACCCTCTCATTAGCAGTTCTGTCAAACCTAGTAACGCAACAGAGTAGGTAATAGGTATATGATCTGCGCTGGTGCAAATATAGTCACCGAATATAATGAAATTCTCATCAAATTAAACTCCAACAAAGGTATCATTAAAAACAAAGGTTTTTTCAAGTAAAAGAATCATATTTATTTATTGAACTCATAATGTTTAACAAAAGGAATTAATAAAATGTAAAAATGCACAAATTATGCTATGTATTTCATGTACGCAAGAAGAAGGGATATACTTTTTCACCAGCCTATTTATTTGCTATTGGTGAAGGTAATGTAGCTTCAGGATATATTCCTTGTCTTTCAGTTGTGTAAGCTGTAAAACCATGTGACACTGGCTTCACAATATAAATTGTCATTGGGATTGAGTGTTACATTTTATCGTCATGATTTGATTGTCACAATCATCTGACATCTGCAAAAATATATACATATTACTTATTAATTGTGAAGTGGATATGATAAGTAGGTACAGGTGATTTCGATTGACCTTGAATATTCTGATATTTATTGAAATAAAACTTTAATTTCGCAATGTACATAAAGTCGCACCAACTCGAGAGAAGTACACCACAGTAAATAAAATGAAAATATCCGGCCCCGGACCGGAGGTTTAAATTATTGATCCATAATGTTAAATCAACTCGAACAAATGTCATTTGGTAGGTTTTGGAAAGGTAAAGAAAAAGATAAGATGGTTAAAAACCCTGCCTTTCTTCAGTTATATCCCTATTTATGTATATTTTTTTATAATTTATAATACAATTTTTAATAATACAATAGTTAATAATTCAGTCGAACAAGTTAAAACTCACAAGACTTCAGCTACACATCATAACATACTATATACCTAGTATACGAATAAATACCTTAATAAAGATCTTACCTTTATCTTGACTTGATTGGGATATGTAGAAATTACATTTATTTTATATATTGTAAAATATATTTATTTAAATATACATTTATTTAAAATATTGTAAAATAACACGGCAGATTCAAATTGCACGACATTACGACTTTTTTATACGTTGTTAAGCAGTTGTTATTTTCTGTCATTATCATATATTCTTAGCAACGAAAAGGGCAACGCCGCAACGAAGCGGTGGTCCTAAATTTCTACAGCATGGCTAGAGAAAGACTATCTAGGTGGCAGTGGTTTTATTCATTTTTGCTGCTCCCTTACAACTGAAGAGTACAAACGTTTTAATATCTATAATTACGTAGAATAAATAAACAGTATATAGTATATTTCACAGACTTTGAATTTATTGAATACGGCGACTAGTTTACGGACACTTTCGTGTATCCTTCTACCGTATAGGCTTGACGAAACTAGTCGCCGCATTCAACAAATTCAAAGTCCATGGAAGATACTAAATTTCTACCTACTATTTTTTTCATTCTAATTATATTATAATTAATACGAGTATACATCAAAAATCTTCGGTTTAAACACTTGAAATTCTACAAACATGGTGTTTCGACGTTACATTTCAATTTGCCTTCCGAAAATCAACTCGAATCTCGCAGTTTCTAAAATCACATTGCCGAGTGGCAATGTGGCAAGACCAGAATTCACAACGAAATAAGTAAATTGGGATAAAAAAAATGCGTAAAAAGGGCAGCGTTTCGTTTTGACACTCCGTCCCGTCGATTCTCAGATCTTATCCACGTTGTTGAATCTTAAAGCTCGGACCCCAACTATGACGAAAAAATGTTAAAAAAATAAGAGTTTTTTTTTTACTATTTGGAGTTAATTTCGCTCCATTAAAAACTTGAACGGTTATTCCCTATATTTTAATGCATATAATCAATACAAAAAAAATGTCCGCGCCTTTCGGGAAATGAGTTTGTCTTTCGGAAAAAAGATCAGAGGTGTTTTTCACATTTTTTTGAGAAATCTATACAAGATTTGAAAGATCTTTTACAGTCATTTACTACAAGAAGGTTCAATGTATCTACCCTATTTTTTTTCCAAAGCATATTTATTATTTAGTAAGATTGTCGAGATCTAAGGTCTCCCATTTTTTGATTTTTTTTTAAATGTCGATATGCCTATCCTTAACACAATACAAAAACATTGCAAAACAGTTATAATGATTTATATTCTTAACATTTATGAGGCCAGTATATAAATGACGAAACGCCTCCTTTGAGCTTTAGCCGCCTAAAAACAATGAAGGCAGTTACCTACATTTTTATTGTATTGGATATTACATTGAGTTGTGAAGCTGCTAAGTTCACTTGCCAGGGCTGCGTTTTGTATCGTTGATTTTCACACAGCGAGTCAACGAGCGATTATCGCGCGAATCAGAATGCATTTGGGTGATTGTTCCAATTGGAATTGTCAAACAGAGGTAGAAATATAAGAATACTAATAAGAGTGAGTTGATAGATAAAGATATACATCGAGATAGACATATCGCGTGTTAATGAGAGTGAGTGAACAACACGTGCATACCACTCTATTATCTATGGCGAGCGAATGTCACCCAGCAAAATAGTTGGGTGTTATTCGCAACAACCGAGCGTGTCAACTGTGCACATAGAGCAGGTTGAATCGCACAACTAGTTAACTCGCACCGATGATAGAACGTAGAACAATGGGACCATAAACAATCGAGCGAATCACTGAGTGAATTTTAACGGATACAGAACGGACCCCTCTGTTAACTCTTTACGACACTATCGAAGCATTTTTATTTATTGCAAGCATTCAAACTAAAATCTTGTGCTGTGTTGTGAAGCATTTAATGTAGTCAACTTTTGCATCTGTTTATCCATAATAGGTATAAAATAAGTTTCTGCAAGGTGAAGTAATCAGAAACAGGTGTGGGGTACATAACTTAATCAAAGAATACGCTTCATTATAATTAACTGCATGAGCGACATTTATTGGTGTTTGCAGAATTGCAATTAAGGGCTTGGCACCAGGAATGACGTCACAGTCTTTTCCCACGGCATTAAGGTTCAAAATCGTGTGACAATCGCATGATAAAATGGTAAAAATAGCGTTTTTTTCCATTTATTTGGGGTTCATTTTGCATCTATCAAAAAACTTTTACGGTTTTTTAATGCATATTATCAGTACAAGAAAAAAAAAATACTCCGCGACTTTCGGGAAACGAGTATCCGTCTTTCGGAAAAAAATATCAGAGGTGTTTTTAAATATTTTTTTTGAGAAATCTATACAAGATATAAAAAAAATATTTTACGGTTATTCCCTAGATAAAGGTTCAATGCATCTACCCTATTTTGTTTCAAAGCATATTTAGTAAGGTGGTCGAGATAGAAGGTCTCCCGTTTTCAGAAATTTTTGAAATGTCGGTATGCATACTCTTAATGTTCATATGAGAGAGAAAACAACAGTAACCGATGAGGCGGCTATCCAACAACGGATTTAAGAGACAGAGGAGAAGAAGAAAAAGGGCACTTTCCTCTTTGGGTTTCGATAAATAACGTTATAAAAACTTGATCGACGTTTCGACACTCCTACTGGTGTCTTCTTCTTCGGATTCAGATTCCGAATCCGAAGAGGAAGACACACAGTTCACCCGAAAAAACAAGAAACAGTGTCAATCGCACACAGTGAAAATCTTCAACATTAACTAATGTTATAAAAAGTACTCGAATCTGCGGATACTTTAGAATCTTGGGGTTTCGACGAATCCAAATGACATCAAACAGTTTGAAATGTGACGTCACAAATGGCGTCATTTCCAAGCAATACGAAATAATTCACATATTAATAGATACTAGAAAATTTAGACATTCATTCATTCATTTTCGCATCCGAGCTTCTCCCCACTAAGCCACCCCACTCCAGAAATTAGCAGCCATAACGCCATTGTCAGTGACCATCATCAGGTCCCTCGCATCGCCACTCACTGGCGTGTCTCGACATACGAGGAGGTGTTCGTCAGTCTGGGTCTCTCCGCAATCGCATTTAGACATATTGTTTATTATTATTTTGTGAACGAAATCTGTAGGTTTAATTTATTATAGCATTTGATTTTAATTGCTTTTGTTTAAGATGTTAATAAAATAATACATGAGTTATATTGTACTTGATACTAATATATATGTTTTCGTTTTGTTTCAGATAAGTCACAACGAAGTTATAAACAAGAAGGAAGTGAGACGGGAAATAAGATATATTACAAAATCAGTACTTAGACAGTGTTTCATCGTGTTTCAAGCCAACTAATATAATATTCTTCGCAAACTTTCTTCTTACAAGTATACAGTGAGATGGAATGTTATATCAGAATGAGATACAACTTCAGTGCCTAAATAATTCAACACTGCGTAACATACAAACATTCGCACACATAATATTATAATAATAAAACAATGTTAATACAATAAAAGCTTTGAGAAGTCAGCGTTGCCCAGGTAACTAAATTCAGAATAACTCCTTTGTGGGGTAGACATATCGGATATAACAAACTGCCCTATAATTTTGTTACACATACACTTCTTGCCTTCAGTACATTCATAAAATTACTTAGTCATACACTCTCTCCGATCCCTTTTACTCAAAACGTGTCTGCCCTTGAGAATCTGGTCGACACGGCAACTGATTTACCATATCTGCATTCTTAGTTATTACCTAATTTACATTTGAATTAGTTGTTATTAAATGTTAATGCACATGTTTCATTTTAAACAACTCAAGTTTTTATACCAAACCTATACCTATAACGCAGAGCCTAAACGGCTACTCCTAGAGAAGTGAAATTTTGAACACAGATAGGTTTTAATACAAAACCTTCCACTAATAATAAATAAATGTTTATAAAGACAAAAATAAAACATTACAAACAGGATTCATCTCTTAAATATAATTCGAAAATTCTCCCCAGCCTGGGATGAATCTCGTGTTCTGGGGAGGAAATTCAATAATAAAATAAGAATAGTAATAGATTATATTGAACCTATACATTGATATGTATATAAATCTTTATTCATCCCCAATAATTTCAATATCAGTTAGTTCATTTTATTATATGTATTATTTTCCAATTGACTGGCGGTGCGTATATTCAATCAAATTTTCCCATTTTTCCTATCTTCTTCTCATTTCATGAATATTTCTCATTTATATCGATTATTAGGGTATATCCTAATAGATACTAACCTCATTCCCTTGGGCGGATGACTGACTCTATTCGATAAAAAGCGTACCATCTGTTATTTATTCCAAAATGTCTAAAAACCAGACACGCAGATTATTCAAAATCAAATTATCTATAAAATATCTCCAACTTTATAATCACATAAATATTTCTGTGTCTAAAGAATTGGTAATTCAGGCATTGATAAAAAAAACGTTGAAATCAGATCCACAAATTATTAGATTATGAATCTTCTTATTATTATTATTCAGCCATCCCTCCACTGCTGGATATAGGCCTCTTCTAACATTTTCCAAGTTTTTCTACACTGAGTTTTGCTCACCCAGTTTCTTCCTGTGACTGGGACTATATCATCTATATACCCATCTCTTTTGGGGTCGTCCCACAGGTCTTCTATTTTCCCATGGTCGCCATTTTAGGATTATGAATAAAATGAGTAATTGTTAATTTTCCAGATTGTAGGTGTGAATTCATTAACAGTTTGTGAAAATAAGGCTTTCATTATGAGTTTTGAACGTGTGTTGTGAAGTGTTAATAGTAGAATTATGTTATAAACGTATGTTGATGGCATACCATGCAAAATGTATTAATTACCGAGTCGTTTAAAGCCACAAGACAATCGAAATGTGGTTAATTAAAATTATTATCGCGACGATATGTCTGCTGCCATCAGTTTATGGTGTACATCAGTGTGGAGAAGTTCTTACAGAAAGAACGGGGACGATCAGTTCTCCAAACTTTCCAGCTCCTTTTGAAACACCAATTCATTGTCAATGGCTCATATCCAAAGGAGACGCGGATGCAAATGGATCAATCGTCATATATTTGACTCAAGTCTTTCTGACAACTGGATTGAAGTTCACAGAATATCTTTATTACGATTCCGCATACAAAGCTGGAGCGAGAGTCGTTCATACTGTGAGTGAATCATCAGCCACTCATGTGAAATGGCTCCAAGTATCTTCGCCGTATCTGCTGATTGAATTGAGTCTCAACAGATTGGAGGGACATCACCTCAGAGCTCTCCCTGCACTGCTGGATGTGTTTGGTTTCAATATAACGTATGAAATAAGTTCAGCAGCTAATCCTGTGAAAGACTATCAGTGCAATACCATAGAGTGCAGATTCCTGGGACATTGTTACGCGAATCACAATTATTCGTAAGTATACATATTTATTTATTTATTTATATTACTTTTTATTATTAAGAGTTTGGTACCAAGAATAACGTCACAGTAATTTTTTTACGGCATTAAGGTTCAAAATCACGTGAACGATCGCATGATAAAAGGTAAAAATAGCGTTTTTTCCATTTTTTGGGGTTAATTTTGCGTCCATCAAAAAACTTTTACGGTTATTCCCTAGATTTTAATGCATATTATTAGTACAAAAAAAATTTTCTCCGCGACTTTCGGGAAACGAGTTTAAAAAATCTTTTACGGTTATTCCCTAGATAAATGTTCAATGCATCTACCCTATTTTGTTTCAAAGCATATTTAGTAACGAGTGTCGAGATATGAGGACTCCCGTTTTTAGAAATTTTGAAATGTCGGTATGCATACTCTTAAGATCCATCTCAATATGAGGTACCTACGGAAGTTAATATAAACAATAAAAAGACTACAAAGTTGTCATTCCTCTACAAAAGCTGCAACCAAGTACAATGATCTTAGACCTTGATTACACGGAATAATCTAACACATATTGGGAGACATTTGTTATATAATAATCTTGTACTCGTATTACATAAAGAGATTGTATGGTATTGTCTAACTCTAATGAATACTACTGGTATTAGGGATGTAACAAAACATTAATTAATTAACCAAATATTGAACGGCTCAGCCGGATTATTAAAATTACAAATGGATTAATCATTTGTGTATATATCTAATTATTAATCCCGTTACAACAACTTAGACATTCATCCCTTACTCATTTACTCGTAAATACAAAGTCCTCGATAAAGTTTCATTTATTAAGCGCAATCTCTTGATTCCAACAAATAAGCTCAAATGAAAAAAATAAATATTTAAATATATGACTACGATGTTAGGCTCAATAATTCTGTAATTTTTTGAACTAAAATAAGTGTGTTTAACTGAAATTATTAAAAAAAACTCTTATTTTAGTCAGTACGCACATAATTTCAATAAACAATTACATATGTAGGTTTAATTCTATCACTAATTGTATCGTTTTAAACTTAGTCAATCTATTTGAAGCGTTTATCGAGTTTTACGGAGTTTTAATAAAAATTGGCAATATATTGATACAAATAATATTCAGTATTTTTTCAATTAATTTAATTAGATAAAAATAAAATGTCTTAAAGTGTCAAATTAGACGTGCTAACAAATATATACCTAATTGTTCATTCTTTGTGACCTTATAGGCGCTTGATTTTTCCGTCTATTTACATGTAGGTATCCCTAAATCGTTTATGTAAATTCATCTTCTGAAAAAAAAAAAACGTTAAGGATGATAGGAATCAAAAGGAAAGAACGCCTTTTATATGGAAAAAAGAAAGTAATAGTAATTGAACCATGAAATTTCAATGAATGAATCGTGCTTACATTGTTTTACTTTACTTAGATCTCAGACGAGCGTGTTTACTTGGATTATGTCAATATTCGAACGAAAATTGTTAGCATATGATAAAGTATCGGTTCCTTCTTTATAAGAAGGGAATAAATGTGAATAATGTGGATCGAATCGTCGGAGTAGATACCAAGTACATGTACGCTCTAATAAAGGAAGATATCATATTATTATTGAATAAGGTTTCTGTAATATAAGGGACATAAACAAAGCTGTAACTTTTCCCTTATTCCTAAAATATCTTTAATATGCTATTTCTTCGAAGAATAACAGTATTTTATGCAGAAAATTTGATGATGTAAAGCAAAGTAGATAATTGGGAAAACAGATTTAGCAGTTTGGAAGCTGTTAACAGAGCAAAATTAGAGCGCGACTTACGAGTATTGGAGTAGTTAAACGATGTGCTCTCTAACTTAGAATATAATATAAGTCAAAGCTTACATTTTGTGACTAATTATAACAGCCAAGATATAGGGAAACTGAATAATAGACTATACATATAAGTGTCGGCTAAGGAAACTATATAAGTGTCGGCCACTAGTGACAAGTATACCAGCAATGACAAATCAACAAAACATTTACTACCAAGCGATAGAATTTTCATTTTATTGGATGAAAGACCAAGTTCACTGAGTTGTAGATTCTTGTCACCAAATTTAAAGTTACAAACTTGCCTAAACAAGACCTTTAGTGAAAATTTACGGACAACCGAAGACTTACTAGACATATACAATATACATACATAGTCCTTGTAATAATTTATTCATCTTGAATTTCATTGCAGTTATGTTCAAAGTTATGTTATTGCTTGCGTCACATATATCTCTATCATATCGTTTACAAATTATGAACTTTTAAAGTTTATTATGCCAATATTATGTTACCTCTATTTGAGAAACGAAGTGTAGGTATATAATATTTTGCTTTAACCTAGAGAAACTACTAATGTTTTATACTTGTATGGCTTTTACATTTTAGATAGCTAGGATCTAATTACAGATTCTCAATTTGAAACAATGTCTACATATTAAATATCAAAGGAGTTACAAAACTAATTAATTGTATCGGAATATAATTGATTTCAATAGTTGCTATAATTGTTTATAATTTATAGTTATTCTGTTAAAATTACTTTGAATTAAACACAAAACGATTAATTATATCTCTAGTAGAAATGATTCTGTGAATTTATCAAATTATATTAAATTATATCTGGCATACTTTACATGATCATCAGCTTGTTTTCATTTAGTACAGTTTCCATTGAAACTTGTGGCTTGATATACTGGATTCATCGTCACTACCTATACTTGGAACCAGTATCTTCCATTCGGAAGGTCACGGTTCAACCAACTGCGCCAACTTTGGTGTCGTGTAAAGACGTTTTTCAAGAAATGTATATAAATTTACCGGTAAATTAAATGCTGATTATTAAAAATGTGCTCATAACATAAAACAAAGAAAAAGGAGAAAATAACTTTTTATTGAAAAAAAACATTCTTTTCTCAAAAAAGAGTCCCCCGTTCCCCCGTTTACGTTGCAAATTGGTGCAAACTTCAAAAAAATACTTTTATGATAAATAGAGAGATCAATACAGTTTCCAGCTTTCCAGCAATCCCATGTTTCATGGACCACTTATGTAACACCGTTGTAGTAATCAGCTTCAATTCGATCCCCGATGCCGACCTACTCCACTTCACGACACAAGCTTACTGTGAAGTGTACAGAGGTATATTTGGGTTTATTTCGATAAACCCAGATTCAATTAAAAAAAAAAAACAATTACTATATAGTAGTGATAGTGAAATTTTCATCGGGAAAAACTGTTTTCTTATAGTGTTTATAAATTAACATCAAACTAAACCATCGAATATGTACATCTATACTATGGGATATTCTGGTATGTAAATGTGAAGAACTCTTCATTGCCTCTCAAGCATCATCCCTCCTTGCTTTAATGTTAATGGATGATGGAGTAGCCCGACAGTGACGAGGGTCCTCGTCTTATTGGACAAGTACACAGGTCGATTATACGAGTATTGTAATCTTCGGATAAAGTGGTAATCTTAATATAACTCCATAATACAATCTATACAGTATACATACAATGCCGATACTATCAGATTTATTTGAATAGCCATTATTATTTCTATTAAATGGTTTGAAGGGTTGGCCACAGATAATATCAATCAGAAGTGAAGTACCTAAATATGGGAGATAAGTACGTTTGTGTGTTGTGATACAAATTAAGGGAACTGTAAAAAATCGATCTATCCCATCCTTACATACCCTCGTTGCATCCGACAAATTCATGCAATTTATCGTGCATGCCTTCCGGTTTTTTCCTCAAAACGCGTCCGTTCTTGAGGATCTGTTCGACATGATTGGTCCAGGTCAGTCTCAGAGGGCCACGCTTCCTCACAACTCTCATGCATATCTTTTTGGTCATCCTGTCCTCATTAATTCTCTCCACATACACAAACGATCTAAGCTTGTTAACTTTCATTCTTGCCACTACACCCTTCTTACTATCACTCATATCTCTAATAACTTCATTCCTTATCCTCTCTTCCACACAAATAAATTTATAAGTACATGATTTTTTCTTTTCTTTTAATATTTTGTTTGTTGATAGAATTGATTGAGAGGACATATACTTTGTTCACTTTAAGAATAAATTAAATATAACAAAACGTCTATAAAACCCTATGTTTAACGAAGAATATGTTTTTGATACGATATTTTTATCCTGGCAAAGAACGTTTGAACAAACTCTGTCTAAAGATTCCTGGTTCAAGTATATAATCATACTATCTGATGAGTTTTCTCATATAATACATGATATAACACATATTGTTTCTCTTCTACCTTGTGATATGAATGAGAGATACGAATATAATGAACTTTTCACGATGTAAAGTTTCTGTTGACAGGTAAAGTTATCTTGCAAATTATTATTAGTACGAGTATATAACACTGTATCACAATACCTATCACCTGTGTATATAGAGATAACAAATAAATGTATGGAAAATATAAAGTTCATATAAGACTCCATATTAAGATTGTTCATTAAATGTTTGTAGGTATTTGTAGGCAATGTTGTTTACTTCCTGGAACACAGGATTGATGGAAATACGGATACATTTTTTTTAAAATGAATCTCTGTTTTTTCAATATAAACCCAAATACATATTTGTACACTTCACAGAAAGCTTAAAAGCTAATGTTGTGAAGTGGAGTAAGTCGGGGATTGGATTGGATCACTGGATTAACAGTCGAGCGCGTTACTAACCAGGCTACCGACCACCTCAAAGTATACTTAGTTCTTAGAAATGCAAAAAAATGCGATAGGGAACATTACTTAGCTAATACTAAAGATAGTATACTGAGACCTAAAACGTGAGTAAATGTATTAGAAATGGTAGAAATTTGAATTTTGTAAATTTTCACGATAGTAATTTACCTCTGAAATTTACTGAAACTGATTTTGTTGCATACGTTATTTTTATTTTGGGCTTACACTCTCATACAAAATTCGAAAAGCCGAAATCAATTTTGTCGCTTATTTTTTTCACGTAGGTATGTCTTGATTTCAAGTTGCACATGAATCTCGATAGATTTCCTCAACAGAATCGAGTGATACCTACATTCACACAATGTACCTTTATGTGAACTTCCTTGGGGAGGAAGCAGGATGAATGTTCCGACGCTTGCGAGTCGGCTTTACCTGGCTTAAGTGATCATTTCATGCCTGGGGCAACGTTCACGTATTCCACCACATCCTGCTGTGAATTGTGTTCACTGAATTAATGTAGGGACCTCTCGCTTATGTCGAGGAAAATCTGTAATGACTTTCCATCTGATGCGCAGTGCAGATGAATCCAGTTCAATACTTATTTAAGAATAATTTAGGTATTTCTCCAATCATTTATTTTCTTTTTAAAAAAAAAAAAGGATCTGGGCTTGCATACACAAACCCAAATACTTCCCTGCGCACCTTGCACTAGGCTAAAAGCCTGTAAAGTGTGGAATACATCGCCAGCGACACCGGGGTTTGAACCTGGCATCTCCCGCTCGAGAGACTGCCGCCTCAACCAACTGCGCCAACCATGTACTCATGTATAAAACATTTATTTTGTAATCGTGGATAAAGACAAAATAAGTGTAAGTAAAGTATTTTACATCAGGAAATTGATGTCCGTAATGATTTCTATCCCACTGAGACGATAGTACACTACACTATCAACTTTGATTATAAATTCTTAATGAAATTGATACCATGACCTCTAACAGAAATCAATCAAGGAACAACATTAATTCAGGTCAAGTCTATTCCCCAGCAGGTGACTTATTCGTTAGAGACAACATTCAATCTGAATAATCTATCTTTGTAAGAGATACACCTACACTATTAACTATTATCTAACCCATGTTTTTGGTCAGACAGTATTGATAGGCGACGGGCGTGTTTTCAAGGATTATTATTTGTCATGTCTATAATAGGGTACGTGCATCTTTTTTTATCGTTCGAAAAATATCTTAAATCGATAGTTCTGCTTACTAGAATTACAAATAAAATTATGAAATGTAATTTAAATTTACCGTTAATTTTTAATAATTAATTGAAAATGTTAATTTGACGAGTTTTTCTATGGTGCTCTGAAACGAGCGGCCATTGTTTAACGTGATTGTGACGTCACGACGCCATGAAATTCATAGTCAGAAATTTGATTGTTTGTGGGTTATGTATGGAGGAATTGGGGAAAGTGACGTCACAATATGGCGGCCAGTCAAAAACCTGTTTTTGCGCTAAAATCGAATATGAGACTTTATTTTATAAATATATCCACAAAGACAGAGAATTAAAATCTCAAATTTTCGGAAAACCTTAAATTATAGTTAATGTACCGAAAACCAAAATAAAAAAAAACATGCAAGGACCCTATTATACCTATTTTGTCTTATGGCAATCTTAATCTTCAAAACAATCTGATTAAGGTAATTTGATTACCCCCGAAAAACTTAATTATTTATCCCTTTAAAATCCAGGACTGTTCTATCCTTAAACACACTCCTAGTTTCCATCACTTTCATACAATTAGTCACACGGGCTCTCCGCGGTTTCTCTTCCTCAAAGTGCGTCCGTCCTTGAGAATTTGGTCGACACAATCTCTTCTTTCTGTCATGTATGTTTTTATCTTGTGATTCCTTCTACTCACTACTGCACGTGCCATCATCTTATTAGTTTCAAAATAGAACTATTATTACGACCACTATACCATCACAAGTCCCGATATATCCCAATAATGGGGTATTTAAATCGTCTCCAACAGACAAAAAAACAATTATCCTTCAGTCCCTATTTATAGAAAAGTGCTTAAGCTGTCATAAAATGTCAATAGAAAACAATTAAAAATTTTCATAACAATGTTTTACGTAAAGAAGTCGTTAAATTACTAAAAAGAGAAGAAAATATATCATAGAAAAACATTGTAATAGTTTTATTGCCATAATTATTTCAAGTATTTTCACTTTATTGTTTTAGTGTGCCTATTCCTAAGTAATATTTATGTAATGTTCACAGCTAACAATAGACCCATTGAAGCAATTACATCGTCTAGACATGAAAATAAATAACGCTTTAATTAAATAGATATCTAAAAAAATATTAACTAGTTCTTACCTATGTTGTAGTGAGATCTAAAAATTGTCCGTACCGTGATACGCCCAGACATTTCAAATCGTTGAATTGAATGCTTAACGTTTGGGGATTTGTCAGTCCACATTTGGCTATACCTATCGATAAAATAAGGTTTGCCAGAGGATCACCGTCACCATACCTAATATAGTTTAGTCAAGTTGCATAGGTACCATTAAATCATCTATATCCAGGATTCAGCCTTACACGGGAGAACTCTCAGACTACATATTTTGAGTAACGATGGAGTCATATCCTAGGTAGGACATAGGCTATTAAAAAAATCAAGTACTTCTTACAAAACAACATACCTGTTTATGATGAAATAATGGTTGTATTAATCCTTACACGCTTGGCAAGTGTTGGACCGAGCGGGTGTTCATGAGGCTTTTGACTTGGTCCGTTTACGCCTTTTAACTAATGAATACCCGCTCGGTTCGCTGTCTAGCAAGCGTTTGGTTAATGCATAAAATCCAGGCGCATATCCGCAGGGTACAAAACTAGTGCATAATAAATTGGGATTTTTTAATGTTTTTGGACTCAAACTTAAAGTTAACTCAAATTCGTAACAAATAAATTGACTGTTACTGCAGTTAGCGCCACCAGCTATGCGTGTTGTAAAGTATATTCTACAGTGTAGTCAAATTTGACAAAATAAGTAATTAAACATTCAGTAAGGATTGTGACGAAGGACTCTGTAATGTGAAATGAGCGGGCACTCCATCAAATGCTCAATTCTACGATTAGACTACGACATTAAAATATCTATTACATTTTACACCGTATTTGTAACGGATGCCGTAATGTTTTTCCGCAAATATAACTGTTTGTTCTTATATAAACATCGGAATATATGAAGTTTTTTTTACTTCTATAAAACTAAATTAAAAGTATTGTACAAAATTAATGTTAACTTTCGTCCTTGATTGATAAAGGTATTTATCGTCCTAAAAAACATCCAATTAGATAGAAAATTTTACACAGTGCTGGCAGCAGTAGATAGCAAATAGTTTTTTAATTAGGCGAGCTAGGCTGATGATATAATATTCCGAAATTTGTGTGAAAATGTAATATTTTATAAGCATTTTAAAAGTAGGCTCATATAACTACGAAACTCGAATGGAACCTATAAATCTGTGATCCAGTCGTTTAAGCACTCCCATCATTTCCTAACAATCCTTTTATTCAGGCGTTTAAGGTCCTATATGCTGTCATTGGGCTTCGGCGCCCTTAATTTTACTCAGCCAAAACTGAGGGAATCGTCTTGAAACTGAAGACAGTAACAGATGAAAGTATGGACTACAGATCGGCTGTTTTAGAATTGCGGGATTTGAAGAAAAAAATATTCCTAAAGTACCCCTAAAATTTACGGGATATATGAAGTTTCTCCGTTCAGTTTTTCAGATATAAAAGTATATTTTAGCCAAAATACTGGTAATTATAATCTTAATAAATCGGCTGTTTTAGATTTTTAAATTTCTTCCCAGGTTTCTTTTAAAAATATATAATTCACTTTGTCACTTACGTTATTCCTATTGAGCGCTAACATTCTGATACAAAAATTGAAAAAACTGAAGCAAAAACGATTTTTGGTCAGTGCATATGCCCCCTTACGCACTCTATCATTTCGATAAATGTAGCATTCTGTACAATCTTTCAGCATAAAAGTTTACTTGCATCGATAACATCAATATAACGGATTATTCCACAGGAAATAGAAAATAGAGAGGAAAATCAAAAACACTTGTCATAAAAAATGTCCCCTCGTCACATTGTCGAAATGTTATGTGAAATAATACGAGTATCTTATTGACGCGACAACACGCGACATCTTGCTATCATTTCAACAGAGGAGATACGAGTATAAGCTTATTTAAGTTGTGCTGTGACACAAGTTTATCCAGCCCGGCTTACTTGGAAAAGGGCGAAAGGTGACCTACTGACAAACCTGGATTATGATTGTTTTAGTTTTTTTACGGAAAAATACAGTTTTTTTGTTATTCGTTTTTATTACGAGTTCTAGATGTGATATGTACGGAAAAGTTTTTGGATTTGTCTAGATCCTATTAAAAATATGGATAATAAATAAAAGTGACGGATTTATCCAACAGGCAAAGGAGGCAAAAGCCTCGTGCCTCGAAGATTGAGTGCATCATTTTAAAAATTGAACATGTTAATCACCAAAGGTAATGCTTGGAGTCCCCCAGCCAAAAAATCCTGGTCCGCCCGTGATGTAATCCATTCTATTGTGAATAAACAGTGATTTTTTGACACCTCCACTACAATCAAAATAGCCTATTGTTAAAATAAAAAACGGAAACCTCCTAAGAGGGGGACGGGGCTTACAATACTGTTTGTCCTCAATCTATCAATTTCTAGTATTGTCACCAAAACATCTTACAGTTGATATGGCAGCGTTTGGCCATTCAAAAGCTGGACCCTTCATGTCAGTTTTAGTCCACTTCTTAACCTTCTCTTTAGTTGTTCACTTTTTGATGTATCTCTTCAAATCAAGCTTAAACACATTATTATTGTGACGTCTGAATCTATTGTAGTGATGTATTAAGAGCTTGGCACCAAGAATGACGTCACAGTCATTTTCCACGGCATTAAAAGGTTCAAAATCGCGTGAACAATCGCATGATAAAATGGTAAAAATAGCGTTTTTTTCCATTTTTAAGGGTTAATTTGGCGTCTATCAAAAAACTTTTACGGTTATTCCCTAGATTTTAATGCATATTATCAGTACAAAAAAAAATTAATCCGCGATTTTCGGGAAACGAGTTTCCGTCTTTCGGAAAAAAGGTTAGAGGTGTTTTAGGTAGATTTCCAAAGGAACTCTACCTATTCGTTTCTCCCGTGATGTCGCAGAATTGGAAAATTTCTACTCAGGATCACTAATTAGGACCAGGAGATCCCGAATCCGACCTTGGTTTAAAAGTTTATATATATAAGCCATATATATGTCCCTTTTCTTGTGCGCACGTTTGCGGCCAAACTATGCGTCGCAGAAACGTGAAACTTGGGTGGTAGATTTTTGGTAAGTGGTAGATGAACTGATATGAGATTGGGTTAAATCCATTAAGAGTAAGGTTCACTTTTTAAGGCTTTAAATACAAAAACAATAATTCTGAGGGGATCCAATGATTGTGAGGGTCCGTGTCTGGTATCGTTTGAAAGGGCATTAAATAGGGAATACAGATCAATTTACAGATTTTGTCTAGCTCAATTCGTTGGACGACAATGATCGATCGAAAGATCTAGTTAAGTAGTTACCGCATAGGTACTTAGCGTGTTTGTTGTCTTAGAAAAGTGCTTCACGATACGAGTAGAACTCACATCTTTTTTTCAAATTTCTAGTGCTTAGGTACTGGTACCAATCCATATTATGAGTGGAATGAAAATAATTTGATTATTGGATTAGGTACTTCGAAAATCAAAGAATATAGACTACATCCATACTACTTCATCACTTCGCTGGTTTATTTGGTGATGATATTGTGATTGTTTTTATTATATGTACAGATGTACTCTTAAAATTAATAAAATAAATAAATAAATAACTTGAAATCTACCTATGCCTGCGGCGTGCCAAAGGATTTTTTTTAATTTTTTTTTTGAAGTTATAAAAAATATTATATATTATGACTGTCTGGAGCAAGTGAATGAGTATGTATATCTGTGAAGTTTGTTTACTAGAGATGGACGCTGTGATGGAGACATTGAAAGAAGGAAGCTGGCCGGTACTAGGACGAATGGTGCGCTCGGTCCGATTGTTAGTAGTAGCAATGTGTCTATGAAAGCAAAAGTGCTAGTGCACAATGCTGTCTTGGTGCCGACCCTGATGTATGCTAGTGAGACGTGGACGTGAATGAAGAAGGATGAATCAGGGTTGAATGCAGTAGAAATGAGGTCATTAAGAAGAATGTGCGGGAAAACGCTGAGAGATAAGATAAGGAATGAGGTTATTAGGGAAATGAGTTACTGCAAGACTGGTGTAGTGACAAGAATGAAAGTAAACAAACTAAGATGGTTTGGGCATGTTGAGAGAATGAATGATGACAGGATGACAAAAAAGATATATCTGAATGAGCGAAGAGCGGTGAGAAAGCGCGGCCGTCCGTGACTGACCTGGTCCGATCATGTCGACCAGATCCTCAAGGATGGACGCGTTTTGAGTAAAAGGAATCGGAGAGCGTGTATGACTAATTGCATGAATGTGACGGAAGCTAGGAGTGTGTGTAAGGATAGGGCTGTCTGGCGCTCTGTCCTCTCTGCCTACCCTGCAAGGGATGCGGCGTGAGGGTATAGATAGATAGAAAAAATATTTTACGGTTATTCCTAGATAACGGTTCAATGCATCTACCCTATTTTTTCCAAAGCACATTTTGTTACGGTTGTCGAGATAGAAAGTCTCCCGTTTTTAGAAATTTTTGAAATATCGCTATGCATACTCTTAAGGTATAAAGTAATGGATCATTCACTGCCACCTAGATAGTCCTTATTTATAACTGTTTAAATAATAAAATGCCGTTGCGCGGTAATGATTGTGAATGTTAAAATCTCTTTGCTGGAATTTTATTACCATCGTATCGGAAGTAATCAAGTGGGTATGTTTCATATATCTCAGGGCGATGATTAAAAATTTAACTTCGTTAATCGATAATCCGTTAACTAAAAAGTTAACTTCGTTAATCGTTAAAGCGTTACATTTTGAAAAATGTAACGGAAGTTAACGTTAATCCGTTAAAGCGTTAATGTAAAAAATCGCGGTTAAATGGCCTGAAATAGAACTACACAAATACATATATCGCGGTGTATCCCAACAAAGTGAAATTTCTTTTCCAACTCCCAACCCACATACGATACCACACATAACCCCATACAACCCTTGGATTATCTAATGCCAGCGCCTCCAGTGGATGATGTCTATGCAATTAATCAAATATTAACGGACTTAATTAACGGAAGTTAAATAATCCCTTAACAATTTTTGGAGGTGGGAAAAGCGTTAAATCGTTAACCAAAATGTTAACTTCGTTAATTAACGATTAGCGGATTAACGCTTTTCTGCCCAGCTCTGCATATATCTCAGGGCGATGATTAAAAATTTCAATCAATAAAGTATTGTATCTCTTCGTTAAAATAAATACAAAATCTGTTACTCTGGAAATCGCCCCGAATGAGGGCGCTGAATAATTTAATCAGACAAATCTGCGAAGCCGTGTGGAAATGATTTGATTATAAATTCTTAATGAAATTGATACCGTGACCTCTAACAGAAATCAATCAAGGAACAACATTGATTCAGGTCAAGTCTATTCCCCAGCAGGTAACTTATTCGTTAGAGACAACATTCAATCTGAATAATCTAACTTTGTAAGAGATACACCTACACTATTATCTAACCCATGTTTTGGTCGGACAGTATTGATAGGCGACGGGCGTGTTTTCAAGGATTATTATTTGTCATGTCTATAATAGGGTACGTGCATCTTTTTTTATCGTTCGAAAAATATCTTAAATCGATAGTTCTGCTTACTAGAATTACAAATAAAATTATGAAATGTAATTTAAATTTACCGTTAATTTTTAATAATTAATTGAAAATGTTAATTTGACGAGTTTTTCTATGGTGCTCTGAAACGAGCGGCCATTGTTTAACGTGATTGTTACGTCACGACGCTATGAAATTCATAGTCAGAAATTTGATTGTTTGTGGGTTATGTATGGAGGAATGGGGAAAGTGACTTCACAATATGGCGGCCAGTCAAAAACCTGTTTTTGCGCTAAAATCGAATATATGAGACTTTATTTTATAAATATATCCACAAAGACAGAGAATTAAAAAACCTTGAATTATAGTTAATGTACCGAAAACCAAAATAAAAAAAAAACATGCAAGGACCCTATTATACCTATTTTGTCTTATGGCAATCTAAATCTTCAAAACAATCTGATTAAGGCAATTTTATTACCCCCGAAAAACTGGACTATTTATCTATTCCCTCACAATCCAGGACTGTTATCCTTAAACACATTCCTAGTTTCCATCACATTCATACAATAAGTCACACAGGCTCTCCGGTTTCTCTTCCTCAAAGTGCGTCCGTCCTTGAGAATTTGGTCGACACAATCTCTTCTTTCTGTCATGTATGTCTTTTATCTCGTTATTTCTTCTACTACTGCACGTGCCATCATCTTACTAGTTTCAAAATAGAACTGTTATTACGACCACTATACCATCACGGGTCCCGATATATCCCAATAATGGGGTATTTTAATCGTCTCCAACAGACACAAAACAATTATCCCTCAGTCCGTATTTATAGAAAAGTGCTTTAGCTGTCATAAAATGTCAATAGAAAACAATTAAAAAATTTCATAACAAAGTGTTACGTAAAGAAGTCGTTAAATTACTAAAAAGAGAAGAAAATATATCATAGAAAAACATTGTAATAGTTTTATTGCCATAATTATTTCAAGTATTTTCACTTATTGTTTTAGTGTGCCTATTCCTATGTAATATTTATGTAATGTTTACAGCTAACAATAGACCCATTGAAGCAATTACATCGTCTAGACATGAAAATAAATAACGCTTTAATTAAATAGATATCTAAAAAAATAAACTAGTTCTTACGTATGTCGTAGTGAGATCCAAAAATTGTCCGTACCGTGATACGCCCAGACATTTCAAATCGTTGAATTGAATGCTTAACGTTTGGGGATTTGTCAGTCCACATTTGGCTACACCTATCGATAAAATAAGGTTAGCCAGAGGATCATACCTAATATAGTTTAGTCAAGTTGCATAGGTACCATTAAATCATCTATATCCAGGATTCAGCCTTACACGGGAGAACTCTCAGACTACATATTTTGAGTAACGATGGAGTCATATCCTAGGTAGGACATAGTCTATTAAAAAAATCAAGTACTTCTTACAAAACAACATACCTGTATATGATGCAATAATGGTTGTATTAATCCTTACACGCTTGGCAAGTGTTGGACCGAGCGAGGGGGTGTTCATGAGGCTTTTGACTTGGTCCGTTTACGCCTTTTAACTAATGAATACCCGCTCGGTTCGCTGTCTAGCAAGCGTTTGGTTAATGCATAAAATCCAGGCGCATATCCGCAGGGTACAAAACTAGTGCATAATAAATTGGGATTTTTTAATGTTTTTGGACTCAAACTTAAAGTTAACTCAAATTCGTAACAAATAAATTTACTGTTACTGCAGTTAGCGTCAGTAGCTATCCGTGTTGTAAGGTATATTCTATAAAGTAAAATAAAGACTATAGAAGTAATTAAGCATTTGGTAAGGATTGTGACGAAGGACTCTGTAATGTGAAGTGAGCGAGCACTTCATCAAATGCTCAATTCTACGATCAGACTACGACAATAAAATATCTATTACATTTTACACCGTATTTGTAACGGATGCCGTAATGTTTTTCCGCAATTATTACTGTTTGTTCCCATGTAAACATCAGGATATATGAAGTTTCTTTATTTCTATAGAACTAAATTAAAAGTACTGTACAAAATTAATGTTAACTTTCGTCCTTGATTGATATAGGTATTTATCGTCCTAAAAAACATCCAATTAGATACAAAATTTTACAGTGCTGGCAGCAGTAGATAGCAAATAGTTTTTTAATCAGGCGAGCACGGCTGATGATATAATAATCCGAAATTTCTACGAAAATGTAGTATTTTATAAGCATTTTAAAAGTAGGCTCATATTCTCATATACTCGTAACTACGAAACCCGAATGGAACCTAATAAACCTGTGATCCAGTCGTTTAACTACTCCATCATTTCCTAACGATTCTTTAATCCAGGTGTTAGGGGCCCTATATGCTGTCATTGGGCTTCGGCGCTCTTAATTTTACTCAGCCGAAACTGAGGGAATCGTCTTGAAACTGAAGACAGTAACAGATGAAAGTATGGACTACAGATCGGCTGTTTTAGAATTGCGGGATTTGAAGAAAAAAATATTCCTAAAGTACCCCTAAAATTGATATGAAGTTTCTCCGTTCAGTTTTTCAGATATAAAAGTATATTTTAGCCAAAATACTGGTAATTATAATCTTAATAAATCGGCTGTTTTAGATTTTTAAATTTCTTCCCAGGTTTCTTTTAAAAATATATAATTCACTTTGTCACTTACGTTATTCCTATTGAGCGCTAACATTCTGATACAAAAATTGAAAAAACTGAAGCAAAAATAGAACGATTTTTGGTCAGTGCATAATGCATATGCCCCCTTACGCACTCTATCATTTCGATAAATGTAGCATTCTGTACAATCTTTCAGCATAAAAGTTTACTTGCATCGATAACATCAATATAACGGATTATTCCACAGGAAATAGAAAATAGAGAGGAAAATCAAAAGACTTGTCATAAAAAACGTCCCCTCGTCACATTGTCCAAATGTCGAAATGTTATGTGAAATACGAGTATCTTATTGACGCGACAACATGCGACATCTTGCTATCATTTCAACAGAGGAGATACGAGTATATAAGCTTATTTAAGTTGTGCTGTGACACAAGTTTATCCAGCCCGGCTTACTTGAAAAAGGGCGAAAGGTGACCTACTGACAAACCTGGATTATGATTGTTTCATTTTTTCTACGGAAAAATACATTTTTTTTTATTATTCGTTTTTATTACGAGTTCTAGATGTGATATGTACGGAAAAGTTTTTGGGTTTGTCTAGATCCTATTAAAAATGTGGATATTAAATAAAAGTGACGGATTTATCCAACACGCAAAGGAGGCAAAAGCCTCGTGCCTCGAAGGTTGAGCGCATAATTTTAAAAATTGAAGACATTAATCACCAAAAATCATTAAAGAGATGCGGGAGGGAGGGCATGCTTGTAGTCCCCCCCGCCCAAAAAAATCCTGGTCCGCGAGTGTCTTTCATGAATGAACAGTGATTTTTTGACATCCACTACAATCAAAATAGCCTATTGTTAGAATAAAAAACGGAAACCTCCTAAGAGGGGAAGGGGCTTAAAATACTGCTTTGTCCCCAATATATCAACTATTATAAGGAGATAATTATCTAGTTTTGTCACCAAAACATCTTACAGTTGATATGGCAGCGTTTGGCCTTTCAAAAGCTGGACCCTTCACCCTGTTTCTAAACCTTCTCTTTAGTTGTCCACTTTTTGACGTATCTCTTCAAATCAAACTTAAACACATTATTATTGCGACGTCTGAATCTATTGTAGTGATGTATTAAGGGCTTGGTACCAAGAATGACGTCACAGTCATTTCCCATGGCATTTAGGTTCAAAATCGCGTGAACAATCGCATGATAAAATGGTATATAAACAGCGTTTTTTCCATTTTTTGTGGGTTAATTTTGCGTCTGTCAAAAAACTTTTACGGTTATTCCCTAGATTTTAATGCATATTATCGGTACAAAAAAAATAATTCGCGACTTTCGGGAAACGAGTTTCCGTCTTTCGGAAAAAAATACTAAGGTGTTTTTAATTTTTTTTTTGAGAAATGTATACAAGATATAAAAAATCTTTTACGGTTATTCCTTAGATAACGGTTCAATGCATCTACCCTATTTTTTCCAAAGCACATTTTGTTACGGTTGTCGATATAGAAGGTCTCCCGTTTTTAGAAATTTTTGAAATATCGCTATGCATACTCTTAAGGTAAAGTAATGGATCATTCACTGCCACCCTGCCACCTAGATAGTCCTTATTTATAACTGTTTAAATAATAAAATGCCGTTGCGCGGTAATGATTGTGAATGTTAAAATCTCTTTGCTGGAATTTTATTACCGTCGTATCGGAAGTAATCAAGTAGGTATGCTTCATATATCCAAAGGTGTTCACCGTTAATCAAAAAGTCAACTTCGTCAATCGATAATCCGTTAACTAAAAAGTTAACTTCGTTAATCGTTAAAGCGTTACATTTTGAAAAATGTAACGGAAGTTAACGTTAATCCGTTAAAGCGTTAATGTAAAAAATCGCGGTTAAATGGCATAAAATAGAACTACATAAGCACAACTACTATCACATTTACACTATCGCGATGTATCCCAACAAAGTGAAATTTCTTTTCCAACTCCCAACCCACATACGATACCACACATAACCCCATACAACTCTTGGATTTTCTAATGCCAGCGCCTCCAGTGGATGATGTCTATGCAATCAATCAAATATTAACGGACTTAATTAACGGAAGTTAAATAATCCGTTAACAAATTTTGGAGGTGAGAAAAGCGTTAAATCGTTAACCAAAATGTTAACTTCGTTAATTAACGATTAACGGATTAACGCTTTTCTGCCCAGCTCTGCATATATCTCAGGGCGATGATAAAAAATTTCAATCAATAAAGTATTGTATCTCTTCGTTAAAATAAATACAAAATCTGTTACTCACGAAATCGCCCCGAATGAGGGCGCTGAATAATTTAATCAGAAAAATCTGCGAAGCCGTGTGGAAATGCCCAATCATCAAAACCTTTTGTATATTTCCATTCATCAATGAAATATTCAGAATAATAATAAAAAATACTGACAAACCCTCTTTGTCATCGGGAATTTTTCATCCATCTCTTTGCGATTTTCGCAATTTTCAATACGAATTCGACGTCATTGAATACTGGTGTATATACATACCTATACTATTATTAGTCACAGTTCACAAGTCAGTACGTCAGGCGGCGGCGTGGTCAGCAATATTTTTTGTGCACTGTATTAACTAAAAACTGTAGTAACTAAAAAAAATAACAAAACTATAACTACGTTTCGGTTTATGCTAATCCGTTACGGTTCTTTAAATTATTGAATGGTGTTTGATGCATGTTTGGCAGATACCGGATGATAATTTTTGGCCAAATAACCGTTGTTTTTATGGCAGTTTCCGGTGGCAAAGAAGATTCTTTATCATACAATGTTCCTGAGGCCAGAGCTTCAGAGTTTCAGAGTTAAACACAAGACAAAACAATATATAATTGACATTCATACACAAGCAAAGCACAATTCTATTCATATCAATACTACAATAAAATAAAACTTAATAGATATTTTATTTATTTATCGTATAGTCATACAAGTACATCACATCAATATAATAACAATACATAATAATTAGACAGACCCTACATGTATATTGCACAATGAAAACTGTTTCAGTTCGAAATCGAGTGTCCTTAGGTATGTCGTCGCCACTTCATTTAGCCACATAAAGTCAGATGTTTCACACCCATATACCCTGAGAGCACATTCGGACACGATATGGCTCACAGTCTGCCTCTCCGCTCCACAGTCGCACTCGGCAGAATCCAGCCATCCGCATATAAAAAAGAAATCGGCACATCTGTCATGAAGTCTCCTGGTGGAAGGATCTTATTTATTTACACTTTTGGCGAACGAGAAACCGTTTTTGAAGAATCAATTTTATTAACTAAAATATGAGTTGCCACATTTTGATATGACGTTATCATCGACCTATATTGTATGTATGTATAGCCTACCAATCCCACCTGACTACAGGGCGAATATTTTTATTAAAAACAGGGTGAAATGGATTGATTTGTTAAGCACCTACCCGCCTACATTCGTGATGGTTCATAATATAAATACTCTTATCGGGGAAGCAGGTACGATTAAATACAAGTACTTAAATAATATTTTGCCTAAATACATAGCATTATCCTCTTCAAATGTATAATCATTGATTTGCGCTTAATTCTTAAACAAAATATACCTAAGTAACCTAAGTATAAGTACTTCATTTTCATCTCAAGCCATGGTACTTTTATTTCTGTACCTGTATACTAAGTGTATCGTGTAAAGGTCTTCATAATTTATTAATTTATTTACACATTTGGTGGCCAAAATACAGACATAGGTATGTATGTAAACATTACAGATATAAATTAAAACATTGTTTTTAAATGAATCTGGGTTTATCGAAATAAACCGAAATACATCTTTGTACACTTCACGGAAAGCTTGAAAAGCTTGTGTTGTGAAGTGGAGGAAGTCAGCATCGGGGTTTGAACCCGCGCCCGCCAGATTAACAGTCGAGGGCGTTACCAACCAGGCTACCGACCACCTCAAATTTGTTCACTAGGCCGAGCTTATCGCAATGCTGCGATCTCTGCCAGCTAACATTATATCTCTCCATTTATCTATTGACGTCATGGAGGTATTTAGGGTTGGTTGGAAGATGTTGTACAGCAATAAACCCGTCTCTGGACATCAAAGAAAAGGAAGATTCAAATTATATCCAAAATACACTCGTTTTCCTGGTTTTAAATAGACATCTGAGACAAACAACAAATGTATGAAAGAGGCCTTAATCAATAATTTGAATATGTAGGGGGGTTGTAAAAAAAGCAGATGATATTTAGTACCTTCTCAAAATATAAAGGCTGTAAAATAATATTTTATATTTTCTGGAAAGTCTAAAAAAAGGACGTAAGTACGAGTAGTTTTTGCTCTAACAGAAAAAAATTGTCATAAAATTCATTTTATGATCTGTGACCGACTCCGCATGTTTTTCCGTAATATTTTTTCTATAGCCTGATCCCTTTACGCGTCCGTATTTTAATATCATTTCTCTTATTTTACTGTCCTATTTCTTAAAGAAATCATAGAAATGATCGGAAAAGTCTGTTAATATTTCTTCTGGCATACCGACTAGGGAAAGAAAGTACAATTCCTTTAATCCCTTTGAAATAGAATTTTAGAATCAACGTGAATAGAAATATGGTCTCGTAAACAATTCAAAGTCAAACGCATAAGTACATAGCCTGGTCAAATCCTATCAATCTAAACAATCGGACAAATCCATGTAGAAACTACGAAATTAAGAGTATGCATATTGCATACCGACATTTCAAAAATTTGTGAAAACGGGAGACCTTATATCTCGACAACCGTTACTAAATATGCTTTGGAACAAAATCGGGTACATGCATTGAACCTTTATTTAGGGAATAACCGTAAAAGATTTTTTATGTCTTGTATAGATTTCTCAAAAAAAATAATGGAAAACACCTCTGATCTTTTTTCCGAAAGACGGACACTCGTTTCCCGAAAGTCGCGTGAAAAAATTATACTGATAATATGCATCAAAATCTAGTAAATAACCGAAAAATTTTACAGACGCAAAATTAACCCCTAAAAAAACGGAAAAAACGCTATTTTTACCATTTCATCATGCGATTGTTCACGCGATTTTGAACCTTAATGCCATGGGAAATGACTGTGACGTCATTCTGGGTACCGAGCCCTTTAGTAAAATCTTGTAATAAAAATCACATAATATTATGTGATTAAAAAACTTACCTTGAACAACTGTCATCATACTGTCATTACTCAATATAGTAATGGCCCATCAATAGAGTTAAAAGTAGTAATTAAAATTATATCACTGCTGGCTCGTCTACATCAACGTCAGCCTATAGATAAATAGGTTTGCCCATTAAGTTATCATTATTGGTCGTACGCATGATAACTAGTTGGTTAAATTGACTCACTTTTGCCCATTAAATATATTTCTTGTATAACATTATGAAAGATATTTCAACCATAAATCTTCGATATCAATGTAGCGTGTCATAATTAAAAAAAAAAACATAAAAAATGAAAGATTTAAATGTTTTCGTGTGTGATTTATACCAAAGGTTACATAGAAAACTTAAGATTTAACTATGTTTTTTATTTATTTATCGAATGGTCATTTCTAGGACATCCTATCAATTATAATATTAATTTACAATAATAGCTCATGTTTGATTGTCAGAAGTTAAAAATTAAAATTTTTATTTCTTAAATATTCAGTCGCCGATTCATTTAGTGTCAAGAAATCTTCCGGGTTTCCTCCATACGTTTCTTAATTATGTATATATGTCGTATGGAATTCAAGACCTTAAGTTCGTGAGAGCTTAGGTATTGACGTGTTTTAAGATACAAGTTGTGAATATCTTCCATTGTGTTTGAGACATTCTTCAACAATATGGTTAACGGACTAGATTGATTGAAAAACAGGACCAACTTGTAGAATATAGGTATTTTGGGATGTTTTTGGTGTTATTGACGACCTTAGTAGAATGAATGAATGAATATATTTTTTGCAGAATATACACAAAAAAAAAACAATCAGTACAAAATGTATAAGTACATAAATAAATCATTAGATGTGGCACTAAGGTTCTTCTCAACTATCCAAGATGTTATAGAAGTTTTATAACAATCCATTGTACCTACGTATAAGTGTTGAAAAAAATAAGTCTTCGACATTTTGCATGATTTTCCCGATAACCAATATTCGAATGACAATAAAAAAATCGTATTTCTATTTCGTTTAGCTGAAAAAAATACAATTAGCTGTAATTTTTTTATCTGTCAAAAAAATTTGGGATTATTTACAATAGGTAAACCTAAATATAAAATAATGTTTCCACAGAAATTCCTCCATAGAACACTGATACGTAGAATCACTCATTTGAAGATTAAATAAAATTAATTGTGTTTTGTATCTTGATGCTTATAGTAATATCAAAGCTAAATTCTGTAATAGAATTTTTGGATTGGATCTTACTTATTCCTAACTGTAAGTCTAATTAAATACGTATTATACCATATAAATACTCGCATATAGTAATAAGGACGACTTTTGATGTTTCCCATATAATGTAGCGGCAACCATAAAAAATAGAGTCATCTATCTAACGAAAGTTATAAACTCATTTCTTGTCTATGTGGCACGTCTGAAATGGGGGCGTATTTTTTACCACTCACTAGATGGCGCTGCAGTAAATGGAGGTCTTCACAACTGTCAATACTGTCATAACAAAACGAACCATTTGTTTATTATCCGTAGAATAATAATATATATAGTACCTGCCGTATCTATGCGGACTTCCATTTACTGCAGCGCACTCTGGTCGAAAAATCGAAGACGCCCCCATTATCTGAAATATTGTAGGACAATATCATTTCTGTTCACTAGGTTCGCTAGTATCGCACATTGCCAATAAATAATTGGTTGAAGGTGTACAAATACTATATTCGGTATAATGAAAGAGATTAGGAAATGTATTGTAAGGAGGGGTATTAATTAATTTTGTCTTATTGTTCCAGTGAATATCATTGCGATTGTTTCCCCGGATACAGCGGGAGAGACTGCGGTGATGGGCCTCTGTGTCAAAGGCATGGAAGACCGACTTGTCACAATGGAGGAACTTGCAGGTAAATAAATATTCAGTTATTCTTATTTCATTTTTATTTATTGATTTGATAAATTTTGTTGTATTGTTAAAAATATTGTACGCATACCTATATTGACGAAATGCTGATCGATTCTTTCTATAAGTACACTTGGATCAACTTTGGTTTTTATTACTTGGTACATACTACCGTTATCAGGGTTCCATTCTATTCTATTTTGTCCCATCCCAACTCCCCATGCCGCATCCCATACCGGGTAGGTAGAGATAATTTATCGCCAAACTTTCCTATCTTTACACACACTTCTTGCTTCGGTCATATTCACGCAATTCTTCATGCACACTCCAGAAAGATAGAGGTATGGAACGTAAAAGACCATCATGACTCAGAAATCATAGACTTATGGAGTGGTTCAGTGTGCCAAATGTAGCCGCGCTGATTAGACTGGCCCAGGATCGAGACGAGGTCGGGATGATGGTCGCCAATCTCGGATGAGAGCGGCAAGGAAGAAAAAGAACAAAATATCCACCGCCACCTGTAGACTTTCGCGGGTAGCTACCAAATAGTCAAAATTAATCTTAGAATAATAATCAATCATAGAAATTAATAAGAATGCTTAGATTACAATGCATTTCGCGTTAGAAGTCCCCTGGTGCAAACTTGGTTTAGTGTTGCTTGATGTGATAATAAGATATGGTAATATATTTTTTCGCTACTTTAAAATTATATTTTAGAACTGTTGTTTAAAAAAAATTGCCAATTTTCGAATTATTAGAATAAACTGGCAAAATTTTTTCTAATTTGTGATGGCGGTTAAAAAGGATTATCGGAGTATTTTTTTCTTTTTCCAACTCGCAAAACTATCTTTTCTTTAAAATGATTTCTCCAGCGCTACTCTGTTCGCATTAGATTTCGACTAGAAGATCAAAAAATCGAGTATGAAAATAGTAGGTATAAATTTATGATTTTCTTTGGGAAATATTCTCCTCATACATTTAGTATGGAGATACATCAAAATTTCTTTTCGTGAGCTACCGCCCTTCATGCTTTGGAACAATTTTTAGGTATGATCCCGTAAAGCTAGCTCAATGAAATTTGCAGAGTAAATAGATTATAAAATTGGCAAGTATTTGAAAGCAATCTGTGATTATTTTTTTTAAATCGTCCTCAAACATTTATTAAAATTTTCAATTGTGACTAATTTTGAGATTCAACATTTTTTTATAGCGTTATGGTATCAGATAGGTCCATAATTGTTTTTGTATCTGCAAGCCACACTATTTAGTTATTTTAGAAAAAAAAAATCTAGTATTTATCTTAATAATTGGCATCTCTGTGACCGATAACGTCTTGCAAGTCGGGGTTTGACAAAAAAATACGAAAAAAATTCATAACTCGAAAACTACAAAAAATCGCTGAACATACATGGGGGTTAAATCGATAGGTATTGAGGTCCTCTACCATTCTGCTTCGGTTGATCCGCCGGTTGTGTTACACCGTGTATAGCTGGTAGTTGATAGCAAATTCACTAAATAAACTAACATTAAAAAACTTGTAAGTACGAAATAATACCAGCATTGCAAGGGCGGGGGGGGGGGGGGGGTAACATCAGTTCCTATGATTGGTCGTAGGGGTAACAAGACAGAAAATATTAGGAACCGCTGATCCTTCAGCAGTCCTCACCATTCCCTTGTATATAATAGCATTTTATTTAAAAAGGATCTGGGCTTGCATACACAAACCCAAATGCTTTCTGGCACACCTTGCACTAGGCTAAAAAGCCTTTATCGTAAAGTGTAAAACTCTTACCATATTCCTATAAAATGCGAAAAACCGCGAAGAGGGACCTTTTCGGGGGGGGGGGGAAGGGGGGGTTGCGGCAAGATTTTGATAGGCAACCCTAGTGCGATGTAATACCCTATTGGTAAGCTATCATTTATACCACATTTCGATCAAAAAACAGATACGTCATAAATTAAGCAGCGGGCTCTTGGACTATTCGAGAGACTGTCGCCTCAACCAACTGCGCTAACCATGTAATCGATTCCTAAATTTCCATTCCTAAATATTTCTAGGTGGCGGTAGCCTGGTTGGTAACGAGCCCGACTGTTAATCCGGCGGGCGCGGGTTCAAACCCCGATGCCGACTTACTCCACTTTACAACACAAGCTTTTCAAGTTTTCTGTGAAAGGTGTATTTGAGTTTATTTCGACAAACCCAGATTCATTATTTAAAAAAAAGTTAAAATATTTATTTATGTTGTCGTCAGTAATCAATGTTTTTTACGTTGAATAAGTTGAGTCTCCTATTATTTTTTGAATAAAAATATTACCTTGAAGTGCATTGCATAAACGGCGCTATGTAAATTGTCATTATTATTATCATCACCTCGTTTTTATTTGCACAGTGATGTTTGCTGATTCTACAGTACAGTATCTTTCTATACTCATTTTATTTTAAACAGGTCGGTGATAACAATGTCATCGCACTCATGCATTCATTTTGTAATACAACAACATTGTAGGGACTAAGACACTAAGATACCAAAGTAGATAGATAGCAAATTTTATGACAGATATAAAATAAAATTAATCTTTTTACTGTTCTATAAACATATGTACGCATAGGCGTGTACGTATAATGCGATACTTACAGATTTATATAAATTTATATACTTGATAAAAAAAAGCAATCCAGATAAAAAAAATGATTAGCAATTCTACTGATATGACGTGGGAATCCAATCACATCTTCTTCTCCGCGATACCTGCTGCTTCCATTTCTAGATATAGGCCTATCTTAATATTATGTTTCTGCTTCTATTTGAGATTTCTGGCATAGATGTCCATTCAAATTAACTTCTCATGACAAGATCTAATTCGTTCAACACATTTATTCTTTCTAAGCTACATATACCTGACTTGATCAACACACTTGTTGTCATTACAATTTCATTTCGAGCCTGCAGTATATAAAACTGCCACAAGCCAACTAATGAAGGAGCTGTGCGTATTAATACGGTGCTTTTAGATTTCTCGATGGAAAGTTGTGGGGTAGTCTGTTTTTCTTTCATTCCATACGTATTTTGGGGTGCTGAATCCGAATCCGAGGTTTGCCAACAAAATTTCGTGACGGAACATGGCGAAAAATTGGTAAAATGGCGAATATTTACATTTCCTGGTGAATTCTGGATTTGAACTTAAAAACCATCAACTTTTTGTGGGTCATCTTTTTAGCAGAATGAAAGCACATAAAATTTCCAACAAATTTGGTATATAATTTTTTTTTCTAAAATAACTAGCAGCGGAGCTGTCAAGCTCCAAAAATTGGCCAAATTTTCTTATTATTTTAAATTGTAAGAATGGAAAATGTATGGAGAATAGGTCACCTTGTTAGAATTATCACCAAATTTTGACAATTATTCTTCAGATTTATGATACATATTTTACCTCGTTGGAATCAGTAAACATAGAGAAAGGTTTCAGGATAAATTTTATTTAAAAATATAGTGAAATGTTTAACCTAACAAGGTTTAAACATTTTTAGCCTAAACAAATTACTATATTTCTAAATAAAATTATTTAAACATGTCTAGCTCAAATATTTCACGGTATTTTTAAATAAAAGTTTCGTTAATAGCTTTCTTTGTATTTTCTGATTCCAACGAGGTAAAATATGACTCATGAATTTAAATAGTAATGGTTGAAATTTGCTTATGTAGGCAACAAGGTGAACTTTTTCAATACATTTTCGATTCTCGTAATGTAAAACAATAAGAAAATTTGGCCATTTTTTGGACCTTGACAGCTCCGTTGGTATTTATTTTAGAGAAAAATTTTATATGGCAATTTTGTAGTGAATTTTACGTATTTTCATTTTGCGTAGAAAAATAACTTACGAAAATTGTCAGTTTTCGAGTTCTTATAAAGAAATCGCCAGAAAACGAATATTTTCGCCATTTTTTGTATTTTGCGCCATGTTCCGTATCGAAATTTTGTTGGCAAACCTCGGATTCGGATTCAGCATCCCAAAAAACGTATAGAATGAAAGAAATCCCTACTACCCCACAACTTTCCATCGAGAGACTGCTTTGTGTTTAATTTCACCGGATTATATTGAATATAAGCAAAAATAGTTCTATTTTTGCATCATTGTTAATTTATGCACATTTCGACTAAAAATGCGACAAGTAAGGCTTATTTAATGATTTGACTTATTTTTACGCTTAAAATAAAATCGCAAATAATATATTTTTATTAAATTACATCTGCCATAGGCACGTGATATCATCATCGAATCACACATCGAGCCATCGATATTTTAAGTACGCACACGGGATTTTATGAATTATAAGCGATTTCCAATATTTTTTACGTATAAATTAATAATGATATTAACGAAGGAGAAAAGATATATTTACATTTTCTAGCGTAATCTGCATTTCCACACGACATTTGGGCATGTAAAGTATATTTTTATTACCTTCAATGTTGTCTTGGGTGGGCGAAATGATTGTTTTTAAGCAGGATAATATATAATTATATGATCGACATTTAGACAGCTTGAATTTCTGGAATATCATAAATTATGAAATGATAATCGTTTTATGTAAATCATTTAATATATATAATGAAATTAATTATAAGTAATTTTAGCGGCAGCGTATTAAGTTAATGAGTTACATTATACAAATTTATTTATTTATATAATTAATCCTTTTTTTTACCAATACAACACAACATGTTAAAAAAATGGTATCGATGGTATTCAATATCGATGTTAATATTGAGCATTTACATCACATTAAATCATTCAGTAAAGACAAGAAGAAAAAGAAAATGGAAACGACGCTCGAAAATAGTTCGAGGTTATGAGTTTAACGGACGAAAAATATTTGATTAAGTACTTCAATAATCAAAGGTTTAACGTAAGCGACAAAGTGAAAAAAGCAAAAACAAAAAAAAAGAAACCTGGGAAGAAATTTAAAAATCTAGAAAATCCGATTTGTTAAGATTATAACTACTAGTATTTTGGCAAAATTTTACTTTTATACCTGAAAAACTGAACGGAAAATCTTCAGATCCCGTTAATTTTAGGGGTACTTAAAGAATATTTTTTTATTCAAGGAATTTCCAAATCCTGTAATTCTAAAACAGCCGATTTGTACTCCATACATTCATCTATCACTGTCTTCAGTTTCAAAACGATTCCCTCAGTATTGGCTGGGTAAAATTCAGGGCGCCGAAGGCCAATCACAGTATATAGAACCTTTAACCATGAGAATGGGTAGCAATGCGCTAAGCATACACAGGAATATATTTTATTAGATAAAGTTTTTTTGTTATAAATTACCTACTAAATAATGAATTAGATAGATACTAAAAAAACTTAACAAATATGACGTTTTTCCTTACAACACTCGACTCGAATACATCGCGACATAGACGCTAATAAATGTATTTGGCTAAGTATCAACTTCCCCACATATGCAATACACAGTTCACTTTATGCAACTACGTCACAATATAGTAAGGCATATTTATATCATTGTAATGTATGATGCATAATATGCAGCGCCGAAAATAGAAATGAAGAAAAAAGAATAGAACAATGTAAGGAAATGCGATGTATAATGGTAGGTAATGGATGTGCCGGGAATAAAATTTGTACAGCCTAATTATGTAAGTATACATTGTATACGCTTGGAGGATACCTTCAAAATATAAATGTGAAATTAGTTTTTTTTATAAATTACTTAAAATAGGTTTGTATAAAAAACAGTGAAATGGTGGTTACCATACTGTAGTTCATAAACGTGGAGTACCTACTAAATGTTGCCATATGAACTACAGCAGCGCCAGCGCCCTCAATTATTGTCAGCATTTTTTAGATTCATTAATTTATGCTTATGAATAATTTGTTGTCTAATCTCAACATAGTGTGATCTGTTTATTTATACATTGATTAGCATCACTCACAGTGGATTAGCAAACGTACACACTTCTTTTTCTTCAGTCTCAATCCTGCGGATTGATTTGCAGCAAATTCTTGCATCTTGATCTCCATTCTTCTCTGTCTTCTGCAGCTGCCCTTTTCAGATAATTTTCAAAATTGTACATCAACATAAACTTGTATTAAAGATTAAAAAAAAAAAAAAAATTGTAAATTGTGCATCAACATAAACTCGTAGTATAGCATAAAGAAACTATAATGTTCATAAAAAATCACTACATATAAAAATATTTGGGTTGTTCATGCAAGTCCAGATCCTTTGAAACTAATAAATATAGGTCTCCACATTACATCATGCACATTGAATATAATAATATTATATACTCACACGTTTTGCTAGCATATGAGTAATTATATAACATGAAATGTAGGTAGAGGGTACTTGAAATAATTCCCTGTATATACAAGTACCTACGTAATGTTATGTAGTAGTTGAGTTATTAACTAAGGGAAATGCCAAACATTTTCAGCATGTTTTCAGAACTGTATTTAATTGTTCATGATGACTCCGTGGCGCTGTGGAGCTGCCAAATAATTAATTCACATGCTTTGTATTTGGAAACTGTACGTTTAGGCATAAAATTATTATTATGTTTTCGTAATATTATAACTTAAATACTACTTTGCCCTATACGTTTGCATAGAAACTAGGTATATAAAAATAAATAAATAAATGTAAACTTTATTGAATTTTTTTTTTCAAATGCTGGGTTTATAGCCGTAGGCAATGTCTGCCAACCAACCACTTTTGACATACATTTGATATAAACAATACATACATACATACAAGTGTATTAAAAAGAAGAAAAATGTAAATAAATATAAATAATAATAATAATATATACAATACTTAAACATACATAAAAAAACTTGTATAAATAAATAGGTTGATGGGATGAAGAACAAGGAAGGAATCACGGGATTTCAAAGATTTCATTTCAAATCAGAGATTTCGGAAAGATTCAATTTTTTTTCTGGAAAATAAGTAAGAGGTGGTCGGTAGCTGAGTTGGTAACACGCTCGACTGTTAACCCGGTAGGCACGTGTTCGATCCCCGATGCCGACTTACTTCACTTCACGACACAAACTTTCCTAGCTTACTGTTTACGAAGTGAACAAATATGTATCTGGGTTAATCTTAAAAATAGAAAAAAAAGTCATGAATTAGGCACTCTTTTTCTTTCTTACATAAGGGGATCTGGATTACCCTTGGATTTCTTGGTTACAGAGTTTCAATAAGGTCATAATTTAAGGACGTATTATTCAGCTAAAAACATAAGATAGTATCTGGTATTCTGCGGATTCTGCCTGGTAACACCTACCGCCTATTAGATCAGCAGAACTCTTGTTAACCAGGTTCGTTTACGAGAATAATTATAATTTATTTGACATATTGTGGATGGAAAAGAATATGGTAGGTATTTTAAATTTATCTGTGTGCCATAATTTATTTCAATTTTAGTGGCGCCATGATTGTGCATAACTTTATAAAAATTACAGGCATTTTAATGTATGGTGGTGGGAATCTAATATTTAATTTAAACAAATTTATCTTACACAAAATAAAATTAGTCCTGAGGGTGTGTAAAACACAATCTTAAAAGGGGTAAAATACAAAGCATACATGTGCAGCGAGTTTCCTATAACGTACACTCTCCCCAATTACAAAGGGTTGTTGGAAAACTGTCGTGAAAATACCACTTTAAAAGGCTTAAGTGCTCATTAACAGAATAATTTTCCTTGGGTAGTCGACCACGAAATTAAGTAAACCTCACCTTGGGTTACCAAGGGAAATACTTCATCGTGTATTTTCATCAAGTACAAGTCTAGAACGACGTAAACATGGGTTGAATTAAATATACACGTACCTTTGGTTTATCTATCTATATATATAAAACAAAGTCGGTTTTTTTGTAAGTGTTCGCATAACTACTCCCGCATTTTACGGTGGATTGCGGTGAAAATTCACAAAAACTTTCGTACCGATCTGCTTTAGGTTATGTAGAGCGTTGCCATTTTTGAAAAAAAAAGTTTTACTAGGAGGTGCCGTGATGATGAGGGGGTCCAAGGGCTGTGTGGTATCGTATGAATGGGCGTTGGAAAATAAATTCAGATCGTAAGTCATATCTTGTCTAGCTCAAGCCATCGGGAGACAACCGAGAGTTATCCGAGAGGATCCAGTCAATGCATGTTTGGTCATCTCATGAAAGAGGTTCAGTATAAAGCCGTTAAAACTTATTATTTTGGCTAACAGATGGATGAACACGTTTCGGGTCGTACTGTCGATATACTTCACCATCCATGTTATTTGTGTTGCGAAGCACGGGTAATTCAGCTAGTTCTGTATAATTGGGAATTAGCACTGAGAAGATAGTGCTGAAAGTATTCCATGATCATTATATTCCTTCCTTAATGGCTGCAATTACATCTATTGTCTTCTCTTCCGTACAAGGAAGATACTTAATTATATGTCCCGAATTCCCGATGTGTTAATTCCTATACAAACGGCACTAAACCGTTTGATATTTTTTTTTATTTCGTATTTTCTCAACACACGTAAAACAATACATGGGCTTGGTTACACTTTTTATCCATCTATCTATCTATACCCTCACGCCACGTCCCTTGTAGGGTAGGCAGAGAGGACAGAGCGCTAGACAGCCCTAACTTACACACACTCCTAGCTTCCGTCACATTCATACAATTTGTCATACACGCTCTCCGATTCATTTTACTCAAAACGCGCCCATCCTTGAGGATCTGGTCGACATGATCGGACCAGGCCGGTCTCGAGCGGCCGCGCTTCTTCACACCTCTTCGTTCACTTAGATATATTTATTTATTTATTTATTTATTTATTTCCAATCATACACGGCTTTTTAGGCCATTAGTACAAAATATACGAGTATTATAACAATAAAAAAGTAAACCAAAATATAAACAAAAAAAACATTTTAACACACATAATATGTGCATCCAAAACCTGTAATGAACTGGGTACATAATTACATTCAAATTGAGAATTAGGTGAGCGAACTCAAACATATAAACATGTCAAACAAAATAGGACACACAACGCAAATTTCAAATCATTCACGAAATATAAAATAAATTAGTCAATAATCACATAAAATAAATCAACCATATACCAACATATAAAAAATAAAATAATTCAAATAAATCCATCTATATCACATAAAATAAATCAGCCATATACCTACATATAAAAAATAAAATAATTCAATCGTAATCTTGACATAGAAAATAAAGTACCCGGTCATAGTAAAATCACATAAAATAAATCAGCCACATACCCACATACAAAGAAAAAAAAACATTAATATCTTTTTATTGTTATATTTATAACGTATTTTAGATATTAAGGGTAAACCCACCTCCACCCCTGGATGTTTTAGGAGCTTCGGCTGCTATTCATCCAGTTTTTCACGTAAAAAAAGATAATTTTATTTTCCACAGGAGCGCTCAAGGTTTGCCGGAAGCGCTCCTCTCAACAAAACCCTCGTGAAACATTTCTGAGCGCCCTTAATGTCCCTTGAATGAGACTCTCACTGCAAGGATCCACACACTACTACATTTTGCATTCTGGTCCAGAACTTCTGGAATCTGGATACACTTATAGAAAAAGAAAAAATCTACGTACAATAAAAATGGCGGCAATCCCTGATCATAGTAATCTAAATAAATTATTTTTATTGTAATATAATTTATTTGGGTCACGATTTTTAATTTATTTTCTCGTTAATTTCCATTAAAAGCTTCGTTGTGGGAATATGACGCGAAGCAATTATAATAATGAAAGTAATTCTATATAAATGTCTTGTACATGACGGAAATAATAAACAGTTTAAATTCAGTTTTTTTTTCTCTATAAACTCTCCTCACAATATATCTCCAACAGTAACTGAGCCCTTTACACTCTTTTAGCATTGATTCTACTTCTCTGGCACATTGTCTCTGTTTCTCCTCTTGATTGTTTAAAAACTATACTTGTTATAACTATGTAAATTTGACGATTCCAAGTGCCTGAAATTAGGGCCTAGGGACGATAATTAAAATAAAAATAAAATAAAAAAAAGTAAGGCGGAGAGAACAAAATGCCTGACAACATCATGCCCATATACAAACACTCCTCGGTTCAGATCTGAAGATTAAATTATTATTTTGTGAGCTGCTGACTAGAAGGTCCTGTTGTGTCTCTGTTGTGTATATGGGAGTGATTACCAACGGTATGCTAAGTAATAAGCTGCCGTTACCCAGTAGGTATATAGTAAACTAACTGAGTTACCCTTGCTTCGTAACGGCAAATTTGACAAACCAACCCGGTATACTCTATAGGCTTTGAACTGATCAAAATGTGACTTAGTTCTGAATTTCTTTTTCAACGCCTTTTCATTCAATACCACACACGACCCCACACAACGCTTGGATCCCCTCATCACGGCATTTCTTAGGAAAAACTTTTTCTCCCAAAACCGGCGACTTTAGAATACAGAGTATATTATCGAAAATGTTTTCTAAATTTTCGCAGCAATTCATCGTAAAATGCAGGAGAAATTCGAACACTTACAAAAATCAGACTTTACTAATATATGCAGATTGTAGATACTCGTAATTGTATGAGGTCGAGCCGCTAAAAATGCGAACGTTACAAATATAACCAACTTACAATTACAATTGTAATTAATTATATTATTCTTATACGAGTATGTTACAAGTGTGGATGTGTACAAGACACAACACGTTTATCTCTTCCTACCACAATCATACAATAATTAATTCTAGTTCATTAATTTCTCTGTCATTCTGTTTATACTGAGCGAGCCAAATATTTGTAATTGTTTTCCGAGAGACATACTGTACTTTCGAGTACTAAGTCGCAGTATATTTTGTACGTACCACCGACAATCAGTGGCGGCTCGTGAAATTATTTTAGGGAGCGCATACTACTCGCAGCCGATTAGAAAGCCTTATATATTATTTTTAATGAATCTGGGTTTATCGAAATAAACCCAATTACACGCTTAAGCGTAAGCTTGAAAAGCTTGTGTCGTGTAGTGGAGTAGGTCGGCATCAGGAATCGAACCCGCGCTTACTGGATTAACAGTCGAACGCGTTACCAACCAGGCTACCGACCATCTCAAAAAGATATTAATGTGTGTAGGTAGGTATATATAGTAAGCTATATGTGCAAGAGTGTGTTTAGGTATAGAGATTTTTGTCCTCTCTATCTACCCCGCAAGGGATGCGACGTAAAGGGATAAATAGAAATTGATCTGACTGTATCGTACCCTCGTCCCACGTCGACTGCAGACTAACAGTAATAAATTCCACAAAAATATTCGGCACTATTCCACTATCGCGGCCCCACCCGACCACGGAGGTGGCAGAAAAAGTCATATAGTAGTCGTGTTTATTAAAAAGAATCTAGTAAACCTATAATCAACCGTTGACAAAATATGAATAAAACCTACTAGGTATCTAGATACATTCATAGACAAGATAAGGATTTTCCAACACTTCTTACTCAGCTGCGAGTGGGGCCGCAGTACTCTAAGAGTAACCAAGTTTCGACTCACACTGTACGAAAACCATATTATAAATAATAGTTGTCGAATTACGGTTCGATCTAATAAATCGATTGCTCATTTGCTATACGAGTATAAATATTATGCTATGAAAATGTGTTGTGTCGTGTTCGACCATGGATTTATAATACTAGTAAACTGGATTGAGAACATAGGTGTTTGTCTATACATTCTGTACGATTCTGGGGAAAATGGCCAGTTAGGCAAAAGAAGAAAAATGGAGGATTTTCCATACTAAACGGGCTATAGGAAACTGCGGTTTTCACATGGATTTTTGATTTTCACTGTTAATATTTTAACTGAAAATGAATTATAGACATCATATTGACATAATTATAGGACCAAGGGATGTAAATACTCCGTTAATCAGAATTAATGAGCAATTTTATAACACAGGAAACGGCACACGGTGGAAGTAAATTAAATTACTTTTATTTATTTTTCTTATTTTTTTTTTTAGATTTTCCTTTAAGAATTAAACCTTATGCATCGCTAAAGAAAAAAAAAATGAGAAAAAATGTGTTTTCAGTAGTTTCCTATCACTAATTATGATATTGAATATCACGGATGTGAAGACGTTTTAAATATATCCTTTATTATGTAGGAATTTATTTTTTCATATTTTTTGTCATTTAAAGCTAATGTGTATGTATTTATGAATTTTCGTGCAATGTTTAATTTATGTTGTAATTAATGACAATTAAATAAATGTAATTTAATTTACTTCCATCGTGTGTAAAGAAATTGCTTATTAATCCTGATTAACGGAGTATTTACATCCCTTGGTCCTATAATTATATCAATATGATGTCTATAATTCATTTTCAGTTAAAATATAAACAGTGAAAACCAAAAATCCATGTGAAAACCGCAGTTTCCTATAGCCCGTTTAGTATGGAAAATCCTCCATTTTGCTTCTTTTGCCTAACTGGCCATTTCCCCTAGAACCGCAATAGTCGTCCAAGAGATGAATCCAGTTTACTAGAAGTATTATACATCCATGTGTTCGACGCAACACAATATTAATCGGTTCTAACATTGTAGCTGCGTTAATTAACGTTAAAAACTTACCTACAAATAAATCATTTTTTGACCGGTGCGTCGCGAATCACGCATGTTTTAAATTATATCGCTGACTCGGGCACTGCCGCCTCCGTCTCTTTCTAGCGCGTTAATTTCTCTATCAAACATACACTCTCTCCCTCATTTCACCGTTCGCGAAGGATTCGAGATTTTAGTACAAATATCGATATTTTTTTGTGCATTTGAAATTCTGCACGCGGCCTTCAATACACATGCGTGAGATTTACTCCACCTACACCGCACACATACACTATCACACTAGAGTAGTTTCACAGTAGTATGAGTACGCGTACGTGCAATATTATAAAGATGAATCTATGAGGTACAATTAATTTTTTTTAACGTTTTCAATTTAATATTGATTTATTTATAAGCATATTCTTATGTTTAATGTGGCAGCGCAGTGCGCCTTTGCCTTTATCAGCGGCCGCGCGTGCCGACAATGTAATGCTGTAAAGAGATTGTCGTGTAAATACATAATACATAATATGTTCCTTATTCACTTCAGTTAATCTTGACATTATCTTATTTCATTTAGCGAAAACATTTACCGGAAATATTATATTTAAGGGATTGGTACCAAGAATGACGTCACGGTCATTTCCCACGGCATTAAGGTCCAAAATCGCATGAAAAATCTCATGATAAAATGGTAAAAATAGCGTCTTTTCCATTTTTTGCGGTTGATTTTGCGTCTTTCAAAAAACTTTTACGGTTATTCCCTAGATTTTATTGCATATTTATCAGTACAAAAAAAATTAGTCGCGACTTTCGGGAAACGATTTTCTGTCTTTCGGAAATAATATCAGAGGTGTTTTTCACATTTTTTTTTTTGTGAAATCTATACAAGATATAAAAAATCTTTTACGGCTATTTCCTAGATACATGTTCAATGCATCTACCCTATTTTTTTCCAAAGCATATTTAGTAACGGTTGTCGAGATATAAGATCTCCCGTTTTTAGAAATTTTTGAAATGTCCGTATGCCTACTCTTAATTTAACCTTAAAACTAACCCTTCGTATTTATTATTAAATAAATATTTGAAGACAGCGCAACAAGCAAATGGAGTAAAACATATAAAACGTTTAATAAAATAACAAAGAGGATTAAGTTTTTTCCTCAACAGAGACGAGAGGCATCTTCATTCACATAATGAAGCGTTATGTGAACTCCCTTGGGGAGGAAGCAGGATGGGTGTTCCGATGCTTACGAAAGGAACACCTATCCTGTTTCCTCCCCGAGGAAGTTCACATAACGCTGCATTATGTGAATGAAGATGCCTCTCGTCTCTGTTGAGGAAAAAACCTTCTAATTCCGTCTGTGCAATAGGTACAGATAAATCCGGTTCCATACCTAAATAATTTAGGTATGTCTCAAATAACAGAGAGGATTCTCCGCGATAGAATAAGGATCAGCGCTATCAGAGAAGTGTTGGAGGATCAGAGGATGTTGTCTCACGTGGAAGGCAAAGGAGAAGGTGCTGGAGGATCGTGTGGAAACAGTGAACTCCCAAACACCATTACACCTTGCCCTACATGGGAAACCAGAGGAGAGAATGCCTGGGAAGAGATGGGAAGACAGCTAGGAGTCCATATCACAAGAGATGACAGACTCTGCAAGTCTGCACAAACAGTCCCCATGCGACTTCGGCCAGTTTAAGAAGAAGTGTAATAAAAAACAGAAAACTTTTGGCTATTCTGAATTTTGGACATATGAAAGGCATGCTCCAATTATTTCGGTTTGACGTTCCCGATTTTGGCATAATGTATCCTTAGTTAAAAATATAGACATGACGGTTTTTATTAATTAAATTCCCAAAGCACTGAATATTTTCGTGGTCCCCACACACGCCCACGTTTGTACAAAAGTTTCCGCTGTTTAAACCGTGTTACCATCCGTCAATTAACTCACACTCCAGTCAACTACCCTAAAAACTTCAAAAGCTAAAAATATTATGTCATTTTTTGTATTTACCTACGAGATTTTCAACACTCTTTAGTATTTCCACTTGAAGTTTCAAACTAATTGAGCATGTTGACTTTAATGGTGCACGTTTCTACATCGTAAAAGAAAACAATGTTCATTTAAAGGAGACATTAGAATTTGTATAGAAGTGTTTTTATAATAAATTGTTATGTTATGGAGTAATAAGATTATGTAGGTAGCTGAGCTGGTAGCCTCTCTAGGGTGAAGTCAGTTTAATGTTTATATTACGATGTTATTACGGTGGAGCAAATCTCTTTTTATATTCCCTTTGAGCTTCTGTTCTCAGTGTAACGACCTCAGACACAATATCTTGAAAGGTCACTAGTATACTCGGAGATGTTATAGTATTTTTATTAAAGTTAAGGGGGCATATGCACTGAGCAAAAATAGTATTTTTGCTTCAACTTTTTCAAATTTTGTATGAGAATGTTAGCGCTCAATTTATTTATTTATCGTATGGTCAAAAGAAGTATATCACATCCCTCGAAGGAAAAAGTTTGAAAGTTGGGCGTTGGGCAATGATAAATTTCGCAAGCAAGCTTGATCGTCAGAAATTAAATTGAATTTTTTGAGCGCTCAATAAGAATAACGTAAGCGACAAAGTGAATTATACCTTTTTAAAAGAAACCTGGAAAGAAATTTAAAAATCTAAAACAGCCGATTTGTTAAGATTATAATTACCAGTATTTTGGCTAAATTATACTTTTATATCAGAAAAACTGGACGGAAAATCTTCAGATCCCGTAAATTTTAGGGGTACTTTAGAAATATTTTTTTATTAAAGGAATTTCCAAATCCTGTAATTCTAAAACAGCCGATCTGTAGTCCATACTTTCATTTATCACTGTCTTTAGTTTCAATATGATTCCCTCAGTATTGGCTGAGTAAAATTCAGGGCGCCGAAGCCCAAAGACAGCATATAGGACCTTAAGCATTGTTCATATAGTATTCACTTCGTATTATCCACACACAGCATACGAATGACGGGATGACATTTTTATTAAATAAATTCTCCTATGTTCTCTCTGTCATCTGATTATCCTCGTATCTACCTACATACTCACAGTACTGAATAAGGATCTGGTCGCATTCATTTATAACTGACGAACTTAGAATTGTTATGCCTCAATTTATTTCTTTATTAAATAAACATTTTATTTATAACAAGTAGTCATGTCAACAGATATACAGCAAAGGATGTACTATCCATCAGGCTTATGACTGACTGTCGGCAAGTTAAATGTGAACACTTTACAGTTTAAATGTAAAGTGATCACATTAAACCAGCCGACCATCATCAGTCATTAGCCTGATGGAAAGTCCATTCTTTGCTGTAAGTATATCTGTCGAGATAACTATTTGTTATATTCAACTACAACATGTAGAATATTGCGATGTTCTCACGAAACATAAATTGTGATTTTCAAAAATAAACTTTACTTAGGTAATTAGGGTATATCCACCGGACGCCGGATAGTAAGGCGCCGTGGAGCGCGTCTGTATCCGGGCATTTTATTCAAGCTGTTCTGGATAGTTCTCGAAGAATTAGAAGACCATTCTAAGAAAGAGCACCGTGTACCATAGATTATCTATCTATGCAAAATGCAGATAATAATCTTCTCTTATACTAGGTAATAGGGTTAGTAATTATTATCAATGAAGATTTTTTTTAACAATAAAAATCCGCGTAAAATCTCTTAACTAACGAACAGTGTAAGATGGGCATGCTGTATTTACGACCAGTCATTGTTGGTGTAGGTGATCACTTTACTCTCGACAAACGTTCACCATTCAGCCCTTAACACCTGTCCGTGTATTCTTACACCTTTTTTAGAGTATATAATATACTCTGAAAAATTCGCACCTTGGGTGGGATTCAAACCTACACCCCACGGCTGTGAAGCAAGGATCCTAGTCTCAGGTTGACTGCGAAGAATCCTAATTATAAAGGCCAACCTTTTTTTATCCACTGCCATCTGTTGAAGAGATGAAAAAATATTATACCAAACATCCTTTGTAGTGAATGCAGAATGAAGATTTATTTTTTCTAAAAATTATGTAATAAGAACCTTTCAAGTAAACAGTATTACGATAATAAAGTTTAGAAAATCATATCAGTGTAATGAAAGAAGTTTTTTCTCGATTTTCTCGTAGTACATTACTTTATTATGTTTCATAGTAGTAGAAACATCCCAATGTTAACTAAAGGTCATATTACTACTCTTCCTTTATCTCTATCAATGTATTATTATTATAGAAGCTAATAGGGGGTAGTGTATAGGAATAATAACTTAATTAATATAGAGATACCCCGTAGCTAGCAACCTTCAGTATTTATTATTAGTAAGTTGTATCATACACTCACTTGTACCTTGCCTTGTCTCGTATCATAGGTCAGAATGATCAAATTCCTTTCATATTTAGCTTCACTATAATTAAAGCTTAAATATGGTTCTTAGTTATTAACTTAACCCTTATACACCTACGTCCTACGCGTTATTCTAAAATCGATACCATTCTTGGGACTTTAAAATGCTTCATAAAGACAACCAACCAAATGTCTACAATGTGTTGGAAGGCCTCCCAAAAGAAGGTCTGACAACGTAGTCCAACGAGCTGGCAGAACCTGGATACAAAGCGGGAAGAACAAAGACGCGTGGAAGGGGATGGTAAAGGTCCAGCAGTGGACGTAAGATGGCTCAAGAGAAAGACAGATGCTCGGTGTAGTCCTAAGGGATAGAATAAGAAACGAAGAAATCAGACTTATAACCCTTGCTCTCTGGACATCATGGAGCGTACAGCTAGACTGAAATGCCAATGGACATCAGGGCACACAACAAGACAAAATGATACGTATTTCATTTATCATCCTCTCATCGTATTCTTCCCCTATAAACATTTCCAAATCATCTCAACTTATTCCCTGTTATTATCGTGACAACATCCGCCCTCATCCCTCTAACTTATCCACGGAAATTTCGGAGTGTAATTTCATAAGTTTGTGCATGTGGTGAATTGTGTTTTTTTTTTAATTGAGAAAAGGATAATTTAATGATTTCTAACAGCATACTTTTTTTCTTGTTTCAGTCAAATGGGCGCCGCTGCAGTCAGTTGCCACTGTCCTCCAGGATATACGGGAGATCTCTGCGAACTTCCAGTCAACCCTCCAGGTATATTGATACATTGTTTGTACTTAATTCTTTCTTACGTAAAATATTATATACATATCGAAGTCCCTTTCGTCGGATAAGGATAAGTAGAGAGATTACGCAGGTACTAGTGTTGCAACGAATAGTATATTTGGCCTCAAGCCTAATACCGAATAGTCGAATATTCGCCCAGGAGCATGGCCAAAAAGCCGAATATTTTCCAAACTATTCGGCCTGATTAACGCACGTACAAATTTTGACGCGCAAATCACATTATTCCAAGTATCGCACATTCTGCTCTCTGATTGGCCTGCTAAATACTAGTTACTATTCGGCCGAATACCGAATACTCCAAAAAGGGGCCGAATAGGCCAAATACCAGATAGTAATAGTCCAAGAGCCCGCTGCTTAATTTATGACGTATCTGTTTTTTGATCGAAATGTGGTATAAATGATAGCTTACCAATAGGGTATTACAACGCACTAGGGTTGCCTATCAAAATCTTGCCGCAACACCCCCTGCCCCCCCCGAAAAGGTCCCTCTTCGTGGTTTTTCGCATTTTATAGGAATATGGTAAGAGATAGGAGAAAGTAGTCAATGACAAAAATAATCCTTGCTAAATTCTCTACAAAAAATGTGAAGTCAATTTTTTCGTAGAACTAGCAGTTTACCCGCAATGGCCGGTCCAAAACTAAAATTCATTAATAATATTAAAAAAATGTATTTAAACTACATTGGTTGAAAATTGATAAGAGCTACAGGAAAACAGTCAAAGAACAAATTAATAACCATAGTCTTAGCTACAAAACGAGCTATAACTTATTTTCATACATCTAATAACTTCGGAGTAATTGCAATAAAACTCAGTGACAAAAATTCTTAAAATTTAGTTTTTCATAAAATAACCAGCGATATAGCGCCGCAGGCCAAATATTTTTTTCCATAAAATGTTAGTGATAATGGGTGGAAGAATGTAAAAAAAAATTTTTTTTCTTTTTTCATAAAATATCCTGTTTTTTGACCGGCCATTACGGGTAAACTACTAGTCCTACGAAAAAATTGACTTACCATTTTTTGTGGAGAATTTAGCAAGGATTATTTTTGTCATTGACTACTTTCTCCTATCTCTAACCATATTCCTATAAAATGCGAAAAACCGCGAAGAGGGACCTTTTCCGGGGGGGCAGGGGGGTTGCGGCAAGATTTTGATAGGCAACCCTAGTGCGTTGTAATACCCTATTGGTAAGCTATCATTTATACCACATTTCGATCAAAAAACAGATACGTCATAAATTAAGCAGCGGGCTCTCGGACTATAATCGAACATCAGTTACATCTCTAGTAGTACAAATGATTTGAATCGACTGATCAACGGTTAGAATTCAAGTCAGAAAATACTGCACTTTTTCCTTTTCCAGAGTAAGTTGTCACTTGTTCCCTTGTATGTGGTTGGTTTAGCTCTAAGTTTTTGTTCAAACATTCTTAAACTAGAAGGCGGGTAGATGACATTGTAACCCCAGGTAAATTATTTTTTTGCCGAGTCAACACGTGAAGTAGATACGAAACAATAAGATGGGAGGTTGAGAGACACTTGAAATGAGAAAGAAAGACAAGAGTGGGGAATAAAAGTAGGGATTTTTAAATAAAAAGAGATCGGTTTATATAAAAGTGGGTGGTTCTGCGATGTTAAATTGAATTTGTATGAAAAGAAGAAGATTGTTTCCGTATGTATCGTAAAGATGAATTTTTCAATTACTATTTCTAACATCAAGTATCTATAGGCTGCGTATGTTTACGAATTGCTTGTTTATTTTCTAAAGCAATCTGCGAATTGTATCGATAAGTTTAGTATTATTTAGATACACCCAAAAGTTTTCTAATTTATCTTTTATTTATATTTTGTCAAACTTGAGAAAACACATAAATCTCCAAATATATTTAAAACATACGCAATATAATCAAAAGCACTGACTGAATTAAACATTTTCCCAAAAGATTCACAATTTATCAATACACTTTGCTTTTTTCGATTCTAATTTTTGTTCGTAGTTCTCCTTGAAAAGTAATTAATCTTTAGAAATGTCTTTCATACAGTGTCGCCGACAACATAAGTATTATTTCAGTGGTAGCATTATGCAGATACTTGCAGACAAATTATGGACTTTTGAAATTACTTGACACTAAAGTTAGCTACGAATACTAACTGTTCGTATTCCTTGTAGTGTCTTTGTGTGGCAGTCATACTATCAAGTATCTATCAACAACTCCTGAAATAGCGTTATAAATCATGTCCTTACGACGAAAAGATTCTGAACTAAAAAGACGTATTTTAGACTATGTCTTTTGTCTTTCTCAGTCGTCTCTCTGCTGCTGAATGTACTCGTAAGTCTCTTTCGGTCTTCTCTTCTTTGGACTTTTTTAACTCACTCCTTATCTGCGACGAGGACAATGCCATCGGCCCATCATAAGAAAACGGAGGCCAGATTATTCCTCTTCTCATGTCCCACGCTCTCAGGACTACTGCCCTCTACCATTCCTTCCGCTATGGTGATGAGCAGGCTGGGGTGCCTGATGTTATGGCCTATCCATTGTGCTCTCTGTTGGGTAAACTTATTTAAGATTTTTCTTAAGTCTCTCCGGCCTTAATTAACATGAAAGTTAAAAGGATTAAAATATGCTCTATTCCCTCAGAGACTTTACTATTACATATCTTTGCTTTCGCGGCAGCATCACCCGTAAATCGGGTGCAGAGCCGAAATATGTAAAGAAGAAAGAAGACTTTAAATAAAAAATTTCCAAAATCACTTAAATAGAAGCATTTGTGAAATTTGTATCCTTCAGTGCGTCTTAATTAAATTACCTACCACATGTTAAGTTATGAAATTCTTTGGTTTGCGACTAAAGCGCCGGGTTGCTGTCCTGTTTATTTCGGGTAGACGTCTACCCTAGATTATAGTACCTACTATACAATACACGTTACAGATATATTATAAAGGCATTATAATAGGTATTGTATGTACCTACGGTTAATTTATGTCACAACTTTGGTAGTTTATTATACTAAGTTTACACCATAGCTATTCAAATTGTTTCTGCTGTCCTCTGCTATTCCTATAGTATCTATGTACAAACACTTTAATTTATTCATCAGTCTCCTCCATTGTGGAAATCAGAGTTTGTTAAATTATCTGGTTCCCATATAAGACTTTCTTTATAAAGAAAACTTCTCTTCTGTACTGAGAAAGTAATACATTAGTTCCATCGTGTATTCGCGAGGGCATTGCATCAATGCATGTCGCAGTCTGTCCCCAAAGGCAGCATTATTTGAGCTTCGGTATAAAAGTTATTCGATGCTGGGGATTTTTCGTATATTACGCGGCACTGTGAAATAAGGATATGAGCATCTGAACATTTGCAGTTACAATAATATATGTCACTACCAATACCAACTACAGAGTACAGACATAATATAATCAACTACTGTAGGTAATAAAACATTTCTACTTTTCTGCTACATAGTACATCAATTTCAATGTGTTATATTCTATTTTATACATAAAAATGCAAAAATCGGTAATTATTAATACTTGCAATATTGTAAGACGATTTCTAAATACTGATATTTCAGGCACAATATGCTTATATTTTAGGCCCCACGCATCTGAGCCTAATCCTGTGATATCCGTGATATCTGGTAGGTGAATTTTTCCCAGTATTAGGCAGATTAGGCTGATGAGTTTATATGTGAATCATGAATGATAATATGTAGACTCTTTTGGCTGATAATTCTGAGAAGTGTGTTGGCAAAGTCATGCCTCCGCGATAAAAAAAAAAATTCTAGAAAACTCTACAACAATACTCAAAATTAAATATTTTCTTTATATCTGTTGAGATAACTTGCTTGATAGAATTTAATGTTCTCACAAAAAATAAATTGAGACGTAATAAACTTTGTAATCTGTAGAGAAAATGTCGACGTAAAAGTTAAAGTTAAAATTGAGAAGCCATGACGGGATGAGATATAAATAGTTCAGTGTGAATTATTACCGACAACAAATTAATGTGAAATGTTAATGGGAAATTATATTATTAATTTATGCTGTGCAGACAGAGACAAAAATAAGTTTAATTTAAACCAACGATCAACATCGTGGGAATGTTTTGCTTTAGTGGAAAATATGTTATCGTTAATGTACAAAAAAACAAACGTTAGTCAGTTCCATGTGCGTTAATATGCACTGATCGTTAATGCAAAGATACGACTTTCTTCCTTTGAATAAAATTATTACGATTGATCTCTAAAATTGACTTATTTGTTACCTATTCAATTAAAATCTGTTTAGCACCAAATCGTTCAAATTATATTAGGACAAGATAAACAGTACAAATACCTTTTATACATTGAAATCGGCTTATTTAAACTCAGGTAATAATTTACTTAATAGCTATGTGTAAATAATGGTAGTGTTAATTCGACTAATTAAAATTAAAAATTAATTATAGACAAGAAAAGGTGAACTAGGTACGCATTGGTACGCTTTCACTTTAATGGTTTGATTGAAATTACGTTAATATCGTTAGTGTGTAACTTCCTAAGTGATACTTTATGATCTATTTAGTGTACACTTTAAAGAGTAGACTGAAGCAGCATTACCTTTATATTTCAAATCCCTCAACCCGTTCCTCCTGAACCCAGCATCCCTCCCCTATCCCATCCCATGTACCATTTATGTATATATTTATATATGTATAATATGTTTATCTATGTATGTATTTATGTTTTCAATTATTGTTAGGTTAAGGTACCCTTTTGGTACTAAATTCATAATTAGCTATGTCTCACTTTGGTTTCTGTCATGGGTTGGCTGGCAGAAATTGCCATTTGGCAATAAGCCCGCCCTTTGTATGTTTATGTACAATAAAGATTATTTTATTTATTTATTTTATTAACTATTAACGAAATGCAAATTAACTACATAGCTAACAAACACATTAACGATACAATGACATAACATGTACCTACAATACGTACCTAATTTGCTTTTGAATACAAAGATTGTATGTATTGTATGTATTGTGTACAACTATGTGTAGTAGTGTACTTAACTATCAGTTACAGAAATATCAACATCTAATTGAGTGGATGCTTTGATGTGAACAACCTTTGATATGAATCCTTCCCTTCTTACACATCCCCCTAACTATTATTATATCGTACAGACATCTCACTGAATATGCTGAGACTTCAAAGCAAAGAAAAGATGTATACATTATTGTTTCTACATATTATTTGTCTCAGGAATACCTCAGGCGAAATATATTATGTAGACTAACAGACATTTTGATATAATAAGAACTTATACAATAGGCCACATTTCTAACTTTCGAATCAAATAAGTAGGGAATAAATTTGTTTAACTGAGAAATAATTAAAAAATAGTCTTATTGGATACCTACGTTCAACGTTAGTAGGTACGCACTTAAGGGGATATATGCACTGAGAAAAAATCGTTCTATTTTTGCTTCAACTTTTTCAAATTTTGTATGAGAATGTTAGCACTAATTAAGGATAATCAGATACGGAGGCATGGACTACTGAGTGGCAAAGCAGCACGGGAAACACACCATCCAACTCTCTGCCCTGCATTACCGAGACGCCGCCTGGATTCAACAAACCGAGAAGGATCTGGTCGGCTCTAAACAGAATCCGAACTGGTCATGGCAGGTGCGCAGATTTTTCCCACAAGTGTGGATGGCGAGAGTCCCCTGAATGCGATTGCGGAGCCGACAGGCAGACCATTCAACACATAGTTACCGGGTGTGCACTCAGAGCGTACAGTGGCAATGCATCAGACTTCCTCACCCTTAGCGATGAAGCAATACAATACATGAGAAATCTAGATCATACATGTCTTTGACAAGTAGGAAAATTCACCCTGCGCTTTTAACTTTTTTACACTTTGACATAACGAATGTTAAATCATATAGGCGTGATGTTGGCCATACGATAAATAAATAAATGCCAGATTGAATAGAATCTTAGTGGATATCTGGCATTGTTACTAATTCACTACCTACTTGACTAAACTACTAGCCTAGTGTGAACAAGTCCTTAGAGATCCTGCGTCCTCTCGGAGGAAGTTCATAGAATTGTGTAAAAATATGTATTAATAAAATGCATTCTCTTATTGTTTTCAGTCGGCTGCGAAGATGGACAATGTGCTCTCGAGTGTCCTTTTGATGGAGACCCAGCCAATGCTTGCAACTGCAAGCCTGAGAACTCCGTCATTGTAACGCCAGGTAAGCTATTATATTATTTAGCATTCAGATGGTTTTCCCAAAATTATTGTTTTTTCGTTATTAGTAATGTATCTGGGATATAAAGATGGCTTCAAATGAATTTAGCGTGCAAAGAACATACAGTGTATTTGACCAACAATGTTTTTACAGCATTAAGATATTGGTTTACCTATTGGTTTTAAATTATCCGTAGGCCTTATTGAGGGCACTTGGAATCGTCAGGTTTACATATTGAACAAAATTTACACATTGCAAACTTATAAACAGTTAGAGCAAAAAAAAGAATGGAAGCAATTATTACATGGTGACAAAACAAAATTATAAAAAAAGGGTGTGGATTAGTTCAATGCAGGTCTGGATGTAAATTGTCCAGAACTACATTACGCCAATGTTATTAAATGCTTAATTGTTAGTATATAGTAGCAATGTATCTATGAAAGTAAAAGTGCTAGTGCACAATGCTGTCTCGGTGTTGACTGCCGACCCTAATGTATGCTAGTGAGACTTGGACGTGGCTGAAGAAGGACGAGTCAGGGTTGAATGCAGTGGAAATGAGGTCGTTAAGAAGAATGTGTGGGAAAACGCTGAGAGATAAGATAAGGAACGAGGTTATTAGGGAAATGATGGACTGCAAGACGTGTGTCGTGACGAGAATGAAAGTGAAGGATCTAAGATAGATGACAAAAAATATATATTTGAGTGAGCGAAGAGGTGTGAGGAAGCGCGGCCGCCCGAGACTTACCTGGTCCGATCGTGTCAACCAGATCATGAAGAATGGACGCGTTTTGAGTAGTGAAAGGAATCGGAGAGCATGTTAAGCATGTTGGGTTGATTGGCAGAAATCTCCAACAGGCGATAAATCCGCCCTTTGTGTGTAAATTTATGTGCAATAAAGTTTTTATTCATGTGTGACAAATTGCATGAATGCGACGGAGGCTATATACGCGTTTGTAAAGATAGGGCTGTCTGGCGCCCTGTCCTCTCTGCCTACACAAATTTTAATTCATCAATCAAGTTGATTTTGAGTAGTTTCTTAACTTATATTTTCATTAATTATGAAACCTCTATTTTAGAATACTACAAGTAGTACAGTAATATGAGGAAATTTGGTGGCATTTCTAGGAAAAAACTAAAGACATTTATTTTTCCATCATACTTTACGTATTTGGGGGCGCTGAATCCGAATTTTAACTTTGCCACCTCGTAAATGTGATGCGTTCTGAGATATCTCAGAAAGAAAGAGAAAAAAATGCCTTTTTTACAGACTTTGACTAATAATTCAAAAAGTATTCATTTTAGAGAAAAGAAGCTCAGGACAAGAATAAACTTCACCAAATTTCCTACAAAATGGCATATAAATCTTTTTTGTGGCATAAACCGTTCAGGCGTCAGAGTGAGCTAAAATAGGGGCTTAATTTTCACCCTACAGCACAAACTATATTTGTTTGTATTTTTGCTCCCTTAAATACATAAAGTATGATGGAGAAATAAATGTCTATAGTTTTTTCTCCGCGAAAACACCATATTATTGCACTAAAGTTCTATTCAAATTATCAATTTTCAAAGAGTTGTTTAACTTTTGCCAATGTAACTTTCAGTTAAAATATATTTGACATTCAATCATTGTTGTAAGAGAAAGTCTTATAGGTACCTAACAGTTTTCTATAAGTTCTTGTGGTTGTATTAATAAAATTACTTAGTTGTAATATTTTAAGGGCTTGGTACCAAGAATGACGTTACAGTCATTTCCCACGGCATTAAGGTTCAAAATCACGTGAACAATCGCACGATGAAATGGTAAAAAATAGCGGTATTTCCATTTTTTGGGGTTAATTTTGCGTCTATCAAAAAACTTTTACGGTTATTCTCTAGATTTTGATGCATATCAGTACAAAAAAATACTCCGCGACTTTCGGGAAACGAGTTTCCGTCTTTCGGAAAAAAAGATCAGAGATGTTTGTCATTTTTTTTTTGAGAAATCTATACAAGATATAAAAAATCTTTTACGATTATTCCATAGATAAAGGTTCAATGCGTCCAGCCTATTTTGTTCCAAGGCATATTTAGTAACGGTTGTCGAGGTCTCCCGTTTTTAGAAATTTTTGAAATGTCTGTGCATACTCTTAAGTAATATAACTTCACAAAGTTTCTATGGCGGAAAAGGGACAAGAAGGAATTTTAACTATAAGTATGATAATTACTTATGGAACTATGTTAGTTGTAGGTGTGGTACCAAATTCTTCTGCTACTGTTTATTGTTCATTTTCTTCCCTAGGCCCTAATTTCGGGCACTTGGACTCGTCAAATTTACATAGTTATAACAATCAAAAGGAATTTTTAACAATAAACAGTGACAATGTGCCAGAGAGGTAGAATCAATGCAAACAGAGTGTAAAGGGCTCAGTTTGCATTTCGTCATGAAGATAATAACACCGATAACATAGGTGCTTAGCGTTACGATAGTGATCCATGCTAAACTGGACTTATTGTCCTATTTAGCATGGATGGATTTATTGTCCTTTTAAGCTGTATTATATACTGAGTTTATAAGCGTTCCTTTCGAAGACATAGGGAGATCACGAGGCTTTGCATCTCAAAACGGTTTTATGCTGTGCACCTGTCAACTTTGTCATTGAAGCTGTTTATTTAGAGTATCGCATTAATAATTGTAGTTATTTAACATTTACTTCGTAGTAAGCTAGCATAGCAGTAACTCGCCCATACTTGTCTCTGGAGAAAGCTGATCTATTTTTGCACAAAATCATATTGTCACCGACTTGAGGTACGTTTGCAAAGTTTCAGGTATCTAAGAAATCAGTAAGTTGTCGAAAAATCGATTAAAATATTAAATTTGCGCACAGACAAATAAAAATAATTAACAACGGAGTGAAGTAAAATAAAATCTCGTAATAAAAAAAGATGCGAGGAAACGCGGGCGCCCGAGACTGACTTGATCCGATAATGTCGACCAGATCCTCAAGGATGGACGCGTTTTGAGTAAAAATAATCGGAGAGCGTGTATGACAGATTGCATGATTGTGACGGAAACTAGGAGTGTGTGTAAGGATAGGGCTGTCTGGCACTCTGTCCTCTCTGCCTTCCCTGTAAGGGACGTGGCGTGAGGGTATAGATAAATAGATAGATAGAAAAAAATCTTTCAATGAATATTTTTTTTACAACGAGATAAACACTTATATATTTGTGTATTAGATACCTAAGTTTATACAAGCCTTTGGAAGCCTTGAAAGTTTATTTGAAAGTGCGAAGCGTATTCTTATATTGTAAGGAATCCATTGTAGGCAAATCCTTTTTTTCGTCTTGAATTAAGGCGAAAATTGCTTTCATATCTCGATGCAAAGGAAGTTTGGGACGGATTATCATAATTCATTTTACATTGAAACGGATTTTGTCATCACATCGCAAATATAGCGCTAAGTTTGTGGCGGTGTATTACTATCTAAGAAACACATTCAATACTTTTATTTGCCGTGAAAAAGTAGAGATTTTATCTCTGTAAAACTAATGCAAAATACTTCTTTTTCCTGTTTAGATAGATCTTTGATCTGTTTAATCTGAGCTTCAGTATCATTCTTGCGATGAAGCGGTCCAGCAGCTTTCTCTGCATCTTTTCGGTGGACATCCTTCAGGGATCTCTGATACCTCCACATGATACCTCCAGTATAGGGTTGCCACCTTTGTAAGAGCGTAGGCCCCGAGATTTGTAATAATGTGTAATAATAGTTGACCTTTTTTTTTTTTTTTTTTTGTCCACACAATAATTACAAACCCGGAGATTTACTCTGCTGACCCAGAGTCCCCGTTTTTCTATGGGGGAAACCGGGACCCCGGGTATTTTACGTTTTTTTTTTTTTTTTTTTCGTCCACACCATAATTACAAACCCGTAGATTTTGTATGCTGACCCGGAGCCCCGGTTTTTCGATGGGGGGGGGGACCGGGACCCCGGGGTTATTTTCCTTTTTTTTTTCTTGAAGTGTTCTGTCTAAAATGGATCGCAAGTAGCAGTGTTTTCATTTCAGACGTTCAAAGAAGTTATGTTGTTCTTACTGTGTCTACTCCTGCTTTCCAAGGCACCCAAACATAATGATTTTCTTCTCCCTCTGCTATTAGGTTTATTTGATATCACGTGTAGAAACACATGTAACATTTTGTTCTACACGTGTCCTCCAATTACATAATTACTTTAAAGTAAGAACTATCTAATAGTCTAATATACGTAGAGTATGTTGATTGTTGGTACAATATTAAAACATTCATGGGACATTTTTCTCTCATCTTTGTAACTGAATTCACATATTATTACTCCCATGGGCGTCGTCAGAGGGCATTTCCCCCCCGTAGAGATTGGAATAGGTATATATTTTTTCATACTAAATGATTAAACCTCACCAAAAATCACATTATTACCACAAATTTTCTTATCATAACATACAATTTCATGAAAATCTATCAAAAACAATTATTTCATGATAAAAAAGACATTTTCTTGCAAATTATTGTGTAAAGTATAGTAATGCACATCACGACCTTCTTCACTATGACTCACAAAAAAAATTCGTCTGCGGCGCTGTTCACGCTTTTTTCATGCTATATCTATTTTTTTATTTTTTTTAGACCCCCCCCCCCTAGCTCCGAGGTTGGCGACGCCCATAATTACTCCACATTTTCTTCATACATAATATTATTGTCGTAAATGTGATACAAATTGTACAAGAGAAGGAATGAGACAGTGGCGGATAAAAACATGCATAGGCCCGAATCAATACCAAATTCTGGGCCCCTCACCCTCAGTAAGAATTGCTATTTTTTTTCAAAATTATAAGGTTTTTTGATAGCATAATGCTGGACTTCACCAACTACATTAGGTGATGAAGAGCGGAGATATGAGCCACTTATTAAAAATTTGTGCTAGGTGGCTCCTATCTCCGCTATTTCCCACCTGAAAAGTTGGTTAAATCCAGGTTATGTGTACTAAATTATTGTTTATTGTGAAATAATGGGGCCAATTCTGTAATTAATTCATTGATTAGTAACTAAATTAAGGGTTTTTTTTTCAATCATTACATAGTAAGACAAATGTAAAACATGAATAAATGAAATTTATTTTCCAGATAAACCTATACAAATACAACAACATGCAAAAACAATGAATTTTCTAATATAAAATATAAATAAATTAAAACATGCCATGAGGCACCAGTCGCTCAACTATCTGGTAAAATTTTACTGACTCACCAGACCAAAGTCTGTTCTAAGGCAGTAGACGCTGAATCAATTTGTGTACAGAAGTATAATGTTGCAACAACAATCATTAAAATCAATTTCACTGGAACAACACCGGACTATCAAAATACGCTAAACATAAAAAAACAATGGCAACAAGGGACAAGCCCATACCCGCTTATTTTAGTTCAAAAGTTATAAAATGGTGCCTACTGGATTAAATCAGTGGTAGACAAAAAAAAATTACGAAGGGCACATACATAAAATTACATATCTCAAGATCAAAACAACGAGGTCCACACTTTTTTGGAAATGCTTATTACAAGCCAACCAAATTTCGATTTCAGTAACGATGTTTTCTTAGAAACGCTATTTAATAAAAAGTCTCATACGTTTGAAAGGCGTTCGGCATGATAAAAAAAAGTAACGCTTCTCAAGATACGATAGAATGAAGAATATTAAAAAAAACTATTATCGTAGAATATGCGTAGAGGTGTAGACATAAAAGAAGCGTAGACTCTCGCGTTTTCTTCATGATTTTTATCTTCCTAACTTTTTTTTGTTATTCCACCTCATAACAGTTTGGTCTAAGTTTTTCGAAAATTCCACGTAATTCGTTTCTCTGAAAAGCTGAAGAAAATATTATTAGTACGATGAACTCGAACTTTCCATTTTCATCATCCCTCGTTAGTACCAGCTTATGTATTATTATAGAAGCGAAGCTCGTGTAGTGCGAAATATTTCGCTCATTGAACACAAGGCTGTATTAACTAAAAAAACATATTTCGCATAAATACGTTTACTAATATAAGATCTTACGGTTCTGTGCGGGATAGGCAGAGAGGACTTCTTGCTTCGTTACATTTTTGCAATTTTTTTTAAAGGATCTGGGCTTGCATACACAAACCCAAATACTTTTCTGCACACTTTGCACTAGGCTAAAAAGCCTGTATCGCAAAGTGTGGAATACATCGCCATCGCCGGGGTTTGAACCTGGCACCTTCCGCTTGAGAGACTGCTGCCTCAACCAACTGCGCCAACCATGTACTCAAATTTCTTATACACACCTACTTTTTGCTCAAAACACGTCCATCCTTGAGCAATCTGTCGACATCTTTCAGCTAAGTGGTTCTTGGACGGCCACACTTCCTTTCACCTCATCTTTCGCTCAAGTATTATTTCTTTGTCATCCTTTCATCGTTCGTCCTGTCTTCGTGTCCCAACAATCTCAACATGTTTACTTTCATTCTAGACACACCATCAATTATACTGACCTCTCTAATCACTTGATTTCTTATTATCTTTCTACATAATTTCAAATGACAATCTTTAGCTTGAATTCGCAACTAACACACGACTACAAATTAGTAGCCTATAAATTGATTTTCAGCCTCTTTTGACTTATTACTAATGACGCGTTGTAATTGTAACCAAACTCCAAAAATGTTTTGAAATGATGTTTTCGATGACTCTCAACGTAGTTTGCATATATGTGTGATGGTTATAATCTTAAAAATTAAGTTTGTATTTATAGTTTTAGTACTAAAAACATCAAACTTCCACAAATAATACCTAATTCAAAACGAAAAAGGCGGCGAGGCAAGAACCACATTTCGGTTGCCACATAATGTATTATTTTGTACATACGATTTTGATAGCTGCAGCAGATGATTCTTTTTCAATAAACAACTAAAAAAATGATTATGATTTATTTATATAACAGTCTTCTATTCAATGAGCGATTGCAAGGAAGCTTACCTGTACCTACATAGACAGGTTGTATATTTAGATATATTCGTAATTCCCAGAATATTACATCACTTTACAGAAGGTAATATTGAGTAATATCATTATCCACAAGCCTACTTTATTTTGACTTCAGTGGAAATAATTATAATAAGAAAATACTGTACAGGGATAAAAAATTGAACCATTTTTTTAAAACATAAAATTATCCATCATACCTACCTAGTGGATGACTCAATGATTGGCAGATTGCCTGCGGCAGTAAACTCGCCATTTGAAAATATTTTTTCAATTTTTTAAACATTGTTTTATTTATTTATTTACATTTTTTGTGAGCAAAATATTTGGAAAGAGATATGCTAACATTACAAATATAAATTATAAAATTTGTTCACTAGGTCGAGCATATCACAATGCTGGGATTTCTACCAGCTAACTTCATTTTTTTTTAAATGAATCTGGGTTTGTCAAAATAAACCCAAATACATCTTTGTACACTTCACAGAAAGCTTAAAAGCTTGTCTTGTGAAGTGGAGTAAGTCGGGGATTGAACCTACGCCCTGGATTAACAGTCGAGCGCGTTACCAACCAGGCTACCGACCACCTCAATATGTCACCCCCACCATATGTACACATAACTTCTATAAATAATAATTATTCTCAAAACCGTGTCAGGGGAAATCGCATAGCAAATTGTTAAAAAAGAGTGGAGGCACTATCATAAAGCGATACTCACACCATCGACTTAAATAACAAGGAATTTTATTTGTAAATTTTAGTGGCATTATTCCCAGACGTGCCAACTACTAATTTATGAACATTAAACCAACGAAAATTTGTAATCATCAAATCCTTTTGATTACAGAGTAATAATATGTGTATGTGTTATCTACCCCCATACATTATCGTGGAGTAATACTAAAGGTGCTCTTACACGAGCAATAATTGCGGCAACTCGTACAAATCGTATCTATTAACACTATTTCGCAACGTATAGCAATTATTTCGGCAATATTTAAAACAAGACAAAGATATTGCGTGCAAATGGAAAGATATTCAAACCAATAGGATATTCAGCAGTTCGTGTCGCCGACATCATGACAATTATCTTTCTCGTTTGCACGCAGTTTCATTGTCTCGCTTTAAATATTGCCAAATAATTGCTATATATTGCGAAATAATTGCTATGTATTGCGAAATAATGTTAATCAATATGATTCGTACGAGTTGCTGCAATTACTGCTCGTGTAAGCGCACCTTTATACTGTTTTATGATTATAAGTAGTCTGGCACTCTCACAATCTAGTTTCAGCGTAGGTACTATTACTACATACATACATTATACCATAATCTGTATTTAAACTTATCATTACTTACCTTGCAGTGGCGTGTCTCTCGCGTAAATCCATTTGCCAGTCTTGTTCACAGAACTGTACGTTTTAAATATACGACTACATAGCTTACATATATCAGTTTGTATTTTATTATAGGCCAGTTATTTATGAATTAGTTTTTGAAAGAATCTAGCAGATTTTGGCTTACTCGGCATACTTCATACTAATCTAAAATTTTAAGGTTGTGCACTTGCGCAGTGTATGCTGTATATTATATCGTCGGCACTGGGACTCATTTCGAACAACACCTTCCGTTTTGGAGACCTATGACAACTGAACTGCGTCAACAACGTAATCAAGATTGTATCATATTACATAAAGTAGGAAAATAAATAATGTACGAAGCGCGAACCTGCATGCATATTATGAAAGTGGAATCAAATCTTATTATCGAGCATTGTCTTCCGAATATTAAATTAAAACTATCAGTTCTCTCTCAGGCGATTGCATCCATAATTATTTGCTATAGGTACTTTATTATTTGGGAACCTTATTACTCATCCACACTCTTGCCGATCGTCCACAATTTTTGTGCTCACTTTTAAAAAGGCATTAACGGTCGGTTACGTATGCAAACCAAGACAAACGCCCCAACCACACTCATTTACACAAAACTCGAAAAGCGGGGGGCGCCAGCATTATATATTTTACGGCTGGCTTTCCTACAAAATTTTGGACACGCCACTGATAATGTGTACATAAATATTATAATTAAATTAAATGTTTTATTAGTTATGTAGAATATGTTGAAATGTTTAATTGTTCTCAATTACATAAGTGAAGTACATACTTTAGGTTTAGTTGGCACATATCTCGGTATCAAGATAAACTCACTCGACTGAACATTTTGTAATTATATTACATAGTATGCCTACTTACTGAACTTCTAAAGATTAAGTATTATGTTCTTAAGTATTTTAGATTAAACTTATAATTAAATTGGAATAAGTCTTTATTTTAACTAATAATAGGTATATTCCATAGAGGGTGATATCATTTTACTTGGGTTTTGGGTTACTTTGGGTTAACTGGAAGAGATCGCTGTATAGTGATAACCTCGCCCTAGTGAGCGGTAATAATTATTTATTTATTATTTAAGAGTGTGCATATCGACATTTCAAAAAATTCTAAAAACGGGAGACCTTCTATCTCGACAACCGTTACTAAATATGCTTTGGAACAAAATAAGGTAGATGCATTGAACCTTTATCTAGGGAATAACCGTAACAGATTTTTTATATCTTGTATAGATTTCGCAAAAAAAAATATTTAAAAACACCTCTGACCTTTTTTCCGAAAGACAGAAACTCGTTTCCCGAAAGTCGCGGAGTATTTTTTTTCTTGTACTGATAATATGCATTAAAATCTAGGGAATAACCGTAAAAGTTTTTTGATAGACGCAAAATTAACCCCAAAAAATGAAAAAAAACGCTATTTTTACCATTTTATCATGCGATTGTCACGCAATTTTGAACCTTAATGCCGTGGGAAAAGACTGTGACGTCATTCCTGGTGCCAAGCCCTTAATCGAATACTTTTTTTAAATTATGGCAAACTTATTGCAATGATGCAATTTTTTTCAGCGAACCCAATTATTATTTTAAATGTGTATTATTAATAATAAATTGTAAGATATATTTATTGTTTCATTGGTGTTGTGATCCTCTCGGAACACGAATATTATTTCTAATATCCAGGGAGGAACTGTTTAATAAGTAAAAGTAATCAATTTAAATAATTGTCCTATGTCTGTCTGTCTGTGCGCAGCGCGCGACAAAAATAAATAGTACCGTGATTATTATGCAAACTAATGGATCGAATCTATGAAATTTTCAAAATGTTCTCTTCACTAGCGCTTTACATCGGATGAAAAGTGTTGGTCGAACACTACGTTTGAACTTTGAAGTAATGTGATTTAAAACTTTTTGAAATTTCGAATTATTGGTACTTGGTGAATACAGTAACTTATAGGTAGGTACGTACCTACTTGATACAGAATGCATCGAGTTTTTCGAATCATACCTACATACTATATATAGTAGGTACGTATAGCCAAATGGAATGAAAACAGTTTTGAATAGGTACTATACCTACCTACCTATTATATTAATATTATTGATACAAAATGCAATACGAATTCTTTCAGAAATCATACTTACTGTAGGTATAGTAGGTACGTATGTAGAATTAGTATGAAAATTAGGTAAGACCCTATATTTTTTCTATACTATAGTCCAGTTCGCCACATGTAAGAAGATGTTGGCTACGAAAGGTTTCGCATGGTCCTATATTCGGCATGTTTCAATAATGCAAGACACACAAGGTTTCCCATGCACAGAAACCCCCTTGCTCTTTACGGTACATTGTTCCTATTACAATGATATCAGAACATTATCTGGGCAGCATTATCAACAGCCCAAACTGACGAAATCAAGGCTGCCACAGGTACATCAGTGGTTGGAGCAATGCGTACGGCGGTGTGTCGGGAGCGGTGGAGGACAACAATCCAGAACGTAGTACGGACAAGGAGAGAGGATGGTCACGACCCTCAGCAGTGAGGACATCGACGCAGAAGAAGAAGATTATCAACAACAATAACAGGGGCATGGGAAAAGACTGAGCCTTGTGGTTTCCCTGATGTGTTCCTTCGATTAACTTTAAAGACCGTGGTAGAGTGGCAGTATGAGTATGGGAATGACACAGGTAAAGAGGAGTCTTGTGCCTGTTACGGGCGGGTACCAACTAAAAAAGTCGACGATGTGAATCTGGTTTTACGACTTTCTTGACGATATTGGAAAGACGGGGAAAAGACGGAGCCTTGTGATCTTCCTGTGTTCTCTCGAAGAATTTTGAAGGGTGGAATAGTAATAGTGCTTACACAAAAACATATTAAGCCTCCCTCCGTCAATTCACGGATAGGTACCCATTCACAATATAAACTCTTGAAAAAGGTACAACTAAACAAAGGATTGAAAACTCAGTATGCTGCTCTCAGGCAGGTCCAGACGCTATGTTTTGTACAACCTTTTGTCTGCGCAGCCTTAAGACGAAATGAAAACGGTGCAATAGAGCGTCCACACGGTGCAGTGATGTCTGTATATTTCGCTCAGTTTTGTGGATACCATCATGGAAAAGGTACTGCTGTGGTCAATTTTGGCCTGACGAATTGAAACTGAGGAACAAAATGAATCGGAAAACGGTGCTACCGTCCACATGCACCGACTTGTCTGAACAGATCAAAGATATCTATGCTCTTTTGCTCAGTTATCGCTGCAACTGTACAGTCTTGGCGCGGGATTCAAAACTGCGCAGATTTTCAGTCTACACGCAACGTTTTATCTGCAACGTTTTGAACAGTGCAGACAAAAGGTTGTACAAAACATAGCTTCTGGACCTGCCTTAAGATTCCCAGGTTCTACGTAACTCTACAGAGCAAAGATAGCAGATGAAGAACTCAAAGGAATGGACTCCTTCAGTGGAGTGTTCTGGCATCATACAATACAGTATAATATATACACAAACGACCCACCAACCAGTGATACAGATATTATATATATCTTAATACGCCTATGATACAGCCGGGGCAGCCCAAATAAGTACCTATGTACATAAATGGTACGTACGTAGAATAATTAGAACCCCAAATTCATACTAATAATTGTCCTATGTCTGTCCATCTGTGCGCAGCGCACGACGAAAATAAATAGAACCGTGATTGTTATGCAAACTAATTAATCGAATCTATGAGATTTTGAAAACTTTCTTTACACTAACGCTTTACATCAGATGAAAAGTGTTGGTTGAACAATACGTCTGAAGTAAAATATTACAAACTTTTTGAAATTTCGAATTATAGGCACTTACTGAAATAATATTATAGAAGTAACTATAGGTAGGCAAATACCTACTTGATACAGAATGCATCGAATTCTTTCGAATTTTGTATACCTATGTACATACTATATACTCGTAGTAGGTACGTATAGCCAAATGGAATGAAAATAATTTTGATTAGGTTGGTTCGTATGATCAAGTACTACATACATACCGACCTACCTATTATATTAATTATTGATAGAGTCATTCAAATCATAATTACTGTAGGTATAATAGGTACGTATGTAAAATTAGTATGGAAAGTAGGTAAGACCCTATATTTTTTCACACCAAATAGCGACCAATTCTCCACACCTCTTACCGAAAAGACGGTAATGTTACCTTCGATTATTTTTAGTGTTTATTTTTTTAACGTGCCCAAACCAGAAGACTATCAGACCGATCTCCAATACTGTGCGAAGTGCACAGCACATGGAGTGGAGATGTATCATATACATCCTATATAGTGAATGTGAAGGGACATAACGATTCACGACAACGAATTAGGGGATTTAAAGTAACCCATATACCTACTATATTCCAGTTCGCCAACTGTAAGAAGATGTTGGCTACGAAAAGTTTCGCATGATCCTATATTCGGCATGTTCCAATAATGCAAGACACACAGGGTTACCCATGCTCAGGAACCCCCTTGCTCTTTACGATACATTGTTCCTATTACAATGATATCAGAACATTGTCAGGGCAGCATTATCAACAGCAATAGCAGGGGCATAGGAAAAGACTGAGCCTTGTGATTTCCCTGATGTGTTCCTTCGATTAACTTTAAAGACCGTGGTAGAGTGGCAGTATGAGTATGGGAATGACACAGGTAAAGAGGAGTCTTGTGGCTTTCACGGGTGGGTACCAACTAAGAAAGTCGACGATGTGAATCTGGTTCTACGACTTTCTTGACGATATTGGAAAGACGGGGAAAAGACGGAGCCTTGTGATTTTCCTGTGTTCTCTCGAAGAATTTTGAAGGGTGGAGTAGTAATAGTGGTTACACAAAAACATATTAAACCAACCTCCGTGAATTCACGGGTAGGTACCCACTAGTTTTTAAATAAGTAAAATAAAGGAAAAATCTAAACTTTGTTAAATGCGTGCTATAGTGGTTGCATATATAAACAAATACGACTGAGATTATTACTTTGAGATCACTCGCAGACGAGTGGATAGCCGTAAAGAATAATAGAATAACAATAGAATAGAGATTCTTACTTTTTATGTATAGACCTAATCGCCGAATAAATAAGTTACTAAATCGTATTTTTTTTTAAAACCAAAATTTTATGACTTTACATCCAAGACCCGTTATTCGCAATCTTCCAAACGATACGAAACACACCCTTCCGAGGCGCTTGTTTTTCTTCATTCCAACGGTTCCATCCACCAAGAAAGGAAATTCAAAATTTGACAACAGCTATGTAGGTGGTTCTACTAATAGGATCTCTTGAAATTCCTTACGTCTTTTTTTGTCTCTGGAGTAGGCTGATCCAATTTGGTTTGCAAAGTTTCGGGTTCCTAGGTAGTCAAGAAGTGGTTGAAAAATCGATTTGCTCACGGACAAACAGTGAAGTTAAATAAAATCTTATAACGACCTTCCATTACCCATCAGACTCGCATCAACTATTTCCACTTTCAAGAGTAGACTGAAGCAGCATTACCTCGCTATTTCAAATCCCACTACCCGTCCCTCCTGAACCCAGCATCCCTCCCATACCCCATCCCATTTATGTATATATGTATTTAAAGTATGTTTATGTATTTGGGTATGTATGTATTTATGTGTTCAATTGTTAAGTTAGGGTACCCTATCGGTACTAATTTCATAATTAGTTTTGTCTCATTGTGGTTTCGGTAATGGATTCGCTGGCAGAAATTCCTATTCCTGTATCCATTCCTATCCTATTTCCTATTTCTTGCTTATATATAATATACTTATACTTTTGTTAATAAAACGAAGAATACTATAAATGGCGCTATAAAATGTAAATAAATACAACATGTCATATTATTTATTTAGCTGTTGTATTCTCTAAATAAATGAATTTTAAAAAATTGCCATTTGGCAATAAGCCCGCCATTGGTATGTTTCTTATATGCAATAAAGTTTATTTAAAAACAAAAACGTGAAAAATAAAGTAGTTAATCCGGTTCATTCCCCTGGTTACTTAACATTTATTTATCCGATCAATAACCACGAATCACATTGTAGGACACATGACATGATAGGTACATTGTACAACGTTTGTGTGTAATATTGTTGATATTATTTGGTAGTTGGGAGCTAATGAAACATGAATATTACATGAATACTAATATCTTGTTATATGTGGACACAACACATTATTATATATTATATAATTATTCTGTCATCATATTGTGACATGAGTGTTCAGATATTGGACACCGTGTTCCAACAAGCAATATTCATGTTGATTATATCTTTATGATTGTTGACAAATTAGTTTCATCGTAGTTTAAATGTTCCTTAGGCATAATTGTTTTAGTTTTTAGAATCTATTGCATGATTAGCTAGATGTACGAAACGTGTCGGAATTTTTCGGAAAACTTCGTGTACACTCTGGAATCTTCAACATCAGGCGATTGTAAATAAAGCGAATTTTTAACTATAAACGTGAACTTTTTTGCAAATCCTCTACTACTAGTCGCGAAAGTAAAAGTATTTTTTATGGATTTTAATCTAATTATTTAGTTTTATCATTTTTTCCCCTAAAAATGGACTGACTTCCACCAATACCAACGGTCGAAAACATCGAGATTATCATTTCAACAGATTTGATCGATAGTTATTTATAAGAGATAGTAGTGGAGGTGCATATCAACACCAAGTTTCAACTTTAACTCTACGGTTTCAAGTTGATATAAAAATAATTCATTCTACCTTTAGCTACAGGAAAAAAGGCTTTTCACTTAAGAAAGTGTCAGCCTAAGAAGTGATTTGTATAATAAGATTATCATATTTCGTCAGTAGGACAGATTCTTGTAGACAAATAATAAATTATTAAATAGTTAATATTATAGTTAGACAGAAGTTTAGTAAATGTGTCGACTCCCCATAGATTATTCTGTGGGATGCCTCAGTCTCATTATAATTACATTTCAAAAGCGGTTACAACTTCTTGGAATTCGTCCTCAATATTGGTTTATGTGAACACACAATATTCCCATTGTGATCTTAGGCGTAATTAAATTACATAAGTTGAAGATGTAGAGAGAAAATGCTTATTTTATTTATAAATTGTAATGACTACATAGTTGAAGGGTGGATCTTTGAACTTTGTCAAATGGTTTGAACAGAGTATAGCATTCATAATTTTCTATTAAGTTTTCATTGGGGGTTTCTCTTTAGAACTAATTTATTTATTTATTTACACTTTTGGTGAACAAGATACAGAGACATGTAAACAATTCAAATATAAATCACGAGATTTGTTCACTAAGGCGAGCTTATCGCAGTACTGCGATCTCTGCCTTACTCGGAATGGCAATTAAGAATCTGTAAAATCATGAGAAATCGCTGTGCAATCATTATTTTTATTTGCACCAGCAAGTATTTACCTCAACAGATATACAGCTAAAGATGGACCTTCCATCAGGCTTATGACTGATCGTTCGCCGGTGTAATGTGATCACTTTACATTTAATTAACATTCAATCCATCAGTTCCATCCACCCAGCCGACGATCAGTCATAAGCCTCATGAAAAGTCCATCCTTCGCTGTATATCTGTCGAGATAACAACTTGTTTTTTTAACTATGACATGTAAAAAATCCGATGCTCTCACGTAAAATACAAGTAAATATCGACATTAAAAAATGTACCAATATTTGTGCCAGTTACATGAAACTGAATCCATTTACATCCAATGTTGAACTATATTTCGACATCGCTTGTGACTTCATCTTCAGGATCAAGTATGTAACAGTTACGTGGAAATATTTCATTGTTTTTCACATTGATGACGAACGCAAGAGTTTTCCAGCGAAATACATAAATTATTTTCGCTCAGCACCCATGTGTACGCAGGGTAGTTACGAGTATTTTTCTCCGCAATTTCACTTTTCCGACGAGCTATTTTCCTTTATTACGTTTTCACTTACATTGAGTGGTATGAGAACAATAAATTATATTTATTTATTAACACAACAAGGGAAATTGTTAAACATTTTTCGGAATAGTTTGGTTGTGTTCCGTTATTATTTTTGTTCATAGTCTTCATAAATAGACCATGATACTTCATTACATGATAACAGTTCAGCAATCTAATTAAAGAAAAAGCTGTTTGCTTTGACACTAGTTTTCCATGTAACCCATAATTTCTTACTAATTTGAATTTTAAAATGTATCATTACCATTTTTTTTTTGTAACCAAAAAAATATAATACATGGTTGTCGCAGTTGGTTCAGGCGGCAGTCTCTCGAGCGGGAGGTGCCAGATTCAAACCCCGGCGCTGGCGCTGGCGATGTATTCCACACTTTACTATACAGGCTTTTAGCCTAGTGCAAGGTGTGCAGAAAAGTATTTGGATTTGTATATTATGCAAATCTAGATCCTTTTTAAAAATACAGAAATTAAGGGGTGATGTGTATAGATAGAGTATTAGAAACTTTTCCCAAAACACAAGTGCATTAAATAATTCATTTTTAACACCTTTTAATATACATTCTGCGTCGGTAAAATCACCGACCGTGGAACGCGTTTAAAAAGTCAGTGTTCACAAAATGAATGACTTTACAATATATTTAATCAATGTGCTCAGTAAAAAATATGTGATCACTAAAATTACTCCGGGAAACGAATACACATTTTGCATAGTAGTTCTGGTTTTTGGATATGTTATAAAGGTCGGTCCTGTGATTAAGAATCCAAGTTTTCGACCTCCCAACCCTTGTTCGTTCACTAGGGCGAGCCAAAAAGTGCCGAAATTTCGGTCATTTTTCAGTTTATTGACCATTACTTTTTTACAATGCATTTTACAGAGAAACATTGTACCTAAAAGTTGTAGAATATTACATTCCCTGCAACTTATGTTTACAAAGTTTTTTTGTAAAATCAATATACAAAGAGTTATGCGTTACCGAAAATTCAAAAATTTTCAAAAAAATGCACTTTTTTTACAATTATTTTCTTTATTTGAATATATTTCCTAAACGGTACATTTTAGAGAAAAGTGTTGTAAGTAAATGTTGTAGATCGTTCAATTTACAATAAGTTTGATGTCAAATATTTTTATCTCGGACCAACTAAAATAGAGTTGTGATCTTCTGAAAAAATATAAGACAAACATTTTCGAAACTTTCAGTATAGTACGTATGACAATAGTAATCAGAAAAATGCAATTTAAGAAAAAAAATTTTTGGACCTTATTAAGATTGGTGTCGTGGTTTAGAATCCAAGTTTTCGACCTCCTCACCCTTGTGTGTTCACTAGGGCGAGCCGAACACTGCCGATATTTTAGTCATTTTTCAGTTTATTGATCATTATTTTTTAATTATCCATCTTAGAGTGAAAGATTGTATGTAATAATTGTACAGAATTAAATTTCCTGTAAATTAGGTTGGAAAAATTTTCTTTTAAAAGCTAGTATTTAAAGAATTATATAATAACAAACATATTTTTATAAGAAGACAAATTTTTATTCATGATTTTTGAGTTTTTTTTCAGCACGGTACGTTTTAGCGAAAAATGTTCTTAGCAAATATTGTAGAATATTAAATTTTCAACAAAAAATGATACCTAATTTTTTGGACTTGGACTAATAATAAAGGAGATATGCTGTCCTGAAAATTAAATATTGAGCTTAAATAAATATTCAGGAGTGCATATCTCCTTTATTATTAGTCCAAGTCAAAAAAGTGTAGTATCATTTTTTGTTGCAAATTTAATATTCTACAATATTTGCTAAGAACATTTTTCGCTAAAACGTACCGTGCTGAAAAAAAAACTCAAAAAGCATGAAAAAAAATTTTTCTTCTTAATAAAAATATGTTTGTTATTATATAATTCTTTAAATAATAGCTTTTAAAAGAAAATATTTCCAACCTAATTTACAGGAAATTTAATACTGTACAATTATTACATGCAATCTTTTACTCTAAGATGGATAAATAAAAAATAATTATCAATAAACTGAAAAATGACTGAAATATCGGCAGTGTTCGGCTCGCCCTAGTGAACACACAAGGGTTGGGAGGTCGAAAACTTGGATTCTTAATCACAGGACCGATCTTTATAACATATCCAAAAACCAGAACTACTATACAAAATGTAAGGTAAAAATACCCATTACCTGGACTAAATATCACGTTATAAATATTTTTCAATCCTCAATATATTTATAATATTAGTCATAATAAATCCACGAATTGCTACAAACTCTCCTCATCAATATATGTAGTAATATTATTTTCGCATATTTTGAAGGCATAGATACGCCATGATGAGATATGGCAGGCAGTTTGACAAATGATGGACATAAAATATCAAATCCTTAAACGACTTGAGATTGATATTGTGTAGGAATATTCCCTTTCAATATTACATACCGCCAACGCGAATGAAAAATCATTCGCATATTTTATGTATGTATACCATACTCGTATATCTCTCCTACTACCTATAATAACTTCCATATTCTGTGTTTCTCAATCCGTCAGAGGTAAAGCATACCAAGTCATTAAAAACTTTTGGTATAGGTATTACTCATCCATACTCAAAAAGATTAAATGACGAGTGTGAGTTTAAACTAACACAGCTTTATATTACTATATTAGAGTAACAATCCGAGACTGAGTGAGGAATTCTGAAATACGAAGGACTTGCGACGTCGAGGACATTGTCCGATGGGAAGATCTAGAAAACGCTACTGGAGAGATCACGTGGAGAGAGCTTGTTCTGAGAGAGTGGTGACCGTAACAGCGAACGACCTGCCGTCAGGTACCAGACTCCCAAGAAGACCACATAAAAGATGGCGAGATAGTTGGACATCTGTGTCCCAGGAGCAGGCTCCGAGCAATGACAGGACGCAGTCCTAGATGAAGCAGAAGAAGAAGCTTTATATTATGCCAGGTTTCCACCTGCAAGTAAACTTCTGCAAGAAGTGTCCGACAGTCTGTCTGACCACGAAAATTTTTCTTGCAAAATATTTTGCAAGAAAACATTCAATACACGATATTTCAGAAACTTTGTGAAAATATATCTCGCCTTTATTTCTCCATACTCATCGATCGTATTTTTTATCACGTTACATAAACGTTGTAACAAGCAACATATTGTGTTCATATTTCTCATAGTTTTTTTTTATCAATTTCAATTACGAATTTCATTTGTTTTCCGAAGCAAAATATTGTTCTTATTGCGTAAAGATATTTCTTATTTCTCTGTTTTTTTCTTATTTCATATTTTCTCTATTTTTTGCGACACACCCCCGTGTGATGAAGCACCCACTTAATATTACCTGCCATAGCAAATATTTTATACAAATATTAAATAAATCGTATTGACTTCGAGTGCGTACAAAAAACGTCACCTTTTTTTCTCTACATATATATGTTAAAACATAAATCTTATATCTTATATATACAATAAAGTCGGTTTTTTGTAAGTGTTCGCATAACTCCTGCATTTACCGACAGATTGTTGCGAAAATTTAGAATAACATTCGCGATAATATAGGCTGTGTCCTAACGTCGCAGGTTTTAGGAGAAAAAGTTTTTCCTAAGAGATGCCATGATAATGAGGGGATCCAAACTTTGCGTGGGGTCATGTATGGTATCAAATGAAAGGGCGTTAGAAAAGAAGTTCAGATCTTATGTCACGTTTTGTCCAGCTCAAGTCTATAAAGTATGCCGGGTTGTTTTGACAAATTTGCTGTTGCGAAACACGGGTAATGTCGGGTAACTCAGCTAGTAATCATATAAATGTTTGCGCAAAGAGATTGTTGTGTATGATTGTATACACCCAGCATTTACTGGTTATTATTTTGATATATAGCATGATGGAGTAGTAGTTATGTGTTTGTCTAAGAGGTATCTACCAGGTTCAAACACACACTTTGCGATACTGGCTTGTATTCCACACTTTGCAATACAGGCTTTTAGCCTAGTGCAATGTGTGCAGGAAAGTATTTGGGTTTGCGTAATATGCAAGCCCTGATCCTTTTAAAAAAAATCTCCTTTAATTCTCTATTTTTTATTTATTTATTTTGACACATACGGCTTGCGCCCTTAAAATGCTATACACACCAAAATACTACGCTCGAGCTGGTAGGTACATATACAATACAATATAATGCTTCCGCCACATGCTCGTCATAGGTTGCGTCCGAGTGGTGTTCGTGAGTAAAATGGCGTGTGGATTGAATGTTTGTCTTGACGTGTACGTAGCCGACGGTTGACGCCTTTTTACTCATGAACACCGGTTGCTCAGAACGCGGACGGGCATGTGGCGGGAGCATAATATCACTACTGCCTCAATATAACAGGTCCGGTTATAGAATTAAATACGCTTTAATAAGACAACTCAAATTTGAGTGAGTACTTTACTTAAAGATAATGAGTTGACATAGAAATTTAGATACGGGAAAGTTAAGAAGAGTTTTCAGGATATTTATACGCATAATAACATTTTCAAGTATGTCTGGATTGTAAATTTCAAGGACGTTTTTGTTCGTGTTCTCATGTTGCTAATCTCGCGCTAATGCTTTATACACTCGTACGAGTATGTCGATCTATTCTTTAACATGTTAACTCCCTATCAAAGAAATATTGTCTTATAATATGATATGTCAGCCCAAGGTTACAAATTTTACCTTATTAGTCAAAGCGTGTGTTAGCGGAAATGTATTAAATCTAGGAAATCTATACAAAACCGGGTCAGTTTAAGAAATGTGTGAAACAATTTGAAAGTGATGATTCGGGGCGAGAAAGAAGTGTTGTGATGGTGTAGTTGTGTTGAAGATTTTTTGAGAATGGTCTAGTAAGCCGAAACATGTAAAACGTAAAAAAATATGTAAGTAGAACTTAGACACGCGCAATAGTGTTAACATTAAATTAATAATGGAGTTCTGTACAAAATAAATATCGAATCAATTAATAATTTGACACAGGTTTTTTAATTCACGCTATTCTTACGAAATATATGTTTCAATAACTCAACTCAAATACTTATTATTTATTTCGGATAAGCTATTAGATAAAATTTAGAATAAAAACGTAATTAAACCGTAGAACCTATTCATTTTTGAAGGTAATTTGGAGTCGTACTAAAATGACATAATTTGATATATTTCAGTTTACTGTTATAAAATGTACATAATTCCTAGTAAAATGTGTATTAATAGATAATGTATTAGATTAATTTATTTATCCTATGGCATTTTTTATATCACATCTTAAAATCGAAGACATAGAATAATGCAGTAAAAAAGCACAGGTAAGTCTGATTGTCAAAGGTCAATGTTTAAAATATATATTCAGTTGCTGTATCCCTTAATAAGAAGAAGTCTTCGAAATTCCCGTATACGCTAATATGTAATATAAAATTTAGATTCCACACATTTCCTATCGATTTTAGGCATTGTATTGACGAGTCCAGGTGCCCGAATGGGCCTACGGACGATAGAGAACAATAAAACAATAATAAAACAAGTATACATTTCCTAGAAATTGTATACAATGACGGATTTCATACATTTCCGGTACCATAGGTATACATAGAAGTATTAAGAAGCTGGTTCTGACAGATTCATATAAGATTTACATCATATCATCTTACATTGTAATTGAACATTAATACTATTATATTTTGGCACATTTCAATATACTCGTATAGTGACAGCATTGTAATGGATGATTTACATAATTTAAAATACAAACAGCAGACATTATATTATCAATGATGTATTGTCTGCGTTGATTTGTATTTGATAATACCTTTGAACAGGATGTTCAGGTTGTTCAGTGTTCACTATTCACAGTAATAGGAGACTCTAGTCTTATAGAACTAAGAAACTAAGATGGTTTGGGCATGTTGAGAGAATGAATGATGGCAGGATGACAAAAAATATATATTTGAGTGATCGAAGAGGGGTGAGGAAGCGCGGCCGCTCGAGACTGACCTGGTGCGATCATGTCGACCAGATCCTCAAGGATGGACGCGTTTTGAGTAAAAGTAATCGGAGAGCGTGTATGACAAATTGCATGAATGTGACGGAGGCTAAGAGTGTGTGCAAGGATAGGGCTGTCTGTCGCTCTGTCCTCTCTGCCTACCCTGCAAGGGACGTGGCGTGAGGGTATAGATAGATAGACAGATCTCTTTTATAAATACATAAAACCTTTATCGGATATGAAGAAACATTATTCCAAATGGCGGGTTTATTGCCGTAGGCAATGTCTGCCAACCAACCACTCAGAAATGAAAAACAAATTGTACACATACTTAGGATGGTATGGAAGGCCAAAAAGAAAAGAGAAAAGACGTATGAATGCATTCTGTTTCTTATTTTTTGTTTTTCTATTTTTCTTTTTTTTTACATATATATGTACTTATGTAAGTGTATATTTTCTTACTTAACATATGCTTTTTACTATTTTCGACTCTGCTATTTCTATTTTAGTTTTATCTCATTCCAATTGCTCACAAAACTTAATCTCTAATATGTCATTTATAAACTTTTCTTGAAATAGATGAATCTGTCATGTGAATCTATAAAAAAATCTCGTGTAGAAAATAGGAGCAAATTCCTCATCCCTACAATATATTGAAACAATATCAGATTTCTACTAAGTACACATATACTCGTAGTTCTCATGTTCTTGACTGTTTAGTAATTAAATATACAAACATTCGACAAGGGTCTAACCTTGTATATTGAATATGTGAATGAACAAGGGAAACAATGTATATTGTAGGCAGAGGTGGGCACCGTTAATCAAAAAGTTAACTTCGTTAATCGATAATCCGTCAACTAAAAAGTTAACTTCGTTAAAGCGTTACATTTGGGGTTAACTGGAAGAAATCGCAGTTCTGCGATAAGTTCGCCCTAGTAAACAACGTTTTATAATCTGTACTATGTCCATTTTGTATATTTATATGTGTTTGTTGTTTACTTTAAGTTTAAATAAATAAATAAAAAAATAAAACATTTTGAAAAATGTAACGGAAGTTAACGTTAATCCGTCAAAGCGTTAATGTAAAAAATCGCAGTTAAATGGCATGAAATAGAACTACATTAGTACAACTACTATCACATTAACACCATCGCGATGTATCCCAACAAAGTGAAATTTATTTTCCAACTCCCAACCCACACACGATACCACACATAACCCCATACAACTCTTGTATTATCTAATGCCAGCGCCTCCGGTGGATGATGTCTATGCAAACAATCAAATATTAACGGACTTAATTAACGGAAGTAAAATGTAACGGAAGTTAAATAATCCGTTAACTATTTTTGGAGGTGAGAAAAGCGTTAAATCGTTAACCAAAATGTTAACTTCGTTAATTAACGATTAACGCTTTTCTGCCCAGCTATGATTATAGGTAAGTAATCAATTTAAATAATTGTCCTATGTCTGTCTGTCTGTGCGCAGCGCGCGACGAAAATAAATAGTACCGTGATTATTATGCAAACTAATGGATCGAATCTATGAAATTTTCAAAATGTTCTCTACACTAGCGCGTTACATCGGACGGAAAGTGTTGGTTGAACAATAAGTTTAAGTAATGTGATTTCAAACTTTTTGAAATTTCGAATTATTGGTACTTGGTGAATACAGTAACTTATAGGTAGGTACATACCTACTTGATACAGAATGCATCGATCGAGTTTTTCGAATCATACCTACATACTATATATAGTAGGTACGTATAGCCAAATGGAATGAAAACAGTTTTGAATAGGTACTATCAGTTGGTTCGTATGATTTTGAAACAATCAAGTACTACATACATACCTACCTACCTATTATATTAATTATTGATAGAGTCATTCAAATCATAATTACTGTAGGTATAATAGGTACGTATGTAAAATTAGTATGGAAAGTAGGTAAGACCCTATATTTTTTCACACCAAATAGCGACCAATTCTCCACACCTCTTACCGAAAAGACGGTAATGTTACCTTCGATTATTTTTAGTGTTTATTTTTTTAACGTGCCCAAACCAGAAGACTATCAGACCGATCTCCAATACTGTGCGAAGTGCACAGCACATGGAGTGGAGATGTATCAAATACATCCTATATAGTGAATGTGAAGGGACATAACGATTCACGACAACGAATTAGGGGATTCAAAGTAATCCATATACCTACTATATTCCAGTTCGCCAACTGTAAGAAGATGTTGGCTACGAAAAGTTTCGCATGGTCCTATATTCGGCATGTTCCAATAATGCAAGACACACAGGGTTACCCATGCTCAGGAACCCCCTTGCTCTTTACGATACATTGTTCCTATTACAATGATATCAGAACATTGTCAGGGCAGCATTATCAACAGCAATAGCAGGGGCATGGGAAAAGACTGAGCCTTGTGATTTCCCTGATGTGTTCCTTCGATTAACTTTAAAGACCGTGGTAGAGTGGCAGTATGAGTATGGGAATGACACAGGTAAAGAGGAGTCTTGTAGCTTTCACGGGTGGGTACCAACTAAGAAAGTCGACGATGTGAATCTGGTTCTACGACTTTCTTGACGATATTGGAAAGACGGGGAAAAGACGGAGCCTTGTGATTTTCCTGTGTTCTCTCGAAGAATTTTGAAGGGTGGAGTTGTAATAGTGGTTACACAAAAACATATTAAACCAACCTCCGTGAATTCACGGGTAGGTACCCACTAGTAATAAATACTAGGTATAGGGTATAGATATAGCTGTTGTTATACAAAGTGATTGTCCCGTATGTCAAATATTTAGAGAGCTCATAGAGGATATAAAAATATGAAAAAAAAACTGGATCGTATACCGTAAATACCGTAGATCGTAAAATACCGGCTTGTCAGGTTGGAGGTCTGGGTTCGATTCCCGGCCGCGGCAGATGGATGGATTTAAGTGTAAAGTGATAACATTAAACCAGCCGACGATCAGTCATAAGCCTGATGAAAGGTCCATCCTTTGCTGTATATCTGTTGAGATATAACTACTTGTTAAATTCAACTACGACATGCAGAAAAATTCCGATGGTCTATCAAAACATAAATTGTGATTTTCATAAATCTGAAATGGCGAATGTTTCTCGAGTGTAAAGTGATCACTTAGGCCACCCGAGGTCGGTCGTAAGCCCGACAATGTTCATCCTTGATTCTTCTACACTGTTGTAGGAACACTACATCCTGTATAGTATTTGGTAGCACTTACATAAATACGAGCATGGGCGTCGGCAGCTGCCTCCCCTGCCCCCCACCCCTAGAGATTGGAATAGGTATATATTTTTTCATACTAAATGATCAAACCTCACAAAAATCACATTACTACCACCCGTTTTCTCATCATATCATAAATTTTTATGAAAATCCATCAAAATACAGTTATTTCATGAAAAGAATTGCTTGCGGCGCCATTTTTTATAACTTTTTTGTAAAAGTCATTTTTCGTGCATCTTATTCCGCAAAAAATTATACACGTTTTCAAATCAACCAAACCACATCACGACCTTCTTTACTATGTCTCAAAAAAAAAACAAAATTTTCAAGCGTTTTAAAGCGCTATTTAAGCCTTTTTCATGATATATCGAATTTTAAAATGTTTGTTGCCCCCCACCCCTTAACTCCGAGGCTGGCGACGCCCATGGGTACGAGTATGTACGGCAAATACAATAGTTTGCTTACAATACATTGTGTTAACATAATATGTAGGCAGGTTATCTAATTATCAGGGGAAATATATATTCAAACTTTGAGAAAGTATCGTTTTCCTGTCGAACATGTAATGAATCACATATTATTACATATGAGTATTGTGTGTTTGAAAGCTTTTTTTTAGAAAAGGTAATATTGCGAGAGAAAGAGTTACACCAATTTTGTGATGTTTTTTTTTAGCATATGTCTACCTAACATGGAAGACACTTAATAGATTACGTGTAGGTGTCACCGGGTGTAGGGAAAACATGCACAGGTGGGGTATAAGGATGGAAGAGGATGTCTTCTGCGATTGCGGAGAGACCCAGACTGACGAACACCTCCTCGTATGTCGAGACATGCCAGTGAGGTGCGATGCGAGGGACCTGATGATGGTCACTGACAATGCCGTTATGGCTGCTAATTTCTGGAGTGGGGTGGCCTAGTAAGGGGTAGCTCGGACCCGAAAATGAACATATGATGTAAAAATGGTTTATCTAATTCTAAAATCGTAATCCATGTTACCGATGTTGAGAAATAAAATGCGACTGATATTTTTCTTTTGCTTAGAATTTCAAAACACTTATCCTATCGAAGTGTATCTATGGGTAAATTGTGGTATTGGAGTATACCTTTTTATTCGTGGTAATCTTCTTTCTGTATTTTTAAGATCGAGAGTAACCTATTGTTGATTGTTTCTTTTCAGAACGTACGAGATTTGAAGCCATGCTGAGATTAGCTGAGAAACCCAAGCAACCAATCTCTCCAGAGTTGCAAAGACAGGTAGGGTGATCTTGTTGATCTCCGGTTTTTAATAAATGTGAACTACGAATTAGGATTTTTAAGATGAATTCTCAAAATTACTTTCAGGCTGTTATATTTATAGTACTGTAATACATTCTTATATCTCAAGAAATTTCCCGCAACTTCGAAATCGGTGTGTACTTACTGTGTACAGATTAAAAATGATCTGCCCAAAATAAATAAAACACATTATTTTAGTTTAAAAATTACAAAATTGAACCTACTGTGTCGCGAAGTGTAGCGTACATCGCTAGCGCCACGATTCTAACCCGGCACCTCCCACTTGGGAGACCGACAATTCAGCCATTTACTTATTTATTTACACTTTTCGTGAACAGGATACGGAGATGCGTTAACATTAAAAATATAAAATAATAACATTTGTTCACTAGGGCGAGCTTATCGCAGTGCTGCGATCTCTGCCAGCTAACCTAATCATTTACCTAATTCCTCAATCGTATGTTTATCATTTACTTGTGCTAAGAGCAAAGAGTTTTATAATTGGTTCCAAATCATCAATAACCTTCGTCTATATACATTGTATAGCCATGACTCTGAAAAAATATATTTCAATCTGTTTTGATAAAGGTCTTTAATATAAATGTGCAGTCACCCTTAAGATTGAACCGATTCCCGAGAACTTGTTAAGGAGATTGATTCTACGAATATTATTGTATGCTTTGAATAGCTGTGGTATGAGAACATTGGAATACACAAGTTTTTTTTAAACTTAATATTTCTGATCATATACCTACCCACTTATAAAATGGATGTAATTTTTTGTATGTTCAGTAAACTATGATAAAAAAATCTTCGAAACAGGGATCAATATTCTGCCGTTCTAAGCAAGAACCACGCATTCGCCTTCAGGTATTTAGAATTTTCCATCGAAATGAGTATTTCAACCTTGGATCCATCTATTTCCATCATAAAAAGTATTAATTTCCATACGCAACCCCTATATTTCAAGCCATAGTATTTCATGCAAATATATGGAGTTATATGAGCGCCTCAAGATGTTTTTCTCGATTATCTCAGTTTCGACATTTTGGTTCTTACGTGGTTTTTCCTTAGGACGGCGGTATTGGCATAATTTTTCAACTAATTACAAAGCTAAATAAAATACTCGTAAAAAACTATCGCTTCTGAAATTACTTTAAATATTTAGGTATAAACTTTTAAGTTAACCTAGCTTTAAGTTCTACTTACTTACTTCACGGGTCCGGACTCTAGACCTTGCCACTCCAATGTGCAGCGACAGATATCGCTTTGTGATTTGCCGTTTTTAAGTCCTCCATATTGCATGCCATCCGCATCAGCGGGCACGACAGCAAATGAAAATCGTCCTGCAGCGCCCCACAGTCGCAACTCGCGTCATCTCCCTCGAGGAAGCCCCACCTCCGTTGGTTCACTCTGCACCTGGTCACCCCCACCCTCAGTCTGTTCAAGGTTTTCCAGGTTGGAAAGTCGAGGTTTTGCGCGGTGTTACTGCCCTCCGACGGCGCTATCCAAAGTCTGTCACCAAGTTCGAGCTTCCATTGGTCCTCTCTGTATTGTTTTATTGAGGTACCCAGATCAGTGGTTGTTTTCAGGAAGCTCTTTCTCGATGCCAATCTCTGTGTCGCCATCTCGTGGCCGTAGAGCGGGTGTCTGGTATCGTGGATTTGTTTGTGCCTCTCCGCGTCCGCCGCCGCCTTTCTCCTGATGTTAGGTGGAGCTATACCTATTATAGGGTATAGTTTGTGTACTGCTGTAGGTTTCAGGCAGCCGGACACTAGCCGTGCCATTTCATTTACAGCAACATCTACTTGTTTGGCATGTGCTGACGTCTGCCAAACTGGGCAGGCATACTCGGCTGCGGAGACACAGAGACTCAAGGCAGAGGTACGGAGAACAGTTGGGGATGCTCCCCAGGATGTGCCGGTAAGTTTTCTCAGGATATTGTTTCTGGCTGAGACCTTCTGTTTGGTGTTGGAACAGTGTTGTTTGTACGAGAGTGTTCTGTCCAGAGTGACGCCAAGGTATTTAGGTGTCTGGCAGTTTTCTATCCTCTCGCCCTTCCATGTGACATTTAACTCTCTTCCTGCTTCCTTGTTTCGTAGGTGGAAAGCGCAGAGTTGCGTTTTGCTCGGATTTGGCTTAAGGTTATTCTCATCGTAGTATTGTCCAAGCGCATTGAGAGTCTGGGTGAGTATTTTTTCCACTAGTTCAAAAGAGACCTCCTGGGCCGCCACCGCGATGTCATCAGCGTAGATAAATTGCCTGGTCTCCATCGGTGTGGGTTGGTCATTCGTGTAGATGTTATATAGGATTGGTGCTAGAACGCTTCCCTGTGGTAAGCCATTCTTTTGTGACCGCCACCTGCTATCCTTGCCCTGAAGTGTTACGTAAAAGCGTCTGTTACTCAGGAAATTGCGGATTACAGATGTCAACCGAAAGTCCTTTGTAAGTTCGTATATCTTGTTGACAAGTTTAGCATGGTTCACAGTATCATATGCCGCGGTGAGGTCCACAAAAGCCACCCCCGTCACCTTCTTCCTTTCAAAGCCATCTTCAATGTGCTGCACCAAGTTGAGCACCTTGCCAGTGCACGATCTTCCAGGTCTAAATCCAGCCTGTTCTCCTATTGTGTGATGGTCTATGTGGGCACTGATGCGATTCAGTATTAGGCGTTCGAAGATCTTGCTCATATGACAGAGGAGAGACACAGGTCTAAAGCTCTTCGGGTCATTGGGTTCTTTTCCCGGCTTGAGGAGTGCAGCAACACGAGCCTTTCTCCAGAGCTTTGGTATCTTCTCACTCTTGATGCATGCATTCATTAGTTCTAGGACCCATTCCATAGTTTTTGGTCCAAAATGTTTGATTTGTTCGACCCTCACCTCGTCCAGTCCGGCCGCCTTGCCGTTTTTCAGTGCATCTATTGCCTCCTTCAGTTCACCTTGGGTGAAGGGGTTTTCCAGAAAGTTATTTTCCTCAGATGTGCTACGGACTATGGGTATCCTCAGTTTTTTCCCACCTGTCTGGCCGTTAAGTAGCAGTTGGTGAGCTATCTGGTTTGGAGTGACATTATATTTAATGCTGGTCTGTGCTGTTGGGTCATTGCTGAGGTTTTTTATCACCTTCCACGCCCTTCTGCTGTTTTGCCTCATGTCCAGGTTTTCAATGAGGTTGCACCATTTATCCTTCCTATGGTTGGATATGGTCTGCATCAAAACCTCTCCGGCCCGCAGTGTATCCTCCGAGAATGGGTCGCGGTCGAACAATTTTCGGTATCTTTCAAGGCATTGTTTTGAGTCTTTAGTGAGTCCAGGGATGTATTCTGTCCTGCAACCTCGTGGTATATGCTGTCTTGACACTTTATGCACAGTTTCCACAAACAGGTCATACATCTCCGGCAGTGGTGCTATATCGGAAATAGCACTGTCCAGTAGGGTGGGCCGTTTTCCTTTTCTTGGGAAATTCGATCTTCCCTAGTTCCAAAAGGTTGCATTTGGGTCTCAAATGAATAAAAATCAGCTTTAAAAAAAAATTAAAAAATGTCCTGAGGTTCCGCAACGCGCATTTATGTTGGGAAAAAATTATGAAAATGCCCTTTTTTAAAAAATAATTTTTAAATACTGTTATGAATTTTTTTATGATTTTTTTGAGTTACGAACAAATAAAAATAGTGTATGTACTCTTTTTTATAGTTTTTCCCGCAAAAATATTTATTTCTCTGAAAAAATATTGACCACAAAATTGATGAAAATTCGTACTTTTTTTATCTTAGCGGAGGTGTAACATTTATACATTTCTTTGATAGTAGGTAGCAGTAGATGCCCAAAGTGCATATTTAGCGTTTAAATATTGTTATTTTTAGAAAAAAATGATAATAATATGTATACTCGACAGCAAGTGCCCAATAAAAGGAACTTTTGAATTTTTCAAAGAAAATGTGTTACCTACGTATGATTAGTATTAAATAATAACTTGGAAATCAATACATGGAACCCATGACCCTCCATTTGGAGCCCAGGACCCCCAAATACATACTTGGTGACAGTATTTTTTTATATATACGGAAGAATGCTTCATCATACTAACTCTCTTTGTAACAAGAGTTTGATCAATGATTAATAATCTTCATTTGAAGTATAAAAATAGGATAAACTCTTTTAAAAGCCGATAAACATCTGAAAGCTTCTAACACAGGGTGAATAAATTTCATTAATATAGCTCTTAACTTTTCGATGAAGCTTTATGTGAATGCAGGATCACATGCCTGTGCTCCAAAGATTTAAACGTGTCATTAAAAGGAAAACTATTCTTATAAGACCAAAGGGGTCCTATGAAAATGATAATAGTCAATGGTGACAAGAATGAAGATAAGAAAATAGAAAGAAGGACATCTGGATGTTATTTACTGACAGCAATTTATTATTAGATTCATCTGATCGTAAAACACCTAATATGATATTTTCTACTACAAACAGAAAACTATTCAAATAATTTCGACAGGATAACGCTTTTATTACACACCAGAATTAATCATTAATCGTGATAGGTATAAAGTTTCTGATAGAGCTGGTTTTGGTCTGTTATGTTGTGTGATACAAAAGCATGTTGCCCTGAGCTCTTCGGTATAAACCATAGACTTTTATATTAAGTATCTTAGTACCTACCTTATAAATCTATGGTATAGACACCCAGGAAAAATTCAGATTTATGAATTATTTTTTGATGTTCGAATAAAATTAATAATTAGCCGAATTGAATAATCAAATAAATGTTGGAAAATTCTACAAAATGTATTAATCGAGGAACATTTTTTATTGATTCGCAAACCTGGGAGTGATAATATAACACATATTACACCTGAAACTGGATTTGCACTAGATATAACTATAGGTAGGCTATCGCACAAAATTTAGAAACTGAAAATATATATCTACAACATCTAACAGTTATTGATTGTGATGCGCTTGAAGAGGAGGGATTATTTTGCTATATAGAAATGGAGTGCCTGAAAATGAACATGGACGTCAGGGAGTGGGTGCTATATTATCAAAAAGAATGACTGAATGTATGGTGAAGCGTAATGGGTATGGACTGGTAGGACCGAGACTCATCTGGATTCGTTTCAAGGTAGGCATGACCAGGCTGTTCCTTATTATAGGTTACGGTCCAGGGAATGATGCCTTGGATGATGAGAAGGATGAGTTTTGGAACTTAGTGCGGGAGACAGCGTATAAAAGAAGAGCGAATGAAAAAGTAATATTGGCAGGTGATCTGAATGGTTGGGTCGGTGTCAGAAGGAAGAATTTTGAGAGAGTGTTGGGATTGCATGGCGATGATAGGGTGAATGATAACGGGAAAAGAGTGTTAGAAGTATGTTTGGAGTTGGATCTCTTTGTGGCGAACACATTCTTCGCACACAAGGAGATCCACCAGTACACTTGGCAAAGAGAGAGAGTTGATCGTATTGAAAGGTCGATGATTGACTTTGTATGTGTGGACTCTGAGCTCCGGAAGGCGACAAAGGACACCCGGGCATTTCGGGGCGCCGGACTGTGGACGGATCACTTCCTTGTGATAACAAGGATTGATCTTTTCTCCGGTTGGCGCTCGAGGGCTCGGAAGTTGGAGCCTGTCCGGAGAATCAGGGTCGAAAAACTGAAAGAGACGAATGTTAGGGATGAATATGAAAGACTGACTAACGAAAGGCTAGAAGTACATGATGATGAGGAACGCTCGACGAGTGAACTATGGAATGTTATGAAGGAGGTGCTAGTAAAGAGTGCAAGAGAAGTATGTGGAGAAGCGTTGGTAGGAAGGAAAAAAGGTGATGCGTGGTGGGATGATGAGGTGAAGGATGCTGTAGTGAGGAAAAAGAAAGCGTGGAATGATGTGCTTGGTGCGAAACCAGATGATGGAGGTGAGAAAGAAAGAAAGAAGAATATATATAAAGCGTGTAGGAAAGAAGTGAAAGAAATGGTTTGCCAGAAAAAGAGAAAACTTGAGGAAGAGGAATGTATGAAATTATCGAGGAACGCCGAGGAGAATTTGAAAATATTCTGGAAGGAAGTAAAAAGAAAGAGATCTGGAAGTGAGAAAAACAGTATGAATTGCATCAAAGATAAGAATGGTGATTTAGTGATGAATGGAGAAGAAGTTGTTGAAAGATGGAAAGAATACTTCGAAGAATTGTATGAAAGTGGTACTAGTACAAACCAGACGAATGTAGCAGATAGTATGAATGTAAATATTGCTGAGGACGAGGAAATACGTATGAATGAAGTTGTGCTTGCATTGAAAAAAGCAAAGAATGGTAAAGCTGCGGGACATGACTGTGTGGCCATAGAGTTCATCAAGCAAGGTGGCCCGAAGATTCTCGAGTGGTGCCTGAGGCTCTTCAACTTGTGCTGGGAGAGTGGCTGCACTCCTGAGGATTGGAGGAGGGCAGTCATCTGCCCTTTGTACAAGGGGAAAGGCTCAAGGTTGGAATGCGGCAGTTATCGGGCTATCAGTTTGCTGAGCTCTGTGGGCAAACTGTATGGAAAGGTATTGATTGAAAGAGTAAGAAAAGTGACTGAAAGTAAAGTATGGGATGTGCAGGGTGCTTTCATGAGTGGCAGGGGGTGCACCGATCAGATCTTCTCCCTACGGATGGTCGTGGAGAAGCTTCTGGCTAAACACCAGAGGCTCTTCTGCGCGTTCGTGGATCTGGAGAAGGCATACGATCGTGTGGACCGAGAAAGACTGTGGCGTGTACTGTCGGAATATGGGGTGAGCGACCGACTGATTGGCGCAATCGCGTCTCTATATACGGAGAGCTCTGCTTGTGTCAGGGTGAATGCTGCGTTGTCGCAGTGGTTCACTCTCACAAAAGGGGTTAAACAGGGTTGCGTCATGTCGCCTTGGTTGTTCAACCTGTTCTTCGACTACTGCATGCGTCCTCTGAATGAGCTGAATGTTGGTGTGGACCTAAATGGAGTGAAAGTATGTGCGTTAATGTTTGCAGATGATTTAGTGTTGATGGCTGATGATGAATGTGAGTTACAACGGATAGTATCCTGTGTGTACGAAAGCTGCGATATGAATGGTATGAAAATGAATGTAAATAAAACGAAAGTATTAGTGTTCGAAAGAGAGGAAATAAGGACAAATTGTGTGATAAAGGTTGGTAATGACTGTCTGGAGCAAGTGGATGAGTATGTATATCTGGGAAGTTTGTTTACTAGAGATGGACGCTGTGATGGAGACATTGAAAGAAGGAAGCTGGCCGGTACTAGGACGAATGGTGCGCTCGGTCCGATTGTTAGTAGTAGCAATGTGTCTATGAAAGCAAAAGTGCTAGTGCACAATGCTGTCTTGGTGCCGACCCTGATGTATGCTAGTGAGACGTGGACGTGGATGAAGAAGGATGAATCAGGGTTGAATGCAGTAGAAATGAGGTCATTAAGAAGAATGTGCGGGAAAACGCTGAGAGATAAGATAAGGAATGAGGTTATTAGGGAAATGAGTGACTGCAAGACTGGTGTAGTGACAAGAATGAAAGTAAACAAACTAAGATGGTTTGGGCATGTTGAGAGAATGAATGATGACAGGATGACAAAAAAGATATATCTGAATGAGCGAAGAGGGGTGAGAAAGCGCGGCCGTCCGAGACTGACCTGGTCCGATCATGTCGACCAGATCCTCAAGGATGGACGCGTTTTGAGTAAAAGGAATCGGAGAGCGTGTATGACTAATTGCATGAATGTGACGGAAGCTAGGAGTGTGTGTAAGGATAGGGCTGTCTGGCGCTCTGTCCTCTCTGCCTACCCTGCAAGGGATGTGGCGTGAGGGTATAGATAGATAGATAGATAGATAGATAGAAAAATAAGTAGGGTGATTTGTTCGATGGTTTAATTTGTCTATTACATGGAAACTAAGGCACTTATATATTTAGTTAAATGGTGAAATAACTGAATCCTGTGAATTTTTTAGTTCAATTGGTTCATATCTTCGCGATTGCGACGATTAATATGTATACTTTTTCAGAAAATCGATGTAGAGTATTTTGATTGCAGTACAATATTTGGACTTAACTATACACACCAAAATACCTACTTGATGTGTTCAAAACAGTATAATTTGGACAATTTTATAATAATGTGCACAAACTTAAACTAGAAACAATCGCTAAAACGTTTTCACTCGCCCCATTTACTTCGTAAGTGTTTCTTTATAAAATGTTGTTACTTATTTTGTAGGCATGTTTTTTAATATGTTTTCAATATAGATTATTATTCTAAAGCAAATGTTTATAATGAATTTATTGCTGTTTTAGTGTTGTTTTATCATTTTTAAGCATTCCTAAGTAAAAATATTATTAAAAACTTTAGACAAAATGCTTTTTATAAGACCTTGCATATATTAGAAATTTATGGAAAATTTTCATTTTTTTCAAAACTTCAAGGTCGTTGCGGAACCTCAAGATGGACTCCTAGGAAGCTAATATTTGGTGTGGTTAACACTCTTAGTAAACTGCAACTTTTCCGCACTAGGGCTATTCGAGATTCGAAATTTTTTTTTTTTCATACATCCGGTGATGCACCCTACTGTCCAGCGCCCGGCCGTAGTCGATCCATTTAGCCTTTCGAAAGTTAAAGCGCCTTTTAAAGGGGACCTTAGTGGGTTGGGTCATTGGGACGATCTTACAAGTAATGGGGCGATGTTGGGTCTTTGGGATGGGGCACTCCACGTGTTTTGAGCACTGAGGTGTCAGTTCTTCCGAGACAAATATGTTATCGGGATTGTATCCTCTCTTCCATCGTGCGCTGTCAAAGGACGCTGGCAGTTTTGGGTGGTGGATTAGGCTTAGTCCTGCCGTTTCTGCCCATTTCTCTAGTTTCATTCCATTTTCGTCGGTTTCCCTGTATCCCCAGCTTACGCTATGACAGTTGAAGTCCCCCATGACAATCTTCTTAGTGTGGTTGTTGTAGTTAGTGGGTTCTGTGAATTTAAAATCGACACTGGGTGGTTTGTACACCGACACTATTACACAGCTGGTGAGCGCTATAGATAGAATCTCAATATTGTCTTCCTCCGTTAGAGCCACTGATTGGACATCTATTTTTGGGTTCACAAATATCGCGCTTCCGTACTTGTCGTGCGGTCGTTCCACCACTAAGTTCATTCCATGTATTTTGGGTCTGGGGTCCATTGGACCCCTGTGAGTCTCCTGTATCATCATTACGTCTATGTTTTTGCAGTGATCGGAGAGAATGATCTCTTTGTCTGAGCTTAGTCCCTCAATGTTTATTGAGGTCGTCGTGAACGGCCCTGATGAGGGCCGATGTCCATTCGGACTGGTTGAGTGGCTGTCCGGTAGTGAAAGGATTTGCCGACTTACGTCGTTTCCAGGGGGCGCCGGATTGCATTTATTAGTTTTCGTTTTCATTTCCATTTCGCTTTGTATTCTTAGTAGTTTGTAATTTCTAGTTTCATTCGGCTTTGTAATCTTTGTAATTGCAATCTCGCGTGGAGGCTCCTTTCATGCCCCCCTAAGTTAACCTAAAGTTTTCATATTTACATTAATTTTAAATTTCAGTTTTTTTTTTCACCCATCAAACCCACGACAAATAATAGTCCAAGAGCCCGCTGCATAATTTATGCCGTATCTGTTTTTTGATTGAAATGTGGTATAAACGATAGCTTACCAATAGGGTATTACATCGCACTAGGGTTGCCTATCAAAATCTTGCCGCAACCCCCCCTGCCCACACCCCCCGAAAAGGTCCCTCTTCGCGGTTTTTTGCATTTTATTGGAATATGGTAAGAGATAGGAGAAAGTAGTCAATGACAAAAATTATCCTTGCTAAATTCTTTACAAAAAATGTTGTCATTTTTTTCGTAGAACTAGCAGTTTACCCGCAATGGCCGGTCCAAAACAGAAATTCATTTAAAATACTAAAAAAATGTATTTAAACTAAATTGGTTGAAAATTGATAAGAGCTACAGGAAAATAGTCAGAAAACGAATTAATTACCATAGTCTTAGCTACAAAACGAGCTATAACTTATGTTCATACATCTTATAATTTCGGAGTTATTGCAATAAAACTCAGTGACGAAAATTCTTAAAATTGAGTTTTTCTTAAAATAACCAGTGATATAGCGCCGCAGGTCATATTTTTTTCCATATAATGTTAGTAATAATGAATAATATAAAAAAATATAAATAATATAAAAATATAAATAATATAAAAAAATTAAACTTTTTTTTTATTTTTTCAAAAAATATCCTGTTTTTTGACCGGCCATTACGGGTAAACTACTAGTCCTATGAAAAAATTGACTGAATGTTTTTTGTAGAAAATTTAGCAAGGATTATTTTTGTCATTGACTACTTTCTCCTATCTCTTACCATATTCCTATAAAATGCGAAAAACCGCGAAGAGGGACCTTTTCGGGGGGGGGCAGGAGGGGTTGCGGCAAGATTTTGATAGGCAACCCTAGTGCGATGTAATACCCTATTGGTAAGCTATCGTTTATACCACATTTCAATCAAAAAACAGATACGTCATAAATTAAGCAGCGGGCTCTCGGACTATAAGGATCTTACTTTTTTTAACAGTATTCTTCCATAATACATACTATGCGCGACTTTTTGGTCTGTATTAATTAATTATTACGGCCAAAAAGAGCGCCGTTTTTTAATCAAAAAGTCTTTAAACAAACATTGGGAAATAAAAGAGATTAGAGTATGAGAAATGCGTTATACCTAACTTCTACGCATTGTGCAAAATAGATTTAACTACGATATAGTTATTAACTTTTTGTTAATTATAAGTAGTTTAGATTTTTTTCTTGTTTATCCTGACTTTATTCTTTATCGGACTATATGTGTACACGTTAATTTGGGCATTGTTTGAACTCCAATTATTTCCAATATTAAAACGGTTTTCTCTATATTACTCGTATATACTCAATATCTGTATGGGTTCTTATGTGCAAATTAATAAATAAATAAACTATTGAACTGAAGAAAGTCCAAGTTTACACACCATGATATGTAAGTAGGTCCAAATAAATATTTTTGTGTCGTTCACTGTTTTAAATAAGACTATTTTTCTCCTTTCAGATGACATCGTTCCTGAAGAATTTAAATATCACAGGAGATATTGAAGTCACAAACATCACGTAAGTTTAACATTGTGCCTAGTATATTTATATGAAGGACTACACTTAATACTGTCATATAGGAGGAGCCTTTTTAGTCTCATGAAATCGGAACTACGCCATCTGGCGTCGACTTATTTCTCGGCGTCTCTCTATTTTATTCTTCACACCAAGCAGATGTTTATTTTTTTAGCTCCACAAAAAGACCATTTAATTTCGTCTTTTTGTGGAGCTAGCCCATTTCATTTTTGAGTTTAGCAGTTTACAATTAATTGTTCTTAAGGAATAATTTACTTTTAAATCATCTTAATATTTCAGAGTGTTTGTGAAATCCCAATTTGTGAAAAATCTTTGTCCGAACTCTTGGTAGGCAATAGTGGTTGCATAGAAACCTGAAAATCAGGCGCAGACCAGCCGGGCACAAAATCTGGTATAGAAATAAATAAAACAATTTGTCCAAATATGTTACGTGGTGAACGAATCAAAATAATCTCTAGAAATGCGTGAAGCATATTAAGAGTGTGCATACCGACATTTCAAAAATTTCTATAAACCTTGTAAGTATATACTATAAATATGCTTTGGAACAAAATAGGGTAGATGCATTGAACCTTTATCTAGGGAATAACCGTAAAAGATTTTTTATATCTTCTATAGATTTCTCAGAAAAAAATTTGAAAACACCTCTGATCTTTTTACCGAAAGACGGAAACTCGTTTCCCGAAAGTCGCGGACAAAATTTATTTTTATGTACTTACTGATAATATGCGTTAAAATTTGGGGAATAACCGTAAATTTTTTTTGATAGACGCAAAATTAACCCCATAAATAGAAAAAACCGCTATTTTTACCATTTTATCATGCAATTGTTCACGCGATTTTGAACCTTAATGCCGTGGGAAATGACTTTGACCTTGGTGCCAAGCCCTTAATATTAAGTTTAAAACGTAAAAAACATAAAACATGTGTTGATGATGAGTAAAAAATACCCACCACTCGTAAAATATGAAATGTAGGTATGTATTGTGTAAAGTATTCCCTGAAAAAAGATTCTTCATAAGTGGAGTATAATATATACTCTTACATTCCATTAGTAAATAGAAATGAGCAGCACTTCAAAAAAAAAAAACTTTTTATAACTCACCAGTACTTGTTTATAATGAGTACCACTTGGTACCACAGCATTCCATCAATGAGTCCTTTGATCATTTTCCTTGAATTTTACTTCATTTTGTAATATTACTAGTTATTTATTCTACCTTCTGGAACGCTCATCATAGGCGTGTACGAAAGAACAATCTAATTTACGGTCGGAAATCAAACCGAATTTTCGTATTTTACCGAAACAGAAACCTATGTTTTTAATATACCTACCCCCTATTTCTATTGCTAACATTATATGGCAATTGGATATCCTTTGCAATTTGAGTTTTTTTTTCCAAAGTTGAATCATATTTGATAAGTTAAGGTCAAATCTTAACCGAAATTCGGACTCTGGGTTAAAGATGCGAAAGTTATCTGAAACTTCTGTTGGTCTCTTTAGTTATTACTAGTTAAGACTAGGAACCCAACTATGACTTCATAGTCATTTCCGGCGGCATCATGGTTCAAATACGCATGATAAAATGTTAAATATATCGTTTTTTATAACTTTTTGGGGTTAATTTCGCTTCATTAAATATTTTTTACGGCCATTCCCTAAATGAATATTATCAACACCAAAAAACATCTCTGCAACTTTAGAGAATAGGTGTTTTTCACATTTTTTTTGAGAAACCTGTACAAGATATAAAAAATATTTTACGGTCATTCACTAGATAAAGGTTCAATGTATCTACCCTACGTTTTTTCAAAGCATATTTAGAAGGGTTATCGAGATCTATATAGGTCTCCCGTTTATTGAAATGCCAATATGTCTACTCGAAAGGTTAAATTATCTAATTAATTTGAATATACATTGACTGATCACTCTTTGCCTGACAACGGTCCGATTTCATTTAAATTCAATGAACAACTTGTATTATGTATATTTTGTACTCGTGTTTTCTGTGCCTCAGTCTTGAATTTGGTTTTGTATTTGTAGTAGTTGAAGGGCTAAAACTAATTGCTAATTACTAATTGTTCGTACATGTGTGTACTTTGAAATGTCTAGTTTGAATTTGAACTTTGAATTGTTAGGAACCTACTTACATAATAAATAGTCTTCAGTTAAACATATATATAATTTCAATATACACGGTGTAACAGTCATCACGGACCAACCGAAGCAGGGTGATAGAGGACCTCAATTCCATTCGATTTAACCCCCATGTGTGTTCAGCGATTTTATGTAGTTTTCGAGTTACGATTTTTTTTCGTATTCTTTCGTCAAACTAACAAGACTTTATTGGTCACAGAGACACCAATTCTTAAAAAATGCACACTTGATTTATTTTTCTAAAATAGGTGAATAGTATACCTTGCAAATACAAAAACAATTTTGGGCCAATATGATACTGGGGAACGTCATAATATTTCCTGGATCGTATACAGATATCCACAATGGCTTGGAATCCTGGATGTTGCTCTGTAGGGTACATGCTTGCTGTATGTAACAGATGGCATAATTCCCTTTTCTTCTGATGTTGCCACCCATCGGTGGCAGAAGCCATACGAAATAACTATAAAAACAATGTGCAGTGAACAGTAACAAGATGGGACAGGTTATTCTCCACAATGGCCATAGTCCATACATAGAACTACCTTTCCTCTCTCTCCTGTGACTCGTTACAAACTTAAGTAAACACATCCCTACATATATTTTACTCTATATCATAATTCATAGGAGGCGTTCTCTATTAATTCATACATTGTCAACCGAGTCATTAGCAGACTGTATTAACTATTTATCATTGAAATAGTTTAGCTTACATCCCCCTACAATGTTTAGTACAAACTAACCCACATCCTACATCAGATGAGATTGTAGATTATCTCAGGCATACATTCAATAATTCTATTACTATACCTACTTCTCCCTGCCTGATACACTTACCTGTCACACAATATAATATAGTAAGCAATACTATCGGTGTTCTCGCGTTTGAAGGCAAACATTGATTATAGTACAATAACTTGCCGCTAGGAGCGCACTGACAATTAGGGTATATTTTCAAATTTAATGTGAAAATAAAATTCATAACTTCAACGTTAAAGGCTTGGTACCAAAAATGACGCCGCGGTCATTTTCCACGGCATTAAGGTTCAAAATTGCGTGAACAATCGAATGATAAAATGGTAAAAATATCGTTTTGTTCCAATTTTTGGGGTTAATTTCGCTTCAGTCAAAAAACTTTTACGGTTATTCCTTAGATTTTTATTCATGATATTATCAGTACAAAAAAATCATTTCTCCGCGACTTTCGGGAAACGAGTTTCAGTCTTTCAGAAAAAAGATCAGAGGTGTTTCTTTTTTTTTTGTGAAATATACACAAGATATTAAACATCTTTTACGGTTATTCCCTAGATAAATGTTCAATGTATCTACCCTATTTTGTTCCAAAGCATATTTAGTAACGGTTTTCGAGATAGTAATAAGTCTCTTATTTTTAGAAATTTTTGAAATGTCGGTATGCATCCTTTTTTTACTTTTTATATTATTATTTTTTAAAAAGGATCTGGGCTTGCATACACAAACCCAAATACTTTTCTGCACACTTTGCACTAGGCTAGAAGCTTGTATCGCAAAGTGTGGAATACATCGCCAGCGCCGGGGTTTGAACCTGGCACCTCCCGCTCGAGAGACTGCCGCCTCAACCTACTGCGCCAACCATGTACTCTTAAGCGAATTAACATTATGCGTGGGTGTATTGTGTAATTAAAATATCACAGTGAGATGACAGAACAGAATACATTACATAATTAATATTGTTTAATGAGATTCCTTTATAAACTAATCACTTAACAGTTTCCTACTTCACTTCCTTTTGTTTTCTCTAATTTATATAACGGCCTTGCTTTATTACTCACTCATTCTGGTTTGATTTAAATACTTAGACTTATTAAGAGTATGCATACCGACATTTCAAAAAATTCTAAAAACGGGAGACCTCATATCTCGACAACCGTTACTAAATATTCTTTGGAACAAAATAGGGAAGATGCATTGAACATTTATCTAGGGAATAACCGTAAAAGATTTTTTATATCTTGTATAGATTTCTAAAAAAAATAATTAAAAACACCTCTGATCTTTTTTCCGAAAGACGGAAACTCGTTTCCCGAAAATCGCGGAGTATATTTTTTTTTGTGCTGATAATATGCATTAAAATCTAGGGAATAACCGTAAAAGTTTTTACTGATAGACGGGAAATTAACCCCAAAAAATGGGAAAAAAACGCGATTTTTACCATTTTATCGTGCGATTGTTCACGCGATTTTGAACATTAATGCCGTGGGAAATGACTGTGACGTCATTCCTGGTGCCATGCCCTTAAAGGAAGACTTGGTATTATGTAAATGGCGTTTAGTACCTACAATTAATTATTATAGTAAAATAATGTCAGCTTTTATTACTCGTGCTTACGATACGACCATTAAATTATATCTAATTAATAAAACGCTCGCAGTTCGTAAGTCATGTTGTACAAATTTTATTTTTTTATTATTTTAGCCCCCCCCCCCCCCCCCCGCGCACTAGGCAGCCATACAACGTCATATGTTCTACTGACTGCCGCAGTCTGGCTGCGCAACCAGGCTGCCTAGTGCGCGGGGGGCCTAAGTGAACATTACTTACAGCATAAAAAAACAAGGAAAATCAACAAGCATTTACAACACATACTAAGTAGTGCTCACTAGGGCGAGCTTTTATTTTTACAAATATTTTTTATTTGAATTATTTTCGGTTTACAAATTATCCTTGTAAAGCGTTGGATTTCTACATTCCGTACTATACACAATGCAGTATTCCTACAACAGTGTAGAAGAATTAAGGATGAACAATGTCGGGCTTACGACCGACCTCGGCTGGCTTGGTGAAGTGATCACTTTACACTCGAGAAACATTCGCCATTTCAGTTCACCCCGGCTGGGATTCGAACCCAGACCTTCATCTCGCATAGTAGGGATCATATCCACTACACCACGAAGAGCGACGGCTGTGTTGTCGAATTCATTCCGGTCGCCCACACTCAATCTCGTTCACACACTCACCCATCGCGCACGTACACCTCAGATATGCAGACGAATATGCTGTATATCACAACTCAATCTAGGCAAATAGTGGACAAGTATTCCATTACATAATACTGGTATTATCCAAGTCACCTATGTAACGGTGGCCCATTGGAAAATTTTGCAAGTTCTATGAATATGTATGTAAATATAAAGCAGCGACACCTTCATGGGTGGCTAAAAATTTTCGTCGAATTCTCACTTTTTATGAATGAAAATTTGAAATATCGAATGTTCCTACTAATGAAATTATGAATGAAAATAATTTTTCGCGTAAAAGTAGTATAGTATATAATATATTATACCTACCAGAAAATAATTTCGTACTTCTACAATCAAAGATACCTACCTATTATATTATTGATAGAGAATGGAATTCTAATTCTTTCAGTAATCATACTTACTATAGGTACATAATATGTATAGTAGGTTCGTATGTAGAATTAGTATAGAAAGTAGGTAAGACCAAGACCCTCTCTGATATGTTCCTTCGAAGAACTTTGAAGGGCGTGGTAGAGTGGCAGTATGAGTAGTTAGTTAATAAAAATTGCCAAATTCCGTGAATACAGTATTCACGGGACCCACTAGTTTCTTCATTATTATCACTTCATCGGACTAAATATTCCGTAATTAATATATTAGAATATCAGTAATAGCCTAACCAAATGAAGTTGTTAACCGGCGTCGCTTGATACTAAGTCAAGTCACCTGTCATTACCCTATGATTTATCATCCAAACCCCAATAACTCTACTACGATATACTCTCACACTTACACTCTACACTTAGAACTACTCTCAAATATCAATAACAGCTATTTATGGAATTCACGAAGTGTGAAAAGAACATCGAAATTATCAGTGACCGTCGAGGCACACAAAAATTTTAGGTACCGTTGAAACGTTAAAAACTGAATGAAAAATCAAATATTTTTCTGTTATGGTTTTATATTTATTATTGCTTATTGGTACAAATCAAACACCTACATCTTAATAGGTATCTACATAGAAAATAAAAAAAAAACAAGCTCTTTTCAAGTTGTAAATAAAAAACTTACAATTTTTTTTTCAATACTCGTTTTAGAAGGCGATCATCCCCGAATTTATAGTTTAAAACTTGATTAAACCTATTGTAGAGTAACACAATTGGTGATTCCTCTTCCATAAACAAATTATCACACTTTCCTATAAACAAATTATCCAAATAAACTTAAACAATCCATTTCTACGTTATTCGGGTTTCCTTACTGCGTGTATAGTGGTTGAATAATCAAGCTTTCGGTAGCAATACTACTGCATGTCATCTTCAGGGTGAAGTAGTTTTTGTATGTAAAAGTCCGTCGTTGTATCATTAATTTACTGCCGCAGCGTGAGCAATGGTGTGTTGAAGCGTGACGTTTTTTGTGATGTGTGAGTGTTACTGCCGCAGCGTGAGCAGCTGTGTGTTGAGTTGTGATGTTATGTTGATATGGTCGTATTGTGATATCGGTCTGCGGTGTAGTACGCGTTGTTTGTTGTTTATTAAACTTAAAGAAAACAGATACCAATCACTGTTACTCAAACGTGATTATTATTTTTGTCCAAGACTACGTATAGTAAGTATTATCATTATATATTTCCCTTATTTATATCAGAAGGTTCAGTGGGGTCTATTTCCCATCATTTGTACGCCCTGTCACTACACAGTCCTGGCTAAACTAAGGTCCTATTCTTCACAAATAACCGTCACACTATATACATTATACGCCCAGACCTCCTACCTACAACTCTACCACCCACACACTTGCTGTATTTATTATTTCAGAACCTTAAGAGTATGGATACCGACATTTTAAAAGTTTCTAAAAACGGGAGACCTTATAACTCGACAACCGTTACTAAATATGCTTTGGAACAAAATAGGGTAGATGCATTGAACATTTATCTAGGGAATAACCGTAAAAAAATTATATCTTGTATTGATTTCTCAGACAAAAAATTGATAAAGACCTCTGATCTTTTTTCCGAAAGACGGAAACTCGTTTCTCGAAAGTCGCGGAGTAAAATTTATTTTTTGTGCTGATAATATGCATTAAAATCTAGGGAATAACCGTTAAAGTTTTTTGGTAGACGCAAAATTACCCCAAAAAATGAAAAAAATTTAACCATTTTATCATGCGATTGTCACGCGATTTTGAACCTCAATGCCGTGGGAAATGACTGTGACGTCATTCTTGGTGCCAAGCCCTTAAGCTGTCACCTACACACACTACACTACACGTTATCCGCCCTCCTGAAATATATAACTTATTTTATTAAACAATGAAATGAATTTTCCAATATGTTTTATTCATTTTGTGAAGTTTGTAAGTTCTATCTGAATATTTTTTACAGCTTTTTGTTTCAAACATTTAGCTATATAGCTCAGTCCTTTTGCAGCACGAAGTCGGCAAAATTAATAAAAGATGGGACTCTATGCAGTATGATACCTTAGGGTGGGGTGTTTCAGAATATCAGGCGTCCCCCCCGCCACACCTGACGCGTCACCCCCCTGGCCCCCCGAATAGGTCCCCCTACGTGGTTTTCCTCTATTTGTCAAAAAACTGTAACAGATAGAAGAAAAATGTCGAGGACAAAAATAGTCCTTAATAAATTCTCTACAAAATAGGTAAAGCACATTTTTTGATAGGACTAGTAATTTACCCGCAATAGCCGGTGAAAGTATCGTAATTTTTTAATGAGAACACAAAATATTTTATTATACTCAAATTGTTGAAAATTCATAAGAGCTACAAGAAAATGGTCAAAAAATGAATTAATTGCTATAGTTTTAGCTATAAAATGAGCTATTATTTATTTTTGTACGGCTTATAGTTTTTGAGTTATAACATAAAATTCCAATGACAGAAGTCTTAAAAATGGAACTTTTCATACAATTTGTAGTGGAATGCTCTGATATTAAAATTTAGGTTACGTCTGTATAATAGACACTACACAAGTCTGTGTAAGATACAAAAAAAATGTAATGGAGCATGACTGGATCTTTTGAATGTTTTAAGGTATAATTCTTTAGAAGTTCAATACACTTTTGCCAGCCATATTTCAAAGCCATATCCCAGTTTTACAGAAGGATTCGTCAAGATTATTAAAGAAGAAAATTTAGTAAGTAAGATACGAGGTTCGGCTGAACACTTCGTAGCCCTGAGAAAAAAATGTACAGGCCAGTTTCAGTTTATTATTGATATAGATAATTTAAACTTCATTAGGGATATTTACAAAATTTGAGATCGATAGGACGAAGCTGGCACTCTTGGCACCATTTTTATTTCAACGGGTTTGACATTTTTGTGAAAATGTGAAATTTTCAGCCGCGATCCGTGATGAAATATTATTTTATCTAAGGTCATAGACTGACACGAACCATAAAAGAGATATCGGGTTCATTACTGGAGTCTGTTCCATCATATGCAATGATTAGAAAGTAAGTGCCAGATTTTGAATGGGCACAGCAAGGTGTCAAACACAACCCTCGAAGTGGAAAGCAATAAAATGCAGTAGTTCTGGAGAACGTCGATAAAGACATGGATTAATTTTTCAAAGACCGCGGAATTATTAGTTAGGTGATAGCAGAGATTCCAGTGATCTGATTTTAATCAGTAGTGTTCATCTTAACTTCAGAACAGGACTTGTACAAACCCTCGAATCGCCGGGTGCCAATGCTTTTGACCCATATCCTAACCTTGAGGAATCCTTCTGGAAAACTGGGATAATGGCTTTGAAACATGACTGGCAAAAGTGCATTCAACTTCGAAAGGATAATATCTTAAGATACTAAAAAGACCCAATCATACTCCTATACATTTTTTTTCTTTCACATACTTGTGAAAAACAGGCGTAACCTAAATTTTAATATCACAGCATTTCAATACAAATTGTATGAAAAGTTCCTTTTTTAAGACTTCTGTCATTGGAATTGTATGTAATAACTCAAAAACTATGAGCCGTGCAAAAATAAATAATAGCTCATTTTATAGCTAAAACTATAGCAATTAATTCATTCTTTGACCATTTTCTTGTAGCTCTTATGAATTTTCAGCAATTTGAGTATAATATTTTTTTTTTGTTCTTATTAAAAAATTACGATACTTTCACCGGCTATTGCGGGTAAATTACTAGTCCTATCAAAAAATGTGCTTTACTATTTTGTAGAGAATTTATTAAGGACTATTTTTGTCCTCGACATTTTTCTTCTATCTGTTACAGTTTTTTGATAAATAGAGAAAAACCACGTAGGGGGACCTGTTCGGGGGGCCAGGGGGGTGACGCGTCAGGTGTGGCGGGGGGGACGCCTGATATTCTGAAACATCCCACCCTAAGGTATCATACTGCATAGAGTCCCATCTGTTATTAATTTTGCCGACTTCCCCATACATTGATTTCCTAAAGTAACTGAGCTAATAGTATGTAACTCGACTAAGTATGCGATTGGTACCTATACTATAATTGAAGACTTAGGTATAGATTTTCTAAAATAAAAGAAAGAAAGATCTGCCTACAGTCCATGGGTGTCGTCAGGGGGGGGGGGGCATGAAAATAATTGCCTGCGACGATATTTTTTAATTACTTTTTATGAAAAAACATTTTTAATACGTAATATTGTGCAAATTATTATGTACATTTTTAAATAAACCAAACCACATCACACGACCTTCTTCACTATATCTCACAAAAAAATCACCTGCGGTGCTATTTACGCGTTTATCGTGCTATGTCATTTTTCTTTTATTTTTGTGCCCCCCCCCCCCCTAGCTCCGAGGCTGGCAACGCCCATGCTACAGTCCATTTTTTTTTTCAGAAGTCTCACGGACCAAACTTGGTTTAGTGTTGCTTACACCTATGATGCAACTTTATTAAATATTTTTTCAATACGAGTTATCAGAAATTTATTGTAAATAATAATCGAGAAAGTTTCAGTAGACGATATAATATAGAAAGTAGGTAGGTTAGGTACCCATTGCCCACAGAGTTCGTGTGCCCATCAGGAAGTGGTGGCGAGGACGTGTGTGGAATATTTATCCAAGTCTTGATATAAAAGGTTATGAAAAATCACGAATGCATCGCTTTCCGGTCGTCCTGACAAAATCCAACCAAGCAGGTACTGCGGGAAAAGTGTAATATGAGCCAGAACTTATAGCTTATTATTTATAGGGTCGTTTTCATAATATATCTATCTAGTTCCTAGAAAACCCTGATGTTCTAGTATGAAATTATTTTAAACTGGCGAACGTAGTTATGAGAAGAAACGACTACCTTTTTATTCGCACTTAGGCCAGAGCCATGAGTGCGAATAAAGAAAATAGTCGTTCCTTCTCATGACTACGTTCGCCAGTTTATAATAATTTCATGCTAGTAGATTTACATGATGATTTTAAAATTTTATGCAACCGTAACAGTTTTTTTTTTAATTAAAATACTTACCGTTTTTTTATATAAAAAAGGATCTGGGCTTGCATACACAAATCCGAATACTTCCTGCAGACTTTTCACAGCGCCGGGGTTCGAACCCGACACCTCTAGCTCGGGAAACCGCCTCTCCAAACCATGTGACTAGAGCATATTGTTTCCGCAATAAGTCGCTATTCGGCTAATTTCTCAATTTTTATTTCGTAAAGTTTTTTTATTTACCTACGAGTATTTGTTCTATGGTGGTAAAAAAATCTTTGCTGAAAAAAACGTATTTTTCATTACAGTCCATATTTTGGCGTAAAAATGTTTCAGTTTTATATAAATTACGTTGATAAAATATAGAAAGACAGGCAAACAAATAATTGGACTGTAATTTGATTAGTTTATTACAATTTTCAAACGCCGTGATCTCTAAATATTTCACGGATGATTAGTTAAGAGATAGAAGAGGTAGACCAACCATTATTAACTTTATTTTAAAGTAATTTCCGAAACTTTGTCAGTTGTTCATCTGTCACAGGAAAATTAATTACGTTTTAGTCCTTTGAAAACATCCTCGTTAATATCCTTCGCTTTCCCTTGCAATCTCCATATACGAGCCATTTACACGATTCTTGAATCATTTATCATTTAGACTATTAACATTCATTTATATACCTAACAATATCATGATTGCTTCCATTCTAATGACTTATGCGTATAGGCTCTATCTATTAAAAGCTATCCCCGTAGATATTAATTCGTACTAATGTGTCTAATCCAGGGAACGAAATCTTATTACAAGAAATTAGCATACGTTTAATTGTTGAGGTTAAGAAACTCATAATTGCTATTTTACCCCGCTTTGGTTCGATGGCATAAGATTATAAAAATAAGCCTTCGCGAGGGATTACTTTCTTCTTAAAAGCAGTGTTGTCGCGGTACAACTTCGTACTTCGACTTAACGGAATCAGCGAAAATGGACAAGAGGTATGTAGTTTTACTTAGAGGAAATTTGGGATAGACACGCTAAATTGCATTGCATTGCATTGCATTGCATAAATACACGCATGAATTAGACGAGGTCGGGAGTCGAGGAGAACTGGCCAAAATGCTACGGGAAATGAATGAGGCATCAAAGAAAGTAGGACTTATTATGAATCTGAAAAAGACCAAGGTGATGGGCACAGAAGGCTCCCAAATTATGGTGGATGGGAACTTAATATAAAATGTCCAGGAATATGTATATCTAGGAAACACCATAAGACTAGGCAGAGAAAACCAAACTGCCGAGGTCAAAAGACGAATTGGACTAAGCTGGGCAGCCTTCGGAAAGATGAGTCACATTCTTAAGAACCGCAAAATCCCCATTAACATGAAACGCAAAGTATATGAGATGTGCATAGTACCAGTTGCAACATACGGCCTAGAAGCAGTGACACTGACCAAACAGAGCATCGAAAAAATAAGGGTTACCCAAAGATCCATGGAAAGAGCCATGCTGGGTATCACACTGAGAGATAGAGTAAGGAACGAAACGATACGGCAAAGAACAGGGGTAACAGATATTGCCCAGCGTATCGCATCTCTCAAATGGCGGTGGGCAGGCCACATGGCTAGAGACCCAGACGATAAGTGGTCGAAGAGGGTCTTAACCTGGAAACCCAGAATTACTACCAGGGGTGTAGGAAGACCACCACTACGATGGAGAGACGACCTGGTAAAATACGTTGGTACCAACTGGATCCAAAGAGCCCAGGATAGAGCGACGTGGAGGCAAATGGAGGAGGCCTTCGTCCAGGAGTGGACGGGAATAGGCTGACGAAGAAGAGAGAAGAAGAAGAAGAGAGTCAGGCTGGGGCGTTTCCTGTCCATCAGGGCCTGTCTATCCCAAATCCCATCTAAGTTGGACTACCTCTTAACCATTTTCACAAGTACGAAGTCGTACTGCGTGAGTGTACATTTCACAATTATATGTACGACTGAATGATCTTGTTTAAAAGTCGAGAAAGATGACCTTAAGATGAATAATTATGTATTTTGTTTCAGTTCTGACGGATCTGTATGGATTCAGGCATGGGGTCCTGAAAGTAACGGCCAGGCTCTGCAGATTGCCCTATCGAAACTTCCTCGACTGGCCACACTGAAGTTATTCCCACCAGCTTCTCCGACAGCCCTGAAGTTTCACAGTGAACCAGCGCTATTTCTTCAGGTATATATCTCTTACAGATACACACTTAACATACTCGTATGATGTGTACACGGCAGAAATAAGCTCATTGACAAATAATCAATTTTATAGGAGTGGCAAATAAAAGACTGAATCAACGACAGCAATATATTAAATAGAGTGAAAGAAAGATTACAAAAATAATTGCATCATTAAAAAAAACAAATCTAGTCCAACTCTTTTTTTTTATGTAGAAAACAAGCCTCTTGCTCTGTAATCAACTAGTTTTTGTTTAGTAACTATTTGATGTAATGAGCCGGTTGTTGTGCTTTTTCACGCGTGATGAGTGACCCGATTTTCTTTCCCAAGTGATTTATGAAGGGATGAGACAAATTTTGCAGATTTTTTAAATTCAATTCTCAAGAACTTATTGGGGGAATCAAAACTGCATTTAAATCACAAATACCTGTACCCGTCATATCTTTTTGATACATATTGGATTTCTTTCCATTTTTCAGGCCGTTGCTGTAAACCAGCGTCCAGTTGTATGGGAGGGAGCTGAATTCATTCTGAGTTGTGTCGCTCAAGGAGCCCCACACATGACTTTCAGTTGGTACAAAGACGGAGTACCAGTCAACGTCTCCAAAGCAACCAGGTGAGTTAGAAATGAGACTAAAACATATAGGTATGATTATTTATTAACAGATTATGACAATCCACCCGTAAGGAATTATTTGTGCCTATGCAAAAATAAATGACATTAAATCGATGCAATATTAGAATATGAGAACATTAGGATAAGAGATTGTAGGAATATTTGCGAAGTCCCCCTTTCCAGCTTCCAACTTCCATTTTTAAATGTGTCAAAGTTCATTTTTGGATTTTCATTTTATTGGATAAAAAATTCCGTAATTGGGATAATTATTCCAAATGTCCTTTTTCCATAGTTGTTTATAAATTTAGTTCCAATTGAAGTCCAATTATTCCATACTTGTTTTTTTTAGTTCCTTGTGGTGCTCTGTTAGTTTTTCCTCGGAAAGGAGAGGGTTCTATTAATTAGTTTTCTGTCTCATTTTTCTGTCATATGTTATTAATTTGGTAACTGATGTTTTTGTCTTTATAGAACTTATTCTTCAGTACGATGTATTTAGTCTTCAGGTGGTCATTTAGAGTATTTGAAAACACACATTTTTTTCTTTTATGAATTCAAGTTTATTTCTATTTCATCGCATAGATATATTGATTATATATTTCATCGCATAGCCATAAATTTTATTCAACATTAATTTATTCCTTACATTTCCCTCCCATATATTTTCATATGGCCTCAAATAATTATTTATGATTGAAATCCTCCAAGAATTTTAACGACCATTTAAAAACGCGGAAACTTTTAATGATGTAGCTGCGTATGGCTTCACTAAGTCTTACACCAACTGTCCTTCAAAAGTTATACTCTCTCGACTCTCCGATGATTTCAAATACTTATTCTTTAAAAGTTATTAATAAAATCTACAAAATTTACATTTCGCCCTCTGTGGGGTAGTTTCCAAATTTTCTTATCCTTGAATATTATAAATTGTGGGTTTTTTTCCGAAGTTGTTCTGATCTCATTTCATCCTACTCTTGCAAACCATTATCAAGTACCTACTTACTACAGAATTAAATAGAAGAATCCCATCCATATCCTTTTTTTTATAATTTTTGCAAATTATTATAACAAATTATAAATCATTGGTGTGGTGCCTAATCCAAATGGATTTTTGGCTATATACTTATTCTAACTTAAAACTCTACTTATTCCTGTCCACATCTTCCCTACTGTTGTTTTGTTTATTGTACATTATCGTCCCTAGACCCTAATGTCGGGCACTTGGACTCGTCAACTTCACATAGTTATAAGGTTATAACAAATATAGTTTTTAACAATCAAGAGGAATTTTTAACAATCGACAGAGTACATGGTTGGCGCAGTCTCTCAACCGGGAGGTGCCAGGTTCAAACCCCGGCGCTGGCGATGTATTCCACACTTTACGATACAGGCTTTAAGCCTAGTTCAAGGTGTGCAGGAAAGTATTTGGGTTTGTGTGAACAAGCCCAGATCCGTTTTATAAAAAAAAAGAACAGTAACAATGTGCCAGAGAAGTATAATCAATGCAAACAGAGTGTAAAGGGCTCAGTTTGCATTTCGTCATGAAGATGATAACATTGACAACATAATATGTGCTTATAAGAATATTAACGTTATGATAGTGATCCATGCTAAACTGGACTTATTGTCCTGTCCTATCCAACTAACTTCTCTGACTTCTATACAGATACTTGTGTACATTATTGTTTGTCTGTAGTTTATGTAGTGCGTACGTTATATCGTTTGGAAAAGATCTTTTACATATGTATGGTTTATCTGTGTGCTTTTTATTGTTAGGTGATGGATGAATGAAACACTCGCTATTGGATTGTAGACTACCTACTTGTATTGTAGCTTTCATCTGTGTTAGCACTAGAGATGTACCAGATCGTTAAAAAAAAAAAATCCGCGGATACGGATACGGATCATTGGTGTTTAGATCCGCGAATACGGATACGGCCCTCAACTTTCTTACTATTCTTACTCAGTCGGTGCAAATATTTAGTTATTTTAATATTATAAAGACTTTTAAGTACCTAATAACTTTTTACCCTTTGAGGAACTATTAGTAACTCAGTACAAATTGTGTTTAGGTATTTAATTTTTGCAATACAAATGACCCAAATATGTGATCTTAAGAAAAAAAAATATTTTAAATGGAATTGAATAGTACTTGATTGCTACCTATATTTAGAATTTCGTAGATGTAATGCAATTTAATAATATTAAAGATCCGTTCGAGATCCGCCTAAAAAGTAACGCATACAGATACGGATATGGATCTTTTTCCTGCCTCGGATATCCGCGGATACGGATACGGATATCCGCCACATCACTAGTTAGTACCAATGAATAAATAAATGAAGAATAAAATATAATAGAAGATAGCGAATTGAAAACTGGTGCTTTGATTATAAAGAAGAAGTGTATTAAATAGGCGAATAAGGGAAAAAATAATAAAAATGTAAGTACCTACCTAGAGAGTAACATCAGTAACAGAGAAATGGATGGATGAATGATTTCCTTTACAACACAGAGCCGTGTGGCAATGAGGGCATTAATATTCCAGGGCCGGAACTCATGGCTGCCGGCGCCTGCTAACATGAGCGTACATCACCTACCTACTATCTACTCTGGAATTCATTTACTCAGATGATAGGGCCGCATTCAACATACTCCTATACACATAGGTACTATACTATGTATGTACGCAATATACTTTACGAACTACATGACATGAACACTGTATTTATACACTTAATTACATACTGTACTATACTAATACTATATACTACCTAACGCCGCGCCGCGTCCCTTGCGTGGTCGGCAGATAGAACAGAACGCCGCACTGCCCTATCCTTAGACACACTCCTTGCTTCCGTCACTTTCATGCAATTAGTCATACACAGGTCTATTCTTTTTACTCTGTACGCGCCCGTCTCTGAGGATCTTGTCGATATGAATAATCAACGTTTTCTAACATCACCTCTTTCAGTCTCTCGTACATGGCTCAAGCGGGAGGAGCCGGGTTCGAATCTCACCTCTGAAAATGAATACTGCAATTCACGATACAAGCTATAGCTTGCTGTGAAATGTGTTGCAAAGGATTTAGGTTTAATTTGTTTCCTTGTTCAATTCAATCAATATTACAAAATCGTTGTTTTGTTTTTTAACATCCAGTTCACTTCTGCAATTCAGGGCCACGTCCACGTGGCTGAGTAAAGGACAAACGTGTCCTTATGGAATATTCTATGATTTTCTTTCATGTCGCTACCAAGGTTATTAGCAAAATACAAAATGAAACTTAGAAAAAAAAGTTCAAATAAATTACAAATTTCATTCACCTTCGCAAAACGTTTCTGAAATGTCTCATAATTCAAATAAAGTCACTATCAATAAAATTCTAAAATTACAAAGTTATTTTTTTACTGTCTCATTAAATGAATAATTTATGATTACCAGTTACTTGTATTTTGTTGAAGTGTAATTTAAAATAACTGACATAATAGGCCAAATTCTGTAATTTTTCAAAATAAAATAAACGTGTTTTCAATTTATTTTAAAAAGAAAGAAATACGAGGTCTGGCCATTAAGCAATGAGAAAGCTCCTACAAAAGAATACGCATTAGACAAAGGTAAACTATTGACTATATTGACGATTTTGTTATGTATTGAATCATTGTATGAAAATATTCAACGTAAGAATAAATAAACAAATAACATTGGTGCCAGGTTCGAACCCCACCGATGGCGATGTATTCCATATTTTGCGATACAGGCTTTTAGCCTAGTGCAACATGTGCATAAAAGTATTTGGGTTCACTAGCGGATCCAGGGGAGGGGCTAGGAGGCTGAAGCCCCCCCCCCCAAAACCATGAGTGACAGTACTTTATATACAACAAATCTAAGGGTTTCAGCCCCTTAACCCCCCCCCCCCCAAAACGTTGACTGACAGTACTTTTTACCATGTGACGACATTCAGCCCCCCCCCCTCCCCCTGAATCCTGGATCCGCCACTTTTTGGGTTTGTTTGAGGCAAGCCCCGATTCTTTAGTTTTTAAAAAATAAATAAAAGAATTAAGATTTTCGACCGATGCAACATGGTGGAGATCCATTTTCATCTTTAAATAATGAATAAATAAATCTTATAAAGAATAAGCCTGTATTTGACACATTAGCAGCAACCGTGCATATTATATTGTATATCTACAGCAAGGATAAGTGAGTATGTGTGTACACTACACAAATAAAAATGTTTCCTTTTTATTTGGCAGCATCTTCGTGTATTATGTAAGTTTATATATTTTACATATTCTACCTACTTACGGGACATTATTTTTATACATTCCCACCGAAGTGACCCGTCAAACAATGTTCCCTCTACCATCACGTAGAAGACATGCTTTATAAATAAGCACATTGTTTATAAATTGGGAAGCGAAAACATCGTGTAATCTTGTATTTTTTTCTGTAAATTTTATTTCACACAAGCTTTTGTGTCCGGCGGGCCTGCCCCTGAATTTTAAGGTAATTCAACCACTATTTTTTTTCTCTAAAAGGATCTGGCTTTGCAAAGTATGCAAATACTTTTTTGCACACCTTGCACTAGGCTAAAAGCCTGTATCGCAAAGTGTGGAATACATCGCCAGCGCCGGGGTTTGAACCTGGCACCTCCTGCTTGAGAGACTGCCGCCTCAACCAACTGCGCCAACCATGTACTCATGTAAATAATTGTGTAATTATTTTCATTTTTCTCTTTAACCTTAACCGAAAGAGGTATTTTATTTACTGATAGCCTATATTCTAGCCAGGATTCTGCTCTATGGTTTCGCAAAATATGTGGTCTGAAAGTTCTTCCCTGAACATAGGCGATCTTAGTACCTATGCCACCTTACTAGAGTATTACAGTGATTCCTTTCACTTTTGTTTAATAAAATGATACAAAAACAAAGGCTGGGATACAAAAAATCTAATTTTCTTTCCTGCGCACTTTACAGAAAGCTAAAAGGTTGTGTCTTGAAGAGCAAACGTATTCAGATTGGTCTTAAGCATTTGGTTCTCCGTCGTTCTCCATATATTGTAGATACTTTTAAAATCTCTTCTTCATATTTTCTTAGATATGATGATCTAGAATAGAAAGCCTTCATTCTTTGGAAGCTGAAGTTCAAATATCCCTCCATCGTTTTGGCGGTCTTCCAGGGAGAGGGTGACTCGATATGGATTTCGTCGGCCACAACATGTGAAATTCTGAAGTCATCCATTCCATTTACGTGGTCTTTCTAGAATCTTCTCAAATGCCATTAAAATAAATTATTTTCAACATAACTTTACCCATATTTCTATCAAATCCAATATAAAACTTTGTATAAAAATGGACTTAGAATTTATAATGTAATTTCTCCAGGATGTATCTCAGTTTCTATACACATTGCAGAGATGTTATGGAATATGACATGGAAGACATGTATACTACTGCATAAGAGACCAGTGCCGTAGCAAGGAATTCATTTCGGGGGGGGTTCGAGCTATGTGCCAGAGACAATAAGTAACAACCGTGGGCGTCGGCAGTTTCAAAGCTAGGGGGCACATCTAAAATTTTGATATTGCCAAATGAAATGTAAACTAGTAATATGTAAATAGCCTGAGATTATTTTTTCAAAATTGCTGAAATAATGAACCTAGTTGATTTCAAGAGTAAGGCATATGGATATATTTCTGGGTTACAAGTTACAACATGAGTACTGACTAGCGTCGCTGGCGAAATTTTGTAATAAAACATAAGAAGATAGATAAAACAGAATTGTTTAAAAGTCCAGTGTAGTTCTTGTGAACAAACCCCCTTTTCGATTAGGTTAGCGCCGCAGACAATTTTTTTTAATGAAACAACTGTGATTTAATGGATTTTCACAATAATAATTGAAAATTCATAACATGATGAATTAAGATGTGGTAATAATGTGATTCATTTCTCTGTATGCGTATAAAACGGTGGGTTGCCCGAGGAATTTCTGGGGGGCGTTTCAACCCCCAAAACTCCCCCCCAGCCTACGGCCATGTAAGAGACATTATCATATCTAGACATTTACACGTGGTGCCTATTATTTTAAAAATATTCAACTCTGACTTTATAATAATATAAGGTGTGGGTGGAAGTCACGTGGAACGGATGTCTTATGAATATAATGCAAAGATGATGTGTGGTGTGAAATTATTTCTGAAAGTTTCCCACGGCAATAAAGTGTGCTGAACGTGAAAACACGTCAAATTAATATTTCTAACTTCATACATAGCTTCTATTCCAATGTTAACCTGGTTGAATGGGCGTCGCCGGCCTCGGTGCTAGGAGGGGGCAACAAAGATTTAAAAAAAAATGTAGTATGAAAAATGCGTAAATAGCGCCGCAAGCGAATTGTTTTTGTGAGACATAGTGAAGAAGGTCGTAATTGATTTGGTTTATTTGAAATATGTAATACTTTGCGCGATATGAAACGTATGAAAAATGTCGTTCACAAAAAAGCAATAAAAAATAGGGTCGCAGGTATTTTTTTTTTGTGTAACTTGACGGATTTTCATGATAATTTATAATATGATGAGAAAACGTGTGGTAGTTTTGTGATGTTTAATGAGGTTTTATCTTTTAGTATGAAAAAATATATACTCATTCCAATCTCTAAGGGGACGACTGCCCCCCTGACGACGCCCATGCCTGGTTGGCTTCTGTAGAAGAACAACACTCCTTTTGGCCGATTATGACCCAACAATCGTCCCTTTCGGATTTAAAGATAAAACTGGTAGTTTTTAGTATTACTTCTTTTAAAATGTGAACTCCAACATCGTTTGAAAAACTATTTGCGTGTGAAATCATTGAAAAAACGAACGACTTTTTTGTTAGTACGCACTCAAGAGTAGGCATATTAACCTTTAAAAGAAAAATAGATTTTAGAGATCTTAGATCTCGACAACTTTACTAAATATGCTTTGGAAAAAATGGGGTAGATACATTGAACCTTTATCTAGGGAATGACCATAAAAGATTTTTTTATATCTTGTACAGATTTCTAAAAAAAAATGTGACAACACCTCTGTTTTTTTTTTCGAAAGACATTAACTTTTTTCCATAAGGTCGCAGAGGAAAATTCTTTATCGTATTGATAATAATACACAATAAAATCCAGTGAATGACCGTAAAAAATTACGGAATGAAGCGAAATTCACCAGAAAAAATAACACATTTTTAAGGCCGTGTTTCCACCTGCGAGAGCACTAGCGGAAGTCTTGCAGAAGTTTCTCGCAATACCGTTTACACATGATATGAATTCATGCAATTTCTAGCTGCAATAAATAGCGTGCGAGAAGCTCGCGGAAGTTACTGTCGCAACTTATTGCAGAGGTGTTTACACACGCGTGCTAGAAGTTGCGACAGCTATTGCAAGTAGAGCCTCGAAATATAACTCAAGCTGGATTCATATATGTCATCTAGGCCATGGGCGTCGTCAGGGGGTAGGGGGGGAGAGCTGCCCCCCTAGAGATTGGAATAGGTATATATTTTTTCATACTAAATGATAAAATATCACAAAAAATCACATTATTACCACAAGTTTTCTCATCATAACATAAATTTTCGTGGAAATCCATCAAAATACAATTATGTCATTAAAAAAAAATTGCCTGTGGCGCTATTTTTACTCACTTTTAACAGAAGACATTTTCATGCATATTATGGTGCAAAGTATTATGTAAATTTTCAAGTAAACCAATTATTACAACACGACCTTCTTCACTATGCCTCACAAAAAAAATCGCTATTGCGGTATTTACGATTTTTTCATGCTATGTCGAATTTTCAAATTTCTCCTCCCCCTCCCCCTCTAGGTCCAAGGCTGTGCGACGCCCATGATCTAGGCCACTTCCACTCTTCTTGTTTTTTATTTTTAACATTTTGACAATCTGTGGTGAGATCACTGGTAACGGTGAAAGCCAAGCTAAGGAAAAAAAGGAAGTGAAGTGAATTTTTAAAATTCATTCTGCCATTGGCTTTTTAAATTATGAAGCTTTCTAGACACTTCATTCATTTTATCATGCGATTTTGAACATTAACGCCGTGAGAAATGGCCGTGACCTTAATTAGTTACAGAATTAGACTTTACTATTTTGTTCTAAAAATGTAACGCAAATCCTTACAAAAAAAATGAAATTTTCATTCCCTAATGATCAAGTACTTATGTGGATTATAAAAATCCGCCCACTATTTAAGAGTATGCATACGGACATTTCAAAAATTTCTAAAAACGGGAGACCTTATATCTAGACAACCGTTACTAAATATGCTTTGAAACAAAATAGGGTAGATGCATTGAACATTTATCTAAGGAATAACTGTAAATCATTTTTTATATCTTGTATAGATTTCTCAAGAAAAAAATGTGAAAAACATCTCTGATCTTTTTTCTGAATGTCGCGTAGTAAAAATTTTTTTTGAACTGATAATATGCATTAAAATCTAGGGAATAACCGTTAAAGTTTTTTGATAGACGCAAAATTAACCCCAAAAAATGGAAAAAACGCTCTTTTTACCAGTTTATCATGCGATTGTTCACGCGATTTTGAACCTTAATGCCGTGGGAAATGACTCTGACGTCCTTCTTGGTGCCAAGCCCTTAAGTTACGCAATAGCAAAATGTAGAAAGCTTTTTATACTTAGGCAATAGGCATAATATATGACGTAATAAAGTTGTATGAGTTATCAATATATAGAGGCAACGCTGTTATTATTAAACTAAGCTGTAATCCTATGGTGATTTTCTGCTTTTTTCTGTGCGTATTACACAAGGATTAACCTGCTCAATGCTCATGGGATAAATCAGAAAAAATAACTATATTAGTCAATTGCCACCTACGATTTTTTGGGCGCTGTTGTCCTTACCGTAATTCAATTATTTTTTGTGTACCTGCTGCCTCTTTAGACAGTAGCGGCGTAAGTGTACCTGCTGCCTCTTTAGACAGTAGCGTCATAAATAAATCTTCATTAGCCACAGGCTGAATATAATTAATAAATAAATCTCATTAGATACAGTACTCGTGTAGTATGACAAAATTCGTATTTTTATTTCGTAATTTTGTATTTTTTGTAAGATTTTCTTTGAATTTCCTTATTATTTCACTTGGCCTTAAAAGCCTTCCTTTTCGCTGCGAGCGATCTTGGAATATCAAACTGCCTTTAATTTTGCAATCTTCCCAATAAAAAGAAGATCTGGGCTTGCAGACCAAAACCTACTGAGAATTACGCAACAAATTGTTTATATCATGAAATGCTGAATATACTCATGGAGATTCGAACCTACAGCTGCCCATTTAGACACAAAAGTATGCTCCAACCATTTAAGATTTACATATTGCGGTCACAAATAATTCAAGGTACAATTATTAATGTGGAATTAGGTGTATACTTGTACTTTTGAGAATCACAAAATATAATTATTATAATTTTAAAATGCTTTATACTAAAGGGTGTTTGATAGATGGATACAAACCTCTTAAGGGGTGATAGTAGAGATCATTTGGAACCTTTTGAGACTTCGTTTAAAGTCCTCACAAAAGACGTTCTCAAGTATCAAAAAATAATGATAGAACTAAGTAGTCTACTTTTTTCTTACGATGATATTGGGGTTAAACTTAAGTAAGTGGGATTTTCTCAATTAAAAGTAAAAAAACTCGAATATCTCGAAACCGTGGGACTTTGGATAGAGCTAAGTTTGGCTCAAAAGTTTCTCAATGAACTCTACTATCAACCCTCGCTTAAGAGGTTCACCTTTCAAGCAACCTGTGTGCAAGTCCTAATAAATATTTACGAAGAATTTACATTGCTTATAAGAATAAACAACTAAGTTGGTACGGTGGGGTCTTAATGAACTATCAGACCAGTCTTTGTGAAGAGAAAAGAAAACCACACGCCTTAGAAAACTTTTACAGAAGATCAAAATTTCTACACTTTGGCTGTCTGCTAACAAAATCTCATGGAGCTTAAATATGACTGTTGTAAGTACTTTTACAACTAATTGTGTGAATAGCTTAACGTACCTTCACTAATATATGCCTGTAAAGAACTTTAGTATCTATCTAATTACCTATGTAGTTGATCCATTAAAAAAATAGCAATGAAATTGTCTCGTGTTAATTTTATCATTGCCTGGGAATATTTTTGTTACGGTAGTGAAAAAAGTTACCGAAAACTTTGGTCGCTGCATTAGACAGTATTAAATTATTTATATCATTATATACATTATAAATGAGTATACGAGTATTATACTTACCATTGCTGAAAAATGGTTGGTAGAATATTTCTCTTTTTTTTTCAATAGATGCCGATAGTATAGAATGTTAGTACCATGTGAAACAATTCGGAATTACATTGTGACTATTTTCCAAATTAACGCATTTACTAGACAGTGGAGTGTCCTCATGTTCACAAAGTTGGTACTCCTTGTTTCATATAACATGGCCGCTGGTTACATAGTAATTCTATACAAAAAGTGTGACAAGACGGATGAAACGAAATGTAGAAGGATTCGATTTTCAAAATACTCATTCGAAACGTTCGAGGGGAAAGTGCCTATGTGGATTTAGCGCATAGTTCGTCGGTGGAAACTTGAGAAACTATCGATTCAACCGTCCGCCTCGGTCAAAGTGAGTCTATGAGAGAACAGATTTCGAAATTCCTTACGCCACTGGTGGGTATTGCTTATTATTTATTTATTAACGGAAAGGTAATCAAATTTGGGAAGTAGGGACCCATAACAATATTTTGCTTCTTGGGAGCGTTTACTCACCGGCTTTAGTAGTAGGTAGCTACTCAAATATTCTACTAATGAAATTTCTCGAATATTTTCCCATACATAATGTATTATGTAACGCCCCCTGGAGTTGAATATTGAAAGTACCTAAGGAAGTTTATTTATTATGAACCAACCACGTTGAGTGACTTTATTAGCATTTAATTTATTTTTTCCCTATTGAGTTGGGTAAAATTAATTTAGAATGATACGAGTATTATCTGCATAACCCTTGCTATTATATTATATTTTTAATTAAATGTTTTTCGACGGTGGTTAACGAAATGTTTTAGATAGAATTTGGTGTATTTTTTTTTGTCGTGCGTGTATGCCTATTCTAATCGTATTTTACGAAAAAATAAAATATCTACCAACGAAAATATTCACGTACCTAACAGTGTTGCCAGATACCTATTATTTTTGTTTCATTTTGGACCAAAAATGAAAGGTCTGAACATGCGAGACAAATGAATTGTATGGGTAAATAAATCATTCTTCTACAATGCATACAGTTTTGACGTATTATGTCCCAATATTTTTACTCACTAAATAGTAACCGCCTCTCTCCTTGCCGCTGTTTTCATACCGAAACTACGGGTTCAGGACCTTAGTTTAATTTGAATGTTTAGCATGCTATATTAATATTGTAATAATGATACTAGTAGCTGCCTGTTCATAATTCTACAGTCTGTCAAGAAAGACATGGTTTTTGACGAGGGCGTCACATGTAGATTTTTGGCAACTACAGTATCAATAATTGCGGGTGTCGCAGGATTTTAATTAATTAATTTATTTATTTATTAATCCAAATCCGAAACCATCTCTTTAATGACAGACTGTACCTATGTATTTTTAAAATATAAAAAATGAATCTGGGTTTATCGAAATACATCTTTGTACACTTCACAGAAAGCTTAAAAGCTTGTGTTGTGAAATGGAGTAAGTCAGGGGTTGACCCCGCGCCGACTGTATCAACAGTCGAGCGTGTTACCAACCAGGCTACCGACCAACTCATGAGAGTAAACAGTTTACGGAAAACGTTATTTAGGGTACAGTTACTGTACCCTAAATAACGTTTTCCTAAGCTGAAAATCAGGCAACGCAACTGCTTGGTTAAGTACCCATATGTGTACTCGTACAGCATAGACCCGAGGTTAGCCACATACACACCGCTACACTCTCTTTCTCAATAATCGTCAGAGTGACATGGGTTGAATGGCCGATACCCAGATCTTTCTATCCACAACCTTCACCCGTTCCATTAGTCCACCTATATTTAACATGTTCCTCTTACCACACTGTACACTGTACCTACTGAAGCAGATTCAGATGAGTGCTATATCCATTTTTCATTCTGTCTCTGTAATTCAACTCTCTCTCACACACTCTCCACTTGACAGAGTACCACAACGTATGTATTTGAAGTTACCGTCTGTGCAGAATTACCTATATTAATTTTGTTGATACATTTTCTGTAACTGTGTATGAGCTATGAAAGGGTCTGAACACAGTAGCACAATCTAGCCACTAAAGTGACCGTGTGACCTTAGTTCTTCTTATTTCTCAGTCGTCTCTCCACTGCTGGATGTAGGCCTCTTCTAATAATTTCCAGTCTTCTTTTCTTTGGTCTTCTTTGATCCACCCACTACCAGCGTCGTAGATAATTTCATTTATTTTCTTTTTCTTTTCTGAGGCCGCCCTATTCCTCTTTGAAAAGAGACTCTTTTCATGTCCCACGGTCTCCACTTCAGGACTTTGGGTGCCCATCTGTCCATTCCCTACTTAGCAAAATGAACTGCCTATTACCATTTTAATCTGGCAATACGATTTATCAAGTCGACAACTATTATTGTCCGGAGTCGGATTTCTTCATTTCTGATTCTATCTCTCAGACTTGCACCCAATATTTGTCTCTATTTAGCCGCCTTAGTTGTCACAGAAGATTTTCTGATAAAAATAAAAATGATATTTTTACAACTTTGCATATTTTTTTCATCTATTGGATTCCTAGATGGTTCTTTTGAATTACGCATTTTTTTATTGCAGAAATACTTGGATCCGACTTGTGGGTCTCGAAGAAGGCGTTGGAGCTAAGTGGACGGCCCTACTTGGGGTGGCGAAGGCTGCAAAGCCAGATACTGGGTTGTTTGGATGCCAAGTGGCAGTGAGGGGACGACAGCAGTGCAGGGTCCTGAGGTTGCATGTCCTTGCTCCTGAAGTGCGACTGGCACCAATGAGTGTGACGGCACATAAGGTAAATTTTTTTAGTATAAAAGTTTAGAAAATTGAAACCTTAATTATATTAAAGCCCGAGGGACTCCTGAATTTATCCTATATTTTTTTACAAAGTAAAAAATCATATTATTTGTTCCTGGGACCTGGGACAAAAATAATCATAGCGGAACTCTCCCGGGACAGAATTTGATAATATTTTGCCATAATGATTACCCATTGTCCTTTATAAGTGACATAAAAATTAAGTAGGTATGTGTGCGTGTATGACAAACTGTATGAGTGTAACGGAAGCTAAGAGTGTGTGTAAGGATAGGGATGTCTGGCGCTCTGTCCTCTCTGCCTACCCTGCAAAGGACGTGGCGTGAGGGTATAGTAGTAGTAGTAGGTATGTGTTTACCTAAATTTTCTGTGATTATGAAACGTGGAATCAGTGAACACTTTTTTGAGATCTTCAATTATAACATTAACAATTTTTCAATACAGGGAAATCTGAGGTGAAAAGGAGAATTCCATTGTTTAGAAATTACCAAGAATACTTCTTGCAAAAAATAAATCCTTGTTTATATTTAAAAATGATCTACCTATAAGTCCCCATTTAAGTTGTCAAAAGCTTTTTAAACATGCTTCCATAATATTTAATACTAGCTGAGTTACCCGTGCTTCGCAACGAAAATTCGACAAACCAACCCGGCATACTTTATAGGCTTTAGCTGGACAAAATGTGACTTAAGACATGAATTTATTTATCAACGCCCTTTCATATGATACCATACATGACCCCACACAACGCTTGAATCCCCTCATCATCATGGCATCTCTAAGAAAAAGTTTTTCTCCAAAAACCGCCGACATTAGAACACAGCCTATATTACCGAAAACGTTATTCTAAATTTACACAGCAATCCATGGTTAAATGCGGGAGTTATGCGAACACTGAACACTTACAAAAAAACTGACTTTTTTATATACAAATTATATCAAAAAGCTTAAACTTATTTCACAATAAATATAGAATTTGACAACAAACAACAAGCTTTCAGAAACAAATGTTTACAGAACATTTTTTATACAACAAATGAAATTGTCTGTCGTATTGTGATTTTGATGTTTACTGTTGAATAATGTAAACAAAATGTGAATTTATAAAAATTTTGATTAGAGAAGTTTTTTCAAATTTTTTAAACAAAACATCATCTACATGTTTTTCAGCCCTAGAAAGTAATTCATATAGGTACTAGGCAGGTATATACCTATACCATAGCCATAGGTAGGTATTATACCTATAGGTAGATATTTTATTGTAAAAAATCCTTGCCTTTCCATGTAAATAAATCGATGAAAAAATAAAATTGTTGTTTTCAGTTTATCAAGAGAAAGATGGCCTCCTTTTAATTTTAAACTACAATTTTGTTTGCTGAAGTAAGGTTGACCAGACCTTAGGTCTCCCGTTTTTAGTAATTTTTTGATATGTCAATATGCCTACTTTTAGCAGACTGTATAAAAATATATTCGTACCTAATATTAATTTGTTTTCTTTTTTCCAGGGAGACAATGTCTCACTGACCTGCCTCTCAGCCAACAGTGGAGGACTTCATGGCAAACTTGGCTACAGCTGGACAAAGAACAGGGCGCTGTTTCCTCTGTCTCCAGGGATGGAGGTCTGGGAGGACTTGGCTCCAGCTGGAAGTATTCTGCATTTGTATAATATTCAGGTAACATTTTTGTAATTTCAATTCTTACTTTGAACCAATGACCTCATTATCATAGGTCAGAATGCTGAACAAAAATATAGCAGAGTCCATAAAACTCTGTTGGTTGAAAAACTTTGCTCTTTTTTGATATGATTATTTACCAACCGATGCCGACGTAATATGTGTAAGAAGCTGATGACGTCACATGAGATGGTAAGAAATGCATGGGGAAAAATACACTTGAAATACTTTCCCCCGTACATTTGCTTCCCAGAAGGTGTGATTTACCAACCGATGCCGACGTAATATGTGTAAGAAGCTGATGACGTCACATGAGATGGTAAGAAATGCATGGGGAAAAATACACTTGAAATACTTTCCCCCGTACATTTGCTTCCCAGAAGGTGTGACGTCATCAGTTTCTTATGGCTTTTAATTTTCTTCTTAAAATTCACCAGGTCTCAAACCAACTGACTTGAATTTTTTTTGTGTCCATATAGGTATTTTTTACACATTTTTATTACGTTTCACCTGTTGTGTCGTGTTTTCGATTGAAATTTTAATTTCTATAACTTCACAGTGTACCAGAAGCTTGACATACACAATTAATTATTTCATGAGGTGGTCGGTAGCCTGGTTGGTAACGCGCCCGACTGTTAATCCAGTGGGCGCGGGTTCAATCCCCGACCTACTCCACTTCACAACACAAGCTTTTAAGCTTTCTGTGAAGTGTACAAAGATGTATTTGGGTTTATTTCGGTAAACCCAGATTCATTTTTTATAAAAAAAAAAATATTTTCTCTGCTGACAGATTAGCACTGTTTATATTATTTTATCACAAATACGTTTCATTTATTTCATTTAATTTCGTGGATGCTCAAATTTTTGTGTCTACATTTTTTCAGAAATCAGCTGAATACACCTGCCACGTCAGCAGTGCTGTCTCAACGAGGGTTAGATCAGTTTATGTTAGAGCAGTCAGCAGTACCATCCCCAGGGTGGGGCAAGTCTCAGAGGGATCCGACATGGCTGGAGATGTGATGCAAAATGGAGGCGGAGGAGGGGGAGGTCTGTGTCCTGCTGGGAGAGCCTGGGGGCTGAGGTGGCCTCAAGCAGCACCGGCTGATCATCTCATGGAGTGTCCTCAAGGATTCTCTGGTCATGTTACTAGGTAAATACCTATAATTATTTATCAAGATAATTATTTTATTTTATTTATTCTATAAGTGAACAAATTAAACATACAAAAAATGGACATAGTACAGATTATAAATCATTGTTCAATAGGGCGAACTTATCGCAGAACTGCGATTTCTTCCAGTTTACCCCAGATCCTCCTACCCCCAACCCCATTATCATGATTTTTATCAAGATAATTATCGCGATATTTATCAAATTTATTGTTCTGAATCCTGATAATTATCTTTCATGATAGGATAACAATAATTTGTGCCTCCTGCCAGGGAAATTGCATAATGCGTCCTTATTGACAATAATAAATAGGTAATAAAAATTAACAAAAGACGTAATAAATAAAAGAAGAAAATTCAATTATCTTGATGTAATTTAAATTTTAAATGACAGTTTTTTTTGAGAATCAGGTACAAGATGACAGTGACTTGTACTTTTACTTATTGGATAAACATCGGATAATTATTTGATAATTATCCGTTATCAGTGAATTTAATTATCTTGATAATTTTCTACCCTGCTATTATATTTAATAAATAATTATTCTTGTTGCAGAGTTTGTGAAATGAGAAATGCTCCATTCGAATCGGAATGGAACACACCAGATTTCAGTCATTGTCTAGCTGATGGAATTAATGATATCTATTCACAAGTACGTAACTAATGTCAAATATTTCAAACTGTCGAACGCAGTCATAAAATTGTGACAGAGAAGGGATTACTACCTGCTTTATTCGCACACGCCTGGAAGTTTAGTTAACTGAATCGACCGTTAGCAAAAAAGCTCCAACCAAAACCTATCTCTGAATTCAATATAATCCTGATATTGAATTCAGAGATAGGTTTTGGTTGGAGCTTTTTTGCTAACGGTCGATTCAGTTAACTAAACTTCCAGGCGTGTGCGAATAAAGCAGGTAGTAATCCCTTCTCTGTCACAAAGTTTGAAATAATTTTACTATAATAATAAATATTTTTGTTTTTTTTTTTTTTCATAAAATACAATCGAAAGAATGACTTTCTCAATAAATAAAAACCATCTTCAGTTTCAGAGAATAACTTTTGGTTATGGCAACACTTCGGCTGTGTCAATCCTTCGTCAGTATCTCACATACGTTAGGAGCAGGAGTTGGTTATATCCCGGAGAAGGTGGGGCCATATTGAACGTGGCCCGGAACGTCTTAGACTATCTACAATTCTTAAATAATACAGCGGAAAAGGACGAAGCAGTGGAACCGTTCTTCAGCATAGTCAATCAGTTGTTGAAATCGGAGAATGCTGTCTTAGATCAACAGGTAATTGTAAAACTATTGTCTGCATAGAACCATTTATAAATCTACACCTTTTCAATCAATCGAACACCTCAGAGTATTAAGAGTTTGATTTTTCTGTGCCAGGAAAGAATCACACAGGAAAAAATCTTACAGAGAAAATCTCTCATGCAAAAATATCACATGAAGAAATAACATATTTTCGTTCAAAATTTGTAAATGATTTATCATCATCTTCATCATTTGTTCCTCTAACCCCTGGAGGAGCATAGAGCGGCAACAACACCTCTCCATTGGTCATTTGATATTTTGTAGTTAAATTGAATGATCTAATTTACTATAATAGAAATTATCAATAAGACAACCAAATTGTATAAAAAAAAATTAAAATGTGTTATTTCTTCTTACCATATTTTTGCACGTGGGCTTTTTTCCCGTGTCATTTTTTCCTGTGTGATTTTATTACATAACCCAATGTTTCACCATTACATTAAATTGATTACAGGGAGTCTACGACCTCCAGCAAGCAGTCATCCTGTCTGCCGGGCTTGGTGGTGGTCCTTCACTACGCCTCAGTGAAATATCAGTTCACTGTGATACAGTCAGAGCCAGCATTGCTACATATCATGCAGAGTTTCCCATTAGAAATACGAGGTAATGAATAATATTAAATAGAGGTATGCAGTCAAAATTATCCGCCTAAGGCTGACCTCATACATCCGGAATCTCTCTCTGAAATCATAATCTGAATTCCAGTACAGATCAGAAGTCAATGTCTTACATAAGCGAATGCTAAATGCTAAATTTAGCATCTTTTTTGGAAAAATAAAAATTTTGCATGTAGCATAATTTTTGGTATATTTATCAGTGTGATTTTAGATGACTTCGCAGCATTTATTTATTTTTGTTTTATTTTCGAGTTGGCAACTCTGCACACATATCCAGAAGTTCAGTTAACTAAATCGACCGTTTGCAAAAAAGCTCCAACCAAAACCTCTCTCTGAATTCAGTCTTTCCCTGATTTTGAATTCGAGGAGAGGTTTTGGTCGGAGCTTTTTTGCAAACGGTCGATTCAGTTAACTGAACTTCCAGACGTGTGTGGAGAGCCATAGAAATGTATGGAAAGACGTGCGTTCTGAATTCAGAATGCGTACGTTCATCCGTATCATTCTGACAGATCGATCTGAAAAATGTGTAATCTAAAACAATCAGAATGTGCGTGGATAGTTAAATTGGATGGATTTCCGTGCTTTCTGAATTCGGAATATGATTTCAGAAAGATATTCCAGATGTGTGAGGCTCCCCAAACTCATGAAAATAAATTACTACTAAGAATCCCGCAGATTTCCAGGGAAAAGATGTTATAGAATTTGCATACATCTAGGAGCAATCTACATTAATTTCAGGGTTTTTATATATTGCTTATTTAGAGATACTTACATAAATACTGCTTAAATTTTCATGTAGGCGGGAACCTACTTAATCTAAGATAAGATCAGAGTATTTTCAAGAAGCAACCTTGACATTTTAATGTAATCTTGATGGAATTACTTGAGCCCGATCTTAAAATATTTGAAAATTTAAATATACACATAACTACACATACTTGTAGGTAACTAACTTAAACTTACTTTGTACCTACATCATAATTGGTATAGATTAATGCAGAATTCCTACAACAGTGTAGAAGAACTAAGGAGGAACATTGTAGGGCTTACGACTGACCTCAGTTGGCTTAAGTGATCACATTTTACTAGAGAAACATTCGCCATTTTAGTTCACCCCGGCTGGGATTCGAACCCAGACCACCACGAAGAGCGACGGCTATGTTGTCGAATTTCATGTACATTAAGTACGTTGCAAGTATTGTTGGATTTCTTACTGTTGAAGGGAGAGGGTGGTATTTTCACCCCAACCGGGGTGAACTGAAATGGCAAATGTTTTTCGAGTGTAAAGTGATCACTTAAGCCAGCCGAGGTCGCTCGTAAGCCCGACAATGTTCATCCTTAAATCTTCTACACTGTTGTAGTAATAATGCATTGCATGTACTACGCAATGTAGAAAATATCCAATGCTTTACAAGAATATATTCGTAAATCAAAATAATTCGTAGTATAGATTATTTTATTTTTTATTGGTTTTATCAAAGCCAGAATAATTTTAATTTGTTTAGCCCATAATAGTAATGTTGTAAATCTTATGATTTTCAGTTCTGATCGTTGGGACAAAGAGAACATTGACTTATACCTAATACCAATTGATGGAGGAAAGCCAGTTCCAGACAAATCAATTCTAATGTTTATGATTTACAAGAATATCACCAAATATTACACATCAATGTATTATTCTACTGAAGTCAAGTAAGTTAGAATTGTAATTATTACATTGGCTAGAGTTTTTATATTATCTTTCCAGCTTCCTCTTCTCTGTGTCGTTGACCTCAGGTCCAACTGTTCACAGCGAGTTGTCCCTTGTTCCCTATCCCGCCCTTTCCTCTTCCCTCTCCTGTGTGTATATGTATAGGTATATTTATTTTTATTAAATGCTTTTTATTTTTTATTTATCTTATTATCTATTAGTATATATTTATGTCTATATGTATGTATTAGAGAATCCAATCTCACAAACGCGGGATCACGCAAATGCGGCATCCTTATATAATCCTTGTTCTTAACTGTTGACTACATTATTTTTAGGGAGGGAAATGGATTAGAATATTGGCTGGCTTCCCATGTTGTCAATGTCAGGGTAACCAATGGAGATGGATCTGCTTTGTCTCTACCTCCAGGAACTGTTTCATTCAACATCAGGTTCCATCACTCACCACCAATGCCTCGAGTTAGAAGTAAGTTACGATATCAAATTACAAATTTTTAGACAGCAATTTTACCTCCGAAAATTGACCTTAAGTATGAATATCTCAATCTCTAAATGCACCTTCACGCCACGTCCTTTGCAGGGTAGGCAGAGAGGACAGAACGCCATGCTGCCCTATCCTTACACGCACTCCTCGCCTCTGTCACATTCATACAATTTGTCATACACACTCTCTAATTTCTTTTATCCAAAATGCGTTCATCCTTGAGGATCTGATGGACATGAATCACCCGAGACCGACCCGGACCGATCAGACTCACATCTCTTCACTCACCTAAATATATTTTTTTAGTCATTCTGTCGTCATTCATTCTCTCAACGTGTCCAAACCATTCATTCTAGTCACAATACCTGTCTTGCAGTCATTCATTTCTCTACCTTATCTTATATCTGAGTGTTTTCCCACATGTTCTCCTCAACAACCTTATTAATACCTGAATGTTACTAAGCTCGTGTACAATTTAGTAATTGGTTAATTTCATATCATCGGTTCACGTTTCAGCTTCTGGCGTGTTTGTGTGTGGAAAATATGAATCAGGAATATGGAGTGAAGGAGCCTGTCAAACAATCAGGCATGTTGGTGATGTGACACATTGCTCATGTGATGGACAAGGAATGTTCGCTCTCTTACTGTCACGACAAACCTCACAAGTAAGTACTCGAAAAAACTTAAAAAACCAAGTAACCTTAAAAGAGTAGGATGGACTTGCATTTACTTTTTCAATACAAACATGAAGTTGCCTGCAAGTGTTAGACACTAAGTTAGCCGCAAATGCCGCAGCAATTGTTAGGAATACAATACAATACATTCTAATCGTTAGGTTGGCAAACTGCAGCAACATTATGCTTGCAATATAATAATGACATTTTTCTTCCCACTCTCGGACTTTCCCTCAGATTTGCTGGGACTAACCCTAATTTTTAGTAGCAGTTAAAGAGAGATAGCACGAGAGAGTACTCATTCATCTTTATCTTCCTTATCTCGTTGCAAGTACCTAACTGAACACGGGAAAGATTGCATCGAGAAAAGGAAGATTACTCGGCTTATGCTAAAGATAAGACATAAAATTTGGATAAATAGGAATACGTTTTAGTGACTCAAACTAGTAGAAATTATATTCTTTTATTTTCTCGATAAAAAATAATTCTAAAAGAACCTCTGAAATTTACTAAAACTTGAGATTTTTCCCATAGTTCATCAGATATACTAAATGCTGTATAATTTGGTTGATGAAATGTTTAAATGAACTTTCCAGGGTAGTAGGCCTGAGACAAGCAGCAGTCAACAACTGATGTGGGCCTTGATTGGTGTGAGCTCTATTCTGTGCCTAACTTCAGGGCTGCTGCTCATTCCGGGATGGCTCAGGAGGAGATGTTGCTTACTTTACCTGAAGCTTCACTACTGCTTGACTACATCCATTGCATTAGCTCTCATGCTGCAGTGCCTGATATCAGATGTGAGTTATAATTTTATAAAACTGGGAAACTAGAATTACTGTAGTAATATATTGCATTTCACATTAAGGTGGTCGGTAGCCTGGTTGGTAACGTTCTCGACTGTTAATCCGGCGGGCGCGGGTTCAATCCCTGATGCTGACATACTCCACTTCACGACCCAGATTCATTTAAATTTAAAAAAATTGTGCCAGGCAGATGGATTTTAGGTTTGATGCAACCACTGCATATGGCATAGGGCACCTACATCTTGTTTTGTAATTAGTCATTTTTTTCATTAACCATAAGAGACATTTGATTTTTAATAGCCTAAAGCTGGCCTCCTCAATTATAAAATTCATAGTCTGAAATTGGATTGTATGTAAAAAAGTTCGATTAAAATTACGTAAACAAAGTATGCCAAGAACGTAGCATTGTTACCCTGATATTGAATACAGAGGGAGGTTTTGGTCGGAACTTTTTTACAAACAATCAATTTCATAATGTATGAGGCCACTCTAAGACCTAATCAGGATTCTGCTCTATCGTTACTCAAAATATGTAGTCTGAGAGTTCTCCCGTGTAAAACTGATTCCTGGATATAGGAGATTGAGTATCTACCTATGCAGACTTACTAATATATTATGATGATTGATTAATTGTTATTTTTTCAGTGGTGTGGAAACATGGCTGGTGGGTGGCTGGAGTTATTGTTATTGGGAGGGGGGGCTGCTTTAGTGGCACAATTACTGTTGCTTCATGCTGAACTGGCGTGGCCTTCACCACCTCCCCCACACATGCCCAGAACCATCCTTATGCTCATGACAGGTAAAAAAAAACTACAATTATATAGAAATCAGCTCATAATTTTGTGGTCACATTAAACCAGCTGATGGTCAGTCATAAGTCCATCCTTCGCTGTACCTCTGTTAAGATAACTACCAGATAATGTTGTAGTTTCACAACTTATTGAATCGTAATAAAATTATCTTATAATGTTCCAGGTGTTTGTGTCCTAGCAGCCTTGTGCTCCAGGGCTGCCGGAGATTCTGGTTGGGGTCTTCGAGCTCCGTCCACTCCTCTTGCTGTATTCGGAGCAGCTTCTGCGCTTCTTGCAGCCCTTCATTTCCTACTTTGCGTATGTGTCGCTTCCAGATTGAGATTACTCAGATCAAAGTTACCCGATAGACACCATTACATACAGAAAAGGTATTTTATTATAATAAGGCACTTTGATATTACAAGCCATGGGGATTATTATTATAAGGCACTTTGATATGATAAGCCATGGGGATTATTATTATAATAAGGCACTTTGATATGATTAGCCATAGGGATTATTATTATAATAAGGCACTTTGATATGATGAGCCAAGGGGATCATTATTATAATAAGTCACTTTGATATGTTAAGCCATGGGGATTATTATTATGATAAGTCACTTTGATATCATAGGCCATGGGGATTATTATTATTATAAGGCACTTTGATATCATAGGCCATGGGGATTATTATTATTATAAGGCACTTTGATATGATAAGCCATGGGGATTATTATTATTATAAGGCACTTTGATATGATAAGGCATGGGGATTATTATTATAATAAGGCACTTTGATATGATAAGCCATGGGGATTATTATTATCATAAGGCACTTTGATATGATAAGCCATGGGGATTATTATTATAATAAGGCACTTTGATATGTTAAGCCATGGGGATTATTATTATAATAAGGCACTTTGATATGTTAAGCTATGGGGATTATTTTACATAACTAATATTATTGTACGTACTTTGTTTACTTAAAGGATAAATAAATGATTTTCAGATTGGGTCTGATGAGACGTAGCGCGGCCATTTTCCTGTGCAGTAAAGCGTTGGAGATAGCGAGTATAGTTCATTACAATATGCCAGGATTGATGACGAGTAATGTGCTTGCGGGGACTGCTGCTTTATTAGTAAGTTACATTATATTAAATCCCTCTTATTACTACATTAGGGCTGACATAATTGTCGGACTGCCCACCGGGACACCGACCGACACATATTGACTGATAAGTGACCATGTAATTGTAGCGCCGCAGCCGAAATTGTAGTCGTAAGACATGAGCGTGTAACTATCTACTTACATAAAAATTAATGGTGTCAATTTTGTTTTGTTTTATCGAAATAAAAAATAAGTAGGTACTGATGATATGAATTCAGAATATGTAAAACAAGAAGTGTAATTTGCGCCGCAGGTAATTTTTTTATGAATGAATTGTAAAATAATGGATTTTCATAATAACTCTCCGGGAATCGTGTTATTTAGCAATTAATACTTAAAAATGCCTGACCGGGACGTATGGCAGCCCTATACTACATACTTAATTGTTTTTTTTAGATTTACTAAATGTAAATGTATTTTCCAGGGAGTGGTAGTATTCTTCTGTTACATCATCAAAGACGAAACATCGGGAGGTTTACGCAGACTATTGAGACCTAAAGACACAGACTGGGACTGCAGTTCTGACTACGCCAACACATCACTCAGCTTCTTCATAAAGCAGGGCTGCGATGCTGAGTCGCGCAGTGCCCCGGGCAGTGGGGAGAGTGCTATACCTCTGGCGCAGCAGTCCTCCTCACTTTGGAGGACACCCCCGTCAATGGGGCATCATAACATGGACCATAGAGAAAGGTGAAATTCAGTGGCATTATTTAATATGTATTTATTGTATAAAATATATTATTGTTTTCGTATTTTTGAGTTTCATTTTAACATTCATTAAATAATAATTTTCTTTAATAGGTCAGTGTCAAAGCAGGCGGATATTGTGAAAAGTGTCGAATTCAAAAACCTCCCACCGATGATGGACAGTCCGGAGAGATCAACCAGCAGTTCCCTCGGTGGGCCTTTATCTAGTGTTTGTGACTTGGTCCCGTCCTGTGCATCGTCCTTACCGTCTGCAGACACACCCAAGTCACACCAACCGCAGGAATATGTTACCAGGGTATGCGTAGAACTGGGAATAGTCAATAGGAATCCTCCGCCGCCCCCAAATCCGGGAGAACCCCCAGTTTTACTTTGCTCCGTAGATTTTGAGCCATATTCAGATAGACAATACGGTATACCTAATTTAGATACTGCCGATAATTGTGTTCTTTGTGTAGGAACTCCCAAAATGGACCCCATAGACATACCGCCTCCCCAATTACCAATTAAGAGTTGTTTAAAAAACAAAGAAGCCCATCCGATTTATAGATCGGATATTCCGCTCAAAGATATTTCACCCAACACTGAGGATGACAGCCAACCTGTTTCCGATCAGGAGAGTTGTGTTGACGATAAGGGTGACGAAACAGAGAGCGGAGATAAACCAAATATGGACGGAATGTTGGATCTCATTTCGCATGATCTCGATTATCTTTTAAATAGAAACACTAGTAATATTCCTCCGCCTGTAGTGGTGACATCTGGTGGCTCTAACAAGCAACATTCTCAACAAGCCAGCGGAGATTCTAAGTCATTTGTATTAGACAAAATAAAGGAAGATGCTTTATAAGACGAGGATTGTAAATATTAACTCAACTAAGTTACCAAATACATTTTGTAGTAAATAAATGTTTTCTTACTCCACTTCGATATATGAAATTTTTCAACAATAAATACAAATCGTCAGACAAAGATACAGTGTTTATAGAAGAAGAGATGTTTTTTGATGATGGCGACACTTGTACAATTTCAAAAGAAATCATTGTTGCCGGTAAACAAAACTGTTGTACCCAATCAATCAAAGACCATCTCCTTCTTGACAAACTGTAATACTATAAACCAAAATGGAGTTTTCTTAATTTTGTCATTGCTGTTTCTAAATGTCATTTTGTGCATTTCTAGTCCATGAAATAAATTTAATGTATATTGTTAGGAGTAAGATGTCTAACCGTCCTTATTTTTAATTGTTTTATATTCAAATATTACAGTTTTAAGTCATCAAGTCATGAATAATTCAGATCCATATGACAATTAATAAAATTAGCATCACAACAAATTAATTTCTTTCTAACATTGTACCTACATTTTTTATAAGATTACATCATTACCAATCACTTTTAATTCAGGTATTTTTTATGCTGGCAACCATTGGTTGGAGTTATACTCGCCAGCTGTTAAAAATTAAACTGTCAAACTACACAATATTCTCTCAATAAATTGTTCATGAATAGGTATTTCATTTATCCGAAAGATTCTACAATTTGTAAAATATCTTACAGTCTCAACAATGTGTAAAGAAAATAATTTTAAATCAACGGATGTTGATGGTATGTAAGTATTATGTAAATAAATAATTTTAAGATTAGTTTATGTGTATTGGTGATGCACTTAATTACCGTAATATTTAGACGTAATAACTTTATATCATTAGTACTACTTCATAAAAGTGTGAACTGTCTTTTTGAATAGTTAAATAGTTCAAAAAGTTGAAACAAATTCCTGCATTTAAATAAGAATCTACGAACAATATTTTTGAAATAGTATTCATATTCGAGCCGTTCAAGCAAACAAAAAAAGAACAATTTGTTTCAAAATTCTATGGTGTTGCCATATTTGAGACTAATGCGAATATAGTTTTACATATAGACCTGCACACTGAAAAACCAATATGGCGGCCACAGGAGATGCGTTTTAATTGCGTTTGAAGTAACTTTTGCATTTTTTTATTACACAGTTTAAAAAATAACAAACAATGACATCTATTCGGGAAGACATTTTTAGTATGTAAGATAAATACGAATTTAATTATTTAAGTGTATTATCTGTGATAATAATTTGAGGTTATAAATACATTTTGTAAAAAAGTTTCTTGTGTATTTAATTTATGAATGTTGTTGTATACATATCTCTAAACAGCTCCACAATATTGAAATTTGTTGTAGGTACATTGAAAAGTATGTTTTTTATCCTCGTAAAATCTCTTAAGGGCTTATATTCACTGAACAAAATCGTTCTATTTTTGCTTCAACTTTTGTAGGTATGAGAATGTTAGCGCGAAATAAGAATAACGTAAGCGACAAAGTGAATTATACCTTTTTAAAAGAAACCTGGGGAAAAATTTAAAAATCAAAACAGCCGATTTGCTAAGATTATAATTACCAGTATTTTGGCTAAATTATACTTTTATATCTGAAACACTGGACGGAAAATCTTCAGATCCCGTAAATTTTAGGGGTACTTTAGGAATATATTTTATTCAAGGAATTTCCAAATCCTGTAATTCTAAAACCGCCGATCTATAGTCCATACCTATCCATATCTATCACTGTCTTCAGTTTCAAGACATTTCCCTCAGTATTGGCTCAGTACGATTCAGGGTGCCGAAGCCCAATGACAGCATATAGGACCTTAATAAAATATTTTTACACATTTTCGCTAGGGATATCATGATGCGATCGCGAAAATCTTTACAGTTAGTTGGTGATCCAATTCAAGTTACAAACCAAATTATAAACAAAATAAAATACCAAATGCAGAGCTTTTTTAGTCAAAAGTGTGGGTCTCATTGGAGTGATTATTTTGTTGAACTGTTAAGCGGTTGATACAACAATGTTTCTTTGTATTTTATTATATTGACTGTGTGTATCTTAATAAATATCTAATAATATTTCTGTGACTATTTATGTGGAAGAAAAATGAAATAAATTCAAATAAACATTACATTATGTCATTTTTTTATCGGAGGTTGCAAATTCCCATGCATTATTCATTTGACTCTGAAAAATACTCTTTTGAGTGGAATTCGAACCCTGAAAATGAATTCTGCTACATGTAAGACATACAGTAGTTCTTAAAGGGCTGATTGATGAACATTTATTGAGTGTAAAGTGATCACTTAAGGCAATCATTCAATGGTTATAGGTCCAATAGATTTCCATTTTATACTGTACGTCAGTTGAGGTGGTGTCACGTCTTTTGGTCGCGGCGACAATTCGACGCGGCGGTGCGGATTGAGGAGAACAGAGAGGACCGGAGGCGTCTTATTTTGTCCGAGGGTAGCTCCACAAATCACGACCCTCAGCAATGAGGAATCGATGAAAGAAGAAGCAACATAAAAACACAAATTTATAAGTAAATATAATTTTAATTACAATTTATTTATTAAAATGATGACAGTAACAAAACTGTGGATAGTTTACATATTTAGTAAATAGTTTTAATCAATAGACAACATATAATACAGTTACAAATGTATGATATATGTTCACAATTAATAGCGTAATACATTAAATAAATATATCCATATCTTCACACATCTTTGGTCTCTTTTTTTTCATTAGGAATAATGTAAAAAGGATAAAAGAATCACCTAGTACCCAGGTGTTTCACAATAACCTCAAAATCACCCCTTTGAAGAGATAACAATTTGAAATTTAAAAATAGAATAGAACATGTACTGAGAAAAATCGAACCATAATCAGTGTTACCCTGTAGAAAAATTTGAATTCTTTTACTATTTTTTTCGTAATACAAACAGATACAACATTTTTGTTAGAAAAACGATGGGTCTTACAGGCGACACTTATTAACAGTGAATGCTGATATTAATGTACAAATTGAATACATAGTTAGTTTTATTATAGAAATATGTTTACTTTCAAGGATCACGTTTTTAAATAGGTAGGCACCTCATTCTGTGAACCAGAGACAAGCAGAAAGACCCAAATACATATTAACTTAAACTTTACAAAATAATTAACGATTTACATAAGACAATAAAAAACCTAACGAAATTAATAAATTTAAATAAAATTATATAACGCAAATAAAAATTTGTTCACGCGGCAACATGAAAATTAATAATGCCTGGCTAAAGACATTATGCTAAGAAATGGATGACTTTAAAAAAATTATATAATGGCGACTCTCGCTCACATTAAATACTAACAGCTGGCTAAAGGCATTTATTTATTAGGCCAACCAAAACCACATTTAAAAAAAAATACTAGCAGTAGAAATAGGTCTGCAGAAGGAGACGGTTTTGGATTAATTTAGGACTACAATTTTGTTTACTGGCAACAATAATGTTTCTATTGAAATTCTGCGAGTGTTGCCACTATGGCTGTCACAAAGCAGTGCTCTCATCAAAAAAACCATCCCTTTCTTGATAGAGTGTGGCCTATTTACGAAAAGCAGCAAATCGACAGAAAACTCTGCTTTAGAAGCTATCTTATAATCTGCAGGAGTATAAATTTTTACTAAAGGGAATGATTGATGATATTTTTTATACAAAAAGTAAACAATTTAGTTTTAAATAAATAAATATAAGTTATCAACACTTTATATAATACAGTAACAGGTACATTAATCATATAGGCAAGGTATGTATCGTAATATTTATAACAATACATGGATATTACATGTCAAATCTCGTTGTAACGAATACTGAAGTGACGAAATTCCCAATTTAACTTAGTCCGTGAGAAACATTCATACAAAATGTACTAAAGCATAATTCAAAGTACCAAAGTCCGATCTCAGAGTAACAAAATATTTTGAACTGAAATTTCAATGATGTTACAACTTGACAATAATTTAGCATACGGTACGGCAATACATCGACATTTGGAGTATAATACTGCGAAAGCAATGATTTTGACGAAGAAATGTTTTTTATGTAGATCTGTAGGGAACATCAAAATATGTGAACGTTCATTAAAAAATGTGCAAAAAATTATCTTGTTTCGTAAATATAGGAACCTACCTACCTATAAAAAAAACAGAACATAGAATATCGACTATTAGGTTTCGCAATGTTTTATCTGTTTCCTGAAAAGTATGGATCACTTTCGCAGTGATGCTTGCCAAGCGATATGATGATCACACATTCAATCCTACAATCAAACTTCGATGCTGTATGGTAATTAAGCACATATGTAGTAAAAATCTATCATTTATTTATTTATTTATTTATTTATTTATTTAATCACATGGGCACAAACAGTTATAACGGCACATATCAACAATTAAATAAAAACAGAAAGCAAACCAGTGAAGGCCCGTCAATTTTACCAGAAAAACATTTATAAGTTAAAACAAATCAAATTTAAGAAACTAGTTATAAGTAAAGAAATATTATATGTATGCATAGAATTATATATAATCTAAGTATGTATGTATAGACAAAAAGAACAAATCAGGTAAAATGATATTCAATGATGTATGTACGATAAATTAATAAGGGATGCACACAGATACTCACTCCCTCACACACACAATCCACACACAGACACACACACACAGACATCTTCCGTACATTCGATATAAGGAATTTTGAGTGTAACTAAGGATATCCGGTACTATTGTACAATTGGAGCCCCAACCACAAGAACCATAATTCAAACAAATAATTCGCCGGAAAACCTTTTGCCACCAATTTCAATATTGTTGGGTTAGGTTTGTTAGGTTGTTTTTTTTTTTGTTTATTTGAAAGAAAAAAAAAACCTAACAAACCTAACCCAACAATATTGAAATTTTTTCTATGGTTGGGGCTCCAATTGTACAATAGTACCAGATATCCTCTGGTCCCGTGAAATTCGCTACACCGAGATTTGACCTGTATAACAACAATCATGATGTATTATTAATTAGTAGGTATTCATATGTAATCTTACTGCGATCTGTGTATGTATTATACACTATGTACACTATGCATAATAATAGTATGTGCCCGATGGTATTACTAGCCCATTCAAAAATACATTAACTATAAAATGGACACATGTGATACAGCACAGATTCGTTTCGTAATCTAATTGGTTCATTTCACACACATGTTTTGTATTAAAAAACATCCCTGTTGTAGTCAGTTCACAAACACCTACTCTACCCCCCTCACGTGTCCCTTGCAGGGTAGGCAGAGAGAACATCTGACTTTCCTACCGTTATACACACTACTTGCAATTTATTGCACATAATCTACTATTCCTGAAAACATGTTCGTCCTTGAGTAACTGGTCGACATGGTCAAACCAAGTGGTTCTTGGACGGCCGCTCTTGCTTACACGGTCCTTTCTTTCTCCCAGGTATATTTTCTCTGTTATCCTTCCATCATTCATATCCCCTGTACTTGTTCCAACAATCTGAACTTGTTGACATTCATTCTAAATACAACACCTGTTTTATTCAAGTATAAATAGATGCATCCTAAACTCATTGTGTGTAAAATAAACCTATCAGACTAGTAAACAACACTGTGACATTTTGTTAGTGAACTAGGACGTTTGAGAATATTTATTTAGATTTAGTTTTCAACAGATGCGTCATTCACAGAAAAGGAAAATTGACATCAACATCAAAATAATAAACTACTATTAGATTTCTAATATAATGAATCCCATCCCTATACTTTCCACATCCTCCCTATACAAATACCTCCTCTGACTCCTGTACAGACATTTGTATACATTGTTAGTTTGTTGATTGTGTAGTGTGTATGTCTTGTTGTGTGTGAATAATTGATGTATTATGTATGGCCTGTGTATCTGTGTGCTTATAATTGTTAGGTGATGGATGAATGAAACATGTTATATTAATGCATTGTATATATTTATATCTGTCACCTGTATCGAAGTCGTCGATATATTATCTAAGCCCTGACATTCAAATAACAACTCCATGGTAACCCCATGGTACGTCACCTTGTCTCGGTGACAAACACTTAACTGGATATTTTTTCCCACACATTTCTTTCAATCTTTGGTGACATCATCATCGCCAATAATGTCACATAGACCGGGCCTCCATGATAATATTACGCGGACTTCGCTTGTATTAGCACCATAAATAAGTAAATAAAAGGTGTCTATATCCTGCTTATACGTCAATATGTTTGCCCTACGAAGCATTCATTTTTTACTATTTTTTATTATGTTACTCAAAGCAGTTCAAAATAAATGTTAGATGTAATATTCTTATATTTATATAGCATACTTATTTGTTTTGAAGCTGAAACCATAATTTTAATGGTAACGTCAATTTACCTTTTCCTGAACAACATTAAGTATAGGTATCTACATAACAACAGTTTCATAATATTATTGTGTACTTTTTACAGTGATTAATAAAGTTATGATCTCATAACCACCTACCTACCTACAATCCCACAGGTAACTTAATACCTGCATACCAGAGCATTCCACGAATGTCTGAGAACCCAACGCAACTGTCACATTCCATTCCCACAGTCATTGCCTATATATTCACCTAGACCCCTTGCCTCTGGGTCAGTTGTCCAGTGGTCTCCTTCGTTTAAACTTGGATCGTCCAATTCATTGTGTCTAGTATAACTAGTGATTTATTAAGTATAAAATAAGTGCTTCAAGTTTTGTAAACCTTTATATAAGTGATTCTTGAAATAAAGTATTTTTTATTCATACGTGTGATGCCCAATCCATCACTGGCGCAGCCTCTGTAGGAATCCTGAAGAATTGTGATCAATTCCGTGAGTTTCAACTCTTGACAGGATAAGAACCGGTAACAAGGACACCAAAGGATGAAAATAGCAGTGATCGTGGCCTGCATGTAAGTACGAGCTCAAATCGCACCTGTCTTACGTGTCCCCTCCTTCCAGCTAACATTATCCTTACAACTGACCAACATCCTTACCACCAGGATAACCCTCAAATCGGGAAACCTGTTGGCGACTCTCAAAGTCGAGTCACACCCTTACACAACCACCAGGATAACCCTCAAATCGGGAAACCTGTTGGCGACTCTCAAAATCGAGTCAAAACACCCTTACATAACCGCCAGGATAACCCTCAAATCGGGAAACCTGCTGGTGACTCTCAAAATCGAGTCAGGCTGAGGCAACTTCTAAAATCGGAGAAACCTCAGTAACGCCCAATTGCCCTCTCAAAATCGAGGAATGTTGAGCCCCAAACAAATTAGAAATAAGTAAGATTAAATTAAAAGAGAAGTGACAAAGAAAAAATCGAACTGAAATAATGTTCAGAATTTTACACTTACTCTCAAATAAAAAGTGAATTAAATATCTATTGAAGAATTAGATATTATATTAATCAAAGTTAACATCGGAATAAAATAATATACCGATTAACCAGAAACGATAACAAGAGTATCATATTTCCAATAGAGTATGAGAATAGCGATAAGACTAATATTCTAAGAAATAATTATAAGATAAGAAATCATCTAACAGCAAAATGGTCACAATCGCTGATGTGTCAAAAAATGTCACCGATTTAATCCCAATATTTTCGGGGGAACCCGAAAAGTTACATATATTTATCAGCGCATGCCAATATGTGATTGACATGTACGCGGATACGAACAACCCAGTTAATCATATCAACACCTACCTAATAAGACTCATTCAGAGCAGATTACACGGTAAAGCCCTCCTGTTGACAAATAACAGAGAGGAGATGAATAATTGGATGGGGATAAGATCCCTCCTCATTCAGTACTTCGGAGATCAGAGGGATGAAAATGCCCTCATGCAAGATCTAATATTTACAACGCCATACAAAGGCGAGAAAGCAAGAAAATTCGGGTTGAGAGTGCAAGAAGCCAGGAGCCTCCTCTTAACAAAATTGCAATTAACCGTGGCAGATATAAATGAAAGGCGGTACAAAACTAACATATACGACAGTTTGGCCCTGGAAACATTTTTAAAAGGCTTAGACGGCCACATGAGCCTAATGATCCGACTAAACAGACCAGAAAACTTGGAGAAAGCTATTTCCCTCGTCATGGAAGAAGAAAATTTTTTATATACGCAAAATAAAGCGAACCAACAACTTCAACCATACGCTTTATCTCAAACACCAAGGGATCAAAGCAAATTTCGAAGACCTAATCCCCAGAATTCCCAACCTAGCATGTCAAGAAACATTGCGTTCGGTAATCCACAGAATTCCCAACCTAGCATGTCAAGAAACATTGCGTTCGGTGGACAATTCGGGAGACCAATGGAACCACAAGTCGGACAACAACGACAACAACAACAAATGAGACAACCACCCCAAAGAAAACAAAATGAGACCTCATCAGATCAAACTATGCGATCCTTACCACCTCTAAAGCCTGCCAGACCCTCACAACCGAAGTGGGTAGCAGAAGAACTCTTTTACCAGGAGGAACCACAAGAAAATCTCGATTGTTACTCACCATATGATTATGAAACCAATAATTATTATCCAGAATATGAATACGAAGATGATCAAACAATGATGGAACAACAGGATTTTTGCAAGGCGAAGCCTCCCGACAAACAGAGATAATAAACGTCAATTTCGAGAGGCAAAGCAATCTTCCATATATCATATTACCAGAAATCAATGCGAAATTCATGATTGACACAGGTACTGAAAAATCTATAATTGACCCGAAAAAAGTAAAAGAATATTTTTCAGATTATGTCGAATACGAACAGTTTCAAATTCAGTCTGCTCACCAGACCTCTAAGCACGATCATGTTATCAACATCCCTTTACCAAAGACCTTTCAAATAGGAGCATGGCATAAATTCCACATTTTTAGTTTACATGAAAAATATGACGGACTTATTGGACTCGACTTACTACAACTTCTAGAAGCACGAATCGATATTAAGAACGAACTTTTAAGAACCAGATCAACAGACATCAAAATACTAGAGTTAAATGATAAAAATTACAGAAGGAATAACATGAGAAGTAACACAAACCAAGAAAAGAATCTATCAAAAATCGGATTAAACAAAATTACAACACACAAAGGAATGGAATTTAGGAAACTAAACCTTTTCCACACACAGGAAATTTCACATGCATTCGATAATACTAAAATGAACAAACATGTCCCATATTCACGCAATAATAATAAAGATTCCACGAATCTGAAATATGATAAGAGCAACATACGACAGATGGATGAGATTCCAGTTAAAGATACCAGATACGTATTTCAAGACGACATTACAGAAGAAAACGGAACTAAAACGTATCAAAATCTTACATCAAATCCAAATTTTCCGTTCGATCTATCGAACTTTGTACCACTGAACTCAGAAAATTTTACCGATACAGATGAGAATCCATCTATGAAAACTTCATTAAGAAAAGAATATGTCGAAGTCATAAAATGTACCCATCCCGACACAACTGAAATTAAGAAAATTCTCAAAACTCCCTTAACAATTCCGACACAAAATCAGAAAGTTAAATTGAAGAAAAATTCAAATAAACCACGCCGAAATCATCTTAATAAAAATGAAACAGAAGAGTTTCTGTCAACAATGGACAAGAGTTTTCTTGACTTAGAAAATAAAGAGGAATACAATGAAAAACCTGTACCAGTTTTGGAAAAATCATCTATAAAGTTGAAGGACAGTAAAATATCTAAAAAGCATAACAAAGCTATCGACTCCATCGTACAAAATTCCTGTTTATACAATAAAAGTATTACAAATGAAGCATGTGAAGATAAGAAAAGTATCATAACGGTAGCCTTGAAGAACACGACCAATAGAATAAACATCGCCGAAGAAATACCCATATCAAGTTCACTTCCAGAGAAATATGAAGATAAGGAACGCATTGCAACAGTTCCCGTGAAAACGAAAATTAATAAAACAAACATTGTTAATGGAATATCAAGTTCACTTTCCGAGAAATGTCAATATGACTCAACAGCTTATCCAACAGATACCATAAAAGCGATTTCAAGTTCAACGCTCAGTAACAATGTCAAAATTATCTCAGAAGAATCTCCATATCAAAAGGCAAACTTAACAATTTGTTACAAAGAAGATGAAAAAATGAAGAAGAATTTGCAGGAATTGCAGACAAATGTAGATACAATAGAAGAAAAAGTAGGAAACCAAAAGGAAACAGTAATACCGTTCAATGAAAAAATTAACAATTTGCGCAAACACCGTAAATACATTCCACGTATACGAAACCAAAAAGAAATAATTGAATCTTTCCATCAAGGCAAAAAGAATCACCCATCGTCAAACGAATTATTTTGGACACTAAACAAAATCTATTACTGGAGAAAAATGAAGAAAATGATTCACGAACACTCAGCTATATGCAAAGGCTGTAAGACAAATAAATTCACAAATTACCAGACTCCAAAGAATGCTATATCGATAAGAAACCAACTATTGCGAAACACCTCATATTCCATGAGGAAATCAGAGAAAATCATTTCCAAATTATTGAAAACACAGGGTAGACTATTTAAAATACCTTAACAAGAAAAGATAAGCTTCACGAAATTCCAAACAACTGAAGACTTGGCTTGCGTTAATGACATTGATGATATAAAATAAGACACGTAAAAGAAAAACCTATGTTAAGAATAAGCAAATATTAACCAACTATTGATGTGATTATTATATCAAGGAAAATGTAACTGGAACCCACATACTTACCTGTAATAACATAAGGAAATACCCTACAAAGGATAAATTAATGGAAAATATTGAGGAAATTTAAATTAGATCATAAAATAATAGAAACTATGAATTACATAATGAAAAAAAAAATTATCAGCAGCACCTTTAGGGAACTTACATAATAATAGTTAATCCATAATTAATACATAATTCCGTTCAATATTATACAAAAATTAATAAGAAAGACATTAGAGTGAACATTTTACGATACTCTAAAAATAATTACATAATAAAAGACTAGATTTAATTGAGAGTTCCCGAACGTCGAAATACAAATATCTCCATCCCTATTCCTATCCCATATGATAATCCCGTCTACCTATTCCTATCAGAGCAATAGTACTTACGAACACCAACATGCAGCTACGGAGGATCTTCAACACTACCAGATCATCCAAGACTTCAAGACATCAAGAAGAAGCAGGATACCAAACAACATATAAAGAGGCTAAAACCACAGTGTTTCCAAAAACCTGTGTATTCAATCAACGATAAATAAATAAATAAATCTTTATTGGCCAGAGAAAATATACATAGTTACAAAAACAAGACAATTATAGTGTGCCAAAAGGCGGACTTATTGCAAAACCAATATCTTACAGTCAACCCAACGATAAATTATGAACAAAAAATTAACCAAGACTATAATCAGTGAAACAACTAAAAAGTTTATAATATAAAAAAAAGTGCAACTACTTATCATTACCGATTACTAATTATTACCAGTTATTAAAAACAAAGCGAAAATTATTTCCCACCCCAACTTATATGGCTTGGAGCAGCAACCACCAACATCCAGAGGATCTCCAATAACCCTGGAATGATACCTAATGCACTTGGAAAAGCGCTACAAACCACTTAAAATAAACGTATTAACGTAATATTTCAAGAAAAATATACCTGACAATAGAAAAAACAATGGAAGGCTTCATAAATTTTACCAAAGATTTAATAATGAACCAAAGACACCATAATAATAATTTTAACGGTTTACCATCCAAAAAAAAAACTTAAAAACAGTTAATCAAGTGATAAAGGACATTGAAAGTGCAATGAAATTCTCAGATTTGAACATGTTACACCCCAAAATATAGTAAAAGTGGACATTTAAAGTAAAGATGAACAATTTCCAGTGAAAATCATTGACGAAAGCTTTTATTGAAAACTGTAAAATTGTGAATAGTTATACAACAAGAACATAAATTAAAATCAGTAAATAAGACATCAATCGTGGAACAAAGTGCATATGCAATTCACAAAATTCTACCAAATTGTGAATTGGAACTATTTAAGAAGAAAACCAAGATGCTGATAGTACTCATATGAAAAGGATCCGGAAACCTCAAAAATATCAACCTAGAAAACTCCACCCAGTTCGCCGGTGCTGTAGAAATTACAAGAGAAGATGAAAGACATTCACACCAGCGTCACCTACCATCGTTTATAGACAATTGTTATGCATGTCCTTATGCCACACTATTGTATTTTTCATATATAGGTTAAGTTTGAAATATTTTAAGAATAATAATTGTAATACACCTCGGACCAATGAAATGGAAAATACGATAACGGAAAAGAATCCAAGAATCATATGACCCTTATCCTGAAAAAATTGTGTTGCCCTCTATTTTCTTCTAAAAAACTGTTCACCCCAATTTTTCCTTTTGGAGGGGAGGAGTTATGATCTCATAACCACCTACCTACCTACAATCCCACAGGTAACTTAATACCTGCATACCAGAGCATTCCACGAATGTCTGAGAACCCAACGCAACTGTCACATTCCATTCCCACAGTCATTGCCTATATATTCACCTAGACCCCTTGCCTCTGGGTCAGTTGTCCAGTGGTCTCCTTCGTTTAAACTTGGATCGTCCAATTCATTGTGTCTAGTATAACTAGTGATTTATTAAGTATAAAATAAGTGCTTCAAGTTTTGTAAACCTTTATATAAGTGATTCTTGAAATAAAGTATTTTTTATTCATACGTGTGATGCCCAATCCATCACTATAAAATAGAGTGCCTATCTACCTTATTCATAACTGAACTATTAAAATAAGTTTTTAATTTCTTTACAATATGTATAAAAATAAAGCTGAAATACTAGAAATGAGTTTAATAAGCAAATTAAATATAAATATAGAAATATTGATACTATAATGATTATACTGCCGTCTTAACTTAATCAAGAACTGCGCATACGCCATCTTTAAGTATTTTGAGTTTTTGTATCGAAATTGATATACCAACCTTAGATTAATCTATTTCAATAATGAAAAGTCTGAGTTTCCATCCGCAACCCCTATTTTTCAAGCCCCCTATACCACCCAAATGTATGGAATTATATTGTTGTCCAGTCCGAATAAACACAAAGCGCCGCCTCGATGAAAAGTAGTGGGGTAGTCTGGATTTCTTTCATTCTATATGTTTTTAAGGGTGCTGAATCCGAATCCGGTGTTCGACAACAAAATTTCATAAAGTAACATGGTGAAAAATAAATGAGAAAATATTCACTTTCTGATGGATATTTTATTAACTAGAAAACCGATGCCACATTGTTGGCAAACCTTGGATTCAGATTCAGCACCCCAAAAAACGTAAAGAATGAAAGCAATCCAGACTACCCTACAACTTTCTATCGAGAAGTGCATCTAGACTGGACTATTGGCGATAATAGATTTTTTCGCTCTTTTCCAGCTTTTTTGTTTAAACTCGGTTCTTGTTTAGGACGACAGTGTATTAAATTGTTTTCGTATTTCACATCCAATTCCTTTCAATAATAATTAGTCTTGTTCACACAAAAAAATCACATCATCGATAATCTCCACAAATCACAACTCATTGAGGCGCGAGTAGGCCTTTTTCCTCTTGTGCTACAACTGGAACCAATCGTCCTGCGTTCTCTGAAGTCTCTGGAGAGAGGAACGGACGTGTCGGCCCTGTGCGAGCACAACCGTCTCCCCAGGTGGCGCATTCTGGAAGTTCTGGAAACTTTGGTGACTCTGGTAAGGCTGATATCCGTCGCCTTGTTGATATCCGGCACCGCCCACGGACGCCGATTGACGGAGGCGGGAGGTCGGTCTTCGACGAGTGTAGTCATCCAAGTTTTGACCAAATCTGAAAAATAACATAATTAAGAGAGTTGAGAGATTGAGCATAAGAAATGAAGTGATCAGAGATTTGAGTGAATTCAAAACGGATGTTGTGACTAGAATAAAAGTGAAGAAGTTGAGATGGTTGAGACGTGTGGAGAAGATGAATGTTGAAAGGACAGCAAAGAAAATATACCTGAGAGAAAGAAGAGGTGTAAGCACATGGCTTGACCATGTAGAGCAGATTTCTCGAGGACGGATGCTTTTTGATTAAAATGAATCGTAGAGTGTGTATGAAGAGTTGCATGAATGTGATGGAAGTAATAAGTGTGGGTACGGATAGGAATGTGTCTGTTCTCTCTGCCTACCCGGCAAGGGATGTGGCATGAGGAGACGGAATATAGTGTAAGGCCATAAACATATAAATCCCAGTTACATTGCACGAGTTAATCACCTTAACATGATAACGAGATTAAGTGAATGATTTTGATAACAAAATAAACATAAATGATTAATATATCACGTATGGACGGCTACTATACACACCTACTGAATTCTGATTAAATCATATAATATTATCATATCTAGATTCAATTTTACAAGTTAAAATAATAAGCAATATGGGGACTAAATAGCATCATGATTATATGCAATAATCTATATATATAAAGTAATGTCTGATTTTTGTAAGTGTTCGCATAACACCTGCATTTACCGACGGATTGCTGCTTAAATTTAGAGTAACATTTGCGATAATATACTCTGTGTCCTAACGTCGCCGGTTTTTGGAGAAAAAGTTTTTCCAGAGAGGTGCCATGATTATGAAGGGATCCAAGCATTGCGTGGGGTCATGTATGGTATCATATGAAAGGGCGTTGGAAAAGAAGTTCAGATCTTAGGTCACATTTTGTCCAGCTCAAGCCTATAAAGTATGCCGGGTTTTTTGTCAAATATGCCGTTGCGAAGCACAGGTGACTCAGCTAGTATAATATGATAAAATACTTAATGTGAAATTAGATTTTAAGCAATATATGCGAATGAATAACTGTGCAGTAATTTTACATATAATTAAGGTAATTGAATAATGGATGACAAGTCCATTAAGTAATTGAAGGTCGCATAATGAAATCCGTGTAACAGTTTGTAACAAGTTATGTTTAATCTGACAATGGTTATATAGTAAGTAACTAATCTAACAAGGAAGTGGGGAAACAGGGAAAATTCTTACTCATAGTTTCAAGGTAAACAGCAAGAAATAGTCTGTCAAAGTAAAAGACAGAACTGCTTGTAGTTTCAAGGACAAAATTATTTATTAGTAAAACTATCTATCTATACTGTCACGCCGCGTCCCTAGCAGGGTAGGCAGAGAGGACAGAGCACCAGACAGCCCTATCCTCACACACACTCCTAGCCTCCGTCACATTCATGCAATTTTTCATGACCGCTCTCCGATTCCTTTTACTCAAAACGCGTCCATCCTTCAGGATCTGGTCGACATGATTGGACCAGGTCAGTCTCGAGCGGCCGCGTTTCCTGGTTTCCCGCTGGTTCATTTTTTCATTAATACGATTAGGGATAATGGTTAGGACACACAGAAAGTATGAATGATGAAAGGACAACAAAGAAAATATACATGTCCAAGAACAACTTCGCTCAGCCTTGTTGAACGGATGCTTAAGGATGGACGCATTTTGAGTAAAAGGAATCGTAGGATGTGTACGACGAATTGCATAAATGAACGAAAGCAGCAAGTGTGTGAAACAATGGTAAAGTCTGGCATTCTGTTCCACACCCTGTAAAGTAAGCGGCGTCAAATAAGATATTATTATTATTTAAAATCAGAATCGAATAATCTTTAACAGGGTAGAGTCAGCAATTAATGTCTCGTTACGAGAATTGGTAATATTCAGACAAAATTGGCTACTGAGAAAGCAAAAATACATTTAGTCTAGGCAATAATTGATTGCTAAATTCTGAAGAACGTTTTAGTTTTGATAGCTGTGAAGAAGCATTCCTTTAGTGTGAAATATGCAAACCTAGAAAGATGTTTTATGTAGGTTGCTAACTGTAATATGATATTTAAGAATGTGACATTGTGTCTACAGCAGATACCTCGGCATAACATGATAATGTAACTCGAGTATTTTTAATTAATTAATCATGTCGTTTCCACACCTTATCTAATCACTAATGATATTTACAACACTTCTGGTGTGTACGAACTAAACTACCTAACAAAAATTTGGTTAAAAATGTGCATACAAACTAGTATACATACTATAGAGTCAGTCCGAAAAAAAACAATGCAGCCATGTTGCTCGACATTTTTGATTTTCGTTATTTTTTATTGGGGTGTTCTCGAGTATTTTGGGAGTTCAAATCCATTAATATATTTTTTTTGACGCATAGTTTTTGCTAGGTGGCCATTTGAATATCTCAAATTTGACAAAATCGTACTTTGCAAGAACTTCTATAACTTCGCTATTTATATAGATATCAAGACAATTCGAATTGTATTGTATAGAGGATGAAATAAACTAAATAATTTGTAACCAAAACATTTTTGATAAATATGATAGAAGGGCCCCAAAATGGATATGTAAAAAAACATTTGCACCAAACAAAAAAACACGAGCTTTTTTGGCTTAGTGTAAAGCATACAATGGAGTGCTTTTTATACATGATTTAAAAAGTTAAAAACAATATAATTTACTAGGTTATTCCACAAATTTTATGATTATTTACTTAACAAAAACAATAATTTCATTGCCATTGTGCACCATGCTTCAGTTATCGTGATGACAGTTTAGTATGACATGTATTACTACGTAGCGGCACGTACATATTAATACCTAAGGTACACAAGTGGGAGTGACTGATTGTATATTATATTATATGCTCCTGATACTCTGTAACATCACCGCCTACATTATAATGTTAATCACTCTATCCTTTGTCAACATCTCACAACTCTACACACAACATACAACACCGACACATACAATAGTATCTTCTCTAACCACATAAATGTGCTCACTATTACATCTCAGCGGCTCACAAAGCAGGTGCTGCAATGCTTACAGTCCGGGTAAACCCTTCCTGACTTCCCACTCACTCCTAAAGACTTTTCCTTCCCTCTTCATTTTATTCTATAGTTTATTGTGTGTGTTTAATTTAGTGTGTGTGCATGTAAGTGTGGAATGGATTATTTCTATGGACTATTAATCCCAAACATACCCAAGATGTTTCCAACCAAGCTATTCTATAAATAAGTTATAAATGCTGATTGGCACAAGCATGACCTGATAAGAAATAAAGGTCAGAACGTGAAAATTCAAGCTTATTGCATCTTCCAGGGATCATGGTCTCCTAGTAATACATACTATACGAGAAATGTTGTAAGAATAGGAAAGTCTGGTGATCTGTTCTCTGTGCCTACTCCGCAAGAAATGCGGCGTGAGGGAATAGAATGGAATACAAAGATTCTGTTTTGCAAAAGATTAGAAGTCTTATCTTTTCTATGTTTCAGATGTCTGACATACCGTACGACACTTTGGGAGAAATTCTGTTATTGTGTGAATACGAATGAATAACTAAGACATACGAGATTTGTACGTTATGGCTTGCAAACTAGTGACCTGTCACTGACCTACGAAAAATCCAAACAACATACTTATCAAAACATTACATAAAATTAAGAAAAATGATACTAATGGCTTGGAAATTATTATGTACATTAAATACAATGTGTGCCCGAGAGATAGCTGGGTAGTTTGACAACAAAATACTAACTGAAACTACTTCCCAGACCAGCTGATAAGATAACGTGACCTTTATACTGGGAACTAAATTATATACTAATAGTATTATAATGCTCTACCACCGCAAGACACATTATTGAATGTAATTAAATAAATATAACGTAGATAGGCACATACATACACAGGCCCAGATTGGCCTCAGGGCAGTTCGGGCAAATGCTCGGAGGGCCGGTCGGTTTAGAGGGCCTATGGGCCGGTCTAGCTAAATGACCGTCTAGCTAACAACGCCAACTGATTACATCGCCAAAAAAAATATGCAAAAGAAACTGAATTGTACCGCCATCTAGAAACGTTCTGTACAATTGGGGACAGTTTACTAAAAGGACAGGTCCCGATGTTTCATTTCCCACTCTTCTTACGTTTTATGACAAAATTTCGCCTGCGGCACTAGTCCTTTATCATGTGGTAACCTAGACATGTATCCAGATGCCTTAGAATTGAAATCAACCAAGTTCATCAATTCGCTCATTTTTGAAAAAAAAAGGCGCTATTTACCAGTTTCGTGTTAAGTAGGAGGCCGACGTCTCTATGAATGCTCGGGCCAGTTTGAGGTCCCAGTCCAGGCCTGTACATACATAATGGTATCCGTTATCACCAAATCATGTCGTCAGCATAATATACACAACATTTATGAAACGATAATATGGTAGCTGTGTACATTATTAATTAAAAAAATTCCTTTGGCACGCCACAGGCATAGGTAGATTTCAAGTGATTTATTAATTTTATTAATTTTAAGAGTACATCTGTACAATAAAAACAATCACAATATCATCAGCAAATAAACCAGCGAAGTGATGAAGTAGTATGGATGTAGTTTATTCTTTGATTATCGAAGTACCGTATGACGAAAAAATATTTGATTAAGTACTTCAATAATCAAAGGAAGTACCTAATCCAATAATCAAATTATTTTCATTCCACACATAATATGGATTGGTACCGGTACCTAAGCACTAAAAATTTGAAAAAACGATGTGAGTTCTTCTCGTATCGTGAAGCACATTTCTAAAACAACAAACACGCAAGTACCTATGCGGTAACTACTTAACTAGATCTTTCGATCGATCAGTGTAGTCCGAGGAATTGAGCTAGACAAAATCTGACTTTTGATCTGTATTCCTTATTTAATAACCTTTCATACGATACCAGACACAGACCCTCACAATCATTGGATCCCCTAAGAATGATTGTTTTTGAATTTAAAGCCTTAAAAAGTGAACCTTCCTCTTAATGGATTTCACCCAATCTCCTATCAGTTCATCTACCACTTACCAAAAATCTACCACCCAAGTTTCACGTTTCTGCGACGCATAGTTTGGCTGCAAACGTGCGCACAAGAAAAGGGACATATATATATATGGCTTATATATATAAACTTTTAAACCAAGGTCGGATTCGGGTTCTCCTGGTTCTAATTAGTGATACTGAGTAGAAATTTTTCAATTCTGCGACATCACGGGAAAAACGAATAGGTAGAGTTCCTTTTGGAAATCTACCTAATAACAATATTTATAAATGTGCAAATATTGAGGTAGCGTTTCTATTTGTACAAAACTGAAATATTTGGTGTAAATATTTTCTCGTGTTTGATCCACTTTCATGTGACCTCTTGTACGTATTTTACTTTTTGTTCTCAAACAGTTTGATCCAGATAATACAATTCAATCAGGCATAACATCATCCTATCAAGAAATATACAGGAACATGAGAGATCGGATCAGATAAGGAATGAAGTCAATAGAGAGGTGGTGCTGGGACTAGAGTGAAAGTGAATAAACATAAGACGGTTTGGGAATGTTAAAAAATAAATGATGAAAGGATGACTAAGAAGATATGGGTGAATGAAGAGATGAGAGGAAGTGTGGCCGTTCGAGACTTCCCTGGACCAACCATGTCGACCACATCCTCAAGGATGGACGCATTTTGAGTAAAAGAAATCAGAGTGTATGACAAACTGCATGAATGTAATGGAAGCAAGGAGTGTGTATAGATAAGGTGTTCTGTTGTATCTGCCTACCCCGCAAGAGATATGGTGTGCGAGACTCAGGAAACTAATGACAAGAATATCAGAATACCTGAGAAATACTGCCACAAAGTTTTGACTCAAAGTTAAATTTTAAACAATGGTCTGCCAAGTAGTATATACATACAGGGTGTCCCGTAAATCAACGTCATCCCGTAAAGGGGTGATAGACCAGCTCATAACCTACCAGAAAATCGAAATATGACCTTACTAAAAATCGCTCATTCTCGAGATATCGGCACTTTTTTGTTTTTCGTGAAATTCGACACCTTTGATCAGTTTTTCGATCGCCACGGTCACAAAATTCAATATTATGGGATTAAAATTTTTGATTCGTAATCCTGAATAATTCAGCTATTTGATTATAGTCCAAAATAAAACCTATTAATTCACAATTTTGAAAAAAATAACATCGTTTCCGCCTCTCGAGTTTTTTGTTTTTTATTACCAAAATTCGACTCCTTTACACTGTAAAAATTTAGTATGACATTAAGCTGGCAAATTATACTAAAAACTTCCTCATTTAGTGTAGTTTTTAAAAAGGTACAAAACTGGATATAGTTCCCTTTACAAAAAAAGATATTCCTGTTTACCTTCAAAAGGACCTCATTATAAAAAAAAATCAAATGCAGGGTTATAACTTCCTTATATCCAATATTTGGACAAGTGATAGAGGATGAAAAAATATGAAAAAAAGTTTAAAAAATGAATATCGAAAAATCAACTGTTTTGGAGTTATGGTCTTTTGAAAATTGAGGAGCATGAAAATTTCTCATTTGGGTTTTTTGACTATAACTCATAAACCACCAACTCGATTTTGACAAAATAAATTAAAAATCATTGTAAATAATGTAGGCTTGCAATAAAGTTCCTAATTTGCGGCCTTTTCTTTAAAAAAATGTGAAAATTCTGTTAAGAAACATGCATTTTTGTGAAATAATGATAATTTTTTACAGAATTTTCACTGGATTCTAAGGAAAAGGCCACAAATTAAGATCTTTATCGAAACCCTATTTTATTGACTACGATTTTTAGTTTGTTTTGTCAAAATCGTGTTAGAAGTTTGTGAGTTATTGTCAAAAAACACAAATGAGAAATTTTCATACTCCTCAATTTTCAAAAGACCATAACTCCAAAACAGTTGATTTTTCGACATTCATTTTTTAAACGTTTTTTCATATTTTTTCATCCTCTATCACTTGTCCAATTATTGGACATAAGGTAGCTATAACCCTGCATTTGATTTTTTTTATAATGAGGTCCTTTTGAAGTAAAACAGGAATATCTTTTTTTTTAAAGGGAACAATATCCGGTTTTGCACCTTTTTAAAAACTATACTAAATGAGGAAGTTTTTAATATAATATGCCAGCTTAATGTCATAGTAATTTTTTTCAGTGTGAAGGAGTCGAAATTTGCTAATAAAAAACAAAAAACTCGAGAGGCGGAAACGATGTTCTTATTTTCAAAATTGTGAATTAATAGGTTTTATTTTGGACTATAATCAAAAAGCTGAATTATTCAGGATTACGAATCAAAAATTTTAATCCCATAATATTGAATTTGGTGACCGTGGCGATCGAAAAACTGATCGAAGGTGTCGAATTTCACGAAAAACAAAAAAGTGCCGATATCTCGAGAATGGGCGATTTTTAGTAAGGTCATATTTCGATTTTCTGGTAGGTTATGAGCTGGTCTATCACCCCTTTACGGGATGACGTTGATTTACGGGACACCCTGTATAGTGAATGGCATATTTAAAAACAAATGACAAAGCACTCTTTAAGGTCAAACAAAAAGCCGAGATACGCACAGTTTTAATTGTTTACATTTTGTTGTCAAACGTGTCAATCAATATAGGTATTGTACCAATACAATAATTTATTTATTGACTAAAATATGAGAAACTGTTATACACTAATAAACCAAATGGTCGTGAGTTGATTGAACTCTAACTGATAAAGTAAACAAAAGAAATCTGTTATTGTGACAAGTGTTGGTAAATCTGGAACTTACAAATATAAATGCTAGTTCATAATTGATAGAACGTGAATAAGGTTCAAAATGCTGTCCTTTCGGTAAGGAAACAGGGGTATAGAGAGAGGAGAGTTGTACCAGTTTAGCGAGTACAGTCTTTCAAGAAAGAAATAGGTTTCGATGAGGACACTGCTCTTTCTAGACAGATTGTACGTTCCATGCTAATTCGTACTATAAATAGGTGGTTGTTAGTCTGGTTCGTAACACTCTCAACACCGTAAATACGGAACCCGCACCCGATGCTGACTTACTCCACTTCAAAACACAAGCTTTCTGTGAAGTGTGCAAAGATATATTTGGGTTTATTTAGTATAAACCCATTAAAAAAGCGTTAAAATTTAACATATGCGTATGGGCTAAACAATCAAATCTGCGATCTCTATAATGTTCTAAGTTGAATATAGAGGATTCTAATTTTAGAGGGAGTTCAGTAACATACTGGGAACATTTGCAACTTGTCTCCGAAAGCATTTCAGTGACTTTGATGTTGATCTGGTCGAAGCCACCGATAGTATAGTACAAGCCTACATCCTCGAATTCCATCACCACCATGATCGGTGACAAACACCTTGTCTCGGTGACAAACACTTGAACTACGGAATATTTTTTCCCATACATTTTCATGGTGTAATCATCGTCAAATGTCAGTTGGGCATGGCCTCTATGAACAATATGATGTTGGCCTCGATCTGATATCCAGATACAAATAAAGTATTTTCAAACGGTTGTCCTGTATCCTGGAGAGTCCATAGCAAAGACAATCCAATTCGAGACCCCACATGGGTAAATCAAATCCACTGATCAAAAGTTAAAACGCTGAGGTCATTGTATATGAAATACTAATACGTTTGTAAACGCAACAAGAAGATTTCTAAAATAAACACTACGTAATGTAACGTCATCCATTTGGAAAAATACCGTTATTTGAACTGTATACGTACATAATATCTATTACAAAGCAAATATAATAAAAACGACCATACATGTGTACATTTCAGAGATTTCTATATTGCAACTGGCAATCCCACATTGTGTATGGCAACAAAAATGAATGTTCTGAATTCAAAAATTGTTGCAGATCGTTTCATCTTATTTGCCAATCACCGGATGTTATCTGCAAGTGACGTTACACAATTGTATTGTTGGTAGCCCTGATTATCTAATCTTGTCATACGAGGCTGTCAAAGGTCCGCAATATTCTCACATTGTATCTTTTACAAGTAAGCTACAACCGAAAATATTACAGAGCAGCGTTAGAGAAATCATTTTAAAGGTAAGAAAGTTTTGCGAGTTGGAAAAAGAGAATAATGCTCCGATAATTTCTTTCAGCCGCCATTGCAAATTTGCAGAACAATGTTGCCAGTTTATTTTAACAATCCAAAAATTGGCACTTTTTTAAACAGCATTTCTAAAATTTAATTTGAAGGTAGCGAAAAAATGTAACTATACTTTGTTTCAAATAACTTGGCCACTGGTTACGTAGTAATTCTATAGAAAAAGTGTGACAAGTAAGTGAAACGCAATTTAGGTATATCTGATTATCACCACAAGCAACACTAAACTCAGTAATACCAATTTTGTTTCCACGAGTCTTGTTAGGGTGGATACATTATAAATCTCAGGACACTTTGATGTGTCAGTGACAAATTTTAATCTAAATGTTTTAAGAATATCTTATACTATCAAGTATAATATCGCATTTCATTGCTGGAATTTAGATAGAATTTAGTTAGAACGTATCATATAATAAATCGTGTGAATTCGTAAACAGAGCTATAACAAATTACTCATACAATAATTATATCGGTCTAATATTTGGTTATCCAGAATTTCAGTTGGAAAATTAATGCATCAATTGCACAAAAATTAAGGTCTAACAGGCATGTGCGTAGTTCACAGTGTTCCCAAACGATACTCGATACTTGTAAATGGAGAATCAAAATAGTAAGTGGTGGTAAAATAGGGAATTACCGAACAATATGTTCAACATTCACTATAGATGTAGTGTTATGTTAGACTGGAAAGAATGTGTCTACAATGCAAAGGGATGAAATTCGATGGGGTGATCGGAAAACAATACTATGCTATGCATTTCAAACATCCTAATAACACATTAACAGTTTTTTCACATAACAATACTGAAATGTGACTTACTCGCTCTTTTGTGTTGTTCTTTCCACATCCTTTTTAATAACAGCCAAGGAAGAATCCACTCTACTCAAGAAATCATCGAATGTTTTCTTTTCATCTGGACTACCTGGTGAGAACTCATAACTGTTTGATGCACTAGGAACTCCAGCTATAGAAGCTCTATGAGCCAGATTATTATTCATAGAACTATCTGAACTAGATGGACTAACATCTGGAGTTAAAAATCCAGAGTCTTTGGGGACCGGAATCATTAAAAATTCACGTAAAAACAAACTGTCACTCGCGAACAAACGATTCGCTCTTCTTATTTTCTCGGTCTGAAACAACAAAACGACGTAATTAATTATGTAATCCACGTACAATGATTCATAAACATGGTAATGAGATATAACAACAAGCACAATAGTAATAAAGAAAGGCGAATATGTAACAAAATAGTGAATGCACTTACTGTCACTCCATACTTCAAAGCAATTCCTTGTAGAGTTTCCCCTTTGAGAACCATGTGTTTTATTAGTTCTTCTTGTCGTTTCACATGATTGGAAGTACTGCCATATTTTTTTAATTGTCTTCCGGAATCGCGAATCGAAACTCTTTCGTCAAATAATCTCTCCTCCTCCATATTTGATAATGGATTCACAAATGAGTAAGGCATGAAAACATCTGTGTTTAGCACAGGCTGAGTCAACTCTGGTTTTGGTACTTGCCAACAAGCATATTGTGTAGTTGGTAATACATCGCTGGACTTTTCGATGATAATCATGGTATTGCCTGGGCAGCTCAGCGGGGAATGCGTAAGGGATATACATCGCATCTCTTCACTCTTTCACGATCTTATGGGATTTGTATGACAGACGCAAAAAATAGAATTACTGATTATGAAAATAATTCCGAAATCTTAACATTACAGTGAATATTAAGAACATAAATGTATTATTATGTTATCATGCAATATTTTTATTGGTGAATTAATATTTATTTATTTTTAAGAAACCAGATTTCGAGAAATATTATACAAGTCATTTACATTTTGCAAGCTGGCAATACAACGCCAATGCCGTTTGTAAAATGTTTGTAAACAACACGCGGCCATATTTTTTAATGTTTCTGTCGCGTCGCCTTTCCAAAATTTGTTTCGTGATCGGTATTATTACATTGTTTTGAACTAGGTTTGTGTAAAATATAAACTCCTTTTTTGTGTTTTTGCGAGACATATATGATTCGTCATTTCGGGATCCTGTGTTTGGGAGAAATATACGTACTCGTTTGTGTGTAAGAAATGAAGACTAATTCTATGATGGAGACTTGTTCTATATTCAATTATTGTCGAGACCAGAGACTCGTGTAACTTGTTTTGTGTTATAGTTTTGTGAGAAATATTCTGGATTTCACAAACTTTAGGTTCGGAAAAGCCATCTGTGACAAATTTTGTACGAGAAATGTTGACACGCGACTGCAATCTTTACTTACTGAAATTCCTCAATCAAAAAGTTGGTGAAACGCTCTGATAGACTCATTATTTCGTATTATTTTTGTTAATGGTTCTTTTGAACATCTTTTTTATATGTCTCTACGTAATGTTTATACAATATGTGTGTATTATTTACTTACAATAAATGCCAATGTCATACTACCTACTGCTGCATTTTAATTCTTTGGTTATTATACTTATTTCCAAAGGGTTAGTGCGCATTAATGATTAAATAGTTGTATTGTAGTGTAAAAATGGGATATATGGATATGTCCCGCTTTTGTATTAGAGTACAACTATTTTTAATCGCTAATGCGTATTGATCCATATTAAACCTCAGTAATCGATTTATCAAGGCGCCATTGTTTATGTGGGCATGAAATGAATGAGAGAGAAAGCTAGATGAGATCTGTCATTTTCGTGTTTGCATATATTTTCTATGAAGTTGGCATTCTTCTCTCGTTAGAGAGTATATGTGTTCTGTGGTTTAGCAATACGAGATAAACCGCGCGATTTTCACTCCGCTGAGACTGTCAATGGAAGTGGCACGAAGCGAAAATGAAAAACACAGAACACATATACGTGACATATACTCTCTAACGAGAAGACGACATCGGTCGGCCGATGATTCCGTGTTAATACACTACATTCCAGTTTTACAAACGTGTTACTTATGGGTCTTGATCGCATAAACCTGAAATTAACGATCATAACGTGCTCATATCTCAGGTTCTTATGCCCAATTTATGCCATAAAAGTAAGTTTTATAGAAAAATTAATTTGTCAGTAATGCCAACAAAAAAGGAAAGGTGGTATTTAATTTCTTTATTTTTATACATTCTTCTACCTATCTATGAAGCCAAATTCTTTGGTTCTGCTTTCAAAATAAATGCATGATCACATAAAAACAAACACACAATCACACGCTCGCGTGCACTCGCACGCACACACCAAAATCGTTTTGGAACATTAAGTTACCAGAAATGAATAAATAAATATAAATAACATGTATATTGAATGAATAATGAATGAAAAATTCCCTAGTGAACAAATGTCATGGCATCTCATTGCTTGTGATGTCAACATATTTCTGTATTTTTTTCTCTGCATCAGATGCAAATATATCCTTAAATAATAATTTTACTCAAATGGCGGGTTTATTGCCTTACGTAATTGTTGTCTACCAACCAACCACAAAGATGAGCATTTTTAAAATGTAGCAGGTACGTAAGGAATTAGTAATTTTCGAGCACTAAAAAAATGATTAATGAAGCAATTTAAAAAAAATCACATGCGCTAGTAATCGAGGTACAACTGTATATATGCTATCTCGTATCGATCAAATAATTCGAACAGTTGGTGCAAGAATATTTGTAATAAAAAAGTTGATAGCTACTGTGTGAACGGTGCTTATTAACGAGTAATTAAACTGATCCTTTTTGTGTAGCACGTTCGTATATTCCTTGTCATTCTATCGATTGACATAGGTTTATATACTTGGCGCATGCGCTGTTAGTAGTTTGCATATATCGAGGCGTTTTGTATTTTTTGTTTACTTTTTCATTGTCGGTTTCGCTTGGTGGCGGGAGGATCGTTCGTCGGATTGTATGAAGTTATAGTCCGGTATTATTATTATTGCGGGAGTTTGTCTAATCACAAGTTTTGGACATCTGTCACATTTTTGAGAAGTTTTTATGTGTGTACAATGTTGTGATGATTGTGTTTTGGTGTTTATGTGCTCATAATGATATTACAGTGCAAATATAAGTGTATTTTAATTCATACATTTTGAGAAAATGGTCACCGTCAGCGCCGCGACGAAGGGTAAGTTTTCGGTTTGCAAATTTTCAATGAAAACATATTCTTTTTAACACACTATTAAAACGTTACATTCTTTGGTAAACAATAAATAAACAGTTTCATATGATTTGTGCTAAATATTTTCGGTAATACATTTTGACACTATGAAGCATGCGCCTGTAAATTTGCACACACCCACCAGGCAGACCCATTTTGTATGGGAAAATTACAATAATTGGGTGTTGCAGATTGCCGGGATATCTTGCCAAATGTTCAAATAACTCTATTAGACATATTTGCCTTAGTACATTGTGTAATTAAATTAACAAACTACATATTTGTTACTTTGTTATTATTTTTTTGCACCGGATTAGGGGTGGGTCTTATCTGTATGAAATCATCCCCCACTCATGATAATATGACGTCCATACAATCCCCACGCATAACACACTACACAGATATTAATTTGTTAGTTTTCCTCATAAATACTATCCTAAATTTCGTATTTTATTCACCCTCCTATAATTTCCATAGGTCGAAAGCTACGCTGTCATGCCATTCTGGTATTTATGAACCAGCCCGTTGAATCGAACGTATTTGCGGGGTATTTTGATGTTGTCAATTACCAATATGTTGGAATTGAAAATGACATGGTTGACTGGAAGAATTGGGCACTATTTTGTAGGTACGATGCAATATGAAAAAAATGAAAGTGAACAAGTTGAGATGGTTGGGTCACGTGGAGAGAACGAACGATGAAAGGATAACAAGGAAAATTTACCTGGGTGAATGAAGTGGTGTAAGAAACACGGCCGTCCAAGAACCACATGGCTGGACCATGTTGACCAGATTCTCAAAGACGGACGTGTTTTGAGTAAAAGTAATCGTAGAATGTGTATGAGGAATTGCATGAATGTGACGGAAGCCCGAAGTGTGTGCTAGGATAGGAAAGTCTGGCGGTGCGTTCTCTCTGCCTACCCCGCAAGGGAGGTATGCTTGAACTCATGAAGTAACAAAATGGTTTAATTTAAAAAAAACTTGTTTGATAAACGTGAGTAAACTGTCCTTACATTGGTCCTTATACTTACGAGTTCAATTCAATTCAAATATACGAAAATAAGCCAAATTATAGGAGAAAAATATTTCTTCTCCAGTAGGTATTCTTAATTTAAAAAGCCACGCGCTACACTCCAGCTGAGGGGTAGTTACCCCCTGCTACCCCATTATTATAATTTAGGTAGGGCTGTCCAACGATGGCTTACATGCAGGGATGAAGAAATGGCGACCCGCGGGCCAAATCCGGCTCGCGATCGATATACCGGTGGTTTAAATAAATTTGGCCCTCGGAAAACAAAAGTCTACAGTTCATTTCATAGCTGATAGGGAGCAACGATGAAACTTCGTAAAAATAAACTGATAAACAATGTTTTTTATGAAAAGGTTCTGAGATTACGTACACAAACTCAAATACTTTCCTGCACACCTTGCACTAGGCTAAAAGCCTGTATCGCAAAATGTGGAATACCTCGCCGGCACCGGGGTTTAAAGTTGAACCTGGCACCCCCCGCTTGAGAGACTGTCGCCTCAACCTACTGTGCCAGCCATGTAGTCATTAATTAACTGAGTGTATTTTAAAAATTACATCAAGTACCTAGTTTTGAGGTAAATTTCAATATAGTAAATGGACAGTCAAAATATTGTCATTTATCGCACCGACCTATAGCATTTTATGGTTGCTCCCTCGCACTTACCCTTGGATGGTACAGGAACGCCAGTTTCTATTTCATCCAATATCTGTGCAAAGTAATACATTCTGAGGAGGGCTCAGGGATGTCCAGAAGGGCTCCCCCCAACAAACCCCTCCCCGATTTAAAACAACCGTCAACGTTGACAAATAGTCCTTATGTGCTAATACAATCTCTTATATACTATCTTACAGTTACGTATTTGCTACGTACTAGTGTTCTTGGAATATAAGACCTAGAGCATGTCGTAACAAAATTATTCTTTCTAATTACAATTACGTTCAATAAACCCTTATTGGCCCGCTTACATGTTGCACTTATTTCTTGATTGGCCCTTCACGAATTGTGTTTCCCCATCCCTGCGACTAGCACCTTTAAATCACTTGTAAGTAGGGTAGGTAGATAGATACTATTATCATTCATATACATTTGAATGTAGGTACACTGTGCAGTCAGCACGTACCAATTTATATTCGTAGTGCTGGAGTGTCATCGTCCTCGTTATTAACTCCACCAGCTGCCCCCCCCCCCCTCCCCCCGGGGGTGAGAGTTGACATAATTTAAGAACTTTTTAAAATTACTTGCAATGTTTAGGTATATCTGCATTAGGTACAGTTACCGGAGAAAATCCATAGGAATATTGCTCAACTTGAATAAATCCCAATAAAGACAAAAGCCCAAACTTTCTAGTATGTTGACTATTTTAGTGTCTGTCCATTTTAGATCCGCCTATTCAGGTATTTGTTTATTTTCTAATCTATGGTAGTTTCTAACACAATGAAGGTAGGTACTAGGTACTAATGATACAATTTATTTTATTTTCAAAATCCAGTTAGATTTGAGTTTTCGACCCTGGGGCATATTTTTAAAGGGATTTTGTCTTTTTTGGGATTTATTCGTTAGTTGAGCGATATTCTTATGGGTTTTTGTCCGGTTACGGAACTCGGCACCTCCCGCTTGGGAAACCAGCGCCAGCACTCCAATCAAGTACGCCAACCAATCCAACCATGTATTCAAATTATTCCTTTATGATTATGCGAATTCGATACACCTTTGTTGTATTGCATTGACTGCAAGTAACAGATGTTCCTTTGTCCTGTATAGATATCTATATTATTCATAGAATAATCCATCAATACCACGCACCTGTCGTTATATGCACCATGCAGTTCAAGTGCCAGCTGCTGTCTTGTGCTATTCACTGTTGCATTCGTCTCGCCTTGCAACACTTGCAACTCGCACCGCATTGCAATATACTCAGTCGTACTGGTGTCCGGTAATTTCGTCTAAAATCAATTCGTCTAAAATTAATTAGTCTAAAATCAATTAGTCTAAAATCAATTATCAATTTGTCTAATTATCAATTCGACGGTTTCAGACGGATTGATTTTAGACGAATTGATAATGAGACGAATTGATAATTAGACGAATTGATAATTAGACAAATTGATAATTAGACGAATTGATTTTAGACGAATTGATAATTAGACGAATTGATAATTAGACAAATTGATAATTAGACGAATTGATTTAAGACGAATTGATAATTAAACTAATTGATAATTAGACGAATTGATTTTAGACCAATTGATAATTAGACGAATTTATTTAAGACGAATTGATAATTAGACGAATTGATAATTAGACAAATTGATAATTAGACAAATTGATAATTAGACGAATTGATTTAAGACGAATTGATAATTAGACGAATTGATAATTAGACGAATTGATTTTAGACAAATTGATTTTAGACGAATTGATTTTAGACGAATTGATAATTAGACAAATTGATAATTAGACAAATTGATTTTAGACCAATTGATTTTAGACGAATTGATTTAAGACGAACTTTCCGTAAACCCTCGTACTATAATATAAGTCAAGTGGACGAGACACAAAAAGATCCAACCTGAATGCGTTTTTTTTACGAAGTTCTCCTTTTGAAACTGTGTTATTGTGTCGATGTAAATAAACCCTAAATTATCATAAATTGACTACTGTTTGTCGTATGTTTCCAAACTGTTTACAATAGGTTACTTTACAATGTATTTTTAATACGCGGAGGCAGGACTTACCAACACACATCAGCCAGAATAGTCTACCTATTCATTCATGATTGATATACATATTTATTTATTTGATCTTTAAGTGAACAAGAAATACATATAAACATAAAAATGGACATAGTACAGATTTTAAATCGTTGTTCACTAAGGCAAACTTATCGCAGAACTGCGATTTCTTCCAGTTAACCCCAGGGAAAAAAAATGAATAAAAATGTGTAGAAAATGTATAGGTACATACATATGTGAGAAAAATAAAAACTGAATAAAAATAAGAAACAGAATGCATACACGCATAAAAACATACATATATGAGTAAATACTGGGAAACATTCTCCATTCCAGATATCACGGATATCAAAGGATTAGACTCAGATGCGTGGGACCTAAAATACAAGCATTGTGCCTGAAATATCAGTATTTAGAAATGTTCTTACACATTGCATTGTAGATAGTACACTTTTTTCTAATCTATAATGCCGTACTTGATATTTTTTTATTAAAGTTGAGAGTTGAAGAATGGAGATTAAAAAGCAAAAACATTTATTCAGCCAATATTAAAATTTATTAATTCGTCCCTTCATCTGCAGTAATCAGTATGATTGTCTTTTTTTTTACTTTTTTGGAACAATTTTCCTAATTACTTCGGTATTTAGACACAATCTCATAAAGCACTTATAACTATTAGGTACTCGTAAAAACAAATGACTAGAGCGTTTTAAGATGCTATTACTCATTTGTTCATAACGTAGTAATGAAATGTTAATGAATCAATGTACATACCGTCTTATATCTACTGCTTACGAAAACTTAATGAAAATATTAATAGACTTATCATTTTTCGCACGATTTAGAAATTTCAATGCTCTATAGTCTATAGTTGCGATGATTTAGTATTATCCATTTGCACCTAGGTAGTTGTTACTTTATAAATTGCTGTTGAGTAAAACACATTTTAACGAATCATTGTTTTAAAAGCAAGTAAATTACTACCGTTTCTTACTCATTATGGTGCATTATGTACAACGTTGAAAATTATCTCTTTTCGTCTATATTTTGATCACGATTATAATATTGGATGTTTTTGAGAGAAGCCGTTTAATGGTTCATCCATCTCAAGGGCGCTACGAAGAGCGACGTCCTCAGCTTGCTCCTAAGTGTGGTGATGGTCTGGTCCACACGAAAATCTGTTTCACATGACAAGGCAAGCTACACTAATAGCTTTCTCGTAAAAGCAGGACTTATTAGCCCTCTGGTAGCCGGACGTAGAAGTGTTCTGAAGACAGTGTCTGATGACACAGTTTAAAGAGTGTCAATTGTTGTTTCAAAGCTTCGTAGATGTATCATGATGTATTTTTGCGTATACGAACGATCGTTTTTATCATCACATGTTCCTCTTCTTGTCAGCCCTCTCTGGATTCAGTTGACTTGACGCCCACATATTTAACGAAGTCATTTCTCCATCGTAGTGCAGATCTTCCTAAATCCCTGTAGTTGTTCTCGGTTTCCAGGTTAAGAGTGTTAAGACCCTCTTTGACCATTTGTAATTAGTACATGTCAACTTGTATTTACGATTAGTTAATAAATGGTACTTAGATGAAATGGACCAAATGGGACGATTTGTCTCACAGAACTTTACCTTAGTAAAAGGAGATGAAGACTTTGTATATCGTGTGCCTAAATTTGATTAAAATATTTATATCAAAAAGTAACGTGTAGTTTTGCTAATCACAATAATTATTTTTCCTTGTCTCTTAATTAATTAGCGGTGTTTTTATTATCCACGTAACAAATGGATTGTTAATTATGATTTTACGTGCAGTTTATGTTACATTTACCATTTACGAGTGTGGTTTTTAATATTATCATGCATACGTACTATTCAGTATACCAGTATATAAATACACCTTCCTCCACTACCTAATTCATATTATCAACAAAAACCACATTGTTTATATTTCTATAATATCTTCATTATATACCACGCAACTATTGTATTGTTTCTTTGCAATTAGAGAAGATTTTTCATTAGGTACAAGTGCCTAAGTCATATTAATACTTACAGATTTTTCTCAACAGAAGCGAGAGGTATGCGAAGTGCAGATCAAACCAAACCTTTAGCAGTTTAAGCAGATGGTGTATATCTCAAAATATAAGTCCATTGAGTTGTAAACTCCACACTACAATCGTATTTACACAAAGGTGTGTGCCTTTGCCTTATGTAATTTTAAACCGCTTGGTGTATTATAAATTCAGGATCATACGGCTATATGTTTACCATGAACTCTAATGTGCACCTGAGAGGACACCAGCCGGAACTGACAACGGCAAGATTCACATCCAACCCACGGAAACACTTCTTGACCGATAGAGCTGTCAGTGCTTGGAATCAGTTGCCGGAGACAGTTGTACTTGCTCCTACCACCAACACTTTCAAGAATAGACTAGATAATATAAATACAACTTAACTGAGACTTGAGAAGATGAGAAGCTGCCTGCCCAATACCTAATAATATTATATGATAAAATGTAGGTCTGAGAGATGGCTGCGTATTTGTAGGTACCTCGTATTTTTCTGCACCACTTTGAGTACTTTTGTAGATAAGCGTTTCTTCGATTATAGGTGCTCCTTATCTAACGCAGGATATTGCGGTATACCTATACTATACCTTAGCAGCATACCGATATTGGAATGCGGGACGGATTATTTATTTTACTTCATATTTACATACGTGTTTATTATTTTTCTTATTTTGCAATAAGTGCAACATTTAAAATATAATACATACCTCCTTATTAGCATAACCACATTTCTAAGTAAATTACCACTTATCAGTATAGGTAACATTATTATAATCACGACTTATTGCAATTTACGAGTTGTTTATGAATCATTGCGGCCTCGCCGTGATTAGAAATGAGCTGATTATATGATTTTTTAAAATAATCTAATACATATATCGTGCATATATCCGTCTCTAGTTTCCTCACTGTTTTGCGAATAAGAGAACGAATCTGATTTTGATGTTGTGCCTAGATGAAGTTTTAATATTATAAGACGACTATTACAGTACGTTGAGAATTTTCTCAACGAAAGGCGGCAGATATCAACATTCACATTGTGGTGGAATGGGTGAACGTTGCCCTGGGCATAAAGTGATCACTTAAGCCAGCCAAAGCCGACTCGTAAGCGTCGGAAAATCCATCCTGCTCCCCTCCCCAAGGGAGTTCGCATAAGTTATTATGTGAATGTTGATATCTGCCGCCTTTCGTTGAGAAAATTCTCAACATATGCCATCTGCGAGATGCAGACATGAAAAGCCAGTAATACCTAAATGATTTAGGTATCTTCCTCTCATATTAGAGTACGTGCACTACTTTGGGAATTAAACACAGTGAGCTTTATGTTATCTTTTTATTTATCTTCATAAAAATATATCCCCGAAGAAAGGCGATAATTCCACTCCCCGAAGAAGGGGGTAGGGAAGAAAAATAGTACACATCTAATGGCGGTATCTAGCTCCCAGCTATACGGAATACTGTCTGGAAAATAGGAAAAACCCAAACAATACCATTCATCGGCGTTACTCATCTATGTACTTAAATGTATTATGTAGCTAGATACTCGTAGGTAGTTGAATGTGAAATGAATCAGTGAGTGCTTGAAGTACGTAAAATGTTGCAAAACTGAAATATGTATTCTAGTATGAGAGGACATAAAAAAGTCGATACTTGTGTATGTATGTGTATTCAGCACTATTCACTATAGGATATTTTATTTATTTACACATGTAGGTACGGCAAAAGCTTTTAACAACAATATGTATGCCAACTAGGATTCACTCGATCTTGTAAATATTTTGATTGATTTGTTGATTCCTCAAATCTCTTAACAACACAATGGAAACAAATTCCAACCCATCAGAATGAACACCCTTTTCTGGAATATTGAGGCTAAGAGACTTCTCCACTCTGCTTTTGTACAGGACTTCTCGTATGGAAGAAAAACTCGTAAATAGTGCCGCAGGCGGAATTTTTTTGAGATTGAGCAAAGAAAGTCGTGGTGTAAACAGATTTGTTTTCTATAAAAAGAAATATAAATCCATCAAAAAACGTAGCGACACAGGCGAATTTTGTGATGAAACAGTTTAATTTTTAATGAGATTTAACGGATTTTCATAATATATAGGTCGGGAGGGGTCTGCCTGGTGATAGTTAAGCCACTCTGTCTCACCGCCCAGTCTGACCCGGAGATATACGATGCTAACCCGGAGCTCGGAGAACACCACTCAAACCCGTGGACTCCGGGTCAAACCCGGAGAGGTGGCAGCCCTAATGGTACCTACCCCTATTATTCTGTGACCATGATGTTCAAATCTTGCTAGCATAGAGATTGTTTGAACTAATCAGGGGTTTTGCTTGTCATAGAATCATTGGTATATTGATGAATCCTTGAATATTTTAGGCAGAAGGAAGTGTTTTGATGGAAGCTGAATACAAAACGAGAGAGAATGTATTAATATGCAACAGAAGTACATTTCTATATTACGAAGTTAGCAAAATCCGAATGTATTATCTACCTTTATTAATAAAATATACAAAAATTCAAACCCTACCTTATAAATAAATTATTACTAGGTAGATGATATTTCTATGATAAAGGTTCACCTGTCTATAACGTAAAGGAACCTGTCTTAATATTAAAAAGGGGAATGGACCGGGAAGTAATATTACTGAATGGAATATCTTAACAGTAATCAAATAAAGATCGTGTGGTGTGATGTGAATACATTACTAGAAATGATTGAAAGCACAATGAATGTATGTTTATACCTACCTACTTAATATTATATGAATGTATATCTATTATCTAGTCGAGTAGTGTTGTCTGTGAAAAATAGAGAAATGAAATATAAGAATTTCATTTCAAAATACAAAAACATAATATGCTTTCTCGACGTGAGGAACGAGAGACCTGGAATTCATGGTTTTTGGTTGTTCATCGCTATACTTGACAAGGTGAACCGAAAGGAGGATGCTCATTTAGTATGGAATAAAACCCAGGCCCGGCGCAAACGAAATGCAACCCAAATGATTGTTAAAAATGAGTAATTAAATACTGCATTGGGGGCATCATCGAAATCAATGGCTAAATGTGTGCAATACCTATTGGAAGTTTTACAAAGGTCACATGAATATATTAGTAAAAGGAGCATTATACAGTTACAATTGCGGTTTACGATGAGTATAAGGTAGCCCGTCTAGAAATTGCACTTCCTTTTTCTCATATGTGGTAAAAAAAAAATACTTCACGATAAGTTTTTAAGTTTTGTAAGGGGCAACTCTACAATATGCATAGAGCTAACTACACAAGCGTATTATGAGATGGTAGACTCGTGTAAGAATGCTAAAAGCTGCGGGCAGATCACAAGGAGGTCTTATTATAATAAACATAATGACTGTGGCGGATATAAAGTACATCGGCCATGGCGGCACCAGCTAGACACAAAATACTCGAGAGATAGAGCGAGTACTCGTATACTGCAAGGACTAGTTGAAAACAACACACTATGTACCTAATGTATAATTAGTCTCGCGTCTTCTTATCTCGTGTTCCATTCATGTTCATGTTTAAGAGCTTGCCACTGTTTAATTGCTGAACATTTTACAGTAGATACCTCCCAAGTCCCAGTATACTTAAGACTAATTATTTTCCGTGGCTACAATAGTAACTCATACGGTTGTATCATACTCTATGAAGCAGTTTTCTTTTACTAATATGGATTACATCAAATATCCCGAAATGTCATAGAATAAACGCATATTTACATACATAGGTACACTCCAGTCGCTGGTTTTAGAACAGATTAATAATATGCTGCATTGAAGGAAAATGCCGCGGGCTTAAGGCCCTCCATATCCCAGGGTAGCTCAGGTGCGTTAATAGGCGACCTCTTTACCCGCACTTTCAGGCAAATCTTATTAAGAGGTGGGCCCAGAGTTAGCCTTAAGGGAGCCCCCCGGCAAACCCCACCCCTATATTAGATTCCTTCAGTGTCCTTATCCAAGGAGGTTGCAATTCACACTTGCAGATAAGAGACTTAAATACTAATTCATCCTTACTGGATTACGCCATACTAAGTTCCTAACTACGAAATAATTCTCTCTAGTAGGTGTGTTTTGTACTATACCCATTCACCTGGAATATGGTACCTGCTCTCCTTATATGGGGCAGCGGCTATATATTTATTTTCCCTGTTTTAATAAAACACATAAATAGGTTACCTAGTTTAATCCTCGCTTCTTTTCAGAAAGCCCCTTCTTTCTACCTACTTGTATTTCTCTTCTCCCACATTTACTTCCTTTCACGTTATTACTGTTATTATTTTCTTTCAGTCGGTATAACGTTTCTTTTTTTTTCAGTTCAAAGCGAACTCTCGTATCGCAAATGTTTTCAGGTCGTTCGAGTATGTTATTCGTGTTTGATAATAATATGGCTAGATGAAATACTATTTTGTTTCAGGTGCATACATACATTATTAACCCACCGTATATAAATTCGTGTGTGTTTTGTTTTATCTGGGGTAAATTTTCTCTATTTATGGTTTGTGTTCTTTTTTTAAACATATTGGAAATGAGATCATTTATTTTATTTGATTCAGGAGTGCGTTCTAATCAGGAAGTCCCTTCTCGAATTCAGTTATAAATAATTTGTCTACTCTATGCCTGAACGCATTTTTGTCATTTTAAATTATGTATTTGGCTTCTGTTTAGAAGAAGACGTTGGTCTTGTCAGTTCTATGGTTGCAGATGAGATGTTGAAATTCCGAAAGATTCTCTGTAGTTATTATTGAAGAAAGAACAAAGTCGAAAGCCTATCTGTAATTATACTCGTACCACGTACCGTATTCGACCGTCATAAAGTTATACTTCTGTGGGTGTATTTGCAGGAAAATTTGTAGGTTGTCTAAAAACTGATTTGACGTCGTTAATCTAACGAATGAATAGAATGTAAAGATTTGTATATCGCAGATGCGAATGTTAACTTTTGACATTCCAAAATTAATGCGGATATAGGCATCACTGACAGTTACAGTGTTACAGCGAATTCCCGATCATTATTTATAATGCCCATTATCCATTGAGATTGGTTTAAGACAAGCAATCCATGTGAAGTATTATGGGTGAAGGAGGAAGCTTGCAATCTCAGAGTGTCAATTTCGCTAACTGCATAATAATATCAATATCCTTCGTTATGTACAAATATAACTACAAGTAGGTAACAAATATATACATGCATGTGTTATTAAATTATTATTTACTGAGCGTGCTGGCCAAACTTAATTAGCATATTACACGCAGCACCACGTACTCTGCCTATTTTTACACCCAACCCTCTAAACTAAACGAATTCATTAAATAGCTGGGTGGCTATTTAATTTATGTTATGTTTATTGCTGTGGGATATTTACTACGCAATATTTGACATTTGGCATTATTTTTAGATCTACTGGGTACTTCGCCTTTCAACGTCTCTTAAAAGAACGCTGGGAGATTACAAAGTCTAGCCACTTCCAGTGGTCTTATGCATCACGTGCTACCTCTTCCCATTTCAATATATGAACTCCCGCGACTATGCACTTGAAGGCTTCAGGCTTTTCCACCAGCTTTTTCCACCAGCGAACGTATTACAGTTCCTCCCAGTGCGTGTATCTGGAACTGGATCTTCAGTTTAGAAATAATTCCAGGTACACCATACAATACTCTGATATGACTGTCTTCTGTGTCATTTAAAACTATCATCTTACTACTACCTACTTGGTGGTTATGCGACTTACTTATTAACGGCTAATTTCAGGAAATTTCAGGTTTTTCCGATTTTTTTGTATGGTATCTTGTATAAATTTTCAATTCTATCTCATCACATGGAATTTCTTGTACGCTAGACAAAATTATGATGCGGTTAAATTTTAAGTTAGTTATTGCTGCGACCTCTCGTAATATTACAAAAAAAAATATAAACAGGGGAAAAGAGGTGTCTTCGTATACCTACAGCGTTGGTGATTCCAAGAAGCAATGTCTTGGATTGTTCCATAACACCTGCAGAATCAATAAATTAAAAAAATATCCATATACGCTGTAACATTCCTTCGAAAATCTTAAGTTTTAAGAACACTGTGGTTTCTTAATGTTATATATTATGTGTAGATTTTGCGAATCCTCGCGGTAAACAATCAAAGCTGTGGTTCAATTTATAGTTCTATGTTAAAACCTAAATGATCGGTATCAAAATTATAAACACTATTGAATATTTCCAACTGTGGGTCTATTTAAATAATTTCTACTCATCGAATTCCGCGGTTAACGTTATTATCTAATTAATGGGTCTTAGGTAATATTATGATATACTTGCGGTGATTTCTCGATACTTATAGATTGTATGATCTAGGCATAGTTTTTATATGTCTCAGTACCTGGCCACCTACTGAGTGAACGTATTATTCACATCAGGTGTATTATTATATAAATACAATGCGAGCCATGGATTAGTATACTCACTGTCTCTTGTCACATCCGCCATAGTCACTCGGAATGTCATAGTAATCAGGGTTATTCTCTGACAAACGTTGACGCATACCAAATTTTACTTTCGGCACTCGGCAGGTCATTTACTACTGAATTACGCAAGTTTGCAAGACAAATTACATGCAGATTTCAGGAGCTGTCGATTTGGTGATAATTTTTGATATTACCCGTTTATCATGGTGTTTGATTGATTTGTTTAATTGACATCGCTGTACCAAATACATTTAATATTCAAACAACCGTCGCAGAAAAAAATCGTAAATATACAGAATTAGCAGGTGAAATAAAAAATATTTGGCATTCTAGGTCGGTATATACAGGGTGTTTCCTTCCGTGTGTAAAATCTCTTGAAGGGTGATAGAGGATGAAAAAATAAGCAAAAAAAGTTAAATAAATGTATGTCCGAAAATCAACCGTTTTGGAGTTATGGCCTTTTGAAAATTTAAGAGTATGAAAATTTCTCATTTTGGTTTTTTGACAATAACTCAAAAACTACTGACTGGATTTTGATAAAATAAAACAAAAATCATAAAAAACATTATAGGTTTTCGATCTGTGTCTCAATTTCTGGATTTTGCTTCATAAAATAGTGAGATTTTTGCACCCAAACTTTATTTTTACAGAAAAAATGAATATTTTTCCAATAAATATCAAATTTATAAAAAATTGCCGCATTAAGTATCCTTTTCTACATTTTACAATAAAGCCTTAATAAGTTCTCAATAACTTGAGTTTAAAAAATTACAATATTTCCTAACGGTGGGACCACAGCATCCGATCCAATGATGTCCAAACGTATGTAAAAGAAGGTTAAAGTAATACCACTGAGCGATTAGTTTCAGATAGTATACGTCTTGGCTACCTTAACCTACTTGTTAATACGTTTGGACATCATTGGATCGGATGCTGTGGTCCCACCGTCAGGAAATATTGTAATTTTTTAAACTCAAGTTATTGAGAACTTATTAAGGCTTTATTGTAAAATGTAAAAAAGGATACTTAATGGGGCAATTTTTTTAGAAATTAGATGTTTTTTGGAAAAAATATTCATTTTTTTCGTAAAAATAAAGTTTGGGTGCTAAAATTTCACTATTTTATGAAGCAAAATCCAGAAATTGAGACATAGATCGAAAACCTATAATGTTTTTTATGATTTTTGTTTTATTTTATCAAAATCCAGTCAGTAGTTTTTGAGTTATTGTCAAAAAACCAAAATGAGAAATTTTCTTACTCTTAAATTTTCAAAAGGCCATAACTCCAAAACGGTTGATTTTCGGACATACATTCATTAAACTTTTTTTGCTTATTTTTTCATCCTCTATCACCCCTCAAGAGATTTTACACACGGAAGGAAACACCCTGTATAATCCCATTAGTATTATCAGCTACAGGTATAATACCAAAATCGCTAATAAACAATTTAAAAAAATTAGATTTACCGGAAAATTTATACATAAATATGCAAAAATCGGTCATTATTAATACTTGCAATATTGTAAGACGATTCCTAAATACTGATATTTCAGGCACAATGCTTGTATTTTAGGCCCCGCGTTGAGCCTAATCCTGTGATATCCGTGATATCTGGATAGGTGAATTTTTCCCAGTATTAGGCTGATGAGTTTATATGTGAATCATGAATGATAATATGTAGACTCTTCTGGCTGACAATACTGAGAAGTGTGTTGGCAAAGTCATGCCTCCGCGTATTAGTATAAAATGGACTATATTATTTCATTTGAGAGGTTTACGACAATCTGCGATTTCATCCAGCTAACCATCAACTGTTAGATTATTATAAACTAAGTAAATACATTTCATCGTTACTCCGTGGATAACCAATGCATTTTACGATGATTTAATGATAGTAATAGTAATTCGTTTGGTAATACAGTAATCGCCTTAATATAATTATTACAGTTTAGGTTGTTCGTACGAACACTGCATAAAAACGATGTAATAATATTATGGTTTTATAAATCTCTACATGCGTAAACAGCTAATCATATAATTCATTCATAAACATACGAGAGAAACGTGAGATACAGAACTGAAAATTTTCAGAAAAAAAGCAGACAACTTTTCATAAACATCACATTGGTTGTGCTGTTGAATACTTTACTATACATTAGGGATATACTCGAGCAGTACAACTTTTTGATTCCATTGAAAACATTTTCTAGTTTCCCAACTTCAAGATAAGATCGCCTACTCCGTAAAGTTTCTTTTGTTGGTTCCTGAAAGGATCTGCCCGCAGGCTACGTGTTATTGTAATGTGATGATGTATCCATCACAAGCTGTCTAACTTTTGTATCTTGTCGAAATTTTATCGAATAATGCTTCAGTACGTACAATAGAGAATATAGATACTGCCTTAGCAAAGCATAGCGTAAATGTTTGTAGCAGACTTTTATCCTATATCATATTATAACGCAAATCCAATCGTTTTATCAATACACTCGTATGAGAACTGGTGCATACGCGAATATAACTTTTATTTTGACACCAAGTGATCCAAAAATCCTACCTTTACTTCACATCTTTCCGAAGATTTTGAAATTTAAATCACTGGCAAGAGAGCGCATCTTTGCAGAAAACCTTTCTAAACCTTGTAAATCCCAGTGATCTTTAAGAGATCTTTAAAAGAAAAAAAAGTTAATCTTAATGTATATCGATGATGCGGAGTCATAAAGTATTTGTTGTTGCACCAGATTTTTTTATTATAAAAAAGGACTTTGGCTTGTGTATACAAACCCAAATGATTTCCTTCACACACAGTAAGGTAAAAACTTGTATCGTAAAGTGCAGAATACCTATATCATCAGTGCCAGGATTCGAACTCGGCACCTCCCGCTTGGGAAACCGAGCTTCAACCATGTACGTTGTACACTTTTAACAGTGGCTATCATTATTCATATGCAAGAAGAAACTAGTCTCTCCGGACCCTTTAGCTCTGCTTCGCTTCTAGCAATGAAGTCTAAGGAATCATATCGCGTGACCGCGGGTTTTCTGAAGAAGTTCGACTTAAAACTTTAACAGATTTGAACTTCTGAATCTCATGTTATCGTTGTCTTAGATGTGTACTGGTACAAATCACCCAATTAGGGTGGACTGCCAGCTGCCTAAAACAAAAAAAAAAATAGGTAGTCTGAACGTTTAGGATATGCATTGGCCTTTGTGGCTGTAACCTTCAACAACTTCAAACCTGTTGTTCGTGACAATTCGTTTTATCATTATTTCTCTGACTCTTAAAAATCGTGCCCACAATGATACTAAAGTAATTACATCTGCCACATTTTCGTAGAGCACTTATCTAATTGACGACACATGATAGACAAATCGTGCCTCTAGTATCACATATCCGTATTCTGATTTATTATACTCGTAATACGCCGTATCCGTAAACTGGTTAATTCATTCAGTATTATTTCAAAGTTTAACAACCTGTGGTTAAGAGTATGCATACCGAGATTTCAAAAATTTCTAAAAACGGGAGACCTTATATCTCGACAACCGTTACTAAACATGCTTTGGAACAAAATAGAGAAGATACATTGAACCTTTATCTAGGGAATAACCGTAAAAGATTTTTTATATCTTATAGGTATAGATTTCTCAAAAAAATGTGAAAAAACCTCTGATCTTTTTTCCGAAAAACGAAAACTCGTTTCCCGAAAGTCGCGGAGATTTTTTTTGTACTTTTAATATGCATTAAAATCTAGGGAATAACCGTAAAAGTTTTTTGATAGACGCAAAATTAACCCCAAAAAAATGGAAAAAACGCTATTTTTACCATTTTGTCATGCGATTGTTCACGCGATTTTGAACCTTAATGCCGTGAGAGAAGACCGTGACGTCATTCTTGGTGCCAAGCCCTAAGATTTGAGTCATCATCATGTGATATATTATTATCTACCGCATTTCATAATAAGCTATACATTATACGTGTGTATGTATTGTACATATAATGAAAGGTGGTTTCCGAATACTTGTACATCAATTCGATTCACGATATTATTATCGTTTTTGTTATGTAAATGTGTAGGTGACCAAGCTGTCCTCAAAGACGACGCGCCAGAATACATCATTAGCTGTAAGAAATTTCTCTTATTAGGTGTAAGTACTTAGGAATAATTTATACTGTTTAGGAAGACGCTTATATTAAGTACGAGAGCTTTTACGTATATTTATTGTACCGAAGAGCTTTTAAAGATGAACGTAATAATGATTATAATTGTTAATGGGAGCTTAGTGGGATGCTTAATTTAATGTAACACTTATTACGAATTTATGTAAATTCATAGCTTCTTTTCCCGGCGTAGTCCAGGAAAATTAATGGTTGGCATACTTCTACTCTACCTCATTAGGTCTTCTTTCTTAAGCCATCTCTCCACTGCTGGATATAGGCCTCTTCCATTTGCTCCCATTTTTCTCTATCTTGAGCTTTGCGAATCCATCTTCTACCCGCGACTGGGATAATATCGTCGGTCCATCTGTTCTGTAGCTGATCTACTTCTGCAGAACTCTGATAAATGTAGAGTACTTACTTTAAACATACATTTTCCGAACGAAGAAGTGTTCGTAACAAGACGCCCTTTTAAATAAATCAAAATCTTTGGGAGATGCATAAAACTGTACCTGTTTCATTTTAATAATTTGGTGTTAGGCTATACTATACGTACTTATTTGCCTATGTTGTTGATTTGTTAAACTTGTATTGAAGTTATGATAACTACACTGTAATCCGCGTCGCCCGAAAATCGGATGGAATACCAGAATAAGTACAATATCTATAGACAGTACAATAATTTTATATTCATTTGGTTGTGGTATAAAAACATAACAAAGAAATGCGTGGAATAAAGCGGAATGTTTTTGTTCCTGAGGGATACTACAATGTTGCTTATAATGTGTTATGTGTATGGAAGAGAATTCTCACTATGCGATGATGATACGATGAGTCATTGACCGAGAATTTTTCAAAGAAACCAACAGGATGCTTATTGCTTAGTTCCTTTAGCACACTTCATAATAAATATATACAAATCATCATCTTTATTTTGATTTGTGTATTTTATTTACTTTCATTCATCTCTGGCAAATTCGCTTTCGCTTCGTATATATTAACTAATAATAATGTTGGATAACAAGTAGTTATCTCAAACAACAGATATACAGCGAAGGATGGACTTTCCAACAGACTCATGACTGATCGTCGGCTGGTTACACATGTGATCACATTATTTATTTTATGTAACAACTTCGTACATTCTACGTGTAGCAGTTAAATAGGTAACAACTAAGGTATCTCAGCAGAGATACAGCGAAAGAATGGTTACCCAGCTTTATTATTTTCGTATCAACATACATACGTGCATACTTTTCAGTGCTCTGTACGGGCTCATAAATATAATATTTAAATATCTCTACGTAATTGCGTAAAATATTTCCGCAAAATATTAAACATTCCTGCAGTTTACACGGAAGAATGTGTCGTAATGGGGCGTGAGGATACAAAATAATATCTGGGTACTTGTACTGGGTACAGGAAATTCAGAGGTAAAGAATGTTATGTTAAAATTAGAATTCAATTGAGATAAGACAGCCTATTTCACATATCAAAAGTTTTGTTGCAAATCAGCCGAATCCTTATCTTACATTGCCATAGTTGTTGTCTGAAGAAGTTCATACTAAATGATCTATCGCATTCATTTCTGCGACTATGTATTATATTTTAACTTTGAATATGTATCTATTTTTTATTTCAATTTTTATATTTCCTAGGGAACATACTCGTATTACCTAATACGGAATCGGAGTTGATACGACGTAGACCATCCTCCTATGTCCTTAGTCCTTATCCTTTGAAACAAAATGACGCTAAAAAAGGACTTAAAATATCCTACGTTGTATTAGTTTTAATGTTATTTATAACGAGTCGATGTACTAAAAATGTCATTTGCGACAATACTCGTAAAACGAGTCGTTAAAATGTCCTTTACGATTCTTTATGCATGTTTCGTCAACAGCTGTGCCCTATTTTCCGACAACATTAGCCATGTATGTCAAAATATAACTAGAGACCCCCAATACGAATCGCACTAACTGGAAAATTGTTTGAAAAGGAACGAACAGAAAAGATACTATTTAGCAGAAACAAAACCAAACACATATTTGCACACTTAGCTGTAAATTAGAAAAACTTATGACTGTCTTTTTTTCTGCTGTATGTCACATACATTTCGTATGCTTTCAACTATCTCCTACCCATTTATTGATTATTAGTGTTTTTAAATTAATTATTAGTATTTTATTTTTAACAAATTTGCATCCATCATTGGCTGTTCATAGTTATATAACTGTTTTTTTATTCGTTTTTGACATATTTTTTCCTGATTATTTATACTCTTCCCGTGTTAAACATTTATTCATTTATTTATTCATTTATTCATTTATTCATTAATATACGATCATGTAGATCATTTACATATTACAATATTATATTTAAATACAATAACCTACAAAAACAAAAATTATGTACTAAGCAACATACCCACAACAAATTGTAACATTTTATTTACTTAACAATAACAAACTAACAAAATAACAAAATACAGGCTCACACAGAGCAGTAACGGACTGACATCAATTCGCACTATTGTCTATTTTTTTATTTTAATCAAGATCTCATTCAGATTTAACACATCTACATGAGGGGCTGTAGCGAACCAAAATGTTGAGACATTCTCATCCTGTATACATTGAGGCTTACGCCGAAAATATCTACTATTTCAGTATGATTATTTCCCGCTCGCTGTAATCTTACTAGTGGCGAATTGAGGCCGTAAGTGGTGGCAGAGTCAGGGTGATAAAACGGTAATGCCTGCCGAGCGCTCCTACGTGGCACGTGGAAGTTAATTTTTTGCAGTAATTCGGGACAGTCCACCGCCCCGTGAACTATTTTGTACAAAAATATGAGATCCAGCAACATACGTCTATCGGATAGTTTTAACAAATGTAATATGGACATGAGATAATCGTAATTCAACTGATCTATAGGAATCCCCAATCGGAAATTTATGTGGCGCAAAAACTTACGTTGGACTCTATCAAGACTGTCAATGTGTACACTGAAACAGGGGTTCCATATTGATGACCCATACTCAAGAATACTTCTTATTTGGGCTACAAATAATAATTTCAGTGTATAGACATTTTGGAATGGTTTACATATTCTAAGTATAAAGCCCAGAAGACGCATGGCCCTACCAGAAATAGCCTCGACATGATCTATGAAACTCATCTTCCTGTCGAACGTTACCCCCAGATCGCGAATCACACCAACTGACTCCAACGTTATATCATTTATAACATAATTATATAATACAGGTCTATGTATTCGAAAAAAGCGCATTATTTGACATTTTCCAGAATTCAGTACCAATTTATTTTCCTCGCACCATGTGACAAGTCTATTTAGGTTCTCTTGGAGAACATAGCAGTCCTGAACACATTTTATTGCCTTGAAAATTTTTATGTCATCCGCAAACACAAGAACATTCACATCAGTGAATATGTCTACTACATCGTTTATGAACAAAATAAACAGTATTGGGCCCAAATGGGATCCCTGAGGGACACCACTCGTAGCATCAATAACGCATGACACTTCTCCGTCAATCCGAACTGACAGTTTGCGATCCCTTAAGTAGCTCGCGATCCACGCAAGTAATGGACCAGCAAAACCCAACCCCGACAGTTTATTCAAAAGCAGACTATGACAGACCTTATCAAATGCCTTTGAAAAATCCGTATACACTGAGTCCGTCTGTACTCTGTCCCCCATGGCATTCATTATGTAATCTGTATATATCATCAGATTTGTTTGTGTTGATCTCGATGGTACAAAACCGTGTTGATTAAGTGATATTATTGAATATAGACAGTCTGATATTTTACTCAATACTATCTTCTCAAATGATTTAGGAATAGCTGACAGTATACAGATTGGTCTATAATTAGCTATATCTTGTTTCTCGCCAGACTTAAATATGGGCGTTAAAAAACTGTACTTCCATCTATCAGGAAAGTAACCAGTGGATAATGAAGTATTAAAAATAACATAAAGAGGATATGATAAACTATAGAGACAGTTTTTAAGAAAAATAGGTGGCACTCCATCTGGTCCCGAACTTGTTTTGGGAACCAGTTCTCTCAAGCACCGCACAATATCTTTTATTTCAATGTACAAACTAGACAAGTTGAGGTTATGTGGTGTAACAAAAGATGAGCTGCCAGCCGTCTGCCCGTTTGCGTCATAAACACTGCTGAAGAAACTAGCGAACAATTCAAGGGCCTGAGTTCTGGTGTTAGCCGACCTACCATTATAATACATAGAATCTGGAATAGACTTGTCATCAGATTTTAATGAGTTTGAGTACTTAAAGACCTCCTTTGTATTCATCCTGACAGAGCTCTCAATACCGTTTATATAATCATTATAACATTGTTTTGATAGTTGCCTGCACTCCCTCCGCAATTCAGCAAAAACAGTATAATCCTCAGTACACCTTGACTCCTTATAAGTCTTATGGGCAACATGTACTATTATATTGTTAAAGGCACACTGGTGCCGTGTATTATGTAATAAATAATTAAACTTTAATTCTACATATAGACCGGTGTTTTAACGTTAAAAAAGGGGGTATAGCGTAGATAATTGTCGGAAAGCTGGAAACTATTTTAATCCCTTCATTAACATGCAAAGAAGGTTTCTTGGAGTTTGCACCAATTTTACGCTTGTGCTAAGTACAGGGTGTCCCAAAAACAAAAAAAAAATTGAACTTTTTTCAGTTTTTCATTAATAACTCCTAAAGGAAGCATTCTAGACAAATTGTGTTCTTCTGTGAATTAAAGTAGATAAAATTCTTCGTCTACTGAGCATAAATACTACTCTCTACTTTGAAAAATCACTGAGAAACAGCGATTTAAAATTGTAATGTTTTTCTCAACATATGACAATTTTCTTATTTTTCTTGAATCGTTGTTGAATATCTTCTAATCCAAGCTACTTACAGCAAATTTTAGTACATATGATTCAATGGCCGGTTAATTCTCTATAAACTGGCATTAAAATTTTACCTCTATATTAAATTTTTTAGGATGTAGAGGTATTTAAAGAGAGACGAGTGAAATAGAGAAATTTTTTAAATGATAGATTTCGGTATGTGAAAGGTAAGATAGACTTAATTTTGCGGCTCTCTCTTAATAACGTACATTTTTTTTAGTTAAAAACCCAAATTTCGCTATTGATACGCCACTGTGTAACAACTTATATCGAAAAGACTATTTTTTTTACCTTCATCAGTTTTACTAATATAACTCCTGAACGCTTGATGTTAGGGAAAAGATATTTTACTCAAAATATAACTAAAATTAATTTACTATAACTTGATTTCAAAATTAACTCTGTAACTTAAATAATAACTGAGTTACAGTGTTCGAAAAAAAGCATTACTAAAAAAATTAAATTTCCTCGGCTATTTTTGTTGAATAACTCCTGAACCGTGATATAGAGAAAAGGTTCAAGAGATTTAAATATAAGGTGAATAAATTTTCTATAACACAAGCGTAATAAAATAACTTTAAAAGTTATAGTAAGAAAGTTATGGATGATCAAAGTCAATATTTTGTGTAACCATTCGACGTTTGCTTATGAATTATATTTGCCTAGTAAGCACATGGTAAGCACCTCCGAGCCGGTGTAGTATGAAAATAAAGTACCTGCTCGCCATATAGTATGAAATATATTTAAACAAGCGTCGAATGGCTACACAAAATATTGACTTTGATCATCCATAACTTTCTTACTATAACTTTTAAAGTTATTTTATTACGCTTGTGTTATAGAAAATTTATTCACCTTATATTTAAATCTCTTGAACCTTTTCTCTATATCACGGTTCAGGAGTTATTCAACAAAAATAGCCGAGGAAATTTAATTTTTTTAGTAATGCTTTTTTTCAAACACTGTAACTCAGTTATTATTTAAGTTACAGAGTTAATTTTGAAATCAAGTTATAGTAAATTAATTTTAGTTATATTTTGAGTAAAATATCTTTTCCCTAACATCAAGCGTTCAGGAGTTATATTAGTAAAACTGATGAAGGTAAAAAAAATAGTCTTTTCGATATAAGTTGTTACACAGTGGCGTATCAATAGCGAAATTTGGGTTTTTAACTAAAAAAAATGTACGTTATTAAGAGAGAGCCGCAAAATTAAGTCTATCTTACCTTTCACATACCGAAATCTATCATTTAAAAAATTTCTCTATTTCACTCGTCTCTCTTTAAATACCTCTACATCCTAAAAAATTTAATATAGAGGTAAAATTTTAATGCCAGTTTATAGAGAATTAACCGGCCATTGAATCATATGTACTAAAATTTGCTGTAAGTAGCTTGGATTAGAAGATATTCAACAACGATTCAAGAAAAATAAGAAAATTGTCATATGTTGAGAAAAACATTACAATTTTAAATCGCTGTTTCTCAGTGATTTTTCAAAGTAGAGAGTAGTATTTATGCTCAGTAGACGAAGAATTTTATCTACTTTAATTCACAGAAGAACACAATTTGTCTAGAATGCTTCCTTTAGGAGTTATTAATGAAAAACTGAAAAAAGTTCCATTTTTTTTTTGTTTTTGGGACACCCTGTACTTAGCACAAGCGTAAAATTGGTGCAAACTTCAGGAAACCTTCTTTGCTTGTTAATGAAGAGATTAAAACAGTTTCCAGCTTTCCGACAATTATCTACGCTACAAAGCTAAATTTCCTGGGCTAATAGTATTAGGTTCAATTATGTAACTAATTAAGTGCGTATTACTCAAATTAGGCGTTCTTTCTTCAATTATTTCGCAGTAAAATAAATTTAAGGCACGCTTATTTTAGTGAGTTAACAGTTACAGAATTAGTCCTGTTATAACATTTTCATTCAATCTCTTTCAACCATATTTTACGTGCTTTTCATTTTGACATTTCAATTTCGTCTTCACAGTTTTTTTTTTACTTATTCCAACCAGTCTACACAGGGCCGATCCGACTTTAGGTTGAAAGAGGGGTGCAAATATTATTCTTTATGACACCCCCTAAAGTATTTTTATCAGAAGGGGTAGATTTGTTTAGTTGATGCGCCTTTTTTCGTTTATCGCACTTGGATGTAATATACATACGAAACCAACATATATTACGGGGTTTTGATTTGTATACTGCAGTCATTTTGGGGTGACTTTAACTTTTATATTAACCGACTTTAATTAAATAATAAGTTAATTTATTTACTGTACGATCATAACTCACATTGTTTAGGGGTGGTGTATAGTTTGTATTGGTAATTAAAAATACAATCTTGTTTGTTTTAAATCAACGATAATCTATTGTATTGGGTTTAATATAATAAAATTATAATTTTATGGAGCGTATAGATCCATTGTATATGATTTTTTTTATTTATTTATTTACGCTTCCGAGTGAACAATTCAAAATGTTACAATAATATAACAGTCAAATCATACAAAACTCTTCATTAAATAGGGGGAACTTATCATTGCGATTTAAATAAATAAATAAATCTTTATTAGCAAAAAATAATTAAGTAGATTAAATAGACATAAAACAAAACAATAGTGGTGTGCTGAAGAGGGGCCTTAAAGCAATAGCAATGTCTTCTAGTCAACCCGCAATTTTTCAATTTCTTCCATTTACACCTACCCACAATAAAACGTCAAAATTCACTATTCTACACATTTTTAAATAAGTGATGAGTTCAAATCTTTATGCTGACGATACATCCCGCACTTCACGATACAAGCTTTTGACGCATTATGAAGTACCACCATCACACTGACTTAATAATATTTTACTCATACGTTTAGTTAAAACTCTAACTCACAAACTGTTCTCTAAATAATTTTGATATGATGAATTAGTCATTGTAATTGTTGTGGATTGTATTGTTGTCATACGCACGTGGATCTTTGTATTGCGAAAAAAATAGGACTGGTGACTATTTCAAGGTCTCCAGTATAAATTTAATGATACCTAATTACTAAATTGTTTAAATTTACCACAACTATTGCACCTGTCTGTCTCATCCGGTAAATGCCTTAGTCATGTCTCATGTCCTCCAGAACTCATATTTATCATTTTCCGTGAACACTACAGCGTGTGTTAAAGTATTTTAATTTAAAAATACAGCTGCCAATTAGCCAAAATACACCGCTCAATCTAAAAAAATTCCTTTGGCACGCCACAGGCATAGGTAGATTTCAAGTGATTTATTAATTTTATTAATTTTAAGAGTACATCTGTACAATAAAAACAATCACAATATCATCAGCAAATAAACCAGCGAAGTGATGAAGTAGTATGGATGTAGTTTATTCTTTGATTATCGAAGTACCGTATGACGAAAAAATATTTGATTAAGTACTTCAATAATCAAAGGAAGTACCTAATCCAATAATCAAATTATTTTCATTCCACACATAATATGGATTGGTACCGGTACCTAAGCACTAAAAATTTGAAAAAACGATGTGAGTTCTTCTCGTATCGTGAAGCACATTTCTAAAACAACAAACACGCAAGTACCTATGCGGTAACTACTTAACTAGATCTTTCGATCGATCAGTGTAGTCCGAGGAATTGAGCTAGACAAAATCTGACTTTTGATCTGTATTCCTTATTTAATAACCTTTCATACGATACCAGACACAGACCCTCACAATCATTGGATCCCCTAAGAATGATTGTTTTTGAATTTAAAGCCTTAAAAAGTGAACCTTCCTCTTAATGGATTTCACCCAATCTCCTATCAGTTCATCTACCACTTACCAAAAATCTACCACCCAAGTTTCACGTTTCTGCGACGCATAGTTTGGCTGCAAACGTGCGCACAAGAAAAGGGACATATATATATATGGCTTATATATATAAACTTTTAAACCAAGGTCGGATTCGGGTTCTCCTGGTTCTAATTAGTGATACTGAGTAGAAATTTTTCAATTCTGCGACATCACGGGAAAAACGAATAGGTAGAGTTCCTTTTGGAAATCTACCTAAAATACATATGAAGAGTATGCATACCGACATTTCAAAAATTTCTAAAAACGGGAGACCTTATATCTCGACAACCGTTACTAAATATGCTTTGGAACAAAATAGGGTAGATGCATTGAACATTTATCTAAGGATTAACCGTAAGAGATTTTTTTTTTCTTGCATGGATTTCAAAAAAAATATATATTAAAAACACCTCTGTTCTTCTCTCCGAAAGCCGGAAACTCGTTTCCCGAAAGTCTCGCAGTAAAATTTATTTTTTGTACTGATAGTATACATTAAAATCTAGGGAATAACCGTAAAAGTTTTTTGATAGACGCAAAATCAACCCCAAAAAATTGAAAAAACGCTATTTTTACCATTTTATCGTGCGATTGTTCACGCGATTTTGAACTTTAATGCCGTGGGAAATGACTGTGACGTCGTTCTTGGTGCCAAATGCCATATTCATTAAAATGCGTAGATGGGTGATTTCACATAATTGGAGTTGTGTAAGTTTGGATTTGCAAGTCATGGCGCAAGCAATTTGCTTACAGTGGGTGGATGAATGTATCTACAAGGACCTTTTTTTTTTTTTAAATTGGCCTCCACCCGTTCGCGAGTGATTTAGCATCTACAAGGACCTTTTCATTAAAATTTTGTAGAAAAAACGTTTCGATAAAAGTTTTCGTCACAGGGAAAATTCATAGCTTGTATTTCTTTTACCATTGAAATTTGTAAGAGCAGATAAATTCAAATGCAATATACATTATTTTTTCCTTAGTCGTTTTTCTAATCTGTTTTAAGAGTTTTTAAGCCGAATGTCCTTGGTAATAATTCATAGTATTTTAGTACATACCTCCCGCAGAAATTTAATTTAATCGTCGTGGGTCATTCATCACCAGTACAATATGTACAAAGTTTCTGACATCTGGCAAAAACAATGATTTACTATAACGTCGTGTTAAGTGTTAACATAATTTGCCTGTAGTCTCATATCATTGTTATATATGAAAACTAACTGAGAACAGTTACATATGTAGTATCTCAGCTACCAACGACCAGCTATCGTTGGTTTAGGTAATCACTGTACTCTCGAAAAACGTTCTTCATTCAGCCCTTAATACCTGTGTGTGTATTCTTACACATTTTCACAGTAGAACAGTTTCCCTAAATCAACCGATGGCTGGTCGTAAGTCCAGCATGCCCATCTTACACTGTTAGTTAGTTGAGAGACATACATAGTAATTGTTCAAATGATATCTACGTTGTAGATAAACCTAGACATGCCAAGTAAAAATTTCTCCGTTCTCGTAAGTTAAGCCAGCCGCAAAAAAGGTCATTGTTTTCTATACGGTTATGTTACACAAAAAAATAATTTGTATGTATAGTGTTGCTTTCAAAAGAGCATGTTATATAATGTAATGATTTTGTTTGTTCCAGGGTCGGAGGGCAAAGATGGAAAGGGCGAGCCTCCCGGGGTGCCCGACATGACTCTCATGTCGGACATCACGGAGCACTCCATCAACGACAACCTCAGAAGAAGATATGAATACGACCGCATATATGTATCCTTTACCATATCAAATTTATTTTTCCAGCTTCCAGTATCTGGATTCATGACTCGTTGTTTGTAAGTTATGGTCGCTAATATTAAATACTATACGAATGTACAATTGTTTATATATAATTATTTTTGACATATGTTCAAATGACGATTCCAGGTGTCCGGATCCGGTTGGTCCTACGGATGATAAACAGCAATAACTTTATATGACTTTATTGAGCCTTTTTTTAATATAGGTAGTAAGTGATTTACAATATCAAGTTACAAGTTATTTCACTCTAGCTATAACTCGTTAAAATGTCGGACTTATTTTTCTGAATCGTACCTATTTTTTTTATAAACTGTGCAATCGATAGAAAATAAACTCTTAAAACATTGTCAATGCCTTGACCGACGCATTGAATCCTTACGTTATTTTGAAAAAGTAATGTTTTTGAGTACATGCAGTTATTTATTAAGGAAGAGATTAGTGTATTTGCTCGATCGACGCAGAATTTTATAGTTAATTTCCCCAGAAATGCATAGTTTAGAAGTCATAAGTGAGAAACTGAAAAAAGTCAAAAACTTGTAGGTTTTTGGGCCAACCTGTATATAACACAAGCAGAAAATTAATGCATACTTCAAAATCCTTTGTTTTTCTTCCTAGTGAATAAATTGAAACTGTTTCCAGCTTTCCCCATAGTAAAACGTTCCTCATATTTTAGTGCCGAATACGGTCTGTTTCTGTGCTAAATAGAAATCCAATAGTTCGGGTATTTATTATCAATACCAAAGTGCAAATATGTTATTCAGTAGATAGTTAAGTTAGTATTTACTCCATATTTATTTATTTATCGTATGGTCAAAAGAAGTATATTACATCCCTCAAAGGAAAAAGTTTGAAGGTTGGGCATTGGGCAAAGATAAATTTCGCAAGCAAGCTTGGTCGTCAGAAATTAAATTGAACGTTCTTTATATATTCAGTCGCTGGCTCATTCAAGTATAGGAAGTCATCGAAGGTCCCTTGGTATGCTCGTAAAATACCCCATAGAAATAGTTCAGTCCAAGTTATCTCATTATTATGATTCTGTTTACTTTATAGACGCATCCAATATGCTACGGAATAGCTCCTTCCTCTACACTACGCAGTAGCCCGCTGTGTCTTTATATTCAGTTGAAGATGGTATGATCCTATTCTGTTTTCCAAATGCCATCAGATTTTAGATACAATACCTCATAACAGTAAAATAATATTGTAATGATTATCCATATGTCGCGCAGTAATGCTTTCTACAAAATGTCACACGTGTAAGGTGAACTCTGATAGTTTGATAATAGTGCTACATTTTTTTATTTATTTTGTATGTGTCTTACGTATGAAGTGATTTTTCGATGGCATAGTGTAGTATGCAACAAAAATCAGATCACAGTTTTACTTACTAAAATAATTTGATTAGGTACTTCAATAATCAAAGGTTTTACTTACTTAATAGTAAAATTTTGAACTTCGTTAAGATGTTAGATCTGTCTATTTAGAGTTTGTAGAAGGTGATAGTGGCCAAGGGTGGATTTCTGCAGAAGGGAAGCCGGGGCTAACTTTTCTTATGGGATTACGTCAGATTCGACACTATTATACCTATAATTTTTTTCCAAAAGGTAACTCGATGGGAATCGTGTTCTTAGATAGCTTCGCGTCTGGAAGGTATAGCCACTTTTAATTTTAATGAAATTGATAGTTTGTATATAAAAAAAATCGTCATTAAAAAGACTCCCTATTCAGTTGTTGGCTTTTTTTATAAAAGTTTATAAATAACTAAACAAATCTAAATGCTTTTTCATAATTATCGCTAAAAGCTTGTGTCCTGATTGAGATGAACAGAGAAAAGAAAGAGAAAATTTTCAAAACAGTTCAGATAATACTGTTACTTACAAAATTGAATTTCTATGTTAATGATCTTCTTTATAATCGTACCTGCTAATCTAATTTTCAATCTTTAATACTAAATTGTTTTTCACCCTATCTTTCTTCTGACGTAATAAAATTATTTTCCAGATCCCATCAGCTCATTCTCGACTACTCTCTTTTTCTACTATTTCCTACTAGGGCCGTGCGATAGATTTTCTCAGTATGAGTCAAGACTTTGAAATGCCGCGTCACAGATAAGCAAATAACGCCGCAGACGATTTTTTTTTTGAGAGACTGTTGAGAGAAAATAGAAAGATGTGATGTGGGGGTTTAAATGAAAATGTAAAGAATATCTTCCACAGTAACACGTAAGATCGTCTGTTATAAAAAAGATAGCACCGCAGGCGAACTTTTTTTAGGTAAATTTGGTGAATCTGGTATAGAACACCGTTTCGTGAAGATTTTTATATTATTTATAATTATTTTTTTTTTATTTCAATTCGGTCGTTTTTGCCGCCCCTCTGGAGGTGCCGCCTCAGGCGACTACCTTTTTGCTTCAAGGCACTGCACAGTGCACAGCCCTGTTCCCTAATATAATATAGGTCATCGGTTTCATATAAACATGATAATTTGATTGGATTAAGCCTGATATCAAATTACCAACATTATTCTCTCTCTACTATCTCATCTGTCTGCCCACCTACGATTCGTTTCTTATATAATGATATAATGTTCCACACCATGGATCACTTATTACTTATTAGATTCATCGTGCTGGAGGTTTTCTGAGAATTGTGGTATTATATAGTAGTACCTACTGTAGGCTGTAGATACCACAGTCCTCAGTGTTACCAGCTCTGTAGTAGTATTATTGACTGTAGTTTTACAGTTTTTACAATATCTCAGTTTTCAGTTCCAGATAAAAAAAAAACTGCAATTTTATGAACTACCATCTACAAGCATCTCTTGTTTTCAATTAATTTGGTGTGTTGGATATCGCATTAATTTTTTTCAACTAAAAATTTAGATTAAGTATCTACCTAATTTGTATTAAAGTCGTATCTAGTTAATCTGTACATGACCTACAAACGTATTCTTCTTCATCATCAACCTATCCCCGTCCACTCCTGAACAAAGACCTCCTCCATTTGCCTCCATGTTGTCCTGTCTGTGCAGACTGTATCCAGGCTTCGCCGACCTGGCGGACTAAGTCGTCTCTCCATCTCAGCTGTGGCCGTCCCACACTTCATGTTCCCATCTCGAGGTCTCCAATGTAGGAGGTTCTTGGTCCACTCGCCCTCTGCGCTTGTAGCCATATACTTATTATGTATTATTCTTTCATTTTATAAAAAGTATCTGGGCTTGTAAGCACAATCCAACATATTTTCCTACACACTTCACAGTAAGCTAAAAGCTTGTGTGGTGAATACATCGTCAGCGCCAGGATTCGAATCCAGTGCCTCCCGCTTAGGAGACAATCAACTGCGCCAACCATTTATTCAAAATCATGAATTATTTCTTCTCAAATCAACAAAATACGATCCCGAGAATCCCAGTTTTTCGACAGCACTACAGCTTTTTCACGATTTTTTTTCTATTTTCTACAGCTTTCGTTTTACACGTATATACGAGAATGTCTTTTCGTATAATTTTATTGTAGCTGATCTAAACGCCATTATACTATTATTGTTGAACAATGCCAATAATGATTATAGCATTCACCGATCTGAATATATTATTACGCGAGTCTTATTGCTAGCGCAGGTGAGATAATATAGTAGTTACCGGTAAAGTATAAAGTGCCGGTATTCTATTAAGTAAGTATTGCATGACTATAATATTGGAGTTCCACACAAATCTTGAATACATTTTGCCTTAAATATAATACTACACCAGTGGCGTTGGAGGTCATCTGTAGTCGGGTAAGCTGATGAGTGATCAATAGGAAGTACTAGTGGGTACCTGTGTAATTTTGCGAAATATGGTTTCCCACTATGTACTCTACATTACAGTACCTACACTAATGTACCTACTCTTCATACCTAGATACTATTATTCAATAACAACTTAATTATTTTTAAATTAAGACCTTGGTACCAAGAATGACGTCACAGTCATTTCCCACTGCATTAAGGTTCAAAATCGCGTGAACAATCGTATGATTAAACGGTAAAAATAGCGTTTTTACCATTTTTTGGGCTTAATTTTGCCTCTATCAAAAAACTTTTACGGTTATTTCCTAGATTTTAATGCATATTATCAACACAAAAAAAATTACTCCGCGACTTTCGGGAAACGAGTTTCCGTCTTTCGGAAAAAAGATCAGAGGTGTTTTTCAAATTATTTTTTGAGAAAACTATACAACATATAAGAAATCTTTTACGGTTATTCCCTAGATAAATGTTCAATGCATCTACCCTATTTTGTTCCAACGCATATTTAGTAACAGTTGTCGAGATTTTTTGAGAGAAATTTTTGAAATGTCGGTATGCATACACTTAATAAATTAGTCAATGCATTGTACCTATTGCAATAATTTGTTGTTTTCTACAAACGCACTGCGTTGAGTGGAGAGCGAAAGACAAGGACGGGGTAATACACTATTTCATTCACTCTTCAACATCACGAGCGGCTGTGTGTGTTGGTAATCACTAACAAATTCACACTTCACACCAATACCATTAAAGAATCTCTACGAATGTTGATACATTTTTCTCCAGGCAGAATATGACATATACACACCTACCTAGATCTAAGCTAGGATATGAATAGCTAAAATATTACTATCTGAAGCTGTGCGTTAGAGCGAGAGGCGTAGAACATTTGGAGAAATGGCAATAGTTTTTTATTATTCTTCCAGTAATAAGTCGCTGCGATCCACGCGACGTAATGAGTAGAGAAATTATTATTATAATAGCATTGTCCACATCGCGCGCGCGAAGTTTAAATTTCTTTCCTCTATTGAATAATATGTAATTATCTCCGCTATGAAAAGCAATATTGTTAGAACATATTTTTTGTTGTTTGTTGTATTTCTCATGGGCAAGCCGGGCTTATGTACATGTACTACATAATCGCCACTGTACTACACCATTCTATATATGTACCTACATGACTGCTTACTTACATCAGTCTGTCGAGAAATAGGTGGTCTCAAATAAATTAGAACTACAATTTTGTTTGCTGGCAACAATGACTTTTCTGTCGAAATTCTACAAGTGTTGCCACTACGTTTACCAAAAAGCAACATCGAAGAACATATCTTCTCGACAGGCTTACTTACGTTTACTGCAAGCCACTTTTGTTCCACTGCTAGACATAGGTCTCTTTTTTGTTTTCTTCTAATGTTTCCAGTATTTTGCTAACTGTTGCCATCTACAAGCCGTAAGCTGGACACTGGACAGTGTCACCGGTCTAACTTTCTCGTAGTTTTCCTACGCCTGTTAATTTTGTTATCCCAAGACTTCAGGATTCTAGGTAACTGCTATACTAAGGACAGATATTTTGTTGTTTAGAGTTGAAAGGTGACTTTTATAGTTGACTTGGAATTGATTAAGAATTTCATCACAACTCAACATTTATTAAGTTTAATATTTCCCCAGTCGAATCTCAAGTTATCAAATATTTAGGTAATTTATCCCATAGTCTCTTACAAGCTATCCATCATAAGCTCTTACCTACATTGTTGGTACATGTGGATGCTTTAATCTACAGTCTCCTCGGACAATATCTTAATTTACACTTCTGCAGCGACATGGTTAGTTTAATAATATATGTAGTAGATATATTTTATTACTACTGACAATGTGTTGAACGAAAAGAGAATTATTACTTAACAAGCATAATATGGAACAAAACATTGAGTAGGCAGGTGTATAAAAGTATATAATAGATTACACTGTAGGATATCATTGTCTTGGTGCAATTATAATATTGTTATTATAACACGGTTCTATCACATCATTACATTATACCATACTCTTAGTTATACCTATAAGTTTTATGAATATGTGTGACTTTGAATTTCATACCGTACTTGTTTGTCATTGTAGGTATTATTCATAAATCCCTTTTCTAGGTTTAGGTACTATCAGAAAGTCTCTTGAGAGTCGAGATCCCTCCCAAAACTTTTAATTCAGGGTAATTGATGAGTACGAGTTAGAACATATTACACACGATGATTCAAGTTCTTCTGTTGTAACCATACTAGATCAACACAACTTTTCTAGCTTAGTCTGTGAACAAAGATGTACATATAATTGGATTTATGTCCATAGCAAAGGTTCGCAATTGATACTGTTTGAATATTACAATACAGAAATCGATAAAGTTATCTCATGTATTTTCTATCTTGAATGGATAAGAACAATATAATTATTAAATGTTGAAGGTTTTCACGGTGTGCGATTGACATTGTTTCTTGGTTTTACGGGTGAACCGTGTGTAGATAAAATTGATCGACGTTTCGACACTCCTACTGGTGTCTTCCTCTTTAGTGTATACACGGTTCACCCGAAAAACCAAGAAACAATGTCAAGAACAATAATTAGTTTGTCCAAATTTATTTCCAGGAATCCTAGATTTTTCAGACACGGAGAAGATTGAATTACATAGCATATTAAACGGATAGATTTCACTTACGATCTTTTAATATATATTTTTATCCACATCGTTTTGTGACGCAAAACTCTACGATTCTCTAAACACGTGTAGGCAGAGATATTATGTCGCGTAGACTTAGTTTGTATATGAAGAAACGAAAGGAGTAGATGATGGTTATATAATTTAATTATATTGTGATCAAAGAACCCTTAGTTTCCAGTCCAATGCTCTCACCATTTAACCTGTGTGCTGTGTGTTATTGTTCATTAGAGAAATTATAAGAGAGAATCTCGATTACACACAATGTTATTATCGTCATTAAGATGGCATTGATAAGCCCGCAGTACTGGAGGGATCGCAACTCTTCATTATCTCATAATCTCTTTCCATTGTGTTGCTTGCTGCTCGGAAAGCCTCAATGTCTTATTGTACTGTGCAATGATCAACTAGCTATCAAACTGTAATACTCGTAGTACTACCAATATAAACTGTACTATAATTGTTATGAATAGCGAAATCATCTTCTGTATACTTTTATTTAACTAGTAATACCCGTCAATAATGATGGACCATTGCATTGTCTCCACCAATTTCTTTAAACAATAAACACAGTAGTTGTATCTCAACAGATACACAGCAAAGGATGGACCTTACATTAGGTTTTTGACTGATCGTCGTAAGTCGTCACGACGATCAGTCACAAGCCTGATGGAAGGTCCATCCTTTGCTGTGTATCTGTTGAGATATAACGACTTGTTATATTCAACTTCCACATGTAGAAAATTCCGATGGTCTCACAAAAATATAAAATTGTGATTTTCAAAATAATCTGATAAACACAGTAACTAATATTGTACCTTGCGTATAAATTGCTAGGCGTACGTGCTTTCGGAAATCTTAAAGATTTTTCAGAAATAGCTTGCTGTCCCTATACCTGTTGAATTTTTTTTAATATACGGTAAGTCATTACGGTTTTTTTTTTCATTTTCGAAAATTATATCCACGAGATTTGTTTTATCTTATCCAATTTACTATCTTGCCTGTTTTGGCAGTCTTTTACGCACTATTTTTCTAATAAGTTGCTACAACGAAAATTACAGACTTTTCATGATTTAAAACATGATGAAAACGTTTCAAGCGATCGCAACAATTTTTAACAAAACATATACATATAGGTTTCCAAATGCGGAAGTACTAAATTTATAAAGTAATAAATTCAATCGGAAATAATAATGATAATGTGTTTACGCCGGCTTCAAATTTATCCCTTAGAGAATTTTATACTAGTTTGACTTTCTGCATATGTCCACCTTTTGCTTCATATTATTATTTTTTTTTAACATAATACCACTCCAACTTGTAAGATGGCTGAGATCACTCGCAGACGAGTGGATAGCCGTAAAGATAGAATAGAATAAATTCAATGGGTTGTTGGTTTATGTACATGAACGACGTCAAACTATACTAGACAATTATTATGATGATATATAATTATTCCAATAGATAATTTATCTAATTGCTTTGTTTTATTATCGCTACAGAAGTTGCTAATGAACTATTGTTGTCACTTTGTGAATTATCTAATAAATAATTATGGTTTAATTAACAAAAAATAGAAATTCCAATGTATTATGCGATCTCCCGTTATGAAACTATTCTCTTAATGTTTTTTCTCCATATAAAGACGAAAATAAAGGTCTCCAGCTGGTCAATCGTGAGACATATTTTTAATGTTACTTTCGTTTTGTAAGTCCGACTGCGCCTGGCTATTAATATCTTGGACATGTACTTTTGTATATGGCAATGGAGAGACTAGAATCAGAGATTAAGATCGCGAAAGCTCAGTATTGAAGTATCTCCGGAGACAAGATGTGAATACATATCTTCCATTGTGCAGATGAATTTACTAAACCGACATTCCTTGATCATTTTTACAACATTACTCTACCGATGTGTTAAACATATCGACAAGTTTAAGCCAGATATACCTATTGCGCCCTTTTGGCCCATTTGTTAGTCACATCGAATGTGTAAAAAAATCCTTTGGCACGCCACAGGCATAGGTAGATTTCAAGTGATTTATTAATTTTATTAATTTTAAGAGTACATCTGTACAATAAAAGCAATCACAATATCATCAGCAAATAAACCAGCGAAGTGATGAAGTAGTATGGATGTAGTTTATTCTTTGATTATCGAAGTACCGTATGACGAAAAAATATTTGATTAAGTACTTCAATAATCAAAGGAAGTACCTAATCCAATAATCAAATTATTTTCATTCCACACATAATATGGATTGGTACCGGTACCTAAGCACTAGAAATTTGAAAAAAAGATGTGAGTTCTTCTCGTATCGTGAAGCACATTTCTAAGACAACAAACACGCAAGTACCTATGCGGTAACTACTTAACTAGATCTTTCGATCGATCAGTGTAGTCCGAGGAATTGAGCTAGACGAAATCTGACTTTTGATCTGTATTCCTTATTTAATAACCTTTCATACGATACCAGACACAGACCCTCACAATCATTGGATCCCCTCAGAATGATTGTTTTTTAATTTAAAGCCTTAAAAAGTGAACCTTCCTCTTAATGGATTTCATCCAATCTCCTATCAGTTCATCTACCACTTACCAAAAATCTACCACCCAAGTTTCACGTTTCTGAGACGCATAGTTTGGCTGCAAACGTGCGCACAAGAAAAGGGACATATATATATATGGCTTATATATATAAACTTTTAAACCAAGGTCGGATTCGGGTTCTCCTGGTTCTAATTAGTGATACTGAGTAGAAATTTTTCAATTCTGCGACATCACGGGAGAAACGAATAGGTAGAGTTCCTTTTGGAAATCTACCTAAAACTCGCAGAATTCGATGTCAAATTATTCACTAACAAACGTCCAAAAAGGGACCAATATGCAGATCTGGGTTTTAATGTTTTATCAGATAATATTAACTCCTAGGCTCACGTTAAGTAATCGATACAATTTGCTTAGAAATACATAAGATATTCGTTAAAAAATGGAGTCAGTTAGCTTAGAAATAATATCTTTGTAGGTATATTGTACATACGTTGCATTAAATGTAGATTACCGTGGTGAAAAGGTCGTATAATGTGTGACACTGGGAACCACGGCCACATAGCCCAGATAATTAAAAATTTTATGATTTACCGACCGTGAAATCCTAAGCGCCTATGTAAATTTAACATCTACTTTGTTTGCTAACAAATTATTTCCTATCATAGGACAGTTAAACGTCGTAAGAATATTGATTGTGTTGTTCTTTCCGCAACTCTTAAATCATTTTATAGCGTGACTTTTGAATTTTAAGACTCACGTCTCAGTTCATTATACTTTCCATCCATCTGCTTGCAGAAGTAGAAAACTTTACCTCCGAATGTCATTTATAAAACTTCAAAATTACTTTACCAACAAACTCGCTTCGTGATAACATTTTAGGTACTTTGCAATACTTAAATACAAATAATCCTCTTCTCTAGTTTCAATCATGCCTGATTGGTTTGCAGCAAATTCCTACATCTTGATCTCCACTCTTCTGTCTAAAATAATATCAACTGTTAAAATATGTTCTGTCTTCCTGGAAACAATATTTGCTGAAATTAAAGAGTCATCTATTCATCTTATCCAGGACAAGCTCAAAATTTTACATTGCCAGATGCCAAGACTCCCGATTGACAAAAAAAAAATGGAATGGTGACCAAGAACAACCCGAAAAAGCGTCGGTAGACCCTAGGCAAGCGAGGTCTGATGTTGTAAGGAAATATAACGGAGGGAAATGGATGCAGTGTGCCCAGGACATGGAGCTGTGGAGGACCAAAGGGGAGGCCTATAACAAACAATGGATCTGACACCCTGAAGAAGAAGAAGAAGATTATTAAGAACTTCATCAACGAGATATCGATTCGTAAACATTAAAAAAAAAGATTAACCATGTTTGTATGAGTTCTATTGCAGTTGCGATCTCACTTTGGTGCTGCGTGTGTTTGTAAACAAGAAACATTTTTTCTCTTTTACGTTTCATTACCAAAATATCTCAAATTTTCCACCCACAAAAATTCAAAAAAAATTCTCTCTGAACATTGTTTGCCGTTACTAATTCAAGATTCAGGTTAATGTCTAACTTTTTGTACGTTTGTTTAACATTGTGCGTACAATGTCTGTATCATCAATTATTTCCATTGAATGTTGCTTACTACTGTGAAGTATTTATATTTACAACGTGATTAGCTTATGGAGCAGTAGCATTTCAATACATAAAAGGAAATAAAAGAATTGTTTGTTTTACTTATTTGTTTGAAAGCTTTTTGTGTTTACTGTGTAATGGACTCTAAACAATACAATAAGAAGTGTTGTTTTATAAGTATACCTATGTCTAACTAGCTACTTTTTAAACGTGGCATGAAATTGCGTTATGTATAGTTATACTGACTATTGTTAATAGCATCTCTTGATACTGGACATTGTATTTTCTTTAAGGTCATACTCGGTTAGAAAATTGGCTGTAGGTGTGTAAACCTAAGGGAAGGAACACAAGTATTCATTTTTATTGTAGTTAGTAGGTCTACTAGGCCAAAAACCAGAGTCAGAGCTGCATTTCACTGGTACAGTCTGACAACAGAATGTTAGGTACACACTTATAATCCCAACTGATGTTGATGTCGACCTTTCAGCCCATCTGTTACGTACTCGACATTCAATTGAATCTCCCTCTGAACAGTGAACCTACTACCAGAAAGTGAGCTTCTGTTTACGTGAAACAAGATTGCGCATGATTACTGAACACATTTCATGCATTTCTCAGCACCGGCAGTACAGTATCGCAGTAAAAAAAAGAACTTTTATCAATGAAAGCGAAATCTTGTTACGATGTCACCACGGACTAGACTAGGACTGATATTGGAGGCAGCTAAGATCCAGCGAGGATTGTGGTAGTGCGATATCGGGAAGAAGAAGATAAAAAACAGTCCACTCGACCGTCATTTAGCTTTGTGTTATTTTCTCTTGTGTAAAGAAATTCCTCACAGAGATCGATTAAGAAGTTTTTCACACTGTTTTATTTCTGGGAACCGTAATTAATTTCGATGACTAATCCAACGACGTTATATAAAATCGATTAGCCAAATATACATTTGACCATCGAACAATGGTGTATAAATAATATTGTTTTTAATTAATTCCACGTTCATTGTTCCCATCGCATCGTATTTGGAGAGTTGCGCCGGCATCACGGACGATAATTTCCGGTAATAGAGTATGATAAAAAAAAAACAATATTCTACGCAATGCGATTCCTAGTATGGAAGCATATCATTATAAAAATAATTAAATATATTATTATAAGTACTTACTAGAATAATACAATTGATTATTATTTTTAATTTCATTTATGCAAATATTATTTCTGTATATGTTGTATGTTTGATTTCAAGCTATTATTGTGTCGCCAGTGTTTAAAAAAGCCTACTGAAATGTTGGCAGTATTTGTTTTTTTGTTTTTCAAAAATCAAACTTATATTCATCCTATGTTGATGGTACTTACTTAGAATTAGTACCTATATGGAGCGTATAGTTGCATTGGTGCCCAAATTTTTACATGCTGTTTTCCACTACATATCTTTTTAAAATCTTCCACTGTACATCAATAAGTCTAGTAGTCTAGTAAAAGGTTGAGAAAGTATTCTACAAAATCGTTGAGTTGCAAACGTGGCAAACTACCTAACGATAGTAAAAGTTCAATTTTACCAATAGGTATAAAACCGACATGAAACTCAAATATTTGCTGAAACCAAAACTGAAACCTTGTTTGCTTCCAATGACAAATTGACATCGACTATATTAGATACACTCTGAAAGGAGGCACGCGCTCACTCAGTATTATTTTAGGTCACACATAATGTTTGTATAATTTTAATGAGGCTTCCATGTTGGTTATTATGACTTATAGTTATTAGGATCCCATAAATTTTATTGTTTCCTTTTCATTACATTATACACGCATACTTAGTACTACGAGCATGTGGAACAAAGTGTATTCCCTCTACACGAAGTATTAAAGCATGTTTTGTTTACAGTGGCCCATACGTTTTCCCACTATGATGGCGCTGTTTACATGCATGAAATCTGAATGACTAACAAATCGTCAACAATCAATTTACGAGTTCGTTATATTACATTGCACATTGTAATTAAAATTCTCTCTCTAAGTCTGACTAAAACTAAGGCATCGCAAGTTAGATAATTACATTTTGGATACTGCCTGATACAGCAGGACATTTTGACATTGATTGTTTTAAACTTTTCAAAAGTAACTGGGTAATTAGATATGAATTTCGCCTTGAGTTATAAAAAGTTGGATTAAACTCTCACTACCATATCATCACAGGTATTCCAATCCCGTTAATTGGGTAACCAGTAAATGCTGTGTATAAAAAATCTGTATTGGATTTTACTACATTAAACAGTATGTACCTACCTACTAGGCACAAAAATATCTAAAATACGATTACCGTCAAGTTACCTTTTGAATTAGGATAATAAAATAATAGTCGTAGTAATGTCTGATTTTACATGCAATAAAATATGTGATTATCCCCGGCTTCCCTGTTACAGAAACTTTTTCCATTGCCACGCAGACTTTTCTCCATTGCCACCTAATCATGTTTTGCTCTTCCCAGGCTTTTTTGCACAAGAATATTTGTGTTCGTTCGTCTAACAATAAATAAGATCAAAATAAAACCAGCCCTTTTTACCTTAAATAATCATTGTTATTTCTCACTGGACAGTCAGCTGTATTGGTGCAGTGCAGAGTACTTACCTGTTTGTGGTTGCCTGCCTGTTTTAAATGTCTCTTCAATCAACGTCAACTTATAAAAAATACCCTCTTTATGTGCACCCAACCAAAACCTCCACACCTCAATGGAATCAGGCATCTATAGACCACCACAGTCCACACACATACACAATGTAACACACAGTTCATAACAACAATAACTTCGGTACTTGTAAATCTATTTACTCTATTAATATTATATTTCTCTTACAACGTCATGCTGTGAGCTGAGCTTTTCACAAGGAAAGCGTTTTTCTTTAATTAATTAATAGGAACATGGTAAAACAAACAGTGTCAACGACCGTTGGTCGACCAAGAGCTTGGACAATGGGTATACTACACATTTGTTTCCTTTTATATAAAAAGGATCTAGGCTTGGATAGACAAACCCAAAATCCATCCTGCACACTTCACTAAAAGCTTGTTTCCTGAAGTGCGGAATACATCGCTTCGAACTCTTCACCTCCCGCTCCAACCAACATTGCCAACGATGTAAATTGACTTGACTCGAACTTCGCGTGTATGGCTTTAGAGGTTTATAGTTCAGTTTCATGGCTCAATCAGAATTGAACACCTCATGGCGTCACAACACCAGAGAGGTCTACAATCTACATGATAGTAAATTCCACTTCTTCTTCTTCTTCTTGTGCCATATCAGGTCCCCCCGACGTCGGCGATCACTCTGGCGAATAGTTCCCTGTCCTGCGCTGCCCGGAACAGATCTTCCGCCGTCCTCATTCCGGTCCACTCTCTAATGTTGCGCAGCCAGGACATCTGCTTTATGCCAACTCCCCGTCTTCCCTCTATCTTGCCCTCAAATATTAGGCGGAGTAGGCGATACCTTTCTTCCCGTAGTAGGTATGTGACACAGATATGAGACCTCCCTCACCTTAACATTTGACAACAGCTCTAATAGAATAAATATTATAAGTCTCTTCACCTTGTTAAACGTCAATCAGATCTCACGCAATTGCATTTTCCCTGTACTCGTCCTGTCTAGAATATCTAATTTATTTGTGACGAACCTGTATTTGTGCGTAATTGTATCTAGTTTCTGCTTATTATTATTGGTACATGATTTCTTTCATGTGACTTTGTGTTTTGCGACGTTGTTATTATGTAGAGTCAGGTATTATAAGTTTATCTACTTAAATATAATAGGTACCACAATCCAGAAAATCGTGTCCGCGGAATCCAGATGTCACGGTGCGATGGCCATACTTAACATTTATATACTTGTATTATAATATATATAGTTACTAGTTATATACAAATAACCCGACATTGTGTTAATAATATTATCATTATGTATTTTACCTAATAGCCCAGGAAATTTAGCTTTGTAGCGTAGATAATTGTCGGAAAGCTGGAAACTGTTTTAATCCCTTCATTAACATGCAAAGAAGGTTTCTTGAAGTTTGCACCAATTTTCCGCTTGTGCTAAGTACAGGGTGACCCATAAACCGAAAAAATAATGTACTTTTTTCAGTTTTTCAGTAATAACTTCTAAACAATGCTTTCTAGGAAAATGGTGTCTTTTTATAAATTAAAGTACATAATATTCTGCGTCGTTTGAGTATAAATACTCATTTGTACCTCAAAAATTATTGTAATGCAGACACTGCCAAGTACATATTAATTTTCGGGACAAATTGAAATATTCGTATTTTTCACTTTTGTTGTTGAATAACTCCCCAACTCAGGTATTTACGGTAATATTTCACTAAAAATATTTAATTGTGGGTCAATCTTCTCAAACTTGTGATTAAAAGTTTAGACCTACGGCACACAGTTCAGGATGTACAGGTGCTTAAAGAGAGATGAGTGAAATAAAGAAATTTATTAAGTGATAGATTTAGATATGTTAAAGGTAAGCTAATTTAAATTTTACGATTTCATTTTATTAATGTATACATTTGTCACGTAATATATGATTTTTAATACTGTTACGCCACTGCCTAATATTTTATATCGAAAAGAGTATTTTTTTTACATTCATTGGTTTTATTAAAATATCTCCTAAACGGTTAGTGTTCGGAAAAAAATATTTATATCGGAATTTATCTAAAATAATTTCTCTATATTATAATTCAAAAATAATTTCTTTTACTTAAATACTAAGTGAGGTAGAATTGATTAAAAACGGTATATAAAAAATAAGTTCATACATGTCGTCACTTTTTGTTAAATTACTCCTAAACCAAGATGTGCAGTATAAATTAATTGAATTAAATTTAAAGCTAAATAAATTTTCTATAAAATGAGTATAATAAAATTAATTTGTGATTTATAATAAAAAAGTACTAGATGATCAAAGTTGATTTTGTGTAGAGGCACGTTGCTATGCAGGAACATTTTGTATGGGTAGCGTGGAATTATTTTACAAAATATTGATATTGATCATCTAGTACTTTTTTATTATAACTCCCAAATTAATTTAATTACACTTATTTTATAGGAAATTTATTTCGCTTTAAATTCAATTTAATAGATTTACGCTACACCGCTTGTGTATAGAAGCAATTTAACAAAAAGTGACGGCATGTATGAACTTATTTTTTATATACCGTTTTTAATCAATTCTACCTCACTTAGTATTTAAGTAAAAGAAATTATTTTTGAATTACAATATAGAGAAATTATTTTCGATAAATTCCGATATAAATATTTTTTTCCGAACACTAACCGCTTAGGAGATATTTTAATAAAACCAATGAATGTAAAAAAAATACTCTTTTCGATATAAAATATTAGGCAGTGGCGTAACAGTATTAAAAATCATATATTACGTGACAAATGTATACATTAATAAAATGAAATCGTAAAATTTAAATTAGCTTACCTTTAACATATCTAAATCTATCACTTAATAAATTTCTTTATTTCACTCATCTCTCTTTAAGCACCTGTACATCCTGAACTGTGTGCCGTAGGTCTAAACTTTTAATCACAAGTTTGAGAAGATTGACCCACAATTAAATATTTTTAGTGAAATATTACCGTAAATACCTGAGTTGGGGAGTTATTCAACAACAAAAGTGAAAAATACGAATATTTCAATTTGTCCCGAAAATTAATATGTACTTGGCAGTGTCTGCATCACAATAATTTTTGAGGTACAAATGAGTATTTATACTCAAACGACGCAGAATATTATGTACTTTAATTTATAAAAAGACACCATTTTCCTAGAAAGCATCGTTTAGAAGTTATTACTGAAAAACTGAAAAAAGTACATTATTTTTTCGGTTTATGGGTCACCCTGTACTTAGCACAAGCGGAAAATTGGTGCAAACTTCAAGAAACCTTCTTTGCATGTTAATGAAGGGATTAAAACAGTTTCCAGCTTTCCGACAATTATCTACGCTATACCCCCTTTTTTAATGTAACTTCACCGGTCTATAAGTACAAAACTATGTACGTTTTTATTTACTCTCCCACGAACATTTGCATACATAAAACTAAATATTATATAATTCTGGTTTCTGGTATATAGCAGTCATATTACTGCGCGCGGTCAAACAATATTATGGAACCTATAATTATATTAAATACTTGTATAGGTATAATAAAATTAATTATTAAAATTCTGCAGTACGTCAGTTTTGGATTCATTTTTCTCAATTCGGGATATTATTTGATGCAACTTGAGGAAAAAGGAAATGAACGATGGACGATTGAATTGAAAGATGGAACATACTGCCTATAGATATGGAAAAGTCTGATGATGCTCGGTTTCTTCTGCCCACTCATAAGCTTAGATGGTTTTGGCACGTGGAGAGAATTAATGAGGACAGGAATACCAAGAATGTATGCATGAGGGAAAGAAGAGGTGTGAGTAAGCGCGGCCGTCCGAAACTGACCTGCACCGATCATGTCGACCAAATTCTCAAGGTCGGCCGTGTTTCGAGTAAAAGGAATAGTAGAGCGTGTGTGAGGATAGAAAAGTCTGGCTATATGTTCTCTCTGCCTACCCCGCAAAAGAAGGGGCGTTCGGAGATTTAAATAGAATAGAAAATTTGCTTATTTATTTATGAAATACGTGGGTTATAAAATAACATGAAAGGTTTACATACGTTTGACGTTAGTTTTTTATATCCCTAACATAAAAAACGACAAATCCCCACGTATATGACAGGTACACAACATAGAAAAGTATTATTAAATCCTCCTGCATTGTACTGTCCCGCAGAAAGGTAGGAACTCTCCCTTTGTTATTTTTATTATTAAGTTTTTGCCTCGACGAAACCACAATAAAAATAAAATGTATAAAAAATTGGAATCATCCGAGCGTACCCGTAATAGATGTGCGCAAGATTAAACAGAAGCGAAATGGGATTTACATAATTATTATGTATAAATAGGGACTGGAAAAATCGGTGTTATTTTTCGGGAAATGTGGTGTTATTTTTCACAATTTTGGCAAAATGTGGTGTTATTTTTCATACATTTATATCATTAAATAGGTGAATTTTGCATCTTTTAATACAAGAATTTATATTTTTTTATCGTGAACAATATTTTATACAAAAATCCCTAAAACAATAAAATAAAACAAGAATATTTGAGAAACACAAAAAAATCCTCTTTGCAAGATTTTTTTCAGTGTGGTTCTTCTTACTTTCATAGACGCATTGCTTTTGATAATGTTTCAGTTAGGATGTCTTCCAAAATAAATGGTCGAAATTCCCGTAAAATATGCAAAAATTCGCGTTATTCCTATAAAATAATGCTAAAATTCGCGTTATTTGTGTAAGAAACACGAAATTCGCGTAAAAAGCACGAAATTCGCGAATAAATTCGTTTTATCGCGATCGCGAAATCTTCCAGTCTATGTATAAAGTATGAAGATATACCTTTGTATTGTTTATCCCTTTCAACGTCTATGTTGTAGTTGAAGTCAGTGGTCAGGTAACAGGTGGACTGTATGTAATGCAGAATGCAATTAATTGTGCATTACGATGTGTTAGATACGGTTTAAAAATCATACTTCACGTCTCGTCTCGATTAATTACCCATAATTTATTATACATTGGAATAAAACACCATAATAATATATATTCATTATGATCATGGCCGTCGCCAGCCTCGGAGCTAGGGGGGCGGCAAAAATTTAAACATTGATAAAGCGCAAAAATATAGCACCGCAGGCGTTTTTTTAAATTTCCTTTAATAGAATAATGGGTGAAGTGATGAAACTTCTTCCTGTAGTAAGTATATACTATACGGTTATATTGTAAGAGTAAGCGACCGTGTAAGTAGGGCCGCAGGCGAATTTTTTTTACAAAATAGGTCATGGTATTTTTGAATGAATTTTCATACTAATTTTAGAAAAAATTATGACCTGATGAGAAAATGGGTGGTAACATGTGATTTTTTGTGAGGTTTTATTTTAGGTCCCTTGCGGGGTAAACGCCAAACCGCACTATCCTTACACACACTCCTTGCTTCTGGCACATTCATGCAATTTTTCATGCATGCTTTCCAATTTCTTTTCCTGAAAACTCGTTCGACCTCGAGGATATGACATAAACTAAGTAGGAAAATCATGTGACCTCTCTCTGTTCTCAAGAGGAACATTAAAAGACGAGATATTGTAGTATGTAGTTATTGGGTTAACTGGAAGAAATCGCAGTTCTGCGATAAGTTTGCCCTAGTGAACAACGATTTATAATCTGTACTATGTCCATTTTTTATGTTTATAAGCATTTCTTGTTCACTTAAAGATTAATTAAATAAATAAAAAATTACAATGTAAAACTTTTGATAAAATTAATAATTTTGTCATGTACTCTTTTATGATAAAGTTGAGGTCAGTCTGTCAGTTATGGAAACACAGCTGAACTAATAGTCCGAGAGCCCGCTGCTTAATTTATGACGTATCTGTTTTTTGATCGAAATGTGGTACAAATGATAGCTTACCAATAGGGTTTTACATCGCACTAGGGTTGCCTATCAAAATCTTGCCGCAACCCCCCCTGCCCCCCCCGAAAAGGTCCCTCTTCGCGGTTTTTCGCATTTTGTAGGAATATGGTAAGAGATAGAAGAAAATAGTCAATGACAAAAATAATCCTTGCTAAATTCTCTACAAAAAATGTTAAGTCAATTTTTTCATAGGACTAGTAGTTTACCCGTAATGGCCCGTCGAAAAACAGGATATTTTTTGAAAAAAATATTTTTTTTTTTGATTTTTTTTCTTTAACTTTCTTCCACCCATTATCACTAACATTTTATGGAAAAAAATATTTGGCCTCCGGCGCTATATCGCTGGTTATTTTATGAAAAACTAAATTTTCGTCACTGAGTTTTATTGCAATAACTCCTAAATTAATTGATGTATGAAAATAAGTTATAGCTTGTTTTGTAGCTAAGACTATGGTATTTAATTCGTTCTTTGACTATTTTCCTGTAGCTCTTATCAATTTTCAACCAATTTAGTTTAAATTCATTTTTTTAGTTTTTTAAATGAATTTCGGTTTTGGACCGGCTATTGCGGGTAAACTGCTAGTTCTACGAAAAAATTGACACAACATTTTTTGTAGAGAATTTAGCAAGGATTATTTTTGTCATAGACTACTTTCTTCTATCTCTTACCATATTCCTACAAAATGCGAAAAACCGCGAAGAGGGACCTTTTCGGGGGGGGCAGGGGGGGTTGCGGCAAGATTTTGATAGGCAACCCTAGTGCGATGTAAAACCCTATTGGTAAGCTATCATTTGTACCACATTTCGATCAAAAAACAGATACGTCATAAATTAAGCAGCGGGCTCTTGGACTATAATGATGCTGGTCGGCAAGGGAATTGTAGAATACTTTGATGCGTACAAGTACTCAATTGAAATACTTTAGTTTACCATATTGTGCCATATGGCATATCGTTCAATACGCCACACAATGTTTGATAAGAGGGACTGGTATAATTAACACTACTTAATTAATATATTATTTTAATTAAAAGCTCTCGTCTTGTATTTGTATTGTGGTGTGTCTGTTAATGAGTCATCGGTTCTGTGTTGACCATACAAATATCACATGAACCAAATAAGTGCGATATAAAAGTCCAAAACAATCTAAACTTTTAATGTGACGCCACTTCATAAGCTTTATTTGTTTCACAAGGACAGTCGATTTTGTTGGGATTTTAATCAAACCTTCTTTCAAGACCATAATTTATGTAGTCACACCCATACACATATTTTTTTATAAATAAAAGGATCGGGGCTTGTATACATAAACTCAAATACTTTCCTGCACACTTCGCAAGTTCAAAATATTCTCCAGTACAAAGATTATAAGTCCGCACTCCAACTAATGTGTACTCTTTATTGCAAAATTTACTAGATTATATAGGATGTACATATTATCCAGTTTAGAAAATTATTACTCAAGAAGTGACTGAGTTTAAGGATCTAGTCAACCTATAGACTACGTTTGTTGACTGATTTGTCAAAACAAGTTTTCTTCGCGAAGTTTTCTCCAACTCCTACAATTAGGTCACCCATTGGTCATCCGTTGAGAATTTCGAACTAGACAGACATTATTGGTTCTACTCCCAAGTGTATTGGAACTTTTAGAAGTGAGTAATGGAACTTTTAGAAATGAATGATGGAATTAGGTATCTATCTATACTCTCACGCCACATCTCTTGCAGGGTAGGCAGAGAGGACAGAGTGCCAAACAGCCCTATCCTTACACACTCCTAGCTTCCATCAGATTTATGCTATCTGTCATACACGCTCTCCGATTCCTTATACTCAAAACGCGTCCATCCTTGAGGATCTGGTCGACATGATCGGACAAGGCCAGTCTCGGGCGGCCGCACGTTTCCTCACACCACTTCGTTCGCTCAAATATATCTTTCTTATCATCCTGTTATCCTTTATTAACTTATTCTTATTTGTTAGTTCCATGTGCATACGTTGTAACATTTATTTCGTATATCCGATCGTAATTTCTGTATCTTTATGCTCCCCACAGTATTAAATTAATACCAATTAATTAACAGAGCAATTAATTTAATGAATTTCCTAATAATAATTATGTTTTATGTCTTCTCTATCCATTGTTGATATAGTCATAAAATAATTAGTAGCTAATATTATACCTATAGCTATGTCGACTATTGTCCTTCCTTTCTCGCTACTTGCTATGATAATAATTACTATGTAGACGAGAATAATAATCGAAATGACAAAATGTGGGGTTATCAAATGGGCATACCTATTATTGAGAAATTCTTTGCATTTTTTTGCATTATCATTCAGTTTGATATTTTTAATAGGTGTTTTATATAGCTTTCCATGGACTCTGTACGGTTCAAGGATGTATCCTATCCTTTACGACACCGTCTTTCAGCTTACTGTGAAGTGTGCAGAAAAATATTTGGGTTTTTAGGTTTGTGTATACAAGCCCAGGATCCTTTAAAAAATAGTTAATGTTTATCGATCAATTTGCATCCAGCTCATTTTGTGTCATCGACTCCCTTTATTTTGAGTTAATAGGAGGTAATCTTAGCAGAGGATAAACTCTGATTTAAGATGTCTGACAAAATCATCTATCGCTCGATGCTCTTGACTTTCTCTGACAGGAACATTGAGTGACGATATCTGATTTGGACAGAATTGTTTACTATTAGTTGCATTTGTCGGTTAACTAATTTTTTAACAATCAGGTCCACCACCCATTCTAAATTTTATATTAATGTTTGCGCAGACAGGATGTTGTCTGTTAACAACATTTACCTATTGGTTGCCTGTTTTTGAAATAACCTAAATTGTAGCAACCGTATTAAAATTAATTTGATATATATTTCATAATTGAGTTTGTAAGTAATTCCTACAGTTGTACTGTTTGAAATAATTTAGCTGAAGCATTGGAAGCGAAAATAATTCAATTTCAGTTAAACAAAGTTTCGTTATTATTACTGTTCATCCATCGCAGTGCTTATGACCTCTTTCTCATATCAGCTGTCTGTGTATTAAACATTAATATGATACATATAATAAATTATTCCTGTTTTATCATCTTTCCATTCAATTTATTAAATTACAATAGGTATATTTTTTATCGCGACATTGTTGTGAATGAACTATTAGCAGTAGACGGATAAGTATAAAACTACATTGTTTAAAATGTAGATTAAAAATTATACCAAAATTGTAAATACCTAATCATTATTGGCTGTGCAGACCGCCGTTTGTGTTTCATAGACTCATTCTCTCACTATCTCTCTTACCTATCCTTCATCTACTCCGTCCATATTTGGGCCTGCCAACACTAGGTATATTTATCTGGCCTGGCATTCGGCAGGAAGAATCTTTGTAGGTACAGTTTATCGATTCTTGCCACATGCCCCACTCAGCACAAGACTCTTGCAGCAGGATTATCAAAACCATAAATATCGGGTCGCCATCCAGTTATCTTAAAGAGTTTTAGGTCAACTTTTCTTCTTCAACTTTCAGCAATTGACCAACACACATCTAGAACAACTATTCTGAATTTTCTTGGTGCTTGATTTTGAAGTGTTTGTACAATCCTACTGCACATTGCTACAAGATGTAAGATAATCCCATAATACTTAACGTCATATTATTATTATGATGTGATGAATATCTGTCACTCGAATGAATATTTGGAGCTCAATTTCCATACAATTACCTCGCTAGCTCATGACATGCACTGAGTTTTCATCTCTGCGCTCGCAATTACTTCCGTTTGGTTTGCTGTTCCCGCAAATAACATATCAGCATGTATATATTTGTAAATAATATCGAATACGTTTTGTCGCAATGCCCAAAGGCTTAATATTATTGAATGCATCGAGGCATGCATATGTCAGATTTATGTTATATCGGCCGAAATTGGTTCATATTTTATCCTATCATAGTGTGGCCTAAAGCAACCAGAAAAGCAGATGAACATATCATATAGTTTGGTATCGACTCTATTTATTTATTTATTCTTCAAGTAAATAATCAGGTGAAAGACAACGAAGATAAGAAGTGACTTCTTATTTCTACCAGTAAACTCTATTTAAGATTTTAAGTATTGAATACGTGTAACAAGAAAAAAAAACATGTATACCTACGCACGCCAAAGTACATAATAGGTATAATGTCTATAGAAGTTAAAGAGACAGGATACGAGGAAGAATGGAGAACAGAAAGAGAAGAATTTGGGATTGTGTTAACGATTTTGTTTAAAAAATCTTTAAAAAACAGTTAATTTGAAGATAAATTATTTCTGTGGGAATGTCATTCCGAAGACGAACCCTACAAATAGTGAAAGAGTAACTAAAGAAAGACGTAGTGTAAGCAGAAATGTTCAGAATACATACGTTAACTGTTGGATCATTAAGTAGGACCATGTCTCTCCAGGTATTGAAAATACCTCTAAAATCACTCTGATTATTAACGTATTACTGCAGGTATAGCTGCTGCATAAAATATGATTTATGCTGCACATTTATTATAGTAAAATATGAGGTGGTTTGATGTCAGTACTGGTTGACCCATTTATGGTAATGAGGTGAAACAGTGAGCTGTAGCAGTGTAGCATCCTGCCCACCCCAAGCCCCAACCTTACAGAGATCAATGACAAGGCACGCCTGGTGCAAAAAGTACATTCGTAAGTCATTAACACGAGCGATGGAAATATTAATATAGGTAAATTATAGGGTACAGATAATATGGTGCTGGAGTTACATATATTCGTTGCTTGCATTTGTAACATGGCTTGCACAGGTACATAAGGAGGAGGAGGTGGTCGGTAGCCTGGTTGGTAACGCACTCGACTGTTAATCCAGTGGGCGCGGGTTCGATCCTCGATGCCGACCTACTCCACTTCACAACACAAGCTTTTCAAGCTTACTGTGAAGTGTACAAAGGTGTATTTGGGTTTATTTCGATTCATTCGTATTAAAAAAAAAAAAAAAACTTTATGTGCGTCATTGTTTTGTTGTTAGTGTTGTGTATTTGGATTATTGAAAACCCCGGAACTCCCCTCCAATACACGAGGTCTCCTCACTTTGGAGGGTAGCATGGAAAATGTAAATATTGTAATAAGATTTTTATGCGTAAATATATGAAATGTAAGATATTAGTGATCAATTAAATTTATTAAATAAAGTTTTATGTCAAAAACAAACAACAATTAATTAAAAGTTTGGGTTAGAATCTCACCCTCGTGAACATTACTTTGTGAGTAATGTTCACTCAAAGAATAAATAGATAAATAAATTAAAATCGTATAAGCCAGGGGACGTATTTTCATGTAACCCTGATTCCGATTTTTTGGTTCAATCAAACATTTTAATTTGGTGGATGGTAGCCTGGTTGGTAACGCGCTCGACTGTTAATCCGGTGAGCGCGAGTTCGATCCCCGATGCCGACCTACTCCACTTCACAACACAAGCTTCTCAAGCTTACTGTGAAGTGTACAAAGGTGTATTTGGGTTTAATTCGATAAATCTAGATTAATTTAAATTTAAAAAAATGTAAGTACCTATAGGTATTTGTAAATAATTCATTACCAAAGGTCTGTATCTAAGATATTTTCTACTAGCCAACAAGAGTCAAATACTTATATTAATATTACATTTGCTACTTGACTTGCCTATATAATGCACTGATTTTCCTTAACCATATATTCCTGCAGACATACACAGGTTCCATTCTGGTTGCAGTCAATCCATACAAGGAATTGGAATGCTACAACACGGTGAGTACTTTTTTATTTTATTTAACTACCTTTAGTTTTGTAACATAGCTATCTAATGTTTTTACCATTGTACATCAGCCAGACATGTTTGCGAATCTTTACACCATTCAGTAAAGTCTCTAGTTTTCATTTTCGAATCAAGAATTCTGAATAGCAGAATAAGGGATTTTTACACTTGACATCCTTTTTCACAAATGGTGCCAAAACCCTTTTTTCTTTAATGTAACTATTTCTGATTTCGTCTTCTGTGTACCATCCCGTCGTAAGATTTTCATTTCTAGTTTTTTGTATGTTATTATTTTGGTATTAACAAACTTGGTGGTAACAGAAACGACTTAGGTAGGTTGACGAAAATATGGAAGACTAACAACCTATTTTGGAGTCGACATTGTGGTACGCATATACCTACATGCGCCTCTATCTTTCATTCTTTAATTAGGTGCTCTGCAGAGGTTATAGGGTATCTGTGAAATGTGCCCTAAATCTGCTCAATTGTAAATGTTTTCATTGAATTCAACACTTCCATGAAAAACGTGTGACGATTTATTAAAGAAGACACGCAATAGTGAACACGCACAGTCGTATGAGAGTAATGCACCTTCAAAATTATACAATAACATAATAGAATATTACTTAAGACCGGATTATGTGCAACTTAAAATGGATGAAATATGCATAAATGCTCGAAATATGCAAGAAAACCACCAAAAAGTACCAAAAAAATTATTTTTTATTTAATTTATGTTATCGTTTGGATGACCGCGAAAAACTATTGTACGATGTAAAGTCATAAAATCATGTTTATTTTTTTATAATTACGATTAACCAGTTATTTTTTTAAAACTGCTTTGTTTTTCTACTACATTTTCAACTTGACACCAACATTTTTGTTTTTGAAACGTTCAAACTTTCAGAAAGACAGTTAAAATTTAAGAATATATACCCAAATATGCATAATCAGTACATTTTGGTCGAAATATGCAAAATCCTGACTAAATTGCCAAAATATGCAAATGCATATAATCCGGTCTCTACTTATTACGATTGTATAATATTTTATACTTATTTAAACTGGCATAAACTGTGTATATAATTACCTGTACAAGTACCATTTAATGTAATGATAAGATTGTCATAGTGAATGTTAAATAATCTGGGAATATTCCCATAATAAATAACGTTGATATGATTATATAAAATAATAGGTTTGGATTAACAAAGCATTTGCATAAGACGTCTCCCGCTAAGATTAATTGGATTATTACGTCAGTTAGTATTCTGTCATTGCATACAGCTAGGTAGAAGAAATGTTTTTCTTATACTACAATAATATTGTCTAGAAACTTTATGAAGTAAAGAAATATTGTATTCTATCCCCTCACGCCGCATCCCTTGCGAATAGGCAGAGAGAACAGATCGCCAAACCTTCTTATCCTTACACACACTTCGAGCTTCCGTCACATTCGTCATACACACTCTTTTACTCAGAACTCGTCCGACCTTGAGAATCTGGTCTACACGGTCAAGCCATGTGGTTCTGGTTTCCTTACACCTCTTCTTTCTCCCAGGTAATTTTCTTGCCCAGAATCGGCCATCATAGTCACCTCCAATGGCATCATAGACAGGATCAGTAATAACGTGACAGCGATTCTTCGGAGCTAAAAACATGCTCGGCAACGGGCACACGACTATTACATTACATTACATTTCATATTTTCTTTGTTATCCTTTCATCGTTCATTCTCTCAACATGACCCAACCATCTCAACTTGTTCACTTTCATTTTAGTCACATTTTTTTTTTACGTTCACTCAATTCTCTAATCACTTAATTTCTTATCCTATCTCTCAACGTTTCAAAATCCTTGATATTTTCCTACATCCGCATCCGATATCCGCGGATGTGAAAATTAAATATCCGCATCCGCAGATGTCTAAAAAATGACATCTGCAGCTTTGCTCAACGTTCATAATACTAACTTTATGCCTCTACCACATGCTCGCCGACGCTCGTGTGAATGAGTAAAAAGACGTGCGGACGGAGTGATTGTCTTGGATTGTATACGTAATCGAGGGTTAACATCTTTTTACTCATTCACACAAAAAAACGTGGAAGGTCGGCAAGCATGTGGATGAAGCATTAGAGTTCATCAACAGAGACTTGATACATTGTGAACAGGCGCTTCATCACGCAATCTAAAAATCTTCCCTATAGATACAGAATATCACGTTGTTTTTATTATACATTCACTTTAATATTTCATTTGCCTGATGTTTTGTTTACGTGTTTGCGAAAAATAATAAACCTATTCAGAGTACAAATCTTTTTATTTCAGTTATGAAATCTGTCTAGGTAATTTCCGTCTCAGTAATAAACAAACTTTCGCGGAGTTTTTTATTTGCTATTTTTTGCTATCATTCCCGAATGTTTTTTGGCAGTTAATTTCATAAAAGTTCAACAAATTACGTCGAATTAGTAATAGATATGTTTTTGGAAAAATACGGTAGTTTTCCTTTGTAAATTAGTTTTTAAAGTAATACTCAGTAACTATAAATCTGCACAACGTAATATGAACACAAAAATTGAAACTTCTTCTTTAGCCCTGGTCTTTCCACTAGTAGATACAGGCCTCTTCCAAACGTTTTTTTATTGTTTTCTGTTGCTCGCCTTTCTCACCCACCGATGTCCATCCGCTACTGAGGTTACGTTGTTTACCCATCTCTTCTGAGGCCTTCCGATACCTCTTTTGTTTACCCATGGCCTCCATTTTATAACCCTGGGTGTCCTCCTACCATCAACTTTCGTCAAGCTGACTTCATAATACATTATACCTATCGATTTTTTCACAAAAGACTTCTCATAAAGCTGAAATCTTGTCTTATAAAGTTCAGAAAACATTGTTAGAATAGGTAGCTGAACCCAACCTCTCCCACTTTATACAAGTTTTCGCTTCATCCAATTGAGCTAACAATAGACCCAATGTGCATTATATAGACACACTTTCGTATGGTCGTAATCTGGAACTTACATTTTCAAAGTTCGATCGATTTCAACGCGTGCTTCTCCCTATTTTCATATCCAAATATTCAATTACAATCAGACCCGTGAATGTCTTGGATTAAAGTATTATACCTAATAGTTTGATGAGAATTTATCTAGATACTATAGACGCATGGAATACGGAATGTACTACATATTAAATATCGGACTATGTTGTGCGTACAATAATTTGTATTAATTAGTGGAGTTGTTATATAATGAAGGGAGACTTATATTAATCGTTGGACCACTTGACATTATATTACTTACTGTATTATATTAATAATGGTACTAATCTCAAGAATGCGTATTGTATTGAGAATACTTTTAATTGACAGATATCGGACACCCGTTTTAAGAGTAGTTTAATAATGGCCATCATTCTATTATCTACTTTAATAGTTATGTCATTAGTTTATATCAAATGGTATGTAAAAAATATCTCAGATACCTACTTGGTATTCTTGTCCCTCTTTGTCTCTGTAACCCCATTGCAACTATGTCTCCATAGCTTCTTTGCAACCAGATACCTCCCTTTGCTATTGAAAACTCCGATCCATATTTAGATTCCAATGGATTCAGTTCAGATTCATTCCCAATTTTTTCAGCTCCCTTTTTGCATCCCATAATTTTCTCACATTCATTATATTGCTTTTTCCAAATCTTCTTCTTTGTCCTGCCCTTCTATCCCGGTTCATCCAGGGTCGAGCTCCTCGTACGCAATCACTAGGATCTGCTGTCCTGGGTTGTCACTATTGGAGTTGCTTTTTCCTAATCCATGCAATAAAATCTAAATGAAAAACAATATTTAATATCTTGAAAATAATCTGGACTTTTAAATCCAAATACTTTCCTGGAAACTTTTAATCAGTAAGAAAAAAAGCAGAATGTATAGTTAGATTCGAACCTTCTTAAAATATCCGTGGTCCTACCAACTGAGTCAACATTACAACTATTTATAAACTTTGGCCTCATATTAATTTACAAAACATTATCTCACCGTTAAAATTTAACGCAGGTACAGTTAAACATTTATGTTGATAAAAAAGTTGCGAAGTTTATATTATTTTCTGGTCTAGTAGAACCAGTCTATACATACTCGTACGACCTATCTATATAGTATGTATTATTATTTATCTATAATATGATGACTCAAGTATAGTTGGGAGTGTTGGAACCGAAGACCAGATGCGTTGCTTGCTTCCAGTCCCAGTCACTATTCAAGTATTAATCTTTTGTCCATCTCGGCCTTTTCTTAATGTAGCTACTTGCTGGAGTTAGTTATCTACTTGTCGATATTAATTTGTTACTAAGTAGTCGTGGAGTTTATCATGGTAGCGGATTTAATGAAGAAATTGCTTAAAAACTGAAGAAAATTGCAGTTCCTTGACCTTGCGGTATGAAATAAGGATGTTGTCTTGTTAGAGTAGGGTTGAAAATTATCAATATAATTGTGAAATTATATTGATATTTATCCGATAATGTACCTTAAAGTAAAAGTAATTGTCATCCCTTATTTTTTTTTTAAATCTTTTGTTAGCACCAATGATACAAAGCTTAGAAAAATTTGTCATAATAATTAAAACACATCAACAAAATTGAATTTTATTCTCGATTTTTTTTTAATTATTGTTAACTAGCTGTATTACCCGTGCTTCGCAACGGCAAAATTTGTGTATGGATGGTGAAGTAGGTCGGCAGTGGAACCCAAAATCAGTGGTACCATCATGTTTAGTTATAGTACTGCAGAGCCACTAAAACTCTTCAGTTTAGTTAAAGTTTTGGGGGGTCTGCATAAAATAAACTTTTTTCTTTCAATTTGACCCCCCCCCCAGCCCCCTAACTCCCTCCCCTTATTATTGCGGATGTCGGGAGGGTGACTATTCATCTTATTGAGGCGGAAAACTATGGATTCGACACTAATATCACTTTTTCTTTCCGACCCCCCCCCCCTAACTCCCTCCCCTTATTCCTGCGGATGTCGGGAGGGTGACTATTCATCTCATTGAGGCGGAAAACTATGGATTCGACACTAATATCACTTTTTAATTCCGACCCCCCCCCCTAACTCCCTCCCCTTATTCCTGCGGATGTCGGGAGGGTGACTATTCATCTTATTGAGGCGGAAAACTATGGATTCGACACTAATATCACTTTTTTCCGACCCCCCCCTACCTCCCCCCCCCCCTTAACTCCCTCCCCTTATTCCTGCGGATGTCGGGAGGGTGACTATTCATCTTATTGAGGTGGAATACTATGAATTCGACACTAATATCACTTTTTCATTCCGACCCCCCCCCTAGCCCCCCTAACTCCCTCCCCTTATTCCTGCGGATGTCGAGAGGGTTACTATTCATCTTATTGAGGCGGAAAACTATGGATTCGACACTAATATCACTTTTTCATTCCGACCCCCCCCTAGCCCCCCTAACTCCCTCCCCTTATTCCTGCGGATGTCGGGAGGGTGACTATTCATCTTATTGAGGCGGAAAACTATGGATTCGACACTAATATCACTTTTTAATTCCGACCCCCCCCCCAGCCCCCCTTAACTCCCTCCCCTTATTCCTGCGGATGTCGGGAGGGTGACTATTCATCTTATTGAGGCGGAAAACTATGGATTCGACACTAATATCACTTTTTTCATTCCGACCCCCCCATCCCCTCAACCCCTCCCCCCCTCCTTATTCATCCGGATGTTGGGAGGGTTACCATTCATCTTTTCGGCACTAATAGTTATATGGATTTGAAAAAAAGTTTTTTTTCTTGCCCCCCTTTTGTGCCCCCCTCCTCGTTCCCCCTACCCCCATTAGAACACTCATTGGGGCAATCACAACAATTTCCCAAAGTTTCATCTCAATCGGATGAACGGTTTAGAGTCTATAAAGGATATGGTGAAAAATGTTAGAAACATTGGTAGGAACTAAAATATTTATTTGGGATTATCTCACTTGGAAGCAGGTACCTACCTACTTACAATATTTATTTTCTGTGGTATGGCAATTTTCTGTGGTATGGCAAGTTTTAACTCTGCTTAAGATTTGAATCATTGTAGAACATCGACTAACAAATATTCGGAAGCGATGTAATCTATGTCAGATAAAGAAAAAATACTGATTCATCTAGAGAATATGACATCTATGCAACAGAGAAAATATATGAAATATTGGTATGACAAAAGGACAATATGAATATTTTGCTCTTGTCGTAAATTTTAATTTGGCAAATAGCAAAATTTCATTTACAAAACGTAAATAAAAGCCTATTTTACCTTTTACATTGCAAATAATGATAATACCACCTCCCATTAGTTTAAAAGCAACTTATCATTTTAAAAAGTGACATTTGGACTAACACAACTAATGGTGGAGATTTTCTTGAAAAACCTTGAATTTTGATGTTTTGTCTAAAGAAATATCTCATTCAAGACTACAAATTATTTATTTTTTTATATCCTATGTGTATCTTGGAAATGTTTACTAAATCCACTCAATTAATAAACGCACAAAACTATTTCATATAAAAGATTACCCCGGAATGAATTAACTGGAAATTGTGGAAATTGGACACGAAGTATTCTCTGTTTCAAATATGTTGTACGCTGGATCAGTAGTAATTCTATGGAAAAACTTTTGTATCCATGGAAACCCATGAGAGGGATGATGTGTAACGGGGAGTGAGAAAAATACAAACATACATATGTACGAACTAAAATATTTATGTGGGATTAGTAATTACTAATATGACGCCGCTTGATGCAATATCTGTTGCAGGCACAAGTGTTCTTATCGTGATAATTATTAGCGCATATTTATCTTAATAATTCTCGTTGATAATTATCATGATAATTATTCCTTGCAACCCTGGAACGTAGTTCCTACTTCCAACACCGTGACTCTACATAATATAGTAGTTATCCAAATTATTTTTTGTTGATGTCGAAAACCTTAGATAATTTTGGATAAATATTGGTGTAAATTCATTCATACTAATGTACAATTTTTATCTCCCGAGTCACAATCCCCGTATTTAACAACAAATAATTATCCATTCGTACCATCTTTTTGTGTGTAGCCCAAGTATGGATTAGTAATTTATTTTGTACATGGTTAACATAATATTATATTATACCTATTATGATAGATAGATATGGCACAGAGCCGAGTCTATCATTGATCTTTCAATTCATAATGACTTGCTGTAACGGTGATTGGAATTTCAATTATCTAATATATTATTAATCATAGGAGCTTTGGTGGTAAACAAAATAATCATAATATAATATGTACGCATTACGCATTATGTGGATGCAAGTATGCGCGTCGTAAGGGGGGGGGAGCAGCAGCCCCTCCCAGAGATTGGAATAGGTATATATTTTTTCATACTAAATGATAATACCCCATAAAAATCACATTATTACCAAACGTTTTCTCATCATATCATAAATTTTCATGAAAATCCATCAAAATACAATTGTTTCTTAAAAAAAATTGCCTGCGGCGATTTTTTTTTTACTTTTTGTAAAAGACATTTTTCCTACACATTATCTCTTAAAGTATTATATACATTTTCAAATAACCAAACCACATCACGACTTTCTTCACTACGTCTTCGTTAAAATACTTGAATAAAAACACGAGTTCCAGAGCCTCTTCATTTCCTAATGTAAGTTTTTCTTTTCACGATAATTTTCAATCTATCGTTGATTCCTTGCAACTCTGATAGTATCAAGTGCAACAGCACAGTACAATAACCCATATGATTACTATTGTTTGAAGATAACAGCCAGACAGCACTTCAGGAATGCATGTGTGGAAGCCGTAAAAGGACCGTGACATTCCTTGTGCAGTGTTCACAGATGTGAAATGAAAAATAACAATATAAAAATTCCTTACGTATTATCAGTTCTGTTGCCATCAAACATATGTTGTATGGTCTCCTGAGATTTGTTAATATATCAACACCTTCGTCGACACGTTTTATGGGCTATGCGTAGAATAGAAAGACGTTATTAAGTGACAAAATTGAACGGGAAATGACTATTTGGAATATTTCTATCTATCTACTACTAGCTTTAAAGTTGAAGCACCTTAATGAATATTGAACTTTATTGTTATTTCACACATAAAAATTAATGTGTTTCTATCATCTCTCTATTATTAAACAGAATTCTAAGATCTTGTCAATATTAACGAGCAATGTGTGAGTGATACTGTGTTTTATAAAAAAGCGTGTAGTAATATGTGTAGTATTTTGAAATGTAAATAATGGTTAGCGCAATTGGTTGAGGCGGCGGTCTCTCAAACTGGAGGTGCCAGGTTCAAACTCCGGCGCTGGCAATGTATTCCACACTTTGCGATACAGGCTTTTAGTCTAGTGCAAGGTGTGCAGGAAAGTGTTTGGGTTTGTGTATGCAAGCCCAGATCCTTTAAAAAAAATAGATCCGAGGGGGCAAATATGTGGAATGTCCTGATAATTCCATATTTAATTAATTGGTTTGAATGGTGTTTTGGGGTGAAATTGCGGATATTTTTACAGACCATTCCTTTTTATGACATCATCACAATAAGCGTTTTTTGTGCCCATAATTTTCCCCTTGATAACAAACTGATGAAGTATGGTAAACGATACCTGTTTTTTTTGTGAGACATAGTGAAGAAGGTCGTGATGTGGTTTGTTTATTTGAAAATGTATAAAATATTTCGCGCAATAATATGTATGAAAAATGATTTTTATTAAAAAGCAATAAAAAGTTGCGCCGCGGGCAATTTTTTTTTAAACTGATGGATTTTCATACAAATTTTAGAAAATTTATGATGAGAGAATAATATGTGGTAGTACATATTATGATTTTTTGAGAGGTTTTATCATTTAGTATGAAAAATATATATCTATTTCAATCTCTTGTGTCCAAATGTCCCTGCCCCCCCCCACCCCCCCTGACGACGCCCATGCCTGTAAGTACCTTTCGCCATTTGGGATATGACAAAAGTTTAAAAAAATGTGACTGCATTGTGTTTTTGTTCTACAGAAAACATTAATGTTCTTCATCTTGATAATTTTCAACCCTGGATATCAAACGGGTTTATTATTATTATACATAGTAGTACAGACCCATAACCCATAACATAACAGTAAATAATAAATGAATCGATAATACAGTGAGGGAAAGCGCTCAAGTGATTAATTATTATCGTTATATTATAGTTTTATAACATCCTTCCGGATTGTTTTCGCATCACTATTCATTTTATTTGATTAGGATATCCGATCATTTCTGGCAGTATTTATTCACCGATGTCTTAGCTGAATGTAAATCTTAGATATGTGACGAGAATAGGGTTGCCAGATGTCCGGTTTTGGACCAGACAGTCCGGTTTTTCTTACATCTGTCCGGTCGAAAAAATCTTGGAAAACCGGGCAAAGGGCTGTCCGGTTTTTTTCAATCGGACCTCAAGAAGTTTAACTCGACGATCAAGCCCATAGACTTATCAATTACCTATTTCTCAAAGGAAAATATATCTAATTCTTGAATATTTCCACAATATTTTCATTTTTCATACGTAGTAGGCCCCTACATTCCTTGTGAAAACCCGAGTATATTTAAATAAGTAGAATTTTTTCATAAAATAAAACACAGTTTTGAACTGCTTACGTACATATGTAAGTATACTTTTTTTATATTTCGTTAAGGGACAATATCACAAGAACTTATTATCGGCAAAAATTTCGGCAAAGTTTTCTTTATACCGATCTTTATATCGATCACTTACTAGTAATAGCTTGCTTGCGAAATTTATCATTGCCCAATGCCCAACCTTCAAACTTTTTTCCTTTGAGGGATGTGATATACTTCTTTTGACCATACGATAAATAAATAAATACTTACCAGTAAGTCAACTAAGTATTTCGTTTCCGTATAAAGATTGACGTACTCGTATAGTGTTTCCTGTATACCACGACTCCTTTTCTTATCGCTGCATCACAATCAAGGCACGTCTTCATACAGGCAGAGCCATCATTAATTAAACTCAGTGATAGCTTCTACCTTGCAACAGCGCAACACCAACATGCCAAGTTTTTTGTCTACAGACGGATGTTACTAAATTATAATATACATCATCAATTAACTTTGTTAGAATTTTTCCTAAGGGCGCCCTTGATGCACTCCTCCTCGTATTTCCTTCGAGTCTTGCATAATAATTAGCTTCGTGGATGTTTGAACAACTTGACATATTTTTATTCAAGTAATATTATATGCAGGCACAAGCACAAGGACTTCCTTGGTTATAGGACATGTTATAATCAGACGATGTCGAGTTTCCAATACTCTTGAAGAATATGTCTTTTATTATAGTGCATTATTTGCAAATCAGCATCTTTTTAATGAATCGCTACCTATGTGTCTTTGATTGTAGTGGAAAATAAATGGTTTGATCTACTTTTTGATTGCGAAGTAGACAGAGAGAACAGAACGCCACACTGCCCTATTCCTACACACACTTCTTGCTTCCGTCACGTTCATGCGATTCGTCATACACACCCGTCCCTGAGCATCTGGTCGATATGATCTATCCAAGTTATCCCGGGACGACCACGTTTTCTAACCCCCCATCTTTCACCCACACAGACCCTTTTTGTCATTCATTCTCTCAATATGTCCAAATCATCTATCGCATTGACACAATTCGTGAGGCATATATTGTTCTGTGGTACAGTTTACTCAAAGAGCACCTATTCTTGGGAAACTGATCGACGCGATACCTATAAGCTTTCGAAGTGATACACGTTTTCGATATCTCCATTCTCCATCGTGACTAAAATAAAAAAGTTTGTGTCAAACACTGTGTTTTTCGTCGCTTTAAAAGTATGCATTAATGTTGGTATGTTATTGAAATGCCTATCCAAAATACGATTCAGAAATACCTTTCTTTAGAATGTGGACATCTCATAGTGTGATAATAAATCTGGCCTCTTCCAGCTCTTAATCTTCAGTTACTAATTATAGACAAAGATCCGACACATCGCTTGACAAACTCAACATGGTGACCAAAAGAAGAACGGTGTACCTACTATAGGTACATCCCTTCCCACTAGGGTTGCCAGATATGTTGGACAAAAAAACCGGACAATTTTTAATTTTTGCTCCCCCCGGCCCTACTACAATTTTCTTCTGTCGAAAAGGACATACACAATTTGCGCCACAAGTGAAATTTTTGCTAATAATGAGTTCTGAAGAATAATGTTTTCCCTTAACGGAATATAAAAAATATACCTACGTAAGCAGTTCAAAAAATTGTTTACTAAGTAGACGAATTTTATTTTATGAAAAAATATTACCTATTTAAATACTCGGGGTTTCACAAGTAAGTATCTACTACGTATAAAAAATGGAAATAATCAAGGATTAGGTATATTCCCTTGAGGAACTTTATGAAAAATAGTATAGTTAATGTGTTAAACTTCTTGAGGTCCGATTGAAAAAACCGGACAGCCCATTGTCCGGTTTTTCAAGATTTTTTCGACAGGACAGATGAATGAAAAACCGGACTATCCGGTTCAAAACTGGACATCTGGTAACCCTACTTCCCACCAAAGTTAATAATGTGATAAAAATATTAAGTAGATACTCCTCTTTAATTATTATATGGAATCTCTCAGTGGGATCTATTTTAGAAACGATTCCAGGAATTGAATTTAGTCTTAATGTGCAGTAGTTTGTTATTATGGAGTGATTTGTTACAGGCCGATGACGAAAGTAAAACGTTTTCCTTATATTCGTTTCGCCTTAAAATTTGTTATGGATACGTAATAAAACTCAATATTTGTAACGGAAAATAATAAAACAATTACCTAATGTTATAATATACCTATTTCAGAGATGAATGTTCCTAAACAACTTGATAATACTGGTGATAAGGCAATAATTATAAGTATATATTATGTTAGGTGCATTATAATATCTAGCTAGATAGGTGAATGTTTCCCAGTATTAAACTGTTGAGTTTGCATATCAATCAGGAATGATATGTAGACTTTCCTACATCATAGTACCGAGAAGTGTGTTGGCAGGTCTTGCCCCCGCATATTAAAAATACACTACCCCTATCGTTGACTTTGTCGGAAAAGCGTGTAAGCTATATATTTTCTTCAGAGTTTGTCATCTGATCATCATCATGATCTGAACAACTTGACGACCGAGGCCAGAATGTGGCTTCGGGATCTAAATGTGATCTTATAGCGCCTGACACCATACGAATAGATAGATAGAGTTTGTCTTCCCTTGGTCACTCCAGCTAATCTTTCTTCACACATCTCTGCCACTTATTTTTTGCTAGCTCTGTTTTGGATAGAGAATAGATGATGCTCTGGCTCTCTGCAATCAATAATAGTTTATCTATAGAACAACATATTATAATTTGGTATAGGCATGTTGTTATATGTGAAAGTGGATGAGATTTAGAATAGTTTCCCAGCCACCTCACAAAAGAAACGGAGAAATGTTTTTAGTGCTTTATAGTCCAACGATTTGTAGATACATACCATGTCTTTTCAATTATCTCGAACATCCAACTGGAATTCACATTGCACCTGACACAGTGGAAGAGGGATCGGAAAGTTTGCGTCAATACCAATTTGTCACGTACGTATCTGTTATATTGATTCGTCGTCACGTTTCAAACTAATCCCTAGAGGAAAACAATGTTTTCCCATTTTCCACCTGTAATTGTTAATTGTCTTTTGTGCTTGCTGTATATGGGATTGGTCGTATCCGGCGGTGCCTGACCCTCCTTATTTCCGCTGTCATTTCCGGCAATCGACCGATTCTTCAACTACACCCTCGGGGGTGCAGAAATTAACGTCGATTTTCATAATATAATTTCTTATCAAAAAAGTATATATTTCACTACCAAGCTGCTGATGGCCAGGAGTGGTACAATGTATTTTCCAACTCAGGTGAGTTTCAACTAACTCTCACTTCACCTTAACTTGAAATTGGCACCTCAATTGCTTCGCAGTTTTGATCAAATTCTGGTCCCATTTTGGGTGCCCAGTTCTATCTTGAAACTTGAAACTCCTCACGTTATTCAGTACATTTAAGTCCTGCTTTTGGTGATGTCTGTTTGTCTGTAAATAAATAAATAAACATTAGATAATCATGACCGGATGCAATGAATCGAACAATGAACTAACAACAACGAAACTATTTTCAGAACTCAATTATTGAAATAACAATTGAAGTGTATTTAATGTAGGCATGTAATTAAATACGAGTATAATACAATACCTACATACTCGTAATGTATTTTGACTTTACTTACATTGCTTTACCCTCTATCGAAAGTAAAACCTAATTAGTAATTGATTGGAATGGTATCGTATCTATTGAAAAAAAAAAACAATTAAGTAATACGTGTAATAATAATAATAATAATAATTGGAACATTTATATAGCGCCGTCTTTGTGCCGGAGCACCTCGAGGACGCTTCACAAAAAAGCAACATTGTATAATAAAAAGTCATCACCAACAAAATGTTTGTGTCCAAGAAATAAAATCATAATACATACATAATATACATACAATACCTTAGATACATAATATTATGTATCCGCGTCAGATTAACTATAAAAATACATATATACATATGTGGAATTTCAATAATGTAAGTGATATGAATAATAAATATGGGTCAATAAAAATATAAATAATATAAACAATAAATATGGGTCAATAAAACTGATTGAAAAGGTGCGTCTTTAGGTCCCTTCTAAAGGTTTGGAAGTTGGCAGCGACCCTGAGCCCCAGAGGCAATTTGTTCCATAAGTTAGGGGCTGAAACAGAGAAAGCACGATCACCATAATTGGTTAAGCGCTCCCTGTGTGGAAATTGTAGCTCATAAAGTGCACTCTGGGCTGACCTCAGAGCACGCTGCCTCGTCCCAAGATCCCTCAAAGTACACAGATCCTCAATGTATGTAGGTGCCAAGCCATTTAGTGCTCTATAAACCATTGTGCACACTTTAAATTGTACTCTGGCCTCTGTTGGTAGCCAGTGCAGCTCCTTCAGGAGAGGTGTTATGCTGTCATACCTTTCAGCCCCATACACAATACGGGCTGAGGATTTCAACACGGACTGCAGTCTGTTTGTTTGCACCTTTGGCAAACCGGTAAAAACAATATTGCAATAGTCGAGTCTTGATAACACCAGAGCCGAAATTAAAGTTTTACAGGCATTTCGTGTTAGGGATCTTTTCACCGTATGTATTTGTCTGAGATGGTAATAGCAGGAGCTCACTGTAGAACTAATATGCCGCTCCATAGACAAACAGCTGTCGATGATGACGCCCAGAAGCCTCACGGATGTTGATGGCTTTATAGAGTTTCCCATGACCACAATGTCATCCTTAGGTAGCATATGCTGTCTTCTTCCAGATGCTAACCACAGGAACTCGGTTTTGTCAGCATTTAAGCAAAGTTTATTTGCTGACAGCCACCAGAAAATCCTCTCCACACACCGCAGAACAGTTTCCCTGAGGTGATCCTTCTCCGTCATTCCCGCAGAAGCATAAATTTGGATGTCGTCAGCATACGCGCTAGTCTCCAATCCAAAGGACTCTACAATGGTCTGGAGCTCAGCAGTGTACAGGACAAAGAGCAGGGGCCCCAGAACGGAACCCTGCGGAACGCCTGTTAATAGTGAAGTTTCCGCTGCTTGCGTGCCTCCAAAACCCACAGTCTGTCTTCTATCTGTGAAGTATGAGGTTAGCCACTCGAGGGCTGCCCCGCATATTCCAAACTTGGTGTTAAGTTTTTGCAGCAACAGAATTATGTACGCACATTTAACTAGGATAGGTAAGTGAAAAATAATGATATTGGAAACAAGTGGACTGTAGGAACTTAGGATTTGTTGCCACTTACCTTGCCGCTGATTCCCGGTCTTCTTTCATAGTCATTCAGTGCACTGATTTGATCATTTAATTATCTTCAATTCAACTTTCAGTTCAATATTATTATTCTCCCCTACGGGAATTAACACCATTATAACATAAACGTAACATTTCCCCTACGGGAATTCACTAAATTCAACATACGACGATTTTCACAAAACAACGAACTATAATCTTCAATTATTTTCAACCATCTTCTTTCAACGTCAAACTCAATCTATCGTCAAATTCAACAGTATCAAAGGCTGCGCTCATATCCAGGAGGCACAAAAGTGTGATTTTCCCCTGCTCATTGTATCCACCAATGTCAGATAGTAACTTCGCCAGGCTGGTCTCAGTCGAGTGGTTCTTCCTGTATGCCGATTGCTTCGTAGGCCAAAGACTGTTATTGTCCAAAAACATAGTTAATCTACTAGCTATCACTTTTTCCATTATTTTTGATAAGAATGGTAAATTAGAAATAGGTCTGTAACTATCCTCAGAATCAGGGTTCATACTTTGTTTTTTTAATATAGGTGTAACATACGCTGATTTCAGACTACATGGCACTACACAAGTCCGAATCATTGCATTTATAAGAAGCACAACAAAACCTATTAAATGTTTCTTGCATTTTTTAACCAGCCATGTCGGAATAGGATCCAAAGTACACTGTTTGTTTTTTGCCTTACTAATTATACTATCAATCTCTGTTTCACTTGTCAAGAAAAAAGCATTCAACGATACACCAACATCACTCTGACTTGTGACCTCATTAACAGGAATGTTTGTATTTATTCTTTGACGTATTGAGTCGACTTTGTTCTGGAAAAAACCTGTGAGATCCTCGGCAGTTAGAACTGAACCTCCATCATGATGTGTTCTTTCACAGACAGAATTCAACGAATGCCATAGCGTCTTGGAGTCCTTCGAAGCATGCACCAGTTCCCTCCAGTAATTGTTTCTCTTTGATATTATCACAGCTCTATAGGTCTTTTGAGCCGTTATCCATGCCTCGCGATCCATATCACTACCTTTTTTTCTAAAAGTGCGCTCACATCTTCGCATTTCTTTCTTTAAATCTCGACACTCATCGTCAAACCACACGTCAGATCTTCTGATTTTTCTTCTTTGACTTCTCAATGGAGCATGCCTGTCAATAAGTTGTACTAACTCTGTATTATATATGGCCACCAGTTCTTCAGGGCTTTCACTGAGATGTGATAAATCAGTACAGAGTTGCGATTCAACAAGATCTTCTACAAAGGCATTTTGGTTAAAGCTTCTCCACATTCTTGAAAGTTTAATGTGGTATTCCAGAGGTGGCACAACAAAGTCGACACTAGTATATGAGAGTCTATGATTTGAACAACCGGCATCATAAATTACGGGCTGAAGATATTCTTTTGAAATAAACACATCCAAAGTTCCTCCAGCGTCATGTGTAGCGCCCTTCACCCACTGACAGAAACCAAAGTCATTCAACAGAGTGGTTATAGTAGTTGTGTGGCGGTCTGCTTCGCGGTCAAAGCGTACATTGAGGTCTCCAGTTAAAATAACTCTTGTGGAATGAGCAGCAAATCCCTCCAGCAAAGATCGAAATTCATCGTGAAAAGCGTTGATAATTTGTTTAGATCCAGGTCTATATATGGTTATTACAATAAGCTGCTCGTCACCACAGGATATGCTACAGGCCATGCACTCAAACTGAGAGTATCTATTTGTTTTAATTTTAGAAAGACGAATGTTGCTTTTAGCTAGAACTATAATACCACCATAATTACGCCACTGTACACTATTACGATCTACACTGTCCGCCACGGGCCTTGCTTCATCAAGCACATTGTAACCCAGTGTCCTTAGTCTTTTAATAATAATGTCCTCACTGCACTCATGCCAGGTTTCCGTTATACACAAAACATCCAACTTGAGTTCCCTGAAAACACTGTGAACTGCATCAATTTTATTACGGAGTGAGCAAATGTTCCAGGTGGCCAGTCTTAGGGATTGTTTCTTTCCATTTATGTGCCTGTTGATGTGCACCCCTATTAGATTGTCGTGGGAAACAGACCGCTGGCTATTTGGCAAGGTGTTAGACATGTTGTTAGATATTGGATATAGAGTAATTAATAGACAGCCTGATGTATTAATTTTCCGATTGGTTATTAAATTCATTGGTACGGAAAATGGCCTTAGCGAATTTACTAGATAATTAAAACAGTTTTTTTTACAAATATGTTTTTTTAGTTATACGTAAGCTGTCTTCACTGTGTATCACTTACATAAATTTATCGTTATCATAAGGAGGAATTAAAATTTGTGTAAGTACTAGAAAGCTTGTGTTGTGGAGTGGAGTATCGGGGACGATAGTTATTAAACGCACTAACGGCTGGTGCGTTTCAAAGTACAGTATTTCCAGATGAAGCTTGAAATTTTCTATCCACATTTATTTATTTATTTACATTTTTGGTGAACAAGATACATACAGATACATGTTAACGATGGTTAACAATAATGGTTCGATTCCCGACGCCGACTTACTCCACTTCACGACACAAGCTTTTTAAGCTTACTGTGAAGTGTACAAAGGTGTATTTGGGTTTATTTCGATAAACCCAGACTCACTTTAAAAATAATAATTATAAAAAAATATCAACATTTGTTCACTAGGGCGAGCTAATCGCAGTGCTGTGATCTCTGCCAACTTAACCCCAGTTGTAATGTTAACGAATTTGAATCGTAAAATTCTAAAATAACTGCCTGCCCATTTCCACATATTAAATATCTACCGATACAAAGTTCGTGTTTATGTATATCGGTGTTAAAAGTAACATAATAAAATAGACATATTTATTACTGATGATGCTAGGGGTTAACATCGTTGCGTGTTTCCGTAGTAAATATAATAATAATGTAAGTAAATCGTTTAATAGACGCGTAAATAATCTAAGTATTGATTACATTACCCATCGTGTAATATGAGAGGACCCCTACCCTGCCCTACCCCCATAATGCATCGATACACTGTCTTATTCTTACAGTAAACACAATGTCATCTTACACAGCACAATACATAAGAAAGTAGAATGTGTTATGTTATGTAGTCAGTTGTGGATTCTGGATTGAAAATTCATCGATTGAGTTATTTTATTAAGTCATATTTTTCGGTATTTGAAGATATTGAAGATAGAAGTGTAAATAAACAGATAAATAAAAATTTCAGTAAGTGTAGTATTCCTTGATTTCCTACTTAGTTTAAGAGACTGTTGCCCAATCCCACCAACTTACACCTAGGAAGGGGAGCCCTAAGTAATTTCCATACAAAAACAGAGATAATATTATTTATCAACAGCAACACGCAGAAGAGCATAATGTCATATGAAATTCTACATGCGACTCTCGTACGTTAGGTGCCCAAATATCTCCGCCCAGAATCTCCCCAACTAGGAGAGTTGCATGTAGAATTTTATATAAATTAATGCTCTTTTGCGTGTTGCTGTTGATACAATAAAAAAGATTGTCTCTGTTTTTGTATGAAAATTATTTAGGGCTCCCCTTCCTAGGTGTAAGTTGGTGGGATTGGGCATGTGTGCAGTATCTCAGGCCTATATGTCACGAATAAATCATTCGATGTTCAATCTTGTGCACCCGTGAAAAACTATGTTCTTATTTTCGATGTATTTATGAATGATATGACATACCTCTGCTTGTTTAATATTATATAAGGCCGTCAAACTGGAGCGACTGAGGGTTGCACAAGCAATCAGAATGGTGAAGGAAAGTGGAAGGGGTCGTCTCAGGCTCAGGTTACATCAGGGTGCGGGTAAACGTCTGGTGATGACCTCCACTGCACCTACGTAATACCACCTGTCGCGCGCCCTCCATTACTTAGATAAATTGTACTGTTGTTTATGTATCGCGTCTTATTCTATCTCTAGCTAAAATTTTCTTGGTAAAATCTTACTTACTGCCAGCCACTTACGTTCCACCGAGCTAGCCCTTTTCCAGTGCTTTCTATTTTGAGCTATCTGCTGCCACTAGCCATGGCAGATATGCCGATTTCTTTTTTATATACGATGGCTGGATTCTCCCGAGTGCGACTGTGGAGCGGAGAGGCAGACTGTGAGCCATATCGTGTCCGAATGTGCTCTCAGGGCATATGGGGGTGAAACATCTGACTTCATGTGTCTAAATGAAGCGGCGACGACATACCTAAGAACACTCGATTTCGAACTCTGACAAACAGTTTTCATTGTGCAATATGCATTTAATGTCTGTCTAATTATTACGTATTGTTATTATATTAAATCTAGTATGTAGTGATATTATTTTCAATGTGAAATTATTGACTGAATTCTCATACAACGAACGTAATATTTCACAGAGGAAATATGCAACTTCCTGTCAGAGTATGTAATCACCCATCCTTCAATACTCCCATCCCTTGATTTATATTGGAAAATATACCATCAAACTAACTAACACCTACGTGGCTCACTGTAATATATCTGATATTTATAATGGAGGATTTTAATACTAAACTACATGTAAGTAAAAAGAGTATTATGAAAGGAAATTTCATTATTCTTCTAAGTGTGCTACCGTTTTCAAAGGATTTTTGTACTTAATAAAGTAAAAGTTAGTAAGTAAAATATAAGTTTTACGTAATTACCAGAAGAACCATGAAATAAAACGCTTAATTTTTTTACCTTCTTGATTGATACGTATCTCTTGAACTACGTGGTTCGAAATATTTACATTGGATCAGCGTTCTCCAGACAAAAAGATATACTTAGGTACCTTAAGCGTTTCAGAGAATCCAAGGGTTTGGAAAGCCTTCGCACATTTACCAATCCAAGGGTTGTTTAGGATCATATTGTGTGACATCACACCGCATACCGCTGTATTTTGTGTCTCATGAGAGTGCTTCACGAATAGAGCTCGGATCTTTTTTTAGTCAGTATCAGTACTTGTAACTGTGCAACTTTGCAATTGCAAAATCGAGAGATTAACAAATTATGCATATAGACGCGATGCTCGGAAAAAATTACTATTTATTATACTTACGCGTATATTTTATAGATACCTAGAGGAGTAAGGGTCATTGATCATTTCGGGAAATTGGTTGTCAGTGTGAAGAAAGTCAGGAGCTTTACAGTGAATTATAGTTAACTTGAATATGGATATGATAAATGAAAGAGGAAAACACATCAATCAAACCTAACCACGTCCTTCAATCTTTATAGATATACAATCATTTATCAAAAATACATTAGGGCATTTACATTTCATTGACTTTTGTTGTTACCTTGAAAAAAAAATTCCTTGAGCTATTTTTACGTGTCTTTCGATTAATTTTGGTGTATGAGTTCCATGTGATTAATTTTCCACATTTCCTTGTTTCAGCATGCCGAAAAGCTGTACCGCGGCCATAAACTTGGCGCTTTGGAACCACATATCTTCGCTCTGGCAGAGGCCGCCTATTCTTCACTACAGGTGAATAAAATTAACTAATTTGATAATCTTTTATGCAGGTACCGTATAGGTGTCTCTAAATATTGTGTTTCCTTTACAGAACGATCTGAAAAATCAGTCTGTCGTAATATCTGGAGAGAGCGGAGCCGGCAAGACGGAGACCACCAAGTTTATCTTGCAGTATTTGTGTTCAGCCACAGCACATGCACACATCACTTCACACACTTTAGATAACTCCATAGCGTCTGCATGGGTGGAACAACAGATCTTAGAAGCCAATACTGTCCTGGAAGCTTTTGGTATGATCATTTTCCACTCTAATTATCCTTTCATGCCGCATCCCTTGCGCGGTAGGCAGAGAGAACAGTTATCCTTACACACGTTTCTTGCTTCCGTCACGTTCATGCAATTCGGCATAACACTCTACGATTCCTTTTACTCAAGAAAACATGTAGTTCTTGGACGGCCGCGCTTTTTTACATCTCTTCGTTCTCCCACGTACATATTCTGTGCTATCCTTTCATCCTCTCTAGATGTCCCAACCACCTCAACTTGTTCACTTTCATTCTATGATCATAAATGCCTGTCTATTAGACGTTTTGTTTGATTTGGTTTATCCAGCGGAGTCCTAATTTTTTTTTGTGTATTTCAGGAAATGCCAAGACTGTAAGGAATGATAACTCCTCACGTTTTGGCAAATTCATGCAAGTGTGTTTGGACGCTCGTGGTGCTATAGCTGGTGCTGTGGTCCAGGACTATCTGTTGGAACAATCTAGAATCACATTTCAAGCTCCACAAGAAAGGAATTACCATGTTTTCTACTATCTGGCGGATGGAGTTAAGGTTTGTACAACTTAAGTAGTTTGGACTTTTTAACTGCAACTACATGTGTTGAAATTCACCACCAACTATTAATTTGTTCTTATGTATCTTCAGAGCGATCCAGAATTGCAGGCGACGTTACATCTTAAAGAAGCTTCCCACTATGTATACTTGAAACAATCGGGATGTTTAGGAGCACCAGGTAATTCATACTTATATTGTGTTACAATTTCTACTGAATATCTTGTGCCTTTTTCATGACTTATCACATTATGTTCTTTGTTCTTCATGACTTATCACAGTATGTTTTTTGTTCTTCATGACTTATCACACTATGTTCTTTGTCCTACACGACTTATCACATTATGTTTTTCAAGACTTATCAAATTATGTTCTTTGTTTTTCATGACTTATCACATTATGTGCTTTGGTCTTCATGACTTATCAGATTATGTTCTTTATTCTTCATGACTTATTATATTATGTCCTTTAGTCTTCATGACTTATCACATTATATTTTATGTTTTTCATGACTTATCACATTATGTTCTTTGTTGTAGAAGCCGGATGTGGAGGCGAGGCAGAGAGGCTAGAAGCCTTGAGACTAGCTTTTACTGTCTTACAAGTGCCTCCACATATGAGCGAAGGACTTTTCAAAGTGTTAGCTGCCATCCTTTGGTTAGGGAATGTGGAATTCGAGGTAATTATGAATTTGTTTGTTCTTGAATTGATTGGTTGCTGTTTTTTATTTATTCATAGTGCTCATAAAGGTGACAGATACCTTAATTTAACTGTACAATGTACCTATGTACATCAATACAACATATTTCATTCATCCATCACCTAACAATCATAAGCACACAGATACACAGGCCATACATAATACATAAATTGTTCACACACAACAAGACACACACACTACACAATCAACAAACAAATGTCTGTACAGAAGTCAGAGGAGGGAAGATGTGGAGGGGATAGGGATGGGATTCATAGAAAACTAAATGTTTGATTATTTCAGGACGTAGACGGAGAAAGGTGTGCACTAGTTGGAGGGGAAGATGGCGAGGCTGTGAAGGCTGTGGCTTCTCTTCTTGGTCTGAGCACTCAGAGGACGGCCCAAGTGCTTCTTCAAAGGCAAATTAATGTCAGGGGAAACATCACTGAGATACCACTCAGGCAGCAAGAAGTGAGTATCCATCTAGCCTTCTATTGAGCAAATCCACTTTGTTTGGGAATGCTTTCTTGATTCATTGTCTTATTTTCAGGCACGAGAGAATCGTCACGCGATGTCAAAAGCCCTCTACTCTCGAGTATTCGCCTGGCTCGTGTGTCACATCAATCGTTGTACGAGACCGCCACCTCCAGTCAACATCAAGTCACGGTTCCTCGGAGTTCTGGACATATTTGGCTTTGAGAACTTCTCTACCAACTCCTTTGAACAACTCTGCATTAATTACACCAATGAGAAACTTCACAAGTTCTTCAATCATTATGTCTTCGCTTTGGAACAAGAAATTGTAAGTACTAGTATTAAATTTTACTTCTCATATGTGCACTTCTTTTCTCAAATATGCACATGTTATTCTTCTCAAATATGTACGTATTTTTTTTCTCAAATATGCACACACATTTTATTTATTTATTTATTTTGACATATACGGCTTGCGCCCTTAAAATGTATTTCAATAACAATATAAATTCAACATAAAACAAAAAACTACAATAAAATTATACAAATATAACATGCACCTCAAAAATGCACATTTTCTTCTAAAATATGCACTTCTTTTCTCAAATATGCACATGTTATTCTTCTTAAATATGCACTTTTTTTCTTTCTCAAACATACACATGTTTTTCAGACCACTAATCAATTTTGTTAATCACGTTTCAGTATCGACAAGAAGGCATAGTTTTCTCTCACATCCAGTTCACAGACAATACGGCTTGCTTGGAGCTGATTGAGAGACCACCTAGGAGTCTCCTGAAATTATTATCAGAACAATGTCATATGCCAAAGGTATGTTTGGAAATTTTCTATAGGTACTCTATAGGGTGTCGAGATTAGATTGCTGAGAAGAGTGTGTGGTAAAACGTTGAGAAACAGGATAAGAAATGAAGTGATCAGAGAGTTGAGTGAATGTACAACGGATGTTGGGTAACGTAAGATGGTTGGGACATGTAGAGAGCATGCATGATCAAAGGGTAACAAAGAAAATATACGAAATATGAGAGAGAAGAGCTGTAAGAAAGCGCGGTGGTCCAAAAACCACATGGCTTGACCATGTAGACCGGATTCTCAAGGACGGTTGTGCTCTGAGTAAAAGGCATCGTAGAGTGTGTACTCATATGATGGATTGCATGAATGTGACAGAAGTGAGAAGTGTGTGTAAGGATAGAAAAGTCTGGTGATCTGCTCTCCCTGCCTACCCTGCAAGGAATGCGGTGTAAGGGGATGGAATAGAATATATTACATTATCGTGTGAGATCTTTTTCTACATTTAATAGCAAATATATTCTATTATCATTGGGCTATATTTTTTTAGGGTTCCGATTCAGCCTATCTTACAAACATTCACGGCGAGTTCTCCGAGCACAGCAGCTTTGAGAAAGGCGAAGACAGACGGAAGTGGGAGTCTGAATTTGGGGTGAAGCACTACGCTGGGATCGTGATGTATTCAGTGGCTGGATTTGTGGACAAGAATAGAGACACACAGCAAGATGTGTTCTTGGATCATCTTAGCAGATCTGAAAACACCTTTGTGCAGGAATTGACCGTCTATCAGGTATATTTCTAGCGCCAATATATGAGCCTTTTTTGTAATCTTGGTAAAAGGACGGATATACCTGCCTTGAACAATGAACGCATCCTTGTGCATTGTGCACTCACTAATACTACTACAACTGCATGTACTTACTTTTTTTATCTACGAATCACTTGTAGAATTTTAATAGAAATGGCATTGTTGCCAGTAAACAAAATTTTAGTTGCAGTTTTATCCAGGGCCATCTCTTTATTGACAGACTGTATGTGTGTCAAATTTATTTTACTATGAAAAATAATATTTTACTGTAATTATTAAGAACTTAATTTGTTACAAATTGGACCTATTATTGTCTTCCAAAAATGTTACGCACCTAATTTATCCAATTTGTGAATTTCTATTACCGTTTCAGGAGAATGGGTACTCAGTGGCAGGCTCACCACGTCCCCCAAGTACGGGAAGTGGAGGAGCCACACCTCCGCCTCCCCCACCCATGAACAACGCACCGTCACCCGCCCCCACCAGCCAGCGTGGCACCTCCAAGGGACGACCCACAGTCTGTGATACATTTAGACAACAATTGCAACAACTTGTTGATGTTCTGCAAGCCACTAACCCATGGTAAGTAATTATTATACATGTTGAATGTTGACCAAAGGTTCACAGCAGAAGTTTGTATTAAATATTTTTTCTCTCATATTTGTGAAAAACTTATACAAGCGGTTCGTAGCAAGTTTGTCGTAGGAACCGTAGGAACCTTTAATAAGTCATAATGCAGCTTGTGCAAACTTCCAACAAGCCAAATGCTTGTAGCACGTAAAACAACATAGTTGTTGAAAACTTGACACACACTTGGCATGCAAGTTTACAGGCTTATAAAAGCAGTCTGCATAAGTTTTATCAAGTATCTGCGTAAGATCAGTTGATTCAGGTGTGGTTCTGGGTTCAAATGTCAGTGTTGATAAATTGAGCTCCCAAATCATAATGATTTTCTATTCTTAATGACACAACTATCCACAATTATGGAGTAATAAAGGATGCATGGGTACGTTGACACAACTTCCTCATCACAGCCTAAATAGAAACATTCAGAAGATATTACAGTTTTTCCCTCAACAGGGACGAGAGGCATCTTCATTCAAATAATGTAGCGTTATGTGAACTCCCTTGGGGAGGAAGCTGGTTCCAACGCATGATCACTTAAGCCAGCCAAAGCCAACTCGTAAGCATCGGAACACCCATCCTGCTTCCTCCCCAAGGCAAATAATTTAGGTATTTATTTTATTTATCGTATGGTCAAAAGAAGTATATCACATCCCTCAAAGGAAAAAGTTTGAAGGTTGGGCATTGGGCAATGATAAATTTCGCAAGCAAGCTTGGTCGTCAGAAATTAAATTGAACGTTAATTTAGGCATATTTGAAATCATTCATGAGATAATTATTACAGGTATGTCCGCTGTATAAAACCCAATGGAGACAAAGCGCCTGGACGTTATGATTCAGAATTGGTATTGGCGCAGTTACGTTACCTGGGTATGTTGGATATTGTGAGAATACGGAGAGAAGGTTTCCCAGCACATCTCCCGGCATCTGTTGCAATGCAGAAGTATAGATGTCTTCTGTCTCCCACTGCCAGAGCGAGACTGCAGAATTTAAATGTCAATGAGGGTGTCAAGTAAGTATTGTAACATTTACTTATCATTCAATCCAATAGGGTTATTACAGCAGTGAGGAATTTGAATATAAATAGTTGTACGTGCCAAATTAGAGGTCAAATATCTAGAGATTATAGAGACTAATCGGGAAATCCGACTTTCTGCCCAAATGTGCCGTCGGCCGACTAATCGGACATTTGAGTGCCAACTAGTCATCTAATTAGCAAATTCATAGTCGGCCCATCATCACTTCAAATATCTTAAATACACAGATTAAAACTCCCGATAATTAGACTTCAGAAGAAATAAATAATTACACTTGTATCATTATATTGCCTAAATCTACGGATTTATGAAATAAGAAAAGTCATGAAATTAGAATTTCTCCATTAAATGAACTTATGTATGACACACAGCCATCATAGCTGAATTAATGTTTCGTTCATGTGTGCACTTTTTATTTCAGATTAATTATGTCGGAGATGAATATTGATGACATGCAGTGGCAGGCCGGTCGCACTAAGATCTTCCTAAGAAGCGGAGCGCATGCCACCCTTGAGGAGAGAAGGTCCACACTCTTGGCTAAACAGGCTGTGAAAATACAAACTGTGAGTTCTAGGACTTTCTAAACCATATTTTAGTTAAAAATATATTTATAAATTTACATAGGGTCATCGAAAAAGAATGTCATGATTTCAAAAAGGTATTAAATGAGTGATTCTTTCACTGTGTGGTAACTGGTTGGCGCTAGATTCATATGATGCATGGCAGAATGCCCATCCACAGTAACACCTCATGTTTTTTTAGTTTTGTAGATTCCTATTATTATGGTCTGTCCAGAAAGATATGATTTCGATGAGGATGCTACGTGTAACTTTTTGGCCACGTGTAGAATTTCAGTACAAATATCATTTCCAGCAGACAAAATCGTAGTTCTAAATCCGAGACTATCTCTTTTGTAACAGGCTGTACCTTCGTTTTCTTCCGAATATATTATAATATTCGATAATATTTGGTTTGTTTTATTTCAGTGGTGGAGGATGATAATTCAACGGCGATGGTATCACCAACGTCGCAAGGCTGCGTTACGTCTACAAGCCGCTCTCCGTGGTTGGAGGGCGCGAGCCGCGTTCCTCAGACTGCGCAGGGCCGCCCTGGTGCTGCAAAGACACTTGAGGGGAGCCTTTGGAAGGGAGGTGGCCGCCGCTCTGAGAGAGATGAGGCGAGTGGACGAGGAAATGAAGCGAAGGGAAGCTGAGGCCAAAGCTGCGTAAGTTAATCTTAGATTAGTCATTTTGTGGGGTTCGATTCCAGACCGGATCAGTAGTCTTTAGGCTTTAGAAATTGTGTCACTACAATTAGTTGATCGTGGTTCTTCATACAGCAATACATTAACATTACAAGTAATAGATGCTATGCCGATTCCAAAAAGGCTAGACTACTGGCACCAATACTGATCATGAGCTACATGAGACACGTCGGCCTTGAAGACGAGATGTAACATTGAAGGATGTCACAATAGTCCTACTCTGGTCGCAGTGACGCAGGGGATAAACAGTCCCCTAACCTAACAAAGGAAAAAAAATGCTATAACATTTGATCACTAGGTTGAGCTTATCTCTGTGGTACGATCTCTGCCAGATAACCCCAATCACAAAATAATGCATAGAAAATAAAAACATAATCATAAGCTGGTACACTTGTCAGGACAAGGAGGGGGAAGGAAAAGAAAGGATGAAAAGGGAGAATGTTGGGGATTTGTGACAGAAGATGCTTCTCATGTCATTCTACAAACGAGCACCATGAACTGTTTTACACCGTGCACACTGAATCAATATTGTTTGAAAAAGAGTTTTTGAAAAATTAAGATCTACAACAATTTTTTTGTGTTTCAGAACTGAGGCGGCAGCGGAAGCAGAAGCTCGGGCAGCAGAGGGCAAGAAGGAAGACCCTGAAGAGATGCGCATAGCGACAGACGAGGCGGTACCTCGCATCGGGGCATCCGTAGACCTGGACAACCTATTTGCCTTCCTGGCTGACGTCTCCGGACAAGGGAAGACGATGAATAATACAGCGGCTAATAATGTATCAGCTCATCCAACTATACAGGAGATTGGAGATCACTTGGATCAGCTGGTGGGAGATTTAGATGAAGAGGTACTGTAATGTTTTTTTATCTCAAAAAAATAGAATCTGGGCTTGCATACACAAACCCAAATACTTTCCTGTACACTTTGCACTAGGCTAAAAGCCTGTATTTTAAAAGTGTGGAATACATCACCAGCAACCTGGCAACTCCCGCTTGACAGACTGCCGCCTCTACCTACTGCGCCAACCATGTAGACGAGCAGTTCCGTCGGAACGAAACGCCAAACGAATTTATTTTTATGATGAGTGTTATTTTTATCCAATTACATTGTAATTGACTTCCACTAAGTGCCTTCAGTCAAAACTCTCAACATGTATATGGGTGGAGCGATCATCCAAGAGTCAGATCTTCGAGGGCATGAGTTTATTGAGCAAGATAAATTGCAGATGTGAATTGTGATGTGTTGTTGTTACAGTTGGAGAATGTCCTGAAGGACGAGATGAGATCCCTGGCCCTACAGAGAGCAGGGCTGCCACCCGCACCACAAGAAGCCCCACCACCGCCACCTCCCCCTACTACCCTGCATATACCAGGTAAGCACTTACGAAATAATTGCAGTATACATATGAGAAATCTATTCATACTTACGGTCTTTCAGGAAAGAGTCTAGTCTCAGAAGAATTTAGTGCTTACTTTTTACGATTTTATTGAATCAAAAAAAAGGATCTGTATACACAAACTCAAATATTTTTCTATACACTTCACAGTATGCAAAAAGCTTGTGTTGTGAAGTACAGAATACATTGTTAACACCAAGATTTGGTTCCTCGGTACCGTTAATCTAACCCGGTACCTTCAACATGGGAGATCGGGGCTCCAAACAACTGTGCCCATTACTATGTACCTACCCATTTTAAGTGCTGGCAAATTTTGTATTGAAATTCTACGAGTTTCGCCAATATAGTTTGAAATGAGTGACTGCAAGACTGGTGTAGTGACAAGAATGAAAGTAAACAAACTAAGATGGTTTGGGCATGTTGAGAGAATGAATGATGACAGGATGACAAAAAAGATATATCTGAATGAGCGAAGAGGGGTGAGAAAGCGCGGCCGTCCGAGACTGACCTGGTCCGATCATGTCGACCAGATCCTCAAGGATGGACGCGTTTTAAGTAAAAGGAATCGGAGAGCGTGTATGACTAATTGCATGAATGTGACGGAAGCTAGGAGTGTGTGTAAGGATAGGGCTGTCTGGCGCTCTGTCCTCTCTGCCTACCCTGCAAGGGATGTGGCGTGAGGGTATAGATAGATAGATAGACATACAGGCGCCACCATCGAATTCCATTTCTTTCTTGGCAGATAGCATGTACATTGTACAACGAGTAGGAAATCTTGTGACTATTTCTAATATTTAATTAATTGAATTAATGTATTTCAGATGCAATAGTAGTGAATGGTTGCGGACCACCGCCTGTTAAGAAGAAGGAAGAACCAATTTACGAGGCGGTCATTCCTCGTACCGACCCCCCACTACCTCCGCCCCCATCTCCCCCTCCCCCTCCTCTCCCACTGTTATCACCCTCCCCTCCTCCTCCACCCCCGCCACCAGTTACACCCCCACCCCCTGCGGTAGCAGCCATGCAACCCCCGCCGCCACCTTGCACAACCAATCACATCCCGCCCCCGCAAGTCACGAACCACATCATATCCAGTCAGAATCACAATTCAGTTGTACAGCAGCCAATGGCAAATCACGTTGTAAATCAACAGCCAATAGTAAATCACGTCGTAAGTCAACAGCCAATCATATCGCCGCCACCGTGCCCCTCACCGCCGCCTCCCCCGCCCCCCACGCAGTATCAGAACGCTCCCGTAGTAGAGAAACAAGTGATACAACAGAACAATGTACAGCATATACAGTAAGTATATTTTATTCTTGTCAAATTGGCATGGAACTGTATAAAAAAAAATAGTATGTAAAAAATGTATTTATCTTAGATTCCTTCAAGTGTGGGGTAACTAGTGATTGGTATGTGTTTGTGCACTACTATATTTAAGGGTCCGTTACATAACCATCCCTCAGTCAAATGTACTTTGTGTGCTGAAAGAACGTATCCACTATTAGATATCCGAGTTTAAATAAATAAATAAATAAATAAATAAAACTTTATTGGCCAGAAAATATATGTAACAACAAAAACAAAACAAGATAATACAGTGTGCCAAAAGGCGGACTTATTGCAAAAGCAATATCTTACAGTCAACCCGAGTTTACCCTTGTAGAAGGATTTTTGGATGTTTATCCTTTATGTAATACTAGAGCTATCCACATAGACATCGCAGCATTGCGATACGATCACCCTAGTGAACAAATGTTGTAGTATTTGTTACGTGTGTTCGTGTATTTAAGGTGTAAATAAATAAATAATCTTTTCCAGACCTCCAGCAGAACATCAGCCTATGGTGAATGGTCATATAGATCCATCTAGTATCAGCTCACCAGAACTACAGGTAATGCTTAACATACATAGTTTACAGTCCTTTAAGGATAATATGGTACAAGAAAAACAAAACATTTACAACTCGTAACATTTATGATACGAAAAAAACTAAATTTTACCAAATTCTTAACTTTATAAACTCGTTTTCACAGAGGTCGTCTGCATCCGGAGTGGTGACCTGCGGAGAGAGAACGACTCGACGACGCGTGCGAGTAGAGAGAAGACTGCAAGAGAGGAATAATGAGCCCGCACCTCCGACACAACCAGATGAATTGCATCACGACATACTGGAGTTTGCCGAAGCACATTTCAACCAACATCCTCGATCTCCAGAAGGTAGAATTCCAATGCAATTATTTTTGTTATTATGTGTGAGATGTGAAAAGAGTGCTTGGAAAAATGTTGAGAGATAGGATAAGAAATGAAGTTGGACTAAAATGATGGATTTTGCGACTAAATAGTGTAATCGTAGATATATAGAAAGATAATAATTTATGTAAGTTGTGGACACTTCTAATTGGAGGGTTGACGCAATTCTCATTTTATGTGTTGTTAACTCTCTGTCAGTGTCCCTTATATGTAAAATAAAATAAATAAATGAAATAAAATGAAAGTAAACAAATTGAGATGGTTGGGACTTGTAGAGAGAATGACTGATAAAAGGATAACTAAGAAAATATAATTGGGAAAAAGGAGAGGTGTAAGCAAACGCAGCCGTCCAAGAACCACACGGCTTGACCGTGCAGATTCTCAAGGACGGATGGGTTCTGAGCACAAGGAATTGTAGAGTGTGTACTGTGACCTCTTAAATTTGTATTCAATTATGTATTTCAGAATACTGAAATACTATAGTATTTCAGAATACTGAAATACTATAGTATTTCAGTATTCTGAAAATATTTCCCATTGTGTCTTTAACGTTCAAAATCGCATGCACAATTGCTTGATCAAATTTTAGAAATAGGGTTTTGTACATTTTCTTTTTTTATAGTAATTCAGTAGATTTTAATGCACATTATCACTACTATCACTTTCTAAGCTACTTTTGCGAAGGCTTTCGATAAAAAAATTTCGGTATCAAATTTTTTTTCATGAATTTATACAAGATAATATGAAAGATCTGTTATGATAATTCATTAAACGAAGGTTCTACGTTGTATCTAATTTATTTTTTACCAAATATATTATTTAGTAAGGTTGTCCAGATATTTGTTCTAAAGAATAGCCTTTGGCGAAACTCACTCCCTTCAATAATACATTTCTCCGTCCTCTCAGCCTTCTCGCGTCCACTGTTGGACATAGGCCTTCCCCTTAGACTTCCACTGCTCCCTATCCTGTGCCGACCGCATCCTTCTGCCTCCAGCAACCTTCCTTATGTGATCCGACCACCTTGCCTAAGGCCTCCCAACGCTTCTTCGGCCTGTTTTTGGTCTTCATTCGAGGACTTTTTTATTTCATCTAGCATCTGATGTTCGTGCTATATGACCAGCCCAACTCCACTTTCGTTTGGTGACATATTCAAATGCTATGATTATTTTCAGGTACAATAATGGCAACATTGACTAGGAAAACTCGTTCCAAATCGTTGGAGATGATTCCCAAGAGTGAAATGATCTTGTACTACAAGGGCAGCTCCATTCCCACGTCCCACATTCACATGGAAGATCCAGACAATGTCACCATCGCTTGTAATATATTCAGGGTAAGTAACACGATAGACAATCCATTCAGTTAAGACTCACGACCCAACTATGACATCATGGTCATTTCCAGCAGCATTAAGGTTCAAAATTTGAGGTGGTTGGTAACCTGGTTGGTAACGGCGCTCGACTGTTAAACCGGCGGACGCGGGTTCAAACCCCGATGCCGACTTACTCCATTTCACAACACAAGCTTTTCAAGCTTTCTGTGAAGTGTACAAAGATGTATTTGGGTTTATTTCAATAAACTCAGATTCATTTAAAAAAAAAATTGCGTAACAATAGCGTTTTTTCCACTTTTGGGGGTGAATTTCATTTCAATCAAAAAACTTTTACGGTCATTCCCTAGATTTTAATGCATATTATCGATGTAAAAAAATATTTTATTTCTGCGACTTTTGGAAAACGAGTTGCCACCTTTCGGACAAAAGATCAGAGGTGGTTTTTGTGTATATTAAATACTTTTTGTTGTCATTTTACTGTTGGTTGTTATGATAAGGCAGTGTTATCATATGCACCCACTACTTATAACCTAATGGCTAAGATTGCTAAGAGGTTGGTCGTAAGATCGACAATGTTCATCTTCAACTTTTTGGAAGAATACTATATAAAATGCTATGAAACGTAGAGAACCCACTACTTTACAAGAACGATTTGTAAATTAAAAATAGGAAGTAGGGGAGAGTGGGGGAACCGTGCGCACCTAAGCCAAAATTGATGCTACGTCGAAATCTTTTTAGATCAGAAAGTAAAACATTGATATGTGGAAGCCTCATATGTCTTCTATCGAACTGCATACTGCTATTTACTTTAATTAGTCGTAGAACTGAACTACAAAGCATTAAATGAGACAAGTCATTTGCGCACCATTCACCATACCGCGGGGTAATGGTGCGCATGGGTAGGGTAATTGTGCGCATTCAAGGTGAAGTTAAATGACCAAATTTATTTGCTTTGAGTTAAATAACCAACATTATTTTATTAATGAGACAATTGTCATTGTTTTAAATTACAATTATTATTGTTGACAGTGAGAAAAAGCACTAAAAATGGAAAAGAAGTCCATTTGAAGATATCACATATATTTAACTCGTAAAAAAAAATGCGTTTATTCTGTGATTTTGTCACAGAAGATTTTTCAGCTCCCAGCATAAAGAAAAATGGTTGGAAGATATTCCTTTCAAACATTTTCACGTGTTGACTCGGGCAGATATGCTAATTCTTTACCATCAGCTCAGAGTTTCCTTTATTTTTAGTATCGCATATAGTTTTCTGGAATACCTAGCTAGTCTAACTATTTATGTTGGTTTTTCTATCATATTTTAGGCACTCGGATTAATTGAAACATTTTTTTTTTATAATTAGGTGCCTATTACGTAATTAATATCGATTTTTATTTAAATTGTGAAAAAAATAATCCTTGCCATTTAGTTTCATGAGGGGTAATCATGCGCATTCATAAAAAAGTATGCACTCGTATGCGCACAATTACCCCTCACGTGGAATTCAGCATCTATCAAAATATTATAAAAAAACTATTCTACAAATAGCACCAAACTATTTTATATTGGTCAAAGGAGATAGTTAACTACCGAACTAATCATAAAGCATTGAAAAATTATTGTAATTATGCGCTCACCATCTTATTTTAGTCAGTGAAAAATTATAACAAAATACTAGTTTTCAATAAAATGGCATAAACTCGGCAACTTCTTCATCGATTGAGCTGAATCTTACTAAAAACGTTCGCCTTGTCGGCGGCTACAAAACTGCATTACCAGCGATACTATTTGAGGACGGGATCTTGCTAAATCTCACTGCGCATGATTACCCACTGCGCACGGTTCCCCCACTTTCCCCTATATTTGTATATTTTTTATTATTTCAGGAGCTGTGCAAATACATGCGTGGTGAGATGAATGCAGATCGAGAGACTCAAGTCATACAAAGCATCATCAAACACGGAATCGAAAGGGAGGAATTGAGAGACGAAATCATTGTGCAATGTATGAGACAGGTATGATTACATCATAGATCTTGTTTATTGTTCTCTAATCATCCGTAGGCCCCATTTAAGGCACTTGAAATTGGCAGGCTTACATTTGTTATCCTTTCATCGTTCATTCTTTCTACATGTCCCAACTATCCCAACTTGTTAACTTTCATTTTAGTCACAACATCTGTTTTACGCATTCACTCAACTTCCTAATCACTTCATTTCTTATCCTATCTCTCAATGTTTTTCCACACATTCTTCTCACCGATTTCATCTCAAGAGCATTTATACTTGATTCTTCCTTTTTCAGCCATGCCCATGCCTCACATGGCTGTTCATGCCTCGCATTCAAATTTCCATAGTAATATTTTACTTTATCAATTCATTTCAGGTTTCCAACTGCCCCTCTCCGGAATGGGCCGAGCGTGTGTGGCTGGTACTCTGCCTAGCAGCTGTGGCTTGGCAGCCATCTCGCTCTCTGCACCGCTACTACGTCAGCTTCTTGCGGGACCAGCTCAGTAAAGGACATATCAACCAGCAACAGCAGATACAAGATGGGGGCTCTCCTCGGAGGGTGCAACTGGCTCAGTGGTGCCTGGATAACTGTCGACCAGCTGCGGCACAACCGAGGAAGCATCCTCCAAGTACTGTGGAGATTGCGGTAAGAACTACTAGAAATACCCATCCAACCATCATGTGCTCTGCGGTGTAAAATGATATACTTATTAAATATTTCTCGCATATTTTCCAGGCGATGCGTAGGTTAGGCACCATCGTGTGTCGCTTCTTCTTCCTAGACGGACGCACTAAAGCCATTGACGTTCATCCAACAGACACGGCGGCCGCCGCTGGTGCAAGGTTGGCTGATAAGTTGGGCTTGAGGCAGCGAGATGGTTGGGCTGTGTACCAGAGCAGGGGGACCACTGAAGAACATGTCAAAGGACATCATTTCCTCTATGACGTTATTGCCAGTTGGGAAATGTAAGATCTATTTGCTTAGATTTACTGGTCAATTACGTTACATTCACATTACATTTACATTACATTTGCATTACATTTACATTAAATTTACATTACATTTACATTACATTCACATTACATTCACATTACCATTACATTACATACTTTAACATCACATTACATTACCACTTTATTACATTCACATTACAACTACATCCACATTACATTTACACTACATTCACATTACAATTACATCCATATTCTCATCACATTTGTATTACATACATTTACACTACATTCTCATTACATTTACATTACATTTATATTACATTCACATTACATTACATTCACTTTACATTACATTGCAGTTACGTTTGAGTCAATATTTCAGTATTTTATTTGTTGTGTTCAGGAACCAGTCCAATGCCATGGCCACTCAAGGTGGATTCCCAACCGTAGCTCGGAGTAGTGGCAGTGGTAGCAGTTCGGCTGAGAATCGTTTTGTATTCAAGAGGAGACTGTTTCGTGGACCGCGTGTTCTCTCTCAAGATCCTGTGGAGGTTGCTCTACTTTATGCTCAGGCTGTGCATAGTGTTGTTAAGGTATGACCCACAATAATTCAATTCGAACACTTTAGTTATTTCCAGGGTTACAAGGGATAATTGTCCTGATAATTATCTTGATAATTATCATTATTTCATGGCAGGATAACAATAATTATCATGATAAAAACACTTGTACTTGCAAGAGATAAGTAAAAAAAAATCATCGAAAAATTCAATTTTGTTGATAGGTTTTAATTTTGAAATGACTAACTTTTCTAAGCGTCGTATGGTTGGTAGCCTGGTTGATAACACGCTCGACTGTTAATACGGCGGGTGCGGGTTCAATGCCCGATGCCGATTTACTCCACTTCGCGACACAAGCTTTTCAAGGTTACTGTAAAGTATACAAATATGTATTTGAGTTTATTGAATCATTAGTAATAACTGATATATAAAGGAATTTTGAAACAAGAGGGATGACAATTAGGTACTTTTGGTTAGCTACATTATCCGATATTTATCCATCCGATATTTATCAACGAATATAATTACTGTGATAATTGTAAACCCTGGTTAGTTCTGATTTCCTATATCGATACTTATTTAATATTTTTTTATTCCAGTGTGATGAATTCCCTGTTAGTGAGAAGGTCGCCCTCCAGCTGGCTGGACTGCAGGCACAAGTATCTCTCGGGGAGCCTTCCGCACCACAGAACGCTGCTTACTATGAACCACATCTATACCTGCCTCCTAGAGTTGCCAAACTGAGACCACATCAGCATTGGGTTAGTTTTGTCAAAAGTCTTTCACAACCTCGTATCAATTTTAATACTGTCATACCACCAACACTGATTTATGAGAGTGAGACAACAAGGAGAAATCTGGTATAAATGCTGTTGAGATGAAATCGCTGAGAAGAGTGTGTGGAAAAATGTTGAGAGATACGATAAGAGATGAAGTGATCAGAGAGTTGAGTGAATGTAAAACGGTTGTTCGGTAGCCTGGTTGGTTATGCGCTCGACTGTTAATCCACTGGGTGTGGGTTCGATCCTCGATGCCAACCTACTCCACTTCACGACACAAGCTTTTCATGCTTACTGTGAAGTGTGCAAAGGTAAATTTGGGTTTATTTCGATAAACCTAGATTCATTAAAAAAAATTGTAATAATAATTGTTGCGATTAAAATGAAAGTCAAATAGTCGAGATAGTTGGAAAAGGTTGACGGAAAAATATACACAGGAGAAAGAAGAGTGTGTAAGGATAGGAAAGTCTGGCGATCTGTTCTCTCTGCCTACTCCGCAGGGCTGCAGTGTAAAGGGATAGAATAGAATAAAACATACTAATGAATAAATCTCTGTATTTTGCAGGTGAGTGTTATAGCCGCAGCCCATAGACAATATGGCGCTGGTCGCAGTGAGCTGACAGCCAAAGTTCTCTACCTGACGTGTGTCATGCAATATCCACTATACGGGACAACACTCTTTCCTGTCATCTACAGAACACACTGGCAACACGGTATTTATTTACTTATTTATTAATGGTGCTCACCCAGGTGACAGATATAAATATACAATGCATTAATATAATATGTTTCATTCATCCATCACCTAACAATCATAAGCACACAGATACACAGGCCATACATAATACATCAATTATTCACACACAACAAGACACATACAAACTAAACAATCAAACAAACAATGGAGTCAGAGAAGGTAATTGGATTAGGAAGATGTGGACAGGATAGGAATGGGATTCAAGTGTAGATTTCATCATTTTTCTTTTCTTTTAATCTGTGAAGCGACTGAATTCTATTTCAACATGTATTAATATTGTTGTAGGTCCTCATGTGCTACTGGGTGTGAACTGCGATGGTCTTGTGTTGGTGAGACCAGAAGATAAACAAGTAATGGCTGAGCATCGCTACCAGGACATAGAATCTCTCATGGTGGATCCTTCCGACTGTTTCCTCACTATTATGCTCAACCAAGCTGCCATGCATAACAACCAAAGGTATTTATTGTTGAAATAACAAGTAGTTATCTCAACAGATATACAGCAGAGGATGGACTTTCCATCAGGCTTATGACTGATCATCAGCTGGTTTAACGTGATCATCTTACACAAATGCAACATTCACCAATTCCAGTACGCCAAATTCCAAACCACACGTCAGCGGTTGCCGGTAGCACAAAATATAAAGCGTTTCCTTCTCGTTTCGATCATTAGCCGTCATAACACAGCTGATAGAATACCAGTGTGTTAGGCTAGAGGTCTGGGTTCGATTCCCAACTGCGGCAGATGGATGGACTGCAATTGGTGAATGTTACTTAAGTGCAAAGTGATCACATTTAACCGCCAGCTGTTGATCAGTCTTATGGAAAGTCCAACCTTTGCTGTATATCTGTTGAGATAACCACTTGTTATTTCAAAAACTGCGACATGTAGAAAACCTGATGTTATTACGAAAAATAAAATTGTATTTAGGTATTTTTACTCGAGCTGATAATTCTAAAGAAAGATATTGTGTCTAAATTTTTTAATCTTTTTTCAGGTGTTTGGTGGTCGAGACAGAACAAAAAGTAGAGATAGCGGAGCTGATGGTGTCTTACAGAGCCGGTCTGAGTTCTTGGCTGCGGGAGGAGGAGGGCCCGGCGCTGGCAGGTCCCGGCAAGGCAGGCACACCCGCAGCCGAGAGGGCACGACTACACGCCGCACTGTCGGCTGCTAGGAGACTAGCTGTGGATTCAGGGCTCTTGAGGAGACCACACGACCCAGCTGCGTCATTCTTGAGAAATACACTTAGAAGGTAAAACACTCAAATTTTCTTTGTTCTAAGTATGAATACCACAGGGTTCAAAATTATTACTAATTATACAATACTTAGAAATCCAATTCAATGGACGAAAATCGAAATAATGTCATTATTATATTATTAAAAAAAACAGTATTTTAAAGTCAAGTCATCGATATTATGATAATTATCAGTGTACTCGTATCTTGATTATTTTGGAATCACAATTTTATATTTTTGTGAGACCATCGGAATTTTCTACATGTCGTAGTTGAATATAACAAGTAGTTTTATCTCAATAGATACACAGCAAAGGATGGACCTTCCATCAGGCTATGATCACATTAAGCCAGCCGACCATCAGTCATAAACCTGATGGCAGGTCTATCCTTTGCTGTGTATCTGTTGAGATGTAACTACTTAGCGTATCTTGAAATTATCATTATCGTATCGTGAAAGATAATTATCTTGATTATTGTCAGGATATATATATATATCCCTTGCAACCCTGGAATATAACACAATTGAATGATAAAGGGAAGAGATATCGCTGATGCCATATAATTTTTTTTCAGACTGAGTAAACACAAAGTAGAAAAGAGTAAAACAGATTCAAGCACGAAGTCAGAAGACTACATAGAGTCCCAAATACCAGGAGAGAACTACAAAGGCTTCCCTCCAGGCTGGTGGGCCTTCACCAAATCCCCCATCACTCATTCCATTACGAGGATCCCCGAAGCCGATGAACCAGCGGCCATCCAAATGTTCGGGAGTATCCTAGCATGGGCGGGCTTGGCACCACCTCAACCCACCCCCGAAGGCAAGGGGACGCCCCAGGAAGCCCAAAATAATGGAGGAGCAGAAGAACATGTTGCCATTGCCCAGGCGTTACTGGAAAAATGTTTGCGAAATGAAGGATTGTTAGCGGAACTTTATATGCAGTTAATAAAACAAGTAAGTTGGATTTTCAATTGATATAAAGTCATTATGAAACTTCATGGTATAATGTAAAAACTTTTGGTATTTTTTTCACAAAAAACATGTTTATGAACAAAATTTTCACTATATTCTAATACAAAAGCCTTAAATTAATATCCTTATCGAGAGCCTAAATTGTTTGCTAAGATTTTTGGTCTGTTTTGTCAAAATTGAGTCAGTAGTTTGAGAGATACTGGCCATGAACCTAAATGAGAAATTTTCGTAGTCTTAAATTTTCAAAACGGTTGGTTTTTGGACTTTTTCTTAATTTTGACTTTTTTTTTTTCAGACTACCGACCAACCAGAAGTGGGCAGCAGATTTGCGTTGAGAATGTGGGCCTTGGTGTGCGTATGTTCTGCCGTAGCTCTGCCAAGCGCAAGACCCCTTCGTAGGTTACTTCTAGCTCATCTCCGAGCGCGAGCTGCCGACCCACACACGCATCAGGCAAAGTATGCCAGATTCGCAGAAAAGGTATCATCACTGAAAATGCATTACTATTCAATATATCATTACTTCAAATTTTTGATGTTGTTCTAATATTCTATTCTATCCCCTCACGCCGCGTCCCTTGCGGCGTAGGCAGAGAGAACAGATAGCCAGACTTTCCTATGCTTACACACACTTCTTGCCTTCGCCACATTCATGCAATTCGTCATACACACTCTACAATTCCTTTTTTGCTCAAAACACATCCGTTCTTGAGAATCTGGTCTACATGGTTAAACCATTTCCTTACACATCTTCTTTTTCCCATGTATGCATTCTTCGTTTTCCTTTCATCATTCATTCTCTTTACTTGTCCCAATCATCCCAACTTGTTCACTTTCATTCTAGTCACCACATTCATTTTACATTCGCTCAAAACTGTGATCCGCATGTTCTTCTCAGCGATCTCATCTCGACAGCAGATTCATTAGATATGTATGCTGTATTTATAATAGGTTCCTAATATGCTTTGTCTTTTTTTCAGGCTGTTCTCCGCACGGCTGCTGTAAGGAGACGACAATGGCCACCATCTCGAGCTGAAGTCTTGTGTTCTGCGGCCAGGAGACCATTACATGTGAGGGTCCATCTACCTGATGGCCACTTCCACTCTTTACAGTTCCATCCTGCAGCCACAGCAAGGGACTTGGTCGCCATGTTGGCTGATAAGATTGGCCTCAGTCCTACTGCCACAGGTATGCAATTTGTTACAGAAAGGCAGTGGAGAAAAGTGATCCAAGAGCCTCTACTGACGAGGGTGAAATGAAAGTACACACTTGTCTATCATTCTGGCAAAGTACTATCAAATTCTGTCAATGTAAAAACCAAGTTTAATGTACGATCATGTTATTAGTTTCTGGGACCTGGGGCTATAATGACCATAGCGAGACTCCCCCGGGACAGAATTTGATAATATTTTGCCAGAATAATAAGACACGTATGCATTTTCATTTCCACGTCGTCTTCTTAGTAGAGGCTCTTGAACCAAGTTCCATACATTTTTTCTCTTTCGTTCTTCATTGAAGTATGTTAAAAAAATCTCATGTTTTCTTTCTCACCCTTCAGGTTTCGCCCTTTACGAAGTGTGTGGTGGAGGAGAGCGCAGTGTCCGCTCAGGGGAGCGAGTGGCAGACGTGTTAGCACGCTGGGAGAGATCACCACGGCGAGCTCCACAACTTCTACTCCTCAGGAAACACCTCTTCTTACCACCGCCGTTAGCCGCACCACCATGCTCTGCTGAATTACATTTACTGCTACATCAATTACTCCATCAACTGAGAGCTGATAGATTACCTGTTTCTCATAATGAAGCCGTAATGATGGTTGCGCTCCAAGCTCAAGTATCGAGCGGTGATGCTGCTGAAGATGTTGAGGAAACCACAGGGCAGTCCCCACCTTGGGAGGCGCAGTATGCTGGCGTTGCTGAGCGGATGCTTCCTCCTCGTCTCGCCGCTGGGCTGTCGGCAGCAGCCGTGAGACAACACCACCTGGCGTTGAGGGGCACCCCTCCACATCATGCTAGTCAATCATTACTCAACTTGTTACAGAGTTGGCCACTTCACGCCGCAACTATATTTGATGTCATGGTATGATTCATTACATTACATGTCATTTTTTTAATCTTGGCTAATTTTCCAAAAAAATTAATCTATTCTATTAAAATTAAGTGCACACTAACAAAAATAAGACGCTCTATCTATCCCTCACTCCGCGTCCTTTGTGGGGTAGGCATATAGGACAGAACTTTCTTTCGACACATTCGTACAATTTGTCATGCATGCCCTCCGATTTCTTAAACTCAAAACACATTGGTCCTTGTAGATCTGGTCGACACGGTCGGTCCAGGTTAATCTTGGATGGCCGTGCTTTCTTACACCTTTTCTTTCACTCACATATAAACTTGTTAACTTTTATTCTAGTCTAAGTTGATCTTCTCTCTCTAGTATCCCAGTAAAATAGATATAAAACACACTTGTTTTAGTTCGAAGAGTTACGGAATTAAACCTAATGTCAATCATGTTGTTTCAGCAATCCTTCACAAGCAACTGGCCCCGGTCCTTATGGCTTGCAGTGGGGGCAAGAGGACTCCAATTGCTGCGTCCCAGGGCTCGCCTCCCTCTCTGCTGTTACGAGTATGACAATCTCCTCTCACATTCTCCCGCTCCTGATTGCCTCCTGCTGGTCACAGCTGCTGGTTCTAAACACAGTAAAGTTATTCTCACAACACAGCAGGTACGTTCATAGATACATCTCGCATGCTAAATTGAATCAGGATATTTACAATGCCTAAACATTTCATTTGTGTTTTTAAAAAGTTCAAAATTAAAATATTGTAAGTTCCGTAAATTTACTTCATTTAATTTGTTTTCTAAATACCTAGACTGTTTTCTACATGTCTTACTTTTTTTTAAGTATCCAAATACTACAAAAATGAGTATTTTGTCAATTTTTCTGTACCTTTGACATGCACTGACTTTGAATTAATTTTTTTAATGATTAAATAAACCTTCTTTCGTGGAAATACTCACACATTTTTAAATATGTCCTATTTCGTACACATAAAAAGTACAATTTCGTAAATTGTCTTTAAAAATCACAATTTTAAAAGCATTTTTAAAAAGCTGTCATCTGTATTTCATAGTAAAATGGATGTTCCATTTTATTCCCATATTACAAATGTCCGTTTTGTAACGAAAGTTGTATGGGAAAAGGGGGGTTTTTACAATGAAATAAATTTTTTTCATAAATTGTGATTTTTAAAGATACAGAAAGAGACAGAAAATTTGACAACGTCCGATTTACACTTTAAGTTAATGAAATTGTTAATATTACAAGCAATAGATACTACAACATTCATTCACTAGGGCGAGCATAATGCAATGCTGCGATCTCTGCCAGCTAACCCCAACCCTATTTTAATAGTTTTTGAAATGGCACGGAGACAAGAAATTAACATAACTTAATGTTATTGAAAATTGTGAAAAGATAGTCCGTATCGTAATATAATCCGGTGAAATTAAACACAAAACAGTTCCTCGATGGAAAGTTGTGGGGTAGTCTGTTTTTCTTTCATTCTATACGTATTTTAGGGTGCTGAATCCGAATCCGAGGTTTGCCAACAAAATTTCGTGACGGAACATGGCGTAAAATTGGTAAAATGGCGAAAATATTCCTTTTCTGGCGTTTTTTTTATAAGAACTCGAAAACTGACAACTATCGTAAGTTATTTTTCTACGCAAAATTAAAGTACGTAAAATTTACTACAAAATTGCAATATAAAATATTTCTCTAAAATAAATAGCAACGGAGCTGTCAAGGTCCAAAAAATGGCCAAATTTTCTTATTGTTTTACATTACGAGAATCGAAAATGTATTGAAAAAGTTCACCTTGTTGCCTTCATAAGCAAATTTCAACAATTATTCTTTAAATTCATGAGTCATATTTTACCTCGTTGGAATCAGAAAACACAAAGAAAGCTATTAACGAAATTTTTATTTAAAAACACCGTGAAATATTTGAGCTAGACATACTGATTCCAACCAGGTAAAATATGTATCATAAATCTGAAGAATAATTGTCAAATTTGGTGATAATTCTAACAAGGTGACCTATTCTCCATACATTTTCCATTCTCACAATTTAAAATGACGAGAAAATTTGGCCAATTTTTGGAGCTTGACAGCTCCGCTGCTAGTTATTTTAGAGAACAATTTTATATTGCAATTTTGTATTAAATTTTACGTACTTTAATTTTGCGTAGAAAAATAACTTACGAAAGTTGTCAGTTTTCGAGTTCTTATAAAGAAATCGCCAGAAAAGGAATATTTTCACCATTTTACCAATTTTTCGCCATGTTTCGTCACGAAATTTTGTTGGCAAACCTCGGATTCGGATTCAGCACCCCAAAATACGTATAGAATGAAAGAAAAACAGACTACCCCACAACTTTCCATCGAGAAATCTAAAGGCACCGTATTAATAGTATGCAGCACAAAATTAGTTTCAATGTGATAAAATTAACTTATGTATAAAAATGTATTTTTCAGGCCTTCCAGATATCAACGCTAATCCAAGAGTATGTGGAGGCGCTCAGTCCTCCATCTGCTGCACCCCCTGCCCGCCCCCTCAGCACCATACAACCTCCACCCCCGCCTCATGCACATGCGCACCCCATACCAGCGTAAACCGCATCGTAATCCATCACAGGAAACTTAACACAATGAGCAAGATCTCTTAGCAACATTACGCTTACCTAAAACTTATTGAATTCACCTTTTGAGCAAAGTTAGTTTATTTTAGAAAAATTACTTTAAAAATATTTCACCCATGACACAAATTTGGAGCAATGATGGTTGATTTTGAAGTAAGCGAGGTGATCGCTAGCTGGGTTGCTAACGCACTTGACTGTTAATCGGGTGGGCCTGGGTTCAACCCCCAATGCTGACTTCATGATACAAGATTTTCATGTTTAATGTGAAGTGTACAAATATATTTGTATCGAAATAAACCCAGATTCATTTTAAATCGTAAAACTATTTTGTTTAACATAGAATGACAGATTGCATACATAATGGCAAGTTTCAATGTTGTCATGCTATTGAACAACGAGTTATTAAGATGTTGTAGGTTTTCATGTAGTATTGTGTTTATTAGGTTAGTGTTTGACCTTTCGGTCAGTCTTTCAGCTGCCATGATCACAAATGTGGTGAAATAATGACCGAAATGTCATAAATCAACCCGATGAACACCATGCTACCCAAAAACTAAAACATGAAAATCTTCAATAATCAAGGGTTGTCAGTTCAGTATTATCGAGTTAGCGAAAAGTGTGTAATCGTAAGTAAAGTTTGTGTGAATTTCAATGCAATTGATAAAGACCTTTAGACGAATTCTACTGTGGAGTTTATTTAAGTGCTACATAAATTGTATGTAGGACTAAACCCTGGGTATTGCAAATTTTTTAAAGTCTACGAATAGCATCTTTAAAAATCGTTGTTGCCTCAAAAAACAAGAGGTATATTTACTTATAAATGTGTATCACTCCTTATAATGCGCTTAAACCAAAGAAAAAAACGAATATTATTTTAGTTAATACATAATAATGTATTAGGAATAATTCTGTAATATATTTATATAGTTCATGGTTGGCACAGCTGATTGGAACGCGTGCCTCCTAAGTGGGAAGTGCCGGGCTCCAATCTCAGTGCTGACGATGTATTCTACACTTTACGATACAGGCTTCTAGTCTATAGTATGGTTAACTATAACTGTCAAACGCAGTAATAAAAATATGAGCGAGAAGGGACGACTACCTGCTTTATTCGTACTTACTGCGTTCGACAGTTATAGTTGACCATACTTTAGTGTAAAGTGTTGATGAAAATACTGGGGTTTATGTATACAAACCCAGATACTTTCGTTTTATTATAAACACAGAAACATATATTGTATATTTCTTTAACGTACATATATTATGTAGGCATTAATGTATAAAATTGACTATATTGTATTTATATATTTTATCGTCTCTAAAGGTGGGAAATACACGATCTTGTGAAGCATATCTATGCACAATCGCCTGATTAACTTACAATTTATATAATCATCATTTCAATTCGTACTCAAATTAAGATCTGAGATTATTTTATAAATTTGGCCTATTTCACGATAAGTTGTTGACTTTAAAGGAAATATTTTAACATTTAAAGCTGCTTTTTGTAATAGACATAACCCCTTTCTGTTGTATTTTACTATATGTAAAGATAGGGCAGTCTAGCATTGTATTGTCTCTGCCTACCCCACATGAGATACGGTGGTAATTTAATATATATACTTAGATAGATATTATTATAATAAATATGTATGTTTTAATATAATAGTGCAAATTACTATTACGGGTAAAAATTGTAATGGAGGTGAATTATATGTTTCTGATTATTTCAGTATGAGAAAGCCATTAGAGGTCACCAATAAACTGAGTGTATTCAGTTCTTTCCCTTATGATCAAAATAAAGCTTTAAAGTGTAAAAAAAAAACATGCACGGTTTGGTGTATACCAGTGATTCCCAAAGTGTGAGTGTCGTCATAAGGGCGCCGCGAAATATTCAATTTAAAACAATTTGGTAAATTTTTGTAATTTCCAATTCGCTTAATTTTTGGGCCAACAATCATGTATGCTGACAAAATTCCAAGAATTTTGCAGATTTCGAGTCATTCATTGTTTTCTCTCTCTTGGTGCCCCCCATGACGCAATAATGCAGGAAAGATGAGGTCACCAGTGACCCCCATGGCGTTCAACGTTTTAATGCCTTTGCGCAAACTTTCTCAAACTTTTCCTTTGTCGAAACGCTTCGTAAATCAGGAACTCTTTATTTATTTTGTAAGTTAGTTAAAAACCACAAATCAATTAATGTTCAATAAAGTTACAATGAAGTTACAATAATAAATTAGTCTGACTGTTTACTTGTAAAAGAAAATTGAAAGAAGTGCCGTTTACATCACCAAAAAATATGAGTTGTTATTGGTGTATGTATTATCAAATTCACTACCAATAATCACTGCCATGTATATCTAGTATTTATTTACACTTTTGATGAACCATAGACTTTTATATTAAGTACCCTAGACATCTGACTCCATGCACTTTCAATAGAAAGGAAGTGACGTAATTTCAGGCTCGGCACTTTTTGGTATTTTAAGAGTCACAAAACTCACACTATTAATAAGATGTCAATAATAAAAAGTAAAACATCTTTAAAACTATCGCTTAATTCCTAAATAACTTATAATTAATACAGTTTTTAACTATGAGAACAAAGTTTTGAAAACGTTGCCTACGATATGTCAAAATTTTCCATACTATTTGACAGTTTGTAGACACCAGTTTATTACACTACTAGCATCCAGTACGCCATCTAGTTACTTAATATAAAAGTCTATGTGGTGAACAAAATACAAAGATCAAAGGTTAATATTAAAATATAAATTATAATATTTGTTCACTAGGGCGAGCTTACCGCAGTGCTGCGATCTCTGCCAGCTAACCCCAATCTGCTTTTAGATCTGACAATACATGTAGTATTTAAATATACATATTTGGTTTACATTATAGTCTTGGGAGACTTTTAAGCCACATTTATGCATAATATTTTACAAGTCTCTAGGTTTCCGACGTGAAACTAATTTGTCGTTTCTTTGTGAAACACTGCCAGAAAATAACAAGACATAAATGTAATCCAGATAGTATTTCAAATTGGGACTGATTTTTAATGTTAAAAATATTCATGACTTCGAAGAATCATTACAACTGGGTTGTAACAGTTGGTAAAATGTTTGACTATTATCTGATTTTCATTTTGAATCAATAATCTTGAACATATTACAATTACAGTTTGTCAAGAAAGAGATGGCCTCCTATTAATTTGGAACTACAATTTTATTATTATTATTATAAATTTTGGGCAAGCAGCCTAGGCTGATGGGCACAAATCAATGTCTGTGCTATCCGTCGTTCTCAGAAAGTCATCCAATCTGTTCTTAAAAACGTTCGCTGATGGTGCTTGTATCACATTTTCACCACTCTATTGCAAATGTATGCGCTGGCAACGATGACATTTCTATTGAAATTCTACAAGTGTTGCCGCTATGGTTCTCAAAAAATTTCATCCAGCGAATTCATCGGAAACCATTTTTTTTACAGACTAGTTTTTAGCCTAAATTTCCATCTCTCATATTTCTATCACTTAAGAAGCACATTTATCTATTGCATTCTGCATATTAAAACTTATTCTATGAAGAGCTAATCCATAATACTATGATCTTTGATAGTCTGTAATATGTATAATTCATATATGTACGTAGGAACGAATTGAGAATTTACCAAAATATATAAAAAAAAATGTAAATAATTGAGGTTGTGAAGGAGGGTGTTATATATACTATATTTATATTATACATACTCTTATAAAGTATGTACGTATCTCTTATGTATAGTAAAACATATATAGTAGTATATTTATATAATCAGTAGACTCACATAATCTGGCACCATCTAATCTATATATATGTATAAAAGAAAAAATTACTGACAGGGCGAAATCATCACACAGCCTAAACCGCTTATCCTAGGATGTTCCAAACCAAGTGATGTATAGGTTTCATATCAAAAGTGTGTACTAAGAAAGGGTTTTTGGAAATCCCATCCCTAAGGGGGTTAAAAATGGCATTGAATGTTTTTAAAAAAATAACTATACAAGTTGCAAATTGGTGTATAGATTTTTGGATAAATGGTTCTTCCGACATTTACCCAAATTTTAGTATCATATATTACTAATTACAAACTAAAGATCAATTTCTATTACACATCTTGCAAGAAGTCTGCATATTCCTCGCTTGTACCGGACCGTTGGATGCCGGACTATCGGAGTCTACTGTCCTACTTAGCTAGCTGCTTAGATAATCAAATTTATAATATGGAAGCCTACGCGATAAATATTTTCCCATGTAATCATTCTAGTTGCAATTCGGTCGTCGTTACCACACGGCACACATAATCTGGTAACCATGCGGTAGCAACGACTGGATTGCAGTCAAATTTCAAATTCTTTGTAACAACTATAGGTATTTGATTTTGTAAGAATATTTTACTATATTTTGGTGCATTTATAAAATAATAGTCTTTTAATACAGCGAACGTAAACTTGTCTTCTTAAACTGTGTATTTTTAATATAACAATTACTTAGTAAACTGTTTTCAACCCCTATGTATGTATTTCAACCAATATGTACAGAAAATATCGTGTATTCTTATTAAAACTTGTATTGCAGCAATATTTACAACAATAATGTTCACAATGTCATTGACAGAAAGGTAAATTGGTATAAGTAAACTCAGACCGAGGATAGTATAGACTGGTCGACAGGTCTTCAAAAATGTCCCACACATTTTTTGTATGAAAAGTGGTACACACTTGGCTATAAAAAAGGCAGAGACTGAAGTTCCCGCAAATGCCGCAGCAATTGCTAGGAATTCCATACATTCTAATAGTTAGGTTGGCAACCTTGTGGCAACACAATAATGACATCCCTCCTCCCTCTCTTCTCCCTCCTTCAAATTAACTGGGACAGAAGACAATCTTAATCAACTAGTGAAACTTATGTTTGTCTCTTTCTTCTAGAGTATTTTTGTAGCAGGTAAAGGGAGATAGCACGAGTCTACTCGTGCAGGGCTTAACCGTGTCATCTCTATACTATGTTTACTCTGAGTGTGCAAATATCAAATTGACAAATTATCCCCTTCAAAGTTCCTTGCAGGAATCGCTAAGATTTGGCACGTGAAGTTCCTTTTTGTCAACGATATATCGCAAAGAAATAATCTCAGAAACAACATCTAAATGTTATATGCCAAATAATAATGTTTTTTCTACAAGTTTGTGTAATTTTATATGTTTTTTTTTTTATAACCGCTTGATTACATAATACTATATAATAAACTACTTAATATACAAAATGTTTAGGCTTCCACACTCTCTTATATTGTGAGATACTCCCATTGTTTATAAATTTAATTGTAGTTTATAAAAAAATAATTTTAACTGTACTTAATTTGTTGACAAAGGGTAAACAATATATTGTATAATTTTAGTCAAAGTGCACAAATTGTATTGACAAATACTTATTGTATATTTTGAAATGTCTGAACATCAAATGCGTATCGTCAACTAATGGTATTAAATAGGAAACAGAAATGCTACATAATTTTTTGATATTTACTCATCGCCGAAAACACTGAGAAAAATCTTGTATAACACGTTGACAAATACGGGTTCATCAAAAATGAAAGCCGCGATATTAAATTAAAAAGGTATAACATTGAAACCTTTTATGTTAAATGTGTGAGTCTTTCACTGTGCGGTAACTGGTTACTGCTAGTTTAATTTGATGCATGACAGAATGCATATGTCCATTTATCAAACCCGTCATCTGCCACCTTACTCACACCTCTTCATATTATATATCTTTTTATTCATCCTATCATCATTCACTATCTCAATTTGCCCGAACCATCTAAGCTTATTCTTTTTCATTCTAGTCACTACGCTCATCTTACAGTCACTCATAATATCTTATCTCTCAGATGTTTTCTCACACATTCTTCTCAATGATCTCATTTCAATCCTGATTCGTCCTTCAGCCATTACCTTACAGTCACTATCTCATTAATTACCTCATTTCTTATCCTTTCTCTCAGTTGTTTTCCCACACATCCTTCTCAGTGATCTCATTTCCACTGCATTCCACTTTTCTTCAGCCATGTCAAAGTCTCAATAGCAACGACACCAAGACACTAAAGTGATAGATTATCAAATCGGACTCCAAATTAATGTTTTAAATTTAATATCATTAGTGAGAATGATAACATTTGAATATTATTATGAATTGAGAACACGACTATCATCAACATTGATTGCATGATAATAATATTTTGTGATATTTACCAAATGTGTTTAATAAAAATAGTATTAATTAATTAATTACATAAAAAAACACTTTATTATTAATAATGGTTTTAATTTTAGTGCCTACTAGTCAAAGAGCCATTTAATAAATTGTATTAACATTACATACATTATACATAGTGTAGTACATAACTAAATATATTATAATATCTTTAATTCAAATCATATATTGAATATTGTTAATCATATGAACTATACCAGAAGCTTATTCCTGTTATTAAATCATGTTACGGATATTGTCAAATTTTCTGTACCTCTGACGTGCATTGACTTTTTTGTGAATAAATCATTTATTTATTGTATGGTCAAAAGAAGTATATCACATCCCTCAAAGGAAAAAGTTTGAAGATTGGGCATTGGGCAATGATAAATTTTGCAAGCAAGCTTGATAAATTGAATAAATCATGAATAACAGTCACACATTTTCGAAATATGTATGTTCTACATATTTCTTACACATAAAAAGTACAATTTAATAAATCTTTAAAATATTGCAATTTTTAACAGAACATTTAATAGTAAAATGGCTGTCCCATTTCATTACCACACAAATGTCAATTTTGTAATAAAATTAATAAACAATTGATTCAAAGCCAGTGCAGAGGTACTACAGAAAATTTGAGCATGTCCAATCTAATACATATTATATTAGTGTATCACTTTTTGGAATCTTCTAATTTCCTAGCAGATTTATTCCATTCCTTTGCCACTATATTATATGTTGTCGTTAGGCATGCAATACCGTGAACTCTGATTTTTAGGAGACGAAAAAAATGCATAACGTACTGGTAAGATATCAAGTTACTGTATTTAAAAAAATGTATACCATTTCATAAAACTACTAGATTTTCTTTACAAAAATGTTTAATATTTTTCTTGTTTTAATACAAGGTTTTTGGCGATAAATTCTGTTACGATTTACAAATTAAACTAATCCATGACTTATGTATAATGATATGTAAAACTTATATATATTTTATTAAATTGTTTGTGTGTACAAGTATTGTCACACACAATATATATATAATTATATTTTTAATTAAATTATGTAAAGCATTTATAGGAAATAATATTTTATGTATGTATTTACTTCATTTAGATATTGAATCTGTATAGAATATTAATAAACATGTATAATAAAATTATGCCAAATATTCAATATGCATTTGTTTAATACCCCTGCAAATATTTTCCCAAAACCCTGTTTTAAGCAGAATCCTTGGAAGCATTTCTTATCAAATAGAGTCGTGGATACTTGGAAAAGTCTGCCACTGGAGCTTGTTGTTGCACAAATTGTGGATGTATTTTAAACAACGTACTTGAATCGTACGAGTGAATACTGTTGTGAGATCAGAAATATCAACATAACTGCCTGTCTGACAACACCTAATAGTAATTATGTACATGGTTGGTGCAGTTCGTTGAGGCGGCAGTCTCTCAAGCGGGAAGTGCCAGGTTCAAACCCCGGCGCTGGCGATGTATTCCACACTTTGTGATACAGGCTTTTTTAGCCTAGTGCAAGGCACGCAGAAAAGTTTTGGGTTTGTGTATGAAGGCCAGATCTTTTTTGTAATAATAATACATGGCCATTGTTCGCCTCTCTGTTCTCTTTGGGAACACGATGGAACGTATTCAATAGTAAAAGTTTTGAAACTCTACCTTGCGGGATGTGACAACCATTGAGATAACGAACCCACAGCAAGCAAAGGATTAAAACAATACTTTGTTTAAAAAAATATTTTATTTTCTTACAATACTTATGTACAAAAATGAGACAGACACAACATAATACTCTTTTACACTTTGTAATAATATTTGTACCTTAAATAAATGTGTCGGCAATCCAATGCTTTAGCCGATTCCAATAATTTGGCATTGTAAAAAATCCGTAATTACCAATCGATTCCTTCATTCGTTTTCTGAAGATTACGAAGAGATAGATAAGAGAGAAAATACAATAACTTGTTATATTGGGCAGTGTTTCCCTAATACGGTAGTAATTATCTAAAAGTTATACATCTTTAGTTGCCCATTAATCCTAAGAAATCATCCATCAAAGTTCCAATAGCAAACTGAAAGAAATACAAAACAGTTTCAATGGTAAATGAGTCATGTACTTATTGGCTGCCTACTTCTTTCTGGTGGTCGTATAACTCTCTCACCACAAGTTTAGTCTGCGGATTATTGCAACCAATACAAGGCAACAGTAGCAGGGTTTGTTAAAATCCAATATTTATTCTATTCTATCCCTTCACACCACATCCCTTGCGGGGTACCAGAGAGAACAGATCACCAGACTTTCTTATGCTTACATACACTTCTTGCCTCCGTCACATTCATGCAATTCCGTCATACAGACTCTACAACATTAATCAAAACACGTCTGTCCTTGAAAAAATCTGGACTACATAGTTAAGACACGTGATTCTTGGACAGCCACGTTTCCTTACACACCTTTCTCCTAGGTATATATTCTTCGTTATACTTTCATCATTCATCCGCTCTTTATCAAGTGATAAACTAAATTGGAGTGACTGAATCGCTTGTAAGTCTATTAATGTTATAATAGAATATTGGTAAATGGTCTTACAATGCCAGTGGCATCCACTCTGGTTCCTACAATCTTCAGTCTGATTTCATCTTCTGCTTGAATTACCATATCTTCATCTTTGGTCATATAGCAGGGGGGATTCTGATTGGGACAGAACTGCATGTCTGCCGGGATTGACTGAAATATAAAACAATTAGTATACAGCACTACCAACCAGTAGAAACAATTTATTTATTTATCATTATAGTTCCAAACGAAATTGTTGATATCAGTATACCACAAATGTGATTACAGCTTTTATCAGAATGCAGCCATTGTTGATATTTTATTTATGCATGCTGATTGATTTATTATTATTTTTTTAGCATTTACGCGGAGGCATGACTTTGCCAATACACTTCTCAGTATTATTTTTTGATATTTCTAGGAAACATGAATTATTATTATTAACTAAATGTTTTATTGAAATTTGTTGTGTTGAAATGGTGATGTTTTCTGTATTTTGATTATGTATTTAAGGATATTAAGATTGACACTATGTACCAACAAGAAATTGTTAAAGGCATTAGCCGTTGATGTATTTAAATAAATAAATTTGCAACTATTAAGATAAAAATGAACGGAATAACAGTTTTGACTTACATGATGTGATATGAAACATGACAGAGGTCCTATTTCAGCAAACATTCCAACCTGAAATATAATAATTTTTTCACCAATTTTCCTTCACCTATAATACCAAACCTATTACTATTTAGTTACTACTGCTTCAAGGAGAGGGGGTAACTGAAAATATATGCGGTACGTTTAAAAAAAATGGCAACCAAAAACAATTTTATAATTAAACATGTTCTATAGTAGGTCGGTCATAGTAGATTTTGTGAACACATGCATGATATAGATTGAAATATTGCTTTGGAATGTGTCCTTTATAAAACACGATAAACTTTTGACAGGATTGATATTTCATGTCCAAAACATCTTAAATTTACCAAATTCATAAAAAAAAAACATTCTGACTTTCTGTGCCCTTGTCCGGCCCACTGGCAGTCGAGCTGAGTGAAATAATATCGTTTTTGGCACTTTTCTTAATGACAAAAAAGTTTTTCACAAAAAGTGGGACCCCGCTACGACAATATTTCCATTATTTGTGTGAATCTCTCGTTATAAATGAATACTAACCTTATTAACTTGTGTAACAATGGCATCCAACACCTCTCCCTTGAAAGGCCTGAACACAATAGCTTTGTACTTAACTGGGTACACTACGAAGCCTTGTCCTGGCTGTATCAGGCCTGCTCCTATATTGTCTATTGTGGTTACTGCTATTACAAAACCATACCTGCAAAATACAATACTTAATAACGCTGAACAAATCATGTAGACACTTCTATTTAAATGGAATTAATGATTTTCTTTACATACTTTCCTGTGCAAGTCCCTTCAACTTCAGAATATAATTTTTGTTTCACAGTATCCAACAGTTGAGGTCCGAAATATCTCGGATGTAACAATATTTCATGCTCCAGAGATATCTGCAATGACATAGCATTATTAATATACAAAAAAGAAAAGCTTTCTCACAATGTTTTGCGTACACGAAAATGAAACCTAACCTATACTTCTGTGGAATATTGTGTCGAAGAAAACGTAATTCTGCTATAATAATAAAATAATCGAAGATATGAGTTTCCGTTTATGCTATCCAGCATCTGTTATTAAAGTGTGGGATCTTTTTATACACAAATTTGATAACAAAACATAAAAATAGGTGTAAGGGTTAATGTAGGTATCCAAGATGAATTGCAGCGAATTTGTTGTAACTTACGTGGTAAAACATTTTTGTAGTGTGTATCAAACCCTTTAATTTGTCAACGAAGTGTTTATTTAACTTAAATTGAATATAAATACAAAATAATTTGTGAGCGTCCCTCGCTGTCAAAACCGGTCACACAAAAACCATAGATGAAAAAAATCAAAGATAATTCAACTGTCAATGTCAAACTCAGTCATAAACAATAATTTATATTTTAATGATAGCAACACAGACTCAGGAATAGAGCCATCTACTGAATTAAAAATGCATTTAGATACTTACAAAATAAATCTAGAGATGTCTCTACATAGAACAAAATTCACAATCACCATCAACCCTAGTATCCGACACAAAACCCCCGTTTTCACCAACTTTTACCTAAGAAGGAGACCCCTAAGAAATTTCCATACAAAAACAGAGATAATATTCTATTTTTTGACACGCAGGCCTACCAACCACACCCTAATTCCATACATAATGCAACACGCAACTCACCTACCTTAGGTGCCCAAATATCTCTGCCCAGGCTAGGTGAGTTGCGTGTTGCATTTTGTATGGAATTAGGGTGTGGTTGGTAGGCCTGCGTGTCAATAAATAGAATATTATCTCTGTTTTTGTATGGAAATTTCTTAGGGGTCTCCTTCTTAGGTAAAAGTTGGTGAAAACGGGGGAAAGTGTTCTGTCTGTGGGTCTCTCACTTTGACTACTACAGTGACCTACCCTATAATTGTATTAGGCCCAAGATTAAAAAATTCAGGGACAAAATTTTGTCGACCTAGTAGGAAAAATAAAACAAGAGTTTGAATAATTGCAGTAGTAATTAGTATATTTCAATACCAACTTATCATTTAAATTTATCGTAAATTTCAATAAAAGAGTGCACTCGAATCATGCAATTGTAATTTATTATAATGTACAGTCTGTCAAGAAACAGATGGTTTTCGATGAGGGCGCTACGTAAAGCAGCTAGTGGCAATACTTGTAGAAATGTCACTGCCCCCAGCAAAACAAAATTGTAGTTTTAAATTAATACAAGACCATCTCTTTCTTGATGGACTGTATGAGCACCAAAATAATGCAAATTGTATGAATGTTAATACTACATACTAATATTAATAAGGCACTTCCTCACAATATAGAGTATACAGTAAAGACTCACTGATCCGGCACTATCTGGTTTTTAATAATGCCGTATTAGTGAGATTCTACTGTATTCATTTTATGGAACTTATACAAAAAACGACATATAAGTAATTCACATGATTCATATAGTAAATAATAAAAGAAATGCAATGTAAAAATATGACATGACTACAATATGCATGCAAATATAGAATGGATGCTAAATAATTAGGCCAATTCTATAACTAATTGTGTTCTTACTAAAATAAACATGATTTCAAATAAGATTGACTACAGTATTACTAAGAATAACTGACCACACAATAGTAAATTAACCTGAGATTACTTTTTATTAACCCTTAATTAAAGCTTATAAACTTGGATATATAAACTTATAAAATTGGAAACTGTTCGAGAACTTGGCATGTAGTATCTCACGTGGCAATGTTCACAAATCATCTCTCGTTACAAATGTTACACAATCTATTTATTTATTTATTTATTCACTCACATACGGCCAGAGCCTTTAACAGAAAATACAAAACAATAATCATCAATAACATATTCTACACAATCTAAAAAAAATCAATACAAAAACTCTGGAATCTATTATGTATATGATTTGTCCTTAGGGATTTTTTGGAAGACGCTGTTGTAAAAAAATTAAAAGATGTCATCCATTATAAAATTTATAAATTATAATGTTTCAAAACCTACATATGTAACTTGTATTTTTGTCTTATCTAGGCTATATGTATGTATTTGTATTGTATGTATTTTGTCTAGCATTACGTCAATATTGTCAACCGTGAACCAGGCTTTTTAACCTTAGTATGATCATAATTATGTTTGTTTATATGTACGATATTTTACATACATATTTTATCATGACGCATTATGTCATTAAACATGATTTGTGATGAAACAGTTTCCTAGATTATTTATTATTAGTTAATAGTAACTAAGACCACTTAATCTTACATTATAATGTTATTTTTAACTTAAACTAATCAACCCTAATTACACATTAATTAAATACTGTAAATTACAGGAATAACCATACGTCCAGACGTTAAATTCAACATAAATACTATAACTGTAGACATCTGACAATGAGTCGCTAATTACAGTCAAAATTTCAGTTCTAAGAGATTTATAACAACTACTAACAACCAGAGAAAGACTTGTATATCTGGAGTCTCAATGATTTTACATGATTATGTGATAGATTGGTTATACTATAAAATATAAGGGCACATTTTAAGAAAAATATGGGTTGCATGATATTAACTTATGCTATCTACATCACTACATAATATTAAAGTGATTAATAGTATTATAATATGGAAGCATTATAATGGAGAATTGATATAGGAAAACTTATTGCACAATAAACAAAGTGACAAAACAACATGTCATTCATATTGTCTCCACACTACATAAACAATACAGTGGAGTCTCACTAATCCCGCACTTCAGCACATCGACACGCCCAGTAATCCGGAATCCTACGCCACCGCTCTCTTCAGCTCCCAACTCTCAATTAATGGCTTCATATTTTTTGATAATTTTGTTAAAATAATTGCCATATCAAATATGTATGTAATAAACAGTACATACATATCTCCTTATTTTCCCATACAATCCAATAATCCAAACTTTCCATTTATCCGGCACCCTCTGGTTTATAATAGTTCCAGATTAGTGAGACTACTGTACGTATTTTCTTCTTATTTTTGTATTCCGAAATCTTTTAATGAAACTACTCTTATCTTAACTTAAGCAATACTAATTCTTACATTCAAATTACTCACTAAATATAAAGCTGTGACAAGCCATTCTTCCATCATTCATATAACTTCACAACCAAACTAAATTCTCATCAGAATGATTTAAGTACTGGACTTTCCGAGACGCAACACACTGAGTATGACTTCATCCACAGTTTGTGTCTCAAAGAGTGCTTGTATAGCGGCGTCGTCTATAACGACGGTAAGAAGTAACTTGGCATTCTCCCTAAGTCTCTGCGCTCTCTCTGTGATGCTGGCGTCAGCTGGGGTGTGACCGCACTTGACGATTAGTCCTTGCAGAGTATCATCGACGCTCAGATTATACCAATTGAAAGCCTCGAAGCTCTCCCTGTCGATAAGCAACTCAAGTAGTTCTTGTATGCTAGTAGCGAGGTATGACTCTGATAAAGGAATATCCACAATCTCCACTTCAAATTCTTCGGTGACATCACATTCTGTAATGGACACGGGCACTTCTTCAACTGGTTCCTTCTTCTGACTGGTTTTCTGTTTCAGTTTGCTCTTCAAACTGATGAACTGAAAACAAGCAAAAAATATATATAAACATCATTGTAAACAACACGAACAAAACAAGAATATTCCTAACAGTTTATTGTAAAGAATGAAGAGTGAAGAACTCACCTCCACATCCTTAGAGATCTCCTTAAGATGTGTGAGCACATACGGTGCGATTGGTTCGGGACCAAATGTCTGCATACGCTTCCTGATTGTAATGTCCTTCTGTACGGGCACCTTCTCCTTCCTCATCATCTCAAACTTTGTCTTCTTCGCCTCTGAAATAGCAGTTTTGTAATGCTCCTTGTGGCGAGACCTGAAGTGTCTCAGTAAGCAGTCAAACCTGATGAATGCTCGAGGACAGAGAGGACACGAGCGTGGCTGCTCCTTCCTGTGAGTCTTAGTATGACAAATCAACAGCTGCTTAGTCTTAAACTTCTTGCCACAGTCATCACAACCGAATGCTAAAAATGAAGTGTTATACTTTCTTGAATATCACAAATATTTTCACAACATCGGATTTTCTACATGCCACAGTTGAAATAACAAGTAGTTATCTCAACAGAGATGCAGCAAAGGATGGACTTTACATCTCGCTTATGACCAGTCGTCATGGAAAGATGGTAGGTTAATATGTTAAATACGAAAACACTTTTCAGCGGATGCCGGTAGTATAAAATATATAGCGTTTCCTTCTCACTTCGATCATCAGCCTTCATGCCACAGCAGATAGAATACCGGTCCATCCTTTGTTGAGATAACTACTTGTTATAAAGTAGGTATAATAGTAATCATTGTTGAGAATTTAAATGGAAAAAGAAACACATACTCTTCTTATTCAAGTGTGTGGCCTGGTGTTTGGTGAGCTCGTCACGTCTGAAGAAAGTCTTGGAGCACTCAGTACATTTCAGCTTAGAAGCTCCCTCGTGTGCATACTTCACGTGTGTAGTCAGCCTGGAATCATGCATTCATATAAGCGTTTATTTTATTAGGACATTGTGAAAAATGTGTAGATTTAGCAAATATATAGTAACAATCAATAAGTTGCTAAAAATGTGTTAATATTGACAGACCAAACAGCCTGTGTTTTTTAACACAATCCTCAAAGCAAAAGAATTACTAAAGGCACTATCTATCGCTATCCAAATAATAAAAACAATTAAGTTTGCAACTTATGAATTCAATAAGGAATAACATCTACTCAAAATTTTTATAGCATATGGACAACAAACGAGTGTGCACGAAGTTTTTAACAAATTTTTCAGTACAGACTACGTATTATTGTCAGTAGTTCAATCGGTGACGCGCTCGACTGTTAATCGGGTGGGTGCGAATTCATTCTTTCAGCTTTTCTAGTTCAGTGGAAGTATACAAAGATGTTCACAAAGAATATTCACATTATTATTTTTTTTAACTTAGCAGTTGGGTAGCTGATTAGTAATTCTATGGTCAGATCTCCTATCCATGGGACAAATAGCTCGGAAAGGGGATTCGACGTATGTACACCCTGCTAATTACGTAATAGATAATAGAAGCTACCTGTTGTTATTAACAAAGGACATGTCACACTCTTTACAACTGAATGTCTTCTGTCCAGTGTGGTGGAACATGTGAGCGCGCAGCTGTGTCATCTGTATAAAGGACATGTCACACTTGAGGCACGAGTAGGGCTTCTCCTCCGAGTGAGTCAGCAAGTGACGGTTAAGGGTCTCCTTAGCCGCAAAGGCTTTACCACACTGGAACATTCACATATACATGGGGTACATTCAATAGGTACTACTAAAGTGCATCTCATACTACATACAATTTAAACAAGATGAAATGTTTAACTTACCATACATAAATATTTATTACATCACATTCCAGTGTCCATTGAAATAAACAATTAAGATATCATTAATTGTACGTAATTACTAAGTGAATAGGATATACTAAATGTAGTAAGGAACAATTCAACAAATGACAAAATACAATGTTGTCATGTATTTTTTACTTCGTCATTCAGCATGCAATATCGCAAAAACATCAATTTTGATGAAAACGTGTGAAAAAAAAAAAGAATGTTCAGTAAAAAAAATTACCAAAAACTGTCTGAATCGTAGGTAGGTAGCTAAGCCCATAAAACTAGTGGATCACTGACTACAAGTTCTCGCTATGATATTTTTCATCTCACAGTATTGCATGCTGAACAACGATATGAAGATTGAGCAAAGGGTGAGTTTACATTGTAAGATAGAAAATTTTGCCTATCAACCTAACAGTTTTCTGCTCCATGGTGCAAATAATATGGACTCGTGTTTTTTTCAGACTTTTTCAATGGATAAGGATTCATCAAACTGGGAAAGTTTTCAAAATAAATATGAACAAGCACAATCGTATCGTGAAGTTGCCTACCTGAGAGCAACCATAGGGCTTCTCCCCAGTGTGTCTGCGGCGATGCTTCACGAGGGCCAACTTGGACCTGAATGCCACGGGACAGAAGTCACACGCAAATGGAGTTTCACCTGAAAATGTATAATACATCAACATTTAATAAACCATCTGTGATATAAAGTTTGGAGTGAATGGACAGATAAGGCAAATGCTTTGTGACTAACCTGTGTGAATACGAACATGTATAGTATAGGCCCCCCTGCCTCTGTACTTGTTCCCGCAGTAGTTACACGTGTACTCCTTCAGATTGGCTGGTGTCCCCAAGTGCATCCGCAGGTGAGTCAGTAGATTGTCCTTACGACTGAACTCATTACCACAAGCCTAACAAACAGTAACAATCCTATGTTAACACAAGTTTCCTAAGTAATCGTAATTGTCAACATAATACATTGATAAACTATATTTTCTCTCAATTATTTGTTGCAATAAGAGTGGTAGATCTCTGAAATCATTTGCTTCAAAACGTAATACAGACACCATCAGTGAATGCCCTCAAAATAAACCTGAATTTGCCTGAAGTCTTTAAACAACACACATGCTTATTTAGACACGTGCATTAACTCAAGGTGTTTGCTCAAAATTAATAATAATCAAGTGAATAAAGAGTGTGTGTATAGGGTGTGAAGCGTGGACGATGACAAAAAAGTCTGCGGAGGTACTGGACACCTTTGAGAGGAGAGTGCTGCGTAGAATACTGGGACCCGTGAGTGATGGCGAAGCCAGGAGAGTGCTGCGTAGAATACTGGGACCCGTGAGTGATGGCGAAGCCTGGAGAGTGCGCTACAACGATGAGTTGTATAACATCTACAAGGCACCCAGGCTATCTGTGCATGCCAGACTGAGTAGGCTGAGATGGGCCGGACATGTGCAGAGAATGCCGCCATCACGGGTTCCAAAAAGGATCCTGGAAGGGCACCCAGGTGGAAAAAGGAGGGTCGGGAGGCCAAGGCTACGGTGGGAAGACGAGGTCAGGAAGGACGCAGCTGAACTACTCCAGGCAACAGATTGGAAGGTCGCAGCAGGGGACAGGAGAGGTTGGAGGAGAAGTCTCATGGAGGCCAAGGCTCGATATGGGCCGTAGAGCCATCGAAGAAGAAGTATAGTAAGCTGGAGTTACCTGGCATTCAAACATCTTTACTTTCTTCTCCCTGGGATCACAGCCCCTCTGCTGCTTGTGTCTGGCGAGGTTATACTTCCTGCTGAACCTCTTGTCACACTTGTCGCAGGCAAACTCTCGGTTATGGACCTCCTCGTGGTCCCGCAGCATGGTCCTGTCGGGACACACAATGGGACACTTGTTGCACTTGACTGCCCCGGGAGCGGTGGAATGGTAATTTGTGTTGTGCTCTTGGAACGATTCCTTCTTTTTATAATACTTTATGCATATTTCACACTTGTATGGGCCAGCCTAAGAACATACAATAACATCTTAAACGGCAACAAAAAAAATTGGTATCAGTTGTCAATTACTAAAAGTTGGCATGGGGCATCGCTGTTCATAGATATAGGCAAGACCGACGTGAAGTTACGACAAGGTCAGAACATTCAAATAACACCATGGCAAGCAACCAACAATGTGACGTTATGCCTGCCTCACCTATACATTTTCTTACTACAAGTTCCCGGTACATCGCTTATAAGTGAAGAATGCAATATTTTTCTGACTGACCGTGTTGACCGTAAGATATTGCTTTTGCAATACATCCACCCTACACTACAATTGTCTAAGAATTTTGTAACTACATGATTTTTGGCTAATTAGTTATTGAATATTTTTTTAGAAGAAAGTTAGAGGCTACTTACTTTATGTGCTGTAGCCAGGTCCTCTCCACAACACTGACATAAGCTAGGATCTTCATTAACGTGAGGCAGACTAAGTGGATCATCCAACTCTTCATCAAACTCATATGGATTTCTATCAACCACTTTGCGAGAGGCACTTGTAGACTCTTCAACGGAACCATTGTGGGATTCATCCGATGCCTGTGAGTTGGCCGTACTGTTTGTAGCTTCACCTATTCCTATACCACTGTCTCGAGTGTTTTCCGACAAAAGATTCAAATTCCTCGAATTCAAATCATTATGATTTTCAACTCGTTTAGTTTTCGCATCGGGAATTTTTAGATTGATGTCATTTTTAGAATCGTTACAGAATTTCAGATGTCTTTTAAGTCCGACGGATGTTGTGTATTTTTTATTACATTTATTACACATGTGTTGTATCAAAGACGTTTTTACGTCGGCTATTTTTTCAGCGGGACCTCCATTCTCTGGAGTCTTTATGATTACAAGAGAGTCATTCTTCTGTTTTCCGTTCGCCGTAGCTCTTGTAGCTCTCGTCTTACTCATGGTAAACAGTTTAAGTCCGCTCGGACATCTGAAATACACAAAAACATAGTAACAATATGCAAACTTATAGTTTACTTTCAGGCTGAAATATTTAAATTACAACATTCAGTACAATGCTATGATTATACCTAACAAGTATACATACATTCAAGGTCACAGGTGTATGTATTATATTTTTTAATTAGGTAGATACATAAAAGGGCATCAACTGTCTTGCACAGGTTGAACAATAAATACATATTATAATGATAAGGGGCGCAAGTTGTATAGGGAGGGTGTAAAGGAATGTGGCCTCCCACATATACCCATAACATAACGATAATAAAGTATATTATGTACACAACAATGAAAACGCAAACTTTTACCGATTCTCTTCCCCGTGTAGACATTGGTTTGAGGGCAGGTTTTACGATCAAGTTGATAACAGTTATCATATTTATAAAAGGGTTATCCTCATTCCGGTATTTCTAAACTTACATTATCATTGTGATTACAATTAACGCGGAAGGCGCTTTGGGTGTATCGGGAGAGTCACTTGTTGCATCTTCTCTACAACTACAAAATCCTGAAATAATTCCCTACAACGGACAATATTTTACAAAACGCTTACTTACCAAACCTATTTCGACGTTCCGGGAATACAATGTAAACAAATCTCACACGCTAACTCCTGATTTTGTCAAAATCAACATCACACAAATTCTCAAACTAAATTCAGGCGCATCGGCCATTTGCATTTGCAAAGTTGACTTGGGGTGGCAAGTTTAGAAACTACCTAAGTAGTCAGTTTATTTTCAACAGGTATTTGTAATTTCGTCATTGATTTAATGAAATGAATAGCAATAGTTGTATGAAACTGATGAGGCATATTTATTTTTATTTTAGAGCTTTGCTTACAGGTCGTTTGAAATGAACAAGACTGGTAAAAACCACAAACCAAACTAAATTTGCTTTTGGCAACATTTAAAACTTTGACAACTAACTTTTTCGCGCCAAAAAGTAGGCCGATCGGTGGAGTTGCGCTGTGTTGTGTTAACGTTTTTGTTATTAATTATCTAATTTTTAGTTTTTATAACCTGTTGATCGTGTTAATTCTTTATTGAAATTATACAATGGAAGGTTTCGATGATCCTGGTGTATTCTTTTCCGACAATTTCGGTGGAGAAGAGAGCAATGCCTCGTCGGTGAACCTACAAGGTGTCAAGAAGAAGTTCAAAGACTTCATTAGACAATTCCACGAGGGTAATTTCAACTATAAATACAGGTATTAGAATTAAATTATAATTTAGTATGAATATATGCAAGTGTACTTAGGTTTTAATGAATGTTGATTGTGTAGAGATGCCTTGAAGCAGCAGTACAACATGGGTCAATACTGGTTGGAAGTAAACATTGAAGACTTGGCTAGTTTTGATGAGATGTTGGCTGAGAAATTACACAAGGAGCCTGCGGAACATTTGCCTATTTTGGAGGACGCAGCAAAAGAAGTGTGTTTAGTTTTAATTACACAGCCTATCTTATATAGACCAAAGAACAAGTGATTGATTGCTGTTATGTATTCCAACAGGTTGCTGATGAAATAACATCACCTCGGCCAGAAGGAGAAGAGAAAGTAGAAGATATACAAGTGTTGCTTTCATCAGATGCTAATCCCTCATCATTGAGAGACATGAAGGTGACTATTTGTTATTAAGATTATTGTTAATTGGCAGGCATTGAAACGAATTAGGGTACTATGTACGTGGTTAGCACAGTTTGTTGAGGCGGCAGTCTCAAGCGTAAGGTGTCAGGTTCGAACCCCGGCGCTAGCAATGTATTCCACACTTTGTGATACAGGATTTAAGCCTAGTCCAAGATGTGCAGGAAAGTGTTTGGATTTGTGTATGCAAGCCCAGATCCTTAATTAAAAAAAAAACAACTGCAATGAATTTCGTGAAAAAAAAAATTATCACTAAAATCATTGTTCCTTCGCTGAACTCGGTTATGGGTTGGGGACACTGAAATTCAGAATGTGTTTCTTGAAAGAAAAAATAAAAACGTTTTTTTTAACAAAAAGTGGGACCACGATAGTGTAATATTACCAGAATTCGATAGAGTTGAGGCATTATGGCTGACATTAATATTATTTGTTTGTTTTCAGTCAGAGACTGTGTCCCGTCTTGTAAAGATCCCCGGCATTATCGTGTCAGCATCAGGAATTAAAGCCAAAGCAACTAAGATATCTATTCAGTGCCGCTCTTGCAGAAATGTTATTCCTAATTTGCCAGTGAAGCCGGGACTAGAGGGATATGTCATGCCCAGGAAGTGTAACACGTAAGATATTACATCAATAAATTACTTCAAGGTGCAGTTTCTGAGTTGAGTGAATGTAAAACGGATGTTGGGACTAAAATGAAAGTGAACAAGTTGAAATGGTTGGGACACGTAGAGAGAATGAATGGTGAGAAGATAACAAAGAAAGTATAAGTGAGAGAAATAAGAGGTGTAAGGAAATGCGGTCGTCTAAGAACCACACGGCTTGACCATGTAGACCAGATTCTCAAGGACAGACGTGTTCTGAGTAAAAGGAATCGTAGAGTATGTATGACAAATCGTATGAATGTAATGGAAGCAAGAGGCGTGTCTAAGTATAGGGCAGTTTAGGGCGCTCTGTTCTCTCTGCCTACCCTCTGCATATGCTCTGGGAGAATAGTGCAATATGTTATTGATTGACTGATAATTTACACACAAAGGGCGGATTTATCGCCTGTTGGCGATTTCTGACAATCAACCCAAATGTGTTATTTTATTTTACCTTCAGGCACACTGTTTTATTTTCCGCTTAAAAAATATTTTTTTTGTTTTCCAGTGAGCAAGCTGGTCGCCCCAAATGTCCGTTGGATCCATATTTCATAATTCCAGACAAATGTCACTGCGTCGACTATCAGGTAACAATTAGATATTTTATGGATTACTGTTCCTGTACTTAAGGCCACAACTGTAGTTGTTTTGTGGCAATATGCTCACCTTTGCTGAGAATTTATTTGCTAAAAGCCAGTGAATTGTTCATGAATTTCCAGATCCTAAAACTACAAGAGTTACCCGAGAGCATTCCACAAGGAGAAGTGCCACGACATTTGCAACTTTATTGTGAAAGGTACAAATAACTATTTATTTTTCGCTTAAGTACAGTTTGTCGAGAAAGATGGCTTTCTATGAGGACGCTGCACGTAGATTTTTGGCATCCGTAGCAGCAACACTTGTAGAATTTCAATAGAAAGGTCATTGAAGCCAGCACATGTATCAATTGTATCTAGAATTAATCTGAGACCATTTCTTTCTTGACAGACTGTATAATTAATTAGTTCAAGTACCTTACTCAAGCAGGATCTACATACAATATTCAACAATATTTTAACTAGAGAATCCTGTTTTGGCCTAGACTACAAAAATATCTAGTAATGAGGTTGTTGATGCAATCAGTCGATAACATACTTTTTTTATTTTTAGATATTTATGTGAAAGAGCAGTTCCCGGTACTAGAGCGTGTGTCCTCGCCATATACTCAATCAAAAAAGTCTCCAAGCCTAGCAAGGTATGAATTAAATACAAATATTAATTAGTTATAATACCAAATTCGATAATAAATGATTTTTAAAAATTAGATTTGCCGGAAAATTTATACATATTAATGCAAAAATCGGTAATTATTAATACTTGCAATATTGTAAAACGATATCTAAATACTGATATTTCAGGTGCAATGCTTGTATTTTAGGCCCCACGTTGAGCCTAATCCTGTGATATCCGTGATATCTGGATAGGTGAATTTTTCACAGTATTAGGCTGATGAGTTTATATGTCAATCATGAATGATAATATGTAGACTCTTCTGGCTGATAATACTGAGAAGTATGTTGGCAAGTCTTGCCTCCGCATAAAAAAATATCCTCTGTTATTTAACTCATTCCATATATATGTTTTTTTTTTATTTAATGTTTTGAATTTCTAACAGCGAGATGGAAAAGAGAAGGCAATAGTTGGTGTAAGGTCAGCTTATCTGAGGGTAGTTGGTATCAAAGTAGATGGAGAAGGTCTTGGAACAGTCACCAGCAATCCCATATCGGCCGCAGAAGAGGAACAGTTCCGTAGGCTGGCTGCTTCTCCAGATATTTATGATAGGATTGCTTCTTCCATTGCTCCGAGTATCTTCGGTGCGTTGGATATCAAGAAGGCTATTGCTTGCTTATTATTTGGTGGTTAGTAAAAAATTATTTATCTTAATCCAATCTCCGTTATTGCCTCTCTTATGTATACTTACTTTACGGGTCCGGACTCTAGACCTTGCCACTCCAATGTGCAGCGACAGATATCGCTTTGTGATTTGCCGTTTTTAAGTCCTCCATATTGCATGCCATCCGCATCAGCGGGCACGACAGCAAATGCAAATCGTCCTGCAGCGCCCCACAGTCGCAACTCGCGTCATCTCCCTCGAGGAAGCCCCACCTCCGTTGGTTCACTCTGCACCTGGTCACCCCCACCCTCAGTCTGTTCAAGGTTTTCCAGGTTGGAAAGTCGAGGTTTTGCGCGGTGTTACTGCCCTCCGACGGCGCTATCCAAAGTCTGTCACCAAGTTCGAGCTTCCATTGGTGATGTATGAAATATTTCAGATTTAAGCTTCTGACAAGCAATTCACTCTGCGCTTTTGACTTTTTTTACACATTGACATAACGAAAATTAAATGATATAGGCGTGATGTTGGCCATACAATAAATAAATAAATTTCCAGACAATCCTAATATATCCTGCAGATTGATGTTCTGCAGACCATATCTCCAAAACGGTTTTGTTTTCGGTCATGCATTCATTGACCTTTTTTCATCCGACAAGCACAAACTTTGGACACCTAATTCTATTTTTATAATTATTCAGGATCCCGCAAGCGTCTTCCTGATGGTTTAACGAGGAGAGGAGACATCAATGTCTTACTCTTGGGAGATCCTGGTACGGCCAAGTCACAGCTTCTCAAGTTCGTAGAGAAAGTCTCTCCAATCGGAGTTTATACTTCGGGAAAGGGTTCGAGCGCCGCTGGTCTAACTGCTTCTGTCATCAGGGACCCTGCTACTGTAAGTCCACAATTTTTTTATTATATGTCTTATGACCGGTGCTGTGGCGAGAAATGAAAGTGAATAAACTAAGATGGTTTAGACATTTTGAAAGAATGAGTTATGAAAGATGGGGTGCTAGTAATTATAACCGTTCCCTGGATCGTTCAGGTTGACCAGATCCTACATGGTTGGCACAGTTGGTTGGAGCACCGGTTTCCCAAGCGGAAGGTGTCAGGTTCAAATCCCGGCGCTGACAATGTATTCTGCAATTTGCGACGCAAGCTTACTGTGAAGTGTGCAGGAATGTATTTGGGTTTTGTGTATACAAGCCCAGATCCTTTTTTTTAAAAGAGTAGACATGCGTCTGTGATGAATTGCATGAACGTGACAGAAGCGAGAAGTGTGTGTGAGGGTAAAGCAGTGTGGCGTTTTGTTCTGTGGAGAACGGAGCAAGGTCTAGTATAGTAGACTTAACTGTGCTATTATATAGATATAATATTTTGATCCATTTCCTTCCAGCGTAACTTTGTAATGGAAGGTGGAGCTATGGTCCTGGCTGATGGTGGTGTGGTGTGTATTGATGAGTTTGACAAGATGAGAGAAGATGACCGTGTCGCCATTCACGAAGCTATGGAACAACAAACAATATCTATTGCCAAGGTATTGCAACACCTCATTTTAATACAATGCTGGAATTTTGAATCTTGAACATTAGGATGTCCCGTCAATGTATGAAGATTTTTTTTTATGAATATCAGAACACAAAAGGTATTAATTTTAAAATTTAATTTGGGTATTAACGTGTAATTTCAGACTACATGTTTAGTTTTTAATTATGATATTACTTTTAGACCTCTTCTTCTTTTCAGCCCCTTTTCCTTCACTGCTGGATCAAGCCTCTTCCATAATTCTCTGTTTTGGGCACTCTGCCTCCACCTATGTCCCACCGACTCGATGATATCATCGGCCCATCTCCTTTGTGGTTTTCCTACACTTCGTTTATTTTCGGACCTCTCCAGGCCCTAGAGATGAAAACCTGTACCTGAAACCTCATTATACAAATCTTTAGGGCCTAGTCAGGAATGTATTCCAGATTGATCTGGTGTAGTACCTAAGTATATAATATGTTGCTACTTTTTCTATAAAACATTGTATTATTTTTACAGGCTGGTATTACCACAACTCTCAACTCTCGTTGTTCCGTACTGGCGGCAGCAAACTCCATCTTTGGTCGCTGGGACGACACCAAAGGGGAAGAGAACATTGATTTCATGCCCACAATCCTCTCCAGATTTGATATGATCTTCATTGTGAAGGATGAACATGACCAAAACAGGGACATGGTGAGCATTACTTTATTTTAACAAACAACTAACTTTTCAATTTGCCATTGATGGATTGACTTCAAAATTGTTGGATTCCCATTTTTCCCTCCCTTTATGCTACATATCTTATGGGGTAGGCAAAAAACAGTCATGCCCCATCCCTACTTTCTTTTATTTGATACATGTTTGCCTTTGAGAATGTACGAGTAGATGACAGAATTCACTAATATTCCTATATTTATTTTAACAAACTCTGGATATGATCAATCTTGGTGATTCTCGGATGGCCACTTTTTTACACATCTTCTTTCAGCCATACATACATTGGGGTTAGGTGTAAAAGATCACAGCATTGCGATAAGCTCGCCCTAGTGAACAAATAACATGACATCTTATCGCTTGAAATTCTAACATCCTTTGTATTATGTTCACTTAAAAGTATGAATAAATTAATATGTTAGGCACCCTACGTTCACTAGTCAAAACATCTATCTTGCTTTTATCTCTTTCTGATTATGAATTGTTCAAATATTTTCCAGACTCTAGCCAAGCACATCATGGCTGTGCATATGAATGCCCAGCAAGTCACAGAGGAGCAGAAGAAAGGTGAACTGTCCTTGCAGACGTTGAAACGGTTCATAGCGTTCTGCAGGACAAGATGTGGTCCTCGGCTGTCAGCCACTGCGGGAGAGAAGTTGAGGAGTAGATACGTACTCATGAGGAGTGGGACTGTACAGCAAGAGAAGGCGACTGAGAAGAGATTGACAATTCCTATAACTGTCAGGTTAGAGAAATATATTCAGAATTTGTAAAAGGGAACACGACAAAAACAAGCTCATAATTTTGTTTACAGTTCTCAATAGGTGCTTTTGCATCATTCCTTCATAAATTACTTGGAAACCGTACAACAACTAGCTCATTCCATTAAATACTGAAGAAAAAAAAGCTGATTTCAAAACATTGAGTCTGTTTTTGTACGTTTAAAAAAGGAGTTGGTCTAGATTTATTGCTTTTTTTTCATTTTGTAATGTTTTTTTGCTTGTTGTATTTTATATAAATTGATGTATTTTTCACAGATTTTTTATTTATTTAAAATAAAATTTTCAGTTTTATTTTTGCCCCCCTGTAAAATTGATTAATTTTTGTCGATGAGCTTGTTTTTAACATTTACCCTTCAATTACAATACAATAATGAAGCAAGGACTGCTTTACATGTGAGCAGCGCTAGTATCGTCTATATTAACGTTTTTACTGCAGAGTTGAAACTGTATGTAATATTTAATTGTTTCAGGCAACTTGAAGCCGTTATTCGCATATCAGAGTCTCTAGCCAAGATGCAACTACAGCCATTCGCTACAGAGACTCACGTCAACGAAGCTCTCAGACTCTTCCAAGTGTCTACACTGGATGCTGCAATGTCGGGAAGCTTAGCTGGTATGTAGTAATTACCCTTCACTTATTACACTTCAATCGATACAAAATCCACCTCATTTGTAACACTCTGTTATCATCATAGTATTCCAATATAGAGAAAGCAAAAACTTCTAAGTATTGGTGGGCTCATCTACAATGTAGCTATCATTTTAACAATTACATAGTCTCTCAATTAACGAACCGTCCAAGATTAGCATGTTGGACTAAAGACCAGCCATCGTGCCTGTCCTTTATAACTCAGTTTCTCCGCGGTCAGCCTGAGACGGCTTGTGGATTAGTGGGTAGAATCCTCGCTTCACAGCCGTGGGGTGTAGGTTCGGATCCCACCCAAGGTGCAAATTTTTCAGATTATAATATAGTACTCTGAAAAAGGTGAAGGAATACACACACAGCTGAATGGTGAAGTTTCTCGATAGGAAAGTGATCACCTAAACCAACCAATGGCTGGTCGTTGCACTGTTTGTTATTTGAGAGTGTTATTCCATTTTGTTACACTTGTAAGTAGTAAATTTTAACGTGTTTTAATTATTTGTTAAGGTGCTGAAGGCTTTACGACTGAAGAGGACCACGAGACATTATCCAGGATTGAGAAACAACTGAAAAGAAGGTTCGCCGTTGGCTCTCAAGTCTCCGAACAGAATATCGTACAAGATTTCCTTCGTCAGAAATACCCGGAGAGGTCCATCTTGAAGGTGATCCACACCATGATCCGGAGAGGGGAACTTCAACACAGAATGCAGAGGAAAATGTTGTATCGTCTCGCTTAATCTCTTATTTAATTTAATGTTTATATAATATTACTTACATTGTTTCGTACCTTATTTTAATTCAATAAATTGTGATTTATTATTGTACAAAATGGTTTTATTGTAAGGAGAATGCTAAAAAAACCCAGGCCCGGCGCAAACAACATGTAACTAAAATTATAGGTGAAAATGAGTAAATAAATACATACTGTATTGGGGGCACCATCGAAATCAATGGCTAAATGTGTGAAATACCTAAGCTTTACAGGGGTCACACGAATGTATTAGTAAAAGGAGCATTAAAGAATTACGATTGCGGTTTTATAGTCTATAATAGGTTTTTTATTTTCCATACTAAATGAGCATTCTCCATCACCTCGTCCCTGACAGGGTAGGCCAGACTACCCTATCCTCACACACACTTCTTGTTTCCGTCACATTCACCCAATTCGTCATACACACTATACAATTTATATATCCAAAACACATACGTCCTTGAGCATCTGGACGACATGGTCGAGCCACTTGGTTCTTGGACAGCTGTGCTTCCTTACATCTTTTCTTTCTCCCGGGTATATTTTCTTTGTTATCATTCATCCTCTCTGCATCTCCCTACCATCCATTAGTTCACTTTCATCCAAGTGTTTTATTTCTTTATTTGAAATGGATATTCGGGATGGTTGGTGACTCCTTTCCAAAATAAGAAGTCGAATACTCTTCCTTCTTCGCCCCTGTCCACATTTTTCAGTGTTTCCATTTCTTGTTGGCTGAGCTCAAAGTCAAATACCTCCATGTTGGCTTTGATTCTCTCCGGATTGGAGCTCTTTGGTATGACGACAACATTCTGTTGCACCAGGAATCTTAATAAGATTTGTGATGAAGTTTTTCCATGATTGGAAGCAATCTGTTGGACCACCGGGTGGTTTATTATGTCGGGGAAGTTTTGTAATCTGCAAAAAAATGTTACTTTAAAATTATTCATATATATCCCAATAATGCGGTTCCCAGCAAATGTTGTGTGTATGAAAACACAACGCATGTATATGTCATTTAGAATGGGTGGCAAACGTCATTGTGAAAAAAAAGTGAATGTCTTTTTTTAAAATTGTAGTATTATTTTTGAAAAAATAATAAATAATACGTACTACAATTTCTTTTTCTCAAAGTGTGGCATTTATGAGAAAAATTTCCAATTCTGATATTGAACTACATAATTGGTGATCAGAATTAATAAAAATACTGATTATGAATAACTCTGCCTCCTCCGCAAGGGATGCGGATGTTGCTTAAACTCATTATGTTGTATCATGCTTCACTGTTACACAAGAAAGATATGGTCTCGGATTAAATTAGAACTACAATTTTATGGGAAAAATGAAAAATATTTAGATTAAAATCCACAAAATTGACTTTAGGTTCGCGACTAGTATTTGAGGATTTGCACCCTCATCTTCAGGTGATTGTGAATAAAGATTTTTGATTATAGAATAAGGACCTTTTATTCCTAATTGCCTGAAGATGAGGGTGCAAAACCTCATACATATTGTACTAGTCGCGAAATCAAAATTTGTTGATTTTAATCTAAAAATTTAGTTTTTTTCATTTTTCCTTTAAAATGGACTTCCACCATGTACCGACGGTCGAAAACATCGTGATTACAATTTTATGCGCTGGCAACAATAACATTTCTATTAATTTCTACTGAAGTTCTACAAGTCTTGCCACTACGGCCGGCAAAAGCTACATGTGCGGTGCCCTCATTGAAAACCATCTTTGTGTAAATAAAACAATACTCACTCATAATTGTATTTAGTAGAGAAGTGTTTTTGTGCCCCAGGGCTCCCCAAGGGACTGTAGGCTGTCACCACGATGTCCTTCTTATTGCAGAATTCTCTCAAGGCAGTCTGTTGGAAGTACAGGTGACACTCCACCTGCAGTACTTGAGGTTTAATTCTAGATGAGTTATATATTGTTTCTATTTGGCGCTCGTTGAAATTAGACAATCCAATATTTTTTGTTAAACCTTTATCTACGCATGACTCCATTGCCTTAAAAAAACGTTATTTAAATTGCAATTAATTAATTAGCGATCAGTTATGTAAAAATCACAAGTATAAAAAAACTACATAACAAGGTACTATCAACACAAAAAAGGTTCACAAAAAAAAGGTTTGTAGTGTTCTCGAGGTTAACCAGATATACTAGCTTGTAGATATATTTATGCATAGTGAATAGCTGAAGAAGGAAGAATCAGGTATAACTGCTGTTGAGATGAGATCGCTGAAAAGAATGTGTGGAAAAACGTTAGGAGATGATAAGAAATTAAGTGATCAGAGAGTGGAATGAATCTAAAACGAATGTTGTGATTAGAATGAAAGTGAACAAGTTGAGGTGGTTGGGACATGTAGAGAGAATGAACGATGAAAGGATAATAAAGAAAATATACCTGGAAGAAAAAAGAGGTGCAAGGAAGCGCAGCCATCCACGAACCACATGCCTTGACCATGTAGACCAGATTCTCAAGGACGGACGTGTTCTGAGTAAAAGGAATGGATCGTAGAATGTGTATGATAAATTACATGAATGTGGCGAAGCGCAAAAAGCGTACATAAATATAGGAAAGTCTGGTGATCCGTTCTCTCTGGCTAACCCGCAAGGGATGCGGCTTGAGGGGATAGATTGGTTGTTATAGTTACCTGCCATATAGAAATGTGGTCTGTCTTCATGTCCAGAACATAATCACCATTGCTTTGAACCTTGGGTGACATTGTGACTTCATCTCGATCAAACCCAAAGGGAACGTGTATCAAATAAAGATCTACGTAACTGAGATTTAATCTTTTTAATGAGAGCTTCAGGAAATTCTCCACATCTTCATTTTTGTTTGCAATGTGAGGCAACTGTAAAACAAAAAATATTTATTTATTTATTCTGTTGTTATTAAAGGCACAATCGGTTTTGGTAATATACAGAGAAATATCGACAGCGAGGAAACCAGCAAATATCCCAGAATTTTCTATGGTATGCTACAACAAACAATGAGAAAAATATGAATGAATGGCCATAAAATAACCAACAATTTAACAAGTGTGCCCACTATCAATAAAATATTAGTTTTTTAATCGAAAAAATGTACATACCTTAGTTGTAACAAATAACTGACTCCTATCACATTTATTCTGCTCCAACCAAGTATTAATTGCTTTACCGATAGATTCTTCATTATTGTAATTGAAGGCTGTGTCTATTGATGTATATCCTAATTGTAATGCACTTGTCACCGCTCTCTCCACTTCATTTTGGTCGGTGGCCTGAAGAACACATAAAACTTTAAGTGAATAAAAGTTTGTATGTTTTTAATAACACAAAATTCTTATTAAATCTACCTGCCATGTTCCCAAACCCACAAGAGGCATTTCAGAATTTGTTTGATTTAGTTTTATAGATTTCATTTTGTTGTTTTTATAAGTAAATCCTCTCAAAAAAATTACTTTTAACCAAGTTTTATCATGTTGTACCGTAGAGAAGAGCGGTGTTATGAAATAAGAACATATTCCTGGCATTGTACCAATTTTATACATTGCTATTTATAACCTTACACACTGTTAATATTCTGATATTTATTTGTTGTTAAATAAACTATAAATGCGTTTGTTTATGAATAATGTGTAAGGCAATCAAGTGCAGCCAAACAACTAAAATTGAGTAAAGAAACTCGTAGGTAAGTGTGTAATTCTAAAAATAAGTACACTCCTGTGTTGCGTTAATTTTTTATTCATAGATTAGATATAGTTTTTATTCAAGACTTTTTGACAGATTTAAATATTCGCGCTAGTTTTAGCAGTGTTGCTTTATGACAAAAACTTTCCAAACCAAATTGATTGTTTGGGATATTTGGAAGAAAACGAAGCTCCGCGACAAGTTCGCCCCAGTGAACAATTCTGTGTATAAATTTATATTATTGACTTTTTCAATTTGTTATGCCCGTTATGCCAAACTTTGTTAAATCATGTAATCCAACTCATTCAACTAGATGAATGAATAGATAATTTGTGAAGTTAGTCGCATATTACGAAGTGACCAATGAGAATGCAACAAAATATTTTTAGAAAAATTCCATGATAAATATTTACAAAAGAGATTACATATTAAGTAGTACTTAGTATATTATGTCGCTGATATTTACATAGCTAGGCAACTATGTGAAGTGTATTGTAAGTGAAATTCTGATTAAATTATTGGTACGTCAAAATTTGTAAAATAGTAGACAAAAAATAAAGTAAAGCAAAAGTTTGTTTGCCATAACGTTAGTAAAAATTGCTATCAATTTGTAGCATGACCGTATTTAATTCAAACGTCAAATAAGCACCAGAGACGAAACAGGAATTCTGTTTCTTTTGGCAAATTGTTGTCGGATTGTTGGACAAATTTCACTATTTTACGTACTTGCGTACACGATGCGATAGTGGTGTGTTGGAGATTATCTTAGGTTTTTCGTTTTCACCTCGTTTACCTGTCACGTCAGAATAATACACGGCTAGGCGAATTGTGTGGCTGTGAGTACGTCACCGGAATATCATTTATTTGTGAAACATTTTATCGAGAACATAAGGTGAAATAAGTAAGCTGTTTAATATTTCATTTGTACAAGTAACTGGTATGTGATATCCTCTTTAAATTTCTAAAATTGCGCTGTCATTTTGATAATAATTATTATAACGTAGGTGTCGTGTTTTGAATTAATAATTCAAAGTCCTATTGATGCATGTACAGTGATCATTTGATTATTCGGCGCTTATCTACAGGGCAAGAAGTATCGGGATGGACTTGGACCTTGACTTTGAAATGCAAGCTTAGATTCCATTATATTTTTTCCCTTAATATTTCCATTTTATTTAAACGAGAAATAGGATACTCATTTTATTACCTAGAATAAAATTCTTAAATGAAAATACGCATAATTTTTGAAACCACGAAACTTTCATGTTACAATTTGATTTACATCTTCCATCATACCTTTTCCTTAACTGCACCATACAGAATTACTTTATTAGGGTAGCTCCATGACTTCTTGCCATAAATTTTTAAGAAAATCTCATGTTAAATGTTACCCAAGTTGACTCTAAGATATTGCTTTTGAAATAAGTTATCCTCTCCACTGTCTCGGAGAATAAATATTTATTTATCCCAATAAGATCTATAATTCACTTCTATTGCACTCAAATGCCTTTCTCCCCATGGAACAGGGGTTCCCAAACCCGTGCCCGCGGGCACCATTGCGCCCGCGGGCACCATTGCGCCCGCGGAACGATTTGTATGTGCCCGTCACTATTCGACAGAGACAGAATTTTTTCATAAACATTAATTAAAATGTGAATTATTGTTATTTATTTGTTAGAGTTAGATTTTTTTGAGTGCCTAGGTTTATTAAATACGTTTTTTGGTATGTTGTTTGTGCCGGATCTGTTATGTTAAAAAATGCAACCTTCTAGGGATGCCGCGCTCCGATTGGTAGCGAAAAAACCAATTATGGGAAAATGAGAAGTTGTGGAAGTTTGTCGATTAAAAGTAGATAGTGCCCGCCACCCTACCGATATTTTAGAATTTGCTCTAGAGTGCAAAAAATATTTGAATATTAATTTGAAATATTAGAATATTCGTCAATAATCTTACTATATAGATTGGTACATCAGTCAATAAATTTGCAACCTTAATGTCTGTATCAGATTCATATTATTACATTACGAAGAATGATTTTCTAATTCCACACACAGTCACACATTGTATGTTGTGCATATTAATGTAAACTACACCGGCATAGTCTGCTGCACATTGACATAATTAATTAATACAAACCTACTAATTGCAAATATAAAACTTGCATTCATTAACATCAGAAAAGTAAGTTCACATTCTTGTAATAGTTCCACATATTTTAACGGCCATTACGGGTAAACTACTAGTTATACCAAAAAAAATGTGAACCAATTTTTGTAGAGAATTCAATAAGTATTTGTTTCGTATTTAACTACTTTCTCCTATCTCTTACCATATTCCTTAAAACCGCGAAGGGGGACCTTGTCGGGAGGGGCGGGTTGTGGCAGGATTTTGATAGGCAACCCTCAAAGAGATTACATATTAAGTACTAGAGATCTGATTCTATGTATCTTCAATAGAACGGAAGTGACGCAATTTCATGCACGGCACTTTTTGGTATTTTAGAGTCGCAAAGCTCACACTATTAACAAGATATCAATAATAAAAACTAAAACATCTTTAAAACTATCGTTTTAGTCCTAAATAACGTCAAAACTAATACATGCTCATAGCATTTCATGTTAATATAGTAATTTTATATTTAGAGTAAAAGCTTATGTTTGGTCCAAGTCCTCTATCGCGATGAATTAATTGTTCACCTTTTTAATTTTTCCGGCTTGTAACCCTAATTTTATTAATATCTACACGAGTGATAAGTTAAATACATAGTTATAGTGATGTGAATTGATGAATTTAGATGATTTATTATGAGTTTGTGTATAATTTCAGCTCCATCCAACATGGGTATGTGCAGCTTCAAGTGCCTTCTCTATACATTATTCCAATTGGCTCTAGTATTTCTAATTGTGGTCTTCACACCAGGCCTGCCACCAGACGGTACATTCACAGCAACCAAGTGAGTATTCTACATATAGTATTATCTAGGGATGTAACAAATACATAGTATTGAAGCCGAATACCGAATATTTGGCCTGATTGACACACCCATGAATTCAGGCGCACACTTCTCATTATTCCAAGTATCGCACATCCTGCTCTCTGATTGGCTCGCTAAATAAATCGCCTAACTAAAACTTGTCAGTAATTGTTGTTTAAAAACTGTCATTTATGTAGGTAATAAAATAATTTGTTTTTTGCTAATAAGTCATACGGTACACAGACATTACCATGTTTTTATTATCTCATTCTCTTGTTTTTAGGAATCCCAAAAAGGGGCCGAATACCAAGTAACCAAATATTCGTTACATTTCTAAATGTTATCCATCAATGTAAATATTTTGCAACATATCTCCATGTTTATATAATGTCTATATGATAATGTGAAACAGACATTATACAAATGTTAAAGACAATACATTATAAACAATATTTATTATATCTTTTCCATTACATGATGTACCTGCAGTAAATTCTTAACAAACCAATTTTTAACCTACCGCGATTAACCCGTTTCACCAAAAATCTTCATCTTCTTAAGCCCTGCTCTCTCCGCTGCTGGATATAGGCCTCTTCCAAACTTTTCCATTCTTCTATTCCACTCGCTCTTCTGATCCATTGTTTATCAAGGTATGTCATCAGCCCATCTTTTTTTGCAGCTTTCCGACACTTCTCTTATTTTCCCGTGGTCTCCATTTTAATGCTCTGGGTGTCCATCTATCACTGTCCTGTCTCGCTATGTGTCCCACCCACAGCCACTTTAATCTGGCTATCTATGCGACCCATGATATCTACGACTCCAGTTCACCACAAATAAAAGAACGTAATTTGTTCCTACAATATTTTTGCAACTTTTTTATTACGACAACGTTGAGAGTGTATGTTACAACCATCGATATTTATACTACACTAGTAACTTGATTACGCTCTTAGAAACAAATCTGAAGCCGAGCGAACAAATATTTATATGGAGCTTGCCTAATTCCAAATGTCAAATTCCATACATTGTGCCTAATTGGAACTGTCAGATGGGCACAAATGCGTCGGAGCGCGCAACATTCATAGAAAAGGACTCGAGTTAGTAATCGAGCTATTATAGGACATCGATAGTTACAACTGACTTTTATCAATAGTAACTAATTGTCAAGACTTGTTTCTTTGTGTAAGTAGTGGCAGCCCTATGTAAACGACAGTTTTTTTGACAACAGTTCAGACAGAAAATTTTAAGCTATTTAGTATCATAATGATTATGTACTCATTAATAGTAAATATGACTGTTTTGGAATAATTAATATGCAAGATAAAATAAAATGGATACGTTTATTCAGGAATGGAAAATAATCTACAAATTGTCTTATACACTATGTGCAAACCACTTTTGTAATTCAGCGAAAAACAATGCTTGACATTACATAAATCATATTATTTTTATACCTTTTCTTCAACTTTTGAATGTATTTCACTTGCACTTTACTCATGTTATATAATCCTCTTTGATATCTTTACGACTGATTATAAAGATATTAAATATTTTTTTATTGGCTACAATCGCGTATTTATTGCAAATGGTCAAAATTGCTACTAATCCGCATTATATATTTATAAATTTGTTGTTTGTTTATTATGGAGCCGGCTGTTATGTATTTCCATCTGTTCCATTTCATTTCTATGAAGTGGTGTGGAGTAATTAGTACAGCTATTATGAGTAGTTGTTTTATTTATAGGTTTCCGAGTAACATAATTATCTTGGAGCTGTTACATGTAGCATACAGAATATTGATGTTTTATATTCTTCGTAATGGTTCCTACTGTGAAATACCGTTTTTTTTTTAATCTGTATCATTGCTGCATTTCTCATAACATTGGGTAGTTAGTAATGGGTGTAAAGGTATACGTCAAATGATTGATTTGAGAAAAGAATTCAAAACTGAATACATATTTAGGCTTGGCTTTAGATTTTGCGATTGGTATTCGAGGATTTGCACCCTCATCATCAGGTGTTTGACGATAAAGTTAATACGCCCGATGCTCATGGTGAAGACCCTCGTACACTAGTAGCGTAATTTAAAGTCATTAATGTGGATTTTAAAACTAAATATAGTGTAGTCTTTTCATTTTTGCGTTGTGAAATAATGTGAAAAAATGAATAATAATTATGATTTATCGGCATTCTGTAGAATCCCAACATTTTTATCCACGTATAGGCATGCCTAGGCATACGTTATCATGCTAATATTCTAAGTTGTCTAGTGTATTCATAACTTATGTGAATAGTCTAGTATGTATAATGTTTTGTTAATATTATTATCATGTCAACTCACTTTATAATTGTTTGAGTTCATGTATAGTTACTGTTTATTCATATCTTTCTTCCAACAAACAATGGCATTAGGAGTGATATTAATATGATGAATGTGCCTGCCTACATATAATATAGGTAATACAGTAGGGGCCACTTAATTTAACCATCGGTCATCAAAAACGATCGGACAGTCGTATGCCATTGTAACTATACATGTGAAAATTACATGAGGTTACTAAAGATAATTATAGTCATTAAAAGATTACTCAGCTAATATCTACTCAAGATATCATCCTTAGACTCTAAACATGGATAAATGAGAATATGCTTTAGTGACTAGTGGTAAAAAAAATGATTTTTTAATTTTTTTCCAAAAAAAAAGCTTTTTTAGATTAATCCCAGTCTGTGAGATATAGTGCCGTAATTTGGTTGATAAAATGTTTATTGTGAGACGCAGGGAATTTTGTGGATATTTGGTCACCTTTTTTACAAAAGGCCAAAATAGATTTTGTCATTCATGATAAAAATTTAAAAAATTGAGGTAAAAGTGAAAGATAGAAGTGTCGTGCTCTAGCACATCTTCCTACCCCGTACGGGATATGGTGTAATGGTATAGATAGGTAGACATCATGTCAAATAAGAATATTATAAAAATATTAATCAATAACATTATTTCGTGAAATTTTTAAAAAAGAGTCATTTCATTTAGATCATAACTTAACAAATGACTGTTAAATAAAATACCCATTTAACAAAGTTCCTCCACAGTTATAGCCACTCTTACTTGACAAGATGTCTAGAATCTAGATGAATAGATAGAGTTTCAGTTAATAATGGATGTTGAGTGTGTTGAGATTTAGAGGCACCTACTGTACCTGCGGACATATTAACATATGAATAATATTATTAGGATACTAGGTGGGCACCCAGAATCCTACAGTGGAGGCCCTGGAACAAAAGGAGAAGCGTCGGAAGACCTCCCAAAAGGTGGTCTGATGACCTAGTCCAACAAGCCGGAGGAACCTGGATGCGGAGGGGGAGAAACAGAGATGAGTGGAAGAAAATGGAAGAGGCCTACGTCCAGCAGTGGAGGGAGGAAGGCTGAGGAAGAAGAAGAAGAAGAATATGATATTGTGTTGTACAGTTACCTCTTAGTCGTGGTCTTTGTCCTGTAGTTGGATGTTTACATATTAAATTAAATGAATTCTACAACAGAAGTCATTATGCTACTGTCTCTCAGTCATACATATTACGATAAGGTGGAGTAATACATTCACAATACATAATTAGATAATTGCATCTAATTATTCGAAATTACTTGACAGGAATCAATTTAATACACATTCATAATATATTTTTTAAAAGTAGGCATATTGACATTTTCTAAAATTTCTAAAAATGGGAGACTTTAGATTTTGACAACCTTACTAAATGTGCTTTGGAAAAAATAGAGTAGATATATAAAACCTTTATCTTTTTTGTCTCTGGAGACAGCTGATCCATTTTTATACAGAATATTATTGTCACCGGGTTTACATATGTTTGCAAAGTTTCAGCTCTCTAGTAGTCAGGATGTGGTTGAAAAACTGATTACAAGAATTGCACGGAGACAAAAAAAAAACAATAAATCTAGCAAAAACACCACAGTGAAGTTAAATAAAATCTTGTAAACAGATACATATTTATGTATGTGAATAAATAAATAAACATAACAATACAAATGCACCCCTAGATAAGGTAAAATACCCCTTCACAGTGTGAGTTCACACACCTGTCATTGGTTACCCCGTATTGTCGGAAATTATGCAATGGTATAGGAATTTGTACTACATAGTTATTCACATAACTTTTTGACCTTACATAATGTTTAACATTTTATGTATGAATTAATTTCTTTCATATGAAAACAGTTGTACAAACTTATGATTTAGAACAGATGTGAGCCAACTGCAGCCCATAGCAACTGCTTGATGAAAAAATGTAGGAATATGTTTCAGTAGGTTAATCCACATAGCCTTTATGTAATGATTATTATTAGAACATGGTCCCCTCGTGTGGAAAGTTTTTCCATATTTGATATAAAACTTTGTGGTGATGTAGCAATAAATGCTATACGACATAAAGCCATGTTTATAGGAGAGCAAACAGTGTTAATATTATTTATATATAAATTATTTTAGATATGGAACCGGATTTATCTGCATTGCACAGATGAAAATACATTAGTCTTTTCTCAACGGAGACCAGAGGCATCTTCATTCACATAATGTAGCGTTATGTGAATGAAGATGCCCCTCGTCTCTGCTGAGGAAAAACTGTAGTGTGAATATTTTTTATGAGACGACATACTGTGAAGGACATACTGCGATTGTATGAAATGCAACGTTTTGGTTAAGTTCGTGCCATGTCGTGATTTGTCAATGTGTATGACTAGTATTTGAATCATATTTAACATAATAAATCAAAATGGAATTTAGTGTTTGGCACGATTATGCCTACAATATGACAACGGTACGTTTTTATTTCAATGATATTTTTACCATTTACCTACTTATTAATATATCTACTGTGTGCTGACTTTTATTATGTATCGAAATGAAATTATGTTTTATTGTTTTTTTCATCAAGGCGAAGTCCCCTAGTGTGTCATAAAATAAATTGAAATGTTGGTTTTGTATTTTTTTCACCATTGACAGTGAACTGATTTGAGTACATCTTTTGCTAAAGATAATACACAGTTCACTTTTACGGAATAATTTCCCAAATTAAAATTGAAATCACCCAATGGTGTACTGTCTGAACACAGAGCTGATATGATCACTATACAAAATGTCATAGGTACATGTATTTAGGGATGGAGGAATTCCCTGATTTATAATAGCGATTATCCGTGCAAAAGGGAAGCTTGTAATCATTCTATTAGAGCTTGGAAGATGGTTGAACTTTAAATTTACATGTGCTTGGTGTATTGTGTATCAATCCTCACTAATGTGAAAAGTCCTAGATTGTTTGTTATCACCGCAAATTATTTTTATATAACACAAGGTCTACCTACACCCAAAATCTAAATGCGTACATCACACTAAGCCAAAAGCTTGTGATGTAAAGTATATGATATATGTATGTATACAGAATCACGATATCAACCATCACGGTTATCGTCGCATAAAGCGTCAACACTGTACTTACTTAAATTATTAGCAATGTCAACTTTGTCATCAACTAATGTCTACCTTGTTATCAGTTGATCTCTGTTTTGTTTCAGAATCGCACCAGTAAGGAAATTAGAAGGCAATTTAGCGTTAAATAATAAACTCAACAATGCCGAACATATATTCGAAGACAAAGTGAGAGGAGCGGAATGCTTTGCCGAGTGGAATGGGGAACTTTACACGTCAATACACGGCGGGGAAGTTGTCAAATTATCCAAGGCTGGACATGTGACGCATGTTGTTAAATTTGGACACCCCTGTGGTGAGTTGTTATTCAGTCTGTTTAGTCATCTGAATGTGACACACCAGGAATAATTAGAATATCAACAATAATTAGGTACTTTTACATTTTTAGTATTTCGTGTTTTTATTGCATTCTAACAATGTAACCAGTTGAATTTTGCGTATATAGTGGTTATCAGCTTAATGCTAGTGGTTATGGACCAGACGCTAGTGGTTATCAATTGGGTTACAGTGGTTATCAACTGGATGCTAGTGGTTATCAATAGGGTGCCAGTGGTTATCAATCGGATGCTATTGGTTTTTGACTGGACGAAGGTGGATATTAATTGAATGCCTGTGGTTATCGGTTGGATGCCGTGTAATACTAGTAGTTGTTATATGCGGTCATTATTAACTAAATTCCTGTTGGTTTTAATTAAATGCTATGAATTAGTTTATGAATAAGTAAAATTGATTTGCTACCAGGCCTTTACATTTCTCATGTTCAAAACTACTTAACTAAGTAATTTCTTGATAAATTTTCTAGAGGGATATTGGCAAGAAGCAAGATGTGGCCGTCCTCTCGGTCTTGCGTTTGATACTAAAGGTACTTTGTTTGTAATGGATGCCTATTACGGCATTTGGAAGGTGGATGTCAACACAGGGAAGAAGCAGTTGTTGGTGTCTCCTAATGTAGAGATTGAAGGTAGAAAGCCTAAGGTGTTCAACAGCATCGCTCTTGCTTCCAATGGTGATTTCTACTGGACTGATTCATCTTCCAACATGGGTCTGGAAGATGGAGTCATCTCTATGCTTGTAGATGGAAATGGAAGGTTTGTTATATGATTACATTCCTGTACTATATTTATTAACTAATTCAACAGGTTTGTGGGTGTAAAATTATAATTCTTTCCAATAATTTCCATAGATTGTTACACTATGATGCAGCGAAGAATTCAAGCAGTGTCCTTTTGGATGGCTTGTGGTTTGCCAACGGTGTTGCCCTCTCACCCGATGAGGAGTTTGTTGTTGTCAGTGAAACCGCCAGAGGACAAATCAGAAGATATTATCTCCGTGGACCAAAAGAAGAGACAGATGATATATTTGTTGATGGGTTAATCGGTAAATTCATTTAAAAATCACAGTCTTGGATTACTATTTTAATGGAATGCTCTTCTGAAATATGTTGTGGATGTGTAATAATAATTTATGTAATATTTTAGGTCTTCCTGACAACTTGAAGGTAGTGGAAGGTGGTCTCCTTGTACCCCTGGTTGCCCCACGTGACGAATCTCACCCTGTCATATTCCAGTCCATTGCCCCTCATCCACTCATCAGGAAGTTCCTGGCTCGAGTCATGGCACTCCTTGAGTTACCATTCACAGCTGCACAGAAAGTTCTACCACACTATGTTTTTGAGAGAGCAAAGCATTGGGTATGATACAAATAAACCATTTCGATATTACAGAAACTTATAAATTACCCTGTAATGAATTACATTTTTTTATTTTATTTCATAGATTGGTCACTTTGAATCGGTTCAAGGATTGATACCAAAGCGCACAAGTGTTATTAGGCTGGATTGGAATGGCAACATTGTAGAATCCTGGCACAACACTGATGGCACACTCTCAGGAATCAGTGAAGTGCATATCTTCGATAACATGTTGTATTTGGGAAGTCCTTACAATCCATACATTGGTAGAGTTCCACTTCCTAGCAATGTTAAACCTTTGTCACCCACTAAGAAACCAACGACACAAAAACCCACTCAAGCCCCTACAACTGAAAAACCAAAAACTACCGAAGCTCCTAAACCAAAGGTAACGGAAGCCGCAACTCCTAAACCGAAGTCAACGGAGTCCGCAACTCCTAAACCAACAGAAGCACCTAAAACTAAACCAACAACTCAGTCTACCCCAAAACCAACAGAAGCAATGAAAAGGAAGGAACCGGAACCTGTGAAACAAGAGCCCCCTAAGCCTGCAGTTGAAAAGAAAGCCGAAAAAGTAGAAGCTCCAAAACAGGCAGAGACTCCAAAGAAAAAAGAAACACCTAAACCAAAAGAAGAAGTAAAACCCAAACCAAAACAGGAAAAGAAGGAGAAACCAGCACCAATAGTAGAAGAAATTCCCTCAGACACCAGGCAGCCTAAAGAAGAAACATTGAAAGTTATTATGACAGATGGACCCAAAGAAATGCCTCATCCGTCAAATAAAGAAACTAAGAAAGAATCAAAGACTGCCAAACAGAAAAATGAACTTTAAAACATATTTGTTGTCTTAAAAGTAATCCATCAGCTTCATTATTTCTCAATAGACTGCAGTTTATAACAGTAATCATTTGTTACAATGTACATACATTTCTCTAAATTTCTTATTATTTATCATCACAATGGCTCTCATTCTTTCTCTTTCAATAATCTTACTCCCGACAACTTTGTAGAGTTCTTCTTGTAGGGAGATGTAACTTTAGTGTGATGAGTAATTGTTGCTACTACTGTAATATGTGCAACTAATTCTATAGCAACTACTAAATGTAAGTATATTTGTTTAGAAGGATGTTATGTTTTTATATTGCGTTTTATTTTTTTATGTAAATCAATATATACTCATTTATAATCATGTCATGTTGTATTGTACCTGTGTTTTGAAACAATTTTTCAATCAAGTACATACTCTACTATGCATAGATGGCGCTCTAGTAAGAGTCCATTATGTCACTTGGCGCTACCTGTCAAAATATTGTCATGTTGTGCCTTTGGACTTCCAAATAATAATGTCTAATTTGTTTTTTTGCGATACTTATACTATCACTAAATATGTATAAATACTTGAGCGTGGTGATGCATACCTAGATATGTTTTTCAAGTTTTACATAATCAATCTTTACCTTAGATTCAAAATGAATAGGTGGGTTGGCATCTGTCATAATTGATGCAAATCCATCTATTTACTAAATATCTATGGTGAATGTATTCTCGACTAGTGAAACTAGAAGAACAATTCAAAAAGTTTACAATCCAGGTACAATACATATTATACTTTTTTTTTATTAATTGTGATTCTGATTATGTTAAGTTACTCCAAACATTCTATACTCTCGTACATACAATATTTTGTATTGTTGTATGATGCACTGTCAAGCTGTGAATTTAGATTACGTTTTATTTCTTTTTTTATTACTATTCCTACAAATAGTCCATTTTATCAACGAATTTACTTCCACTGTATGCAACGATTTAGAGTTTTTGTTCCTATGATTAATAATACCTCTTCTATTAAACACTTTGTTACTTCTTCACTTTATATTTAATTTCACTTTTCTATTAAGTGCACTGATTATTCTATTTATTATTTAATAATATTGTGTAGCTAATATATTTGCTGTGATTAATTTCAATACATTCAAGAATCTATACACATTCTAGTTTTTTTTGTATTCGGTGATATTATTTCTTTTGTAATGTTTTTTTTTTTTTATTATCTTGCGTAGGAAATTAAGGCAGCTACTATTTATTTGTAAAAAGTTTAAATCTAGTATCAACAATTCCTTACAATCTGTCAAGAAAGAGCTAATCTTGGATTAATTTGGAACTACAGTTTTGTTTGTTGGCAACAAAAATTGAGATTTTACAAATGTTGCCACAATGGTTGCCACAAAGCTAATAGTAGCGCCCCCATCGAGAACCATCTCTTGCTTAACAAACAGAGAGGGGGGAAGAAAGGACTTTAATTTTTTTCTTTCTTTTATACATTCAGAGGCGGATTAAGTGTTGAGAGCGCCCCTAGGCAAGCATCTCATCTGCGCCCCTCTAGCGTCCATATTATATTATAAATTTTAACTAGCACTTATACGAGGGCGGATCATTAAGTACCCGTGTTAGGTATGAAGATGAAAGTTTTTTCCATTTTTTTTTTCTTTTTTTCAACGTCATCTTCTTTTAGGTCGATTCACTTATCCCAACACCTCTGCCATTTATTTAACCCCTCCAATAACGCGATCTGCCAAACTCCTTAAAATACACCTCTTTCTCGGAAAAAACCTCCTTCTTTGAGCTGATTTTTACCCTCCAAACCATGTTTTCATATGGGGGATCGAAAAATTATTCGCAGAAAGCCAGGTTGTAAGAATATGATTGGTGCGGCAGCAAGTCGCGGCGTATTTCATCCAATTTGCCCGCGACAGCCCCGAAGGAATGTGCTGGTGCATTATCGTGGTGGTAAAACACTTTTTTCTTAGCCAACTAGGGCCATATCTCCTTCAATTTTCCTTCAATTTCTCATCGAAACGCTCAAATAATTCACCGTAATACTATCTCATGATCGTTCTGCCTTTCTGCAAAAAGACCGTGATGATATTCCCTTCGAATCCCAAAAAAATCGTGGTGGTGGCCTTTCCGGCCGATCGCACCGTCTTTTTCTCCTTTAAAGGAGATTAACCCGGAAAAATACACTTTTTTCCCCATTTCTTAGTTCCTGTCGTATAATTATGTATCTAGATTTCATGAACGGTGACGCTTGACGTAAAAACTCCATCGAATCTCGCTTAAAAAGGTCCATAAACTGGTTGTACTTTGACACCTGTATCCGCTTGTTGTTCAAAGAGAGCAATTGTGGCAGCCATCGGGCAGACACCTTTTACACACTTAACTTGTTCTGAAAAATATTAATTGCCGTTTCGTACGGCACGCCTATGACATCAGCTACTTCACACACTTTGGTTCGGCGATCAGCAAGAATCATCTCGTGGACTTTTTCAAAGATTTCCTCAGTAACCTCTTCTGCCAGGCGACCTGGCCGCTCCTCATTAAAAACAGTTGCACGACCCGTTTAAATTCGTTGAACCAAAATTGTATGTTTACAATAGATGATGAACGGAACGAATAATCATGAAGGTGGAGCATGCTTAGGAAACTCTACATCTCTATAGATTTATATAATCTTTTATATTGTGTAAGTAGGTGCATATTTACATACACAACATTTTTTTTTATTTTTTTTGTTTTTGTTTAAAAACTTCATCGCGCGGCTCGCGCGCCCTTTTGTAACCTCGCGCCCCTAGGCACGTGCCTATTTTGCCTTATGGATAATCCGCCACTGTATACATTTATAATCTAAGTACACATATTCATGCATTAAGATTCATCCGTACATGTAGCAGCTTAAGAAATACTCAATACTATGTCTCTATAAGGAGGATTATAGCACTCATGAATATATACTCAGTTTGTTAGATATAGTAGTTACCTACGTACACTCGTATAACCATCAACAATAATTCAATATGTAATCTGTTATTTTATTTTTTACATACATAATTTATTCCAGAAAAAAAAAGCTCGTAGATTTGTTGTCAGTTATTTAACTATCATATTTTTTGTGGGAATGATTGAAAAATTCATGTCATGTACATCTTAATAATAATTTAACAATATTATGTACTTTTTTTTGAGGCGACATTTCTGTAAATACATAGATTTTTGGTATTCCTATATAAAACGAATATAGTGATAAATTAACATGTGTAAATTTAATAAATGGAGGCCTAAATTGTTCAATTTCCTTAATTCAATTACAAGTGGGTAGAATGTGGCTTCTGAACTGGGAAATTCTTATTAAATTTTGCACCTAAATTTATACTAATGTCGTTCAGACTGATAATCCTACAGGACGCCATAATAACTACAAATTATTAAATTTTTGCATATTGTCAGATGAGTGTTGCCATATCGTTAACGTTTCGTGTATACAAATGCAAAACCATTTTTCAAAAAAAAGAACACTATCTTTTAATTTTTTTTTAGTCTAGTCGTTGACTGTAATATATCTATGGTAAGATTTGTTACTTTTGGATTGACTTGTTTGCATCTTGTTTGATCTTTTATGGATTATACTATGTGGTTGGTACCACATTTTCATGGGCATGCTGGATAAATTAAGGTGTTCATAATTTCACCATCATTCATCATATTTTTGTGGGTTTATTTGTTTTGTTAGGGAAGTGTTTATTTCCTAAGGTGTAGGCCAAACATTACATTGAATATAATACTAATTAATGAAACATTTAAATACTGTAGTATTTAATTCTGTTATTTTCTTTTTACATTCCTGTTACAATTTTTGTGTGCATTTCTTTTTTTTTCACATCTTTTTTACACTCTGTAATATTATGTGTTGAATGTTTTTTTTTAATAAAATAAAGTAAAAATACTAATGTGAAGACTTCTCATTTATCATGTTTAACAGGGCTGCCACATGTTCCGTCCCGCCACACATCCCAGTACACCGGGACATGCCCCAGTTTTGAGGTCCGTGTCGCAATGTCGCAGTTCAAGAGTCTTGTCCCAGTCGATTGCTAAAAAAATGCACTTCGAGAGGGTGCCAAGATAGGCAATGTTTTTATGTTAATTGCTCAAGAAAACTATTCACAGAGAGTTAATTTTTCTCATCATATTTGAATTTTCTGAAATTATTATAAAATCCATTGTTTTATAATGCTTTCATGAAAAAAATTTCCTGGGGCGCTACTTAGCCAGCGTATTCTGTATGCGTAAGTCTTTTTTTTTCCAAAAAAACTAAACTAAACAATATTTACACCACTAGCTTTATATAAAGAGTTTTGCCATCTAAAGTTGGTAAATGTCACGTGACAAATGGCAATTAGGACAATACATAATATTCACAATGATTTACACAGTATATATATTATAGATCAGAGATCAACATGATATTTTAACAAAATTACATTATTATTTATTTAATTTAGGTGAGAACATATAACAACATGAATCTGTGTTCCAATGACCTATTGTGATTAGTAAGTTGTTACAGACTGCAAGGAACTAATAACAATATCTGTAATTTGAGATAATATACCTAAATTATTTTAGGTATCGAACCGGATTTATCTGCATTGCACAAACGGAAATAGGTACATAACAGATTCATATAATGCAGCGTTATGCCCCTCGTCTCTGTTGAGGAAAAAACTGTAATGTCTGTAATCTCTAATAGCGCCTAACACGTCGTACATAGGTACATGGAACTTTGTGCGAAAAATTCGTAAAGAGATTTCCCTGCAACTCCTGAATTTATACTACCTCTGGTTCTCAAATGACTATTTTAAATTTTTTTATGAAAGTAAATGAAAATGAAGGTAGTGTTTTGTACATTTTCCTAGAATAAAATTATAAAAAATAACTACGTTTCATAAAAAAATGGGTTCTAAAATATAAAAAGGGGACCGATGGCAATTTTTTTTTATTAAATACATACTATTTTTTACATAGGTTTTCATACTAATTTTACAAAATTCAAAGATTTTTTAAAATTTAATTAGTCTATTTTATCAAGATGTTTTTATATGTTGTTTATTTTGCCGTCCCCAGAAGTGCGCCGCCCGTGGCGGACTGCCTTCCCCTCTAGTTAAGTACGCCACTGAGCTGTATAGCAAGCTACTTTTCCCTAGCTAATTTTATGTTATGATATGGATGCCAGAGTGAGTCGTGTAAAGGTGACTTCCCAAGGTCTGTAATATTGCAGACGGACGTAGTATTTTCTATATAAAATTTTTCGTTGGCCAAAATAAATAAAAGCTGACAATGCAATTAAAAATCTCGTGCTACAGAAATCCCCTCTTTCCCACCTCGACCTCTGAGTACATATTATCTACCAGTTATTCACAGCTCAGCTACCTTAGGCTCTCACGAGAATTGGAAACTGTAGCTACTACCTACAATATATTATACACAGATAGCGACTATGCAGGTACACTTAATATGTATACCTACTATACTATACTACTACACCCAGCAGCTACTACATAGAAGTATGATTTATATAGAAATAATTATAGTTAAGTAGGTAGTGTATATTTCACTGTAATGTACACATGGTGGTCATATTTAGTAACCCCAATTCTCAATCGAATCTATCGCCAAGTTTTACTCATTTGTGTTCCTCTACTAATTTAAATCTACGACATGCATCGTCTTCACAACGTAAGTTTTTATAGGTTATTGTGGAATGAAGAGTATACAATGTAGTCAGGGGCGAAGCTACCTAAGAACACGATTCCCATCCAGTTACCTTTAAGAGAAAATAATAGGTATACTAATGTATAAATCTGACAAAATACAATAAAAAATGTTACCCCGGCGGCTTCCCTTCTACAGAAATCCACCGTTCGCCACGGGTACCTATAATGTTAAATAATAATAACGTTAAATTTAAAGTAGGCCTGCAACTGTCAAGTCCAGTGCCATACTTCTTTCGGTCAATTCTGTAAAACCATTACTGAGAAAACGAATAAAAATTATGGTTCTATTCTTTCATAAAACCTTTTTCTTACCATTGCGGCTATTATACCTATCTAGTAGGTAGTTATACGATTTGGCGTATTCATGTACACCTACTAGAAAAAAAATACATTTTCTGTCATGAGTTTGCAAAATAGAAAAAAATGTAAGGCAATATCGCGGTTACCATGCGGTTACTTAGCAACGAAAATCCAAAACATTAGGTACCGTTGGATACTATTATACATCCACTATTATTATCTGAAAATAATATAGAAAAATAGGTATTCGTCGTAACAATCAGTTTGCAAAATTACTAAACAGTATTGATTAATGATTGTCATAAGACAATACAAAACAAAGTGATACGTGCTGAATGTGTTTAGAAATCGATACTTAATTTGTATGAGAATGAATAATGAGAGGGGTTACCTAACAAATTGTTCACCCAGTGTATTTATCATGACAATGTAATTCAACATTTAATGTATATTTCCCTTCAATTTCAATTCAGTTTTTAACCGGCCGGTGAGAGAGGAGGTCGTTTTATTCGTTAATCTCTTTAACTCGCGATAACTTTTTAAGTTTTACAAACATAGCATTATAGTTATTTATAATCTAATTAAAATTTAACAATGTCTAAGTTAAATGTGACTATGCCAAATGGTGCCAAAATGCCAGCTTTGGGATTTGGAACATGGCAGGTAAAAAATACTTCAATCAACAATTTTTTTAATTAGTTAATTAACAAAGTACAGTCGTAATTAATCTTTTAATTATTTGAGGTCGAACCCGTTTCTTTTTGTATTGTTTACTTTTACCGTTATAACATCATGATTTATTTTCTCACCAGTCTACAACAAGAGACTAAATTTTATTATTATTATGTACACCTATAAAATAATATGTCTGATGTCTGTCATTTGATTTAAACTTGGTGTAAAATGAAAGTAGTTTACTAGTTTGCAGGTAACTTAACATACGTACATACTACAGACTCTGAATCATGGTTTTATAGATATAAAGACATTGGTTTTACAAGCAAGTGAATGTATCTGTATTATGTAGAGTTTGACTAGAAGTATTGTAGTAAACAATGGTGTATTTTTACCCATTCATATTATTTCTTATAATGAAAATTTATGAGTATCGTTACCCACTGGAGTGAAAGTAGATAAGATAAATTTGATGTATGTGTGAATTGTGAACAGACTGGCGAAGAAATTCTATTTATATAATAGTGAATGGTCGACAGAAGTGAATGTGGCCCTCAAAATATATCTTTTATTGTATTTGTTTCTGTCATATATAGATCAACTAGTCAGTAGGTAGTAGGTGCACAGAAGATGGAGATTTTCTAGATTTTTTTATTTTTTGGTCTTTAATTATTGGTTAGCTCCTGTTACGAACTGTTGGTATACCAGATAGCTTTCGCTTTTGGGGTTAAGTTAAGTTGTATCTATTTAGAATTTTACAAATTCTCTTTCTATTTTATCGAGAATTCAAAGCCTATCATCATCCATTTCATTCTCTAATCTCAATAGGTCATTTTTGTTTGTCCAAGTTAATTGAAATAGTAATTGAAATAACGCATCTGGAAAAAAAGTATTAAAAAAAACTCAGAATCCAGATCGATCTACATACATCAATCCAACTCAAATTGGGATTTTTAACGCTTGTGCCAAGGTAAATTTAAATTTTAGATCAAGGTAAAAAATAAAAAATGCCATCGTAAGAAAGAACCACGTATAAGCCAACTTTTGGATTTTTTTATCGATATATGGATATTTCAAGCGTAAAAAGTATGAGTTTTCATAAGCAACCCCTATTTTCCAACCCCCCTGGCCCTTATAATACACGCAACTCCTACATTTATTTCTGTGATATTTTCAAACATGTACCAAATTATTGTATATTATGTTATGAACAAAATAAACAGACAGTAATTATTTACACAAGGCACACATACTGTGCAGTGTGCAAACGAACACTTCGGCAGAATTAGCAAGATAAATATTTATATCTTTTGTCAATATACCACAGACTTTTCGTCTTTAGCGTTTTGCCATCAAAATGCAGCAGTCACCTATGCTTTACAAATATTATAGAAAATCTTACGAAAAGTATTTAGTTGCTTACTTGGTAGGTTATATTCCTTCTTTTTGTCCCATAATTAATTTATGCTAAAATACTGATTTACAAAGTAAATAGTGTAAATTGCATGAGAATCTGTTCGATGAAACTACAAATAAATATGTAGTTCAAAGTACTTATACCTGAGTACTTATTATGTGGGTATTTTGTTTGTATCAGGTATTTTAAAAATATTTTAATTTATACGAATACCTGCAATTACTAAGTATTTATATTATTTATGTTAAGACTACTTAGCAATAATGATACTTACATTTATTCAAGATCTAAGTTTAAAACAAGTAAATACTTACTTACATAATTATTTTTAGTATCGTCCAAAGTATAAAACACTTCTGATCGGGGTTCACTTCTGATCATCAGATAATTAGTAAATGTAATTGTCACCCCTCATCTTTCAAAATTCCTTTATCGCTAATGACACAATGCTTAGAAGAATCCATCAACAAATATTTTTTTCCTTTTGAAATGTTTTTTTTAGTAGTATAATATGCATTAAAATCTAGGAAAAACCTTGAAAGTTTTTTGGTTGAAGCGAATTAACCCAAAAAAATGAAAAAAAAACGCTATTTTTACAATTTTGAACCTTTTAATGCCGTGGGAAATTACCGTGACGTCATAGTTGGGTCGGGAGCCTTAACTCTATGACAGATCCCTCTCCCTGGGTGGGTAGTAGGTACTTATTTTACATTGTAGATGGAAGGAAATATTATGTGGACTGGAAATTTTTTCCTTGTCATAAAAGAAAATCCCTTCAAAGTTTTCATTAAAGAAATCATGGTACATTTCAAATACAGTTTAAACTTTAAAAGATTTATTGCCGGTCAACAAGCTACTTAACTTTCTTCCCAGACACTTTCTCTACAAGAATGTGAGACATGATGACTTGACTATTAAATTTAACTGATTTTATTAGTTTCCTATATAATATAATAATTTATGAAGCGGAAATATGTTTAGTTCCAGTCTGCTGGTCAAAATAACTCGTCTTTGTATAATTAGACATTAAGGTGTCTATAATATTTGGGTTTATTGTATAATTCGTATAATTTAACCCACCTGACTGGTCTTATATTCATTTTGTAAGTACATATTACGTAAGGTGACTGACATGTTTTACACGTTTGAGAATATAAATCATAGTAGTTTTAATCGAACTCATGATGAACTCACGTGAATTTCGGGTGAGATCGTTTATGGAGAGAGTTTTAAGAGCAAGATGATGTTTACATAGTACGAAAAGGAAAATTACGATCGTTTATAAAGCATATGTCAATTGTCAAGTGACTTGAGATGCATAGTCCCATTCCAGTTTGAGGGAAGTAGGTAGTTTTTTTTTTATCTAAAAACATTTTCCCAAATTAGGAAGATGTCTCTAGTGATGGTGATTGGTGAGTGAGTCATTTGTGATTTAACTGGAAAATCAATCAACGTAGTGATGAGTTTGCTGTTAAAACAAATTGCTTCTTTGCAAAACCACCTAACTACCAGTTACCTTATTTCACCATATAAAATTGTGGTCAGACTAAATCTTGACCACATCACTAGATAAATCCCAGGATTATTCGGGGAAATCTGTGCTTACCTTAAATTACTAGACATTAAAATTCTACAGTTTAAATAGATATGTATCGATGTGACGTCATAAAGATAAATTAGTGAGTTTGAGGTTTTTTCATTGAGTCACTGTAGGTTTTTTTGAGTTTAAAAGATTATGGTCACTGGTATTTCTTTATACTAAATCAAAATGATTGATTCAAGAACAGGTTATCCACGAAGCATTGGGGAATGCCCAATGTCAGTAATATTTTATGGAACAAACAAAAAAATAATAAAATCAACATCTATTCAGCTGTATAATATAGTAATATGTATTCGGTATCTATTGTATAATTAATACTTTAGGTATAGCTATTAGGTCAGATAAAATTACCACAAATACCATGTGCAATGTTTTATGCAGGTATGATTTATTTAATCCTCGTGATAAATTATTTGTTATTTCGGTGCAAAATATACGAGAATAGTGAAGTAGATGCATTCTTTTGTGTTACTATGTAGAAAAGGTAAAAGCGAATAGATTGATGATCGATTAGATCGATTGTCATTGTATAACTTTGAGGGACAATACTTCAAAAAATTGTTTTCATTTTTAATATTTATTTATTTACACTTTTGGTGAATAGATACATAGATATGTATGTGAAAATTGTGAATATATGTTCACAACATTATAACAGACGCAACTGACATATTTCAGATATCATTTATTTATTTTTTTGGGGGTGATAAAATGAATCTGTTGGGGTAATAAATCGAATCTTTGGGGTAAAAAATTGAATCTTTGTTTGGGTGCAAAATTGAATTTTTGGGGTAATAAATTGAACGTCTTTTTGGGGTATTGAACTTGAATCTTTTTTTGCAGTTTTTGTTGTTTTGTTGTGATGTGTTAATTTTAATAAGTTATATCTATTACAGGCAGCATGTAATTGGGGCTACTGCAGGTGATTACTGTTTTATGTTTATTGTAACAAAATGTATATTATGTGGTAGTCCTGTATGTTGCTTTATTGAATAAAAAAATAATTTAAAAAATCATCAATGAGTATGACGTGTTTTATTAGGTCGAAATGAGTGCCTGCGACGAACATTTTCAGCGATATTTTCAAATTAACCAGATCAAATTAACAAATTAGCCAGACACATAGGTCGTAGAATGATATATCCACATGCATGAAGAATATCGCGAGTAGCAGACCTATATAATTATCTTATATTTAATAGTACATAACCTACAAAAAACTTGAATATCTAATTATCAGAATAATGGACTAAAGTTAATGAGTTTAATTGTTTTACAACTGACTGCGTGTAACATTACATAGACACAGTACGCAATGGTAGAGAATATTGCATAATACAATCCCGATTGTTATTTGTTATACTAAAGGTGGGACTCAACAGTCATCACATGAAAATATTGAGGATATACATATATTACCTACGTTCTATAAAATTCTGTAATTTTTAAACCAAGTACAATAGTATATATTTCCAAAGCAGAGTTCGTCACCCTTGACGAAGAATAAAAAACTGAAATATCTAGTATCTACCAATAAATATTATTTGAGATATCATAATGGGCATAAATATTTATTTATTTATTTACTTACACTTTTGTTAAACAAAATATATACAGAGATATGTTGACATTAAGAATAAAAATCATAACATTTCTTCACTGGGGCGAGCTTATCGCAGTACTATATAGTGCCACTGCCGGGTTCGAAGCTTGGTGCTAGCTTTGTATTCTGAAATTCACGGCACGAGCTCTTGGATTACTGCGTGAAATGTACAGAAAAGTCTATTAGAGGAAAAAAGGCAGTGCGGGATAAGACAGAGAGTTGTTGAAAGGGGCCTTGTTGAATACCTAATTATTGGGTCACTAACATTATAACATAGATAAAGTCCAATTTTTCGAAAGGAACCGTGAATTGTCAATATATATGCCACCCAGCGAAATACTATATTAGACAACACTATATGATAGTCACATTCACAAGTAGTATGCATTATATCAGTGTTTGCAATTTGTTCAATCTTGTTACATAACTTATATAATACCTACTATTATAGATATAAAGTTACAACCTAAACCTACTTATTCAACTATTTTATCCGAGTTGTTAAGTAGATCATTAGAGCATCTATACAGAATTACTCGTAGATTATAATTTATATAGGTAAATAAGTATTTATACAAATCACACACATGTAGATTTATTTATAAAAACATTTTCTAAGTATAAACCGGTTTTCGCTTTCTATTGTCTGTGATTGTTTTTATAATAAAGGTGTCTACATTACGATATAATCGTAATCAAATCAATCCAAATGGCTGGTGAATAACTTAATGATTGCACATTTACAATTTTTATGTCATTTTTATTACCTATCAAGTCTATTACAGAATCTGAATAATATTCTTAATAATAAATAATAATCATTTTATACTACCTACTGGATTGTTTGTACGTGTAAATTGTACGCTATATGCCTAAAGGTTCGCTCACACGAGGCAATAGAATGCTCCACTCACGGCAATTTTAAGTCACAATAAAGCAAAATCCTTGATGTTGTCGTGACGCAAAATTGCCGGTAGTGGGGCAATTTGTTGCCTCGTGGAAGTGAACTGTAAGTCTAATCAACATTTTTGTCATAGTCATATAATAGGTAGGTACATATATGACCAGCCTTAGTTTTGCAAAAGTGAAAACTAAGGCTGGTCATAATAAAGAGCAGAATGTACGTAGAATTTAACATAAGTAATTAATGCATACTTGCACCCTATGTGGGGACAAGAGAAGGATTGGAAGGTAACCTGATAGAAGTAGTGGAAATAATTTTATGTAGGGCGAGGAAATAGAAGAATGTTGAGGAATATTAGACTATTATGACAGCTAGAACTATTAGGGATAGTACCAGTGGCGTAACTAGCATAAGTGCCGCCCGGGGCGGACTCTGAAAATGCCGCCCCACCCGACCCCTAAAGTACCTATACAAGTACATACCTACCCATCGGTGTTTGCAGTTTTGAAGCTAGGCGAGAGCAACTAAAATTTTAATATAGATGTGGCATAATAAAGCACTTCAATAGCGCCGCAGGCGAATTTTTTTTCATTAAACTAAGTGAAAATGAAGGTCATGTTGTAGTTTTGCTTACTTTCTTAAAAAAAATATATCAAAAAAGAGCGCCGCAGGCGAAATTTTTTAGAAAAATGGGTGAAATGGTGAACCTGGTTATCTTTCTATAGTATCTAAATAACACATAATATGGTTACAGGCATTGTATAGGGGAAGCGACCATGCAAGAAGTGACGAAATTTTAGGCATTAGATATCGTAAATCTAACTTATTTGAGCACCTATTAATAATATGTACCTAAGACGTGAACAGGATTAATTAGCGCCGCAGGCAAATTTTTTTATTAAAATTATTGTAATTAATAAGATTTGTATAATAATTTTAGAAAATTCAGAGATTTTTTTTTAATCTGTGTGTTTTATCAAGATGTTTTTTTATATGTTGTGCCATTTTGCCGCCCCCTGATATGCGCCGCCCGGGGCGGACCGCCCCCCCCGCCCCCCCCTAGTTACGCCACTGGATAGTACAGGAGAATTTTATTATAGAGGAGGCATTTTATTATGATTACCATAATTGATGTCTATCCAAATTTAGAGTACATAATTTAAGTTACACGATCAAATATTTGTTTTCATTTCATATTGATGTCACCCTTTTGTATAGTTGTACCTATTGAGTTATATATTAGAATAGGTTACATTATTTTACAATAAAAGAGGGTTTTTATATATAAATAATTTATGTTTAATTGACCTTGTATCATATGATCAACCAATCGAACGGAAACTTTAATTTGCTCAGGGTCGTTGATAAAATAGGTTCTAAGGCAACATGCTATATGTACGTATTGGATAATACTAATTTATTCAAATATATCTAACAAGTAATTTGTATTTCATATTTTGTATAACATACATTTACATTATATCTAATAGTTAATACATGTATTTGTGTTATCAATGAATGCAAGGTGCGATTGAGCGAATACGAAATATTGAATAAATTCGCTACTTAATTTCCCACAATTTAGACTCCACAGCTCCGGTGAAAAATTGTATTGCGGTACCAAAAACGTAATAAAATTACGCAATGATGTATGTTTTTGTATCGTAGTTTACTTGCGGAAATTCGTTGTAGGAAATCATAAAAAAGAAGCATCCGATAAATCTTTTCTGAGTAAATCAAACTTCATGATGATTTACTAAAAGTAGTAAAAACATTACGTTCTGCTATTCATTTTATTATATGGGTAGGTACTAATCTAACATGCTACTGCAAATAATATTGTGTTTTTTGAAAATAAATTTCTGATCCGACTGCAAAGAACCTACTGCTACAAATAATAATTTTTCTTACTGCCAATTTTCCTCTCTGCAACTCACAGAGTTATCTAAACGAAAATGTACGGAGCATTCACAGAAACCGTGATAATAAGGTGCAAAGCTATTTCAGGTGTAGGTAAACTTTTGCACCTACTTTTCAATAGTACCGCGAAAAAACTTTTATAGGGTTTTTTAAAGTTTAAAGTCTTCATCCACAGAGGAAGACACCTCCACAGAGAATGACACTGAATAAAATTTTGAAATGGAGGTGTCTTCACCCACAGAGGGAGACACCAGTAGGAGTGTCGAAACGTCGATCAAGTTTATCTACACACGGTTCACCCGAAAAACCAAGAAACAATATTATAGCTAGGTTGTTTTGCGTTCTTATGTCTTGGCCACCCCTGTAAAAGTTAATAATTTTAAGCAAATTAAATCCATGCCGTATTCAAGGTCGAACTCCCCTTCAATAATAAATTATGTAATGACTTTATTGGTATACTTAACATAGACTCATATATGTACGTACAACCTACCTACATTCTAAACTAAACTACTGCCTGCAGATTCATATTTTATTACCTCCATATTTATAATTAGATATGAGCTCTGTCATATGACAGTAGATTGAGATAGATAAGAGGGAAGACGGGGTACTGAGGGAAAAAGGATTGGGCTGGACTGGATATGAAATGCAGCAACTTTTTATATATAAAATAAATCACAGGAATAAATAAATAAATGAATGAAGGTGAACTTATTGCAAAGCTGCGGTTTCTTATAATTAAGCCCAATATTAATGTTACAGAAGGGCAGATACAGAAGGTAGCGACAGAAAATGTCAACGATCTGTGTATGAAACTTTAAACTCACCTGAGTTTTGCGTGAGATCGTTTGTAGAGAGATTTTAAAGACTGAGTTTACAAAATAAATAAATAAAGTCTTTATTGAAAAAAATATTTTTTCAAATGGCAGGTTTATTGCCGCAGGCAATGTCTGCCAACCAACCACTTGTGACATTCATTTGATCTACATAATACATACATACGAGTGTATGAAAAATAAGAAAAATATAAATAATAATAATAAATACAATACTAATACCTACATAAAAATACATCTATAAATAAATAGGTGGATAGGATGAAGCACAAGGAAGGAACCACGGGATTGTCAGTTAGATGGATTATTTATGGAAAGGTTATATAATAATATGATTCAAAGTACGGAAAGGAAAATAACTCTCGTTTCTAAAACACATATCGAGTGACTTGAGATACAAAGTGCCATTCCTGTATAACCGTGTACGTATGAAAAATGTTTCGCAATATGCAATTTCATTTCTGTATTTCTTTCCAGGCTACAGATGAAGAATTGGAGACGGCACTGGACTGCGCTCTTGAGGTAGGATACCGCCACATCGACACAGCCTTGGTGTACGAGAATGAGGCAGTTATTGGGAGAGTCTTAAAGAGATGGCTGGACGCTGGGAAAATAAAGAGGGAAGAACTTTTCATAGTCACCAAGCTGCCGCCAGGAGGTAATTTTATAAACTGATTTAATTCAATTAACTTTTGATCCCCGAACAACAGCCATGTCAAGTGTTTACCGTGAAAACCTCTTAAACCATTAGCATTGATGATTCTATAAATACGTTTATCACGTTGGTAAAAAGACGGGAATTCCTAAACTCCTTAGATACACAATTAATCTAGTACTTCCGTCTCCGTCAAATTAACCAAAACATATTTCATGAATCTTTGAATAATCAGAGTACCTAGTTTTTTTGACCAAAAAAATAATTTGTCAACATGTGTAAAAATAGGCAACAATTTTTTACCTGAATATCATTAAATCAAACCTTGATTGTTTACCTAATTTTACTCGATCATTGATATATCATTCGATAAATTGTTGCAACTGAAAAAAATTGCAAGGTTAAGCAATTGTTTGCCACTCTAATTGGTGTTTTCCTACGTCAAAAAAGTTGATACCTACGTGTTAAATGAAAACAATTTTTTTACACGCACATTCCACTTAACCTGTTGCTCCCGTGTCCCGTTTCCCACCTCTGTAGTTTCCAATTCAAATTTTATTAATTTCCAGAAATTTTGCACACATTTTAGGTATCTGTCTTAATCAATATTTATTACATTTTCCAGGCAACCATCCATCATTAGTGAGGAAGTTCTTCACGCAGTCTTTATCCGATCTTCAGTTGGAATATGTGGATCTCTATTTAGTTCATGCTCCATGGGCTTTCAAGTTCGTAGAAGGAAACTTACATCCTACAAATGAAAATGGAGAATTTTTAATCGATCCCAATACAGACCACATTGCTCTATGGAGGGTAAGTTATTACTATATATGATTCCAAAAAAAAACTGTACTTTGACCAGTCATTGCGGGTAAACCCCTAGTCCTATGAAAAAAATGTGTCTTAGAACATTTTTTGTAGTGAATTTAGTAAGGATTATATTCGTCACTGACCACTTTTTCTTATGCTAATCATATTCCTAGAAAATTCGAAAAACCGCGTAGAGGGACAATTCGGGGGAGTTTTACGAAGTGGCGACAAGATTTTGCTAGGGAACCCTGTGGCGATGTATAACCAACCCTTTGTGAAAACTTTAATTTACGTCTCATTTCGATATAAAAACCGATAATAATAATAATAATAATACTTTCAAGCACAGGAGTCATACCCACTAACATCAACAACAGCCTACAAATACTGGACCTGAGACGACAAATAGTTACAGACATACAGAAGACAGTCATCATCAACACATGTTCAATAGTGAGACAGTTCCTCCAAACTCCACAATAATAAAACACCACAATCATCATCACAATACTACAGGGTAACTTGAGTGCGCTCCGTTACCCTGTTCTCGTAGTACCAGGTCCTACACCTGAGGGCAACAACCGAGATGGAAAATAATAATAATAAAAATTGCTTTATTTCAGTTTAAGAAACATTACAATTCAATATAAACAATACAGGTCAAATCACAATTTAATACGATATACCTTATACCTTAATAGATAGACCATATTTGTAGCGGTTCGATCCTAGCCTACACCGAACGTTCTTATTGAATAAATAATATCATTATTTTGTTTATTTCCAGGAAATGGAAAAGCTGACAGACGAAGGTTTAGCAAAATCAATTGGTCTCTCCAACTTCAATGAGAAACAGATATTGCGTGTGTATGATAATGCTAGAGTGAAGCCAGCCAACTTACAAGTAGAGATACACGCTTACTTCCAACAGAGGGCCATTGAGGAGCTTTGCAAGAAGCTTAACATTACTCTCACTGCATATTCTCCACTAGGATCCAGAGGACTGAGCTCATTTATGAAGAAATTGGGTTTCGAGTAAGTGACTCACCACTCACTTTATACATTATTGTAGAATTGGAGTATTCTTTCTTAATTTTAATTCATAAATCGTCTTATTTTAGACGCGAGTTGCCAGATCTTCATGGTAATGCCGTGGTACTTGAAATGGCCGCTAAATACAACAAGACGAGTGCTCAAATATTACTCCGTCACATTCTACAGAGGAATATTGTAGCTATACCCAAGAGTACTAACCCTGACAGAATTAAACAGGTATAATATAACAGTTCACTTACATAAAATATTTACTGATTCATTAAGAAAACAACCAAAGAGATTATGAAGACCTAAATTATGACAATATAGAAATGAGTATCATACGATCGTCATACAAAGAGCATGAAATAGAACTAAATTTACCTATACTAAATCTTCTACATTTAATTTAGTCGATTTCCAGGAAAATGTGAATATAAGAATATTTCCAAATCCCATTGATTTGATATCACTGATTTCTGCCGTACTCCTGAAATTATGCTATGTCTTACAAATTATGCAGTGAAAATAATAGGTAAAATGAAATGTACATATCCTTCTGCATGCATATCATCATTCCTTGATATTTATTTCTAAAATAAAATCCTAGTTTTGCCTTATTAACAAGAGAAATTAATTATTTTTATTTTGAATATGGTAGGAAAGACTTCAATGACCGGGTATTTCCGAATTCAACGTCGCGTATCTTAAACGTTGAATTGAAAAAAAAAATGGCTGAAATCTAGTTCAAGTTGTTCGTTTCTACGCTTTTAAATAGTAAAATGAAAACCTTGTCTGAATCCTTTACCGTTATTTTCAAATGCATTTATATTAATTTTGCATTTATTTGAAAAGTTCTAGGTATTACCGTTTATGAAAAAATATAACATTCTCAAATAGTAAAAAATGATTTACTTTTCGAAATGGTTAATGCTTACGTTCAATAGCAAATCCAAGGAAGGGACTAAAGGTCTGATAAGGCTCAAACTTCTCAGACTTTTTTGATTGATGAAAAATTTGGAAATATTTTTATTTACTGAAATAGCTCGACGACCCTCCGAGTAAATACAATAAATCCTGGGTCCGCCGCTGCTTATGTAAAATGCAAGGATGTAAGGACAGAACAAGAATTTTATGTAACTTACACAATTCCTACAATGAAAATTGAGAACAGATATAAAAATAGCATAAGTCTTAATTTGGATTCCTTTTGTTTACAGAATATTGACATCTTTAATTTCGAGCTGGCCCCTGAAGATGTGGAAAAACTAAACAAATTAGATCAAGGCGAGAGTGGAAGAGTTTGTGATTTCGCTTTCTTCAAAGGATTGGATAAACATCCAGAATTTCCCTTTTAATTCCTTGTAAATAGATTCCCTACTTCTATTGTTAAAAGAGTATTATTTTATTATAGATAATTATTTCCTATTTCCTTTAGACTGTACAACGTACATGACATTGCCTCTTGTGGTTAGTAAAATAAAATATTGTTATAGTATTCACAATATCAGGAAAGAATTGCGTGGGAAAGAATAACACAGGAAAAATAACACGGAAGAAAATTCACTTGCAAAAATATCTATCTATCTATCTATCTATCTATACCCTCACGCCACATCCCTTGCAGGGTAGGCAGAGAGGACAGAGCGCCAGACAGCCCTATCCTTACACACACTCCTAGCTTCCGTCACATTCATGCAATTAGTCATACACGCTCTCCGATTCCTTTTACTCAAAACGCGTCCATCCTTGAGGATCTGGTCGACATGATCGGACCAGGTCAGTCTCGGACGGCCGCGCTTTCTCACCCCTCTTCGCTCATTCAGATATATCTTTTTTGTCATCCTGTCATCATTCATTCTCTCAACATGCCCAAACCATCTTAGTTTGTTTACTTTCATTCTTGTCACTACACCAGTCTTGCAGTCACTCATTTCCCTAATAACCTCATTCCTCATCTTATCTCTCAGCGTTTTCCCGCACATTCTTCTTAATGACCTCATTTCTACTGCATTCAACCCTGATTCATCCTTCTTCATCCAAGTCCCCGTCTCACTAGCATACATCAGGGTCGGCACCAAGACAGCATTGTGCACTAGCACTTTTGCTTTCATAGACACATTGCTACTACTAACAATCGGACCGAGCGCACCATTCGTCCTAGTACCGGCCAGCTTCCTTCTTTCAAAGTCTCCAAAAATATCACAAGAAGAAATAACACATTTTAATATGTATTCAAAATTATTAATGATGAAGACACTATAATAGATAGGTAGGTAACAGGCGCGAAGCTACCTAAGAACACGATTCCCATCGACTTACCTTTTGGAAAAAATGATAGGTAGGTATAACAGTGTCTAATCTGACGTAATCCCATAAGAAACGTTAGCCCCGGCTTCCCTTCTGCAGAAATCCACCCTTCGCCACTGGTAGGTAATCTAGTACATTTCTACGAAGTTATTGATATTTTAATTTCATTATCTATCTAATCTATGAAACCATTATAAAAATGATACATTTTATCAGTATTAATATATGTAAATAATATTAATTAAAAAAAAATGAATCTGGGTTTATCGAAATAAACCCAAATACGTCTTTGTACACTTCACAGAAAGCTTAAAAGCTTGTGTTTTGAAGTGGAGTAAATCGGGGATTGAACCCGCGCCCCCTGGATTAACAGTCGAGCGCATTACCAACCAGGCTACCGACCACCTCAATCAAACCTACCGTCCAACCAAATTGTATAATAAATTTTGAATAAAAATATGTAACGCGCTCGACTGTTAATCCAGTGGGCGCGGGTTCGATCCCCGATGCTGACCTACTCCACTTCACGACACGAGCTTTTCAAGACTGTGAAGTGTACAAAGATGTGTTTGGATTTACTTAGATAAACTCAGATTCATTAAAAAAATTATTCTTGCATTATTTTTGCATGTGTTATTTCACGTGAAATTTTTCCATGTGGTATTTTTTCCCGTGTTATTTTTTACTGTGTAATTTTATCATTAACCAGTATTTACATAAACATATTGTAGAATGAACAACCATTTGTTATAATTTAATAAATTGAGATTAAGAGTGTGCATACCGACATTTCAAAAATTTGTAAAAACGGGGGACCTTCTATCTCGACAACCGTTACTAAATATGTATTAGAACAAAATAGGGTAGATGCATTGAACCTTTATCTAGGGAATAACCGTAAAAGATTTTTTATATCTTGTATAGTTTTCTCAAAAAATAATTTTAAAAACACCTCTGATCTTTTTTTCGAAAGACGGAAACTCGTTTCCCGAAAGTCGTGGAGTGATAATTCTTTTTTGTACTGATAATACGCATCAAAATCTAGGGAATAACCGTAAAAGTTTTTTGATAGACGCAAAATTAACCCCAAAAAATGGAAAAAACGCTATTTTTATCATTTTTTCATGCGATTGTCACTCGATTTTGAACCTTAATGCCGTGGGAAATGTCTGTGACGTCATTCCTGGTGCCATGCCCTTAATGTTCTGAAAGTTTGCAATAATATTTTAATTATACAAATTATTGTAGTGTTAATTTTATAGCCCTTTCTTCAACACGAATAGCAATAAAATTTCTTTATACTGTTAGGTATAATTTAGAAAGACCTTTCCTCAAGGCCTAATAAATAATTAGTTACAAATAAATTATTTCTAAGACACCTTGAAAAAAAATACAATAAGTGATTAAATTTGTAAATAAAACTGTATTGTTTAATTTAATAATAAAATTACATTGTTGTAATAATACGTTTTTGTTCTGTACCCTACTCCATCTTTTTCTCTCGAAAAGGAAAAACAAAAGGAAAAAAATCTTTAGTATTATATAGGGTGTCTCAGTAAGCGTGCACTTTTTAATTTTCATATAAAAACAACGAATTTTTGAGAAAGTGGTGATATTTTTTATTGGGATTAAAGAAGACATGTTCCGATTTAGTATGGAATAAAATATCCGGCAAATGACCCCCACGACTCTTATAACAGGCCATTACTCTTGGCATGAAATTTTCCATGACTTTTTCACAGAGATGTGGCTGTATCTCACCGATGACGCGTTGGATCTCGAATTTGAGCTCAGGAATTGTTTCTGGTTTACTCGCAGAAACCCTATAGATTTCACAAAACTCCAAAGAAAAACTCACACGGCGTTAAATCGCACGATCTTGGTGGCCAGTTGACATCAGAATTTAGTGAGATAATTTGTTCTGAAAATCGTTGCTGCAATAAATCGATTGTTTCATCCGCGGTGAGGCAGGTAGCGCCGTCTTGCTAGAACCACATTTCGTTCAGGTCCATGCCATCCAGTTGTGGCCACAAGAATTCGGTTATCATGTTCCATGCGTCATCGGTGAGATACAGCCAAATGTATGGGAAAAAGTCATGGAAAATTTAATGCACAGAGTAATGGCCTGTTATAAGAGTCGTGGGGGTCATTTGCCGGATATATTATTCCATACTAAATCGGAACATGTCTTCTTTAATCCCAATAAAAAATATCACCACTTTCTCAAAAATTCGTTGTTTTTATTTGAAAATTAAAAAGTGCACGCTTACTGAGACACCCTATATAAAGAAGGACTAACGGAGATTATGTATATCGTTCTCTATTTCTTTGCATATTGGTAAGACCGTTACTTTTTCGTTATCATTTTTTTTTCTTTAAAAAATGTTTTTTTGAAGACCTGTCTATTATGGGTTGAGTGTAAGATATCGCTTTTGCAATAAGTCCGCCTTTTGGCTCACTGCATTGTCTTGTTTTTGAAGCTATACATATTACCTGGCCAATAAAGATTTATTCATTTATTAACTTAATAATAATTTGTATAGCTGCTGTACCCAATAAAATAATTAAAATAAATAAATAAAATAACAAAAGCACTAGATATCTGCGTAGTTAAAAAAATATATTTAATACAGTAATTTTTGCATATCCGTTTCAGTTTTTATTCAGCCGGTGTGAGAGGTGGTCGTGTACCCATTACTTACTTATCTTGGATTAAGTATTACTAACTATAGTAAACTATAAAAGTTATATATAGTAAACTATAAAATAACATAATAATGTCCAAGTTAAATGTGACTTTACCAAACGGTGCTTCAATGCCTGCATTAGGATTTGGGACATGGCAGAATTGGCAGGTGAGAAACCAAACTCAAAAATATTAAAAAAGAAAACCTATAGTAGGTACCTATGAGTACGTGGTTGGCAGTGGCGGTCTCTCTCTAAGGAGGTGGAACCCACACTCCTCTTAATTGAGAGGTCTCAGGTGAGATGGCTCGGACACGTCATTCGAATGCCAGATGAGCGGCTTCCGTTAAAAACTCCGAAAGTCGAAGGTTTAGGCTATAGAGATTCGAAATATTTGGATTTTTAATTTATAGGGTACTGATGAAGAATTAGAGAAAGCATTAGAATGCGCCCTGGAGGCGGGATACCGTCACATCGACACAGCAGCGGCTTATGAAAAGGAGGAGGTCATTGGGAAAGTCTTGAAGAGATGGTTGGACTCTGGAAAAGTGAAGAGAGAAGATCTCTTCATAGTCACTAAGTTACCACCAAGCGGTAATTGTACTACTTCATTTAAATAAACTGCATATTGTCGACGTTATATCCTAATACCTACGTGGTTTGATTTTAAATTAATTATTTTCCCAAAAAAAGCAGTGTGAAATAAATTAATACAAGCTGTATCGTATTTTCCAGGTAATCAACCGTCTTTAGTAAAGAAATTCTTAGACAAATCTTTGTCTGACCTCCAGTTGAAGTATGTAGATCTCTACTTAGTGCATGCACCTTTTGCATTTAAGTTTGTAGAGGGAAATTTTTTCCCAAGAAATGAAGAAGGAGAATTCCAAATTGAAAACACAAATCATGTTGCTGTGTGGAAAGTTAGTATTATATATCACAATAATAATGTTATTTAGTTAAATATTAATACTTCTAATTGTATAAAACATGATGCGACTGAATTTCAGGAAATGGAGAAGCTCACAGACGAAGGTTTAGCAAAATCAATTGGTCTCTCCAACTTCAATGAGAAACAGATATTGCGTGTGTATGATAATGCTAGAGTGAAGCCAGCCAACTTACAAGTAGAGATACACGCTTACTTCCAACAGAGGGCCATTGAGGAGCTTTGCAAGAAGCTTAACATTACTCTCACTGCATATTCTCCACTAGGATCCAGAGGACTGAGCTCATTTATGAAGAAATTGGATTTCGAGTAAGTGACTCACCACTCACTTCATACATCATTGTAGAATTTGAGTACTCGCTCTCAATTTTAATTCATAAATCGTCTTATTTTAGACGCGAGTTGCCAGATCTTCATGGTAATGCCGTGGTACTTGAAATGGCCGCTAAATACAACAAGACGAGTGCTCAAATATTACTTCGTCACATTCTACAGAGGAATATTGCAGCTATACCCAAGAGTATTAACCCTGACAGAATTAAACAGGTAATGTATAACGAACGCCTTCTATGTTTACTGCTTAATTAAGCGAAATAAAAGGAATGAAAATTGAAAAATAAGGAAAATTCATAACGCCTAAATTGTAAAATTATAGAAACAAAGAGAATGAAATTGAAGTAAATTTACATTAAATATATCATTATGGAATCTAATTTAGTTGATTACTCGCCGGAAAAGGGTTTAAACCCTGTCTTTTAAGACAGAAACAACAAGCAATTTAAGTGACTTAAATTATATTTATTTTATTTATTTAAACTTAAAGTAGACAACAAACACATATAAATATACAAAATGGACATAGTACAGATTATAAAACGTTGTTCACTAGGGCGAACTTATCGCAGAACTGCGATTTCTTCCAGTTAACCCCTATACCTATATAACATAAGGTTAATAGCATAAGTCTTAATTTGGACTCCATTTGATTACAGAATATTGACATCTTTAATTTCGAGTTGGCCCCTGAAGATGTGGAAAAACTAAACAAATTAGATCAAGGCGAGAGTGGAAGGATTTGGGATTTCGTTTTCTTAAAAGGATTAGATAAACATCCAGAATATCCCTTTTAAATATATTCCCACTTTTAATGTTAAAGAGTACCTATTATTTATAATTATTTCGTTCACACAAATTACCCAGCTCGGATGCACTCAAGAATTATAAAAAAAACAAAAACGTGTTGAATGCTCAATGTACAAGACATTGCTTTTGTAACTATTAAAATTAAATACGTAATGTTATATTTATACAGTATTCACGGCGCTAGGAAAAAATAACCCGGGAAAAAATAACACGGAAAAATTAACACGGAAAAAATATCACAGAAAGAATTGCACCCAGAAGAAAATAATAACACATGCCAAAATATCACGAGAGAAAATAACACATTTTTAGTTAAATTAAAAAATGAATGATTTAGATTTTAGAAGACACATTTCCATGAAGAAGTTCAACCAAATTACTTATATAGGTATTTAATAAATACTGAATAAAAATAGAAATGTGTTAGGTATTCCTTATTTATTTTTGTGATATTTTTTCCGTCCTATTTTTCTCTGTGTAATTTTATCATGTAACCAGTATTTATAAACATATTTTATAACGAGCAACCAATTCTCAATCAATAATTAATATAATTACAAATATGTTATTTCTAAGATATATCTCGAAAAAAAATCTGTAAATAAAACTGTATTGCTTATACTCATAATAAAAAAATTGTTGAAATAATTAATCTTTGTTCTCATCTAATTCTCTTGAAAAGGAACACCTTTTGTTTTTTTTTTCCTTTCTGTAACAATATTTTAGAAGACTTATCCAACAATCCATCCCTACTAGGCTCACCTTCCCGTTTGAAAAACCTAAGCTGACCCCAGACACATGGCTATTTCCCGTTTGTTTAAAAAACTGAAAGTATTCTGGAGTAACCCCACAAAAGGGTCTATCTAAGCATTGATAAACTTCTACTTTCGGAATAAATAGCAATACCCAATACCTACTCCTGAATTATGCAACCACATGAACAACGCCTCGTTTTCATGGGATGGTATAATATAAGTATAGTTCTAACTAACGGCACAGGGGATATCGAAGGTGTGTAGCGTGGGTTCCTGCCGCCCGGGGCGAAAGCTAAATCCACCGCCCCCTTATTTAAACATTTATATCCAAAATGATCGAAAATTCAGAGGAATTCTGAAGAACTTCGAAGCTAGTGGCATAACAAAATTTTTGATATGGATAGAAAACAGAGGAAATAGCGGCACAGGCGAATTTTTTTACAAAATTTTAATGAAAAAATTGTAACTATAGTAATATAAAGCGAGAAAGTAGCGCCGCAGACGAAATATTTCCGAGTGTTTAATGGATTTTTTAAATTTTGCACATAAATGACACCCCCTAAAAATACCGCCCGGGCCAGACCGACCCCCCCCCCCCCCACGCTATGCTACTGCGACATCACCATGAAATAAATCTATAGTTAATGATTTTGCATAAATCCAGGAGATTATTTTAATCGCGAGGCAATGCAATGGACACAGAGAGAACTCATTTTTATGGGTGGAATGCTGACAAATTAATTAAAAAAAAGGCAGATTATAAACATTTTTATCATTGTGTTTCAGTTTGGTCAGATCCAATCCGAATTAGGCATGTAATGATGTGATGAACTGACAAGAAATTGACTGATGCAATGTCCCTAACTATTTCACAAAATTCTCACATATGATACCTACGTGGCAATCAAATTCACTTTATGTTTAGGTACATATAATGTGTGCCAGCGCTATAAAAACGACACATAATTTACGTGAGATCTTACAAAGTACGGTGAGAGCCTGTGAGAACAAGACTCCCCTGACGTTTGTATGAAAATTTAAACTCACGATGAACGCACGTGACTTGAAGGGTGAGATCGTTTAAGGAGAGATTTTTAAGAGCGAGATTGTATTTAGATAGTACGAAAAACAAATTACGATCTTTTATAGAGCGTATATCGAGTTGGAGACCTCGAGATGAAAACAGAAGTGTGGAAAGGCCACAGCTGAGATGGAGGGACGACCTGGTCCGACATGTCGGTGCAACCTGGATGCAGTCTGCACAGGACAGGACAACATGGAGGCAAATGGAGGAAGCCTTAGTTCAGGAGTGGATGGGATAGGCTGATGACGAAGAAGAAGAAGATATCGAGTAGTAGTAGATAGAAAGTGCCAATCCAGGATCCGAGCCGTCGGCTTACACAAAGGAGGTGTCCCTAATAATGCCTCTATCCAAGTGGATAGGTATTAAATAAATCTTTATTGGCCAAAGAAAAATATGAAAAATATAGTTACAAAAACAATATATTATGGTAGTGTGCCAAAAGGCACACTTATTGCAAAAGCAATATCTTACAGTCAACCTGTATATACTTAGGTACTGAATCAATTTTAAACGATGTAGGTAGGTACTAAATTATAAAATCATCATACAAGTATAATTAACACCTAATCGTAATACTTATGACGACAATCTTAATTATATGCACCGAAAAATGGTTATTTTAAAATTTTTGTATGTCATTATAAGATACGTTATCAGTCGACTCTGCGGTAGGTAGTGTAGGTACACGCTATTGGGTAGGTATACCTATTACTTACAATGTTACCTAGGTTAACCCAGCATAGCCCTGCTAAACTAAAAAATCTATATATATGTACATATGTATTTTTTATTTTATTACTATGCTTATGCTTTCATATATCTATCTTTATTTTGCTATTACGTCTGTATGTGTGTGATATGTATGAATGAGTTGTTGAATGTTTGTTTTTTACCATGCTTTTTTTTCATGTGTTCATTTAATATTTTCATTTTCATCTGTTAACTTTATGTATTAATGGCCTTGCGCCGTGTGTTCTTTAAAATAAATAAATAAATATAGTAAAGTCTGATTTTTGTAAAAGTTCGCATAACTCCCGCATTTTACGATGGATTGCTGCGAAAATTTATGCGATTGCGATAATTTAGGCTGTGTCCTAACGTCGCCGGTTTGGAGAAAAAGCTTTTCCTAGGAGATGCCATGATAGGGGGATCCAAGGGTTATGTGGAGTCGTATGTGGTATCGTATGAAAGGGCGCTAGAAAACAAAATTCAGATCTTAAGTCACATTTTGTCCAGCTCAAGCCTATAAAGTGTGTCGGGTTGGTTTGTCGAATTTGCCGTTGCGAAGCACGGGTAACTCAGCTAGTAGGTTATAACTACCTAAGTATGTGTTGATAAATTGTCACCATGTGTGGTGTGAATTAGGTGATGTCCATTTTTTCGTAGAAAGCCGTGAGCTCCCAATTTTTCGTGGCCTGCCAAAATGTAGTTGTTGACACTGTTACAATCACTTTTCCGGTTTCAAAATTTCTTTGATTAAAAAATATATATACTTACTCAATGACAGCTAAAAAATAAGTATGGTGGTGATGGTGTATATCAATTTTCTAAATTTTTGTCCCCTCCCCCCTATAGCTTCGAGCCTGTCGACACCCATGCGTATATAAATGTACAGATATTCACAAATATTTATGTTGATATTATAAGTATGTAAATCTGTGCAAATAATGACATGAAGAATTTTTTATGTCATTACATAACACATGGCTTATATGTAAGTGCCTAAATATATCTTATTATACCACTTTATCATACATAATTATGTGGTTAAGCATAGGTATACGTAAATTACACGTCTTTATTTAACTACAAAAAGAACGAATTACCTACGTGGTGTTAAATAATAATCAAATTTTATGAGAACTGGTCAACCTCAAGATTGAAATTATTATAAACAAATTGATGCAAAGACCATAGAATAATAATATATAGTACCTATAGAAACCACACCAGGAACTAAAAAAACTATACTAAATAAACTGCCATCTATGTTAGCAAGTAAATAAGTAGCCTAGTAGGCGGGAATTTCAAAATTAATTATTGTTCCTCTTTTCCTATAATATTCACCTACCTGGTAATAACATCTAACTACTCTTGATATTTTTTTGCCTGCTTCATTTATGTTTAATACAAGAGAGTACAAATGCAACATATGATGTATAAAATGAAAGTAGAATAGGTACAAAGCAATACAAATGATAATGTTAGATTTTTTTACATAAGTTTAAACAGGCATAAAAATGTTGGTAGTGTTGAATGATTGTGAAAGATATTATTTTATGTTTATTATTATATGTTTTGGATATAAATATGGAATTTTGTATATTCGTAAACATAAAAATATCAAATTAATATCTTTCATGCTATATGGTTAATTACACAGGTAGGTATTATTATTAACTATTTTAAATATTAGGTATTTTTGCAAGGGTTTTAGAGAATTGAAAAACTGAATTACAAATTGGTATTTATTTTCCTACATATGAATTTTGATAATATGTAGTTTTTATAATATGTTTTCACAATATTTATCTTTATATCACTATAAAATAGGTATTATACCAAGATGCAATATAATAGGAAATCTACTGATGAAAATTACGAATGTAATATGCAAATATAAGAAAATCTTATCGACGGCATTTTCCACGACGACTAATGTTAAAAACACGTTATCAATATACCTAGGTAAAATACAGCACGCCATTGGTTTTTAAAATATGTGTCACACAACAATCGTAAAACTTTACGGAATTAACTAAATCTTAAACAAATTTAATACCACTTTTATCAATATAAATTGAAACAAATTGGAGATACGCCATTAATCGCACAATTTGACATTTCCATGTGTCAAAAATGAAAAAAAAAACAAAAGTGTTTCCTGAAATTCAAAATTTTAATTATCCGTTCACCTAAGAACTTACCTAATTTCCATCAAATTATCCGTGTCGCAAACCATATATAACGCCATCTATGTTAGAAAGAAAAAAGTGCAGTACTTACCTAAAAAAAATATTATTCATTGTACAAGTATCGTGGCTTGGAGGCCCGGCAAAGACTTCGAAAAAATGCTTCATTTGCCCCTTTGATTATTGAAGTACCTAATCAAACACATACTGACATAGATTCGCTCAAATTCTTTTGTTTCAATACAACACTATGAAATGTGTGTGAAGTCATTTCTGGTCATTTCTTCCTTTTCATGTAATTCAATAAGTATTCTTTTGTTGATATTTGACGTTTACGATTTTCACAGTGTCAAAATGTGATTGTAATTAGATATTTTAACGTTAATATCCAATTGTTTCGCTCATCTAAGGATGCATTTTAATTTAAAAAAACATTTTATTATCCCCTAACGTGGTTTTTCGGACTGTGGTTATATATTTAGCCTCAAATTGTAATGTATCTTTCTATCGGTAAGCTTCCGTATTTTGGTTGATATCATTGTTAATTTATGCACCTTTCGACAAAAATGCGACAAGTAAGGCTTATTTAGTGATTTGACTTATTTTTACGCTTAAAATAACATCGCACATAATATATTTTTATTAAATTACATCTGCCATAGGCACGTGATATCATCATCGAATCACACATCGAGCCATCGATATTTTAAATTCGCTCCCGGGATTTTACGAATTATAAGCGATTTCCAATATTTTTTACGTATAAATTAATAATGATATTAACGAAGGAGAAAAGATATATTTACATTTTCTAGCGTAATCCGCATTTCCACACGACATTTGGGCATGTAAAGTATATTTTTATTACCTTCAATGTTGTCTTGGGTGGGCGAAATGATTGTTTTTAAGCAGGATAATATATAATTATATGATCGACATTTAGACAGCTTGAATTTCTGGAATATCATAAATTATGAAATGATAATCGTTTTATGTAAATCATTTAATATATATAATGAAATTAATTATAAATAATTTTAGCGGCAGCATATTAAGTTAATGAGTTATATTATACAAATTTATTTATTTATATAATTAATCCTTTTTATTTTTTTACCAATACAACACAACATGTTAAAAAAATGGTATCGATGGTATTCAATATCGATGTCAATATTGAGCATTTACATCACATTAAATCATCCAGTAAAGATTAGAAGAAAAAGAAAATGGAAACGACGCTCGAAAATAGTTCGAGGCTATGATTTGCCCAATCGGATATTGAATATAGAACTCGACGAATGTGTGGTAATTTTTCAAATTTTTTCTACACCTCGGAATGCTTCATACCTGAAAATAATTTTGATTAGGTACTTCGATAATCAAAGTTCGTAACTACTTATGCCTTCTATAAAATGTGCACATACCACAATGAGAGATATGTCAAGGTGGCGGTGGCAGCACGCTTATCAATTAAAGGTAGGTACGAAATATATTTTCAGAATACTGTTGTTCTAAGTAAAAACCGCCAAAACGTTGAATCTGAGATACCCTGTCCGTTAAGCGGGTTGGGTGCGGTTTCTTTGTTTCCCTACTTCTGCGCCGGTTGGCCCTTTTCCTAAAGTCAGAGTCAATCCTAGGCATTGCATGTCAATTATGCTGTTTTTTATGTTTAGGCTGTAAGAATTCTAGTACGTAGTAAATACGTAACTGTAAGATAGTATATAGGAAATTGTATTAGTATATATAAGGACTTTTTGTGAACGTTGAGGGTTGTTTTAAATCAGGGAGGGGTTTGTCGGGGGGAGCCCTTCTGGCGAACCCTGAGCCCTCCCTAGAACTGTTTTTGCACAAATATTGGATGACATAGGGACTAGCGTTCCTTCATCATCCAGGGTAAGTGGGAGGGAGCAACCCTTAACGGGAATCTGAGATAATCTCAAAAAACGCGGAATAGGAGGGTTAAAAAATAAGGGTTGCGCATGGAAACTCGGACTTTTTATGGTTGAATTAACAACTTTGACAAAAATACTCAAAATAGCTTATGTTGGCTTATACGCGATTTTCAATTATGACAGCAGAATTGAGAATTCCAAGTTAACAAACTTGTAATTCGTTTAAAATGGAAATCTGATGGAAACAAGTAAGTACTTTTTTTATGTAATAGGCGACTAAGGCAAGCAACCGACCCATCCGTGTTTGAGTGATTTTGTGCAATAAGGTAAGTAGGTAGGCAATTAATAGTGATCTTGAATAGTTTTCCAGCTGATAGGAACCTTGGTCCAATGTCCATTAGGTAACTACTAAATAAATGGCTGTGATTCATAACGTGTGCAATGATGCATGCCTAACGTCCAAGAACAGTTGCGACGAATTTACTTCCTGATACTGTAATTTTTATGAAGGCCTTAATTGTTCAGTTTTGTTGGAACAAAAACTGTATATTTGTCATACGTGGGAAGAACACAAAAAAAGGATGAGCTCTGAGTGACTATACCTAATGGCTTCCCTGTGTTCTCACGCGGGACGGCAAAGTACCACTTGGTAAAATTACCAATTTACATGCTATATATATTTACCAAAAATTAAGGAAAATAAGCAATATATCTAGATTACGACCTTCTTCACTTAATCTTACGGGGAAAAAATCACCTGTTCACTTGTTTTTTTATGCCACATGAAGTTTAATTTTTTTTCTAGCCATTCGACTGCCTTGTTTCTAAGCTGGCACCCTCCCTGTCCTTACTACCGTAAAATTTAAAACATAAATAAATAAATCTTTATTGGCTGAAGACAAATATACACAGTTACAAAAACAAGACAATGGTAGTGTGCCAAAAGGCGGACTTATTGCAAAAGCAATATCTTACAGATAACCCGATAAGTATAAATGATTATTTATATTATTAGTTATTTATTACTTGATTAGTCAGCGTAATTAGTATAAATTAATATAAATCTAGAAGAATGTGATAATTACTTAATTGTAATCGCGAATAGATTGAAAAATATATTTATGACGGTAATTTTTGTACTTATATCCGTTTGCGTTTCAGTTTTTATTCGGCTGGTGTGAGAGGTGGTCGTGTACCCATTACTTACTTATCTTGGATTAAGTATTACTAACTAGTGACTACAAAAGTTAATTAACATAACATAAAAATGTCCAAGTTAAATGTGACTTTACCAAACGGTGCTTCGATGCCAGCTTTAGGATTTGGAACATGGCAGGTGAGAAACCAAATTCAAAAATAGGTATTTAAAAACATATTTAAAAAATCCTACAGTCCTACACAGTATTCCTTTTAAAAATATCGATTGACTATAAAATCTGTGAGCTGAAAAAATGTAGTAGGGTTTGGAATTTCTGGAAATCATGGAATTGTCGTAGCAATAAATAAATAAATAAAATATATACCTATCTACATATATACCTAATATTAAGTGCATCCGCATACCTACTGATTAAAATGAATACGAATGCATATTAGTTAATTATATTTTGTATAAACCGTTGTATAAAATACTTCACCGCGATAGAGATCCTTCTGTAGGTACATGAATCATGTAAATCAGTGTTTATTTATCTGCATTGGTTTTAATACTTCATAATATGGAGATTCAAAATATTTGGTTTTTTAAATTCTTAGGCTACTGACGAAGAGTTAGAGAAAGCATTAGAATGCGCCCTGGAGGCGGGATACCGTCACATCGACACAGCAGCGGCTTATGAAAATGAGGAGGTCATTGGGAAAGTCTTGAAGAGATGGTTGGACTCTGGAAAAGTGAAGAGAGAAGATCTCTTCATAGTCACTAAGTTACCACCAAGAGGTAATTATTGTATAACTTCATTTAAATAAACTGCATGTATCTATATTGTCGAGGTTATATTGGAATGGAATAATAATTGTGGGATTTTTTATAGATACAAGGTCAATCAATAACCATTGTAGAATTCAAACAAACGTGCAAATAACTTGAGTGCACGTTATTAGAACTATGTACCCATAGTTAATATTATGATTCAATGAATAGTAATGTCCAACAACTTATGTTTGGGTTTAGAAATCCTTATGTCCATGTAGCCAGTCACACCTGAACTTATGCTAACTACATTGCATATTCCTTTTGCTACACCAATTATGACTTTTCTAGTCTAAAATTACACAATTTTTCGTGTCAGTAAATCTCCACAACACATAAAATGATTTTAAATAACATTGCAATAAAATATTAGAGTGGACGGTACATTTTTCGTCATCTTAGTAAATAAAAACCACATTCTGCGATGTCTTATATTCCTATATCAATTTCCCCTTTTATAGTATGTATTGTATTTTCTAGGTAATCAACCATCTTTAGTGAAGAAATTCTTTGATAAATCTTTGTCTGACCTCCAGTTGAAGTATGTAGATCTCTACTTAGTGCACACACCATTTACAATCAAGTTTGTAGAGGGAAATCATTTGCCAACAAACGAAGATGGAGAAATCCAAATTGAGAATACAAACCATCTTGCTGTGTGGAAAGTTAGTATTATATATCACAATAATAATGTCATTTAGTTAAACATTAATACTTCTGATTGTATAAAACATGATGTGACTGAATTTCAGGAAATGGAGAAGCTCACAGACGAAGGTTTAGCAAAATCAATTGGTCTCTCCAACTTCAATGAGAAACAGATATTGCGTGTGTATGATAATGCTAGAGTGAAGCCAGCCAACTTACAAGTAGAGATACACGCTTACTTCCAACAGAGGGCCATTGAGGAGCTTTGCAAGAAGCTTAACATTACTCTCACTGCATATTCTCCTCTAGGATCTAGAGGATTGGTCTCTATGATGAAGAAAATGGGTGTAGAGTCAGTACTTCAATATCTTGCAATTGTATTTACTATCTTTCTGGAACAACTCTTGCGTAGAAACTGAATGCAAAATAGCAGACAACAGTTAGCCATTAATTAAGCATGGCCCTTAAAAATGAACCTACCTCAGAATTGTATTTAGATTTTTCCAATCTTCTTTTAGGCGAGAAATCCCAGATCTTAATGAAAATCCAGTGGTTCTTGAATTGGCCGCTAAATACAACAAGACGAGTGCTCAAATATTACTCCGTCACATTCTACAGAGGAATATTGCAGCAATACCCAAGAGTACTAACCCTGACAGAATTAAACAGGTATATTATTAACAATTTAGTTAATGTAATAACGCTCTAATGCTATCATAATCCTTTAGTCTCATGCATCTTTTCATATTTGGTTTACAGAATATTAGCATCTTTAATTTTGAATTGAGTGGTGAAGATATGGATAAACTGGATAAACTAGATCAAGGGAAAGATGGTAGAATATGCGACTTTGCTTTCTTCAAAGGTATGAATAAACATCCGGAGTATCCATTCTAAGTATTTCACGAGGATTAAATAGAAGAATATTTCAGTAATTATATTAAAATGGACAACTTATATGTCATTATGTGACTCAGCACCTCAAAGATGCAATAAACAAAATATCAAATTATTATACATAGTATATTTACCGAACAAACCATTGTGTGAATTAGGTATCAATAAAAATAAACAACTTTATAAAAAAGTTTTAAGTGTTATTTTTATATGCCTTATCAATATTGCTTACTAGGTATGTTTGTTTTTATCAAATAACTTATTACTTTCTCTGCAAGACATCTTCCCAATCAAATCTTCACGTGGTTTTTAAGGATCGGATCTCAATGTTTCCTCCAAGATATCTTTTGTATGTAGAGTTTTATCCACATCAAGTACTTGTCTCCGGGACAAATTCTTTTATCATCTTCTCCCAGTTATTTTCTTAGCATACTGTTCTAGATCTTTAAACAAAGCATCATCTGAATGTAGCGTTTTTAAATGTTTGTATAATGGCTCCCAATTATTGAATAAATCATCGCAAACAAAACAACAAAAGTGTTTTTCTTCGCCATCCATTTTATTATCGCTTATTATTATATAACTTTCTTTAACTACCTTAGGTTTTTTATCTCGAGTACTGTTAGAATTCACATTACTTTGTAATTTTATTTTTTTCTTTCTTCCCACTTTGGAGCTTCCTGGTTTTGAAACAGGATCTTTCATTTGCTTATATTTAGCTTCGTGCATTGAAATATTATGATTTCTGTAAGACTTAAAATCTGTGAATGTGTCTCCACATGTTTTACATTTAAGTATTTTTTGCCTATAACTCTTAAGCAGTAGTTTTTCATGATATTCTCCATGACGTTTTAAATCAGCTTCAGTATGAAATTTCCTTCCACAAATATGGCAATCAAACGGCGTGTCGGTGTGTACTATCATATGCCTTGTGAGACTCATAGATTTTGTGTAGGATTTTGGACACAGATGACAACGATGTGACCACCTCTGCTCTGGAGTCATGTTATTCTTATTTGGTTTATAGTGTTTCTCTACATGCCTTTTTAATGTTGAAGACTGTAAAAATCTTCGGTTACAAATATGGCAGCAAAAGGGTTTATTATCAAAATGAGTGAGAATATGTGCTCTGAGATGTGACTTTTGCATAAAAAGTTGAGAGCAACGATCACATTGATATGATCTTGTTAAAGAGTGGGTAAGTTTATGCTTTTGTAGATAAGAGTTCAGTGCAAAGACTTTCCCACATTCTTCACAAACATACTTTTCAGTCTCATTTATTTCCTCTGTGTCTTCCATTCCTGATAAATCATCTGTTATTTGTTTGATTTCTGCATCCTCCAAAAAACTCACAATAGCTTCCTCCATTACCTCTGAGTATTATATTATTCAATTATTGGAAACTTTATCACATTGGATGATCTATGTTGGATACCAGGTTATGACTTATAAAAAAAAACTGTTCCACAAAAGATCTTTCACAAAAAATGATTTCATTAAATAAAGACACAGCAAAAACCACAAGGATGATTTACGTACATAAACAAACATTTACATTTAATAAAACTATTTTAAAAGCAACTTTTGTTTAACAAATCAGTATTTCCCCAGCCACCCAACCCATCCTCTTTCATTATCAAAGATTATACCATAGAATAATAATATATAGTACCTATTGCTTATCATTATTGCTTTCATTCCTCTTTGACAGTTTGTACCAGTGTTGCCGTTTCAAAAATAAATTGTTCACGAAAAATACTAGATCGACGCCGAAAAAGTACCTACGAGATATTTTATAGTAGGTAGGTAGTTATTTTCTCAAAAAAACTAGTTTTTCAATAGATTACCATATTTTGTTGGTTTCAAAATATCATTTATACAGATTTTGGCTTATCAATCTCATACAGATTTCTAGACTGGGATTCAGATTTTTAGTTTTGGATCATGGCAACACTGCCAACAACTGTTAAAGAAAATGAGCCTGGAAAATGGCGGAGTTGGTAAATAAAAGTTTTCTAAAATAGTTTTATTAATTGTAAATAGTATATTTACATGCGTAAATCATCTTTGTGGCATGTCTTTCTTCAATTAATTATTACCCAAGGTGATTCATAAGACTTCCAATAATATAATATATGTAATTCTCAGTGATAATGGAGGAAGCTATCGTGAGTTTTTCCGAAGATACAGAAATCAAACAAACAACAGATGATTTATCAGGAATGGAAGACACAGAGGAAATAAATGAGAGTGAAAAGTATGTTTGTGAAGAATGTGGGAAAGTCTTTGCACGGAACTCTTATCTACAAAAGCATAAACTTACCCACTCTTTAACAAGATCGTATCAATGTGATCATTGCCCTCAACTTTTTATGCAAAAGTCCCATCTCAAAACACATATTGTCGTTCATTTTAAGAATAAACCCTTTTGCTGCCATATTTGTAACCGAAGATTTTTACAGTCTTCAACTTTGAAAAGTCATGTAGAGAAACACTATAAACCAAATAAGAAAAACATGACTCCAGAGCAGAGGTGGTCACATCGTTGCCATCTGTGTCCAAGATCCTACACAAGATCTGTTCATCTCACAAGGCATATGATAGTACACACTAATGTCAAGCCATATGGTTGTCATACTTGTGGAAGGAAATTTTATACTGAAGCCGATTTAAAACGTCACATAGGATCTCACGAAAGACTATTGCTTAGGGGTTATCGGGAAAAAATACTTAAATGTAAAACATGTGGGGACACATTCACAGACTTTAAGTCTTACAGAAATCATAATATTTCAATGCATGAAGCTAAATATAAGCAAATGAAAAATGCTGTTTCAAAACCAGGAAGCTCCAAAGTGGGAAGAAAGAAAAAAATAAAATTACAAAGTAATGTGAATTCTAACAGTACTCGAGATAAAAAACAAAACATAGTTAAACTGGAGGAAAATGAAATGATTCGAAAAGCAATAAAAAATGAGGAAGATGTTAAAGAAAGTTATATAATAATAAGTGATAATAAAATGGATGGCCAAACAGATGAAAAACACTTTTGTTGTTTTGTTTGTGATGATTTATTCAATAATTGGGAGCCATTATACGAACACTTAAAAATGCTACATTCAAATGATGCCCTATTTAAAGTTCTGGAAAGGTACGCTAGGAAAATTACTGGGAGAGAATAACATGTTTGTGATAAGATTTTTTTTAAGAATTTGTGCTGGAGACAAGACATATTTGATGTCGTCAAACCTCTACATACAAATGTTATCTTGGAAGAGACATTTCTTAAAAACCTCGTGTAGATTTGCTTTCGAAGATGTCTTGCTTAGAAATTAATCAGTTATTTGATAAAAACAAACATACCCAGTAAGCAATATTGATAAGGCATATAAAAATAACACTTAAAATTATTTTGTAAAGTTGTTTTCTTTATTGATACCTAATTCAGCACAAATATTTTTTTAGTAAACATATTATGTAATTGAATATTTTGTGTAGGACAGCCTCAGCATGTCGAAGACGCTGTATACAAAATAATTAATTATAATGTTTACTTAACGGAGACCGCACCAGTATTTGGGACAAGAGTGCGAGGACATGAGCACTGGAGAGGACCGATGCAATGGAGAGAGAAATGCGCAACTTTGCTGCAAACCGATCCTCACTATTGAAAAGATGAAGAAGTAATGAAGGAGAAAACATTTGCTAGTTATCTATTTAAGGCCCTCCATTCAACTGCGAATGATCTTAGAGAACAATTGGGTCTATAATACGGGATTTCACCAACTTTTTAGACGTAGAATAGTGGAGGTAGGAGCTACCTAGCACAAGTTTTGTATGAAAAATAATGATAAGTGGCTCCTATCTCCGCTATTCCTCATCTAAGAAGTTGATGAAATGCAGCATGGGTCTTCTAAGTGAGAGGTGTCGGTTTCGAATCTGGTGCTAGCGATGTATTCCACTTTGCGAAATAGGCTTAGTGCAAAGTGTGCACGAAAGTATTTGGGTTTTTGTATGCAAGCCCAGATCCTTTAAAAAAAAAACGTCAATGCATATACTTTGATTTTAATTTCACTTTTATTTATTTATTTTATTCTTAACATGAACCAAGGACAGTAGTCTTGCTAGTCCGGCACCCTGGGTAGGAACATCCTGCCTGCCCGCACTTCTTTTAACAGGTCTTAATCAAATCTGCTAAAAAAAGACTAGGTTTTCAGTTTATTATTGTGCCTGAGGGTTTCAAATCATAGATAACATTAATATGGTAAGTAAATTCCCTAAATGTTAAATAGGTGGATGACCGAACCTTATAACATACAAATTAGGTCGGAGATAATTGAATTCTAGAATTTTTTTACCAAAGTTCAAGATGCGTACAAAAAAATTACTACTAGCTTGTAATAGTAAAAATGGAAATCATATATATTATATTCTAACTTTTAACAATAACGATTATATATCTATCTAGATTATATTCTAATGAATGGATATGTAAATGCTATACCGAAGGGCAACGGTCGGAATGATTTACAAAATACAAGTTATTGTTCTTCAGTATTCGTTGACGTGTCGGTGTGTTATGTGCAGACAATAATAATTCACAAGCATGGCAGTGTTATTAGGGAAGATGGTTGATTTATATAATTACCTCGATGGTCTAACTGGTAAGAAATAATCTAGTTATTCATTCAAATCAAAATATTAAATGTGCGTGCGTTTTGCATTATTGTAATATAATTCAGCAATGATTATTTTATTTATTACTGCATGCTGAAAAATAAAGTGTCAATAAAAACGTGTGCGTTCAATCGATGCACAAATATCTAAATATTAATTTACTCTGATGATGAAACATAATTCGTATTTTTCACGAATGGACCACAAACAATTTTTATAACCGGTAGGTATTACAAAAAGACAAGTACTATTTGAAACCTTAATAGTTGTGTTATAAGTTCAATACTATAACAAATAATTTGTGATATGTTAATTGAGTATAAAATACATAATTATTTATGCTTATTAATAATTCTTCATTGATATTTTCTGTATTTTAATGATTAAAAAACAGGAGGTCATAGGAAATGCTACAATAATTTATCATTATGCAATAATCAGTCATTATTTCTTCACACAACCCATATGAGTTACAAAGGGCTTTTATTTTTGTTCTTTTTGTGACAAGTTCGGTGTTCAGATATTATTTTGCATAAGTACCGTATCGAAGAATACACTTTTTCCCATACATATGCTTAGTTACGTCATAAATATGGGCATTTCTGAATTCCGGTTGCCCTAGTTGACACAGTTCATTAAAACAGAGTGGATACTACTCTTTGCGACATGTCTTATTCTGGAATGAATGACTCCACGTTTCATATGGAAATTACATTATAACATAAAATTATTGGTCTGAAATTTTATCTTTATTTACAAATACACAAGAGAATATCAAAATTCTAACCGACATCCGAGAACAACAAAGTTCTAATTGGCAAGACTCAAATGTTGAGAAAAATAAGATCAATGTTTCAAACATCCAAACCATTTACACATGAGTGGAATTTTTTAGTCTTGTTATTTACACAACTACCTAACAAACTAATTACTGTACGTTAGAAGAAACATTTTTACACTTTTTCTTTCCCAGCCGTTTTAATTCCAATGTTGGACATAGGCCTCTCCTTTGACTTTCCACAGATCCCTATCCTGAGCATGCTGCATCCACTTGCTTTTTGCAATTCGCCTCACATCATCAGTCCATATTGCCTGAGGTGTTTCTACGCTTTTTTTACTTGTTCTAGGTTGCCACTCGAGAATCTTTTTGCTCCATCTTGAATCTGAGATCTAAAATTTGTTAGTTACGACTTTATTATTCCCAGGTGACGAGATGTCTGGGTTTGTCAATCTGACACCTACCAACAGCAGATGCATCTCTTCAAACATAACATTTATACTATATTATTTTTAATATTGTTTCAGATCCACGAGTCAAAAATTGGTTTTTAATGGACAACCCCGCACCTGGATTATGTATAATTGGATTATACTTATACATAGTTTATAAATTAGGACCAAATCTAATGAAAGACAGGAAGCCATTTAATTTAAAGAAAATACTTGTTGCATATAATGCATTCCAAATAGTAGGATCACTGTATGTTGTGTATCAGGTAAGAATGTAATACAACTATGCTATGCTAACAGACTATGTTTCTCTGTAGAATGATTGATTTATTTTGATAAAGTTTGGGAGTTATAACTACTTTATTAAAAGAATAAAAAAAACTATATTACACATAATATGTAATGAGCAGATTTATTGCCTATTTGGGAACATCTTCCAACCAACCCTTCCGATAAGTTCGACCTAGTGAACAAATGCTATAATTTTATTTTAATGTTTACATATGTCTGTATCTTGTTCACCAAAAGTGTAAATAAATAAATAAACCCTACCCACGCATGTATTAATAAAAAGTGCTATTTAATAAAGTCATTGTCACTCTTATATGTTACAGAATCAGTTAAACTATACATACACATTACATCTTTGTGTTCTGTTCTAGGGTTTGACATTAGCATGGGGTAATGATTATAAACTTCTCTGCGAACCTCTGGATGAAAGCAACAGTCAACGTGCAATGGACATTGCATACAAATTCTGCTACTCGTACTTCATACTGAAAGTCATCGATCTATTGGACACGGTGAGAGAATTAAATTAAATTATACATAGATAAAAATGTAAAGAGACTAGAGCTATTGAATTAAGTATGAATACTACTGAGATGAGATCGCTAAGAAGAATATGGGGATAAACGTTGAGAGACAGGATGAGAAATAAAGTGATCAGAGAGTTGAGTGACTGTAAAACGGATGTTGTAACTAGAATGTAAATTAGTTAAGATGGCTGGGAGATGTAGAAATGATAAAAAATTGGGTGAAAATACTCGTGGCTTGACCTCGTCGGTCAAGCACGGACGCGTTTTAACCAAAAATTTTGTATGAATGTAAAATGGAAGCAAGAAGTGTGTGTAAGGATAGGAAAGTCTGGTGGTCTGTTTCTCTCTACTTACCCCGCAAGTGATGTGGTGTGAGAATAGAATAGAAATATTGGAAAATAAAGTGATGTACACTTGGTGTCATCTTTTATATCACAACGAATACTTATGTTGTAAACTGTGTTATTAACATTCTATGTATGTATGTTGCTTTGTAGATATTCTTTGTGTTACGGAAGAAACAGAAACAAGTAACATTCTTACATGTTTATCATCATGCTGGGATGATCGCTCTCTCGTGGGGAATCGTTAAATGGTTACCAGGTGAGTTTATTCTATTACATAATTATCCAGACGTACATATGTCTAATCCCCGTTCAGTCATTTGTCGCATGGATCACTGTGGATACAAGATTTGACGATAGAGTTGCTAGCGACATAATCGAGTACCCAACTGCCAAGCAGCAAAGTTATAATAAATAGTCTACACTACAAAAATTCTGAAAAACTTCATTCACACTCAGTTGTCCATATGTTTCAAAGATTTTGAATATATGACGTCTACTACTACTACTATACCCTCACGCCACGTCCCTTGCAGGGTAGGCAGAGAGATATATGACGTCACTTATTGAATATCAAGTAGATAAGTTTCAAACCAGTACAATTGATGGCGATTTGTGTGCATTCAACTTAATTTAAGTAGTTATTTTGCCTTCAGGGTCCTATTGAAAGATGTAGGCTATTATATACAATATGCTAAAACCACAGCCTCTAAACTGATCTGTCATTTTGTACGACTTACTTTTCATAAGACCTCCACAAATTTCAGAAGACAACACGAAATGTGACATTTGTTTCTTGGTTTTTTGGGTGTACCGTGTGTAGATAAACTTGATCGACGTTTCGACACTCCTATTGGCGTCTTCCTCTTCGGATCAAGACACCAGTAGGAGTGTCATCATGTGTTGATCAAGTTTATCTACACACGGTTCACCCGAAAAACCAGGAGACAATGTCAATCGCACACCGTGAAAACCTTGAACTATTACTGACAGGTAATGTGACAATTGAGTATACGTATCTGTACGACATGATTCTAGGTGGCCATGGCACACTCCTAGTACTCATCAACTCCTTCGTTCACGTCATCATGTACTTCTATTATCTGCTGAGCGCCTACGATGACTCTTACAAACACAGTATTGGCTGGAAGAAACACGTCACACAATTACAACTCGTATGTATTTACATGAATTATCTTTATTTAAAAAGATTTTGTAAACCATACTTATAAACCAGCTATCATGATATAGATAAAATTTGAAGATGAGTGCTTTTTTTGTGAGTGAATAGACGGATAAAATATCGCTGCCCTGATTATTGCAGGTTTCAATTGAACAATGAACTTATTGTACGCTCACTAATACTACTATAACTGTGTGTACAGACTTTCGTGTAATTACGCTGTTACTCACACTACAAAAAAGGGTTTTTTTTTGGTGTTAAATCTATAAGATACCAAACATATATTTGCTAGAAAACTAGAATTTTAGGACCATTTAAAAATTTGATAACAAAATTGAGATAGCTTGTAAACCATACTTATAAACCAGCTATCATGATATAGATAAAATTTGAAGATGAGTGCTTTTTTTGTGAGTGAATAGACGGATAAAATATCGCTGCCCTGATTATTGCAGGTTTCAATTGAACAATGAACTTATTGTACGCTCACTAATACTACTATAACTGTGTGTACAGACTTTCGTGTAATTACGCTGTTACTCACACTACAAAAAAGGGTTTTTTTTGGTGTTAAATCTATAAGATACCAAACATATATTTGCTAGACAACTAGAATTTTAGGACCATTTAAAAATTTGATAACAAAATTGAGATATCTTGTTATACACCACCATCTGATTATATTCTGAGTCTGAGAATAGAACAATTTTTTTTTTAATAAAAAGGATCTGGGCCTGCATACACAAACCCAAATACTTTTCTGCACACCTTGCACTCAGCTAAAAGCTTGTATCGCAAAGTGTGGAAAACACGGCCACCGCCGGGGTTTGAACCTGGCAGCTCCCACTTGAGAAACTGCTGCCTCAACCAACTGCGCCAGCAATCATGATTACTTTCTATTCTCTCTCTCAATACAATGCAATACATTGTTTTTTTTTATTTTTCAGGTTCAATTTGGGATCCTCACGTTACATTTCATCAGTGTATTAATAGTTGACGAATGCGCCTATCCAATGTTCCCGTCATTAATATTAATACCACAAAACCTGTTCCTGTTTCTACTCTTTGGAGATTTTTACAGAAAAGCGTATCACTCTAAGGAATCACAAAAAACAGAGTAATGTTAATAGTAAACTGTAAAATTAATTATATATTAGTAATATTTCTATGAATAAGTGCTACTAATTTTAAATGCGTGTTTTAATGTTATTAAAATTGACTTGAAAAAACACTGAGTGACACTGCAGTGAGGAAATGCCTTTGCATTGATTAATAAAAATTTAAAATTATAAAATTCTTCTATTATAAATAAATCTTTATTAGCCACAAATCAAGGGTGTCACAAAACCAAACAATAGTAGTATGCTAAAGTGCGGACTTATTGCAAAAGCAATATCTTACAGTAAACCGTAGTACATCTAGTTGAATTGAAATAACCCAATATCTTTTGACATGCAATACCACAAAAGCGACAAGTTTGACGAAAATGTGTTTTGAATATGTAGAGTAGTAGAGGATATATAAATAGGCAAACGTATACTAAAAAAAATGTCAAAAAAATTGTGTGATTCGTAAATTTACCTAAAAAATCGCGATCAGCACATCGATTATTAGGTTTCGCAATGTTTTTTCCGTCTCCTGATAAGTTGAGTATGCATCACTTTCGTGGTATTGCATGCCGAACGACGATAATATCGTACAGAATTCCCATTGCAAATAGAAAATTCAACTTATTATGACATACTGTTTTATCCACATGATGATCACTGAATAAATTACTGAGTAGCAGACTAAACGTTCGCTTACATGAGGCAATAAATAGCTCCACTACTGGCAATTTCGCGTCACAATGACGTCACGACAACATCAAGTATATTGCGTATTGCATCATCGTGAAGTGAAATTGCCGTGACTTGAGCAATTTAGTTGCTCGTGTAAGCGAACGTTAAGACCAATTTTTTGCATGTTCAGGTACAATGGCCGCTTACTATGAATTCATTACACTGGGAGCGTACACACATTATGGCATGTACGTCAGTACTAAATTAGAATATAATGTAAACGCAATTGACACATATTAATATACTAGATAATGTGATTATCATAAACGTGTGAACACGTGCTAGACATCCGTACGTACGAACTACGTACTTCATGAGAATTGATTTAATTGTCATATTAACATATTGTGTAGGAATAGAAAACCAATGTACGTGGAAGCAATTAATTATAAATGCAGGGAATCTGAAAATACTGTATTAATTTGAATACCAAATTGATACTTAGGCTCGGTTGCTCGACGAATAGTAACATTGCTATTTCGTTTGCGCACGTAAAAAAAAGTGCAAGGGCAAACGAGATAGCAATATTACTAGAAGATAACACTATTCGTCGAGCAACCGGGCCTTAATCTCTAAGCTATCAAAAGTATGTGAACTTGTACGCAAACACAAATTCATTTCTGGAAACTTCACAGTAAGCTAAAAGCTTGTGTCCTGAAGTGTAGAAAAAATCATTAATGCTAATACTGTGAATGTGGTCGCCGCCAGACGATGGGCCATATAGTTGAGTGTCCAATTTTTGGTTTCGAGCGCGGTCTAACTGAAATCCACGGGTCACTGCTGACGCTGCTAATTGGCTAAGAGATTTATGTACCTCTTAATTTGTAACTGCCGGGTCTTTTGCCATATGAATGAAAAAAAATTAATGCTAAGATTTGAACCTGGGACCTCCTGCTTGGAAGTCCTGCAATGGACCAACTGTGCCACCCATATGTCCATACTAGTGTAGTCTTTACAGATTTTCTTCAACAGAAGCGAGAGGTATCTACATTCACATAATGTAGCTTTATGTGAACTCCCTTGGGGAGAAAGCAGGATGGATGTTGCGGTGCTTACGAGTCAGCTTTGGCCGGCTCAAGTGATCACTTTATGCCCGGGGCAACGTTCACCCATATGATCAAAGTGGTCACTTAAGCCACCCAAAGCCAACTCGTAAGCATTGTAGCCCCACTTTTATTTGTCGCTATTACCATATATAGTGTTGCCAAATAGTTACAAGTATCTTTACTAGTAGTACTTTATCGTAAACCATCTTTAGCTGATGAAATGGTTAATGTCATCTATGTCAATGTAAATTAGACAAGCGTTTCTTTAAATTCTAAATGTGGAATACATTTTATAGGTACTTTTATTAAATATTTATGTATATTTGGATGTCCCTTTATGCTGCAATGAATACAATTATGTGGTCAATGACTTTATCAAACACACACAGTAATATAGGGAACTAAACAGTATAAGAAATACTATTACAATCTGTACGACAGAAGAGAATCGAAATATATTTTTATTTGTACCAACGTACTACCTAGAACAATGTTATGTCAAAATTCAATCACAGAGCCAAAGGTGAATTTATTAACATAAAACACATAATAACAAACACAAAATATTACAATACAAATTACAGCATAGATTATCACTAGTTTGTACTGTAAGGTATGTACAAACGTATATAATGTATATAAAGACAGAATTCGGCTCATCATCGACGAAGGTGAGCTGCCTTATGCGACCGTCTCTGACATCTCTTTTTCTCCACAAATATCCCTTCCCATGTCACCCCAAAACCGAGAGATATTTGTGAGTGTATACGCGTTGCGTATAAGCGAAGGTGGAAAAATAGGAGAAAAAAAAAGGAGTGAGTAAAATAATAATGAAAAAATTAAAAAGATGAATGAAGTGAAATAAAGAAACATAGGATTATAAACTCTTCATTGCATGTATGTTTGTATTGCGTTTGTGTCTGTCTGTTATTAGGTTCTTTTGCATTGTTTGTTGTAATCATATTTTATTATTGTTAACCTGTTGACAGTCCTGTATTGGAAAAGTCATATAAAAAAAATAAAGAGGAAATTATACATACATGCATCTCCGTGTCCACTTTTATTTAGGGTTGCAGTCGCCGCAAAGGTCATTATGGCCTGGACTGTTGTTTCAGCACCACAATGCTCTACTGTAGAAGTCCATAAGATAATTGGCCATTATTAGAATTTTCAACAAACTAACCAACTTGATTTCATACACTCTAATAGATTTGACAGGAGTGTTGGTCCTATTAGATCATTATGCTGTGTTGCCAACTGTTACAGCACGGCTAGAATACCTATACTAGAAGGCGGTGATGTATATCATCTTTTGATGTGTATCCAATTTTTACGAACCACAGTAATATGAAATTGCACACAATATATAAACAAACCACATTTACTACGTCACATTATTGCATTCTTTAATAAGATTCTCTTTAATTTGTTGTATAACATTTGGCTGACATATTGCCTTTAATAATCTACATGCAAAATGATTTCTCATATCTACTACATCTTCACTCAGTCTAACACCATTTTCATCAGGAATAACGACTTCTTCAGAATTACTATCGATGGCATGTTTCTCAAGATTCTCTTTTAAAATATCCATGAGTTCATCAGTTGATATTGTATTCACAATTATTAAATCACTACATTCACTTATTAAATTTTCAACACAGATATCGGAATTACTTTGACAGTTTGTCCCGACATAACTGGATTCGCTATCATGATCTGTTTTAAGTCTTTTATTTCTATTGCTTTTTGATCTTTTTTCTATGCAGTGTATCACAGTCGTTTCCAATTGAAATAAATTCGTATTAAGATCTATTTCTGGGGTATCATCCTGAAAAAAAAAACATAAAATTCTCAATATATAGTATAATATAATTAGTAGTTATGTCTCATTTTGGTTTTTGTCATGGGTTGGCTGGCAGAAATTGCCATTTGGCAATAAGCCCGCCCTTTGTATGTTTCTGTACAATAAAGATTATTTTATTTATTCATTTAATATATCAACTAGGCAACAATATACAGAAGTATGGGGGACATAAAAAACTGCATCGGAAAAAGAAATATTACTCAGCTAATACTAAAGATATCATCCTAAGACTTAAAACTTGGATAAACGAAAATATGTTTCAGAGAAAATAGATTTTTGTAAATTTTCTCAAAAATGGTGGTAATTCTAAAGTTATCACTTAATTTATTTACTGAAACCCCACTAGTTTTTTATAAATACAATGCTGCAACTTGGTTGATAAAATGTTTAAGGTAAGATGCATTGACTAGCGGACATTTTTTTAATGTTCTTATGCTATTTTTATTTTGCGCTTACAATCTCATACAAAATACAAAAAAGTTGGTTTACTGAAAGTAGCAGAAAGTAAATCACCTCATTTGGATTCAATAAATGTAACAAGCATTCCTCTGGAACATCTTTACAGAATTGTGATATGATGTTACGGGTTATAGACTCTTCCACTTTGCTCTCCGAGTCTGCTTCCTGTTAATTCACATTTCAAATATAAATTAATAAATATTATTTTGTAATACTTAAATACATAATACACCTCATAGCATCCCTAAAATGGAAATGGGCCAGACACATGGCTAGAAGCGCAGAGGGCAAGTGGACCAAGAACCTCCTAAATTGGAGACCTCGAGATGGGAACAGAAGTGTGGGACGGCCACAGCTGAGATGGAGAGACGACCTGGTCCGACATGTTGGAACAACCTGGATGCAGTCTGCACAGGACAGAACAACATGAAGGCAATTGGAAGAGGGCTTTGTTCAGGAGTGGACGGGGATAGGCTGATGATGAAGAAGAAGACCCATTGAAAGAAATGAGGTTATTAAAAAAATGTTTGACTGCAAGATGGGTGTTGTGGCTGGAATGAAAGTGAATAAAGTAAGATGGTTTGGGCATGGTGAGAGAATGAATGACAACACAATGACAAAAAACACATATTTGGGTGAGTGAAGAAGTGTGAGGAACGCAGGTCGATCGTGTCGATCAGATCCTCAAGGATGGATGCATTTTGATTAAAAGAAATTGGAGAGCGTATATGACAAATTACATGAATGTGAATGTAAGGATAGGGCAGTCTGCCGCTCTGCCTATCCTGCAAGGAACATGACGTGAGGGTATAGATAGATGAAAGGCGAAGGAAATATAGTAACAAAATGCATTCTAAACTTACACACGGCATCCACGTGTTTATGGCGATGCCAATGGGACTAACATGTTCCACATAATGCCACCACTTGTGTGGAACTACCAACGCATCACCAGGCTCCAGGATCACCATTCTGCATCCAGATAATTCTACAAATATACCACAGGTTATTTTTTTTCGTTTTACGATTGACAGTTCACGGTAGAAGTCCACCAAAATAAATTTATATAAACAAGTAGTTATCTCAACAGATATACAGCAAAGGATTATTTATTTATTTGAACTTAAAATTACACCGAGCAACATTACAGCTTTAGCCTTTGCGTCGCTCGGTGTAAACAACAAGGATGGACTTTCCATTGGGCTTATGAATGATCATCAGCTGGTTTGATGTGATCACTTACTTACGTCACATTCACTAATTCCAGTTCATCCATTTGTTGGGTCTGGGAAGCCAGACTTCCAGCCTACGGGTATTCTATTTGCTATGACATGAAGGCTGACGATCGAAACGAGAAGGAAACACTATATATTTTGTACTACCGTCAACCGCTGGGATGCGGCTTAGTATTTAGCTAAGCTCAATTGTAAGCCTGATGGAAAGTCCATCCTTCGCCGTTTATCTGTTGTTATTTCAACAACGACATATAGAAAAAAGTAGGATGCTTCTCATACAAAATAGAATAGTCATATTCAAAAACAGATTTATATTAATGGGATTACCTTGAAAAGCATCCAAGTTAATCGGATAATAAAAGTTGAGCTGGGAGTACATGCTGGATTCTTCGTACGGAACTCTGGTGGTCTTCATATTTACAGCATCGGGAGGAAATAGTAGCCATCTTTTCCTAAAATATAACACATATTATATACCATCAGGAATCTTATGCTGGATTTCACCACAAGTGTCTCCTATCTCCGCTATTCCTCACCTAAAAAGTTGGTGAAATCCAGCATTAGACAGCTGAAGAATATCTCAAAGTCACTGCAATCATTTAAGAGTTCTTAAAGATTTCTAATAATATAAAAGGATCTGAGTTCGTGTACACAAACCTAAATACTTTCCTACATGCTTCACAGTTAACTAAAAGCTTGTGATTCTAACCTGAGACCTCCAGATTGTAAGTCCACTTTCCAACCAGCTGCACACACCATGTACTCAGTTGTAGTCGCAAACTTTTAGAGATTTATAAACAAATCTATTCCATCACACCATGTGATCCTTGACCACCCATGACCCTCTCTTACATACATACATACATATTTTCTTTTGCCATTCTTTACCCAAACATTCTCTCCACATGCCCAAAAAATAAATAAAAATGGCTAACCTTCCATAAACTTGCAGCACAATATTTTTCCCATATGAATCTTGATGACACGGAGTGTGAGCTCCTTCGGAACCAATCCACAAGGAAGACTCCTTGGCCCCTGCTTCGGGAAAGCCAAATGACCCCCAATTAATTTGCTAGAAATATCAATGAACTACTTTTAACAGTCCAGTATAATTATATTGGGAATAAGAATCGTAGAAGTTCAGTAGTCTCACTAATCTAGCACAATCAAAAACAAGAGTGCTGGGTCGTTGGAATGTTTGGATTATTAGATTGTGTGGAGTAAATTATATATGATGTGGTAATAAGTTTCACATAACTACTATTTCTTTACGAGAATGTTTATCTTGCTGAACTACGTAATTTATTTTAAAATAGTTCTTAATTAAGCTCTGTTTTTGGCAAATTGGAGTCCTCGTTTGAAATTTTTTCTTCTCTGAGGTTTGGTTTGACCGAGGTGTTGAACTATTGAATGTGCCGATGTGAATCTACGTAACATTTTGACAAAGAAATTTGAATACTTTTTACTGTATAACGTTATGCCAGGTTCACACGCTTGCCACTCCAAGTCTTAACAAACGCATAAATGTGTAGAAACTTTGCAAGCCTTTGCCGCAAATTTCCTTTGATCTGTGACAAAGCTGACTCTCGATCGGATCAATCAAAAACAAGGCCAAACGCCTTATCCACATGTTTGAATTTGTGATGGCTTGTAGAGGTTTACCGAGCGTGCGGACCCGGAATTATAATATGAATAAACTCACATTACAAATCTCAGATTCTGGAGGAAACCACTGATCAATATAATTATAATCAAAATAAAGCCAGTCCTTAGTCCCAGGTGCCCTGGTGATGAATTCTTTAAATGTTAAGCTTTCCTTAGGACACTCTCTCTCCCAGCAAGGCTCTTTGGTGATAACTCCAGGTCTCCCACGGAAGCGCAGTTCTTTCTCTCCGATACGAGATGA